>OV884056.1:136360138-139147965 GCA_930367215.1 Pollenia angustigena | reverse complement strand
ATGCCCGTAATTTCTACAGTTATCTTTACATATTTCAACGTTTAGTTGGCCTACGTGTTTTTACCTTCAGTTTTAAAAATATGGCAGTTTTAACACCAAAGAAAAGTTTTGCCAAGATTGCTGCGAGTTTGCATGATTTGCCAAAAAGGCGCACGAATAATATTGAGGCGAAGCACAGGAACAAGCATTTCAGAAGCCTACACGATTATTGGCTTGTCCTATCGGGGGGTTTGTGCTAGATACTTTTGCGAGCGGATTTGGAATAAGGGGGTGCAGTCTCAAGTGGTCAAGGGTGTAGATAAAGACGTAGGCTAATACTTTCGAGTCCTGAGAGAAACTACTGTGACGGGACGAGAGCTGCTTAGTACAAGACTGCGTAAAACATTTCCGCAAGTTTTTGTGTGGTTAAAGAACAAACTATTCAGAGTTACGATTTAAGCATTAAACAGAAAAGGCGGAAAACAGGGAAATGCGGATGCTCCATCAAAACGAGATGGAATGCAAGCATTGTGTAAGGGCTTAAGGAAAAGAAAACATCTATGACGTTCGTTTAATGCAGATAGACTCCAACAAAACAAAGCAAGGGAAGAGGTCAAAAGACCCACCCGAAACGAAATTTCTCCTGAAATTTAAAGCCATATATGTCCTTACTTCCCATTTAAATTTTTTTCTTTTAATATAATTCTAATTTATTTAAAAATTGTTTTGTTGGTTTTTCTCTGGGTGTATATCTTTAAAATATAACGAAAACACTGTTGGACCCAAGGATTTTCTTCTCTATTATATAACAAAGACCGGCTTCGCTATCTTAAGTTTCTCTGCATAGCCGGCCTTCGGCTGGGCGCAAGGATTTTCTCCGCTTTTGTATAACAAACACCGGCTTCGCTAACTAAAGCTTCTCTGCATAGCCCGCCTTCGGTCGGGCGCAAGGATTTTCTCCTCTGTGTTATAACAAAGACCGGCTTCGCTAACTAAAGCTCCTCTGTATAGCCTGCCTTTGGGCGGGCGCAAGAATTTTCTCCTTTCAGTACTTCTCGCTTATAGTCCACTACTATAGTTGCAAAACTTTTGTGGACTATAAGCGAATTTGGACTATAACCGATTTTTTATAAGCCATTTTATAGATAATAAATGAAACCTTGTATAATCTTTTTTTTGGACTATGTAAATATGATTTTCTTCAATAAAACCACTCCTTTTTAACAAAAGAAAAGTTTATTTAAAACATAACCAAATATTGATTTATTTTAAATAAATAGTTAAAACAAAAATCTTTTTTATTAATTAATTCAAATGCTTTAAAAGATTTCAATAAAAACAAATGAGTATGAGATTTATTTTAATTCTTTGGATGCCGAAATCAAACACAACATAAATATCAATTTCATAGGATTTTTACATGGGGTCTTCGCCTGACAATTTTTTGTTATACCAAACGTCAAAGTATATATAAAAAAAACTCTAATATTTTTATTAGCGTTTTTTTCTATGAAGTTTGACTGTTATATAAAAACAGAGTGCACGAACATTTTTGCATGAAGAATTATATACGCATGTTAAGAAAATGTGGCTTTTAAACAAAAATGTATAAAATTCGGACAAATCTGCAAGGGAATAGGACAGTTTTAGCTTAAATCCGTTTTTGGCCATTAAGCGGAATGGACTATAAGCGAAAAGAACTATAACAAGTACCGGTTTCGCAAAGTAAAGCTTCTAAAATCTGCCTTGTTACCGAACGAAAGCCGACTACGCAGAGAAGCTTTAGTGATCGAAGCCGGTCTTTGTTATACCATAGAGGAGAAAATCCTTGCGCCCGGCCGAAGGCCGGCTATGCTTTGGAGTCCCCAATGTGGCCGCCATGATTTAAAATATTTCGAGCTAGTGGATTTGGGTGTTGTTCAAGCCTTTTTAAATATTTTATTGCATATTTTGTAATCATCGTTTTAACTAATGGCACATTTAGATCCTTATGAATGTTTGAGTTTTTAACATACCAGGGAGCGGCTGTGATTATTCGAAGAAGTTTAAGGACAGAATTTCTTCCAATAAGCCAATGAATTTGAATGGCGTTTAGTTTCATTTGAGTTAATTTTGCCTCTATATGGCATTTCCACGTTCCGATCCAGATGTATACCGAGATATTTTACATGCGAATGTTGAGGAATTATTTGATTATTGATTGTAATAGGGGGGCAAGATTCCCGGCGCAAACTGAATGTTATATGTACGCATTTTTGTTCATTGACCATTATCCTCCATTGTCTTAACCATATTTCTAGTTGAAATATATGATGCTGCTGAAGTAACGCGATGCTTCATAACGATTTTCGTGGACGCTTAGAAAAGCTGTATCGTCTGCAAATGTTGAAGTTTGGGTGTCGTTGCTTGTTGGCATGTCCGAAATATAAATTAAGTATAATAGGGGGCCCAGTATGCTGCCTTGTGGGACCCCAGCGGCAATGGGCTGAGGTGAACTTAAGAAATTTCCTTCTTTAATAATAAATTGACGACCGACTAAGTAGCTTTCTAGCAGCTTGTGTGTGTTTGCTGGTAAATTTTGCTTCAATTTATGTAATAAGCCTTCATGCAAGACTTTGTCAAAAGCTTGCGAAACATCGATGAAGAGTGCTGAGCAATATTTCTTTTCTTCAAATGCTTTTCTTATAACATTTACTATTCGATGAGTCTGTTCGATTGTCTGTGTTTTCTTCTTAATCCGAACTGATGGTTTGGAATACATCTATTTTCACTTAAAATCAGTGCTAATTTTGAAACTAATAATTTCTCAAACAGCTTTGACATATTTGATAATAAGCTAATAGGGCTATTAGACTCAACTTTTGTATGATCTTTACCTGGCTTTGGTATGGTAACTAAGAAAACCTTCGATATTTGGGGATAGTATTCAAGGAGTAAAATAGCATTAAAAATAAAAAGAATAATTTTCTTTGCTATGCGAGGTAGCTCCAAAAGCATTTTATTACTGATTTTATCAATACCAGGTGCCTTCTTACAGTCTAATTCATAAACACTTCATTGCAGCTATATAAGTCATTAATAAGCAAAAGTCGAAAAAAGAGTATTTATAAATGTTTAATAGCCTATTAAACGTTGTATAAACGTTTCATATATTTGAAATATTTATTGTAGCCTTTACCATACTTTAAGCGTTTAATAAACTGATATTTCAATGTTTGTTAAAATAAAATTTTAATAATTGCATGAAAAATTAAACATTTTTGTCTTCTTATTTATTTTAATAAAAAAGTTTAATACTAATATTTGAATTAATTTTATATAAAATAAGCAGCTTGATGGATTTTTTTGTAAAAAATAACGTGGGGAGATACTTATGTATGTTCTCAGTTAAAACTTAAAGTCGTTATAAGTTTTTGCATAAAAAGCTATTAAGATTTATTTCAAATAATGTAAACCTCTTTGTTTACCATTCATTACACTTATATTTCAAAATGTCTTTCAAATAGCACAAAAAGTGACAAATGAAGCAAAACAATTAGAACTGTAAAATTAAGGATATCAGGCAATGCTAGAGCTAGATATCTCTAAATATATTCGAGACATCAAAAAAGGTATTAAATGTTAAAAAAAAGGGTGTCACTATTATTATATAGAATTGATTTAAAACTAAATTTTTGTAAAAATGTGCCTGCTAGAAATTTAAAAACTAATTTTAGCAATTACCAAAAAAGCGATAATAACAAATTAAATTGAAGTTAAAAAAACAATTCGAAGATTTAAGATGATGCAGCCGATCTTCATGGGTTCTCTCAAGCAACAGTGTGCCTTAGCTCGCTGGGGCAATAGAAAAATTAAAATGCCTTCATCTCTTATAGAGGAAGCAATCCTAATGAGAGAATTTAAGACGTTTAAAATTTTCCCAAACGTTATTGGTACGAACATACATATCAAAAAAAAAAAAAAACCGGCGCAAATTTTGCCCAATATTATATAAACAGAAAGGGTTACTATACCCTGAATGTTCAGGTAAATGAAAACATTTGAACTTAAAATATTTTGGCAGTTATATGTGTTTAAACCTAGGAGGTTTTATTTTCAAAACATCTGGTTAAAATTGGTAAAATTATTCATTAAACATAAAGCTGTATAATCTCTCTTGGAACATACAGAGTTAAAGCAGTAAAAATTTGATATTGAAAAATGATTTACATATTTCGCTTCTATTTCAATAGTATGTATTTTATTAACAAAAAAAAAAAAAACATAAAATTAATTCAAATATAACGTTTTAAAAAACAGAAATTCATTTTAAATTGAAAACAAAACAGAAATTCACTTAAAATTCGTTCGTTGTATGATATTTTTATTTACTCGTATCGTTTCATTCCTAGTTGTATGCATCACTATTACAAAAATTACAATTAAAATATCATGATGCTGCCAACATAATAATACAAAAGTAATATAAACGTTTAATTGTTAATCCACTCCTATTAAGCGTTTATAAATTAGATTTTTTATTAATGGTTTATAAAACAAAAAGTGTTTGATAACTATTGTATTCATTAAAGCTGAAACAAGAAATTTTTATGAATTAGACCGTTAGTGTTTAAGTCACAAATAGCCTTTTCGATTTCTCTTATCTCAAATCTGAGGGGAATAGCTGCTCTAGCAGCAACAGGTGGTAACTCGACCGCAATATTGTGAGATATATTTGGTGTAAATACGTTTTTCAAGTGACTAACAAACAGATTTCCTTTTTCAATATCGTTTCTTGCCCTACTACCATTCAAAATTCTTAATGGTGGCTTAGATATAACTGGCCTTTTTAGATTTCTAGCTGCACGCCATAATGAGTAGTCAGATTGTGGAGTTGCGTCAAGTTCCTTAAGATATTTTTCTAGAGAAGCCGTTTTCTGATTCTGCAGTAACATTCTTAGCCTTTTTTAAAATCTTAAGTTGCGGGGATCTGTAAAGTTGCCACTCTCTTCGAACTCTCCTTTTTTCAGTCAAGAGCCGCTCGATATCTGAAGAATATATTTTATTATTTTTAATTTTTTTGGGGGTAACGCTGGAATGTTGAACAGCTAGTTTAAGATAACTGTCAAAGTTAACAGTAGAGAGATCCACATTCTCCGGTGCACTAAGCGGAATATTTTCTGTGCAATGGGCACTGAGAAATTTTTTATATTTTAACCAATTTATTTGTGTGGCTCAGCGTTGCCATTTTGGAATTTTTGCAGCTAGATTTAGCATTTTTTTGTCTGATTTAGCTGCAAATTTTTCATTTAGCAGTTAGCATTTTCTTTAGCATTTTTCAACTACATATTTAGCATTTTTTAAGCATTATTTAATTTAAGAGTATTCAAGTTATCTTCTTTTGAATATCTACCACACTTTTTTGTTGAATGCATAAACATATCCCTACTCTTTTGCTATAGAAACTGTACAATCTTTTAAAAGATCTTTCATATCAAATTGTTTTAAAATTTGGACAGCTTGATCGATTATTCATGTTAAGCTCAATTACGATTTTAAAAAATTTTTGGAAACGAAAAGAGATACCATAACTCTTAAAATAGAAAAACAAATACGAATTACATGCTGGCATTTTATAGCTCAATTAATATGTCAACTTAGATAACGATTGCCAACAACTTTCATAATTTAACAAATTCTAACTTTTTTGTGCAGAAAATACTAATATATGCAAATTAAGTCTGGGTTCACACTATGAAAGTTTTCTTTAAGAAAGTCTGAGTTTATGGGTGAGAGAAGAAAAGCATGTTCTTTTCCCCTCTCACCAATAAACCCAAACTTTCTGAAAGAAAACTTTCATAGTGTGATCCCAGACTAAGCAAACATTTTAAATAAGAAATGATTGATTCCACTGTAGAAAAAATTACAACTTTGGAACATCAGCGGCAGAAACTAAATTCATATGAATTGTTAAATAAGAACTCAACAGTTGATTTCTGGATAAATGTTTATGGATATAAAAATACATTTAATGAAAATCCATTCATTGAATTAGATTCTTTTGCAACGAAGTTTTTGGTTTTGCCATTTAGCAACGCGGAAGTTAAAATAGGTTTTAAGTGGTATAAATCTCCTTCCGAAGGTAACTTTTATATTACATATATTCAACATTTTTCATTTGTCGAATTTATTCTATGAGCTTAATTTCAGTTATGTATTTTATAAAGCTTTTTTTTTAATAGTCCTATCCCTTTCAATTTTATAGAAACGACTTTATACACTACCAGACTATTATATTGTATTTTCTTGTTACATTTTACCTTAGCTTTCCTTTGGACAGCAATGAGGTATATTCTATGTACAGAAAAATTTACAATTATTAGACACCAGCAGAATGTAATGCATTTTCTGGCCCGCTACGGCCTTCGTCAGTATTCTTTGTGTCACACTGGATAGTGATACTTTATAAATTGAATGTATTTAACTCAACAATTTTAACAAATTTAAACTGGGAATTATTTCCTTCCGAAGGCAACTTTTGTATTAAATTCAAAATTTTTCATTTTTCGAAAAAGCTTTATAAAATACATGACTGAAATTTAGGTCATAGAATAAACTCGAAAAATGAAAAATGTTGAATATAATATAAAAGTGGTATGGTACCTTTTGTTAGAAAACTTTTTATGTACGTATATAAAGACTGAAATATATTTGTTTAATAGTTTTAAGACTTTTTATGTTTAATAATTATTTTATTGTTGTTGAATATAATATAAAAGTGGTATGGTACCTTTTGTTAGAAAACTTTTTATGTACGTATATAAAGACTGAAATATATTTGTTTAATAGTTTTAAGACTTTTTATGTTTAATAATTATTTTATTGTTGTTTTTTATTCAGTTTGTTCTATTTATATGATTATAGGGAAGAATTATGTTAAATAAATCATGTAAAGGTATATTAACTAAACTAACAAAACAATAATACATTTAAATTTTAGCATTATTTTTAAGCTGTAAAATATTTTTGGATATGGCCACACTGGTGTGGCTGGCGTCGCTAAGTAACCTGACGGAAATACAATTCTATTTGGGTTCGATATAGTAACAATTGTAGGTGTGTGGTCGGATGATAATTATAAGGAAGCTTCAACATGAATCGTTTTTGTGGGGATGTTTTTAACCACGCCAAAGTCGATAACATCTGGAATTTTTTGCTGATCAGTAGGCCAATATGTTGGTTGCCCGCTCGCGACCACATTTAAACCCATTTTAGAGATTGTGTTAAACAAAACACGACCTTTTGGTGTTATAAGTCGTGACCCCCAGAAGGTATGTTAAGCGTTATAATCGCCAGCGGCCAGGAAACAGGGTCCTAATGATTTATAATATTGGCCTTCTGATATTGAAAATCTAGGTGGAGAGTATAAAGAACAAATTACTATGTTTCGATTTAGCTATTCAACACAAATAGTCGTTGCTTGCAGATAGTCTTCACGGTGATCACACATAAGGTAGGTTTGACTCGGGTTTTTATCAAAATGGCAGAACATCCACAAGCTCTATCTCAAGGGTCCTTGGTGTCATATGATGAATTTCATGTAAAAATCGAGATGCATTGAACCCGACCCCCTCAGATATCGATGAAATTTTGTTCATAGCTAAATTTGATCAATACAAACAAACTCTCATTTTTAGAAATGACTGTTTTGCGATTTTTTTGGCATGACACAGTGGGAACGTTTTCGAAAAAACGCGAAAATGGTCGAAAAGAGCTCCATTTAAACTACAATAACTCAGAATCGGCTAAACCGATTTCCATGATCTTGGTATCATTAAAAAGATATTTTAACAAGCTTTATGACACGTTTAAAAAAAATCTATAACAAAAAAAAATTTTAACTGACGAAAAAACCAAAAAGATCAAGGTTTTTTTTACAGTGTATTAATTTTTTAGAAAGGTTTATCCTTCATCTATACCATATCAAAAAATAAAAATGGGTTCTTTTTTAGTTTTTTTTATATAATTTTTTAAGTAGTGTCACTTCTAGTAATTGCCCTAATATTTTATAACAAAAAAAAATTTTAGGTAACGAAAAACCAAAAAAGATCAAGGATTTTTTACAGTGTATTACTTTTTTAGAAAGGTATTTCCTTCACCTATAATATATCCAAAAAGTAAAATGGGTTCTTTTTTAGTTTTTTTTATATAATTTTTTAAGTAGTGTCACTTCTAGTAATACGTACCGAAAGTTTTCGAAATAATTCGAATAACAGCGAAAATATCTGGTCACATTCACAAAATAGTTCAACAATTCTAACATTTTTTAAATGTTTACAAATAAAAAACCATCAACAATTGTTTATATTATTTGCCACGTTTTTATTAATTTGTGTTTTATTTTATTTAAATTTTTTTTTAAGTTAATTATTTGTAAGAAATTTTGCGCTGCTCAAATTTGGCACAGTCAGAATATCTGCGCACATGTACAAAAGTTTAATTTATCAGAATGAATGAATGAAAGCCTTGAGTTCCTGTTATAGTTTTAGCTTCTTTGTATCTTGAAAATAGCTTTTCTTTAACGTTGTTGTATTCGTCAGCATCTGCGTAAGCAACTTGTATGGTGGTCTTATATGTTTCTGATGCCCAGTGATAGAGTTGCCTCGTTGTCTGGATTTCATTTTTATTTGCAATACTATAATTTCGAGCACCTCTCTTCAATGTTCCTCCGATTCCATCACATGCAGATTTTCCGTGACTGGTAGCATAAAAGTGCCATTCAGCGTGGCAGTTATATTTATTTTTATATTGTGTTTGAATTAACATTTCTCCTGATAACAGCGCCGCTCTTTTATTGCTGATAAATTCAGATTGTCGCTTTGCTATGAAATGATGCGGAATCAGAACTTTGATGTGTTCAGTAAAATCGCTGACAAATGATTCTGGGTTGGTGGTTAACGTTTCCAGAACACATCTAATCGTTGTATTCTACTTTTTGTATATTATTTCTTCAGTTTGGTTATTTTCAAAATGTTTTAGCATATGCGTTTTTAGATTATTTAAATTTTTAAAGCAGTGACCACACATTGAAACGCAACACTCGCTTTTTTCTATGTCACCATTACAAACAACGAATTTGAGAACATCTTTGTAGTCGGTAAATGTGCATTCTCCTTCAATATAAATTGATTTTCAGCCACTTTTTTCAAACATCAATTTCATATTCTGATGCAATGTGCATACACAGATATTTTGCTGGTTTCCAACTCCAAGTTTCATACAATTTTTTGGCCTTAACATTGTAAATTTTGTAAAACCCACTTTGGTTAAGGGATGTTTTTTTTTAAATCGTAGTAAGATTCGCGTAGTGAAGATAACATCAGTCTTTTTTGAACTTTTTCACGTAAGTTTCCTTGTTTAACAGTAATTGAATCTTGCGATCCAGGCATCATTCGGCTAATTTCATCATCTTCATAAAATAACTTGACTGTGCTTAGAGTTTCGGTTGGTAAACTACTTGTTGCGGTTAAAACATATTCATAATTTTCCTGGGACAATGTTTATTTATTTTACCTGTTAACCCTTCGTCAGGTACATATTTTGAGCCCTTAGTTCTGGCACATGGTGTCTACCTGAGGAAGAAAAATATACCTGAAAAAATCTTTGGAATGAAAAGGGCAACAATTTTTTTGTTCTATATATATTTCTCTTTATTATGGGTAAAGTAATAAATGTTTATGACAAAATAGAAAATTATTATGAAGAATACATTGATTTTTTTATTCAGAATTTTGCGGAATTACTAGAAGTGACACTACTTAAAAAATTATATAAAAAAAACTAAAAAAGAACCCATTTTACTTTTTGGATATGTTATAGGTGAAGGAAATACCTTTCTAAAAAAGTAATACACTGTAAAAAATCCTTGATCTTTTTTGGTTTTTCGTTACCTAAAATTTTTTTTTGTTATAAAATATAAGGGCAATTACTAGAAGTGACACTACTTAAAAAATTATATAAAAAAAACTAAAAAAGAACCCATTTTTATTTTTTGATATGGTATAGATGAAGGATAAACCTTTCTAAAAAATTAATACACTGTAAAAAAAACCTTGATCTTTTTGGTTTTTTCGTCAGTTAAAATTATTTTTTGTTATAAATTTTTTTACAGTGTATTTCTTTTTTTTTTTTTTAACGTGTCATAAAGCCTGTTAAAATATTTTTTAATGATACCAAGATCATGGAAATCGGTTTAGCCAATTCTGAGTTATTGTAGTTTAAATGGAGCTCTTTTCGACCATTTTCGCGTTTTTTCGAAAACGTTCCCACTGTGTCACGCCCAAAAAATCGCAAAACAGTCATTTCTAAAAATGAGAGTTTGTTTGTATTGATCAAATTTAGCTATGAACAAAATTTCATCGATATCTGAGTTGGTCGGGTTCAAAATTTCAGTTTTATCTCGATTTTTAAATGAAATTCATCATATAGTATGTAACCATTAATTTTAAATGTGTTTCTTGAGGTCAGATGAGTTTCAGAAACCATCATAACATCAATTTGTTTATTTTTAAGAAAGTATTCTAGTTCATTTTTATGTTGGCGGATGCCGTTTGCGTTCCAAAAACAAATTTTTAAACAGTTCATGGTTTGTTAAGTACAGCTTGCAATAACATCGATTGCATTCTAAGAATTTCCTGCATCATATTACCCATTGTGTTTGCAAAATTATTTACTGTTTGCACTAATGTTTCCATGGTTTTTTCTAGACAACTTAAATTAGAAACTGGAGTTTCATCATTACTTGGCGAGACACCTTGCATTGGCACATGGTATGATTTTAAGACGTTAGCATTAGAGGTTCTGTTGTTACCAGGCTGCGGAGCCTGTATGCCATTTGTGGTTACTTGATTTGTTACCTGCATTTGGGGAGGATATTATATACAGGGCATCCTCTATAATTGGCAGTGTGATTACCGCCACAGTTGCTAAATTTTTTTACGTTGGGGTCGGTTTTAGACTTATCGCAAAGAAATGTGCCATGTAATTCACCACATACTACGCAAACAGGGGGTAAATAGCAGTATGCCTTAGTATGACCATACTCTTGACAGTTTAAACATTGAACGGGACCATTTCTTTTGTGCGGCTCTTCTATAGTTATTCTTCTGTAGCGAATATATTTTAAATTGTAAATAGGATGTGTTTCGTTTTTTTTAAGTTTTACGTCGCCGGGTTCAAACTCCACTTGAAAAAGTGGTTGGGGAATTTTTTCTCTATTTTTGATATTTACTACATGTTTTACCTTGAAGCCTTTTTCTTCTAGCAATGTTTTAACCTCTTCTCGGTTCACACATGAGTCAATACCCTTAATCACTACCTGTAGACCTTTACTGCTTTTCAGTTGGTAGGTATAAAAGTTTTTTTAAGTGTTTCAAAGTTGTTTATTATTTTGCGAAAATCATTCTCATGATTGACTTGTATTTTTGTCTCGTTTATACTTCCACGCTGGATAGCCGCTACGTAAAACGAATTTTCACCTATCACCGATATCAAACTCTTTATGAGCTCATTTGAATTTGGCTCCCTAAGATATATCGGGGGAGGCTTGGGAGGCCGAAGCAACTGCTGCAGAGGTAGGACTGCGTCCCCGTTTAAGCACTGTTATGTACCTGTCAATACCAACTTGTACTGTAAGCTTTTGACAACTTTTTACAGGGGGGTTTTCCATTGCATTTGTGTTTGAGTTCATGGTATAATTTCCAAATAAATTTGTTTTTGACGTCACGGCAATACTTGCTGGCCTGGCAATACTTGTCACCAAGTCTAGTTGTAGTTTTTTTAATAAGTCACTATCCACCGTTTGTGTAAATACCGAGGGCGAGAGGGAACGTGTACGAATAATTGGCTTAGCCGTCAGGTAGTTAATATTGTTTTGTTTTATTTATTTCAGCATTATTTTCATTTGCATGAACTTAAACGCAAACGTTTCTTTCATTTTGTCTTAGTGTTGTTTCACTGTTCGTACTCATACAAAGAGTTGTTTTTGTTTTTCACCGTTTTGCTTTGCATTTAATATTTTAATTATTTATTGTATTACAACAACACAAAAAAATAAGAAATTTAAGCTTAAATGTTTTTGTTCAGAATATGTATACATACATACATGTATGAACATTCATACCCTGTAGGAAGTCAAACACATTTTTATGTAACTTCAAACTGGTTTTTTTATAACCACAACTAGTTGATTAAGTGACTTTTTTCCTTGTCGACGACTCACTATTTTAACAAAGGCATGTCATAGGCTGTAGTCAATTGGTTATCTCTGCATGACTTTTAAATTGATTACTAATTACTTATTTTTTAACCAATTTGTAGGTAATTAGTAGTATAGTCGGCTTATAATAAATTATTTAAATTTTAAATTATTTTTGTCAAAAATACATATGTATTTACATATAAACATACATACATATGTATATAAAAATAATTATTTAAGAAGATTTTGCATCAAATTGCTTTAAATGATGATGTATAAATAGTGCTGAAATAAATACGCTACATACATACATAATTTCTGGTACATAAACAGATTTGTATTGCTTTTATTTTGAATTATTTTCAATTATTATTATTTTAATTTGTTTGTGTATATTTTTTTCATTTGACTTCATGGCATGCTTGTTTTACTTATTTTGTTTCTATTTGTGTTTTATGTGTGCCTATATGCAATATGTTTGGTTGATATCTGCATGAGATTTAAACCAATTTGTAGTCATTTGAAAAATAGTTCATTTATAGTTAGTGTTTTTTGCAACTGACTATTTTATTTACTACAGGGTACGTATGTATATATTTTTACTTTTTTATTTTATCGTTTTAATTGTTCACTATTATGTTTAATAATTTAAATAACAAAATATATCATTTATTTTTAAGCGTCCATTCGCTGCTGATATATGTCAAAATCAAATGTGATTAATTAATAGTTCAAATCGTATGCGGGGTTTAAAATACATGTCTGTATCACAACAAAGCACAAACCGAAACTATTAAAGACAGAAATGTAGCCCTTACAGAGCCATGAACACCGATATACAAAATGTTATGATCGGACTAAAAATGGAATTGTTTTTACATTATCTTAAGCATAAAAGAAGAGCAATTTATTACTTCTCACAGTCTTTTTTAAGGATAATAATCCTAACAAAAATACTAGATTATTTTAAATCAACTAATAAATTTCTTTTGTTTTATAAAATGTTTTTATAGTGAAGAAATTTTCTGGTTCCAAACAGATTCACTATAAGGAAGTTCGACAGTATTTAAACTTATTAAAAACGATATGCATACATACATATATTAACTCTAGTGGTCTGAAACTATCGAAAGTATGCGATAGTCTTTTAAAAACCATCGATAACTATCGATAGTTTTCGATAATTTTTAAAACTTACAATATTTCCTACAAAATACAAAACATTTATGACAAAATCAGTACGAGGCTTTTAACAAATATAAGAAAGAGTAGAGGCCCAAGTAAATCGTCGGAAACCTAAGACTTCTATAGAAAATTGTGTTTATTTTAGTGGTTGTAATTTTGTAGTCATCGTAAAGACTTGAAATTTTTGTTGCTGCAATTTTTTAAAATTCTTCTTTGAAATTGCCAGATTATGAAATTCTAATAATATATAGATATCATCAAGATCCCATACCTGAAATATTCGAACTGTCGCACAGTGATTCGGCTAGAGCATGCTAGCGGGACAATATTCATGACGTAATTTCCATTAACCACTGATAGCGTCTTAGAGAACCCCCCTAGGTAGCGAATTCCAAAAATTTATTTATTTATCACCTCATAAAGGTATCTTATCAGGGGGTCAAAGTTACCCTTTATAAGAGAGGTAATTTTCATTTGCAAATCAGTTGCATTTTATGCACACTTGTGGTTAATTATTTTAAAATTTGTAGCAAAGTGAAATGATTTTTTTGTGATGGAATGTTCTATATTATGGCTTATATTTATTATAAAAAAGATGTATACTTTTGGTGTAATATCAATTTGTAAATGTATAGAAAAATTCAGCAAATTTTACATTAATTGTAAACTTTAAAAATTAGCAACTTTTTTTATCCACATATATCCACCTGGATTTTTCTATATGTAATACCTACAACATTCAGAAACAGACTGATATATATTAAAGACTCCGAAAAGGCCCGCAAGTAAAATTATTTAATTTTTTTCAGAGCGAGTCGTGGCTATGACGAAAATGGAGTTTTTGAATAATGGCTAAAATATGACAAAACTGAACGGAACAATGGCATTTTTTATTATATTAGTGAAAAATTCAATATGTCTGATGTTTCTGATGAATCTCTAAAACAACTCAAAATGAAAATATCAAGCCTTTCAGCAAAATTCAGTCAAAAGTGGACTTCTTTAAGGTATAACAAAGAAATGTTTATAATCAAACATAAAAAATGGTTAGAGGGATCCGAAATCGAAATAAAGATGTGTTCTTACCATCCGTGCACTTCAACATCATCAGCGGCTCTCTCCGTAGGACGAACCAGAAAATCATTTGAAGACTCATCAACGAAAACGAAGAGACGGAGAGTAGAGGATCTATTGCAATCGCGAACTGCAAGTTAGCTTCTTACCGCAGCTGAGTTAGATACTCGAAAAGAAGGCCATCGAAGTGTTGCTAAACAGATCCATAACGTCGCGGTGGGTGAAACTAGAGAAAAGAATAAGTGTTCCTAACAAAGTCGGCAGTTAACATCAGACGAAGCTTTAACTTATTATGTGGACTCAAAATCAACTTCTCACTCGTATAAACAAGCAAGAAAGTGGTCAATAAAATCAATAAATAAAACAAAAATCGCATAACATTTATCCTTAATGACAATCTGCTTTGTCTTACAATTTTAAAGTAAAAATTAAATGTAGATGTCGAAATTTAAGTAACAGATTTTCGAAAAAAAAAATTTTTTTTATTTGCTCCGAAAGCTATTGTAGGCCTCTAAAAAAAATTGAGTATGTATCAAAATATGCATTACAATTGTAAAATATGCGCTATAAAACTAAAAAATGCTGCAAAAAGGCTCTTTTTACTAAAATATGCCAAAAAAAAAAAATGCTGCAAACGGTAAAATATGCTAAAATAAACAAATCGATGCCAAAATTCATGAAAAGCTTTAAAACGGATAAATATATTGTTTCTGCCTTCATTAGTCGCACAACGAAAAACATGGAATTGCATATTTCTCGTTTCCCTGGTAATAAGTAACAGTACATATTTTTCCACCTTTTTTTCTTAAAATAGCTTGAGATACCTGGAATACATAAATATACATAATAAACAATTGACTTAAGTGAAGAAATAATATTGTCCCGCTAGCTTGTACTAGCCGACACACTGTGTGTCGGTGGAGGGTATCAAATATTCGGCACTGCCGAATATAGCACCTTGGTTTACATTAAAACGTGTAGCATTTGTTAATTTAAGAGAAATTAATATAAAATAAGAAACGTTTCATTGATGGCGATTTAAATAAAAATGAGTGCAGATTTTTTGTCTTCAATCTGCGTTAAGTGATAGTGAAAAAAATGCAATATAGGTAACAAACTTTTTTTAGTGATAGTTAAAAAAATAGCAATCATAACTCAAGATGGTAAAAAAGAGTGCAAACTAATTTTTTTGCAGTTTTATTTAGTGGTAGTGCATTGCTGATATAAATCAATATTTGGGGCACTACCCCCAACTATGATATTAACACAATAGCTCCATGTGAACTAGGGCTGCCAGACGGCCTGGATTGTGCAGTTTCCATCCAAGATTCATTTAACCCTCCGATGTTCATGTGGGTCTGGCCAGACCCAAACGACTTTTAAATGTGTGTATCTCTTTTTTAAATACTAGCCGAGGGTCCTAAGTCTATGACTTCCTAAAATATAGTGTGCTAGACACAGGGAAGTAGTAAAATAAAATTTTTAGTATATTTGTTGTTAAAAAAAAATAATTTTAAACTACTTTCGATAATCAAGCTCACATGGGTCTGTGCAGGCCCATATAAGCTTTTCATGTAAATCGTTTTACCGTTTGATGTTAAACAATAAAATTAGTGGAAAGTATTTTTTATTAAATGGAACAAGTAGATGTGGATTACGATGATATGATGACGCATTTGCTTCTTAAGCTAAGTGCAGCAAATATGAGTCCGGAAGAACGTGAGCGACTTCAGGCACAAATTGAACAAATTATGGGATAGGAGTCCGATCCATTTGAAACAAGTTGCGACGAAGAAGAAGATGATTATTTTCCAGATGATAAAGATTTTGATGAAGCATCAGATATAGAACAGGAAATCGAGTTAGAGCCCGTTCTGGATGACAACCATGATGACGCTGAGGATTTGTATAGAGAAGCCATTGCCCTTCAAGCTCAAACCACAATTCAATCATCCAGCACATCCATCACTCAGGACGTTATGTACTGGTCGAAAGACGGTAAGATGTGGAATTCAAATCCTCCACCACCTGGAAGGCCTCGCTGTCATAATGTTACAACTTTTACTCGTAAAGGGTCATTACGAGGAGCATCACCGAGTCATCTAGCTATTTTCAAGTCATTAATGTCTCCTGAAATCGTAAGTATTATTGTGCGGGAAACCAACAGAAAAGCCGTTGAAGCGGTTCGTCTATAGAATGAAAAGCATCCTAATAAAAAACAGCTATATTGGGTAATGACCAACGAAGACGAAATGTATGCTTTTTTGGGATGCTGCTAATTGCTGGTGTGTTCCACGCGAATTCTCAGCCAGCAAAAGAATTGTGGGCGAATTATAATATGCCAACTTATAAGGCCACTATGTCCTTGAATCGGTTCAAGAATTTAATAACATTTATCCGTTTCGATAACAGTGGTACTCGTTCTGAGAGGTTAAAGCAAAGCAAATCTGCCGCTGATGGCCAATTTAGAGAAGGCGTACACTCCGGATTGTCATGTAACAATCGATGAACAGTTATTTCCATATCGCGGGCGTACTCGATTTACTCAATATATTCCGAGTAAGCCTGCAAAATATGGCATAAAAGTGTGGTGGATTTGCGACTCTGTTTCAAATTACCCTTTAAAAGGTATACTTTATACGGGGAAACCACCAGGTGGCCAGCGAGAAACGAATCAAGGCGAACGGGTCGTCATGAAATTGATGGAAAAATATATGGACAGTGGTAGGACTGTTTTTGCTGACAACTTTTTTTCAACATATAACTTGGCAGAAATGTTGATGGATCGTAGAGTGGCTTTCGTGGGTGCCGTAAGAAAGAATAAGACCTTCATTCCGCCTGAATTGCTTGACCCAAAATAATAACATCGCTCTGTGCTCCTACATGGCAAAGCCAAAAAAGCCAGTAAACATGTTATCCACTGTCCATTACCGTCAAAACACCGATCCATTGAAAGGATTCAAGCCAGATCAAATTTTGGACTACAATGAATTTAAAGCGGGCGTAGATACAATGGACCAGATGTTGACTGGCGTCTCGTGCAAACGCTCGAAAAATCGTTGGCCACTGGCAATGTTTTTCAATATGCTTGATATCGCCGGTTTGGCCTCATACATAATCTATGACGAGTTGAACCCGGCAAAGCCGAGTGATAAACGCCGCTCATTTGTCATTGAATTGGCACGGCAGCTAGTTATTCCACATATGACGGAACGGCCGACTAACCCTTTAGTATGGAGGTTTGCTCACATAAGGCAAGCAAGGAACTTTTCAATATCGATGTGAGTATGATTTATTTACACACATACATCTGTATCTTTGTATATAGATTTGCACGCAAAGAAAACACATGGTTGTGGTAAACATATTCTAAGAGCAACACATTATGATAAGAGTCATGATTGTAGTCACCATATTAAGATTATTATTGAATCATATAATGGCTTAATATATTCGTAATATTACATCATAATATTTTTCCCTTAATCATATTATTATTCTGTTAATCGTAATAAGTTAGGATGGAATCATATAATTATCATGTTAATCATAATAAGCTAAGAAATTAATCATATTATATTGTCGATATTTAGCGCTCTCCGTGTAAATACTTAACTCGCAATTACTTAAAGTAAATATAACGGTTTCTTCCAAAAATATCAAAACTTATTATTCATTAATTTTTGTTTTTGCAAAAAAATATACATATTACTGCTAACAAATAAAATAGAAAGAAAAAAAAATAACTTAAAAATGACTGACCCCCCTGATCGTGGTGGGCGTCCAATTCCTCTTATTACTTTTGACAAATCTAAACATCTTAACATTATATCACCTGGTGAGAAATTTCTCGTAATGGAAAGAATAGACAACTCGTTCACATTGGCCAATGTATCCCCTTTTTTAATTAAAAAAGTAGTAGACAGTGTCGCTGGAGGCGAAGTACTACAATGAGAAAAAACTGTTAAACGGATCCATACTAATTCAAACTAAGTCCTTTGTCCAAGCCAATAAACTTATTCAGTTATCATCTCTTTTGCCAGAAATTAAAATAGAAATCAAAGAACATCCTGGTCTTAATAATGCTAAGGGAGTTATTTACTCCAACGATTTAAGAGGAATATAAGAAAATGAAATATTATCGGAACTTAAAGAACAGAATGTAGCATACGTTAAAAAAATATTAAAAAATACGGATGGAAAGTTATTAGAAACTGGCTTAATAGTGCTTACTTTTGCATCTACTACTATTCCTTCCGATATAGTAATTGGCTACGAAAAAGTTAGAGTGCGCCCTTACAAACCACTACCATTAAAATGTAAAAACTGCCAACAATTCGGTCATGTAGCTAAAATATGCAAAAACGAAAAAATATGTGCTAACTGTTCCAACACGTTCCACACCAATGAAGAATTGAATGGAAAATGTACCATACCAGCAGCATGTATAAACTGTAAAAGTCAAAATCTAAATGACACTAAGCACTCTTCCTTTGATAAATGTTGTCCTATCTTTCTTAAGGAAAAAGAAATTCAAGCCATATCAACTCTCGAAAAAGTAGGTAAAAAAAGCCCTCAGCTTTATACAAGCAAAGACAATCCCAGCAAGATACCACTTACTCTTCAATAACCAAAAGTAATAAACAAAACATACCTTCTTCGTCTACAAGCATGCCTCCTCCAATAGAATCAACCAAACCACGCTTTGTTAAAGATTATTCGGACCCAATAAGTGATAATGATAACTCTTTATCGGAAATGGAAACGGTTCATCTAAGCAGTTCATCACAAACTATTAGTGGTACACAGCCAATTATTTTACCCAAAAATGCTTCAAAAAAATTAAGGAACAAAATAAAACAAGCTACTGGTAAATCTAAAAGAATTAATAATTAAAAGTTTCAAATCTCGTAAAAATTTAAAACAATTTAATTGTTTCATTATGCCTTTATTGTTTTGTATACATATTTCTTTAATTAATTACCGAATAATTTTAAAAATAGTCATTTATAGCAGTATCAGACAAATATATAGTATATCATCATCATTATCTTCTATTTTGAGAATAACCACTATTCTCATTTTTAAATTAACCTTATTTTATTACATTCTATTTACTCTTAATACTATATACATTTCTTATTGTTGTTATTCTACACTACACGTTTATACATCATTATCTTTATCAATCACTTTTAAGGGGATTACTCTTATATTCAAGTGTTGTACTCTTCATCTGTTCCGTATAAGCATAGTGAAACTTAAACATTATAATCTATACTCCTACAACAAAAATGGTACAATATGTATGGCTTTGGTCTTAACATATCTTTACGCAACTTATATGAGAATCAAAATCAGAATACTACATTGGAATAAATAATGCTCTCATCACACAGCTAATATTTATCACTTTTTGTCACAGATCACTTCTCTCGCAATCTTAATTATCTTTGTTATCAAAATCTCTTGTGATATAGAAATCAAAATCATTGTTTCATATTATGCTCTTATTTGTAATACAAATATGACAGATTCCCTCCTATTAAGATATTTACACATACATAATTTAAATATACCACAAATCAGTAGTGCGATTCACTAACTTTTATAACGATAATCGAATCGTTAAAATAAGTATAACGAAAATTTATCGAATATGCTATTCTGTAAAATTTTTAACGATATTCGCTGTCGTTTAAAGTCAGCTGTTACTTTAAGCAATTTTTTTGTCGTTATCTTAGCGACAATAATTTAGTTTGTGTTTATTTTATCGATAAAATGTTTTTTATGTTTAAAATAGCTTACATACATACAAAGATATATTTAAATGTATATGTATGAACAAAAACAAAATAATAAATTTAAAATTTGCAAAAAGAAAGCAAATTAAGAACAAAAATAAAATTCTAAATGTAAAATTCACAAAAAAAAAAATATAAAACCACAAATTAACCCTTCGTCTTACTTATCAGTGCATTTTAAATGAAAAAATATGTGTAACAAGGGGGGTTAAGAACAATTTCATATGTTTTTATTTTATTCTCTTTTGTGCTTTTCGTTTTTTTTTTTTTACATTTTGTAGACAGAGATGTTACAAAAAAAAAACAGCTGTGTACTATCGTTAAAAAAATTACAGAATCACACTATCGTTACTGCAAGCGAATATAAATGTCGACAAATATTACGATTGTCGGATCGTTAAAAGTTAGTGAATCGCACCACAGAACGCTAAATATATATCATAAGACTTACTCTACTTATTGTTTCTACATTTATTTGAGTTTATTCTCAATAATTATTACAATACATGTTTTAACACAAAAAAATTTTTGCTTTAATCAAAAAAAGTTGCATAAACCCAAAATCACTTTTACACCGTATTCGTTCTATTAACCCATCAAAAAAACTTACAGTACAAATGCATATATGTAAATATATTATACAATTAGTTTTTACTTAAACAATAACACTTAATATTTTACAATGGAACATGAACGGCTACATAAATAATTATAACGAATTACAAATACTAATCAAAACGTACTGCCCAAAAATTATATGTCTACAAGGAACCCATATCCATTCTCCTGTAAATATTCCTATTACTATTCCTATTAATTACACTTTATACCAAAAAAAATACATCGTCAACAAGGTATGGAGGTGTGGCTATTTTAACACATAACTCACTACAACATAAGCAAAATCCAGTATCCAATGATTTTGACACAATTTCCATTGAGATTATATCTAAAATCAAATTTAATATTTTTAGTACATACATTGCACCGACAATGAATTTTAATGAGTCTAATCTCGCTAATATATTAAGTTCAAACCTTCCTGCACTCATATCTGGAGATTTTAACAGCTCCCATAGGAACTGGGGATCAAATTTAAACAGCCGTAGAGGTAACATTTTAGCAAAATATATTAATAGAACAGATCTTGCATTATTAAATGATAAGTCTCCTACCCATTTTAATACCCATGGGACATTTTTCCATATTGACCTTTCACTTTGTTCGCCTTCTCTGGCTCTATACGCTGTATGGGAAATAGAAAAGAATTTATTTGGAAGTGACCACTTTCCAATTATCATTAAGTTGTTTCCGGCGCGTACAATTAATAATAATGGTAATAAACCTAGATTTAATACCAAACTCGCAGACTGGAATAAATTTCGGAATTTATGTATAGATTTTGATCGAAATAGAATGGTAACGGACAACATAAATAAAGAAACCGCAAATGTATGTAGAATAATTTTACAATCTGCCAACTATTCAATTCATACCAAGGAAAGTTCCTTGGTGGAACAAGGAATTGGAAAAACTTAAATCCGATAAAAACAGACTTTGGCATTTGTTTAAAAGGAACATGACACAGTATAACCTCCTTACCTACAAACGGGCTAACGCTATTTATAAAAGAGAAATAAAACTATCGAAGAGAACTTCTATCTATAACTTGCCCTCCGCCATTTCTCCAAATACTCCAATTGACAAAATTTGGTACAATATTAGAAACTTTACCGGCTACAAATCGACACAGAGTATTCACTGCATCTCCTCAATAACAGACCAGAACACTTTAATCACAGATAAAACGGAAATAGGAAAAGAATTTGCCAAGTTTTGGTCGGAGAACTCCAACGATTCCAAATTCTCTAGGAATTTTATTATGAGAAAACAAAATGTAAGATTAAATACTTCAGTATCCGCTCCCTGTACGGGTGCTATTAGAATAGAATCTGACATTAGTTTTATAGAACTTTCTTCAACCCTGGGAAAGCTAAGGGGAAAAACACCTGGTATTGACAGGATATCGTACCCAATGCTAAAAATGGCCCCAATACAATTGAAAAAAAGAATTTTAAACCTGTAAAACGTAATTTTCGCAAATTATATCCCCCAGCAGTTCAAGAATAGTGTTGTTGTCCCGATTCTGAAACCAGGAAATAATTAAACACTGGTCAAATCCTACCGGCCCATATCTCTAAGTCCATGTCTTTCAAAGATCTTAGATAGAATAATAGCCAATAGGTTACGGTGGTTTGTTATTTCTAACAAACTTCTTAATGACCGGCAATTTGGTTTCCGCAAAGGGAGCTCAACAGTTGATACTCTTCTATATGTAGACTATCAACTTTGCTAATTGTCTCTCGCTACGCAAGCACGCGACCATTGTGTCGTTAGAATTTGAACGAGCGTTCGAGAAAATTGGCATACATTCAATGTTGGACCAATTAATGGAGTGGAAATTGGGACCTAAAATTATTAAATGCATCTTTAACTTTATGACAAACAGGAAGATAACAGTTCGCATCAGTAACCATTATTCAAACTCAGTTCCTCTTTATAATGGAATACCACAGGGTTCGCCCCTGTCGGTGGTTCTTTTCGTTATAGCCTATAACCAACTGTGCTCCATTATTTCCCTCCATCGATAAATCGATTGTTGTGCATATGCGGATGATTTTAACATTATTATTAAATCACCCAGAAGAAACCCTATTATATTAAAGCTTGATAATCTTTTTAATGATATTAAAAACTGGTGTGACTATTCGGGTGCTTCCCTTTCCACTACAAAATGCAAATATATTCACATATGCCGTCTGAAAAATTGTAATTGTGAAATTCGTGCATTAAATATTTCAATTTTAAAAGTAGATACTCTTCGTTTGCTAGGTTTAATTATAAATAAACGTTACAATTGGAACGACCACATAGAATACCTAATATGTTCGCTTTCATATCGTTTGAACATTATAAAATGCCTATCCAGCATTAAGTGGAATTGCAATTCACTCAACCTTATCGCGATAACAAAATCTTTAGTACTTTCCAAAATAAATTATGGTCTGCAAATTTATGGCAATTCCCCAAAAACAGTGAAGAACAAAATTAATTCAATTATTAACTCATGCATAAGAACTTCTCTTGGTGCATTTCACTCTACGGCTATTTCTAATTTAAGATATGAGACTAATACAAGATCTCTGGACATTCAGAGGGATATCCTTACAACCAAACTCTTCAGAGTTTCTTTATACAATGAAAAAAACCCACTAAAACCAATATTCAGAAAAATAAGTAGTTCCAAGAAAGTTCCCAAAGTTCCTTCCACAATCTACAGAATAATTCAGGGTTGCAACATGCTTGATATACCACTGTATAACACTTAACATAAAAACAAACAACCGCCTCCTCCATGGCTTTTAGATGCTTCTTCGGTTAACACATGCTTGCATGAATTATTAAAATCTAACACTTCCTCCTCGGTATATAAGAGCCTGTTTGCAAGTTTGAAGAACGACCTGAGAAATTTCAGTTTTATATTTACGGACGGTTCCAATACCATGTTTAAAATTTTCCTTAAAAATAGTTTGTTTGAAGGTGACCATATTTAAACATGTTTTTTCTCTGGGTGTAGCACTTTTGGTTCATATGCCGAATAGCCGGTTGTAACCGTGAATTTGAAAAAAACAAAACAATTCACGATGGTAAAGGTGTTATGATACTTGCTATTTTTTGTATTGGATTTTTTTAGGATTGACTGAATGAAACAACAAATGCGAGAAAGAACAAGAAATACAATTTGATAAAATGTAAACAAAACAAACAATACTGCCCACGTTTTTTCCCCACAAAAAACCGTCATAAAAGCTAAAAATCGCAAAAAAAAAAAAAGTTAAAAACCGTTTCTTTCGATCAAAAACTAAAAAAATTGGCCACAGTGCTAACAATTAATCTGGAAATGTAAATTTTAAGTTAAAAAATATTATATTTTTTTTGACAGTCTTAGATTATTTATCGATAACACATGTATATTTGTTTGACTTTTCAAGATTTTTTATGATATAACCATACTCTTTACACTTAGTCAGTTTTCCTATGCAAATATATTTGCACTGTTCTTCAATATAGAAAAAATACAAAAAATAGCAAGTATCATAACAGCTTAAGGAACCAACAAAATACATAGATATGACTTAATGTATGTTCAGACCTAACAAATATTTGACGATAGAATCCAAAAAAAAGCGTGACCAATAAATTGATCAAACTTAAGCTAAATTTGTTATAATATCTATTTATTTAGTAAACCCTTTTCCTTCGAACATAATTGTATAATGTAATTTAGAAACTGCTAAATAATGTTTGCTCTAGCCAAACGTTTTGCATAAGCAACCAATTCTTTAAGAAAACTAGTGGGTGTGTAGGACGTCAAATATTTAATAGGTGTGAACATCATAGCTTTAGAATTTTTGAAAAACTTTGGTTTTAAAAAATAATAGGAATTAACTGCCTGTTTTTAGAAAACGTAAACAAGTGAGTGAGTGAGAAATTATATTGAAAACAACAATAAAAAACGAAAATTTGTTTTTGTTTTCAATATAATTTCTCACTCACTCACTTGTTTACGTTTTCTAAAAACAGGCAGTTAATAAATTTATTATTTGAGATATTCTCAAAAATTTATCGTAAATGAATTTTAATTTGTTTTACATACTTTTTAACCCTTTCTCACCTATTGGGACATATGTATCCCACTGAATGTTCCCAGAGTCCTAGTATTGAAGTTTTTCACTTTAAATGGTTCAAAACTCTCCCATTTAGTTATTTAGACGTTTAAGTACAAATATTAAACAAAGTTTTGCTTATTATCATAACACGTGTTGGTTGGAGAAGTTTTTTGATCAGTTATCCAAAATGTATGAACTAGACCGTAAATCCCAGAAAAGGTGGAATAAAGTTTTCATAGATTGGTGATGTCAGCTGTAAATTCGTGGATCATATCTATGAATTTACAACGTTAAAAGAAAACAATTTCTTTATTTTGTATACCCTTTTTTTTATATGTTTTCGACTAATGGGGCTTATATGTCCCATGCCAAACTCCTGATGGGACATATATGTCCCACCCCAAGCCTCTTCCCTGGGTAGGGGTACTCAAAAAACAGATAAATATTAGTTTATCTTTGTAAAAATATTGCATTTTAAAAGCTTGAAACTAACTAATCGTCTCCCGTGCCGAAAGGGTTTAAAGGAAATAGGGAAATCGAAGCAAACAAATCCAGGCTTATTTATTTCAAATAGTTTTGTTTCAGCATTATAGAAACGAATAGTAATATGAACATGCTTTTTGAATGAAATTAAAACCTTTTATTACATTATCAAAGTTTTTCTTGGGAGTTAAAAATTAATTAACAAGGTTTCGTTCAAATGTGCTAAATTCCCGTTTCATACAATTGATAAATTGAAATATATTGTTGATGCGCATTTCACTGGTTGCTTAGGTCAGATCATCAGGAAACTTCATCCAAAGATTTAAGAAAAACTAAAGATATTACAGTAATTTTGACTTAGCTGCACAATCTCCTTTGCACGATTTTTTGTGCAGATAAATCAAAAATGCAGCTATCTCAAATGTATTTAGCTGCCTTATGTGCAGGTACGCAATTGTGGTTACCTGCATAAAAGAGCAGCTGCAGTAAAGTGTTTGAAAGAGGAGTAACAACGTTTTCATTAATAAATTGATAATAACAATGACGTTCAGAATACCTGTAGTCATTTGTTATGTATTTTTATAATGAACGAGGTAGCCAAATTAGTAAATAAAGTGGAGAACAGAATAGTCGCTGTAGTACAGCGTAAAGAATAGCGCTGCAAGCTGTCAAAAGCTAAAAACGCCAGTTTTAAAGTAGAGTCAAAAGAATACGTAGGTGTAGTAGTCGTTGCATGTGAAGCGCAAAATACGAAATTTTGAGCTTTGTTGCGCTACAGAGCATTCGTCAACTTTAAAAACTAGAACTACTTTATTCTGTTCCAGGCCAAGATTTGCTATTCCTTTTATATAATCGTACCATATGCATAAATGTAGGTAAATGCAAACAAAATAAATGAATTATAATGATGCCAACTTGACTTGTTTGCGATTTTTGGTTGAATAAACAGCTTAAATTGAATATTGATGAAAAAAAAAAGTTCACACTATTTTTTGTATGTGTGCAGCTAATTTTGATGTTTTATATGAAAATATTTTAAGACTGCCCAAAAATATAATAAATATACAGGTATACAAAAGGCACGCAAGCAAGGATTTTGGAGAATAACTACAGAAAATATGTGTTTTGGGCAGTTAAGAGAAAGTGCAGCTAACTTTAATTTTTTGTTTGAACATAATTTTAAAATGCCTGAAATTTTGGGCACTTATCTTAAATGTGCGGGTATAGAAAGTTCACTTAAAAAAGGAATTTGTATGGGATTACAAAAAATAATGCATAATAATAAATAATTATTAATTTTGTGCAGCTAAGTCAAAAGTGCACGTAAACAAAAGGCGGTTAGGTCAAAACTTGTATACAATTAAAACTGTTAAGTGAATAAGAATTATACACCCCAGTTTTACTTGCAACAATATCAAAGCTTAAACAGAAACAACAAAGATAAACAATCAGTTTATCTTTTCTTACAGTCCCGACTACAATTAGTTGCTTTTTTGTCAACTCTAAATGTAGTTGTAAGTGGGTAAAGAAAAAACCAATTACTTTATTTTATTTTTCCAGTTCAGTTTTATGCATATTAGCTATCAAAGTTTTTCTTGTTTGATTCCTTCAATTTTGTTTAAAGTTTTTGGTGTTTTAATAAATAAAACTGAAGAATTTTGTCATATCGCTTATTCTATTATATTTAAGTAAAGTGTTATTTGCAGTCTCTTAGGAACTACTTGGAACAGAGTCAAGTTTTACTTGGCGTATATTTATGTCAAGCTTGTGGACTAAATAAAGGTGATTTATAAGGCGTGACGTTGAAGAACCTTTGCAACTTATCATTTAAGGACTCGTTTAGCACTATTGTCTTATAAATCAGTTCGAAATATCAGTTCGTTTTGTGCTTTGTTGTGATACAGACGTGTATTTTTAGCCCCGCATACGATTTTAACTATTAATTAATCACATTTGATTTTGTAAAACATAAATATAAGCAGCGAATGGACGCTTAAAAAAAAAATAATATATTTTGTTATTTAAACTATTTAACATAATAGTGAACAATTTAAAACGATAAAATAAAACAGTAAAAATATATATGTATGTACGTATGAATGTTCACACATGTGTATACATATTCTGAACAAAAACATTTTAATTTAAACTTCTTGTTTTTTTGTTGTTGTAAAATAAAATAAACAATAAAAATATTAAAGCAAAGCAAAACGGTGAAAAACAAAAACAACTCTTTGCATGAGTACGAACAGTGAAACAACACTAAGACAAAATGAAAGAAACGTTTACGTTTTAGTTCAGGCAAACGAAAATAATGTAGAAATAAATTATTCGAACACGTTCCCTATCACCCTCGGTGTTTACAAAAACAGTGGATAGTGACTCATTAAAAAAACTACAACTTGATTTGGTGACAAGTGTTGCCAGGCCAGCAAGTATTGCCGTGACGTCAAATACAAATTTAGTGGGTAATGATACCAACTTAAACACAAATGAAATGGAAAACCCCCATGTAAAAAATTGTCAAAAGCCACAGTACAAGTTGGTATGGACAGGTACATAACAGTGCTTAAACGGGGACGCAGCCCTACCTCTGCAGCTGTTGCTTCGGCATCCAAAGTGCCATCTTTTGATAAAATAAATTCCCAAAATCGCTTTGCAATTCTGGAGGATGAATCCTCTGAAGCCCCAAACGTCATAAAATCGTCCAAGCCTCCCCCAATATATCTTAGGGAACATAACTTATAACATAAATGGTACTTACATTAGTATAACACCTTACTCTAAAAAAATATTCGGGGTACTTTTTGAAGATTTACTGAAAATAAGAACTTTAGTATTTCTTCACAAAATTATAACCACCCGTGAGCCAGGTCATCTTTTTAATCGTTTAAAATTTAGTCGACTCAGAAGAAATAGAAATTTAATTCAAATCAGACATCACACATTAATATCTGAATGGCAATTTTTCATATTTGCAATACGTCTTTGGAATAATATTACTAATCCAACAATAAAAGAAATCAGCAATGTGTTACAATTTAAGAAAGAAATATTTAAATATTATTCATAGTCAACAATTGTTTATAGTTCGGTATGTATAATTCTATAGTTCAATATTTTTTGATTTTTTATAAATGTATTTATGATATTTTGATATGTAGTTTTTCGTTATTTATTTGTTTGGTTTAGTTACAATAATTTTATTTATATCGATTTTGTAATAACTATACCTAGACTTAAGTTTATTATTTTTCATTTTCCAAAATAACATCATAAGATTTCTACTGTTTAAGACTGATGTTTTGTTGTAGAAGTTACAATTTTTTCTTAAATAAATAAATAAATAAATAACTCAAATGATCTAATAAAGAGTTTAATTTCGTTGATTGGTGAAAATTCCTTTTATGTTGCCGCAATAAAGCGAGGTAGTATAAATGAAACTAAAATTCAAGTTAATCATGAAAATGACTTTCGGAAAGTAATTAGCAAATTTGAGGCACTCAAAAAAAGTTTTTACACATACCAACTCAAGAGCAGTAAAGGTCTCCAGGTGGTGATTAAGGGAATTGATTCATGCGTAGACCCAGAGGAAATTAAAACTTTCTTGGAAGAAAAAGGCTTCAAGATAAAACATGTGGTAAATATTAGAAATAAGGACAAAATTCCACAACCACTTTTTCGAGTAGAATTAGAGCCCGGCGACATTAAGTTAAAAAAAAAACGAAACGCATCCCATTTATAGTGTGAAATATATACTATACAGAAAAATCACAATTGAGGAGCCGCACAAAAAAACGGACCTGTTCAGTGCTTAAACTGCCAAGAATTTGGCCATACCAAGGCATACTGCTACTTACCCCCTGTCTGCGTAGTATGTGGTGAACTACACGGTACAGTTTCTTGTGATAAGTCTAAAACCGACCCCAACGTAAAAAAATGTAGCAACTGTGGCGGTAATCACACTGCCAATTATAGAGGATGCCCTGTATATAATATTGTCAAGCAGACGGTTGGACCGAAAACAAATACCCCTCAAATGCAGGTTGCAAATCATGTAAACACAAATGCAATTCAAGCCCCCCAGCCTAGTAATAACAGAACCTCTTACGCTAACGTCCTAAAATCAAACCATCAGCCAATGCAAGGTGCCTCGCCAAGTAATTCTAATTTAAGTCGTTTAGAAAAAATCATGGAAACATTAGTGCAAACAGTAAATAATTTTACGAACACAATGGGTAATATGATGCAGGAAATGCTTAGAATGCAATCGATGTTATTGCAAGCTGTACTTAACAAACCATGAACTGTTTAAAAATTTGTTTTTGGAACGCAAACGGCATCCGCCAACATAAAAATGAATTAGAACACTTTCTTAAAAATAAACAAATTGATGTCATGATGATTTCTGAAACTAATTTGACCTCAAGAAATACGTTTAAAATCAATGGTTATATACTATATGATACCAAGGACCCTCGAGATAGAGCTTGTGGAGGTTCTGCCATCTTAATAAAAACTCGAGTCAAACACTACATTATGTGTGATCACTGCAAGCAACGACTATTTGTGTTGAGGAGCTAAATCGAAACATAGTAATTTCTTCTTTATACTCTCCACCTAGATTTTCCATACCAGAAGGCCAATATTATAAATATTATAAGTCATTAGGACCCTGTTTTCTGGCCGCTGGCGATTATAACGCTAAACATACCTTCTGGGGGTCACGACTTATAACACCAAAAGGTCGTGTTTTGTTTAACACAATCTCTAAAATGGGTTTAAATGTGGTCGCGAGCGGGCAACCAACATATTGGCCTACTGATCAGCAAAAAATTCCAGATGTTATCGACTTTTTTTTTTTATCTTCACTGTGGGGTCTTCCACCACTGAAACTTCTTTGAGCCACAAATTATCTGCAGTTATAAACTCTGTTTAAATTATGATGTTATCGACTTTGGCGTGGTTAAAAACATCCCCACAGAAACGATTCATGTTGAAGCTTCCTTAGAATTATCATCCGACCACACACCTACAATTGTTACTATATCGAACCCATATAGAATTGTATTTCCGTCAGGTTACTTAGCGACGCCAGCCACACAAATAAATTGGTTTAAATATAAAAAATGTCTCAGTGCCCATTGCACAGAAAATATTCCGCTTAGTACACCGGAGAATGTGGATCTCTCTCTTGTTAACTTTGACAGTTGTCTTAAACTAGCTGTTCAACACTCCAGCGTTACCCCCAAAAAAATTAAAAATAATAAAATATGTTCTTCAGATGTCGAGCGGCTCTTGACTGAAAAAAGGAGAGTTCGAAGAGAGTGGCAACTTTACAGATCCCCGCAACTTAAGATTTTATTAAAAGAATGCACAAAAAGGCTAAGAAAGTTACTACAGAATCAGAAAACGGCTTCTCTAGAAAAATATCTTTAGGAACTTGATGCAACTCCACAATCTGACAACTCATTATGGCGTGCAGCTAGAAATCTAAAAAGGCCAGTTATATCTAAGCCACCATTAAGAAACTTGAATGGTAGTTGGGCAAGAAACGATATTGAAAAAGGAAATCTTTTTGTTAGTCATTTGAAAAACGTATTTACACCAAATATATCTCACAATATTGCGGTCGAGTTACCACCTGTTGCTGCTAGAGCAGCTATTCCCCTCAGATTTGAGATAAGAGAAATCGAAAAGGCTATTTGTGACTTAAACACTAAGAAGGCACCTGGTATTGATAAAATCAGTAATAAACTGCTTTTGGAGCTACCTCGCATAGCAAAGAAAATTATTCTTTTTATTTTTAATGCTATTTTACGCCTTGAATACTATCCTGAAAACTGGAAGGTTTCCTTAGTTACCATGATACCAAAGCCAGGTAAAGATCATACAAAAGTTGAGTCTTATAGACCTATTAGCTTATTATCAATGTGTCAAAGGTGTTTGAGAAATTATTAGTTTCAAAATTAACACCAATTTTAAGTGAAAATAGATGTATTCCAAACCATCAGTTCGGATTTAGGAGAAAACACAGCACAATCGAAGAGACTCATCGAATAGTAAATGTCATAAGAAAAGCATTGAAGAAAAGAAATATTGCTCAGCACTCTTCATCGATGTTTCGCAAGCTTTTGAAGGCTTATTACACAAATTGAAGCAAAATTTACCAGCAAACACACACAAGCTGCTAGAAAGCTACTTAGTCGGTCGTCAATTTATTATTAAAGAAGGAAATTTCTTAAGTTCACCTCAGCCCATTGCCGCTGGAGTCCCACAAGGCAGCATCCTGGGCCCCCTATTATACTTAATTTATATTTCGGACATGCCAACAAGCAACTACACACAAACTTCAACATTTGCAGACGATACAGCTTTTCTAAGCGTCCAGGAAAATCGCTATGAAGCATCGCGTTACTTACAGCATCATATATTTCAACTAGAAATATGGTTAAGACAATGGAGGATAATGGTCAATGAGCAAAAATGTGTACATATAACATTCACTTTGCGCCGGGAATCTTGCCCCCCTATTACAATCAATAATGAAATAATTCCTCAACATTCGCATGTAAAATATCTCGGTATACATCTGGATCGGCGATTAACGAGGAAATGCCATATAGAGGCAAAATTAACTCAAATTAAACTAAAAGCCATTCAAATTCATTGGCTTATTGGAAGAAATTCTGTCCTTAGTCTCGATTGCAAGCTTCTACTTTACAACTCTATCTTAAAGCCTATCTGGTGCTACGGTATTCAACTATGGGGCACTGCCTCGGTCTCTAATATCGACAAAATTCAAAGGCGCCAAAATAAACTTCTTCGAATAATCACAGCCGCTCCCTGGTATGTTAAAAACTCAAACATTCATAAGGATCTCAATGTACCATTAGTGAAATCTATGATTACAAAATATGCAATAAAATATTTAAAAAGGCTTGAACAACACCCAAATCCACTAGCTCGAAATATTTTAAATCATGGCGGCCACACTCGCTTAAGAAGAAGAGACACTGCAGCACTTATCCAATTAGATGAGCGATAAACACCTATAAAAGTGAACATAACCCGTGATGAAGAAAATTTTGTCTGGCACTGGCAGGAGATAAAATAACGTATTAGGTTAAGATTTGATTAATTATTGTTAGTTCATATTTAATATATGAAGATTCAATAAAAAATAATGACAAAAAAAAAAAAATACCACCAGAGATGGCATCCTTATAAAAATATATATAATATTTAGACAGGCGCGGATCCAGCTCGAGCCTTACGGGGGGGGGAAATTTAGTATGATACAAAAAAGTAAAAATTTGTTTTTAAAAGTTTATTAAAATCAATATGTTTATATTATATAAAAAAAAAAAAAACAAAACAATAGGGTTAAATAAATATAAGATCCGTTCAATATAAATTAATCTTTTTAAATAAGTAAATTGTGATTTCCTTATAAAGCAAATTGAGATAGTACAGTCTATCTTCGGTCATTGTTGATCTGAGCCATGTTCTTATTCGACGAAGGGTAGGAAATGACCTCTCGCTCGTAGCACTACTAACTAATGACACGAAAATTTGAAATATTTTTCTTAGATTTGGGTAAATATCTTTATCACAGTTTATTAAAACATCTACAACGTTATCTGATCGATTTTCAGATATTTTCCATGTTTGTTGCCAATGCAACAGTTCAGGCTCAAGTTAAGATGTGTTAATCTAATTTATCAAATATAATCAGCTCATCAGCTAGTTGTGGTTTTAAAATAAATTGTATATGGGCAAATTTCAAAAACAGTCCACAAACCAAAAATTTTTCAAATTAATTTTTTTAAATGGAATATAAGACTAGATGTATAATTTAATTTTTATATTAAAAAATATGTATTTCGACGATCATTAAAAAATAACTTTTACCAAATACTACCCCACCCCTGATCTCTTAATGTTATACATGAATTTAACATTATTTAAGGTGCTTTTTGAGCTTAAAATAGCACTTACAGCAGACTCATCACAATATAAATTTCGTTAAAAAAAAGATTGATATTCATTCATACATTCATTTATGATCACAAAATTAGTTTATATATATAATTTGTTTTGTCAAAATAAATAAAATTGGGTTTATTATATAGTACTGAAAAACTGTAGCGTGCGTTGTAAGGCATGCGTCACAAAGGGTTTACGGCTTTTATCAAAAAATTACAAAATTTTTAAGCTGCGAATAAGTGATTATGGAGTTCTCTTATATTCATATTTCTTTAAGGAATTAAACTTTGTATACCTTATGATGCAAAATTCGCTAAAAATTAGGAAAACAAACTTCAACTTTTAATGTTGCTTCTAATTTTTGTGGCATGCGTCACAAAACTTTGTGATCAATTATTTCGCAATAGATGCCTGCTAAGAAATTATGATATATGCCATTCGTAAGTACATATTAATGTCACTAAATACTATATATAAGTTGAAGCTATCTCTTTTGAAATGCTAAAAAAAATTGTATATATCAATCAGAAAACACGTGCGAATGTAGCGTTCGTTACGCAGGATTTGCCCATATTACTTGATTACCCTTTGAGGTAGAAGTTTAAGTATGTTCAATACATTTAGGATATCTATTGGAAAAGGTGTTTTGAAATCTTCTAAAATAAATTCAATAAGAGGAATGTAACCTACTACTCGGTAGTAATCTTCAACATTTTGAAAGTGATTATTTCGTTCAAATCTTGACTTTTCGATTGGAACCTCGATTTGAACGCAAATAACTTTTACTTTTTTAAAAATCGCTTTAAATTGTTCTTCGGCGTTATTTCTTTTCTGTTCAAGGCACATGATTGAAGTTTTGATAAGGCTTGATCCTTTTTGAAGATCTCTATCGTGCTTTCGTAAAATGATACTAGCGGCTGTGTTACAATAAGTATCACCCTTAATATGTACATTCTGCAAATAAGTTCAAAAGTACTAAGGAGTTCTTAATATAAAGGTAGAGATACTACCTTTCCACTTAGACATTTTTTCCAAAGCTTCTACTATATGATGTACACTTGTTGTAAAGTTTAAAATTGAGTCGTGACGGTCCACCCATCTTTTCTCGCATAATGTAGAGCGTTTGGCTCCCAAATACTTTGATAAAACTGCGTTTCGCTTGGTATTATTATATTAAAAAAGATTTGTCGTTTTTTTTAACAAATGATACAACTTTTTGTAATTATGGCACTTTATTGCTTTTTGAAATTGAGTTGTTTGATTTATGGGAATAGCATGGCGTTTTTTTTTTTATTTATTTATTTATTGATGATCTAGCACAACAAGATAAATCTTATAAATGATAGTGCTAGTGAGTATAACAAACTAAAATAAGTATGATTAAAAATTATCAAACTAAAAAACCATTATTATTTAGTGAATTAAAATCAAACAAAAATTTAAGCTAAGTAGTATAATATACAATTACAAAAAAAAGCGCAGAGAAAAAATGAATTAGTTAACATATTCAAATTTAAAACAAAACAATTTTAATTAGCATATTTAGTTAACATATTTAAGATTAACAGAAGTGATTTAATAGCTCCTTTTTAAACAAGTTTGCGTTGCCTATTAGCTGCATATTATCTGGAATTTTGTTCCAAAGACGAGTGGAATAAATAAAAAAGTGACATTCTGACAAAGGACTTCGAAATCGTTGCTGAATTATTTTCTTACCACGACGCGATCTTGCAAATTGAATTCTTCTGAATAGATATATTGGTTGTTTTTGAGTTATTACTTTATGTAGCAGTAAAAGGCATTTAAGAAGATTTACAAAACTCATCCCATAAATTCGGTATGAAAACAATGATATGTGTTCGCGGCGTCCTTTAGCGTAGATGTATCTTGCAATATTATTGTAGGCAACATTTAGTTTTTTGAGGTCAGCACTATTACTATTAAATATCGTATCCGTATAAAAGCACTGGAATAAGGTAGGTTTTTGCTAACAACATTCGAATAGTTAAAGGTGTTGAAAATTTCACTGCCCACAGATTACGCAGCATACCATAAACTCTCCCTACAACAGTGTTGATATGGGTTGACCAAGTAAGTTCATTATTAAATATAACTCCCAGATTTTTTGAAGAATTTACGAAATGAATTATGTTGTTGTTTATTTTAATTTGAAATTGATCATCTAATGTTGTTTTACTTTTTGAAAGAAAAATACATTTGGATTTTGAAGGATTAATGAGTAAACCATTATCATTAGCCCAGTTGTTGATGTGATTTAAATCAGTGTTAATTTTGTTTACACATGATTGAATATCAGCGACATTGGTGCTAGTATAAAGCTGTACGTCATCTGCATACATGTGTACTTTGATGCTAATCGTAACTTCTGGTAAATCGTTTATGTATAGACAAAATAGGAGGGGCCCAAGAATTGATCCTCGTGGAACGCCTCTGTTGACATCAAGCGGGTTGGACAGTTTTCCATTTAATTGTACGACTTGGGATCTGTTAGTAAGGTATGCAGATAGTAAGCTACATGCGGAGTTTGAAAAATAGAACAGTTTTTTTGAGTTTCTTTATTAAGATTGGATGGACAACTGTGTCAAATGCTTTGCTATGGTCTAGAAGAATAATAAAGGATATAACTTTTGATCGAGACTCGACCTGAGATCCTCAACAACGTCTGCAAGTGCTGTGATACAACTTCTTGCTTTTACAAAGCCGGATTGTCGATCACATAGTAGGTTTTTTGGCTCAGTTATTGATTACTTTGTCTGCACATTATATTTTCCATCACTTTTTATAAATAAGGAAGAATTCCTATCGGTCGGTAATCATTGTTAGGCTTAGGAATTGGTATAATTTTAGATTCCTTCCATCCATCTGGAAATATTGATTTTGTTAAAATAGTGTTGAACAGATGGGTTAAGTAAGGCAATATCTTTCGAATTATCGCTTAAAGGAAAATAGGATTCATACCGTCCATGCCAACTGCATTTGATTTGATGGATAGAAAACTCTCAAGTACATCACACTGATCAACACATCGAAAGCTGAAACAATCTTCAGTAGATACACTGCAGATGTCATCATAAATGTTTTGGGTCAGTAGTAGGATATTGACATTTACAAACTTGGTGTTAAGCGCATTTACATCAACGATCTGATTACTATTGAAAGTGGGTTTCTGCCCTATACCAATGTTCCGAATTTCCTTCCATTTAGTTTTGCTTTCAATAGCTGAGCAGAACTTTCTTTGATAAAACGATGATTTTGCCTGCTGAATATGTTTTACGACATCTCTTCTAGCAGATTTAAAAACAGTATGTAGCTCATCAGTTTTAAACCTTTTCCACGTTTGTATTTGTCGCGGTTTCCAGGATTTTTTAACAACTTCATTTTCTGCTGACATCAGGGGACACCCATTTGTTCCAACTCCTACACTTTTTTTTAGGTCAATACCAAAATTTGTCAAAGCTAAAAGAACTATTGATGATAGTGCCTTCGCATCACTTGACACATCAACGTCATACATATCCTATGAAGCCTCTTCAAATGCTTTTACAACAAAGCCAATAAATTCATCCCTTACAACTTTTTGTTGTATGTTGAAATATCTAAAAGATAAGGAAATCTGGCTTTTCCCCGACAAATCCGTGCTTTCGGCACAATTATCGAATAAAATTTTGATTTATTATAACACATATACATAAATATTGCATATACATTAGAGTGGGTCAATTTGTTCGGGCCCAAAAAAAGTGACAAAGCGTATAGCAAAATCGTAATCTACGGAAAATTCTAAGAACTTTTCCTTAAGAAACCATGGTTCGAAAATCAAAATAGAGCTTCCGGTTTTTGACTTGAAAGTTTGGTGCTCAGAAAATCTGAAAAAAATAATACTTTTTTGGAAATATTTATTGCAATTGGTGAATAGTTGGCCTGTATCGCTGAAAGAGGGCTTGTTTAAAAAGAAATTTTCTCAGCTTTATAAAATTTTAGAAAATTCTGTACATTAAAATTGGTTAGAAGATTTTTGTCAAAATGTTCATAGTCAACCTGGTAAAATAAAAAAAATGTATTTTTTTAACCCAATTTTCTATTTAAAATTCACTACTTTTTAAAAAAAGAAAGTAAATGAAAAAAATAAAATAAAATTACCCAATAAAAATTTTTCTCATTTGCGAAGCACTAATGGGTAGGTACATTTAAAAAAAATAAGCGCAATGTTATGCGCTACGCAATAAGACATACAGAAATGCAGTAAAGTATGTAAGTGAAACAGCTCTCAACAACTTAAAAAAAAGTAACATTTCAAGCAGTGTTCGAAAATAAACAGTACATTATTTAACGTTCGGCTCACTCACCCAGGAACGATATCTATTTTTTTAGTAGTTGTGTAGACATACACAACCCTTAATACCGTTCGTAACTATTTTTAAGAAAGAACCGAACATTATATAATGTTCGGTTCTTCGTTAAAAAATAGAACAATTGTAGTGATACTGTAGACAAACATTATATTTTAATGTTCTATAATGTTTTTTTAACGGTAAATTGTGTGCACGATAGAATTACAAACTTTTCAGTTTCTCATTACCTATTTATTTTTTGTTTTTAAATTGTGGCCCTTATTATGTAAAACGCAACGCCAAAGAATTACATTGAAAGCAAAACAAATTCATAAATATTTTGTTATTTTGTTGTTTCTTTCTACAAAAACTCATGTACCGTTTTAAAATTTTCAACGCCACAAGTAATGAGGGGTTTGAAATTTTAAAACGCAAAAAAAAATTCTGTAGAAAGCAACAAGGCAATTACAAAATATTTATGACTTTGTTTTTGCTTTCAATGTAATTCTTTGGCGTAACGTTGCGAATTATATAATTAGGACCTATGTTTCTTACAACACCATTTCCAATTGTATATCAGAATTTTCTAACTATATATTTCAGAAATTTCCAATTTAACTTCAAAAATTTCCAATTGTAACTTCTGAAAGTGTCCAATTGTATTTCAGAAATTTATGTTTTTATAGCTAATACAATTTTTTAAATTGGAAATGGACGATAGCAATTTGTCTGAGCCGCCATTTACTACAAGCATCTACCGTTTACTGATATTGGGTAACCGGAACATATTCAGGGAACTGAACGATTTGTACAATTGCTTACCAACTGAAGCTGGGCTCGAACCCAGGCGTTTTTACGGACAGGTTACCCTTACATGTTTCGATTGCAACTACTCAATCTCTTCAGAGAGGTTTGCCGTTTAACACTCGCAACCATCGACGACTGCTGACGTCAATAGGCAAACATCAATCCTTAAACCAAAATGTATTTAACCTTTGGTAGATCGAAATTTGCTTTGAATGATTATCTTTTTTAATTTATTTTACATGTTTTTCCTTACTTCTATTATATTTTTTTTTATTTTTTTATTTTCAGTTTTTGCTTAAATTTTATTTAAAGAAATTTTCTTTTAATTAAGATTTGATTAATCAATTCTAGGGAATTTTGACAAAACATCTTAAGTCAAAATTAAAAAGTTGAAAAAATGGTGTTAATCGTACGAATTTTCATTAAAAAACATTTTTGCTTACGTTTTAAAATTTTGTGTTATGAACAAAATTGTTTGTTTAATTTCGGTTTATTTAATTTTTTAACAAAAATGCTTTTTTACCGAGTTTTTTTTAATCTTTTGTGCTCTCTTATCTCCACTTAAGATGTTTTGTCAAAATGCCGCAGAATTTTTTTATTTTAATCAACTTTGAATTAAAATTTAATTAAATTATTTTATTTAACTTTTGTGTATCAAAATTGTCACAGTTTTAGGTTTCTTATCAGCTTGACTATGATTATTTTGACAAAAACCTCTTCACCAATTATTTATGTACAAAATTTTCTAAAAATGAGCACAGATATATAAAGCTGAGAAAATTTCCTTTTAAACAAGCCCTCTTTCAGCGATACAGGCCAACTATTCACCAATTGCAATAAATATTTCCAAAAAAGTATTATTTTTTTTCAGATTTTCTGAGCACCAAAATTTCAAGTCAAAAACCGGAAGCTCGATTTTGATTTTCGAACCATGGTTTCTTTAGGAAAAGTTCTTAGAATTTTTCGTAGATTACGATTTTGCTATACGATTGGTGGGCAAAAAAATTGACCCACCCTAATATACATACTAAGGCTTATTTATAATTCAACCGCACGCATTATCATCAGTTTTAAACCTTTTCCACGTTTGTATTTGTCGCGGTTTCCAGGATTTTTTAACAACTTCATTTTCTGCTGACATCAGGGGACACCCATTTGTTCCAACTCCTACACTATTTTTTAGGTCAAGACCAAAATTTGTCAAAGCTAAAAGAACTATTGATGATAGTGCCTTCGCATCACTTGACACATCAACGTCATCCATATCCTATGAAGCCTCTTCAAATGCTTTTACAACAAAGCCAATAAATTCATCCCTTACTCCTTTTTGTTGTATGTTGAAATATCTAAAAGATAAGGAAATCTGGCTTTTCCCCGACAAATCCGTGCTTTCGGCATAATTATCGAATAAAATTTTGATTCATATAACACATATACATAAATATTGCATATACATACTAAAGCTTATTTATAATTCAACCGCACGCATTATCAAGTCAGACGTTTAGTCTTTGGATAAAGATGGCACCTGCTTGGGTTGAATGAAGAATAATAAGTATTTGAATACGATAAACTAGATGTTTCATTGGAAATATCTAATAAATATTAAGATTAGGATACCTATTGAAAATTTCGTTAGAGATTCATTAAAAAAACAAAAAGCCTTGCTGGGATTTCCAAAAATTTTATACTTTAAAAAAAAATATTATTATTGGGAATTCTTGTATTATCGAAATAAACCAAACATATTTTCATAATTTAGGGAGGGGGGGGGGGGGGGGGGGGTAGGAAATTTCCTTATTTCCCCCCCTGAATCCGCGCCTGTATTTAGAATACTGTCAAATTGCTAAGTCTCAATTTACACTAGGGACATTTCTTGCCGGACAGACGAAGTTTGTTGGCGACGGGTTTGAAAAGGTAGAGTGTGTAGTACATGACTATATGTACTGGACATTTTTTCATTTCTCTTTCTTACTTTTCGTAGTTTACATACAAGTATTAATTTCTGTCTGACTTCTAATGTTTCATATGTAAACGCTTCGGGTAAAATTAAAAGAGAATTCAAAAAATGTCCGGCAAGAAATGTCCCTAGTGTAAATTGGGACTAAGTACTTTTTAAGCTGAACTTTTTTTTATAGTATTTTGAATTGCTTTTGGTTTTTGTTACAAGAACACACGCTTATATAAGCGATTTGTATTTGCATTGCTCATAATGTTTTTTGACTTTTCCTTATATTCAATTACAAAAATACTTAAACTACGGGTACAATTATAACAAAAGTAAGGAAAACGTAGATAACATCTCCAAAATAACTGGTTTATTCGATATTCGAAAAATTACATTTTAAAATATTCGACTTGGGCAAAACTAAAATAACCGGTTAAAACCGATCGAATACTATCCGTTCGATCTCCCTAGTTATAACTTTTGGCAATTTTTGCAAATATCAAAAATAACATCGCATTGCCGTGTGGTGCACACAAAAATTTTAAAATATATGGTGTTACTTTTCCTCTATTTAGAAAAAAGTTTCCGCACCGAAAGCGTTAAAGTTGTTTTTGAATATAATTTTTTTTTTAATTAAGCAGTTACTTTTGTCTTGAATAAGCTATTTTTTGTTTTAATTCTTATATAATATTCAATAGCAAACCATTTTTCATAAGACTAATGCTAGAGTTTAATCAAATAAATTTAATTTAAGCTGAATAATTAATATTAAAAGTTTTTTCTTTCTTATATAACTTTTAATTGAAAATCATCTCCAACTATTTTGATAAGATATTGAACAAACATTAAGTAAATCCTGACATGTTTCGATCGTTACCACTCGATCTCCTCAGAGGGATTTGCCGTCTTACACTCGCAGCCATCGACGACTGCTGACGTCAATAGTCAAACATCAATCCTTAAACCAAATTGTATTTTAACCTTTGGTAGCTTTCGTAAAACTGCTCTGAGTGGAGAAGCAGCTCGCGCTCGTTGTCATTTTTTTTTTTTTTTTTTAAAGGACAATCAGGTCGTTCTTGTTTGTCTGCTTTTCGTGCGTTTTGCGGTGTCACCCCGCATTGGTTAATGGCTTGGAGTCGCATAACTGTGCCGAGTTACGGTTTTTGCGGCTGTCACCATTGATTTTGTGCAATCGTTTTTAAACTCAATTTGAGGTTTTGTCTGGTGGAGAACCAGGAAGCTCTCGCCTTCCTATACGAAGGTTTAGGTCGAACGAGGACTTTGCGGTTAAGGCTCCTAAAATTTGTGTGATACCCTGGCAATATAACTATAAATTGTTCGCCAAAAAAGTTTAGTTTTAAGAAAGCCAAAAAAAAAAACCTTTGGTAGATCGAAATTTGCTTTTTTGAATGATTATCCATTTTTAATTGATTTTACATGTTTTTCCTTAACCTCAGTTTTTTCGTACTTTTTGTCAAGAATTCTTCTTGAAGTCTTCTTGAACATGTCAGGGTAACCAGCCGCTTGGGTTCGAATCTCACGTCAGTCAAGAATGAATGATTACACAGCCCGACAAAATTAAAAAATATGCAATAAAACATTAGGATTTTTAAATCATTGGTTAAAAAAAATATAAATTGAAAAGAACAAAATTGAACAAAATTGAACAAAATCATAAAATTTTCAATGAAGCTTGAACTTTTGTCCCCTGTAATTCTGTCATTTCTTAGCCAATCTTCACAAGCAATCCATGGTTATTTTAGAAATTTTATAACCTTTTACTAAAAAGAAAGAAATGCATAACCTGTTTACAATTTTTGAAGTTATTTGCATTTCAGTCACATCATCTTTTTTAAAAACACAAATAAGCTATATCATGAAAACTAGAGCTGATAGAGACAAACTGATTACAGATTTGAATTCAGCGCACCAAAATTAACTAGAATCAGTTGATAAATTCAAAGAAGCAAATTGAGTGTTGGCCTGTGTTATCAATAACAATTTTAATTAATTTTCATGTTGTAAAATTCCTTTCTTCATAAAAATAAATTTAAATAAATTAAAAATATTGAAAATTTGGATTAAAAAAACCATAAATAGTTCAACAAAATTAGCACAATACTAATTATCATTGAGTAAATCTTTAAAAAACTACACAAAAGCTTATGAATGCTTCTTAATGCACTGGGTAAGAAAACCTTCTAAAATTAATAATCACCAGCACAGCAATGTATGCGCCGAGTGTGCACTTAACGTGGTGCAGGATGTATGTCCACTAGACTGGTCGCATCTTGTATGGGATTTTTTTTTTAAATTTAATTGTTTGCGCTGCTTAAAATATGAGGTTTGATGTAAGAAATCATGATCTAATTTTTCAGGTCAATCCGACGGTGCCTAGCCGTGTCGGGTGGGGCCCAAAGTTCCATATTATAAAAAAAAACATCTTTTCTATCAGATCTTTATAGTTATACCAGTTGAAAAGCCGTAAATCAAAAATATGGCTTCGTTACGATCTTCCGCAGAGAAAGTACTTCTAGTGTGCCAAATTTCAGTTTCGTATGTCATCAGATGGCTTCAGAAAGTTGCGGAAAGAATAGGACATACATGCAAACATCCTGACATACTAAGAAATTATATATTTTATAGATAGATTAAAGTATTTGCTGTTTAATATTTTAGTATGATACGAACGAATTATTTTTAACCTAATTCGGGGTCGCTGAATCCAGTGGTGCTAGCCGTGTTTTTAGGTTAGCTTTGGTTTTCGAGATATACCGTTATTTCGAAAATTAAGGATGTTGCACAACATATGTTCGTGCAACTCAAAAACGCTTTAGCTTATTGAAAAACTAAAAAAAACCGAAATTCCGCAATAAAATTTACTTAAAGAAAGTTGAAACTTTTTTCTTTATGTTGGCTTTGGTTTTCGAGATATGCCGTTATTTCGAAAATTAAGGAGGTTGCACAACACATGTTCGCGCAACTCAAAAAGGCTTTAGCTTATTGAAAAACTAAAAAAACCGAAATTCCGCAATAAAATTTGCTTCAAGAAAGTTGAAACTTTTTTCTTTATGTTGGCTTTGGTTTTTGAGATATGCCGTTATTTCGAAAATTAAGGAGGTTGCACAACATATATTCGTGTAACTCTAAAACGTTGTAGCTTATTGAAAAACTTTTCAAATAGTATAACTATAAAGATCTGATTGAAAAGATTATTTTTTTTATAATATGGGGAACTTTGTGCCCTACCCGGCACGGCTAGGCACCGTCGGATTGACCTGAAAAATAAGATCATGATTTCTTACACCAAACCTCATATTTTAAGCAGCGTAAACAATTAAATTTTAAAAAAATAAAAATTGCGACCAGTCTAATGTGCACTATGTAAAACCATACGCCCATTAAACTTATATCTTCAAATTTCTTTTCTTTTTCGCTCATTTAAACTATAAAAATACATATGAATATTAACCTATATATCGACCCCTTTGCGCGAAATTATCGTATGTTACAAAAACCAAATTTTACAGGACGGCCATTTTTCTACTTTTCTCTGCTATCACTTGCAATATCAAAATGAAAATATACATTCAAGTTTAGGAGCAACGAAGTGGAATTCGCCTACAATATTTTGTCAGGTGACGTCTCTTTGAATGTAGAACAAGATTGCATCTTGGGGTGAAACGATACCTCGATGTGGTATCGGTCGTAAAGAATCGATACCTACTTAGTATCGAAAAAAAAGTATCGCTACTTACTTGTACCGGTTTGTATCATAAAATAATAGAAAGCAGCATTTAAAAACGTTCTTATTAGTGTTTTAGTGCTATACAATACAATAAGAACTACGACTTGGGCTGCTAGATATCAAAAGTCAAATAACTGGATAATAGAAAAAATTCATGTGGGGCCTAATTCTGGCAGTCGTGATCGAGTACTTTCTCAATTCGAAAGCAATTTTATTTCAGTCGATACTGAACGAATCGAAATTATTTTTTCAGTATTGTGAACTCAAATTAATGCTTTATAACACTGAAAAAATAATTCCGATTCGTTCAGTATTGACTGAAATAATAAGATATTAAATTGCTTTTAAATCGAGAAAGTACTCGATCACGACTGCCAGAATCGGGCCCCTGGATTTTAAAAAAATAAGACAATTTGAAAAAGTATTTAACTATAAGAAAATATAAAATTTTACTTCAGATTTTATTTTGCAATAAAAAAAATTTTTTAAAAGCAGAGAAACGTAACACTTAAAATTCAGTCTTATAACTTATTACAAAATTATAATCAGGGCGAATTCACTACAAGTGGCAGCGAAAAGCCTGCTGACTTTAACAGTTCGAACCAATTTGTTTTGGTTTCATAATATTTTATTTATATATAGTTGATATCTCGAGCCGTAAACATCTGTAGTGGGATTCTGTAACTTTTAACAATAACAACAGTTGTTATAATTGTCAACCTGTTTTGTTGTTTTCACTAACGATTATGTGATTCTGTAAATTGTTGTTAACAACATAGATAAAAATTAACGTCAAGTGGCATCACTGTCAAAAAAAATGGCAAAATAACGAAAAACACAAAGAGGAATAAAAAAAAAACAAATAAAATTATTAAAACTAAACAGATTTTTTTTTTAGTTTTTTGTTTTTTTAAGAAGATAAGCCAAACATTTAACTATTAAATTAAATGCAAATTATTTAATTGCCATTTTCAAGTTATATTATTTCTTTTAACTAAATATTTTTTATTTTATCGACATTTAACAATAAATAAACCACACTAAAAAAGTTGTCGTTTACTTAACACAAACAGCTGACTTAACGATAACAAGTGCTGTTTAAAATGTTACAGAATAGCAAAATCGTTAATTTGCTTGTTAATTTTTTTAACAATGACAACTATTGCTAAAATTAATTACAGAATCGCACTACTGCTGTTTCTGTGGTTTTTGTTTTGTGGTTTTATTGCTGCCACCGTTTATATAAATTCAACTTGGTATACATATACTTATTAAATTAAATGAAATAAAAAAGTACATAAACAGCCATGTTACGAATCGAGTGAAATTGAAATCAATAGAGATTTCCAGTTAAATTTTTGTTTAAATTACCGTCGTTTTTTTATTTTGAGGTAAGTTTTAATGAAGATAAGATGTACTCATAGTATGAAGTATATAAAACAAAATTATTTAATGAACTTTACACTGGATCGTTTTTAAAGTTTGTTCGATTTTGATTTTACTCGAATTTTTTTTTTTTTGTATTTTTATTTGAAGAATTTAATAACTCTATTACTTTAGTTGTAAGCAAAAATGTTTGAAACATTTTGCAACTTTCATCAAAATTTAGTATTATTAAAATTGTAGCCTTTATCGGTCATATGAATGGATTCTTGTGAATAAAGATTATCAGAAATACCTCAAGTGCATGTACAAAAAGTTTTGCTAGATGGCATGACTAACAAACGAGATCAATTTATATAAGTTTGTACGTTATTTTTATCGCATTTTTGAAAAACGGGACCTCTGTCTCATTAATTGGAATGTTTGTCGACCAAATAGAAATTGTTTCCTTACAATTTTTTCTTAGTATATGATTTTGTTCTAAACAATAATAAAAATAAATAAAAAAGTTATTTTTTAAAATTAAATAAAGTTTTTTAACTGGACAAATGGTCAATCCAGGCCGTCTGGCAACCCTAATTACGACCCATTAGAATTTTTGTGCAAAACACAAAGCGTAAAGTTTGAGACCACTTTAATTTACCAAGAAGTATCAATTTCCTTTCAAAAAATCTTTTTTATCTTAGGAAACAAAATTTTATAGAACGTTCAGGATAACAACCTTTTATTCCAGAAATGAACAATGTTACTATGAATTTATTTTCGATGTGAATATGTATTTTATTTTTAAATTGATAAATATATAATAAAGGGTGGTTAAACCATAATCCACGATAATTGTGAGTCACCTTAACGTCAAGTTTTTTGCGCAACTTAAACTGACCTCTCTTCGTTTCAGTATTTAAAAACTTCTATCGTTGAGAGGTACACAATTAAGCAGCTCGTTAAGATTGTTAAAGCCTTTTTTGAAAATGGGCGTTCAATCAAAAAGCATTTCGTGCACATCGTGATTTTTTTGGTCAGCATAATCGACCAAATGTTTCCACAATCAGGAGAATTGTGCGCAAATTTCAGCAAACCGGGTCTGTAGGTAATGGGAAAACATACATATGTGTAGGGATGAAACGATACGAGTAAATACAAGTACATATTCGATACTTTTATATAAGTACCAAGTATTTTTGTAATCGATACTTAGCAGCCGAGTACCAAGTAGTATCGGTAAAAAATACTCGGTATCGGTCAAAAGTAATCGTTTCAGTTTGGTATTGAAATAAATCTTAAATTTTTGATTATTTACCACCGCTGGAGCAGCAGTAACGGTATCAAGAAACCGTTTGACCAACATACAGTAGGGATGCCGATCCCGAATACCGAAATCCCGGGATTATTCTAAAAATTTAAGTCCCGAATCCCGAGATTTTTGGCTTAGTAAAAATTCAAAAATGTAATATTAAATCATACTGGCCATGAACCTAATATTTAACTGTGCCCATGTTCTGTAACTCTCGCGTCGAGAAATTTTTCGATTAAAATGTGTGAAATGAAACCAAAATGGCATATATTGAAACAAATCACTAAACTGTGTCTGTAACTTTTTTGGCGAGTACAAGCTGTCACGTAAGGAAATTAATCGCCAATTTACAGAAAAAGTGTGTCTATAACATTTTTGTGAGAAAAGTTTCCGCTTTGAACTGTCAAATAAACTCACGAATAAAAACGGGGCGAGAAAAATTTTAACACATAAAAACAATTAAAAATGCAAAATACAAAGAATAATAATAATAATATTTTGTTCTTGGCCCTTTTTATAAAATATACGAATTTTTTCCAAGCTCGTTTGCAAACAACAAACATGAAAGTCGCACTTTACATTATTTGATATAGCCGACAGTAGTATTTGCGCCGCCGTCGTTGAAAAATTTTAAATTTTAGTAAATTTTGGTGGCCGTCAACGATATGTGTTACTGACATTTTTAACGTCTGCAATGTCAGTTCGGCTTCGGGTGCAATGTTATGACATTTATAACGTAACGACGTAATCTCTTTTGAAAGTTTTCAACATAAGTTACAGACACAGTTTTTTCTCACTTTTCGAGAAACGATGGAATATTTTGTTTCACATCTTTTCGTTGCGAGAAGCTCTCACTAAAGTTACAGAACATGGGTACTGGTTACAAAAAAAGTCACATGTGAATAAATGTTACATGCAATGCATTTTGTACCACGAAGACAAAATCAGAAGGTGTGACCTTTTTTCTAAGTTAATGATAATAGAACTGCGCACGAAAAATGCAAGTTGTTCAAAAAGGTGTTAAAAACTTTAGGGGGTTCCAAAGGTCTTTGGACACATATGTATTTAAGTTTATTTTATTTAAATTAATACTTGAATATATATGTTAAATAAAATAAATTAAATATTGTCATATAGCATATGGGCATTTCCTGGGGTCACGAACGTACGTTCGTACATTTTTGATGTACAAATAATATAGAAAACAAAACTATTCCTAGCATTTTTTTTTTCGATTCGATAGCATTTGGGTAGCTCTATGTTTAGTACAAAATATGGAATTCATCGAGTTTAAGTTTTTATAATAAGAGTTATAAACGTGTGGTCACGAACGTACGCAAAATAGAAGTCAACTTTGGCTGAAAGTAGTGAAAAATATAAAATTTTCCAGTTTCCAGCCCTATTTCCTCAAGTAAAACAGCTGAGATATGCTATGAAACCATTCTTTTATAAGAACAAACACTTTTTTTCTAATAATAAACAATAAAAGACGATGATAATCAACATTTTTTTTCATCCTGGTAGACCATTCTGGGGCAATGCCCCCAGAAGTGAATGCGAACATTGGTTTCGTCGGCAGCATATGTTTGCAATAAAATAAGGTATCAATTACACTGTGAAAGAAACTGACATTTTTTTTTTGAGACAAGCTGGGCAGCTGGCGATTTAACCTAATTGTTGGCGGTGTAATAAAATTCTTAATATAATAATAAAATTCTTGCAGCGCCTAGGATGCCCCTAGATGGGTCAAATGTATGACCGACCCCACTTTATTTTTCATCCCAATCTTTTATTTCTAAAATACCTACCCCCTATCTCTATTCCTTAAGGGGGCTCCCATACAAAATGTTCAATGCAGACCAGAAATATATTGAAGAAAAAGTCCCATAAATGCCCAGGAGACGCTCCTAGTGGGATTAAATGTATGACCGACCTCAATAAGAAAGAAGTTATTTTATAATTTTATTGCGCAATTTCGGTTTTTTTAGTTATTTCAATAAGCTAAAGCGTTTTTGCGTAATGCTTCCATTTTCGAAATAACGGTATATATCGAAAACCAGAGCCAACCTAAAAAACGGCGGCCAACACTGGATTCAGGGTCCCAGAATTATGTTAAAACGCCATGTGCTCGGCTTGTCTGTTTTTTCAACTAGCATAGTGTTATCAGACGTCATTAATTTGTTTTTGAAGCTTTTTACAATATAAGTTTTAAAACATAATACATACTTCCATATTACTTTAAAAGAATACATTAAACTGTTTTATTTTGTAATGAGTTTAATTTTCTACGTGAATTAATTTCTTTTAATACTTATACATAAAAAATCAATTATAATTATGTATATGAATTTAACAAATTGGCTTTTATATATGAAATCCCAAAAAATCCCGATTCGTCACGGGATCCCGTTTTTTTGAGTTAAAAATCCCGGAAACCTGGTCCCGTTTGGCATCCCTAGTAAACAGCTATAAACCACATATCGTCTAGGTCCATTTCGTCAATTTCTGGCTGTAGAAAGTCTGTTATCATCTCGCGATAGCGAACACTATTCACGGTAATTGCTTGGCCGAAGACCCAATAACGCCGCCAGCCGCAGAACTAACTGGGCAGCATGAGCATATGCTTTCCCATTTCCTACAGACCCGGTTTCCCGATTGTGGAAACATTTGGTCGATTATGCTGACCAAAAAAGTCACGATGTGCACGAAATGCATTTTGATTGAACGCCAATTTTCGTAAAAGGCTTAAAAAATCTTAACGCGCTGCTCAATTGTGTACCTCTCAATGATAGAAGTTGTCAAATACTGAAACAAAGAAAGGTCAATTTAAGTTGCGCAAAGAACTTGACGTTAAGGTGTGACTCACAATTAACATCGTGGATTATTGTTGTACCACCCTTTATTAAATATTTATTAATTTAAAAAAAAAATGCATATTAACATTTAAAATAAATACATAGCGAAATTGTCGATTTCTGGAATAAAAGGTGAATGAAGGTTGTTATCCTGAACGTTCTATTCTAAGATAAAAAAAATTTTTCGAAAGGAAATTGGTACTAGGTGGTAACTAAAAGTGGTCTCAATCCTGTCCCTTTTTCGTTTTGCACAAAAATTCTAATAGGTCGTAGTTCTTATTTTATTGTGTAGTACTAAAACACTAATAAGAAAGTTTTTAAATTCTGCTTTCTATTCTTTTATCATACACGATACAAGTACCGATACAAGTAAGTATCGATACTTTTTTTTCGATACTAAGTAGGTATCGATACTTTACGAGCGATACCACATCGAGTAAAAGTATCGATACCTTAGAGGTATCGTTTCATCCCTACATATGTGCATGCTCGCCCACTTTGTTCTGCGGCTGGCAGTGTTATCGGGCCGTACTTCTTCGAAAATGAGGTCGGCCAAGCAATTACCGTGAATGGTGTTCGCTATCGCGACATGATGACGGACTTCCTATAGCCAGAAATTGAGGAAATGGACCTAGTGGTTTATAGGTGTTTACTGATCAAACGGTTTCTTGATACCGTTACTGGTGCTCCAGCTTTGGAAAATAATCAAAAATTTAAGATTTATTTCAATACCAAAGTGAAACGATTACTTTTGACCGATACCGAGTATTTTTTTACCGATACTACTTGGTAGTCGGTTGCTAAGTTTCGATTACAAAAATACTTGGTACTTATATAAAAGTATCGAATATGTACTTGTTTTTACTCGTATCGTTTCATCCCTAATTGCATCAAAAACTCAATTTCAAAAAATTGGCACATACAATAATTTCGCGCAAAGGGGTCGATATGTTTGTAAAATAATTAAAAGAATTATAATTTTTAAGATATAGAAATTGTAAGACACTTTAGAATCGCTTTCGATGCGGAAACTCTTTTCACCGAATGAACCTGAAAAACTGTTTTTTATTATAAGAACAACATTCCCCTCTGGAGTGGTATTTTGCACTAAATCATCCCTAATTGCATCAAAAACTCAATTTCAAAAAATTGGCACATACAATAATTTCGCGCAAAGGGGTCGATATGTTTGTAAAATAATTAAAAGAATTATAATTTTTAAGATATAGAAATTGTAAGACACTTTAGAATCGCTTTCGATGCGGAAACTCTTTTCACCGAATGAACCTGAAAAACTGTTTTTTATTATAAGAACAACATTCCCCTCTGGAGTGGTATTTTGCACTAAAAGTTATTACCCTAATGTATATGAATCTATATATATATAAATAAGTTGTCCTATATTCGTCATGTTATAACTCGAGAAGCACTCAACCGATTTTCAAACAAGTACATGCTTTGGAAGGGTCTACTTTCACTAATTGTTAAAAAAAAAAACTCCCGATAGGTTGATGATTGATAGCGCTGAGGTGAAGTTATTAACAAACTTCTTCAGTATTTCCTTTTTTATTTTGATTTAGAAGATCCCGAGCAGTGCCGGGATCAAACAGCTAGTATAATATAAATATATTTTTCTTTTTTAACATTGTTATACCGATATAAATTTCTTTATAATATAACTGGATTTTTTCTTCTTTTCTATAACATAAGTCTGGCACAACTGCTTCCAGTGGTTACCATTTGATCTTCAGGAAATAAGTAAATTAAATTATTTTCAATTTAACATTATGAAAAACTAAAAATTCTAACTAAATAACTTTTAATCTAACTTCAGAGAAATAAGACTAATAATATGTATATAATGTATCGTAATGTCCTAAATAATATTTGACAATTGTTTAAAAAAAATATTGTTGTGTTTCAAACAAAATAAAAAAATTGATTTAAAGTGCACAACATTTACTCTTTTTAATGCTTTGTAGGTCTATCTGAAACACTTTTCTAGATAAACGATATGGTTAAAGGCCCTTCTGATCCCATACCGTTTAATATGATTATATTTCCACCGGGCAAAAATCATCTAAATATATATAAAAGATCCACCGCATAATTAAGTTAAATTTTGCATTTTGATACCATACCGCACAGAAAGACTTATAAAGTTTTACTTGTGAGAGCTCCTTATAAAAAAGGTTGAAAGCTCTAGCTCAAACATTTTTTTAAATTGACAAAATAAGTTTCCACTAAAAAATTTCGAAAAATTATGTAGCCTATTTATTGTTCTTTCCCGACAATCTGTAATATACTGTCAAAACTTTAAAAAATATCGGTCAGCGGTTTATGAGCCTACAAGATACAAACAAACACTATTTCTTCTTTAGGCACACAATTTTTAAACAGAAGTGCGAATAAAAAAGTACTTTTGTTCAAAATAATTTTGGTTACTTTTTTCGCTTTTGGTTACTGAATACAAAAATAAGAGAGAATAAATTGAATAAAAAACTTGTTTAATGTAAATGAATTTAAGAGTCATTCATAAATAACAAAACATTGGAATGACCCGTTAGAGAGAGCATATTTTAACATTTTTAAGTGATATATTTTTAAATTTCCATATTAAAAAGAAAGTTTTACAAAAAATTCACAAATTTACAAAAAAAAAAAAATCTTCCAATAAAAATTTTAAAATCAAAAAATTAATTGTTTTGAAGCTCTGCTGAAAATACAAGATTTTCAAAATTTCGACAAAAGATACTTCTATTTTTAACCGATGCAGCAACTTACGTGGTTAAGGCTGCCAATGGGCTTAAAATATTTTATCAAAAACTCTCAATATGTCGTCGTGCCGAAGTTATCTTGCCGTATATCACAAACATTTTTTTTGGGAAATCGAATCTTAAAGCTAAAATTTTTATACACAAAAAAATATACGTGAAAAAAGTCGTCCAATATTTTTGTCAGATATTGTGTTTGAAGTTCTTTATCGATTTATGTAAAAATATCCAAAGTCATGGAAAAAAATTTTCAAGTTATAGCCATTGTCACGTCCGAAAAAAATGTTCAATTTTGTCGCCACTTTTTGCGAGATATTTTTTAGTTTGTGTGATATAAGTCAAAATGAGGCATTAAAACCCTACATTCACGTGTTTTACCAATATTGAAAATTAATTTATAATAATTTTAGAAACGAAAATTTATGCAAGTGACAAATGAATTTACGTATAGTTATAGTTTTTATATTATCGAATTTCCTTATGTATGAATAATTTTAAGGTTTATTATTACTTAAGGGTGGTCTAACCATAATGAACGATGTTAACTGTCAGTCACACCGTAACGTCAAATTTTGTCCAACTTAATTTGACATTTCTTAGTATCAGTGCCAAATTCAACCATGGAGATTTAAGATTGCTGAAGCCTTTTACGAAAATGGGCGGTCAAATAAAAAATAAATTTTGTGCACATCTTGATTTTTTTGGTTATCATAGTCGATCAAATGTGTCCACAATCGGGATAATTGTGCGCCAATTTTAGCAAACCGCCTCTGTAGGAAATGTGGAAACGCCTGTGCATGCATGCTTGGTGCGGTTTATGGGCAGTTGGCATCATCGGGCCTATCGCGAGCTGATAACGGATTTCTTTTTTCCAGAAATGGAGGATATGAACCTGGACGATAAGTAGTTCCAAAAGAATGGCCATGTTAATTGGCCGTCACGATCATATGATTTGAAACCGTTGGCCTTCTTTCTTTGGTAATATTTCAAATAAAAAGTGTACGACAATAAGCCAAGAACAATTCAAGAGCTAAAGGATTAGATAATTTGACACATTGAGGACATTAAGTACATTTAACCTCAATAATGTCTCAGAGCCATTGAAAATATGGACCATAGGACAGAGGTATGCTACCGAAGCCGCGACGAGCATTTGGCCGATATTTTGTCTCACACATAGTTGTCATAGATCCTTCTATAATAAAAAAAACAAGTTAGAAAGTATAGTCGGTCAAGCCCGACTATATGATGCATCATGCTTATGTGTCCATGTAAATATGGATTTATCTATGTTTATAAACTTCATGAAAATCGGTTTGAAAGTTTGTGAGAGGCAAAAATTGCCCCCTGTCTCCCCTTGTGGTCCTATTTTTCAAAAACTGTATAGCTTATGTGTTCCTATAGATATGGTTCTCTCTATGTTTTAAATTTCATTAAAATCGGGTTGAGAGGCAAAAATTGCCCCTATCTCCCCTCGTGGTCCTATTTTTTAAAAAATGCATCCCTTTCGTTCGTTAAAAAAATAATGACTTACTTTTGAATGCGTTCATTTTGGGACATTCCTTGTAAAATTCATTGGTTCTTTCAGTAGAATTGTAAGTAGTGCTTATATGTTTTTCTGATTACTCAACACATTATTTTGTAGGCGAAGTTTTTACTGGGATTAACATTGTGCATTATGGTTGGGCCACCCTGAATATTTAACCTTTAATTGCTTAAGGCTGTTTTACACTATCACACAAGTCTTAAGACTTTTGGTCTTACAAAATGAAATGATTTTTGGTCTGATTGTCAAAAAATCAAAGAGAAATTTTTTTTCATTACATTTTGCTTCTGCACTATCACACTTCAAATAAAAAGTTAAATCTTTGTGATTTATGAGATCCACTTTAGATTACAAAATAAAGACGAAAAAACATTTTATTAAGCATTGGAACATTGTTAGCTGGCGTATTATTCAATAACTTGCACATTTAAACTTGCACCTTGGTCCTCAGATATATTTTTGCTTTATTTTTAATATTTCTTTAATATTTAATAATTTTTATTTTGATTTGGCCGGCAAATTATTCAACAGCTGTTTTTTTATTTTCTTCTAGGGTGGAAAAGTTGATACAATCATATTTTTTTATTTTTTTTTTTCGTCTGTGTACCGTATTTAACGATTTTTTACAACAAATATTTGTGATTTATTTAAATTTTAAAAGAATTCACTTGAAATTTTATATTTTTTTTTATCGTTTTGCAATTTTTTATTAGAAAAAATAATAGTGAATATTTGTGCACAAAATTTTAATTTTCCATCCCTGATTTTCTTCTTGTGCTTTTGTAAAAACACAATTCTGATAAAATGAAAAATCTAATCGTTTAGAAAAATTTCAAAAAATAGAGAGAACCATACGACTGCCAAATTTCTTTACGTATTTTTTGACATTTCATTACAAAATGTTTTTACACTATTATACATTATGAATGATTTGTTAGTTTTTGACATGTCTTAACACAAAGTATTATAGTCTAAAATGGCCTTTAAGGCCAGTTTACACGGTAATACAATGTATTACGACTTTGTAGAATTAAAATATTATGAAATTCTCTCCGTGTTTAAAAGAAAAAAATAAAAATCTTTTGTAAGTATAATTCATGTTTACACGGATGGTATAAGTAAAATAAAAAATAATAACAAAAAAGCAGATGGTTGCAGTTTTAAATATTTACAAAAACAACATGAAAATTTCCTGAGTTGATTTTAGTTGTTTTTGTAATTGTAAAAAAATGCTATCACCTTTAATGTACTCCGTTAAAATACACCTCTGGTGTGATGAGAATACATAAGTTTCTAAAATGGTTTACAAAAAAAACCATTTACCGACCGCTTGTCAGATTTTGTATCCGTATTCTCTCTTACTCAATACATTTTGCTTTTACATGATAAGATTTTTCTCATTCTACATAATCTTTCGACATGTCGTAATACATTATATTACCGTGTAAACTGGCCTTTAGCAATAAAATGAATGTAGGCAATATTGCAATTATTCCATCAATATAAATAGCCGTTGTGTACTACGTCGGAAAATATCTTTACATATAAAACGAACAATGTTAAAATAACAGTAATATTAATAAGATAGTCTCTTTATTGTAACATGCCTAATATTCTTTGTTCACATACAACAAGATAACGCAAGATTTTTTTGATTGAAAGTTTTCATACGTTTTTTGTCGTATATCCACAATTATGCTTCATACGATATTATAACGCATTAAATTTTTCGCAAAAGTGGATATACAACAAAATGTCTTCTTAATATCTCATTAACCATAAGAGATAGAGACGTGAGGATTACGCAGATCGATAGATCTGTTAAATTTACCACAGGAAACGGTCTTATCCCATTTTTTTCGATTTTGTGATATACGACAAGATAACTCCGGAACGACGATGTGACTTGCTTGGCACATGGGTTACACTGAGTTTCAGAGGAAATTAGAAGCCAATTCGATAATATTGATTTATTGCATTTATATGAAATGTATCCCAGTGTTAACAAGATGGGGGAGCCTGGCTAAATGCTAAAGAATACTATTCAAAAAACTTTGAACAATTTAAGAATGTTATTGAAGAACTTATTGCTTCGATGCTTATGCAATAAAAAAAGTAAAAGAAATATTAAATTTAAATAACATCAATAGTCAATTAGCATTTGTATTCTCCAACTACGTACTGAAATATTGGTGTAACAATAACTATATTTGAAGGATTTAGTTCACTTAAGTCAATTCAAGTCAAATTAATTGATATTGCAGAAAGTAAAATTAAGAAGAAATCCAAATTTTTAATATTTTTAATTAGGCTTAAGTTCATGAAATTTAATTTTTATTAAATTATTTTTGTGAAGAAAGGAATTTTACAACATGAAAATTAATTAAAATTGTTATTGATAATCTTTCATTCTTGACGTGGCTCGGGCTCGAACCCTGGCCGGCAGGTTACCATGACATGTTTCGATCGCAACCACTCGATCTCCTCAGATGGATTTGCCGTCTTACACTCGCAGCCATCGACGACTGCTGACGTCAAACATCAATCCTTAAACCAAATTGTATTTTAACATTTGGTAGATCGAAATTTGCTTTCCTGAATGATTATCCATTTTAATTGATTTTACATGTTTTTTCCTTTACTTCTGTTTTTTCGTACTTTCGTCAAGAATTTTTCTTGAAGTCCAAGTACATTTTTGTTTTTTTCACTTTGTCTTTCTCTTTTCTGTTGACCTTTTTCAGCACAACTTGAAGGACAAATGTACACATAGAGCTCGTGCCTTAGCTTTAACAATAATTAGTATTGTGGTTATTTTGTTGAACTATTTATGGTTTTTAATCCAAATTTTTAATATTTTTAATTAGGCTTAAGTTCATGAAATTTAATTTTTATTAAATTATTTTTGTGAAGAAAGGAATTTTACAACATGAAAATTAATTAAAATTGTTATTGATAATCTTTCATTCTTGACGTGGCTCGGGCTCGAACCCTGGCCGGCAGGTTACCATGACATGTTTCGATCGCAACCACTCGATCTCCTCAGATGGATTTGCCGTCTTACACTCGCATCCATCGACGACTGCTGACGTCACTAGTCAAACATCAATCCTTAAACCAAATTGTATTTTAACATTTGGTAGATCGAAATTTGCTTTCCTGAATGATTATCCATTTTAATTGATTTTACATGTTTTTTCCTTTACTTCTGTTTTTTCGTACTTTCGTCAAGAATTTTTCTTGAAGTCCAAGTACATTTTTGTTTTTTTCACTTTGTCTTTCTCTTTTCTGTTGACCTTTTTCAGCACAACTTGAAGGACAAATGTACACATAGAGCAAAAATGTACTTGGACTTCAAGAAAAATTCTTGACGAAAGTACGAAAAAACAGAAGTAAAGGAAAAAACATGTAAAATCAATTAAAATGGATAATCATTCAGGAAAGCAAATTTCGATCTACCAAATGTTAAAATACAATTTGGTTTAAGGATTGAAGTTTGACTAGTGACGTCAGCAGTCGTCGATGGCTGCGAGTGTAAGACGGCAAATCCATCTGAGGAGATCGAGTGGTTGCGATCGAAACATGTCATGGTAACCTGCCGGCCAGGGTTCGAGCCCGAGCCACGTCAAGAATGAAAGATTATCAATAACAATTTTAATTAATTTTCATGTTGTAAAATTCCTTTCTTCACAAAAATAATTTAATAAAAATTAAATTTCATGAACTTAAGCCTAATTAAAAATATTAAAAATTTGGATTAAAAACCATAAATAGTTCAACAAAATAACCACAATACTGAAATCCAAATGTTTTGAAAAAAGTTAAGGATTTCAAAAAATAAAACATATTTAAACTATTTTTGATCTGGAATCAAATGTGGAATCTGCATAAGAAAATTAATATTCTCCAAATGAATTTGCATCCCTCAAGTATGCTCCTATAACTTCGGTTGACGTTGAGCGATAATTTTCCATGTACAAAAGTTTTTTCCGTCCGAACAGGTTTACTATTGATATTAAAAAAAAAATATTTATTTGTTTATGCAAGCAAACATATAAATTAAATTTAAAAAAAAATATTGTACCTTTGTATAACAATAGACTGAATTTTATTCAAAATGTTCAAGTTTTTAATGCATATTTTTTATTTTTAATGCATATTTTTGAGTTTTTAGTGCATATTTTATGCGCTTTTTTTGGTTTTTTAGTGCATGAAAATCTCCTCCCTAATGATATCATATAAATTCATTTTTATATTTATTCAAGTCATAAATATTTATGCAATTTTTAAAAATACAGTAAGCTTACTTTAAAATTATTTATATGTAACTACTTTGGATGTTATCAAAACAAATTAATTTTTGTGAAAATTAATATACGAGTAAAGGTGCTTATTCTAAGGCGATCAAAAAGTTCATATAAATTTCCTGAAAACAAAAGAGAGGTTCATATTACCTCAGAACAACATCGCACTACTAGTAATCCTCGACATCCTAAATGTCTTCTTTCACCATTATTAAAGTTGTCATTTTATCGGTTACATTTTGCGTACAGATTCAACAGATGCGAAAAATGTCAGGATTATACATGGTACCTGAAGCCATCAAAAGGTACACAAAATGTATCTAATGGCATGACTGATTGAAATATAGTTTTCATATAATTCATATAATTTTATTTTTATTTGACATGAAAAACGAATTTAAAACATTAATTGATGTTTCAACAAATTGGTGAAATCGAACATAAATATTGCCTACATGGTAAGTCGGATTGTCAAAGTCGTATGTTAAATTAAATTAGTCTATATCGTCACCTAAAACGCAAAAGGCAAAGGAGCAAAAGGAGCAGCAAAAACGATTTTAAATGATATATTGGTAAATCGCTTCAAACTGTTTATAATTTATTTTTATTAAATTTTTCTTGTAAAATATACCAGTTGCTTTGATAATTGACATATTATGGAAACTGTAAGTTAGGTATTTTAGCGCTTACCATACAATCTTTTGTAGATGGGGCCTTTTGTATTTTGTCAATAAACTCGCTAATGTTGGCAAAAAGATTCAAACATTTGTGTTCAGGCAATACATCAATTTAATGAATATGTCGATTTTAATTTTTTTTAGTTAGGACCTTTTGCGTTTTTGGTGACAATAGATTCTTTTGTTTTAGATTTAGTTTTTTCTCTGGTGGATTCATTTCTAACTAACAGTTTAACTTACTGCCTGTTTATAGAACACAAGCGCACGGCTCGTTCGTTTAACTTACATTAACGAACTTGGTTTTTGTTTGCGAAGCCTATGTATATGGAGAGAATCGGTCTATAATATCGCATAGCCCCCATACAAACTTGTTTTCCTTTTTTACTATATGCAAATATTATTCAATTGTTAAATGTTGTGTTCTTTACCAGCCACTCAATATTTTCAAGTATTTACTGCTTATTTAATGCGCAAAAATCATATTTCAGGTTTCTCTGCTGATAACCACAAAAAAATAATTGTTTTTTATAATGGTTATTTGAAACCAAATAAAGTTTTTGGATAAAATGGGAATAAAAAATTAAAAAATTTGATTTGGGTACTGAGGATTTTTTGGATAACTCAAATAACAAAATCTTTTGAAATTAAAATTTTGTATTCCCAAAAATTGAAATTACTTTTTGATAGTACAACAAAATGTTCACATGAAATGCATTACAAATAAAATATTGTTACGTTACTGCCTTTCAATAACGTTTTGGTTTATTTCCTTTAAAATAAACCGTTTCGAATTCTTTATTGCACTTTAAATAAAACTAAATAATCACAACACTTTAAACACTGTTTATAATTTACACAACTTAATATAGTACTTAGTCACTTTAACAACTGTAATTTATAGCACAACAAACTATAATTTTCTCAGCGTGATACGTTATTGACAAAGTCAGAACTTAGAATGAATCATGCCATCTCTTGCGAACCTTTTTATACTCTAAACCCAGACGTGTAGATGATACTAGTAACGTCTAGATGGCTCTAGAAAGTTCTCCGCATAACGGCTACTTATTCATCTACAGTTACTATCTATATTAGTGTACCCGCAAGTTATATGGGCAAGTTTTTTTCGTATTTTTACTTGGCAAACCCCTTAGAATGATTCCAAATTAGAAAAAAAATATATGTAACTAGTTTTAGATCGTTTGCCTTGATCCCCAAAGTTTGCGAAAATGTTTTTTTTCTCACTATGGGTCGCTTTAATTGTTGATAACTTCCGTAATATTTATCAAAGAGAAAAACCTTATTTACAAATATTCTAGGGCTATAATTTATGAACAATGTTGCTCTGTATTAGTTTTCTTTAACATTAATATTTTATCCAGAAAAAACCAAATTAAAAACTAACACCGAAATTTTCACATATCTTCGCATTCTTTGCCTGGTGATTACACTACGTGACAAATTTTCAACAAAGTCGTGACCCAATGATTCTTACAGCTAATCTTTATGTAGAACTTTCCCCTGAATCCGAATATGAAGTCAGAATTGTCAAAAGTATAACATTTTTTGAGATATTCCAAAATAACCGTTATTTGTGTTTTTAAACTTACGACATTAGCCTATTTCAATACGAACATTTTGTGTCCAATAGGATCCAGATCGGTGCAAAAACTATATAGTTACAGAAGATTAATTGAATTAACCCACCTTTCGATTTGTATCAAAACACAACAAATAAATGAGACTATCAGCCGTTACAACCAAGTATTATAGTGCAAGAGTAGTGTTAACTCCTCATTATCTATTGGCAAAATTAATAAAAACCTACAACATTACTTCGGAAATGTAGAAAAATATGCCAGGGATTGGCAACTGAAAATAAACATACAGAAGTGCGAAACAATATTGTTTCGACCTCCTGTCAACAAATGTAACAGCGACATTAAAAAGAATTGTAAAGAGTTCGGAATCAAATCTTACCTTAATGTGAGAATACCAAGCAAGGATATAGTTAAGTTGGACAAATTTCTGTATTTCAACAAACATTCAACTAAGTAAGGCCAAAAGTGCATTTTTTTTTTTTATAAAAAGTTGTTTTACTCTAAAGCTATACGACCAAACGGCAAAATAACTTTATACAAAACACTTATTAGACCAATATTGACATTTGGATGCCCAGTATGGTTCAATATTTCTCCATCTTATATGGAAAAATATCGCGTATTTGAAAGAAAATGCATTAGATAAGGCGACCAGATTTCGAAAATAAAAATAGAGGACATAAAGAAAAAAAGTAAAAAATTTATTTGACTTCAAGATTTTTTTTACATATTTTACAAACAAATTTACATTCCCATATTAATAAATGTAAAGAATAATAAAAAAAAATTACATATCGTCGTCTTAATATGCAAACCTGCTAAATCCATTTTTTAAGTAAATTGAGATTTTGATGCCGTGTGGTAGAAAAAGATATGCCTCGTCGACCAGCATGTAATTTTTCTTCAATTTGAGTCTTGAAGTGTGTCAAATCAACTATATTCTTGGTTTTCCTCTTATGCAGCAAATAGGAAAAATAAAAAGTTTTTCCTGTAAAATTTGTTGAAAGGGATTTAGCAGGTTTGCATATTAAGCCGACGATGTATAAAAATTTAAATTTTTTTATACCCTCCACCACAATTAGTTGTGAAGAGGGTATATTAAGTTTGTAATTCCGTGTGAAACTTTTTTATTATTCATCTCAGACCCCATAAAGTATATATATTCTGGGTCCTTGAGTAATTCTAAGCCGATTTAGCCATGTCCGTCTGTCTGTCCTTCTGTCCGTCTGTTGAAAGCACGCTCACTTTCGAACAACTCAAAAGAAATGAACAAACTTGGTGCCAAATTGCTTGTAGTTATCCTAAGCAGTTTGGGATTGAAATCCAGCAAAATCGGTTCAGTAGGACCAGAGCTATGAATCAAAATGTGGAACCACCACCTAAAAAAATTGATAATTTTGTTACAAAAAATAACATAAATGCTGGAACAAGGCAGGGAATGAGATAAGATTTTGCAAAAATTTGTTTTAGTTGACTGGAAATTACGCTGTTAAATTTCGTGATGATCCCACCATAATTTACCCTAAGCCCCATATAAACAATACTCCCGGAAAAGAGTTTAGTACGCCTAAAATCGTAAAAAATAACGCTAGCGTAACAAAATTTGGTACGTCACAGTTTTATAGGACTAAAAATGATACTGTGAAATTTCGTGAAGATCGGTACATAATTTACCCTAGGCCCCATAGAAACCCTACTCCCGGAAAACAGTTTAGTACGCCTAAAACCGTAAAAAATAATGCAATCACAACAAATTTTGGATCGTCACAGTTTTGTAGGACTACAAATGATACTTGGAAATTTCGTGAAGATCGGTACATAATTTACCCTAGGGCCCATAGAAACCCTACTCCCGGAAAACAGTTTAGTACGCCTAAAACCGTAAAAAATAATGCAATCATAACACATTTTGGCTCGTCACAGTTTTGTACGACTGCAAATGATACTGGGAAATTTCGTGAAGATCGGTACATAATTTACCCTTGGGCCCATAGAAACCCTAGTCCCGGAAAACATTTTAGTACACCTAACACCATAATTAATAATGCTAGCATAAAAGAAATTGGTACGTCACAGTTTTAAAGGACTAGAAATGATCGGTCCATAATTTACCCTAGGCCCCATATAAACCCTACTACCGGAAAACAGTTTAGTCGCCTAAAACCATAATTAATAACAAATCGTCACAGTTTAAGATAATAATAACATCATACAGATATTACTCCTTAAACATTCGAACTGTCGGTGGAGGGTATCAAAGATTCGGCACAGCCGAATATAGCACTCTAACTTGTTTTTTTTTTCAATTTATTTTTATTATTGAAATCTTGATTCTACTTGTTGTTCATTAGTTGTTACCAATAAAACCACTAACTGCTGTATTCAAATTTTAAAAATGTCTTCTAGTTAGGCTCGAAGTATCGGTTCTTTTTAGCCTCTGGTGACCTGCGAACTGAAGCAGACCCCGAGTGAGGTAGTTAGGGTGGGCCATTAGTTTATCTATGTAGCTAATTGAATATTTGTTAATTTCCTCCTGGATAGTGGGGACGTTGAGATCTCTGTGGATAATATCATTACATATATACCATGAGGCGCAGACAATTTGTCGTAATATTCTATACTTTCTTCTTTGAAGCTTTTGGATGTTAGATGCGCATGCAGTTCCCCATAATTGAGAGAATTTTGTTGTCTGAAGGCAGGTTTGAGTTTCGACCGATTAGCCAATGTAGTTGAGCTGCTTTAAGTTTCATAGCCGTTATTTTCGCTTCAATATGCCGAGACCAGGTGAAGCGTCGATCTATATGAATTCCCAAGTTCTTAACATGGTTTTCTACTGGAACAGTGATGTTATTTATTTTTACAGCTGAGCACGTTTGTCATTTGAGCGTGAAAGTTAAGTGAGCACATTTAGCCGGGTTAACCTTTATTCTCCATTTTCCTAGCCAGGCCTCTAGTTCATTGATGTGGCACTGTAGATTTTGCGATGCGACTTTCAGGTCATGGTTAACGCTAATAAATGCTGTGTCGTCTGCAAATGTAGAGGTATGCGTGCTCAGGTTTGTTGGCATATCCGCTGTGTATATTATATATAGAAGCGGTCCTAATATGCTGCCTTGGGGGACACCAGCAGTAATTTTCTTGAGGGGGGAGCATTTATCTTGCGACCTTACTATGAATGTTCTGCCTGTTAGATAGCTCTCCAGAAGCTTGTGAGTGTTTTGAGGAAGCATTCGTGTTATTTTGATGAGTAGCGCATCATGCCAAACTTTGTCAAATGCTTGGGAAATGTCTATAAACAGGGCTGAGCAGTATTGCTTTTTCTCAAACGCCGATCTAATTAGGGTTACAATTCTATGCACTTGTTCTATTGTACCATGTTTCACTCTGAATCCGAACTGGTGATCCGGGATGATGTCGTTGTCGTTTAGATGAGGAGTTATACTTAAAACGAATATTTTTTCGAAAAGCTTCGATAGGATTGATATTAAGCTTATCGGTCTTCCTGGCTTGGGAATCAATACAATTATAGACCTCTTCCATGAGGATGGGAAGTATCCGACTCTTAATATCGTGTTAAAAATGAGCAGCAAGATTCTAGAAGCAGACGATGGATGGTAAGTTTCTTATCATTGACCCTGTGATGCGGTCAGGTCCGGGAGATTTTCTAATGTCCACTTTTTCTATTGCAGATTTTACTTGAGTTATGTTAAATATTATTGGATGGTTTACCTTATCAGGGATGATAGGACGACAGGAACAGGTATGTGCATCATGTGGCGTCAAAACTTTCTCAAGAGGCCACCAAAAGCATTTAATTTTTCATTTGTGTTTTTGGCCCAAGTGCGGTTTTCCAGTCTTAATGGAGGTTCTTGGGTTATAGGGCATTTCATATGCCGTACAGCCTTCCATAAGCTGTAATTGGAGTTTTTTGTGGCATCTAGGCTGTTTAGATAGCCATCTATTGCAGACTCGTGGTTCTGTCTCAATTTGTTGCGAAGAGTTGTCAGGCATAATTGTAGTTGGGCATTAGTGGTTGGGGAACGACTGTTTTGCCATTGTCTTCTTAACTTCCTTTTTTCTCTGATAAGGGTCTCTATATCCGTCGATGTATTGCAAGGAGCACGTTTAATTGTCCGCGTTATTGAGGTAGCATTTCTTGCTGCAGAATCCAAGACTTCTGTAAATCGGTCGACAGCTCTTTGGATGTCAGATGAATTTTTTAGAGGAATGCACCGTGGTAGGTGAGAGCGCACACACATTTTATACTTTAACCAATTTGTGTTTCTGCTTAGATAGGAAGTAAAGTTTGCAGCTGCGGCGTCAGAGTTGCCTTTTAAAATGAGGATTGAAGGTGATTTATCAGACGATAGATCATAGGAGGAACTAACTAGTACCTGATCGCGCTTGATGTTTTTAATTACAGCAAAGCCAATAAGGTCTGGTAGTTTGTTGAAGTCGGTTGGCCAATAGGTAGGCTCACCACTCGATACGACATCAAAATTATTTGCAGTTACGGTATTGTATAGCTGATTACCTCTAGGACTAATAAGTCTGGAGCCCCAATATGTATGTTTAGCGTTGTAATCGCCAGCAGCAATGAATTTCTGGCCCAATGTGGAGAAGAAGTTGAGAAATTTATCGTGTACAATTTTGTGCCTCGGGGCACAATAAACGGATGACAACGTAAGTTTGAAATCTGTAAGATTTATAGATGTGGTCTGTATACAATCTTCTTCGAACTCTGGCAATGGTAAGTGTCTGATGTGTTTGTACACAATCATGGCTGTGCCACCACAAGCCCGTCCGCTGGGATGTTTTGTGTCATGCGTAAGGTATCCATTTACCCTAAAGCAGTTTTCATGAGTAAAGTGTGTTTCAGAGACAAGAAGTACGTCGATTTCATGCCTATGAAGAAAGTTTGCAACTTCGTGTTTATGTTGGGATAACCCGTTTGCATTCCAGAAACATAATTTCAACTGGTTCATTTGTTGTTGAGTAGAACTTGCAGGAGCATGTTTTGGTTTCGCATCATTTCGTGAAACATGTTCTGCAAAGTGGCCATGAAGTTATTCATAGTTTGAATTAAATTTTCAATTGAGCTAGGTATATTTCCAGAAGGCATTTGTAGACCTTCCCTAGGAACATTGGCGTATGGAGGTTGCTTTGCTTTGGAAGTACTCGGGAATTTTTCGCATTAAGGTTTCCTTTTAAGACTTGGGCATATTATTGGCTTTTGTTTGTGTAGTACTAGCAATAAAGCCAGCGGCTTGGCTGGGCGCATGAGATGGACCATATTGGAAGTGAGTATATTTTTGAACTAAAGCAGGTTTTCTTAAATGCAAGAAGACTTTAAACCCCTATAGTTTGCCGTGTGATTTTCGCCACAGTTGCTGCATTTCTTTACATTCGGGTCAGCTTTAGAACGATTACATTCGGCGGTTTTATGAGCATCGCCACAAACCACACATACGTGAGGCAATTTACAATATGATTTTGTATGCCCATATTCCTGACAGTTTGTGCATTGGGAGGGACCCTTTCTTTTTAATTGCTCCTCAACTCTGTTGAGTAGGTTACGCAAGTTGTATTTGGGATGAACTGAATTTTTGGTTTTGAGAACCGATGAATCAAACGATATCTCAATGCGGTGCATTGGCTGAGGAACTTTATTCCTGTTCAAAATGTTATGAACAGATTTTACCTCATACCCCTCTAGCTCTACGGCAGATTTTATTTCCTCTGTAGGAACAGAACTATCTATGCCTTTTATGACAATTATCAAACCCTTAGCACTTTTTAATTGATAGGTATAGTAACTTTTATTTTCTGCGTCCAGGTGTCTTGATATAATACGGAAGTTCGTTTCTGTACTGGCTTGAATTTTGGTCTCTTGAATTTGATCGCGTCGTATAGAAACGTCATAGAAATTATTCTTACCTACAAGTTGAGTCAGCATGTTGACTATGCTATTTGATGGTTGCCCTCGCAGATAGATAGGTGGCGGTTTAACTTCTTTAGTGGCTGTTCCATTAGCTAATTCTGCTTCTTCATCGTCAGGTATGGAGAGTACAGAGAATCTGTTACCACTTGTTGGCAAAGAGACTACGTTAGAGCCTTTGTATTGTTTGGCCATGCGTTCCTGTTGGAAGGACCTAGGACTAGCCTTTCTCTTGGTTATTGTTATATATCTGTCCATGCCTGTTTGCATTTACTTAAGTAAAATTAGTTTAAAACACAACTAAACTTTAATAATCATTGCACAAACTTATTCAAAATTTTATACTGCAAGTGTATGAGAGTCCAGTAGTAGTATGTACAGAACAAGCGTGGCACGACATTTTCCATACGATTGGACAGAAAAAACCGGTGATCACAGTGAAATATTTAATTTATAAAAATAAAAGCAAATATTGACCATGCTTTTAAAAATAAAGAGGACAAAGATGACAGATTATGAAAAAAGATGACAAAAGAGGACACAAACTTTATAGAGGACAGCCAGTTAAAATAGAGGATTGTCCTCTAAAAGAGAGTACGTATGGTCACCTTACATTAGAGCGTGTCTTTCGCTTTATAGGTCACACAAGAGCAATTACATTAAATATATTTCAAACAGTAAGCTGTATGATACGGCAAGAATAACAAGGATTGATAATTTTATTATTCAGTTAATTAGAAAGCACATATTAAAATGTACTGCTTGCGACAATAATAATTTAATATCAGCTCCATATTATTGCAACGAAGGATACATGACGTTGTGCCTAATAAATGGATATGTTCCACCTGAATGCTTCACATACTTTGATAACAGAGGTTTAATTCAAGATAGCAATGGAATTCCCATTCTCTATCATATTTACAGAAGGACAAATAACAAAACTGTGTTTGAAAATCGGTTAACAACCGAGAACAGTAGATTTAACACCGTTATGTCCTTAATAGATAATAAAAAGGCGCTTGTGAACCTTGACAGAAATAAATTTTGGTGGCTCTCAGATTGAATCATTTCATAATTTTGTAGTCACTTTTAAAACTAACTGACCATGAACTTTTTTCTTACGTTAAGTATATATTTTCATTACATAAGCATTAACATAAAATAATATTACTAACATATTATAAAAATCATACTCAATTTGAAAGAAAACAAATGTACACTACTACATGTATGTAATTAAGCTTTGTACTTGAGATATCCGTGTAGGACTAAGTATATACAAATTCGTGTAACTTTTTGTTTATTTAAAGTAGACTTATTATATTCGTAAATTTAAATAAATAAACATTAAAAAAAAAACTCCTCATTATCTCAGATTAAGTAGTCTGGGGTTACACCACTTCTGCGCTGATAGCCTCAAAAATACAAAGCTAAATTTTTAGTAAAAATAAATATTAAAAATAGCTTAAAGCTATTGAATTTCTATTAGGGTACATTTACTAAATGTAGCTTTGTCATTATTGTACCAATCTTTGTCTTGTTGGGCGCAAATTGTTCATATTAAAATAATCTAATGTCGCAAGCAATAAGACATTAGGATTTTTAAAGCATTAGTTTAAAAACATTAACTTGAAAAGAGCAAAATTGAACAAAATCATAAAATTTATAATGAAATTTGAAGTTTTGTCCACTATAACTCTGCCATTTAATGACTCATCTCTTCAAACGACCCATGGTTATTTAATAAAGTTTATAACCTCTCAATAAAAAAAAAAAGAAATACATAGTCCGTTCAAAATTGTTGAAGATATTTGCATTTCAGTCACATCATCATATTTTTAAAAACACAAATAAAGGTTATTTTGGAATATCTCATAAACTGTTATACTTTTGACAATTCTGACTTCATATTCGGATTCAGGGGAAAGTTTAACATAAAGATTAGCTGTCAGAATCGTTTGGTCACGACTTTGTTGAAAATTAGTTACGTAGTGTAATCACCAGGAAAAGAATGCGAAGATATGTGAAAATTTCGGTTTTATTATACCCTACACCTCAGGTAGAAAAGGGTATATATAAGTTTGTCATTCCGTTTGTCATTTCTGCAATATTGATCTAAGACCCTATAAAGTATATATATTCTGGATCCTTATGAGGAGAGAACTTGATTTAACCATGTCCGTCCGTCTTACGTTTGATATGTGTTTTCCGGAGACTCCAGACATGATAGCGGCTAGGTTGTTCTACACTTACGTCACGTATAGTCCACCATTTCGTGCTATTGAAATTCAGCAAGATCGGTCCACAAATGCCTGAGATATGATTAAAAAACCACGACTGCCTCTAATTTTTTCCAAAAATCCCTTGTTGTTGTATTTTTATTGCTTTTTTCTGTATATCTGGAGAACGGCAAAAGCCAAAGTTTCCAAATTAGGTACACACATTTAGGTTGTCAATACACACCACCCTACAAAATGTGGGCGGGATTGGAGAAGTGGGCGTGGTACCTCCCGTACAAAAAAAATTAAAAATTGTATAAAAACCTAAATTTCAGGGCTGTCATATGTCCTATGGATATGACTTATATACCAAAATATCGGAAATTTTTAGTGGAACATATTTTATAAAAAAGTCGGGAAAATTGGTTCAGATACAAAAAAATTATGACCAAAATTAATTTTTTTTTTAAACCCACTTTCGGGAATTATAGGTAATGGTAATTTTCTTCTTAAACACGTCGGTATATAAATCTGTCAAATCGGTTAAAAAATGGCTGAGTTATAATCAAAATACTGAAATCCCAAAAATTACTCTTTTTATACCCTTCACCTCAGGTGGAAAAGGGTATATATAAGTTTGTCATTCCGTTTGTAATTTCTGCAATATTGATCTAAGACCCTATAAAGTATATATATTCGGGGTCCTTATGAGGAGAGAACTTTATTTACCCATATGATGTCCCTCTACCCTCCCCCCCCCCCCCCCCCCCCCTTTCAATTGTTTACATATACTAGCATAACGCCCAATATGATTTTCGTTATCACCCTTCTTTATTGTTTCATCTATTTAACGAAAATATTTTTACAAATAGAAACTAGGAATTTTTGGGTTTTTTTTGCTACTTAAAAACTCGCCAAAAAAGATAAAAGAAAACAAACAAACACACATACATGGCATAAACTATTTTGGTGAATATATTTCCCAACTTTGCCATTGTGGTGAACAGAAACATCAGAAGTAATTACAACTCAACTTTGTTGAATTTTGTGAACAGTAAACGTGCCATATTTCATTTTAATGATATTCGATTAACGTTCCTTCATGGTTCAGTTGTCTAGAGGGTGTGTTAGAAACTGAGAGTTCCCTGAAAAAATTTTTTTTTAATATTTTTATTTTTTTTATGTTCTAAAAACGATTTAAAAAAAATATTTACCAGTTTTCGCTTTTTAAATATTATTTATAATGAAGTTTTAAGTATTGTAAATATGTATGTATAGGTATGTAAAATTTATTTAGTTTTTGTCTAGTTGCTCTGTATTCTGCTCGCACAATGGTGAAGGGTATATAAGATTCGGCACAGCCGAATATAGCACTCTTACTTGTTTTTTAATTTGGTTTTTCTGGATTAAATATTCATGTTAAAGAAAACTAATACAATGCAACATTGTTCATAAGTAGGGATGCGATTTCCATGCAAATGCATGTTTTTTGTCGATAGTCTAAAACCGATGTCGACCAATTATCTTTCCGAATCATTAAATTTGCGTTAAAATGGCATCGATTTGTTTTTGCATATTGTTGCATATTTTGGTGAAAATGCATATTTTTGCATATTTTGGTTTTAAATGCATATTTTTGCATATTTTAACAGTTTTGAGTGATATATATTTTTAAATTTCCATATTAAAAAAAAGTTCTTCGAAAAATTTCCAAATTGTATAAAAAATACAAGATTTCGACAAAAAATCCTTAAATTTTTAACCGATGCAGCACCTTACATGGTAAAGGCTGCCAATTGTCCTAAAACAATTTATCGAAAACTGTTACATGCTACTTGATTGGCACATGGGTTACACCGAGTTGCGGAGGAAATTAGAAGCCAATTCGATAATATTGATTTATTGGTTTCATACAGGATTAAGTTCACTTAATAGTCAACTCATATTAATTGATATGGCAGAAAGTAACATTAACATGTGGATGGAAAAATATCCCGACAAATAAAAAAAAACAAATCCAAAAACTTTTGCAAATAAAAATAGAGGATTTCAAAAAATAAAACAAATTAGAAATTAATATTCTTCAAATGTATTTGCATCCTTGAAGTATGCCTCAACTTCGGTTGACGTTGAGAGATCATTTTCCATCTACAAAAGCTTTTTAACAGACAAAGGCTTACTTTTGATAATATAAAAAGTATTTATTTGACTATGCAATTTAAATGATTTAGTTACTATTTAAATTAACTGCCTGTTCATCTATTTCCGAACGAAGATTTCGTTCGCATAACTTACATTTAAAACAAAAACAAATTATAAAACATTGTTTTTGTTTTACATTAAAGTTAAACGAACGAAGTCTTCGTTCGAAATCGATGAACAGTAAGTTCTAAAAAATATTATACCTTTGAATAACAATAGAATAAAAACAACAATAGAATTTTTTATTTTGTTTTGTTTTAAATAAAATAAAAAAAAATAAACGGTTTTTTTATTGAAAATGGTCAAGTTTTTAGTGCATATTTTTTATTTTTTTAATGCATACTTTTGAATTTTTAGTGCATGTTTTATGCGCATATTTTCGATTTTTTAGTGCATGAAAATCTCATCCATATTCATAAGATATAGCCCTAGAATATTTGTAAATAAGGTTTTTCTCTAAAATAAATATATACCAAATCTAAACGATGTTAAAGTACTAGACGTAGAGCGGAGGGTAAACAGAAGATTTACAGTGGAAAGTCTACGAATACAGGAGAGACTTAATACAGTTGTAAACAAAAAAGATGACAAAGACCGAACGAATGCAAATAACACGATTGCAATATTATAATTTGGTTCATTTTCAACTGTGATACTGGCATTAACCCTCTACTGCATGCAATATGATCCAGCTATAAATTAATTTTTTTTTTTTTTAATTATGATTTTAAATGGCATAATTAAGATATGCTAACAAAATTTTTTCAGAAAATCATGTCAGTTTTCTGAAAAAAAAAAAATTGCCATATGCACTCCTGTCTATATCACCCTAAAAATTTATTGCCATATATGGCGTTTCATGCAACAAAGGTAATAGAAAATGAGTATTGCAAAATCTAAAACAGATTGATCTACTTATGCGTGGAATAAGGCAAAGCAATTTCTGTCTTTGTTCAAACAAAGGTGGATCCCGCATTTAGTACAAGTTATATATGATCGAAATTTGCAATCATTTTGACATAGCTGACGTACTTTATTCCATTCTGGAAGATGATCTGTAGAATCCAGTCTGACAGCACTTAGTGAAAAGTCTTGGCGGCGAGCTTTGTTTTTTGTGTATTTCTTTGGCACGTTACAGGAACTCGGGGTTGAACCACAGGAATTCTTTTCTATTTGCTAGAGTAGTTCGCTTTCGAAACTTAACTGACCAATGGTTCATCATCCCCAAAATCAAATTCGCTACTTACATCCGTTTCAGGTATCACCAGTGAATCCTGCCAAGACTGATTTGCTACTGATTCATTGTCTGACTCAGGCAATTCTGCATCGCTTTCTAACCCATCACAAGGAATCGAATAAAAGCGTTTTGTTGTCATCGCTGATGCCATGGAAAGTGTTGCTATTATGAAAGAAATGAAAACACATATACCGTAATGTTTATCAGTAAATGCATGAGAAGCCAAATATGGCACGACAAAGTTGGACGAATTTTTCTGTGAATGCATGAGAAGCCATATTTGGCTGTTCTAAAAAATGCGTGATTTTACAAGTTCTACAGGTACAATTGAAAAATATTGTTATACACACTATTCACAAAGCTATATACTCTACAAAAAAAAATATATAAGCATACCAACTTACTTGTAATTAAATAAATATATGTTTTATTTTGTATATTTTCACTGTACGAAGTGACCACGTGTACTTATAAACAAGACTTAGGTTTTCTATGCACCTATGTAAAGAACAGGGAAAAAAAAACATTCGTCTCATAATCACAAAGGTCTACTTGTGTTTTTCAAACACTATTATTTTTCAAAACTGTTAATTTTTGATGAGAATGTGCATTTGAAATTAAAAAGCCATATATGGCTGCATATGCAGTAGAGGGTTAAGAAAAGTTTAAACTGTGATATTTTTTATTAATTATACATTTATATTTTTGCTTTATTTGTGTGTTCAATTGTACTGTGTGTATTGTTTAAAACCACATTTAAATTAGAAGTGGAAATGTAAATGTAAATACAAATTCAAGATTTTATATTTCAATAAAAATAATCCCTGAAGAGGTAGGAAAACAGCCTACGAAACGTCGGAGGAAAATATGAAATAAATCTTTTATTTACATATAGGAAATAATTAGACCTTGAAAACCTGTTTGGAAATCCCAAAAAACATTAAATATTACGGAAGTTATCAACAATAAAAGCGACCCATAGTGAGAAAAATAGCATTTTAGCAAACTGTGTGGGCTCAAGGCACGGCTTATAACTATGCAAACGATCTAAAATTTTGTATATACTTTTTTCCAATTTGGAATCATTCTAAGGGGTTTGCCTAGTGAAAATACGAAAAAAAATAACGGCCACCCTAATCTATATGGCTGAATTAATTTAGTTATTAGGCATCATAAACTAAGGCCGAGGCCACGCAATGAGCGGCTAAGAGTCAAGCGGCTGAGCGATGAGCGTCAAAAAATTAAAACATATGAAATTCTATTGAAGTGGCCACGAAATGAGCGGCATGCGAGCGGCTAAGCGGCGTCGCTCAGAAATAAAACTTGTTCTAATTTTTAGTTGTTTTCTGAGCGTCAAAAATAAACATGGCAAAAGTTAATATGGAGCTTATGATTTCATCCGTACAAAGCCGACCGAATTATGGCAAGACAGATTATCAAATTTTAAAATAAAAATATGACCGAGAAATTATTTTTTTGTTTTGTCAATTTGGTGATAACTTTTAGCAACAGCAATTCAAAGCATTTCACAGACATACGGCAGTATTGTATTGGATAGATTTGTATATAAATGGTTTATTTCCCCTTGCTTGATAAATATGGATACATTAGCATGATGTGTTTATTAATACTGTGTTGTAGGGTGCCATATGGTAGGGCTTGACCGACTATACTTTCTTACTTGTTTATAATTTGTTTTTGGTTTAAATGTAAGTTAAGCAAACGAAGTCTTCGCTCGAAATCGACGAACAGGCTGCAATTTTGTATACCCACACCACAATAAGGGAGAGGGTATTATGCATTTGTGCTGATGTGTGTAACGCCTTAAAATATTGGTCCTAGACCCACCTTAAAGTATACCGATCGGCTGGCTATCCATGCAACCTTGTGCGCAAAGTACAGGTCGCAATTTTGAAGATAATTTGATCAAATTTGGGACATAGGTTTTTATTGGCACAAATATCAAGCCTATTGAAAATGGGCCAAATCGTAGTACCGCGAGGAAAGATAGGGGGACATTTATTCCTCTCAGAAACTATTAACCCAATTTTAATGAAATTTAAAATATAGATAGAACCATATCTTTATGGACACAAAAGGGATGCATTTAAAAAAATATAGGACCACGAGGGGAGATAGGGGCAATTTCTGCCTATCAAACCGATTTTAATGAAATTTAAAACATAGATATTTCCATATCTATATGTACACATAAACTATATAGTTTTTCAAAAATAGGACCACAAGGGGCGGAAGGGGGCAATTTCTGCCTCTCACAAACTTTTAAACCGATCTTAATGAAGTTTGTAAACATAGATAAAACCATATTTATATGGACTTATAAGCATGATGTGTTTTTTAATACTGTGGTGTAGGGTATCATATGGTCCGACCGACTATACTCTCTTACTTGTTTTTCTTAAAAAAACGCATTACATTTTTATGAATACGATTTTCGCGTAATAACATTGAACAAGCCACTCTTTACAATGGCATTTTAACAACTAACCGCTCAGAATTGACGCTCAGTAATAATCCACTTGCCGCTCAAACTTGACGCTTTGACGCTCATCGCTCAGCCGCTTGACGCTTAGCCGTTTATTGCGTGGCCTCGGCCTAAGGCATACTTTTAGGCGTAACCATAAATTGAGATAACTTAATAACGAACATTCAAGTATTTACAGTGGGAATGAAGAACAACTATGCACAACAATTTTAACATTACATCTGTACATTGAATTTTACACTAGGAGTGTGCATAACATATACAATAACAATTTTAACTAATAAAATAACTACAAATACTTAATAACTAATCAATACAAGATAACTAATAAATTAATCTAATTCTTAACCAATAATTACAACTAATACTTAACTATAGTTACTTTCGTAACACTGCCCCCCACTTAAGCCTGTTCGTCCCGAATAGGCTCAGAATCACCTCTTCCATAAGGGGCTAATCGTTCTAGATAAACAACTTTCATTTTGGCTCTTGGACTTTTATATTTCTGTATTCGGTATACAACATAATTTAATTTCTTTATCACCTTATATGGCCTATCCCAATGTAGCTGTGGCTTGGCAACTAATCCTTCCTTCGGTTGTTGATTCATTGCTAAAACCAATTGGCCCTTCCTTGATCCTTCAGAATACACCGACCGATCATATCTGGACAACTTTCTATGGCCACGCACGGACTTTCTATGGTCGTTAGGATTTCTCCGCTCAAATGGAGATACCTGCTTATCTTCTGGTATAGGTAGTACCTTACAATTGCACTGTGAAAGCGACGCACAAACTCTGTTTACTGTGCTCCTGGCTGCCACGCGCTTTGGGCAGCTTTTCTTAAAATTTTGTCTTCCACCTATACTATTGGCCCTCCTTACCTTGGCCAATACGGGTTCAAATCTTTTCGCCGTTAACCAGTCTTTACTGGGCTCTACCTGCAACGAGCGAGCTTTACTGACGCATACCCTTCTATCTGCCTCCGTCCAGTGCCTGGTTTCCAAGCTGCTAAGCTGTCTTACATGAGCAACCGCTTTTTCACGTTTTTCAACATTTATTTAAGGTGACGATTCCAGACGAGTAAAAGCGGGAAGCTGTCCTACACGAGCCTCACTTTCATACCCAACATTCAAGGGTATTTCATAATCAAACAAATACATGATTTTTTTCCCATATTCAGACTTATGTTATGACTTATCATAAAATCTGCGCCAATCAGTACTTCGTCTACAATTTCGGCCACAATAAACTCATGAAAACTTACAATATTGGCTATTCTTAAGACCACGCGTGTTTTGACATAGACAGTAGCAGGCTCACCTGTAGCTGTTCGCAAGCTCACTCCGCTTAGTGGTTCGACAGCTCCCGTTACCAAGTCAGGTCTTATAATTGAAAATAATGCACCAGTGTCGATAGTCAAAATTCGCTTTTTACCATCGATGTAGTCAAATGTCGTAATACTTTTATATCTCTTTGGCACTACTAAATTTATTATCGAGTCCTCAGATGCGAAAGGTAGCACTCCCTCCATAGTTAATGGCGACTTCTGTGATGACTGATGACTTGTCTGCTGGCTTTTCTTGGCGACGAAGCAGATCTTGTTCGTTTTCTTTGTGCTTTACAGTAACGCTGTATGTGCTCAATCACTAAAAACCCGAAAAACTTCTTCTTTAAGTCGCTTTAATTCATTAATGATGTCTCTATCATCATCAGCAATAACATCGAGCCTTTGCGCCTTATACGACTTCTGCTTTGCAACTTTTCTTGCGGTTTCCTGAGCCAGGGCAAATGAAACAGTTTCTGCAAATGTCGACTTTAATGCTACACAAACCGCATATTTAACATCAGCATCTCTTATACCGTTAATAAATGCTTCTGTTTTGAAGCTGTCCAACAATGGGTGATTCTTACCAGGATAAGTAAACTGTACCAACCGCTCAATCTTCACTGCGAAGACCTGTAAGGTTTCGTTTGCCAGTTGCACTCTGCCACGCAACTCCAGTTTATAGATTTCCTTTTTGTGTTCACCTCCATACTTACGTTGCAGTGCTACCATAATTTCATCATAATGATTTCTGCAACTAACTGGTACACTTTCATGTACTTCAGCCGCAGTCCTCTTTAAAGCAAGAATGAGCTCGATTTTTCCTTACTGTTCCATGCATTTCTGTTGGCAACTGTATCGAACTGGAACTTAAAAACATTTAATGGCACCCTACCGTCAAACCTTGGGGCCTTTATTCTACTAGAAACCTCTGGAATAACTTGAACCGCACCCTCCTGACATTGACTGTTATTAACTTTTGCTTCCAAATTGAGAAGCTTTTCATCAAAATCAACGAGCTTGTTGTTGAATTCTATTTCCAAGTCATCTACTATTTCATTTATTTCAGTAGAAATCTCCAGAAGCTTCTCGTTTGTACCCTGAAGCTTCTCATTAGTTATTCTAGAATTCTCTTGAATTTCAGCTAATATGGTAACTGAATTCTCCTTTACCATTTTTTTACATTTCTAGAAGTTTCATCAATCTTTCAAGAAGTTTCAGCCAAAATATCGCTCAAATTTTCTTTTATCATCTGTACCATGCTTTTGGAATTATCGTCCATTTTTCTAGAAGTTTCATCTAAATTTTCTTTTATCATCATTACCATTTTCTATTTTTGCCATCATAGCAGCAAACATTGTGTTTAAATCAGAGTCCGCCAAACACATACATTTACATTTCTTGTTTCTCTTGGTTGTTTATTTTTGAGCGTAATTGTTTTTGTTTGTTCAGTTTTTTGTAGTAAAAATACAAATTATTTTCTCATGCTCTCTTTATTTGTGTGAGAGCATTCGCACATGTGCGGTGTTTTGCAGATCACTGGTTTAAATCCATACTGCTAGCAACTGCACGAGTACATACCTCTATTTCTTCTTTGCCCTCGAATTCGTAACTCGCAATGTCCATATTGCATCGCTCGAATTCATCTAATAGTCTCTTTTGCAGCTCTGCTTTATTACCGGCAGTTGGCAGATCCAACTTGCCCAATTCTTTCTTTAGCTGTTTTACTTTAAGCTCTTCAAATTGCATTGCTGTATATTTTTATTTAAAACCTTTTCTTTAGCTTCACTTCGGAAAATTAAATATTGTAACGTTAATTTAACCGCATCATACTCAATGCAAATGGATGAAACTTTGCAGGCATACATATTCCCGATGACAATACACGAATACATGGGCGTATCCAGGATAAATACTAGGGGGGGTTGGGGTGGCCAAATTTTTTTAAATGTTCTTTTTTAAGATAAGCGTTTCTAAAAAAATTTTTTTTATAAATGTTTTTATTATATTAAAGTGTATATTTTTTTAAGCACTTCACTTCACTTGAATAAAATTTTATACCAATTTTTAAAAATTTAAAAAATTTTATATGAAAAATTTATCAACGCAAGGTGAAGGAGGGATTTTACAAAGTAATTCCCTTAATGTTTAATTTTTTATTTATTTAATAGATTGATTTACTAATATAATAACAAAATTTGCTTAAATTTAAAAAATGATTTATAACTGGCATAACATACAGCTGTGAGCCAGATTGGCAAAATTAAAGCTGTTAAAAATAAAAATTCAAAAAGATAAACTTGTAAACATATTTATAGCATAAAATTTGTTTAACAAAAGAACTAAGCACAAATATTTATATAAATTATAAAAATATAAAATGTAAAAAGGAACTAAACAAATTTAAAAATATAAAATGTAAAAACGAACTAAGCAAATTCATTTAATATCACCTTTCTGTATTTGAGGCAATACTCCAAGTAATTGACAAGGGAACCGAGTAGTTTTAATTGATGTTTATTGAAAAATTTACATACTTCTAAATCCACTATAAATGGGGCATGTACCAATAAAGTGTTGAGTATTTTCCGTTGCGTCTAGATTGCAGAGAGTGCAGATTCCGTCGGATGTACTTCTAAAAGATCTAGCATTTATATCAAAAGTCCTCCGTAGTAGTGATTTGTAGTAAAGAGTAATTTAATTGTGAGTATAAGTCATGAAACTGAGAGTTTCTAGCGTCGGCAATAAAGGTTTGATTTTCATAACTTTTAACAAGTGGAAAAATTGATTTGCAATGTTTGCTTAGTGGTTCAGAATTATTATCTGGTACAAAGTAAATTTTAGCAAACAAGTTCGTCCAATCCTTAGCCCAAAAATTTGTTTAGCGTTATCATTTCTGCAAGCTTTCGAGGTAATCTGTTGCAAGGCATGTTAAGAACTTTGTTGATGTAATCAAAATGCAATTTTAACGTATCTAGGTATAAAGAGTTTAAACCCGTTTCTAAAAAGAGCATATAGTTTGGAGTGTTGCTAGGTAAAAGCAACATCTTTTTAATAAAAAATCTAAACAGTTTTTCAACTATTTCGTATTTCATGTAACCCCATATTTGGGTTCCGTAAAACATGATTGACCGAGATATAGCGCTGAAGATTTTAAGTTTATTTTTATTAGATATTTTGGGATGGGGTATATATTTTGACCAAGATGAAGATATTACCATTTTTGATGTAGTTAGTTTATTTTCCAAATGTTTCTAAAGGATAAATTGTAACACAAGTCCATACCAAGATATTTATATGAATTTACGATTTCAATTTCATTTTCTCCAAATGTCCACTTTAAGTTGTTTGATATTCTAGTGCCACTGCGAAAAACTAATACTTTGGATTTAACAAGGTTGACTTTTATATGCCATAAGTTACTACAGTACTTTTCGCTTATAGTCACATCCTTTAGTTGCAACCATAACGTGGACTATATCGCTAATGTGACTATAAGGCTTATTCACATAAATGCCACTATGACGCATATAACCGAATTCGAATATAATCAAGTTATGTGAATATAGGAAATTAAAAATTCATATAAATTACACCGACATCAGGCTTATGGTTTTAAAACAGAGTTGCATACTGTATAAAAAATAGTTAAAATAATAACAAGATATTTCATAACTGATACCAACGGCAAAAACTAATTTTTTACGAATAGAGAGTTGATGACAGGGATTAAATGATTTAATTCATTCTTTCTTTGGATGGATTTTTGATTCGAAAACTAAAAAGAACTTTGTAAATTTTGCTAGTGTGACTATAACGCGATTAATTCGCTTTACTTTTCCCTTTGACTACTGTTGATAAATGGCATATATGGCAAATGTGCTTATATCGCTAAATGGACTATAACGTTAATACTTTATATAAAATTAAATTATAGCGGCAAAATAAACAGATAAAATGGACTATATCGCTAATGTGACTATAAGCGAAGTGACTATAAACGAAAAGTACTGTATACACATAAAGGGAATCAATCATCGTTTGGAGACCACTGGGTGAATCAGATAGTATGACAATGTCGTCTGCGTAAAGAAGAACTTTAACTGTAATGTTGTCAACAATTATCCCGCCAGTGAGAACGTCGGCTAAGTCATTCCAGTATAATGCAAACAGAATTGGGCTTAATATGCAACCCTGTTTGACACCAAGGTTCACATTAAAAGAATTGGAGAGTGACGATTGTTGCAGTATTCGTATTATTTTTGATGACAATCCCATATTTGCAAGTTTATAAAACAATGAATTCCTGGGAATCGAATCAAATGCACAAGTAAAATCAACAAAAAAGGCATACGTGTTTTTACCATTGAGTTTATTTGAATGAACAATATTTGTTAGATTGAAGACATTATCCACGGTTGAATATTGTTTTCTAAACCCAGCTTGATTTTCATTTAAAATATTTTGTTCGACAATCCAGAACGATATACGATTCATTATAAAGCTATTATAAATTTTGCATAGAGTATCTATTAGAGAAAATCCGCGATAATTAGAAGGAATTTTTGGATCACCTTTTTTCAGTAGTGGAATAAGAATTACAGTTTTAAAACTAGCTGGTATATTTTCTTTAAGAAATATAACTTTTAAAACATAAAGTACCTCAATAATAAAGTTTACTGGCGCATATTTATAAAATTCGTAGCTGATACCATCCTGTCCAGGTGATTTATTGTCCTTTAAATTTTTTGGAACACAGATAAGTTCACATAATTCAAACGGAGAATCAAGAAATGCATCAATGTTGTAAGGCATGCACCAATGAAATGTAGTTATTGGATTTGAATTTTGTAAAAAAACTGCTAAAGTGTTGAAGAAAATCATCAGCACTTAAATCACCACGTATGGAATATGGACGAGACTTCAAATCATTAGACAATTTCCACCACTCTTTGCTGCAACGTATATTATTCAATTTATTAAGGTTAGAATTGTAGTGTTGCAGTTCACTTTTTTGACACACATTCAAGTATTTGCTTTTTGATGACATATATTTTAGTTTATTTGCAGATGAATGTTTTTTTCTGTACTTTTTTAAATTTTTAAGCATTTTTCTACGAGAACGGGCACAGTTCCAATTGAACTTGGGTTCGAAGCTAAAATTTGATTTTGTTTTTACGGTAGCATCAAGAATTTTGTTCTTAATTGAGAGAACCAGGTTATCAACTGAATTATTTTGATCGAAATAGGGAGTACATGCTAGCTGACTAAGTTTTTCAATATATCTTTCAGCATTATTTTTATTCCAATGTATTTTATGTGGACGTACATCAGTTCTCAGTGTATTATTGTTGATATTAGGAAATTTAAGCTTAAAGTCTATAGGCATATGGTCTGAATAGGGCTTACAATCAATTATAAAATTCTCAAAAAACAACAAAAAGCTATCGGAGCAAATACAGTAGTCAATTAACGAATTACCTCTACCACCATAAAAGCTTAAATCACCTTCAATATCACCACGCATTCTGCCATTCACGACAATACCACCTATGCTTTCTATTAAATCCATTAATCTTCTTCCTTGACTATTTGTTACTTTATCCTTAGAACATCTGATTTTGTTAACGCGTGGAAGATTAGTTAATAGATTAGTATCCAATATATATTGTCCTTCTCCGATGCGAGCATTCAAGTCACCAACAATGCAAAAATTTGTAGGGCAAAGATCATTTAAGAAATTTTCAAACGACTCAAAATCAACATTCCAGTTTGTGCAGTTAAGATATCGTGGGATAAAGTAAAAAAGATAATTATTTAGTCTAGCAGTTAATACGACATTACCATTAGAAAGATTCAAGAATTTTAGATTAAATAATTTTCAAAAATTAGAAACTGGGAATTATTTCCTTGTGAAGGTTACTTTATATTATATTAAACATTTTTTCATTTTTCGAATTTATTCTGGCAAAACATGAGTTTCGAATAGAAAAAATATTTCAAATTTAATACTTTATTAAATTATTTAAGCTTCAGGTCACTTTTTTAAAAAATTAATTAAAAAGTTTTTATTCAATATTTCGATTTCCGTTGGAAATCTTCTTCAGGAAATTTTTTTTAAAATAAAATAAAATTTGACATTAAATGGAAAAATAAAATATGGAAAAATAAATTTTAAAATTTCAAAAAACAAAATTATCATAATAAATTTAAAATTCCATTCTACAAACTTTAAACAAAAAGATAAACAAACAAAAAAAAAAAAAAAAAAAAAAAAAAAAAGGAAAACAAAATTTTTTAAATTTATTCAAAGCCTAAAACCTATTTTAATGTCCCTTTCCGTCAATAATAAGCTATGCCATCTGAAATTTATTTTATAAACAAACAAGGACAAATGCCTATTTATAATTATCCCTTACATCAACTTATTTATTTTTATTCAATAAATGTCTATAAATTTGAGCTAAGCCCTCAGCATCTTTTTTAAAATTAATCCTTTTCTCAAGTGGAACATTATTTATCTGCAACATTTCTAACAAATATCTACGTTTCTTAAAACTTTCCGTATTCAAAATTGATGTGTTTTCAAAATCAGGATAATGATTAAAATCCCTACAATGAGTTGATAACGCCGTTCCATGGGTTGAATTATAATTCCTATATTTTTGGTCATGTTTATGTCCAGCATTTCTAACAAATATCTACGTTTCTTAAAACTTTCCGTATTCAAAATTGATGTGTTTTCAAAATCAGGATAATGATTAAAATCCCTACAATGAGTTGATAACGCCGTTCCATGGGTTGAATTATAATTCCTATATTTTTGGTCATGTTTATGTCCAGCATTTCTAACAAATATCTACGTTTCTTAAAACTTTCCGTATTCAAAATTGATGTGTTTTCAAAATCAGGATAATGATTAAAATCCCTACAATGAGTTGATAACGCCGTTCCATGGGTTGAATTATAATTCCTATATTTTTGGTCATGTTTACGTCCAGCTAATCTAATTTTCAGTTTTGTCCCAGTTGTTCCTACATATATTTTCCTACATTGTTCATTAACATTGCCACCACAATGAATCTTATAAACTAAATTCGACCTATCTGACTTTAGTAATCTATCCTTAGTATTTGTGAATAATTTCCCTACATTATTAATCAACTTATGTGCCATTCTGTATTTCCCTTTATCATATATATTCGAGTTTTCTAATCTTTCTGAAAACCCAGGTACATAAGTTAATGACTTATAAATACGTTGTGCCGAAATTTCATCAATATTACGAGATCTATCTATATTGTATTGTCTTATTAATTTGCAAATCAATTTGTTGGGAAAACTATTATTCTTCAAAATATTCCCAATAATTTCCTTATTTTTCCTATGAAATCTATTGTCACTAATTGTTAATATCCTGTCTATTAGATTCCTAGCTGTGTTAATGATGATTCTCTTTGGGTGTTTAGAATAATAATTTAAAATTCTACCTGATGAGGTTGGTTTTTGATACCAATCTACCAATAATCTACCTCCTTTCCTAATCACCAATGTGTCCAAATATGGAATTGAAAAATTCAATTCCCTTTCAATAGTGAACTTAATATTCTGATCAAAAGAATTAAACGTTGATAAAAGATTATCTATCTCATTCTCATTAACTATAACAAATAAGTCATCTACATATTTCGTTATTATCTTTGGTTTAATTGTCAATTTTTCTAAACATGTATCTAATAATTTCTCCATAACAATATCAGCAACTATTTGAGATACTGGAGAACCCATAGGTAGCCCCTTTTTTTGTGCATATATTTTCTTATCAAATTGAAAATATCTATTATCTACTATACAGAACTTAATAATTCTCAAAAATAAATCCTTATTAATATTTGTTAACCCTGAAATTGTATCCCAATTTTCCTCAATAATTCTAATAGCTAAGTCCACTGGAATACTAGGAAATAATGAAACAACATCAAGTGATATTAATTTTTCATTATCCTGAATTGTTAAATTTTCCAACTTTTGTTTAAATTGTATAGAATTACTAACATTTTACTTAGAATACTCCGTTATCTTCTTAAGTAAATTCGTAATATATTTACAAAGATTATGTGAGGGTGAATTTATGGACGAACAAATAGGTCTTAAAGGAAAATTGTCCTTATGAATTTTTGGTAAACCATATAATCTTGGTGCTACAGATATGAAAGTTTTTAGTTTGTGTTTTTCCACTAATGTTATCACATTTAATTTTAAAAGTTCTTCAATAAATTTATTGTTAATTTTCTCAAATCTGCTTGTTGGATCTTTTTCTAATGTTTGAAAAGTGGTATCATCACTTAAAATATTTTCAATTCTAGACATATAATCCCTTTTATTACCCTTATCCGCTCTTAAAATCATTATTTCCCTATTACTTCTAAGAAATTTTTCACTCAATTTCACCTTATTTATTGTAAATCTATCCCTACAATCTAATGACATTTTATTTAAATGATTATCTATTACCGTTACAAAATTTGACCTTTCAATTTCCTGTTGTTCTTTATTTTCTACAGTTTCAATAAAATCTTCACCATCACATATAACTTTCATCAATGGAAAATCCCCTTTATCTACTGGAAGTGCGTGTTTTTGTCCTAAAGATAAAATCCATTGCACATGCTCTGGTATATCCCTATCTGTTTTATTAACAAACCATTTCCTATTAAATCTTATTCCTAATTCTTTTCTTTGCAAGTTAATAAGACAATCAAACTTTTTCTTATGTAACTGTTTTTCTTTCTTCATTAATTTATTTGCTAATTTGTCATCATATTTCAAAAAATTCTCCATCTCAACACTATTCAAAAACCTGCTTATAACATATTTTAAATATTCAAATGCATCTAGATTGTCCCTTAATTGGTAATGTTCAGAAGAGTAAGGAAAATGATGATATATGCACAAAAAAAGGGGATACCTATGGGTTCTCCAGCATCTCCAATAGTTGCTGATATTGTTATGGAGAAATTATTAGATACATGTTTAGAAAAATTGACAATTAAACCAAAGATAATAACGAAATATGTAGATGACTTATTTGTTATAGTTAATGAGAATGAGATAGATAATCTTTTATCAACGTTTAATTCTTTTGATCAGAATATTAAGTTCACTATTGAAAGGGAATTGAATTTTTCAATTTCATATTGGTGATTAGGAAAGGAAGTAGATTATTGGTAGATTGGTATCAAAAACCAACCTCATCAGGTAGAATTTTAAATTATTATTCTAAACACCCAAAGAGAATTATCATTAACACAGCTAGGAATCTAATAGACAGGATATTAACAATTAGTGACAATAGATTTCATAGGAAAAATAAGGAAATTATTGGGAATATTTTGAAGAATAATAGTTTTCCCAACAAATTGATTTGCAAATTAATAAGACAATACAATATAGATAGATCTCGTAATATTGATGAGATTTCGGCACCACGTATTTACAAGTCATTAACTTATGTACCTGGGTTTTCAGAAAGATTAGAAAACTCGAATATATATGATAAAGGGAAATACAGAATGGCACATAAGTTGATTAATAATGTAGGGAAATTATTCACAAAAACTAAGGATAGATTACTAAAGTCAGATAGGTCGAATTTAGTTTATAAGATTCATTGTGGTGGCAATGTTAATGAACAATGTAGGAAAATATATGTAGGAACAACTGGGACAAAACTGAAAATTAGATTAGCTGGACGTAAACATGACCAAAAATATAGGGATTATAATTCAACCCATGGAACGGCGTTATCAACTCATTGTAGGGATTTTAATCATTATCCTGATTTTGAAAACACATCAATTTTGAATACGGAAAGTTTTAAGAAACGTAGATATTTGTTAGAAATGCTGGACATAAACATGACCAAAAATATAGGAATTATAATTCAACCCATGGAACGGCGTTATCAACTCATTGTAGGGATTTTAATCATTATCCTGATTTTGAAAACACATCAATTTTGAATACGGAAAGTTTTAAGAAACGTAGATATTTGTTAGAAATGCTGGACATAAACATGACCAAAAATATAGGAATTATAATTCAACCCATGGAACGGCGTTATCAACTCATTGTAGGGATTTTAATCATTATCCTGATTTTGAAAACACATCAATTTTGAATACGGAAAGTTTTAAGAAACGTAGATATTTGTTAGAAATGCTGGACATAAACATGACCAAAAATATAGGAATTATAATTCAACCCATGGAACGGCGTTATCAACTCATTGTAGGGATTTTAATCATTATCCTGATTTTGAAAACACATCAATTTTGAATACGGAAAGTTTTAAGAAACGTAGATATTTGTTAGAAATGTTGCAGATAAATAATGTTCCACTTGAGAAAAGGATTAATTTTAAAAAAGATACTGAGGGCTTAGCTCAAATTTATAGACATTTATTGAATAAAAATAAATAAGTTGATGTAAGGGATAATTATAAATAGGCATTTGTCCTTGTTTGTTTATAAAATAAAGTTTAGATGGCATAGCTTATTATTGACGGAAAGGGACATTAAAATAGGTTTTAGGCTTTGAATAAATTTAAAAAATTTTGTTTTCCTTTTTTTTTTTTTTTTTGTTTGTTTATCTTTTTGTTTAAAGTTTGTAGAATGGAATTTTAAATTTATTATGATAATTTTGTTTTTTGAAATTTTAAAATTTATTTTTCCATATTTTATTTTTCCATTTATTGTCAAATTTTATTTTATTTAAAAAAAAAAATTCCTGAAGAAGATTTCCAACGGAAATCGAAATATTGAATAAAAACTTTTTAATTAATTTTTTAAAAAAGTGACCTGAAGCTTAAATAATTTAATAAAGTATAAAATTTAATAGAAAAGGTCGAAAAAAAGGATTATAATTTATATCAAATTTATTAATATAAGTTATAAAATTTCCAAAATTAACACTTAGCAAGATTAGCGACATTATAAGACAGGACACGAAATAAATTGTATTGCTATTGTTCATTTGCATATAGTACATTGTTACTCGCATTTGAAATTGCAGCTATATTGACCTTCACAATGGCATCCATGGAGTAATTAGCTTGAACCAGCAGGTTTTTTAAATAATCGGCATCCGCATTAGAGTAGGCGACAAATTTTCCCGGCATCCAAGAATATTTTTTGTTGTTGATAAAACTACAAAACTAACCAAGTCTCACCTTTATGTTTAAATTGAGATTTAAAATTTTTTGGTTTAATTGTCTTAAATTATAACGAGTATTTTGTTCTTCCTTTTTATAATCCTTTTGCATAAAGATCGTACCTCCCTTTAATTTGTCTTTGGCAGCTAGAATATTTTTGGCTGGCAAATACGTTTGCAATGTAAAAATAAAAGTACCTTTAGATGGTAATGCACGAACTGTTACTACATTTGCATTTACGTTTAGATTATTTGTGCACAAATTAATAAAATCTAATTTAGCTGCTGTTGCGTTAGCACTAGCCATTCCACTAACAACAATGTTTGCTACACGGGATCTGCGATCAATTTGTTCAATACGTGAAGAAAGCATTTTAACTTCATTTCTAAGAACAAAATTTTCCTATCTTAGCTCATCTATTTCTTTTTTTTATCGAAAAAACATCTTCTTTTTTAGCAACATCCTTCAGTTTGTCATCAAGAAAGTTACAAAGTTTGTTCCATGAAAAAGCATCATAATGTTTAATTTGTTAAATATTAATTTTGGCTATATCTGCGTTCGTTTACCTCAAAATTTGTACAAATTTGTACTGGATTTTACTGAAATGCGTTCGCGTACACATTTTTTTCTTCATTATTTATTTTCTATTTTTATTTTTTTAATTAATTTATTTATATTTTTTATTTTTTTTTCACTTTTTTTATTTTATTTATGCAATTTCACTTCTGACACCAATTGTTACGTTACTGCCTTTCAATAACGTTTTGGTTCATTTCCTTTATAATAAACCGTTTCGAGATCTTTATTGCACTTTAAATAAAACAGAATAATCACAACAAAAAAAAAAAGTTTGCCAGTTCAGTTTTTTTGCACGGGAACATGCAAGTATATTATCAAAGTTATTTTTGGGAATACAAAATGTATTATTAATAAGATGTCTGAATGACGTGCTAAGTTCCCAATTTTTTATATTTGATAAATACACTGAGATTTGTTGTTGAGGGAAAGCTAGCTTCTATGCGCATTTCGCTGGTTGCTTAGGCCAGCTCATCAGGACAATAAATCTCAGTGTATTTATCAACAATAAATCTCACTGTATTTATCAAATATGAAAAATTGGGAACTTAGCACGTCATTCAGACATCTTATTAATAATACATTTTGTTCTTCCTTTTTATAATCCTTTTGCATAAAGATCGTACCTCCCTTTAATTTGTCTTTGGCAGCTAGAATATTTTTGGCTGGCAAATACGTTTGCAATGTAAAAATAAAAGTACCTTTAGATGGTAATGCACGAACTGTTACTACATTTGCATTTACGTTTAGATTATTTGTGCACAAATTAATAAAATCTAATTTAGCTGCTGTTGCGTTAGCACTAGCCATTCCACTAACAACAATGTTTGCTACACGGGATCTGCGATCAATTTGTTCAATACGTGAAGAAAGCATTTTAACTTCATTTCTAAGAACAAAATTTTCCTATCTTAGCTCATCTATTTCTTTTTTTTATCGAAAAAACATCTTCTTTTTTAGCAACATCCTTCAGTTTGTCATCAAGAAAGTTACAAAGTTTGTTCCATGAAAAAGCATCATAATGTTTAATTTGTTAAATATTAATTTTGGCTATAGCTGCGTTCGTTTACCTCAAAATTTGTACAAATTTGTACTGGATTTTACTGAAATGCGTTCGCGTACACATTTTTTTCTTCATTATTTATTTTCTATTTTTATTTTTTTAATTAATTTATTTATATTTTTTATTTTTTTTTCACTTTTTTTATTTTATTTATGCAATTTCACTTCTGACACCAATTGTTACGTTACTGCCTTTCAATAACGTTTTGGTTCATTTCCTTTATAATAAACCGTTTCGAGATCTTTATTGCACTTTAAATAAAACAGAATAATCACAACAAAAAAAAAAAGTTTGCCAGTTCAGTTTTTTTGCACGGGAACATGCAAGTATATTATCAAAGTTATTTTTGGGAATACAAAATGTATTATTAATAAGATGTCTGAATGACGTGCTAAGTTCCCAATTTTTTATATTTGATAAATACACTGAGATTTGTTGTTGAGGGAAAGCTAGCTTCTATGCGCATTTCGCTGGTTGCTTAGGCCAGCTCATCAGGACAATAAATCTCAGTGTATTTATCAACAATAAATCTCACTGTATTTATCAAATATGAAAAATTGGGAACTTAGCACGTCATACAGAAATCTTATTAATTTTTTTTCAGTTTTTTGAAAAATTTTGCCATTTAATAATTACTTTTGCAATTAAATGCAAAAGATTCGAAATGTGTACGCATTCTTTAAGGACAGTTTTGTAACTCCATTTTCAAATTTTTAAAAATTTTGTTCTGCAAATTTCAGAATATTTTCGATCATCACATTGCGATTAATAATATAATAGGGGTATAATAGGGAATAAAAATATGGGAAAATTATTTCAATACTTCCCACAGTTTTTTCTACTTGCCGGAAATGACTTTTTATTTAAGCTTATATTGCTTCTCAAAAATTATAGAGTGCGCCGATGTATTATATGCAGCCAGCCCTGGGCCAGCTGGGCAGTAACTGAAATTCGTATTTGTATTTTAAATACATGACGTGCAAGTATTTTGTATTAAGTACATGTCTAGCAAGTATTTTGTATTTTAAATACATACAATAAATATAAGTAGTATGCAAATGTGCATACAAATTAAAAAAAAAGTTTAACAGCCTGTTCATCGATTTCGAACGATAACGTTCGCATAGAAAATTACATATAAAGCCTAGTACTCTGTTCAAATTTGTGAAAAATGTTGAGCAACATTGATTATTCCACACGAAAATTTTGGCATTTATCAATGTTACCAATCGTGCGAGTTTGTATAATTTGACGTTTTTATTCCTTCAAAGTATGCTACATTGTTTCGTGTATGTAAACAAACGCCACATGTATTTTACTAAAATTATTTTTTTTTAATAAAAAATTTAATAAAAAAAAGTAAATACGGCTAAAAAACTGTTACCGATTGTGTTATTTTAATTTTTTATTTCTTTTTTAAATATTAAGTTCATACTTTTTTGCTTTTGCTTAAAATTCCACGTGAAATAAAGGCAGCTTACATTATTTCGCAGTTGTAAAAAAAATGTTGCCAGAAACATTTCGGTACTTTTTCACAAAATAAACAGAGTACAACTCCATCAACATTATTTCATGATTATTCCGCACAAGTTTTTTTCATATGCATTTTGACAGCATTTCACGTGAAATGTTGAACAGAGTACCAGGCTTAAAGCAAAAACTAATTTTTGAATTTTGTTTTTAATATAATTTTCTATGCGAACGTCTACGTTCGAAATCGATAAACAGGCAGTAAATTATATATATAATGACTTATAATTACGTCCTTTAGGACGGCAAACTGCTAAACTTTACAAAAAAAACCAAGTTTTGAATCCGCATTATCACAAAATCCGCTATTTTATTTAAAAATTTGACCTCATAATTGTATTATCGATTTTGTGTATCGTGCTCTATGCATAGCAGAGATCAGCAATGAGTAATGAAAAAGTGAGTAGAGCTAAATCATGACTCATAAATTCTTGTACTTATACGTACTCATACTTATTCCAATGTTATTCAAACTCATATTCACTCAAAAGTTTCATTTTATTCATCGTACTCATACTTAGCAATTTTTTCATACGTTTGGGTTAGATTTGGACTAGTCCTGGTCCCTTGTGGACTACTCTTTACACGCGTGTTTGGACTGGTCCTATTATTTGCTGGGAACATTTGTACGGTCTAATTCATAAAATTTTCTTGTTTCAGCTTTAATGAATACAATAGTTATCAAACACTTCTTGTTTCATAAACCATTAATAAAAAGTCTAATTTATAAACGCTGAATAGGAGTGGATTAACAATTAAACGTTTATACTACTTTTGTATTATTATGTTGGCAACAACATGTTATTTTAATTGTAACTTTTGTAATAGTGATGCATACAACTAGGGATTAGAGTTTTTTTTCCCGGAGTTTTTCGATTCCCGGGAAAGCGGAAATTTTTTTTTTTATTTCCCGGGATCCCGGGATCCCGCTCCATATAAATAATATACAGTAAATTTGTTTTTAAATAATGAAAAAAAACTTTTATAAAAAAAACGTAAGGTAACTTGTTTACAAAGTAAGTAAAAGAAATCCTTAAATACTACAAAATTAAATGAAGATTAAAAGAGGAACTTGAATTATTATGACCTTACGGTTTTATTTGTAAATTCCGTATTTTTATTATGCTCTAGATACAAGATACAAAATTAAGATAAACATAACAATTTAATTAATAAAACAATAATAAAAACAAACACAAATTGAGGTACTCAAGATATGAGATCAAAAAGTTAATCCATAAAATAGATAAAATATTTTAAATAAATATAAACATTTTTTAACGGCTTAGGAAATAACTTTCTGACACACTCAAAGCGCTTAGTAAGTCGTAAAAAAGTATATTGATTATTTTATTTACTAATTACCATGTTTCCGAAAAATTTCGTTCATTTTTTTACCGAGGTTGGATAAATAGTTAAAAGTGCACCGTTGAAGAAGGCTTTTGATTCACAATAAGAAGCATTTTTTTATATAAACAACGTCTATATCAGTCAAATGTATGTCAAGGTTCATTCAAAAATAGCATCAACCTCTTACAAACCTTTTCATTTCATTATGTCTATCTGTAATCTTTAGGACAATGTGTTTTTCAAATTGTATGTTGTAGAATCTTACACGAGTTTCCAAATTTTTTTTTTTATTTCAGTTTACCCGCACTTCAAGGGTATATACACCAACACAAATTGAAAAAAATTTGTGTTTATCCCCTAATAAACATATCGCTTCATTGCAACATAGTCATATCTCAAAAAATCAAAAATTTTAAGTTATTTAAGCAAAGTGTTCCTTCATGCCTTCTCGCATTTTATCTCAAACTGAACAAAATATATCTTTAAATCGGTACATTTTGAAAACTTTAATCGCATTTTGCCAAGTTCATTTGTTTTTGTAGATATGACTATGTTGCAATAAAGGAGCTATGTCCCAATAAAAAATTGAGCTTCGAGCGAAGCAGGTTTGTAAGGGAGAAATGTAAGAGTTTCGCTTACCATTGCGCTTACGGAAGACATGAATTTCATATGGCGAGTTCCCACTTTGAAGCAATACATTTTTGACGCATAAAGCGCATTATTCAGCGCATAAAAAAATTGTTAAATGTAACGAACAGCTTCACACACTGAATGTTTTTTACAGTTATTTTTTAGTATTCTCCCTTACAAACCTGCTTCGTAGTAAGGGAATGCCGTAGCACTTGAAATTTTATTTATTTTTTATAAAAATTGTTGAGAGTTATTTCACTTACTTTACTGCATTACTGTATGTCTTATTGCGTATCGCATAATTGTGCGCTTCTTTTTTTAAATGTACCTTTAGTGCTTCGCAAAATGATAAATTTTTTTATTGGGATGTTTATGTATCTGCTATTATTAAGACTTGTCCGTGGACAATTAAACTTTACTACCTGCATCTTATTTTGAATTAATGTTCTTTATTAACTTTTCACTTCACTAAATTTATTAATTATCAACTGTTGCACTGCCTATTCTGCTTTAAGTAGATTTATTGCATCAGGAGACATTGATTTACGTATGTACTCACTTCTTGTAATTGATATAATCGACAACCCATCCACAGATGCTTATTTTAAGAGAATATGAAACTAAATTTCAAAGTATAAATAGCTGTTTTCTTAAACTATGAGGAATTTTTTATTTCCCGGGATCCCGCATGAAAAATCCCGGGAAAGCGGGAAATATAATTATTCCAGGGACGGGAAATCCCGGGAAAAAACCCCTTCTAGGGATGAAACGATACGAGTAAATAAAAATATCATACAACGAACGAATTTTAAGTGAATTTCTGTTTTGTTTTCAATTTAAAATGAATTTCTGTTTTTTAAAACGTAATATTTTAATTAATTTTATGTTTTTTTTTTTTTTGTTAAAAAATACATACTATTGAAATAGAAGCGAAATATGTAAATCATATTGCAATATCAAATTTTTAATGCTTAAACTCTGTACGTTCCAAAAGAGATTATACAGCTTAAGGTTTAATGAATAATTTAACCAATTTTAACCAGATGTTTTGAAAATAAAACCTCCTAGGTTTTAAGAAAACATTTTTAGCCACATATAACTGCCAAAATATTTTAAGTTCAAATGTTTTCATTTACCTGAACATTCAGGGTATAGTAACCCTTTCTGTTTATATAATATTGGGCAAAATTCCCGCCGTTTTTTTTGATACATATGTGCGTACCAATAACGTCTGGGAAATTTTTAAATGTCTTAAATTCTCTCATTAGGATTGCTTCCTCTATAAGAGATGAAGGCATTTTAATTTTTCTATCGCCCCAGCGAGCTGACGCACTGTTGCTTGAGAGAACCCATCAAGATCGGCTGCATCATCCTAATTCTATAAATTGTTTTTTTAACTTCAATTTAATTTGTTATTATCTCTTTTATGATAATTGCTAAAACTAGTTTTTAAATTTCTGGCAGGCACATTTTTACCAAAATTTAGTTTTAAATCAATTCTATATAATGGCACCCTTTTTTAACATTTAATACCTTTGATTTTGATTTGATGTCTCGAATATATTTAGAAATATCTAGCTAGAAATATTGCCTGTTATCCTTAATTTTACAGTTCTCATTGTTTTGCTTCATTTGTCACTTTTTGTGCTATGAATCAAATTTTCGATGCAATAGTTAAAATATTCAAAGTATGTAGAACAAAACATTTTTGTTCCGTGCGGCAAACCAGTAACCAACAGACGATATACTATGCGTTTTCTACTTTGTGTTTGCTTTAACAAATACTATACCTGTTTCAAAAACAAATTTTGAAATTTTGTTTTTGTTTTAAATGTAAGTTGAACGAGTCACTTTTGCGCTTGCGTTTTACAAACAGACAGTAAGTTTCAACGACCCACGTTATTTTTAACAAAAAAATCCATCGAGCAGCTTATATTTAAAATTAATTCAAACATTAGTTATCGTTTTTCTAAAAAAAAAAAATTTTATGCGTATTAAACTTTTTTATTAAAATAAATAAGTAGGCAAAAATTTAATTTTAATTTTCATGCGGGCAACCGGATTTGAACTTCGCTTTTCATAAGGACCCAGAATATATATACTTTATAGTGTGAAGGATCAATATTGTAGAACATACAAACGGAATGACAAAGTTATATATACCCTCTTACCTTCGGTGAAGGGTATAAAAAAATTATATACATACATATATTTATTTAATAAAAACAATTTAGTAGTTTGACAAAAGTAAGCGATTTCTTAACAAAAAAAAAAACAAAAGGACCTATCTACAAAATATTACATGATAAACGCTTAAAGCCCTAACCTACAGATTGCAAAATATGCAGCATTGTAAACTGTCAAAAAAACTGTTAAGGCGCAACCATAATGTTGCTAAGTTGGCTTAAGCAAATACATGTAAATCATATGATGCAAACCATATTGAACTTAAAGAAAATTTTTGTTAAGTTTTATTAAACTGTCATCTGCTTAAGCAAAGTGATCGCACATTCCGTAGAAGAAAAATAAATTATAAACAGTTTAAGGCGATTAATAAATTTATTATTTTAAATAGCTTTTTGTAAAATTTTCAAAATGTTAGATAGGGTTTTTTGCGTTTTAGGTAACGATAAACATACATATCTGTGGCAATAAATAATAATGCCTTAAGTCGAAATTTCGCGTTTTGTGATATTGAGGGTTTTGTCTAAAATGAATTGTGTGTTGTATTGTGAAAATTAAAATATAAATGCGTATAGTTTTATTAATAACTAGCATTTAACCCGCTACTTCGTTAGCGCCTTCTTTTCCTTCATGGACATACTTGTTAAAATTTTAGCATTTAACCCGCTACTTTGTAATCACGCCTTTTCTTTCATGAACATATTTATATGCCAAAGTATATATAAATAGGTTTTAGCAAAATAGTTACAACATTTTTCATCTCATAGGTTGATATTGACACAGAACTTTGCACCTTTAATTTTGTACTTCCAAGCAGCGTTACCGTTGTGATACTAAAGTATCAATTTGACCCTTTTTCGACGGTCTTGATACCATTTATGACCCTTTTTTTAAATTATACTTTTGTATCATTTTCACCTATTTTGTGACACTTTTTGACCCTTTTGTGAAAATAACACTCACATTTTGTTTTTTGTCAACAATGCAAATTCCTAAAAACCAGTTAGTATTCGTAAAAAGATTTGTGTTAAGAGATTTTGTACGACTTCTAAATTAGATTTTCGATAGTAAGTACAAATTAAAGTACGTTTTCCCTTATGCAATTAGGTGTTCGTTTCTTATAAATGTTTTGCTCTCTTATAGAGTAGCAAGTTTTATGCTAAAAACTTCATCCTTAATAATGTCATAAGGCATTGAACTTTTTGCCCCCTTTAAAATCGACAATATTAAGAGTGCCATGTAAAAAAGGTGACATCGGTTTATGTATGGGACCATTTTTAAAACGGCTAGGATTGCCTCAAAGAGCAAGAAAAGAACAATTTTGCAAAATTAGCGCCATCAAATTGATTAAAAGTCCCTAAAACTAACAGGAATAAAAAAAATTCATTAAAAATTGCTGAAATTCATAAATATTTGGTAACAGCGGTAAGCTTTAAAGAATCACAAAACTTGCAGGAAAAAATTCGCCAACGATTGCAAAATTGGAAACAAAACCAAAAACTTATTTGAAATCGCTAAATAGGTAAAACAAAAATTTCGGAATATAACATAAAAAGTATTAAAAAAAAATGAGCTATAATGATGAAGAACAAACTTTTTGTCAAGTGTTAAAAACAGGAAAGGGCATTCCATAAACAAATTAAGTTTTTTAAGCACTGCCTACCTGAAATAAATATTTTTTGTTTGTTTATAAAAAAAACTTGGTCTTTTTATATATATTTAAATGGGAAATACTGCTTTTAAAAATGTTGACCCTTTTTTTTATTGAAATACCCTTTTTTGACCCCTTTTTCTGGAAAATCCCCTTTTTGTGACCCTTTTCGAAAATTTCCAACGGCAACCCTGCTTCCAAGTTAAATATTATGGAAAATTCAAAAAGTGCGACACGTAGAACACAAAAGCAAATGAAAGAAAATTAATTTCGCGTATTATCCTTTTTGATACTTTTTTCTCCCCATTTATGTATCAAAAATTTCAATGTTGTAGTGGGAGCCTATAATTTAGTACGTTTTTGTCATAGGAGGAAAAAAATGTTTTGGTTTAAAAGTTAGATGGCGTTACAAAAAGGTTCCAAAATATGAACAGGTTTTACGCGCTTACTCCCCAAAAGGACCAAATTTCGAAAAAGTACCAGACACCTGTCCTCTTATTTTTTTTTATGAACAACATTAAGTGTTAAATTTTTTGTATATCTTTTAGTTTTGGGGATCGAGTTGGCGAGAGGCCAGCCTCCGGTCCAAATGTCAACCTTTAAGCTTCAGACGTTTAGGCTCTGCGATGAAAGATAAATAGATGGAGAAAAAATCTTTTGAAAAAAGTAACAAACACAGGTACAATTTTCATCCCTTAAACGGCCGAATTTCGTAAAAGTACCAGACAATTATTTACTTTTTTTTATTTATTGCACAAAAATAAATATTAAATTAAAAAAAGTACCAGTTTAGAAAACAAAGCACCTACCAGTTAGAGAACGAAAAAGTTCCAAAAAATCCCTCTTACAGATTCTTTTTCACTCAGGACCTTGCATATTTATTTTATGTTTCTAGATCCAATAAATGCGGAAATGAAAAAGGTACCACTTAAAGAACAAAATAGTACCAAAACCCCTCTTACAGATTCTCATTCACTCAGGACCTAGCATGTTTAATTTTATCTTTCTGGGTCCAATACCTGTTAATGAAAAAAAGTACCAAAAAATTCCCTTTTATAGATTCTCATCCACTCAGGACATTGCATATTGAGTTTTATTATTCTAGGTTCAATATTATCGAAAATTCAAAAAGTACCAGTCAAAGAACGAAAAAGTACCAAAAAGCCGTCTTACATATTTTCATTCACTCAGCCTCTTGCATGTTTAATTTTATGTTTCTAGGTCCAATCCTTACGGAAATTAAAAAAGTACCAGCTAAAGAACAATAAAGTACCAAAAGCTTCCCTGTTATAGATTCCTATCCACTCATTACATTGCATATTGAATTTTATGTTTCTAGTTCCATTTATAACGGAAATTCAAAAAGTACCAGTTAAAAAACAAAGAAGTACCAAAAAGCGCTTTTACAGATTCTTCTTCACTAAGGACCTTGAAAGTTAAATTTGATGTTCATAAGACCAATATTAACAAAAATTAAAAAAAAACCAGTTAATGAACAAAAAAGTACCAAAAACTTCCCTCTTATAGATTATCATTCACTCAGGACCTTGCATGATTGATTTTATCTTTCTAGGTCCAATACTAACGGTAATTTAAAAAGTACCAGTTAATGAATAAAAAAGTACCAAAAAGTTCCCTCTTATAGAATCTCATCCACTCAGGACATTGCATGTTAAATTTTATGATTCTAGAATAGAGCTGCCAGATGTTTGAATCTATCAACCAGGACACATGGAAAAAATGGATAAAAAATTACACCAACAGAAAAGTTTTTTTTTTAATACATATGTATGTACATATGTAGTATATCGCTCCCTAAATACTAAAGGGTCACAACTCAAAATTTTTCCAAAATGCATTTATTCGTAAATTAATTCTCATTTTTAATAAGGGAACAAATTTTTTTTTTTAAATATTATCACCATTTTTACATAAACAGTTTTTTGGCTCTCCTGAAAATGTAAGAATTTTGAGTTGTTACAGTTTAGTATTTAGGGTGCGATATGTAAAAACCATACAGCTTTAATTTTTAATTCCAACAATATATATAAAAAAAAATTAACGTGTACTTCATGTACATAAAAACGATGAAAAATAATAAAAAGTTGACCTTAAAATGTTCTAAACTAAAATAATTTTCAGAAGATTGCACTTTTTCTAGAACTTCATTTCGATCTTTGATACAGTTATAACCTGTTTTATAACTGTATTAAAATGTCATATTAAAATCAAACTAACAAACTTTAACGAGTTTCTTTCTTTAGTCCATTGAGCATACTAAGTACTCAACTTGAAAAAAATCAAACTCTTTTGATTATTCTTCAACTAACTCGACAACTGTCAAACTAATCAATTGACTAAGCCATACACGCTTTGATTTCGACAACGACCGACTCAGTTGACAATTGAATTGAAACGCGTATGGGCTGCCTTAGAGAAAGCAATTTGTTATCGGTTACTTATAAAAGTTGTTTACAATTGTTTTACCAGCTTTACACCAGATAACAGTTGAATTTAGTTAAAGTTCTTTATACAATTACCTTACGTTAGCAGTGTTATAGCAGAAATCTTAACCTTTGTTAACAATTTAAACCAGCAAAAAACAAATTTGTTTGTCTTGACCTGTACAAAAAAAACAGGACAATTTAGAAGTGGACCAGGACACCAGGACAAGTTGTCCAAAACCAGGACAATCCTGGAAAACCAGGACGTATGGCAGGCCTATTCTAGGTTCAATAATAAAGGAAATTCAAAAAGTACCTGTCAAAGAACAAAAATGTACTAAAAAGCGCTCTTACAGACTATCATTCACTCAGGACCTTTCATGTTTAATTTTATGTTTCTAGGTCCAATACTAACGGAATTTCAGAGATTACCAGTTAGAGAACAAAAAGTACCACAAACTTCCCTTTTATAGATTCTTATCCACTCAGGGCATTGCATCTTAAATTTTATCTTTCTAAGTTAAATAATAACGGATATTCAAAAAGTACCAGTTTAAAAACCAAAAAGTACCAATAAGCTCTTTTAGGGATTCTCATTGATTCAGGACCTTGCAGGTTAAATATTATGTTCGTAAGACCAAAATTAGCGAAAATTTAAAAAAAGTACCAGTTAAAATCGAAAAAGTACCAAAAAGATCCTTCTAACAGATTGTCATTCACTCAAGACCTTGCATGTTTAATTTCATGTTTCTAGGTCCAATACTAACGGAAATTCAAAAAATAACAGTTAATGAACAAAAAAGTACCAAAAAGATCCCTCTAACAGATTATCATTCACTCAAGACCTTGCATGTTTAATTTCATGTTTCTAGGTTCAATACTAATGGAAATTCAAAAAGTACCAGTTAAGGAACAAAAAATTACCAAAAAGCCCTCTTACAGATTCTTATCCACTCAGGGCATTGCATCTTGAATTTTGTGTTTCTAAGTCCAATAATAACGGATATTCAAAAAGTACCAATTTAAGTACTCAAAAGTACCAATATGCGCTTTTAGAGATTCTCATTCACTCAGGAATTTGCAGGTTTAATTTTATGTTCATAAGACCAATATAAGCGAAAATTTAAAAAAAGTACCATTTAAAAAATGAAAAAGTACCAAAAAGATCCCTCTAACAGATTGTCATTCACTCAAGACCTTGCATGTTTAATTGCATGTTTCTAGGTCCAATACCAACGGAAATTCAAAAAGTACAAGTTAATGAACAAAAAAGTACCAAAAAGCCCTCTTACAGATTCACATTCACTCAGGACCTTACATGTTTAATTTTAAGTTTATAGGTTCAATAATAACGGAAATTCAAAAAATACCAGCTAAAGAACAAAAAAGTACCAAAAACTTCCCTCTTATAGATTCCTAGCCACTAATTACATTGCATATTGAATTTTATGTTTCTAGTTCCAATAATAACGGAAATTCAAAAAGTACCAGTTAAAAAACAAAGAAGTACCAAAAAGCGCTTTTACAGATTCTTATTCACTCAGGACCTTGAAGGTTAAATTTTATGTTCATAAGACCAATATTAACGAAAATTTAAAAAAGTACCAGTGAAAGAACGCAAAAATAAAGATTCCTCTTACAGATTCTCATCCACTCAGGACCTTGCATGTTTAATTTCATCTTTCTAGTACCGATACTAACCAAACTTCAAAAAGTTCCTGTTAATGAATAAAAAAGGACCAAAAATTTCCCTCTTATAGATTCTCATCCACTCAGGACATTGCATGTTGAATCTTATGTTTTAAGGTCCAATATTAACGATAATTAAAAAAATACCAGTTGTAGAACCAAACAGCTAATGAAAAATATCAAATTTCACGTATTTCCTTTTTTGGCACTATTTTTCCCCCCATTCAAATATCAAAAATTTCAGTATTTTCAGTTCCAAAATACAGGTTTTACCCGTTTACTACCTAAAACGGCCGAATTTCGTAAATGTACCAGACACCTATTTGCTTTTTTTTTTTTTTGATTTAATGCACAAAAATAAATATTAATAATAAAAAAAGTACCAGTTTATTTAAAAAAGTAACAGTTAGAGAACGAAAATGTGCCAAAAAAATCCCTCTTACAGATTCTCATTTACTCAGGACCTTGCATGTTTAATTTGATCTTTCTAGGTCCAATACTAACGGTAATTCAAAAAGTACCAGTTAATGAATAAAAAAGGACTAAAAAGTTCCCTCTTATAGATTCTCATCCACTCAGGACATTGCATGTTTAATTTTATGTGTATAGGTCCAATAATAACGGATATTCAAAAAGTACCAGTTAATGAACAAAAAAGTACCAAAAACTTCCCCTTATAGATTCTTATCCACTCAGGACACTGCATCTTGCATTTTATGTTTTAGGTCCAATACTAACGGAAATTCAAAAAGTACCAGTTAAAGAACAAAAAAGTACCAAAATGTTCCCTCATAGATTCTTATCCACTCAGAACATTACATGTTGAATTTTATGTTTCTAGGTCCAGTATTAACGATAATTAAAAAAATACCAGTTGTAGAACCAAAAAGCTAAACAAAAATATCAAATTTCCCGTATTTCGTTTTTTGGTACTATTTTTCCTCCCCATTAAAGTATCAAAAATTTCAGTATTGTAGTGTGAGCCCATAATTTAGTAAGAATATGTCAAAAATGTTTTGTAAAAAAAGTACCAAAAATAGTTACGATTTTCACCCCTTAAATGTTCGAATTTCGAAAAAGTACCAAATTCATATTCGTGTTTTTTTGATAAGTTTCGAATGTGGTATAAACTTTGATTCTATGCTTATTGGTTCAAAAGATAGATGGGGTGTCAAAAAAGTACCAAAATTCAGATTTTACCCGTTTACTCCATAAAAGGGCCGAATTTCAAAAAAGTACCAGACACCTGTCCGCTTATTTTTCTAAAGAACAACGATAAGTGTTACATTTTTATACCCTCCACCACAATTAGTTGTGAAGAGGGTATATTAAGTTTGTCATTCCGTGTGAAACTTTTTTATTATTCATCTCAGACCCTATAAAGTATATATATTCTGGGTCCTTGAGTAATTTTAAGTCGATTTAGCCATGTCCGAAGAATCCCCAGGATATCGTTATCCTTCCTGCAATGGGTATGCCATTCATTTTTATTTTAAGCTTTTATCAAAAGGATCAAAATAATACATTGAATGTATTTAATACCATGTGAGATAAGGCCATGATGGCTTTATCTCTTTTTCAATAAGGAGATAAAGCCTTTTATTTTTTTCCATTTGAATGGGAGATAATGCCATCATGGCCTTAGCTCACATTAGCAATATTAGAAAATGGCTTTATTTCTCATTTCAGTTCCGGAGACACTAAAGTTAAGTATTGAAATCTGGCTCTGAGTGGCGGCCTGCGGCCGTGCTTACAGGTTTCCTCCTCCAGTAGGACGCGGCAGGTGGCTTCGCTGAATTAAGTTTTCCTGCGTGCGTCACAAGAATAAAAAAATGTTTTTGAATGATAAATAATTTTCCCTTTTACAGAATGTTTACACCATGCATAACAATATTCTGGAAAAATATGGCTTTATCTCTTATTTGCGAAAAAAAAATATGGCTATATCTCTCATTTTGCAAAATTTTAAATATGACCTTATCTCTCAATGAATGGACAATAAGGCCATTATGGCTTTATCTCCCATTCAATTGAGCAATAAAGCCATCATGGCCTTATCTCACATGGTTTTAAAGCACCCCCCCCCCCCCCCCCACCCCCCTCATTTTAAGGACGTAATTATAAGTCATTACATATATAATTTAAACTTTTTTTTAATTTGTATGTACATTTCCATACAAAAAATTAGAAAAATTGCCATTTTTAGAGATCTTAAAACGTCATTCGATTTCGGTTAAATTTGGAACATTTGCTGCAAGTCCGGCATAACTCAAAAAATGAAATTTTGGAGTTAGAGATGCAGAATTGTTCGCTTTGTTTTTCTTTATTTTGTGTATTAAATTCATCTTTATATCTTTTATACCTTCCCAGTTTGAAGAGGATGTGTCACCTTTTTTTCTTAGTAAGTGCAAATCAAACACTTTAAATGCGTTTTTCTCGAAATGGATTTTTTTGAGTTATGCCGGTCTTGCAGCAAATGAGCGATATGTTGGTGTGGTTCCAGCCTTGAAGAGTTGACGATTTTGAAGTCCCCTAATTAGTATGTATATAAATAAATAAATATGAATACACAATAATTTTAGTATTTAAATTTTGTTTTATACCCTCCACCACAATTAGTTGTGAAGAGGGTATATTAAGTTTGTCATTCCGTGTGAAACTTTTTTATTATTCATCTCAGACCCTATAAAGTATATATATTCTGGGTCCTTGAGTAATTTTAAGTCGATTTAGCCATGTCCGTCTGTCTGTCCGTCTGTTGAAAACACGCTCACTTTCGAAAAATTCAAAAGAAATAAACGAACTTGGTGTCAAATTGCTTGTAGTTACCCTAAGCAGTTTGGGATTGAAATCCAGCAAAATCGGTTCAATAGGATCTGAGCTATGAATCAAAATGTGGAACCACCACCTAAAAAAAATTGATAATTTTCTTACAAAAACTAACATAAATGGTGGAAAAATGCACAGAATGATATAAGATTTCGCAACAGTTCGTTTTATTTAACTGGAAATCACGCTGTAAAATATCTTGAAGATCCGTCCACGATTTACCCTAGGCCCCATATAAGCCCTACTCCCGGAAAACCGTATAGTAAGCCTAAAACCCTAACTAACAATGCCATCATAACAAATTTTGGCACGTCACAGTTAAATAGGACTAGAAATGAAACTGTTAAGTTTCGTGAAGATCGGTCTATAATTTACCATAGGCCCCATATAAAACCTACTTAAATAATAATGATATCATAACAAAATTTGGTACATCAAAATTTTTTGGAACTAAAAATAAGACTGTGAAATTTCGTGAAGATCGGTATATACCATATAAACCTTACTCCCGGAAAACAGCTTAGTACGCCTAAAAACGTAAAAAATAACGCTATCATAACAAAATTTGATACATCACAGTTTTATAGAACTAGAAATGACACTGTGAAATTTGGTGAAGATCGGTGCATAGCTTACCATAGGCCTCATATAAAGCCCACTCTGGTAAAATAATTAAATACGCGGTAAACTTTCTTCCAGTTTAGCTTTATATGGCCAGAAAAAATGTTATGCAATTTTGTGATATACGGTCCATAATTTTCCTTATATTCCATTTTAGCAGCCTTTTGAAATTTACTGCAAACGCTTAAACTAATTGCACCGCTGTATTGAAATTTATGTTTTTTAATACCAGAAATCGTTCTGCAGAATTTGGGATGATTGGTTCATAGCTTACCATGGCTTTTATATAATTTGTTCTCTTGAAAATCATTTAAGTTCATCTTAAACTGATATTGTACTCAAACTTTTTAAAATTGATTCTGATTGTCGATCATTAATTTTATATAGGTCTAAACCGCAACAAATTTTAATGCAGATGTCTGTTTTTACAAAGATTATAATGATAAATAGACATCATACAGATATTAGTCCTAAAACATTCGAAGTGTCGGTGGAGGGTATCAAAGATTCGGCACAGCCGAATATAGCACTCTAACTTGTTTTTGTATCTCTTTTAGTTTTGGAGATATAAGGTTACAGTATTTTCCCGTTTTTACCCATTTTTACCCCCTAAACATTTGAATTTCCAAAAATCCCGTCTTAGCGGATCGATTTGGAGGGTGACCAATCTCTGGTCCAAATTTCAAGTTTTTAGCTTCAGGCGTTAAGGCTGTGCGATGATGAATCAGTCAGTGAGTCAGTCAGTAACGTTACAATTTGATATATATAGACTAGCATTTAACCCGCTACTTCGTTAGCGTCTCCTTTTCCTTCGTGGACATATTTGTATGCCAAAGCTTATTTTTCTAGGTTTAAATTTGTTTAAATTCTAGCATTTAACCCGCTACTTTCAAATCAGGCCTTTTCTTTCATGAGCATATTTATATGCCAGAGTATACATATGTTAATCGGCTTTAGCAAAATAGTTCCAAAATTTTTCATCTCATAGGTTGATATTGACACAGGACTTTGCACCTATAATTTTGTGCTTCTAAGTTAAATATAGAAAATTCAAAAAGTACGACTCGTAGAACACAAAAGCAAATGAAAGAAAGGTAATTTCCCGTATTATCCTTTTTGATACTTTTTTTCTCTGCATTTATGTATTAAAAATTTGAATGTTATAGTTGGAGCCTATAGTTTAGTACGTTTTTGTCATAGAATGAAAAAAACTTTGGTGGGCGGTAGGGACTTCGCCAATTGAGCAAAAAAGAAATGTTGGCTTAAATTGAACTGAAAAATATGTCCCTTGGGGCAATGATGTCCAGAAAATGTGTCTCTAATGTACATACAGTGGTGGCGTGACAAAAAGGTTCCAGAATGTGTACAAGTTTTACGCGTTCACTCCCCAAAAGGACCTAATTTCACCTGTCTCTTATTTTTTTAATGAACACTATTGAGTGTTAAATTTTTTGTATCTCTTTTAGTTTTGGATTTTTGAGGTAAGAGAGATCGAGTTGGCGAGAGGCCAGCCTCCGGTCCAAATATCAGCTTTTTAGCTTCAGGATCTTAGGATGTGTCAGTCAGTAACTTTACAGTTTTATATTATATATAGGTAGATAGATGGAGAAAAACATTGTGAAAAAAGTTACAAAATTAGGAACGATTTTCACACCATAAACATTTGAATTTCAAAACAGGTCCAAATCTGTTTTGTATTTTTTAGATAAGCTAGAATGTGATATAATTCTTATTTACCCTTTTACACCCAAAAAAGGCCGTACCTCACAAAAGTGCCAGAAACCTGTTCGTTTATTTTGTTAATGAACAATAATAAGTATTCAATTTTTGTATCTCTTTTAGTTAAGGAGATATGAGGTTAGCGGATTTTTCTAATGAACAACAATGAGTGTTAATGTTTTTCATCTCTTTTAGTTTAGGAGGTATGATGTTAGCAGGATCGTTTGGCGAGAGCCCAGCCCCTGTTTCAAATTTCAACCTTTTAGCTTCAGACGTTTAGGCTCTGTGATGAAAGATAAATAGATGGCAAAAACATCTTTTAAAAAAGTATCAAACATAGGTACAATTTTCACCCCTTAATCGTTCGAATTTCGAAAAAGTACCAAATATGCATTTGTATTTTTTAGATAAGTAACAAATGTTGTATAATTTTTATTAAAACGGCCGAATTTCGTAAAAGGACCAGATAATCATTTACTTTTTTTTATTTATTGAACAAAAATAAGTATAAAATGCGGAAATTGAAAAGGTACCAGTTAAAGAACAAAATAGTACCAAACCCCCTCTTACAGATTCTCATTCACTCAGGACATTGCATGTTTAATTTTATATTTCTGGGTCCAATACTAACGGAAAATTAAGAAGTACCTGTTAATGAATAAAAAAGTACCAAAAATTTCCCTCTTATAGATTCTCATCCACTCAGGACATTGCATTTTGAATTTTATGTTTCTAGGTCCAATATAAACGGAAATTCAAAAAGTACCAGTTAAAAGACCAAAAAGTACCAAAAAGCCCTCTTACAGATTCTCATTCACTCAGGACCTTGCATGTTTAATTTTATGTTTCTAGGTCCAATACTAACGGAAATTCAAAAAGTACCAGTTAAAGAACAAAAAAGTACCAAAAACTTCATTCTTATACATTCTTATCCACTCAGGGCATTGCATCTTGAATTTTATGTTTCTAAGTCCAATAATAACGGATATTCAAAAAGTACCAGTTTAAGAACTAAAAAGTACCAATAAGCCCTTTCAGAGATTCTCATTTACTCAGAGCCTTGCAGGTTTAATTTTATGTTCATAAGACCAATATTAGCGAAAATTAAAAAAAGTACCAGTTAAAATACAAAAAAAGTACCAAAAAGATCCCTCTAACAGATTGTCATTCACTCAAGACCTTGCATGATTAATTTCATGTTTCTAGGTCCAATACAAACGGAAATTCAAAAAGTACCAGTTAATGAACAAAAAAGTACCAAAAAGTTCACTCTTATAGATTCTCATCCATTCAGGACATTGCATGTTTAATTTTATTTTTATAGGTCCAATACTAACGGAAATTCAAAAAGTACCAGTTAATGAACAGAAAAGTACCAAAAACTTCCCCTTATGGATTCTTACCCACTCAGTACATTGCATCTTGAATTTTATGTTTCTAGGTCCAATATTAACGATAATTAAAAAAATACCAGTTGTAGAAGCAAAAAGCTAAAGTAAAATATCAAATTTCCCGTATTTCCTTTTTTTGGCACTATTTTTCCCCCCATTAAAGCATCAAAAATTTCAGTATTGTAGTGGGAGCCCATAATTTAGTACGAATATGTCAATGAATGGAGAAAAATGCTTTGTGAAAAAAGTACCAAAAATAGCTACGATTTTCACCCCTTAAATGTTCGAATTTCGGAAAAGTACCATGTTTATATTCGTAATTTTTTGATAAGTTTCGAATGTGGCTTAAACTTTGTTTCTATGTTTATTGGTTCAAAAGATAAATGGGGTGGTAAAAAGGTACTCAAATTCCGATTTTACCCGTTTACTCCCTAATAGGGCCGAATTTCAAAAAAGTACCAGACACCTGTCCGCTTATTTTTCTAAAGAACAACGATAAGTATTACATTTTTTTTTTTGTATCGCTTTTAGTTTTAGAGATATAAGGTTACCGAATTATCCCGTTTTTACCCTTTTTTACCCCCTAAACATTCGAATATCCAAAAATCCCGTCTAAGTGGATCGATTTGGGGAGTGACCAATCTCTGGTCCAAATTTCAAGTTTTTAGCTTCAGGCGTTTAGGCTGTACAATGATGAATCAGTCAGTGAGTCAGTGAGTCAGTGAGTCAGTCAGTAACGTTACAATTTTATATATATGGATACATAGATGGAGAAAAAAGTTGTAAAAAAGTAATAAAATTAGGAACGATTTTCAAACCTTAAACGTTTGAATTTCAAAACAGGTCCAAATCTGTTTTGTATTTTTTAGATAAGCTAGAATGTGATATAATTTTTGTTTACCCTTTTATACCCCAAAAAGGCCGTGCCTCACAAAAGTACCAGAAACCTGTCCGTTTATTTTTTTAATGAATAATAATCAGAATTAAATGCTTGTATCTCTTTTAGTTAAGGAGATATGAGGTTAGCGAATTTTTCTAATGAACAACAATAAGTGTTAATGTTTTTCATCTCTTTTAGTTAAGGAGGTATGAGCTTAGCATGATCGTTTGGCGAGAGGCCAGCCCCTGGTCCAAATGTAAACCTTTTAGCTTCAGACGTTTAGGCTCTGCGATTAAAGATAAATAGAGGGCGAAAAAATCTATTGAAAAAGTAACAAACATATTTACAATTTTCATCCCTTAAACGTTCGAACTTCGAAAAAGTACCAAATATGCATTTGTAGATAAGTTACAAATGTTGTATAATTTTTATTAAAACGACCGTACCAGACAATTATTTAGTTTTTTTATTTATTGCACAAAAATAAATATTAAATTAAAAAAAGTACCACGTTATAAAAAAAAGTACCAGTTAGTGAACGAAAAAGTTCTAAAAAATCCCTCTTACAGATTCTCTTTCACTCAGAACCTTGCATATTTATTTACGTTTCTAGAACCAATAAGTGCGGAAATTAAAAAGGTACCAGTTAAAGAACAAAATAGTACCAAAACCCCTCTTACAGATTCTCATTCACTCAGGACCTTGTATGTTTAATTTTATCTTTCTGGGTCCAATACTAACGGAAAAAGTACCTGTTAAAGAATAAAAAAGTTCCAACAAGTTCCGCAATATATTCTTATCCACTCAGGACATTGCATGTTGAATCTTATGTTTTAAGGTCCAATAATAACGATAATTAAAAAAATACCAGTTGTAGAACCAAACAGCTAATGGACAATATCAAATTTCACGTACTTCCTTTTTTGGCACTATTTTTCCCCCATTCAAATATCAAAAATTTCAGTATTTTCAGTTCCAAAATACAGGTTTTACCCGTTTACTACGTAAAACGGCCGAATTTCGTAAATGTACCAGACACCTATTTGCTTTTTTTTTTTTTTTTTTATTTAATGCACAAAAATAAATATTAAAAATAAAAAAAGTACCAGTTTATTTAAAAAAAGTAACAGTTAGAGAACGAAAATGTGCCAAAAAATCCCTCTTACAGATTCTCATTTACTCAGGACCTTGAATGTTTAATTTGATCTTTCTAGGTCCAATACTAACGGTAATTCAAAATGTACCAGTTAATGAATAAAAAAGTACCAAAAAGTTCCCTCTTAAAGAATCTCATCCACTCAGGACATTGCATGTTAAATTTTATGATTCTAGTTTCAATATTAAAGGAAAATCAAAAAGTACCTGTCAAAGAACAAAAATGTACTAAAAAGCGCTCTTACAGATTTTCATTCACTCAGGACCTTTCATGTTTAATTTTATGTTTCTAGGTCCAATACTAACGGAATTTCAAAAAGTACCAGTTAAAGAACAAAAAGTACCACAAACTTCCCTCTTATAGATTCTTATCCACTCAGGGCATTGCATCTTAAATTTTATGTTTCTTAGTTAAATAATAACGGATATTCAAAAAGTACCAGCTTTAAAACCAAAAAGTACCAATAAGCTCTTTTAGGGATTCTCATTCATTCAGGACCTTGCAGGTTAACTTTTATGTTCGTAAGACCAGTATTAGCGAAAATTTAAAAAAAGTACCAGTTAAAATCGATAAGTATCAAAAAGATCCCTCTAACAGATTGTCATTCACTCAAGACCTTGCATGTTTAATTTCATGTTTCTAGGTGCAATACTAAAGGAAATTAAAAAAATAACAGTTAATGAACAAAAAAGTACCAAAAAGATCCCTCTAACAGATTATCATTCACTTAAGACCTTGCATGTTTAATTTCATGTTTCTAGGTTCAATACTAATAGAAATTCAAATAGTACCAGTTAATGAACAAAAAAGTACCAAAAAGCCCTTTTGCAGATTCTTATCCACTCAGGGCATTGCATCTTGAATTGTATGTTTCTAAGTCCAATAATAACGGATATTCAAAAAGTACCAATTTAAGAACTAAAAAGAACCAATAAGCGCTATTAGAGATTCTCAGTCACTCAGGACTTTGCAGGTTTAATTTTATGTTCATAAGACCAATGTAAGCGAAAATTTAAAAAAGTACTATTTAAAAAATGAAAAAGTACCAAAAATATCCCTCTAACAGATTGTCATTCACTCGAGACCTTGCATGTTTAATTTCATGTTTCTAGGTCCAATACCAACGGAAATTCAAAAAGTACAAGTTAATGAACAAAAAAGTACCAAAAAGCCCTCTTACAGATTCTCATTCACTCAGGACCTTACATGTTTAATTTTAAGTTAATAGGTTCAATAATAACGGAAATTAAAAAAGTACCAGCTAAAGCACAAAAAGTAGCAAAAACTTCCCTCTTGTAGATTCCTAGCCACTAATTAAATTGCATATTGAATTTTATGTTTCTAGTTCCAATAATAACGGAAATTCAAAAAGTACCAGTTAAAAAACAAAGAAGTACCAAAAAGCGCATTTACAGATTCTTGTTCACTCAGGACCTTAAAGGTTAAATTTTATGTTCATAAGACCAATATTAACGAAAATTTAAAAAAGTACCAGTTTAAGAACGCAAACGTACCAAAAAGATTCCTCTTACAGATTCTTATTCACTCAGGACCTTGCATGTTTAATTTTATCTTTCTAGGTCCGATACTAACCGAACTTCAAAAAGTACCAGTTAATGAATACCAAAAATTTCCCTCTTATAGATTCTCATCCACTCAGGACATTGCATGTTTAATTTTATGTTTATAGGCCCATTACTAACAGATATTCAAAAAGTACCAGTTAATGAACAAAAAAGTACCAAAAACTTCCCCTTATAAATTCTTATCCACTCAGGACACTGCATCTTGAATTTTATGTTTCTTGGTCCAATACTAACGGAAATTCAAAAAGTACCAGTTAAAGAACAAAAAAGTACTAAAAAGTTCCCTCATAGATACTTATCCACTCAGGACATTACATGTTGAATTTTATGTTTCTAGGTCAAATATTAACGATTATTAAAAAAATACCAGTTGTAGAACCAAAAAGCTAAACAAAACTATCAAATTTCCCGTATTTCCTTTTTTGGTACTATTTTTTCCCCCCTTTAAAGTATCAAAATTTTCAGTATTGTAGTGGGAGCCCATAATTTAGTACGTCAAAGAATGGAGGAAAATGTTTTGTAAAAAAAGTACCAAAAATAGTTACGATTTTCACCCCTTAAATGTTCGAATTTCGAAAAAGTACCAAATTCGTATTCGTGTTTTTTTGATAAGTTTCGAATGTGGTATTAACTTTGATTCTACGTTTATTGGTTCATCTGGGTGTCAAGAAAGTACCAAAATTCAGGTTTTACCCGTTTACTCCATAAAAGGGCCGAATTTCAAAAAAGTACCAGACACCTGTCCGCTTATTTATCTCTTTTAGTTTTGGAGATATAAGGTTACCGTATTTTCCCGTTATTACCCATTTTTACCCCCTAAACATTTGAATTTCCAAAAATCCCGTCTTAGTGGATCGATTTGGAGGGTGACCAATCTCTGGTCCAAATTTCAAGTTTTTAGCTTCAGGCGTTAGGCTGTGCGATGATGAATCAGTCAGTGAGTCAGTGAATCAGTGAGTCAGTGAGTCAGTCAGTAACGTTACAATTTTATATATATAGATGACATTTTATACCAGAAATTTAGCTGCGTCATAGATCTTGAAGAAGATAATAGGAATCAACTTAAGCCATTATTATTTATTGCCACAGATATATGTATATATATTATGTATATTATTAAATACAAAATATAAATAAACAAAAATTATCATTGAAAACATAAAAGGCTTTTCAACAGCATTTTCAGTAAATTTAATTACACATTAAACACACCATTGTCGTTTTCCTTAATTTCCAAAGTGTTGGTCAAAATACCATTAGAATATGATATGTTTTCATCATATTCTAAACACCTTTCCAGAATTCAATAGTTGAACTTTGGTTCATCAATTCGAATGCATTCAGCTTTTGCCATTGCAGTTCTAAAACCGTTATTTCTTCTGTAGTAAAATCTACCATTTCTGCATTAATTTTTGTTGGTGTTTACAGGGTTGCTATTATTATACATTTGTATAAACGTATAAATCAAGGTATATTTACACAAGGTAAACTCGTTGGCCCATATGTTTGTCGGCTGATTACCCCTAGTTGGTACCTTAACGGCAAATTACGTGTATATGAGAACAAATTTGTACATGTGTGCGTTAAATTGTTTTTGTTTTATATGAAGACAATTTTGACAATTTGGTACCTTTTATAGAGCAGCATGTATACACTCCCAAATGAGTCTACCTTGTGTAAATATACCTTGGTATAAATGATAAAATACAATTATAGAGATTGACAGAAGTTATAAGTCATATTGTGAAAGAGCAATATATAAAATTTTTAAGATTAAAAAATGCTACAAAAATATATCAAAAATGTTGAAAAAAATGATATTTGAAAAATTCGCTGCTAAATCAAAATAAATAATGCTAAATGCTAAATGCTAAAAGGGTCACACTGCTGTTGTGTTAAAACGGTAAATGGATGAGCTAAATGATTTGAATCATTATGAGTATTGTAAGTATTTTCTTGAAATTATAAATCAAGCTGACGTCATTTATGAGTATGCGTATAATGTCGACGTCGCACACTGGGGATTTCGCGGAAAAAAGTCAAATTGTCAACATAGTCTTCATGCAATATGCAGTGATATGTTGCAATTTTAGACTAAATGGTACAATCAAATCAAAAAGAATTACTCCGATCTGACTGCCAGTTTTTTTTATATCCGTCTCAAACTCAGAACTTGTGTGTTTTACCGAACCAACTTAATTTAAACCTAAGAATTTTAATGCGAATATTTTTCTACTATGTGAGCTAACGTTTTTCTTTTTTTTTCTATTTAAAGTAGTATATTTCAGTATACTAAAATTGAAAAAAAAAATCTGCAGAGACTTAAGTTTTTTTTTTTGTGTATTTTTATGAACATATAACAAAAATCCCATTTTTCTCCAAACATTTGGACCTGCAATTTGATCTTTACTTTTCTTTAGTTTGAAATCACTACTAATACATTGTCTTATATCTGTTTTAACATTATTAATCAATTGCAAGTGCCACCAGGTGCCACCTCTCAATTTGTTGCATTACACAGTACAACATTTTTCAGCAGATTGATTCGGGACTCAATTCTGATAAGGCTCTTTTGTTTAACATAACTCGAGAACCACTAGTCGGATTTTGCTGAAAAAAATTTAGAAAAATCAAGAATTACAATTGCTTTCACCTGTTTATATAACATTTTGCTACATAAGCAACAGTTTCGCAGTTATAAATAAATGCATGAAGAAAAAAATATTTTTTGCCCAAAAAATTTAAATTTTTTGTTTTTAATTCATTTAAAATCCAAAACAGTAAAAAAAAGTTTCAAGTCTTATTACTTTGACGTAAAGTCGCATAACCTATGAAAAAAATGAGACATAAATCATGAACGCGTTTCGCTTTTATTCACAATTAAGTATTTCAAAAATTTGCTCGAGATATGCACAAAATTCTTTGCAAAAACATTTATGACTTTTTTTATGATTCTCAGAATTAAAAAAAAAAGTAATAAACAAAAGGTTATTTGATTTTTATGATTTCGGTAGCAAAGTAATAAGCGGTAATAAATGTGCGTGGACTATTGAAAGGAAAAAAAGAAAGTGCACTTTTTTAATTATTTGGGGTTTTCCGTTGGCTACCTGTTTGATTTTTTTACAGAACTTCCACCCACATCTATTAGTGCTCATATTTGGAACGTACCTGTCAGTAAAATATTGATCGATATTTGTCATTCAACAAGTGCTGACAAACGCGAAAAGTACAACCAATTTTTCTCCGACAATGGAAAGTTTTTCTATTTCTCATGGGGTTTTATGCTCGAAGCTTCTGAAGGTTGACAAAGACAGAACAAAATTAAAAAACAGTTTTTGCAACAATTGCACGTTGGCTTAACCGATACTAGGGCATGTGAAATTTTGGATACAATATATAAAAGCGTTTACTATAACTTCAAACAAAGATGGCAGGATTCTAACCGTACGAAGTCGCGATTTGAAAAAAAGAATGCAAATTGGCTTGAAGGCAGATTTACAATTAAGTTTACTGAGGCTGAATGTTCTACCAGTTCTGCAATTGGTCGGCCACGCAAATCGTTTGAGGAGTGCTGTGATCGCGCCAAACGCTACAAAAGGGAAGAAGTTCGTTCTATGTTCCCTCAAGAAGTAATTGATTTTTCTTCTTGTATTTCAAAAACCAACCACAAAATTTGTACATTAAAATTTTGGGGATGTTTACAAAGCTTGAACTTAAAAAAGAAAAATACGAGTATCTAATGCATTGGTTACAAAATGAAGGATATAACATACTCGTACCATACAAACAACTCAACACTCCACAAAATTCTGATTCATGGAAAATATATAATTGAAAAGTGTATTTTTCCTGAAGGCTTATTATTCGAAGAGGCTCAGGAAAGTCGTAACAAAGACTATAAAAAATATTGCCTTAGACACTCCAGAAAATGCAGTCGAATTGCCACGAGCGAAGATATTATGCACCGAATGATGGTAACATCAGATCCCATGATCTCACACTTGACTCCTTCATTTAGCCAGAAAAAGCATAGTGATATAAGCGACGAAGTTAAGGCTCTTTTAGAAAAATAAATTAAAAAGTAGATTTAAAATAAATAATAAATTAAAAATTAAAAAAATCCTTTCAATTTTTTTGTTAGTTAGGGCTTTTTACATTGTAGGTAACGATATGCATTTCTCTAGTTTTCTTTATTTTGATTACTTTTGTGTATTACTATATAAATCAAACTAAATTTGTGATGAAATCATTATATTTTTTGACAAATATATTTTTTTCCTCATCTCCATACAAAAATCCCCAGTGTGCGTCGCACTCATAAATATATATCTTTTTAATTAGTAATTAGATTATTTATTTTTTGAAAGGTGAAGTAATGATTATATTGCGGTTATTTTCAGATTTGCACGACTACTAACTGATTACGATTACGGATAATCGAAAAATAATCAAGAATAATAAAAATTGCGAAAAAATAATCAAAAATAATAAAAAAAATTTTTTATTTTGCGAAATTATGGCAATACTTTTTAATGTTAGTTGTTTTGTTTAATTTTTTGTTATTATTATTGATGGTCATCGATTTGATAATTGAAGCACAGCCGCGAATAACGTTTTAAGTTACAAAATAATAATTTTTCAGGAGAGCAAAAAAACGTTTTTTGACAAGCAGCATTATTTGTTTTAAAAATTTTCTTTTTCTATTATTTAAAATAGTGATAATAAAAACTTTAATGCAAAAGGCTTTTAAAACATTATTCCGCACTGCAAAACCATTTCGGTTTCATCATTATGTTAGTAACTTGCAATGTTCTTCCACTGGCTGACACTTTGTACGCCATTTTGAAGGCGTTAAGGTGCATAGTTTTGGTTGATTTGATGTTTAAACTGTGTAAGAGAGTAAAGTCAACGTTTATCTGCAAAAAACAGTTTTTGCAAAATGTGGCGTTTACAACGTTTTTCGCGGCTGTGCTTCAATTGATAACCTGTTTGCATTCTCTATGATTCTGCATTCTTTTTATTTATCACGGGTTTGTGCTCATTTGTATATAGTATATATTTATTTTGCGTATATTTTTTGGTGAGTGTTATTTTATTTACATGTTATACTGTTATGTTACACTTAATGTTATTTATACTTGGTAATATAAATTGTAGTGAGTTTTGAAATATTTTAAAAAGAAAATGTCAAGAAATGAAAAATAAAGAGGGTAGCAAAAGCAAAACATTAATTGTGAACTACTGTAATAGTGAGTATTAAACATAATTGTTGTAAACTTTTAATAATAAAATTTATTTCTAGGTCAAAATGTCTGATTATGTTTCCGAACCCGATTTTTCCGCAGACGACAGTATTGAAGATACGGACGTTAATCAAAAATAGTCCTTGAAAGTAGTCAATAATTTTTTGATTATTTTTGATAATTTTCTCGTAATCCTAACTATTCTTATTTATTTTTGGAGTATTTGTAATCATAATTAATTAATAATAAGGAATTGTTAAAAAGAAAATTATGAAATCTATACCATTCTTTTTAAATCTAATTGATTACTAATCGTTATCAAAATTTAACAGCTCTGGGCTATATAAACCCCTTAAAATTAAATTTTTTGTTAAGCGTTTTTTGGTTTTTTACACTTTTAACCAGTGTTCGGAAATAAACACTAAATATCGTTTTTTAATGTTCGGTTCGGTAGATTTGTGGAAAACACAAACGCTAATAGTGTTTGTGTAGTAAATCATTAAAAAAATAAAGTTTCCCTGTTGGTCATCTTTCGAACACAAAAATATTACTGTTTTTTACAAACTCAACAAAAGATGTGAACATTTAATTCCGTTCGGTTTTTTTTTTAAATCCACAAACGGTTCGGCTCGTTAATGTTCGTCCCTTTTGGCTGTTAAAAAAACATTTTTACAAAAACAAAATACACACACGAAAAAAACATTATAGAACATTAAAATATAATGTTTGTCTACAGTATCACTACAATTGTTCTGTTTTTTAACGAACCGAACATTATATAATGTTCGGTTCTTTCTTGAAAATATTTACGAACGGTATTAAGGGTTGTGTATGTCTACACAATCACTAAAAAATAGATATCGTTCCTGGGTGTGTTTATTTTCGAACACTGCTTTTAAAATGTGTTCACGTTAAAATGGCCTTGGAGAGGTGGAAAATTTCAACACCGGGTTTTGAAAAACCTATATATTAAAATATTATGTTAATATATGCATAATCTATGTATATAAAATTGTACCTTTACTGACTGACTCACTGACTGATTCATCATTGCACAGCCTAAACGCCTGAAGCTAAAAACTTGAAATTTGGACCAGACATTGGTCACTCTATAAATCGATCCACTAAGACTGGATTTTAGAACTTCGAATGTTTAGGGGGTAAAAAAGAGTAAAAACGGGAAAATTCGGTAACCTTATATTTCCAATACTAAAACAGATACAAAAAAAGTGTAATACTTATCGTTGTTTTTTAGAAAAAAAAGCGGACAGGTATCTCGTACACGCAGAGAAAAAATATGGTTGGGCATGGTTACGGCAACAACGCTATCTGCCTGTTTGTGCTCGCGTTCTACAAACAGGCAGTATGTTTATTGTCACAATATATTGTTGTCGTACACAAATAATTGAAATTTTTTTTTTAATATCAGCAATATTATAGTTACTGTTAACATTTATATGTTTATCACAATTATAAATTGGAGTATTGTTGACGGAAAAATAATTATTTTTCTAACAACTAAATAATGGTGACTTTGAAAACATATTAAATTTCTTACGACCATGAAATGATAACTTTCTATACGTGTAGTCAAAGTATGCTTAACAAGCAAACAAAATATGTTTAACCTAATAATATTATGTTAGCGCCATTTGTAAAATAATTTTAAAACTGTTGTGTCGTTTGTTTTAAATATCGAATTAATTGTTAGTGACCTAGCTGTTGAACAACAATTAAAAAAACCAAACCCCTAAAGAAAAGCAGTGCAATTAAAAGAATTAAAAAAATAAAGAAATTTTATTTATGTATGAACATTAAAAGAAATTGTGCCAAAAAATAAAAAATTGATGTAAAACATTTTAATTTATTTTTAATTGTTGTGACAGCACCACTTTATCATAATTATGATTATCATGACAATTATGTGATTACTTCTAAACTTATTATGATTAACAGGATAATAGTATGATTAAGGGAAAAATATTATGGTCTAATATTACGAATATATTTGGTCATATGATTCAATAATAATCTTAATATGGTGACTACAATCATGAATCTTATCATAATATGTTGCTCTTAGAATATGTTTACCACAACCATGTTTTTTCTTTGCGTGTACTTTTTTAAAATTCGTCACTATTAGGGAGTTAACGGGACAAACCTGAATTTTGGTACTTTTTTGACAACACATCTATTTTTTGAACCAATAAACATAGAAACAAAGTTTATACCACATTCAAAACTTATCAAAAAAAATACGAATTTGGATTTGGTACTTTTTCGAAATTCGAACATTTAAGGGTTGAAAATCGTAACTATTTTTGGTACTTTTTTTCAAAACATTAAATAAACTTTGGCATAAAAATATGTCCACGAAGGAAAAGGAGACGCTAACGAAGTAGTAGCAGGTTAATTGCTAGTTTAATATAAATTTCGTATTCGTTTAAAGTAAAACTTAGCCAAATCAATTTTCGAATTTGAAGTCCCCTTACATTATTTTACCTTTAAATTTTGGCGCCCTTTAAATTATGCCGCATATGTACATACAGTTTAAAATTGATAAATATTAAAATGAAACTTTTAGGGGAAAACACATAAATAATGCCCAAGAAGAATACATGGTGAGTATTATGGAAAAACATCCACAACTGGCGAAGAACTTTTTTAAAGGTGATAGAGTACAAGCGGAGAATTTGTATTTTAAATGCATAAAAAACGAGAGTATTTTGTATTTTAAAACATGGTTTAAATGAATTATTTGGTAAGTTAAGTTAAGTAAGGTGAGCACTTTCGCGGCTTTAGAACTGAAATATTTAGAGGAATTCATTGTAGTTTTGAAACCTATAGCCACTGCTTTAGATTGCCTTCAGGGTAACAACTGTTATAACGGAAAACTTTTGCCGACTTTAATGTCTGTTAGAACAAGATTAAATCGGTTGAATGGAAACAATTTAAGCCATTTAAGTCCTATTATAACACTTCTAAAAGAGAGATTGGAAAAAAGATTCTATAAGTTTTTTAAACTATCACCGGAAATAAATAGAGCTATTTTGGCCTCCTGTTATCATCCTAGTTATAAGATGCGTTGGCTGCCAGAAAACATCATGACAAAAGAAAGGCAAGAATCCAAATCTTATACTATGGAGGAAAATTACAAAAAACTTAAAATGACGCCTGGAACTATCATAAGTAGAAGCACCAGTAAAGAAGACGATGATTTTGTTGCTTTCGTAGATAGGGATGATGGTGAATCTAGGACATCAAATTTGGTGTTGGAATTTGTCAGTTTCCTCAGTGAAAATAGCAAAGACATTATCACTCTTGACAGCTATACATATATAAAAAGAGTACTCATAGAATTTAATACAAGTTTGTGCTTATCAGGACCTGTACAAAGATTATTTTCATCAGCAGGTTTTATTTATTCTCCAACAAGAAACTGTTTGTCTGATGCAACATTTAAAATTCTGATATTTATAATAATAAACAATTGTTTTGTTAATAAGTTTTATCTAATGTATTTTTTTGGTTTGAATAAGAATGGTGTATTTCGTATTTTAAACACATACATGTACATGACGTGGGAGATTTTGTATTTGAAATACGTACAATAAATGGAAGTATTTTGTATTTTAAATACTGCAAACCATGTATTTTGCCCAGCACTGGTTATATGTGTTATGAACATAGGCTTGTAAAGCTCAAAAATAAATCAAATCGGACCAAGGGGGAAAAGTTTTCCATAGAAGAACCTATCCTTCCTCTGGAAATGCAACTTTTTTTTTTTTGAAAGTTATAAAGCCTAAAAATGGACCCAGGAGATCTTCAAGTCATCCTGCCCCCTTTTGTGGGCGGTTACATCAAATAATTATTTTAAAAATAAAGCAAATATTAAAAGAAATCCTTTCAATCCCATCCCCGGAGCAACCCTATCCAAAAGGACTTTTTTTTTGCTCATTTGCACAAAATACTCATTTTTAAGCTTTTGTGTCGCTTTTATGTATTTTAAAGTGTTTAATTTATCTAAAAATAAGTAATCCAAATAATAACTTATTTATGTAAAATCTTTACAATACATTTTATTTAAAATAATAACAACTAATATATTTAGTTATTATATAGATGCTGATATGTCACTATCTCGTTGACATATACAATTTCGCACAATTTTCTAAAAAAAATGCATTTTCTTGAATGGGTTAAGCATTACATTCCTGTTCAAAAAGGGTTTTGATAATAATTTGGTGCAATAACCACTACACGGAAAGAAGTTTTTTTTCTTAAGTTGTCAATTTCGTTTCTTAAAACAAGAAAATCCAAAATTAAAAATAATTTCTTCATTTCAACTTATTTTGTTCGTATTTAGAAAATTTTCTTAAATAAAGAAACTTTTTGCTTAAAGTAGGCTACACATGCATTAAGAATAAGTAATTTTTGGTTTGGTCGAGAATTTTCTTGTTTCCAGCCATATTTATACAGTAATAAAACAGAGTACCTAGAATCCATATTTTTTTATACTATTTTTGTCTTTAATAATTTAAAAATTTATTTAAACGCTATTAATCACCTATTTATAGAACTGATACTGCAGATAGTAACGAATTTAGAGTAAAAGTGAAAAGACCACCACTGGGGTATAAAATTGCTTTGTTAAGGGCAGGGGAAATATTACCTACACATAAAATGAATTCTTATTTTCTGTTATTTCGAAGCTATTAAATTTTCGAAGTACCTATCAAACATTATTAAGCAGAATTTTTTTTCTGCGTGGGATACAATGAAAAAAGTTTTGTATTAATTTACGGTTGATATTATTAAAAAGCTATACCAAAGGTAATTAGACTGTATATCTGTGATTTAAATGGACAACTGCGTATGCCCATTTTTTTTTTTTTTTTTTTTTTTTTTGATTTTGAGATGTTGATGTCATAATGCCTTATTTTAAACGATCTTTTAAGAAACCCAACCGGAACAGTTTTTTATCCATATTTAATTTCTTTTTTAATTTAATTTTTATTAGAAAAAAAAATTTTAATGTGTGGGCATTGTTTACATACGCAAAACAATGTCGCATACTTTCAAGGAATAAAAACGTCAAATTGTGCAAACTCGAAAGATAAGTAACATTGATACATGTCCAAAATTTTCGTGTGAAATAATCAATGTTGCTCAACAATTTTCACAAATTTTAACAGAATACTAGGCTTTAAAGTATAGATTTCAAATTTTATCGTGATGTACAACATTCTTAATATCGCGGCTCGCTTCTCTTTCAATTTTTTTTTTTACAAAAAAGTGAACAAAAAAATAGTATTTTTAAAAAAGTTTTAAATTTAATTTTTCTAAAAATAACTATAAGTTGCTGTTCATAGAAAAAAAAAAATTAAAAATCATTATTCGTTTAGCCACAAAAAATAAATTGTAAACCACTCAAAAGTGAAAAAGTCATTGAACACGCATGCAATTTACTCAACTTTCTGAAGCTTAACATTGTCTCAAAACGACAAGCCAAAGACTTGAAAATTGACAATAAGATGCAGAGTTTTTTTGTCTGTCGAGCTGCTTACTTAATATTTTATTTTTTTTTTTCCTTTTTTTGTCCGGCTAGATTGGCAAAATACCCCATGTGCTGCGAAATAAATTTTGCAATTCTCGGGAAAAATTATTTTTTGGCCATAGTCTGGCGAATGAGCCCAATGTCCTTACTGCTATGAAATTTTTGTCAAACTTAAAAATATTTTAGTCCAGATAACTTTAAATATAGAACTCTAAAGAAAAACAGTAACCCTAAAATCATAAAGGTAAAAATTAAAATTTTGATTTACGGTGCATAATATGTGAAACGGACAACTCAATAAAAAATTTTGTTGGAATTCCTTTATAATTTTTAAATTAATACCTTTTTTTTGTATGATGTTTATTTGTCAAGTTATAGAGAGGAAGTGTTGCCGTAATTTAAATTTTGTAATGGTGGGAAACAAAAATTTTAAGATGAAAATATAAAACATATCTATGTATATATAATTGTATAAGTGTACAAACTTAAATAACCAGCCTACATAAGCAAGCGACTAAAATCATACTCAGTGCGATAAGCGCATACATAAATTTGCATAGCTTTTAAACTTATGGAGAGCATATAATAAAAGATTAACAATGAAATAAGTACGCCGTAGGCTAATTTCGGTAAAACGGAAAATTAAAAAATTAGTTCGAAAAATTTCAATTTGCACTCGTCATTTCCTGTATTTTATGGTACAACATTGCAATAATCCCATGTACGAGTGTAAAGAAATTTGCCTATCTTTTAAACTAATTGAGAGCACATAATACATTTTTTACAATATATAAGATCACTACATGATAATTTCGGTTAAAAAATAAAAAAAATAGGACTAAGTAAGAAAAATTTTTATTTAAATTTACGGTTTTGCAGATGACAAAAAATTTTTTCCAAACTAATTTTTTTTATATTAAAAGATCAACCGATTTTCTGTAAGAATCACTTGAATTTTTTTTGTTTGATTATTTTTTAGTTCGAAAAAATAAATTTAAAAAAAACATTTTTTTGAAAACGGCAACAATTTACCACCCTTTAACTCGACAAATAACCATCCGTACAAGAATAGTGACGGTCATTTGACCTATCATATGACCGACATTGCTGATACAGATATCGGCCATCGCGTAGAACAAAGTTTCTATCATTTTCTTAAGGCCAACGTGAAAAAATGACCTAAACTTTTGTGTACGTGTGATTTTGCATCTTCTTTAACCTATGAATTTTGTGGTAGATAAAACATATATCAGAGCTGTTTACTCTTATACTCTTTACATATCAGTACTGATGTATAAACCTGACACTGCTGACTAGTCAGTACTGATGCATATACCGGTCACAGCTGACTAGTCAGTACTGATGCATATATTCGTCACTGTTGACGTATTTTTAGCTTAAATACAACACGATTTATTTTATTAAATTCTCATACATATTTTTTTTTTTTATTTAAAATAAAATTCCATATTTGTTCGTTTTACACAATAAATTAAATAAATAAATAATTATTTTTTGTCCTATGAGGTAATTTAAGTTTTATAAAGCTTTTTGCAATAGTCCATACTTCAATATTTCACTTGGTTTTTGCTTAAGTCAACCTTTGGTTAACATTGATGCTATAGATAAGTACATATACTAAGGAATGATCCTATACACTACCAGAATATCTTGTAGTTTCATTAGAATCATTCCTAAGTATATGTTTACATCTATAGCATCAATGTTAACCAAAGGTTGGCTTAAGCAAAAACCAAGTGAAATATTTAAAGAATGGGAATATTGCAAAAAGGCTTAATAAAACAGGGACCGTAACAGGTATTCCTCCTTTCATAAACGTAAGATGATAACAGTTTTTTTTATTAAATATTAGACGTTGCTCGTAACCAATAGTTTTATTAAAAAGTTATTGGTTTTTGCAAAACGTTTGGCTAGATCAAACACCATTTAACTGTTTTAAAATATCATTGTACAATTCTGCTACATATTGTATCCATTCGAAACGTTTGCCGTGTTTAGTTTTTACTAAAAACTTTTTAGACAATTTGTTAAACCATAAAGAGTGTCTCATTCCCCACAATTGTAAAGAGCACACACTAAAGAGGTCACTGTGCGATCAAGAAGTGCTAGATTTGTGTTTTTCGCTACAATTTGCAAAATACTGCAAGATACAAAAAATAGACGACTTAATTTTATTTAAAAACAAATTTTCATGATAATATACCTCTTTGGCTCCTTACAATGCAACCAAATCAAGTTGACTGCTGTACGTATGCGTTTACACCATTCACTGCAGGTGGAAGAATTAACACGGAAAAATGTTTTCGTCTCTAATCATAATATGACGATTATCCAACTTAACATCGGGATGAGCCTATTCATTGAGAATACTTTCAGCACCGCCAGCAGGAGCCAAACCAATTAATTCCCAGTAATCTACATGCAATTCGTGTCCACCTGGTGCATAAAACAAATAAATGAGTTTCTACAATATTGTTCACGAAACGAAACTTACCGATTTGCCTTCTGGCACAGGTTTAGTGTACCAAACATTGTAAAAACCCGTAATGTAAATAAAAAATTAAACCTTTGCCTTGACGTCTTAAACGATGTGCCCATCCATAGATTTTAACGTTTCTGTTAATTTTCGACAAATTCAAATATGCAGCTGGCCAACTGGGATCTTCGGATATGAGTCTTTTTGGCTTCATCCAAATTTTGTTTAGGCTTTTCCGCATCTTCAGCTTCGCGTTTTTCTTTTTCGCATTTTTATAACTTACTTACCCAAATCCTTTGGATTTTCTTTATTTATTTTAATGATTTAATAATTATTAAAATATTTTGCAGTATTTAATTTAAACAATTCACAAATTTTCACAAATATTAGCCAGTAAAGCGTATGTATGTAGTATAACAAAAATTAAAAAAAAAATTGGCATTTTTGTGTTGTTTTCTGTTGTTCTACTCTAACATATATGTTAGAGTGGTTCAACTAATGTAAAATTGTTGCAAGTGTGTTAGTAAAATTTTTTTTTTTTAGTTTCGGTCATCCATTTCTTGTAGGGATACTACAAAAAAAATTTTCGCACACTCATTCATATCTACTAGAACTATAGTTATGCCCAAAATAAAGGAATTCCAACAAAAAATTGTATTGGGTTTTCCGCTTCACAAATAATGCTTCATATTCGGCATTTCTAAGGGAAAGATAGTGAAATATTGTATATTTTTGCTCCGTGCAAAATGGAGATTAACCCTTAAATGCACTTGGGGTCAAAATGACGACAAACTTTTTAAGCTTTGAAAAATCTCTCACTTTATAATAATTTTTATTTTATATCGTGTATATCTAACGGCTACTCAATTTATACTAAAAATAATATTCGTTCAAAACAGCTAATTTTGCTTACATAAAAAACTAATGCTTTCAATTTTTTCGATAACTCAATTGAAGTACTTTATAACACGCTATACTTTTAACAGATTTTAATTTTTAAAAATAACGAACTTCTAAAAATGCGTTAAATCGATCAAAAAAAAAAATACGTTATTTTTTTTAAATATTTGTGATGTAAAGTGAAGCTCTGAAATTATCTACAACAGCATACAAGAAATGAGAAAAAACAAAAACAAATTCCAAAAGCATGTTGCCAATTAAGTTTTCTTCAGGCCGTGCACTGCCAGTTTATTATGAATCTCTTTTAAAATTAAAATTTTGTGTTCCCAAAAATTATTTTGATAATAAACTAGCAGTGCACGGCCTGAAAAAAACTTAATTGGCATCATGCTTTTGAAATTTGTTTTTGTTTTCATTTTGTTTTTCTTAACCTACTTACAACTACAATTAATATTGGGAGAATTCCAATCAATTGTAGTGGGGAATGTAAGATGAGAAAAACTCACTATATCTTATGTAAGTTTTTCTAAAATCTTTATGGATGAAGTTTCCTGATGATCTGGCCTAAGCAACCAGTGAAAAGCGCATTGGAATAGCTTATCCCATCAACAATAAATTTCAAGTATTTTTATCAAGAATAAAAACTGGGAATTAAGCACGAATAACAAAAAAAAAAAAAAAACATTTTTACAAATTAGAAAATGGAGTTTTGAAACTGCCGTCAAAAAATATATTTTTTGGTAATACCTGCGAATAGGTTATTGGTATCCTACAAAGACAATTCATATGCAAGTAAATTATATCTACATATATATATAAAAATGAAAAATGTTTGTATGTTTGTTTGTTTGTTTGTTTGTTGGCTTATAGACTCCTAAACTACTGAACCGATTTTCCTGAAATTTTTACAGTAACATCAAATAGGCTACTTATTTTTTCGATAGGGGCAGGGGAATCGGAACCCCACATTGGATGTCAATATTAAATATCGCATATCTTAAGAGCTGCTGCACGCATTTTGTTAAACTTTTGGTAGTAGGATCTTCTGAGCCCCAAAATTGAAATAAAATAGCAGCGGGGGAAGTGGTTCCCCCCATAGGACGCCAATATTTAATATCGCTTATCTTAAGAACTGTTGTAGTGAGAATGTTCAAACTTTGTAGAAGTCACTCTTATGGTATACTACACTATTGAAAATAAAAATAAAGTGGGTAGGCGCAGGGGGGAAATACCTCCCATAGGATGCATATATTAAATATCGCTCAACTGAAGAACTATTAAAGGGGGAGTCTTCAAACTTGGTTAAAGCTACTGTTATGGTAAACTATAAATTTCAATACAAAAATGGGTGGGGTTGACAGAGGAGTAGCAGTACCCCTCATAGATAGAAACATAATTAAGAGCCGCTGCACGCATTTTGTTGAACTTTTGGTAGTAGGATCTTCTGATCTCCAAAATTGAAGTAAAAAAACAGCGGGGGAAGTGTTACCCCCATAGGACGCCAATGTTTAATATCGCATATCTAAAGAACTGTTATAGTAAGAATGTTCAAACTTTGTAGAAATCAGTTTAATGGTATACTACACTTTTGAATATAAAAATAAAGCGGGTAGGCGCAGGGAAGAAATACCTCCCATCAGATGCATATATTTAATATCTCTCAACTGAAGAAGTGGTTAAAGCAGTGTAGCGAAGCGCTTGTAAATGCAACTGTAAACTTGAGAGGCGATGCGCCACGCTTTCCCGATATTGCGAAATATAGTTTTTTGTAGAAGAGCATTTCTAGAGGAAGTTACAGTACAATTGACGCAATTATAAACTTAAGGTGCACCCTTATATGTATGTAAGTATATGTATTTAGAATTTATAACCTGCAGAAAATGGTATTGTCCTACTTAAGACCGTTTTCACTTTTACACAAGTCTTAAGTATTTTGCCGAAAATGCATCTCTGATTCAAATATTGTTTGAACATTTTCAAAAAACAATAACAACGTATTATGACAGGGTTGTTGTTTTCCAAAATACCTAAGAGTTGTGTGATAGTGTAAAGCAGCTATTAATGATAACGTGTGTAAGGGATTTGGTAGAACCGTATTTGTTATTTTTAAAGTACCTGGTGAATTATGTAAGAGTGGTTGGCCTGTCGTAACGTTGGAGCTCACATTTGCGTCGGGAACGATATTTGCTGTACAGGCTGAAATATCACCAGCTACAAAACATCCGGGATTTGATGATGACGACACCGGTGTTAAAACGTTTCCTATGCTATCGGCTTCGTTTCGAACCGCACTTACTACACTAGAAACACTAGAAGAGGACGTGAACGTGTTTCCGCCTGCTGTTTGTATTTGTGCCGTGGTAACCACTCTATGTACTGTGTACATTATTGGCGGTACCTGGGACTGCAAGGAGCTCATTGCCAAAGAAGTCGGAGCTACCGCTTGTTCACAGTTACTGTTCTGATGAGTTTGTGTTGCCGCTACCATTTGACCGTTACCTAAAGCTAAACTACAGTTCATTGTATCATCACCAGGATCTGTTGCCCCAGTTGGACTGCAGGTGTTATTATGTTGTTGATGTTGCTGCTGTTGTTGGATACCTACTGCAGAATTTGTTAGTTGCTGCGGCTGATTATAGTGATGGTAGTGATGTTGGGATGCTTGTTGAGATATTTGGTGGTGGTGGTGATGATGATGTTGGGGATGTGTTGTTTGATGATTATGTTGCTGTGGACCTTGTGCCTGCATTTGTATGGATGAGGGTGATGGTGATGCTACACTTATACGTCCTGTAACACTACTCCCTCCTACGCTACCAGCAGTTACCCTGTTGCCTGAATAAAAGTCATCGCGACATCTGTAATCTGCAGTGTTGTGATATAATCGAGATCTAAAAAAATAAGGTTGCAATTTAATTTGGCGCTATATTCACAATACTCACTGATACTCTTGTGGTGTTAATTTTCTTCGATGATATTGTAAAGATCCCATTGGAACTGACATTACATTTATATAATTGCCAGAGCCATTGGAACCGCTACAATGGCCAACGTTGTCCAAACTTGAAGCTACAGTACCAGCAGTTGATGCAGACATAGGTGCGCTACTGCTAACGGCGTTGCCATATGCCGCACTGCAGTTATTGGCTCGCATGTTGTTATGTGAGGATTTTCCACCATTGTAGTTTCCGCGCGAAACTGATTCCTTGCAATTAAACGCAGCCGCAGAGTAATTTGAGTCACTAGCCGCATACTCTTGTGAAGTTGTAGCACCGACTCCATTTGAGGCCACTGATGTTGTTGACGACGTTACGGGCGTTGAATTTCGGCAGTAGAATTTATTTGAATCCATTTGCCTCTTAGGTCTTATTCTGAACTCTATAAGTCTCGACTAACTTAAACATCGAATTTATTTTCGTTTTATAAACCGACAACGCCTATAGATGGCGACAGGGTTTATCGCATCATTGCTATTATATTTTGTATGATCTTTATGCCACCGCCTTAAAGTTTGTGGATTGAAATGAAACCAATTTATTAAAAACTCTTGCAAACATTTAATTTAGATAAAGCACCGGTTAAGAGGCCTGTTTGGTTAAAGATTTCCAATGGGCTGCAATAAAAAAAGGAAGTTAAAATTAAACTATATACAGTTTTCAAGAAACTGGTAACTACTTTTGAAACATTAAAAAAATCTTTTGCACATGCATTCGGGAGGAGCGTAGCAAAGTGGACTTTTTTGTTACTGTGAGTGATAAAAAATAAGACAAAAAAAAAGAAATTTTGTTTTTTAAATTATTGTACAATAAGGTTTTTTGTTCACGAAGCTTATTTTTCAATGAGTAAAATATTAGTAACTATAAAGAGTAACTATTAAAGTTTGCAAGACGATTCTCAGATTGCCGGAAGAAAAGTATTTGGTATGTGAATCCATTAAGTGAAATTCAGGAAGCTATAGAAAACGCTAACAAATCTAAGCCTTTACAGAAAATTTAACTACAAAAAAAATTCTCTCAATTATTATAAGAATTAAGGATGTTATCGTAAAACTAGCTGTTCATTCTTCATAATTCATCACTTCAGAAGCACTTGCACTATATATGGATCAGGACATTTCAAGCCGACATTATAAAAATTTGTTTTTTTTTTTAAAAGATTTTAATAGGATTACAAAGTTATGAAAAACTTGATATTGAAAAAAATGCTTGTGTTTTACATTGGTACGAATCACGAATCCCGAGAATGTATTTGAAAAACTTTTACATGCAGTGAAAAACAGGGTTGAAGTATGGCTAAAAAATCATATTATGGTCCTTGCAATGGCTACAAACAAGCTTTTGGTGTTTTTAATCAAGGCGAATTCATACAAGGTGGTCTTATTTTGAAAACGTTTTACAACACTGTAAAGTATTTTATCGTTGTGTCAAAAATTCAAACAAATATTTGATTTTGTTTTTATACTAAATTGTTTTTTTTTTTTTGAAATATTATAACTTAAAAAAGTTTTGAATTTCACAATTTTAATAGAAAATTATAAAATTTAGCTAAGATTACCCAGAACTAACAGCTGTTGCCTACGTAGCAAGATAAGTTCACCTGGTGTAAATTCGCCTTGTTTTTAATATTACTTTTTTCAAGAAAAATAATATTTTGTTTCTACATATTTAACAATTCTTGGAAATAATAGTTCAAAATAATGGTTGAATTTAAAATGTCTTAATAAAATAAAGATATAACCATATATTTAAACAAATTATGGCTACTTAAACAATATTGTTGTCACCGGCAACCATATTTTGGTTAAATTCATCCATCCAAAAGCCATAACAGTTGTCTCCAAATATGTTATGTTAATTCTGACCATATGGTTGCCTTTGTCCAAATTCTAAAAATTTCGACCAAATTATCGTTAATTTTGAACATAATATGGTTTATTTTGACCACTATTAATTTTGATATTATGGTCATATTTAAGCATAATATGGCTACCTACAAACATAAACATTGTTAAAATGCAACCATAGTATGCTATACTTAGAATATGGCTACCTCCAAATAGATTGTTTTATTTTTTTATGTATTGCACAGCGAGAAATTTTACTCAACTTGTTCCCATTTTTTTGCAAATATCAAAATGGCCCTAGCATAGTTGAATAGTCCATTGAAAACTATTAAAAAAAATTATATTAATTTTTCGCGGTTTTCAAAAAAGGTCACCCACAAAAAGCGGTAAAATTGGAAAATTATTTTTTTTTTATTTTTATTTGTACTTCTTACACATTTAGCCAAAAACAACACGCATATTTAATATGAAAGTTACTCAATTAATAAAGGACATAATAATATAGAAACTTTTTAACTTTTTTTTCATTTATTAATAAGATATTTAAAATTTTTTTATTAAATTTTTCTTTAGGGATTTTAGAAAATCGCTTTTGTGGGTGAGGTTGATATTTTCAAACGACCCAAACAAATTGTTTTCGTAAATAACACAATATTTGGCCAAAATTTGGTTATACCCCTAATGGACAAATCCAGCGTGACGAACGTTACATTCGCACGCGTTGTCTGATTAAAATATAAAAATCTTTTAACAGGTAAAGGATATCCAAAATTGAGGTTTCATTTTAATTTTAATAAAAAAAGAGTGTTTTTTTTTTGAAATATTAAAAATATTGAAACTGGGAATTATATCCTTCCGAAGGTTACTTTATATTAAAACAAGTAAGAAAGTATAGCCGGTCAAGCCCGACCATATGATACCCTACACCACAATATTTAAAAACACATCTTGCTAATGTGTCCATATAAATATAGATTTATCTATGCTTATAAACTTCATGAAAATCGGTTTGAAAGTTTGTGAGAGGCAGAAATTGTCCCCTACCTCCCCTTGTGGTCCTATTTTTGAAAAACTGTATAGCTAATGTGCCCATATAGATATGGATCTATCTATGTTTTAAATTTCATTAAAATCGGTTTGAGAGGCAGAAATTGCCCCTATCTCCCCTCGTCGTCCTATTTTTTTAAAAATGCATACATTTTGTGTCCATATAGATATGGTTCTATCTATGTTTTAAATTTCATTGAAATCGGTTTGATAGTTTCTGAGAGGAAGAAATTTCCCCCATTTTCAATAGGCTTGGTCATTGTACCAATAAGAACCTATGACCCAAATTTCGTCAAATTATCTCCAAAATTGCGACCTGTACTTTGCGCACAAGGTTACATGGACAGCCAGCCAGCCAGCCTGCCAGCCAGCCGGACGGACATCGTTAGTTCGACTCAGAAAGTGATTCTAAGACGATCGGTATACTTTAAGGTGGGTTTAGGACCAATATTTTAAGGCGTTACATACATCAGCACAAATGCATAATACCCTCTCCACTATTGTGGTGTGGGTATAAATATTTATATTTGCGTAAAAAATGAAAAATTATATCGGTCAAGTGAAAATTCTCAATCACGTTTTTTAATAAGCTGTTGTCAATGGTTGATATCTGCTTGATTATGTTGTTTTTAAGCCTGAGACTGTTGTGGGATTATTGCTGTATACTTTCGATTTCAAAAAACCCCACAAGGATAGTATAAAAGTGTCAAATCGCACGATCTTGGTGGCCAATTAACTCCTCCTCTACAAGAAAATATGCAATTTTGGAACTTTTCTTTCAAAATATCCATTGTTTCTCTTTCTGTGTGGCAAATGCCACCATCCTGCTGAAACCACATATTCTCTACGTCTAACCTTCGGATTATCTCCCTTTAGCGATTTCCATTGATAATTTATGTCTCAAATTTGGACACCCGAAATAATTGATCACAAAGTTTTGTTACGCACAAAAAATGGAAGTACCTTTAAAAGTTGAAGTTTGTTTGCATATTTTTTTGGCGAATTTTGCATAATAAAGTACAGTCGAACTTCCATAACTCGAATCACCATTATCCCAAAAAAAACTTCGACTTATGGAGACTTCGAGTTACAGAATTTTCTTGTTGAAAAGTGAATAAATTGCAAACTTGTGTACGTTTTGTATTTTTTGTTTAAAACAGGCACTATTTGAAAGCTTCATACCTAAGCATGTAGGTATGAAGTTGTAATAAACAAGTTACAATGAAGTAAAATATCGGCATGGTTTGACTTCTAGCTGCTGTAAACCAATTGAGGACTACTATGTCGATAATTTTTTATATTTGGGTCTTAATCATTTTACTAAAGAGATGAGATACTGACTCAAACGAGTTGATAATTAATTCTTTATTTTTAAAAATCTATGAGACCGTACTAGCTGGGACACCATATATATTGTCTGCTTCCTTTTTCTTGAATCCACCCTCGACTTCTTTTATAAACTTATATTTCCCTCCATCGACAAACATTATAAAACACGTTTACTTGCCATGAAATAAACACATACAAATAATTTTAACATATTTAGGCAAACCAAAAGACACACGTAATGTACAAAAAGGGATTTCCCCGAAAAAAGAGCAAAGTAAAATATACAAACCTGCTAGACAAGCAAAAGAAAGCGAAATAAATAAACTAAATAAACAAAACAAGCAAAAAACTTCGAGTTATAGAATACAAATTTGAGTATTTGGTTCGAGTTATGGAGAATTTCGAGTTATGGAAATTCGAGTTACGGAAGGAGAATTGTATGTAGTTTTTTGTTTTAGAGCTACTGCCAATCAAATTGGTTCGAGTAAGAGAAAATTCGAGTTAGAGAAGTTCGAGTTATGGGAGTTCGACTGTATACAAAATCTAATTCTTTAAAGAAAAATTAATATAAGAAAATAAAAAAATATGTATATTTTATTTGCAGTCAAAAAATGTGACGCACGATATGCAGCGCACGTAAAAGTTTTTCCAGGAACTTATAAATCTACAAGTAAAATATATTAAAAAAGCAAAACTTTTACAATTTTTGTTTTTGTTTCAAATTTAATTTACTTCTAGATTTGTAAATTGTAGTTTTGAGAAACAGGACCCAGGTGAAAATGTTGCTGCCATTGTAAAAAATCTTATACTGAATTAAAGGGATTTTGTGTTAAAAATTCATCTTTTTCTACCTAATGGTTTAAAACTTTCTTAAATTTTGTCGAAGCTTACAAATTTTATACATCGTGTGATCGTCACAAATTTATCTTTGAAAGCTCGAAAAAAAATATACTCTTTTAAGCGCTAATCTGTGATGATAACAACAAGTTAGGTTTGCTGAAAAGCTCCAACGCAAGCTTCGAGGCAAGAGAAAATAATTATTTTTGTATAGACTTCTGCTTTCACACTTTTCATCTTTTGATGCTCAACGCTTATGTTTTTAGGTGAGTGAAGAAAGAAGAAAGAGGGTAAGTACGGAGATGCCTGTACTCGGTCAGTACGCTTTGTGTTTTTATTTGTTGGTGTTTGCGCAACGATGGCCGCATGTAAGTTTTTTCTATACCATTTAACCTAAACTGCGTACGTCACTGGAATTGAGCTTCCCCAGTGATTTTTTTTATAAAACTCAATGTTTCTTATATTAACAGCGTTCGTTTTTTCAAATTCTGCGTATTTACTTCCTTTGTGTTTTTGATTTGATAAAAGTTTGAAAAGTGGGTTAATTCAGTAAATCTTATGTAGCATTGTAATTTTTGCGAGAATATGTATCTTGTTGGGTGCAAAGTATTTGTATTGAAATAAACTAATGTCCTATGTAATAATTTTTAATTATTTGGTTTAAAAAAAATAACTTGAAAAGAGAAAAATTGCAAAAAATCATAAAATTGTTCATGAAGTTTGTACTTTTGTAAGGTGACCATACGTACTCAATCATCTAAGTATTTTAACTGGCTGTCCTCTATAAAATTTGTGTCCTCTTTTATCATCTTTTTTTCATAATCTGTCATCTCTGTCCTCTTTTTGTTAAAGCATGACCAATATTTGATTTTATTTTTATAAATTAAAATAAATTTTATTTCACGACGATCACTGGTCTTTTCTGTCAAATGCTTGTTCTGTTCATATTCCTAATGAACTCTTATACACTTGCAGTATAAAATTTTGAATAATAACGTCAATGCATTTTTAAGTTTCGTTATTTTTTTAAACTAATTTTACTTAAGTGAATGAAAATTTTTATATATCGTCTGCTTAATATCCAAACCTGCTTACTCCCTTTCAACAAATGCTTGAGAGGAAACAAAAAATATAGTTGATTTGACACACTTCAATACTCAAATGGCTGGTCCACGAGGCATATTTTTCTCTACCCAACGGATTCAAAATCTCAATTTACTTAAAAAGTGAATTTAGCAGGTTTTCATATTAAGCCGACAATATGCTATTTTTTTTTAATTTACTATAAGTATATAAATATGGGGATGTAAATTTGTCTGTAACACTACGTGACAAAATGTCAACAAAGTCGTGACTAAATGAATCTGACACCTTTGTGTAAAATCCGCTGAATCCGAATATGAAGTCAGAATTGTCAAAAGTAGAACAGTTTTTGAGATATTCCAAAATAACCGTTATTTGTGTTTTTAAAAAAGATGATGTGACTGAAATGCAATTATCTTCAAAAATTTTAAACGGATTATGTATTTATTTCTGGTGAAAGGTTATAAAATTTCTAAAATAACCATGGATTGCTTGTGAAGATTGGTCAAGAAATGATAGAGTTACAGGGGACAAAAGTTCAAGCTTCATTGAAAATTTTATGATTTTGTTCAATTTTGCTCTTTTCAAGTTATTTTTTTTTTAACCAATGATTTAAAAATCCTAATGTTTTATTGCATGCGACATTAGATTATTTAAATATGAACATTTTTAGCCCAACAAGACATAGATTGGTACAAAAGTGACAAAGCTACAGAAGATTTAGTAAATTAACCCACATAGAAATTTAATAGTTTCAAGCAATTTTTAATATTTACTGTTACTAAAAATTTAGCTTTGTATGTTTTTTTGTTTTGGGTTAATTCAATTAATCTTCTATAACTTTGTCATTTGTGCACAGATCTGGATCCTATTGGGCACAAAATGTTTCTATTGAAATAGGCTAAAATTTTATTTTTTGGATATTTGCATATCAGTCACATCATCTTTTTTAATAACACAAACAACGGTAATTTTGGAAAATCTCAAAAGCTGTTCTACGTTTGACAATTTTTGATTTCATATTCGGACTTAGCGGAAAATTTTACACAAAGATTAGGTGTCAAATTAATTTGGTCAAAAAATTGTCACGTAGTGTAATATAAGTAAAAAATCTTGAAGTCAAAAATATTTTTTACTTTTTTTCTTTATGTCCTCTATTTTTATTTTCAAAATCTGGTCGCCTTAACTTTTGTCAACTGTAACTCTTCCATTTCTTGACCATTTCTTTTACAAGCCAACCATGGTTATTTTAGTAATTTTATTATCTTTAATTAAAAAAAGAAATACACAATCATAAGACAGATTTTGAAGATATTAGCATTTAAGTGAAATCATCAGAAGTAACGGTTATTTTGGGATTTCTTAAACACCGTTCTACTTTTGGCCTTTCTGGCTTCATATTCGGATTCAACAAAATTTTACATAATGATTAAGTGTCAGATGCATTTGGACAAAAACTGTTACATAGTGTATTCAGCCTTATTATGAGAGTCGTTGTCGTAGTCAAAAACCAGTATTTTTAAATATGTGTAGTTTATAGAACACGAGCGCCTTACTCGTCCGTTCAACTTACATTTAAAACAAAAACAAATTTCGAAATTTTGTTTTTGTTTTAAATGTAAGTTGAACAGATGAGTAAGGCGCTCGTGTTCTATAAACACCACAATAATTTGATTTACAATTGTCAAAAACGACACAAATTGTTAAGCATTTATTTGAGTTTTCACAACACTGAAAAAATAATTTCAATTTGTTCAGTATCGACTGAAAGAATTATAAATAACATTGCTTTCGTATCGAAAAAGTATTCGATCACGACTGCCGGAAATAACCCCCAGGATATCTAATTTCTTAGTCCTTTTCCTAAAGTTCTCTTAACATATAACATTTGACAATTATACATTAGTTTTTTTTTTTTGCAAGGTCCAAGAATTATAATAAAATAAAAGTTTCATCGAAACCATAGCTTTATGTGTGTTTTATTTGACTTTATTTTTGAAACCGAAACATTGATAACACTACGTGACAATTTTTTGACCAAATGAATTTGACACCTAGTCTTTGTGTAAAATTGTCCGCTGAATCCGAATATGAAGTCAGAATTGTCAAAAGTAGAAGAGTTTTTGAGATATTCCAAAATAACCGTTATTTGTGTTTTTAAAAAAGATGCTGTGACTGAAATGCATATATCCAAAAAATAAAATTTTAGCCTATTCCAATACGAACATTTAGTGCCCAATAGGATCCAGATCGGTGCAAAAATGACAAAGTTACAGAAGATTAATTGAATTAACCTACAACAAATAAATGTACAAAGCTAAATTTTTATTACCAAAAATTGCTTGAAATTTTTGCATTTCTATGTGTGTTAATTTCCTAAATCTCTGTAGCTTTGTCATTTTTGAGCCACTCTATGTCTTGTTGGGCTAAAAATGTTCATATTAAAATAATCTAATGTCGCCTGCAATAAAACATTAGGATATTTAAATCATTGGTTTAAAAAAAATAACTTGAAAAGAGCAAAATTGAACAAAATCATAAAATGTTCAATGGAGCTTAAAATTGTGTCCCCTGTAACTCTGTCACTTCTTGACTTATCTTCACAAGCAATCCATGGTTATTTTAGAAATTTTAATACCTTTCACTTAAAAGAAAGAAATTCATAATCCGTTTAAAATTTTTGAAGATATTTGCATTTCAGTCACATCATCTTTTTTAAAAACACAAATAACGGTTATTTTGGAATATCTCAAAAACTCTTCTACTTTTGACAATTCTGACTTCATATTCGGATTCAGCGGACAATTTTACACAAAGATTTGCTGTCAGATTCATTTGGTCACGACTTTGTTGAAATTTTGTCACGTAGTGTAACCGAAAACATTTATACAAGCAACAAAAAGCTGTTTTAAGTAGTGCTGGGATACTATCGATATTTATAGTTCAGATTTTACTATCGATATATCGATGTTACTATCGACTGAATGTTTGTACTTGAGCAGGAAAACTTTAATTATTTTTTTATAAGGCTACAGTTCGTTATTTTTATCACTTAATCGAAGTATGAGACGCACGTTATTTTAGATGGAAGTTTTTTAAAAATTGATAATTACCTTTCTGAAGGAACCGAAGTAACAGGGACTATATGATATTCGATTGCAACTTTAAAAAATGTTCTAAATTCTAAACCCAAAAAGGTAATCAATCTAGCGGACTTATCCTCTAATGGTCGTTCATTGTTTTTCTTATACTTGCAATTGCATTTTTTTACAACATAACAAAAATTTGACATTTCAGTCCCTATATAAACATGTAAAAATTTCGACTTAAAGGCCTTAAATTAGCAGTAAAAAGCACTGCTAAGCAATCCATACCACTTGCCATTCTTGTTGTTTGTATTCATTGCTGTAATTCAGCGCGAATTAATAATAGCAAGTAAAAATTTGCGGCAAAAAACTGTGTGTGTATAGCTGCTGTTAGATGTCTTCATAGCTGTATTTTAAATAATAAAAATATCTATATTTATATTTTTCCTATCGATAATATCGATAGTCTATGGATAGTTTTACAGCACTAGAGCGTACAGAGTGGCCGCTTGTTGCCGTGCCGAGCCAACTGACGCTTATTGCGAGAACCAATGCGAGAAACCTGGTACTATACAAGTAAGTACAAATAAGCGCGAACAGGTCATAGTAGGCGCCGAGCTGATCAGAGCGCAAAGCTGATTGAATGCGAGAAAACAGTTCAAAAGCGTTTTCAGCGCCGAAAACATTGTTTCTGTTATGTTGTTATGATTTGAAAACTGTCAAAATTGGCAATAGAGCGATCTACATACTCCGGTGCACAATCGGAATATCTTCCGTGCAATGGGTACTGAGGTATTTTCTATATTTTAACCAATTAACATGCGTGGCTGTCGTCGCTAAGTGATCAGTCGGAGAAACAATTCTATTGGGATTCATTATAGTAACAATTGTAGGTGTGTGGTCGCTAGATAATTCTAAGGAAGCTTCAACATTAATCGTTTCTATGGGGATGTTTTTAACCACGCTGAAGTCAATGATATCTGGAATTTTTTATTGATCAGTAGGCCAATATGTTGGTTGACCGCTCGCTACCACATTTAAATCCATTAAGTCGTGACCCCCAGAACGTATGTTTAGCGTTATAATCGCCAGCAGCCAGGAAACAGGGTCCTAGTGATTTATAATATTTACAGTATTGGCTTTCTGATATTGAAAATCTAGGCGGGGTATATAACGATGAAATTTCAAGGTTTCTATTTAATTCCTCAACGCAAATGTTTGTTGCTTGGAGATAATCTTCACGATGATCACACATTAGGTAGTGTTTGACTCGGGTTTTAATCATAATGGCTGAACCTCCACAAGCTCTATCTTGAGGGTCCTTGGTATCATATAGTGTATAACCATTGATTTTAAACGTATTTCTTGAGGTCAAATGAGTTTCAGAAACCATCATGACATCAATTTGTTTGTTTTTAAGAAAGTATTCTAATTCATTTTTATGTTGGCGGATGCCGTTTGCGTTCCAAAAACAAATTTTTAAACAGTTCATGGCTTGTTAGGAACAGCTTGCAAAAACATCGATTGCATTCTTAAAATTTCCTGTAACATATTACCCATTGTGTTTGTAAAATTATTTACTGTTTGCACTTATGTTTCCATGGTTTTTTCTATACAATTTAAATTAGAAACTGGAGTTTCATCATTACTTGGTGAAGCACCTTGATTCACTTGATACCCCCGGGCACCCACTAGTTTTTTTACTGTAGTTAATAGTAGCATAGTGTAAAAATTGCAATACCCTACATGGGACAGAAGGCAGTGCTCAACGCTTAAATTGTTTAGTCTCTCTTACACTGTCAGATATATGTATATACCCTGCGGGAAATTTGTGTCAATTGGTCCCACAGACTGGTCCTGGGAGTTGTGAAAATAAAAAAGGTACAAAAAGAAAGAACTCATGACCATTGAAAGGAGAACCAATCATGTAACTGGTTTATGGAGAAAAAAAAGGTAGAAAAAGTAATGAATTACAGTACAGTCTTCACCGGTGGTGTGATAAATTTTTTTGGGACTTTCTAAAATTTGGCTCTTTAATTTAATTCTAGGACTTGTTTTATTGAAATAATACTACATCGTATTGAAATAGTACTACATTTAAGTAACTGTCACTAAACACGTCCATTGAAAATAGATTTGTGACTGGTCAAATGGTGTCAATTGACCCCCTCCAATGACAACCCCATGTAAAAGTGATAGGTCTTATTCATAGAAAGTGTTAAAACTAGAACCGGTCTCTTCCACCAAAGACCTATCACAGGACTACTTTGGTGTCAGTTCGCTTTCCTCTAGGGTAGTTAGTGCTGCGTTTTGTGTATACGCTGAGCAGAAGGCGAAGACAGAAATTTTTTAATTGACCAGAGGACGGAACGTAAAATATAATTTTTTTGTTTGCAGACAAGAAATACAACAAAAAGTAAGAAAAAATTTATAAAAGAAGAAAAAAAGAACAAGAGCGAATTAAAAAAGGGAATAAGCTAGACTACGCTTCCATAACATCTTCAGATATAACTTATTCAAGTTCAGATAAAGAAGATGAATGACCAGAGTATTCTGATTTTGCTGAAATTAAATCAAACGAGCTACATAAGCCGCCAACTTCCAAAAAAAAGTAGATTTTATACAGACCTGCAAACTGAAACAACTGCAAATAAATTATTATTCTCTAAACACGTTACTAGCGCATTAGATCACAATACAATTTCTGATAGGCAAGCCCTAAAATTAAAGTTACCTATAGCAGCAGCACTGGGACAAGAACCTAATTCGTTGCCATTGTCACGAAGTACCATTCAACGCAAAAGAAAAGAATGAAGAAAATGTGTGTTTGCAGAAATTAAGCAGTCTGTTTCTTTACATGGTCCAATATTTGTTCATCGGGACGGAAAAATTATACATGATATTTTGAAAATTGAAAAAGTAGATCGATTGTCAATTCTAGTATCAGCAAATTGTAAGGGAAATTACTTAGAGTGCCAAAACTTGTAAGTGGTACCGGCGCAAACACATCTGCCGCAGTTTATAATACACTTTTAGAATGGGGTTTGGAGAAGAAAATAGTTGGAATGTGTTTTGACACTACAAAATGGAGCTTTTTGTAATGCTGGAACAAAAAGCTGGAAAAGAATTTTTATGGCTAGCATGTAGGCACCACATTTTAGAAGTTGTTTTGAGTAAAGTTTTTGCTCTTTGCTTTTCCTTATATTTCCTTATTTAAAAGATTCAAAACATCATGGGCATCTACACAAAGATAAAATTATAAACCATTAGAAGAAGCTGCAGGCAGAGAAATTTTAAAACTTGCTGCAGTAAAGTTTTACCAATTGCCTTAGAAAGAAAAAATCAGCCCAGGGACACTTACATGGAGCTAATTGAACCGTCATTACTTGCCTTGGGTCATTCTGAAGATACAATTCATTGGAGAGCTCCAGGTGCGGTACATCACGCTCGTCGGATGGCGGAGCTGATATCTTCGATAAAAATTTATTTCTTTCGTGACGGAAATTACACTAAAAGAAAAATCTCAGCTAGAACGCTTAGTGAACTTTTGAGTCCTTGTGTACGTAAAATATTGGTTTGAAGCTCCTATGGGTACAAATGCAGCTTGGGCAGACATATCTCTTTGGAAAGATATGACCAATTATGAAGGAATTGATCGTCCCAGTTAGTGAAGTGGTCAAAAATACAATAAAGTCTCATATGTGGTACCTCTCGGATGAACTAGGTGCACTAAGTTTATTCTCTGAGAAAATATCAAATATGGAAAAAGATTAAGTGTGAGCCCACTGGTCGGAAAATAAGAGGAGATTCGTTACTTTTAACTGACCAAGCCGTTTTATCTGACGATCATTGCAGCTGTTTGACAAATTATTCATAAATTCAGATTTCTGAATATTAACCCAAATGAATGGCACAATAATGAACATTACGTTAATGACCCAATAATCGCAAAAAACTTGAAAGTTGTTAATGATGTAGCTGAACGTGGCGTCAAACTCTTCAATAAGCTTCTGACAAACGACGAAGAAGAGAAGCTGTTTTTTGTTTACTTAACTAACCTCTTTTTAACAGTTATTTTATATTATTAATCCATTTTTTCCTGTAAAATTATTTTTTTTTCTACTATTCACTTAATTGTACCTTATTAAAAATAACAAATGTATATAAATTTGCTATTAATGTTACATTGGTTTGAGCACTGTCTTTGAGTTGGAATTTGATCTTCAAACTTTGCATACATACTAATTTTATTGATAGTAAAAAAATTAGGGGGTGCCCAGATGTCCAAAGTAATTTTGAAATTTTTTCTTGAAAATATGGGCCACCCTACTGCGGAGCCTGAATGTCATTAGTGTTTACTTGATTTGGTACCTGCATTTGTGGGGGATTAGTTTTCGGTCCAGCCCACTCTTTGACGATAGTATGTATATACAGGGCATCCTCTATAATCGGCAGTGTGATTACCGCCACAGGTGCTAAATTTGTTTAAATTGGGACCATTTCTTTTCTCTATAGTTATTCTTCTGTATAGAATATATTTTAAATTGTAAATAGGATGCGTTTAATTTTTTTTAAGCTTAATGTCGCCAGGTTCTAATTCCACCCGAAATAATGGTTGTTCATGGTGCCATTTGTCACTAAGAAGATTGCGTTTGCCGTTATGGCAACACTTGCAAGTGAGAGGATTATATTTTTTAACGTATCACCATCAACCGTCTTTGTAAAGATAGAGGACGAAAGGGAACGTGTACGAGCAATTGGTTTAAGCTCGATTCACCCATGCGGTCCGAATAATATTTTTGACCGGACAAAGTGTTCTGCAGAACGATTCACCCATCTCGGAAAATTTGTCCGGACAAACAAAGCTACCATATGGTTTACAAAGTGGCAGCACAGTTAGAAAACTATTAGTTTTTTTTTATAAAGTGTGTGAAAATGGAAGAAAGAAGAAAATTAATTTTATTATTTTTAATTGAATTGCATAAAACTAGGGTATTCATTAATCGGTTAACCGATTAATAACTATTCGATTAACTGATCGGTTAATTTAAAATTGTCTTTTTTCGATTAACGATTAAACTGGTTAATTTCAGTCGATTAACCGTTGTAACAAAAATTGGTAAACATTATGTTAAAAAATATTAAAATTTACCATTTAAAATTTACTTACGACCAATTCCAATAGATTTTTCTTATTCCGTCCATATATTTTGTTTTAGTAAGTATTTTTATATGAACGATTTCCCATATCATAAATACATTCTGTTCCTGGATTTTTTATTTCCTCAATAAGTTCAGGGCAATATTTTCTTTAACATCCATTTTTGTTTAATTTTTTTTTAATTATTCAGCACAAAACGAAAAATTTAATATGTGGCAGCTCAATTTAACTTTTATGTACAAATTGAAAAAAAGTGGCATCTCAGTTCATTTTGTTCGGCACAAGAATTAAAATTAAACCAATTCAAGAAAAAACGTTCCGAACAAATTCATTGCTCGAAAATAAACACTAGCCCCCGTATTCATAAAAAATTTAAATGGATTTGAAATGCATTTTAGGAATAATTTGTATGAAAATTTTGGTTTAAAACACATTTCAAACTTATTTTATTTTTTATGAATACGGCAGTAAATATCGTTTTTTAATGTTCGGTTCGGTAGATTTGTGGAAAACACAAACGCTAATATTGTTTGTGTAGAAAATCATTAAAAAAATAACGTTTCCCTGTCAGTCATCTCTCCAACACAAAAAAATATTACTGTTTTTATCAAACTCAACAAAAGATGTGAACATTTAATTCCGTTCGGTTTTTTTTTTAAATGCACAAACTTCAATGTGTTCGGTTCGGCTCGTTAATGTTCGTCCCTTTTGGCTGGTAAAAAAAACATTTTTACAAAAACAAAATACACAAACGAAAAAAACATTATAGAACATTAAAATATAATGTTTGTCTACAGTATCACTACAATTGTTCTGTTTTTTAACGCAGAACCGAACATTATATAATGTTCGGTTCTTTCTTGAAAATAGTTACGAGCGGTATTAAGGGTTGTGTATGTCTACACAATCACTAAAAAATAGATATCGTTCCTGGGTGTGTGAGCCGAACGTTAAATAATGTACAGTTTATTTTCGAACACTGATACATACACATGTATGAACATTATAACGTATATATTTTTACTATTTTTCATTACTCAATTTTTTTCTTTTTCTTTTTAATTGTTCACTTTTATGTTAAATAATTTTAATAACAAAATCATCATAAAAATATCATTTATTTTTAGCGTCATTCGCTGCTTGTATTACAAAATCAAATGTGATTAATTTAAAATTCAAATCGTATGCGGGGTTAAGAATACACGTCTGTATCACAACAAAGCACCGAACCGATCCAATTGATATCAAAGAAATATAATTACAGCCATTGTAATAATTATATACAATATAATTGTTATTTTCGGTCCCTGATTTAATGTTCCGTATTTAATGGAATAGATAAATAGCTACATTTCTAACTTTTCTGGGTTTTCTCATTACTGCAAATACCTAAAATTATTATTTTATTCTCAAAAATTTCAAATTTACTCTGAAGAGCATAAATGTTTAACTGACTTTCTCTTTGATTCGTTTTAAGTAACTCCAATCAACAATTTAAAATTTTCTGCCGATTTAATACAGATACTGGTAATATTGGAATAATACTTTTAAATTAATGTTACAACAGCAATAAACAAGATCCATTAGGAAAGACCAAATATATAGTTCGATTAGCAGTATATTTTTAGGTTTGTTTTGGATGCTATTCTAATGTCGCCTACGTGGTGCAAAAACATAATTTGTATTTGGTCAGTCTTAGGTGCTTCAAAATAAAAGTTCTACTAATTTTTTTAAATTGGTATAATAAAAATTTTATAAGCTTTTAAAGGTCGTCACGTACGATATTGCTGTTTCCAGGTGCAAACAATTGATTGTGTAGAAAAATTAATATGAAAATCACTTAGTTTTTTTGAGTACATTTCATATAATCATTACTCCAAAATCAATTTCTTGTCACCAGGTAACCACACATAAAGTTTTTTGTAGAGCCCTTATGAAGCTATTCTGTGCTGAATTGACTTGGTTGTTTCAGAAAAATTACAGAGAATAAGAAAAGACACCTTCTGGAATGATTTCCTCAAAACAGCAAAATTTCTTCTAGCATCAAGCCAAAGAAATTTTTTCTATTTAAACTTGTATAAAACATAATTTTTAAAATTTTATTAAAATCTAGCCGTTCCCGCGGCGTTGCCCGCCCAGAGTGAATTTTTGATTAGCTATAAAGAAATATAAAGCCTGCGTGTTTTATTGTGTGTAGTTTGATCTACATAAGTTTTAAATTTCATCAAAATCGAAATTGCCCTCTGCTCCTTCATAGCTTTGGAAAACATATAAACCTTGTGTGTTTTAATTACGCTGTATGTCTCCGTATTTCCCCTCTTGGTCGTTTCGCATTCGGTCAGGCGACGGTCGATCGGAGAGATAAACTGGGGTGGGATGAAGGGTAAACAGCGTACTCATGTTAAAATCTCTTTTTTTCTCTTTTGAGTACGGAACTATTGCTGCCCTGAACCCTATCCTAAGTTAGTATCAGTTAGAGAAATACAAATTGCCAAAAAAAAATCCCTCTTATAGATTCGCATTGACTCAGGATCTTGCATGTTTAATTTAATGCTTCTAGGTCCATTATTAACGGAAAAGAATAAAAAAAAGTACCAAAAAGCCCCTCTGAAAGATTCTTATTTACTCAGGACCTTGCATGTTAATTTTATGTTTTAAGGACAATACTAACGAAAATTCAAAAAGTACTAGTTACACACCAAAAAGTCCCCCATAGAATCTTATCACTCAGGATATGCATGTTGAATTTTACGTTTCTAGGTTTCAATTAAAAATAGTACCATTTGTATAACCAAAAAGCTAAAGAATGAAATTTATTTTTCCTTATCTTTTTGGCACTTTTTTTCTCCCCATTTAATATATTGTATATATATTTATATTGTAGTGGGAGCTCATTTAATACTTATAAGCCAAAGAATTGAGAAAAATACTTTGCAAAAGTTACCATTAATAGTTACAAGTTTCACCCCTTAAACGTTTGAATATCTAAAAAGTACGGAATTCGTATTTGTAATTTTTAGATAAGTTTCGAACGTGATATAACGTTTATTTTTATGTTTATTGGTTTCAGAGAAACACGGGTTACCAAAAAAGTACCAATATTCAGGTTTTACCCGTTTACTCGCTAAAAGGGCCGAATTTCAAAAAAGTAATAGACTTATATTTCTAAAGAACAACGATAAGTATTACATTTTTTTGTCTCCTTAAGTTTTGGAGATATGAGTGAGGTTAGAATAGGAGGCTTAGCGACCCTATCCTAAGCACTTTAGTGGAACCTTATATAGGCTATGTCCATTAGGAGGTTCCATTCTTCATTTTGTTGAAGAAATTTTTAAAATCGTTAAAATCGGACCGGAAGTTCCGGAGATTAACTCTTACAATATTTAATATTATTTATTATATTAGTATAGCTGAAATAATTTTTATTATTTAAATCTATTGAGTATACTTTGCAAGCTATTTCTGTTCTATTTTAAAATACCTATACTTATGTATTTTAAAACTTTACATTACAAACAATGTACATATATACATTATAGTTCAACATAAATAACAATTTTTGCATATTAATTTTGAACATATTATTATTTGTTTATTCGCTTTTGCTGTCACAGTCGCTAATCACACATTCGCAACGTCCCTAATTTAAAGCAATCACAATCACGTCGTCACGTGCAAACTAATCATTTAAAGTAAAGCCACCTTAAATTTATGTCGAAGACTTAGGAGCGAACTTTTCCGAGAACATTTTTTGAAATAGGAACCCTAGATGGAAAGTTTATATTAGTTTGTGTTTTACATATAAACAAACACATACGTATATGTAAATGTTTGTACACATACATTTATATATTATAATCAATATATGAATGTGTTAGTGAAGTCCCTCCAATGATTGGGTGGGACAACAGCACGAATGCAAGAATTTTTGCTCGAAATTAAAATGCAGAATTTATTTCCATTTTAAAATATCCAAACACCAAACTCAGATGAAATTAAATTAATTTTTATGTTATTTATTAAACGTAATTGAAAATTTGTTTCGATGGATTTGTATATGTTTATACATACATACATATGTAGATTCGTATGCGTGATGGTAGAAATAAAGCAATGTATTTTTGTATGTGTGTACATATTTATATATGTATGTAGTATGTGAAGGATTTCTTTGTCACAGTTACAAAATTTTCAATTCAACAATTTCATAAATTTTCTATAAAACTGTACCATTTTTGTATTATAAAGTTGATTTATTCACTTAAATTCTTGTAGTTCACATGCTATTGTTTCCAAATATTTATTTGTAAATTATAAGTATATAATTATTTATTTTGATTTTAATTTTAGAAAAATTGTGAAGAACTTAATTCTGTGGTATTTTTTCACTTTTATCTATACAATGTTGTTGGTCTTTAACTTAACGAACTTAATCTATCCATATTGTATGTATATTCATGGACTACCACCACCATCAACTTAACTGTTACGAACAGTTCGACGAACACGAAACGAACTTATTTGTTTATTTTTTTTTTTTATTCTGTTTCATTTAGTACAAAGAGTTGTCAAAAAGTACACAGTTGTCGGCTGCACTCACATTGCCTTCACCCAATTTCGATTAACATGTATTCGTAACAATAACAGAATATGTCAGAACATTACCTACACACATTCACTTTATAATAATCGTAACAACTCTGTATTGAACGCACAGCAACTAAAAAATCCTTTCGTGCATTACAGGGATGGTTTTTCACATTGAAAACATATGGATAATTAATTGTGGCTATACACCAGGGATGTCAGCGCCATACACAATTGTGGAAATTAATTCACATGTACGCTTACGCTCTTTTATTTTGCGAGCGTAAAATATAATTGTTTACTGAGAAACACTCTCATTCAGCGGGAATTATCGCAAATATCGCAAGGCCTGTTTTGAGGCCTCTAAACAGAAATAATATAAATATTTATGTATATAAATAAATATGCAATAACTGTATGTAGGTATGTACACCTTTTTTTGTTTTATTATCTTTTTTATTTTTTATTTATCCAGATAGGGAAAATATTATTGAGTTCTCGAAAAATTTAGACGGGGCGCTATATACTATATTAAAAAAAATTCCTTCAAATTTTTGTCGCTTTTTTCCTCAACATATCTTTGCGAACAAATATTTTCCGATTCGAAATACATTTGCTCAAAACAACGCAAAAAATTAACATCCGCAAACCTAAATAATGTTTTGTTGTTACGAAAATCTTCTCTTTTTATAATGGTGGTAAATACTTACAGAATATTTTTAAACTTAATGGGGTTATTATTTGCATTAGTATGAGCAAATGAATTTTCATTGTTGGAATTCGCAAAGGTATGTTGAGCAAAAAACGAAAAATATTGGAAAGAATTGTATTAGGTTGTAAAAAAACTTCAAATATTGTCAACTGCTCAATTTTTCCAAAAAATAAGCAAAGTTTTTGAGGTTCTAAATTAAATTTATTTATATAATTACTGATTGTGTATGTCCATAACTCAACATTTTTCGATAATTGTATTATTATTAATTGCTTTTAAGTCTTCATAGCAATAAATGTAAGATAACTTTAAATGGTCTGATAAAAAATTAATGAAAATCATGTAGGTACATACTATGTTTCCTCACATAATGCTGGCCCTGGTGTTTGCATCGCCCTTTCATGAAAATGTTTCCTAATGTAAGTTTCAGTACCTTACCTGATTTCCAAAAATTTAATCGAACATAAATGACCCATAGAAGCCGTTAATAAGGCCTCGCAATAGGCCTCGCAACCGCCCGCTGGGCATGTAAAAGATAAGAGTAATCTCACCAACACAACCATAATTGACATCACTGCTATACACATAACATGCTGTTTGTCTTTTCTTTGCATTCTCTCTTCGCGGTTGCGCCATCAAATTGTATTTTCTGTCATCCGGTTAATGTTCTAAAATCTAACGTCAAAAGGGTATCCTTTCTTTAACACAACTCTTACGCTCATATTCACAATAGAATAAAAATAATATATCGTCACAGAAAATGCAAAACGCCATTCTTAACAAAAAAAATCAAAATTGACTCTTATTAATTCTGAGCTATTAGATCAAAATACGCCATCCCTCAAAATTTAAAAATTTTCAGACAATGGACAACGATTTTATTAACATAACAAAAACACCCTATCTACAGATGTAATTATTTCTTAAATGCAAAAAGCCCTAACTAACACTGTAATGGCAAGGATGGCTCGTGTACGACAATTTGTTCCAAATTGTTTCAATTTCAATTGTTTAAATTGTTGCATATTTTCAGTATTTTTATTAAAAATAGTTTCAAAAGTTCTTAAAACTTTAAGTTCCGTGGAAGTTGTCGCCAATCTGTTTTTTTTACCGATAAACCAAGTGCATTTTCAAACAGAAGGAGAATTAATTTAAAAAATTTTAAAAATTAATGGTGACGAAGAAGGCAATTTAAAACAATTTAAAATAAATAAAAGGTAGAGTAATCAATTTATCCGAATGGAAGGCAAGGTATATAAAGGCATAACCAAAGGAAAGCTGATTGATCAAAAGCCTAGACAAATAGGAGACTCTTGGAGTCGAATTTGTTTGGAAACTGTCATGGAAAGAGAAACGGAATTATGAGATAACTTAAACAAAAAACGTTTTACATTTGAAGATTCCAGACGCGTACACCAAAAAACAAATATTTTTTAAAACATAATGGAAAACGACTGCAAGTGTGCAGAAAAATTTTCCTTTCGACGCTAGGCTTATGTGAAAAAATGATAAGAGCGTGGATACATTCCAGCAAATCAACATGCACTCAATAAACAACAGTGAAAGCAACAAATCCACAGTACCAGAAAAAGATTAGCTACTTGGCAAAGTGGTTTGGTGATTTACCTAAAGCTGAGTCCTTCTATCGCAGGAAATATTCCAAGAAGGAATACCTTGCTGTTGTTTTTAAAATTTTCAAACAAATTTATGATCTAACTATATATTCTGCATCATATAAAAGCAATAAAGAAATTGACTCAACATTCGTATAGTATAGTTTTCAACATTTTTAATACATATGGGTAATTCCATGTCAAATCGACCAAGAGTGGGACACGACCCCTTTCGATTTTAATGAAATTTGGTGAGAAGGTTCCTTTTATCTTATAAGGAACATTTATGAACGAAATAAAATTTTAAAATATTTTTTTCGAAAGTTATGTCATATTCAAAATGTCATAATTTCGCCAAATTAGCCGAATGTGTTGAGTTTATTTCTTCAATATCTCGAAACCTCCTGAAACTTTGAAGGAGGTGTTTTTTTCTTTTTTAGGATATGATTTTTTTTCTTCCGCAACCTTTAAAAAAATAATCTTAAAATAGAATTTTAATATTGTAATTTTGAGCAATAAGTACACTGTGCTAGTTGCAAAAAACAGACAAGCCGGGCACCTGGCATTTTAACCTAATTGGGGCACGCTGAATCCAGTGGTGCTAACCGTTTTTTTAGGTTAGCTCTTGTTTTCAAGATAAACCGTTATTTCGAAAATGTAGGAGGTTGCACTGCATATTTTCGCGTAACTCAAAAACGGATTAGTTTTTTATTGAAATTACTAAAAACCCCAAATTCCGCAATAAAAAATAAAGCGGGGTTAGTCATACATTTGACCCATCTAGGAGCATCCTACGCGCTACAGTGGCATTTGTAGTCCCAATTATTCTCTTTAAAATAACATTAAAATCATATTCGTGTGTAAAGTAGTTTTCGAGATATTGCACGCAAAGACAAAACATGGTTGTGGTAAACATATCTTAAGAGCAACATATTATGATAAGATTCATGACTGTAGTCACCATATTAATATTATTATTAAATCATAGTATCACTAAATATACTCTTTATATGACATCAAATTATTTTTCCCTTAATCATATTATTATTCTTAATTAATATTATTATTGAATCATAGTATCACTAAATATACTCTTAATATGACATCAAATTATTTTTCCCTTAATCATATTATTATTCTGTTAATTATACTAAGTTAAGAAGTAATCAAATTATTGTCATGTTAATCATAAGAAGCAGTCATATTATTATCATGTTAGTCATAATAAGCTAAGAAATTAATCATATTATTGTCATGGTTATCATAATAAGCTAAGAAGTAATCATATTATCTAACCTGATGATCGTAATAAATTAAGAAGCAATCATATCTTAATACATTTCGTAACTGTCATAAAAATATAAACTAAATCGATTTTTATTTTGTGGCTTTTTATAATTTTTTTTTATGGAAATCAAATAGAGGAGTTCACTATAAGGTTTGCAAAAGAGTTAATGCAAAATCAGTGGTTTTTATGGGCCACCGCGTATGTCCTTTCCGTTTTTGAGATGTTGATGTCATATTGCCTAATTTTAAACGCTCTTTAGTCTGGGTTTACACTATGAAAGTTTTCTTTCATAAAGTCTGACTTTATAGGTGAGAGGGGAAGAGAACAGGCTATTCTTCTCTCCCCTCTCACCAATAAACTCAAACTTTCTGAAAGAAAACTTTCATAGTATGAACCCGGACTTACATGTTTCTAAAAATTTTTGAAAAAACATGGGTCAATTCCGATTTTTTAACGTAATGACAAAGTTTAAAAAGTGCAATACCTAGCCCATAGTTTGCTCTAGAATGGGTTTTCGGCTCTCCTGAAAAATTTGTTTTAAGACATTCGCGGTTGCCCATGAAAACCACAGAAATATCGTATCAGTTTTATAAAATATAACTAAATCTCTGTGTGTTTTGTTGTTGGATTTTACAAAAAAATTATGATATTTTGCATTTGCACTATTAAATCCAGGGACCGTAACAGTTATTCCTTTTTTCATAAAAGTCAGACGAAAACAGTTATTTTTTGATTTTTATTTTTTTGAACAAGAATAACTGTTATTTTTTGATTTTTATTTTTTCGAGCAAAAATAACAGTTATTTTTTGATTTTTATTTTTTTCAACAAAAATAACAGTTATATATTGATTTTTATTTTTTCGAGCAATAATAAAAGTTATTATCTAAAGAAATGTGTACCAGAGAAGACTAAATTGCTTGTTTTGCATTTTTTAGCTGTTTTTTATTAAACCTGCTGTTTTTTTGCTTCTTTTACAATGGTGTTGTTTTTTTTTTTGGATTTTTTTGGTTTAAACTTCCCATTTTTGTATTAAAAACCCATTTTATTTTAAAAACAATCAACTGAAATCATAGTAGGCTGTTAAAAATAGAAATAAATAAAAAGTTTAAAAAATACCAAAAGAGAAAAGTAATAGAAATTTATTATTAAAAATAGTAAAAACATATGAAGGAGTCTTTAAAATTGAAGAAAATCGGCTCTTTTGCAATATATGCTGCTGCAAAATAAATTGTTCGAAAAAGTCTAATGTGGATCAACATATAAGATGTGGGAAACACCAATTGGCGTCTTCTAAAGCCTAGATTACACTATCTCACAAGTCTTACGTATTCCATAATACTTTGTGAGATAGAAATCTAATGAGTTTTGTTGCGACTGTCAAAAAATCAAATGTAACATGACAGTTTGTGTTCAGACCATCACACAAAGTATAAACACTTACACATGAAATAAAATGCAACCCTGATCCAATGAAAAGTATTATTGTTTAGAAAATTTTCAAAAAACGATGAAGTCGTATGGGATGTTAAACTTTTTTCATAATACTTGTCATTTTAGTGACACATTGCATTCACACTATCACACTTTGTCATGTTACTTGAGTTTTTGACATGTATTAATACAAAGTATAATAGTGTAATCTAGCCTTAAGCAAGAGAACCATCCACAGAAACTAATTACGGAATATCCAGTGACTCCAACTGCCACAACATTTCAAAAGGATCTTTGTAAAGCATTGTTAAAATCCAATATACCAATAAAAAAAAGTTAGTTCTCCCAGTTTCAAAAATTTCATTGAGAAATATTCTCAAATCTCGGTTCCGTCTAAAGGCCTAACCAGAATGTGAATAACGTGGCTTAAGCAACCGAGCGAATACATGTAAATCATATGTGTAAAACCATGTTGAACTTAAGGGAACTTTTTGTTAAATTTAATGAAACTGTAATTTGCTTAAGCAAAGTGCGAAACTAATCGCACATTCCGTACGGAATCAAAAGTTTTTTATTTTGTTTTTGTTTTTTTTAATGTATTTGAGAGGCTTTTTTGTTTATTTTTGACAGTAGCTTAAGTTTGTTTATGCACATTCTGGTTGGGCCTTAAAACTTGCATTCGCCAGAAATACATACCAGAATTGTATAGGGAATCTATAGAAAAAATGAGTCAAGCAGAATTGAAAGACAATAAATCTTATTTATTGAACATGCAAGTACTTGAAACGGCAAATGGCGCGTCTATTGCAGCATTTTGTAATACTTCGTTACAAATATTGTGGCCAGATGGTAAAGTAGAAAAGAAATCGAGTTTAGATTTGATATTAATTTTCTGTATATATGCATAAAATATAACAAAGTGTTACTTGTAGTAACGGATGCAGCTGCATATATGCTAAGTGGAATATCTTCTCTAAAGGCAATGTATCCGAACATGTTTTGCACATGGTATTCATCGATTAGCTGAATTCATTCAAACAAACTTTGAAAATGTCAATAAATTGATTTCCAATGTTAAAAATATTTTCTTAAAGGTAAATATAACTATTAATCAGAGGTGTTCTGGGAATCGAAAACGCAAGAATTTAAAAGTCGTTTTTTTAATATGATTTTTGTAGTAAAAGAATTTTATGACAAATATTTCTCTATTAAACAGAATTCTATAAAAAAATTATATAAAATGGATTAAGAGTGTATTAAAAAGAACTTGAAAGTTCTTGCGTTTTTTTTTAATATATATTAAATATATACGGCGGAATTATCAATTTTAGAGAGCACTAATGCTTTATCGACAGTTTTTGACGGACTATGCAAGATCGTGGACCAACAATATAAAAAGAAATTTGAGAAAATATTAAAAAGAAATCCCGGATATCAGCAGTTTTTGGGAATAAAATATATTTTAGAGTCTGGTACTGTTCCAAAAGTTGAATATGTAAAAAGTTTGTCCACTAATGAAATTCTTAAATTTAAATATGCACCGTCCACCTCCGTTGATGTAGAAAGAAGCTTCTCTTTAAACAGATCGACGTAGAAAATTAAAATTTGAAGACATAAAAGCCCACATGATGGTATATTATAATAATTTTGATGATGTGGAAGAATTATAATAAAACATTTTTTAGTGCTTTGTTTTGCTGTTTTATCAATTTTTTGTTGCTTTTTTTATAATTTCTTTTTCCTGTAAAAGTATTGAATATTGCTTTTTTTGTCTTCTCTGATAATTACACATTAAAATAAAAATTTAAAGTCAACTAAATTATTAAATCACCGTACATTTCTTTAGAGAATAACTTTTATTTTTGCTCGAAAAAATAAAAATCCAAAAATAACTGTTATTTTTGCTCGAAAAAATAAAAATCAAAAAATAACAGTTATTTTTGTTCAAAAAAATAAAAATCAAAAAATAACTGTTAAGTTTGATCGAAAATATAAAAATTAAAACTTTAAAAATCAATATATTTTATCATTGAAAAGTGCATAAGGAATAATATGGTATACTTGAATCAGTTTTTCGACATTTACTTCTATATGCTTTTTTTGTTTTAAAATTCCAATATAACTGTAATTTTTGGTCCCTGATTATATCACTAATACTGAATAAACTCCGCTTATATTTTAATTATTTTAATTTCTTTCAACTTATTTTTTTATGGGAATTTATCTTTAAAATAATAAACCGCTCACAAATTAAATAAACGACACAACTGATTAAAAATTATTTTACAAATGGCGCTAACATAATATTATTAGAGTAAAAATAGTTTGATTGCATCTTAAACATAATATGATAAATGTATAGAAATGATATGATTAAGAGTAAAATAATATGTTTTGAAAGTTATCATAATTTAGTTGTTAGAAAAATAATTATTTTCGATCAACAATACTCAAATTTATAATTGCGATCAACATTAATATGTTTACAGTAACTATAATATTGTTGATATTAAATAAAAATATCAATTATTTGTGTACGACAACAATATATTGTTACATTTAACATAGTGTTGTTGCCGTAACCATGTCCAACCATATTTTTTCTCTGCGTGTGAACAAATAAACTCAGCACATTCGGCTAATTCGGCGAAATTATGACATTTTGAAAATGACATAACTTTCGAAAAACAAATTTTCAAATTTTTTTTTCGTTTATATATGTTCCTTATAAGATAAAAGGAACCTTCTCACCAAATTTCATGACCCACTCTTAGTCGATTTTAAATGGAATTACCCATATAAATATTCCCTTTTTAAACATCGTAATGACTAGGGATGAGATTTTCAAGCACTAAACAATCGAAAATATGCGCTAAAAATATGCACTAAAAAAGAAAATATGCACAAAAACTTAAAATATTTCTATAAAAACTCGTTTTTTAATTAAGAAAGGAATTCAACTATCTTTAAAAATTAAAAAATTAATTTAAATTATTGTTTGTTTAAATAAATAAGTACAGTTTAATGTCCTGTACTTAACACTTTACACTTTGATTCCAGGGCCCTGTTTCTTCAACTGCAAGTTACAAATCTACAAGTAAAATACGTTAAAAAGCAAAAAATTTTAAAATTTTTGTTTCAAATGTATTTTACTTGTAGATTTGTAACTTGTAGTTTTGAGGAACAGGGCCCAGATCAGATCAAAAATATTTGAAACTTTGTATTTTAATCTCGGGAGTTTAGTGCCGTTCCTAAGTTGTTGTTGGGTTTGCACTCTTGCAATGGTTATTTAGATTAACGTTGGTTTGACAAATAGGGGATGATTTTCATTTACAGGCAATCTATAATGAAGAGTGTAGTTATAATTACTCACAGAGTAATTATAATACAACAACGTGAACAACAATAAAGGGGATTAGTTTCGTGTTTGGATAAGGGGGCTGGATCTTGGGCTAATGCTCACCTCTTACTAAGTCCACCGTTGAAATAATGATTAAGGTAAGTAGGTATTTAATTAATAATTCACGGTTTATTAAGCAATTAATTCATTTAGTTGGTTAAGGTTTAACGCTAGGTAAGTATAACTTTAAGGTAAGTACTAGTAGCTAATGTAAGTTAACTTTAGGTAACGTGGTAGTTATAAATTTGAAGTAAGTATAAGTTTTATGTAAATTTAACGTTTATGTAAATTAACTTTAGGCTAAGCACGGAGGCGAGTTAAAGTTGGCGGATCAGACAAAGTTGTTAATTGCGCAACGTACAAAGGGCAAGTAAGTTTGCATCGCCAAGTTAAAAAAAATGGATGATTTGCAATTTTCCAATCGGGTGAAAATTTCCCTCTAGTTTTACTTTTAGCGAGTACTAAATGTGGTGATGCCAAATTTAGTGCTGTACATTTTACGTTAGTACTATAATTCATTCAAATACTTAAATAATGTAGATACTACAATACTTATATTAATATGTAAGAAAATACTTAATATAAAAATTATAATTCATAACTTCATGTGGATTATAATTTGAGGGTTCAATCTCCATTGAACAAACTTATTTAATTTTTTTTTGCAAAACGTTTTCGATTTTTTTTTTTTTAATTTGTTGGACTATTCTTCCTTCCTTAATTAGTTATTGTTTCACAAATATATCCGTAGTTGGATAATACAAATGATAATTGAGATCTTATGTTATTTAAATTTAATATTTCTTTTAGTTGATTAATTGCATACTCATCCGTATCAAAAAGCTCTTCTAACATTCTAAAATAACTCAAAAAAAATTTGAATAGAATTCTGAAGCGTCTGGCCAGGCCCCATCTTGTTACTACCGGCTGCTGTGAAAGAGAATCCAAGGGATTACTTTTCATTTAAAATTGTTTATTTTATCGAATTGGCTTCTAAATTCTCTGCAATGCGGTTTAACCCATGTGCCAAGCAAGTATCTTGTAACAGTTCTGGATAAAATATTTTAAGCCAATTGGAATCCTTAAGCATGTAAGATGCGGCATCGGCTTAAAATATAGGGATTTTTTGTCGAAATCATGAAGATCTTATATTTAAAGCAAAGCTCCTAGAGAATTTATTTTTTGATTTTAAAATTGTTTTTGGAAGGTTTTTTTTGTGTATTAAAAATTGTTTTTTGGAACTTTTTATGTACCGTAAAAGACAGGAAATTGAGGTCGCTGGTTTCAAATCGATACTCCATTTTTCTCTATCAGCTCCACTTTTCGAGATATACTGTTATGTCCAAAATTAAGGCACTTTCGATACGGTGGCATGTCATAACGTACAGTCATAACGTCCAATGTCATAGTGTCCAAAAAGTGTCATGATGTCCGTGGGAATTAAGACACTTTGCAAATGGACATTATGTCATTTTAAAACATGTCATAATGTCCATAATTACTAAGACGTTAAATACAAAAAAAGATCTACATACACGCAGAGAAAAACACGTTTTACTATGGTCACAACCAACAAAACTATTTTTAAAGAAACTTATTTAACCATAATATGGTTGTCGGTGACAATGATTTGGTTAAATTAAACATAATATGGTTAAACAAAATTTAGAAATGGTTTTGTTGTTTTTTCTCTGTGTGTGTATATTAACAGTCTAATTCATAAACGCATAATTGAAGCTTTATAAGTCATTAATAAGCAAAAGTCGAAAATAAGTATTTATAAATGTTTAATAGCCCAATAAAAAATGGAGCTTCCAACGAAGCAGGTTTGTAAGGGAGAAACATAAAAGTTTCGCTTACCATTGCGCTTACGGAAGACATGAATTTTATATGGCGAGTTCCCACTTTGAAGCAATACATTTTTGACACATAAAGCGCATTATTCAGCGCACATAAAAATTGTTGGATGTAACGATCAGCTTTACACACTGAATGTTTTGATACAGTTATTTTTAGTGTTCTCCCTTACAAACCTGCTTCGTGGTAAGGGAATGCCGTAGCACTTTAAATGTTTTTTTTTTTTTTTAATAAAAGTTGTTGAGAGTTCTTTCACTTACTTTACTGCATTTCTGTATGTCTTATTGCGTAGCGCATAATTGTGCGCTTATTTTTTTAAATGTACCTTTAGTGCTTGGCAAAATGATGAAATTTTTTATTGGGAGCCTATTAAACGTTGAAAAAACGTTTCATAAATTTGAGATATTTATAGTAGCCTTTACCCTACTTTAAGCGTTTAATAAAGTGATATTTCAATGTTTGTTAAAATAAAATTTTAATAATTGGATGAAAAATTAAACATATTTGACTTTTTATTTATTTTAATAAAAAAGTTAAATACGCATAAAAATTTTTTTTTCTAGAAAAACGATAACTAATGTTTGAATTAATTTTTAATATAAGCTGCTTGATGGAATAACGTGGGTCGCGAGATACTTATGTATGTTCTCTGTGAAACTCAAAGTCGTTATAACTTTTTGCATAAATTATAAAAAGCTATTAAGATTTATTTCAAATAATGTAAACCTCTTTTTTACCATTCATTACACTTATATTTTAAAATGTCTTTCAAATAGGTATAGTTAATATTTGTTAAAGTAAACACAAAGTAGAAACCACATAGTATATCGTCTGTTGCTTACTGGTTTGCAGCACGGAACAAAAATGTTTTGTTCTACATGATTTGAATATTTTAAATTTTGCATCGAAAATTTGAATTATAGCACAAAAAGTGACAAATGAAACAAAACAATTAGAACTGTAAAATTAAGGATATCAGGCAATGCTAGAGCTAGATATCTCTAAATATATTCGAGACATCAAAAAAGGTATTAAATGTTATAAAAAAGGGTGTCAATATTATTATATAGAATTGATTAAAAACTAAATTTTAAAATTGGTTAAATTATTCATTTAACATAAAGCTGTATAATCTCTTTTGGGACATACAGAGTTTAAGCAGTAAAAATTTGATATTGATATAATTTACATATTTCGTTTCTATTTCAATAATATGTATTTTATTAACAAAAAAAAACATAACATTAATTAAAATATTACGTTTTAAAAACAGAAATTAATTTTAAATTGAAAACATAACAGAAATTCACTTAAAATTCGTTCGTTGTATGATATTTTTATGTACCCGTCAGAGAAAGCCAAAAAGTTATATTTTTAATACTTATAACCTATTCATACGCCACCGAGCACGAGTACAGGCAGGTATGACTACCAATAAGTATGAGCATGAATAAGTTTGTATATCGACCGGTATGAGTATGAACAAACTCGCATGCTTATGGGTAATCCTTTGAATGCGTATGAGTAAAGGCATGTATCGTAACCCTGTAGTCAATAAAATAGTCAGTTGCAAAAAACACTAACTATAAATTAACTTTTTTTTTAAATGACTACAAATTGGTTTAAATCTCATGCAGATATCAACCAAAAAGGCACACGTAAAACACAAATAAATGCAAAATAAGTAAAACAAGGATGCCATGAAGTCAAATGAAAAAAATATATACAAACATTTTAAAATAATTAAAAATTAAATCAATACAAATCTGTTTATGTACTAGCAATTACATATGTGGCGTATTTATTTCAGGACTACTATAGATCATCATTTTGGGCAGTTTAATGCAAAATTTTCATAAATAATTGTTTCTATATCAAATTTTTTAAAGTCAACAATCGTTTTTCAATAAAATTTTGTTGAATTGTACTCAAACGATTTTGAAAAACGCATTTATTTGTGATTTAGCAATTTGGAAAAAAAATTCTGGCAACATTTATGAAAAAATTTAACAAAAAAAAAATGTTTGAAGTCAATGCTATAACTATGGGTGTGTCTGAATATGTGAGAGCTAGAAACACAATAAGTATGATAACATACATGAATGAAATCAAATGCGCATGGATATACACAAGTCTGAGAATAAACAGATACGAGTACGCACACGTATTGAAAATTGTCGATATGTGCTAGAGTACTTTAATTTTTTTTATACTCATTGGCTTTCTCTGGTACCCGTATCGTTTTATCCCTAGTTGTATGCATCACTATTACAAAAATTACAATTAAAACAACATGATGTTGCCAACATAATAATACAAAACTAATATAAACGTTTAATTGTTAATCCTCCTAATAAGCGTTTATAAATTAGATTTTTTATTAATGGTTTATAAAACAAAAAGTGTTTGATAACTATTGTATTCATTAAAGCTGAAACAAGAAATTTTTATGGATTAGACCGTAAATATATAACAGAAACACTTTTGGGCGCAGGGATTTTCTACTTTATGGTATAACAAGTACCGGTTTCGCTAAGTAAAGCTTCTAAAAACTTCAATACATATGTGACAGCGCATAGAGAAAGGGACCAGTAAGGTAAAGGGAACAGTAAAAACCAACTACAAAAAACAAGAGGTAGGGACGACCTACGCGCGTTTTCAAGGTTGACCAACAAGGTTGAGATGTGTCGCTTTCAAATGAGACCAATACCAACACGCTCAGTGATGGTACACCAAAGATACACGTATTTAAACCCTTGGGTCCCTTTCTACTTTCCGCGTCACATACATTGGAATAACTTGAAAACGGTTGACCATATTCAGTTAACAAAAAATCAGAAACTCGGCAACAGTATTATCTTTAAGCCGTGCTTACATTGTTTTCACATTTGCCTTAAACATTCAGAGATATGGTTGAATTTTTGAAGAAAAAAATGAACATTTAAAAAAAACCAATTTTTTGTTCCTTAAAAATTCATAAAAAAATAAAAATGCGACAAAAATCACAGTTTTGGTCTAAAAACATTTGTCTTAACATAATTTCGAATGAAATAAGGTTTATTTCATTGTAATCAGTGCACAACTTTTGATTTTATTCGCAATTTACTGAGAAAACTGAATATCGATTTCCATACAAAAAGGAAAAAATGTTCATTACACACATACCTATTTAAAAAGTTTTTTTATGGAAATCGATATTCAGTTTTCTCAGTAAATTGTGAATAAAATCAAAAGTTGTAAGCAATGTAAGCCAGGCTTAAAAATAATACTGTTGCCGAGTTTCGAATATTTTTGTTGACTGAATATGGTCAACCGTTTTCAAATTATTCCAACATAAGTATATAGTTAAAGTGCCTTAATTTTGGACATAACGGTATATCTCGAAATGTAGAGCTGATAGAGAAAAATGGAGATTAGCATTGAAATTAGCGACCTCAAATTAGTAAAAATTTGCAATCAAATTAAAATTTACTCATCGTGTTTTTTTACCAGAGCAGTCAAAACAAGAAGAAACAACAATATTTACGTTGAAATCAGAATGTGAACAAATTTACCGTATAACACATACACGTGTTTGTGTGATGTTGTTTTCGCTCATTTACTACTGCCCACAAAGTCTGAGTTCATACGGCTCATGTCTTATTGACAAAATTCTTCCTTTTTCCTCTTTGAACATGAATTGGCGTTCAAATGATTCATGTCATGTTGGCGACATGTGCTTTTTTGATATTGAAAACAATAACAAAATCAAGGCGAATTCAACTACAAGTGGTGTCGGAACTACAACAATCCAAACACAACAGAAACAACATACGGTTTTTTGCATTGCATTGTTAGTGCCATTAGCTCGAAATTTCAACCATTATTAGCAAAACACTAACAAATCAAAACAAATAAGCCCGAACTGTCAAAATCAGATGCCGTTTCGACACCACCTGTAGTTAATTCGCCTTGAACAAAATTAAACAACGAATAAAAAAGCAAAACGTAAAGACAGTGCATGCATCTGTGTACTCGTTTTCCCCACTCTCGCCTACAAAGTAGCAATCTTGTCAATAAATGATGAAACAGAACTGAGTCTTCAACTTCAGGCAAAAATTTTAAAGCCCATAATCAAAACGTCGGCAGTAACTTCAAATTCTCTCTCATTTCTTTCGTTTTCTTTTGTTCTTATTTTTCTTTATTTACAAAATGTATGAAATTGAATGAAAGTATGGTAGCATTGTTAAGAGAATAAGTGTCTATATGTGAGAGCATTAGAAAAAACGTCCTCAAAATAAAATTGATTTTATTTCTCGACCGCATTCTCTGGCATGATTTTATGTCAAACTGTATGAAAAACATCGTTCAGCCCCAGTTCTGTTTCATCATTAAAATTGATTTTATTTCTCGACCGCATTCTCTGGCATAATTTTATGTCAAACTGTATGGAAAACATCGTTCAGCCCCAGTTCTGTTTCATCATCAAGACATGAGCCGTATGAACTAAGACAAAACTGAAAATCTTGAATTCATTGTTGCATGCATAAAAATTAATGTATTAAACACATTCACCACAGCAGGCTACACGAACACACGACTGCAAATGCTGATGGGTGCAATTATAGTCGTGTAGTCAGATACTGAATTATGTTTGTTGAAGACGGCACACAGTGCTCTGTCCCCATATAACGAAGGGGCATAAATAGAAGGAGTTGTCAGAAATTTTTGAAATTTCGTACACTAGCATAAAATAGCTTAATTAAGAAAAATATGAATTTTTGGAGAAATCGGTTCAAGGACACGCCTACCTCCCATGTGTCCTGAAATGGAAAAATGTAATTTTAGCTTCAATAATGCCCACAAAACTACAAAAATGGTCAGGCTAATACACACACAACTAGAAACGTGTGTGCAAATTTTCCTTTAAATCTGAACAAGGACTCAAGGTCCTGCCATATATCCTTTTTCTTAAAAATGCTATTACACTTTCATTTCATTATTTATCCAATCGTAATAAAATTTGGTATGGAAATTGATATTTGTTAGATATATATGTGTGCCGAATTTTGGTAGAATCGGATTATTAATGTGAAAAATACAAAAACTACATTTAATGAAAAATGAGTTAAAAACGCTTAAAATGCTCTTGCAAAAATAACAAGTAAGAAAGTATAATTGGTCAAGCCCGACCCTATAGTATAGTATTTAAAAACAAATTTCCTAGAGTGTAATCTATTTTGGACCCATGGGCAATCATGGACCCGCCAGAACAAAATTATGTTATGAGGTTAAGATTCGTTTAAAAGTTCTTTCTCCCGAATATTGTTTAGATATCTTAAGCTCCGTATATGAGTTTTTTGGATGAGGGTTTATATGGAACCTATAGTTTATTTTGGACCTATCTGGACAACATTTTGTCATGACTTAGTAGCTATCGTAAAAGTCATTGTCGCCAATTTGTATGTAAATACTAAGATTTTTAAGGAAGCTGTCATTAAAAGCTTTTTCGGGAGAATGATTTGTATGGGAGCTATGTTCAAAAATAGAAAGATTCCAATAAAATTTGATAAGCTAATTTTGATTGCAATAAAATTAGTTTGGTTTGGACCAAATTTAATCTTGCCGATGTAATAAGATGGCTTTTGTAAAATTATGGACCGATTCGTTCCATTTTTAATAGGCTTGGTCCTTGTACCAGTCAGAGCCTCTGGGACAAATTTCATCAAATTGTCTCCGAATTTGCGATCTGTATGCACAAGGTTGCATGGACCGCCAGCCGGCCGGACGGACATCGTTAGATCGACTCAGAAGTGTTTCTGAGCCGATCTAATGAATTATTTGGAATTATTTCTTATTATATTCCTAATTTATTTTCTTTAAGCTAATTTATTTATTATTTACATATGTATGTTCATATGTTTTAATTACAATAAATCATCTTCAGTACTGCATTCTTCCAAAAAAATATTGCCGCTCAACGAAACATTTGTTTCGTCATCTTTAACTGGATCATCAACATTTTCTCTCAGTGTATATTTCTCAACTTCTTCAAAAAATATATTTTTTTTTAGTCTTTGGATTCCTGTTTGAAGATAACAACGGATCTGAGGAATGTATTAAATGAGTCATTAAATCTTTATGAGTGTCGTCGTGACATTTTTCTCGTATGGGAAAGTCTGGTTTTTCTCACGATTTTGTGGTTGGCTACCAATGCTTCTTCGGACAAGCACCCTGAAATTTATTTTAGTTATTAGTTACGTTTCATTATAATTACATAAAGCCACTTTAATACCTTAATATTTCTTATTATGTTCCTAGTTTATTTTTTTTAACTAATTCAATCTATAAAAATTTGAGCGAAAATCACGAAAATAGCATTTTTTTAAAATAAATTTGTTTTCAAGTTGTGGTAAAATTTTTTCAATTTTTTTATCTTGTAGTTATTAGAAAACAGTCTAAATATTCGAAAAAAAACCCATGGACGGTATTTTTCTTTTTTTTTTAATATTCCATCAAAGTTAGGAAATTTTTAGAGCTTAAGTAAATAATAAGCATTTTTCAAACCAATAAAAAATATGTATATGAGCATAATTCCCCTTTATAGTTGGTTTAGAATATAGTTAGGTGTTACAGAAAAAAATTTGAATCTCGTTATCCAGAAAATGAATTTTTTACAATTATTTTCTTGAAACAATAAAAAACCAAGGGCATTTGTGATTTCAGCGCCCTCTTATGCCGTAAAATGCAGGCAAACACAAAAAATTTTTTATACATATATTGATTTTTGTTGCTTTTTATTGAACGGTATTTTTCTTTTTTTTTAATAACGATGTCAAATTTTATTGAAAATAATGAAAAAAAAAGTGACAGTTTTCTTATAAATGACAAGAAAAAACATCACAAAAGAAAAATAAAACGATTTCTTTTATGTCAATAGTTATTGCTTCAGAAAACTAAAGGCCCAACAATAATGCGCTTAAGTTGGCTTAAGCGAATGAGCGAATACATGTAAATTATATGAGGCAAACCATATTGAACCTAAGGAAACTTTTTGCTAAGTTTAATGAAACTGTCATTTGCTTAAGCAAGGTGCGATTAGATTCGCTCATTCCGTACGGAATCAAATGTTTTTTTATGTTGTTTTTGTTTGTTTAAATACATTTGAGAGACTTTTTGTTAATTTTTGACAGTAGGTTAAGCAAGACTATGCATATTATGGTTGAGCCTTAACTGCGGCAAAATTTGCTGCATAACCCCGGGTTAGGGTTGCCAGACGTACTGTTTTTAACAGTACATGTACTGATTTTTGTCAATTGTACTGTTTTATGCACAACACCCAAAACAGTACGCAAATGTACTGTTTTTTACACTTTGTACTGTTTTCTGTACTGATTTTTAAGTTTAGTGTCCAAAAAACAAAGATATTAAGAAAAATCGTTTTTAAATAAAACACATTTGGGAATTTTTAACGGTATGCTATCAAGCCATATTGTCTCATTTTGAGGGGTAAATTTTGCCCTTTTTCCCAACTCTTAAACAAAAGTATACAAGACGGCACTTATTAGGGTTAAAAGAATTCTCGAAATTTCGGGCATTGAAATTTTTGAATTTCTTGAAAGGGCGTTTGGTACAAGTCAAAAAAATATACTAAATGTACTTCTGACCTAAAAGACTATTTCAGATGTCTTCAGTAGAATTGTATGGCAGTTCTTTTCATAGAATATATTAACCCTCTAACACTCATTTTAAGGGGTAATTTTTGTAATTTTTTTAACTTCTACACTAAAACGGTACGTTAGAGGGTTAAAATATTCTATGAATATTTTCTGCATCAAATTTCACTAGCTGTCTTCCAAGACCAAAAAAGCGTGCAATGTATGTAAAACGGGTTTTCGAAAAATTAAAAAAAATCAAGGCCCGGAATTTCGAAAACCCGTTTTACTTGCATTGAATAATTTTTGGTCTTAGAAGACCCCTAGTGAAATTTGATGCAGAAAATATTGGTAGAGCATTTTAACTCTTATAAGTGCCGTTTTAGTATCCTTTTTTTAAGAGTTGGGAAAAAGGGCAAAAATTACCCCTTAAAATGAGAGTTAGAGGGTTAATAAATTCTAAGAAAAGAATCGCAATACGATTCTACTGAAGACATCTACAATTATTTTTTAGCTCAGAAGTACATTTAGTATATTTATTTTGTCTTATACCAAACGCCATTTCAAAAAATTTAAAAACTTTAGGGGCCCATATTTCGGGAGCCCGAGCTAATTTTTCAAAACCTTTTTGCAGATTTGCTCTACTAGTAGTCTACTTTCATTGCGCGGTGCAAGTGTTGAGGCTGGTGGCGATGACCCTTATTTTGTTGCACACTCTATTTTACAATATTTAGTTTAAAGAAATTGTTGTTTTGCAAACAAAAAAGTTGTAAAGTAATTAGAATTTTTGTACTGCGTCTATTGTTTTGTCAAAAATACACTGATTAAATAAGGAGTTGCTCAAATCCTTCATATATTTTCATGTTTTTATTTTAAGACATATGACTACCGTTTAAATTAAAGAAAGAAACAAATGTTTTCTGAAATTTATGCGATAGTTCGACAATATGTGTGTGGTGAAAATTGCTTTAAATACCAATATGTTTTAAGAAAATTCTACTAACCCTAAACTAAGATATTTAAACATTATACATTGGAAAATGATACAATGGCCAAATGCTTCGTTTGTGGTGTATGCTTTATAAACGCAAATGGTGTGATTTTGTATATGAAATACCATTAAATGTAAATCTTTCCTTTGATGTTGATGTTTGAAGACTATTTCTTTATATTATTGGTGTTCAAGAGTTGTAAATATTTAGTTATGTTTTCGTAAAAAAATGTACTGTTTTTTTCTTGAATGTACTGTTTTTTCATAACCAATGTACTGTTTTTCCGAATTCAAAATCTGGCTACCCTAACCCGGGTCTCCACGTAGCAATATTTATTGCGGCAAACGTCAAATTTGATTGCTCCATAAAATTTGCGACGTATAGACCGCATATTGCTATGAGTGGCAATCCATTGCGCAATGATTGCTCTTCTTATTGCTTGAGCAATTATTGCTTAGCAATCTGCTGTCAAATCAGTTGTAATTTATCTGACATTTCATTTCTCTGTACGGTTGGTTATTTATTAGTGTGTTTATTTATTAAAAAAACAATCAAGAAAAAGCCGTCAAGTGAAAAAATATTTCAACAAAATACAGAAAAACTTTTTATATATTATATTTTTAAATAAACGTCAATATCAACAAAAGCAAACGACGAATTTGTTTTTTTTTTTTGTATATTTTTATTTTTTCAATAGAACAATACAAGTTTTAGGTTTTTTTTTCATACGCAAATAAACAAAAAAGCAATACAAAACACAGCTACGACAATTACAAATTATTATTTTATTAATTTAATTAATTAAATTAAAAAAGAAAATTTAACAATCACTTCAAAACACAACATAAAACATTTGTTATAAATACAGCCACAAAACTTTATACAGCTACTCGAGGTGAAAATTGCAAATTTATGGCAAAGCAATAACAAGTGTTCTCCAGCAATATAATCAGCAATTATTGCTCCATTGTTCTGTCATTGTTCTACCGACGTTATTGCTTGTACTTAGCAATAAAAATTGCTACGTGTAGACCCAGCGTAAATAAAACTTTTGACACATGAAAGTGATGCCAATTTTCTTGAAAGTGATATTTGTTCGAACGTAAAACTTTACTACTATAGTAGTGATATCCAACAACTGCATTTACGAAAGTACCCTATATCAATAACTGTTTAGGTTAAAACTAGATCAAAGAAGTGTTGGTATTATAAGAAATTACTTCGAAATATCTTTCTCATGATGTATTAAAAATTCCTATTTATTAGTCCGTTAAAAGCAATTTTCAAAAATAAATATTTTTTTTAAAAGATTTTACTAAAAAACTTAATTTTTTTTTTAAATATATTTATTAAAACATAATCTGCCGTATTCATAAAAAATAAAATATGTTTGAAACGTGTTTTAAGGCAAAATGTTCATAAAAATTTTTCTTAAAATACAATTCAAATCTATTTTGATTTTTTATGAATACGGCAAAATATGTTTAGGAAATAATACTTCAAGCTTTTATATACCATATTTTTAGTAGCTCCATCATATAGATTTTTTTATTTATTAATCTTTAAAAAAATATGTACATACAGGTATCCCTTGATTTACACGGTACTTCATTTACGCGATTTAGATATAACACGGATCAATAATAGTAACCTTTTTTGAATTACGCGCTTTTTTTGCGCGGTTTTTATAAGACACACTCAAAAAATTATAATAATCTTTATTTTACGGGAATTGCAGCACTGTGATTCAAAAAATTTCATCAACTGTGTGCTAAAATAGATCTGCACAAGTGCATACTGACATATTTTACAAAAATTAAAAGATTTTTTTTACAATGTACCTAAAAGTTTTTGCATTAAAAATTTTTAATTTACTGCTTAATGGAAATTTTTACAGGTTACTGCAATTTTTTTCAGTAACCTGAACATTTTTTTTAATTTTTTCAGAAAGCAGTAAAATTTTATTTTGTTTTAGTGCCCTGGCTTACTGAGCAACCTAAATAAGAGCGGAAGCGTTTTTTGTATGTCAAAACTTCTCATTTGCATACAATTTATACGAAACAAACCATTAGAATGCGAATTAGAAACCACCCGGCTGATAAATCTTATTTGACAGATCGCTATGTCGGTTTGTTTTATTGAAATTGTATTTAAATAAAATTTTCATGTTTAAAAAAACGTTTGCCGCTTTTGTTTAGGTTGTTCAGTTAGTTTGTTTTTGACTATTTTACAAATGACATGATTTTCTTACATTTTTGATTTTAAATATTCAAATGTGTTTCAATAATTTTTTTTGTTCTATTTTAATTCAAATGTTTTATAAAAATATAATAACAAAGCTTTAAGCTACGTTCACAATCAAAAAAACAATTTAGTTTTTTCTTCTGTCTTTTTTCTTCCCAAAGTATTTCATATATTTTCCTTTCATTTTTAGAACAAAAATGTAACTAAAAATTTTTTAAAAATGTAACTAAAGTTGACTCAACTAGAACTCCAGCAACAATTTGTATGAAATTGTTTCTGACGTTTAAAATAATTTTATTTAGTTTTGAATGAAAATTTTAGCAAAATGTTTTCAAAAATACAAATAAATGCATAATATTGTTGTGGCTAAAATTTGCAAACGGTTTCTTGCTGCAAAATGTGTGTAGCTACAAAAGAAATTGTTGCTCTATTATGAACACCAAGTGAAAATGTTTTTTTGATTGTGAACGCAGCTTTATACATATCATTATAAAGAAATATCATTTAATTTAAAATAAATTTTTAATTCTATATGTTTTTGATTAGCGCGGTTTTTGGACCCAAAAATTAAATTTTGTATGCATCGCATGTCTTGATTTACACGATATATTAAATTTCTGGTCCCATAAACGGAATTTGTACCAGATCTGAACCTTGTTTTACACGAATTTCATTTACACGTGCTTTCTTCGGTCCCAACAGACCGCGTAAATCGAGGGTTACCTGTATGTGTATTATAATATGTACATAATTAATTAATTAAGTGTTCCGCAAGGCCGAAAGCCCGCAATACAGAAAAAGTTTTTAGGCAAGTATCTAAGGGTTAAATAAATAAATATCGACATAATTTAAAGATAAAGACAATTTTGTAATATGAATATTGTAGTATTAATATATAATATTACCTCTTAATTGGTAAATCGGTATGCTTTAAACGCCATGTAAAACTCATTTTGAAGCATTTTCCAATGATTCCCATTTTTTATAGATTAATTTTTTACCTAAATACATAGATATAAATAAAGTATTTTGCAACTTTTGCGACCTTTAACTTCTTAACTAGGAGCATTGGCGCGAAAAACATGTTCTTATAGACCTTCTTTCAAGAATACTTAAAAAATTATATAAATATCAATTTGGTGTTGAGGCTAGTTAATTTTCGGGGGGGGGGGGTTGCTTTAATACCATGTGAGATAAGGGCATGATGGCTTTATCTCTCATATAATAGGGAAATAAAGCTTTTTTTATTTCAATGGGAGATAAAGCCATCATGGTCTTAGCTTACATAGGCAATATTAGAAAATGGCTTTACCTCTCATTTCAGTTCCGGAGACACTAAAGTTAAGTATTGAAATCTGGCTTCGCATACTAAAGTATTGAGCAATAAAGCCATCATGGCCTTATCTCACAAGGTTTTAAAGCACCCCCCCTAATTTTCTTGTTTCAAGCCGATTCTTTTCTGTTAAATAAAAAAAAAAATAAAAATGTTTAAGCACTCATTCTTTCGTGAAAATAATCATTGCCATATACACACATGTATTCTATTTTTGACATATTGAAGTCAGTAACTTGCTGTCTCGAATGTGTTTAAAGCATCAAGGCTCAGTTATGCATTATGCGCCCCATACACGGTTCAATTCAGTTGTCAACTGAGTCTTTCAACTCAGTTGTCAACTTCATCAACTGAATTGAAAGATTTTTAATTTATTTTAAAATTTAATGAAATAAAAGACATTTTTTAAAATACTTAACTACAAAAATTAATTTTGACAGCTGATCAAGAGACTTGAGCACACACAGTACAATCGAATTGAAAGACTTAGCAGTCAACTTGAAAAAATCAAAATCTTTTGATTTTTCTTTAACCAACTCGACAACCGTCAAACTAATCAACTGACAAGGCCATACACGCTTTGATTTGGACAACAACCGACTCAGTTGACAATTGAATTGAATCGTGTATGGTCTGCTTTAAACACATTCACCACAGCAGAACACACGACTACAAATGCTGCTGGGTGCAATTATAGCACAGAATACACAGAACTGTCACGAGACGGAAGATTTTTTTTTTTTTTTTTTTTGTTGTCTCTTTCAAAGAAAGCTGCCCTTTTGCATTTCTCTTTTCATTATCTTCTATGCCGCAATACAATGAACGCAAATTTATTTAGTTAAGATTTATTTACAAAACTGTTATAAAAATTAACTTTTAAGTTCACCACAACACGAGTAAATAATAGGTGTGTACCACAAGATCTCGGGCAAGTTCGGACTAATGAGAGAAAAATGAAAATGACTCTCTAAATTTGCCGAATTATCCAAAACTGCTGGAACGCAAAAAACCATTTTCGCACTTCTTAAAATACTAATGCTGCTTACTTTTCGAATTAAGATCTATTTAAGTGATTTTAGACGCTTAAAAGTAATAACATAATAAAACCAAAACATTTGCATCATTATAATTTTTTATATTTTGTTGTTTTATATTAAAGATTAAGGGAAATATCTATGCAATAACGTTTTAACCACTTTAATTTTTTTGCAAAATACTTAAATTTGGTTTTTTAATATGTTTTTTAATTAAAACTAAACTTTATCTTTTGCTTGTAAATTTCCTGAATTATTTATCAGTTCATATGTAAACACAAACAGCTGATTGTTTTTTATTGCCCGAACTTACCCAAAGAAAAAGTTCGTGCAAATTTGTACAGGAAATGAAAAATATTTCTCTCCCAATTACTCTCTTAATTGCACAAAAATTGTTATGTGGAACGCTTTTGGGTAACTTTGTGCAAGTTCGGACTGTTTCGTTATTCATGTGGAACAGAGCTAATATTTGAGTAAGTAAATAACCAGCGATGCCAACTTAGTGCTTTTGGCACTATTTATGGTGCTTTTTGATGCCTCAAAACGCCAAAATTTTATTCATAGTGCCAAACTAAAAAAAAAAGCACTAACTTGGTGCTTTTTCAATTTTTCGTTAGGGCCTTTAGTGCTTTTTACAATTTTTATTTTTTTTTCTAACATTTTTTAAAACTACAATTAAATAAAGGATGATTTAGTTGACTTTGGTATTTGGAGTACAATTTTGGGAAGACTTGTGAAGATTTTAAGATTTCAAATGATAAAAAAGTGATAAAAGAAAGTTACATTCGTTTTACCAAAAACTTTATTTACGAGGTTAGAGCTAGGCTTCCTAGCAATTTGGAAATTTTACGAAACGTTGCACTTTTTAGAGTTGACAGCATTTAGTAATCGTAATAAAAACGATGTATTTCGGTAAACATTTTTTTAAAGATGTAGACACTGTTTCAAAAATAGAATATGGATTGGAAAATATTAGGAATTGTTAAAAAACATGTAGTCGGAAACCGTACAAAAAACGCAAAGACTTTAAAAACAAACAAGTAAATTTTATTGCGGAATTTCGGTTTTTTTTTAGTTTTTCAATAAGCTAAAGCGTTTTTGAGTTGCGCGAACATATGTTGTGCAACATCCTTAATTTTCGAAATAACGGTAGATCTCGAAAAACAAAGCTAACCTAAAAAAACGGCTAGCACCACTGGATTCAGCGACCCCAAATTAGGTTAACAATCTTTCGTTCGTTTCACACTAAAATATTAAACAGCAAATACTTTAATCTATCTATACAATATATAATTTCTTAGTATGTCAGGATGTTTGCATGTATGTCCTATTCTTTCCGCAACTTTCTGAAGCCATCTGATGACATAGGAAGCTGAAATTTGGCACACTTGAAGTACTTTCTCTGTGGAAGATCGTAACGAAGCCATATTTTTGATTCTCGGCTTTTCAACTAGTATAACTATAAAGATCTGATAGAAAAGATGTTTTTTTATAATATGGGGAACTTTGGGCCCCACCGGCACGGCTAGGCACCGTCGGAATGACCTGAAAAATTAGATCATGATTTCTTACACCAAACCTCATATTTTAAGCAGCGCAAACAATTAAAGTAAAAAAAAAAATACCATTCAAGATGCGACCAGTCTAGTACACATGTTAAAATAATTGGATAATATCATAAGCCAATTGTTTTGTTAAACTTTGCACGCTTTTAATTTAGATTTATTTATGCTGTTATTAAGTTTTAACAACAATGGTCGGTCATTGCAAATTTTTGGCAATTACCTGTTTTATGGCCAATTTAAACTACAAATGATTTGGATGATATTATTTTTATTGAAAATAATAATGACATTTTAAAATGTTTATATACAAATGTATATATGTTTATTATTTTATCTTTAATGAAAATAGTCCCCATCAACGCCGTCGCCTTTTTTTAAATTTTGGAGGTATATAATATTCGGCACAGCCGAATATAACTTGTTTTGTGTTTAATTAAACTGTAAAAATGGCTTAGTGCTTTTTTACGCTTTTTTTGCTCGAAATAGTGCTTTTTTTGAAATTTAAAGTGTTTTTTGCTCTCAAAAAGTTGGCATCACTGTAAATAACATTATAACACAAAACAATATTACTAAATACATTTTTTTGCACAAAAAACAACGTTTGTTGAACTAATGCATTTGTTTAACGTGGTTTGTGTTTTGTTATTTTTGTTTTGATCACGCCATTTGTGTTGATTGTTGCAGCCTGTTTTTACACCTTGCCACTTCACTACCAAAAAAAGCTTTCTGTCTCTTTCTTCGAAAGCTGTAGTGGGATTCTGTAACTTTTAACAATAACAACAGTCGTATAATTGTCAACCTGTTTTGTTGTTTGCACTAACGATTATGTGATTCTGTAAATTGTTGTTAACAACATAGATAAAAATTAACGTCAAGTGGCATTACTATCAAAAAAATGGCAAAATAACGAAAAACACAAAGAGGAATAAAAAAAAACAAATAAAATTATTAAAACTAAACAGAATTTTTTTTATTTTTTTTGTTTTTTTAAGAAGATAAGCCAAACATTTTACTATTAAATTAAATGCAAATTATTTAATTGCCGTTTTCAAGTTATATTATGTAACATATTTATTTATTTATTTCATTTATTTGGAACTTCTACAACAAAACATTGGTTTTAGTGAGTAGAAATCTAATGAAGTTGTGATCAAAAGTATTTATCAATAACATTAAGAAATATACAAAATAATAACATTTCTTTTAACTAAATATTTTTTATTTTTTCGACATTTAACAATAAATAAACAACACTAAAAAAGTTGTCGTTTACTTAACACAAACAGCTGACTTAACGATAACAAGTGCTGTTTAAAATGTTACAGAATAGCAAAATCGTTTATTTGCTTGTTAATTTTTTTAACAATGACAACTATTGCTAAAATTAATTACAGAATCGCACTACTGTACTGTATCCATCAGCTGTTCGCTTTTTTTTATATGAAAACCAATACAAAAGCTTACCGAAATGCAATGTACCGTAGTTGCAACGTACCAATCTGTATAAAATAGAGTTTCATGCCGTTGTTACGTGACATTTGTAAGACAGTGATGGGCGGCTTGTATGTAACATTGAATGCGAGTAATTTTTCTCTTTTTTTTTTTGGTACTTTTTTCAGTATATCTATAGAATTGCGGCAAAACAACTTACAATACAACATATTTCCAAATATACATATGTTTAGATGTTTAAAGTAAACAAATGCATATACACATACAATGGAAATGTGAAACATATTAAAGACTTTAAATGATATTAAAACCTTGTTTTGTGTATGCACATTTACAATATATGTATGCTAAAAATATATATGTATGTTAAAATACAAATTTATTTATTGTAAATCTATAATATAAAAAGTAAATTATTAACATTTTTTACATACACAAAATATTGTTTAAATACCGTTTAAATCACGTGGTACCTTTTCTGCACAACGGTCACCATTTGAACATTTTTGATAACCATCACTGTGTGTTTTGTTTTATGTATACTATTGCTTTTTGTTTATGTATGGAAAAACATATGACACGTTTTAAAACGTTCTATTACATTACGGTACATTACGGGTACAGCAACGTTCGCCTAACTGAGCCTTTACTGCCTGTTTAACGATTTGATGTTATGATCAAATTATCAACATATCAATAGTTATATATACCTAGATAGGTATGTACATACATATGTATGCATGTATATTCCATAAAATTAACTGCAAAATTAATGCTAAAAATAACAAGTAAGAGTGATATATTCCGCTGTGCGGAATCTTATATACCCTTCACCATTGTGCGAGTAGAATAGAGAGCAACTAAATAATTTTTACATATACATACATATTTACAATACTTAAAACTTCATTATAAATGAAATTTAAAAAGCGATAACTGGTAAATATTTTTTTAAATCGTTTTTAGTTTCTATTTGTTAAAATTATTTCGTTAAATATATGAAATAATAAAGAAGGGTGATAACGAAAATCATATTGGGCATTATGCTAGTATATGTAAACAAATACGAAGGGGGGTGAGGGGATAGGAAGAAGAGACGACAACCGGATTTGAACTTCGCTTTGCATAAGGACCCAGAATATATATACTTTATAGGGTGTAGGACCTTCGGTGAAGGGTATAAAAAACAATCTTAATTATAAAACAAGTAAGAGGGCTATATTCGGCTATGCCGAATCTTATAAACCCTTCACCATGGTTTGGAAAGAACAGAAGTTTATATATATGGATATCTAAATATATGTATATGTATATACATGTATATTATATAATATGTATTGTTTAGTTTTATTTAATTATTTGCACATGCTTGCGTGCTATTAAATATATTAAGAGTTTAAGTATAGTTAGTTTAGTTTTGATCAAATTTTAGAATTTGGTCATAACTCGGCCATTTTGTAACAGATTTGACAGATTTTTATACCGACATCTTAAAGTATAAAATTACCATTTACTTTGGTAATAAAACTTGGAGTCGGGAAGATCTACGGTTCCCGAAAATAGGTATTTAAAAAGCTATATATTTGCCATATCATTTTTTTCCCCGATTTTCCGATATTTTGATATCTAAAACGTATGAATAGGTCATATTACAGCTCTAAAATTTTAGTTTTTATAATAAAAATTTTAATGTTTTTTAGTGCTTTTTTTGAGTATTTTGCCCATAACTTAACCATTTTTAACCGATTTAGCAGATTTATATACCAACGTGCTTAAGAATAATATTACCATTAAATTGGGTTATAGGTATATATATATATACTTACATATATGTATACATATTTAAACAAACTTAATTATAAAAAAAGTAATTTTTGGGATTGCAGTATTTTGGTCATAACTCTGCTATTTCTTAACCGATTTGACAGATTTATATATCGACGTGTTAAAGAAGAAATTTGCCAGTTATTTTGATTATAAAACTTGGACTCGGGAAGATCTATGGTTCCCGAAAAAAAAAAATTATATTTTGGTCATAACTTTTTCGTATCTGAACCGATTTGTGTTTCAGGTTTTTCTACAATTTTTAATAATTTTTGTACGGGAGGTACCACGCCCACTTCTCCAATCCCGCCCGCATTTTGTGGGATACTGTATCTGCATAATCTAAATGTTTGTACCAAATTTAGAAACTTTGGCTCTTGTCGTTCTCAAGATATACAGAAATAAAAAAATACAACAACAACAAGGGATTTTTGGGCAAAATCAGAGGCAGTCGTGGTTTTTTGCTCATATCTCCGTAATTTTTGGACCGATCTGGCTGAAATTCAATAGCAAACTTAAACGGAGTATATGTGATATAAACATACATCAACCTAGTCCACATAATTTCTGGGGTTTTTGGAAAACCCATTTCAACATACACACGGACAGACGGACAGACGGACAACCGGATTTGAACTTCGCTTTTCATAAGGACCCAGAATATATATACATTATAGGGTGTAGGATCAATATTGTGGAACATACAAACGGAATGACAAAGTTATATATACCCTCTTACCTTCGGTGAAGGGTATAAAAAGAGTAATTTTTGGGATTTCAGTATTTTGGTCATAACTCTGCTATTTCTTAACCGATTTGACAGATTTATATACCGACGTGTTAAAGAAGAAATTTGCCAGTTATTTTGGCTATAAAACGTGGACTCGGGAAGATATATGGTTCCTGAAAATGGGTATTTTTCAAAAAAAAATTAATATTTTGGTCATAACTTTTTCGTATCTGAACCGATATTCCCGAGTTTTTCAGAAAATATTTTCTATTAAAAATTTCCGATCTTCTGATTCTTCTGAATTTCAATAGCAAGAAATGGTGGACTATATGTGACATAAATGTAAAACAACGTAGCCGCTATCATGTCTGGAGTCTCCGGAAAACACATATCAAACGTAAGACGGACAGACGGACGGACGGATGGACGGACGGATATCGTTCAATCAACTTCTCTCCTCATAAGGACCCAGAATATATATACTTTATAGGGTCTAAGATCAATATTGTAGAAATTACAAACGGAATGACAAACTTATACATATACAGTATTCCACGGATAATTACCTCGACAAAAATGCCAATATTTTTGGGTAATTATGCGGGGTAAGCATTTAAACGAATACGCTTAACTACCTCGTTGAGGTAATTATAAGAAAATACGGTTAACTACCTCATTGAGGTAACTAAGCGAATTCGTTTGAATACCTCAGTGAGGTAATTAGACGTATTTATTTACAAGATAACTTAACTTTGATGAATGAAAAAATTTAAGACATGAATTTTTACTTTTATTTTTTTTTATAAATATGCGTTTAGAGCTTTTAATGAATTTGGTATCGATTTGTTTGTAAATAATTAACATGTTTTAGCCATTGCTGCATTTTTATTGTACACATATTTTAAGTTATTAAAACATATTTTAATACATGTTCAGCAAATAAAAAAATTGCTTAAAATCCTGGTTAACAGATGTATTTTCTGTTGCCTTAATTTCGCCACCTACATTAAATTTTCACTGTACAATTTTAAGCCAAAGCAAGTTTTTGTTGAAGATAAATGTTTTTCGCAACTTATAACATAGAAACCTAGAGGCTTCGTTTAATAAACGATCGAATCAGAAACACTTTTTTAAGTAATCTTTTCGTGGCCGTCCCTCCATCTTGCTGGTTGTCCATGTAAACCTTGTTCGAAAAGTAAAGGCAGCAGTTTTTAGATAATTTAATAAAATTGGGTAAATATGTTTAATTGTCATAAGCGAAACCTATGTAAATTGCAAGAATCGGTCTATAATATCACGTAGTCCCCATGCAAACTTCAAACTTTAATCTCTTTAAGACAAAATATCTCATAAATTTTGTGTATCTAGATAATATATAACCCTTATATGAATCTTGACCTCATAACATAACTTTTAATGCAAAAATTGATTTGTTGAATATTTTGCTTTTAATCAAGCCATATTTTGTTTTTAGGCATATTTAGGCACTTAGCTTGAAGATCTATTAGTGCAATAATAGAGCTTCAAGCTAATTGTTGTGTATTTTTGTGACTCATTCCTGAAGATGACATCCAAAGGATGTCGAAATATTGAAAAATAAAGAATTAAAAAGGAAAAACTGACCTCGAGCTTGAATATTATTTATTTTTTAAAAAGTATATAAAAATACTGTGTTAAAACTATAAAATTCACCAAAAGAGACAAAATATAAATAGCGGTTAAACAAAGTTATAGTTTTTATTTTAATAATCAGTAATAATCTGGAAATAAGACAAATTAAAAAGCAATAACCATTGCTTACATTTATTGCTTATAATACCCACATGGTAAAATAAGAATCTTGCAAAATACTTACAGAACATTAGCAAAAAAAATTTTTACTTTGGCTTATTTATAGTGAGTAAAGGCAGAGTTAAGGCCTAGTTAGGCGAACGTTGTTGTACCCGTAATGTACCGCACCGTACTGTAAGCACGTTGGTGCACTTATAGAACATTTAAAAACGTGGTTTATGTTTTTTCTATACATAAACAAAAAACAATAGTATACATAAAGCAAATCACACAGTGATGGTAATAAAAAATGTTTTAAAAAGTACCAAGTGATTTAAATGGTATTAAAAAAGTATTTTGTGTATGTAAAAAACGTTAATAGTTTAATGTTTATATTATAGATTTTCAATAAACAAATTTGTATTTTAGCATATATATTATAACAAAAGATATATTGTATTGTGGTGTATGCACCAAAAAAGGTTTTGCTACCATTTAAAGCCTTTTATTCTTTTCACATTTCCATTGTATGTGTATATGCATTTGTTTATATGTATTGTACATCTAAACATAAATATATTTGTTTATATAGAAATATGTTGTATATTAAGTTGTTTTGTCTCGATTCTATAGCTTAACTGAAAAAAGTACCAAAAACGAGCAAAAATACCCGCATTCAATTTAACATACAAGCAGCCCATCACAGCTTTACAACTGTCACGTAACAACGGCATACAAATCTGTTTAATACAGATCGAGACGTTCCGTCAACGTGACATTTAAATTCAGTAAGCATTTGCATTGTTTGCAAATGACAAAACGAACCAGACGTTCCATTAGGGGACGTGAACGTTCGGCTAACTCTGCCTTTAGCCTAACGTTCACGTCCCCTAATGGAACGTCTGGTTCGTTTTGTCATTTGCAAACAATGCAAATGCTTACTGAATTTAAATGTCACGTTGACGGAACGTCTCGATCTGTATTAAACAGATTTGTATGCCGTTGTTACGTGACAGTTGTAAAGCAGTGATGGGCTGCTTGTATGTTAAATTGAATGCGGGTATTTTTGCTCGTTTTTGGTACTTTTTTCAGTTAAGCTATGGAATTGAGACAAAACAACTTAATATACAACATATTTCCAAATAAACAAATATATTTATGTTTAGATGTACAATACATATAAACAAATGCATATACACATACAATGGAAATGTGAAAAGAATAAAAGGCTTTAAATGGTAGCAAAACCTTGTTTGGTGCATACACCACAATACAATATATCTATTGTTATAATATATATGCTAAAATACAAATTTGTTTATTGAAAATCTATAATATAAACATTAAACTATTAACGTTTTTTACATACACAAAATACTTTTTTAATACCATTTAAATCACTTGGTACTTTTTAAAACATTTTTGATTCCCATCACTGTGTGATTTGCTTTATGTATACTATTGTTTTTTGTTTATGTATAGAAAAAACATAAACCACGTTTTTAAATGTTCTATAAGTGCACCAACGTGCTTACAGTACGGTGCGGTACATTACGGGTACAGCAACGTTCGCCTAACTAAGCCTTAAGAATAAGTAAATATAAGAATAATTTTTTTCTTTGTGTTTGTTTGTTTGTAATTTATTTGCTTTGATTCCCTTTTGTACTTAGCTTTAATCTGAGAATTTTTAAAAAAAGCAAATGTGTTTGAATTTAAATCAGGCATTTCCAAACAGGGTTGTCAGATTGATTTTGACCTTTTCCGCCAAATTCAATGTCAAAAATCGCCAAAGCCTTTGTTTTCAAGTTTTTGACAATAAAATACATATTTTTTAAATTATTACAAATATTTTTTATAAATCCTAAAAAATAAATTAGTTACATATCGCTAAAATACTCCAAAACTTCCAAAAAAGTCGCCATAATATATATTATGTTTAATTTTTATATAGAGCGAAATAAAAATAGTTAGTGAACACAAAAAAGGTACGATGTTTACTATAAAATAATTTATAGTAGTCTACTTAAATTAACAAATAAAGAATTTTTGCGGTTAGTACTAAACAAATATTAGAAATACAATAGTTGCACTTTTATTATGTATCTAAACGCTTCACCGGCAAGACTCGCTATTTGTCTGCTTATTTGGAATACTTTGTGAGGGTATTACATTTATTCAACGAAAGTACAAAAGAAGCGCAAAATTTTCTCTTCCCATTCATATAACTTATTACTCCTAATAACGCGTCTAGAAGTTCGTATTGCATTCTAATTCGAAGGCGAGTTTTAGTGGAGTTCATAGCTTCAACACAGGCGTTGCTAGTTTTAATTACCGCATATAAAGGACAGCCGAAGTAAAGTCCTTGAAATTGTACGTACCGGCCGTATCCTTGTAGCTTTAAAATGTTGGCCTTAACTTATTTAGTTATCTTTCCAATTAACCACCGCTAATTTTTTTCATTGTGTTTCGTAAACTTCCAAAGGTATGATAGGATTCATAAAAATCTTTAAAATATCACTAACAACAACGTATTTTATCTGTGATAATAAATTGCCACAAACATAATGTGAAAATGTTTATAGACTTAAAACATATTAATGTTTTAAGGAATTCTATTTATTTATTTTTTCAAGTGCAATTTTAAATATAAAAAACACTTTTCTAGAAGATTTTCATTAACTCATCAGCCATTTGAACATACCTTCAAATACCTATCATACATATGATTGCCTCAAATTTCATTCATAAAAATACCAGAATTAAAATAATATTATTTCTAAGTATTAAATTTAACGAATTTCGAAACAAATTCATAGCTCATCAAAAATAGCCAGTTGGCGATTTTAATTATTTTATAAATCGCCAAAAAAATCGCCATGTCGCCAAATCAAAAATTAGGTCGCCAAACAAGTTTGAAATTCACCACGTTTGGCGAGAAATCGCCACATCTGACAACCCTGTTTCCAAAAATTTTTTGGTTGTGTATTAGTGAGTACCAGCCCTGCAAATAATAGGACCAGTCCAAACACGCGTGTAAAGAGTAGTCCACAAGGGACCAGGACTAGTCCACAAGTAACCCAAACGTATGGAAAAAACCTGGTCTATTTAACATTACGATGTCCTAGGAGAGGACCATATAACCCACCTTTGGACCACTAATGGTATATAACCCACCTTTGGACCAGTAAGGAGTAGTTTTAAAACTACTCCATGGTATACTCAAGAGGACTAGTTTTGAAGTCGTTTAAACACGAAAGCATGTCGTTAAAAAACGAAGACATGTCGTCTCACTACAAACACTTTTTAACAATGGCATGGTCCATGCTTGCATTACATCGGACTAGTCCATGGAGTAGTCCATTTTATCAAAATGGGTCAGGTGGTCCAATTTTATTTGCAGGGAGAGAGTAAAAAATTGAGAGAATACAGCCGAAATAAAATGTTAGTAATATATTTTATAAGTTGTATAACACAAAGGTACAAAATAAAAATTTTTTGTGTTGATAAAATATTTGTAGCAATTCTTTACCAATTCAATGTCGCTGATTTTAAAACTGCACCTTTTTTTTATTCGGAAGCTTTTTGACTCTAAATCAGGTTCAAATATCTTATAAACAATTGTAAAAAATAAAGATTTTATTGCACGCAAATCACAGCTGATAGAAAAAAATGCAGTTTTAAAATCAGCGACATTGAATTGTTAAAGAACGGGGGCTGGTTTAAAACCATGTGAGATCAGGCCATGATGGCTTTAAACACTGTACTAAAACTATTTCTATTTTCTCAGTTTCTAGGAACTGAATAACTTCTTCTCTTAAATCATAAAGTCTATTCAGGCAATCACCGCGACTTAGCCACCGAACTTCTGTGAACATTTTCAGGTCACAGATCATAGCATTTTTATTTTTTAAAAAGGTTACAAATTTTCGGTGGGTAAGCGCTTGATGTCCGCCTCGAATTTTATTTATTATGTCCTCTGCTGTCTTCATAGCTGGGGTATCACTTATGAATTTCGATGCAAGAGCGGTCTGATGAATTATGCAGTGAAAATTATGAACTGCAAATTATTGTTTTTTTAATTGGCCTATAAACCCATTATATTTGCCCAACATTACATTCGCTCCATCTGTGCAGACTCCAGCAAATTTGTTTATGTCTACAATGGAAAGAAGCTTTTCTGTGACAACGTCATACAACAACGTACCAATTACGTTTCTAAAGTAAACATTGACTCAAAAATAGTGTATTCGCTGTCTACGCATCGAATACAAATTACAAGTTCACACAGATCATTTATGTCAGTGCTTTCGTCTAAACAAATTGAAAAATATTCGCAATTAATTACTTTTTCCCTAATTGCAGATTCTACACATGTTCCTAATTGAACAGTACGACGGCCTACAGTTTGACTGGACAGGGGAATAGACTCTATAAATTTAGTGTTATAATTAAGCCTTTCCCAAATTTTTTTCAGCAATTGCTTGATAAAAACACCATCCCACAATGGTCTTCCTTTCTTAACAATTTCCAATATTACTAAATTTGAAATCTCCTTTTTAAATTTGGGAACTGATTTTTGTTCATAAATTTCTTCTTCTAATAACCATTTTTTCAATTTTTCTAAAAAAATGGTTTTATTTTTATAAAACAGGTCTTCTCTTTCCTTATCATTTAAATTATTTATATTATTATGAAAACGATCGCAATGCCGTTTTATAACATATTCCGTTCCTTCCTTAAATGTTGCATGGCATATAAGGCATTGGATGTTACCAAAAGCATTTTTGACCGCACAATATTTTTTAAGTGCCATCATAAAGTTTTTTCTGTTAACCTAAAACAAAAATATGTACTAGTAGTGGTATACACAATTATGCATAGATATGGATTTCCCTGATCTATTTATTCAAAAATAAAATAAATTACATGAGAATTATAACGTGAAAAAGTTATTTTAGTAAAAAGTTAGGGTATTCATAGTGGTAAGTAAAATAGAAAGGGTATTCACGTTGTTGTGCATACATTTTAATTCTAGCTAATGGTATATCATATCTTTTTACAAAATACCAAATGCGCACCTGAGTTTGCCTGCAAAAATGTATAGTCATTATGGCAGGTCAAAGTTACGTTAAATAAATACCATAAATTAGTAAGGTTAACTCTTTGTACTCGGTCATATAATTGTAGCATAAAAAAGTAAGCAATACAAAAAGTGCGAAACAATAAAGTTTCATTAATACATCAATAAAACACATCTTCTTACCCAAAAATTTTACCTGCTGTGACATTTGCTTTTATGTGTATAGGTTTATACATAATTGTAGGAAAACAAGACTTTTTTAACTTGTTTTTTAAATATTTTTACTTACTTAAGAAAAGTGTTTTCAAAGAAAAAAACCCACCGACGCGATTGGTACAGAAACAAAAATATTTTTGCAAGCACAAAATACCAACAAATTCTTGTGATTTTTTTTTTTAATAATTTCTGCATTTAGGTACGTCTTTTTAACGAAACAAAAAGGGACCCTCTTACAGGCATCAAATAATTTTTTTCACAAACAAAACACATATCGTTAGCTTAAATGCAAAACAATGTAGATATTATTTGAAAATTACAAATTATTAGAATACAATATTTTTTCCTTAATAATATCTGTTAACGCATTTTTATCTGAAATTTTAAAAATTGATTTTAAATCTCAAATAATTACCATTTTACAAAGTTCTTTGCTTTGCATGTAAACTAATGAAATGTTATATTATTCTACATTTAAGTCTTAAAATTTGAACTCTAAATAAAAATTGCACGCATTATGCGAGGATATATAGTTCATGCTTTCCATTCATTTTTCATCAGACCATTTAAAGTTAACTTACATTTATTGCTATGAAGACTTAAAAGCAATAAATAATAATACAATTATCGAAAAATGTTGAGTTATGGACAGACACAATCAGTTATTATTTAAATAAATTTAATTTGGAACCTCACAAACTTTGCTTATTTTTTGGAAAAATTGCGCAGTTCACAATATTTGAAGTCTTTTTACAACCTAATACAATTCTTTCCAATATTTTTCGTTTTTTGCTCAACATACCTTTGCGAATTCTAACAATGAAAATTCATTTGCTCATACTAATGCAAATATTAAGTTTAAAAATATTCTGTAAGTATTTACCACCATTATAAAAAGAGAAGATTTTACTAGCCTATAATAAATACTTTTATTTACCAATAATATCTTCTAAATTTATGTTGCAGTTTCGTAACAACAAAACATTTTTTAGGTTTGCGGATGTTAATTTATTGCGTTGTTTTGAGCAAATGTATTTCAAATCGGAAAATATTTGTTCGCAAAGATATGTTGAGGAGAAAAGCGACAAACATTTGAAGGAATTTTTTTTTAATATAGGATATAGCGCCCCGTCTAAATTTTTCCAGAACTCAATAATATTTTCCCTGTCTGTAGGATTAATTTCGCTCCTAAGTATGATTAGTTCCGACTGGATGCTGAATTCATAACTCGAAATGTCGCACTTAAAGGGATTTTGGAATATGTTAAGTAGTGGTTTTATATCCTCAAAATCTTGAAAACGATCTTGAAAGTTGTAAAAAAGGTTTTCAAAAATTGCCAAATACTCAGATTTTTTCAAATATTTCTCCTTGTCATAAATAAGCAAAGTTGGAAAAATCTTCATTATTTATTTCATTTGTTAATAAAAATAATTTGGTTCTTAAATTAAAAACAATCGCATATATGTCACTTAAATTGTTTCCCTTTCCTTGTAGTTCCAAATTTAGCTCATTTAAAATACTGCTTGTATCCGCCAGAAACGCAAGGTCTAAAATGAACTCATAATCATTCAACTGTATTAATTCACATTCGTCTAAATTTTCAGTTTCCCAAAAACGCAACACCTCTTTTCTAAGATCGAATAACCTGTTTAGACAATCACCCCGACTAAGCCAACGAACTTCCGTAAACATTTTTAAGTCGTGGTGATTGGCGTTTACGATTTTAAGAAAACTTACAAATTTTCTGTGCGTTAATGAATGATGACCCCCCCGTATTCTATTGATTATCCGCTCTGCAGTCTTAATAGCGGCATGATCACTTATAAATTTTGAGGCAAGCATGGACTGATGAATTATGCAATGGAAAGCATGTACATCAATTCCATTTTGCTTAAGCTGTCCTACGAAACCTTCATACTTCCCGGCCATAACGTTTGCACCATCCGTGCAAACTCCTGCTAATTTTGAAGCTTGTGTAACAGATATCAGGTTTTCAAAGACTACGTCTTATAATACCTTACCTGTTACATTACCGTAAAACGTTTCAAGTGAGTACATAGTTTCAAAAACTTTGTACTCACTATCTATGCATCGAGCACAAATGACCAGTTGGCAAAGATCATTAATGTCGGTGCTTTCGTCGAGGCAAAAAGAAAAATATTCACAATTTTTTAACTTTTCCCTAATCACAGATTGTATATGTGCAGCTAAAATTGATGTGCGCTTGACGACACTATTTCGGCTCATGGGAAGCGTTTTTATTACGCTGCAATCGTTTTTCAGTTTTTCCAAAACTGCATTGAAAAGCTTTTTTATAAATGCCCCATCGGAAAATGGTCTTCCCTGTTTTACTATTTCCAAAGTTAGTAAATTTGATATTTCTATTTTTAACTCTTCTATCCTATCTTCATGCTCTTCTTCTTGTGATACCCAACTTTTCAAGCTATCCAAATAAACCTTTTTTTTAATCTTATATTGGTTTTCCCTTTCTTTTACTTCATATTGTTTAATATCATTATGGAAATGATCATAATGCCTTTTCAAAGTATACAATCTGTTAAGTTCAAATGTTTTAAAACATAAGAGACATTGAAAATAATTAAATGCATTTTTTATCATAAAATATTTTTTATATGGCATCATTTATCTTTTTTTTAATAAACTCATCCGCTTGCACGTCCGTTATCGCTGTCTACAAGACTATTAAATGAAATTCTAATTTGAAGTGTACAGGTATACACAATTGTACATAGAAATGGTTTTCCCTGGTCTATTTATTCAAAAATAAAATGAATTACATGAGAATTATAACGTGAAAAAGTTATTTTAGTAAAAAGTTAGGGTATTCATAGTGGTAAGTAAAATAGAAAGGGTATTCACGGTGTTGGGTTACTCATACTTCAAACATCTGTGCATACATTTTAATTCTAGCTAATGGTATATCATAACTTTTTACGAAATACCAAATGCGCACCTGAGTTTGCCTGCAAAAATGTATAAAGTCATTATAACAGGTCAAAGTTACGTTAAATCAATACCATAAAGTAGTAAGGTTTACTCTTTAGACTCGGTCATATAATTGTAGCATAAAAAAGTAAGCAATAAAAATAGTGCGAAACAATAAAGTTTCATTAATACATCAATAAAACACATCTTCTTACCCAAAAATTTTACTTGCTGTCACATTTGCTTTTATGTGTATAGGTCATTGATGTCCATTCAAGCAAACAATTGTTTAGAAGCCCCACCCCTTTGTTTTTTACGCTCATTTATTTAGTTGCACACGTACGGTAGATGAGTTGATCTTATTTCAAATACAGTGTGTAAGATAAGTAATAAAATTAAAAAAATATTTGAATGTTTTTACGAAATTGTCATAAAAGCATAAATGTAGAAAAATTAAGTGGAGTTTTTTTTAGATATAATTATTAATTTTAATTTCTAAACATGCTCGCACTTCACATTGAATTTTTTTTAATGTAAATATTTAAAAATTTCCAATTCTTACTGTTTGTAAAAAATGTTTAAAAGTTAAAATTTTAAAAGTCAATTTAAAAAATAGAAAATTTAGTTGGACGGTATTATTATAAATATTTTACAATCAAAACAATTTATTTCTATTAAATTTAAATAAAATTTGTGCGATTAGTTTTGCGTATCTCTGTATTTTGAAACTCTCTCATAATACATATGCAAAACATTTTTGAACATCAATGGTATAGGTTTACACATAAATTGTAGCAAAACAAGACTTTTTTAACTTGTTTTTTAAATATTTTTACCTACTTAAGGAAAGAGTTTAAAAAAAAAAAACCCACCGACGCGATTGGTACAGAAACAAAAATGTTTTTACAATCACAAAATACCAACAAATTCTTGTGGCTCTTTCTTTTCTTAATAATTTCTGCATTTAGGTACGTCTTTTTAACGAAAGAAAAAGGGACCCTGTTACAGGCATCAACGAATTTTTTTCACGAACAAAACACATATCGTTAGCTTAAATGCAAAACAATTATTTTGAAAATTTGAAATTTTTGTTGATTAGGATTCACTTTACATATATATTTTTATAAAATTTTAAAATTCTATCTTAAAAAATAACCACAATTGCACAATTGTGCAAAGAAATGGAAATCCCTGTTTTAAAATCATTGTACAATGTCAAAAACAGAAATAAAACAAAACAAAAACATAGATAATAAATAAAATAAAAAAGATAATAAAACAAAAAAAAAGATGTACCTACATACAGTTATTGTATATTTATTTATATACATAAATATATTTAGAGGCCTCAAAACAGGCCTTGCAATATTTGCGATATTTCCCGCTGAATGAGAGTGTTTCTCAGTAAACAATTATATTTTACGCTCGCAAAATAAAAGAGCGTAAGCGTACATGTGAATTAATTTGCACAATTGTGCAAGGCGCTGACATCCCTGTTTTCGAGTAAAAATACAAATTATTTTCTCATGCTCTCTTTATTTGTGTGAGAGCATTCGCACATGTGCGGTGTTTTGCAGATCTCTGGACTAAATTGAAGAGCATACAAATATGTGTAAATTTTGTTTTGCACAATTGTGCAAAGAAATGGAAATCCCTGATTTAAATGTACTTAGTGCAAAAGCCTAATCAATGCATAAAAGTAATACCCAACAACTGCATTTTAGGTAAAAACTGGATCAAACAAGTACTGGTATTATTAAAAACTACTTCGAAATATCTTTCACATGATGTACATATTAAAAATTCCGTTAAGAGCAAATTTCAAAAATAAAATTTTCTTGAAAGATATTTCTACAAAACTTAAAATTTTGTTAATACATATATTTATTAAAACAGTAATTTAAATTTTTGGGAATACAAAATTTTAATCTCAAAAGATTTTGTTCTTCGTGCTTATTTCCCAGTTTTTATTATTAATAAAAACACTTGAAATTTTTTGTTGATGGGATAAGCTATTCCTATGCGCATTTGACTGGTTGCTTAGTCCACATCATCAGGAAACTTCATCCATAAAGAAACTGTTAAACGTATAAGACTTATAGCAACAGTTCTACTTGTAATAATATCAAAGTTTAAACAAAACACATCAACAATAAACAGTGGGTTTATCTCATCTTATTGATGTGTTTTGTTTAAGTGCTGTTTTCACAACACAAGTGACTAAACGTGTAGTAAAATGTATATAGAAAACACTCAAAAAACTGAGTGCTTTTCATATAAATTTTACCACACGTTCAGCCACTTGTGTTGTGAAAACACCACATTAAACTTTGATATTATTACAAGTAGAACTGTTGCTATAAGTCTTATACGTTTAACAGTTTTATTTGCTTTAATATCTTTAGTTTTTCTAAAATCTTTATGGATGAAGTTTCCTGATGATCTGGCCTAAGCAACCAGTGAAATGCGCATAGGAATAGCTTATCCCATCAACAATAAATTTCAAGTGTTTTTATCAATAATAACAACTGGGAATTAAGCACGAATAACAAAATCTTTTGATATTTATTAAAACATAATCTGCCGTGTTCATAAAAAATAAAATAAGTTTGAAATGTGTTTTGAGGCAAAATTTTCATACAAAATTTTTCTTAAATACAATTCAAAACTATGTTTAAGGAAGAATACTTCAAGCTTTTATAAACCATATTTTTAGTAACTCCATCATATAGAGTTTTATATTTACTAGGATCGCCCGGTGGCCGAAATTCGACCACTTCACATTTACTTTTGAGAGAACCTGTGCGTTGTACAATAAAATCGTACACATTTTAAGAGAACGGCTAAATTCACTATTCACATATCTTTTTACGTGGGTCTATAGGATAAATTAAAATGCTTTTTAAACACTTTTATTCCAAAAATTTAGAAAAAAAATATATTGTGCATATCCCCGTAATTTATTTATAAGATTTTCATGAAATGTTATCAAAGTAAAAAATAGAAACACAGATCTTCGTTAAAAGTCATTAAAAAAGTTTCCGACTTTTATTTTTCTAAACGACGTTTTTGCGCGACTTCGTTTTTTAAAATGTCGAAGGTAACCCTGTCCTAATACGTTTATACATGTGTGTTTGCAAGTGCAAAATGAAAACAAAAACATTTTGGGAGAACAACATAGAGCACACCGTCTTTTATGCATGTGTGCACATGTGTGTTTGCCAGTATAATGCAAGAAAAAACACATTTTGGGAGAATAACAAAACACACAACTTCTTTTTATACATGTATGTGCGTGTGTTTGCAAACAAATTTAAAACGCTTTTAAAACCATTTAATCCTCAAAATTTAGAAAAAAATGTATATTGTGCATTTCTACACAAAAATACCTTTAAAACGATATATGTTTCATTAAAATCGGTGGACGTTAAGATACTTAAAAATCAACGATAAAAAAATTGCTTCCGTATTTATGTATACTAGGATCGCCCGGTGGCCGAAATTCGACCACTTCACATTTACCTGTACAATAAAATCGTACACATTTTAAGAGAACGGCTAAATTCACTATTCACCTATCTTTGTACGTGTGTCTATAGGATAAATTAAAATGCTTTTTAAACACTTTTATTCCAAAAATTAAGAAAAAAAATATATTGTGCATATCCCCGTAATTTATTTATAAGATTTTCATGAAATGTTATCAAAGTAAAAAATAGAAACACAGATCTTCGTTAAAAGTCATTAAAAAAGTTTCCGACTTTTAGTTTTCTAAACGACGTTTTTGCGCGACTTCATTTTTTAAAATGTCTAAGGTAACCCTGTCCTAATACGTTTATACATGTGTGCAAGGCGAGTAAATTCGCCTTGCATGTGTGTTTGCAAGTGCAAAAAGAAAACAAAAACATTTTGGGAGAACAACATAGAGCACACCGTCGTTTATACACGTGTGCACATGTGTGTTTGCCAGTATAATCCCTGCAAATAATAGGACCAGTCCAAACACGCGTGTAAAGAGTAGTCCACAAGGGACCAGGACTAGTCCAAAAGTAACCCAAACGTATGGAAAAAACCTGGTCTATTTAACATTACAATGTCCTAGGAGAGGACCATATAACCCACCTTTGGACCACTAAGGAGTAGTTTTAAAACTACTCTATGGTATATAACCCACCTTTGGACCACTAAGGAGTAGTTTTAAAACTACTCCATGGTATACTCAAGAGGATTAGTTTTGAAGTCGTTTAAAAACGAAAGCATGTCGTTAAAAAACGAAGACATGTCGTCTCACTACAAACACTTTTTAACAATGACATGGTCCATGCTTGCATTACATCGGACTAGTCCATGGAGTAGTCCATTTTATCAAAATGGGTCAGGTGGTCCAATTTTATTTGCAGGGATGCAAGAAAAAAAACACATTTTGGGAGAATAACAAAACACACAACTTCTTTTTATACATGTATGTGCGTGTTTTTGCAAACAAATTTAAATCGCTTTTAAAACCATTTAATCCTCAAAATTTAGAAAAAAATGTATATTGTGCATTTCTACACTAAAATACCTTTAAAACGATATATGTTTCATTAAAATCGGTGGACGTTAAGATACTTAAAAATCAACGATAAAAAAATTGCTTCCGTATTTATATATAAGATATATATATATATATATATATATATATATATATATATATATATATATATACATATATATATGTGTATAAGATTAAGCTTTAAAAAATTTTATTTTGGAAAATTTCTCAATATACCTATTTATAAGTTTGAGTAAAAATATATGTATATGTGGTAATAATTTATGTACTATTTATATATTTAATTATTGTAATATGTAAATAATTAATTAAGTGTTCTGCAAGGCCGAAAACCCGCAATAAAGACAAAGTTTATTAAGCAAATATCTAGGGTTAAATAAATAAATATCGACATAAATTAAAGATAAAACCAATTAAAAAAAAATAATGGCAGCCACGTAGTATGAATATATAATATTACCTCTTAATTGGTAAATCGGTATGCTTTAAACGCCATGTAAAACACATTTTGAAGCATTTTACACTGATTCCCATATTTTATAGATTCATTTTTCACCTAAATAGATATGGATAAAGTATTTTGCAACTTTCACGACCTATAACTGCTTAACTAGGAGCGTTGGCTTGATAAACATGTTCCTATAGAACTTCTTTCAAGAATACTAAAAAATTATATAAATATCAATTTGGTGTTGAGCCGAGTTAATATTGTTGTATCAATCCGATTCTTTTCTGTTAAACAAAAAAAAAATTTAAGCACTCATTCTTTTAATATTTTTTTTATTAGCAACACTTTTTCTGTTTTGTAGTGGACAAAAATATAAATTAGTTTAATTTGGCTACAACGACAAAATAAGCACAGACAACGACCTGCAGCCATGTAGTCGTGTCGTCGTGAAAATAATCATTGCCATATACACACATGTATTCTATTTTTGACATATTGGAGTCGGTAGCTTGCTGTCTCGAATGTGTTTCAAGCATTATGGCGATTTCTTTTCTAAGAAATATGTTGCATTAATGTTACATCTTCTGCATTTTTGTGTTCGTTTGTACAAAAAATACAACTGTGGGAAAAATGTTCAAGTTCTTTTGTGAATATGTTGATAAAAAAACATGCAAAACATGTTGCATGTTTTACCCTTATTTTTACTTAAGGTGTTCATACTGCCCTGTCTTATGGCGATTTCCTTTCTGAGAACTATGTTACATAAATGTTACATGCTCTATCTCTTTTGTGTAGAGCATGTAACATTTATGCAACATATTTCTCAGAAAAGAAATCGCCATTACAACTTTGGTACTTACTACTTTGTTTGTACAACCAATGTTTAATTTTCTTTGTCATAACTCATACCGCTCATAATTTTGTAAAAAAATTATTTTAAAACAAAATATCAATATATTGACACATTTAAATCAAAAAAACTCTATTTATATTATAATCGTTTAAATTTTTAAATTAAATTAAAGCCATTAGTGATGTCAATATTTGTTTCCAATCCATAATTGCGTGCAGAAACCGCTCAAATAGCTTTAAAAATCGCTCATGAAGTACATTAATGATGAAAGTGTAATAGTTGTAAATAAAAGCAGCTAATTGTGTTCTATTGAAATTGCACAACATGTAACACTTCCAGTGATTATAGGTAACATTAGAAAATGCTGGAGCATATTTTTTGCGGAAAAGAAATCGCAATAGTCTTTACTTTCTGTTCTGTTACGAATCAGCTGATTTGTTTTTGTTATTAAAAATCCTGTGAAATTGATTAGTTTTTCTGTTCTGTTACGGTTCAGTTTGTTTAAAATCAAAAAATTGTTATGTAAGTAATTGTAAGTGACAGCAAAATAAATAATAAAAAATACATACATATGTATTTATATTGAAATAAACTGATATTTCATTTTAAGAGTTCATCAAATTTAATTTCTTCAAATTTATGTGCATTAAAGTTATTGAAATAAAACAATGGACGGTACAAAACCAATAAATTTGTCATAAATGGCTGATAAGTCGCTACAGAAAAAGTAACTATTACAATTTCGAAACAGAACAGAAACAGAAAGTAAAGACTAATTCTGCCTTAACAAAGGCAACACGAAAAACAAAAAAAAAAACAAAAGGCAACTAAAACAAGTATGTACCTATGTATATTGAAGACGAGTTTATTATAACAAAGCAAATTTTTACTCCCTAGTTGATGTAAAAAATGCTTATAAAAGCAACTCCAAAATAAAACAAACACAAACTTTAAAGAAATTTAATTTTTCGTAGACCTGCCTTTAGAGGTTAGAATTTTACCCGGTTAAAGTGCCTTCAAGAATCATATTAACAACTTTATCGAATACACTTATTATGTATGCCGAAATTTTTTCATGAATTTAGTCTTACACGGTTGAAGATATCCTTTTAATAAAAGAGAGAGAGAGAGCTATATTACAGTCAAATCCCGATAATTCGTACCCCGATAAATCGTAATTCCCGATTATTCGTAATAAACAGTCGTTCCCTTGAAAACATCTCGTTAATTCGTAAAATTTCCATACATTTTGGTCCCCTCGCTAATTCGTAATTTTTTTTTTCAAATAAAATCTTATTTACCTCTTATAAATCGTAATTGTTTGATAACTACCACTTATAATTCGTAATAAAATCAATAGATTTTTTTTTTGTTTTTGCGTGGCTTTAGAAAATTCCTAAGTTAAGAACATGAATTTGTCAGTTTTATTTTATGGTTTTTTGTTTGCTATTAAAATTACACGTATTTTACGCTAAGTAAATGAATTTGCTATTTTATTTTTTGTATTTTTTTTTTAAACAATCGTGTTTTATGATTTTTTTATCGTTTTAGTAAATAAATTGAAAAACCCCGTTAATTCTTATTTATTTTGTTTTAACCCCGTTAATTCAAACCCCGCTAAATCGAAAACCCCTATAATTCGTAAGTAACGGCCGGTCCCTTGCGATTACGAATTATCGGGATTTGACTGTATTTTAGTTAAAGCTTAACAAACTAGAGGTTTATTTCAGGAACATAGCTTATAAAAATAAACTAACAAAATTAATGAAATAAACAAAACGGAAAAGTAAACTAAACATTTATAATTCTAATATAATAATTTTTAGATATATGTACATTAGAGCGACTCACCAAAAAAATTGCTCGATGTACCCTCCTAAAAATTAACCTTGGACTTTTTTAAGATGACATTTTGAATATTTCGGCTCCAGCTTTGACCTCTCGTGAGCTGGACCAGTTTGAAAAAGGGTCTATTTTTGCATGTTTTGTTAATTTAAGAATCGGTTTCCTTACCAACATATACAAATTGGGTATCGTTAGAAAGGTTTTTTTAAGGCGCGTCCAACTGTGTATACAATTGGTCCAAGGACGATCATCCATGTCCTTTTTTTAAAGGATTTTCTGTAAAAAAAAAAATCGGTTTTTGAATTTTTTGTTCGGGGTTGTTTGTAATAAAAGTGCCAAATTAACATATTTTAATCTTCAGTCGATTTAATTAAACACGTGTCTCAGCTTTTTTTGAAAATCGTGCTAGTTCGCGTTTTGACAAAAATGCTATGGTGTGGCAACCCTTCGTTTAAAATAGGGCAATATGGGTATCAAATTTTATCTTTTGGCAAGTATATCATCTTTGTATGTAAATAGTTTAGATTTTTGCAAATTAGATGCATTTTACACGGTGCTCTGGAATGTATATAAATGCAATTTTGTAGTAACTCTAATATGATACCGGATTTAGTTTCTAGATCATGTATGGATGAAAATAGGACTAAAGAAAGAAAAAAAGTAATGATCCACGACTTTTTGGCGGCATATTTTTTTCGCAAATTAAAAAAAAATTCAAGTCGTGGATCATTTCTTATTTTCATTCTTTAGTCCTATTTTCATCCATACATGATCTAGAAACTAAATCCGGTATCATATTAAAGTTACTACAAAATTGCATTTATATATATTCCAGAGCACCGTGTAAAATGCATCTAATTTGCAAAAATCTAAACTATTTACATACAAAGATGATATACTTGCCAAAAGATAAAATTTGATACCCATATTGCCCTATTTTAAACGAAGGGTTGCCAACTGTAGGGCGCTTGTAGCGAAGAAAATTCTTTTTATTCAAATTCGATCTTAACCTGGGTTCAAAATCTACTTGGTTATTGTTTTTACTATGTATATATATATTTTTGTTTTGAATTTAAAATCATGAAGGCCAAGAATCTTCTTATTTTGGTTGTTTTTTTATTTTGTTTTACAGGGATTCGTATATCTATAGGTATGTGTAAAAATAAAATTCGCAAAGGTCGAAGAAAATAGACTAGTAAATAGAATAATTTTTTTTTGAATGATCATTCCTTTTTGCCTTTCACGTTGTTAAACAATTTTCTTTTCACTTCTGTTCCAAATGAATTTCTCCCTAACATTAAGACCTAGGTATCAGATTTAGCTGACAGAGTAAAAAAAAAAAAAAAAAGAAAAAAAAAATTCTTTTATTTTTCAAAATAATATTTAAGAATCCTTACGTTTTAACGGATAAAGCGTAAAATTGTTAGTAAAAAAAGGAGCATTGCGTTGCAATGATAATGCAGTTTTATGCGTTGTAAAATGATAGTATTTAATGGTGTGGTGAAGGTGATATGAAGGGACGTATGAATTTTTGTTGTTGTTGATAGATTCTAAAAGGAATATGGCATGCTGAATTAGCATTATTATTCCAGAATTTGATGTGTATAAAAGCACAATTTCATCGAGAACAGTCTTTCATTTTTTTTCCTTAAACCACTGGCACCATATATAGGACATATAATATTTCTGAATTTTTTTTATAAATTAAGGAGATATTTTCAAGCCTTTCTGAAAGGATTTTCTGAACGTGAGAAGGGAACTGGAGTTTCTTTATGAGTATTTTTAGACATAAACTTGTAAGTAGTTAAAAACAAAAAATTGAATAATATTACGAACGTCATCATTTACTCGAATTTTTGTAAATTTCTTTGTTGAAGGGATTGCCTACATTTTGGGAACACGAAATACTGGGTTTATACCTGAGGGCGACGTGAAACCCTTTAGAAAAGCCCGTATGGAAGATTATTGGCGGCAGAAATGTGCATGTAAAAATTTGGTCCAGGAAGATTTGGTTTGGGAAATAGAAAGCTGCTAATGTTACTAGTGTAGAAATCTAAAAAAAAAAATTTAAAGTGCAGTGTTTGTGAGAATTTTAAAATGAAAAGAAAAAGGCAAATTTGATTAAGGCAGAAACCTTTTTAAAAAAAAAAAAAAGTAAATGCTAGTAAAAAAAAAAAAAAAAAAGAAAAAAAAACAATTTTTTTAAAAAAATTCAGAAAGTTTAAAATCATTTAAATACAAGTTTAATGCAAAAGAATTTATTTTAAGGGCAAAGTGTCACATATTTATTGCAACAACAAACAAAGTAAAAGATTTATTCACACCGTTTCCAATTCATAAAACAATATGCAAGAAAATTAGTTAACTGGCTTTTTAAAATCACTAACTTCACTTTAAATTTAGTTTGAATTACTCTGCAAATTTTGAGGCCGGAATTCGAAAATAAAAAAAAACAAATGTGGTGTTATAATATAAAATCATTTTAGTTTTATTATTATAATTTTTAATTTCATTTAATTTAATTTAAACAAACTTCAATTCTTTTTGGATACGTTGTTCTAAATACGGGCAAATATCAAACAAAACGAAAAATAGCAAAAGTGAAAACAAGAAAAAAAAAACTTTGTGCAATAATCATAATTTGTCAATACGGTAAAAACTACAAAAATTAAAATTTAGTTAAACGAAAACAAAATAAATTATAATAATTTACACAAAAAAAAAAATTTATTTTAAAATAAGAACTTAAAGGGAAAAGATTTCTAGTTTTAAAAGAAGCCCTAAAGAAGGTTGCTAAGAATAACATCAGCTTAAGATAAAATTCATCCAATGTTTAATTAACCTCTTTCGCTTGTATCTTAACCAAACCCACTTCCAGTTAAGCAAGGAGCCGCAGAAAGTACTTTCCGGAATTCCTCTAACAAGTAAGTTTGAATATGTATCTTTAATTTCTATTGGTATAAGTACATTATTGATCCCAGGAAATATTAATTAGATGTACATATGTATATAAATGTATGTATAAATGTTAAGTGACTGATGTTAATAACATTTTACTATTAACAGAGCAGAATGGTACTAGCATAAATAACCTTAACTTGATAATTTAAGGATGTTTAAAGTCTTTAAAACTTGTTTTTTTCCAAAAATATTTCCTGAGATTAATTAATTAAACATTGATGATGATACCAATTTGTATTTTTTTATTATTCCTTAATATTTCTTTGCTTTGATATAAAAAAAAAAAAAAAAATAATAATATACGGTTAAAAAAAGAAAAAAACAAAAAAAGGGAAAAAAAACCTAAGAATAGAAAAGTGATATTTTTACTTAAATTATTTATCGCTGTTATGTTGGCGAGGTACGGAGTAGCCTAGTAGGTCAGTGCGTGACGTCGTGTCGTGAAATACCGGTTCGAATCCTGTCAGAATTATTTGTTTTATATTTTTGTTTTTTTTAAAGGTGAATATTTTTATTGCACAACTTAATTTTTTTGTTGGAATTTCTTTTATTTACTTCAAATTGAATCTGTTTTGGTAATTGCCCATTTCTATTTGCATTTTTATAATTTTTTTAATACTATTTTCATTGCGTTTAATTCGAAATGTTTAACATTTTTAATTATATGTAATTTCATATTAAGTTTTTATTTACCTATAAGTTGAACTTAAAACCTGGTTTACATTAGATTAAAAATGGATTTTTCTTTTTAATAAAGTTTGTTAAAATAACGATGAAATTTTAATCAAAACTTTGAATTCTGATTTCTGAACTTTCGGTAAGAGGGTGAGTTGTATTTGGGATCATGTTAGGTAATTTCTTTGCGCAGTTTAAACATGATCATGGTTGGGAGTGGAAGTTAGCGTCCTAAGATCTTCGTTAAACAAATGTGTGCTCTTTAAAAGAAAAATCCTACTTCCGTTTCTATCGTTCTCTCTTCCCTATCTCTTTTTCTATATTTTCCCTCGTTTTTTTTAAGCATGCATATTAAAATAAATGTTAGCTGTAGTTTGCTTTGAACCGAGTTTAGCAATAAAAGAAAAACCTACCCCGTTTGCCAACGAGATAGAAGCCGGAATACAAAATGCATGCTCACTAAACTTCTACACTTGCAACCTTGAGTAGCAACACAATCGTTATTCGCTACACACCCCATTGCATTTTTGTCAAAACGTGAACTACCACGATTTTCAAAAAAAGCTGAGACACGTATTTAATAAAATCGACTAGAGGTTAAAATATGTTAATTTGGCACTTTTATTACAAACAACCCCGAACAAAAAATTCAAAAACCGTTTTTTTTTCAGGAAAAAAAGGACATGGATGATCGTCCTTGGACAAATTGTATACACAGTTGGACGCGCCTTAAAAAAACCTTTCTTACGATACCCAATTTGTATGTATTGGTAAGGCAACAGATTCTTAAACTAACAAAACATGCAAAAATATACCCTTTTTCAAACTGGTCCAGCTCACACGAGGTCAAAGCTGGAGCCAAAATATTCAAAATGTCATCTTAAAAAAGTCCAAGGTTCATTTTTAGGAGGGTACATCGAGCACGAATTTTGCTTCCATACAACTTGAGTCGCTCTAATGTACATAAAAACCAAATTCGTTTTCCAATTGTTGGTCTTAATTTTACAGTTTAGTAAGCTACAATAGTTAAGAGAATGTTGTTTAAATAACAGCTTTTGTGTACCATCAGGTAAACCTTTCTTTACCATTAGTTAAATATATTAACTAAAAGGAAATAAGGAATCAGCTAATGCTGAAAAAAATTGTTTAATAAGTATAATTGACCAATCTGTTATAGTTAATAGTTAACCTAAAAACTGTAAATTTGGCGTAATGAGATCATTTTGGTTTCGTACATAGATATATATAAACATATACATATGTATATCTCACGAGGCAGTTACTGAGCTATCCTATAATTTTTGTTAATAAATAACAACATATCGACAGTTTTAGCTTTTAAACAACTTCTGCGGTCAGAAATTATGAATCCAGCTTTACTAAACATCCTTTCTGATTCAGTTGAAGTGGCCGGTATACACAAATACTTTAAGGCACAAGATTTAGTAAGCGACATTTCGTTCCCGTTACACTGAAAATATAAAAAACTTTATTAACTTTTAAATAAAAAAAAAACACTAATTACCTTCCAACATTGCAGTGGGTCGCTTTCTATTGCAGAATTTTCAGTTTCCAAATATTGCCTGAGGGAAATTATGGCATCTACTTGATTTGTCCTCACTTTGCTAAAAATTGGAGCTTACATGTAAGCAGGTTTGTAAGGGAGAGAAGCTATTTTCCCCCTTACAAACCTGCTTCCAGAAGGCATGATTTTTATATGGCGAATTCCCACTTGGAAGCATTACCTTTTGAAAAAAGAAGCACGTTTACACTCGTTACATTCATGTGTGAGTAAGAGCTATTTGTAAGCGCTTCGTTCATGTCTTTTTACAAACGCAGCTTTCAATACATACAAAAAGCTCTTCCATCATGCATTTTTCTGAAAACGTGAATTCATGCCTGATGTGAACCTATTACTATATTGCTTACAGGAATCCTTTCTTCATGCTTCTTAAGAATTTGTGAAATAATAACTTCCGTTTGATATTTTTGTTTAAATTTTTATTCAATATTAAAAGAAAATCAAAGTTAAAAAATTAAATAATTCAAATTTTGGTTAAAAAAAGTTAGGAATAAAAAAAAAGAAAGAAATTGGAAATTTTGAAATACAATTTGAAATGTTTTATGTTCTATTATACTGGGATCAATATTTTCGGAATCAGATTCAGAATCGTCTTCACTATTTAAAAAAGTGTTATTAATTTTTTTCTTATTTTTTAAACATTTTTTCTTGTAATAACGGTTTTTATTTAGTCTAAATGCTATGCGTAAATTAAGAAGAAATTTGGTTTTGGAAAGACCATCAACCTTTAGAGATTCTGTAATTATAAGAATTGTGGTTTTATAATACGAATTTATTAAAGACATAAAAAAAATACTTACCATAAATTGCATTGACAAACTTCGGAAAATCTAATAAACGCTTTTTATCCTGCTTTCCATCAACATTAAAATCTAGCAGCATCTTCATATGTAATAAATTTGAAAGATTTTTGTTTAATCCCCCCATACTTAAAATGCTTTTTATTGTTGCAACCTATAAAAATAAATTAAAATAATATTTGTAGGAATTATTAATAATTAAATAGAAAGCTAACTTACCATTGCAAAATTTGTTTCACTGTTTATGTCATCTTCAATTTCTAGTAATTCGGCCTCTGGCTGAACAGGAAATAAATTTGAATATTTTGTGGAAGAAAGCCCTGGAGGCTTATTCTGAATTGCGATGCGAAAATCAATGCGATGCGCAAATGAAATGCGATGCGAAAGAAAATTGGTATTCTGTTAGACTTTCGCAATCGCATTCGCAATTTATTTCAAATCGTGGCAACGCTGCTCAAATATACGTCAGTGTCAATAAACGTCAAATTAAAAATAAATAAATTGTTTGCGTTTGGCTGTGAAAAATTGTTTAAAAAATATATGTATTTAGGACATTCTGTAATAAAAAAAATAATAAAAATGGATTTTGTGGCACTGCGGTTCGAAGACGAAGAAAATGATAATGTTTTGTGTGTACTTTAAAATCGGCCCAAACCTATTAAAATTAAAGTTGAAGTCAAATCTTTTTTAACTGGTTTATATATTTCATACTTTTTCCATCCTGCAGCTTCTCTAATAGGTGGTCCATTGATGTTTAGTTTTCAGTTAACGTTTGCCACAAAGTATTTGCCGACTGACGTGCATTTGGTGCTTATTCATAAATTCTATCATTATTTCAAATTGACGCGGTTTGGTGGACTTATTGCTTGCTTCCCTGAATTAAATAATAAATATATGATGAATAAATAAATAAAATATTATCTTTCACTAACATGTTTGTACTTTGCGAATGCTATTTTGTTGTCGAATAAATTTTGCGAATTTGACATTTATTTTCGCAATGTAGAATACCGACTTGTCACCTTTTCGCATTTAAAATGCGATTAAAAAAAACTTTGCGAATATCGCAATACAGAATAGCAATTGTTCGCATTTATGCATTTTCGCATCGCATTGATTTTCGCATCGCAATTCAGAATAAGCCTCCTGGTGTAACATAACATTTTAGCATTGTTTTAACTTCTGATACTAATCCAACTATTATTTTATTTTGATAAATAATGGTCTCTACGAAAAATTGATGTATACAATAAAATACAATTTGGTATATTATATATTAAAATGCATACCTTTTAAATCTTTAATTTGTACTTTTGAAACTTCTATTGATTTTTTATGGTCTTCTACGATTTCTGAAAAGGTAAGAAAGTTATTAAGGTGTTATGTAAACATTATTTAAAAGTAAACATATACCTTTTACAGCATCAAACTTTTTGTTTAATTCTGCAACGTCCATTTTACAACTTTGTTTAACAACTGTTTCTAAAAATGAATAAGAAAAATATAAGTAATAATTAATTAATTGATTTTATTAAACAAAACGACAAATTTTAATTCATTTGTGTTTTGTATTTTTTATTATTATTTTACTTACCTTTTAAAATATGTATTTTTGCAGATAATTCTTCAATCGACTTTTTAATATTTTCAATTGGTTTAGAGGGAGCCATTTTTCTGAAATTTTTTAATTAAATTTTATGTACATATGTATATTTTCTAGGTGGATATGAAAAACAATTTTAATTTAATAGCATGTGTGTACTAAGGGTATTAGCAATCTTTCGTTTTTATAAGGAATATTTACTAATTTTGCGTATACCTGATCTGTCCTAAAAATTTCTTCATAAAAGGATTCTGGATTTACGAGGTAAATTTTAAGATCTTGAGATGGAATTGGGTCGAAAAAAAAGTTTTTTGGATTTCTGTAAACTTTTACTACAATGGATCCATTCCCAAGGAATTTAAATATTTCACCAGGGCAATCACTTCCAAGTAGACAACAATTATCAGGAACACTCGAACTAAAAAATCCTGCATCAGATATAAACGAGTTTATTTCACCTTTCGAATTTTCTTTATAGCCTCTATGCTGAATAGGTTTCAATAATGAGACTTTAGAAAATCTGTTAAAAAGTTGCTGCTCAATGTGGTGTGGTTTTCTTATTGCTTTCCTTATATCCTTCATAGAGTTTTCAAAAGGGTATGCATTTATATTGGAAAGGTTACCGTACTCTTCTACAGTTTGGATTAAATGGAGAAGGTTATGTACATTGTAAGTCACGCTTGATGGTCCAAAAATATTCCCAAATTGCTGGACAAACGTAGTTAACATATTATGGGCACAAGCACTATTTGATTGAAATAAAAGGGGACAACTCATAATCCTGTAAGCGCAAGACAAAAGTAAAAAGTGGCTAAAGAACACGTCACTCGTACTTTCCTTTAAAACAACAAGTCCCGTATACAAAACAAACTGACGGAATTCCACTGCTTTCCACCTAGCAATTTCGTCAAAAGATCTGGGCTTTCTCATAAATTCTCTCGGAATAAAGGGACATAAGGAGGAAAGCATCGAAGACATTATCGTTTTAGAATTAATGATAAAACACTCTGTGGTTTTATAATTCAGCAATAGTAATAACATTTTTTTCATCACTCCTAAATCGATGAGGTGATTAACATCCAGAGGGAACTGAGTTACCATTTTTATTCCTATAGACTCTAAATACATTTCCCTATCTAGAAAATTTTTTTGGTGAAAGTTTTGATCAATTCTTTGACCAAAATCTTCATCAGATCGTAATTTTCCAGCTGTTGTGGAGAATGTGGTAACTCTCATGATACTTTTACCTGTTTGATCACACTTATTGCACCCATTTAAAGAATTATGGCCTTTCACACCACATACAAATGATCGGGCAGGCGCATCACATAGAAAAGCTCGAATCTTATGGCGATTTCTTTTCTGAGAAATATGTTGCATAAATGTTACATGCTCTATCTCTTTTGTGTACAGCATGTAACATTTATGCAACATATTTCTCAGAAAAGAAATCGCCATTAATTTTTATAGTGTGTGTTTCGAACTTAAAACCATTTTCAATCAAATTTTTCATTTCCGTAACAAAATCGTGAAGGTATAAGTTTATGTCATTTGGTTTCTGTTTTCCAACATAACTTCCTATTAGAAATACTTTTATCAAAGGTATATTAACAATACGTGCGAGTATTGGCCAGAGTCCGATGGAAGAACTTTTGAATAAGGGTAAACCATCGATGCTTATATCCAAAATAATTTCTTTTATAGGTATCAAGGTTTTTAATAACTTCAACGATTTTAAGAAGGTTTCGTTCTACACCGATGTGTACGTAACAACCTGGGGCAACAGTTCTTTTAACACACATCTCTTTTTCACCAACAAGGGTTTCTACACTCATTGGTATGTCAGAATGTACACCATTTAAAATATGTAATAGGGCTGACGTACTTTCCACAGACGGGCGATATTTTAAATACCATTCCCTAATGTTTTCTCTTAATGTTTTGTTTTTATCATGTATTAATTCTATATAGGTATGTATGAGTTCTCAAAATGTGAAACAATTTCTATGTTTTGAACATCTTCAGAACTTTTTTCTGTTGCCCTTGAAAGATTTAATATATTTCTATTAATCTCTTTGCGTGCTAGTTTATTGAATTGTCTTTTTCCAACCGCTTTTGGCATATTGTAAATAAAATGTTTTTGCTAAAGCAAAAAACAGCAACAAAACAATTGCAAAACAACAACAACAAAAAACATACTGACACCAAAAAGCCGTTAACTTTAGCCGTTAACGTAGAAACAAAATAAGCAAACACAAAACAATGTATGTATGTAGGTATATCGGCAATAAAAATATTACAAACAAAAAACACACACAAGAAAAACAAGAACAAAATCTTTAAAATATTCCTTATAAAAATTTTACACACTTTAATTAATATTTTAAATTTAATAAGTAAAACTTTATGTAGGTACATACCTACCTTCTAATTAATTTTAAGATTGTTTTCTTAAATTTTTTGTTTTTAATTAAATATGTATATTTAATAAACAATTTCTTTGCGCTTTTCTTTACACACTGTCTACTCAAATGCACTAAGATGACTGAGCTTGTTTTATTATGTAATTTAAATAATTTGTTTTCGGCAAAGACTCGGTAAATATGCCGATTTCAAAGTCTTTGCAATACAACCTGCTTCCTCGTAAGGGATAGGGGTAAGCACAACTATCTTTAAAATGTTCGCTTACAAACCTGCTTCTATGTAAGGGATAGTAGTAAGCTTTTTATTTTTTGTTCAGCTTACATTATTACAAAAACCCTTTCAATGGTATTCGATTGTTTCCTGCTTCTCAGTAAGGCTTAATAGTAAGCGAATACAGCAGCAGTAATATACTTTTTTAGCTTCCAAAAGTCCAAAATTTTTTTACTGGGTTTGAATATGTATCTTTAGGGGGTAATTTTGTTGTTCACTTCACCTTGCGTTGAGAAAATTTTCATATAAAATTTTTTGAAATTTTGAAAATTCAAAAAATTTTATATGAACATTTTCTCAACGCAAGGTGAAGTGAATAACAAAATTACCCCCTTAATTTCTATTGGTATAAGTACATTATTGATCCCAGGAAATATTAATTAGATGTACATATGTATATAAATGTATGTATAAATGTTAAGTGACTGATGTTAATAACATTTTACTATTAACAGAGCAGAATGGTACTAGCATAAATAACCTTAACTTGATAATTTAAGGATGTTTAAAGTCTTTAAAACTTGTTTTTTTCCAAAAATATTTCCTGAGATTAATTAATTAAACATTGATGATGATACCAATTTGTATTTTTTTATTATTCCTTAATATTTCTTTGCTTTGATATAAAAAAAAAAAAAAAAAATAATAATATACGGTTAAAAAAAGAAAAAAACAAAAAAAGGGAAAAAAAACCTAAGAATAGAAAAGTGATATTTTTACTTAAATTATTTATCGCTGTTATGTTGGCGAGGTACGGAGTAGCCTAGTAGGTCAGTGCGTGACGTCGTGTCGTGAAATCCCGGTCCGAATCCTGTCAGAATTATTTGTTTTATATTTTTGTTTTTTTTAAAGGTGAATATTTTTATTGCACAACTTAATTTTTTTGTTGGAATTTCTTTTATTTACTTCAAATTGAATTTGTTTTGGTAATTGCCCATTTCTATTTGCATTTTTTTAATACTATTTTCATTGCGTTTAATTCGAAATGTTTAACATTTTAATTATAATTTCATATTAAGTTTTTATTTACCTATAAGTTGAACTTAAAACCTGGTTTACATTAGATTAAAAATGGATTTTTCTTTTTAATAAAGTTTGTTAAAATAACTATGAAATTTTAATCAAAACTTTGAATTCTGATTTCTGAACTTTCGGTAAGAGGGTGAGTTGTATTTGGGATCATGTTAGGTAATTTCTTTGCGCAGTTTAAACATGATCATGGTTGGGAGTGGAAGTTAGCGTCCTAAGATCTTCGTTAAACAAATGTGTGCTCTTTAAAAGAAAAATCCTACTTCCGTTTCTATCGTTCTCTCTTCCCTATCTCTTTTTCTATCTTTTCCCTCGTTTTTTTTAAGCCTGCATATTAAAATAAATGTTAGCTGTAGTTTGCTTTGAACCGAGTTTAGCAATAAAAGAAAAACCTACCCCGTTTGCCAACGAGATAGAAGCCGGAATACAAAATGCATGCTCACTAAACTTCAACACTTGCAACCTTGAGTAGCAAGACAATCGTTATTCGCTACAGTTATAATTATTTTTGGCGCCCAACGTGGGGCCCACAGATTTTTAATATCCATTTAACACCTTTTGAATTTTATTTCAAGCAATGTGTGGCTCTCAATAAATTCTATCTTTTCCGCTTGTTCTTTCCAACTTTATTTTTCATTTCCTGTTTGTTTGTTTTCTGGTGATACAAATTTAATGTTGTGAAATTTAACATATATTTGGCAATGTGTGTAAACAAACATTAAAATATTGCATCCATTTTTTTAATTACCTATTTGATCTTTTACATGGTTTTGCCATATTGTTTATTTAGTCTTTTCCGGAAATGCTGAGAATTGGTCAGGTGCACTAAACTCAGACCATTAGGCTTCTTAACATCAATGGTAAAACAGTTAAATGTTTTATTAGTTGAGAAATTACGTTTTTGGACAAAATTTCAAGACGTACCAACTAATACAATATTTTTTTTCTAATTTATCTTTTCCCTCTTTACTTTTTTTTCTGGATTTTTTTTTTAAAGCAAGGATTCTTATTTCTATGCAATAATAAATGCGAACCAAAAGAAGAATTTTAAATGTTTCATTGTCATAAAGTTTTCTTGGTTATTTGAGATTTTCGTATAAGGTTGTTTTTTTTGTTGCATTGAATAAAGTTTATCGCTGATGAGCAAACATATTGAAAATACAACAAAACCTTTTATCAGTAATTTTCAGAAATCAGAAAAATGTTATGTACAAATTTTTTTTTATCATTTGCGTTTGTAAATACATATCTCTGATTTTAAATTCTTTTGAAATTTTTTTTTCCCGATATCTATTTCGTTTTTATTTTTTCTTATATAATTTAAAAATTTTTTTTTTTTGATACTTTACTTTAAGCTATAACAGTATTTAGTTTTTTGTTATTTACAAATTGCAATTTTGTTTCTCTTGCATTGCATATATTTTTTTATTTTAATTCTATTTAGGATTGAAAAGTAATCTAGGTTAGTACTGTATTTCGATTTGCCCAGACTCTTATATAGCGGGATTAAATTTTTTTTTCGGTTTTTTTTAATTTTTTTTCCATTTACCTTAAATTTTTTTTTTTAAATTACTGCATCTTAAAACAATTTTTTTGAGGAATTAGTTCAAGTTGTTTTTGTCAGAATTTAACTTGTTTTTTATTTATTTTTTTTTCAAATTAATTTTGCATAATTTTTTTTTTTGAAATGTCTATTCAGAGAAGTACTGAAGATTTAGTAAGCTTGGGTAATACTCTACCTAATTGTGGGGTTTGTGCCAACGTCATAACAGGCTCTTCATACCTATATAAAACCCTATGTGGACATAGCTTCCACAAATCATGTTTCCAGAAACATATTAAGCAGAAACAGTTTTGCCCTACATGTAATACTAAGTTAAATCCGATACCAACTTCATCCGCTTTACCTCCTCCAATAGTGACTCGATCCCAAGTGCAGCGTGCACAAGAGTTTGACCTTAATCGCTCTAATCCACCTTCTACCCCGAAAGGAGCAGAGAAACAAGCAATAGAACCGAATTATTCAGTAATGTCTTCGAGTTCTCCTCAGGAACAAAGGGAGCATATTAGGAATTTGGTCACTGCCGCGGTGGGCGCGCAACAGGCCGAGATGTTGACATGCCTTAGTCAACAGCTTACTAAGATAATAGAAGACAATATTGAAATAGGGTTTAGGCGACTTAGTTTATATAATTCAAACCAGGGTAATGTAAGTAATAGGGATTCTGATTCTGGCAATACGAAATACTGGAAATACTGGACCTGAGGCACCGTCGGTCAGAGAACGAACGTTAGAACAACTTTTAGGTTTGCCCTCGAATGTGGCTCAGGGTCAAAATAGTGCAAGTCGACCTGAAAATGCGAATTTAAATGTTAGTGGTTCGTTAGATTCTTCTCTTAGGTCTGATAAAGTTGGTCATATTATTCATAATTGGAAGGTGAGATTTTCTGGTGACGCGAAGGGAATGTCCGTTGATAATTTCTTATATAGAGTAGAGCCTCTTACATATCAGACGCTTAGTGGAAATTTCGAGTTGTTATGTAGACACATTTCAACTTTATTTGATTCCAAAGCTTCCGACTGGTTTTGGAGATATCACCGTTCGGTTTCGGAAATTCGGTGGACTGATTTATGTACTGCGCTACGACATCAGTATAAAGCATTGATGTCAAATTCATTCAATTTCATAGCACAATTGTGCTAGCTCAAAATTCACACACATTCTTACGCTCTTTCATTTAGTCCACGAGAGTACACAATTCAGTGTCGATTATCAAGCGACGAGTACACATGTGGTGGATGATTACATATTTTTGTTATTTTTATTAAGAAAACTTGTCTCTTTATTCACTAATACTAATATAAAGCACTACAACCACAATTTTCATTTTTGACATCACTGGTATAAAGACTCGAGAACTGATGTGGATTTCAGAGAAATGATTCGTGATAGGAAACAACGATCGGGTGAAAATTTTGACTCTTTCTACGAGTCTATAGTTGATATTTCCGATCGTCTAACTACCCCTTTACCGGAAAATGTCTTAGTTGAAATTTTTCGTAGAAACTTGTTGCCAGAAATTCAACATGAAATTTTAGATATACCTATTTATTCTGTTTCTAATTTGAGGGACATTTGCCGACGAAGGGAATTGTTTTGTTGGACGTGGGCAGAAGACAGGCGGCAAATAAACCCTTTATTCAACGAATGCAAGTCAATGAGATTGTGGAAAACGAAGTCGATTTGACCGACGACACTGAGGTTTCAGCGATAGCTTTAATTTGTTGGAACTGTCAAAAAGTTGGTCATAGATACCAGGATTGCCTGGAAGACCGACAGATCTTTTGTTACGGGTGCGGTTTACCAGATATATACAAACCAAATTGTTCAAACTGCAATAGTTCAAAAAACTTAAGATCCAGTGCACTGAAAAGTACACACAAACCGATGAAAACATCGAGTACTAGTACCGATTAATTTCAAAACCAAATTCCGTTAGTAAAACTGAAGAGTCTTCTGAATCTTTTGTCGCTAATAAAGTCACAAAAGTAATCAATGTTTTAGCACCAACTGATTTAGAAACATTTTCGAAAACTGAATTAGAACCAATTACTGAGGAAAATGAACCGGAATTGACAGAAGGCCAAATCAAACCAAATTAACCTTTAGTTTCAAAAACCATTTTATCACAAACTTCTTCTACTTTTATACCGACATATATGAAGCCATTTCACGTTCGACTGGCAGAGTATAACGCGAAAAGGGCCGAAATTTTTAATGAAGCAATTCCAACTGTTAGGAAAAAGCGATCATCTGAACGTATGAGAAATTTCTGGAAAGTTGTGAGGCAGACTAGGCATAGTTTATTGAGCTCGGTTTTCGACAATCCGAAGGACATTCGTCCGTATGCTAATGTTAGGATTTTTAACAAAGATTGGACAGGGTTGCTTGATACCGGGGCTTCTATTAGTTGTTTTGGATCAGATTCTGCTAGGGAATTATTGACCAGTGATACTGAATTTAGAAAGATCTCTTCCTTCGTGAAAACTGCCGATGGTAGGTCACAAACTGTATGTGGATATGTTTGTGCAGAGGTAACTTTTCGAGGAATAACGAGGAAGATAAAGTTTTATATAGTTCCAGACCTGTCGCAGAATCTGTATTTAGGAATCGATTTTTGGCGCGCTTTTGATTTATTGCCAACTGAGATAAACTCAGCTCCTAGTTTTGATTTAGGAATTAATAGTAGCGTTGAATTGGGAGATCAGAGAACATTAACGGATCAGCAGAAACAACAGCTTCAGCAGGTGATAAACACGTTTCCGTCATTCGCAAAGGAAGGGCTAAGTCGAACGACAGTTTTGAGTCATGTAATAGATGTTGGTAATGCCACTCCTATAAAACAAAAGCACTTTCCTGTTTCCCCAGCGATGGAGAAGCTGATTTATAATGAATTAGACCGCATGTTAGAAAACGATGTCATAGAGGAATCGGACAGTCCTTGGTCCTCCCCAATTGTTCTTGTTAGAAAACCGGGGAAGGTCAGGTTATGCTTAGACAGCCGAAAGGTAAATGCTGTTACCGTTAAGGATGCTTATCCCCTGCCAAATATTGATGGCATTCTGGGTACGTTGCCTAGGGCGGAGTTCATAACCAGCCTAGACTTGAAGGACGCGTTTTGGCAAATTCCACTTGATAGCTCGTCGAGAGATAAAACGGCATTTTCTGTCCCTGGCCGCCCCTTGTACCATTACAAGGTTATGCCGTTCGGCCTCTGCAATGCGCCTCAGACAATGTCAAGGCTAATGGACAAGGTGGTTCCGGCGAATTTGAGGACAGAGGTGTTCGTTTATCTTGACGATTTATTAATTGTACCTGGTACCTTTAGTCGGCATTTGGAGGTTTTAAGGGAAATATCTAAGCAAATTCGTTTTGCAGGACTGACCATTAATGTAGAGAAATCTAAGTTTTGCGTACAGGAAGTCCGTTATCTTGGCCATATTATAGGGAACGGGGTTATTCAAACAGACCCGGGAAAAATTTCGGCCATCACAGAATTCCCGACACCGAGGTCTGTTCGCCAACTCAGACGATTTTTGGGTATGTCCGGTTGGTACCTTAAGTTTATTAGGAACTACGCGTCTGTTACTTCCCCCTTGAAAGACCTTTTAAGAAATAAGAGAAAATTTACCTGGAACGATGAAGCTGAAAAAGCATTTGAGGAATTAAAATCAATCTTGACCACAGCTCCAGTTTTGCATAGTCCGGATTTTTCACAACCGTTCTTTATTCACTGTGATGCTAGCAGAACTGGAATAGGAAGCGTCTTGGTACAGAAAACTGCCGAAGGTGAAGAGTTTCCGATTGCATTTATGTCTAAGAAACTCAACCAAGCCCAACGCAATTAGTCGGTTACCGAACAAGAATGCTTAGCAGCAATGTTAAGCATAAAAAAGTTTCGAGCCTATGTGGAAGGGCATGAGTTCACCGTGATCACAGATCACGCTTCATTGAAGTGGCTCATGTCTCAAACAGACTTGAATTCACGCTTGGCAAGATGGGCTCTAAAACTTCAAGGCTTCAATTTTAAAATAGAACACAGAAAAGGAAGTAAAAACGTAGTTCCTGATGCTCTTTCTCGTACTAATACAGAAGATTTGTCCGAAATCCTAGGCTTAAGCTTGTCTGAACTCGATGACTCTGGGGTTTTCGTGGATCTTGAATCCGAATATTTCCAAAGGACCGAGTACAAACAACTATTAGACAAAGTAAGGATAAATTTAGATAAAACACCAGACCTTAGGATTATTGACGGCTTTTTGTACAGACGGACTGAACACTGTACGGGAGAACAGCTGCAGGACGATCTTGCTTGGAAGCTTTGGATTCCAAAGGATATGATTCCCGAGGTTTTGAAAAGAGCACACAATAGTCCTCTATCTTCTCATGGTGGAATAGCCAAAACTTTGGAGAGAATCAGAAGATTTTACTATTGGCCTAATTTGGTCAATGATGTTAGGGAATACGTTAATGCCTGTGAGGTGTGTAAGGGTACGAAACATCCTAATTTTGTCATGCGACCACCCATGGGTAGAACTTCAAACACGGTTAGATTTTTTCAGAAATTGTACGTTGATTTCCTAGGCCCATATCCGCGTTCGAAATCGGGAAATGTTGGCATTTTTATTGTTCTCGACCACTTTTCTAAATTTAATTTTCTTAGGCCAGTGAAAAAGTTTACCTCTGATATAATTGTGCATTATCTAGTGGAATTATTCCATACTTTTGGCACACCCGAGACTTTGGTTTCGGATAATGGCTCCCAATTCAAATCGGCGAAATTTAATGAACTTTTAAAAAGTTATGGTGTAAATCATGTTTATACGGCAGTGTACTCGCCCCAAGCCAATGCATCTGAGCGGGTCAATCGTTCAGTTCTATCGGCAATATGGGCATATATTAAACACGACCAAAGTAATTGGGACGAGTATTTAAGCAGCATCAGCTGTGCATTGCGTTCAGCTGTACACTCTGCGATAGGTACTTCGCCTTATTACATGGCTTTCGGACAGCACATGATTACCAACGGTAAATCTTATGCACTTCTTCGAAATCTGGAAATGCTGGAAGACAGATCTGTCAATTTTAATCGGGAAGATTCTCTCGATTATCAGGAGAAAAGCTGCGCAGAATATTAATCGACAACAGGAGAAGAACGAAAGATCGTATAACCTGCGATCTCGTGAAGCTACCTATGAAATTGGCCAGGAAGTATTTAGGAGAAATTTCCGCCAGAGCGATTTAGGAAAAGGTTTCAATGCTAAACTAGCACCGACATTTGTAAAGGCAAGAATTCGTAAAAAAACTGGCTATTGCTATTATCAGTTGGAGGATTTGAATGGCAAATTAGTTGGCGTATATCATGCCAAGGATATAAGACCCTAGGGAGGTGTGAGAAAAATGTAAGGCTACAAGCGGTATCAGCTTTGTCGTTTTTTTTAAAACCCCCAAATCTGATTTTGGCGGGGGGGAAATGTAGGGCGCTTGTAGCGAAGAAAATTCTTTTTATTCAAATTCGATCTTAACCTGGGTTCAAAATCTACTTGGTTATTGTTTTTACTATGTATATATATATTTTTGTTTTGAATTTCAAATCATGAAGGCCAAGAATCTTCTTATTTTGGTTGTTTTTTTATTTTGTTTTAAAGGGATTCGTATATCTATAGGTATGTGTAAAAATAAAATTCGCAAAGGTCGAAGAAAATAGACTAGTAAATAGAATAATTTTTTTTGAATGATCATTCCTTTTTGCCTTTCACGTTGTTAAACAATTTTCTTTTCACTTCTGTTCCAAATGAATTTCTCCCTAACATTAAGACCTAGGTATCAGATTTAGCTGACAGAGTAAAAAAAGAAAAAAAAATTCTTTTATTTTTCAAAATAATATTTAAGAATACTTACGTTTTAACGGATAAAGCGTAAAATTGTTAGTAAAAAAAGGAGCATTGCGTTGCAATGATAATGCAGTTTTATGCGTTGTAAAATGATAGTATTTAATGGTGTGGTGAAGGTGATATGAAGGGACGTATGAATTTTTGTTGTTGTTGATAGATTCTAAAAGGAATATGGCATGCTGAATTAGCATTATTATTCCAGAATTTGATGTGTATAAAAGCACAATTTCATCGAGAACAGTCTTTCATTTTTTTTCCTTAAACCACTGGCACCATATATAGGACATATAATATTTCTGAATTTTTTTTATAAATTAAGGAGATATTTTCAAGCCTTTCTGAAAGGATTTTCTGAACGTGAGAAGGGAACTGGAGTTTCTTTATGAGTATTTTTAGACATAAACTTGTAAGTAGTTAAAAACAAAAAATTGAATAATATTACGAACGTCATCATTTACTCGAATTTTTGTAAATTTCTTTGTTGAAGGGATTGCCTACATTTTGGGAACACGAAATACTGGGTTTATACCTGAGGGCGACGTGAAACCCTTTAGAAAATCCCGTATGGAAGATTATTGGCGGCAGAAATGTGCATGTAAAAATTTGGTCCAGGAAGATTTGGTTTGGGAAATAGAAAGCTGCTAATGTTACTAGTGTAGAAATCTAAAAAAAAAAATTTAAAGTGCAGTGTTTGTGAGAATTTTAAAATGAAAAGAAAAAGGCAAATTTGATTAAGGCAGAAACCTTTTTAAAAAAAAAAAAAAGTAAATGCTAGTAAAAAAAAAAAAAAAAAAGAAAAAAAAACAATTTTTTTAAAAAAATTCAGAAAGTTTAAAATCATTTAAATACAAGTTTAATGCAAAAGAATTTATTTTAAGGGCAAAGTGTCACATATTTATTGCAACAACAAACAAAGTAAAAGATTTATTCACACCGTTTCCAATTCATAAAACAATATGCAAGAAAATTAGTTAACTGGCTTTTTAAAATCACTAACTTCACTTTAAATTTAGTTTGAATTACTCTGCAAATTTTGAGGCCGGAATTCGAAAATAAAAAAAAACAAATGTGGTGTTATAATATAAAATCATTTTAGTTTTATTATTATAATTTTTAATTTCATTTAATTTAATTTAAACAAACTTCAATTCTTTTTGGATACGTTGTTCTAAATACGGGCAAATATCAAACAAAACGAAAAATAGCAAAAGTGAAAACAAGAAAAAAAAAACTTTGTGCAATAATCATAATTTGTCAATACGGTAAAAACTACAAAAATTAAAATTTAGTTAAACGAAAACAAAATAAATTATAATAATTTACACAAAAAAAAAAATTTATTTTAAAATAAGAACTTAAAGGGAAAAGATTTCTAGTTTTAAAAGAAGCCCTAAAGAAGGTTGCTAAGAATAACATCAGCTTAAGATAAAATTCATCCAATGTTTAATTATCCTCTTTCGCTTGTATCTTAACCAAACCCACTTCCAGTTAAGCAAGGAGCCGCAGAAAGTACTTTCCGGAATTCCTCTAACAAGTAAGTTTGAATATGTATCTTTAATTTCTATTGGTATAAGTACATTATTGATCCCAGGAAATATTAATTAGATGTACATATGTATATAAATGTATGTATAAATGTTAAGTGACTGATGTTAATAACATTTTACTATTAACAGAGCAGAATGGTACTAGCATAAATAACCTTAACTTGATAATTTAAGGATGTTTAAAGTCTTTAAAACTTGTTTTTTTCCAAAAATATTTCCTGAGATTAATTAATTAAACATTGATGATGATACCAATTTTTATTTTTTTATTATTACTTAATATTTATTTGCTTTGATATAAAAAAAAAAAAAAAAAATAATAATATACGGTTAAAAAAAGAAAAAAACAAAAAAAGGGAAAAAAAACCTAAGAATAGAAAAGTGATATTTTTACTTAAATTATTTATCGCTGTTATGTTGGCGAGGTACGGAGTAGCCTAGTAGGTCAGTGCGTGACGTCGTGTCGTGAAATCCCGGTCCGAATCCTGTCAGAATTATTTGTTTTATATTTTTGTTTTTTTTAAAGGTGAATATTTTTATTGCACAACTTAATTTTTTTGTTGGAATTTCTTTTATTTACTTCAAATTGAATCTGTTTTGGTAATTGCCCATTTCTATTTGCATTTTTATAATTTTTTTAATACTATTTTCATTGCGTTTAATTCGAAATGTTTAACATTTTTAATTATATGTAATTTCATATTAAGTTTTTATTTACCTATAAGTTGAACTTAAAACCTGGTTTACATTAGATTAAAAATGGATTTTTCTTTTTAATAAAGTTTGTTAAAATAACGATGAAATTTTAATCAAAACTTTGAATTCTGATTTCTGAACTTTCGGTAAGAGGGTGAGTTGTATTTGGGATCATGTTAGGTAATTTCTTTGCGCAGTTTAAACATGATCATGGTTGGGAGTGGAAGTTAGCGTCCTAAGATCTTCGTTAAACAAATGTGTGCTCTTTAAAAGAAAAATCCTACTTCCGTTTCTATCGTTCTCTCTTCCCTATCTCTTTTTCTATTTTTTCCCTCGTTTTTTTTAAGCATGCATATTAAAATAAATGTTAGCTGTAGTTTGCTTTGAACCGAGTTTAGCAATAAAAGAAAAACCTACCCCGTTTGCCAACGAGATAGAAGCCGGAATACAAAATGCATGCTCACTAAACTTCTACACTTGCAACCTTGAGTAGCAAGACTATCGTTATTCGCTACACACCCCATTGCATTTTTGTCAAAACGTGAACTACCACGATTTTCAAAAAAAGCTGAGACACGTATTTAATAAAATCGACTAGAGATTAAAATATGTTAATTTGGCACTTTTATTACAAACAACCCCGAACAAAAAATTCAAAAACCGTTTTTTTTACAGAAAAAAAGGACATGGATGATCGTCCTTGGACAAATTGTATACACAGTTGGACGCGCCTTAAAAAAACCTTTCTTACGATACCCAATTTGTATGTATTGGTAAGGCAACAGATTCTTAAACTAACAAAACATGCAAAAATATACCCTTTTTCAAACTGGTCCAGCTCACACGAGGTCAAAGCTGGAGCCAAAATATTCAAAATGTCATCTTAAAAAAGTCCAAGGTTCATTTTTAGGAGGGTACATCGAGCACGAATTTTGCTTCCATACAACTTGAGTCGCTCTAATGTACATAAAAACAAAATTCGTTTTCCAATTGTTGGTCTTAATTTTACAGTTTAGTAAGCTACAATAGTTAAGAGAATGTTGTTTAAATAACAGCTTTTGTGTACCATCAGGTAAACCTTTCTTTACCATTAGTTAAATATATTAACTAAAAGGAAATAAGGAATCAGCTAATGCTGAAAAAAATTGTTTAATAAGTATAACTGACCAATCTGTTATAGTTAATAGTTAACCTAAAAACAGTAAATTTGGCGTAATGAGATCATTTTGGTTTCGTACATAGATATATATAAACATATACATATGTATATCTCACGAGGCAGTTACTGAGCTATCCTATAATTTTTGTTAATAAATAACAACATATCGACAGTTTTAGCTTTTAAACAACTTCTGCGGTCAGAAATGATGAATCCAGCTTTACTAAACATCCTTTCTGATTCAGTTGAAGTGGCCGGTATACACAAATACTTTAAGGCACAAGATTTAGTAAGCGACATTTCGTTCCCGTTACACTGAAAATATAAAAAACTTTATTAACTTTTAAATAAAAAAAAAAACACTAATTACCTTCCAACATTGCAGTGGGTCGCTTTCTATTGCAGAATTTTCAGTTTCCAAATATTGCCTGAGGGAAATTATGGCATCTACTTGATTTGTCCTCACTTTGCTAGCCACTTTGCTTCCAACAAATTTTAATAATGCTGGTGGTTTCTGCTGCATATTTTTCGATGTTGGCGGTTCTGCATCGTGCAACGTAATCGTTTTCCCTTTTTGTGGTACTCAATTCATTTTGCTTTGTCAGCATTGCTTGCAAATAAAAACCCGTCTTTCTTAAAGCGGGGGTCTAAAAGAGTTCCAATTCTCGTTGTGTTTCTTTCTTCGTAAGGAAATAAACGTTTTCTTATTCTTTCTATTAGGAAAGCACAACCTAGTTAACCTTCAGATGTCTTCAAACTATTTTTGGTTTCATTAAGAGTTTGAAAAAGCCCACAATTTACAGGAATAATTAAGGAGATGGTAACAGATGCGCTGGACGATGCCTGAATTGAAGCTGCATCAAATGGTGTTAGTAGCTCTTTCAGATCTGCAAGTACCTCGATGTCATCCGCCATTAAAGGTAATGGTGCTTTTGGTGTAGACAAAAGTACGTTTGATATTGAGGTGTTTGTGACCAAAATTCGTTCAACCATTCTTAAAGCGCAACAGCGGGTTAGAACTTCCTGCAGCAAGCTATATGGCTTTTCTCCCCTTGATCAGCTTTAAAATTTTCGTAGGCAATTGTGCTGCTTTTTAAGTATGTAACAATCTTTTTACATCTGGCCTTAATGTGTTTTACAAAATCTTGAGCTAAGCAATCTTCCACTACAAGATTCACAGTATGTGCTGCAACAATTCGCATGCTTTTATCATTGTGCTGTCATTATCAGTAACAACTGAAACCACTTTTCCCGTAAGCCCCATTATCCAATACTGCTCGCAACGATTTGGCTATATTTTCTGCATTATGGTTTGTAGCTGTCAAAAGATTTTTGGTTGATGGAACAGCAGTACGTAAAACAAATTCCCTCATAGCCCTCATTTGCCCGTGAGGTCCAGCAGTCAGTAGTAACAGCACAATATTCTATTTCATCAAGCATTGTTTTTAAATTAGTTTTAGTACTGTTGTATAAATTTGCTGTCATAACATTTTGAAGTTTGGTTCGTGATGGTAAAACGTAGCGAGGATCCAGACATTTTACAAAGTCTCAAAAACCTCTGTCCTCCACTATGCTAAATGGCTGTACATCTGTGGCAACCATTGTCATCAAAGCGCTATCAAGATCCTTCTTACGTTGCAGGCGCGGATCCAGCTTGAGCCTTACGGGGGGGAAATTATGTATGATACATTAAAGTAAAAAATTATTTTTTTAAAGTTTATTTAATATAATGGCCCATATTCATAGTCAAAAATAAAGTCGACTTCAGTGTTATTGAAATCCATTTAAAGGCGGTTTTAACTTAAAGCCGATTTTATTTTTGACTATGAATATGGGCCAAAATGTGTGTATGTATATTATATTAACAAAAACTCAACAAAAAGGTTAAATAAAATATTAGATCAGTTCAGTATACATTAATCTTTTTAAATAAGCAATTTATGATTTCCTTGTGAGGAAAATTTAGACAGTACAGTAAATCTTCTGTCGTTGTTGACCTGAGCCATGGTTTTTAATCGACGAAGGTTAGGAAATGACCTCCGGCTCGTAGCATTACTGACGAGCATTGAAACGAAAATTTTAAATATTGTTCTTAGATTTGGGTAGATCACAGTTTATTATTATCTGATACATCAGGCTCAAGTTTAGATCTTAGTAGGTGTTTATCTCTTTTATCAAAAATAATCAGCTCATCAGCTAGTTGGGGTTTTAACCGTTTTGAGATCTTCTAAAATAAATTCAATAAGAGGAATGTAACCTACAAATCGGTAGTAATCTTCAACATTTTGGATGTGATTATTTAGTTCAAATCTTGTCTTTTTGAATAGGAACCTCGATTTGAACGCAAATAACTTTAACTTTTTCAAAAATCGCTTTTAATTGTTCTTCGGCTTTATTTCGTTTTTTCTTCAAGGTATATGATTGAAATTTTGATAAGGCTTGATCCTTTTGGAAGATCTTGATATCTTGCTTTTGTAAAATGAAACTAAGTGGTTGTGCTACAAGTAGTATCACACTTAATATGTATATTCCGTAAATAAATTTAAAAGTACTAAGTGAGTTCCTTAATATAAAAGTAGAGATACTACCTTTCCACTCAGATATTTTGGACAAAGCTTCTACTATATGATGTACACTTGTTGCAAAGTGTAAAATTGAGACGTGACGGTCCGCCCATCATGTCTCGCAGAATGCAGATAGTTTGGCTTCCAAATACTTTGGTAAAACTGCGTTTCGCTTGGGATGGTTATATTTAAAAAACTTTGTCGTTTCTTTAACAAATGAAACTACTTTTTGTATTAAGGGCAGTTTTTTGCTTTAGAAATTGAGTTGCTTGATTTATGGGAAAAGCAAGGCGTTTGTTTCGCATTTGTCGCGGCTTCCAGGATTTTTTAACAACTCTTTTTTCTGCTGACATCAGGGGACACCCATCTGTTCCAACTCCTACACAATTTTTTAGGTCAAGATCAAAATTTGTCAAAGCTTCAAGAACTATTGATGATAGTGCCTTCGCATCAATTCACACATCAACGTCATCAATATCCTTTAAAGCCTCTTCAAATGCGTTTACAATAAAGCAAATAAATTCTTCCATAGCAACTTTTTGTTGTATGTTGAAATACCTTAAAGATAAGGAAACCTGTCTTTTCCCCACCAAATCCGCGCTTTCGTCAAAAATTATCGAATAGAATTTTGATTCATATAACACATATACATATACATAAATATAGCATTATCAAGCCAATCGTTTAGTCTTTGGATATAGATGGCACCTGCTGGGATTGAATGTAGAATAATAAGTATTTAAATACGGTAAACTAGATGTATCATTGGAAATATCTAATAAATAACCATTATTGAAAATCGTTAGACATTCAATAAAAAAAAATAAAAAAAATACTTATTGAACATTTCGTTAGCGATTCCTTAAATAAACAAAAAAAACCTTGCTGAGATTTTCAAAAATTTTGTACATTAAAAAAAATATTATTATTGGGAATTCTTGTATTATCGAAATTAACAAAACATATTTTTATAATTTACGGGGGGGAAATTTCCTTATTTCCCCCCCCCCCCCCTGAATCCGCGCCTGTTACGTTGTGAGTCTATGTAGTAACTTTCAACTTTTTTAAAAAACAAATCAACTGTGTTTGATGGTTTTGACATTTTTTGGAAACACGGATGAGCCCGCTTGAGGTGGTCAAATAGATTTGACGTGTTGCCGCTGGTTTTATAAATTTTTCCACATGAACGGCATTTAGCATAGTTTTTACCTTTTATTGGTTCGAAAAAATTCCACACTTCTAAGTGTCCTCTCCGTGCTTTTTTCGGAACGGCTTCGGTGTCAGACTCGCCACTGTCTTCCGCAACACTTTTATCGCTGTCATCTACAACTGTATGTAGGTATGTGGGATGTGAAATACAAATGCAACTTAGTCCCAATTTCCACAATGCAAGTCTTATTGATCAGCTTGCTACTTTGTAGGCGAGAGTGACGAGGGGAAAAGAAACGAGTTCTCAGCTTGCCTAGCGTTTTACACAAAGTTTTGTAATTTTGTTGTTGCTTTCTAAATAAAATCATATTGCGTGTTTCAACCGTACAAGATATGCAGTGTTTTATTTATATTTTAATTTTCAATGTCGGCTGCTTAAAGTTGCCACTTGCTTATATATTGTTGTATGTTGTATGAAAAATTTGCTACATTTGAGGTGGCACCCAGTTAAAGTCGGTTCAATTTAAAACATACTTTAGTTTCGACTATATTATATATACTAGCTGAGCCGGTCCGCGTTGCTGGCCCTAAGCAAACATTATTACCAGACGATTTAATTTTAGCTTTAAACGAAATTTACGGCCTTTAAAATTTTCCTTCCGTAAAAACCTAAGAGACGATTTTAAAGAAAAAATCATCCAAATCGGTCAAGCCGTTCTCAAGTTATGCGCTTAATAGAAAAAGTGGGCGTAAAAATAGGCGTGATACATTTTTCTTTCGATGAAAACGTAAAATGGAGTAATACGAACATTTAAAAGAAAAATTTGTCAGATCGATGGAGCCGGTTTTTGATTTCAGGTAAATCGAAAAAAGTGTGCGGGGCAAACTTTTCTTTCCGTAAAAACCTAAGTTGAACCATGGTAATCATTTTAAAGAAAAAATCGTTTAAATCGGTCAAGCCGTTCTCAACTTATGCGCCTAATAGAAAAAGTGGGCGTAAAAGAAGGCGTGATAAATTTTTCTTTCGATTAAAACTTAAAATGGATTAATGCGAACATTTGAAAGAAAAATTTGTCAAATCGATGGAGCCGTTTTCTGATTTAAGGTAATTCGAAAAAAGTGGGCGTAAAAGTGGGCGGGGCAACATTTTCTTTCCGCAAAACCTTAGTTAGACCATAGCGACAGTTTTAAAGAAAAAATCGTTCAAATCGGTCAAGCCGTTCGCCAGTAATGCGCTTAATAGAAAAAGTGGGCGTAAAAGTAGGCGTGGTAAATTTTTCTTTCGATGAAAAGTTAAAGTTGATTACTACGAACATTTGAAAGAAAAATTAGTCAACTCGATGGAGCCGTTTTCTGATTTTAGGTAAATTGAAAAAAGTGGGCGTAAAAGTAGGCGGGGCAAAATTTTCTTTCCGCAAAAACCTAAGTTGGACCATGGCGATAATTTTAAAGAAAAAATCGTTCAAATCGGTCAAGCCGTTCTCAAGTTATGGATTTTGCCACGCCCCTCCGCCCCCAGATAGACCGATTTTGGATTTCAAAATCAACTAACCATCATCACTCCTCCCTGTACCTTCCCTAAAAATTTTATGGCAATCGGTCGAGCCGTTCTCGAGTTATGGAGTGACAATCAAAATGTACACTTCTTTTTATATATATAGATAGTATTTAACTTGACATATCCTGTGCAAAATTTTACAAAACATGATGTTTGTTTCCGACATTTAAAAACAGCACATTTATAAAGTAACGGCCGTTACTTTGGATACACCCAAATATCAATCATATTTTGTTAATGTATATAAGAAGTATTAAATGTTCAAAATAAGCCAAATCGGTCCGTTTCTTTCCCTCGAAATTTTGCTTTTGCCGATACATTTTTCAGGGAAGAGGCAAACAACTTCGAGGACAATTTTCATAAAAGGGATAAATAAAAAAATTTAAGCTGTCTTGTTTTTAAAGATATTTTGTTTACTAATAAACAAACATATTAAAATATTTAAAACTATCTTATTTCGAAGACTAAGGGGCAACGCCAACAATTTCACTGAAAGCAAAAAAAAAAATCAAAAGTATTTTATAAATTTGTTGTTACTTTCTACAGAAATTCATTTTGTTTTTTCAATTTTCAACGCCACAAAATATGAAGTGTTTGAAATTTAAAAATTCAATATGAATTTCTATAGAAAGTAACAACAAAATTATAAAATATTTTTGATTTTGTTTTGGCTTTCGTCACTTTTTTAGAAAAATCATTAAATTAAAGTTGTCAAAATGACAATAACTCGTCAAATCTGGCAGCCCCGTTTTTATTATATTTATTTCTTTTGTTGACGTTTCGCTTTTATTTGACACTTAATTACTGGAAATATTCCAGTATAAACAGAATTTGTTGTGTCTGTTTTCGCATTCAAATACAGAAACACTTTTATCTCATAAATCGAGAAACGATGGAATTTTTTGTTTCACACTTCATTTAAGAAATTTTACGATGCGAGAAAAACAGAAACGAGGTACAGGCATCATCTAGTGTGAGGAGTAGGACTTCTGTGGGAGCGCGGAATATTAAACCCGCTACAGTAGTTAGAGGTCGCGGTCGAACGTCGGTAGGTCAGAGGTCGAGTAGTACAGTCAGTTTATAGTTAAATTGAATTTGAAACTGGGAACTTCTATGGACGATAACGCCATTATAAAAATAATTAGGAAAAATGTTAGACCCGAATTATTAAATATGACTTTTGTATCAGGACCAGATGATTTAGATTCGTATCGTGATTTGCTCAGGGTGGCTGAGGGCAAATAGAATTTTTAAAATACCTGATTAGTCGACCCCGTCAATTGGATGAAATTTCCATTGATTCGACTGATACCGCACGTGATGACTTTTCTGAGGACGAATTTGACTCGCAAGTAGAGGCTTTAAATATAGGTAGGTAGACCTTATGTCAAGGAGGATTATTCCCGGATTATATTCTGGAATTATTTAAATTCAGGGCATAGCTATATTTATTGCCAAGAAAAGACTCGATCCCTTTTCTGTTTCAAATGTGGACAAAGGGGTACATTGATTATTAAAGGTTAAGAAAAAAAAGTATAAATATAAAGTACAATTAATTTCTTTTTATTGTTATATTTAAAAACGTTTTTTTTATTGCTTTTCGCAAGTTTTATCAAACAATTACACTCTGCTAGAATTTGACAACTGCCAACTGGCGCTTTAACCTTATTCGGGTACGCTGAATCCAATACCGGTTCAAAAAAGGTTTAGATTATTGAAATTATTAAAAAAAACGAAAATCCGCAATAAAATTTCCTTTAAACGTTAAATTTTTCTAACGCAGTCGTTTTAGAAACATATTTTTTTTTGGCAACAGAAATAATTTTTTAGCAACATTTCGAAATTTTTGTTTATTAAAAATCTATAAAAAATTACAGCTATGCTTCTAATTTTTCCCAGATATATAAAAAGCAATGCTTCAAACAAAACAAGCTATAAATGATTCAAATCTGTAAACAACTTTTGATTTTATTCACAAAAGTCGAAAAATTTTAATTAATTTAACATTTCCATAAAACGCAATATTTGTATGGGAGCCCCCTTAAGAAGTGGCGATAAGGGGCAAGTATGTCTCGAGAAATTGTTAAAGCGACTCCTGGGCTGTTATAGTACGTTTTCTTCAATATTTTTCTAGTCTGTATTAAACATTTTGTATGGGAGCCCCCTTAAGGAATGGAAATTTTGTTTTAAATGTTAGTTAAACGAGTCACTTGTGTGCTCGCGATTTAAAAGCAGGCAGTAATTTTAAAGAGTTTTGCACTCGTGTTTTAAAAACAGACAGTTATTGTATTCAAACAAAACAAACAAGTGAACTAGTGCTGTCAGATTATTTTTTACGAAAAATCGTCCTGCCAATATAAAAAAACATCAACAAATGGCTAAAATTAATTATTTGTTCTTTAGTTTTTCTAAAAAAAAAAACTTGTACAATAAGTATTATAATTTTATGACTAATAAAACCCTGACCTGAATCTATTTTGAATTCTAGATAAATCTAATCATGCGAAATAAAGTATTTTCGCGTACTTTATTATTCTCAAAAAGTATAGAGTACAGTTACTCGAAATAACGTACAATACTTTATTATAAAGTACGGTTGGCAAGCCTAGTCGTGCCACACGTATACTTACACACGCCCGGCTTCGTGGGTCGAGCCACACGTTGGTATCACCATTTTTTTGTGATCTAATCACGCCTAAATCCTGCCTGTTCAAACCTAATAAAATTTATTGTATTTCCCTGTGGTTTGAAGAGTCAACAGAAAAAGCCAAACATAACCTTATACTGCTTTTTATTTGTAAATATATTTTTTTTTTTTAATTTTCAAAATTTCAAGACCGCACATATTAAAACATTTTCAATAAAACCATTAGTAAACATTTATTTTAAATAAAATCTAATATTATTAAATTTAATTTGTTTGTTTTACACTTTTATTTATCTTAAATTTTGTCATTTGCACTTTGTCACTAACAATGTAGCTTTCGAACAATTTTTAACGCTTTTTACATAACTGACGCTTGTTTTCGTAATACGGAGTTGGAGTTTCGAAAGGGATTTTTATTGTTCGTAATAGAGATTTGCCGTTACGAAAGGGACTTTTTGTTTTCGAAACGATATAAACAACTTCCGTTCATTCAAATCGTAATGCACAGTAGAAATTGTTCGAACTCGTAAATTATTTCTTTCGAATCGAATTGCGCATCATTATGCGTCTAACATGCTTTCCATATTGCATACATATTTGCATTCTTTCATCTATTCGCGTATTTACGTTTACGGTTCCCATGAATATCATTCAGTTGGTAAAAACGCTCATCTCGTTGTACATTTTTATACAACAGAGTAAATGAGGGGCATACAACAAGTGGACGGATATCGCTGTTAACAGAAAGCCTGTTTTGAGAAAATGTAACCTTGGATGTCATTGCGCATGATTCGAATTTTTTTTTTGTTATTTCTTCGCTCTGTAAAAAAATCATTCTCGCAACTTGCACAGCGCATATAACTTATACAAAAAAATTACCAACACTAATGCAAATAAAATTGGACCACGTGATCCATTTTGATAAAATGGACTACTACATGGACTGGTCCGATGTAATGCAAGCATGGGCCATGTCATTGTTAAAATGTGTTTGTAGTGAGACGACATGTCTTCGTTTTTTAACGACATGCTTTCGTTTTTAAACGACTTCAAAACTAGTCCTCTTGAGTATACCATGGAGTAGTTTTTAAACAACTCCTTAAGGCTAGATTACACTATTATACTTTATACTGATACATGTCAAAAACTCAAGTAATATGACAAAGTGTGATAGTGTGAATGCAATGTGTCACGAAAATGACAAGAATTATGAAAAAAGTTTGACATCCCAAACGACTTCATTGTTTTTTGAAAAATTTCTAAACTATAATACTTTTCATTTGATCGGGGTTGCATTTTTTTCATGCGTGAGTTTATACTTTGTGTGATGGTGTGAACACAAACTGTCATGTTACATTTGATTTTTTGACAGTCGCATCAAAACTCATTAGATTTCTATCTCACAAAGTATAATGGAATACATACGTAAGACTTGGGAGATAATGTAATCTAGGCTTTAGTAGTCCAAAGTTGGGTTATATGGTCCTCCCCTAGGGCATCGTAATGTTAAATATACCCTGTTTTTTCCATACGTTTGTTTTACTTTTGGACTAGTCCTGGTCCCTTGTGGACTACTCTTTACACGCGTGTTTGGACTGGTCCTATTATTCGCAGTGTGTGTACGAACACATACATACGCCTATACGTGTGTATTATTTCTCCCGCGACAACAATAACATTAGGGATGAATGATGGAATGGCAAATGAGAAAAATAGAGGTAAGTATGAGTTCATACGGCTCATGTCTTATTGACAAGATTCTTCCTTTTTCTTCTTTGAACATGAATTGGCTTTCAAATGATTCATGTCATGTTGACGACATGTGCTTTTTTGATATTGAAAACAATAACAAAATTAAACAACGAATGAAAAAGTAAAACGTAAAGACATCCATCTCGCCTATAAAGTAGCAATCTTGTCAATAAGACATGAGCCGTATGAACACAGACTTACGGGGTTTTTTTTATTGAATGAAATGCGTATTTAAATTAGGAATTACGCATGCATTTTGGCAGTTGTTTTTTAGCAGTTGATCTTGGACAGTCAAAAGTCGGGTTGAAAGAGAGTTGGCAACCCTTCCGAAAAAGTGTTTATTTTCTGTAGCTCCGTATAAGAAAATTTTCCTAAATTAATTTCGTTGGTAAACTATTTACTAAAATGAAAGATAAGATAGAGAGAATGGATATGTCAAATATTGTTTATAAAATACCATGTAAGGGGAATGATAGTGGACAGTGTAATAAAGTATATATAGGTACAACGAAGAATAAACTAAAAACTAGGATAGCAGGACATAAATCAGATCAAAGATATAGAAATATATCACAAAAAACCGCTTTATCAACTCATTGTGCTAATCTAAACCATTATCCAGATTTTGAAAATACAACTGTTTTAAACACAGAAAATAATTATAAACGTAGATTTATGTTAGAAATGTTACAAATTATAAAGGTTCCGACAATTTCGAGAATTAATTTTAAGTCAGACACTGAAAATGTAGCACAAAATTATAGACACTTAATTTATAAAAATAGAAACGGAAGTTAAAAAATAATTTATTTACAAATATTGTAATAGAACAAGTTTCATTTGAAAAATATTTTTTTGTTTTTTGAATTTAAAAAATTTTTTAATTTGTCAGTTATTATTAAATTTGTTATAATTTGTTAAAAATTTGTAAAACTAGGAAGAAAAAAACCCTGACGAAGGCACTCAAGGAAGTGCCGAAATATTGGATTTAAATAAACGTTAAAAAGTTTTTTCTATAAAAAAAAGACCTTAAGCTTGAAAAATTAGTAATAATTGAAATAATAAAGGTCGAATAAAATACATATTCATATAATGATGAGCACGTCTACAATCAATTTCCATACATTTAAGGACAACAAAACAATCAGAAGATGCATGAATAGGTATAAAACAATAAGGGATAAATTAATAAAAATAAAAGCAACTATAACTTTTTTGATTCGGTGTCGTAATTCAGGTATTATTCCAAAATTTATTAAAAATGCTACTAAAAACGTTTCTAATCTTTTTCATGAAAATGATAATTTACCGGCATACCGACAAAAAACATCAAACTATGTTCAAGAACTTCAAAACAAGATTCTAAATATAAGAATAAGGTACAAGCATGAGCAACTAAAGGAAGTAAAAAAGGAATGTAGGATAATAGAGGACCAGCTACAGAATTATTTTGGTGAGGTGGAATATGCAAGTTTCTTAGAATATGAAGATAAATTAGCTAGAAATTTAAATGAGAAGATCAAATGTAGACATAAACAGAAATTTCAAGACCTTGTTAATTTACAAAGAAGGGAATTAGGTATAAAATTTAATTGTAAATGGTTTGTTAACAAATCTAGCATAAATATACCAATTGAAGCACAATGGGTTCTCTCATTAGGTCATAAACATATGCTACCGACGGAAAGGGAACATTTACCAGTTTTGAAAATTATAACTGAAGGAGAGGATTTAGTACAGACACTTAGGGAAAAAGAGGAACAGGAAATAGCAAGAACAAAACTGACTACAAGTATAGATAACCACATTAATAAAATGAGACTAACTAATAGGGATAAGTTTATATTGGACAAAGTAAAGGAGACAGATAGATTTTTGAGATCTAATAGGGACATTATTATCTTAAATGCAGACAAAGGGAATACAACGGTGGCAATGAATAGAACTGATTATGAGTTAAGAATAAATGATATTATAAGGGATGATTCTAATTATAGGAGATTGGATAAGGACCCTACTAATAAGCTGGAAAAGATGAATAATAATTTAGTTCAGGAACTTTTTAATAATGACATAATTACAATTACAGAAAGGAATAAACTTAAAACTAATACGGCAATGGCACCTAGGCTATACGGTCTTCCAAAAATTCATAAAATGGATTTTCCATTGAGGCCAATATGTTCAATGATAAATTCTCCATCATATGAACTGTGTAAATATATAACAGGAATTCTTAATAAAATTACTGAAAATTCAAAATATAATGTTAAGGATTCTCTTCAATTTAAAGACAGAATTAAGAATTTTACATTAGATAATAATGAGAGATTAATTTCTCTTGATGTAGTTTCATTGTTTCCTAGCATTCCAATAGACTTAGCTATTAATATAGTAGAGGAAAAATGGAATATAATAAGGGAACATACAAATATGGAAAAGGACTTATTTTTACGTATTCTTAAATTTTGTATAATAGATAGTAGATATTTTCAATTAAATAATCATATATATAACCAAATGAAAGGACTTCCTATGGGTTCGCCAGCTTCTCCGATTGTAGCAGATATAGTTATGGAAAGGTTATTAGATATATGTGTTGAAAAATTAATTATAAAACCGAGGATCTTGACAAAATATGTTGACGATTTATTTTGTATAATTTCTGAATCAGGAATAGAGCAAATGTTAGATATTTTTAACTCATTTCATTCAGACATTAAATTTACAATTGAAAGGGAATCTAATTCAAGAATATCATATTTGGACACCTTGATAATTAGAAGAGGAAATAGGGTATTAATGGATTGGTATCAAAAACCAACATCTTCTGGTAGAATTATTAATTATTTCTCGAAACATCCAAAGAGAATAATTATTAATACAGCTAAAAATTTTATAGAAAGAGTTCTAAAAATAAGTGATTCAGAATTTCATAGAGATAATAAAAGGAAGATTTCAGGTATTTTAACTGATAATAGCTTTCCTAAACAATTAGTAACAGATTTATTAATACGACATGATAATTGTAGAATAAATAACCGAAATAGTATTACAGAACCGAGGATTTATAAGTCGGTAACATATATACCAAAATTTTCAGAAAGATTGGAAAAATCAAATATATATGATAGCAAAATATACAAAATAGCTCATAAATCTTTTAACACAGTAGGTAAACTATTTACTAAAATGAAAGATAAGATAGAGAGAATGGATATGTCAAAAATTGTTTATAAAATACCATGTAAGGGGAATGATAGTGGACAGTGTAATAAAGTATATATAGGTACAACGAAGAATAAACTAAAAACTAGGATAGCAGGACATAAATCAGATCAAAGATATAGAAATATATCACAAAAAACCGCTTTATCAACTCATTGTGCTAATCTAAACCATTATCCAGATTTTGAAAATACAACTGTTTTAAACACAGAAAATAATTATAAACGTAGATTTATGTTAGAAATGTTACAAATTATAAAGGTTCCGACAATTTCGAGAATTAATTTTAAGTCAGACACTGAAAATGTAGCACAAAATTATAGACACTTAATTTATAAAAATAGAAACGGAAGTTAAAAAATAATTTATTTACAAATATTGTAATAGATCAAGTTTCATTTGAAAAATATTTTTTTGTTTTTTGAATTTAAAAAATTTTTTAATTTGTCAGTTATTATTAAATTTGTTATAATTTGTTAAAAATTTGTAAAACTAGGAAGAAAAAAACCCTGACGAAGGCACTCAAGGAAGTGCCGAAATATTGGATTTAAATAAACGTTAAAAAGTTTTTTATATAAAAAAAAGACCTTAAGCTTGAAAAATTAGTAATAATTTATCTTTATCACAGTTTATTAAAGCATCTACAACGTTATCTGATAGATTTTCAGATAATTTCCATATTTGTTGCCAATGCTACAGTTCAGGCTCAAGTTTAGATGTTAGTAGGTGTTTATCTCGAGTTGTGGTTTTAAAAGTTTTATATCTGTATATGACTTGATTACACTTTGAGTAGAAGTTTAATGTATTGAACATATTAAAGATATCTTTTGGAAAGGTGTTTTGCGATCTTCTAAAATAAATTCAATAAGAGAATGAAACCTACAACTCGGTAGAAATCTTCAACATTTTGGATGTGATTATTTCGTTCAAATCTTGTTTTTTAGGTTGGAACCTCGATTTGAACGCAAATAACTTTAACTTTTTTAAAAATCACTTTAAATTGTTCTTCGGCTTTATTTCTTTTTTCTTCAAGGCACATGATCAAAGTTTTGATAAGGCTTGATCCTTTTTGAAGAAATATATCGTGCTTTTGTAAAATGATACTAAGCGGCTGTGTTACAATAAGTATCACACTTAATATGTTTATTCCGCAAATAAATTCAAAAGTTCTAAGTGAGTTCCTTAATATAAGGCTCTTGATGAAGTATTACCTTTCCACTCAGATATTTTTTCCAAAGCTTCTACTATATGATGTACACTTGTTGCAAAGTGTAAAGCTGAGTCGTGACGGTCCACCCATCTTGTCTCGCATAATGTAGAGAGTTTGGCTCCCAAATACTTTACTAAGAACGTGTTTTGCCTGATTTACGGGAAATAGCAAACCGTTTGTTTTGCATTTGTCGCGGTTTCCAGAATTTTTTAACAGCTTCATTTTCTGCTGACATCAAACGACACCCATCAGTTCCAACTCCTATACATTTTTTTAGGTCAAGACTAAAATTTATCAAAGTTTTAAGAACTGCTGATGACAGTGCCATCGCATCAATTGACACATCAGCGTCATTATCAATATCTTGTGAAGGCTCTTCAACTGCTTTTACAACAAAGCCAAAACAATTCTTGCCTAACAACTTTTTGTTGTATGGTGAAATATCTTAAATATAAGGAAATATATCACGTTCAATAAATATCGTGATATTTCTAATATCACGATATTTATTGAACGTGTAGCATGCAATATTGATGGATCGCGATCCATATCGCAGAATGGCCTAAAATATGAAATCCAGATCGCGGATCGTGGATCGCGTGATAGATATTGAACGTGTAGCATTTTCATGATATTAAATAATCATGATACGTCAGTAAAAAGTGTCAAAATAAAAGAAATAAAATACGCAGTCGAAACAATTAAACAAATAAACAGTAAAACAATTGACAAAATTTGTGTAAAGTTTATTGAAACAAAGGGTAATGGCAGAAGACAGTGAAATCGAGTGGGTTCTGCCGGTGGAATCGGAATTAACCAGTGAAAAAATGATTTTAAAAGATTTCATTTTTAATTTGGAGGCTTTGCCGGAATTGTGGGACTCGTCTGCTAAAGCCTTTTCCGACAGTAAAAAAAGAGCGACTGCACTGCAAAAATTATTATAAGGTTTTTTAAAAAAGCAAGCAAAATAGCTAAACAGGCTTTCTTTTGGTTTTCTCGCGACATTAATAAACGACCCGCACAGCATAAAAATAACATAAATACTGACGCGATAAATATTGAACATGTAGCATACGCTCGTGATCCATCAATACTTTGAATTGGATCGCGATCCAAATATCACGCCCTAAGGGCACTGCTACACCTTCAATAAATATCGTGATATTTCTAGTATCACGATATTTATGTAATGTCGAGTTACTCGATGTCGAATGCTATTATTTCAAATTCAACACATTTCATTCGATATCGAGTTTCAAGATACCAAAATAACTAATTTCGATGAATTTTGCTCGATATCGTATGCGGCGATTAGACCCCAGTATTTTGGTTATAACTCATAAAAATTTCCGACATTTTGGTATATAAGTCATATACATAGGACATATGGCAGCCCTAAAATTTAGGTTTTTATAAAAATGTTGATGTTTTTAGCCCATTTTTGGAGTATTTTGCTCATATATTACCCATTGTCTAACCGCTTTGATATTTTTATATACCGACGTGTTAAGGAATAATTTTACCATTTACTTAAGTTATAGTAAATATATATTTTCACAATAATTATAAAAAAAGTAATTTTTGGGGATTCAGTATTTTGGTTATAACTCAGCCATTTTTTAACCGATTTGGCAGATTTATATACCGACGTGTTGAATAAGAAATTTACCATTTACTGTAGTTATAAAGCTTGGACTTGGGGAGATCTATGGTTCCCGAAAGTGGGTATTTAAAAAAAAAATAATTTAATTTTGGTCATTACTTTTTTGTATCTGAACCGATTTTCCCGAGTTTTTTATAAAATATGTTCTACTAAAAATTTCCGATATTTTGATATATAAGTCATATCCATAGGACATATGGCAGCCCTAAAATTTAGGTTTTTATACAATTTTTAATTTTTTGTAGGATGGTGTGTATTGGCAACCTAAATGTGTGTACCTAATTTGGAAACTTTGGCTCTTGCCGTTCTCAAGATATACAGAAATAAAAAAAATACAACAACAAGGGATTTTTGGAAAAATTTAGAGGTAGTCGTGGTTTTTTGCTCATATCTCCGTCATTTTTGGACCGATCTGGCTGAATTTCAATAGCAAACTTAAACGGAGTATATTTGACATAAATATACATCAACCTAGTCCACATCATTTCTGGGGTTTTCGGAAAACCCATTTCAACATACACACGGACAGACGGACAACCGGATTTGAACATCGCTTTTCATAAGGACCCAGAATATATATACTTTATAGGGTGTAGGATCAATATTGTGGAACATACAAACGGAATGACAAAGTTATATATACCCTCTTACCTTCGGTGAAGGGTATAAAAAGAGTAATTTTTGTGGATTCAGTATTTCGGTTATAACTCTGCCATTTTTTAACCGATTTGGCAGATTTATATACCGACGTGTTGAAGAAGAAATTTACCATTTACTTTAGTTATAAAGCTTGGACTCGGGGAGATCTATGGTTCCCGAAAGTTGGGTATTTCAAAAAAAAATTTAATTTTGGTCATAACTTTTTTGTATCTGAACCGATTTTCCCGAGTTTTTTATAAAATATGTTCTACTAAAAATTTCCGATATTTTGATATATAAGTCATATCCATAGGACATATGGCAGCCCTTAAATTTAGATTTTTATAAAATTTTTAATTTTTTTTGTACGGGAGGTACCACGCCCACTTATCCAATCCCGCCCACATTTTGTAGGATGGTGTGTATTGGCAACCTAAATGTGTGTACCTAATTTGGAAACTTTGGCTCTTGCCGTTCTCAAGATATACAGAAATAAAAAAAATACAACAACAACAAGGGATTTTTGGAAAAATTTAGAGGTAGTCGTGGTTTTTTGCTCATAACTTCGTCATTTTTGGACCGATCTGGCTGAATTTTAATAGCAAACTTAAACGGAGTATATGTGACATAAATATACATCATTTCTGGGGTTTTCGGAAAACCCATTTCAACATACACACGGACAGACGGTCAGACGGACAGACGGACAACCGGATTTGAACTTCGCTTTTCATAAGGACCCAGAATATATATACTTTATAGGGTGTAGGATCAATATTGTGGAACATACAAACGGAATGACAAAGTTATATATACCCTCTTACCTTCGGTGAAGGGTATAAAAATGATCAAAAAACTTTGCCGTTTCAAACAATGTGTTGATTGATTTTGAAAATTTCCAACAACAATTACACAAGTTAAAATTATTTTATTTTAAACGAAATAATTTTTTATTATTTGATTATTATTTTAATTCAAAATTAATTTCGAAACAACTAAAATGTTAATTAAATTAAAATTATATTTTTAGTTTTCGTTCAACAAAAAAATAATTGATTCAATTATTACATTAATTAAGTTTAAATACTTTTTAAATAATTTTATTAATTGATAAAAAATTGCTAAAAATTTTTTCTGTGCATGATACGTCAGCAAAAAGTGTCAAAATAAAAGAAATAAAATACGCAGTGAAAAAATTAAACAAATAAAAAGTAAAACAATTGACAAAATTTGTGTAAAGTTTATTGAAATAAAGGGTAATGGCAGAAGACAGTGAAATCGAGTGGGTTCTGCCGGTGGAATCGGAATTAACCAGTGAACAAATTATTTTTAAAAGATTTCATTTTTAATTTGGAGGCATTGCCGGAATTGTGAACTCGTAATGTTTATTGAAATAAAGGGTAATGGCAGAAGACAGTGAAATCGAGTGCGTTCTGCCGGTGGAATCGGAATTAACCAGTGAAAAAATTATTTTTAAAAGATTTCATTTTTAATTTGGAGGCATTGCCGGAATAAGCTAAAGCTTAAACAGGCTTTCTTTTGGTTTTCTCGCGACATTGATAAACGACCCGCACAGTACAAAAATAACATAAATACTGACGCGATAAATATTGAACATGTAGCCTACGCTCGTGATCCATCAATATTTTAAAATGGATCGCGACCCAAATATCACGATATTTATTGAACGTGTAGCAGTGCCCTTACACATAAATTGTATCAAAACAAGCCTTTTTTTAACTTGTTTTTCTAAAAATTTTACTTACTTAAGAAAAGTGTTTTCTAAGAAGAAAAAAACACCACCGACGCGATTGGTACAGAAACCAAAATATTTTTACAAGCACAAAATACCAACAAATTCTTGTGGCTATTTTTTTTCTTAATAATTTCTGTATTTAGGTACGTCTTTTTAACGAAGGAAAAAGGAACCCTTTTAAAGGTATCAAATAATTTTTTTTTGTCATCATAAAGTTTTTTTCTGTTATGATGAAACAAAATAACATAGCATGCGCTAGACATGTACACCGGTCGAAGCACAGAGCATACAGAGACGTCACGAGACGGAAGATTTTGCGTTTTTTTCCGTCTCTTTCTTCTAAAGCTGCCCTTTTTGCATTTTTTGTTTTGATTACGCAGTTCGTGTTGATAGTAGCGGCCTTTTTTTACACATTGCCACTTCACTACCAAAAAAACTTTTTCTTTCTCTTTCTTCGAAAGCTGCCCTCGCAAATGATTTGGACATTTTTCATACGTCACTTTTTTCATCTCTGTATGCTTTGTGTGTCGAAGTCACATCGACGACTGAATTGATGATCATAAAAATATGTGTTAGTAGTGGTACGCAAAATTGGGCAAAGAAATGGAATTCCCTGTTATAGACCCACACTTGTTGTGTGTTATGTTTTCTTTCACATCAAATTATACATTGAGTTGATTTGTTTTTTTAAATCAAACTACTGCTTAACAACGAGTTGTTTGAAACGAGCTACTGTTTAAAATTGATTCGGTTTTTCATTGTGTATCATTCGAATTGATTTTAAAAAAAGAACTTAGTATTTCACACAACAATGAGCTGGTGTGGAGAAATGTGAAAAAGAAACAAATGAATTCGTGCAGGGCTTTAGTGTTTACAACGTTATTCGCGGCTGTGCTTCAATCGTATTAAAGTTTGAAATTCTTTTTAAAACAAAATACAAACAAAACAATATTCGAAGAAGGAGATAATGCAATAAAAAAAGAAGAGTTGTCGCTTATAAAAAATAAACTAAATCAGCTGGATCAGCTAACACATATTCATGAATCGATAACATTTCTATCGAAGCAATATGATGACATTTAAAAAACAATGGTAGCTAACAACAAAAAATTGGATGAAGTTAAAAAAGAAAACATTCAATTAAAACAAGAAATGTCTAATGATACCATAGATGATGCGTTTTATTTGAATAATCGCAGCAAAAAATCTAATAAGAAAAGTGTTATTGTAAAGTTTGATAGCAAAAAATCTAAAGACAAATTTATGGCCGTTAAACCAATTTTGAAAGAAGATGCAATTTTACATGTGAACGCGATTAGTCGTTGTGTGTTTTAATATTGTTACTCGTTTTTATTATTCCTGAAGATGCCATCCAAAGGATGGGGAAATATTGAAAATAATAAAGAATACAATTTATTAAAAATCAATTGTGGCCTCGAGCTTATTTATTAACATAGAATTGGAAATTTAAAGGCCGAATAAAGATAATATAATTGAAGATGAGGGAGAAAATAAAGTTTTTGTAAACGATCTCCTTAGCAAGGAGACATTGGCATTGCTAAAATATGCGAAAACTTTAAAAACAGTCGGGTTTGTATCCGTGTATCCAAATCATGGACGTATTTGTGCCAGAAAGAGTGGTATATCTCAACCCCGTTTGATAAGAAATGAGGATGATGTTGATGCAATTTTGCTTGAAGCCAGTACAATTAAACCGAGGATGCGGGGATCTATGAACAAAACTGCTGTAGAAGATTTGGCTAGCACAGATGAAGAAGCGCAAGTTGATTTCATGTCACCTGTTAACAAATAATAGATCTGTTCCACTTGCATAACGAAACATTCCGAACTTGCACAAAGTTACCCAAAAGCGTTCCACATTACAATTTTTGTGCAATTGCACAGCATAAAAATAACATAAATACTGACGCGATAAATATTGAACATGTAGCATACGCTCGTGATCCATCAATACTTTGAATTGGATCGCGATCCAAATATCACGCCCTAAGGGCACTGCTACACCTTCAATAAATATCGTGATATTTCTAGTATCACGATATTTATGTAATGTCGAGTTACTCGATGTCGAATGCTATTATTTCAAATTCAACACATTTCATTCGATATCGAGTTTCAAGATACCAAAATAACTAATTTCGATGAATTTTGCTCGATATCGTATGCGGCGATTAGACCCCAGTATTTTGGTTATAACTCATAAAAATTTCCGACATTTTGGTATATAAGTCATATACATAGGACATATGGCAGCCCTAAAATTTAGGTTTTTATAAAAATGTTGATGTTTTTAGCCCATTTTTGGAGTATTTTGCTCATATATTACCCATTGTCTAACCGCTTTGATATTTTTATATACCGACGTGTTAAGGAATAATTTTACCATTTACTTAAGTTATAGTAAATATATATTTTCACAATAATTATAAAAAAAGTAATTTTTGGGGATTCAGTATTTTGGTTATAACTCAGCCATTTTTTAACCGATTTGGCAGATTTATATACCGACGTGTTGAATAAGAAATTTACCATTTACTGTAGTTATAAAGCTTGGACTTGGGGAGATCTATGGTTCCCGAAAGTGGGTATTTAAAAAAAAAATAATTTAATTTTGGTCATTACTTTTTTGTATCTGAACCGATTTTCCCGAGTTTTTTATAAAATATGTTCTACTAAAAATTTCCGATATTTTGATATATAAGTCATATCCATAGGACATATGGCAGCCCTAAAATTTAGGTTTTTATACAATTTTTAATTTTTTGTAGGATGGTGTGTATTGGCAACCTAAATGTGTGTACCTAATTTGGAAACTTTGGCTCTTGCCGTTCTCAAGATATACAGAAATAAAAAAAATACAACAACAAGGGATTTTTGGAAAAATTTAGAGGTAGTCGTGGTTTTTTGCTCATATCTCCGTCATTTTTGGACCGATCTGGCTGAATTTCAATAGCAAACTTAAACGGAGTATATTTGACATAAATATACATCAACCTAGTCCACATCATTTCTGGGGTTTTCGGAAAACCCATTTCAACATACACACGGACAGACGGACAACCGGATTTGAACATCGCTTTTCATAAGGACCCAGAATATATATACTTTATAGGGTGTAGGATCAATATTGTGGAACATACAAACGGAATGACAAAGTTATATATACCCTCTTACCTTCGGTGAAGGGTATAAAAAGAGTAATTTTTGTGGATTCAGTATTTCGGTTATAACTCTGCCATTTTTTAACCGATTTGGCAGATTTATATACCGACGTGTTGAAGAAGAAATTTACCATTTACTTTAGTTATAAAGCTTGGACTCGGGGAGATCTATGGTTCCCGAAAGTTGGGTATTTCAAAAAAAAATTTAATTTTGGTCATAACTTTTTTGTATCTGAACCGATTTTCCCGAGTTTTTTATAAAATATGTTCTACTAAAAATTTCCGATATTTTGATATATAAGTCATATCCATAGGACATATGGCAGCCCTTAAATTTAGATTTTTATAAAATTTTTAATTTTTTTTGTACGGGAGGTACCACGCCCACTTATCCAATCCCGCCCACATTTTGTAGGATGGTGTGTATTGGCAACCTAAATGTGTGTACCTAATTTGGAAACTTTGGCTCTTGCCGTTCTCAAGATATACAGAAATAAAAAAAATACAACAACAACAAGGGATTTTTGGAAAAATTTAGAGGTAGTCGTGGTTTTTTGCTCATAACTTCGTCATTTTTGGACCGATCTGGCTGAATTTTAATAGCAAACTTAAACGGAGTATATGTGACATAAATATACATCATTTCTGGGGTTTTCGGAAAACCCATTTCAACATACACACGGACAGACGGTCAGACGGACAGACGGACAACCGGATTTGAACTTCGCTTTTCATAAGGACCCAGAATATATATACTTTATAGGGTGTAGGATCAATATTGTGGAACATACAAACGGAATGACAAAGTTATATATACCCTCTTACCTTCGGTGAAGGGTATAAAAATGATCAAAAAACTTTGCCGTTTCAAACAATGTGTTGATTGATTTTGAAAATTTCCAACAACAATTACACAAGTTAAAATTATTTTATTTTAAACGAAATAATTTTTTATTATTTGATTATTATTTTAATTCAAAATTAATTTCGAAACAACTAAAATGTTAATTAAATTAAAATTATATTTTTAGTTTTCGTTCAACAAAAAAAATAATTGATTCAATTATTACATTAATTAAGTTTAAATACTTTTTAAATAATTTTATTAATTGATAAAAAATTGCTAAAAATTTTTTCTGTGCATGATACGTCAGCAAAAAGTGTCAAAATAAAAGAAATAAAATACGCAGTGAAAAAATTAAACAAATAAAAAGTAAAACAATTGACAAAATTTGTGTAAAGTTTATTGAAATAAAGGGTAATGGCAGAAGACAGTGAAATCGAGTGGGTTCTGCCGGTGGAATCGGAATTAACCAGTGAACAAATTATTTTTAAAAGATTTCATTTTTAATTTGGAGGCATTGCCGGAATTGTGAACTCGTAATGTTTATTGAAATAAAGGGTAATGGCAGAAGACAGTGAAATCGAGTGCGTTCTGCCGGTGGAATCGGAATTAACCAGTGAAAAAATTATTTTTAAAAGATTTCATTTTTAATTTGGAGGCATTGCCGGAATAAGCTAAAGCTTAAACAGGCTTTCTTTTGGTTTTCTCGCGACATTGATAAACGACCCGCACAGTACAAAAATAACATAAATACTGACGCGATAAATATTGAACATGTAGCCTACGCTCGTGATCCATCAATATTTTAAAATGGATCGCGACCCAAATATCACGATATTTATTGAACGTGTAGCAGTGCCCTTACACATAAATTGTATCAAAACAAGCCTTTTTTTAACTTGTTTTTCTAAAAATTTTACTTACTTAAGAAAAGTGTTTTCTAAGAAGAAAAAAACACCACCGACGCGATTGGTACAGAAACCAAAATATTTTTACAAGCACAAAATACCAACAAATTCTTGTGGCTATTTTTTTTCTTAATAATTTCTGTATTTAGGTACGTCTTTTTAACGAAGGAAAAAGGAACCCTTTTAAAGGTATCAAATAATTTTTTTTTGTCATCATAAAGTTTTTTTCTGTTATGATGAAACAAAATAACATAGCATGCGCTAGACATGTACACCGGTCGAAGCACAGAGCATACAGAGACGTCACGAGACGGAAGATTTTGCGTTTTTTTCCGTCTCTTTCTTCTAAAGCTGCCCTTTTTGCATTTTTTGTTTTGATTACGCAGTTCGTGTTGATAGTAGCGGCCTTTTTTTACACATTGCCACTTCACTACCAAAAAAAATTTTTCTTTCTCTTTCTTCGAAAGCTGCCCTCGCAAATGATTTGGACATTTTTCATACGTCACTTTTTTCATCTCTGTATGCTTTGTGTGTCGAAGTCACATCGACGACTGAATTGATGATCATAAAAATATGTGTTAGTAGTGGTACGCAAAATTGGGCAAAGAAATGGAATTCCCTGTTATAGACCCACACTTGTTGTGTGTTATGTTTTCTTTCACATCAAATTATACATTGAGTTGATTTGTTTTTTTAAATCAAACTACTGCTTAACAACGAGTTGTTTGAAACGAGCTACTGTTTAAAATTGATTCGGTTTTTCATTGTGTATCATTCGAATTGATTTTAAAAAAAGAACTTAGTATTTCACACAACAATGAGCTGGTGTGGAGAAATGTGAAAAAGAAACAAATGAATTCGTGCAGGGCTTTAGTGTTTACAACGTTATTCGCGGCTGTGCTTCAATCGTATTAAAGTTTGAAATTCTTTTTAAAACAAAATACAAACAAAACAATATTCGAAGAAGGAGATAATGCAATAAAAAAAGAAGAGTTGTCGCTTATAAAAAATAAACTAAATCAGCTGGATCAGCTAACACATATTCATGAATCGATAACATTTCTATCGAAGCAATATGATGACATTTAAAAAACAATGGTAGCTAACAACAAAAAATTGGATGAAGTTAAAAAAGAAAACATTCAATTAAAACAAGAAATGTCTAATGATACCATAGATGATGCGTTTTATTTGAATAATCGCAGCAAAAAATCTAATAAGAAAAGTGTTATTGTAAAGTTTGATAGCAAAAAATCTAAAGACAAATTTATGGCCGTTAAACCAATTTTGAAAGAAGATGCAATTTTACATGTGAACGCGATTAGTCGTTGTGTGTTTTAATATTGTTACTCGTTTTTATTATTCCTGAAGATGCCATCCAAAGGATGGGGAAATATTGAAAATAATAAAGAATACAATTTATTAAAAATCAATTGTGGCCTCGAGCTTATTTATTAACATAGAATTGGAAATTTAAAGGCCGAATAAAGATAATATAATTGAAGATGAGGGAGAAAATAAAGTTTTTGTAAACGATCTCCTTAGCAAGGAGACATTGGCATTGCTAAAATATGCGAAAACTTTAAAAACAGTCGGGTTTGTATCCGTGTATCCAAATCATGGACGTATTTGTGCCAGAAAGAGTGGTATATCTCAACCCCGTTTGATAAGAAATGAGGATGATGTTGATGCAATTTTGCTTGAAGCCAGTACAATTAAACCGAGGATGCGGGGATCTATGAACAAAACTGCTGTAGAAGATTTGGCTAGCACAGATGAAGAAGCGCAAGTTGATTTCATGTCACCTGTTAACAAATAATAGATCTGTTCCACTTGCATAACGAAACATTCCGAACTTGCACAAAGTTACCCAAAAGCGTTCCACATTACAATTTTTGTGCAATTAAGAGAGTAATTGAGAGAGAAATACTTTTCATTTCCTGTACAAATTTGCACGAACTTTTTCTTTGGGTAAGTTCGGACAAGAAAAAACAATCAGCTGTTTGTGTGTACATATGAACTGATAAATAATTCAGGAAATTTAAAAGCAAAAGAAAAAGTTTAGTTCTAATTAAAAAACATATTAAAAAAACAAATTTAAGGTTTTTGCAAAAAAATTAAAGTGGTTAAAACGTTATTGCATACATATTTCCCTTAATCTTTAATATAAAAAAACAAAAATAACTTAAATAGATCTTAATTTGAAAAGTAAGCAGCATTAGTATTTGAAGAAGTTCGAAAATGGTTTTTTGCGTTCCAGCAGTTTTGGATAATTCGGCAAATTTAGAGAGTAATTTTCATTTTACTCTCATTAGTCCGAACTTGCCCGAGATCTTGTGGAACACACCTAATGTATAACAAGAAATAAAAAATAAATTTTATATATTTTTTTTTCCTTTTTTAATGATTCAAAATCATTATTTTAAAACTATTAATTCATTTCAAAACCACTTAGAATCTATCAGGCCTGTCATAGAATTCCATTCCGATCGAAAGTGATTTTAATTCCGTATTTTGCTTCTTCAGAAAACGAAAAACGAAAAATTTTTTTTGGAATGAAACCACTTTTGGTTTTTTTGGAATTGATTGTTTCAGTATTTTATAACCGAAAAAAACTACTTAAAACTATCTTTTATGGATAATTAAATGTTTTTTATGATATAGATTGAAGAAATAACACACTTTTGATTTATTTATTTTACTTTATATTGATTTTATTAAAAACATAATAAATTCTTTACCGTTGCGTTGCTACCTTTTTTCCCTCACAAACCACTTTTTTATTTCTACGCTGAACATTGCCATACTTAACACAAAAATTATATGGTTTTTATGTAAAGTTGCCATATCCAATTGTAAAACCAGAGTTGTTATAAAAAACACATTTAGCAAAATCGATCGGAATCTGAAGAACAGGGCTACCGTTGGAAATTTTCGAAAAGGGTCACAAAAAGGGGATTTTCCAGAAAAAGGGGTAAAAAAAGGGTATTTCAATAAAAAAAAGGGTCAAGTTTTTTATAAGCAGTATTTCCCATTTAAATGAACATAATAAGACCAAGTTTTTTTATAAGCAAACAAAAAAATAATATTTCAGGTAGGAAGAGCTCAAAAAACTTGATTTTTTATGGAATGGTCTGTCCTGTTTTAAACACCTGACAAAAAGTTTATTCTTTATCATTATAGCTAATTTTTTAATACTTTTTATGTAATTTTCCGATTTAGCGATCTCAAATAAATTTTAGTGTTTGTTTTAAATTTTGCAATCGTTCGCGAATTGTAACCATTTTCTCGATTAAAGCGATTTTTTCCTGTAAGTGTCAGATTTTTAATAAATATGAGACTTTGCTATCATACCGCTGTTACCAAATATTTGGGAATTTCCGCTAATTTAGCAATTTTAACCTCTTGTTTTCATTCCTGTTAGGGCACTCTCAACACTGTCGATTCAAAAGGGGGCGAAAAGTTCAATACCTTTTGCCATTATTAAGGGCTAATTTTTTTTCAATAAAACATGCTACTCTTTAAGAGAGCAAAACACCAAATTGCATTTTTTTAATAAAATGTCAAATTTTTGTTTTGAAAAGAAACCATCGTAAAAAATAACAAATATGTATATGAGTTATGTTTGCTTTTAGGGAAATTGTACTTTACTATCAAAAATCAAGGAGAAGAAAGCATGGAATTGTAAGTTTGTAAGTTCCATATCAAGCAATGCTTATTTCGAAAACATTTGTTTAGCACTTCTGTTCCGCAGTGTTGTCACAAAACAAAATGTGAGGGATATTTCCAAAAAAGGGTCAAAAAGTGTCACAAAATGGGTGATAATGATACAAAAGTATAATTTAAAAGAAGGGTCATAAAAGGTATCACAACCGTCGAAAAAGGGTCAAATTGATACTTTAGAATCACAACGGTAACGCTGCTGAAGAAGCTTAAACTAAATCGATCGGAATTGAACAAACGGAATTAAAACCATTCCGATCGGAATTTGTGACATGCCTGTATATATTATAAGTATTTAAATATTGTTCAATAAATTAAGGAAGCATTTCGTCGCTTAATAAATTTAAGACCTTTCTTTGGAATTTACCGAGATTGCCGGATATTCTAGCGATACAAGAGACTTGGTTCAGGAAAAAGTTTCCGATATGTATAAAATTCCTCACTCTAACAACGTTCACAGTTGCAGAGGTGACGGGTATGGAGGTACTTCAATATATATAGCGAATAAATTTCAATTTACCGAGGATTGTTGTGAGAGTTTCAACTACATATGTTGATTTGATTCAAGTACGGCTGAATAATATCAAAGTAAATGGAAAGCAATTAGAGTTCATGACGTATTATAGGTCACAAAAATGTAAGATCGAAGAGTTTTTGAACATATTAGCAAATAAATTAAAAAATATTCCTAATAGTCCATTGGTTGTGGTGGGTAGGGATGGGCAAATTGAAAATATATATCGATTCGATATTTTTTAAGAGTATCGATATATCTGTGGTTTTCATGGGCAACCGCGTATGTCTTAAAATAAAATTTTTCAGGAGAGCCGAAAAAACCATTTTAGATCAAACTATGGGTTAGATATTGCACCTTTTGAACTTTGTAATTGAGTTAAAACATCGGAATGGGTCTATCTGTTTTTAAAATTTTTTTTTTAAATGTAAAGAGCGCTTAAAATTAAGCAATATACCATCAACATTTCAAAATCGAAAAAATAGACATACGCGGTTGCCCATGAAAACCACATATATATCATTTAAAAAATATCGATATATCGAACGTATTTTGCTGAAACTATTACCAAATTAAAAAATTTAATATACCTTTGTACTCGTAAAACTGTTCTGAGTGGAGAAGCAGCTCGCGCTTTTTGTCATTATTTCTTAAGGGCAAACAGGTCGTTTTTGTTTGTCTGCTTTTGTTGCGTTTTGCGTTGTCACCCCGCATTGGTTAGTGTTTCGGCGTCGTATAACTGTACCGAGTTACAGTTTTTGCGGTACCTGCATTAACTATATGCAATCGTTTTTAACCTCAATGTTTTGATGTGTTGTCTGGTAAGAAAAAACTCATGTGACTGGTGGAGAACCATATATAACTCAGACGTTTTACTGGTGGAGTTCCAAGGAAATAACTCAGACGTTTTACTGTGGAGACAAGATATACTCTGGAGCTTATTCTGGAAGCTCTTCGCCTTCCTATACGAAGGTATAGGTCGATCGAGGACTTGTGGATGAGGCTCCAACAAACCGTGTGATACCCTGGCAATATAACTCTACATAGTTAGCCAAAAATTATTTAGTGTTTAAGCAAAATCAAAACAAAAAAAATTTTTCCTTTGTAATAACATTGTTACTTTTTATTTCATAAAATTAATAAAAACAAAAAATTCAATAAAAACAAAAAATTCAATAAAAACATAAAATTCAATTATAACAAAATACCATGGTACAACTACACAAGGTAGACTCGTTGGCCCATATGTTTGTCAGCTGTTTACCCCAGTTTAACCCCAAATGTCAAAGAAATTTTATGTTTGTTTACATATAAAAATGTTTATATTAAAAAAAAAAAACAGTTTTTCATTTTAAAATTTTGTAAATATAATTCAAATAAAAAAACATAACAAATGTGTGTCTGTGCAAAAGCAAATACTTTAAGGGAGCAGGACCGAAACGAAAAGCCAGAAAAACGATGCCATGAAGCTGATGATGATGAAGGCAAAGAGGTTGCTAAAGAGTTGTCACCATTTGAAGAGCAAGACAAGCTTTTTGAATCAGAATTAGGAGGATGGCAAAGTTAAGCATGGTCTATACACAAAAGTGGAATGCTTTGGCCTATTCTACATTGCGGACAACAGTTTACAGAAGAGTTGGTAAAATTTTGAAGAATTCCAAAGAAAATATAAATTTGATCCACATGAAAGTCGTTGCTCATTAGCTAAGATCGGTTCTGCTGCTGCTTACTGTAAACATATTGTTACGTTTTTCCTTTAATAAACGCGTTCGGTTTACTCCCTTATAATAAACCGTTGAGTTCTCTTAATTGCAAATAAAAATAAATACACACACTTATTCAACGTCACAAACTTTATTGAAATTAATTATTTTGTTCACAATTGTTAGTTACGAACAGAACCGTTTTCCAAAAACAGACTAAACTAATTTTACATGAGTCACCCCTTTTTATATTTCATAATGATTTCTAGATTTTTCCTGAACCTTCCCGTAAAAACTATTTATTATGTTCTATAACCATTTCTAGAAATTACTGGGAAATTTATATAGGAATTATTTTTAAATAACAGTTGTGTTGAAAATTATACATGACAATTTTAAGTAACATAAAACTATTACTTACAAGATAACTTATAATTATAACTATAAATAATTCTTAGATAATTTAACTTTCGTAACACTGCCGTCCACTTAAGCCTGTTCGTCCCGAATAGGCTCAGATTCTCCTTTTCCATAATTGGCTAGTCGTTCTAGATGTACCACTTTCATTTTTGATCTTGGGCTCTTATATTTCTGGATCCGATACACCACGTCATTCAATTTCTTTATTACTTTATATGGGCCATCCCAATGAGTCTGCAGCTTTGGAGATAGTCCTTTCTTCCGTTGCGGATTAAAAAGTAAAACCAGCTGGCCTTCTTTGAAGCCTTCCGAATTTGCCACTCCATTGTTTCTGGCTTTCATCTGGTCATTTGATGAATTAACACGCCTTCGTCTTAACTCGTTTTTCTGCTCTTGGGTAGAGTCATTATTATTCGCTGGTACGGATAGTTCACCAATAGTAGCTTGTTTTTAACTTCTTTATGGTTTTCGTAACGCTAGATGCCCACTACCAGTACCTTCGTGGAATTTCCTCACAACTCCACATACTTTAACAGACGGTACTGCAATAAGGTTTTTAACTGTTTTGCCATCAGTACTTTCCCATGTACGGTATAGGCAGCCATTTACCATCCGCAGACTACTCCACTGCGCCCAATACGCCTTCATTAGTGGACCCTCCAATCTAATTTCTTCATGAGTCGGCTTTTCACCTTCTTTCTTAGCCTTCATAATTTTCGCTAATATGGGGTCACTTTTCTGCGCCGTTGACCAGTCTTCGCTGGGTTCCACATGTAATAAGCGAATCTCATTTATGCGTTTCTTGTTGTTAGACTCTGTACAGTGCTTGCTTTTATGTTTACTGGGCCGTCTTGAATATGTGCTTGCTTTCCCACGTTTTTCATCGCCTCTTCGAGATGACAATTTCTTATGATCACTAGTGACTAGCTGTCTTACAAGAGCTTCACTTCCATTCCCAACGTTAAGGGGTATTTCTAGACCAAACCAATTCATAATTTGTCGTCCCATGTCTAGACTTATGCCTTGACGAATCATAAAATCTGCTCCAATTATGACCTCGTCCATAATTTCAGCCACAATAAATTCATCAAAAACGATCATATCGGCCATTCTTATTTCCACTCTTGCTTTGCCATAGACAATGACAGGCTCTCCCGTCGCTGTTCGCAAGTTTACACCACTTAGCGGCTCGACAGCTCCCTTTATCAAATCAGCTCTTATAATGGAATGTCCTGCACCAGTGTCGATAGTCAAAATGCGGATTTCACCATTGAGCACAGAAAAGGTGGAAAACATGGCAACGCGGATGCTCTATCAAGACGACCCTGCGAACTGGAATGCAAGCATTGTGTAAAAGCTGAAGGAAAGGAATACAAACAACAATGAAATTTGATGAGCTAAAAGTTGAACAGCTCAAGAAGGAGTTGAGCAAGTTGGATCTGCCTACTGCAGGAAATAAAGCTGAGCTGCAGAAAAGATTAATCGATGAATTTAAGCGACGCAATATTGACATCGCAACTTATGAATTTGAAGAAAAAGAAGAAATAGAAGTTGCTACCCGTGCAGTAACAAGCAACATGGATCTTGGTCAAATTATGAATTGGTTTGGTCTAGAAATACCCCTTAACGTTGGGAATGGAAGTGAAGCTCTTGTAAGACAGCTAGTCACTAGTGATCATAAGAAATTGTCATCTCGAAGAGGCGATGAAAAACGTGGGAAAGCAAGCAGAAGTTAAAGGAGATATCGTAACAGCGCATGCCTCGTAAAACCCAGCAACAATCTAGTTCCCGTGAGAGTATTAAATTTATCCAGCATTGAAAAAGTCCTTACGCAGAACTTCAAAATTGGACAATGAACTTCAACAGAAGCAATAATTAATTGCGAGCAGCATCAAGGCGCAGCCAGGAGAATTGGCAAGGACCACGAGTCACTAGAGGAACGTGTGCGAAAATGGACCGAAAAGCTAACACCGCCTTGCAAAAATAAGGCCAAACAACTACTAAGAAAATATGCCTCTGCATTCGCTTTGAAAGGTCAAACCCAAGGCAGAACGTCAATCGTGAAACACGAAATCAACACAGGCGAAGCTAAGCCAATAAAACAGGCGCCAAGAAGCATTCCTCTAGCAAAGCGAAATGAAGTAAAAGAGCTGGTTAGCGAGATGGAAAAGAACGGAGTTATTAAACCATCCTCAAGTCCGTGGAGCTCACCAGTGGTTTTGGCGAAAAAGAAAGATGGAAGTACCAGATTCTGCGTAGATTACAGAAAACTGAATGACTTCACGAAAAAAGATAGTTATCCATTGCCTAGAATTGATGATACCCTGGACACGTTAGCCGGAACGGAATGGTTTTCTACATTGGATTTGCAGAGCGGTTATTGGCAAGTGGAAATTTCGGAAAACGATAAGGAGAAAACTGCGTTTAGCGCAAGTGATGGCTTATGGCAGTTTAATGTGATGCCATTTGGACTCTGCAATGCTCCGGCTACATTCGAGCGTTTAATGGAGCAGGTGTTAAAAGGTCTTCACCGAAAGACATGTTTGGTGTACCTTGACGACATTATTGTAATGGGGAAAACATTTGATGAACACCTGAAAAACCTAGAGGAGGTGATGAAACGTATATCAATGGCAGGACTGAAACTAAATGCTAAGAAATGCTCACTGTTCCAGAAGGAAGTAAAATACCTGGGACTTCGTGTAACCTCCAAAGGCATCTCAACGGATGATGATAAAATAAAAGCTGTAATGGATTGGCCTCGCCCGAAAAATATTCATGAATTATGCAGTTTTCTAGGCTTATGTACATACTACAGGCGCTTTGTACCAAACTTTGCAAATATTGCTGCAAGTTTACACGAATTGACTAAAAAGGCGCAAAATACATCTGGAGTGAAGCACAGGAAACAGCATTTCAGAAACTGAAGGAATTGTTGTGCTCAGCACTATAAATAATTCTTAGATAATTTAACTTTCGTAACAATATTCTGTCAACTTTACCTTCCACTCAACTCTTAGTATATTCCCTAACGGAGAGTGTAAATTTTAATAATCAAATGAGCTGCGTACGTTTTGAAAGTCTAACACAGCTTGTCCAACATATATTTAGATGTCGAAATATATATTTCCATATCAGCCAAACTCTACATGGAGGATTTTGAAAATGCTCAAAAGCTTTGAATCCTGGAGATGTTTTGCCCAAAACTGTTGTACCTATTTTATTTGCGTTTGGTTCAAAAATCAATGAGGTACATAACAAGAAGCATGAAGTACCTGAGGAAAGATTTGTTCGTCTGGAGGCAGAAATACAAAAGGCTGATAATAGTACGATTTAGATGTGTATGATTGATAAAAAAAAGTATAAATAGAGAAAGGACGTAAATATTGTTTAAAAAAACGCCTTAAAAATGCTTTTTTAGAATTAATTTTTCTTTTATTAAACATTAATTAATAAAATTTCGTTAAATGCAATAAAAAACTTATTTTCTGTAGAAAAAACAATAAAATACCTATCTTCTTTATTAATAGCTGTGTTCATTTACTAAAAATTGGTACAAATTTGTAACAATTGCTACTTGTAAATTTAATTTTAACATTGACTTGTACCATTTACTTGTAACAATTGTTTCAAACAATTTTTAGTACACGAACACAGTATTCACTCTTCAAGCCCCACCACCCCCTTTATCATATTAGTTTTCTTATAATGGCACACGCTTAGTGAATACAAAAAGGTGCTTTTAGTAAATGGTTAAAGCCCTTGGTAACATTTAGATGTAAACAAGAATAAAAGCAGGCTAATTGGGTTTCTTTAGTTATATTTTTTAATCTGTTGACCACTCTGAAGCAGTTGCGTTACAACGCATTGAATAGCATAACATCATCACGAGCTTGAGCACTATCTTGTAAATTATTTAGCAAAAATTGATCCGATTAAGTGCTGAATATAACACCCTTTTACAATTGCTATTAACATCCGAATTTATTTAGGCAAATTTAAGCTAAAAAAGTATGCAAATTGTGTTCGTGATTATAAAAATAAAACTTATGTTGTAAAAATCACCTTATTTAAAGCACGAACTTCTGTTTTTTCCTCTCCTGCGAGGTCAATTGACCACTTTGTATTGTATCCATTAGAATGGATAATCTATAATATAAATGAAATTATATTAATTTTCTGTTTTTTACGGCAAATAAAAAAAATTACCCAATTTAAAGAAAACTGTTAAAAGTTTTATTATTTTCCTTAACGTTTTTTATTTTGTTTTTTTTTTAATTTGTATTTTTATTTTGTGTTTCTGAAGGCGCAGTGTTGCTCTTTTTTTGAAGTCTCGGGTAAAAAAACAAAAACAAATTGCCTGTTGTTTTTGCCTTGTTGTACTTGTTGTAGCAACGAGTTTACCTTGTGTAGTTGTACCATGCAAAATACCACATGAAATCTAAAAAAAGTATATTACCAAAAATTTAAATGAAAGTAAAGAAGTCATGGAAGTACCAACTTACCTTAAAATTTTAATTGCACCCCAAAAGTACTTACTTTAACTAAAAATGTTTTCAATTGTTTTAGTCAAACCAGTAGTCCTCAGATATGTACATCAGGAGCACTCTCTGTTTAATTTGTCTCCTGTCAATCTGCTTCTTGTATCCGGCACTGCTAAGTTTACAGCCGAAGCAACCTTTTCGGACGATACGGAGGAGGCCTGGCATATCAAACATTTTAAGGCAATTTTCGAAAGCACAGGAGTAAAATGTCGGCAATTGACCCAAAACTTTACAGGATCTGATTTTCTTTCTAAAAGTGGTTGGTCTAGATACTGCTTAAGCTCATTGGGAACAGAGCCAGAACTTGGAACTTGTGTAATATTAGTGTTGGTGGTTAACAGTTGTTCATGTCCATGCCAAATAGAAGACTCATTACTTACTTCTGTTGCTGTTTGCGCAGACTGTGAATTGGAAGAATTTTGTCCTCTACGTCTATGTCTGAGCGAATATCATTGCTTGTTTTCAATATAGCTTTTGAGGCAGCACTTAAACAAGTAAAATGGATACGCTTGAACCTGGGGTCCAATATAGTGGCTATTGAAAGAAAACTGTTTGTTTCTAAAGGCGCCAGTTTTTCTTGAACTTTTTTTAGTAAGGCATTTTTTACAAGCACACCTAAAGTAGTCGATGGAGTTGCTTGAATCGTCTTTGACGGACCAAATTTAAAATAGGAACAGTTAAGCTTGATGTCACATACAGGGGTGTGCTGGAAATCGCAAACGCAAAACGCAAGAATTTTAAAAGTAGTTTTTTAGTTAGATTTCTGTAATAAAAGAATTTTATGACAAATATTATACAAACATTTCTCTATTAAACAGAATTTTATAACAAAAATTATAAAAATTTGATTAAAAGTGTATTTTAAACAGCCTCCAAATTCTTGCGTTTTGTGTTTGCGATTTCCAGCACACCCCCCATAACTTGAGCCACTAATATCCTCAGTTGCTTCTTTTAAAGGACCAAAAAGAACAATTAGGTCGCGTATAACATTAAGCTGCGAAGTTGTTATCATATCTGGCGTATTCTTATTTGTTTGACTTTTTGTAGCTAAAATTTTGCAACAATTGAATACAATTTAACAAATCGCTCTAACATATCAAAGCAAGAGTTCCATCTAATACTAACAGGTTGTATCAGTGTCAGTACTTCACCTTCTTTATTTTCTGATGTTTCTTGTTCCGATCGTAATTGGGCCGTAGCATTAACTGAATGTTAAAAAAACGTGACAATGCCTTTCACGCGATTGCAAAGTTCTGAAAATTCCTGTACTTCCTTCAGCACCTGTTCAACTTTTAGATTTAAGCAGTGAGCCATACAGGAAATCCTATGATCATCGCCTAAAAATATTCGCACTGCCGCTACCATATATGCACCACCATCAGTGGTAATAGACACGACTTTGTTCTTGTCAATTTTAAATTTTTCGCAAATTTGTGCCCAACATTCATAGATATACTGTCCAGAATGAGACTTCGGCAAAAAGTTTATATGTATTATAAATATATTTTATAGTGCATCATATATGTATTAATACATGTAACAAAAATCTACATAAATACATAATAGTCATAACATACCTTAGAGAGTTTTTGAGCACATAGACTAACGCTCTGAAGAACAGACAATCCTTTTATGTTGTCAATGAAGTGAACCGTTAAGACTAAAAAACTCCTTGTCGAATTTGTGATCGTAAGTATATCACTCGTAAAACTTATGAAAATGGCTTGAGTTAAGGTTTTTATGAGAACGTTTTTTGTAGTGTCATATCTGTTTTCTATTAATCGGGTTACCTTAAAATAGCAGTTACAAAACTCTTGATTAACTACATTGTTTCTAATCAGACTATTAATGTCATAACATTTTTCATTTGATGACCTTAAAAGACTGAAAAGAATCAATTTTTTTCAAAACTATACAAAACATTAGCAAATGTATGTATGTATGTATTAGATAAATTATTTTTCACAATCATACTTACTGTTCTTCTAGAAGGTATTTTAAACAGAGGGCAAATTGCACGAACAAATTTTTGGAAGCCTTTTTTTCTACACACGAAAACGGCAAATTATCCTTACATATCATGTAAATCAATGCCTGTGTAATTTCATTATATTTTTGTCCGCCTTCTGAAAAATTAAATAGATTAAATATAAATTTATAATATTTGCATTAAATATTCTTTTTTTACATAAAGCCACACCAAGTAATAAGCCCTTCTAAAACAATCTTGGTCTTAGTGGTGTAGATAAAAAAAGAATAGAAATTTTACTAGATTTTTCTGCAACTGCAGTCACAATTTACCATCAAAACTTGAACTACGCTCTAAACAACTTGCTAGGGTAGGTTGCTTTCTTTTTTTGGATTCTTGGTATCTTGCAGAATCGGCAGAAATGGCCGTAACTTCTTGCGTCTGCTGGGAATTTTTCTTGTTAAACTAGAACACGAAGCCTTAAAAAATAGCGTTGAGAAAATCTTAAAAGCACAAAAAGTTCAGTGTATTTTTTTTAAACTTACATCACCACTAGAGTCATCCACATCTATCGAAGCAGCTTCTTCAGTCTCATTGCCGGATTTGGATGGTTTTAATACTTCTAAATAAGCAAAACGATGTTTTGTTTTTAGGTGTGTAGCCAAATTTGTTGTGTTTCCGCACGTTTTGTATTTTTTTCCACATAAATTGCAGGAAACAGGTTCGTTATTTGTTTTTTTCTTGAAGAACTTCCACACAGAAGACATAATTCTTTGCACAAATTCACTCTTATTATTATTTCAAATATATCGAGCCATAACCGCCAAAAGGGCTGTAGCGACATGATGGACGATTTTCGTTTTGTTATAAAAATTTATTATTCATGATCATCTGCATCATCTCACAAAATATCAGGGCTGTAGAATTTACCGTTACGATTTTACAGCAAAAACAATAAAGACTTAAGTACAATTCACTGTTTGTTTATAAAATTTGTTACCACGACTGTCGTTTACGTCTTTATTCGTGTTTATAAATTAATTCGTATAAGTGGCAAAATAGAGAAATATTACATTTTATTGGTATACCATGATTTCAAATGCAAAGTCCAATCCTGAAAATTATAAATGCATTTTAATGAATAATTCAGATTTTAAAGATTGGCAAACATCTTCCCAAGCTATGTTTCTCACTTCAATGAAATTGACTTTTACAGCATTACGTTTAGCCTCTTAAAATAAAAATATTTCTATCAAGGCCCATTGAAAAGGTCTGCGCAAGAAGCCTGATGATCATTGTTTTCGTTCTTTTGAGCTTTCAAACGTTGTTTACATACACGTTTTTTCCTTTTGCTTTGTATATGTGGTAGTAAGTTTTTGACAGCTTAAAAGAAAAAGATTTTTTTTTTGTACAAGTAAGCAGACCTGATAGATGGGCCTTGATTTCTATAATGAAACTTAAATATAGATATTGCGATGACTCCGAAATTAAAGAATATGATCTCAACTATATTGCTCGATCAAGACATAACGCTGCTTTGATACAAAATGAACCTATTCGTTTATATGATAACTTTTTCAGAATTTCTTCAAAAAAATTCAAAGATTTAAAAACATTTTGTGATAAAAACATAATTCCTACAAAATTTCACAACGAATTTTTAAATTTGAAATAAGATGAAACTGTTAAATATTCCCTACCTGAAACTAATCAGGAAGACATATAATATTTACTTTAAAGTTATTTCTTTTAAAACTTATTTACATATACATACTTTCATTTTGAATTCTGAAGTAATTTTCTATTAATTTTGAAAACAAAACCCATTAAATTTTTTATAAAAAAAACTGGATTTAAGTTTAACTTAACGTAATGTTTAATTTTATACACAAAAATAATTGGAAAAAATAAAAAAAATTAAAACTGGGAGATGTGTTTTAATAAAATGACAAGGGCTTAACCGCCTTAACATTGGTAAAGACCTATCCAGCGTGTCAGCAAAAAAGACTTTAGCGCCATAAATAGCCGTTATCTTGGAGATATATAGAAAATCAATCAAATGCAATATATTGCACAGAAGTAGCAATGTTTACAAATTAAATTTCACCGTAATCCTTAGACATGGTCCAAAGATATTTAAAAAAAAGCTTCTCCTGTAAATTTTAGTCTTTGGCGCTTGAGACTTTTTGGCGGTTAGGGCTCGATATGTGGGCACATATATTGTTCCAAAACCACAAAAAATAAATCTTTTTAAGTTCGATTGACTTTACTATTTTAATTAGAAATATGCAACGGGAAAACCCCGTTTTTTTCTTAACTCTTCTTCTTATAAATGCCAATCATTTTAGATCATCATGTAAGTTTATAAAAACATATGATGCATGCAGTGATGCCAATTCTTAAAAAAAATATCGTTTGAAAAACGGCTATAATTTCGAGTTTTTAATGTAGACCGATATCGATATATCGGTATTTTAAATATCGCCGATATATATCAATTATTTTTTTTAAAAAATATCGATATTTTTTGCCCATTCCTAGTGGTGGGGGATTCAAATGTTGATTTAATTGAAGGTGCATCAGAAGATCTTACTAATTTATTTCATTGTTTGAGTTTAAATAATAGCCATACACTGGTTACAAGGCCACAAAGCGGTACATGTATTGATCATATTTTTAGCAACCTAGCCGATAAAATTGCTTTTGACTCAGTTGAGTGCAGTCTAACCGATCATAATCTTATTTGCTGTAAACAAATGGCGATTTCTTTTCTGAGAAATCGCCATAAGGTTGGATATTGAAGAACTGAACTATTTGGAAAGTGTTAAAATTACCTGTGATTATGCTAAGGTAAAAAACTACCTATAACAACATCTTTTAAACATAAACAACTTACAAAACCCATCAGATGCGACTGCTTGTTTTACTAAAAGTGATGAATGATGCTATTTTAAGTAACTCAAATCAATCTATTGAAAAAAATGTATAAAACAAGAAATTTCCCCATGGATTAATAAAAACTTGTGGTCTTTAACTGAATTAAAGAAGAAGATGTGGAAAAAGAGGAGGAAGAATTTGCATGAGGCAGTTATTAATGAAAGTCTAAAGAGAATTAGCAAGGTTATAAGAAAAGCAACAAGAGTATCAATGAATGAGTATTATGAGGATAACATTTTGAGTTGTGGTAGAGATTTAAAGAAATGTTGGCGATTTTTAAATGAAGTAACCAATAAAGTAACAATAAATATTACAGATGTAAACGGGATAAGTCTTGTAGACAATGGACTCAAATCTACACTTTTAAATGATTATTTTACTAATAGTGTAGACTCGTTAAGAGAAAGTATTGAACAATATTCCAATGATAGTTATAACTCATTGAGAGCATTAACCCAGCATAATAAACGTTTTTCATTAAAAGCTGTTACATCAAGTGAAGTGGAAAACATTATAAGAAATTTTAAAAAAACAAATAGTACTGGAAATGATAATATTTCGTCAAAGCTGCTAACATTGTTGTACAGTTCTGTCACCACATTTAGCTAGGATTTTCAATGTCATGATAAGAACATCTATTTATCCTGAAACTCTCAAACTACACAAAGTTATTCCAATACCAAAGATACACAAGCAAAAACGGTGGACCGACCGATAGCGTTACTTTCTGTCATTGATAAAGTATTTGAAAAAATAATTCACTCTCAGTTGAGGGATTTTCTTGATAAAGAATCGTTACTATTCAAAAATCAATTTGGATTCGTTCAGGGCAGTGGAACTGACGAGGCAGTTGTCAGCTTTGTAAACACTGTTTGTGATGGTCTGGATAAAGGCTATATTGGAGTTGCCGCTATATTTTATGATTTCAGTAAAGCGTTTGACCTGGTAGATTACATTATTTTAATCGAAAAACTTCAATATTACGGCGTTTTTGGAGCGGAACTTAAACTGATTGAAAGTTTTTTAATGAACAGAAAACAATATGTTGATGTTTTTGGATAGAAAAGTTCTATTGCTTCTGTGAAGTGCGGTGTGCCACAGAGCAGTGTTTTAGGACCTCTTCTTTTTATGTTTTATCTTAATGGTATCAATAATATTGGTCTTGATGGTAAAATTGTTATGTTTGATGATGATGTATCGATTTTGTATCCTTATAAAGTTGACTTAGTACTTAAAACACAAATGGAACGAGATTCTTCTTTATTATTTGAATTTGCAGGAATAAATCGACTTGTACCAAATGCTGATAAGACAAAATTGCTACGTTTTAGACCTCATTCTCAAGTTTTGAATAATAATTTTTCTATCTTCGTCAACGGGAAAATAGTAAATGAAGAACATGAAATAAAATACTTGGGTGTTATTTTGAAAAGCAATTTGTCATGGGATGTTCACATGCGTTATTTAAAGACTAAAATAGCTTCAGCCTCGGGATGCTTTTTAAATTAAAGAAAAAATTAAGTACAAAAACAAAATTGCTAATTTATCAATTTATTATACACAGCCGTCTCGAGTACCTTGCAATTATTTATGCATATAAAAATAGTAATGAACTAAAATCATTGCAGTCAGTTCAAAATAAAGCTCTTAAATGTGTTTTTAATTTACCTCTTACATACAGTACTATATCATTATTTAATGATTATTGTAAAAATATTTTACCAATACAAGGTTTGTACGAAAAACAACTTTTATTTTACGTTTATAAATCTACAAACAACATTGGTTATCGTTCAGTTAAACTTACTGTAAATCAAAATCGTTTTAACACAAGAAATGCTGGAAATCAAAGAATGACACGTTGCAGACTGGAGACAACCAAGCAAAGAATAGAATATTCGGGTAGTCTAAAGAACAATAATTTGCCAGAAAGTTGAAAAACGTGTAATAGGTTATCAATCTTTAAGAAAAACATGTAAAGGAATATCTCTTAGAACCAATAGAAATGCTTCTCGAATAATTGTTTGTTCTTTTTATAAAAGATGTAAAAATGTAAAAAATTATTTATAATACATACTTACCATTTATTTTTCTTTATTTGCTCAATATTTATAAAAACAAACATACCTGAACCCTTTAAAAATCACTACAAACTACTTTTATAAAATTTATAATGGTATCAGTTTTGTTTAATTAAAATTATTTCAACAATCAATTTAAAAAAATGTAAGTGTTGTTAACTAAATTAACAGGCCAAACCATTTAAGTTTCAAATTAAATATACATACATATATTGTAAATGGCCGCTTAAAATGTTTGTATGTATACATAAGATAATTAAAAAGTACATTATTTTTTAAACTTTTGTAATTGGGGAGCTGACAGCTTCACTTTTCCAGGTATGTTACGAGCTAAGGCCTCATCTCGAATGCTTTTTAAAAGGTCTTTTTCTCTTGTAGTACACGCTTTGTCTTTGGAGAACATAGTTAGAGCTGTTTTTGCTGCGCGACCTCTTTTTCCAGTGCCAGGAGTAAGTTTTACTTTAAATCTATAATAAAAATTAAAAAAATTAATTTACAATTACATAATGTATTTGAATTTTAAAAATACTAGAATTAATTAAGGGATTCCCGGGAGATTAAAAAAAAAACTTTTTAAAACCTTAGTAAATCTATTTCAGGCTCATGTCTTTAGTTGTTTTATCCAACTAAATTTCGCCACAATAAGGTTTATTAAGCTGTAATATAGTAAATTTAATTTCCCTTCATGCTCAATTTGTAAAACGGTGAAATTGTTTTAGAATTCATACTTCGTAATGTTGAGCTTTGAGTTCCTATTCAAACTTACAGAATTATGCAAATGAGCTCTGAATTTGACAATGTTTTTACGTATATTGATCTCTATCGTTCTATTTAGAGTTTGCTAAAAACCGTAAAATTTTAAACCGCGGTTTCGGGTTTAAAATCATTAAAACCGGCCGGTTTCGTTTCGGTTTTCGGTTTTCGGTTTTGAAAATATCAAAGTTAAATTCATACAAAATCATATATATTTTTTGCAAGTTTTTTTATTTGTTTCAATTCAGGTACTTTTATTCGCCCTTAAGTTTATACATGGGCCTGGTCAGGACCTTCCCTATAATTTATGTACAGTACTTTTCGCTTATAGTCCACTACTATAGTTGCACAACTTTTGTGGACTATAAGCGAATTTGGACTATAACCGATTTTTTTTATAAGCCATTTTATTGATAATAAGTGAAACCTAGTATAATACATATTTTGGACTATATAAATATTATTTTCTTCAATAAATCCACTCTTTTTAAACAAAAGAAAAGTTTATTTAAAACATAACCAAATATTGATTTATTTTAAATACATAAATAGTTAAACAAAAATCTTTTTTATTAATTAATTCAAATGCTTCATTTTAATTCTTTGGATGACGAAATCAAACACAACATAAATATCAATTTCATAGGATCTTTACATGGGGTCTTCACCTGACAATTTTTTGTTATACCAAACGTCAAAGTCTTTATAAAAAAACTCTAATATTTTTATTAGCGTTTTTTTTATGAAGTTGGACGTTTATTTAACAAAAAATTGTCAGACGAAGACACCATGTCATGAAATATAAATTGCGAAATTTGGCAATAATATAGTTGTCAGAAAGGTAAATTAAAACATGTTGCCAGTTGATTAAAAATATATAAAAAACAGAGTGGACTATAAGCGAACATTTTTGCAAGAAGAATTATATATGCATGCTAAGAAAATGTGGCTTTTAAACGAAAATGGACTACAAGCGAAATGGACTTTAGGAAAAATAATTTGTATGAAATTCGAAAAAATCTGCATGTGAATATGACAGTTTTGGCTTATATCCGTTTTTGGCCTTTAAGCGGAATGGACTATAAGCGAAATGTACTGCAGTAAATAAAATCAAAATGAAACGTTTCAAAAAGCATACACAACACATAAGAATTCTTCCTTTTCTGTTTTTTCGAAAAATTATTTTATTTCCCAACAAAATGTTCCTGCTATAGCCATAAAACTCCACACATATAAAATTAGTCCCAGCCTTGCCCAGGGGTTCGTTAGTGTGAGTTTTTTCTATAGCCACAAGAAACTCCATACAAAATTCAAGTGGCCCAGGTGGCAGTTTATGCCTCACAAATAAGGTGTGTACTTAAGAGTTATAAAGATAGCATTTGTTCTTCTTAGTACTTATTGTGAATTTTAAGAATTTTGAAATACCTTGTCATTGTTGAAGGCTGTTATGTATGTATAAAGTTTTTGTATATTAAGTACGAGTATGATGTTTAATTTGCAATTTCTTCAAGCATAAATACATTGTTAAAGTTAAAGCTATAACCGAGGTTTTTTTGTCGGTTTTCGGTTTCGGTTTTTAGGCATTTAAAACCGCGGTTTCGGTTTGGGTTAAAACCGAACAGCAATCCCTAGTTCTATTGACACCAAAAATTGTAACAATTCTCCGTGTGTGGTTCGTTTAATTAATTAAATGTAATTTAATTAATTAAATGTAATTATTTATTTGTCTACTTTATGACTACAAGTTACAAAATTTATGTATATTCAATACCACGATGTCTTCAGCTCTCGTATTAATTTTTTAATGCCTCGTTACAGCAACAACCGGATATTCAACTTGTCATTATTTTTTGACACTTCTTTTATTACATTTACATACTTGCATTTCTTTGGTAGTATTGCTTTCAGGCATGCACTTGTTACACGCTTTTTATTTTTTCTACTCTAGGTATCTCCTTGGTGGTCGCACCAATCAACCACTTCTCGTCCTAACCTCTGTCGTGACTTCCCCTCTGGCTCCCGTCTCCTCGCCCTGAATGCCATCGCCCGAACAAATATCATTTCCTACCCTTTTTCCCGACCCATCTTCAATATCCGCTAATCCCTGTACAGGTGCCCTATGCCCATTCGAAGGAATATCCAACTCACTACTACACTCCTGCCCACTATCCAAATCGCCTACATCAGAGTCCCCAGGTAATGGCTGCACCTTATAACCCTCCGGTACACACCCGTTACAACCACTACCAATATTCTCCTCTAGCAAAATATCACCAGTATCACCAGTGAGGTCAGCATTCTCCGTCCTAGCAATAAATCTTCAATTACGTCTAAATAACCTATCACAATTGTCCTTCATTATATATGACCGATCGCTAACTCTTTCCACTACCACACCATAATGCCACCCTTTACTATCCTTCTTAAAAATAACAAAATCACCTACACTAATTACCGGCAATGATTTTACGTTTCGATCATAATAATACTTTTGTCTTTCCTTTTTTCTTTCAATCTTTTCTTGAACCGAGTTCTCGGTCATATTATTTCTAGTTAATAAGGCGCCCGATATTGGCAGCTTGGTCTTAATCAGCCTTCCAAAGAATAACGTAGATGGTGACAGCTTCATACCTGCCAAAGGAGTCGTATTGTATTCTAAAATCCTAAAAAAAAAATCAAGATGTCATCAAAATAAATATACACCCCCGGAATGTCACCAAAAATTTTCACCATCGTTCTCTGAAACATCTCAGGCGCCCAGCTTAGGCCAAAAGGTAAGCGATTAAATTTGTATCGCCCAAACGGTGTCATAAACGTAGTTAAATCTGACGATGCCTTCTCTAAAGACATGTGCCAAAAGCCACTAGTCAGATCAATAACCGTGAATACTCTAGCATCGGCTAGACCCGATGTGAGATCTTCAACTGTTGGGATAAGAAAATGTTCCCGTTTGATGCAATTATTCAATGGTCGTGGATCCAGACAAACGCGTAACCGACCATTAGTCTTCTCCACAACCTGCAGATTGTTAACCCAATCAGTTGGGTAATCGACTGCTGAAATAATTCCCTCCCGTATCATACTATCAAGTTCCACCTTCAATTTACCCATGAATGCGTGTGGTATCCGCTTCTTAAAGTGAAGCACAGGCTTTGAGCCCTCCTTTAAGTAAATCCTATACTCTCCCGGGAACCTACCAAATCCGTGAAATACATCACTATACTTTCCTATGAATAATTCTGATCCCTCCGGCAACACAACTCTGTCAACATCCATCCGTTTAACAAATCCAAATTTAATGCAACTATCCAATCCAAGTATAGGCTCAAATTTATTATCCGCAACCAGAAATAATACTTCCCTTTCACTCTCAGATTCTAAATCAACACAATTTAATTTTACACCTGTACTCTATTATTACTATAATCGTAAACAGGAAAATCATTGTTTTTATTACAAACGTTTATATTAATTCTTTTTATGAAATCAAAAGGGATACAATTCACGTCAGCACCAGTGTCTAACTTAAACTTAACTATTTCTCCTTCAATCCAATACTCCTTAGTCCATTTCGTCCGATTCGATTCTACTGACTCTATTCTAAAATAAGTTTCATTACTCAATTTCTCTCCTGTTAACTTCTCACACTCAAAAAACCTACCTTGAATATCACCCCAAGCAATACTACCAATTCCCCGTTTGTTGCTGCAACGACCACTGTTACTGTTGTTGTCATCTCTCTTGGAATTCGTCGGCTGGAATTTACCCTTTTGTCTGCACATTCTTGCAAAATGTCCAACCTTCGAGCAAACACGACAAGCAATATCCTTCGCCTTGCACTCACTTACATGTTTTTGGGACCATGCATTACCACAATTAAAACAAAAACGTTTAATCGAATCAACTGTCATTGTTTGTTTGATTTCTTCAGTTTCCAAACTTGCTATTATTGATGTTTTAGCCTTAAAAATGCTTTTGTTGAGACTAGCCACTTCATAAATTTTACAGGTTTCAAGCACCTTTGCCAAAGTATCATCTCTGCCATCTAACAGCTTCATTTGAAGTTTTTTTTCATACACACCGATAATAATACGGTCTCGAAGCATTCTTTCTTAATACGATGCGCCACAACTGCATTTAAACTCACAGAAGGGCAATTGCTTACGCAGCTCAGTCTCGAATTCGTTTATTGACTGCTTTTCTTTTTGCGATATCCTGTTGAACTTAAACGATTCCATCGCAACGTTCTTTTGAGGCAGACAGTAATCATCGAATTTCTTTATAACGTCATCTAATGATCTTTGCGTTACTGCATTCTCTCCAACACGAACTTCACCTAGCATTGAATTTTGTGTGCCATCATTTGGAAATAGAGTGTTATATATAACCGCACCTTACTCACCAATCAGCCATATGAATGTTGCAATTTTGTTTTTTTCTGGCTTTTCCATTTTCCCAGTTGCAATCATCCATACCATGAAATTCTGCTTCCATCTTGGCCATTCTGCAGCCATATTAGAACAATCTAGAGAACGTGGTGTGCGATTTTGGCCTTCATCCGCCATTTTGAATGTTTTTTACTTTTATTTGATTAGAAGTGTCCTTTTATTTTCAGAATCCCACTTCTGACACCATGTTACAATTCTCCGTGTGTGGTTCGTTTAAATGTAAATGTAATTTAATTAATTAAATGTAATTATTTATTTGTCTACTTTATGACTACAAGTTACAAAATGTATGTATATTCAATACAACGATGTCTTCAGCTCTCGTATTAATTTTTTACTGCCTCGTTACAGCAACAACCGGATATTCAACTTGTCATTATTTTTTGACACTTCTTTTATTACATTTACATACTTGCATTTCTTTGGTAGTATTGCTTTCAAGCATGAACTTGTTACAAAAATAACCTCTTAAGTGTCTTAAAATAACTTTTATTATAAATTTTTTTCGTTTTTATTATTTAAATTTAAAGCAAACTAACCAATAAGAAATATTAGTTTCATTTAATAAACATGTAAATAAATAAATAAAAAATTTAGGGCGGCAATTTGGGTATCCCGGGAATAGGATTTTTATTTCCCGTTTTCCCGCGAATCAAAAAAGTTCGGGAAAAACCTCTAATAACACATTGCTACAAATTAGCACTTTTTTATACTTGAAAAGCGTCAAAGTGTAGGTTATAGACCTTATTGAGTAGTTCATAAATCAATTTTAAAAAGTTCGGAAACACCTTCAAATTTCGGAGTTATTCCGAAAAAAAAACATTTTCGGGTAGGTTCGAGTACTTATGAACACGTAACTCAGTTAATTTTAATCCGATTTTTATTTTTTAAACTGTGTCAGAAAGAAGAGACATGTGCCTTTCTAAATATATACACCCTTTGGTATGTGTATACAATTTTTATAGTGATATTCTTTTTATATCTGATTTAAATTTTATTTTTTCTAGGTTTTCAACTTTGGTGCCATTTTTTTTAATTGGTTTGTATATATTTCATTAAAGCTAATTTATTTTTGAGTTAAGCCTGCTTTCATTAAATAAAATCGAGTAAAAAATAAAAAGTTATTAAGGTTTTACAAAAGTGAAAAATTTAGCTTTTACAAATATTGATCAATAGACCGGGTCGACCTCCATACAAAAAAAAATTGTGCAAGTCACCCCGTAGAATGATAGATATGTCAAGGAAGTTTCTAAACCAGGAAATATTTTTCTGCCACGCCCCTAAATACAGCCCTTTTGGTTTGTTATATGTAGCGCTATCGTTGTTCATGGCTTGATAGTGTCTTCATTTTTAATCCGACTTCAAATTATGTGCGCCACTCATGCCATCTCGGATCCTCTCCCCAAATTTGTTTCGCGTGTCCAAAAAGTCCTTATAAAACTAAGTATTAACCCCCTTTTTCTTTTTCACATACATATTACATTTAACCAGGTAGAAGCCAATGCAAACAACAACAAAAATTCATCAATCACGCCCTAGAACAGGAATATTGTTTTTTGCAACGCCCTAATATACAACGCTTTTTGTTTTATATACAGTGAGCCAAAAAAAACTTGTACACTTGTTAAATTAAAATAAATCACAGATTAAAGTAAAACCACATTATAACTTTTATTTCACATTAATTAAATTTTAAGATCTATATTTTAATTTAAATAAAACTCCCTTTTCATTTTGTATATTTTAACGTTAAAAAAAACAACAAAAACATAAATATGCTAAAACTCATAAACAAAAAAAAAAGCTGTACAGGACAAAAAACTTAACGTAACTTTAAAAAAGATTAAAATATTAAGGCTTTTAGTATTTTGTATGGTGTCCTTTATCTTATTTAACAGAAAGAAGTCTTCTTGGCATCGAATGGACTCCAGATATCTTTGAGGGCGTTTTTTAAGGATTATTTTCCGGATATGTGGTAATCTCTTAATTTTCTTTTCATACGAGCCCACAAATGCTCAATCGGATTAAAATCCGAGCTCTGGGGAGGATGATGCAAAACTTTTTTGTGTTATAAAGCAACCACTCCCTTACGATAATTGCCAAATGCTTTGGATCATTATCTTGCATGAACACAAAATCATTCCCTAAGCCCATTTTTTGGGCGGATAATGGCAAATTATTTTTCAGGATATTTCAATAATCAATTTTATTAATGATTCCCTCGATACACCCACGGTTACCTACTCCATTAGCACTCATACACCCCCAAACAATAACATTGCCGCCACCGTGCTTAACAGTATGAAAAATATTTCGTTGATTAAGTGCTTCCCCTTACTTTCTCCATACAGATTTATTTCCAAATATGAAGTTATGGACGTAAATCTGTCTGCACTTGGATACTTCCCCTTCCTTATGGTTTACTTTAATCTCTGTGTTTTTATTTTAATTTAACAAGTGTACAAGTTTTTTTTGCTCACTGTATACTGCATCGTCATCGTACTGAGGGGCTGCTTAGGTTTTGTCCGATACAGCAAGTATATAGATTTGAAACAATGTTCATTAATGTTTTGAAATAATAAGCAATTTATTTCTTATACACACTCTACTTTAAATATGTAAGTTTTGTCATTACGTTTTCATTTATGCACACAGTTTGTGTGTTTTTCATAAATAATACAATTGACATAAAATGCTTTCAAAACAAAAAAAATTGGGGGGATCCGAGATGGCATAAGTGGCGGCAATTTGAAGTCGGATTAAAAATGAAGCCACTATCAAGCCATGAACAACAATATGCGATTTGATGAGATCAGACTTTAAATGGCAGCGCTACATATAAAAAACCAAAAGGGCTGTATTTGGGGGCGTGGCAGAAAAAAATATTTCCTGTTTTTGAAACTTTATTGACCTATCTTTCATTCTACGGGGTGATTGGCATAATTTTTTTTTTTTTTGTATGGAGGTCGACCCGGTCTATTGATCAATATTTGTAAAAGCTACATTTTTCACTTTGAAAAACCTTGATAACTTTTTTATATTTTACTCGTGTTTATTTAATGAAAGCTGGTTTCACTAAAAACTTAATAATCTTTAATGAAATATATACATAAGGGTATGTTTCTAAACAAACTAATTTAAAAAAATTGCACCAAAATTGAAAAACCTAGAAAAAATAAAATTAAAATCGGATATAATTAAGAATATCACTACAAAAATTGTATACACATTAGTGCTGGGAAACTATCGATAGACTATCGATAGTCTTAAAATATCGAAAATATCGAAAGGAAAAATATAAATATCGATATTTTTATTATTTAAGACATCTAACAGCAGCTATACACACACAGTTTTTTGCCGCAAATTTTTACTTGCTATTATTAATTCGCGCTGAATTACAGTAATGAATACAAACAACAATAATGGTCAGAAGTTTTTGAAAAACTATTTGGTTGGTCTAAAATTTGTTATTGAAGTAGGAAATTTGTAATGTCTTCTTAATCGATAAACACTGGAGTCGCAAGGAAGAAATTTATGACCTCTATTTTATTTAATATTTACTTCAGACAATCCAAACATCAACGAATACGGCTTTTTTTACGCAAACTGCTACCTATAAAGCATCCCGATACTTACAGAACCATATATTTCAATTGGAATATTGTAAATAAATAAACAAATAAATAAATAAATAAAAAGATCAAGATCAATGAAGAAATATATACATATATCTGTATATAGAAAGTCCGCTTTGCGTTGGGAATCAATCATTAAACCAAAAATACCTCAACATAACCAAGTAAAATATCTCGGTATACATCTTGATCGATGTTTAACGTGAAAATGCTATAATCACACCTGATACATGTACCAATTCCGATAGGAAGTGAAAGTAATTCTTGTTTCTCCAAAAAAGAAAATTAGGTTTAAAGAAGGCAAAACAAACTCGATCCTTAGTATTTTGATCGGAATATGTGGCAGGCCTGATAGAGGCAAAGTTAACTGAAATAAAAGTAAAATCAATTCAAATTACTTGGCTCCTTGAGCGGAATTCCTCCCTTAATCTAGATTGTAAACTCCTTCTTTACAATCTTAAAACCAATTTGGTGCAATGGCATTTATGGGTTTCTAATAAAGAGAACATACAAAAGCGCCAAAGTAAAATTTTTGCTAAAAATTAACAAAATTTTGGTACATTAAACTTATCAATAGGTTATAGTAAAGTCTTAAAAAATAAAATTTGTATCGCAATTTTGATGTTTTGTTACCTTTTGCTTGTTTCTTAGCCATTTATAAACGATTTTTATATAATAAAAGCAGCTGCCGACTATAGGATCATTTATATCCTAAGTTCGGCATTTATTTTGGCACTCAATATAAACTGTGCCGACTATTAGGTAAGCTCATTTAAAACTCATTTCTTTTTGTACTGTTCTCAAGAGAGGTGAGTAAAGAAACATTTTTGAGAATTTGAGCTAATATGCAAAATTATGATTTTGCAAAAAAATTCGTTCCCAATGCCGGCATCCATAAAAATAAGTTAAAATAATATTTTTTTGCAGCAATATTTGAACATATTTTTACCTATAAAACCCGTTTTGATAAAAATTTTATTTATATTAGTACGATTACCACTTGTTCTAGTTTGCCTTGGCACTAAAAATTATTTAAAAAACAGGCACTATGGAGCGAGTAGAAAACTTGACACTAAATAAGGACCAACACAGACTAAAGTTCTCATCCTAGCCAAATGCAAATATTACATAATGAAAAATGAGTGTATTTTGAATTAAAGGTGAATTCGAAATATATATAAAATTTCCGTGATTCTTATTTATTTAAGATTTTATTCAAAAGTGTCGACTATTGGTACATGCCGAACTTAGGAGCTTTCACCCTACATACGTCTCATACATTCAATAAAGTGATAAAAACAACGAACTGTAGCCTTATAAAAAAATAATTAAAGTTTTCCTGCACAAGTACAAACATTCAGTCGATAGTAATATCGATAGTGAAATCTGAACTATCGATAAATATCGATAGTAGAAAATATCGATAGTATCCCAGCACTAATACACATACCAAAGGGTGTATACATTTAGAAAGGCACATGTCTCTTAAAAAATAAAAATCGGAAAAAAATCAACTGAGCTTCATACGTGTTCATAAGTACTCGAGCCTACCCGAAAATGTTTTTTTCGGAATAACTCCGAAATTTGAGGGTGTTTCCGAACATTTTTAAACTGATTTGAGATCTACTCAACAAGGCTTTCAACTTACACTAGGTAATTTTCCAAGTATATTTTCACTTTAGCACCGTGTAATCACTGATGAAACTTTCTTAAAACAGTAAAATAGTTTCTTATTTAAACATTTCATATATTTTTCTATTTAACATTTTTGGCTTATGTCCAGTTTACCAACGCAGCTCCAAACAAAAAAAAAAGTATATAGGGTAATAGGAAATTGAAAAATAAGAAGAAAAAATAAAATGACAAAATTCTCGGAAACGCTTAGTTTCCGAGTTATGGACCTCTGAAGTTTTCATATGAATTTGCGATTTCCCACTACATTTCTGAACGTATATGGCCAATATTGGTATCATTTGAAAGCTTTTGAACAGATCTTTCTGGATACATATTTTATTTAAAAATTCTTAACCCATTAAGAAGCGGCGATAAGTTTTCGAAAAAAAAAGTTTTTAATAAGTATATATACTATGTATTTATGTTTTAAATTTTTTTTAATTCATTTTTTTTCTAAAATAAACTTAACTTAACTTATATTCATACATACTTATTGTTATCTACACTTAGAAAATAAAAAAAATAAAATAAAAAAATTAATCGCTCTCTGATTCGTCTTCCAACGAGCTCTCTGCTGCCATTGAAATAATATTTCCAATATTGTTATTGGGGTGTACAGGGTTATACATTTTACCTGCAAGTTTTAAAAATTCACTATATTTATTTTTATTTTGCGATTTGCACCAACGAAGGAAGATAAACTTTTGCACATATCCGTTAAAAAAGTGCTTCCTTCTGTTGTATTCTGGCAATGACTGCTTTAAGTGCCGCCACAGGCCTTCGATGGTGTTTGTGTGCTGGCCAGTTTCTGCATCCACAAATGAAATGGAGTGGTTCACTTTTAGGTGTTTGTACCCAATATTTTTTAGAGCATCATATGACTGAAAAGATATACATACATATGTATGTATGTTTGTAATTTAGATTCATTAAAATATTGTTTATTCTTTATCACTTACCTTCCAAAAATCGGAAACAATAATTGATCCCGGAGAAATGTGTTTTTGTATTAGCGGTATTAGTGTTTCCCGGCTTCTGTTTTCCACTGGCACCATAAAACACTTTCCGCTTACTCTTTCCACTCCTCCGAAGATCCATTGTCCCTCTACATGGTGGCCTCTGTGGTGCTTTCGCTTTCCAATTTTACTTTCGTCAATCTCAACAATGATGTCAGGGCCTCCTATTTTTAAATTTGTTTGGAACGAGCCAAACACAACCACTTCCCGACAAAAATTGTTCCAATCAACTGCAGTTGTCCGACTCTCAATGCCTGTTTCCCTCATTATAAAGTCGAGGGATACATTTTCTGTCCACAAATATGTGAATATTAATATTTGGCATACACTTAGGTGCGATTTGTTAAAAAAAGTGTTTTTTCTTAACGAAACATTTGCGTTGCACCTGTGGTCTTTTAATTTTTTTCCCCGCGAGTTGTGCCAGCATCTACATATGCATACATAAATATTTAATTTTATATATCTAAATAAATTCACTTTTACTTACCTCCAAGTCCACCCGTCAATGTTATTACTGGGGACTAATTTCAAAGGATGACCATTATTACAAAGGTAATCGCCTTCCTTTGGAATCAGTCCCCAGTCCACTAAAATTGGGAGGGCTTCGCTAGGAATAGGCCCTTTTAAATTACTTTTAAAAATGGTAAAAATTTCTGTTGATCTATTGATCTCCATTATATTTTTAAAATGTGATGCCGAAATTTTTTAAATTACTTACATTAATAACGGTTATATTTATTTTATGCTTAACTGTTATATTATATATATGCATGTGTATGTGCATACATGTGTTAAGGTTTTTTTGATTCTCTTTTTTGCTTTATTTTATTTAAATTATTGTTGGTTTACTTACGTATTACTTACTTTGTAGGGAAGTTTTTGTAACGGAAGCCGGGGGTAGAGGAGAAACCCCGGCCGAAGGCCGGTTATGCAGAGAAACTTTAGTTAGCGAAGCCAGTATTTGTTATACCATAGAGGAGAAAATCCTTGCGCCCGGCCGAAGGCCGGCTATGCTGAAAAGCTTTAGTCAGCGAAGCCGGTGTTTGTTATACCATAAAGGAGAAAATCCTTGCGCCCGGCCGAAGGCCGGCTATGCGGAGATGCTGTAGTTAGCGAAGCCGGTGTTTGTTATACCATAGAGCAGAAAATCCTTGCGACCGGCCGAAGGCCGGCTATGCGGTGAAGCATTATTTAGCGAAGCTAGGGTTTATTTGATTAAATTTTTATTACCTAGTGCACTTCCGTAATATTTTAATATAAAATTGTGTAAAAACTGTATTAGGTGCTAAAGAGTTAAAAGGCTTTTTGCATTTCCAGAAAGATCTGTTTAAAAGCTTTCAAATGATACCAATATTGGCCATATACGTTCAGAAATGTAGTGGGAAATCGCAAATTCATATGAAAACTTCAGAGGTCCATAACTCGGAAACTAAGCGTTTCCGAGAATTTTGTCATTTTATTTTTTCTTCTTATTTTTCAATTTTCTATTACCCTATATACTTTTTTTTTTGTTTTGAGCTGCGTTGGTAAACTGGACTTGTTCCACATTTTTATACTCTTAAGAACATGTGGATAGGGCTTATATAAGTTTGTCATTCCCTTTGTAATTTCTACAATCACCCCTATCGCGAATGTTATGGGAATATGATATATGGGAACAAACCTATATTCGCATCCCCAACAAATCGGCATCGCAAATATTATGGTTGTAAGAATTTCTATTGTGCATTGTTTGTGAGTGCTTTATAAACAAAAGTCTCTATTGTGAATAATCTGTAAGTGCTTGTTTTGTGAAAGAAAATTATACAAAATAAAACACTAAAAATAATATAATAAAATAAATAATGAATAGTGTTTATCTCCATTTTTTTGGTGCTAGAAGAGGAGAAGCAATCTTTAGAGAGATTGCCGCGAAGATGTATACGCGATGAATCTGATCCGCTATCGTTAACAGAGACAAAGTAAAAGTTATGCATATGTATGTAATTGCGTTTTTCTCAAAATCAAGTGTTTTTACAGATTCCATGAATATTACGGGCTTAACAAAGATGGATTCAGATACTTGTTGAGCGTGTTGGAGGAAAATGTGCCTCCTAGCGGTAAGATATTTGCAGTTCCTCCCGTAGTGAAACTGGCAGGAACTTTGAGGTTTTTGGCGGAAGGCAGCTACGAAAAGGGTGTGGGCAGACAAATCGACGTCGGTTTGGCTCAATCCACATTCAGTGAAGTGGTAACTGAAGTATTAGCAATACTTGAAAGGGTTTTGTGTCCTCAGTGGATTGTGTGGCCAACTCTTGAAGAAAAGAAAGAAATTGCAAAATGGTTCTACACAAAATACGGAATACCAGGTGCCGTTGGTTGTATTGATGACACTCATATAAGGATCATCGCTCCGTCAAACAACCGTCATTTATTCTACAACAGAAAAGGTTACAACAGTCTGAATGTTGCGATCGTAAGTATCTTATTTTTATGTACATATGTATGTATGTACTAAATAGTTTGTTTTTAAGTTTTATATATTTTATTGGTAAATGCAAGGTGGTAGACAACAATACCAAAATTCGTTATGTGGACGCCAGTCATGGCGGAGCGACCCTTGATGCTTCAATTTGGGCAACAAGTTTACTGCGGACTTTAATGGAGCAAGAAAACCTCGAAGGACATACACGATATTGGTTATAAGGTATGCTTTAATTATGATAATGTGGGTTTTTAATGTACATAAATATATATGATTTAGGAGACGGCGGATATCCCTTGGAGCCATGGATGCTGGTACCCTACAGAAATGCCGAAGAGGGATCTGTTAAAGCTAAATTTAATGAAGTACATTACGAGCACGTAATATTGTGGAAAGGACCAACGGTATCCTTAAAAACAGATGGCGCTGTTTGCTAGGCGCTCGAGAGTTGCATTCCTCACCCAAGAAAAGTGCTCAAATTGTTAATGTGTGCAGTGCGTTGCATAATATATGCATAAATTATAAATGCGACACCACACGTGTAGACAAGCAGTTGGATCAAATAGGCGAGCAGGAGTATGACGATGTTGCGCAAGGAGCACGTTTGAGTGAAGCAGAACGCATTCGTGCGAATATAGCAAATTCACTTTAATAATGTTATTTTATATTTCGTTTTATTATACATAAAACAAAGTAAAAGCAGTATTATCTGGAATTTATTGTAAATTAATTTACTTACATTAAATAAAATTAAAACAGTCTTCTCTGGAATATTTAAATCTATGAACAAGAACGAGTTTAAAAATGCATTTAAATGTATTAAAAACAAGTTAGAGTGCTATATTCGGCTGTGCCGAATCTTTGATACCCTCCACCGACAGTTCGAATGTTTAAGGAGTAATATCTGTATGATGTTATTATTATCTTAAACTGTGACGATTTGTTATTAATTATGGTTTTAGGCGACTAAACTGTTTTCCGGTAGTAGGGTTTATATGGGGCCTAGGGTAAATTATGGACCGATCATCACGAAATTTCACAGCGTCATTTCTAGTCCTTTTAAACTGTGACGTACCAATTTTTGTTATGCTAGCATTATTAATTATGGTGATAGGTGTACTAAAATGTTTTCCGGGAGTAGGGTTTCTATGGGCCCTAGGGTAAATTATGTACCGATCTTCACGAAATTTCCCAGTATCATTTGTAGCCCTACAAAACTGTGACGAGCCAAAATTTGTTATGATTGCATTATTTTTTACGGTTTTAGGCGTACTAAACTGTTTTCCGGGAGTATGGTTTCTATGGGGCCTAGGGTAAATTATGTACCGATCTTCACGAAATTTCACAGTGTCATTTGTAGTCCTATAAAACTGTGACGTACCAAATTTTGTTACGCTAGCGTTATTTTTTACGATTTTAGGCGTACTAAACTGTTTTCCGGGAGTATTATTTATATGGGGCTTAGGGTAAATTATGGCGGGATCATCACGAAATTTAACAGCGTGATTTCCAGTCAACTAAAACAAATTTTTGCAAAATCTTATCTCATTCCGTGCCTTGTTCCAGCATTTATGTTATTTTTTGTAACAAAATTATCAATTTTTTTAGGTGGTGGTTTCACATTTTGATTCATAGCTCTGGTCCTACTGAACCGATTTTGCTGGATTTCAATCCCAAACTGCTTAGGATAACTACAAGCAATTTGACACCAAGTTTGTTCAGTTCTTTTGAGTTGTTCGAAAGTGAGCGTGTTTTCAACAGACGGACAGAAGAACAGACAGACGGACATGGCTAAATCGACTAAGAATTACTCAAGGACCCAGAATATATATACATTATGGGATCTGAGATGAATAATAAAAAAGTTTCACACGGAATGACAAACTTAAAAGACCCTCTTCACAACTAATTGTGGTGGAGGGTATAACAAAATATATTCATATGGAATTCTTAAATCTATGAACAAAAACCAGTCTTCTCTGGACAATATCACATTTCACTTAAATATACAAAAAAAAAAACAAAAACAAAAACCATTCTCATATGGAATACTTAAATCTATGAACAAAAACAAAAACCAGTCTTCTCTGGACAATATCACATTTCAAGTTTCGGTACACTACAAAAAGAATTACTTAAAATTTTTTGAATTACATTTCTACGGTTTTTTATTTAGTTTCTTCAATTTCAATCTGGCACTTTATAAGCTCAAGATTATTATTTATTTCTAAATTTCTAACATACTCCATTTCATTGTTATGACGTCTTGTCTCTTCTAGCATATCTTTTTGTGTATTTTGGAGTTGCTGCAAAGATTCGCTCATTTTTTCAGGCGGTAGTCTATATCTTTGTAGTGCTTATTAGACATTTTTGTGCACTTGTCAATATTTTCGCAAATTTTCCTTTGTATCTCTAATTCCTCTGAAAGTATCACGCTAGGGTCCATCTTGCTTTTTTTTTGGCGTAGCTTTGACAGGTGTGCATTTTTCAGCATTAAGATATGCGCTGGTCCCAGAAGTTTTTTCACCAGCATCAGCGTCTTCGTTTTCAATATCACTTTTTCTTTTTTTTCTGCTTTGAGGGATTCCAAAAACTTCCATATCCAAGCCTTCGATTTTTTTTTTGTTTTCCATAAGCTTTTTCCTTATGTTCCGTTTTTGGTCAATCCACACCTGTATACATTTCAAGTTACTGCTATTGAACCAAGAATATTAGTTGGGTAATTCCATGTTATAATACATTTCAAGTTACTGCTATTGAACCAAGAATATTAGTTGGGTAATTCCATGTCAAAACGAGCAAGAGTGGGACACGACCCCTTCCGATTTTAATGAAATTTGGTGAGAGAGGTTGCTGCTATCTTATCAGTTAAGTCTCCTACATTTTTCCATTCCGCTATAGATTTAGTGGGCGGTCCACGGCTGTTCAACGTCGTGTTTAGCTTACTCCAAAATTTGGCCACATCCTCTCTTTTTTCCTTTTGGAATCCTTTCGCATATTGAGGGTTCGCACACATCGCTTCAACCATACTATTGATTTGCTCTTTATAAACACTCCTTCAATAAAAGAAACAAGTAGTTTAATTAAGTCCTACCCTACAGTAAAAATTAAAACTCACATATTCCCTCCTCGTTCACATTAAAACTTGTTGTGAATTTTTTTAGTAAAAAAATTCGCGGGATTAAACATTGGCGATGCCATATTTTTTACTTATTTCTTTTATGTTAGAATAAAAAGGTCGAATAAAAATAAACTTAAATAATATTTAATTTGTTTAAAAAACAGATATAGAGCCTTGTTCCATTCACCAGTTACAATGAAATCTATTTGTGTTGAAGTTGCCCCGTTTTTGTCTACAAAAAGGCTCACTTTTTTTTAAATATATTGTTAAATAATTTGTAATTTGTGACTGTGTCCGTTTTCTAGATATACAGAAATCTACACGCCCACTTCTCCAATCCGGCATATTTCTTATAGATGGGCTGTTTTCCTAAACGGGTGTTCACAATGTATCAATACCGTGTTGATGCATTGTGTTCCAAACTTTTCACCTACTTTGTATTGTATATGAATATGGTTTGCATCAACATTATTTTAACTGCTTTATTTGCTTTTCTCTGCGCAGTGACAACTACAAAGTTGCATTTCGGAACTAAATGCATTGTCCAAATTTTTATGGTTGCATTTAAGAACATGATGCCATGTATTACTACAATGCAACAGGCGTTTAGGAAAACAGCCATGCTGTCTGCATATTGATAACCATGATAACCATAAATATGCAATTGCATGTTTTTCCTTGTGCCACCAATGAAGGAAGAAACATTATATTTATTCATCAAGGTTTCGTTATCATGTGCTAAATTCTCATTTCATACTATTGACAAACTGAAGTTTATTGTTGATGGGATAAGCTATTCCTATGCGCATTTAACTGGTTGCTTAGGCCAGATCGTCAGGAAACTTCATCCAAAGATTTTAGATAAACTAAAGATATTAAACCAAATAAAACTGTTAAGCGTTTAAGAATTATAAGCAACAGTTATACTTGTAACAATATCAAAGTTTAAACAGAAACATCAACAATAAACAGTGAGTTTATGGGGTATGTAAGGATCTTAAAGTGATCTAACGATGCCCACCCGTCCGTCTGGCTAGTTGTCTGTCCATGTTAACCTTGTGCCAAAGTACCAGCTTCAATTTTGTAGATAATTTGATCAAATACGGACGAAGTCTATAATTTCCCATATTCCCATAAAAACGTCTTTCCAAGTTAGACTCTTTGTGTCCGTAAACCATCTAATTATGTAGGTACATATTTATATTAAATTCGCCCCAAAAATATTTTACTGAAACATAAATTATTTTCGAATCAATTCACATTTGCCCAAAGCTCCCATCCTTAAATAGATTTAGCTTCATTTTAAATGTTAACATTAATAAAAAATTTAACGACCGCAGCTAAAAACCATCTGGATGTTAATCACCCCTATCGCAAACAACTACTCCCATTAAAATGTTCCCATATTTTTTTATTTCGTATTGTGAATGATTCCCATAACAAATTTTTTGGGAATGAATTCCCAAACTTAAAAAATTTGGCATCGCCAATGTTTACTCCCGCGAATTTTTTTACTAAATAAATTCCCAACAAGTGTTGATGTGAACGAGAAGGGAACATGTAAATTTTAATTTGTATTCTTAAGTAGGACTTAATTAAATTACTTTTTGCTTTTATTGAAGGAGTATACATAAAGAAAATTAAGATAAACACTATTCATTATTTTTTTTATTATATTTTTATTAGTATTTTATTTTGTATATTTTTCTTTCACAATACAAGCACTGACAAGTTACTCACAATAGAGACTTTTGTTTACAAAGAACTGACAATAAATTCACAATAGAAATTTTTACTCTCAAAATATTTGCGATACCGATGTGTTGGGGATGGGAATTTAGGTTTGATCCCATATAACATATTCCCATAACATTCGCGATAGGGGTGAATATCTAAATTATATTGGAAGCAAACATCTCTTATATGAATTTTAAACTTATATGGGCTTAAGCGATAATATTTTTAAGTTTTTTTTTTAAATTTTGTTGTTAAATTGTTGAATATTTTGTCTTCAAATGAGCAATTTTTTAGGACGTATTTTTAAGAAGTTTCGGGCCATATTTTCCAGTTTTTACTTCATATTAAATGCGCATAAAACGCGATTTTAGGGGCATATTTCTGGTTTCCCTGTTGATAACCATTCTAATTGTTCCAAATTTGGGCAATTTTTCACTAACGGTTCTTCAGATATACGAGATTCTATTTTGTGCCATGCCCACTTATCTTATTTCGACTGATGTTGCGTACTGATTACCAAGTTATTTATACCAACTTTGGAAACTTTAGCTGTTACCGTTCTATAGATATACTAAAATCTCTTTTGCCTTTGAATGCGAGGTATCACGCCCTCTTATTAACTCCCTCCTTCTTTTTGATAGATGTTTCGTATTGATGACCCAGCCATGATAACTAAATTTGGACAATTTTTCTCTTACCGTTCTCCAGATATAAATATATCTATAATCTTTTTGAGTGGGAGGTGCTACTCACACTTTTACAATCCCGCCCAGCTTTTGTGGGGGGGGGGGGGGGGTGCTTTATACCATGGGAGGTAAGACCATGATGGCTTTATCGCCCATTCAAAAGAGATATAAAGCCTTTTATTCTTTTTTTTTCATTCGAATGGGAGGCAAAGCCATCATGGCCTTAGGACACATTAGTAATATTAGGAAATGGCTTTATCTCTCATTTCAGTTTTGAAGAACTTTTCCATTTTACATTGATTAATAGTTTTCTTATTTTTATAATTAAGAGGTAATGATTTTCCTTTTTACTAAAGTTAAGTATTAAAATCTGGCTTCGCATACTAAAGTTTTTCTGCTTGGCGGCCTGCGGCCACACTTAGGGGTTTTTTCCTCCAGTAGGACGTGGCAGGTGGCTTCGCTGAATAAAGTTTTCCTGCGTGCGTCACATGAATAAATAAATGTTTTTCAATCATAACTAAGGATTTTTCCTTTTACAGAATGTTTACACCATGCGTAACAATATTCTGGAAAAATATGGATTTGCCTCTTTTTGGGGGAAAAATATGGCTATATCTCTCACTTCGCAAAATTTTACATATGACCTTACCTCTCAATGATTGGGCAATAAGACCATTACGGCTTTATCTCCCATTTAATTGAGCAACAAAGCCATCATGGCCTTACCTCCCATGGTTAAAAATGTATGTACTACATACAAACATGTCAAATTCAAATAAACAATGGTAAAAATAGTATAAAAAAATTAAAATAAATAAAAATATTAAATGGACAATGTTGATGTTTTTTTAGTTTTGACGCCGATGTTTCGCCGATATATCGTTCATCAAAACATCGATGTATCGTTTGCATCCCTATTTGTATGGTAGGTGCCTCGCCCACTTCTCCAATCCCACCCATTATTTTTTTGGATGTTGTGTATTGATAACATAGATGATTTCTCTTATTTTGGGAACTTTGGATCTTGCCATTTTGCAGATATGTAAAAAGAAATCTATAAAGTCTTTTTATGGGAGGTGCTACGCCCACTTATCCAATCCCGTCTTTTTTCTAGAGGGACTGTGTATTGATAACTCAGCTATATGCACCAAATTTTCGGAATTTATCTCCTGCCATTCTCCAGACATAAATAAATCTATTTTGTGCCACGCCCACTTCTCCAATTGCACCCATATTTTGTCGGTTATGTTGGTTTTTGATAACAAACATGCTTGTACCTAATTTGGAAACTTGTGGTTCGGGTCGTTCTACAGATATATATAAATCTATAATGTCTGTATGGGAGATGTCATGCCTATCATTCAAATCAAGCTCATTGTTTTAGAGAGGTTGTGTGTTGTTAACTCAGATAGATATATATAAATCTATTTTGTGTCACTCCCACTTATCCAATCCCACCCAAATTTTGTCAGATAGTATGTATTGATAACCAAGATGCTTGAAAACGGAGGTGCCACGATCACTTTAAAATTCAAAAAAATTAAAAACCTTTAGGTCCTTCCAGACCATCAGTAATATACTGTAAAAGTTTCATAAATATCGGTTCAGCGGTTAAGGCGACAATATGGTACAAAGAAATAAACAAACATTTTTATATACATATATTGTAATTTCTTATTTAAACAAATTCAGTTTGCAATGAATGTAACAAACAGCAAAGTATTTCGAGAATTAAAGGTAATTTCTGTTTTCAAGTTTAAAATAAATAAATAAAAATTCTGTTAAAATCAATTTATTATTGAAAAGGTTATTCTAACGGGTTTTTCTATTCTATTCTTTTGTGTTTAAAACTTCTTCTGAAGTAATTTTGTATTTGACTTTTTCATTTTCAATACCTAAAAGTGCTAAATTTGAAAATCGTTCTTGAAACATTACACTGCGTAACCATATGTTTATTCTACACAAAGCTGAGTAGGAAGGCTAATTATATAAAAATTATTTATAGTTATAGATATAAGTTATCTTGAAAGTTATAGTTTTATGTCTTATTAGTTACTTAAAATTGTTATGTATAACTTTCAACACAACTGTATTACCGCCTAAAAGTGTATTTAGATCAGTGACGTCCAAAATTTAAATTGTGGTTGTATTGCTTTTTATAAGTATTAGTGAATAAAGAGACAAATATTCTTAATAAAAATACAAAAAATATGTAAGCATCCGCCGCATGTGCACTCGTCGCTTGGTAATCGACGACTGAATTGTGTACTCTCGTGGACTAAATGAAAGAGCGTAAGAATGCGTGTGAAGAATGTGTGTGAATTTATTTCCACAATTGTGGTATGGGCTGGACACCAATGATTTAGATTATAACAGTTACTACATGAATTTCCCAGTCATTACTAGAAATAGTTTTAGAACATAATAAATTTTTAATCCAAATATTAATGTTTCGATTGCAACCACTCAATCTCTTCAGAGGGGTTTTCCGTTTAACATTCACAGCCATCGACAACTGCTGGCAGTCAAAAGTCAAACATCAATCTTTAAACCAAATTGTAGTTAACCTTTAGTAGAACGAAATTTGCTTTGAGTGATTATCTATTTTAATTGATTTTACACGTTTTTCCTTACTCTCTGTGATAATGCTACCCAAGAACTGAAACCCTTCTACCCGTTGAACCTGTGTATGTAGAAGATTTATTAGTTATCAGTTATTATGGTGTTTATTCGCATCTCCTTTGTTTTGTCTATATTTATTCTGAGTCCTACTTTATTGGATTCTAAAGATAGGTCATTTAGCTTTCCTTGCATGTCACAGAGTCGCATTTATCATCCGCATAATCAAGTGATTCCAATAGGATTTCTGGTCGAAGCGGATTCCACCCTATTCCTCTTGGCTTCTCCTCGTTCGCGCGGCGGGAGACTGCACCCATTACAATAAGAAAGAGCAAGGGCGATAGCAAACAGCCCTCTCTTAGGCCTGATATGGTGTTAAAGGGTTCAGACATTTTACCTTCGTGAAGAACTGTGCTTTGGAAACTTGCATAGCTGCTGCGTATTAAAGAAATAATCTTGTGTGGAACACCCATATTCTTCAGTTCGGCCCAAATATATTCTCTATGGATAGAGTCGAATGCTTTTTCGTAATCGATGAACATCATATATAATGGAGATCGCATTTCTACAGATTGCTCAATTATTATCCTGAGGGTGTTAATTTGATCGACACATGATCTACCACTTCTGAAACCAACTTGTTCTGGGCGTAGCTTTTTATCAACATGCTTGATGAGTCTTTCCAGGATGATTTGGTTCGCTTTACCCTAAACCTCTTCTGAGGTTTGTATTATTGCTGTTTTAATATTCTCCAATTTTGTTGAGTGGTGTTTGCTGCTACTGGTACAGGAAGTTTGCTTTGGACGATTTCAGTAAATAGCGTAAGCTGTTGCCTTAATTTGAGTTTGTTTGTATTGTATTTTACTCTGATATGCTTTAATTTGTCATGTCGCTTCTGTATGCCAAATTTCAATTTCCCAATAAGGAGATGATGATCACAGACAATATTCGCACCTCTCTTATTTCGCACATCACACAGGCTACTGCTCCATTGGGCACTGATGCAGATATGATCAATCTGGTTTTGCGTGTTTCCATCTGGCGATTTCCAGGTAACCTTGTGCGAGTGCTTATGTGGAAATAATGTGCCGCCAATTTTTAATTCATTTATGCCGCATAATTCCACAAGACGTTCTCCATTGTCGTTCATCACACCAATTCCATGCACTGCCATTACATGCTGAAGTTCTGCATTATCAGAGCCCACGTTGGCATTAAAGTCTCCCATTAGTATTTTCAAATCGTTTTTCACCGTTGTTGTGTTGTTAAGCATATCATAAAAGGCGTCCTACATATCGTCCGTTGTATCTTCTGTTGGAGAGTAACATTGTATTACTGTAAGGTTCTTGTGAAGGTATACTATTATAAAAATAATGGCAGTTTGATGGAATCAAAAATCTAAGGACCTGCAGATGTTGCCAATTATTCTTGGAAATTCTTAGCGTTTGGGAGTGCATTAGGTTAGGATGCAAAATTTCCAAATTTCTAACAGTCCTATGTGGAAGAAGCTGTTAGTCACACTTATACGTATGTATATGGATTCGGTGTTTATAATTTTGGAGCACTTTATTTTATTTTTCTTATGCAATTTCCAATTTTTCAATGATACCTACATTGTTTTGCGTTTAAGCTGATGCCTTAAAAAGTGTCAGTTTTTCTTTCGTTAAAAAAACATACATATGTACATATTACCAAAAATTATTAAAATAAAATAACCACAAAAACTTGTAGGTAATTTGTTTTTGTAAAAAAAATTTATTACTGCCCCAAACAAAACGGTGGGTTTTTTTGAAAATACTTTTCTTAAGTACAGTAGTTTACGGTTTAACGAACCAGTACTTTGTCAGACCTGTTCGTTACAATGAAAAGTTCGTTATATGCCATACTTATGTCTAGTACCCATGTTATAAATAAATATTAAAATAACTAGAACTGTGTTATTTGTGGTTTATTTTGAAATATGTTTAGAGATCTGTAATATATTAAAATGAATTAGAAAAGGTACAATTCATTACTCTGGTAGCGTAAAACCTAAAATAATTTAAATGAAAAATAAGTTCAAATTAATTTTCAGTTTCCTTGAAAATTTTACATAAAAAATTTGTCGCGTTATGTTTGTTTTTTTTAGAACAATGCATGTATGAATGCCATTGTCGTAAAGACCAAGAAAAAGTCGTTTCTTCAGTCTTGAAAATTCACATTGTTTCATGGCTTTTCTATTTTTAAAGTAAAATTTAGTACTTCTGGTTATTTTTTGCGCAAATCCATAACTCGCAATCCATTTTGGTAACCATCCACAATTTTTAGTTTTTCTTTAAAAAAAGTCTCTTTCTTGTACGCATTTTACTGATCATTGCAGCATAATCAAACAAAAATGCTACATAAACAAAACCTAAAATAGCGGTACTTTTTGCTACTCACTTTGTTTTTAGTTAGAAATCACTTCACATTCTTTAAACTAAAATTATGAATCCTATTTTTTCGCTAAATTGAGCAGAAAGAAATATTTTTTGTTTGCTATACAGTATTTATCGGATATAAAAACATCTCATATAAGAACAAAACGCTTTTAAGATGCATTTTCAAAAACACCATGTCTTTTTAGTGATTTTTCTAACAAAAAAGTTTTCATATAAGAAAAACGCTTATAAGAAAAAAACTGATTAAAGAACATTTTTCTTAAACACCAAAACCACAAAATGTATAGAAAAAGAATTTATATAAGAAACTTCCAACGGCAACACAGAATTTATGTAGTTTGCATGAACAACGCTGTTTTCTGACAGTTTTACAACAAGAACAAAGTTTTTTTTTACTTTTAGTTTTAGATGAGCGAGCTGGTACTCATGAGAACTTTGTGTTTTTTGCCAATAACAACAAAAGTTAAAATTTTTAAAGAAATACAAAACGGTATAAAAAGAAGCGAAATTGCATAAAACATCTAAAATAGTGAAAAACTCAAAAGACATAGAAAATAATTATTTAAAAGTTAGAAATGTTAAAAAAAAAAAAAAAAAAACCAAAACATGAAAGTCTTATGGCCATAGCTACTTATAAGAAACTTTTTTCGTGGATTTTTTTAAGTTTCTTATATCCGATAAATACTGTAAATGCGATGTTTGCAGAATCGAAGGTTCGTTAAACAGCAATACTTCTGTAAGTAAAAATATTTGACAACAAATAAAAACGGGAAAAGTAAAAATGTCTTGTTTTGGTACAATTTATGTGTAAATAACCTACACTCACAATACTTTTACAGTAACGGACTGTAGTTTATTTAAGAAGTATTCCATTCAGTAATTTCTAAATAAATAAATATTTAAAATTCCAAGCAAATTTAGTTTTAAGTAATTCTTATTCAAAAAACTAAGTTGAAATGATTAATTAATACAGATTTTGTTGCAGATAATATTGTCCGTAGATTTAGTAAAAGTCTTCTGCATGTAAAATAAAAAGAAAATGTAATTTAAAATAACTAATAGTTCATTTAATTTTTACTGTAAAAAATTCAACCGTGAATTCCGTAAAAACAAATGAATTTTCAGTTATTTTATATAATTTAGCTACTAGGACGCTGCGAAATATGGCCACAAAATATTAATGAAAATTGACCCTAAATTTGGTTCCATTTTTCATAATGCAATATGAAAATAGACCTGAAAATAAAATGAAATATGACCCTAAATTTGGGGTAATTACTCCTTACGAAAAATAACCTAAGCCCTTTTAATGAATTGTAATCACAAAACACAAAGAAAGTTACATTAAAAATTTTGTGTTGGGTTCATATGCCCGAAACTTAAAATCCCAAATTTTAAATCCCGATTTAAAAATCCTAAAAATTATACAGTTTTGGTTTTAAAAACCGCACGATAGATTTTCAAGCAAGGATTTTCTTCACTTTGGTATAAGAATTCGGGTTTTTGATACTTTCCCTAGAAATTTTTACGTAAAATTTTATAATTTTGTGTAAAATTTTTTGGGAACATTTGTCATTCCTAAAAATTTTAATTTTATATTAGTAAAAAAAGTGATTTTATTTGGGGCCATTTTTCATTCCTTGATATCATTCCATTTAAAATGCAAAAACACCCAAAAAATAAAACAGCAAATTTGCCCAAAAATTTCGTGTTGTTGTGTTTCATGTAAAATTTTGGGGCCATTCTTCGTCTTTTTTTTTTGGTGCCATACTTCCTGGGGTCAATTTGCGCACCGCCGTATGGGAGCTATGGACAAATATGGATCGATTCCAATCAAATTTAGTAAGATGATTTTGATTGTAATAAAATAAGTTTGGACTAAATTTAATTGAAATACCAACATAATAAGATGGTTTATGGGCACAAAGACCCAATTCCAGAAAGAAGCTTGTATGGGGGCTATGTGAAATTAAAGGCTTTTGGTCCTTGAGCTAATTAGAGCCCATTTTCAAAATTTCATCAAATTATCTCCAAAATTTCTGCCTGTACTTCGCGCACAAAATTAACATCGACAGCCAGCCGGACGGACATCGTTAATTCGGCTCAAAAAGTGATTTAAGGTTTTGCATACATCAGCAGAAATGCATTATTATGAATTATCTCCACTAATTTTATTATTTTTATTATTATTTATTTATTTTTCCCAACATTTTCGGCTGTACTTAAAATTTCTCATATCCCGAAAAATTCTAAGTCTAATCAGGCATCTTGTTTGTTTATAACCTTTTAATTTATGACCTTCAGGGTCTTATGGCCATTTTCTCATTGTATCGACAAATTGTCTGTTACTTAATGTCAACATAAATTTATTGGACCGATAAACTGTCCGTTAAAGATTTTGGGTTTCTCAATACACCGACAAAAAACATTTTTTTCAGCTGGCAACGCCACTCAAAATACATGTAAAAGTTGGGAGTCAGCTGATTGAATTTATCTGTACGGCAAATAAAGGGAAAATAAATAATTGGCAGATGAGTGCAAGTTAAGCCTAGATTACACTATCCCACAAGTCTTACGTATTCCATAATACTTTGTGAGATAGAAATCTAATCAGTTTTGTTGCGACTGTCAAAAAATCTAATGTAACATGACAGTTTGTGTTCATACCATCACACAAAGTATAAACACTAAAACATGAAATAAAATGCAACCCTGATCCAATGAAAAGTATTATTGTTTAGAAATTTTTCAAAAAACGATGAAGTCGTATGGGATGTCAAACTTTTATCTTAATACTTGTCATTTTCTTGACACATTGCATTCACACTATCACACTTTGTCATATTACTTGAGTTTTTGCCATGTATTAATACAAAGTATAATAGTGTAATCTAGCCTTTAGTTTTGCGATAAAATCGAAGCAAATGAGACATTGAGAAAACCAAATTTCTTTAATGTGCAGTTTTTCGTTGGGAAAAAAGATAATCGCCTAATGAGAAAATGGCCATTAGTGTTTGTTTTCAACAAGATTTTTTTTTTTTTTGCTTAGGACACTTAATACATATTAAGATTTTTTTTATAAATTTACTTACTTGTAATTTTGAAGTGCCTGGTAAGGCGCCACTACTGGTATAACAAATAATAGCTCGTCTTGATCGATTGGTTGACCAGTTAGTGAATCAATCATTTCAACATCAGCACTAGTAGGAATTTCATCAACATCATCCAGATCTCCTTGATGAATTTGTTTCTGTTCATTGTGATGTTTCTGTTTGTTATTAAGTCCAGAGTTGTCCTCATTAACCTTTATATCAGCTGTTATTTCACTGATTTTGCCAGCAGATTTTAAAATCTGCATACGTAATTGTCGCTCTTCTTCGTCCTGATCCCCGTATTTAGCTTTAATTTTTTTGAGTTTTCCCTTTTGACCACGTTTTACTAAATGAGAATTTGTTTTGTTTTGCTCATCACCCATTGATAGTTGCTTTTGATGTGGCGGATTCTGTTCTTTCTGCGATTTACGATCTCTCTCTTCTTTTCGTTTCTTAGCATTTTGTTGTTGCTTTTTGCGAGGAGGTGCTGCTGGAATAATAGTTGCCTCTTCTTGGTCAACATTCAATGACGGTTTATTATCATTCTCACTATGTACTGTATGGGCTAAGCCCCCATTGGGTAGCAACAGTTTGTTTTTAACCGATATTCTCCCAGTGTCATGTTCAACTTTAACCTGTGTATCTGGAAATTCAGTAGCAAGTGACAAGTTTGAAACTTCTTTATTTTTTTCATTGTATTTATTTTCTTCATGTTCATTATCATCGTTGTCCTCTTCTAGTTCTATTTCCACATCCGCAATGTCATCAAGAGTTTCGTTTTCCAAAGACATTATTTTTAACTGATTTTCGGCTTCGTGATCTTGTTCTTCCTCAAAGCTTCGTACTTTTCGCTCTCCGCGATGATTTTCTACAAAGCTATCTTCCAATTTAAACAACAAACTTAGACCCATAATCAAATGACACGATGGCAAAAAGTTTTTTTTTCCACGAATCATAAAACTACCTGTACCCAAATATTCACCTGTGGGTGCAGTTTTGCTGACTTGCTCACTTCGTACCCAGTAAGCATTAGTAACGACCTTTGCATCCCACGCTACACTGTATGAAATTGCCATCGTACCTGCTTCCAAAAGCGTTTTCGGAGGAATATCACCACCAATTGGATTTCGGACAACCACACTCGAGGCACCTTGAATCTCAGCATGGACGTAAATATCATTTGAGCGCATATATCTATAAAGTTATTAGATAAAAAGAAAACACGGTTAATATAACATTTATATTAGGCCTAATGGCAAAAATTAATACAAATTGAGTTTTTAATTGATGGTGCTAAATATAGCGCATTAAATCACATGGTTTAGCTTTTAGGTTATTTTTTATATTTTTTTTTTTTTGTCAAAATTGCCTTAAAAATACTTATTTTATTTTATTTATTTGTTGTCCCATACACTTAAAATCTTATATTACAGTTAGGGTGTTCAATTAATCGGGTTTTATTTTTGTTCGATTAAACGATTAATCGATATTTGGCATTTTTTACTTATTCGATTAAACGAATAAAATTTTAAAATTAATCGATTAATCGAATAATTCTAAATATGAAATTTTATAAATTAGTTATTGAGTAAATAAACATTCTTGTTCAAATAAAACTTGTCAATGTAGCTCCAAATTTTTGCATCACTTCAGGCACTTAAATTTTAAGAGAGTCTTTGGATTTTTTGCTACTTTTCCCGGACATTCCATCCTCTATGCCTCTATCCGCTATGATTCTTCAAATAATTTCCTCTAGAGAAACACATGAACTATTTTGTTAAAATATACGGGCGTGTTCTAGAAATCGAAATGATGTGGATTTAAAATAAAGCTAATTTTAAAAACGACCCTGTACTGAAAGTTCCTAAAAATATTCCATTTTATCTACTTCATTCTTTAAGTATCTCTTATTTTGCAAGAACAACACTTGAAACCACGAAAAACTACGGTCAGTTCGTAAATAATTGAATTTAAATTCAAGTTCGATTTCAATCTCACTTCATTTCGATTTCTAGAATATACCCTATAAATTTATATAAATCTTTGAGTTACCATACCTTTGTCGATTTTCTTTTGTGAAATGAATTATTAAATTGTGTTGAAAAAATGTAACAAAAATATAAGCTTAGGCCCTAATTTTGTTAATCGCAGCGCAACGCCAATAAATTAACGCCACATAACTTTATAAAAATAATACATTAAACAGAAATATCATATATTGTTATCATTCGATTAAGCGGTGTAAATTCTTCGATTAATCCTTTAATCGAAATTAGCAATTTTAAATTATTCGAACAATTAATCGTCTAAAATTGTTCGATTAATCGAACAATAATTAGTCGATTGAACACCCTAATTACAGTATAGGACTGAGCAAAGTATATTTATACCAAGTACAGGCAAGTCTACAACAAATCAACAATAAAAAAACAACATTCATTTTGTTTGTGTAAAAACTCTTGATACTGTCAAACAGCAAAACCTAAACCTAAACAAAACAAAAAAATAAATCATGGCGCACTAAAAATGTAAGCAGATTTTGACACTATCGAGATGAACAGCTGATCACTTGCATTTACTTGGTATAAATATACTTTGTGACTGAGTATATGTTATACAATATAATGAGAAATAATTTAAAAATTTTATTAAACATAAATCACAATTCTCTAAGAAATTTTTGGGAATACAAAATTTTAATTCAAAAGATTTTGTTATTCGTGCTTTATTCCCAATAGCTTATCCCATCAACAATAAATTTCAGTGTTTTTATTAAGAATAAAAAATTGGGAATTAAGCACGAATAACAAAATCTTTTAAATTAAAATTTTGTATTCCCAAAAATTTCTTTGATAATAAACAGGCAAGTGCACGGCTTAAAAAAACTTAAACTGGCAACATGCTTTTGCAAGTTGTTTTTTCTTAATTAATGTTGGAAGAATTCCAATCAATTGTAGTGGGGAATGTAAGAAGAGCTAAATTTTGATATTGTTACAAGTAGAAATGTTGCTTATAATTCTTATACGTTAAACCGTTTTATTCGGTTTAATATATTTAGTTTTTCTAAAATCTTTATGGATGAAGTTTCCTGACGATCTGGCCTAAGCAACCGGTGAAATGCGAAAAGGAATAGCTTGTCCCATCAACAATAAATTTCAGTGTTTTTATCAAGAATAAAAATTGGGAATTAAGCACGTGTTCAGAGAACGCTTTCTTAAATGGATACAATGTTCAATTCAAGCCTAAACACTGTATTGAATACGCCTTGTATTTTTTTTTTTAATTGAGTGTTTATTCATTTAAATTTACGAATATAATAAGTCTACTTTAAATAAACAAAAAGTTACACGAATTTGTATATACTTAGTCCTACACGGATATCTCAAGTACAAAGCTTAATTACATACATGTAGTAGTGTACATTTATTTTCTTTCAAATTGAGTATGTTTTTTATAATCCCAGCGGTAAATATTGAAAGGACCGCAAGTGGCAGGCCTTTTTGAAGGCCTCTATACTCCTTTCTAAAAGATTCGCTTCGCATGATATCCTGCCTTCAGAAGCATGCCTTCTAGAAGGTATAAACTTCTTTTTAAAAGACCTTTTGAAATATTCAGTTCACATTCGCTACTCCCTTCTTTGAGAAGGGAGAAAGGAAGGTGTTCAGTTTTATTTACTTTTTATTTTTAGTGACCTTCCTTACTCCCTTCTTTGGGAAGGGATCGCAGTTGTTTTTAAAGGAAGTGTGGAAGCCCTTGCGCCCAATGACAACCTGTGTAAAAAATAAATAAGTATGGAATGCGGCGAGAAGGGCTTCTGACTGCTAAATAAGGCCTTCTATTAGGCCTCTTTACTCATTCCAGTTACCGCTGGGATATGTTAGTTATATTAAATTTACGAATATAATAAGTCTACTTTAAATAAACAAAAAGTTACATGAATTTGTATATACTTAGTCATACTCGGATATCTCAAGTACAAAGCTTAATTACATACATGTAGTAGTGTACATTTATTTTCTTTCAAATTGAGTATGTTTTTTATAATCGCAGCGGTAAATATTGAAAGGACCGCAAGTGGCAGGCCTTTTTGAAGGCCTCTATACTCCTTTCTAAAAGATTCGCTTCGCATGATATCCTGCCTTCAGAAGTATGCCTTCTAGAAGGTATAAACTTCTTTTTAAAAGACCTTCTGAAATATTCAGTTCACATTCGCTACTCCCTTCTTTGAGAAGGGAGAAAGGAAGGTGTTCAGTTTTATTTACTTTTTATTTTTAGTGACCTTCCTTACTCCCTTCTTTGGGAAGGGATCGCAGTTGTTTTTAAAGGAAGTGTGGAAGGCCTTGCGCCCAATGACAACCTGTGTAAAAAATTAATAAGTATGGAATGCGGCGAGAAGGGCTTCTGACTGCTTGTGACTGCTAAATAAGGCATTCTATTAGGCCTCTTTACTCATTCCAGTTACCGCTGGGATATGTTAGTAATATTATTTTATGTTAATGCTTATGTAATGAAAATATATAAAAAACATTACATTACTTAACGTGAAAAAAAGAAAGTTCATGTGAAACCGCCTTGTAAAACAACATTAGCACGTAAACTATGTTGTGATTGTGTATTTTAGTGCCAACAATAGCACTTTAACTATGATGCCTTGCTCTTAGTAAAAGTCGTTTATTACTTTCAAAATAAGAGTGTTTTTATTAATAATTTTGGCCAACTTATATACTAATTTTAAAAACAATTAAAAATTCATTGAACTGCTGAATCTACATAAATAAAAATAAACTTTTTATTTAAAGTTAATGGCACTTATAGACTACTGAGTAATCAAAACAAGCCAAATCAAAAAATATGTATGAATTTGCAATAAAGAACAAAAACTATTAAGTATTAAATTTCAATTATAAACAAAAGAAATGTGTAGATTCAATGAACTTAAATAAGCAAAATATCTAAAGTAATGGTTTTAACCGCTCTTCATGACTTCGTTTTATGATTTCCAAAAGGCTGGTGTATGATGTTTTACTGGAGCTGGATATTACTTGTTGTCCATGTAGTGTTGCGAATGTATGTTTGAGTTTGCATTCTGGTTCCAATTCGAACAAGCCGGATCCGTCAAGAGTTAGTTGTGTTATCTCTTGTTTACATACCGCTGTTCTGTTCTAAAAGTTCTGTTGTAAAATAAATTTATTTCACAACTACATGCTGATGAACCTTGTTCATATTTTATTTGCGTCTTAGCACAGAGATATTGCCCCTTTGTAAGAAGTGAACACTTGTTGAATTCGGTATTACTAAGAGCACAATACTGGTTGCGAGTACTATTGATCATTAAAAAAAGGCCAATACGGTTTAATGGAGACTAATGTGTTGTTGACCCAATTTGGTATTGGGACTAGGTTGAAGATGTCAAACCAATCACGTTCTATTAATGGTAAGGTCATGCTAAAAATTACTGTGTTTTCGGTGAGACCTCCCTTGACCTTCATTAGCTTGTACAGCTGTAGAGTATCTTCTTGGTTTACAGGTAGATCTAGCGACTCAGGTAAATGGAATCTTATTTTTTCGACTTCATGTTGTGTTGATAATGCCGTGGTGAGTATTTGTAAGAACATCGAGGATTGACAGTTGTGTGCTGCTGTTATTGTTAATTGGATACAAAGTAATGAAAACAACCAATAGAGTCGGTCTTGATTATGTTCTTCTTTAAGGAACATATAGACGACATGTTTTTGTCATCTGACATGTCAAATTTCCCACTGCAAAACACATACATGTCGTGTGTTACCTTTTTAACTTTGCTTCTGTAAAAGTCAGACGAAAAGTCATCTGACAAAATTTCAATTAGAGCGTGCTCTATTTTCTTCTGACAAACCCTCTGACATCAGTAATCTATGCCGGGAAGAAACTGGCAGCGGCGTCAACTATTGAAGGAATCATTAGCCGGCTGAAGTTAATATTTTACAATACCAAGATATGTATGCTCATCTCACCATTGAATATAATTTATGTAAATATACACATAAAAACCGTTTAATTATACAATTCTAAATTGGTATCTTTAAAATAAAAGAAAAAATGTTAAGATGGCTAAATTATTTTACGGCGTAAATAAATATTTTCGTGGCGGCAGCAAGCTATTTTGAAACCGAGAACTACTTTGGTTTCTGCAATAACAATGCGAAAAAAAACAGAGACAATGTCAGAAGCAAATTACATGTACGTTTGTGACCGAATATTATAAACCTTATGTAAAACAGCAATTTTGACAGACATGAACAATTACATGTGACTTGAAAATTTGACATGTCAGATGACAAATACATGTCGTGTACGGGCGCCTTTACCAGCGAGTATCATGTTATGTATTTCTTTGAGCTGAAAGTCAATCTGATCAAATTTTTGTTTTACAGCGCCTTGGTCTGACTTCATGATGTTTATGGTCGAATCAATAATTGACGTCTGAATCTTTAAAAGATTAAGTAGATGTTCCTCATTTTCCTTTACTTGTGAAATTGTTTGTGCCACGTCTTTTGCATATTCGGAATCCAGTACGCCAAATAGAGAATGCGCAAGATTCCCAACTAAATCGATTGCGGCTCTCTTGTTTCTTGTCCCGGAAAGTAACCTAGTGTCCATGGTATGTTCAGCTTCAGTATATTCAAAATATTTTACCAGGTTAGTGCATGTCGCTTTTTCTTGCATTTCCTTACATAGATGGTTAAGTTATTTTGTTCCTTCTGAGAATATTGTTAACTCGGACCAAAATTCTTTTAAGTCATAGTAGACCACTAGTTGCCATTTTGTAGGTGATATTACCGCTGATCCTATTCCTTCAAATTGTATACCTAGCCGACTTCCGAATTTCTTGTTGTGCACTTGTGCTCCTAATATCAACGGAAATAGCATTATTGCTATCATGACGGTGAATATGTTGTGATTTATAGAGAGACACCTTCTCTTTTTGGGAATATCATTGTCATTGTTTTGAGACGTCGTTGGTTCTTGGGAGTCATCTTGGTTAGTGGTTACATCAGCTTCCGTGTTAGTGATGGGTAGTGGTGCTAATCGAGCAATTGGTCTTCTGGGCACCCCTTTTGATGTCCTGACGTCAGCTACTCGCACAAAACCGTCATCTCCTTGATGTATCTTTACAATACGTCCTAACGGCCACTGTAAAGGTGTTGTGTTATCTTCTTTTATGATGACCATATCACCAGGTCTTATGTTATTTTTTTGTGTTTTCCACTTATGGCGGTATTGAAGTTCACATAGATATTCTCGCGACCATCTTCTCCAGAACTCTTCTTTGATATGAGTAACCAACTTCCATCTAGTGAGAAGGTTGATTTTTGGTTGTGTGTCTCATATGTTTACTTGGGCATTGAGAGGTTCCCCAATGATAAAATTACCACAGTATCCAGTTCTTCGTAGGTTAATGATGCTGTTGATACGCTTCTCACTAGAAGATGTTTTGCTGACTTAACTGCAGCTTCCCATAAGTCTCCAAAGTGGGGCGCTCTTGGTGGGATGAAATGAAACGTAATCCCCCTGGAGGTACATTCTTTGTTGATTTTTTCCTGAGCTACATTTTCATACAGTGATTCTGACAGCTCCTTAAGTTGATTTTTCGTACCAACGAAATTTGTTGCGTTCTCGCAGAACAAATTTCTGCAATGACCTCTGCGGCTTGTAACCGCTTTAATGCGCCTATAAAGGCTTCAGTGGTTAAATCACTAACTATGTAGGCCTTTTGAGGCTTTTTTCCTCTTATTTTATAATGAATCCTGAATGGTCCACAAAAGTCAACGACAGAGTTGATGAATGGCCGAGCTGGGGTGATTCGCGTTTATGGCAAGTTTCCCATGATTTGGCTCAGCAATTTTGGCTTAGCTCTTGTACATTTGATGCAGTGTTGCACGATTGATCTAACTGCTGACTTTTCCTTGACTGGCCAAAACCTTTGCCGTAAATGAGCTAAAAGTGCTTGTGGTCCACAGTATTGATTTTGTACATGCACCATCTGCATTAGTAGTTTTGATATTTGGTCATTATAGGGGATTAACATTGGGTGCCTTGCGTCGTAAGGTAACGTTGATGATTCTAAGCGTCCTCCCACTCTGATAAGCCCATTTGAATCTAAAAATGGTGTAAGATTGTTGTATGGGCTGTCTTTGTTCACTTCCTTATGTTTCAGCAAATGTTTTAACTCTTCACTAAAGTCTGTTTGCTGCATTGCCCTAATGATAACTATGAGAGCTTGCTCCAACTCTTGGATTGATAACTCTAGATCGCTCTGCTGCTTTTGCTTTCTGCTATTATTGATGAATGAGGATATATCCTGTCACTCTTTGCAGTGTTCTGAAAGACCCTTTGTGCTGTTTATTGTAGAATAGACTTGTTGAATTTTCACCTGTGGTTGTGATAGCAGTTACTTTCTTTCGTTCCACGTTAATGTCGTTACTAATGGCTTGATGTATTGAGAAGTTTTTTGGCCAAATTCCATTTTGTTTACACAGAAATATGGGTCCGTAGAACCATAAGGGGTGTTCGGATAATTTTCTTGGCGAGAGACCACGTGACAGAACATCTGCGGGATTATCCTTTGATCTTACATGTCGCCATTGTTCGACAATAGATAGTTCTTGTATTGCAGCTATTCGGTTGGCCACGAACTTTTGGTATGATGACGATGGCGAATGGATCGAGGCCAACACGATTTCAGAATCTGTCCATAGATATGTAGGGCTATTTTCAAGTTTTAAGTCCCGTTTAACCCTTGATGTTAACTGAGCTGCTAGCAGTGCTGCGCAGAGTTCGAGGCGGGGAAGATTTTGGTTCTTCAAAGGTGCTACCCGAGATTTCGCACATAGTAGTCGTACTATCACTTGATTGTTCTTGGTGACTGATCTGATATATATTGCTGCACCATACGCCTTTTCTAATGAATCGGCAAAGGTATGAAGTGGTATATTTGATGTTATTTGCCCTGCGAACATATGTCGAGACATCTTTAGATTGTTGATATGTTTTAAATCATCGCGGAAGGTCATCCATTTTGAGCAAAGGTCTTCTGGTAGATCATCATCCCATCCTAGGTTTAGTTGCCACAACTGTTGAATAAAGATTTTTGCTGTGACTACAATTGGTGATAATAGCCCCAAGGGATCAAATAGTCTAGCTAGATCTGAGCAGACTGTTCGTTTAGTAATCTGATGAATTTCCCTTAAGCATACTTTAACACAGAACTGGTCAGAGTTTGGCATCCATGTTAATCCTAGGGTTTTGACCGTTTAGTTATTATCGCTATTTAAGTCGAAATTTACTTCTTTTTGTTATTCTGTGGTGTTTTGTAGCAACTTCTGGTGATTGGCGGTCCATTTTTGTAATTTCAGACCATGCTTGCTTAGGATGTGTTTTAACTCTGTCTGAATCATTAAAGCTGTATGCAAGCTATGATCTCCCCCGATTCCATCATCCACGTAAATGTTGTCTAGCAGGAATTGGGCTCCATGCGGATACTTTGTTTTATTTGATTCACCAATTTTTTGTAGACATTTTGTTGCTAAGTATGGTGCGGATCGGGTTCCGTAGGTGATTGTGTTCAGCTGGTAGTATTTTATTGGCATCGTCGGGTCTTCCCTCCAGATAATTGTTTGAAATTTTCTTTCTTCTGGCTGCATTAGGAATTGCCGATACATCTTTTCGATGTCAGTTGTAAAAACAAAACGTGGTAAGCGGAAGCGAAGAAGAATTGAGAATAGATCGCTTTGCACCGTGGGCCCTGTGTGCATTATATCATTCAATGATACACCGTCTGAAGTCTTAGTAGAGGCATCAAAGACTACTCGAAGCTTAGTTGTGCTGCTTTCAGGGCGAAGTATGCAGTGATGAGGAATAATATAAATTGGTCTTGACGTGGAATTTAGTTCAATTTGTGACATGTGGCCTAATGCTTCGTACTCTTTCATGAACTTGACATATTGTGCCTTTATTTCGGAGGCCTTCGCTAACCTTCTTTCCAGTGGCAGAAATCGGTTGAAAGCTGTATTATGGGATTCTCCCAATGTATCAGGGTTGTTGCAGAATGGAATTCTTACCGTAAATCTTCCATTCCTATCGATTGTGTGAGTTTGTGCAAAATGATCTTCGCACTGTTTGTCTGAAGTTGATAGTCTTTTGTCGACCAGATTTCGATTCTCGAGCTCCCACAGTTGAGCAATGGCATTTTCTAAATTTGTAACGTCTTCAGTGCACATTCCACATACTGCAGCTGTTGATTCGTGTCCTCCTATCTTACCAGCAACGACCCAACCCAATAATGTATTTTGTAAAATCGGCAAATCGTTACCAAGTTTAACCTGTCCTATTGTCATTAGTTGATGGTAAAATTCTACCCCTAGTAAAACGTCTATTCTATCAGGACGGTTGAATTCTGGATCGGCTAGCACTACGTCTTTAGGAATTTGCCAGTGGTCAATTGTGATCGTTTGCGATGGTTGAGGCGGAATTATTTGTGGAAGACCTGCAGCCTCAAGTCTTGTATTAAAGCTGTTTGTGCGTGAGTGTAAGGCTATGTTTACGCGATGTTGCACTCTCGTGTTGCGTGAGCCTATACCGCTGATGCAGATTGAGGTTGGTTTAAGTGAGATTCCAAGGCGTTTAACTAACCTTTTGCTGACAAGGTTTAGCTGTGATCCGGAATCAAGGATTGCCCTACATTGTATCTCCTTGTTGTTTGATTGAACCTTGATCATTGCTGCCCAGATGGACGTAGTTAATTGTTTGAGCGTGGTTTGAAGCAGCGAGTGAAGTTGCGTTTTGCTGAATTTGCGGTGTTCTGGAGACGGATGTTGTGCGTTCGTTAGAAAGCCGGTTATTTGCTGCTGGTGCGACTTGGTTCTGATTTGTGCCTTCTAGATGCAACAGAGTGTTGTGTTTTTTGTTGCACTTCATGCAATTTTTGCTAATCACACAGCGCTTTTGCTTTTGAACAAATTGAAGCCTTGATACCGGTGACTGCTGAAGAAAAGTGGAGCATGCAAATAATGGGTGATTTCGATTTTTGCACAGAATGCATCATGGGTTGCCTTGGCACTCGGATGTAATCGAGGTACACACTCGTGATTTGGAGTGTGGCGACTTTCCTTTTTTGGCAATTGATTCCATAGATTGGAAATGTTTTTCTAGAAATTTTAGAAATTCTTGTACGGTTGGGACTTCTCTTGGCAGAAGAAGGGATTGCTCGTACTGTAGTTGTGTGGTTTGATCCAATCTTGTCAGTAGCAAATGAAGCAACAGTGGATCCCATGATGAGGTGTCAATGTCGAGATTTCTAATTGATAAAAGACACTCTTGGGTTTTATCATGCAGCGACTTGTAATTGTCGCTTGATGTTTTGGTTGGAGCATCGACAAGCTCCTGGATGAGTTTTCTCACCAGTAATCTTTTATTGTTGTATCGCTCTACTACAACCGACCAAGCAGCTTCATCATTTTCTCCTGTGGTAGTGAAATGCTTGACTAAGTTTGCTGCTTCCCCTACTAAATTTGTCTTTAGGTACCACATTTTCTGGACTGTTGGAATTGGCTGTTGAACGATTAGAGATGAGAATATGTCGTGAAATTCCTTCCACTGCATGTAGTCGCCTTCGAATTTAGGTATTACTATTTTGGGAATAGGCACTGTGGACACTTCTGAATGGCCATTGTTACCCTGAACTGATGAATTATTTCTGAAGGTTCTGGAGGCTGCCCGTCCCTGCCTTTCGACCTGAATAAATCTTGACATGGCGCACCCGTGTTGAAGGGCTTCACCGCATAGCTCTGCTATTTGGTAAAGTAGGCCTTCGATATCTTGCCATCGCTTTGTTGCAGCTACGGAGACTTCAATTGTTTAGTTGGGTTCAAATAATCTTTCTACGGTCTCACCAGCTCACCAGTTGCTGCCGTGGATTCCTCAGCAGCAGTAGCCTGACATTTGTCGTCTGGGCTGTTGTTCACGAGCCGCTTCGTGGCTTCAGTAGGACCGACCTTTAGCATTGAAGATTCGAATTCTTCCTTATATTGCTGCACGATGCCCATGACTGAGCTGTAGTAATCCTTTGTAAAGTAATCATGATCCAACGGGATCTTTTCCAGTAACCGAATCTGATTATCGGTACCTTCAAAACTTGCCCACTCCTCGTCTAGCAGTCTCAATCGTTCCTGGAAGTAGCGAATTGATGTTTTCCTTGAAGCTGGGTCCTTTTTGTAATTTCGGATGACGGCTTCAACCCGCTATCCAGTCTGTCGATGGCTGATGACAAGCTCTTCGAACGAGGTCAGGGTGTATCCTTTCTCCTTGCTAGTTCAAATTAAAATGAGAGTCCTGTGCCTGATACAGGATCACGTCGGGGTCACCAAAATGTTCAGAGAACGATCTCTTAAATGGATACAATGTTCAATACAAGCCTAAACACTGTATTGAAAGCGCCTTGTAGTACAATAGCAAGTAAACTATGTTGTGATTGTGTATTTTAGTGCCAACAATAGCACTTTAACTATGATGCCTAGCTCTTAGTAAAAGTCGTTTTTTACTTTCAACATAAGAGTGTTTTTATTAATAATTTTGGCCAACTTATATACTAATTTTAAAAACAATTAAAAATTCATTGAACTGCTGAATCTACATAAATAAAAATAAACTTTTAATTTAAAGTTAATGGCACTTATAGACTACTGAGTAATCAAAACAAGCCAAATCAAAAAATATGTATGAATTTGCAATAAAGAACAAAAACTATTAAGTATTAAATTTCAATTATAAACAAAAGAAATGTGTAGATTCAATGAACTTAAATAAGCAAAATATCTAAAGTTCAAAAAACTTGCAATAAACAAAAAATATGAAAATGTGTCTTATGTATTAGCGAAGCAAATATGTGGAAATTCATAAAACTTAAAATAAACAAAATATATATAAAACAAGTAAGAGTGCTATATTCGGCTGTGCCGAATCTTATATACCCTTCACCACTGTGCGAGCAGAACACAGAGCAACTAGCCAAAAACTAAATAATTGTTACACATACATACATATTTACAATAATTAAAAATTCATTTTAAATCAAATTTAAAAAGCGAAAACTGGTAAATATTTTTTTAAATCGTTTTTAGAACATAAAAAAAATAAAAATATTAAAAAAAAAATTTCTTTTGAAAAAACCAAGATTCGAACCAGGGAACTCTCAGTTTCTAACTTAACACACCCCCTAGACAACTGAACCATGAAGGAACGTTAATCGAATATCATTAAAATGAAATATGGCACGTTTACTGTACACAAAATTCAACACAGTTGAGTTGAAATTACTTTTGTTGTTATTGTTCACCGCAATAGCAAAGTTGGGAAATATATTCACCAAAATAGTTTGTGCCATGTATGTATGTGTGTTTGTTTTCTTTTATCTTTTTGGCAAGTTTTTAAGTAGCAAAAAAACACAAAAATTCCTAGTTTCTATTTGTAAAAATTATTTCGTTAAATAGATGAAATAATAAAGAAGTGTGATAACGAAAATCATATTGGGCATTATGCTAGTATATGTAAACATCACATGGTTAAATCAAGTTCTCTCCTCATAAGGACCCAGAATATATATACTTTATAGGGTCTTAGATCAATATTGTAGAAATTACAAACGGAATGACTAGGGTTGCCATACGTACTGTTTTAAGCAGTACATGTACTGATTTTTTGCTATTGTACTGTTTTATGCACGACTCCTAAAACAGTACGCAAATGTACTGTTTTTTACACTTTGTACTTTTTTTTTGTTCAGTGTACAAAAAACCAAGATATTAAGAAAAACCCATTTTTATGATACATATTCTAATATTTAACAGTACATAGCTTAAAAAATTTTTGTGTTCCAGACATATGTACTATGTACGATTTTATGGCTACCTCTTCCAATAGTATTTCCCTTTCCACACCTGAGAAAAACAAAATCAAAAAATATTTTTTTAAATACTTAACAAATATGTACATACTTATGCCAACACAATTATATTACATTTTTAGAACTTTTTTAATTTTCGGGCATATTCTGGATATATCGAAATCACGTGAATTTGAAAACGAACAAATTTGGAAAATTCTCCGTGTTCAAAATTTATTAAAATACCTAATACCTTTGATGACCACTTTTCTTTACCTATACTACTGAAATAAGAAAAAGATAAGTTAATTTTTACAAAAATTTTCATCGTTTTCAATTGCACTTGATTGTTTTACAGACAGAAATTTTTGTTTTAAATTTTATTGAACCTTGTTTTTTTAATATTTTCAGATTTTGTTAAATAAAAACAAACCAAACTATGTATGTTTTTTGGAATTTATAGATTAATGGCCAATTTCACCAAGTTTAGGTATAATTAACTATCATTATAAATGTCAAAAAATCTATTGTTTTAGTAATAGTTAATTTTAGCTGAACTTGGCAAAATTGGCCGTAAATAATTTAAAAATTGTTTGAAATTGGAAAATTAATTTAGGAAACAAACATTTTCTCAAATGCTATATGATTTGTGCAACTATGTGTGTGGTGAAAATTGCTTTAAATACGAATAAGTTCGGCTTTTCTCCTTTTCTACATGGCTTACAGCAATGTTATGGTTTTCCTGGCCAAATGTTTCGTTTGTGGTGTTTGCTTTTTAAACGCAAATGGAGTAATTTTTTTCGTCAAAAAAATGTACTGTTTTGTGTTCAATGTACTGTTTTTCCGAATTTAAAATCTGGCTACCCTAGGAATGACAAACTTATATATACCCTTTTCCACCTGAGGTGAAGGGTATAAAAAGAGTAATTTTTGGGATTTCAGTATTTTGATTATAACTCAGCCATTTTTTAACCGATTTGACAGATTTATATACTGAAGTGTTTAAGAAAAAATTTGCCAGTTAGCTGGGTTATAAAACTTGGACTCGGCAAGATCTATGGTTCCCGAAAATGGGTATTTTTCAAAAAAAAATTAATATTTTGGTCATAACTTTTTCGTATCTGAACCGATTTTCTCGAGTTTTTCAGAAAATATTTTCTACTAAAAATTTCCGATCTTTTGATATATAAGGCGTAACCATAGGTCATATAACAGTAAAAAAATGCAGGTTATTATACAATTTTTGAAATTTTTTGTATTGGGGGTACCACGCCCAGTTCTCCAACCCCGCCCACATTTTGTGGGTTGGTGTGTATTTTTAACTTGAATGTTTGCACCTAATTTGGAAACTTTGGCACTTGCCATTCTCCAGATATACAGGATACAGCAATAAAAATACAACAACAAGGGATTTTTGGAAAAAATTAGAGGCAGTCGTGGTTTTTTGGTCATATCCATTTGTGAACCGATCTTGCTGAATTTCAATAGCACGAAATGGTGGACTATATGTGACATAAAACAGCCAAGCCGCTATCATGTCTGGAGTCTCCGGAAAACACATATCAAACGTTAGGCGGACGGACGGTAGAGGGACATCACATGGTTAAATCAAGTTCTCTCCTCATAAGGACCCAGAATATACTTATATACTTTATATGGTCTTAGATCAATATTGTAGAAATTACAAACGGAATGACAAACTTATATATACCCTTTTCCACCTGAGGTGAAGGGTATAAAAAGAGTAAGTTTTGGGATTTTAGTATTTTGATTATAACTCAGTAATTTTTTTTTTAACCGATTTGACAGATTTATATACCGAAGTGTTTAAGAAGAAATTTGCAAGTTAGTTGGGTTTTAAAACTTGGACTCGGCAAGATCTATGGTTCCCGAAAATGGGTATTTTTCAAAAAAAAATTAATATTTTGGTCATAACTTTTTCGTATCTGAACCGATTTTCTCGAGTTTTTCAGAAAATATTTTCTACTAAAAATTTCCGATCTTTTGATATATAAGGCGTAACCATAGGTCATATTACTGTCAAAAAATTCAGGTTATTATACAATTTTTGAAATTTTTTGTATGGGGGGTACCACGCCCACTTCTCCAACCCCGCCCACATTTTGTGGGTTGGTGTGTAAATGTACCTTGAATGTTTGCACCTAATTTGGAAACTTTGGCACTTGCCGTTCTTCAGATATACAGAAAAAAGCAATAAAAATACAACAAGGGATTTTTGAAAAAAATTAGAGGCAGTCGTGGTTTTTTGGTCATATCCATTTGTGAACCGATCTTGCTGAATTTCAATAGCACGAAATGGTGGACTATATGTGACATAAATGTAAAACAACCAAGCCGCTTTCATGTCTGGAGTCTCCGGAAAACCCTTTTCCACCTGAGGTGAAGGGTATAAAAAAAGTATGTATTAACAGCACGAATGGCCAAGTCTTTTAAAATATAAATCACAATAATAATTTAAAAAAAAGAAAACAAATATAAAAATAAAAAATGGGCATTTCCATGAGACGACTCAAACAATTAAAACGCTTGAAACTTTTTTTCAAATATGGTAGAAAGAAAGAAAAAAACCCCAAACTTTACTATGTTGAGGTACTTATAGCTTATTAAAAGTTTTAAAAAGAAAAAAAAAAAGTTTAAAATCCATTTCTCATTGATTAATTTTTAGTAACTGCAATTAACAATTTTCCATATTCTGCGAAAAATACAGATACTGGCTACCCTTGAATAATGCTTTGAAATTAATATTACAACTAGAGTATCCAATTATTCGAGATTTGGTTTTGTTCGAGTAAGGAATTAATTTAATTTTAAAATTGCTCGATTAATCGAATAAAGGTTTTAAATTGTTTGAATTACTCGAATAAATCGAGTTATTTTATCCAATATGAAATATGAAAAACAAACATCTCTATTTGAATTTATACTTTTATGTTATTAATATAATTTTAAATTCGTTTGATTGCAATTACACTCGTATGTATTCGTTTTCCAGAACATGTCTGATAACTTATATATATTTTTTTGTAATCCTTTTCTAATTTCCTTTTTTTTAAACTCTACTCAATAGGTTTGGTCAACTTGTTTTTTTTAACGTCTTAACATTTCGCGACAAAAAAAAACGGAAATAACAATATCTCAAATGTCAATATCCAGTCGATAAGGTAATAACAAAATTGACAGTCGAGTAATAACAGGTAACCCATATTCTGACAGTACATGGTTTACACAGCTGATGAATTTTTTTCGAATTTGACGTTTATAGTGATTTACATAATTTGTCAGACACGCTCAAATCTAAAAATGGAAAAGGTAGCAACATGTTATTTAGTTTTAAGGTATTTAATCAGTTAGGGCTAACAAATCAGGGCAAGTTAAACTCTGTTTTGGTTTAAAATGTGTTTAAACCAATAAATCTATAAATCACTAAACATATAAACCATCTTTAAACGCATAAAATTGGGCGTTTAAATTACCAATACAGGCCATATGAATTTGATAAGATTTATCGTAGGGCTGCAACATGTTATTTTTTTAACTACATATAATACATGGGACACTGATATATAGATCACCAACAACAACAGCACTGAAGTAAACAACATCATCAACAATAACATAAACAACAACAACACAAAAAACAAAAATAACACCAACGACAACAAGAGCATAAACAACAACATAACCAACAATAATAGCAATAACAGTATCAACAACAGCAGCATCAACAGCACCAATAAAAACATCAACAACGACAACAGCATTAACAACAACAGCACCAACATCAATGTCACCAATGACAACAGCACCAACACGATCAACTCAAACAACAACAACAATACTACCAACAACAACACCGGAAATATAACCAATCAACAATTAATTGTAGGCACTAATCTAGAAAACAATCACAACAACCATTCTAGAAACCTACCATATGATCTGAAAATACTAAATATAAAAAGCATATATCGATTAGCTGCTCTAACGGAACTAAAAGACTACAGTTCTCTGGGGAGAATCGATCATTCGTACAACACCAGACTACGCTCAGATAAAGATTTAGGATAAAACCCACAAAAAAATAGATATGGAGGTCGAACGTTAGATGTTATCTTACCCACAATCCTCAATGAACTGCCAACCAACCTGATAAATATCACAAATGAGGCGAAAAGAAATAGAATTTATAAAAGTTATTTGTTAAACTCGCAATGAAGTACATATATTTATTTAAACACTTTTTTATAAACATCAATTACCTGCAGACAAGCCATGTGGCTTAGCAGGTTTTTAGCATTAAGAATGAAGTATCTTATTAAAATAAAATTAAATATATAAAGAAAAAAAACATATAAATTCAAGTTTAGTTCAACTAACCCAGCGTTTAAACCATCAGTGATTTATTAGCCATTAGAAATCTAAAAAAAAATATTTTTACATTAAAAAAGTAGAATTTTCTCAGAAATTAATTTTAATCGATTAATTGACATAAATTTTTCGAGTTATTCGTTATTTGAAATTGGCTATTTTAATTATTCGATTAAATAACGGCGTACAAATTCCTCGATTAATCGAGTGGATACTCCGGTTACAACGACAATGAACAAGATCCACGAGGAAAGATCAAATCTATACATTGTTCCATTGGCGGTATATTTTGGTGTTTGTTTTGGATTCTATTCTAAAGTCACGTACGTGGTGCAAAAACATCATTTATCTTTGTCATTTGAAATTGATCAGTCTTAGGTGTTTCAAAATAAAAGTTCAAAGCAAGATATTCGTTGCAAAAAAATATTTATCGAAATTTTTTTTTTTTAAATTGGTATAATAAAAATTTTATAAGCTTTCAAAGTTTGTCACGTACGATATTGTAAGTACTCAATAAAATGCACTAAATGCATCATCTTATTATGTTGGTAATAAGTTTAAATTTGGTCAAAACTTATTTTATTACGATCAGAATCATCTTACCAAATTTTATTGTAATCGGTCCATATTTGACCGTAGCTCCCATACAAGTACTACTCCCGAAAATAGCTTTTAATGCCATTTCCTTATAAATGTTGGTATTTACATAAATATTGGCGACAATGAATTTTACGATAGGTACTATGCCATGACAAAAGGGTGTAGATCCAAATTAGCCATAGATCCCAAATAAACCCCCTTCCTTAAATCGGTTAGGGGCACACAAATCTCATATAGATGAAGACAACTAAATAATATTCGGCACAAATAACTTTTATATAATTCTTAACCTCATAGCATAATTCTTTTCTGCCGACCTTGATTGGCCATGGGTCACAAAAAGGGTACCCTTTAAAAAAATTTTTTTAATATTATGGTGTAGGGTATCCCGAATATACTTTCTTAATTTTAAGGTTAATAAAAATTTAAAATTTTTAAAAATGATTAATATTTAATTTAATAAAAATAAACACAATAAACAAAATCTGTAAAGTATTTTGGCGATAATTACAATTATGAAGTCAAATTTTTAAATAAAATAGCGGATTTTGTGATAATTCGGGTTTTTTCGTAAAGTTTAGCAGCTTGGCGTCTTTTATTATAAAAGTTTTACTCTGTAGAATTTCCACTCTCCAAAAAAACGTTATCTATATGAAGTTTATTTCTAAAAACGTGCTTAAATTAAAAAGATCAGTCCATTATCAAAAAATTTGTTTAGAAAAAGGTTAAATAACTCATATTTAATGAAGAATCCCCAGGATATCGTTATCCTTCCTGCAATGGGTATGCCATTCATTTTTATTTTAAGCTTTTATCAAAAGGTTCAAAATAATACATTGAATGTATTTAATACCATGTGAGATAAGGCCATGATGGCTTTATCTCTTTTTCAATAAGGAGATAAAGCCTTTTATTTTTTTCCATTTGAATGGGAGATAATGCCATCATGGCCTTAGCTCACATTAGCAATATTAGAAAATGGCTTTATTTCTCATTTCAGTTCCGGAGACACTAAAGTTAAGTATTGAAATCTGGCTCTGAGTGGCGGCCTGCGGCCGTGCTTACAGGTTTCCTCCTCCAGTAGGACGCGGCAGGTGGCTTCGCTGAATAACGTTTTCCTGCGTGCGTCACAAGAATAAAAAAATGTTTTTGAATGATAAATAATTTTCCCTTTTACAGAATGTTTACACCATGCATAACAATATTCTGGAAAAATATGGCTTTATCTCTTATTTGCGAAAAAAAAATATGGCTATATCTCTCATTTTGCAAAATTTTAAATATGACCTTATCTCTCAATGAATGGACAATAAGGCCATTATGGCTTTATCTCCCATTCAATTGAGCAATAAAGCCATCATGGCCTTATCTCACATGGTTTTAAAGCACCCCCCCCCCTCCCCCCACCCCCCCCTCATTTTAAGGACGTAATTATAAGTCATTACATATATAATTTAAACTTTTTTTTAATTTGTATGTACATTTCCATACAAAAAATTAGAAAAATTGCCACTTTTAGAGATCTTAAAACGTCATTCGATTTCGGTTAAATTTGGAACATTTGCTGCAAGTCCGGCATAACTCAAAAAATGAAATTTTGGAGTTAGAGATGCAGAATTGTTCGCTTTGTTTTTCTTTATTTTGTGTATTAAATTCATCTTTATATCTTTTATACCTTCCCAGTTTGAAGAGGATGTGTCATCTTTTTTTCTTAGTAAGTGCAAATCAAACACTTTAAATGCGTTTTTCTCGAAATGGATTTTTTTGAGTTATGCCGGTCTTGCAGCAAATGAGCGATATGTTGGTGTGGTTCCAGCCTTGAAGAGTTGACGATTTTGAAGCCCCCTAATTAGTATGTATATAAATAAATAAAAATGAATACACAATAATTTTAGTATTTAAATTTTGTTTTATACCCTCCACCACAATTAGTTGTGAAGAGGGTATATTAAGTTTGTCATTCCGTGTGAAACTTTTTTATTATTCATCTCAGACCCTATAAAGTATTTATATTCTGGGTCCTTGAGTAATTTTAAGTCGATTTAGCCATGTCCGTCTGTCTGTCCGTCTGTTGAAAACACGCTCACTTTCGAAAAATTCAAAAGAAATAAACGAACTTGGTGTCAAATTGCTTGTAGTTATCCTAAGCAGTTTGGGATTGAAATCCAGCAAAATCGGTTCAATAGGATCTGAGCTATGAATCAAAATGTGGAACCACCACCTAAAAAAAATTGATAATTTTGTTACAAAAACTAACATAAATGGTGGAAAAATGCACAGAATGATATAAGATTTCGCAACAGTTCGTTTTATTTAACTGGAAATCACGCTGTAAAATTTCTTGAAGATCCGTCCATGATTTACCCTAGGCCCCATATAAGCCCTACTCCCGGAAAACCGTATAGTAAGCCTAAAACCCTAACTAACAATGCTATCATAACAAATTTTTGCACGTCACAGTTAAATAGGACTAGAAATAAAACTGTTAAGTTTCGTGAAGATCGGTCCATAATTTACCATAGGCCCCATATAAACCTTACTCCCGGAACAGCTTAGTACGCCTAAAAACCTAAAAAAGAATGCTATAATAACAAAATTTGGTACATCACAGTTTTATTGAACGAGAAATAAGACTTTAAAATTTTGTGAAGAACAGTCCATCATTTACCACAGGCCCCATATAAACCTTACTCCCGGAAAACAGCTTAGTTAACCTAAATACGTAAAAAATAATGCTATCATAACAAAATTTGGAACATATAAGTTTTGCAGGACTAGAAATAAGACTGTGAAATTTCGTGAAGATCAGTTCATAATTTACCCTAGGCCCCATATAAACCTTACTCCCGGAAAACAGCTTAGTACGCCTAAAAACGTAAAAAATAACGCTATCATAACAAAATTTGATACATCACAGTTTTATAGAACTAGAAATGACACTGTGAAATTTGGTGAAGATCGGTGCATAACTTACCATAGGCCTCATATAAAGCCCACTCTGGTAAATAATTAAATACGCGGTAAACTTTCTTCCAGTTTAGCTTCATATGGCCAGAAAAAATGTTATGCAATTTTGTAATATACGGTCCATAATTTTCCTTAGATTCCATTTTAGCAGCCTTCTGAAATTTACTGCAAACGCTTAAACTAATTGCACCGCTGTATTGAAATTTATGTTTTTTAATACTAGAAATCGTTCTGCAGAATTTGGGATTATTGGTTCATAGCTTACCATGGCTTTTATATAATTTGTTCTCTTGAAAATCATTTAAGTTCATCTCAAACTGATATTCTACTCAAACTTTTTAAAATTGATTCTGATTGTCGATCAATAATTTTATATAGGTCTAAACCGCAACAAATTTTAATGCAGATGTCTGTTTTTACAAAGATTATAATAATAAATAGACATCATACAGATATTACTCCTAAAACATTCGAAGTGTCGGTGGAGGGTATCAAAGATTCGGCACAGCCGAATATAGCACTCTAACTTGTTTTTTTTTGGATAATCACTCCCATATAATCAAAAAGGGCGGCATATTAAAGAGTGCCTTGGGAGGAATCAGGCCTAAATCCGCCACTGAGACTAAACCTGTTTGTAGATTCGAACAAAATGGCCTTGCTTTTCACTAAAGAACACGCTTTAGACAAAAGTTATTAATATTGTTACGAAAGTAACTTAGTTAAGAATTAGTTGTAATCAGGGACGTAACAGTTATAAGATAAAACGATAGAAAAATCAATGGTTATAATCAACCATTTACAAGATATATATTTTATTTTGGTTATTTTAACCAATTGAAATAAGAAATATATTTTTTTGGTAATAAATAATCGTAACATAAACCAAAAAAATTTTTGGTCAAAAATAAACATTATTTTAACCAAAGAAATTGTTTGGTCAAAAATAACCATTACTTCAACCATAACAAATTTTGGTTGAAAATAACCATTATCAAAAAAATAAGTTTGATACCTTTACAATGTACAAATGTATATACAAACTTGGTGACAACAATAAACCTTTGCAATTTTTTCATTCATGATAACCAAAAAATTTTTTTGGTTGATTTAATGGTTGTTTTTAACCAAAAAATATTTTTGGTTGACATAATGGTTATTTATAACCAAAATTGTTATTTTCCCAATTAATTAGTTACGGTAGCCAATATAATCAAAAAGTCACGATAATGGTTAAAAATTCCCAAATGCAGTAGAGGGCATTCTTGCCTAACCTTTTTGCTCTGAAATAAAAACATAACAGTTATTTTCGGTCCCTGGTTTTTTCTTTGCCCTCTTATACCTACATTTAGAGTTGACAAAAAATCAACCAATTGTAGTCGGGATTGTAAGAAAAGATAAACTCACTGTTTATTGTTGTTGTTTTTGTTTAAGCTTTGATTTTGTTACAGGTAAAACTGTTGCTTATAACTCTTATTCGCTTAACAGTTTTATTTGTATAATATCTTTAGTTTTTTTTTTAATCTTTGGATGAAAGTTTCCTGACGATCTGGCCTTAGCAACCAGTGAAATGCGCATAGGAATAGCTTATCCTATCAACAATAAATTTCAGTTTATTAATAGTATGAAATGCGAATTTAGCACATTTAAACGAAACCTTGTAATATATCTTTTAGCTTGTTGAATGCCCTGACTTGCTCCTCATCAAATTTTATTTTATCTATTTAGACTGACTCGCACTAACTTTACTATTTTCACCCTTAAGGATGTCCGTCAAAGGCTTTGCTATTGAGGATAAATTCTTGATAAAGCATCTATAATAGCTTGCCAGTCCTAAAAAAGATCTATTTTTAAACAACGTGATTGGTTGTTAATATTTTCGGATTGCATTTACCTTATCAGTAGGGCAACCAAAAAAGCACTTAAAACAGTTTTAAGTAAGTTTTTTAATAAAACGAAATTTAACTTTATTGCTTATTTTCCACTTTATTCGTTTAGTACATTGTTTCAGTAAATTATAAATTAATGCAATAAATTTTCGAAAAGAAAACTATGTCTACTTTGAGTCAACAAGTTCTTGTACATAGAAAAAGTTCATTCTACGTCTACAGATGTTAAGGGAGCATATTTAAAATTAGGTATTTGATCTGAAGTATATTTTATAAAATTGGTTAGAATACAGCTATGGAATTTTTTAGAGAAAAGAACATAAACAAGCAATAAATAAAATACGTTGATAAAAAGGCTTAATACTAAAAACTTAAACACGTAAAAAATATACATATACCACAATAGAAAAAGTACGTTACAGTACCGCTAAGACAGGGTAACATAAAAATCAAGTATATATGCTATATGAACTATATGCTATATGAACAAGGATCTGTCTAATTTTAAATTTCATTAAAATCGATTTGATAGTTTCTGATAGGCAGAAATTGCCCCCTATCTCCTCACGCGGTCCTAGTTTTAATAAAATGCATACCTTATGGTCCATAAACATATGGTTCCATCTACATATCGTCGGCGTTATATGCAAACCTGCTAAATCCACTTTTTATGTTAATTGAGATTTTTATGCCGACCAGCATAGTTATTCTTCATTTTTAGTCTTGAAGTCTGTAAAACCAACTGTATTTATGGTTTTCTATCAAGCTGCAAAAAGGAAAAATAAGAAATTTTTTGTCTCTCCTGTAAAACAGCAAAAATGTTTGCAATATATGAAAATTTGAGGCTAAGTTTCAATACTTACATATTTGCAGTTAGTATACATATGTATGTAGTTTTAGAAAAAGGTATTGTTTATACGTATTTTTTTATTCACTATTATAGCTTTTATATCTATATAATAAAAATGAAATGTGTGTTGCTGATCGCATAACTTCAGAACTTCTTGACCGATTTGGACGATTTTTTCTTTAAAATGATAGCCATGGTCCAACTTAGATTTTTACGGAAAGACAATTTTGCCCCTCCCACTTTTTCGATTTGCCTAAAATCAGAAAACGTCTTCATCGATTTGACTAATTTTTCTTTCAAATGTTCGTATTAATCCATTTTAAGTTTTAATTGAAAGAACAATTTACCACGCCTACTTTTTCTATTTATCTAAAATCGGAAAACAGTTGCACCGATTTTGCGAAACCTTAAGGAAATCAGTTCGAACAAATTTTCCACTGTTGAATCGAAAACAAAAATATGCATACGACACCCTCATGAAAGCTGTGAAAGATGAAGCTGGAGGGATTTTTTTTTTTCTAAACGCTCCCGTTGGAACTGGGAACACTTTTTTAATCGCGTTAATTTTGGCAACGATACGCTCGCAGAATGATATTGTACTTGCACTCGCATCGTCAGGAATTGCATTTACATTGTTGGAAGGCGGTCGAACTGCTCATTCAGCACTTAAGTTGCCATTAATTGTGCTAACTGTTCGTTTGGGATGAATGTACAATGGCGCATAAAAAATCTTTGGAGGCATTAGACAAAACGTTGCAAGATTTACAAAACAATCAAAGCCGATTTAAGGTACGATGATTTGTTGTCAGGTGATTTTCGGCAAACACTGCCAGTGATACCACGATCAACGCCCGCCGATGAAATTAATGCATGTTTGAAGTCGCCTGCTGTGTGGAAACACGTTAAGAAGCTCAAATTGAGTCTGAACATGCGGGTCGAGCTGCAGACGTTTCTTCTAAACAATTGCTGGACGTATGAAACGGCAAAATCCCGGTGGCTATTTCAATTTCTGCCAGTTCACCGAATCAAAGTCCGAACTCATCCGAAACACAGAAAAAATTATTTTTCCAATTCAAACAAAAAATTTGTAGAATCAAACAATTTTTTGTCTGAAATCGGTCCTATAAATAAATTCGCATATTCAAACAATTTATTTGCATTTGGTTTATTGAAAAAAACACTGATTTTTTCAAACAAATAATTAACTGAATCAAACAAAAAGTTTACTAAATTTCAAAATCAAAAAAAAAAATGTATTAGAAGATGATGGCAGAGAGAGCAGAGCGGCCGGCTGGCTTTGTTAGAATAATTGTTGAACGAAGTTCTCTTTTTATACACACAATGTTTTTCGTCATCACTCACTGTTGCTGTATCCTTTCCTTTGCTAATGAAGAAGAAATGTAACCCAAAAACGGCGACAGACCGACTCGATATGTTTTTCGTCATCATTATATTTTTGTATTTGATGTATTTAAGCAAACAGTTGTGATGGCGACTTGTATTTGGAATAAAATATAACATTTCAGCCTAAAGTTTGGGTGAAAATATACTAGCATTTTTATTTCGGCTGTAAAAATTTGTACTCGTTTTGAAATGTTATAAGTAAGCTTGGGTAATTAAATTATTGAATTTATTTTTATTTGAAAATTTTGTTTTATTGTTCAAATAAATTTTGATTGGAAAAGTCGTATAGACGGATATTGTGTACAAATATAAGTTGCGAGTATAGCGAGATACGGGAAGTTGGTAATTTTACATTCGCCATTGTGGACAGTGGGATTCGCAAACGTAATATAACAAATTTTGTGAATTGGTCAAGGAGTCTCGTGAAGGACCTTCGTTCAAGCAAACTCAAGAGGAAACAAAATATTACTCTCAGTCAGTCGTATTAAAAGTCGCACCTTCGCTTTCTGAAACGTAACCCAGCTCTTGGTTTTAAGTTATTTTTTTTAAACGTGGCCATAATTTTTCTTGTTCCCCACCAACCTTTAAACAATAATACCGTAAAGTTTCGGATCTAAAGTTGTGTAAGACATTGGTACCCCTTGTACAGTGGGGTTACCAGATGTTAGTGACCAAATGTACGCTTAAATAAATTCTTGTCAAATGCTTATTTCCCACTCCTCTGAATGAGTCGTCAGAATTGTACAAAGCTATTTCGTACAAACCAAGTTATAACAACTTGTTATCTTGACAAGTACATTTTGATACCAATGTAACCAAACCTTAATATTAATTACTTTAGATTTAAAGATTTAATAATTTTATTTTTGTGTTTACTGGAGATTCATTTAGAATTTACTAAATTTACATAGCATTTGCTAATTTACATAATTGTAATTTTCTTTTAAAACTTAAGTTCGCGGAATGGTCACACAGTTAATTTGATCTAACAAACTTACTTAACTACATACAAAAACATTTCATCATATCTATAAATATGTGGATTGTAAAATAAACGGAAGCTAACATTCTAATCATATGGTTATACAATCCACATAGCTGCCAACATTCTAAAACACACTCTATTTCTCTCTTAACGGTTATTTTTGGCTAAGCATAATCTGCCTACGCACAGAGTTGCCAATTTAGCGCCTTTGTCGCTAGATTAAGCGCTTTTTAACTGTCGAAAAGGCGCATATTTTTTCCTTAGCGCTTTTTTTAAAAAGAGCGCTAAATTCGCGCTTTTATTGATACCCACCATTTTTGTACTTTTATTTGCATACATTAAAATCAAGACACATTAAACCAAAATTTGTTTCCGTTTTGAAAATACTTTACTCTGAAAAGCATTCTATACAAGGAAAGAAGTTTATTTTCTAAAGAAATCCATTTCGTTTCTTAAAACAAGAAAATTCAAAACTAAATAACTGATTTTAACTTATTTTGTTCGTATTAAGTAAAAGTTTCTTAAATAAAGAAACATTTTCTCATGATTAAAAAATTCACGTTTTTGGTATATGATCTAAAATTTCAAGAAGCATTTATTTAATATTAGTCTGATTTTAAAATAGAATCAAGAAACAAAGTTTTTTTTTATAAACTAACTAGTGCTATACGTTTTTATGGAAAAATTTTAGGCTTTTCTTCTGATTTTGTAAAATTAAGAGCAAAGAAAACTTGATTTAAGTAACTATTCTATAGTTGAATGAATTTTTTAGCTGTATTTTAGTAAATTTTAGTTCGCTTTGAGTCACAACTTTTTGCTTATGTTTATATACAATAAGAAATTTTTGGCTTGGACGAGAATAGTGCAAAATTTTCGTGGTTCAAGACATATTTTCTGGTGAATTAGTAAATAATTCTTTCCGTGTATAGTTGAAATTATATTACTTTAATCTTCCTTAAATATCAGAAAAGGCTTTTTAAAAATATTAATGTTTTATTAACACTGCTCGGAAAAAACTAAAAAAAAGTCGATCTAGAGAACTTGATTATGTGATTTTAATTCACTTTAGCGTGCTAAATGCAAATAGTTTATTCAAACACGTCTAGTTAACATTTTGTTTACTGATTTCTTGCTTTTTTTATTCATAATATACCTGGATTTCTGATAAATGATAAAAATACTAATTTGCATGGAAAAATATAATATAAAATATAAAATAATTATTTGTAAAATATCAATATCGTTCTCAAGTTATGATAAAATATATGTAGCATAAATGCCTTATTTCGGTCAAAATATAAGTCTAGCCCATAAAAGAACAAGACATGATAGAAACAACTGAAAACGGATTTGAATTTAGCGCAGTAGTATCTTTGTTTTTCATAAATTTTTATTTAAAACTATTTTTTTAAAACTTGGATCTTAAACATTATTTTTTTTTTAAATTTTATTTAGCGCTTTTTAGCGCTTTTTGATTGAAGACACGGCGCTTTTTGATTAGAAATAGTTCACAACCCTGCCTACGCAAGTCTTCCGGCGCCTGATGACAGCAAACAAACTGTAAGTGTTTATATCCATGTTTATTATATTAGCCATGCTATAATTACACTCTCTTACATTCCAATTTGCAATAAAAATATACATACACACTTTTATCGCAACATAATAATTACATTTAAATGTTATTTTTTTTGTTTTGGTTTTTTTTTTTTAAATACTACTAACTCGCGTTGATTTTGTTTTAAATGTTACCCTACTATACGTATGCAAATCTTTTTTTTTAAATTTTCATTGTTAATACTACTCGTTTAAATAATAATCAGAATTAGTTTTACCATTTTTAATCCCGATTTTAAGGGTGACCATTCTCAAATTAATATCGAGTTTTTTTTTTATATTTAATTACGTCGTAAATTAAACTTAATCTATGAACATAAATATTAAACTTAACTCAATAGCTAACTTAATAAATAAAAATCACATTTATAACGTTTTATATTAAAAAATGAATTAATTTTTTGTTGTTCATTATTATGAAAGGTGAAGTAGGGTTTAAGGGGTAGGTAAAGTTTTTCCATTATTTTGTATTGGGCTGTCAACCAAATCCTAAAGTTTGACCAGGGGTGGCAACTAACATCTTACGCTACACCCCATTCATCTTCACGCTGCACTGCTTTCCTACTACCCCGGTATAGTGTATCGCGTTTGTTTTATTTTATGCTACCTAAAGTTAAGTTCTCCTGTAGCGGTTCAGATAATTAGTTAGATTATCTTTCATTGGGAACCAGAACACCCCCCATCCGACGAGCACGGCCGCATCTATTAGGTAGCCCCGTTCCCAAATAAATACACCTAATCGCAAAGAATCGTTACACAGTTTGAAAAAATTGAATACGGGATTTTGGTTTTTTTTAACCAACTTTGAAACCAACCAAAAATTTATTTTGTTTCTTATAATGTTGTTGTTGTTTCTGTTGTTTAAAAAGAGTGAAACGTTTTTACCTGTTTTTTTTTTGTTTTTTTTTTTTACTTCAAACCTCTTCATCTTTCTTACTGTTGTACTTTTTTAAAGTGTCAAAAAATAGACTGTATGTGTTTTTTGTTGTAGTTCTTATATTTCACATTAGGAAGTGTTGCTTACGATCAAATAAAAAAATGCAAAAAGGCGACAGCATTAAAAAGCGTTAAATATTTCATACAAAATTATGAAAACTTGAAACCAATAACGCGTGTATTATATTTTTGAATGGTTGTCAACATTTTTGTTGGTTAAATAAAAATCAAACAAAAATTTTAATTGAATCAGTAAAAAAATTTGTAGAAATTAAAAAAATTATCAAACAAGCGTTTGTTTGAAAATAATTCGGCAATAATTTTTTCTGTGAAGGTGTTTCCAAACATTACAAAATTACAAAAATCATGATTGGTTGAGCAAACGTGCTATAAGCTGCGAAAAACGTTGATGTCGACGAACTGAATTTTAAGATTCAAAGTGAAATCGCTGGCGAATTAAAGACGTACAAATCGAAAGATTCCGTTACTTCTCAGACCGATGTCGTCAACTATCTACACTGAAAGAATTTTCTTCGCAATACTAACGAATTTTGACATTAATCCCATGAAAAATTGCATTATTTTTTTTAATTATTTTTTTTTCTTTTTTCTTATTTTATTTTACTTTATTTTATTTTTTATTTTTTTTCTGTCTCTGGCGGGATTCGAACATGCAACCTCGGTGCTGATAGACTAGCTCACTACCAGCTAGTCTACCGGGGCAGTGTAGTTTTTGTATAAAAAAACTATGTTTTTTTCTCAATTAAGGGCGCAAATATGAGATTAAATTGTCCATAATAACAATAACAACGTTTATTGAAAGTTTTTGTTTCATTACTATAATGACATTTTTATTGTCATAATGAAAATTTAAATTTATGAAGGCAATTATTGAAATATGTTGTTTTTATAAAAAAATTTTTTGATTTCATAAATTTAATGGCATACATGTAACATTAGATGTATGAAATTATTAAATCTTACATTTTTTAAATAACAATTAAACATTTTTTTAATGAAACTATAATTTTGTATTAAGTTATGAATATAGTTATGTTTGTTTATTGTTTTTTTGTGTTCCCAATTAAAATTTTTTGTTTTACTTGGACAAACTTAAGTTTTCATATATCCAATGAAAATTTTTAACGTAATTACGAAATCTAATGAAGCGATTTTAACGAAAATACTTCATCAAACCTATGAAATTCCATTTAGACAATGAAAATTTTCATTTACCCAAGGAATACTTTTTTATGAAAATGATTCATTAAATATATGAAGCATTTTTCTTTCAGTGTAATCGAAATTTTAAACTCCCTGGAATTTTTCGGATGACCGCCTCATAATCTCCAACTAAAAGTTGGATCGGTAATCCTAATGTTGCGAAATATAAACCAACCACGTCTTTGTAATGGCACCCGACTTACGGTACAAAAAATGATGAATAACGTCATCGAAGCAACAATTCTCAAAGGAAAGTACAAAGGAGAACATTTTTTGATACCTCGGATCTTAATGATTTCAACTAGCATGGCATTCGATTTAAACGCTTGCAGTTTCCAGTAAGGCTCGCATATGCAATGACAATCAACAAATCTCAAGGGCAGTCATTGCGTTATGCGGCATTAACCTTGAGAATTCATGCTTCACGCATGGTCAATTATATATCGCCTGTTCCCGCGTCGGAAGTCCATTATCATTATTTGTTTATGCACAAGACAACCAAACAAAAAATGTCGTAAATCACAGAGCATTGCAATGAACAAAATTATGATATCCTAGCAAAGCAATCTAATAAGTTTTACTTTTTTTACTGGTTACCTGAATATTGATCTTGCCAAAAGTAGGGATAAATCCCTACATGTAGGGTTTTTTGTTACTAAAATAGGAGCGTAGGGAAAATCGGACAGATTTTTTATATTAGCCAAAATGTAGGTATTTTTTCTCATATTGCATTATATACGAAATATTTAATGAAATGGAATTCTTAAGTCCAGAATATATTTTTGGACAAAAAAAGATGAGTACAAATTTCAACTATTGTATTAACATTTAACTTAAGCCCCAATGATATTTTGTATGAGTGTAGAACAATCGCATAAAATTAATTTTCTGAAATTGTGAAACTAATTTGTTTTCAAACATGGATCTGGACACTTTTCGATAAAAATGGTAAAGGAAAAACTATAATGACAAGGTTGTATTTCAAAATTTATCAAAACTGGTTCGGATTTGCTTTGCTCTACCCAATGCAAATGGGGATGCAAAACAATGGAAGAGGCTGCATTAATTTCGAATATACTAATGGTCACTTAAGAAAATTCAGTTCAAAATAAATACATATGTATATTCGGCCATGTCATGGAAAACGAAATCACGTGAAATTGAAATCGACGAAGATTTTCAATTGAATTATTGCAAAAATCAACGCAGCTTTTCCTGAATTCAAAAGAAGTTCAGGTATATAAAAGGAAATATTTTTTTTTTTTGAACTTTGAATACGGGAGAGTTTCAAAATTTGTTCGATTTCATTTTCACGTGACTTTGATGACATGGCCCATTATTTATAAAAAAGCCTGTTGCTTTTGTACCTGAATTAAATTAAAATTATCATATAAATAATATTATTTTTATAAACAAATTTTCTATGAAAGTTTTACTTAAAACCGTTGTTAAACTTAAGAAATGTTTATGGGTATATTCACTCTTATCGTGTTTGGCATATTTTGAAATTTATTTTTTTAAAAAAACCTCTTGTTTTTTAATTGAATTTAATTTAAAGTACCTTAATTTTTTTAGTTTTATTACTTATTTTTGTTGTTAAAGCTTTACTAAACATATGCGAAAGAAATTAGTTTTTTATAACTATTGTTTTTTCTTAGACTTTAATGACTAAAACGCGTAGGGATTTTTGTAGGGAAAATTTTTGCAACGTGTAGGGTAAAATCGGATTTTTTTTAGTATGCGTAGGTATTTTTCAAAAAATCTTCTGGCAACACTGTTGCCAACTAAAATGTAAAAAGAATACTTATGATTCACAGCATATATATACATATCGCTCATTTGCTGCAAGACCGGCATAACTCAAAAAAATCCATTTCGAGATAAATGCATTTAAAGTTTTTAATTTGCTCTAACTACTTAGAAAAAAATAAGACACATTCTCTTCAAACAGGGAAAGTATAAAAGATATAAAGATGAATTTAATACATATAAAGAAAAACAAAGCGAACGATTCTGCATCTCTAACTCCAAAATTTCATTTTTTGAGTTATGCCGGTCTTGTAGCAAATGAGCGATATGTACATTAGACTGGTCGCATCTTGTATGGGTTTTTTTTTTAAATTTAATTGTTTGCGCTGCTTAAAATATTAGGTTTGGTGTAAGAAATCATGATCAAATTTTTCAGTTCAATCCGACGGTGCCTAGCCGTGCCGAGTGGGGCCCAAAGTTTCCCATATTACAAAAAAAAACATCATTTTTATCAGATCTTTATAGTTATACTAGTTGAAAAGCCGAAAATCAAAAATATGGCTTCTTTACGATCTTCCGCAGAGAAAGTACTTAAAGTGTGCCAAATTTCAGCTTCCTATGTCGTCAGATGGCTTCGGAAAGAATAGGACATACATGCCAACATCCTGACATACTAAGAAATTATATATTGTAAAGATAGATTAAAGTATTTGCTGTTTAATATTTTAGTATGATACGAACGAAAGATTTTTAACCTAATTCGGGGTCGCTGAATCCAGTGGTGCTAGCCGTTTTTTTAGGTTAGCTTTGGTTTTCGAGATATACCGGTTTTTCGAAAATTAAGAATGTTGCACAACATATATTCGCGTAACTCAAAAACGCTTTAGCTTATTGAAAAACTAAAAAAAAACCGAAATTCCGCAATAAAATTTACTCTAAGAAAGTTAAAACTTTTTTCTTTATGTTGGCTTTGGTTTTCGAGATATACCGTTATTTCGAAAATTAAGAAGGTTTCACAACATATATTCGCGTAACTCAAAAACGCTTAAGCTTAGTGAAAAACTAAAAAAAAAAAACGAAATTCCGTAATAAAATTTACTTTAAGAAAGGTAAAACGTTTTTCTTATATGCGCAGTCGTTTTAGAAATACAATTTTTTTTTCTGGAAAAAAAATAATTTTTTTATTAAAATTTCGGAATTTTTGTTTTTAAAAATTCATAAAAAAATTGGAAAATGCAGCTATGCTTCTAATTTTGTGCAGACATATAAAAAACAACATTGCAAACAAAACAAGCTAGAAATGATTAAAATCTGTAAACAACTTTTGATTTTATGTATTAACAAAAGACGAAAAATTTTAATTAATTTAAGAATTTTATTAAACCTGTTCAACTAGTATAACTATAAAGTTCTGATTGAAAATATGTTTTTTTTATAATATGGGGAACTTTGGGCATCACCCGGCACGGCTATGCACCGTCGGATTGACCTGAAAAATTAGATCATGATTTCTTACACCAAACCTCATATTTTAAGCAGCGCAAACAATTAATTAAAAAAAAAATTGCGACCAGTCTAATGTAAAATTAAGCAGGTTGCACAACATATGTTCGCGTAACTCAAAAACGCTTTAGCATTTGACTAGTCATACATTTGACCCTTCTTGAGGCATCCTAGGCACTACACGGGCCAAATATAAGAATTTCAATTATACACATATGGCGGTTTAATAAAATTCTTAAATTAATTAAAATTTTTCGTCTTTTGTGAATACATAAAATCAAAAGTTGTGAACAGATTTTAATCATTTATAGCTTGTTTTGTTTGCAATATTGTTTTTTATATGACTCTATAAAATTGGAAGCATAGCTCCATTTTTAAATTTTTTATGAATTTTTAAAAACAAAAATTCCGAAATTTTAATAAAAAAATTATTTTTTTTTCCAGAAAAAAAAATTATGTTTCTAAAACGACTGCGCATATAAGAAAAACGTTTTACCTTTCTTAAAGTAAATTTTATTGCGGAATTTCGGTTTTTTTTTAGTTTTTCAATAAGCTAAAGCGTTTTTGAGTTACGCGAACATATGTTGTGCAACCTCCTTAATTTTCGAAATAACGGTATATCTCGAAAACCAAAGCCAATATGAAGAAAAAAGTTTTAACTTTCTTAAAGTAAATTTTATTGCGGAATTTCGGTTTTTTTTGTTTTTCAATAAACTAAAGCGTTTTTGAGTTACGCGAACATATGTTGTGCAACCTCCCTAATTTTCGAAATAACGGTATATCTCGAAAACCAAAGCCAATATGAAGAAAAAAGTTTTAACTTTCTTAAAGTAAATTTTATTGCCGAATTTCGGTTTTTTTTAGTTTTTCAATAAGCTAAAGCGTTTTTGAGTTGCGCGAACATATGTTGTGCAACATCCTTAATTTTCGAAATAACGGTATATCTCGAAAACTAAAGCTAACCTAAAAAAACGGCTAGCACCACTGGATTCAGCGACCCCGAATTAGTTAAAATTAGTTAAAAATCTTTCGTTCGTATCATACTAAAATATTAAACTGCAAATACTTTAATCTATCTATACAATATATAATTTCTTAGTATTTAAGGATGTTTGCATGTATGTCCTATTCTTTCCGCAACATTCTGAAGCCATCTGATGACATAGGAAGCTGAAATTTGGCATACTTAAAGTATTTTCTCTGCGGAAGATCGTAACGAAGCCAGATTTTCGATTTTCGGTCTTTAAGACCGGCTTTTCATCTAGTATCTGATTGAATAGATGTTTTTTTTTATCATATGGGGAACTTTGGGCCCCACTTGGCACGACTAGGCACCGTCGGATTGAGCTGAAAAATTAGGACTTGATTTCTTACACCAAACCTCATATTTAAAGCAGCGCAAACATTTAAATTTAAAAAAAAAAAAAAATCCCATACAAGATGCGACCAGTCTAATGTACATATATGCAACAATTATAATTGCCGCTTTTAATAACGATAATTAAGATTACTTTGGTCATACCACAAAACTTAAACAAAAGTAAAAATGTATAGTTTTAAGTAAAAATTAGCTCTTTTTCAAATATTTCTCAAAACATGTAAATTTTATTGCTACATGTTTTGTTCAAGTGACCTGAGACACGTTAATGGAGTTGGCAGTTTTTGCCAATGTATGCACACGCATCCTTTTAAAAAAAGTGCAATATTATTTTTGACTAAAAATAACCACAATACTAATTATTCTAAAATGATAAGGTTCAAAAATAATTTTATTTATAAAAAGGCTTTCTAAAAAAAAAAAAATAACTAATTAAATTAAATACTAAGAAAAGTTGTAAAAATTGAATTCGTACATTATGTCTTAAAATCCCATTTGACAAATATCGGTGATCATTTTAACTAATTTCATATAAAATTTATATTTAATTGAAAGGTTCTTAATAAAACAGCCTGAAAAAGTAAATAATGATAAACAATCCGCAGTATCGGTCCTGATTGCAAATGAAAATAATGCACAGGAACCAACTTTATCGAATGAAATCATTTATAATGCTGCTACATCTGAAGATGACGATTCTGAAGTTGAAAGTAGATCGTCAGAAAAGTAAGTAATTTTGTATCCGATAGTATAGCCTATTTTTGTATATTTTTATCTTTCAGAAAGAAAATTTACTTACAAAAAACAAGACGAAACTGGTTGCATAATCCACTGTTCAAAGATTGGATTTTAGTAGATGAACGTGAAAAACGCAAGGTGAAGTGTAAATATTGCAATCAAGAATTGCAATCAAAACTTTCTGTATTAAAGGCACATTCTTTATGTAAAAAACATAAAATCAATTCTAACCCTTTTAAAGGATTGCAAAAGAAAATAAATTTTAATGAGAGTAGTACACTTAAAGAAACTGCAAGAAAGTGCGAGGCTAGAATGGCCCTATATATAGCGTGTCATTCTTCTATTAATCCAGTGGATCATCTCATAAATTGTGAAAAAGAGAATCATAAAGCTGAGCCCATTTCATCTGAATTAACTTTGGGACGGACAAAGTGTACCGCAATTTTAAAAAAAGTTTGGGGTCCTTATTTCAAAAACCAACTAAAAGCAGATATAGCAGAAACTATGTTTAGTTTGATAATAGACGAAGCTACTGATTCCATAAACACAAAGTTTATCGGAATAATAATCAAGTATTACAGTAAAAAAAGAAGAAATATAATTACAACTTTTTTAGCAATGGAGGAGTGTTACGACAGTACCGCGGATGGAATCGTTAAAATAATTAAAAAAGTTCTTAAAGATTTTAATTTGTCTATTGAACAATTATGCGGTTTGGGAACAGACAATGCACAAGTAATGATCGGCGCACACAATAGCGTCCACAAAAAATTACAGGATTTGAAATTTAATAAATATTTGACACTTGTGCCATGCGCGTGCCACTCTTTGCAGCTCGCAGTAACACATGCGGTTTCCAAATCATTTTCACCAAATTTAGAATATATGTGTAACGAAACATATTCATGGTTTTCAAAATCACCAAAACGACAACATCTATATAAAAACATTTACAAAGCCATCAATAATGAAAGAGACCCCCTTAAAATTCCTCGCCCTTGCCCCACTCGGTGGATGTCAATAGAAGTTAACATTCAAAGAATTTGTGAACAGTGGTTGGAACTTCAAACTCACTTTGGAATAGTAAAGGTTAACGAAAAATGTTATGCTGCTCAAATTTTACATGATCTATACAAAGATGAAACACTTTTTTTATATGCAACATTTCTAAAAAATATTTTAAAAGAAACTCAATCTACTAACAAGGCTTTACAGGCTCAAACCAACGATGCCTTAAAAATTTTAGATGATTAATTTTTCCTTGTGAAAGTTATAGCTGGAAAAATATACATAAAAGAAAAGCTAATGGACATAGTTTTGGGAGATGAAAAAGGTTTTGATGACTTTTTATTACCAAATCCATACTTAGGATACGAATTCGAAACATTATTAAAAAGCAAAATAAATCAAAATGCAATTACTTCTGAAGAAGAAGAAAAGATAAGAAAAGTATGTAAACATTTTTTAAAAGAGCTGGTCAGTGAACTAAAATCTCGGCTTCCCAAAAATATTACTATTTTGAAAAAAATTTCAACATTTTCAATAGATAATACTCTGAAACAAATAAAGGATCCCATAATTGAAATTTTAAATGAAATGAATTTTTGCGCTGCTGAAATAGAAATTATTCAAAGTCAGTGGAGCTATATAACTGAACAGGTGTGGGATATAAACATGAATACCACCGAATTCTGGATTCAAGTGCATAATTTTAAAAACTCCATTAATGAAAATCCCTTTAAAAATTTGTCAAGCTTTGTACTGTCCCTTTTAGTTTTGCCATTTTCAAACGCAGAAGTAGAGCGTTTATTTAGTTTATTGGGCTTAATAAAAAGTAAACTTCGAACTAGAATGAAAACAGAACTGTTATGTTCAGTTATACGCATAAAAGAAGGCGTAAAATTAGATAACGTTTGTTGCCACACTTTAAACATATCGGACGATATTGTGAAAAAAATCGGTTTATCAGAAAAGTACCAAAATGAGTTGGTATATGAGGAAGACGAAAATGACATGATTGAAATGTTAAATAGTTATAACAACTTAATTTAATATACATTTATTAAATTATAACATTAAAATAAGTGTTAATATTAATGGAAATTGTTTATTATATTAATGAAAATTTATGTAACTAAACTAGCACTTTTGATGAATTTCATGTAAAAATCGAGATGCATTGAACCCGACCCCCTCAGATATCGATGAAATTTTGTTCATAGCTAAATTTGATCAATACAAACAAACTCTCATTTTTAGAAATGACTGTTTTGCGATTTTTTGGGCGTGACACAGTGGGAACGTTTTCGAAAAAACGCGAAAATGGTCGAAAAGAGCTCCATTTAAACTACAATAACTCAGAATCGGCTAAACCGATTTCCATGATCTAGGTATCATTAAAAAGATATTTTAACAGGCTTTATGACACGTTTAAAAAAAAAAAAGAAATACACTGTAAAAAAATTTATAACAAAAAAAAAATTTTTAACTGACGAAAAAACCAAAAAGATCAAGGGTTTTTTTAAAGTGTATTAATTTTTTAGAAAGGTTTATCCTTCATCTATACCATATCAAAAAATAAAAATGGGTTCTTTTTTAGTTTTTTTTATATAATTTTTTAAGTAGTGTCACTTCTAGTAATTGCCCTTATATTTTATAACAAAAAAAAATTTTAGGTAACGAAAAACCAAAAAAGATCAAGGATTTTTTTACAGTGTATTACTTTTTTAGAAAGGTATTTCCTTCACCTATAACATATCCAAAAAGTAAAATGGGTTCTTTTTTATTTTTTTTTTTTTAAATAATTTTTTAAGTAGTGTCACTTCTAGTAGTTGCCCTTATATTTTATAACAAAAAAAAATATTAGGTAACGAAAAACCAAAAAAGATCAAGGATTTTTTACAGTGTATTACTTTTTTAGAAAGGTATTTCCTTCACCTATAACATATCCAAAAAGTAAAATGGGTTCTTTTTTATTTTTTTTTTTTAAATAATTTTTTAAGTAGTGTCACTTCTAGTAGTTGCCCTTATATTTTATAACAAAAAAAAATATTAGGTAACGAAAAACCAAAAAAGATCAAGGATTTTTTACAGTGTATTACTTTTTTAGAAAGGTATTTCCTTCACCTATAACATATCCAAAAAGTAAAATGGGTTCTTTTTTATTTTTTTTTTTTAAATAATTTTTTAAGTAGTGTCACTTCTAGTAATTCCGCAAAATTCTGAATAAAAAAATCAATCACCCCTATTATGAAAGCCGACGTCGACACAAGTCGACGGCACCTGAACAGTAATGATATTTTCTGAGTCGTTGTTGACAATTATCGATGACTATTGACAGTCAATTGATATTTTCTAAGGCGCTTTTAAGTCGACGTCGAGTAGTATTATCCCCGTTTTAGTCGACAGGAAATTTTGCGACGACTCAAATGAAAGTTAAAGAAGTTTTAAATGAAATGTAAACATATTTATTGAAAACGCTTAAAATAAAAAAATGCAAATTTAAAAGAAGTTGTGGGCACAAATTTTATTAGTAAATTTAACGCGAAAATTGCGAAAGTTCGGAAATGTTTCCTAAAATAGCGAAAATGTCCAATTTAACACGAACACCTCAAAGAGCCAGAATTGCGAAAATTCGGAAACATTTGCAAAAATAGCGAAAATTCTCGAACATTTTTAATATATAAAAAAAAGCCATAAAATTGATTAAAGTCCCTTAAACTGTAACGAATGGCAAAAATTCGGTGAAAATTGCTCAATTAACGGAAATTCGCAAAAATTTGCTAACAGCGGCATGAAAGAAAAGTCTTATATTTATTAATAAACATTAAAGCTATAAAGAATCAGAAAACTTACAGTAAAAATATCTTTTATCAAAAACATTCCAAAAATTCGAGAAAAAATAAAAAATTGGAAACAAACTCTACACTTTATTTTAAAAAGTTAAATCGGTTAAAAAAACATGTCGGAAAATAGCATAAATAGCGTTAAAAAGTAAGTGAAGAACAAAAAAAAAAAAAAAAATAATTGGAGATGGGATTTTTTTTTGTCAAATTTTCGATAACTAGTCGACGTCGACACAACATTCTTATAAAATACCAAACTAACGTCGAAGTGATGTAGTCGTCGCCTTGATGTGACAAAAATTAAAAATTAATGTCGACGTCGACAACGCCTTACATAATAGGGGTGAATGTATTCTTCATAATAATTTTCTATTTTGTCATAAACATTTATTATTTTACCCATAATAAAGAGAAATATATATAGAACAAAAAAATTGTTGCCCTTTTCATTCCAAAGATTTTTTCAGGTCTATTTTTTCTTCCTCAGGTAGACACCATGTGCCAGAACTAAGGGCTCAAAATATGTACCATACGAAGGGTTAACATGTAAAATAAATAAACGTTGTCCCAGGAAAATTATGAATATGTTTTAACCGCAAAAAGTTCTTGCTTGCCTTAAAAAATGCTATATAATTGCACCTGATGAACGTAACGAAGTTCATAATTATAAACAGTTTCGAGAAGCCAAGATATCCCATTAAAATTTTTACGCGTATATTTTAAAAATTTGAGTGAATATGAATTCAAACAATAAGTACAGATGCATAAAAATATCTAATAAGTGTTGCGCTTCGCTTCGTAAAATAAGTGAAAACGAGGCTGCAAATATAATTGAATATTTTCCAGCTGTCGCCAACATTCATTGTAGCCGTATTTGCGAAACTTGCCGGAATACACTGAGAAAAGCGCGCAGTCGTAATGAATCCAACGGGGAGCAAAATGAAGTCTCAAATTATTTACCAACAACGCCCAGCGATGAAATTAGCGAAGAATTGAAAGAACTTCCAACTTGTACCAGCCGTAATGCAAACATCGAAAGGACGGAAGTCATTGAAAATATAAATGATCATATTATTCCTCATCTACCAAACCAAATGTCGCCTCTTAAAAGGAAATATATGAAACGAGGTGCATACAGAAATAGAAAATCACTGCAAAATTTCGAAAATATAGCAGATTCACTTGGAGCTGATCCATTATCTGATTTGTCAGCGCAACTTGAAAACGTCAAAGCCATTTGCGAAGAAATTTTGGAAAACATCAAATATCAAATAGAGAACAGCTCAAATCTTTTGGAAAAGCAAAAACTTTTATCTCTCTTACCAATCAATATGAGTCACGCAGAAATTAAAGATCGTTTTGGGGATGATATATCTCACGATTGTATCAAAAAAAGTAAAGATATCCAAAGGAATAAAACGAAGTTTGCAGATATCAATCTTTTTAAAATGAGCAGACGTAGTTTACCAACCGAAACTCTAAGCATAGTCAAGTTATTTTATGAAGATGATGAAATTAGCCGAATGATGCCTGTATCGCAAGATTCAATTACTGTTAAACAAGGAAACTTACGTGAAAAAGTTCAAAAAAGACTGATGTTATCTTCACTACGCGAATCTTACTACGAATTTAAAAAAAAAAACATCCCATGGCCAAAGTGGGTTTTACAAAATTTACAATGTTAAGGCCAAAAAATTGTATGAAACTTGGAGTTGGAAACCAGCAAAATATCTGTGTATGCACATTGCATCAGAATATGAAATTGATGTTTGAAAAAAGTGGCTGAAAATCAATTTGTATGGAAGGAGAATGCACATTTACCGACTACAAAGATGTTCTCAAATTCGTTGTTTGTCATGGTGACATAGAAAAAAGCGAGTGTTGCGTTTCAATGTGTGGTCACTGCTTTAAAAATTTAAATAATCTAAAAACGCATATGCTAAAACATTTTGAAAATAACCAAACTGAAGAAATAATATACAAAAAGTGGAATACAACGATTAGATGTGTTCTGGAAACGTTAACCACCAACCCAGAATCATTTGTCAGCGATTTTACTGAACACATCAAAGTTCTGATTCCGCATCATTTCATAGCAAAGCGACAATCTGAATTTATCAGCAATAAAAGAGCGGCGCTGTTATCAGGAGAAATGTTAATTCAAATGGACTTTGCTGAAAATTATGCATTTCTTGTACAAGATGCCGTGCAAGGATACCATTGGAATAATGATCAGGCTACAATACATCCGTTCGTTATTTATTACAAAGGTAATTATTTTAATATTTTGGTATTAGTAAACAAATCCATCCACACTCATCAAAATATTTAAAAATTTTTATTTATTTGTTTTTTTCCTTTGTTTGTTTATTTTTAGATAACGATAAATTAACTCATAAAAGCTTCGCCATAATATCTGATTGCAATACCCATGATAGTATAGCAGTTCATCTATATATTTCAAAAATTATACAGTTCGTGAAGGCCAATATAACCAACAATATTAATAAAATCATTTACGTATCAGATGGTGCAGGAGCACAATATAAAAATAAATATAACTTCATTAATTTATGCCATCACAAATCTGATTTTGGGATTGACGCTGAATGGCACTTTTATGCTTCCAGTCACGGAAAATCTGCATGTGATGGAATCGGAGGAACATTGAAGAGAGGTGCTCGAAATTATAGTATTGCAAATAAAAATGAAATCCAGACAACGAGGCAACTCTATCACTGCGCATCAGAAACATATAAGACCACCATACAAGTTGCTTACGCAGATGCTGACGAATACAACAACGTTAAAGAAAAGCTATTTTCAAGATATAAAGAAGCTAAAACTATAACAGGAACTCAAGGCTTTCATTCATTCATTCCGATAAATGAAACTTTTGTACATGTGCGCAGATATTCTGACTGTGCCAAATTTGAGCAGCGCAAAATTTCTTACAAATAATTAACTTAAAAAAAATTTAAATAAAATAAAACACAAATTAATAAAAACATGGCAAATAATATAAACAATTGTTGATGGCTTTTTATTTGTAAACATTTAAAAAATGTTAGAATTGTTGAACTATTTTGTGAATGTGACCAGATATTTTCGCTGTTATTCGAATTATTTCGAAAACTTTCGGTACGTATTACTAGAAGTGACACTACTTAAAAAATTATATAAAAAAAACTAAAAAAGAACCCATTTTACTTTTTGGATATGTTATAGGTGAAGGAAATACCTTTCTAAAAAAGTAATACACTGTAAAAAATCCTTGATCTTTTTTGGTTTTTCGTTACCTAATATTTTTTTTTGTTATAAAATATAAGGGCAACTACTAGAAGTGACACTACTTAAAAAATTATTTAAAAAATAAATAAAAAAGAACCCATTTTACTTTTTGGATATGTTATAGGTGAAGGAAATACCTTTCTAAAAAAGTAATACACTGTAAAAAATCCTTGATCTTTTTTGGTTTTTCGTTACCTAATATTTTTTTTTTGTTATAAAATATAAGGGCAACTACTAGAAGTGACACTACTTAAAAAATTATTTAAAAAAAAAATAAAAAAGAACCCATTTTACTTTTTGGATATGTTATAGGAGAAGGAAATACCTTTCTAAAAAAGTAATACACTGTAAAAAATCCTTGATCTTTTTTGGTTTTTCGTTACCTAATATTTTTTTTTTGTTATAAAATATAAGGGCAATTACTAGAAGTGACACTACTTAAAAAATTATTTAAAAAAAAAATAAAAAAGAACCCATTTTACTTTTTGGATATGTTATAGGTGAAGGAAATACCTTTCTAAAAAAGTAATACACTGTAAAAAAATCCTTGATCTTTTTTGGTTTTTCGTTACCTAAAATTTTTTTTTGTTATAAAATATAAGGGCAATTACTAGAAGTGACACTACTTAAAAAATTATATAAAAAAAACTAAAAAAGAACCCATTTTTATTTTTTGATATGGTATAGATGAAGGATAAACCTTTCTAAAAAATTAATACACTTTAAAAAAACCCTTGATCTTTTTGGTTTTTTCGTCAGTTAAAAATTTTTTTTTTGTTATAAATTTTTTTACAGTGTATTTCTTTTTTTTAAACGTGTCATAAAGCCTGTTAAAATATCTTTTTAATGATACCTAGATCATGGAAATCGGTTTAGCCGATTCTGAGTTATTGTAGTTTAAATGGAGCTCTTTTCGACCATTTTCGCGTTTTTTCGAAAACGTTCCCACTGTGTCACGCCCAAAAAATCGCAAAACAGTCATTTCTAAAAATGAGAGTTTGTTTGTATTGATCAAATTTAGCTATGAACAAAATTTCATCGATATCTGAGTTGGTCGGGTTCAAAATTTCAGTTTTATCTCGATTTTTAAATGAAATTCATCTTTTATTTCTTATTGTAGAACAATTTAGCACTTTTTTTTTGTCGATTTAGCACTTTAAATTTGAATTCCTCTGGCAAGCCTGGTCGTCAGAATGTTACTTTAAACCAGGGATGTCAGCGCCTTGCACAATTGTGCAAATTAATTCACATGTACGCTTACGCTCTTTTATTTTGCGAGCGTAAAATATAATTGTTTACTGAGAAACACTCTCATTCAGCGGGAAATATCGCAAATATTGCAAGGCCTGTTTTGAGGCCTCTAAATATATTTATGTATATAAATAAATATACAATAACTGTATGTAGGTACATCTTTTTTTTTGTTTTATTATCTTTTTTATTTTATTTATTATCTATGTTTTTGTTTTGTTTTATTTCTGTTTTTGACATTGTACAATGATTTTAAAACAGGGATTTCCATTTCTTTGCACAATTGTGCAATTGTGGTTATTTTTTAAGAAAGAATTTTAAAATTTTATAAAAATATATATGTAAAGTGAATCCTAATCAACAAAAATTTCAAATTTTCAAAATAATTGTTTTGCATTTAAGCTAACGATATGTGTTTTGTTCGTGAAAAAAATTCGTTGATGCCTGTAACAGGGTCCCTTTTTCTTTCGTTAAAAAGACGTACCTAAATGCAGAAATTATTAAGAAAAGAAAAAGCCACAAGAATTTGTTGGTATTTTGTGATTGTAAAAATATTTTTGTTTCTGTACCAATCGCGTCGGTGGGTTCTTTTTTTTTTTGAAAACTCTTTTCTTAAGTAGGTAAAAATATTTAAAAAACAAGGTAAAAAAGTCTTGTTTTGCTACAATTTATGTGTAAACCTATACACATAAAAGCAAATGTGACAGCAGGTAAAATTTTTGGGTAAGAAGATGTGTTTTATTGATGTATTAATGAAACTTTATTGTTTCGCACTATTTTTATTGCTTACTTTTTTATGCTACAATTATATGACCGAGTCTAAAGAGTAAACCTTACTACTTTATGGTATTTATTTAACGTAACTTTGACCTGTTATAATGACTTTATACATTTTTGCAGGCAAACTCAGGTGCGCATTTGGTATTTTGTAAAAAGTTATGATATACCATTAGCTAGAATTAAAATGTATGCACAGATGTTTGAAGTATGAGTAACCCAACACCGTGAATACCCTTGCTATTTTACTTACCACTATGAATACCCTAACTTTTAACTAAAATAACTTTCCATAACTCAACATTTTTCGATAATTGTATTATTATTTATTGCTTTTAAGTCTTTATAGCAATAAATGTAAGTTAACTTTAAATGGTCTGATGAAAAATGAATGGAAAGCATGAACTATATTTCCTCGCATAATGCTGGCCCTGGTGTTTGCATCGCCCTTTCATGAAAATGTTTTGTAAGTTTTAATACCTTACCTGATTCCCAACAATTTAATCGAACATAGATGACCCTTAGAAAAGGTCTTTAATAAGGCCTCGCAATAGGCCTCGCAACCGCATATTTCGCCCGCTGGGCATGTAAGAGATAAGAGTAATCTCACCAACACAATCATAATTGACATCACTGCTTTAAACCATTGATGTCAAATTCATTCAATTTCATAGCACAATTGTGCTGGCTCAAAAATCACACACATTCTTACGCTCTTTCATTCATTCGTCGATTTGCCAGCAACGAAAGCACATGTATAGCGGTTGTTTTGTTTTTTGTTTTTTTTTACTACCCAAAAAACCATACGTGCAAGAAAAGAACAATTATGTGTGAAAAATATTTTATGATGTTGAATGCTTTTGGCAACATGCAATGTGTTTTATGTTACAAAACATTTAAAGAAAGAAGAGAGTATGTATTGAAAAGGCATTTTAATTCTTTTCATAATGCAATCAATAAATTTAATGATAGGGAAAGGGATATGCTTTTTAATGAAAAAAAGAAATCTTTTTTAGAAAAATTAAGACTATGGTTGTTTAAGACAGACAAAAGTCCGGTACAAAATTTAGGAGGGAAAAAATTAAAAACCGAGTTATCAACCTTGATAAGCTTGGATATCGTAGGGCATGGAAGACCTTTTTCTGATGGGTTGTTTATAAAAGATCTTTTAATAAAGGTTTTGAAAAAACTTAATTACAATGAAACGTTAATGAAATCTGTTCCATTGTCCCGCAATAGCATTGTGCAACGCACTGTCGAAATAGCTGCATCTTTAGAATATGCAATTACAGAAAAATTAAAAAACTGCGAATTTTATTCCCTGTGCTTAGATAAAAGCACCGACATTAATGATCTTTGCCAACTAGTCATTTGCATTCGATCCGTAGATGCTAATTATAATGTTTTTGAGACAATGTACTCGCTTGAAAGCTTTTATGAAAGCGTAACAGGAAAATTGTTATTCGATGTCGTCAATGAAAAACTAATTTCTGTTGTAGACAGTAAACGATTTGCAGGAATTTGTACGGATGGTGCTAATGTCATGATGGGCAAATACGAAGGTTTCGTTGGGCAATTAAAAAAGAATGGATTTTCAGTAGAAAATTTTCATTGCATTATACATCAGGCTGCGCTTGCATCAAAATTTTTAACAGACTACCCCGCTATGAAAACAGCAGAGCGCATAATTAATAAAATACGTGGTGGACATCATTCACTTACACACAGAAAGTTTGTAAGATTTTTAAAAACTAGAAACGCTGCTCACCATGACCTTAAAATGTTCACAGAAGTTCGTTGGCTTAGTCGAGGTGATTGCTTAAATAGACTATTTGATCTAAGGGAAGAAGTGACACAATTTCTCGAGTTGGAAAACATAGAAAAAAGCGAAATACAACATTTAAAAAACAATGAATTTATTTTAGATTTAGCATTCTTGGCAGATACAACTAACTTATTAAATATTTTTAACCTAAAACTCCAAGGATACGAAAAAAATTTACTTGATATGTCCAAAATACTTTTCAACTTCAAAACTGAACTATTTTTGCTACTAGCTCAAATTAAATCTGAAGATTATTCAAATTTTCCCAAAACTTCACTTATTTACGTCAAACAGAATCACACTAAACAACATGATCATGTGTCAGTATTTGAAACACTGTTTTATAATTTCCAGGATCGGTTTAAAGATTTTGAAAATGTGGAACCATTGCTTGAGCTTTTCGAAAACCCCTTTAATTGTGACATAAGCAATTACGAGTTTAAAATACAATCAGAGGTAACAATACTTCGCAGCGAATTAAAAGCTCCAGATAAAATTAGAACCGATGAGTTCTGGAAGAATTTAGATGGTTCAATATATCCCGAGCTAAAAAAAAACTCTTTGAAGTGTTTATCATTTTTCCCTTCAACTTACATCTGCGAAAAAATTTTTTCAGATTTAAAATTTATTTGCTCAAAGCAGCGCAATAAAATAAGCTCATCACATTTAAAAAATGTTCTGTTAATTAGAAATTGCAACAAAAGTATTATTAGAGGTGATTCCTCCTGGTCCTAAATATAGCCACAACATAAATATATTGAATACGTGTTTGCTTAAAATTTCGTATGAATAAATGAATTATTTTTTTTTATGCTGCAATTTTTTCGACAAAGAAAAAATCCCTTAATTTCCAATAGCTTTTTGTCTATAAATTTAACAAAAGAGTTATTACGCTCTAAAGAAAAAATCGCTATATTTTTAATATTTTTTTCCTCTTTATTTTGTATTTTTTTTTGATCGAGTTGTATATAATATTTTTATCTATAAAAAAGCTTTTAACGAAATTTTCGTTTTCCAGTTTAGTTATATCTCGCTTAAGAAATGGCTAGTTGGGTAATTGTAACTTTTTTTTTACTCACAAATACAACTACATTTAATTTTTGACATCAATGCTTTAAACTCAACATGTGGTACGCACATTTAAATAATAATAAATACATACATGTGAGCGATCCTTTTTCTTTGCTGTTGTAAACAACAGAGTTTTAATCTCCTATTGTTGTAATAAATAGTAATGCGTTTATAACGATAGTTTAATCTTTTGTTTATTTAGGCTGCATGTATGTGTTATTGTTATTTATAAAATCTAGTAGGTAGGAATATTGTTATTGTTTTAGTAATAAGAATTTTAGTATTTAAGGAAAAAATATTAGTAAATAAATTGAGTTCTATTTTATATTCAAACAAATAAGTGTGTACAATTCAATTCCTGCGGAAATTAACATTTTGGTGACCCCGACGTGATGTAATTGAGAAGTTAAAACCAAACTTAAAATTATCACGAGAAGAAAGGAACAGGCCTGTCCAATGCTCTGAGTGCTTTGGCTCAGGGCAATGTTAACGAGCGGAAAAGAGCTCCGACCAACTTTTCTCACTCTTCAGCAGTCAACACAAGGCATTCTTTTCATGTAACAAGAATGATTGGAAATGTCGGAAAATGTGTTTAAGTGATCAACTGCAATAATTCAAGGAAGAAATTAATTATACTGGCTCCCGAAGGTGCAGTAATCAGACTGGCTCCCAAAGGTGCAGTAATTAGACTGGCTCCCGAAGGTGCAGTAATTAGACTGGCTCCCGAAGGAGATAATTAGCCACGCTTTTCGTTATTGTGTATACACATGTGTTGAGTTTAAAATAAGATCTGGTGTACACACATCATAAACAAGATTACAATCTTGCAAGGTCGCCAGAATGTTACTTTAAACTCAACATGAGGTACGCACATTTAAATAATAATAAATACATACATGTGAGCGATCCTTTTTCTTTGCTGTTGTAAACAACAGAGTTTTAATCTCCTATTGTTGTAATAAACAGTAATGCGTTTATAACGATAGTTTAATCTTTTGTTTATTTAGGCTGCATGTATGTGTTATTGTAATTTCTAAAATCTAGTAGGTAGTAATATTGTTATTGTTTTAGTAATAAGAATTTTAGTATTTAATGAAAAAATATTAGTAAATAAATTGAGTTCTATTTTATATTCAAACGAATAAGTGTGTACAATTCAATTCCTGCGGAAATTAACAACATGTTTATAACGCAAATAATAACAACAGCTATGGTTGTGCGTTGCAAAAAGTATGGTTATTACTTATACTTATGCACGGCAATATCTTCACGCAACCACATTCAGTAAACAAAAATACATGAATATTATGCAGATGTTATTCAATACCCATGAATGTGATTGGTTATCTTCCATACAAATTAAATATCCATGTTTAAAAAAAATACCTTCAGTATTTTTGGCACTTCTGTGTAAAAATGAAAAAAAAAACAAGTTAGAGTGATATATTCGGCTGTGCCGAATTTTTGATACCCTCCACCGACACTTCGAATGTTTTAGGACTAATATCTGTATGATGTCTATTTATTATTATAATCTTTGTAAAAACAGACATCTGCATTAAAATTTGTTGCGGTTTAGACCTATTTAAAATTATTGATCGACAATCACAATCAATTTTAAAAAGTTTGAGTAGAATATCAGTTTAAGATGAACTTAAAGGATTTTCAAGAGAACAAATTATATAAAAGCCATGGTAAGCTATGAACCAATCATCCCAAATTCTGCAGAACGATTTCTGGTATTAAAAAACATACATTTCAATACAGCGGTGCAATTAGTTTAAGCGTTTGCAGTAAATTTCAAAAGGCTGCTATGAAGCTAAACTGGAAGAAAGTTTACCGCGTATTTAATTATTTTACCAGAGTGGGCTTTATATGAGGCCTATGGTAAGCTATGCACCGATCTTCACCAAATTTCACAGTGTCATTTCTAGTTCTATAAAACTGTGATGTATCAAATTTTGTTATGATAGCGTTATTTTTTACGTTTTTAGGCGTACTAAGCTGTTTTCCGGGAGTAAGGTAAATTATGAACTGATCTTCACGAAATTTCACAGTCTTATTTCTAGTCCTGCAAAACTTATATGTTCCAAATTTTGTTATGATAGCATTATTTTTTACGTATTTAGGTTAACTAAGCTGTTTTCCGGGAGTAAGGTTTATATGGGGCCTATGGTAAATGATGGATCGTTCTTCACAAAATTTTAAAGTCTTATTTCTCGTTCAATAAAACTGTGATGTACCAAATTTTGTTATGATAGCATTCTTTTTTACGTTTTTAGGCGTACTAAGCTGTTTTCCGGGAGTAAGGTTTATATGGGGCCTATGGTAAATTATGGACCGATCTTCACGAAATTTCACGGTCTTATTTTTAGTTCCAAAAAATTTTGATGTACCAAATTTTGTTATGATAGCATTATTTTTACGGATTTAGGCGTACTAAACTGTTTTCTGGAAGTAGGTTTTATATGGGGCCTATGGTAAATTATGGACCGATCTTCACGAAACTTAACAGTTTCATTTCTAGTCCTATTTAACTGTGACGTGCAAAAATTTGTTATGATAGCATTGTTAGTTAGGGTTTTAGGCTTACTATACTGTTTTCCGGGAGTAGGGCTTATATGGGGCCTAGGGTAAATCATTGACGGATCTTCAAGATATTTTACAGCGTTTCCGAATTTCCAGTTAAATAAAACGAACTGTTGCGAAATCTTATATCATTCTGTGCATTTTTCCACCATTTATGTTAGTTTTTGTAACAAAATTATCAATTGTTTTTAGGTGGTGGTTCCACATTTTGATTCATAGCTCAGATCCTATTGAACCGATTTTGCTGGATTTCAATCCCAAACTGCTTAGGATAACTACAAACAATTTGACACCAAGTTTGTTTATTTCTTTTGAGTTTTTCGAAAGTGAGCGTGTTTTCAACAGACGGACAGACGGACGGACATGGCTAAATAGACTTAAAATTACTCAAGGACCCAGAATATAAATACTTTATAGGGTCTGAGATGAATAATAAAAAAGTTTCACACGGAATGACAAACTTAATATACCCTCTTCACAACTAATTGTGGTGGAGGGTATAAAAATGTTAGCAAAAATGTGCTTTGATCACTAGGCAGGTATGGGACTATGTACATATTATTTATGATATTTAAAATAAATTTGTCCGTAACATCAGCAGTTACTATGTAAAACTACACATAAGCTATACATTTTTATAAAAAATAGGACCACGAGGGGTGAAAAGGAGCAATTTCTGCTCTCCGAAGCTATCTGACAGATTTTAATGAAATTTAAAACATAGATAGATTCATATTTATATAGACACTTGAGCTATGTATTTAAAAAAAAAATAACGAGGGGAGATAGGGGGCAATTTAGTCCTATCCAAAACTATCCAACAGATCTTAATGAAATTTAAAACATAGATAGATCCATATTTACATAGACACATAAGCTATGTATTTTTTAAAAAATATGACATAGGGGACAATTTCTGCCTCTCCGAAACTGTTTAATAGATTTCAATAAAATTTAAAAAATATAAAGATTTTTATTTATTTGGACACAGTAGCTATGTATTTTTTTTTTCAAACTATGACCACGAGGGACAAATTACATGTACGTTTTTGATCGAATATTCACCCTTATTGTGTTTGGCGTATTTAAAATACAGAAAATATAATAAAATAATATAAAATTTTATGGATTGAATGAGGAATTAGTGAAGTTTATATTTATAGTGTAGTATGTAGTTTTTATTAATTTTAATTTCTTTTATTATCAATTTTTAACGTTTAGTGCTATAATTTTATACAGTACAGTGAACGGTTTTGTTTAATATTAATTAAAATTTAGTACCGCCTAAAAATATGTATATACTTTGACCGCATTTAGACTATGCAATTAACGCCGAGTTTTTTTCTATTTTCTTTTAAAGAAGTTGCTACGAAACTGTTTTTACATTTACATTTACATTTTTTTCATGCATTGTGTTAAAAAAAATTAAAAAAAAATTTGTTAAACAGCAATTGTAAGACACATGCACAGAAACATGTGACATGAAAAGTTGACAAGTCAGATGTAAAAAACATGTCATGTTCCAACCTATGCTATGTGCGCATGACAGCGACAAGTGGCTCTACGATTGACGAAATAAAATGGCCGAGAAACAAAAAATGTGCTTTTCAATTTAACAATTCATTTTATTGTAAAAAAAATAGTATAAAGTAAAAAAAAAAAAAAATTAAAAAAACTAAATTTAACAGTAGTAAAAAAATAGTATTGTAATAAAGTTACAGGTTAAGTTGCCAGACACTACAAAATAAAATCGTAGCTACAAGTGAATGTTTAAAGTAAACATATGCTAACATATTCAACACTCCTCCTCATTCACTTCAAGTTACATTTAACACGAAAATAGTTGTGCTTATTTGCTGGCAATGGCTTTGTTAAAACATCGGCTATCATTTCTTCTGTGGGGCAATAGATACACGTTATAATACTTTTCTTTACTAGGTCCTTCGTCATTTTGTATTTGGTATCCATATGCTTTGTTCTGAAAGAGAATTTATCATCATTCAAAAGACGTATGGCGCTTTGGTTGTCGTTGAAAATTATAGTTGCTACGTTTACGGGTAAATGCATATCTTCTAAAATTTGTCTTATCCATTTAGCTTCTTTAGCAGCTTCCGATAAGGAGATATACTCTGCTTCACAGGTTGATGAAGCGACAAGGGTTTGCTTTTGGCAGGACCACGATATTGTACCTCCGTTTAAGAAAAATATTCACCCACTGTTAGATTTTCTATCAATCCTTTCTTCTGCCCAATTCGCATCAGCATACCCAACTAACTTTTGTTCGTTACTTGTGTTACTTAAATTTAATTTAAGATCAGCGGTCGATTTTAGGTATTTTAATACGCGTTTACATTGAAGCCAATCTTCGGTTGTTGGTTTTGAAACCTTTTGGGCTAAAGCGCTGACTGCTGCTGAAATGTCTGGTCTGGTATTAACAGAGATGTATAAAAGATGTCCAATCAACTTGCGGTATTGACTATTGTTTTCAAGATATGTGCAGTTTTCTTCCTTTCCATAACTAAGCTCCATAGGGGTTTTAGCTGGTTTTGCATCTTGCAACTGGAATTCTCTCAGTGTTTTATTTATATAGTTAGATTGACAAAGTTGGAAATTATCGCTCAGGTCCTTTGAAATTTCGATTCCTAAATAATGTTTAATCTGGCCTAAATTCTGTACTTCAAAATGATTAGATAGTTGCTTTTCAATATAGTGCAATTGTTCGCTAGTGTGGCAAGCCAAAATCAAATCATCAACGTAAACAATAATGTAACATAGAGCTCCAAATGTTTTACTAATGTACAGGCATGAATCATTAATACTTTGTGTAAATTGTGACTTTAAAAGAACTTCATGAAGAATGGTATTCCAAGACCTTGCAGCCTGTTTTAGTCCATAAATACTTTTCTTTAACAAGCATACCAAATTATCATTTTTGTCTTGAAAACCTTGAGATTGCTTCATATACACCGTTTCAGATCATTTTCCATTTAAAAATGCCGTTTTTGCGTCTATGTGATTAACAATCATATTTACCTTAACAGAAATTGATAGCAAAATTCTAAACGTTGTATGAGAAACTACAGGGCCGAAAATTTCATCATAATCGAAAACCCCTGAGCAACGAGACGAGCTTTAAAACGACTAATTTCACCATCCGCATTTCTCTTTACTTTATAAATCCATTTACTCCCTATAGCTGATCTATTTTCAGGAAGTTCTACGAGCTCCCAGGTATGATTCTTTTCAATCGATTCTATTTCATCTTGCATCGCGGCTAACCATTGTGCTTTCTCATCGCTATCAATAGCTTCCTGATATGTCTTAGGTTCTTTAATTTCTTTAGTTATACATATTTCTTCTATTAACCTTTTAGTCTTTTTACCCTTAGTTGTTCTTTCAGAAACTCTTATGTCAGGTGAAATTTGTTCTGCTTCTTCAAACTTAATGTTATTACTTTGTTCATTGATATTTTTATGTTCTACAATTTTATTTTCAGCACAATTAACATTTGTGTCAATATCATGAGGATTATTAATTGTTATTGGTTCAATTTCTGAGCGTTTTGAACTCTCCTCCTCAAACAATAATTCTTTGTTGCTTTCGGATTTTTTATTTAACTCAATGCTCACATCCTTTTGATTTTTTATAGGAACCATATCTATAAAGCGAACATCACGTGTAATAACAACTTTCATGCCGTCTGGGTCATAGCAACGAAATGCTTTGGATTTATCGTCATAACCAAGAAATATCATTTCGCGAGATTTATCATCTAGCTTACGCCTCATTGAGGAAGGTGTGTGTACAAAACATTTTGAGCCAAAAATATGAAACTGCTTTAAACTTGGTTTAGTTCCGTACCATTTTTGGTATGGAGTTGAATTTGTTGATATTGTTAAAACACGATTCTGAATGTAATTTCCCGTAGAAACAGCTTCGCCCCAGAATGTTTTTGGCAAATTAGCGTCAATGAGTAAGCACCTTGCCATTTCCAAAAGGGTTCTATTTTTCCTTTCTGCTTTTCCGTTTTGCTGTGGGGAATAAGGTGCTGTTAGCTGTACTTGAATTCCTTGCGACTTTAGATATTCATTTAAATTCTTCCCAGCGTATTCTCCTCCTCTGTCTGAACGGATTATTTTTGGCGTACGATTGAAATTTGTTTGGCAAAACATTATAAAATTTTTTATAGCTTGTTCTACTTCCGACTTTTGTTTAATTAATTTAACAAAAGAGAAACTTGAAAAATCATCAATAAATGTTAGCACATACCTGTTTCCGGATGGTGTTGTTGTTGACATTGGACCACATACATCTGTGTGAATTAAATCCAGTGGTCTTGTCGACTTACTTGTACATTGTTTTGGGAAGGGAATTCGAGCCATTTTCCCCTTTGCGCATGTATCGCACAATTCTTTTATGCCACAATTAACTACTTTTTTTAAATCTTCCGCCAAACTTTGTAAAACCATTTTTCGAATTGCTTCGGGATCTCGCTGCCCCAATTTATAGTGCCATTGATGAATACAATTTTCATTGTGTTGTTGTTTTGCATTTACTTTATCTGATGTACGTAACATATACATGTCGCCAGCTGCATCTGCTATTCCAACATTATTCCCATTAAAATTTATGTAACAAGTACTTTTATCAAAGTTTACATTAAAACCAGACTTAGTAAGTTTTCTTACTGAAAGTATGTTTCCAACTAAACGAGGTGCATACAAGACTTCCTTTGCTGAATATTTATGTTGCTTACCACTAAAATTATAAAATAATAATTCTCCTGATCCAATACCTTCTATAGAAACTTTTTCCCCATTTGCTAACTCAATTGAGCTTTTATAAGGGTTTTTCGAAAAATTGTATATCATTTACTGCATGTCTAGTTGCACCTGAATCAACCAACCAATTGTATTTTATATTGCCAAGTTTAAACAGAAAGTCTTTTGTGTTTGGAGTTTCTTCAACAGAATTAATTTTGTTACCATGTTTTCCAGGCACCTGTTTTGTCTTCCAATTTTTATACTTAATACAGCTTTTCTTTTGATGTCCAGGCTTCTTGCAGAAAAAACAGACTGAACCGGGTTTAACGACAGCTTTCAACACGGCATCATTAACACCATTACCAACAATGTGTGAACGTCTTTCATATTCAGCAATTAATCTTTGTTGAACTAAAGCAAAAGTTATTTCGTATTCTTTACGGGACTCTAAAGCAGTTATAAGTGTATCATATCCCTCCGGCAAACTGCTTAGTAGCATAGCTGCACTCCACTTATCAGATAAAGATTCCTCTCCAACATCACGTAGTTTTGTGAACAAGTCATTCATAGCATTAATGTGTGTAACTGCATTTCCTCCTTCTTCTAGCTTTAAACTGCATATTGACCGCATCAAAAAAACTTTATTTGCTAGAGTATTTTGTTCATGATAATCTTTTAAAGCCATCCATGTATCCTTAGCAGTGTTTTTGTTACGTATATGGCAAAGCTGATCGTCCATCACGAGCAGACCAATGGTTCCTCTGGCTTCATCATCTTTAATCTCCCAGTTGTCGATTTCAATTTGGTAAATTATCACGCTCTTATCATAAATTGGTTCTGGTCGGCATCCTTCTATTACGAGTTTCCAAAGATTCTGCTTCCAATTTGCGTAATTTTCATTGTTTTAATTTGCAAATTTGAGTTTAGCATCCGCCATTTTTCTTTAGTTTTACTTTATTCTTTAATTTGCTTGAGATAAGCGCAATAAAGTTTTCCAGTTTCTCTAGTTAAACTTATTCTTTAATTTTTATTTATTGTCCTCAGTTAAACGCGATAATTATTTTTATACGTTTCCTTAGTTTTTCTTTTTTTTTTATAAAATTTCTTGATTTTGTAGGCCCATAACCTATTGACGAAATAAAATGGCCGAGAAACAAAAAATGTGCTTTTCAATTTAACAATTCATTTTATTGTAAAAAAATAGTATAAAGTAAAAAAAAAAGAAATTCAAAAAACTAAATTTAACAGTAGTAAAAAAATAGTATTGTAATACAGTTACAGGTTAAGTTGCCAGACACTACAAAATAAAATCGTAGCTACAAGTGAATGTTTAAAGTAAACATATGCTAACATATTCAACAATTTATATTTTTGCATGTAAAAAACCTTTACGCATCCGCACAATTTGTTTGCACTTCTGCACTTGTCGCAAAAGCAAACGAATTCAGATCCCTTTACAAAAACAAAGTAACATATGTTGTAAATCATTTAAGTTGAAGTGGAAAAGAGAAAGAGTAAAACTTTTTGCTTTGTTTTTTTTCGCCAAAGCGAAAGAATTCAGATCCCGTCATAAAAACAAAGTAACAAAGTAGGTGCATATTAAAATACAAAATAAAAACAATAATGTAAATCATTTTAGTTGAGTTTTGTCCATTAAGGAAGATAGGTACTTGTGCTTAAAAGTTTTTTTTTTATTATACATAGCTATACTTTTATTTACAATCTATTTTACAATATTTAGCAATTTGATTATTTCAATAAAAAAAATAGGTATCACATGTGTTATTAAACCACAATAAGTTTAATAAAATATATAAACATAAGTACGTTTGTAAAATAGGTATACATATGTATATAAAAAGTTAAGTGTTGTTTCATTTTCTATATTGGAGATCTGATATGTTCATGTACATTCAGTCTTCTAATTTCATTTGTAAGGATATATTCCTTAATGTTTTAGACTGATAGCCCTTCAATATGACCTTTAATTAAAAGCATTTGTAGAAGGATGGTCTGAAAGGCCTTTTATGAGCCATTAATTGAAAGGCCATTAAACATACCTTTCTTAAAAACCCTTCAAGATAACCTTTTTGCTAAGGCCTTTTGAAAGTCATTCTCTGGAAAGCCTTCTAAGAGCCATTTATTTGAAGGCCTTTAAGAAGCTCTGGGGAAGAAAGGAAAGCGGAAGGCCTTCTCCGCAATGACAACGCGTGTAAAAAAGGTATGAGTATGGAATGGAGCGAGAAGGCCTTGTTTATCCAAAAGAAGGGGTACAGAGGCCTTTTGGAAGGCCTCCGTACTCCTTCTTTTTCCCGCTTGGAAGATGAAAGATATTGTTTTTTATGTATGCATGTAAGTATTGATTTGTATGTTGTGCTAATAAGAAAGAGTGTAAGACGCCTTTCTGTAGCGTAAGGAGAGTTTTTCTTTAAACATTTCATCCAGTGTATGTATGTAGTATATGAAAAAATTATAAATTTAAAGTATGGCAAATAGTCAAGAAATTTTGGAGAAAAAAAATAATTTTGGAGAGGCATAAGTTGCCCCCTATCTCCCTCGTTATCATATTTTTTTTAAAAAAATACATTGCTTATGTGTCTATATAAATAAGGATCTATCTATGTTTTAAATATCATTAAAATATGTTAGATAGTTTTGGAGAGGTACAAAGTACCCTCGAGCTTCCCTCGGGGTACTATTTTTAAAAAAATATATATAGCTTGTGTGTTCATATTAATACGGATCTATCTATGTTTTAAATTTTTTTAAGATCTGTAAGATAGTTTCGGAGAAGCAGAAATTGCCGCCAACCGCCCCTCGTCAATAGTCAAATCTTAAAAAGCTTTAAAACTATCTTGCTATTTTTCTGAATAACAACACAAAAAAATGTTGTCTAGTTCCAAAATGTTTAAAATTGCATTTGCCATCTCTGCTCTCTCTCTCTCACTCTGTATATTTACGTTATACTTACGTTAATACACATACTTATATGGGTATTGCAGATAGCTAACGGAAATTTTATTTATATCTGCATGTACATTCAAAAAGAAGAATGAATATACAAATACACATTGGCAGCGTATACCTATGCATATTCAACTTTAGCTTGTTATGGGTATTGGTATGTATGTGTATGGTTTTTATCTTTACCCAAACATGTCCATACATCTTTTCTCACTAATATTGAAAGAGTACTTAAAATTATACTTTTGTCATTCTCTGGTACATACATATGTATTTTCAAATCAAATGTAAATCAAACATACATATGTATGTGTATGAACAACATTTTAACTAAATATACTTGTTTTCTCTTTTTAACGAATTAAAAAAATCGAACGCAAACATTATTTCTAATTTGGACAAAACAACGTCTGTCAGGTCAGCTGGTTTACAAATAAATAAAAAAAAATATTTTATTTCAATATTTCACGATTATATTTGTTAATAGGACGCAGTTTTTATTTTTTGTGCAAATTTTTTTCCCCAATGGCTTTTTTTAAACTACTGATTACGGCGTTGCCAGAGGTATTATTTGAATAAAGTTCAAATAACAAAAATAAAGCTGAAGTTTTAGAACAAGAGACTAGAGAAGGCTCTTAAATACAAACGAGCGGCAAAAACAACCCTAGAGGGAAGCGAACTGACACCAAAGTAGTCCTGTGATAGGTCCTTGGTGATAGAGACCGGTTCTAGTTTTAACACTTTCTATGAATAAGACCTATCACTTTTACATGGGGCTGTCATTGGAGGGGGTCAATTGACACCATTTGACCAGTCACAAAACTATTCTCATTGGACGTGTTTAGTGATAGTTACTAAAATGTAGTATTATTTCAATACGATGTAGTATTATTTCAATAAAACAAGCCCTAGAATTAAATTCAAGAGCCAAATTTTAGAAAGTCCCAAAAAAATTTGTCACACCACCGGTGAAAACTGTTCTGTAATTCATTACTTTTTCTACCTTTTTGTTCTCCATAAACCAGTTACATGATTGGTTCTCCTTTCACTGGTCATGAGTTCTTTCTTTTTGTACCTGTTCTTTTTTCACAACTCCCAGGACCAGTCTGTGGGACCAATTGACACAAATTTCCTGCAGGGAAACGGTAGAGGCTTTAATTTATCTCTTATATGTATAGCATCTGATAGATGCCACGTTTACCGCATCCTCAGAATCCACAGAACTAATGATATTTTTAATTTTATTTTATTTAACTTTTTATTCACTTTAAATACCTTTTTTGTTATTTTTTTATAATGATAACACCCAAGTGTTATAATCCTTTTCGAACCTAAAATAACCTTACCTGACTTATAAATTTAAGAGAAAAAGTTTCATGAAATTAAGCAATTACCTTTTTACAATAAGTTCATTTTGTTGTGCATCTCTTCCGCCAATTACAAGGTAATTTTCCGAGCTTATGAACCAATAAAACTTCTCAAACCAATAGACTTTACGTGCTTTAGAAATCGTTGAAATAGTTCGAACGTCTTTAAGAGTTTGCTGAGTTTTACGTTCCGCTGACTTCATCGCTTTTTGAGAGGCATCAATTGTTTTTTGTTCTTTTTGAGCTGCGGACCTTTTTTGATCATAGTATTTTCGAGCATTGGCCCAAGCAGATAGAGCCAGATCAACATCTACTATCATAGTGGGTCTGTCGTTGTTTTCGGTTTTATTACCATCTACATCATCTGTGGTAGAATTATATGGATCAGATAATTTTAATGATATATGATTGATTTCTAGTTGTAATTGCTTAATTGTTTCAGCTACTGGATCGCCGTTAGCTTGGGCAGCTTTAACCAATTCATGTATGTCGGGCCAGGACATTTGGTTAGCAATAGCTGAACGTATGGCTAATATTGCATTATCTACTAGACTCTGATTCATTGTTATTAGTTCGGCTTTTTGCTTGTCACCTTCCTGTACTTTGTTCAAGTCTTCAATACGTTTTGCATGATCTTTTTTCACATTAAACAGTTTTTTAAGTGCTTCCCGTTCTTGTTGCAATGTTTTCATATCAATTTTCTGACCCTCGAGTGTAGAATAAAATTCGTCAACTGCCAGCATGAATGTTTTAAATTCTACTACTGGTTGCCCATCATATTGGGAAAAATTGTATGGGTGGTATTCAATGTTTTGATAAAAATGTTCAATTGCTTTCCCTTCATCAGTTGAAGGCTTTTCCTCTTTCTTCTGAATAATATAGCCCTTACTCACTGTTTTTTTAGCTTCTTCCATTATCTTTGATATATCCTTTACAAATAAAAAATAATATAAATAAAAACAAATAAATTTTGTTAATCAAAACAATGATTTGTGATTATCTCTGGAGGTGGATCACCCGTTACCGTGATTACTTTAAATATTATTTACGCGTGAAATCGAGCGTGATTGAAAAATTGAAAATCTGTGCGTGATTGAGTTCTCACGAGTGCTAAAATTCCAGGGTTCAGAGAACTTCATATGTGATCGCTCATATTAAACCATTCTTGAATTTTTTTCATAAATCAAAAATGTAAAATATGCAACTTTTTTTCACAGTCATACATGAATTGTAAATATTTCTCTAATTCATTAATGTTGGTGAGGAAAAATAAATTTTTGCCTTTCTTCAGTCATGAAGAATGAGAAAAAAAGTTTTAGTAACGCTCCTCAGCCAAAGTGTCTGTTGGATTTTTTGTAGGCAAAAATTATTAAAAAGTAAAATTAAAAGAACTGCACATTTCTTAAGTTTACATGCAGAGCAAAAGACTTGGTAAAATGGTTATTATTTGAGATTTAAAAACAATTTTAAATATTTCAGCTAAAAATACGACAACCGATATAGTTTTGAAGAAAAAATATTATTTTCTGTTGTGTCTGTTACTTTATATTAATTTGTAATTTTCAGAAACAAAAAGACATCATCAACGAAAGCACATATATTAGTATTAAGTCAAACAAACATAAAAATATTAAATAACTAGCTGACCCGGCAAACGTTGTTTTGCCCAGAAAAGTATTGTTTTTGTGTATATTTAAAATACAGATACAGAATCAGGTACAGGTAATATTCGGTGCAGATAATTTATCTTTATTTACAAAAAAAAAAAAAAGAATATGAAAATGTGAATTATAAGTAAACTATTGAATAAGTTAAGAGAATATCATTGAAGCACTTTGTGATAAACAATATTTTTCGTTTTGTTGTCAGGTGCGAAAATGAACAAAGAGGATGTCTTTGCGACACGGGAACATGCGACATAGAGTTGACCGTGTGAAAAACAGTCGTTCTCCAAATTTAGGCCACAAACACTCAATGATTGCCCTTGGGATTTGTTGATTGTCATGGCGAATGCGAGACGAATTGGAAATTGGATTCGTTTAAACTCAAATGGCATATCGGTTAGGATGATTGGAATTCTCGAAATGAGAACTTCTTCTCCTTTAAACTTTCCTTTTAGCACTCCATACAAAATGTACGAGAAAATTAATTTTCTTTATAATTTCTTTTTTTCTGGAATATTTAAGAAATTTTTTTGCTAACAGATCAAAACATGATCAATGGCATAGCTTAAGATTTGATTCATTTTCAATGGCACTTCTTGTCGGAAATTGTTCATACCAACATAGAAACCTTTGGCGGCTCCTGCGCAACAACTTTACTAAAGACCATAGCATGATCAAATGATATAATTTATTTCGAGTAATTTTCAATGGTGCCACCTATTTTGCTATTCTTCCTACTTGGTCAGAGACCATTCCGAATTTGTACGAATCATCGAAATCGAATGGGATAAGCTATTCCTAGGCGCATTTCACTGGTAGCTTAGGCCAGATCATCAGGAAACTTCATCCATAAAGATTTTAGAAAAACTAAAGATATTAAACCAAATAAAACGGTAAAACGTATAAGACTTATAAGCAACAGTTCTACTTGTAACAATATCAAAGCTTAAACAAAACACATCAACAATAAACAGTGGGTTTATCTCATCTTACATTCCCCACTACAATTAGTTGCAATTCTCTCAACATTAATTGTAGTTGTAAGTAGGTTAAGAAAAACAAAATAAAAACAACAACAACTTACAGAAGCATGTTGTAAATTAAGTGTGTTTTTAGGCCGTGCACTTGCCTGTTTATTATCAAAAAGTAATTTCAATTTTTGGGAATACAAAATTTTAATTTCAAAAGTTTTTTTTATTCGTGCTTAATTCCCAGTTTTTATTCTTGATAAAAACACTTGAAATTTATTGTTGGTGGGATAAGCTATTCCTATGCGCATTTCACTGCTTGCTTAGGCCAGATCATCAGAAAACTTCATCCATAAAGATTTTAGAAAAACTAAAGATATTAAACCAAATAAAACTGTTAAACGTATAAGACTTATAAGCAACAAAAAAAAACACTTAATTGACAACATGCTTTTGTAATTTGTTGTTGTTTTTATTTTGTTTTTCCTAACCTACTTACAACTACAATTGTTTTTTTTTTTTGTCATTATTTTTTATTGAATCTTCATATATTAAATATGAACTAACAATAATTAATCAAATCTTAACCTAATACGTTATTTTATGTCCTGCCAGTGCCAGACAAAATTTTCTTCATCACGGGTTCTGTTCACTTATATATTTCGCTCATAAAAACAACTTATGTTTATCGCTCATCTAATTGGGTAAGTGCTGCAGTGTCTCTTCTTCTTAAGCGAGTGTGGCCGCCATGATTTAAAATATTTCGAGCTAGTGGATTTGGGTGTTGTTCAAGCCTTTTTAAATATTTTATTGCATATTTTGTAATCATAGTTTTAACTAATAGCACATTGATATCCTTATGAATGTTTGAGTTTTTAACATACCAGGGAGCTGCTGTGATTATTCGAAGAAGTTTATTTTGGCGCCTTTGAATTTTGTCGATATTAGAGGCCGAGGCAGTGCCCCATAGTTGAATACCGTAGCACCAGATAGGCTTTAAGATAGAGTTGTAAAGTAGAAGCTTGCAATCGAGACTAAGGACAGAATTTCTTCCAATAAGCCAATGAATTTGAATGGCTTTTAGTTTAATTTGAGTTAATTTTGCCTCTATATGGAATTTCCACGTTAATCGCCGATCCAGATGTATACCGAGATATTTTACATGCGCATGTTGAGGAATTATTTGATTATTGATTGTAATAGGGGGGCAAGATTCCCGGCGCAAAGTGAATGTTATATGTACGCATTTTTGCTCATTGACCATTATCCTCCATTGTCTTAACCATATTTCTAGTTGAAATATATGATGCTGTAAGTAACGCGATGTTTCATAACGATTTTCGTGGACGCTTAGAAAATCTGTATCGTCTGCAAATGTTGAAGTTTGTGTATAGTTGCTTGTTGGCATGTCCGAAGTATAAATTAAGTATAATAGGGGGCCCAGGATGCTGCCTTGAGGGACTCCAGCGGCAATGGGCTGAGGTGAACTTAAGAAATTTCCTTCTTTAATAATAAATTGACGACCGACTAAGTAGCTTTCTAGCAGCTTGTGTGTGTTTGCTGGTAAATTTTGCTTCAATTTATGTATTAAGCCTTCATGCCAGACTTTATCAAAAGCTTGCGAAACATCGATGAAGAGTGCTGAGCAATATTTCTTTTCTTCAAATGCTTTTCTTATGACATTTACTATTCGATGAGTTTGTTCGATTGTGCTGTGTTTTCTTCTAAATCCGAACTGATGGTTTGGAATACATCTATTTACACTTAAAATCGGTGTTAATTTTGAAACTAATAACTCAAACAGCTTGGACATATTTGATAATAAGCTAACAGGCCTATAAGACTCAACTTTTGTATGATCTTTACCTGGCTTTGGTATCATGGTAACTAAGGAAACCTTCCATTTTTGAGGATAGTATTTAAGGCGTAAAATAGCATCAAAAATAAAAAGAATAATTTTCTTTGCTATGCGAGGTAGCTCCAAAAGCATTTTATTACTGATTTTATCAATACCAGGTGCCTTCTTTGTGTTTAAGTCACAAATAGCCTTTTCGATTTCTCTTAACTCAAATCTGAGGAGAATAGCTGCTCTAGCAGCAACAGGTGGTAACTCGACCGCAATATTGTGAAATATATTTGGTGTAAATACGTTTTTGAAGTGACTAACAAACAGATTTCCTTTTTCAATATCGTTTCTTGCCCAATTACCATTCAAGTTTCTTAATGGTGGCTTCGATATAACTGGCCTTTTTAGATTTCTAGCTGCACGCCATAATGAGTAGTCAGATTGTGAAGTTGCATCAAGTTTCTTAAGATATTTTTCTAGAGAAGCCGTTTTCTGATTCTGCAGTAACTTTCTTAGCTTTTTTGTGCACTCTTTTAATAAAATCTTAAGTTGCGGGGATCTGTAAAGTTGCCACTCTCTTCGAACTCTCCTTTTTTCAGTCAAGAGCCGCTCGACATCTGAAGAATATATTTTATTATTTTTTATTTTTTTGGGGGTATCGCTGGAATGTTGGACAGCTAGTTTCAGAAAACTGTCAAAATTGTCAATAGAGCGATCTACATAATCCGGTGTACTGAGCGGAATATTTTCTGTGCAATGGGTACTGAGATATTTTTTATATTTTAACCAATTAATTTGCGTAGCTGTCGTCGCTATGTAACCAGTCGGAGGTACAATTCTATTGGAGTTCATTATAGTAACAATTGTAGGTGTGTGGTCGGAAGATAATTCTAGGGAGGCTTCAACATGAATCGTTTCTATGGGAATGTTTTTAACCACGCTGAAATCGATGACATCTGGTATTTTTTTATGATCAGTTGGCCAATATGTTGGTTGTCCGCTAGCTACCACATTTAAATCCATTTTAGAAATTGTGTTAAATAAAACACGACCCTTTGGTCGCGTATTTCTTGAGGTCAAATGAGTTTCAGAAATCATCATGACATCAATTTGTTTATTTTTAAGAAAGTATTCTAATTCATTTTTATGTTGGCGGATGCCGTTTGCGTTCCAAAAACAAATTTTTAAACAGTTCATGGTTTGTTAAGTACAGCTGGCAATAACATCGATTGCATTCTAAGCATTTCCTGCATCATATTACCCATTGTGTTCGTAAAATTATTTACTGTTTGCACTAATCTTTCCATGATTTTTTCTAAACGACTTAAATTAGAAACCGGAGTTTCATCATTACTTGGCGAGGCACCTTGCATTGGCTGATGGTTTGATTTTAGGACGTTAGCGTAAGAGGTTCTGTTATTACTAGGCTGGGGGGCTTGATTTGCATTTGTGTTTACTTGATTTGCGACCTGCATTTGAGGGGTATTTGTTTTCGGTGCAACCGTCTGCTTGACGATATTATATACAGGGCATCCTCTATAATTGGCAGTGTGATTACCGCCACAGTTGCTACATTTTTTTACGTTGGGGTCGGTTTCAGACTTATCGCAAGAAACTGTACCGTGTAGTTCACCACATACTACGCAGACAGGGGGTAAGTAGCAGTATGCCTTGGTATGGCCAAATTCTTGGCAGTTTAAGCACTGAACAGGTCCATTTTTTTGTGTGTCTCTTCTATAGTTATTCTTCTGTAGAGAATATATTTTAAATTGTAAATAGGATGTGTTTCGTTTTTTTTAAGTTTTACGTCGCCGGGTTCAAACTCCACTCGAAAAAGTGGTTGGGGAATTTTTTCTCTATTTTTAATATTTACTACATGTTTTACCTTGAAGCCTTTTTCTTCTAGGAATGTTTTAGCCTCTACTGGGTCCACACATGAGTCAATACCCTTAATCACTACCTGTAGACCTTTACTGCTTTTCAGTTGGTAGGTATAAAAGTTTTTTTAAGTGTTTCAAAGTTGTTTATTATTTTGCGAAAATCATTCTCATGATTGACTTGTATTTTTGTCTCGTTTATACTTCCACGCTGGATAGCCGCTACGTAAAACGAATTTTCACCTATCACCAACATCAAACTCTTTATGAGCTCATTTGAATTTTGCTCCCTAAGATATATCGGGGGAGGCTTGGATGGTTTAATGACGTTTGGTGCTTCAGAGGATTCATCCTCAAGAATTGCAAAACGATTTTGAGTATTTATTTTATCAAAGGATGGTACTTTTGAGGCCGAAGCAACTGCTGCAGAGGTAGGGCTGCTTCCCCGTTTAAGCACTGTTATGTACCTGTCCATACCAACTTGTACTGTAGGCTTTTGACAACTTTTTACAGGGGGGTTTTCCATTGCATTTGTGTTTGAGTTCATGGTATCATTTCCCACTAAATTTGTTTTTGACGTCACGGCAATACTTGCTGGCCTGCACTTGTCACCAAATCTAGTTGTAGTTTTTTTAATGAGTCACAATCCTCTGTTTTTGTAAACACCGAGGGTAATAGGGAACGTGTTCGAGTAATTGGCTTAGCCGTTAAATAGTTTATATTGTTTTGTTTTGTTTTATTTATTTCTGCATTATTTTCATTTGCATTAACTAAAACGTAAACGTTTCTTTCATTTTGTCTTAGTGTTGTTTCACTGTTCGTACTCATGCAAAGAGTTACTTTTGTTTTTCACCGTTTTGCTTTGCTTTTAATATTTTTATTATTTATTGTATTACAACAACACAAAAAATAAGAAAATTAAGCTTAAATGTTTTTGTTCAGAATATGTATACATACATACATGTATGAACATTCATACGTATGTATATATTTTTACTTTTTTATTTTATTTAATTTTATCGTTTTAATTGTTCACTATTATGTTAAATAATTTAAATAACAGCGTCCATTCGCTGCTGATATATGTCAAAATCAGATATGATTAATTAATAGTTCAAATCGTATGCGTGGTTAAAAATACACGTCTGTATCACAACAAGCACAAACTTAACAATTAATGTTGAGAGAATTTCAACAAATTGTAGTGGGGAATGTAAGATGAGATAAACCCACTGTTTATTGTTGATGTGTTTTGTTTAATGGTGTTTTCTTTTCTACAAAAAATGTGACATTTTATATAAAAAAATTAAATTTGGAGTCTGTTTCTTAAACATTTTTCTCCCGAAAAGGGTGGCTTGTGTTATTCCAAAAAACTCACCCTTTTATGAAACAGACACCAAATTGCATTTTTTTAAATAAAATGTCACACTTTTTTGTAGAAAAGAAAACACCATAAGCTTTGATATTGTTACAAGTAGAACTGTTGCTTATAAGTCTTATACGTTTAACAGTTTTATTTGGTTTAATATCTTTAGTTTTTCTAAAATCTTTATGGATGAAGTTTCCTGGTGATCTGGCCTAAGCAACCAGTAAAATGCGCATAGGAAATAAATTGCTTGTGTTTGGCTGTGAAAATTGTTTAAATAATTTATTTAGGAATTGACGCGGTTTGGTGCTTGTTTGTTTGCTTCCCTGAATTAAATAATAAATATATGATGAAAAATTAAATAAAATATTATCTTTCACTAACATCCCAATAAAAAATGGAGCTTCCAACGAAGCAGGTTTGTAAGGGAGAAACATAAAAGTTTCGCTTACCATAGCGCTTACGGAAGACATGAATTTTATATGGCGAGTTCCCACTTTGAAGCAATACATTTTTGACACAATAAGCACATTATTCAGCGCATATACAAATTGTTGAATATAACGATCAGCTTAATACACTGACTGTTTTTTTACAGTTATTTTTGATGCTCTCCCTTACAAACCTGCTTCGTAGTAAGGGAATGCCGTAGCACTTTAAATGTTTTTTTTTTTATTAAAGTTGTTGAGAGTTCTTTCACTTACTTTACTGCATTTCTGTATGTCTTATTGCGTAGCGCATAATTGTGCGCTTATTTTTTAAATGTACCATTAGTGCTTCGCAAAATGATAAAATTTTTTATTGGGATGTTTGTACTTTGCGAATGCTATTTTGTTGTCGAATAAATTTTGCGAATTTGACATTAGTTTTAGCAATGTAGAATACCGACTTGTCACCTTTACGCATTTGAAATGCGATTAAAAAAAACTTTTCGAATATCGCAATACAAAATAGGAATTGTTCGCATTTATGCATTTTCGTAGCGCATTGATTTTCGCATCGCAATTCAGAATAAGCCCCCTGGTTAAATGAACCTATATAAATTATAATCACACAATTAATATAAAGCATCATTAGGTTTGCGTCGACATGGTGGCACAAGTTCGCTCTTCTGATGCAGCGCAGACAGTACTGCATTTAACAACGTGGGGAAATTATAGTATTATAGATATTATGACATACCTCTTATGTATAATTTTTTATTGATTTTAGTTACTAATTAACAGAGTTGGGGGTAGTGCATTAAATATTTAGTGCACTAAGGTTTCCACTAAATTCCACTATAGTGACAACATTTTGATTATCCACTATTTTTCATCACTATAGTGGTAGTGAAAAACCTTTTAACTACCACTAAAAAAATTAGTGGTAGTGAAACATATTTTAACTACCACTTAAAAAATTAGTGATAGTGAAAATTTTTTCACTACCACTTAACATTAGTGGTAGTGAAAATTTTGCATTACAATAAAATAGTGCAAATTTTTAACAGTCACTACATGAATGCTTTAATTATATTACATGCACTAAAATCTCAAAAAATAGTGTTTATAGAAATATTCCAAACAAATTGAAAATATAGTCAAATTATTTCCATTTTAAATGTCCCATTGCCATCTTCTGCTCCAGTAGAGATACTCTTTTCTTTTAGTGGAATGGTAGACGCTATTCGCAGAAATAAATTAAGTAACTCTAATTTTGAAAAATTAGTTTTGTTGAAGGCAAATAATTGCTAAGGTTTTTATGTACCAATATGTATTTAATTTACTTTGATTTCTTATATTAATATATTGATGAAACTTCCTTATTTTTTTGTTTTACTATTTCCTTTTTGTTTTTTAAATTTTGTTACTACCCAGGAAAAACTTTTTGAATTTTGGTAATAGGTGGTAGCTATTTCATACGTTACCTGGTAAGTAGTTGTCAATACATTGTCATTATTCTGAAAAGTTCAATAAGTACTTACTAGTAACGACCTCAGCACCTGAATATTTGCTTACTAATAATCAGATCAATAACTACTTATTAGTTGTGTTGTTTTTAGTACTGACTTTTTACCTACTGGTAACGTACTCAATAACTACTTATTAGGTCTATTAACAAGTGATTTTTTGGCTTCTAGTAAGTTTATTGTAAGTATTTACAACAGTGTTCGAAAATAAACAGTGTAGCTGGGAGCTAATTTGTGTTTTAATTATTGTATTATTTATGGGTTTTTTAATTATAGTCTGGCTCTGAAGAGACACTTAGGTCAGCTTCGGTTCCTAGACAATCCAACGCCCGCAAGGGCCTTTAGTCCACAAGGGTTAGTTGGTTTTTATAATATTTATATTTTCCGTAATTTTAAAGAAAAGCCGAGGAGGTCTTTACTGCTCGAAAGCCAAATTCAGAGTGATTTTTATTTAACAAAATTCTTATATCTAAGTTTAATAAGAACAAAGCATAAAACAAAATAAGCGATTAGACAAACTACAATTGACTTTCAAACTATAATCATATGTCACTCACAACACAGGGTTGTATTTAAACAAAAGTAAATGTCTTTTATTACAGACCGTTAAATTCAAATTAATTAGGTAAATTCAAAATAAGTAAATAAATAAAATCATAGTAAGTCAATATTGTAGTGTTATTCGAATTAGTGTAAAGTAGTATATAATAATTAAATATATTAATATGGCTGCGCTACAATCTCCCCCTCAGTTGCATACAATCGTCCCGATTTTGTAACAGCATTATACGTCTTAGCATCCTTCTGGGTTACATTGGAATGTTGGTTTAACAAGCGTGTTGATCTCCTTTGTTGTAATGATGATTGTTGCTCTGCATCTTCATTGTTATGTTGATCACATTCGTTGTTGTTGTTGTTGGTAGTGGGTTGTTTGGAACATGAGGGCTTTTCATCAGTTCTGGGACGTCCTCGTTTTCGTATTGGGTATATCGGCTTTGTTGTGACACCCTCATATGAAGTTAGTTCGGATACTTGGTGTGTAGCTAATGGTACATTTAAGTCTTCCTCACTTGCTATTGTAAAACAAGATGTTCCCTTTTTGGCTATTACAACGTATGGCCCATCTCGGCGTGGTGTAAACTTGGATGTTAGGCCTTGGCCCGCTTTGCTTAGAATATGTGTGGCCACTAGGACTCTGTCACCAATATCAATTTTTGTTTGCGGTCTTCTTTTTCGATCCAAACTGCTTTTATTTTTATCCTGCATTTGCTCTTGTGCCTCGTTTGCTATCTCTAACGTGTTTGCCAGTCGTAACAAATGGGGAGTTATTTGTGGGATGAAGTTTTCAGCGTTCACAATCGCCTTAAAATCATAGTGTACTTATGTTGGTGTCCTTAACTCTCTTCCAAATGTGAGGTAAGCTCCGGAATAACCAGTGCTATTGCCCTTCGCTGTGTTCATTGCAAAACGTATCGTTGGAAGCATTAAATTCCATTGTTTGTGTTCCCTTTTCACACAAATTGATAATTGTGTTTTCAAATCTCTATTTTTCCTTTCAACAGGATTTGCTTCTGGATGATAAATGGGAGTGAAGGTTTGTTTTATATTTAAACAAATTGTCAATTTCTGCATCAATGATGATATAAACTGCGTTCCGTTGTCAGTATGGATTCTCCGTGGCACTCCATATCTTAATATAACTTCGTTTAATAACGTAAGGGCACAATTTTCTGCCGAACCTTCTTTAAGTGCGAACAATTCTACCCAGCGACTACAAATGTCTTCCACAATTAAAATCCACTGGTGACCATCTTTGGTTTTTGGCAAGGGCCCAAATAAATCAACAGCAATTGTCTCAAAACGTTTATTACTGCTTACAGTTTGTAATAATCCCATGGGCTTCATGTTGGCTGGTTTATATTTTTTACAATCATCACATGACTTTACGTGCTTTTCGATGTCACCTCTTATGCCAGGCCAGTAGAACAATTTTGTGATACGAACAATCGTTTTGTCAATACCATAGTGACCAGCTTTTTCATCGTTATGATATTTAAGCAATATTTCCTTACGAAGCGATTTTGGTATGACCACTTGACCATTTTCTGAGTCTTGTTCTGAACAATGTTTTACAAATAAAACTTTTCGTTTTCTTTCACCTGTTGAAGAATAGGCGGTGAGGCTAAAAGATTTTTCAACTTTTCAAAAGCAGCTTGTTCTTCTGCTGTCCATTTCCAAACTACTTTCTTTTTCGTGAGGTTAGACAACGGCTTTGAAACTTCTGCAAAATTCGGGATGAAACGACGAAACCAGGAACAGCTTTGAAGAAAAGATATCAGTTGTTTTAAGTTTTTGGGTTCTGTTCGCTTGAGAATTGCCACTGTTTTCTCCGGATCGACCATAAGACCATTTGCTGTCAAAATGCGGCCTAAATACTTGACCTCTGGTTTGCAAAAAAAAAACATTTTTCTCTATTTAAATGAAACCCCATCATTCTTAACTTTTCAAATGTAAGTCTCAAATCATTTATATGTGAGCCGAAATCCTTGGAGCAAATAATTATATCGTCCAGGTATGCTAATATTAGAATATTAGGTAGGCTTAAACGAAATTTGTTGATAACCCGCACACAGAAAAAAATACCCATGTAAAATTAACATGGAAAAATGTTGATTGAGAATCATGTTAAATTTCAGAAAAATTATGCCCTTTGCTTAAATTTATCATTATTTCATATTAATTTTTAATAAAAAATATCAAAATAACCTTAAATTACGTTTATTTAATATTATTCACTGTTAAAAAAATAAAAAAAAAAATATTAAAATATAAATAAATCTGGATTCAATATTGAACCCATAAAAACCTGTTTTGCATTAAAATCAAAAGTTTATCTTGTTAAATTAACATGCATACCTACTTAATTATGTACATTTTTTATTTTCACTTTTAAAATATGTTATAAAAAGAAGACAATTCCCGTATTCTTTTAATTAAAATTGTTTATTTAAATAGTACATCAAGTTTTCAAAGTAGAATGATGACCATATCGGGCGATTCTGCTGATGCTTCTGTTAACAAAGGAGAATACAAAATAAGTGAAACATGTGTTACAGGGTTTTGAATTATTCTTACATAAATGCCAAATGTTATCTGAAGCTTCTTCACACTGTTAAAATACACTCAAACCAATTTGATTCTACATGAAATTCACGTTGTTTCAACTGGAAATAACTTTCATTCAACGTGATTCCGATTGTTATTTCAATATAAATTACATTTTGCTCTAACTTTACTGCAATGTTAAATTAACATGAATTATAGTTATATCAAAAGAAAAAAATGTTGTTCGCAGTTATTGTAAAATCAGGTTGAATTAACTTGAAACCCGTATGAAGCAAAATCACCACCGAAAAAATTTAAATCAACCTTGTTTTCGACGTTTTTAACTTGAATTTTTTCTGTGTGCGCTGAAACGTCGCAGGTGCATTTTTCAGACCAAAAGGCATCCGGTTGAAAACAAAAATGCCATAAGGCGTAGTAAATGCCGTTTTTGGTTTATCTTTGGTGGCAACCTGGATCTGCCAATATCCTGATTTTAGATCTAAAGTTGTCTAAATCCGAACTGATGGTTTGGAATACATCTATTTACACTTAAAATCGGTGTTAATTTTGAAACTAATAATTTCTCAAACAGCTTTGACATATTTGATAATAAGCTAACAGGCCTATAAGACTCAACTTTTGTATGTCTTTACCTGGCTTTGGTATCATGGTAACTAAGGAAACCTTCCATTTTTGAGGATAGATTTAAGGCGTAAAATAGCATTAAAAATAAAAAGAATAATTTTCTTTGCTATGCGAGGTAGCTCCAAAAGCATTTTATTACTGATTTTATCAATACCAGGTGCCTTCTTAGTGTTTAAGTCACAAATAGCCTTTTCGATTTCTCTTAACTCAAATCTGAGGGGAATAGCTGCTCTAGCAGCAACAGGTGGTAACTCGACCGCAATATTGTGAAATATATTTGGTGTAAATACGTTTTTCAAGTGACTAACAAACAGATTTCCTTTTTCAATATCGTTTCTTGCCCAATTACCATTCAAGTTTCTTAATGGCGGCTTAGATATAACTGGCCTTTTTAGATTTCTAGCTGCACGCCATAATGAGTAGTCAAATTGTGAAGTTGCATCAAGTTCCTTAAGATATTTTTCTAGAGAAGCCGTTTTCTGATTCTGGAGTAACTTTCTTAGCTTTTTTGTGCACTCTTTTAATAAAATCTTAAGTTGCGGGGATCTGTAAAGTTGCCACTCTCTTCGAACTCTCCTTTTTTCAGTCAAGAGCCGCTCCACATCTGAAGAATATATTTTATTATTTTTTTGGGGGTATCGCTGGAATGTTGGACAGCTAGTTTCAGAAAACTGGAGGGTTATGGAGTTGCTGAATGTCTCTTTGAACTTGTTTTTAAAGAAGTGAAGGTGTTGTTGGGAGTTGTATACTCCAATATTGTTATCATGGGTGATTTCAACAATAATCTTTTTGATGTTGATAAATGTTTAAATGATAGAAATATATGCAGTAGATTGAATCTTTTCTTGATATATAATTCTATGCAAACGTATGTTACTAGTAATACAACTTCTATTCTTGATTATTTTTTTGGTGAAACCAACTGGTCAATTTCAATGTCCTGGTATAACGCGGCATTTATTTTTTATTTTTTTGTCTTTCGAAATTTTATTATCAGAGAAAAGAAGATTTTATCAATTTTATGATTATGGTGCAGTAGATTAGTTCTTTTCAATTTGCATTGTTGGACTGTAACTTGATGATATTGTAGGAAAACGCAATGATGTTTTAAATAAACTCAAGATGTAATTCAATTTATTGAGAAAACTTCAGTTCTTTACAATTTATAAAACGGATGTGAAAAAAGGAATATTATGATAAAAAAAAACTGTCAAAGTGCTAAAGTAGCCAGACCTTTTTTTTAGAATGCACCAATTAAGTACTTCAACACCCCTTCTCATTCTAAATTGTCTGCTATATTTAGTTTGGATCTTAAATTCCTTATTTTGTGTGGAGGAAGAGGCTTTGTAAGCAAGTCTGCCTGCATGTCATCGGTTGGACAATATTCACATTGTATTATGCCCCTCTTGATGTAATCCTTAACGAAGTGATACTTGATATCAATGTGCTTTGTTCTGTTATTTAGTTTAAATCCCTCAACGATTTTTATATAGCTTTGATTGTCTTCTTTTATGAATGCAGGACCAGACACACTTTTCTTGAATTCGGAAAGCAGCTCTTTCAGCCATAGCGCTTCCTTAGTTACCTTCGTTAAGTGCAACGAATTCGGCCTCTGTAGACGATAACGACACACAGGTTTGCTTTCGGCAGGCCCACGAAACAACAGCACCATAAACTTTGAAAAAGTATCCACTATTAGACTTCCTGTCTAAACTATTTTCGCCCCAGTAAGCATCTGAAAACCCGGATAATAACTCATCGTCGTTAGATGTAATATGCAGCTATTGATAGTACCTTTCAAGTATCTAGCCACCCTTTTGAGTTCGATCTAATCATCTTCACTTGGATTACTAGTTTTTTGACTCAATATATTGACTGCTGCTGTAATATCTGGCCTCGAATTTAGTGATATATAAAGTAAGCTACCGATGAGTTTTTAATAATTTGTATTACTGTTTAGAGGGGTTTGCTCTCCGCCTGATTTTCCATAAGAAACCTCCAATGGTACTGAGGATGGTTTTTAGTTTTGAAGTCCTGCTTCCTTTAAAACCTTCTCAATATACTGTAACTGCGAAACCGAATAATGACCTTGGTTCGAATGTTCTATCGGGTGTTTTTTTACAGGTTTGTTTTTCGAATAGAGATAACACTGGCATTTTGTGGTCAAATCTGGCAACTCTAATGTCATTTATGTTCAGTTTGGTTTGCCATTTCATCATGAACAGGTTGACAAAAGAACAACGCTTGCAAATCGTGCAAATTTATTTCGAAAATAACGGTTCAGTTCGCGAAGTTTACCGCAAGCTCCGTCCATTTTATGGTCGACATAGTCGTCCATCAGAGCAATTAATTCGATTAACCATGGATCGTTTTCGCACTACGTTTACTCTATGTGATAATACGCATCCGCAGAGACGTCGAACAGTGCGCACCGAAGACACAATTGCCGCTGTAGAGCAAAGTGTTTAAGAGGACCCGAATGAATCGATTCGCCACCGTGCACAGCAATTGGAGCTTTGTCCATCAACTTTATGGAAGATTTTGCGCAAAGATCTTGGCTTGCGACCTTACAAGATCCAGCTTGTGCAAGAATTAAAGCCGCGAGACCATGCAATGCGTCGTGATTTTGGTGTATGGGCCGAAAATGAGATTGATCTCGATGCTGATTTTCATCGCAAAAATTTTGTTCAGTGATGAGGCTCATTTTTGGTTGAATGGCTACGTCAACAAGCAAAATTGCCGCATTTGGAGTGAAGAGAATCCACATGAGACCCTTGAGACGCCATTACATCCACAAAAACTGACTGTTTGGTGTGCTCTATGGGCTGGTGGAGTCATTGGGCCATACTTCTTCCGAAATAATGCTGGAGAGGCAGTTACCGTTAATGGAGACCGGTATAGAGCCATGATAACCGACTATTTTGTTCCCGAATCGGATGGCATGAATGTGGATGAGTTGTGGTTCCAACAAGACGGCGCTACATGCCACACAGCGCACGCCACAATCGATTTATTGAAGGAAACATTCGATGAGCGCATAATTTCGCGGAATGGACCTGTCAATTGGCCACCAAGATCGTGTGATTTGACACCATTGGATTATTTTCTTTGGGGATATGTGAAGTCGCTCGTCTACGCCAACAAACCAGAAACGTTAGGGGAATTGGAAGCCAACATTCGTGGCGTTATTACCGACATACGGCCCCATATGCTCGAAAAAGTGGTTGAAAATTGGACCTGTAGAATTGGCTTTATTCGAGCCAGCCGCGGCGGCCACATGCCTGAAATCATATTTAAACATTAATGGCATAAAATTATCCTTCCAATAAAGCCAAATTGATGGTCATTAAAACGATTTTCTTGTGTTTTATTTCAATTCGAAGTTCTATACCACTGAAAAAAACACCCGATACTTGCAGACCGAGATAAAACTTTATGGGTCCCAAATCATGAATTTTAAAAACGCTTTCAAAAATATTTTTGACTCTCTTTATAGAAGATTCGTCCTTTGATGCAATAGGAATTTCATCCACATAATTCAGAACAAATTTTGATATATCCCCTTCTAAATGTAGATACAAACAAGGATCAAGCTTACTTTGACAAAATTCAGATTCTAGTAAAATCTCATGGACAGTGTTGTTCCATGATCTGGCGGATTGCTTCAATCCATATATAGACTTTTTAAGGAGACATACCATATCTTCATTACCGCTTTCTTTGAAACCCATAGGCTGTTCCATAAATATTTCCTCGCTTAAGCTACAGTTAAGGAACGCAGTCTTGCAATCAATTTGATGAATCTTTAAATTTCGCTTTCCACCAATAGCAAAAAATGTTCTTAGGGTCGTGTGTGAAACCAAAGGCGCAAATACCTCCTCGTAATCCACACCATATTTTTTTGTAAAACCACGAGCTACTAGTCTGGCCTTATAGTTTTCAACACCATCTATTAGTTTCTTCTTATAAATCCATTTACAGCTTACAATGTTTTTGCCTTGCGGTCTTTTTACTAATATCCAAGATTTGTTATTTCTCATTGCTTCATATTCTTGCTCCATAGCCCTTAGCCAACTAATTCTTTCGTTGCTTTGTATTGCCTCCTCATATGTCGTTGGTATATATCATAGTTAACCAAAACTCTCATTAAATGAAATGCGTCTGTATTGGATAACATAACATTGCCCAGCAAACACAAAACTAAGCATTGCAAATGTAATGAATTTTATGAATATTATTTTTAGATGAAAGTACAGATATTAATGATCTTTGTCAACTGGTTGTCTGTGTAAGATGCATTGATGAACATTTTAATGTTTTTGAATCAATGTTGACATTGGAAACCTTTCATGGGCATGTAACGGGAAAGCTTTTGATGGAAGTTGTAAGTGATAAACTTTTTGCTATTGTTGATGTAAACAAAATTGTCGGTGTCTGCACAGACGGGGCAAGTGTAATGGTAGGAAAAAACACAGGTTTGATAGGTAATATAAAAAAAGTGAAATGGCAATGCAAAACTTTCACATTAGTTGAAATCATTAAGCAAAGAAGTTGTATCAGCTAGAAAAGCTAGATCTGATATGAATTGTGTATCTTTTAAAAAACTTTTTGCCGACTCATCGATATTTTCTTTTTCTAAAAACTCTAAGACTTCCTCTTTTAAATTATATAGCCGGTTATGACAGTCGCCACGACTGAGCCAACGTACCTCAGTGAACATTTTAAGATCTTTGAAAGCTGCGTTTTTAGATGTTAAAAATTTTACAAATTTTCGATGAGTGAGGGCATTGTGTCCTCCTCTTATTTTATTTATAATGCGCTTTGCAGTCTTCATAGTAGAGTCTTGAGTAATAAATTTAGATGCAAGCGCCGCTTGATGGATAATGCAGTGAAAGTTTTGCATTGCCATTTCACTTTTTTTTATATTACCTATCAAACCTGTGTTTTTTCCTACCATTACACTTGCCCCGTCTGTGCAGACACCGACAATTTACATCAACAATAGCAAAAAGTTTATCACTTACAACTTCCATCAAAAGCTTTCCCGTTACATGCCCATGAAAGGTTTCCAATGTCAACATTGATTCAAAAACATTAAAATGTTAATCAATGCATCTTACACAGACAACCAGTTGACAAAGATCATTAATATCTGTACTTTCATCTAAACAAAACGAAAGAAATTTACAATTTATTAATTTTTCTTCAATAGAAGACTCCACCGAATTTCCTATTTGGGCAATACGCCTAGCCACAGTTCGGGGTGACAAGGGAATTGACTTTATGAAATCTGTTTTATAATTTAACGTTTGAAAAGTTTTTTGTAAAATATTTTTTACTAGCATTCCATCAATAAACGGTCTGCCTTGCTGAGCGATTTACAAGCTTATTTGGCTCGAAATCTCTATTTTTAATTTTTTATTTTGCAAAATTTCCTCACTTTGCTCTTCTTGCAGAACCCATTCTTTAATTTTTTGCATATAAAGGTTTTTTTGCTCAAGAAAAAACATTTTCTTTTTTTCCTCGTTTAATTTATTTATTTCTATGGGAAAAAGTTAAAAATGCCTTTTAATTGAAAATGTTTTCTTTGTTTTAAATGTTTGGTAACATAAAATGCATTGCATGTTACCAAAAGCATTTTTAATGACAAAACAAAAATTTTTGTCTTCCATCATACTATTTTGTTTGCTGGTTTATATTGAAATAAAATCAAAGCTGAAAAAACAATAAAGCTGAAAAAAAAACGTAAGCATCCGCACATGTGTACTCATCAACACTCAATTAACAAGTGAAATCAAAATGAAATAAAAGAGAACAAGCATCGGTGTGAGTTGTTTTTATTGTTTTTGTAGCACTATTGTGCACAGAAAATGAAGATTTGGATAACACTGGTATATAATCATTAATTGCGTTCAAATATCTTGCTGAAATATTTCCTTTTGTTTTACGTTCAGATTTTCTTAGACTTTGTTATTCGTATTTTCATCTTCAAATTCAAATGTGTCAACTGGTTTGTCATCAATTTTATTTTCTTCATCAACAGGTTTAACATCAACTTTAGTTTCGTCCATCTAACTAGTTCCCTTAAAGAAAATTTCAATATTTTTAAAACATTCACTACCTTAAAGCCCTTCAATATTTCCAGTGAACTTCACGTCTTGAGATATATGAATTTTGTGGTTTTCAACAACCATATGATAAGCCTTAGACTGTTGATCATAACCAACAAAAACCATTTTAATTGACTTTTTATCCAATTTTTTTCGTTTTACCCTAGGAACGTGAACAAAACCGGTTTCACTAAAAAATTCTTAAATGACTTAAATTTGAAATTTTGTTGAACATTCGTTCATAAGGCGTAACCCCTGTGGCTCGAGTTAGAATTCTATTCTGTTAGTAGTTCGCTGTAGATACCGCTTCGCCCCACTAATCACTAGGTAGCTTTGCTTCGACAAGCATACACCTTACCATTTCAAGCATACACCTTACCATAGCCGGCTGTGTACTGCATTTGTATACCTTCCATTTCCAAAAATTCAATGATTTCTTTATTGACGTATTCTTTACCACGGTCAGACCTAAATAATTTTGGTTTCTTGTCGAATTTGGTTTTAATTAAGGAAACTTACACTCAGTTTAGATGAGGGCTTTTACGACGTCGCTTTGTCGACGTCTCTTTTGGTTTGTTGGTGAGCGGTGTAGAAAAGAAAGAGGGGTTAACAAAATGTCTCGTTTTGTATTTTGCATGTCGTTTTTTACATTTCTCTTTTAACTTTTTCTGTTTACGTTTTATTCTTTTTCTTACTTTGAAGTGTGTGGTTGAAAATACAGTGAGACCTCGATTATCGATAATAGACGGGATCGGCAGAATTCTTGATTATTTATTTTTTTTGGTGTGTTTCTTATTTTATGTAAATATATAACGTTTTATTATGTAAACATTAGGAATAAAGTAAATTTGGTAGAACATGCTTCCACACCGTTAATATATTCTCTTTCTTTGTTTATTTAAATTTCTTTTGATTGTTCAAAATTTAACGAAAAAAAGATAATTTGTTTATAATTTCGGATAATAGAGGCAATTTAAATCAGTGCAAAAAAATGTTTGTTTTCCATTTTATTGAAGCTGCCGGTTAATCGAATGACGGGTAATCAAGGCCATACTGTAAATAAAAAAAAGACATGCAACCAAAAATCATCGTATGAACGCAAAGAGATTTTGGAAGTTGCTTTAAAAGGGTATCAAGATAAAACGACGTCGTAAAAGCCCTCATGTGAATTGAGTGTTACTTTTTTACTTTTTCAGGCACTTCCGACTTGTGTCGTAGCAAATTTATGTAGAAATATCTGCTGTAATCACCTATGAATGTTAAAATATACAGATTGCCGCTTGGCGTAGCAACTTCCATTGGGCCGCATAAATCGGTATGGACTATATTAAACGTATCTTCTGAACTTATATCCTTTTTCTTAGGAAAATGTGTGCGCGTTAATTTTCCAACTGAACAAATTTCACAGCAACTGTTTCTCAGCCCACAATCTTTTATTTTTATACCGTCTGCCAGTTTTTTCGATTGCATAATTTCAATGACTTTTGTGTCTCTGTGACCTAATATTCTATGCCAAAAATTAATACAGTCTGTTGGGCACGTATTTGCTAAATTTAGGTGTTGTTTATTTTGACATAAATACAAACCAGAATCAGTTGTTACAGAAAGAACTACTTTATCGTTTTTTCGTAAAATTCATCTTTCTTCTTCAAAATCAATTTTGCAGCCTCTTTTTGTTAATTGTTTACATATAAAATGTTCATATTTACCGTTGGTGCGTATAACACGTTTTCAAATGTGATGTTGTTGTAGTTGTTGTGTATACCTTTAAATTTTATATTTATTCTTCCTTCGCCACATGACAATACCTTTTCACCATTTGCTAAAATAATTTATTTTCTTGTGTTGTTGTCCATTTCTGTAAAAAGGGAATCATCATTGCAGATGTGACAGGATGCACCAGAATCAATGATCCATTTGCCAGAACCACCTGTTGTCACTAAACAAGAATCGTCACCTGTAGCAGAATTCGCCTTTTTTTGAGGTTGTTTTCTTTTCCATTCCTTTTATCGGGTACAATTCTTCTTCAAATGACCCTTCTTATGGCAAAAATAACACTCAACATTGCTTTATTTTGGATTCGATATCATCATGGCCTTCTGTGAATCAGCGAAAATTCCACTTCTACGTCTGCAATGTTCCTCAATCAATTTTGATTCAACATAGTTAATTGATAACTCCTCTTCATTACGTGATGCAAGTGCAGTAATCAGATTGTTGTAACTTGCCGGTAAACTACTTAATAGCATTGCAATATTCCACTTATCACTAAAGGTATTTTCACCCAACTTCTGCAGCTTAAAAAATAAATCCCACATAACACCCATATGCACCTTAACATCACCATTATCTTCCAAACGCATGTTACAAATCTGCCGCATTACACCTACTTTGTTGCCTAAAGATTTCCTCTCATGGTAATTTTGTAAATTTATTCACATTTCACTTGCTGTTTTACATTGTCTTATGAGATGCAACTGGTCGTCTTCTACTGCTAGTGAAATTGTTGCTCGGGCACTGTTGTCTTTCTTTATCCAGGCTTCCGCATTTGAATCCGTCTTTTTAACTGTTAAAACTTCCCAGGTACCTTCCTTTATCAGTAGCATCTCCATTTTAAACTTCCACGTGAAGTAATTGCCTGCATCCAGTTTTGCCACTGAAGTTTTAATATCTGTAGACATAATTTTCCTTAGAACTTTTATTAATTTATTAGCTATAATTCCTGTAGGGTTCCTGGGCCCATAACCTGTAGAAAAACGCAAGGATGTTTTAAATAAACTCAAGATTTAATTCAATTTATTCAGTTCTTTATACAATTTATAAAACGGATGTGAAAAAAGGAAAAAGATAAAAAAGGAATATTATGATAAAAAAAAACTGTCAAAGTGCTAAAGTAGCCACCCCTTTTATTTAGAATGCACCAATTAAGTACTTCAACAGATAGTCCCCTTTTAGACAGGCAAAGTTTACTTTGCAAAGTCTTGTGTAGTTCTCTTTTAAACTTTGTTTGGTGTTTAGACACACAAAGTTTAATTTGAAAAATTTTTGTTTATTCGTTGTTGCAGCCAACTTCAGATACAGGGTTGATAAATGGCATTTTTTAAAATGTACTTAATACAGAAAAAAATTACATTTTTTACGCTAATTGTACTTAATGCCAAAAAAATATTTTTTACAAGTTTTATTATTTGCATAACAAAGAATTTACATTAAAATGCACTTGTGCTATAGATTTATATTTGAAATATACCTTTGGCAATTAACAAAAAGGAAAATGAAGTAAATAATAAGGAATTTAGACGAAGAATCTTAAGCTTGTTTTTTTAGATTTGAAAGTGGAACAGGCTAAAAAAAGGTTTTACCTACCCAGTAAAAACTTCGCCTGCAAAATAATGTGTTAAGTAATCAGGAAAATGTTACTACTGAAAGAACCAATGAATTTTACAAGGGATGCCCCAAAATGAACGCATTTTTATGTAAGTCATTATTTTTTTCCTACATACATCTGATAAATAAGTAGTTATAGAAGTAATTATAGTAGTTATATAGAAGAAAGCTACTAAATAATTAGTGAAAGAAGCTATTAATTTTAAAAAAGTAGGCGAAGTTTTTACTCGGTAGTAATGCCCGTAATTTCTACTAAAAATATCTAGCTGTGTATAGATATCTACGGTGCAAGGAATTTTTCATAATTTTAATACGCATGATTTGCTTACTGGTTAAAGTGTATTATATGTTCCACCATCGATAAAAATACAAATGTTGTCATATTTAAAAGAAAACTTAAAGGAAAAAACTTATATGGGCATTTCCTCAGAATAGTCTACCAGGATGAAAAAATAAAATGTTGATTATCATCGTCTTGTATTGTTTATTATTATAAAAAAAAGTCTATGTTTTTATAAAAGAATGGTTTCATAGCACATCTCAGCTGTTTTACTTGAGGAAATTGCGCTGAAAACTGGAACATTTTATATTTTCTAAGTATTTAAGCTACTTCTAAAGTCATTTTTATATACTTATTTTACATGCAAAAAATATGTTATCTTTACACTCTTTCTTCATAATCTCTCCATTACAATCAATTGCAAAAGGAGTATTAAGATTTTTTATAAGGACATTTTAAGATATTTATGGGAAAATGCATGGTGATAATAATAAAAAAAACATATGGAAAAATCACACGTTCGCGACCCGTACGTTCGCGTCCGGTACATAAGCCAATTAAACAAAAACCAAGAGAGATATTTTATTTTGTAAATACTGGATGGAGACGTACATTAATACACTCTTAAAATAAATTAATAACTTTTGAATATTCCGTTCCATTACGCAGATTTTTACATTTCAGTACTGTCAGCCAAAGTTGACTTCTATTTATTATAAAAAACTTAAACTCGATGACATCCATCTTTTGCACTAAACTTAGAGCTACCCAAATGCTATCGAATCGCCAAAAAAAAAAATGATAGGAAAAGTTTTGTTTTCTATATTATTTGTAAATCAAAAGCGTACGAACGTACGTTAGTGACCCCAGGAAATGCCCATATATAAATTATTTAATTAAAAAATTACAACAATCAGGTATAGTAAGGAACATAAAATTATTATTTTTAAAGAAGATGAAAGTTCGGTTGGTGTATGAAATTAATTTTGTAACATATTTCTATACATATTTAATTTTTTTTATTTTAAACTATAGCAACAAGATTCATAAGACTGTAGCAATAATTTGTTTGAATTAAATTCGATATAGTATTTACATAAAGGCGATTTCTTTGCTTTGTTTTTATCATATTTTGGTAGGAAAAAGATTTTGCAATTTTTAAATTGTACTAAATTTGCACTGGAGTACTTTATTACTTTTGCACAGCTAATAGTAGTAAAAAAAGTACAATTGTAATACCAACTTTATCATCCCTGCTCAGAAATAAACTACGAATGAAAAGCAAAAGGAATTTGCGAGTACAGCAAAGTTCTTACTCCCCCGCTATTCTCTTTTCCCCTCCCTTCAATAAACTCAAGACTTTGCAAAGTAAACTTTGCCTGTCTAAAAGGGGACATATGTATCTGACTAGCAGGGTTACCGTTGGACATTTTCCAAAATGGTCACAAAAAGGGTATTTTCCAGAAAAAGGGGTCAACAAAAGGGTATTTATATAAAAAAAGGGTCAAGTTTTTTATAAGCAGTATTTCCCATTTTAATGAATATAAAAAGACCAAGTTTTTCTATAAGCAAACAAAAAAATAATATTTCAGGTAGGAAGAGCTCAAAAAACTTTATTTTTTTATGGAATGCTCTGTCCTGTTTTAAGCACCTGAAAAAAAGTTTATTCTTTATCATTATAGCTAATTTTTTAATACTTTTTATGTAATTTTCCGATTTAGCGATGTCAAATAAATTTTAGTGTTTGTTTTAAAGTTCGCGAATTGTAACCATTTTCTCGATTAAAGCGATTTTTTCTTGTAAGTGTCGGATTTTTAATAAATATAAGACTTTGCTATCATACCGCTTTAACCAAATATTTGGGAATTTCCGCTAATTGAGCAATTTTTACCTTCTGTTTTTATTCCTGTTAGGGCACTCTCAACACTGTCGATTCAAAAGGGGGCGAAAAGTTCAATACCTTTTGCCATTATTAAGGGCGAATTCGTTTGAATAAAACATGCTACTGTTTAAGAGAGCAAAACACCAAATTGCATTTTTTTAATAAAATATCAAATTTTTGTTTTAAAAAGAAACCTCCGTAAAAAAATAACAAATATTTATATGAGTTATGTTTGCTTTTAGGGAAATTGTACTTTACTATCAAAAATCAAGGAGAAGAAAACATGGAATTGTAAGTTTATACTTTGAGTCTGTTCCATATCAATCAATGCTTATTTCGAAAACATTTGTTTAGCACTTCTGTTCCGCGGTGTTGACAAAAAACAAAATGTGAGAGCTATATCCAAAAAAGGGTCAAAAAGTGTCACAAAATAGGTGATAATGATACAAAAGAATAATTTAAAAAAAGGGTCATAAAAGGTATCAAACCCGTTGAAAAGGGGTCAAATTGATACTTTAGTATCACAACGGTAACGCTGCTGACTAGTAATGTTGGTGAACAATTAAACATTTTAACTTATAATTTAGGAAATTTACATTCTCTTGTTCCCTTAAGGAAACGTTTTTTTAGCAATCGTAGCGGGATTAAAAAAAATAATTTTAGTAAAATACATGTGGCGTTTGTTTACATACACGAAACAATGTAGCATACTTTGAAGGAATAAAAACGTCAAATTGTACAAACTCGCAAGATTGGTAACATTGAAAAATGTCAAAATTTTCGTGTGGAACAATCAAGGTTGCTCAACATTTTTCACAAATTTAAACAGAGTACTAGGCTTAAAGCGAATTTTACTTTACGTAAATTGTATTTACAATACAGATTTAATGTTGCCAAGTTATGTTAAGAAACAAATTTTTCATGGGCTTATAATGCCAGTTTTTAATATGGAATGGAAGTGTATTCTGGAACAGTTGGTTATATTCTAAAAAAAAAAAAATTGGTTTTTAATCGAGTTATGCGATATCTTTATTCTTGAGAATAAGACAGGATGTCTCACCATTTGTTTTAAAAATTTAAAATTTTTCATTTGTAGAGTTCATAAATTTTAGGAATCTTGTTTACTTTTATAAGTGTTATAGGTAGCAAACTCCTGGGTATTTCATTCAGTAATTTGATTTGTAGATCAACGAGGTATAGACAGTTAAAGATACCGAAATTATCTTCCGTATTGGAGCGTTCTTTTTATGATAGAGTTGCACGATCTTATAATAAGTTGACTAACTTTTTGAAAAGTTTTGGTGTTTCTGCTAACACATATAAAAGATGACTTTTTCTGGAACTTTCATGAATTCAATCTTCTATATAAGTCTTTTATATTGATGTGTTGAATATGCATTAAAGGATTATATTCATGGTATGTATTTAAAAATATCCACTTTATATTTCTGTGGTTTTCATGGGCAACCACGTATGTCTAAAAATCAAATTTTTCAGGAGAGCCAAAAAACCGTTCTAGATGAAATTTTGGGCTAGGTATTAAACTTTTTAAAGTTTTTCCTAAACAGTCATGTGAATATAGGTCTTACTAAATTTTCATAAAAATTTCGGACAAATATCCTTTAAATATTTGATCCTAGCGGAGAACAAAAAAAAACAAAGTTGTACGAAGACTAAAAGTGTGTGCAGAAAAAACAACATACATATGTCAACACAGGTGGTTCTCAATGATCAAAACTGTTATTAAGGCAGTCACCCAAGAAGATTTAGGTTGTTATTGTCTAATAATTATTCGCCGATATTTTTAAGTTTTTGTTGAAAGATCCGTTTGGTATTAATTTGTATTATCTAAAAAGTGCATTAGAAAAATAAAACAGTAAAAAAAAGTTCTGCAATTATTTATTTATTTATTTTTTTTTATTTTAATTATTAATTAATGGGCACAAATTGATAATACTTCACCATATAAAATATAAAAATTGAAAAGTTAATTCAATTAAAATTTTGTCTTAAAAATTAGCAATATTTAAATTATATGTTTACTCCTGGTCTAAAGGCCAGTTTACACGGTAATACAATGTATTACGACTTTGTAGAAACAAAATAATGGGTCTCATGCATAAAACGTGAGCTTGAGCTCGGACTCGATTTTTTGAGTAAAAGGTGCTTGTCGTATGCAAAATAAAATTTAATGTATTTGCTTTTACTAACTGCTCACGTTTGATCTCGTCTGGCTCAGTTTGAACTAAGATAGATGAGCTTTTGCTCATTTTTGCTTTCTCTTTTGAGCTCTTGCTTTGTTGAGCCTGCCTTATAGTTGCTCGCATACAGTAAAAAGGAATCATGGCTGGATATTTTGTGCCACAAAGAAATACAAAATGTTATCAACAGCGTAAAACAAATTTAGCAAGTGAGGATAAAAAATTATACATATATACATAATTAATAATAAAATGATAAATACATAGGTGTGATGAATGAAGCATCTGCTTATTGGCTAATTATTTTTTTGAGGAGTCAGAAGAAACACGTGGTAGCAACATTAATAAAATTCGACTGTATTTAAGATTTTGTGCAGAACCTGGATTCCACAGATATTGGACTCCACTAATCAACTGTGCCGCGAACTATTTCGGAAGTTTGCGAAACTTATATCTGCCAAAGCAAGCGAGTGGATAAAATTCCCGAAAGATGCAGATGAAATAAAAGATGCTCAAATGAAATGGCAAGCAAATTATTGCTTTCCATTTGCAATTGGAGTGACTGATTGTACTCATATAAAAATTAAAAAACACACAAATCAAAGCGATAAGTATTAATCACCCCTATCGTGAATAAAAATTTCTTGGGAGTTTTTTCCCTTTTTTAATTTTTCCTATGCTAATTCTATTGCAAAAATGGGAAAAGGGAAAAAACTCCCAAGGAATTTTTATTCACGATAGGGGTGATTATTATTTGATTCTACTTCTACTTCACTTTCACTTGACGACATGTTTGCACTTCAATAACAATTAGACGTTTGATCTCCCTTTGCTCAAGTAATTGCAATTGGTTTGAACTCATTTTTATGCATACGAAATTGAGCAAAAGCTGTTGCTGTTTGATCGAACTCGACTTACGAGCAATTGCTCACCTGTCTCAACTCAGCGCTTTTGCTCGTTTTTATGCATGAGACCCAATATGAAATTCTCTCCGTGTTTAAAAGAAAAAAATAAAAGTCTGTTGAGAGTATACCAAGGCGAATTTATAACAGGTAAGTGCAACTCTACAACTACAAAAAGCCCCATGTATGCCCCATGTATTTTGTTTTTGCAATTTTCTGACTTGTTGTCAAATTTCAGTATAGAAACAAAACAATATTTTGACGTTTCACCATTTTTTTAATTCGCCATGGATACAGCTGACGAACGGCTGACGAGTTGAGCTTACCTGGAGTTAATTCGCCTTGGAGTATACTTTATGTTTACACGGATGCTATAAGTAAAATCAAAAATAATAACAAAAAAGCAGATGGTTGCAGTTTTACAATTTTTACAAAAACAACATGAAAATTTCCTGAGTTGATTTTAGTTGTTTTTGTAATTGTATAAAAATGCTACCACCTTCAATATACTCCGTTAAAATACATAAGTTTCTAAAATGGTTTAGAAAAGAACCATTTACCGAACGCTTGTCAGATTTTGTATTCGTATTCTCTCTTACTCAATGCATTTTGCTTTTACATGATATGATTTCTCTCATTCTACATTACGTCGTTATACAATGTATTACCGTGTAAACTGGCCTATGCATCTAGACATGTAACTAACGCGAGAAGAATAGTTACCTAAAGGCTAGATTACACTATTATACTTTGTATTAATACATGTCAAAAACTCAAGTAATATGACAAAGTGTGATTGTGTGAATGCAATGTGTCACGAAAATGACAAGTATTAAGAAAAAAGTTTGACATCCCATACGACTTCATCGTTTTTTAAAAATTTCTAAACAATAATACTTTTCATTGGATCAGGGTTGCATTTTATTTCATGTGTGAGTGTTTATACTTTGTGATGATGTGAACACAAACTGTCGTGTTACATTAGATTTTTTGACAGTCGCAACAAAACTCATTAGATTTCTATCTCACAAAGTATTATGGAATACGTAAGACTTGTGAGATAGTGTAATATAGGCTTAAGTACCAATATTCTTTAAATAGCAACAAACGGTCTTCATTGCAAATTTTTTTCTCCGCACTACAATCTACAAAACGATAGTTCCTTGCTCTGGCACTCAGGTACATATAACTTTTCCATTGCTTGAATTTTAATACTACCATCCTCATTTTAATTTTGGAATTGTACAGAGCTTTCGCTTATTCCAAAATCAGTCTGAACTCTTCGTTTTTTTGTGGCATACCTTTATCATATCATATACATATTTTATTATTATGGAAAATTATCTCTTTTTCTATCCGGGAATTTTAATTTTTTTCGAATCAGCCATTACTTTTATATAATTTTTATAAAAAGGTTTTACGCAAAATCATAGATTTATTATTAAATTATATATTATACCATACACTGAAATGATTTTTCAACTTAAATACGCACTTAACACGAAATTATTAATACTATAATCATTATAGTATTAATAATTTCGTGTTAAGTATAATGGCACAAACTTCAATGAAGGCTTACCAGAATGCAGCAATCATATCGACCCCTTTGCGCGAAATTATCGTATGTTACAAAAACCAAATTTTACAGGAGAGCCATTTTTATACTTTTCTCTGCTATCACTTGCAATATAAATATGAAAATATACATTCAATTTTTGGAGCAACGAAGTGAAATTCGCCTACAATATTTTGTCAGGCGACGTATCTTTGAATGTAGAACAAGATTGCATCAAATACTCAATTTCAAAAAAATTGGCATATACGATAATTTCGCGCAAATGGGTCGATATTATTTTTTAATCCAAAAACAACGTAACGGCACTTAGAATAAGAACATCGTATCAACAACAAAAAAGATAGCAAATTATGAAAAAAGCACACAAGTAATTATAAGTTCTTGTTAACTGAAAAATAATCAAAAAATAATGTTCAAATATTTTCAAAAATAACAACGTACGTTCTCTTGTATTTTTTAAACAGAAATAATTTTTCAACAAGCAAACGCTTGTTGACATACTTCGTTAGTGCTGATCGCATTTTGAATATACATATATAGAAGTTACGTTGTTGTTTCGTTAAAAAAATCGTAATTGGATCATTTTTTTCTAAAAATTTTTAGAAACATGTAAAAAGCATTGAAAAAAAAGTACTTTGGCATCAATAACTCAAAATCGAAAAAATTGACATACGCGGTTGCCCATGAAAACCACAGATTTTTCTTCTGTGTAAACTTAACTAATATATTAATTCTTGATATTTTGGAAAATGTTTTATTATTTTATTACTTATGCATATGTACATGTATATACACAGATATGTGGGTATGCATGTAATATATACATATATATGTGTGTATACATGTATTTGCATATGATATTTACATATAGATTTCTGAATCGTTCGTTTTGGGATTTTTCATACCTTGAACTCTTACATTTTTATTAAGCTATCTAACCCTTTTGTAATTTTATTTGAACTTTAATATATTTTTATTTTTATATACATACACATACATACATGTATGCACCTATTCGGAATATTCGAAAACCGGTTTTTGAAAAAAGTCGAATAATCGATCTCCCTACTACTACTTCTCTAAATGATACTTCTCTTTCCTTCTCACTTTTTTAATTTTTTAGAAATCACGTAATTATATTTTACTTTTTGCTTCGTAGATAGCGTTGTAAGTATGCGCTACAGCAGTTTTTTTGAAATAATTCCTTAAATGAAGACAAATAAGTATTTATGTATATGAGTCAAATTGTTGTTTATAAAGACAAATTAAATTTATAAAAATTCATTATAAGAAGATCAAAAGACATGCACTTACATCTAATAAAATAATATCCCTATGTTCTTAAATGCAGTACTGCCTGCACTTTAATAGGTGCGTTTAATCATATCTAAATTTATCGTTTAAGGGCAGTATTGCATTTATAACCATATAATTTCTCTTAATATGTATTTAAGTATACCTGGGCCCTGTTCTCAAAACTACAACTTGCAAATCAACAAGTAAAATACGTTACAAAAATCAACAATTTTTGTTTCAAATATATTTAACTTGTAGATTTGTAACTTTAGTTTTGAGAAACAGAGCCCTGTAATTTACCAAAAATATTTAATATTTTAATGGCCAATTTATTTAAGTATCAATTTATGTTTAAAATTCGTTTTTCATATCAACTAAAAATAAAATTGTACTAAAACTATAAGAATAAAAACTGGGAATTAAGCACGAATAACAAAATCTTTTGAAATTAAAATTTTGTATTCCCAAAAATTGGAATTACTTTTTGATAATAAACAGGCAAGTGCACGGCCTAAAAAAACACTTAATTGACCACATCTTTTGTAAATTTTTGTTGTTGTTTTTATTTTCTTAACCTACTTACAACTACAATTAATGTTGAGAGAATTTCAACTAATTGTAGTGGGGAATGTAAGATGAGATAAACCCACCGTTTATTGTTGATGTGTTTTGTTTTAACTTTGATATTGTTACAAGTAGAACTGTAGCTATAAGTCTTATACGTTTAACAGTTTTATTTGGTTTAATATCTTTAGTTTTTCTAAAATCTTTATGGATGAAGTTTTCTGATGATCTGGCCTAAGCAACCAGTGAAATGCGCATAGGAATAGCTTATCCCATCAACAATAAATTTCAAGTGTTTTTATCAAGAATAAAAACTGGGAATTAAGCACGAATAACAAAATCTTTTGAAATTAAAATTTTGTATTCCCAAAAATTGGAATTACTTTTTAATAGTACTAAAACTATATTTAAATCATTTTGCAGTTTCAACTCACACTTGTGATAGCGCAAAAATATTGCAATCATTTTGTTGATGTTGAGTGATGAATTGAACATTTGCAGTAGAGTTGTGTCGGTCATGAACGAACTAGTTCAATTGAACGGGTCAGTCAGATGAACGATGAACGGCCGTTCAGTTTCATCGTTCAATTCCGTTCAATCGGTCACTTGCATGGTTCACTTGGGTCTTTTTAGTCAGTCGGTCACTTGTTTACCAAACAACTGGTTGAAAAGAAACAACAATACTATTGTGATGTATATGTGATGCCAGTATAATATTCTTATTTCATTTACTCATTGCCACATTCCTTTACACATTTTCATAATACGATCAGGGTTGTCAAGTTTCTTGGCGACTTAATTTTCAATTTGGCGACATTGCGATTTATTTTTGGCTGATTTTAAAATATATGGCGATTTTGTTGTAAATTTGATAATACTAACTGCCTATTTCACGATGTCAATCGAACGTTTACGTTCGCACAAATAACATGTAAACCAAAAACAAATTTTTTAATTTTGTTTTTGTTTTATATATTATTTGTGCGAACGTATACGTTCGAGTGACATCGTAAAATAGGCAGTTAGTCCCAATTTACACTAGGGACATTTCTTGCAGGATATTTTTTGAATTCCCTTTTAATTTTACCTGAAGCGTTTACATATGAAACATTAGAAGTCAGACGGAAATTAATACTTGTATGTAAACTACAAAAAGTAAGAAAGAGAAATGAAAAATGTCCAGTACAGATAGTCATGTACTAAACACTCTACCTTTTCGCCCCTCGCCATCAATCTTCGTCTGTACAGCGAGAAATGTCCTTATATAATAGCCTTTTTACACTGATCAACATCTAACATCTACCATCAATTTCCCACCATTTGCGAAGATGTTAACATCTTTCCATAAGAAATACATAGGGCTAAAAAACAACATCTTTCAACATCTTTAAAAGATGTTCCTATCTCATTTTATTCCACTCTACATCTTTCGATTATTTTAGTGTCATCACTATAAAAGTGTCAATAAGTTCTATTATTATTGTGGCATCACTGACAAAATGGAAGTTGCTTTGAAAGCAGTGTTACCATTTGCCAAGTTTTATATCTTAATGCAATGTTTTTTTGTTAAGTATTTTTTATATTTTTGAACAAATTGAACTTCAAATACATTTTTGAGTTTTCTTTTTAAATGTTGGCACTTTTGTGAGAAAAAAACATTTTTAATTTAATAAATTTTTTTTTTTCAAATATGGTGACATTTTTGTTTGATGGCAGATGTTAGATGTGAGCAATGTAAACGAGTGTTTCACATTTTCTACATCTTTGATGGCAGATGTTAGATGTTGATCAGTGTAAAAACCCTATTAGTGTAAATTGGGACTAATGTGTTTTTAAACGCGTTTAAGCAAAATGTTATTACATTAGAGATGATTAAGATGACAGATTATTAAGAAAAAAACCCAACAAACAAATTTATATTTCTTTTAAGTATTAAAAATGGATAAAAATACTTTATAAAGTTATCAGAAGATTATTTAAAACATATTAATGATAAAATTGTAAAAATTTATGAATTATTTGAAAAAAAAAAAAATAAAACGTTAAGAGGAGTTAAAGAATCCAAGTGTGAGCATAGTATAAGCCATGAATTTGTTTTGAGACTCCTACACAAATTACAATTGTTATTTGGAAAGACTATTTCAATGTGGTTTTCCATGTAATATAAATTAGTTTTTGAAAAATATATAGCTATAAGGATATGTCCGGTACGTACCATTTTAAAGAACTCTTTATGTGCATGTTATTCCAACTGTTAATGTCTGTGTTGAAAGAGTTATTTTTAATAATTAACTCCACTAAAACTCGCTTTCAAAATTGAGTGCAGTATAAACTTCTTGGCACATTATTACGAGCTATACATTATATGATATGTTGAATAAACTGAATCGTACACATTGTTTTCCAAAAAAACAGTAAGAATGCCTTACCGGTGAAGTGTATAGCATTTTAGATATATATCCAATATTTTTTTAATACTAACCACAAGAAATCGTTTTGCTGCTTTAGTTAGACTATTGTACCTTTTTTGTGTTCACCAAACATTTTAATTAATAAAATATGTATCAACGCGACTTTTTCCCATTTTTGGCAAATTTTAGCAAATAGGAAGACATTTATTTTTTAGGATTTATAAAAAATATTTTTAAAAAAAGGCTTTGGCGATTTTGAACAATCAATTTGTCAAAAAAGATCAAAATAAATCCGACAACCCTGGCTGCTATTCACAATTTTACATGAGCGTTGCCAGTTGTTCTTAATATAAAACCCGCCAAATGCAAATTTTTTATTTGAGCAGAAAATTGTAAACATATTTATTTCATTTATTTTTTAAATTAGACCTTAAAATAAATAACCAAATTCAATATTCGACAACTTTATTAATTAAAGCTTAGTCAAGTTTTAGAGCTCGAAATTATTCGGGAAAGCCCATTTTAATGTAGATATAACTTAAGCATTCGTATATGAATGATGCCCGTAATTTTTAAAAAAGAAAGCTGGTCGTGTTCGTACCTAACAGTTATCTTTACCTATTTCAACAATTATTAAGCATAGATGGTTTATCCTTCAGTTTTCATTAAAAAATGACAGCTTTTACACTATTAATTACTATGCACTGCTAGATTTCTTTTTGTAGAAATTACAGGCAAAAGACTGGTAAAATAAAAAAAATATTAGTTTATAAGAAACTACTTATGAATTTTAATAGCTTTTATTTAACTTGCAATTAGGCTTGCCAGATGAGCTTGATTTAGCTTCAAGCTAAAAGAAATTTTCAAAATTTTTCTTAAATTTTTAATATAAACTTAAATTAAAAACAATTGCTTTGTAAAATTTGTTATTTGCGAATTCATTCAAATTATTATTTAAATTTTTATAAATTTTACATACGACATCTATCATCACTAGTAGTAAATTTCCCCCTATACTCAACATTATTTTTTTCCCATCAATTTTAAAATTTTTAATTCAAAAAAAATGCAAAACGACGAAGAAGCCGGACCATCAAAAAAACCTAGATACAACACAACATTTTGTGACAGATGGACTACGCACTCCGATTATTCCAAATGGATTATAAACAAGAATGAATTTACTGCAGTTTGCAAATTTTGTAAAACAGAAATTGTCGTTAAATATGAAGGAAGCCGAGCATTTGTATCATTTGTATTCAAAAGAAAGAAATAGGATGTCTTTTGATCTCATAAAAGTTGAGTTAATGATAAGAATAAATTTTAGTGAAAATTGTAAAAACTTTTCAAAGCTTTTTGCAAACTGAGGAAGGTATCGCATTGGCAAAATGAGTTTCAAAAATAACAAATATATGTGGCCAAATTAAAGCACATAGGAAAATAAATGTATACTTAATGATAACTAAAAGAGACAAATTAAATTTGTGAACTGAACAAAATTTATTAAATAAGGATCTCCTTTAATTAATTAATTTTTAGTTTATATGAAAAATAAATTATTTTGTACCTGGATTTTGAATAAATTAATTTTTGTTTTTAAAATATTCGGTTTTTATTTTTGGTAGTCTCAAGATTTTTTTTTGGAAATCAAGATATTTATCCACAATATCAAGCTTTTTCGAAAATCGGACCTGGCAAGCCTACTTGCAATGTATGTTTGTGGGTAAAATCTTGCAACTCAAATTTAAAGCAGATTACTCGAACCGATTTAGCTGACATTTTATAACATATGTTCAGTTTGGATGACAATGCATGGTTAACTGTGTAAAGTTATTATACATCCAACATGTAAAACACCCAAGATGGCGGACTTATTATTTTAAATGCATTCCAACAATATGAGTATCAAATGGGAGGGCTTGCTGAGTGACTCTTAATCTTCAATATGGGTATCAACTGAAATGACTTACGGAGAATACGAATGCGAGTTAAAAGTAATCAAATATTTAAAAAAAACATATTTTATTTAAATGCTCTGAAAAGAAAATATAAATAATGTTACTTAAAAACTTTTAATATCAACTTAAAACGTCGTTACATAAATTGTCGCGAGATTCACTTGTGTAGAAGATCAAGTAAATTAAATAACTTGCGACCAATTTAACTTCCAGTTAACAATATGTTTTTGTCAGTTATAGCGGATAGTTAATTATAACTGAACTTGCTGAAAATGACGGTTGATGTGATTGATATTAACTACTAAAATTCTCAAACGAAGTAAATACGAGTACTTAAATCTCGCGACAAGCTTTTATATTTAAAAAAAAATTGTGTATTTTATATCATATAAATTGATTAATGACATAATAAGTTCGAAAAACAGGCAGTTAAAGTTTTTAAGTAATTATTTCTCTTTAAATAAAGTTACCTAAGCACTTAGAATATGAGATCACCAAACAAGTATGAAAACCGCCACGTTTAGCAAGAAATCACTACATATGGCAGCCCAGATTGTACTATGAAATTTTCTAAACAATGTGGCAAATTGCCACTGGCAATGTGTTAAAAGAAACAAATATAGTATACTGGTACAACATAAACATTTTAATAGTATTGTTTCTTTTCAATGAGCCAATTTAGACTAGACTAATTTTTAGTCGGATTAACTTTTGTTCTTTCCAAACTACACTGGATTAATTATTCTGGCATAAAATTGTATACGTACACGCAGCTTTGTATGTGTTAGTATTTTTTTATATTCATGTTTACACGACGGCGAACAACTAACGATTAAAATCGCTCTGCAAAAAAGAAAACACTGAACCTGTTTTTTTCATAAGTGTGTATGTATTGGTTTTGTTCTGCTAATGCAGGGTTGAAGCTGGATTAAAAATTATGCCAACCAGAGCTGCCGTTTTTGGTTATTTCTAACCAAAATTGGTTATATTTTTTTCCAATGTGGAGATGTAAATATTTTTTTGATTTTGGTTACTTTTTTCTAAAATAATAATACGTACGAATGTGTTTTTCCTTATACAATTATTAACGAGCTCGAATAATTTGTACTGTGTACTACGATTTTTTCATTATTTGTTTCCAATGAAAGGAAGTTTTTTATAATTTATCGAAAACAAAAAATCCCTTTCAAAACAGCAACCAATTAATTTTTTTAAGATTTTTGCTAATAAAATATTGCCATTTTTGATTTTTTAATTAAAAACGCCATGTTTTTAAATCGAAAACAAATGAAGTTTTAATCAATGGAGATTTTAAATATTTTTTTAAATGGACGGTGTTTTTCTTGATTTTAAGAGTAGTAAAGATAAGTAGTACTTAAAGTAGGAAGTGCATAAAATTATGTGGAATCGATTTCAGAAAATTACTGAAAAATAACACAAAAAAAGTGCTTCTAAAAACTTGAAAACAAGTTTAATGTTCTGAATTTATTTACATATATAAATATTTGAAAATACACATAGGAATTATAGAGAGAAAAAAGTTTTTTTATAATGTTTTAGATATAAATCTTATATTGTGATTAATTCGACCTTTATAATGTATTAATAAAATAACTTTTTTTCTTTTGAGATATATGTAAATTAGAAAATATTTACATAAAATGCATTTCGCATATCGCCAATCGTTTTAAATTTCGCCAAAATAATCGCCATATCGCCAAACGTTAAATTCCATCGACAAAAGGATTAAGAAATCGCCACATTTGACAGTCCTGCCAATAACAGCTAAAAAGCGGAAAACAATTTTCCATTTTTGTTGTTTATAACTGTTAATTAAAAAATATTCAATTTATTAACCTTCAATATACTTCGTATGGAAATTTTACGGGTTTAACTCTTATAAAATACAAATTGTTTTTACTATAACGTGCAAATACCCTTTACTTAAATACAATGTAACTTGAAATAAATTTTAATGATTTTCTCAATTAATAAAAGGAATTATAAATTTGATTATATTTTTTTACATTTGGTAACTTTTTCAAAAATGTTGGTTGTAAAAATTGTATTGGTTGTGGCAGCACTGATGCCAACCAAAAACGACTCTCTTCACCTCTTTCGCCTACAAACTGTCGTTTTCTGCCAGAACAATTAGTCTAGTCTAAATTGGCTCAATCAGTTGTTGGGTAAACGAAAAAACAACTCAGAATTTTGCGTTTATTGTTTTCTATTTTTGGGTACACTCAAAAAGTTTTACAGTAACTGAATGTAATTTACTAATCATTTTCCGTAGAGTTAAAACTTAATAAAAATGTTGTTATTTTATAATTAAACTAATTCTTTAACTATTTCTATATGTTTCTCCAAAAAAAAATATATGTTCAGTTATTTTTTATGCATAAAATAAAACTGAAATACTTAACTGCAAAGTTATTTTAAATTATTTTATTATTTACATACTTAAAAAAACATGTGCACATAAATTAAAAAAACACAAATTTTTCGCTGATTTGGTAGGTAATAATAACAGATATAAATACTGTTTTAGTATGTAATTTAAATTGAGTTAAAATTAATTGAAAAAACCTTTGAATGTATTTTTTGTAGTTTGTACATTTTAAATAACAGAAAAATTTATTAATTTTTAAAGAATTTCTCCGTTTTAAAATTAACATTAAAAAATAGCCGCAAAATTCCTTTATTTTAAATGAAATTTCAGTTTTTCAAACTTAATATTATTTTGAATTTACCTACATAATATTTTGAGTGTAACATCAAACAAATATGCTATACTTGTTTATTTTAACACATTGCCGTATTCAATCAATTGTGAATGAATGAACGAAATCCACAAAAGACCGACTGACACAAAAGATAAACTGACCCAAAAGACAAGTGACCTGAAATGAACGACTGAACGAAGTGAACGAACTCGTTCACTGTTTTGAATTGAACGTTAATGACCGGTCACCTAAATGAACGATTAAGCCCAAGACTAATTTGCAGCCTCACTAAACATGAGTGATAGTGATGTTTAAAAATTTTGCAAGCAAAAAAAATAGTTTGATTAAAAAAAATCATCAGCTTATTGCGACTTTTTTTTCTTCACTCTTTTGAGTGCACTTAAATTGTTGCACTAAATTTAAAATTAAAAACTTGTTTTTTAAGATTAAAGCCAATAATTATACCGATATTGACAAAATTTCATTTTGTTTAATGTTCTTTACTTATGCATATTCTCAAAATTAATCAGAAAACATGCACATACAAAGTAAAATTTTTTAAATTTTAGTAAGACAATATTTGTATGAGATTGTATGTCCAAATTTTGCACTATGTATTTGAATTGAGTGCAGATTTTTGCATTCAATCTGCGTTTAGTGATGGTGAACAAATTTGAAATATCACTAAAATTTTTAAGTGGTAGTTAAAAAATAGCAATCATCACTAAAGCTGGTAAAAAATAGTGCAAACTAAATTTTTTTGCAGTTTTATTTAGTGATGGTGCACTGCTGATTTAAATCAATATTTAGTGCACTACCCCCAACTAAGATCTAAATATGAATTGATATTTAAATAGAATTGGTGCAATTGGCCATAAATATTTGTTTCATTTAATTCTAACATACTTTCGGTGACGATACGTCTTTTGTTTTAGAAAATTACAAATTAAAATAACGGTGGGGATTTTCTCAGAGGTTGAAAGCTCTCTGTCTGCTATCCTCTTGGGGGTAGCAAGAAACGATTCCTCTGCCCGAAGCATCTCACAACTTCAGTCCTAGCCCAAGTGCTTCCAGTTAATGTAAAGTGAGAAGGCGTACAGTACCGAGTATCCAGGATGCATGCTATCACCGATGCGTCTCTTGAAAATAAGTGATAATCCGATAACAATTAGGCGCTAGCGGCTAATTTTTTTTTAAATTTTTTTTTGTATTCATATTAGTTTTAGATAATATATATACTATATACAAATAACTTAAAAATTTTGTGTTTTTAATAATTTCAATTCCTTCATGACTGTGAAAAAAAAATACACATTTTTAATTTCTCATTCATTTAAAGTAAAAATGAGCGATCATATATGAATTTTTCTGCACTCTTATTTTTTTAATTTTTCTTAGCTTATGTACATTCATAAGTAATATTTAATATTTAAGTAATATTGGCTCTTAGGTTGTGTTTTAGTTTTACAGCACACAAAACACGTATAGTGAAAGTTTAACATAAATTTGTTTAAAATATGTAATGCTTCAGTTTTGCCCGACACTTACTCACTTAGGAAACACTGTTATAAGATACACATACATACCTGTATGGCAAGCAACAAAGTCTTAATATCATTTTCCAAATTAAATTCTCGGGTATTTGACTGGGTGTTATGTCGTTTATGTTTATTTTTTTTAGGTTTCTTCCTTTCATTTTCAACTAAATCATCAGTCTTTTCCAAGGCGTTTTCTTTAGAAATAATACAACCGTCAAGATTATGCTTTGAAAAAACATGTTCAATCACCGATGGTCCGCAATCCACCTTCGCCATTATTACATGCCTTAAGCTGTCACCAGGCTGAGCTGTTAATAATGTTTTTATCAATTCACTCTCACTGGGCAAAGGCGATTCTTTTTTAGCACGATCACTAGGATATGTTTCTCTAACAGCGAAGCGAACGTCTTCGCCTTCATGATGGGGACGTAATATATATAGTATTGTCATTTCGTGGTCTGCAAGAATAATATTACCGCGATCGTATAACTCGATAATTATGTGATATGCAGCTTCGCCGACACCAAACTGTAAGTCTACAATTCGATCAACACCAAGTTGCTGTAGCTTTTCAAGACGTTTATTTTTTAAATGTTTTCTCAATTTCATACTGAATCCTGAAGGTGCCATATTTTTGGGCCATTCAAATGCTGTTGTATGAAATCTTATTCCTGACTCAATAAGAAGCATTTTTTTTGCTTCCCCTCCTCCTTGCAAACGAATAAGATAAGTTTTATTATCAATATCATAGATCTGATTAACCCGAAGTCCAATTAACCTGCAAACAAATTTTTTTTATTAAATTTATTAAAAATTATTTAATTATTAATCATAATATTGCTATGAAATAAGATTAAGCTAAGAATTATTTGTATGTAGTTTTAGTAAAAGGAAGGGTTGGGTAGTATTTAAAATATTTGTATTTGACCAATTTGTTCATTTTATTTATTTCTTCAACATTTTATTTATTTCTTCAACTTTACGGGGCGTACGAAAAAAAATAAAAAAAATATGCAACCCGATTCAGAATAAAAAAAGAAAAAAACCATAATTAAAATTTAAGGGGGCTGAGGCCCGTGGTGCCCTCTGGACCCAAAAAACTGCCCCGCCCACTTTGTGATATGTGTGGATACTCAAATTAAAGGTAATTTGCTCACGATTGCAAATATGTATTTTGTTTTTGTGTTCGCATATTATTTTCCTCTCTAGGTTAATTTAAGTATCTTTTAGGTGCAGAAAAGCTTTAGTTAGCGAAGCCGGTGTTTGTTATACCATAGAGGAGAAAATCCTTGCGACCGGCCAAAGGCCGGATATGCAGAGAAGCTTAAGTTAGCGAAGCCGGTATTTGTTATACCATAGAGGATGAAATCCTTGCTCCCGGCCGAAGGCCGGCTATGCAGAGAAGCTTTAGTTAGCGAAGCCGGTCTTTGTTATACCATAGAGCAGAAAATCCTTGCGCCCGGCCGAAGGCCTGCTATGCAGAGAAGCTTTAGTTAGCGAAGCCGGTTTTTTTATTCCATAGAGGAGAAAATTCATGCGCCCGGCCAAAGGCAGAAAAGAATTCTTTAGCACATCGGAAATAGGCTATTAGTTACAAAAAAAAAAAATTTTTTTTCTTTTAAATCGAACATAAAACATTAAAAAATACAAAATATTTACAATCGTGATCAAACTACCTTTAATTTGAGTACCTACCAGAGAACCTCAAAACGCACTATTTTTGTGCATTTATTCATACGCTAAAATTTACAATAACTCTATACATGCAAAACAAAGTTCAACGTTGGTAATTTTTTTTTCCTTTCGTACACATTTGATATTTTCATTTATTCGTTTTTTATTGAAAGTGCTTTATTTGCATTTTTGTTGCTCACGCAATATAACACAACTGAGTAAATTCAAAAGAGCACATTCTCTATACTTTTGTTTACATTAACAACAACAACAATAAACAACGATGAGACGCTTTTTCAAAATTAACAACAATAAAAACAACAATAACAAAAATACATTGTACCTATTACTACTACTACTGTACTTTTTGTTTCTATGGAAATTGTGTGTACCTACCAGAGAATAGCTTTTTGCAATTGAAAAAAATCGCATTTAATTAACGACAACAAATACACACGCTTACGGTCATACAGTCAAACTCGCGCAACCGCAAATATTCGCTGCTGGTTTGCAGTCATTCAAATAACGCACATCGTGCTTTGTTATTTATACAATCGTTGCCTTCGTTTTTTTTTATAAAGATTCTAAGTGTTCTGAGCGCAAATGATTGTTTAGTAAAGAAACAAAAAATACAAACGAAAGAGCCAGAAATCAAACAATCATTACTCATGTATTTATGCAGCATTAACTATGTAGTACAAGAAAAAAAAAATTTAAATGAAACTAAACACACATACTTATGTAGGTACACACAATTTCCATAGAAACAAAAAGTACAGTAGTAGTAGTAGGTACAATGTATTTTTGTTATTGTTGTTAATTTTGAAAAAGCGTCTCATCGTTGTTTATTGTTGTTGTTGTTAATGTAAACAAAAGTATAGAGAATGTGCTCTTTTGAATTTACTCAGTTGTGTTATATTGCGTGAGCAACAAAAATGCAAATAAAGCACTTTCAATAAAAAACGAATAAATGAAAATATCAAATGTGTACGAAAGGAAAAAAAAATTACCAACGTTGAACTTTGTTTTGCATGTATAGAGTTATTGTAAATTTTAGCGTATGAATAAATGCACAAAAATAGTGAGATTTGAGGTTCTCTGGTACCTACATAAGTATGTGTGTTTAGTTTCATTTAAATTTTTTTTTTCTTGTACTACATAGTTATGCTGAATAAATACATGAGTAATAATTGTTTGATTTCTGGCTCTTCCGTTTGTATTTTTTGTTTCTTTACCAAACAATCATTTGCGCTCAGAACACTTAGAATCTTTATAAAAAAAAACGAAGGCAACGATTGTATAAATAACAAAGCACGATGCGCGTTATTTGAATGACTGCAAACCAGCAGCGAATATTTGCGGTTGCGCGAGTTTGACTGTATGACCGTAAGCGTGTGTATTTGTTGTCGTTAATTAAATGCGATTTTTTTCAATTGCAAAACGCTATTCTCTGGTACCTACACATAGATGTGAGTGGATGGGTGCACTTTTTTTACCCAAAGGGCCAAAAAAGTCCCGCCCGCCCTAAATTTTATTATTTTCGTTTTTCTTGTACAATTACCTTTAATTTGAGTACCCACACATTCAACTAAGTGGGCGGGGCGGTTTTTTGGGTCCAGAGGGCCCCACGGGCCTCAGCCCCCTTAAATTTTAATTATGGTTTTTTTCTTTTTTATTTCTGAATCGGGTAGAATATTTTTTTTTCGTACGCCCCGTAAAGTGCACTTTTGCCTTTTCTTTTACCAGATTAAATAAACTTTTAAACCTAATTAATGTTTGTAGCTTCTATAAAATTTAAACATTCATCCTGTAGAGTCAGCGTTTGGCATAAAAAAATAAAAATATTAAGAGCATAGTTGTAACAGGGATGTCTTTTATAGTAGTAACACAGGGTCTCCACCTGAGATAAGATATAAAGGCCCAAATACACTTGTCAAATGCTTGACATCAAGCTCATGTACGTGTGCTTGACATTAGAACATACATTTGCTGGATAAGCTGTCAAGCATTCATTTTGCATTTAATTTTGAAGTGACAACAGCAGGAGCAAAAAATATTAAAATATAGATAAAAAGTGTTTAATTGTGATTACATACTTTTAACTGTGTTGCTTTTTAATAAATTAAAAAAGAATTGAATAAAAGAAGGAGCAAATTATTAAATACAATTTTTTTTTTTTTCTACAAATCATTTTTTTGTTTTTCATCCGACATTTTTAGCGTCTGTTCGGTTTGAAATCACGTTTAAAGTGTGTGGGTGCTTGAAGAGTAACGCCAATACATTCATCAAAATCACTCGTCAAGCATGCTAAATATCTAAATTTTTTGATTTTCCATCAAGCATCGTCGGTGTCACACATACAAACTCATTTTCACTAATACTACCTTAATGCTGGATGGGAATTTGACCAGTGTATTTGGGCCTTAAGATTTTTATATCAGCAAACGTCAAATTCAATTGCAGAGAGTATTATCTTACGTGTGGACTCTCAAATAGTGTTAGTATTAATATTATAATAAATGTTATGAGACAGTTGTTATAAGAAATCTTATAACAACTATCATATAAGATGAGCTGTCAAAAATACACATACATACAGATTTTGTATACCTTATCATGCAAAATTCGCTAAAAATTAGGAAAACGCACTTCAACCTTTGAAGTTACTTCCACTTTTTGTAGCGTGCGTCACAAAACTTTGTGATCAACTATTTCGCAACAAATACTTGCTAAGAAATTATGATATATGCAATTCGTAAGTACATATTAATGTCAGTAAATACTATATATAAGTTGAAGCTATCTCTTTTGAAAGACCAAAAACTGTGTATATTTCAATCAGAAAACGCGTGCGAATGTAGCGTTCGTCACGCAGGATTTGCCCATATGTCAACCCTGCAATTGCTACAAGTTGGTTTTGAACACTTTACTTGACTTAAGATTGAGACGCTAAAAGATCAAGACAAAACTCTAATACCCTTTGTACACTTGCATACATTTCAGAGGAACACATGGAAAATGTTAAAAATGTGAAATACGCGTTCACACTTGAAACATCTAACATCTACTGTCAATAAAAAATGTCACCATTTCTGAAAAAAAAAAACTTTTATTTTTTTTAAATACTTTTTTTCTACAAAAGTGCCAACATTTCAAAAGATAACACCAAAATGTATTTCTAATCCATTTCGTTTAATAATTTAAGCAAAATTAAGCAAAAGAAGGCTTGCAAAAAGGGGAAAACTTGAGATATGGTAACGCTGCTTTCAAAGCAACTTCCACTTTTCTAGTGATGACACTAAAAGAATCGAAAAATGTAAAAGGGAACAAAATTAAAATGTTGAAAAATGTTGATTTATAGCCTTTGTACACTTGCATACATTTCGGAGGAACGCTTGGAAGATGTTGAAAATGTGAAATACAAGTTCACACTTGAAACATCTTACATTTACCATTAACAAAAAATGTCACCATTTCTGAAAAAAAACTTTTATTTTTTTTAAATACTTTTTTTCTACAAAAGTACCAACATTTTAAGAGACAACACCAAAATGTATTTCTTATACATTTTGTTAAATAATTTTAGCAAAAATAAGCAAAATAAGGCTTGCAAAAAAGGAAAAACTTGAGAAATGGTAACGCTGCTTTCAAAGCAACTGCCATTTTGTCAGTGATGCCACTAAAAGAATCGAAAAATGTAAAAGGGAACAAAATGAGATAGTAACATTCTGTAAAGATGTAGAAAAATTCAGATTTTTAGCCCTATGTATTTCTTATGGGAAAATTTCAACATCTTCGAAAATTAATGTTAGATGTTAATGTTGACAAGTGTGAAAAGGCTATTAGCCCTATGTATTTCTTATGGGAAAATTCCAACATTTTCGCAAATTGATGTTAAATGTTAAATGTTGACAAGTGTGAAAAGGCTCTAGTTAATTAATAATATACAAGCATAAGAAATAAACCATACATATATTAAATAAACGCATTATAACGTGTTTAAAATAACTTGTTTTATTAAATAAATAAATCCTGACAAACCGGAATTATTACATGGTGTCAGAAGTGGCCAACAAAAGTATTAAGACAATTTGTTAGTGTCAAGTGCGAACAGAAGTCTAAAAGCTACAAAATGGCGAATGAAGGCCAAAATCGTACACCACGTTCGTTGGATTGTTCAAATCAAGGTATATTTATAACAGGTAGCCGCGAGATTACAACAATTGTACAATAAAACAAACAACAGGGCTTTTTATTGTTGTTTTGTGATACGAACTGTCAAATAGCAAAGCGGTTGAAAAGAGACAAAAGGGACAAATGATAAAGACAAAAAACTTTGTTTACTTGTTAACTATACAACATTTGACAGTTTGTATCGCAAAACAAGCAAATAAAAAATAACCAGCTGGCTTTCCGAGACTACCTGCTATAAATATACCCTGGTTCAAATATTGCAACCGAATGGCCGAAATGGAAACAAAATTTTTTGGTGTGTGTTCATACATTCACAGTTCATCTTTACAATAAATATAGTTAATAATATAGTCTTTGTTTATTGCATCAATTATTTTTAATATTTTAACTTTTTTATTGTATCAATTATTTTTTATCACATTGTATTTTGCTGATTTATATTTTTGTTTGATTATTTAGTTCTATTTGTTTGTCTGCTAGAGTTCTTTGCACCCTTCTGCTGAATAAGCAGAACTGATCGTTGCATGCAATGACCCACATAACGACATAAATACCTGGTCAGCAAGATACAATGTTTTTAGAGTTTATTAACTTTTCTGTTTTTAGGGTTTGTTATTTTTTTTAATTCAACATTTTTTTTGTAACTTGATACTTTATTGCAAGGTTGAAATTACTCAGCACTTTAAATTGTTCTTTTTGTTTTTAATTTTAATGTTTGCAAGTTTTAGTAATTAATTAATTAGTATATAAGACAAAAAATCTAAATAAAGAAATGAGAAGGTTTTTAATAAGCAACCAAAACTAACATTTGTGATTACTTTCTCCTCGCCATTTGTAACCAAGTTCCAAGTGCTTGAGTTACTAAATCTAATTGTCCTGGTGTTACTGCCGGAACAATTCTCCAAACGCTACTCGGCTTATTGCCCTGTAGAATAGGCTCAACAAAATAAGGTTAAACAAACTAGTTTAACCCAATTCAGTATCCGCTGAATTAGACATTGGTGACCCCGACGTGATCTTTTTCTTCTGTTTGACAACTAGCCCTGCAGAAGTTGTAACCAAGTCCAAGTACTTGTGTTATACGTTGAAAAACTCGTCCTGGTGGCACTACCTGGACAAGTCTGTTACAAAATTCAAACAACGATCAGCAACTCAGCTGACCAGTTCAACAAATTCCTTTTATAGGATCATACATCAATTTAGATAAAACCTCACTACACTTTGTGAACACCACAATGACCACCCCGATGGATCAACTCGCTACAGCCCAGCACACGACAGGAGAAGTCATACAAAACATCATCAGGAACTTCAAAAAGGATCCTGCTTCAAGGAAAACCTTGCATTACTATGAAGAGCGACTCAACCGACTGGATGCAGCATGGGCGGAGTTTGAAATCGGCGACAACAAAATACGATGCCTCGAGCAGCCGCCACTAGACCACGAATATTTCACTGAAGGTTATTACGATAAAATATCGAATCTTACAACCAGCTACCGGGAAATATTTGAAGCAGCTATGATGGAAGCTCCGAAGGCGTCAACAAAGGACACTGATCAACAGGTAACCATCAGTGCTCCTTTACCACCAGCTAGATCAGCGACGTCTAAAGGCGGCGCATCTACCACCTCTAATTCATTAGTTAGAAGGCAAAACGTTATGATGGCATCCCTTAAACGGCTACTCAGCAGGGACCCATCAGCAACAAATATGCAGCTTAAAGAAAAACTTTGGGCACAAATTCAAGAGTTGCATTTCGCAATTTGGGAGGCCAGCGATGATCCACTACAAGAAGGGTACAACATGGAAACCTACATTGATCTGGAAAAATTAATAATTGAAAACTTTAAGCTGTCGTCACAAGGATCACAGCAAGGTAGCGAGTTCGCGCAACCTAACGTTCTTCCGCTTCCAAAGGTGATAATTCCAAAGTTCAGTGGGGATTATGTAAAGTGGAGAGCTTTTTCTGACCTATTCTCGCAACTAGTGGATAGTCAACAACTCCCAAAGGCACAAAAAATGTGGTATCTGAAGTCAAATTTGGGAGGCGAGGCTGAAAAACTAATCAGCCATCTTTCAGCAACAGCAGATAACTACACCACTGCTTGGAGGCTATTAAAAGAACGCTATGATAATCATCGCATTATTGTAACAACCACAATGCAACAGCTATTGGATCAACCCAATGCAGGACCTTCTGCGTCATCAATAAAACAATTACATGACACCACGAAGGAATGTTTACACGCATTGAACAATATCGGAATTGATACTGCATCTTGGGACCAAATGCTTCTCCACATATTGATAAAAAAAACTGGATCGAAGCACACACGTTCTATATGAGAGGTCAATTGTGAACCCGAAGGAGCTACCACAAATAACACATTTCTTGGCGTTTCTTGAAACGCGCTTTCAATCTTTGGAAGCAATGAGCTACAAGGAGAAACCCTCAAAGGTGTCCGTATCGGCGGCCTCAACTCAACAAGGTACAGGTACCTGCTCACTGTGTAAAACAGGTCATCATCCACTTTATCGCTGTAAAAAATTCCAAGAGTTATCCCCGTCAAGGCGCCTTACTCACGTTCAAAACCAAAAGCTTTGTGTAAACTGTTTAAGGGCAGGGCACTCGGCCATATCTTGCACGTCAGGATCATGCACCAAATGCAAGAAAAAACATAATTCACTACTGCATTTGGAAAACAATAATCACCAAAGTAGAACAAGTAAGAGCAGCTCAGAGATGACAGCATCAGCGACGACAACTGAAGTTGAGCCAGCAGCAAATCAGTTATCTGACGCAGCTTCACTAGCAACAGCACACAACCAATTAAATAATTCATATGTCCTACTCAGCACAGCAATGGTAAAAATTAAAACTGAAGGAACCGAAATTGAATGTCGCGCTTTGCTTGATTCAGGCTCTCAAGTAAACTTAATTACAGAACGTTTAGTACAACGGCTCCGCATTTCAAAACAGCCATCATATATCAACATCAATGGCATCGGTAATACTAACAATAAAACTCAACATCGCGTAAATGTTTCTCTGCACTCTCGACTCAACGGCTTCTCAACCCGCCTGGAGGCACTTGTTCTACCTCGTATCATTGCACCTCAACCATCACAGTTCATTGATATTGAGGACTGGCCACTACCGAAGAACCTGATGTTAGCAGATCCCGGTTTTAACCGATCAAACAAAATCGATCTCTTACTAGGCGCGGAGCATTACCACCAGCTACTGGCAATCGGACAAATAAAGTTGTCTGAAAAGCTTCCAATCCTACAAAACACTGTACTGGGTTGGATTGTAGCAGGAAGAATACACGGCGAACATCCATCTAATGCAACATGCGGAATACTAACATCAGATGAAGATCTTGAAGCATCAATCGCTCGGCTCTGGGAATTAGAGGATATTACAACAACTGAAAAACCGTTATCGATACCAGAAAGGTTATGCGAAGAACATTTTGAAGGAAATACAACAAGAAATAATCAAAATCAGTTTGTAGTACGAATACCATTTTGCAAAAATCCTAATGCTCTAGGCGAGTCTCACGGTATTGCGCTTAATCGATTTCTTGCTCTTGAGCGCCGGCTACAGAAAAATCCTGAATTGAAGACCAAATATACCGAATTCATGAACGAATACGAGTCACTGGGGCATATGACAAAATGGATACCAACATCCACAGCTTCCCCAGCCTACTACATCCCACATCATTGCGTCTTGAGGCCCGAAAGTTCAACCACTAAGCTTAGGGTGGTATTTGATGCCTCGGCTAAAACCTCATCAGGATACTCGTTAAACGATCTGATGTACACAGGGCCAACATTGCAAAGTGAGTTACTGTCCATCTTACTAAGATTTCGAATGCCAAGATTCGTGTTTACCACGGACATTGCAAAAATGTACAGACAGATCTTAGTAGCTCCCGACGATCGCCAGTACCAACTTATTATTTGGAGGAAGAACAATACGGACCCTATCACATATTACAAACTCAACACAGTGACATATGGCACCAGAGCTGCTCCATATTTGGCAACTAAATGCCTTCAGCATATAGCCAAAGAAAATGGTATCAGATTCCCTCTCGCTTCCAAGTTTCTCCAAGAGAATTTTTACGTAGATGACGGCCTGGGTGGGGCTGATAGCCTAGCAACCGCACTCCAAATACAAGAACAACTTGTGCAAATTCTGAAGGAAAGTGGCTTCACTTTGCGTAAATGGTGCGCCAATCACCCAAAATTGCTCCACAATGTACCACAAGGAGACGTAGAAGTCAATCTAGACTTCGAGAGTAACAAGATGGACTCGATAACCACGTTAGGGATTATTTGGCTACCAAAAGATGATAAGTTAGGAATAAAGGTAAACATAGCCGACATAAAAAGAATCACCAAGCGTTCCGTCACATCGGATCTTGCAATAATCTTTGACCCCTTAGGCCTACTATCGCCTATAGCCGTTACCGCCAAGATATTCATTCAAGAATTGTGGAAACTAAAACTCGATTGGGATCAATCACTCCCTGAACACATGCATACTAAATGGATCAGTTTCCGCACAGAATTAAATGAGTTAAAGACATTGCAGCTACCAAGACATATCTTCAATGGAGGAATTCCCGAATCCATCCAACTACATATTTTCACAGATGCTTCAGAAAAGGCATATGGAGCAGCGGCTTACATTCGATCCACTGAGAAAAACGGTTCAATTATAACACGATTACTGTGCGCGAAATCCCGGGTCGCTCCACTTAAAACTCAAACCATACCTCGACTGGAGCTTTGCGCTGCGGCATTAGGAGCACAGCTAGCCGCAAGAATCACAAGGGACCTTCAACTAACAAGCCAAGTGTGGTACTGGACAGACTCAGAAATTGTATTATCATGGATAAATTCACCAGCATCACTCAACACCTTTGTAGCCAATCGAGTGTCAAGCATTTTACAAACAACGCAAGCAACACAATGGCGACACGTCAGCACAAAAATCAATCCCGCAGACATCTTATCACGGGGGATCGCACCCAGACGCCTCAAAGGCTGTTCTTTATGGTTCTTTGGCCCCCTATTTTTACATGGCCAAGAACTAGCTTGGCCTCCCAAATATAATCCAGCCCATGCTATTTCAACGGATCTGGAAAGAAAAGTTAAACAGTCGCTAACAATGACGTCAACGGACGCAGAATTTATATACAAAATAAACCACAAGAACTCCTTCAGGCGCCTTCAGCACATCCTTGGATACGTTCTGCGCTTCATCACTCAAACCAGATGCAAGAAAGGCTTAAGGCATAGTAAAGAATCATTAACAACAACTGAGTTAAACAATGCTCTAAAATTGATCATAAAGCAAATGCAAGCAACGGATTTTAAACAAGAAATCCATCAACTTACTAAATACAAAGAGCTACGCGGAGCAAGCAACCTAAGTAACCTGTCACCTTTTTTGGATACAGATGGTTTAATCCGTGTAGGAGGTCGACTTGAAGCCTCTCCATTCGACTATGACTCAAAACACCAATATCTGATCCCGTACAATGATCCAATTGCAAAACTTTTATTTGAAATGACTCATAAGGACAACAAACATTGTGGGGCACAAACACTGCTAGGAACAGTGAGACAACGATTTTGGCCAATTAAAGGGAAAGTCATGGCAAGAGCAACAATTCATCAATGCACAACCTGCACTAGGGCCAAGCCAGCTCTGCTTCAGCAAGTCATGGGAAACCTGCCATCCACCCGAGTAACGCCAGCAAGACCGTTCATGAACTCTGGAGTAGACTATTGCGGTCCAATCATAGTTCACTACAAGGGGAGGGGCAAACGGCCACAAAAGGCATACATTGCTGTCTTTTGTTGTTTTGCGACGAAGGCAGTACATTTGGAGCTGGTAAGCGATCTAACCACCGACGCATTCATCGGAGCCATCAAACGATTTGTCGGTCGACGTGGACATTGCCAAAATCTTTACTGCGATAATGCCACAAACTTTGTAGGGGCAAGAAATAAATTGCCTGAACTATCATCCGCAATTTACTCAAATGAAGCAAAGGCAGCAATTGAGAATGCATGCAGTAAAAAGGGCATACAATTTCAGTTCATACCACCCAGAGCGCCACATTTTGGAGGACTGTGGGAAGCTGCAGTTAAATCTGCCAAACACTTGTTAATCAGAAGCCTCGCTAATGCATCATTAACTTACGAAGAGCTAGAAACACTGGTCATCGAGGTCGAAGCTATATTAAATTCCAGACCAATTTCACCAATGTCAAATGATCCTAATGACATAGGTGCACTGACTCCAGGCCATTTTTTGATTGGCGAACCTCTAACGGCGCAAGTTGATACTAATGCAATATCGGAAAGGGCAAATTTAGCTACTCGTTGGAAATTAGTATCTGCCCTCAAACACAACTTCTGGGGAAGGTGGTCCCGAGACTACATCAATGAATTGCAATACCGCAACAAGTGGAAGGAACAATCAAGAAATCTACAACCCGGAACTATCGTCATCCTCAAGGAAGATAACAGCCCAGTGATGAAATGGCCCTTAGGCCGAGTAATCAAAACCTACAAGGGAGACGATGGCATTGTCAGAGTGGCAGATGTCAAAACTACGTCAGGTATACTCAAAAGAGCAGTCCAGTATCTAGCACCACTCCCCCGAGAACCGATCGAAGACAAAAATGAAAGCAATTCTGAAGAGGAATCCTCTGAGCCTAAACCCAAAAGATTACGGCTACCAGCTAGCAATCTAGGCCTTACATTGTTGGCGCTATTTCTGATATTCCCAATGATACTAGGAGGACCAATCAATCATGCACAATTTGGGTCCAAGCTAGGAATTCATTTCGAGGAAATGGGCTCGACTTACATACCAACAAGTCAGTGGAAGCTGGTGGTGTACTATAATCTATCATCATACTGGACTGACATGGGATTCTTAGGACAAGGAATCCACTCCTTGAACACACTATGTGACAAAATGGAACACAATACATCATGCCGCAACACATTAGAACATCTTCGACACGTTGAAACAGAGCTGCGATTGGACAACAGATTACTTCACAAATCAAGACAGAGAAGAGGTGCTGTTGATGTAATCGGGAACATTGCTCATTCATTGTTCGGGGTACTTGACTCTGAATACGCAGAAAAAATGTCCGCAACAATCTCAAACCTGCAAGAAAACGACTCACACATCTTAAACCTGATAAAAGAACACACATCCATAATCAATTCAACCATGAATATTGTGAAGCAAGGTCTAACAGCCTCAAGGTTCAAGTTTGACCAGATTGTATCAAAAATAAATGAAATCATGAAATCCGAAGATACATTAACGCAAGAGCTATGTCAATTGAAGCTAGCGCAGCTGTTCAGCACGGGCATGATGCAACTTTTGCTTATTGCCAACAATTTGCAAAGAATACAAACCTACATTCTGGATGCACTGACTGACACTCACTACGGAAAAATTCATCCTTTACTGCTTACCCCACCGCAACTAGAAACTGAAATACAAAAAATCAAAACCCACATACCTCAGTCATTGAAGCTGCCAGCACCAGAATATGACCTACTAGAGTTCTACAAATTAATGAAAATACAGGGTGGCCTCACTCGGGAACTTGCTGTGTTTAAGATAACTCTACCATTAATAGAACATGAAAGATTTAAACTGTACAACTTAGTCCCTGTCCCGACTGCTATAAATCATACTATGCTAACAATTGACGTCTGCAGTACGACGATAGCGATAAACCCAACCTTACGGCGTTACTTCCCAGTATCATCAGCGCAGTTAAAAGGATGCGATCCGGTCGGTCTGAATATATTTATATGCTATAATGTGCAACTACAATATAACTTTGGAGCTGAAAAATGTTCTTGTGAAATCAACTTATTCAACAATATAACCATACCAAAGTGTCCTCTAAAGAATTTCCCGACTAACGTAACTTGGACTCCTTTAACTCAAAAAAATAAATGGTTGTACTCATCTTCATCTCTTACACATGCTGTGGCCGTTTGCAGGAAAGAAATTATACCAATAAACCTAGTCGGATCAGGTGTTCTAACCATCAATCCAGAATGCATTCTTAAGCATGATTCCATCCACATATATGGACAACAATCAATATCAACAAATATCTCTTCATCCTACACTAGCCTGGGAAATATTTCAGAATTATCCGATCAATACACGTCTAGAATTAACCACATCAATGGCACTACCGCTTTACCAAGCCCAGACCAAATCGCACAACAACTCATCAAATTGACAGCTGCGCAACAGAAACTAGAAGCCCTGAACGCGTCCAAGCTGCAATCTCACCCATCCTCAAAACACAACACCACCATTGCATACTCTGCGTTAGTCATCAGTGCAATATCCATCATTTACCTCTTAATTAGAGCATGGTTACGCAAAAGGTCAAATCCTACCCAAATTCCAGAAATACCTCAAACATCTAACAACATTCAAGCTCCGTCGCCAGCCCCTCGACAGAAATTTACTATCCAAGTTTGAAGATAAATGCTAATTGAGCGTAGCGTCAACGGGGGGTGCATGTTCATACATTCACAGTTCATCTTTACAATAAATATAGTTAATAATATAGTCTTTGTTTATTGCATCAATTATTTTTAATATTTTAACTTTTTTATTGTATCAATTATTTTTTATCACATTGTATTTTGCTGATTTATATTTTTGTTTGATTATTTAGTTCTATTTGTTTGTCTGCTAGAGTTCTTTGCACCCTTCTGCTGAATAAGCAGAACTGATCGTTGCATGCAATGACCCACATAACGACATAAATACCTGGTCAGCAAGATACAATGTTTTTAGAGTTTATTAACTTTTCTGTTTTTAGGGTTTGTTATTTTTTTTAATTCAACATTTTTTTTGTAACTTGATACTTTATTGCAAGGTTGAAATTACTCAGCACTTTAAATTGTTCTTTTTGTTTTTAATTTTAATGTTTGCAAGTTTTAGTAATTAATTAATTAGTATATAAGACAAAAAATCTAAATAAAGAAATGAGAAGGTTTTTAATAAGCAACCAAAACTAACATTTGTGATTACTTTCTCCTCGCCATTTGTAACCAAGTTCCAAGTGCTTGAGTTACTAAATCTAATTGTCCTGGTGTTACTGCCGGAACAATTCTCCAAACGCTACTCGGCTTATTGCCCTGTAGAATAGGCTCAACAAAATAAGGTTAAACAAACTAGTTTAACCCAATTCAGTATCCGCTGAATTAGACAGTGTGGATGATCGCTACGGGCAAAATGGAAAACCCTGAGAAGAACAAAATTGCAACTTTTATATGGTTAATTGGAGAACAAGGTGCAGTCATATACAATACGTTATTTCCTAATGATAGAACACAGAATTCAATGCTTGGTGAAACACGTGGTGCAAGCGCTCAGGTTACCCAGCGATCATTAGAGGATGTAATCAAAAAGTTTGACGATTACTGTTTACCGCAAAGGAACGTGGCAATGGAGTTATTTAAATTTAATATGATCCTACAAAAGGAAAAGCAGACAATAAATGAGTTCGAAACGGAGTTACGAAAGCAATTGCCTTTTGTGAATTTAAATGTGAGTGTGGCGTGTCCTATGGAGAAAGAATGCTGCGGTATAGAATAATTATTGGTGTTAATGACAAGAAACTGCAAGCTGTTTGCCAGATCACCAATCTTACCCAATCAACAAAAACAAAAAAAAAACTTTTCTTTTGCTCTGTGAAAAATCATTTATTCAGGTTCTTGCGATGTAGTTATATACCTTGCAATAAATTCTGGTAATCAGTTTCAGAAGTTGTGACATTAATATAAGTATTAGCCAAAGCCACACCTCGTTCTGCCACATCATTTACCACTTGTAATTGTTGAACTTTTTTCTTTGCCTCATGAAATGACTTGTTGGCTTTCCAATTCTCTGGATCTCTTTTTAAAAAATCGATTGAAATATTGCAAGCTTCAAAAAAAGTTATACTGGCTTTTGAAATGAATTGTTGAATTTCTTTATTTCTAAAGTTTTCTTCTGTTAAAGTTACATTTGCTACTTCAAAATCGCTGCATGGTATCTGCAAGTTTTTGTGTCATTAAGTGCAAAGTTTGAGTGTCGATACGTTCATCAAAAAACGCTGAGGCAGCCAATTTCGGAGTTAAGTACCACTGATGACCTAGAAAAGTTATAAGCGATGCTTTGGCAACTGCTTTATTAATAATTGTATAACTATCCAATTCCTTTAATAGGCTCAGATCATTGAAAGGATTGTATCGAGGACACTGGCAGAGGTACCAATATTTGATATATATTCTTAAAATAAATGAACTAGAATCAAGCAAGGCATCAACTCTTGATTTGTCTCCATAAGATTGCAACTGGTTTCGGAAAATGCATATTTTCATCCAGCGAACCCGATTGATAGCTTCTGGAGCACACATAAAATAGAAAGTGAAAATGACAGCGTGTAACGATTTAGATCAATAAATGTCAGAAGTTAATGACAGTTAAAACCTAACTATAAAAATTTATGGAAATATACAATAATTATAACGAAAAAAGTTTCACCATTTTTAAGGTACAAACTATAAAAATAGTGTAACTCGGAAACTGTAGGTCAAAATTCCATTTTTGTTTTTCTTAATTGCTTAGAACTTATCGGTATTCAAAATCGCGTCACTAGTTTTTATACCTTTCAAATAAATTTGAAAATTAATAACCCGTTTTTTGCAGAATTTGTTAAAAAATTACAAAAATACTTAATATGTGGAATCGTAATGGACAAAAATATTGCCGGAACTTAAAGTTTTTGCATATGGAAATAAGGTTTGGGAAATTTTCTTTAGAAATATTCGGTCAAAAAATTAAATGAACGTGGTTATTGACAAAGTTATGAGTCCAGTTTGAAAAAAAGGCCGAAAAACCAGATTTTTAACAAAGACTTTATTTGCGCGACCTCTAAACCTCTTCCTAAAAATCTAAAAAAAAAAAAAAAATCAAAAATACTGGACCCTATAAGCTTTCAAATTATGCTTGAGCCTCTGACAAAAAAAATTTGGGACACCCTAATGTACATATTATTAGGAATGATTCTATGCACTACCAGAATATCTTGTAGCTTCATGTTACATATTTTTTAAGCTACCCTTTAGTTAACAATGAAGTAAATTTTGTGTATACATAAAATTTAATAATTATAAGATACCACAGAATGTAATGAATAATTTAAACAAATTAACCCAAATATGCCCAATGATCTATATATAGTACACCAAAATTCTGGCTCACATAATACGTCACGATAATCAAAGTACCGTTATTTTTGTTCACATACTCAGTACTCATCAATACCTCGCGAGGGATTGTGTGGTCCCATTATTTTTTGCTACTAATTTTGAGTTTTTGAGTTATTAATTTGTGGTATTTTTCTAAAGACAGAATGTGGGGCCACGATTGTACGGTAAGTAAAATTTTGTACATTTACAAAAGAATAAATACTTTATTTTGTTTCTATTTATATTTATAAAGAGAAGCTTGATTGTTATATGCGTGTAGGTTTCATTATTGTATTTTAGTTTTGTTGTAACACCTTAAAGTTTGGTGACCTATATGTAGGACTTTGGGCAAATAATATGCTATGTATTTTTCATAGAGGATTTTCCCTCATTGAAGCTTTGCCGTTGAAAGAGGATGATGATCTATATGTAGATAATATAACTATATTCCCACCCAATAATGCTGTGATGGCGACTTGTATTTGGAATAATATATAACATTTCAGCCTAAAGTTTGGGTGAAAGTATACTAGCATTTTTATTTCGGCTGTAAAAATTTGTACTCGTTTTGAAATGTAATAAGTAAGCTTGGGTAATTAAATTATTGAATTTATTTTTATTTGAAAATTTTGTTTTATTGTTCAAATAAATTTTGATTGGAAAAGTCGTATAGACGGATATTGTGTACAAATATAAGTTGCGAGTATAGCGAGATACGGGAAGTTGGTAATTTTACATTCGCCATTGTGGACAGTGGGATTCGCAAACGTAATATAACAAATTTTGTGGTAAGGTTCTAGTTTCTGCATTCAGTGTTTTTATGGTATTAATAATAAAATTTGTTTTGTGTGTTATCGATTCAAGAATTGGTCAAGGAGTCTCGTGAAGGACCTTCGTTCAAGCAAACTCAAGAGGAAACAAAATATTACTCTCAGTCAGTCGTATTAAAAGTCGCACCTTCGCTTTCTGAAACGTAACCCAGCTCTTGGTTTTAAGTTATTTTTTTTAAACGTGGCCATAATTTTTCTTGTTCTCCACCAACCTTTAAACAATAATACCGTAAAGTTTCGGATCTAAAGTTGTGTAAGACATTGGTACCCCTTGTACAGTGGGGTTACCAGATGTTAGTGACCAAATGTACGCTTAAATAAATTCTTGTCAAATGCTTATTTCCCACTCGTCAGAATTGTACAAAGATATTTCGTACAAACCAAGTTATAACAACTTGTTATCTTGACAAGTACATTTTGGTACCAATATAACCAAACCTTAATATTAATTACTTTAGATTTAAAGATTTAATAATTTTATTTTTGTGTTTACTGGAGATTCATTTAGAATTTACTAAATTTACATAGCATTTGCTAATTTACATAATTGTAATTTTCTTTTAAAACTTAAGTTCGCGGAATGGTCACACAGTTAATTTGATCTAACAAACTTACTTAACTACATACAAAAACCTTTAATCATATCTATAAATATGTGGATTGTAAAATAAACGGAAGCTAACATTCTAATCATATGGTTATACAATCCACATAGCTACAAACATTCTAAAACACAATCCTATTTCTCTCTTAACGGTTATTTTTGGCTAAGCATAATCTACCTACGCAAGTCTTCCGACGCCTGATGACAGCAAACAAACTGTAAGTGTTTATTACTATGTTTATTGTATTAGCCATATTGTAATTATACTCTCTTACATCCTAATGTGCAATATATATATACACACACACTTTTATCGCAACATAATAATTACATTTAAATTTTGTTTATGTTTTTTTTATTAAATACACCTAACTCGCGTTGTTTTTCTTTTTAAATGTTACCATACTTTACGTATGTAAATCTTTTTAAATTTTTATTGATAATACTACTCGGGTAAATAATAACCAGAATTTATTTTACCATTTTTAATCCCAATTTTAAGGGTGACCATTCTTAAATTAATATCGATTTTTTTTTTTTTTTTTATATATTATATTTTATTACTTCGTAAATTAAACTTAACCTATGAACTTAATTATTCAACTTAATCAATTTAAACTTAACTTAATAAATAAAAATCACATTTATAACGTTATATATTAAAAAAATGAATTAAATTTTGTTGTTCATTATTATGAAAGGTGAAGTAGGGTTTAAGGGGTAGGTAAAGTTTTTGTTTTTTTTTTTCGGGCTGTCAACCGAATCCTAACGTTTGACAGCATGGAGGGAGGGTATAGACCAGGTGTGGCAATTGACATCTTACGCTACACCCCATTCATCTTCAAGCTGCACTGCTTTCCTATTACCCCGGTATAGTGTATCGCGTTTGTTTTTTTTTTTTGTTTATGCTACCTAAAGTTAAGTTCTCCTGTACCGGTTCAGATAATTAGTTAAATTATCCTTCATTGGGAACCCGAACACCCCCCATCCGACGAGCACGGCCGCATCTATTAGGTAGCACCGTTCCCAAATAAATACACCTAATCGCAAAGAATCGTTACAGAGGATTTATGGCGCCCAACGTGGGGCCTCAGTTATCGCAAGTTTTAAAATTTTTGTGCAATTTCCACCTAGATACTGAGGGCCTTGAATCTATTGTGTGTGCGATGTTCTTTACTTTCCTCTTTTCTTCTCTTTTATTTTTTTTTTTTTTTCAACTATCGTTAACTTTTGTTTGGTTATTTGCCTCTGAGGATCTAAATTGTTTATTATTCATATGATGATCAATTCCCGGCGACATTTAGTAGAGCATTGGTTATCAGGGTTTGGGTTCGAGTTCGAGAATTGTATTTTCTGGTAAGCATCGGATCGCAACTCACTCGACTCTTTCTCTCCTTGTCTTTTTATATCTGTTTCTTTTAGCTTTTCATTTTCAAAATTAGATTTTCTGTTTGGTTATTTTGATTGTTAGGATTTAAGGTTATTGCTATGTGTTAGCAGTGCTTTCCAACCTGTGAAATACCACTCCCTAAGTTTTTATTTTTTTTACAACTTTTGGTTTGGGATCATACTCGTATGGCTCCTGTCATACGTTTCCAACAATTAGGAGTAAATTCTTTATTTTTTTTCTTTCACTTCTTAGCAGTTTGAAGATGTTTTTGTTTTTATCTTTACCAGTTTTACCCCTACGATACCTCTTCACCGAGTAGTAATAATAATTATTTATTGTACCTATCGCTTTTAATAGACAAAACTTTGAGTGTTTTCTAAATACTTATTTTTTTTTATCCCCTGCGATTTTCTTTGATTGACTTTCGAGATTGTTTTTTTTTTAACTTTTCACCATGCCTCTTGTTCGGAGTTGTGGTAATATTCCACTTAGTGTGGAAGAGGAAGGTAACGCTACTTTTGACTTCGGTGCTTGTGGGGATTCGCAAATTCCAGTGGACCAGACAAATAGACCACGAACTCGCTTACAAGCTCGTAGGGAGGATGCGCTACAACACGAGGCGAACAGTGACAACCATGTTCGCCAGATTATAAATAATTCATTGATGGAATTTAGGGAGGAGATTTCCAAAATCCTTTCTGTTCAGTTAGGAGAAATAGCTCTGGAAAACCAGAGGGCGGTTAGACAGGACACACCACATGTTAGGGCAGAACAGGTGGACAGACCTCGACCCGGAAATAATGATGTTGTGTCCCGTAATGGACACTCTTGGCGGGATAATACTAACAATAATTCTGATCAAAATTCGGAGAGGATATTAAACCTCATCCGTAGTTGGAGAATTCGCTTCACTGGTGACCCATCTGAATTATCAGTGGATGAATTTATTTACCGGATTAACACTCTCACTAACGCGAATTTGAAAGGAAGCTTTGACGTACTGTGCGAGCATGCACATATACTTTTTGAAGGCAAAGCCTTGAGTTGGTTTTGGAGGTACCACCGATCCACCAACATTTTAGATTGGAATGAGCTATGTAATGCTCTGAAACGCCAATATAAAGATGACTCGACCGATTTTGACATAAAAGACGAGATTTTACGACGGAAGCAACGATTGCACGAGTCATTTGATGAATTTCATGACGCTATCATGGTGCTAAGCGACAGACTTCGGACACCTTATTCGGACTACGAACTGTGCGAGACGTTGCAACGAAATTTGAGACCTGAAATAAGGCACGATATACTTCATTTGGAGATCATAACCGTGTCTCAATTAAGGCGTGCTGTAAGAAGGCACGAGAAATTTATGAAGGATATGACTTCATCCAAACGTGCATTTCCAAGACAAGTCTCGGGAATTGCTGACGATAATATAAGGTCGCAAAATGGGGACGAGACTCTTGACGAAAACGGTACGGAAATTTGTCTGGTAACGCGTACGGGTAAATGCTGGAACTGTGACCAGGACGGACACAGTTTTATAAACTGTGAAGAACCACGTACGATATTTTGCTATGGTTGCGGGACGAAAAATGTCTTTAAACCTAAATGCCCCACCTGCTTACTAAAGCGGGGAAACGTATCACGGGATGTCCGGGCTATGTGGAACGGGCATCCAAAGAAAAACTAGAAGGTAACTCCTTACCTGAATGCAAGGTGGAAATGACAGTTTCACCAGCTACGACAAATTTTTCTGATAATTCCATTAACTTACCTGAATTGACAAAACTCCCTAATGTGACAAATATTCACCCTCTTATGCGTCCATATCATATTCGCCTAGAAGAATATGAACGAGCTAGAGATAGAATTTTTAATAATGTTTATGGTTTAACAAAACCATCTAGATCCTCCCGGCGGATACACGAATTTTACGCTCGTCGAAAATCTTTTCGAAATCGAGTAATTTCATCTATAGTGTCAATCGAAAACGACAACCGACCGTACTTGAAATTGAATTTGCTAGACAAGAATCGTTTTGCGTTAATGGATAGCGGTGCAAATGTTAATGTCATTGGTGGAGGGTTATGCAGGGAGATAATAGCATCTCGGAACTTTACCCATGGCATTGGCAATGTTAAGACAGCGGACGGACAAAACCAACGAGTTTTAGGGACAGTGACTATGGACATTACGTACAATGGACAAAAGAAATCAACCCATTTCTTGTTGATACCAACTATTACTCAAGATGTTATTTGTGGCATGGATTTTTGGCGAGAATTTGGCATCCAAATATTTGCCATGAACAACTGTAGTGAAATTGTTTCGGACGAAAACGATGACAAAATAACGTTGACCATATCTCAAAAACAACAACTACAGGAAGTCATCGATACGTTCCCGAATTCCGAACGCGATGGTCTAGGGTGTACGCCTTTCGTGGAACACAATATCGACACAGGCAACGCGAACCCAATAAAACAGAAATATTACCCTATCTCTCCGGCAAGGGAAAAACTTTTATGTGACGAAATTGACAGAATGCTTAAGGTAGGTGTTATTGAGGAATGCCCTACCTCTCCTTGGTCATCTCCTGGGGTTTTAATAGTTAAGCCTGGCAAGGTACGTTTTTGTCTAGACAGCAGGAAATTGAATACCGTGACGACAAAAGACTCCTACCCAATACCGAACATAGATGGACTAATATCGAGACTTCCTCCAATTTTCTACATTTCCAAGGTGGATCTTAAAGATGCGTTTTGGCAAATTAAATTGGACGAAGTGTCGCGACCAAAGACTGCGTTTACAATCCCTAATCGGCCCTTGTACCAATTTACAAGAATGCCGTTTGGATTGTGCAATGCTCCACAAACAATGTGCAGACTGATGGACCGTGTCATTCCGTACAATCTTAAGACAAATATTTTTGTTTACCTGGACGATTTACTTATAATTTCGAAAGACTATGACGAACATTTACTGCACTTGAAGAAGGTGGCTACACAACTTCGGGAAGCAAACCTGACTATAAACGTTAAGAAAAGCTGCTTCTGTATCCGCAAAGTCCAATACCTAGGGTATATTGTAGGGGAAGGTACACTTAGAGTTGACCCTGAAAAGGTAAAGGCAATTTCGGAATTTCCAGTTCCAAAATCAGTACGGCAACTTCGCCAATTTCTCGGCATGGCAGGTTGGTACCGTCGCTTTATCGACGAGTATTCCACAGTGACGTTTGCGTTAACAGAGTTGTTATCCAAACGTAAGACCTTTGTTTGGAATAATGATGCGCACAGGTCTTTTGAGACTGTCAAGCAAAAATTAATCTCAGCGCCGGTGTTGGTACACGCTGTCTTTACTAAGCCCTTCATCCTTCAATGTGACGCTAGCACGTTTGGGGTTGGTGCTGTTTTGGCACAGCTGGACGACAATGGGTATGAGAGGCCAATAGCTTTCATGTCTCAGAATTGAACAAGGCCCAACGAAACTACTCGATTACCGAATTAGAGTGTCTGGCCGTTATTTTAGCCATCCGGAAATTTCGTGCGTACATCGAAGGACATGAATTTAAGGTCATAACTGACCATGCCAGTCTCAAGTGGCTGATGAGGCAGAAAGATCTGTCAGGTCGTTTGGCCAGGTGGGCCCTCAAACTCCAAGGGTTTGATTTTAGTATAGAACACCGTAAAGGTTGTGAAAACGTTGTACCGGATGCTTTGTCGCGTGCCTTTGAGGTGCCGAATGTCTCAGCTGTGGAATTGGAGACCATACCGTCTATCAATCTTAATTCTAAAGGCTTTGATAGCTTAGAATATTCGTCTCTAAGAGAAGAAGTTTCTAAGTCACAATATCCGGACTACCGGATCATTGACAAATACGTGTACAAAAGAACTAAATTTTCAGCGGGGGAGATTGATGAGTCAAATTGCTGGAAATTGGTCGTACCTGAGGAACTCCGTAGGGAGGTTATGTACGCTGCACATGACACTCCAAATGCAGCTCATGGCGGCATTGCCAAAACAGTACATCGGATCAGGCAGTATTTCTTCTGGCCAAAGTTGGTTTCTGATGTCAAGCGGTACGTCACCAATTGCATGTTGTGCAAAACTTCTAAAACGCCCACCTTGTCTCTAAAGCCACCAATGGGTCAAATGGTTGAAACAGAAAGACCGTTCCAACGCTTCTATATGGACCTGATCGGACCATTTCCCCGTTCCCGTAATGGAAACATTGGTATATTTATAATGTTGGACCACTTCACCAAGTTCACGTTTTTAAAACCTTTGAAAAAATTTGTCACTAAACCAATCGTGGACTATTTGCAAAATGAAATTTTTACTTGTTTTGGCATTCCAGAGGTCATTGTTACTGACAATGGGAGCCAATTTAAGTCTCATGATTTTGGGAGACTCACCAATAAGTACGGCATCGAACATCAGTTCACCGCAGTCCACAGCCCTCAGTCGAATGCGAGTGAAAGAGTCAATCGTTCGATAAACGAGGCTCTTCGTTCATTTATTCGCAACGATCAACGCCAATGGGACGAATACCTTCCGAGTATCAACTGTGCTATTCGCAGTGGCGTTCACCAGACCACCGGACGGACTCCTTATGAACTGGTATTCGGACAGACAATGATGACGCATGGACAGGACTACCGGATTTTACGAAACTTAAGACTTTTGGAAGAAACTGACACACACCTGGAACGACAGGACAACTTTACACTTTTACGCGACTCAATACGAACGAAGATAAAGGAGGCATATGACCGCAATGTGAGATCGTATAACCTCCGAACACGCATACGCGAGTATAACATTGGCCAAACCGTGATTCGTCGAAACTTTACACAAAGTACGTTGGCTGGAAACTTTAACGCCAAACTTGCACCGACTGGCATAAGGGCCAAGGTTATTCGACGAATGGGGAACGTGAACTATGAACTGGAGGACGTAATCGGAGGTCACAAAGGGGTATACCACATCAAGGATATATGGTTATAATTACGTTTTTTTTTTTGTGGTATGTCACCTTTTTCAGATGAAATTCTGTATTTGCATTGGTATTTAATCTGTTTTGTGATGGCGACTTGTATTTGGAATAATATATAACATTTCAGCCTAAAGTTTGGGTGAAAGTATACTAGCATTTTTATTTCGGCTGTAAAAATTTGTACTCGTTTTGAAATGTAATAAGTAAGCTTGGGTAATTAAATTATTGAATTTATTTTTATTTGAAAATTTTGTTTTATTGTTCAAATAAATTTTGATTGGAAAAGTCGTATAGACGGATATTGTGTACAAATATAAGTTGCGAGTATAGCGAGATACGGGAAGTTGGTAATTTTACATTCGCCATTGTGGACAGTGGGATTCGCAAACGTAATATAACAAATTTTGTGGTAAGGTTCTAGTTTCTGCATTCAGTGTTTTTATGGTATTAATAATAAAATTTGTTTTGTGTGTTATCGATTCAAGAATTGGTCAAGGAGTCTCGTGAAGGACCTTCGTTCAAGCAAACTCAAGAGGAAACAAAATATTACTCTCAGTCAGTCGTATTAAAAGTCGCACCTTCGCTTTCTGAAACGTAACCCAGCTCTTGGTTTTAAGTTATTTTTTTTAAACGTGGCCATAATTTTTCTTGTTCTCCACCAACCTTTAAACAATAATACCGTAAAGTTTCGGATCTAAAGTTGTGTAAGACATTGGTACCCCTTGTACAGTGGGGTTACCAGATGTTAGTGACCAAATGTACGCTTAAATAAATTCTTGTCAAATGCTTATTTCCCACTCGTCAGAATTGTACAAAGATATTTCGTACAAACCAAGTTATAACAACTTGTTATCTTGACAAGTACATTTTGGTACCAATATAACCAAACCTTAATATTAATTACTTTAGATTTAAAGATTTAATAATTTTATTTTTGTGTTTACTGGAGATTCATTTAGAATTTACTAAATTTACATAGCATTTGCTAATTTACATAATTGTAATTTTCTTTTAAAACTTAAGTTCGCGGAATGGTCACACAGTTAATTTGATCTAACAAACTTACTTAACTACATACAAAAACCTTTAATCATATCTATAAATATGTGGATTGTAAAATAAACGGAAGCTAACATTCTAATCATATGGTTATACAATCCACATAGCTACAAACATTCTAAAACACAATCTATTTCTCTCTTAACGGTTATTTTTGGCTAAGCATAATCTACCTACGCAAGTCTTCCGGCGCCTGATGACAGCAAACAAACTGTAAGTGTTTATTACTATGTTTATTGTATTAGCCATATTGTAATTATACTCTCTTACATCCTAATGTGCAATATATATATACACACACACTTTTATCGCAACATAATAATTACATTTAAATTTTGTTTATGTTTTTTTTTATTAAATACACCTAACTCGCGTTGTTTTTCTTTTTAAATGTTACCATACTTTACGTATGTAAATCTTTTTAAATTTTTATTGATAATACTACTCGGGTAAATAATAACCAGAATTTATTTTACCATTTTTAATCCCAATTTTAAGGGTGACCATTCTTAAATTAATATCGATTTTTTTTTTTTTTTTTATATATTATATTTTATTACTTCGTAAATTAAACTTAACCTATGAACTTAATTATTCAACTTAATCAATTTAAACTTAACTTAATAAATAAAAATCACATTTATAACGTTATATATTAAAAAAATGAATTAAATTTTGTTGTTCATTATTATGAAAGGTGAAGTAGGGTTTAAGGGGTAGGTAAAGTTTTTGTTTTTTTTTTTTTTTTTTGGGCTGTCAACCGAATCCTAACGTTTGACAGCATGGAGGGAGGGTATAGACCAGGTGTGGCAATTGACATCTTACGCTACACCCCATTCATCTTCAAGCTGCACTGCTTTCCTATTACCCCGGTATAGTGTATCGCGTTTGTTTTTTTTTTGTTTATGCTACCTAAAGTTAAGTTCTCCTGTACCGGTTCAGATAATTAGTTAAATTATCCTTCATTGGGAACCCGAACACCCCCCCATCCGACGAGCACGGCCGCATCTATTAGGTAGCACCGTTCCCAAAAATATCACTATGTGAAGAAAGACTTGTCCACCCATGATGCTAGTTTTGAAAAACCTGGGGATATACATAGATACGCGTAATTCTACTTCTTTTTTCTCTTTATTCGATGATGAGCTAGTAGTCACAAAGAATAGAGACTTGTGCGTAAATATACCCGAAACGAAATACTTTCTTTGAGTAATTTTGCTCAGTGGATTCGTTCCTCCTCAGAGCTCTGCCTAGAAGAAGAAGGTTTTGGGAAAGTTCGAAACACTTCAACAATATACAAGTTCCCTGAGCCATTATTATTTGTTGCTTTTATGCAAAATCATGGGGGCATAAGCCCAAAATTAAATTTAGTTTACTTTGTCCATTATTTATTCCTAGCTCGCCAAAGTCAGGCCACTCTTCGCGCATTTTAATAAAACGTTTATGGAAAAGGCTGATGTTGAAGAGGGGCACAGCGTAGATGAAGCCATGCTTCCATACTCAGGTATACATGGTTGCAAGCAGTATATTCATGGTAAGCCAGTTCGTTATGGCTTCCAACTATGGAAGGCTATATATAGTAGTCTGAGAATTACCAAGGTGCTTCTGTAAATTTCAGTGCCACTTACAAAGACCTGGGTCCCTAAATAATGAATTGCTTTATGATCGATTGGACCATTGGGTTATTTAACAGGAAAAACCAACATGATGTGGAGCCTTAACTTAAACCTTAACTAGATGCCGAAAATGTGATAAACGATAGTATGTATAATGTTTTGTGTCGTATCACACCCAATGAGTCATGTGCCCAATGTCCTATATATAGGACGGCTTCAAAAACCACTTTTTTCAATAAATCTTAATAAAAGCTATAATTGCACTGCTTTAATTTCTCATTTGTTTCCAAAATAATATAAAAGAACTTTAAAAATGATCATGCTCAAGCAATGGGCATATCTGGGTTAAATGTTAGAGTTATTTCTTTTTATAAGTTCTCTGCGGGAAATTTGTGTCAATTAGTACAACAGACTGGTCCTGGGAGTTGTGAAAATAGAACAGGTACAAAAAGAAAGAACTCATGACCAGTGAAAAGAGAACCACTCATGTAACTGGTATATGAAGAACAAAAAGGTACAAAAAGTAATGAATTACAGTACATTCTTCACCGGTGGTGTGATAAATTTTTTTGGGACTTTCTAAAATTTGGCTCTTGAATTTAATTCTAGGACTTGGTTTATTAAAATACCCAGCAAAAACTTCGCCTACAAAATAATGTGTTGAGTAATCAGGAAAACATAAGAGCACTACTTACAATTCTACTAAAAGAACCACCACCTGGATAACTATCTTGCCGCGATGTGGTGGCTGTAGTGAAAGTCTTGTAACTTGAATCGGCAAATTCTAGCTGGGACAAGTTGGAAGGCATATGCTTTAAGGTCAGCACGACTAAGAGTTATCCATCATCCCCTATCCCATTACCTATGATCCTATCTATCCCCCCTTTATCTCTCAAATCCCCCACTTAAAGGTCAAGGTGGTTGACAGCAGTGCCGAGGACCTGAATGGCTGGTTAGTGGTTAAAGAAACTGGTCGCGAACAGCTTCCCTCTGGCGCCGATGGCAAGGGTCAGTTGTAACTTTAGCCTAGTCCGTGCAAGCCGTCACTGCGCGAGACGGTCCTTTTCTTTACGGCTTACTCGTGGGAACAAAAAAACTGGACAATTTTAATGAAAAAACCAAGGACGCGACTCTAAGAGTCCATGCAGGGAATATCAGACGCCGATTGGCTGAGTATTTACAGAGATATTCTGGAGCAGGAAGGTCAGTTATTGACAGGACTGACAGAGACAAGCGGAACGAACGACCCCCCAGTCGGTTCCCCGCCTCGAACAGGGGTCTCGGAAAGTCTCGATGGTCTAGCTCTGGGATCTGATGATGAGCATGAAATTACAATGATTTCGGCTCATGATCAGGACCATAGGGCCGGGTCATCGGCTCCTGAGGTCACACCTGAGATAGGGAGCGGAGTATTGGGTGGATCAAAACCTATTGTTAGGCAGGATGCGACAGAACAGGTCACATCAGAAAAACCCAAGGGTGGTGTAAGGGCCTCCTTAGCCTTTCTAGAAAAGATAGCTAAGAAAGACTTCTCACTACAGGATGGGCGGGATAGGCACTTGCTGAGGAAGCACCGAAATAACGTTGCCAGATTCGAACGAATCCACGGATCTGTCGGTGATATCCTAGGCATTTCCTATCCTGCGGGATACACAGCAAGGGCTGCTGAGGGCTCAAATGTTGTCAGTAAAGATAACGACCCCTCAGCAACCCCTGCTGATGAATCCTCCAATAATGGAACGGGAAGTCAGAAAGGGGGTACGGAATCAACACCTGGTCCTCCAAACCGTGACGGTACGGTCACGGATAAGGGAACCAAGCCAGTTGACGTACTACCCTCTACTAGCTGCGCGATGAGGACTGGTAAAGTCTTGATAATCTCCTACAGTCCCCCCCAAAGGGAGGTCACAAAGGGGATTACTGGGACAAACCAGCCAACATCTGCAGGGAAATCGGGTGATCACCGACAGAGCTCTGCTAAGGCCCCCAATAAGGGGGTATTTAAGAGAGTTAGTTCTGGTTATGACCAGAAATCCCCAGCGGCCAAAAGGAAGGATCCCCGAAAGGAGATCACTAAGAGGACTGGCTCCAGAGAGGACCAACCCTCTACGTCAAGGAAGATAAGGGAGTCGTCAGGTAAGGACGGTATTCTAGCAGCTTTCATTGATCGTATGGATCCCGATGGAAGGATCAGTGTCGAAAAATGGCAGGTGCTAGAAAACAAACTACTCGACGAAATCTTATGCGTCAAAGGAAGGCCGGACGAAGTATCTTTCAAAGAGGCTGACTGGATAAGAGGTGTCAAAAATGTCAGTTGCGGCAATCTTAAAAACCTTTGAGTTTTTAAAGGCTGCAATCGACAGGTGTGGCAGCGCTTATCCTGAAGCCAGATTTGACGTCATACTCGCGTCTGAGTTGCCATTAAGGCCGGTAGTCACTGTATGGATTCCTCCACCTATAAAACCGGTGGAGGTCATACTGGGATTACTGGCCAATCAGAACAATGGGCTCATTACAGGCCAGTGGAAGATGATAGCTTCACTGGGTTGTAAGGAGAACCAAGGAAGAGATTTCAGGTTCGCAGTAGACCGGGAGTCTCTGAGAAAACTGAAGTCAATGGGAGGGGTTGCTATATTCCGGTTGGGGTCTATCAGATTTAGGTTTCCTAAACATGATAAACCCTAAGAGGCTGAAAGTGGTGCAGATAAACTTGCACCACTGTAAAGCGGCCTCAAACGAATGGCTTTAATCCAAGAGCCCTGGATTAACAAAAACCGGGTAGTTGGATAAGGTTCACGGGGTATACCTTGTTCGTATCCCGCTCGGATGAGAAGGTACGGACTTGTATACTGGCGAGAACTAAACATAAATTTATGATTTCTTATTCTTTCAGTAATGGAGACCTCACGGCTGTGACAGGAGAAGCCAGGGACAAAACGGTCCTGGCACTAGCATCGGCATACTTGTCATATGAAGCTGCCGATCCACCTGGTGAAAAAGTGCGAGTTGGTGGAGCACTCGGGCAGAAGCGGTTCGAGGCTGGTACTAGGATCTGACGCCAATGCACACCATTCCCAATGGGGTAGTGCCGACATCACAAAACAGGTGAATCTATGTTTGATTCTATTATTGCCAGCAATCTTTTTATCTATAACAGGGGGAATACGCCAACTTTCAGAACTGGGGATAGAGAGGCAGTGATAGATATAACAATGACGAACTGTAGGGAATTAGTAGAGGACTGCAGGGTGGCTTTGGATTTTTCCTTCTCTGACCATAGTCGTCTGTCCTTTAGTCAAATGTTTGAGAGGTCAAAAAGGTGTCCGTATAGGAATCCGAGAAGGACGGATTGGGATTCGTTTTCGGGACTGGTGCAACGGAATCTTAGGGTTACACGGAACTGGGGGTCGACTCCGGCCGGTGTGGAGCAACTGGTAAACACCTTCACGGAAACGTTTTAAAACCGCAGATTTGTATGAAGAATACCGAGTCTCACGTAGGATTAGCAACAGACTAATTAAAAATGCCAAATCTGACGTTTATGCCTCAAAGTTCTCGACTGCCAAAGACTCGAGAAAAAAGTGGCAAACGATACGCGAAATTGGTATTGGCAAGCCTGGTGTTCAAGAACAATGTACAGCCGATGCAAACACTTTAAATGCACAATTTTTAAACACTCCAAATGTTCAACCAATTTCTGACTACTACCATTTCTCTAGTGACATTTTAGACAATGGTTTCAATTTTGCAAACGTTAGCCAATATGATGTCTTATCCAGCCTGTTGTCAATAAAATCCAATGCAATTGGTGTGGATGGGATTGATCCTAGGTTTATTAAAATTCTCATTCCAAGACTTCTTCCATTTATAACATTTGTTTTCAATAAGATTGATAGTTGTGCTGCTATCCCAAAATATGGAAACTTGCTAAGATTATTCCTATAGCGAAAACTAATGCTGATTATAGGCCGATAGCAATCTTACCACTTTTATCTAAGGCTTTTGAAAGATTGATTCATAACCAAGTCTCACAGTATCTTGAAACCAACAATATGCTCACTGATCGGCAATCTGGTTTTCGTAAAAATCACAGTTGTATCACAGCCCTGATAGATGTTTCTAAGGATATAAGACAACAGTTAGACTGCAATAATGTTACATTTTTAGTTCTCTTGGATCATTCCAGAGTGTTCGATATGGTTGACCATAATATATTGTGTCTTAAACTTAACCATATGTTTAGATTTGCATTAACTGCCACAAGTCTTATATATTCATATCTTACTGATAGATATCAATATGTTGAAACAACTACATCAGTTTCGGGCTCTTTGCCATTAAGTCGTGGTGTTCCGCAAGGTTCAATTTTAGGCCCATTACTTTTTTCGTTATACGTGAATGATCTTCAGGATAAGTTTGAGCACTGTAGGGTTAGATTGTATGCAGATGATGTTTAGCTCTATATTAGTTGCAGCAACACTGTGATTGATGAATGTGTGAGGACCTTAAACCAGGAGTTAGATCGTGTTTACGGGTGGGCCACCGCTAATGGTCTAGCAATTAATCCTATCAAGTCCAAGTGTTTGATTATTAAAAAAATGTCGTTAAAGCTTGACGGCAATCCTACTCTAACTTTAAATAACCAGTCCAATAAAATTGTAAACTCTGCCAAAAATCTTGGTATATACTTTAACAACACCCTCACTTGGTCTAACCACGTTAATTTTGCGTGTGGTCGAACGTTTTCAATGTTAAGGAATCTGTGGCAAACCCAGTATTGTACTCCAATTAAAATAAGAATACTCATTGCTAAATCATACTTGATACCCATCTTATTGTATGGCTGTGAATTATTTGCCAGCTGTGACAGCGGTAGTAAAAGGAAACTTAATGTGGCGTTTAATAACATTGTTCGGTACGTCTATGGTTTAAGGAGATATGACCATATTTCCTCCTACGTTACCTTGCTTTACGGAATCACTTTTGATGATTACTTAAGAGTGCGTATTTTACTGTTTCTGCACAAAATTATATACACACATCAGCCTGAGCATCTCTACACACGTTTAAACTTTTCAACACTTGACAGAGGTAAAAGACTTCTAGCATTTGGTCATCGAGCACTGATTTCTAAATACCATTTCTTTATTCACGCAATCAGTTTATGGAACGGAATCCCCTATATATCACAAAAAATAAGTAACGCACGTCAATTCAGGAACTATATTTTTTGTTATTTTCTCATTTTCCTTTTTTTAACTTGTTTTAATATATTTGCTAACTTTATGTAATAAAGCGTAATTAAATTTTATTTTTAAAACTACTAAATATAATTTTACACAATTTTGTTATTTTTTAATTTCTGATTTTTTTCTGATTTCCTATTTATTGTATTTGCATATGCTCAGTTCCATACTGCAATATAAGACTTAAGTCTTGTGTACGGAACATCGAAAAAAGAAATAAATAAATAAATAAATATTGACCAGTAGCTATGAGCGATCCTGTCCGTTAAATTTTTCGGGCAGGCGTATACAGCCAAGATGGTGGACAGACGAGTTGAGAACTCAAAGGTCCACCGTCAGAAGGCTGTTCAATAGAGCGAAGTATACGCGCGGGGTTGAAGATTGGAGTAACTTCAGGTTGAGTTACGGGAGTTATAAGGGAGATATTAAAAGGGCGAAAAGGGACTCGTGGATTAAGTTTAGCGAGTCAGTTGAATCCGTGAATGACATGTCTAGGTTCAGGAGAATTTTATCTAAGGACCCTGTAGTCCCTGGATTTATTCAGAGATCGGACGGCTCATGGGCGGAATCTGGCTCTGAATCTCTCTGTCTGCTTATGGAGACTCACTTTCCGGGGTGTGTGGATCCTGGGTCGGGGGAACAGGCTGTATGTGGTGACCCCTTCTCTGGTTCGGGCTCAGGCGGTGAGGAAAGGGAGACGGTGGGGGATATGATTACCTTGGATAAGGTAACATGGGCGGCAAATACCTTTGGGTCCTACAAATCGGCGGGGCCAGATGGTATATTTCCGGCGATGTTACAGAATATCGGGAAATCATCACTCCTGTTGTTGGTGGAACTGTTTAGGGTATGTGTGCTGAACGGGTACATTCCTAGGAGGTGGAGGGAGGTCAGGGTAGTTTTTATTCCCAAGGCGGGTAAAACCGGTCACTCTAAACCCAAGGATTTTAGACCAATCAGCTTGTCGTCTGGGGACGAAGATTGACGCCGGCATCGTCAGCGGCGCTCAACACGCCTACTTTAAAGGTAGATCTGTTGAGAGTGCGCTGCATGATGTGATTGGTTATGTGGAGCGGGGTTTGCGAACCAGGGAATACACCTTGGCGGCATTCCTGGACATAGAGGGCGCCTTTAACAATTTGAGGATAGAGGCTATAAGGCAGGCACTGGTTGACCTGAGGGTTCCGTTGTTCTTGGTCGAATGTATAACTATGATGCTTAGCAGCAGAGTTATTCACTCGAACTGGGGAAACGAACGCTTAAGGAAATCGGTGACTAGGGGGACCCCACAGGGGGGAGTTCTCTATCCCTTATTGTGGCTCTTGGCCGTCAATGTCGTTCTGAGACGTTTTGACAGAATGGGTCAGAAGGTCGTGGCCTACGCGGATGATGTAGTGATATTGGTGTCGGGCAAGTTTCTGCCGACAATTAGCGACATCATGCAAGGGGCGCTGGGCGAACTATCGGCATGGGCAAGTGATAAGGGACTGGGAGTTAATCCGGAGAAGACGGAGTTGGTTCTTTTCACTAGGAGGTACAAGGTGAAGGAGTTTAGGCTACCGGTACTGGGAGGAGTGGAGCTTAGACTATCTGATAGTGCTAAGTATCGGGGGGTTTTTCTGGACAGCAAGCTGTCATGGGGTAGGAATGCTCAGGAGAGACTCAAGAGGGGTATCAATGCCTACTATGCTTGCAGATCATCGATAGGTAGGAGCTGGGGACTCCGGCCGTCGGTGGTGGGATGGCTGTACACTTCGGTGGTTAGACCCATTCTTACGTATGGATGATGTGTTTGGTGGGAGTCATTGAGATTGGCAAGTCGTAGGAACCTTCTTTCTAAGGCTCAGAGGTCATGACAGGTGCCATGAGAAATACTCCTCAGGCTGCCCTGGATGTCATTCTACATCTTCTGCCTATTGAGCAGTATGTGATGGGAATGGCGGCCAGGAGCATTCCTAGACTGAGGGAGTTAGGACTGACGAGGAATGACACTCAGGGTCACTCACGGATCCTGGATGAGATTGAGGCTGGTGGCTTTTACCTGGGACTGAGCACCAGAGTGGATTTTGGTCGGTTGCGGGAGGTAATAATGCCCTCTAGGGAGAGCTGGTCGGGCAGGAGCAGATTATTTGGTGGATTTGCTATTTTCACTGATGGCTCGAAGATGAGGGGCACGGGTGCAGGGGTCTACATTGAAGATCTGAACATTAGAAGGTCATATAGGCTTCCTGACGACTGCAGTGTTTTTCAAGCGGAGGTTCTGGGGGTCTGGAGGGCCGTGGAACCGATGAGGGACATTGATAGGGGCTCGGAGGTCACTATATATGTGGACAGCCAGGCGGCTCTTATGGCCGTAAGGGGTTGTTATGTGTACTCCAAGCTGGTTGATGAGTGTAGGAGGGCTCTGAAGGGAGTCTTACGGGAGTATTTGCCAAGGTTGTGCTGGGTGCCGGGTCACTGCGGCATAGGCGGCAATGAGGTTGCTGATGAGTTGGCAAGACAGGGCTCAGAGATGGAGGATCCTGACTGTGTGGAGGCGGTTAGGCCTTCATGGACCTTCTATTTTGGTAGAATTAAGGAGTGGATACTGGGCGTGACCAATCGGGCCTGGGGGAACCGAACGGACTGCCGGGTATCGCGGACACTGTGGCCGGTGCTTAGAAAGTCCGATTCGGTGTCGCTGCTGGGTAGGAGCAGGGTCTGCGTTAGGACCATGATAGGAATGATTACGGGCCACTGTATGATAGGTAGGATGGCGCTGAGGATGGGATCCGACTTGTCGGATATATGCAGGTTGTGCGAGGAGTTGGAGACAGTTGAGCACTTTCTGTGCCACTGTCCCAGGTTGCAGGGTAGCAGGCTGAGGTGGCTGGGCAGTAGATTCCTGGGCGAATTAGGGGATGTCTCGAGTTGCGGACTCGAGAATCTGATAGGATTCGTAATGGGGATAGCCTGGCTGCGCGAGAGGAAACTGGGTGCTTACCGCACGTAGGGCGAATTTGGCTTGAGTGGGATTTCTCTCGGGGTTGGTCCTTAACCTTATTTACTTTTCTTTCCTTTCTTTTCTACCTATCTTTTGGATCTGTCTTGTGCTTTTGCTGTTTATTTCACCTACTTTCAACCTTCATATTGCTATCTCTAATTAAGGCGTCACAATGGACCATATTGGTCTCTGGGTGAAGGTGTGAAGGAGACTTCACACCGGCCTTTCTACCTACCTACCTACCTACCAATGAATTTTAAAAGGGATGTCCCAAAATGAACGCATACCTGCATACATCCAGAAAAAAGTAGTTATGGAAGTTGTTATAGACGTAGTTATAGAAGAAAGCTACAAAATAATGAGTTAAAGAAGCTATTAATTTTGAAAAAGTAGGCGATGTTTTTACTGGGTCGTATTGAAATAATACTACATTTAAGTAACTGTCACTAAACACGTCCATTGAGAATAGATTTGTGACTGGTCAAATGGCCTTGTCAATTGACCCCCTCCAATGACAACCCCATGTAAAAGTAATAGGTCTTATTCATAGAAAGTGTTAAAACTAGAACCGGTCTCTACCACCAAAGACCTATCACGGGACTAATTTGGTGTCAGTTAGCTTCCCTCTAGGGTTATTTCCAGAGTACCGAAACGCTCGCTCATTTTTCAGTCATGAGCGAGCGTGAAAAATTTTAAATTGTACTGCTTCTTCTCATTCATGAGGGTGAGGAAAAAAAATATTTTTAATTTCCTCATTCATGAAAAATGAGCAAACAAAAAAATTCATATATGAATTTGTCAGATATGAAAAATTTAAAAAAATTCATTCAAATTACTCATAATGAAAAAAACGCGATTCGCCCGACCATTAACAGAGGGAAAATGAAGAAGCGAAGAGGCCTTATAGAAGCCCTTTTTACTGATATTAAGTTTCCAGTCGCATTCCAACTGTATTTCTAATTTACACAATATATCATTGGATACCAAAGCCTGGGCTTCTTGCATCTACTTTAAAGGCCTTCTAAAAATAATTAATAATAAAGCTTTATCCCAGTGTAATTTTTGTAGCTAATAACGCAAAGTGAGTAAATTAATAACTAAACTTGCTACACACTCCAACATTACTGCTAATAAAACTATTTCGACAGAAAAGTTAATTTGAATTTGTAAAATATTTTTTAAAACCCATTCTAAAAGACCTTTTCGAAGAAGGCAGAGCGGAATAAGTAAAAGTTTATTGAAATTTAGTTGTAAAACTTCTTTAAGGCCTGAAAAGTCAAAGCGTTTGCAATTTTTCCTGCAATGCGGCACAATAGCCTGTCTGTGCTTTGTAAAATTATTTGTTGGCTGGTAAACTAAAATGTGTTTTGATATTGTAAAAAATTTGTTGATGCCTCTAAAAGGGTCTGTTTTTTTTCTTTTAAAAGACATAAAGGCAAAAAAATATTGAAAAAAAATTACTACCTGCAAAAATTGAAGACATGTATTTGGTCTCGTGAAAAAAAATTTGTTTGTGGACCAAGCGCAACGGTGTTGAAAACACTACATTAAATTTACAATAACTGGTATAATTTGGCGCGAAACAATAAAGTTACATTATTGCAACAATAAAACAAATTTTCTTACCCATCAACCATACTTACTGTCGCTTTGCTTGTGGCGAAACAAGACTTTGTTAGTGTTTTCCAAATAACTTTACCTACGTAAGAGAAGTGTTTTCAGCAATAAAAACCCATCGTCGCGATTGGAACAGAAACCAAAATATTTTTACAAACACAAAATACCAACAACTTCTTGTGTCTATTTTTTTTCTCAATAATTTCTGCATAAAGGTACGTCTTTTTAACGAAAGAAAAAGTGACCTTTTTTAAAGGCACCAAAGAATTGTTTACACAAAAAAAAAAAACATATCGTCAGCTTATATCCAAACATTATTAGAAAATTTGATTTGTTTTGTTGGTTACGATTCACAATACATATTTTTTTAAAATTTTAAACTGCTACCTAAAAAAAAATCCAAGTTATTTACAAAATTAAAAATTACTTTTCATCAAAAATACAATTTTTTTTAACAACATAATGTATAATCACACTCAAGAAAAAAATTAGCAGAGTTTTTAATTCTTTTTATAAGAACACATTAATATTCTTAAACGTCAAAACTGGGTTACTTGTTTTATAACTGTTACCAAGGTGTTAGTGGAATTAGTGATTAGACTAAAAATTATTGCATAACAAAAAGTAATAAAAGTGCTGTAAAATGATAAAAGCAATCTCCATATAGGTACGTATGTATTACAAAATTTATAATAAGTGTGACTATCAGCTTCTCCCTTATAGGACTGTTAGAAATTTTGAAATTTTGCAGCTTACCCCATTGCACTTCCAAACGCTAAAAATTTCTAAGATTAAATGGCAACATCTGCAGGTCCTCAGATTTTTGTTTCCCTCAGACTGTCATCATTATTATGATAGTATACTGTCATATACATACTTATAAGGTATATTATATACCTTATGAGTTATAAATAATATCTAGGTATGTATTTCCTTTTTAATAAATTTAAATAAAGTCGAACTTCCCTATAATGAATCTGTATGAGACCATAAAATTTCTTAATTATAATATAAAAAGTTTATAATACAAAAGAAATATTTTTAATCCAAATTTTAATATTTTTAATCAGGCTTATGAACTTAATTTAATTTTTTATTTAATTCTTTTAATGAAGAAAGGAATTTTACAACATGAAAATTAATTAAAATTGTTATTGATAATTTTAATTAATTTTCATGTTGTAAAATTCCTTTTTTCATAAAAATAATTTAATGAAAAATTAAATTTGATGAACTTAAGCCTGATTAAAAATATTAAAATTTGGATTAAAAAACCATAAATAGTTCGACAAAAATAACCACAATACTAATTATTCAAAAGAAATATTTTTATTAGTTTTTTTAAAATAAGTTGTTTTTTATTTGGATTGCATTCTTCCAAGTGGCCCTTCATCAATATCCTGAAAAAGACAGTTATTCTTAATTTTTGGAATAATTGCCTTTTTTGTTTCTTTATAAAGTAGTGGAATATAGACTGTTTAGCTTTATTTTGTGTTAATCCTTTAGAATTATTAAATTGTAATAACATCTTTCTTTTGAGAAGTACTACTTTGTCCAACATTTATGGTAACTTAATATGGGAGCTGCTATCAACACTACGCTTTCCTTCTTTTTATTATTTTTCAGAAATTACATAATTAAATATATACATGTTATGTTATATGAGTCAAATTTGTATTTGCTAAATTTGTTCATTGTAAAAAAAATCGTATTAAGGAGATCAAAATACTTTTTAATTAGAATGAAAAATATGGCTTTTTAAAATCAATTCGTAGCTAAATTAAATGAAGTTAAATTTTCTAGTTTAAACCACTACTTATTAGTAAAAAAACCAATAAAAAATTATCATATATATACTATCCAATTTTACCGGTCATTTAACACAAATATTTAATTATTTAATATTTTAAATGTTTGTTTCACTTAATACTTATATATGTACTTTCATTGATGATACGCCTTTTTGTTTCTGAAAATTACAAATAAATATAACGTAACACACACAACTTAAAAAATAATAATAAATTCAATATTTTTTTCTTAGAAATATATCGGTTATCGCATTTTTAGCTGAAATATTTAAAATTGCTTATAAATGCCATAAACATTTTACAAAGTTTTCTGCTTTGCATGTAAAATTATGAAATGTGATGTTACAATATTCTGCATTTAAGATGACGGACGATATGTGCAGTTTTTTTTAATTTTTTTTTCAATAATGTTTTCTTACAAAAAATCCAACAGGCACTTTGGCTGATTGCCTATACCAAAAATAATTTACACAAACAAATACACACAGTCATTTCGAGCAGTGGTCATGCAAACTGTCAAGCAACAACAACACTACTAGTGAGGATCGTTTCTAAAACTTTTTTTTTCCTCATTTTTCATGACTGAAGAAAGGCAAAAATGGATTTTTCCTCAAAAACATGAATGAATTTGGCGAGATATTAACAATTCATTCATGACTGTGAAAAAAGTTACATATTTTACATTTTTCATTTATGAAAAAATTCAAGAATGGTTGAATATGAGCGATCACATTTGAATTTCTCTGAACTCTGGTTATTTCTATTATATAAACCATTTTTATTTTTCGAATGTGTTCAATGATTTCATATGCATATCTATAGCTGCAATGTTAAGCAAAGGTTTGCATAAGCAAAAAGTATGTGAACAAATGAAGGAATAAGACTATTACAAGAAAGCTTTATAAATTGAAATTTGATTCATTGAACACATTCAAAAATAAAAATGGTTTTTTTAACGGAAATAACTTTTAAAAATAAATAATTCTCATATGGTTAAATCCAAAGTGTTGAACGTGACAGTCGTACGCATCAAAAATGCAATAATATTTTAAACAACAAATATTTTTACGTTCTCTTAACCGTTAAATAATAGCACTAAGAAAGCACTGTTATTTATGCTAAAGTTTATGGAGGGCGCGATTCTAGGCGAACGATTATGGCAAAAGAAGTAGCGCTTCGAACGTGAAAAAAATAGGAGTAGTTTTTGTGACCATGTATAAAAAGGCGTAATAAAGCGAAACAATTTTTTAATCAAACTACTTTGAGAATTTTACGTAGCAATGCAACATTAGAATATCTTTGATTTGATTCCAAAATCTTCTGTGTTTTCTTTTTTTTAAGCCAACATCTGGGTCGATACGTGACATTTCGAACGTGAAATTTTTTCCAAAATAATTGAACTGAATAATGATTAAAACAAAATAAAAATTTACTTACGCACAACTAATTGTCTGTGTGGTTCTTGTTATATTTTTGCACTTTTGATTTTTTGCAAGGGTGCAACTTGTGACGTGAATACCTTTTATATCCAGTAAAAAATTTCAAGGTTTTCGGAAGCAAGAAAAGTACAAGAGCGCTGATATATGCGCTGGCTTTTATTACATACTACTTAGAAGCAACAGGGAAGCGAAAACCATTGAAGTCAATTTTTAATATAAGTAAATGAAAATTATTTAATAGCTTCGCATAATCCCTTATAAGAAGCAGGTTGTAAGGGAGTAGTTGAAATGATTATTTAAAAGAAAAAATTTAAGACCAAAGTTCAAAGTGCTTCTTACATGGAAGCACTGATTGCAATGATTTCAAAATGTGTTTACGATTATTCCCGACGTGTAATCGAAAACAAGAGATGCTTAAAATTACTTCTTTTTTATTACGCAATCAGTCAGCAAATTGTTTTTGAGCAGAGAGGACGCAAGCAAATTTTTGTGTGGTCAATTACTAGATTTGTTGTTGTTTTCTTTTTAATTTGCGTACAGTTTCGTTCTATTTTAAAAATTACATATTAACTGTGTTGTGTGTTTGTTTTGCTTTTTGTTTTTTTGCATAAGTTTTTGTGTTGCGCTTCTTGCATACAGTATAGAAGCAATTAATCAAAGGTATGAAAGCTGCGGTTTTTGGAAGCTATTCCTTCACGTAATAATATAAGCCATGAAAAACGCAGTGATTTTACAAAAAAGTAGTGCTTCCAATTGGGAATTCGCCATATAAAAATCATGCCTCTTGTAAGCAGGTTTGTAAGGGGGGATTGTGCTTCTCTCCCTTACAAACCTGCTTACCAGTAAGCACCATTTTTTACTGGGTAATTTACATTTAGCAATGCAAAGTGAAAAGTGATAAGACAGAAATGCAAAGATGATTAAATCCTTTGTCTGTGTTCATACGGCTCATGTCTTATTGACAAGATTGCTACTTTATAGGCGAGAGGGATGAGGGGAAAAGAAACAAGTACACAGATGCATGTACTGTCTTTACGTTTTGCTTTTTCATTCGTTGTTTAATTTTGTTATTGTTTTCAATATCAAAAAAGCACATGTCGTCAACATGACATGAATCATTTGAACGCCAATTCATGTTCAAAGAAAAAGGAAGAATCTTGTCAATAAGACATGAGCCGTATGAACTCAGACTTTGTGGAACACTTGCACATTCACTTTGCAAGAGAGAGCAAAGTTTTTGCAATGAAAGCTAAGTTTTTTCAAAGAGAGAAAAATTAAAAGTTGATAAGTTGTTTTATGGAATAGGGCCCTGTACTTTGCGCACAAAGTTACATGGACAGCCAGCCAGCCAGCCAGGCGGACATCGTTAGTTCGACTCAGAAAGTGATTCTGAGTCGATAAGGTGGGTCTAGGACCAATATTTTAAGGAGTTACACACATCAGCACAAATGCATAATACCCTGTCCACTATTGTGGTGTGGGTATAATGAAGTTCAAGAACAATAAAATGTATGAGAGTATACATACTGTTTACACGGGTAAGAGGGTTGAAGCGAGATACATCTTGATCGCAAACGTTGGTAAATAAAAACACTGTTTATTTGTAAAACGTTATAAAAATGTTTTTATTTATTTTGTATTTAAGGGGTTATTATGATTTAAGGGTTTTGTAGTACATAGGTACATTTAATTTTAGGTTAAGTTCTTTATTGTTTTTGTTTATGTTAAATTTTAGCAATAAAATTTATTTACTTTTTTTTGAAACACGTTTCGTTTTAATTTAACTTAATTCACTTGTAGGGCTTTTACGAATTATTTAAAAACACTTTGTATGGGGGGGGGGGGGGGGGGGGTTTTGTAGAGCTTCACTTCGGTGTTGTTTCGTACGTTGTCACCATCGGTATTTGTTGACTGTGTCCCTTTTATGGTATTAGTGAGGTTGGCTGCAGTTCTTTTCATCAGCTGTTGATGGGGGCGTTAATGCTGCAAGTGTTGGTACTGCGGTACCTATTTGTTCACTGTGTGAACACATACATAGAATAGAAATAAGTGTTAATGTATAAGTACATATATGTTAGTTTAACAGTGTTGTATTGTCTGCAAAGAGTTACCATTCCAACACACTTTCAAACTAAGAAAATAAAAATATGATGCTACTTCAATCCAATCATCTGAACAAATTTCTCATGGGTTTGGGCAAGTTTTTCGTGAAAACATCTGCTACATTTTGGGAGCTGCAGCAATATTATAGTTCTATGTCACCTTTTCGGAAAACATCCCTTATAAAATGATATTTAATATCATTATGCTTGCTTCTCTGGTGATAGACTGGATTCTTTACCAGATTTATGGCACTTATATTGTCACCTTTAATAACAATTGATTTTGGGTACGGAAGGTGCATTTCATTTAGCAGTTTTTTCAAAAACGTAGCTTCCTTGGAGGTAGATGATAGTGCCATATACTCGACCTCTGTACTGCTGAGCGCTACTGTTGATTGCTTTTTTGATTCGTTAGAAAAAACGGCTCCAGCAAAGAAAACAGCTTATTCAGTATATGACTTACGATCAGTGGTATCACCACCCCAATCAGCATTAGTGAAGCATTCTATCGGCTTTCCTGTTTTTTGGTATTTCAGCTGTTTATCTTGTGTTGCAGATAAATATCTCAATATGCCCTTTGCAGCTAACATATGTTCCTCATGTGAGTCCTTATTCCTTCGTGATAGTTTACTTACCGAGTGCAATATATCAGGCCGGGTATTAATGGCAATATACATAAGTGACCCAATTAATGACTGATATTCAGTTTGATCCACTTATTGACTTTTTTCGTTAAGACATCTTACTTGGTGCTTTGGATCTAAAGGAATTGCTATGGGTCTGCAAGTTGACAAGTTATGTGCATGTTAAAGCTTTCCAATTTATGAATTTTGGCTAATTGATATTTCCCCCTTTTCACCAACGCGATCCACTTCGAGACTCAAAAATATTTTACTGGACCTTTTCCCACAACCTTGACTTCAGCAGCAATCAGACTTTTGATCAATCAATCAGCAGATCATCAACATAGATTATATTAATTGAATCTTTATTCGGCTTTACATATACACAGGGTTCGCTTCCACATGATCGGAAACCAATTCCTTTTAAAATTTTATCTAACTTCGCATTCCATTGTCAGCCAGATTGTTTTAAGCCATAAAGTGCCTTTTTCAGTTTTAGCACCAAAAGGGGTAGCTTGGGTTTACAAATTTTTCAGGTTGAGTCATATAGATTTCATCATTAAGCTCACTGTTTAAATACGCAGATGAAGCATCCATCTGATGGAGAAAAAGTTCATATTCGGCCGCAACAGCAAAATCATTCTGATAGTATCATAGCGCACCACAGGCGAGAAGGTTTCAGTGTAATTCACGCCATACCTCTGTGAGCAGCCTTTTGCAACAAGCCTAGCCTTAAAGCGTTCGACTTCACCTTTTTCATTTCTCTTTACTGCAAAAACCCACCTATTGGAAACGGCCTTTTGTCCCGCAGGAAGATCGGTTAACTCCCAAGAGTAGTGTGTTAAGAGGGATATCAATCCACTTTTTCCATACAAAGTTGGGAGCATGTCGTAACCCAGTAAACAATTTCATGTAAAAACTATCGCCTATATATCGCCTCCAATTCAAATTTAGGAGCATGCAAGCAAACAATTGTTTGCTGGGTTATGCTATACATTCACTCTTGAGAAATAAGGGTAAAAGGGAATTAGAAAAAATGTTGTTTATTTAGAGGCAGGTGTTAAATTTCTTCGTATACGTGTCCTGAAGATTTTAAATTTTGTGAGGGATGATAATTTTACTTCTGCGTATTCATATTGATGATTTACAAGTTGTTTATTTAGTGGAAGGTGTGAAATTTCTTCGTGGACGTCTCCGTCTTGAATATTTGTTTATGTCATTTGTATGCATATACATATGTACAATCAACAAATGGTTGAATATGGAACTGATCGTGGAACTGATTGACTCTGTTGAAGCACATTGTCCAATCTTAAAAGTTCTGCGTAAGGACCTTTTCGCTGTTCGATAAATTTAAAACTCTTACAGGAACTAAGCTGTTGTTGGTTTTAACGAGGGCATTCGCTGTTACTATGTCACCTGTTATTGATGCTGGCTCTACCATCCATACACTATTATTGTCCTCACAATCTCCCTCCATTCGCGCCCATACTATGGTTTCTGACTTGGGTGGCAATTTTTCACGTGCAAAGGCGAGTAACTGTCTTAGATGAGCCTTGCTTTCGTATCCAACATCAAGGGGAATTTCAACATTACGCCAAGTCATAATTTGTTGTCCCATATCCAGACGAATACCTTGTCCAATCATAAAATCTGAGCCAATAATTACTTCGTCTACAATATCAGCCACAATAAATACATGGTGAGCGCTTGTATTGGCCATACTTAATTTTACTTTTACTTTCCCATAGACGGTGGCAGGCTCACCCGAAGCTGTTCGCAGACTCACACCTCTTAGTGGTTCGATGGACTGTTGTATTAAATCAGGCCTAATGATCGAACGTGATGCCCCAGTGTCCACAGTCAAAACCCGTTTTTGACCGTTAATATAACCACAAGCAGTAAGGTTTCGGTTACTCTGTTGCATTACTGAGATGGAGATTGTTGGGCCCATAGATGTGGGAGCTAGCTCATGCCCCTCAGTGCTAGCTCTTTTTAGTTTAACGGGGATTCTTGTGAGGACTGGCGATTACCCCGCTGGTTGTTTCTGGGCGGTGAAGCAGATCTTGAACGTTTTCTTGGTGCTTTGCAGTTACGTTGTATGTGACCAGTTTTTCCGCAGTTATAGCATTTTACCTTAGTTTTCGTTTTCTTCTCACTTAAAGCTTCCATAACTGCCTCTTTTAAATCTTGCACAATATCCCTTTCACCATTGGCGGACACATCGAGTCTTCGCACTCTGCCTACTTGTGGTCTTGAAATAATCCTTGCGGTTTCCTGGGCTGAAGCAAATGAAACAGTTTCTGCAAAGGTTTGTTTTTGTGATGCACATACCGCAAGTTTAACATCAGCATCACGAATGCCGTTTACAAATGCCTCAATTTTAAAATGATCCAAAAAGGGATGATTCTCACCAGGATAAGTTAGCTGTACCAAACGCTCAATCTCCAGTGCGAAGTCCTGTAAGGTTTCGTTTGCCTTCTGCACTCTGCCACGTAACTCCATTTTGTAGATTTCCTTTTTGTGTTCACCTCTATACTTACGTTGCAGTGCTACCATAATTTCATCATAATTGTTTCTGCTACTTACTGGTACACTTTCAAGCACTTCAGCCGCAGTCCCCTTTAAAGCAAGAATGAGCTCGATAGCTTTTTCCTCACTGTTCCATGCATTTCTGTTGGCAACTGTATCGAACTGGAACTTAAAAACATTTAATGGGACACTACCGTCAAAGCAAGGGGCCTTTATCCTGCTAGAAACATCTGGAATAACCCGTATTGATCCCTCTTGATTTTGAAGACTATTTACTTTTGCTTCCAGATTGTGTAGTTTTTCAACCACTTCTATTTTAACATCAGTCAACTTTTTGTTGAACTCTATTTCCATTTCATTTACTCTTTCATTTATTTCACTGGAAATCTCCTGAAGATTCTCATTTGTTATTCTGGAATTCTTTTGAATTTCAGCCAGGATGGTGCTAGACTTCTCTTCCATTTTTCTAGAAGCTTCATCCATTTTTTTTAGAATTTTCATCAATTTTTCTAGAAGTTTCAGCCAATATATCGTTAGAATTTTCTTTTGTCATCTGTACCATGCTTTTGGAATTATCGTCCATTTTTCTAGAAGTTTCATCAATTTTTCTAGAACTTTCTTCAGACATTTTTTCCATTTTTGCCATCATAGCAGCAAACATTGCGTTTAAATCGAAACTGCTGGCAACTGCACGAGTACATACCTCTATTTCTTCTTTGTCCTCAAATTCAAAACTCGCAATGTTCATATTGCGTCGCTCGAATTCAGCTAATAGTCTCTTCTGCAGCTCTGCTTTATTACCTGCAGTTGGCAGATCCAACTTGCCCAATTCTTTCTTGAGCTGTTCTACTTTCAAATTCATTGCTGTCTATTTTTTTTATTTTTATTATGCAATTTCACTTCTGACACCAATTGTTACGTTACACATTGGTTGAAGAGTGGCCAAAATGCATTTTTTTCATGTTCGCCGATTTGGATAATTTTTTGGTATTTTGTTGGCAGATATCTGAATATTATGATTCCGTAATATTAGGCTGATATATTTATTATTTGTTTGGATAGACACGCTCGAAGTTCATATATGTTCGCTTGTTTAAAATAGCATGCAAATGTACTGTATATTCAATCTTTTGGTACAATCACAGTAAACTTATCATTTGACTTTGTTGTATATTTTCGTAAATGACAATTGTCAAAGATGAGATTTGCATTAAAAAAAGTTGGAAAAAGTGCCATATAAAAAATTTCGTAGAACAAAATATAAACAACATCAAAATTTCAATGTTCATCAACTTCAATAGGCTGTATCTTTTTAGCGCTGTGCAGCGCTGTTTAACGAATGATGCCAAATTACAGATTGAAGTCTCAGCTAAAAGTTAAAAAAAAATTCAGCTGCACATATTTCCACTTTTCCAAAAAAAAACAGTAAAAACTACAAAGTGATAAAGTAACAAAACATGAATTTTCGTTCATGCTTGTTGTTGTTGCCATAATTCTTAACTGTTTAAAATTATTACAAAATTTAATTTACATACTAGTCAATAGTGTTAATTATTCATTGCATTCTTGAAAAAAGCATAAGCTTCAATTGAATTTGAATTGTTGTTTACTAATTTACATTAAATTGGCAAGTGCAGTGATAAGTGTTGTATTATTAAGTGATATCACAATTTTATTTTATTAATTATGGGAAATTTAACAATTTCTTATTTAAATATTTGCGAAATATTGATTGATACCAAAATGGATATTGATATTACTGTCGAAGTCATTGCAAATAACAATGAAGAAATGACTGCTGAGGATGTTGAAGTCTTTACTAGATTTTTGAAAAAATACGTTTTTACAAAGTTCAAAGATAGATGGCAAAAAGGAGCCCATTATACAATTATAATATTTATTTTTATTGAAAATTGAGTTGATACAATCAAAATCAAGGGAGTTATGCCACTTTTTCAATACAAGTTGTATGGGAGGTGGGCGTAAAAGTAGGCGGATCAGGTATATATTTTCAGGAGCCCATTCTACAATTATATTATTTATTTTTAGTGAAAATTGAGTTGATACAATCAAAATCAAAGGAGTTATGCCACTTTTTCAATACAAGTTGTATGGGAGGTGGGCGTTAAAGTGGGCGGATTATTTTGATTTTTCCATTTTTTCTTGATTTAAACAAAAAATGCCTATGTGCCAAGTTTCATTGTCCTTCGACAACTTCTTCTTTTTTTAGCCGCTCGTTATATGAACTTCAACCAATGTGCGTTACTGCCTTTCAATAACGTTTTGGTTTATTTCCTTTATAATAAACCGTTTCGAGTTCTTTTATTGCAATTCAAATAAAACAAATAAACACAACACTTTTACTACTGTTTACAATTTACACAACTTTATTTAGTACTTAGTCACTTTAACAACAATAATTTTTAGCTCTTATTTACAACCAACTATAATCTTCTCAGCGTGATACGTTTTTGACAAAGTCAGAACTTAGAATGAATCATGCCATCTCTTGCGATCCTATTTATACTAGGGCAAATGACCATAGAACGTTCGAGTTCTAAAGTCTAGATGGCTCTATAAAGTTCGCCTAATAACGGCTATTTCGTTAATTAAACTTATTTAGCTATTACTATCTATATGGATGAATTAATTGAGTTATTAGGCATCATAAACTAAAGCATACTTTTAGGCGTTGCCATAGATTGAGATAACTTAATAAAGAACATTCTAGTTTACAGTGGGGTTGAAGTACAATTATGCACAACAATTTTAACATTACATCTGTACATTGATGTTTACACTAGAAGTGTGCATAACTTATACCATAACAATTTTAACTAATAAAATAACTAGCAAATACTTAATAACTAATCAATACAAGATAACACATAAATTAATATAATTCTTAACCAATAATTACCAATAATTCTTAAATAAAGTTACTTTCGTAACAATATATTAAATATATCTTCATTAGTGGAATTTCGTGAAATTTTTCTAGAATTGTGCTCTCTATAAAATCTGTAATCGTTATTCATTTTTTCCTGAGCTTCGTCTGATAAATATCCAAGTGGCACCAACTGATATTTAATGACATCTTCTCCATGATAAAGGATTTTGTGAACTGTAGCAAACATATTTCTCCATGGGTACTTGGTTGTATATATTTTTGCAGTTTCCTTAGCAAAATCTCCAAATTTTCTAGAGTAAATTTCTTCATTGCACGCAAGTACTTCTAGGATTTTTTAAATCTAAAAATTAGATTAAAATCAACACCTGTTATTTCAGATGCTGTTTCTGGATCTGAAAAGAATCTTCTTGCGGTATTGCCATCATTTGTATTGCCTGACCCTTGTTTCGGCTGATCTATAATCAACCCAAATTTGCGATATTCATCTTGAACATGTTTCCTTTTTGAACTTCTTAACTCCTTGTTGGTTTCGTTGTTTCTTATTGATCCTGAAGATCCGAAATCCAAATCATAACTGATTTTAAGTATGTGTTCCATAAGTCGTATTCTTGCATGTAGTGGTGATAATCCAAATTCATATGCATCAGTATTATCTAATGATTTTGTCGGGACTTGGTTTAATTGGCTTGATGTTGCATGGCATATGATGCAGCTGGATGCAGCCTTCGTGTTAGTCAAAGCCTGGCCTACTTTTCCATCTATCATTGTTAGCACTAATTGGTAGCTAACTTCAATTTGCTGCCCATCTAAATCTAACTGTAATGGCTGTAGCGCATTGCAATTTGGGCCTTGATATCACTAACTTCTTTATTAATGGCATCATGAGTTTCTTTTTTGAATTCAAATTTTATAGGTCTGCAATATTTCGTAGAAGATGGTGTCTCATTTTTCCAAATATCCTTTGTTTGCGTTGTACTTGTCGAAGGCTCTGTATCTTCCAAAATCTTTTTTAATCACAATGGTACAAATGATACCATGAACATATCTGAGTCCGAAATATTTTCACATACTACTTGTTTGTATTGTTTTTGTCCGGAAGAACCATCACCTCCCCATTTACAAAAAAGAATTAACTTTGTGTTTCCATATTTCTTTAACTCATTTCCTTTTATTGATTGTAGCAAGCGTTCGGATGTGTGATCAACTAGAGATTGTAGTTGTACCTCTGCCGAAATTGATGTGATTGTAATAGTGTCCTTTAATAGCAAACAGTCCATTTTAACAGATGTTATGTGATGATATGCTGGATACAGATTTGAGCCTTTTTCAATCGCACGCAATCTGAGCTGTATATATTGCTGTTTTGTTAATTTCAAATCCAGAAATAATGCTAATGCCTCCTTTTTAAGAATCCGTTTTGTTCTCAATGGACTAGCTTTAACAACTTTTTCAATGATATCCACTTTTGTCAATTGTTTCTGTGATTGCAATTGATGTAGGAAAGTATCTTGAATATTTTCATATCCGATTTCTTCATTTATATCCTTAAGCTTCCGCCTCTTGGATCTATCGCTACAGTTGTCCAACGATTTTTGTGGTCTCCCACGTGTGTTTTGATTTGAAGTTTCTGAAGCGATCTGGACAGAAAGTTCGTTCTCTAACCAGTTTGCAAAGCTCTTATAAAATTTATCTTTGCTGTAATCAACTTTCCTGTATCGCTGTTTTAAATGTTTGATGAAAACATATAATTTATTTTCTAAGTCCGATTGTATTTCAGTGCTATAGGAATTTAAGTTTCCTTTTTTTCGAATGTAATTTTTAACATCTTCCTCGTTTTTGTTTCTAAAATACTCTCCGGCCAATTCTTTATAGCTGAAGCTCTCCATGATTATGAAAAACGTTGTTATTGCTCAGATATATTATATCCACTGAGTTTGCATCCGAATGTCACTTGCTTTTAAACCTTTTCATCCTTTTTTTCATACCAAGTACAGGTAGAATAAAAAGGATTAAAAAACTTAAAATCCTTTTATTTATATGCTATAAAATACCTGACACAAATTTAACAACGCATTGCATAGCTATAGGGGCATGGACTATTATTAGAGTCATAAAAACAGATAAAATAAACAGACCAAACAAAATTTAAAAAGCCCTTCTAAGGTGGGAGTCACAATATAACTGTTTAGCGTAAACGCGTGTATAAGCTCTTTATTCTACTATAGAATACGCTAGTGTGAACGTAGTGTAACGGATAAGGATGAATCAGGGTAGCTATACGTTTTTCTGATTGTGTAACATTAATAAAATTTTTTATATGTACTACCTGTATTATGTTCGATCACGATGAAGACAATAGCACATGATTTCTGTTACTTCTGCAAACATTTTTGCGGAATAAAAAAAATTGTAAAAAACAATTTAAAAATTTTTTTTTTCTGAGTAATTTCATTAAAATTACCTTTCTATCAATGGTTTTACCTTCTTAATCCCTTTTGGGCCGCAAAAGTTCTATTCTTCTAAAGTTTAAATATGACAAAAATATAGTAGTTTAGAAATTTTTTTTGAGTAATTTCATTAAAATTAAAAAAGTGTTAAACAGACGGGTCCAAACGGGTACAAGAGTATATACAGGGTAAAAGAAAACACTTTCACCTTTCTATCAGTGGTTTCACCTTCTTGGTCCCTTTTGGGCCGCAAAAGTTCTATTCTACTAAAGTTGAAATTTGACAAAAATATAGTAGTTTAGACATTTTTTTTTGAGTAATTTCATTAAAATTAAAAAAGTGTTAAACAGACGGGTCCAAACGGGTACAAGAGTATATACAGGGTAAAAGAAAACACTTTCACCTTTCTATCAGTGGTTTCACCTTCTTGGTCCCTTTTGGGCCGCAAAAGTTCTATTCTACTAAAGTTGAAATTTGACAAAAATATAGTAATTTAGAAAATATGTCCTAACATCTCAAATATAAATAACACAATAGTCGCAAATATTACCTTTTTAAAGATAACAAGACTACCAACCTAGCAAAAAAGCAAGCAGGTCATTATCTCTGATAGTTTTTGTGAAATTATAATTTCTTTCGGATTAAATATTAAAAACACACTTTTTTCTGAATTAAAAAAAAGTTGTGTTTAACAACATGGCACAACTACAATTACCAATATTTTGACCAAATTTTTTGGCTACCTTAGTTTTAATATGGTTACTATTAAATCAAATTAAAATTTTTGAAATCGGTGACAAACAAAAATTGGACTTTTGGCCAATGAAATAAAATTTTCAGCCACTGTGTGACGTGGCATTCGATTTAAACGCTTGCAGTTTCCAGTAAGGCTCGCATATTCAATGACAATCAACAAATCTCAAGGGCAGTTATTGCGTGTTTGCGGCATTAACCTTTAGAATTCATGCTTCTCGCATGGTCAATTATATGTCGCCTGTTCCCGCGTCGGAAGTCCATTAGCCATTTTTTGTTTATGCACCAGACAGGACAACGTCTGTCGGGTCAGCTAGTAAGTACGAATAAATAACAATTTCTTTATACATATGAATTATATAGTTTCTTTAACTGGTTTAAGCAAAAAAAGTAATTAATGTTTCTTTAAATTACACTATAAGGGTATTCATTTCAGTTTTTTTATTTGTTGGAAAAATGGAAAAGTGGAAAAGTGGAAAAGGGGAAAAATGTAATTTTTGTTACAACAACCACTAGAAAAAAAATTCCACCAAAAGTTACATTTTTATCACACTATAACCAAGTGTAAAAAAGTCAGGATAAAAAGATGTAATTTTCCGCTTTAAACGTCAAACGAAATGATGTTGCCATTCATAAAAAATTGCTAATTTTTAATACAAATTACGAAAAATTACATCTCTTTTTATAAACTCTTGAATTGAACAACTCTGATTTTAAAAATTATTTTTTATAGTTACAACATTTCAAAGATAACTTATTTTTCATTTAATCTTTCAAAAAGAACAATTCATATTAAATATGTGTTCAATGAAAAAATTTATTAAAAAAGAATTAAAAAAAAGAAATGGGGTCAAAAAAACTGACAGAAGCTGAAGTTAATAAAATACTCGTTTTTTTGGCAGACAATCGCCATTTTGAGTAACTTTTTGTAGTCGAATATTATGATGAAAATAACAATAATCACTTCGTTTTAAATTTAATAATCAATTAATTCAATTTTAACACTTTTGTTCGGCATCTTGAAAAATATCAATTACTTCCACGAATTATTTGACAGATTTTTTTTGACAGTTTGTAAAAAAAAAAAACCCCCCGTTCACGTCAATAAGAGTGTAATTTTTCTTTTTTCCATTTTTCCAACCAAAAAAAATTGAAATGAACCCTTTATGCAACAAAATTGAACTTTTATCGTAATTTTTAATGATGTATTATTATCTTTTTGTAGTGCGTAACGGTGCGGTCTAGGTACAAAAACTTTGTCATTTGTAATATTACATGTTCAACATTTTCCACATATATGCGTTATGATAAAGGGAATAAAAATCCATACAAAACTCAATTTTGAAATTTTTGCAGATAGGTTATTATTTCTTTAATATAACGATATATTCTGAAAACGATTCCGCGTGATTTTATGCATTTCCTACTTTAAGTACTTCTTATCTTTACAACTCTTAAAATCAAGAAAAACATTGGAAACTATGAGAAAATCCAAGTGAACACAGTACAAATATTCGAGCTCGTAAATATTTTTTTTCGAAAATAAGTACGTTAAAATCGAAGTGTATCAACAAAAACACATTCATACGTAATTAGCGAAATTGATTTAACGATGTCCGTCTGTCTGTCTGTTGAAATTGGAAGTGATGGGATACATAGATTTCTAGGCATGAGCCAAAGTTTCCAAATTAGGTACAAGCATATTGGTTAAGGCTAGTTTACACTATTATACTTTGTATTAATACATGTCAAAAACTGAAGTACAGTATTTTTCGCTTATAGTCCATTCCTCTTAAAGGCCAAAAACGGATATAAGCCAAAACTGTCATATTCATTTCCAGGTTTTTTCAAATTTCATGCAAATTATTTGTTCTAAGGTCCATTTCGCTTGTAGTCCATTTTCGCTTATAAGCCACATTTTCTTTGCAGGCATATCTAATACTTTATGCAAAAAAATTCAGTTATAGTCCACTCTGTTTTTTATATATTTTTTAATAAACTGGCAACATGATTTTCTGGCAATTTTAATAAATGACAAATTTTGGTAAATTCACAAAAGTGGAAAAAATATATTATAATATAATTAAGAATCTATGAAATTAATACTTATGTTGCGTTGGATTTATAATGGGTGATTTTTTAAGAGCTATAGGAAAGTTAAAAAAAAACACATCAAATTCAGAAAAATTCATGAAATCTTTATTTGAATCGATAGTACGGTCCATATAATTTAATGTTTGAAGATTATTTCATGCAAATGTGTGACTGCGCCTCAAATGGTCCATTCGCTTAGTCCAATTTTGGCATACTCTTTCCAACATTTCGGCCGGTATCTCATGAATAAATGCTTCAATGTTGTCTTCCAATGCGTCAATTCAAGCGATATTTTCTTCACTTCGCACTATACGTAAGCGTTTTGGTGGTTTGATATCCAACAGTAAATTTGGTGCGAAATTTAGTCACAATAGCCCGAATAGTCTCTTCAGTGGGTCGATTAAACTGACCATAAAATGGAAGAAGCGCGCGATGAACTTTCTTAACAGAGCACGCATTTTGATAATAAAATAACTTGCGTCAGCTGTTTAAACCAGTGTTTCCAAAAAGATAATAGCTAAAAAATCACCCGATATATCCAACGAATTAAAATGAATCGATTATCAAGCATTAAATTACATATTTCCCTTTTTGTTTTTATTATAAGCTTTGAAAGCATTTGAAAAATTTATAATTTTTTGTTTCAACTATTATTTAATTATTTTGTTTAAAAATAGTGCTTTTTTTTTTTGAAGAAAATAATTTTTATATAGTCCAAAATGTGGATTATACTAGGATTCACATATTGTCCATAAAATAGCTTATAAAAAAATTCGGTTATAGTCCTAATTCGCTTATAGTCCACAAAAGTTGTGCAACTATAGTAGTGGACTATAGGCGAAAAGTACTGTACTATGTAAAAGTCTGATAGTGTGAATGCATGTGTGATGTAAATGACAAATATTATGAAAAAAAGTTTGACATCCCATACGACTTCATCGTTTTTTGCCAAATTTATAAACAATAATACTTTTCCTTAAATCAGGGTTGCATTTTATTTCATGTGTGAGTGTTTATACTTTGTGTGATGGTGTGAACACAAACTGTTATGTTAAATTAGATTTTTGACAGTCGCAACAAAACTAGAGTTGTCAAATATTCGTATATTTCGAAAACTGGGTTTCGAATATTTCGAAAAATCGGGTTTTCGGTTTTGTAACAAAAACCCGGTTTCGAATAATAGGTTTTTCGTTTTTTTTTTTAAATTTTTTATTTAATAAAAAAGTAAAACAAAACAGGCAATTCGTACGAATGTACTTCAGAACTGAAAAGTATAATACATATTTCGTATATAACTACATAAAATGTAAGTTAGATGTAAAAAGAGATCAGTTTAATTCAGCGTTAAAAAAAACTACAGTTAAAGTAGAATAACTGCCATTTCTTTCATTTCTTCATTTGACATTACTCAAAAAAAAAAATTATTAGTTCTGATGTGCGTAACTCTCAAAAAATATTGGTCCTAGACTCACCACTTAGTATGCCGATCATCTGGTTGTCCGTCCATGTAAAATTCAGGTCAACATATTGATGAAATTTAATACATAATCACCCTTATTGTGTTTGGCGTATTTAAAATACGCCTACGACTGTTTAGTAACAGATTAAAGACTACGTGAACTTTTTTCCTTTAATCTATTACCAAACTGTCGTAGGCGTATTTTAAATACGCCAAACACAATAAGGGTGAATATTCAATTGTCACAAGGACAAATTCTATCGAAAATAGTGAGAATCGGTCCATAATTTGATAAAGCCCCATACACACTTCTTTCCGGAATAGCCTTTGTGCCCATAAACTACATATCTAATTATGTTGGTAATGAGATTAACTCATTTGTGCGCAGAGTGCCTTATAGGAGACACTCGAATTTTCGACTGTAGCACTTTAAAAAATTATAATTTTTAAATGTCAAGTTAGCAATACCATTACTGACATTCCAGCAAAGCACGTCTTATTTCATTTGTTTCGACTATTCTTATTTCTGTGTTTTATTTTATGCAAAATATGGAAAACCCATTTATGAAAAAACAAATATCTCGAGCCGGGTAAGAAAAATTAGAATATATTAAATATTATGTGAATATTTGTTATTTTCTGTGTGTTGTTATTTTTTAAATAAGTGTAATCCCAGCCAGCAAAATACTTCGAGATTGTCGGAATCAGACATTTCGTGCAAATGTCTGACTTCATTCTTAGAGATTTCGTTCAGATTTCTGTCAGACATTGAATATTCTTACTGTCTGGCCGATTTCTGATCGATTTCGCATGGATATATCGGGGAGAATTTATGTACAGATGTGTCCAATAGAATTCCGACGGAATTCATTCAGATTTGTTTAAAGAGACTTATTATTTTTTTTTTAAATAATGACAATTGTCATTCAGTTAGAAATAATTTTAATTTTATTTTATTTGTTCAAGATAAAAAGCATAAAAAAGGTACGTACGTGTTAAATTTAAAATTATGTACATATTTTGCAATAAAATTATTGTTTTCAGCTATCAGTTCGAAAGCAAAAAAATCATGTCTAACGAATCAGAACTTCCCATGCCTTTTTCATTAGATTTCTGTTAGATATCTATCAGAAATTCCCACAAAAAAATTTTCCAAGACATGTCTGTCAGAATTCGTGTCAACCACTTCATAAGTTTTTGGGTCAGAAATCTGACAGAATTCGTATACGATTCCGACTATTTTGCCGACGTTTCTCTCAGATATCTGAACGACGTCGGATTATCTTGATGGCTGGGATGATTCAATTGATATAAAAAATTATGACAAGATGTTATGCCCCGCGCATATAGTGACTTTGAGTGCAACGTCCCCTTAAAGGGACGTAGTACAATTGTGATACCATGATCGAGCAAATATTTTTTTCATATATTGACTTATAGTTTTTGAAATATTGGATTAACTGACTTCCCTTGACGATAATATTTTCAATGATTTTGACATTGACGCAATTCCACCATTATATGGAGCCGATACTGAGCAAGATACCGATGAAAGCGATGATGGAATAAAGCAAATCTCAATCACCTCGGTCCAACATTATTATTTACGGAATGTGAAGAAATTACTGCGACACTTATCATATATCGGAATATGTACTTCAGGCACGATACGAGAAGGTCGAAAAGAAAAATGTCATCTTCGCTTAATCCCGGTAATGAAAAAATAAAAAATGGGATCTGTAGATCAAAGATTTACAAAAAAATGGAATCATATTGCTCACACGATGGAATGTTGTCACAATTGCAGCACATTTTGATGTCAATGAAATAGGATCATGCCAATGATTCGTTAAAGGAAGGGATGCTGTAAATACTTTCAAACCAAATGTGTTTCAGCGATATAATATGGACATGAAGGTGTTGATAGGACGGAAGAATTAGTTTGTGTCTACCGCTCGCGAATCAGACAAAAGAAATGGTGGTGGCCAATTTTTGCAATCTCCTTGATGCCTCATTCGTTAATGCATGATCCGACAAGTGCGTCTCTTCTTATTTGTCGCCGAAATCTTGCTACATCCTACCTGGAAACGTATGGTACTCCATTTATAAGAGGTTCGCGCACTAACAAAGTGACGGCGGAAACACGATATGATGGCAGAAACCACTTTATTGAATATTCAAAAACTGATAAACGATGTCGACATTGCGGAAAAAACGAACTTCATTTGCAATAAATCTGAAAACGGCCTTCAGAATGATTTAAAATTAATCATACGCCAAGTGTACTGCGCAGTGTCCCTTAAAAGGGACGGTCCATAACTCCAAAACTATAAGTTTTTTTAATAAAATGTTTTTGAACCGAACTAATCACATCATTTTTATTAATTATTGGTGAAAATAATTGGGGGAAAGTGGACAGGGAACTTCGTCCACTAATGGGTTAAAGCCCCTGTTACGGTTCACAACTCAGCTCAGTTGAGTTGTAATGGAGACAACTGGTTGTGTTGAGCTGTAATTTTTTGATATTTTTGTTCGCCGCAATATAGCAAAGTTGTAAACCATAAAACAAAAATTAAAAAATTACAACTCAACTGATCGTTAAGATTGGGTTAATTGTCATTAAAGCCATGTAAAGCAGATCTTATTTGGAAAATCTTTTAGAAAATTTATCTCAGTAGTCAAAATCATCATTGAAGTTACTGTTATTAACCGTTTACCTATGTTTTGAATTTTTTCAAGAAAGCATTCAGCGGTTCTTCTAATTCGGTTTACAACTCAACTATTGTTCAGTTGAAATTTTGCAGTTTTTGTATTATGGTTTATAACTATATTTTTGTTTGGCTTACAAAAACATAAAAAAATTACAACTCATCGCTAGCAATTGTTTTAATTCTAACTCAACTGAGTTGAGTTGTAAACCAAAAACCAAAGCCAAAGTCAGAACTGCGCTATACACACTGCTGGGAATTATAAAAGTCTGTGTTGTAGAATTTTTTTGCAAGTTCAATAACTGTGATGAATAATTATTATAAGTTATGCATGCTGACATCAATTAAGATACAGTTGTGAATAACGAAAGTGGTTACTACAAAATGTCATCAAATGCAAGATAATCGAAAAAGAAATATAAGAAAAGATTATTCGAGACCAAAAAACCGGTTTCTCGAATACTTCGAAAACCAGCCTATGTATAAAAGACTTGTGAGATAGTGTAAACTAGCCTTTATCAATACACAACATCCGACAAAATTTGGGCGGGATTGGACAAGTGGGCATGGCACTTCCCATACAAACATTATAGATTTCTGTATATCTAGAAAACGGCAAGAGCCAAAGTTTCCAAATTAGGTACAAGCATCATTGTTAGCAATTCACAAGATCCGACAAAATGTGACGGGATAGAACCAATGTGCGTGGCACAAAGTTGAATTATTTATATTTAAAGAACGGTATTTACAGTCTGTCAATAATGGTTTGCACATTGAAAATAAACACGGTTTAGTTAAAATATTAGCAATTAAGTTATACTTAAAAAAATATATTTTTCTTGTATGTATATACATTAGGGTGACCGTTAAAATCAAAAGTTAGATTCATTTAGGTCTCACTCGCCAATTTAGTGGGTATTGATAAAAAAAAAACAACTCCAAAAATTTTTTAGGACGATCGGCGAAGGCTAAGCCGTCCCTCAAGCCCACCAAAATTTGAGAAAAATCGTAAAGTCCGACTTGTATGACTTATATTTAGGAAAATATTATTTTTACATAAAAATCGTTTTCTAAGAAGTTGTTGTTAGTAAAGTTTCCAACAACTTTTGCCTTAACAAGTTTTCTCTAAAACTCATATTGAACAAAACCTAATTAAAATAAAAAGTAAACAGCAGCATTGATGCGAATTTTTTCTTTAGCACTGTTTTTTCTTACACAGGTCAATTCAGCTTTAATATTTGTGTTTAAGTGCGTTTGCTTAAAAAAAATAAAATAGTCAAACGGATATCATTTGTTTCTAACGTACCACGGTTGATAAAGTTGGTGCAATTGTACTTTTTTGATACAATTCAAACCCAAAAAGTACGGTGGTATTCTAGGGTGACCGTTAAAATCAAAAGTTGGATTTATTTAGGTCTCAATAGCCAATTTGGTGGGTATTGATAAAAAAACAAACTTGAAAAAATTTTTTAGGACGATCGGCGAAGGCTAAGCCGTCCCTAAAGCCAACCAAAGTTTGAGAAAAATTATAATTTTACATGAAATCTGACTTTTATGTTTAATAACTTAGAAAATATTAATTTTGTAGAAAATGTTTTAACTAGTTTTTATTTATCTCTTATTAAACAAAATAAACTGAAAATATCGAATAAGCCACTAAAAAATCTAATTTTTAATTCATTAAAGAAACGCATTTTCTATTTTTTTCCTAAATATAAGTCATACAAGTCGGACTCTACGATTTTTCTCAAACTTTGGCGGGCTTGAGGGACGGCTTAGCCTTCGTCGATCGTCTTTAAAATTTTTTTGAGTTGTTTTTTTTTTATCAATACCCACCGAATTGGGGGGATGAGCATGGAAAAATAGAAAAAAAATTTGATCCATACAGTTAACGACCACCCTAATATACATACATATCATAAATTTATAGATATTTAAAGAGATCATGTTGAAAAAAAACTTGAAATCAGTTTGAAACAGGAAAGAAATACAACAAAAACAAATTTATACTTCATTTCACATTGCCAATAAACTGTTTGCACAAACATTTTCTTGCGCATTTGTTTTGGTAAAAAAAATTTAGAACTTTGTTTTCAGAATATTAAATATTTGGTATGGAAACCTTTTGCATCTACCACACACTGTAGACTAATTTTCATTGAACCTTTTAACTTCTTTAGGTCATAATTCGTCGGAATTTTCTTCCATTCTTCTAATATTGCTGTTTTAAACCACCCATAGATAATCAATAGGATTGAGATCGGGACTTTGAGCGGGTGAATAATTGACATGTCTACAATTATATAGCATCAACATCCGCACCATGTGGGACTTATGCTTTGGATCATTAACTTGATATGTAAAACTAAAATTTTGATTTATTGTCTCTAATGAATCCAAATTTCTGTGCACTACTAAGTAATTGAGTCTGTAAAAGTATTGATGCGCGTCCATCGTTGAGTCTATAAAAGCAAGATTACCCACTCATTGACTAACTAACTTGCTAACTGGCGACCGCATATATCCTTGGCCTCAGACAACCTTCCCGTAATAATCACGCTAAACCTACCCCCACTGACTTTATCGTCTCTGAACGCCGCACCTACATCAAGCATAAAAAAGCAGAATGAATAGATTAATAGCATGGGAGAGTTTACAGTTCCCTGTAGCCCGTTTCTGTATTTCTCACATCGTAAAACTTTTCGCATGAAACGTGTGAATTGCAACAAAAATAGTGTGAAATGAAACAAAAAATGGGTTTTCTCACACAAGTGTTTCTGTATCTTTTTTTTGCGTTGAACTTTTGGTAGTAGGATCTTCTGAGCGCCAAAATTGAAATAATATAGCAGGGGGGAAGTGGTACCCCCCATAGAACGACGATATTTAATATCTCTTATCTTAAGAACTGTTATAGTAAGAATGTTCAAACTTTGTAGAAGTCACTCTTATCAGGGTTGTCAGATCGATTTTGACCTTTTTCGCCAAATTCAATGTCAAAAATCGCCAAAATCGCCAAAGCCTTTATTTTTACCGTTTTGACAATAAAATATAGATAATTTAAATTATTCAAAATATTTTTTATAAATCTTATAAAATAAATTTTATTCCAAGTCGCTAAAATCCGACAAAAATTTAAAAAAAGTCGCCATAATATATATTCTGTTTAGTTTTTATTTAGAAGCAAGTAAAAATGATTAGTGAAGACAAAAAAGGAAATTGCACTATTAAATAATTAATAGTAGTCAACTAAAAGCAGCAAAGAAAGAATTTTTGTGGTTAGTTTTAAACAAATATTGGATTTATGTATGTATGAAGTTGGAGTTTTACTATATATCTACACTTCAGCGCCAAAACTCTCTTTGATCTTCTTTTTTGAAATACATTGTAAGTGAATTAAATTTTTTCAACGAAGGTACAAAAGAAGTGCATCATGTAGTATTAACATTCATATACAGTTGACGCTCGCTTATATGATTAATTTAGACAGGGCCTGTTCACTAAATGGAAAAGTTCACATAAACGAGACAATATAAAATAAGTATTTCAAATCAATTTTAATATGTGTACATACATAACCTATATATAGTTTTTATTTTATATTAGTTTGTTAATAATAAATGCACATGAAAGTAGTCGGTTATATTTTTTTTGCTTTAAAAGATTTCAGTAATGCCTTGTCCCTGCATTTTCACAATGCCAAATATCATTATCAGATATATTATTTTCACTCCAAGCAATAACTTTACAAACGCCAACCATCTTATAAATTTTCCTTTGCATGCGTATAAACACATTTACTAGCTTTTTTTGGGGAAGAACAGATTTATAATAAAGAGTGTTTTTTATAGAGTATCACAAGTTTAAATCATAATAAAAAAAGAAAATATATTTTTAATATCAATTAAACGGCTTTATTGGAAAGAAAATTTTATGAAATTTAAATATGATTCCTGTCATGTGGCTGGCGTGTAGAAGGTGCCAATTTTCAACAACTTTTCTCATTTTGATCATCATCGTTTTTGAAGACATGTGGGCCAATGACTCCGCCAGCCCATAAAGCGCACCAAACAGTAATATTTGCGGATTTGATGGTCTTTCGACAAAAGCTTGTAGATTCTACTCACTCCAAATGCGTCAATTCTGCTTATTTACTTACCCATTCAACCAGATATTGGCTTAGTCGGAAAATACAAATTTGAGTGGAGATTCAAAATCAATATCAATTTGTGCTTCAGCCCATTTGCCGAATTATTTGATTAAAAATGTCAAATATTTGCGCGTTGCTCGATAAGTCGATTCATAATGAAATTTCAAAGCAAACTAAACAAAAAGCAACTATCAGCTGTTAAATGGGTGCTCAAATATAGTAGTGATGCCAACTCAAAGTTGTGTTACTTAAAAAAAAACACCCTTTACAACAAATAGTTTCAAAAAAATCAACGGTTGCAAGTTGTTCAAAAAGCAGAGATAGGTCGTGTTCACTCTTTAGAACCTCATGTGTAAAAATTTTGTTGTTCACTATTCTGGCTGTTCATATAACTGGGTATTCATATAACCGAGCGTCTACTGTAATTTATAACTCGTAACAACGCGTCAAGAACTGCATTCTACTTAGAAGGAGAGTTTTAGTGAAGTTCATTATTGAAAATACATTTTTAGCACAGTCATTACTAGTTGGATTTAGCACCATATAATGAACAGCCAAAGCAAGTTCTTTAAAATGGTACATACCTGACGTGTCCTAATAGCATAAGCTTTTGGCCAAAACTGATTTAAATAAGATGAAGTATCATCCAATTACAAACGGTCATTTTGTCCATTGTGTTTTATAAACATCCAAAAGTACGTTACGATTCATTAATATCTTTAATAACAACGAATTTGGTTGTGATAATAATTTGCCACATTTTATATAGGTAATGGAGAAATGTTCGTAAACTTGAAATCGCTGTATTCATGCTTTATTAATTCTTTTTTAAATATGAAAAACAATTTTCTCCTGGATCTTCAATATATTCATCAGCCATTTCAACATAACATAATTTAGTTTCAAATACATACTGACCATAAAAGCCTAAAATGTCATACATAAAAATACTAGAATAAAAATAATATAATTTTTTCGTATTGAATTTAACGAGTTTTAAAACAAATGCATGGCTCACCAAAAATAGCCAACAAAATCGCCAACTATTTTAAAATATCGCCAAAAAATCGCCATGTCGCCAAATCGAAAATTAGGTCGCCAATCAAGTTTGAAAATCGCCACGTTTGGCGAAAAATCGCCACATCTGACAACCCTGACTCTTATGGTATACTACACTTTTGAAAATAAAAATAAATATCTATTAAAAGGAGAGTCTTCAAAGGTAATTGAAGCAGTGTAGCGAAGCGCAACGGGTTAAGCTAGTTCCAGTATAAACAGAATTTGTTGTGTCTGTTTTCGCATTCAAATACAGAAACACTTTTATCTCATAAATCGAGAAACGATGGAATTTTTTGTTTCACACTTCATGTAAGAAATTTTACGATGCGAGAAATACAGAAACGAGCTACTGTTGAAGACCATTTCTAATTTGAAAGGTTTTAGAGCTAGTGCAATCCTTGTGTGTTACAACAAATGATTTGTCTGTTATCATATTATAAATTAATATAATCAAGTGCATTGGAAATTTATAATTAATTAATTTAAATATATATCCAGATATCCAAATATTATCAAAGGCTTTATCCATGTCAATAAGACATGCACCACTGTATAAACCTCTGTTCCAAGTCCAATTAATCCCCCTTATTGCTAATGTCAATGTCGACTTATACCCTTTGTACACTTGCATACATTTCGGAGGAACACATGGAAAATGTGAAATACGCGTTCACACTTGAAACATCTAACATCTACTGTCAATAAAAAATGTCACCATTTCTGAAAAAAAAACTTTTATTTTTTTTAAATACTTTTTTTCTACAAAAGTGCCAACATTTCAAAAGATAACACCAAAATGTATTTTTAATTCATTTCGTTTAATAATTTTAGCAAAATTTAGCAAAATAAGGCTTGCAAAAAAGGAAAAACTTGAGAAATGGTAACGCTGCTTTCAAAGCAACTTCCATTTTGTCAGTGATGCCACAATAATAACAGAATTTATTGCCACTATTCTAGTGATGACACTAAAAGAATCGAAGAATGTAAAAGGGAACAAAATGAGATAGTAACATTCTGTAAAAATGTTAAAAAATTTTGATGTATTTCTTATGGACAAATTCCAACATTTTCGCAAATTGATGTTAAATGTTAAATGTTGACAAGTGTGAAAAGGCTATTAAATGACGTCGACACCGCAGTCATGGCATTACCGCCGTCAATATTTACGATAACCGATTACTATTGACAAAGAATTTGTATTAAATACAAATTTTGTAAAGGCGATTTAACGCCGACGTTGACACGAATTGGCTTTGATTTTGTCAACAAAGTTTTTACCGTCGCACAGAGGAGTATTTGGCCTGAAAAGCTGGCCAAAAAGGCAAAACTGAATTTTAAGAAATCTTAAGAACTAAGTACGCAGCTCGACAGACAACAATATTTTACATTATACTGTAAATTTTGAAGACTTTTAGTTGCGATTTGTAGCTCTGAGACCCTACTAAAGTCAGGAAAGTGAAGAAAATTATATGAGATTTAAATGTTTTTTTTTTTGGTTTCTGGATGTTTATATGATATTTTTTTGCGGCTAAAAGAATAAAGGTTTAACAAAGATTTTTTTTTTCGCTGAAAGGTTTGATCAAAAGTTATTTAAAACAGCAAAAAAATTTAAAATATGTTGAATATTCATGTTGAAACAATTCGTTCAAAAGCTAAAAAAAAACAAATTATACACTTTTTTTTGCAAAAAAAGGAAAAGAAGAGGTTTTTAAAGGTGAGGTTAGCATGTCTACGAATTATGTTTGATACCACAATAATTTGGAATCTCTAATTTTAGAATCCAAAAAAAAAGTATGCGCAAGTTTGCGCCATTATTTTTGACGATTTTTTTTAAATTTTCACATTTCTTCTATTTTGCTCTTATACCTTTATATCGTCATAAACTTTTATGTATTTTGAATTATTGATTTCAACTGTTATTCACATCACTTTTAACACTTCACAATATTAATACCTGCCTATATGTATTTATAAATTGCAAAAATTCTTAATTATCCAAAATAGTTTTAAGGGAATGTCCCACACATCCCCATAAAATATATTTTTATATACCTGCTCTAAAAAACAAAAATAAGTTTACAAAAAATAAATATAGGTACATAAAAAATACATGGGCACCCAGGTATCAGGCTACCATCCAATTAAGGCATAAAAGCATGCGCTTGAAAATACTTATAAAGGGTTATTGCACCCATTTTTTATCAAAACCGTTTTGTAACTTCGAGAGTCAACATGGAACAAGTTTACACAGGATTACAGCTATTCCAAATAGGGAAAAAATCTAATGCTGGAACCATGGACAAGAAATTGGATTTTTTGGTCAGAAAATTGAGCGAAATTTCAAAACGTCAAGGGGATGGGGACATATTAGCACTGAAGCAGTGTTTGAAAAATTTCAAAAAGTGTTTCAAAAGATATTGGCTTTCGGCACAACGAAAAGAGGACCGCTTTTTAAGCACAAACGCTAAATGGCTGGAAGGAACTGTAACAATACCAGTATTTGGCAGTTCGTCTTCAGGGCGACCACGAAAAGAATTTAATGAAGCTAGTGATAGAACAAAGCGGAGAAAAACTGAAGAAGTTCGTCACCAATTAACAACAGAGGAGATCACATTTGCTGCATCCATGAGTCAAAGAGCAGCGGGACATAATGATGCGGCTAAATTAATAATGGATATAACGAGATCCCCAAGAAAAACAAGAATTTGCAAGCGATCATTAACAACTTCTGAAGTCAACCCTGTGAATAAACTTTCAGCGGAAGGAGCTTTAGCACTCTTTGTAAATGCAGAGCTCACGAAAAAGCAATATGAACTTTTATACAATGCCAATAAAAATGTGTATCCATGTTACTCGTTACTAAAAAATGCAAAAAAAATTGTTATCCCAATAGATGCGGTGGCATGTCATAACGTCCAGTGTCATAGTGTCCATGGACGTTATGACACTCCATAAAGTGTCACAGTGTCCATGGACTTTATAAAACTTTTGAAAATGTCATAATGTCCGTGGGCATTATGACACTTTGCAAATGGACATTATTACATTTTCAAAAGTGTCACAGTGTCCATAATTACTTAAGAAGTTAAATACAAAACAAGATCTGCATATGCGTGGAGAAAACATGTTTTATTATGGCCGCAACCAACAAAACTATTTTTAAAGAAACTAATTTAACCATAATATGGTTGTCGGTGACAATGATTTGGTTAAATTAAACATAATATGGTTAAAATTTTTTAAAAATGGTTTTGCTGCTCTGGGTGTATATAGTAATTATATAACGAAAACACTTTTGGGCGCAAGGATTTTCTCCTCCATGGTATAACAAATACCAGCTTCGTCAACTAAAGCTTCTCTGCACAGCCGGCCTTCGGCCGGGCGCAAGGATTTTCTTCTCTATGGTACAACAAAAACCGGCTTCGCTAACTAAAGCTCCTCTATGGTACAAAAAAAACCGGCTTCGCTTACTAAAGCTTCTCTGCGTAGATGGCCTTCGTTCAGAACCAAGGCAGATTTTAGAAGCTTTACTTAGCGAAGCCGGTTTTTGTTATACCATAGAGGAGAAAATCCTTGAGCCCGGCCGAAGGCCGGCTGTGCAGAGAAGCTTTAGTTAACTTGCTGTGCAGAGGAGCTTTAGTTAACTTGCTGTGCAGAGAAGCTTTAGTTAGCGAAGCCGGTACTTGTTTTAGTTTGTAAGCATGTTGTGGACATTATGACACTCTACAAAGTGTCATAACGTCCGCGGACGCTATGACATTTCTTTGATGGACGTTATCACACTGGACGTTATGACATGCCACCGAAGATGCCATAACCGTTACTGAAACATTAGCGAAAGTGAAGCTCCAAGCTCTCCTCGACCATACAGCAACACGTTTATGTATATACCTTGAAGAGGTTTTGCAGCAGTTAGACTATGAAGAGCTAAATTTCTTGGAACTTATAACCAAATGGGGCTGTGACGGATCGCACCAATCATGTTATAAGCAGAAATGCGAAAACGAAGATGTTAGTGACGCTAATATATTCCAAAGCAGTTGTGTACCAATTAAACTAATCACAAATACTAATGGAAAAGTTAAAACGATATGGCGAAATCAAACACCATCCTCAACTAGGCTGTGTAGACCAATCCGCATCCGTTTTGTGCAGGAAACAACTGACATCACGAAGCAAGAAATAGGACAGATAAATAATCAAATTGAATTTTTAAAGAAAAGCGAAGTACCGTGTAGTGGAAAAATTGCACAAATTAAACACACGATGGTAATGACAATGGTCGACGGAAAAGTATGCAATGCTGCAACGGACACAAAATCGACAATGAGGTGTTACATTTGCGGTCAAACTTCGAAAGATTTTAACACGTTGCAGAAGAATATTCGTCTGAACTGTGATGCCTTGAGTTTTGGACTATCAACTTTACATGCACGCATTCGCTGTTTAGAATCGATTCTTCATCTCTCATATAAACTGCCAATTAAAAAGTGGCAAGCAAGGAGCGATAAAGATAAAGCAATTGTTAAAGAGAGGAAGATATTCATCCAAAAAAGACTCAAAGACGAGATAGGAATACTTGTAGATGTTCCAAAACCAGGATACGGTATCACTAATGATGGCAACACATCAAGAAGATTTTTTTCGGACCCAGCAACTGCATCTAAAATCACTGGAATAAATGAAGAATTAATCAACCGCCTGAAAATAATATTGGAAGCAATAACTAGCGGACACCGAATTAATATTGAGAAATTTGAGGAATATGCACATAAAACTGCCGAAATATATGTGCAACTTTACAACTGGCACCCCATGAGTCCTTCGATGCACAAGATTCTTATGGCGGTAGTGTTATAAAGCAAGCAATCTTGCCAATTGTCAGAAGAAGCTGCCGAGGCCAGAAATAAGCACTTACGATTATATACGCATTTTGCATGTAAATTTTTTTTTTTCGCCATTAAATTTTTAATAACTCCAAAATCGAAATATATATATAAATAAATGTGTATGGTTAGTTTAAGCAGAATTTTCCGATGCATCTTCTGATCCTCCTGCTTTTAAAATCGGAGAACACGTTTTCAAGTTATGGCAAAATATATAAGGCAACCCAACGATTTAGGGGGTGAAGTATGCCACGCCTTTAAAAGAAAATCCTTACGTACTAGAGAAAAACGGAAAACAGATTTGAATTAAGGGCATCAAAATCCATATAGTCCACATACTTTTATTTCTAGGGTAGAGAAAAATTTTTTTGTTGCGCAGTGTACTTTTGTTGCGCAGTGTAATATCATACTACACCTAAAACTATCAAAAAACTAAAACTTTTAATTCAAAAAACACGTTTAATAATTTTGGCCAGCTTTTCAGGCCAAATACTCCTCTGTGCGTCGTCTAGTGAAACTGTGACAAAGTGTTTACAATATATTTAAAAAATAAAAAAAAATATAAATAATAAATACATAAATGGAAAAAAAATTAAAGTTACAACTTTAAAACAATTTGAAACCCTTATTGCTGAACTTGAAAATAAGCCGAGTTTGGCAAAAGGATTTCATTGAAGTTCAACTCCTAACAATTTCATAGAAGAATGTGAGGAAATAACAACAAAATTAAATTCAATGGGACCACCAATTAGAGACAGCGAGGGTTGGCAAAAGGTTTGGCTAGAAAATTTTTTAAAAATATAAATTTTTAAATTTCGACCATTTCCAATGGTTGCCAATTTGATTGTGTTGGAGATTGATGGTGAGCGAGTAGTTTTTTTTTTCCCGGAGTTTTTCGATTCCCGGGAAAGCGGGAAAAATTTTTAAATTTCCCGGGATCCCGGGATCCCGCTCCATACAAATAATACAAAGTAAACTTGGTTTTATTAATGAAAAAAACTTTTATAAACAAACGTGTGGGAACTTGTTTACAAAGTAAGTAAAATAAATGCTTAAATACTACAAAAATTAATTGAAGATTGAAAGCGGAACTTGAATTATTATTACCTTTGGCTATTATAAGTAAATTCCGTATTATGATGATCTAGTTCAAGGTAAAATAAACATATCAATTGAGGTACTCAAGATATGAGATCAAAAAGTAAAATCATAAAATATATAAAATATTTTAATAAATTTATTAACATTTTTAACGGCGTAGGAAATTACTTTCTGACACACTCAAAGCGTTTAGTGAGTCGCCAAAGAGTATATTTCTGATTTTGTTTACTGATTACCATGTTTCCGAAAAATTTCGTTTACTTTTTTACAGAGGTTGGACAAATAATTAAAAGTGCACCGTTGTTGCATGCTTCTAATGTCAAGGTTGATGTAAAAAATAGCATCATCCGGACTACTTCTTACAAACTATTTCTTTTCATTAGGTCCATCTGTAATCTTTAGGACAATGTGTTTTTCAAATTGTATGTTTTAGTAACTTACACGAGTTTCATTATTTTTTTATTTCGGTTTCCCCGCACTTCCCGGATATATTACCAAGCTCGATTTTTTTTTTGTAGATACGACTATGTTGCAATAACGGAGCGATATGTTTATGTATATCCTATTTTTAAGACTTGTCCATGGTCAATGAGAATTTACTGCCTGCATCTTATTTTGAATTTATGTTCTTTATCAATTCATCACTTCACTAAATTTATTAATTATCAACTGTTGCACTGCCCATTCTGCTTTTAATAGATTTATTGCCGCAGGAGACATTGATTTACGTTTGTACACATTTCTTATAATTGATCAAATCGACAACCCATCCACAGATGCTAATTTTTAGAGAAAAGAAAACTAAATTTCAGAGTAAAAATAGCTGTTTTCTGAAAGTATGAAGAACTTTTTATTTCCCGGGATCCCGCAACAAAAATCCCGGGAAAACGGGAAATATAAAAAAATCCCGGGAAAACGGGAATTCCCGGGAAAAAACCCTATGAGCGAGTTATACTCATTGACGGCTCAATTTTTTTCAAAACAAACTTAAATGCCTGTTTGTTTAACCGAAAATACTCAATGAATCTATACAAAGAAACAAATTTACGAATTGCTCGTACGAATTTTCACAAATACAAACCAAATTGTTTTATTTCTCACGTATTGTCCGGCAAAATGAAAATGGATGATCTTTGCCTCTAAACTTTCCTCTGAAGCTTTAGCATTTCTTTATTTTCTTCATCACTACTTTCAGAGTCAAACAAAAATAACATTTTACATGAAAATTTAAAAAATAAATTAAATTACTGTCAAAATACATAGAGATGAGCAATATTTTTTTTTAAATATCGATAACATGTCGACATCAATATATACATGCAAATTAATACCGATTAAATGTCGAGTTGACGTCGGCGTCGACTAAATGTGACTTGAGATAAAAATTAACGACGCCGTCGACAACGAGTTCAGTAATAGAGGGGAATGTTTGACGTTAGAAAATGCATTTACAGTAGAGTGTTTATATTTAAATCCAAATTGTTTTTTGCTTACTAAATGTTTTTCATTACAAAAATTGTTAATGTTGTTGTTTACGCACATTTCGAAAACTTATCGGCCTCAAGTTTTTCGGATGGCATATGTCTTTATCACCTTTAGGTAAAATAATTACCTTAGCCATTTTTCACTTTTGGGGAAATATGAGCTATTTAACATATTGTTGAATTGACTGCAATAGTAAAAAATTAATGAATTAAATTTCTAGTCTGTTGTGTCTTTTTATAAAAGTAAGTATTTTACTCTTTTTTATGGAGTTTCCTTAAAACTGAATTTTAAATTTTTGAAAAGTAATCTTGTTGTTTGTTCTTTGGTGTAGCATTTTCTATGGCACTCAATATAATATCATTTACATATTTGGTCTAAGTAATAATTAGTTTCGTTGTTGGCGAGATTTCTTGTATTTGGTATTTCAAGCATGTTCTCAAGTTTGTTTTAGATGTTTTTTCAAATTTCTTCCAGTTTGTTAACTTGTAATTGTACTTGTATATTATAGGTTCAGTTAAAAATGAAAAAGGTTGCTCTTGACTAATTGACGCGAATATTTGTACAGCATTATGATCACTATCGTAATCTAAGGTACTAAGGCTGTTGATAGTATTATTTTCACCATGTGTATGTCTTCTGATAGCTGCGTTATTTCGATATCTCGACCCACTTTAATAAATAAAAGTAAGGGAGCTACATCGAATGGTCAAAGTGATTGCCGAGTTTCTTCAATGAATACAGTTCGTGCGGCAAGAGGACCTACTCGGGAATTCAAATCACTGTACGACCCAATTTCATGCTTCGATATTTTTTACTACTGAAATAATTTCGGAAATTGTTTAATGGACCAGTGCCGAAATTTCCATAAATTTTTAAACTTTAAGGCTAGAAATTCCTATTTTATCGAAAACTTTAACCGACAACATTGAACAAATTTTATTAGATGCAGTAAGTAATGATTGTGGTTGTAGTGTAGAACAGCGTAAATCAAAAAAGAGATAATACGGTGGCTTCTGTCCATCAGAAATTTAACTTATGTCCAAAATGGTATGTGTCAAGTGCGGTATACCTGTATGTGGCGACCACAAATTTTAAATTTGTAAATCTTGCACATAATGTTATTCAACTAATTTTTTTTTTTTTTTTTTTTTTTTTGTTTATATAAGTTAATACAGATAACATTATCTACATAAAGTACAAAGAAAATACATATTTATTTAAGTTTTTAGAACCGAACTGAAATCCTTTATAAAAACTCTTTAATTTTTGATAATGCTAATTGAATTTTATTTTTAATTTTATTTTTATAATAATTTTCTATTTAAAAACTATATTTTTTTAAAAGAAATAGAATAAATAAATGATTTCAACAATAAAATTCATCAATATTATTTTCGGTGATATCCTTTAAAAGATATAAACAAGCAAACGTCTTTCAGACGTATCGTTATATTTTCAGTACAAAAAAATAACGTTATCTTTCTAGGGATAATAGTGATGTTAGACCCTATAAAGTATATATATTCTGGGTCCTTATGAGGAGAGAAGTTGATTTAACGATGTCCGTCTTTCCGTCTGTCCGTTGAAATGGATTTTCCGAAGACCCCATATATGATGGGGGCCAGCCCCATATATGATGGGGGCCAGGTTATTATACTTTATGTCACATATGGTTCGGAATTGTTTGCTATTGAAATTCAGCAAGATCGGTCCACAAATGGCTGAGATATGAGTAAAAAACCACGACTGCCTCAAATTTTTTCCTTTAAAGGTCCAATCAAACGTGACATTACCATACCAACACTGTATTATCAAAACGACATAAACATACCATACCAACCAATTCAATTTTGGTTTCTATGGTCATACAGTGGCTATGGTAATACAGTGTTGGTAATGTGGTTTTTTTTTTTTGTTGTTTTTTATACCCTTCACTACCAGTAGTAGATTTTATTTGTAATGTGTTTAATTTTACGCATACACATACACATTAATGCATGTATATGATATGCCGCTCAAATGAAGAAACAAACTCATAGACTCAATATTTTTAAATTAAACGCTTCTTCAGTAAAATTATTTGTAGCGGAGTTGTCCCCTGAGACTGATGATATTGCCAGTTCGAATCCCAAAAAGAATTTTTTTTTTTAATTTTGTTTATTTAATTGTTTTATGTTCTAAAAAACGATTTTAAGATGAAAAAACGAATTTCAAAAATCAACTTTGACAAAAGAGGAAACGGTCTTAGGTACATATATAAATTTTTTGTTTTTTTTATACTCTTCGGCATGACGAAGTGAAAAGTTGGCGTGGCTCAATTAATATTTATTTATACCTATCTAAAGAACGTTATTTATGTACATATATAACTTTTTGTTCTTATCTCATCATGGTGAAGGGTATATAAGAATCGGCATAGCCGAATATAGCACTCTTACTTGTTTTCCACTAAATGGTTTTTCTTAGCTCTAAGCTTTTTCTGAAGTTCTTTGTACTTTTCACATCTTTTATACGAGGCTGGGTGGCCGAATTTTTTGCTTAGTACACAATATAATTTTTCTTTTTCGTTAACTTCAACTTCGTTGCGTCCCCTTTCCTTTTTCATGATCCGAACTGCATTTCACGCATATAGATGGAAGAAAACAATTTGCGGCGCTATGAAAGAACCCTTGGCAGTAACGACAATGCGTAATTTCTGGTCGTTTTAACGGTTCCCATTTAATACAACGATAAAACAGCGTTCTTATAGTTTTTAGCATGTAAACACTGCTTTCTGGTAATGCCTGCACCATAAAAATTGGTAGTCTATGACCTTTTTCGACTGATGTTTTAGTTGAGAATTCAGTAACTTTGATAAACTTCAAATCTTCACATTGAAACTGTTCAAGTTCCTTTAGTATCTTCTTAGCAGATTGGTCGGCTTCAAGACCTTTTAATAAAAATGCTTTTGTTTTTATTTCTTTAGGCGTAAAGGTGAAAAATTTAGTTTTATGTGTAGTTTATAGAACACGAGCGCCTTACTCGTCCGTTCAACTTACATTTAAAACAAAAACAATTTTCGAAAATTGTTTTTGTTTGAAATGTAAGTTGAACGGACGAGTAAGGCGCTCGTGTTCTATAAACACCACATTAGTCTTTTCTAAAAAACCTCTCACTTTGAGATAATCATTTAAGTTTAATTTGAAATTCTTGTAGTTTAAACCCATTTTTTATAAATTCAATAAAGTCATTATTTTCAATATCTATAATATTGATTGGGGGTATCTTTTTTTTCAGTATTAATCACCGTGTTGTAATTTACATTTTGAGTTGCTGTGTTTGTATTCGCATTATGCACTTGACTTATAGCTTCAATTGCTGAATTAAATTTTTTAGCTTCCTCATTACTTTCTCTCACTTGTTTTTCGAATTTGTTTAGTTGTTCTTCATTACACTGAGAGTCTATGTCTAGCACGGAATAATAATTTTGTTTTATTTTTTTTTTTTTTTTTTTTTGTTTGGTATAAGGCAATTCCATATTGTCTATTATTCTTTTTCTTTTATTTTCAAAATTATTATTACTGTCAATACATTTTTTAGTTTCAATATTTTTTGCTTTTTGATTTTTGAGCAACAAGCTCAGACTCATTCGTTTACACTGCTTATGCACATATTTTTTTTTTTTTTGTTTTTTATTTTCAGATTTAAACAGAAAATAACTATTAACAAGTCTTTGCTTGTAACACGAAGGTTACAGTTATGTTTGTAACACTCAATAATTATTCTGATCTCAGTAATGCGTCTGTCGCTGATCACGGTCGCGATCGAACTCCATGGGAGCCCCCTTAAGGAGCACAGATAGGCGGTTAGTATGTTAATAAAAAATGTAGAGGAGAAAATATTAGTGGGATTCAGTCTTACATTTTACCCCACTAGGAGCGACTCAGGGACAGTTGTGAAGCTTTTTTTTAGTTTTGTATCATTTTCTCCTAGCTTTGACCCCGATGAGGAGACATTTAACCCCATCCCACACCCCTTATTTTTTGGCTCATGCGTTTTTTTTTTCAAACTTTACAAAATCTTGCTGCTAAGGATTTCCATTTAACACTATTCCACCCCTAATGTACATATGTATGAAAACTTCAGAGGTTTATAACTCGAAAACTATGAGTTTCCGAGACTTTTCCAAATAATATTTTCTTCTTATTTTTGGCTGGTGCAATTTACGGTGCATACGAAAAATATATATGCCACCCGATAAGAATTAAAAAAAAACCTAAATAAAAATGAACCTAAATTTAGCTACCTGAATCCAAAAAACTGCCCCGCCCACAAACTGGTAGTGTGGGTACTTAAATTAAAAATAATTTGCTTACAATTGCAAATATGTAAATGGTGGTCCAACCATAATACACGATGTTTATTAAGGAGTTCCATAACAAAACGCAATAATTACACCAAAAATTTTTTTTTTGATAAATGACAAAATGTATTTAAAGTAAGTAGCACATGATTTTTTTTTTAAACAATTATTGAGGTATTATTGTCTACAAAAAATAATATTAATCACAAATTAATTATTTTATCTGACAGTTTGTTTTAAAGTTATTAAGATAACAAAGTTGGAATTATTGCGTTTTGGTCCGTATCCATAGTATTTATTTGCGCTGAAGTGTATGAAAATATTATTCACAATCAACTTAACAAAAGCAAAACGTATTAACTAAACAAAAATTCCTTACGTTTTGCAGTTAAATAAGAGTTACCACCAGAGCATAATTTATTTATATAGTTGACTTTTTTTAAAATTTCTTGTAGCGATTTAAATATGAATTATTATATTTGATATTGAATTGCAGTGTAGTTATTGAGTTTTGGAATGCTTTATAATAAAGTAAGGCGACCAGATTTTGAAAATAAAAATAGAGGACATAAAGAAAAAAAGTAAAAAATATTTTTGACTTCAAGATTTTTTACTTATATTACACTACGTGACAATTTTTTGACCAAATTAATTTGACACCTAATCTTTGTGTAAAATTATCCGCTGAATCCGAATATGAAATCAAAAATTGTCAAACGTAGAACAGCTTTTGAGATTTTCCAAAATTACCGTTGTTTGTGTTATTAAAAAAGATGATGTGACTGATATGCAAATATAAAACTCATGGGGTCATTCAACGTGAGGCTGTGTTGGGTACCAGGACACTGCATGGTTAATGGGAATGAGGTGGCGGACGAACTCGCGAGAGGGGGTTCGGGTCTCGACTTAGTGGTGGGGGACAGGGGGTAAAACCCCCCCTATGCTACTACTATGGGGTGATACGGGAGAAATTCCGTGATGACGTTAACCGATCCTGGAGGGGCAGAATGGATTGCAGGGTGTCTAGGGCACTATGGCCCAAATTGGACGCGGGGGCAACCAGGGTTCTACTGGGATTGGATAGGGGTAGTCTCAGAACACTTATAGGGTTCTTGACGGGTCATTGTCCTGTCAGGGCTTTTGTGGGCAGATGGGACAACGCCATACCGGACTTCTGCAGGCTATGCGAGGATTCGGAGGAGCTAGAGACGATCGAGCATGTACTGTGCCATTGTCCTAGGATGCAGGGTCTCAGACTGAAGTGGCTAGGAGATAGGTTTCACGACGAACTGGGGTGCATAGCTGGATGTAATCCGGCCAATATACTGGGGTTTGTCAGGGAAATAACGCGGCTGTTTCTGTTGAGGGGACTGTAAGGGGGGTATTGTTCCTACTTTCTAATTTTCTATCTATATCTTACTTCCTTTTCTCTATTTTTCACTTCCTCTTATCTCTATCTCTTACTTCATATTTTCATTGAAGGGAATCACAATGGATCGTATTCGGTCTCCGAGTGGAGGTGTGCCTGTGGGCACACAACCCTTCTTAACCTAACCTAACCTATATGCAAATATCCAAAAAATAAAATGTTAGCCTATTTCAATAGGAACATTTTGTGACCAATAGGATCCAGATCTGTGAACAAATTAAGCACAGCCGCGAATAACGTTTTAAGTTACAAAATAATAATTTTTCAGGAGAGCAAAAAAACGTTTTCTGACAGGCAGCATTATTTGTTTTAAAAAATTTATTTTTCTATTATTAAAAATAATGATAATAAAAACTTTAATGCAAAAGGCTTTTAAAACATTATTCCGCACTGCAAAACCATTTCGGTTTCATCATTTTGTTAGTAACTTGCAATGTTCTTCCACTGGCTGACACTTTGTACGCCATTTTGAAGGCGTTAAGGTGCATAGTTTTGGTTGATTTGATGTTTAAACTGTGTAAGAGAGTAAGGTCAACGGTTATATGCAAAAAAACAGTTTTTGCAAAATGTGGCGTTTACAACGTTATTCGCGGCTGTGCTTCAAATGACAAAGTTATAGAAGATTAATTGAATTAACCCAAAACAAATAAACATACAAAGCTAAATTTTTAGTAACAGTAAATATTAAAAATTGCTTGAAACTATTAATTTTACTAAATCTTCTGTAGCTTTGTCACTTTTGTACTAAACATTAGGATTTTTAAATCATTGGTTTAAAAAAAAATAACTTGAAAAAAGCAAAATTGAACAAAATCATAAAATTTTCAATGAAGCTTGAACTTTTGTCCCCTGTAACTCTATCATTTCTTGACCAATCTTCACAAGCAATCCATGGTTATTTTAGAAATTTTATTACCTTTCACCAAAAAAAAAAAGAAATACATAATTTAAAATTTTTGAAGATATTTGCATTTCAGTTACATCATCTTTTTTAAAAACACATATTCGGATTCAGCGGGAAATTTTACACAAAGATTTGCTGTCAGATTCATTTGGTCACGACTTTGTTGAAATTTTGTCACGTAGTGTTACAGACAAATTTACATCCCCATATTTATATACTTATAGTAAATTAAAAAAAATAGCATATTGTCGGCTTAATATGCAAACCTGCTAAATCCACTTTTTAAGTAAATTGAGATTTTGATTCCGTTGGGTAGAGAAAAATATGCTCCGTGGACCAGCCATTTGAGTATTGAAGTGTGTCAAATCAACTATATTTTTTGTTTCCTCTCAAGCATTTGTTGAAAGGGAGTTAGCAGGTTTGAATATTAAACATGAGATATAAAAATTTACATTAACTTAAGCAAAATAAGTTTAAAAAAATAACGAAACTTAAAAATGCATTGGAGTTACTTATTCAAAATTTTATACTGCAAGTGTATAAGAGTTCAGTAGGAATATGAACAGAACAAGCATTTGACAGAAAAGACCAGTGATCGTCGTGAAATAAAATTTATTTTAATTTTAATTTCAAAAGATTTTGTTATTCGTGCTTAATTCCCAGTTTTTATTCTTGATAAAAACACTTGAAATTTATTGTTGATGGGATAAGCTATTCCTATGCATTTCACTGGTTGCTTAGGCCAGATCATCAGGAAACTTCATCCATAAAGATTTTAGAAAAACTAAAGATATTAAACCAAATAAAACTGTTAAGCGTTTAAGACTTATAGCAACAGTTTTACTTGTAACAATATCAAAGCTTTAACAAAACACATCAACAATAAAAAAGTGGGTTTATCTATCTTACATTCCCCCCTACAATTAGTTGAAATTCTCTCAACATTAATTGTAGTTGTAAGTAGGTTAAGAAAAACAAAATAAAAAAAAAAAACAAAATAAAAAAAAAAAAAAAAAAAAAAAACAACAACTTACAAAAGATGTTGTCAATTAAGTGTTTTTTTAGGCCGTGCACTTGCCTGTTTATTATCAAAAAGTAATTTCAATTTTTGGGAATACAAAATTTTAATTTCAAAAGATTTTGTTATTCGTGCTTAATTCCCAGTTTTTATTCTTGATAAAAAACAGGCAAGTGCACGGCCTAAAATAGCTTATCCCATCAACAATAAATTTCAAGTGTTTTTATCAAGAATAAAAACTGGGAATTAAGCACGAATAACAAAATCTTTTGAAATTAAAATTTTGTATTCCCAAAAATTGAAATTACTTTTTGATTTATTTTAATTTATAAAAATAAAATCAAATATTGGTCATGCTTTAACAAAAAGAGGACAAAGATGACAGATTATGAAAAAAAGATGATAAAAGAGGACACAAATTTTATAGAGGACAGCCAGTTAAAATATATGATTGTCCTCTAAAAAAGAGTACGTATTCACCTTAAATAAAGGTAATATAGATTCAAAAAATTTGAAAAATGTAATTAAGATTGTTAAAGCCATTAACGAAATGTGCGTTCAAATCAAAATGCATTTCGTGCACTACGTGATTTTTTGGGTCAGCATAATTGACCAAATGTGTCCACAATCGGGAGAATTTTGCGCAACATTCAGCAAACTGGGTCTAAATGAAATGTGAAAACACCTGTGCATGCTCGTCCAGTTCTTTTATGAGCTGTCGGCGTCATCGGGCCGTACTTCTGTTGATAATATATTTATATAATTGCACTTTAAAAGCACCATAAATATGAACATGTAACTTTTTAGTGACATCACTTTATTTTTATTACTATTGTTCACTTTATATACAACTCTGTAACAACCGCCTTTTTTATAAAATGTATTTCATCATCCTTTTTTACTTTTACTTTTTTTTTTACTTAATAAAACTTCTTCTTAACAACAGGTTATGGGCCTACACACGTGTTTAATTTAAAATCGTTTTTTTAATTAAAGTTTTTTTTGATAAAATTATTTAAAAATGAATACATCGTACGCACAATTCCCTAAATTGTCAAGTTCCAATTACCATGTTTGGAAATTCAACATGGAGTTGTTGCTGCTGGAAAGAGAATTGTGGGATGTGGTAGTTGATGCTGTTCCTGTGGTGCAGGATGGTAAATGGTTGATACGTGATGGTAAGGCAAGAGCTGCTATTGGTCTTGCGGTGGAGGAATCCCAAAAGGTACTCATCAAGCAACTAAAAACTGCAAAGGAATTTTGGGACACATTGAAAAAACATCACGAGAAGTCTAATATGACGAATAAAGTGAGTCTTCTAAGACAAATGTCATCGAAGAGGTTGGTTAGTGGTCAAACCATGGAAGACCATATCAGTGAATTTTTATCACTTGTGGATCGTTTACGTGATTTGGGTGAGGATATGAAAGAACATAAGGCTGTTGCGTTTTTGCTGGGTACATTGCCGGAAGAGTATAACTCTTTAATTTCATCATTGGAAATGCGTGCTGAAGCGGATCTCACTCTTGATTTGGTGAAGGAAAAATTACTTCAAGAATTCAAAAGGAAATCTGGATGCGAGCAAGAAAGTGAGGCTGCGTTTAAAATATACAAGAAAAAGTTTGTGCCTAAATGTTTTTCGTGTGGCAAGCCAGGTCATTTAAAACGAGAATGCACGAACAAAAATGTACATAATCAACAACAAAAACAACAGAAGTCAAATAACAACCGCGCCAATATTGTGAAAAATGACAATAGGAATGTTTGCTTTGGTGTCATGAAAGGAAAATCAAACGGCGACTGGTTTATTGATTCAGCTGCAACGTGCCATATGTGCTGTGATGTAAAATATTTCGTAAACGTTAATAAACAACAAAATGAAACCATTTATTTGGCTGATGGTACTGAGTTGAAGTCAAGCGGAAAGGGTGATTGCAAATTGTTTTGTGAAGGCAAGGAAATTCTTGTCCAAAATGTGCTATTTATCCCTGAATTAGATGGAAGTTTGTTATCTGTTCGGAAGTTGACTGCTGACGGTTTTGAAGTGTCTTTTAATACAAATGTTTGCTCAATATCTAAAAATGGTCATATTTATGCAAAGGCTTCAATAAAAAATAATTTGTTTGTATTAAATCATCATCATAAGGCGAATATGGTATCCAACTGTAAAAGTGATTGCGTTCATGTTTGGCATCGTCGATTTGGTCACAGAGGTATTCATGCTATCAATTCAACTGTTTCTAAGGAGTTGGTGCAGGGTGTAAAAATAAAGAAATGTAGCTGTACGTTTGATTGTGAAGTGTGTTTAAAAGCAAAGCTAACACGAAATCCATTTCCAAAGGCGTCGGAATCCAAATCTAATGAAATTTTAGACTTGGTACATTGTGATTTATGTGGCCCTATGCAAAACAAAACCCCTAGTGGTAATCGTTATTTTTTAACGATGATTGATGATTTTAGCCGTTATTGTACCGTTTTCTTTATTCCATCAAAGGATTTGGCATTCGATAAAATAAAAGAATTTATTGAGCAATCGGAAAATCAATTTGGAAAACGCATGAGAGTTCTCAGAACTGATCGCGGTGGAGAATTTGTGAACAAAAAAATGCAAAACTATTTTAAGAGCAAGGGTATTAAACATCAACTCACTGCCCCCTATACTCCTGAACAAAATGGGGTTGCAGAAAGGAAGAATCGAAGCTTGATGGAGATGGCCAGGTGTATGCTGTATGATGCGGATATGCATATAAAATTCTGGGCTGAAGCAGTTAACAACGCAAACTACATACAAAATCGTCTTTTATCAGCTGCTGTAAGTGTAACACCATTTGAGTTGTGGTTCGGAAAATCTCCAAACTTGAGCCATGTTCGTGTTTTTGGTGTTGTTGCTTACGTCCATGTGGACAAGGTAAAACGCAAAAAGTTGGACGCTGTAGCTGTCAAATGCAATCTAGTGGGTTATGCAGAGGACTCAAAAGCTTTTCGTTTGCTAAATTGTGAGACCAATAAGATTATTATTAGCCGTAATGTAAAATTTTTGGAAGCAAATGATAATGTTTTGGTGGATGATAGTGTTCCTAAAGATGACAATGTCTATGCTTCACTCTCAAATATTGATTCCAAAATTGTTTCGTCCCAACCACCAGAGGTATTAGACCAAAATGTTGATGAAATAAGTACAGACGATTTTCATGGGTTTGAGTCTGATGAGGAGTTTTTGTCGTCACATGATTCGGAAACGTTACCGGATGATATTGATGTTGCTCCTAGAGCTTCTTCAAGACCTAACAAGGGCGTTCCTCCGAAAAAGTATGGATACAAAGTTTATGTAAAAAATGATCCGGTAAGTTATGATGATGCTTTATCTAGATCGGACAGTGAACAATGGCTGAATGCTATGAAGGAAGAGATGAAAGCACTGCAAGATAACAAAACATGGAATTTAATGGAACTACCTCGTGATGGTAAACTGATTGGCTGCAAATGGGTCTTTAAAACTAAACAAACAATTGATAATGAAAAAAAGTACAGAGCTAGATTGGTCGCAAAGGGATTTTCCCAAAAATACGGTGAAAACTACGACGAAATTTTTGCGCCGGTTGTAAAGCAGACTACATTTAGAAGTTTATTAGCCATTGCAAGTCACAAGAAAATGAAAGTGCGTCACGTTGATGTTAAGACGCCGTTTCTTTATGGTGAGTTAAATTCTGATATATATCTAAAACAACCTGAAGGGTTTGTTATGCCTGGAAAGGAAAGTTTAGTTTGTAAATTGAACCATAGCTTGTATGGACTTAAACAGTCGGCTCGTTGCTGGAATCTCCGTATCAATCAGATCTTAATTAATTCGGGATTCAGAAGGGGAAAGGCTGAGCCTTGTTTGTATGTGAAAGGTGGTGTCGATTCAATCACATATATTTTAATTTATGTGGACGACATTATTATAGCCTCTAAAACCGATGAGGAGATCGAAGATGTTGTACGTATACTCAAATTGCATTTTGACATAACAGAATTGGGTGATTTAAGGCTTTACTTAGGCATTGAAGTAAGCTTCACTGATGGTTTATTTTATTTATCTCAAGAGAGTTATATCAACAAAATTGTAAATGAATTCGATCTTCAAGATGCAAAGAATTCATCTATACCAATGGATCCCGGATATTTAAAGGGAAATTCCAATAATCTACTCGAAAACAACAATTTATACCGAAAAGCGATCGGATCACTATTGTACGTCTCGAACAATACTCGACCGGATATTGCTGTCGCCGTTTCAATCTTATCTCGAAAAACAAGTAACCCAAATGAAAATGATTGGACAGAGGTCAAACGAGTTCTTAAATACCTTAAGGGAACTGCAAATTTAAAATTATGCGTTGGGTCTAAGTCTAACTTAGAATTAAAAGGCTTTGCTGATGCTGACTGGGCAGGTGACGTAAATGGTCGCAAATCTACAAGCGGTTTCATTTTCAAGCTTGGTGATGCTGTTATTAGTTATGCCAGCCGAAAGCAAGCGAATGTTACTTTATCTTCTACCGAAGCTGAGTTCGTGGCTCTTGCGGAGGCATCTCAAGAACTTTTATGGATTGTTCAGCTAATGAAAGAATTTGAAATTGATATACTAAATCCAATAATTTTTGAAGACAACCAGAGCTGCCTAAAAATACTTCAAGATGAAAAGATATGCCCTAGAAGTAAGCATATTGATGTAAAGTACTATTTTGTTCGCGACTTATGGAAATCGAAGGATGTCTTATATGATTATTGCCCCACAGATTCTATGTTGGCTGACATTCTAACTAAGCCCTTACAGAAGATTAAAATATGTAAATTTCGAGAGTTAATTGGTTTATGTTAATAGCCTTATTTATTTTCTAATAATACTTTTGAGTTTATATAAATCTATTTTTAAACAATATTTATAATATTGAGAAGGGGTGTTGATAATATATTTATATAATTGCACTTTAAAAGCACCATAAATATGAACATGTAACTTTTTAGTGACATCACTTTATTTTTATTACTATTGTTCACTTTATATACAACTCTGTAACAACCGCCTTTTTTATAAAATGTATTTCATCATCCTTTTTTACTTTTACTTTTTTTTTTTACTTAATAAAACTTCTTCTTAACAACAACTTCTTCGAAAATGTCGTCGGCCTAGCAGTTACCGTGAATGGTGTTCGCCATCGTGATATTATAACCGACTTCTTGTGGCCAGAAATTGAGGATATGGACCATAGATATGGACTTGCCACACAGCTAATGAAACAATGGCTCTTTTGCCCGATAAACTAAATGGCCGTGTTATCTCACGTCGTGGAGATGTTAATTGACCGCCACGATCATGTGATTTGAAACCGTTGGATATCTATCTTTGGGGATATTGAAAAAAAAAAATGTACGTCAACAAGCCAAAAACAATTCAAGAGATAAAGGATGAGATAATTCGGCACATTAACGAGAATGAACCTCAATTGTAAGTCTCAGTCACTAAAAATATGGACCATCGAATACAGGTGTGCCACCGAAGACGTGGCGAGCATTTGGCCGATACATTGTTTCTAGGGTAGCCAGATTTTAAATTAGGAAAAACAGTACATTGAATACAAAAAAACAGTACAATCAAGAAAAAAAGCAGTAAAAATTTTTTTTTTTGACGAAAAAATAACTATTTATTTAAATTATCAACCCCCAATTTCACCAAGTTCAGTAATAATTAACTATCTGTTAAAGCTGGCAAAACATATTGTTAACTGGAAGTAAAAGTAATAGTAAGTTTTCACTATACTTAGTGAAATTGGGGGTAAATATTTTAAACTTTTGATTGAATTGCAACAACAATTATATAAAGAAATACACTTGAAATGCGTAACGTCAAAGGAATGATTTCCATTTTATGGCATTATAAATATACGAAATTACTCCTTTTGCGTTTAAAAATCAAACGCTACAAACGAAGCATTTGGCCAGGAATACCATAACATTGCTGTAAACCATATTAGAAGGGAGAAAAGACTAACTAAGCTTAAAACAATTAATTCATTGATTATGTTAGTACGATTTTCTTTACACATATTCGTATTTAAAGCAATTTTCACCACACACATAGTTGTACAAATCATATAGAATTTGAGAAAGTTTTTGTTTCCTAAATTAATTTTCCAATTTCAAACAATTTTAAAATTATTTACGGCAAATTTTACCAAGTTCAGCTATAATTAACTATTTCTATAGCAATAGATTTTTTGACATTTATAATGATAGTTAATTATACCTGAACTTGGTGAAATTGGCCATTAATCTATAAAATCCAAAAAACATAGTTTGGTTTATTTTTATTTCACAAAATCTGAAAATATTAAAAAAATAAAATAAAAGTTTTAATAAAATTTAAAACAAAAATTTCTGTCTGTAAAACAATCAAGTTCAATTGAAAACGATGAATATTTTCAATAAAACTTTTGTAAAATTAACTTATCTTTTTCCTATTTCAGTAGTTTAGGTAAAGAAAAGTGGTCCTCAAATGTATTAGGTATTTTTATAAATTTTGAACACGGAGAATTTTCCAAATTTGTTCGTTTTCAATTTCACGTGATTTCGATTTCCAGAACATGCCCGAAAATTAAAAAAGTTTTAAAAATTATAGATAATTGTGTTGGAATAAGTATTTATTTAGTATTTAAAAAAAAAATTTTAATTTTGTTTTTGTGTTTCTCAGGTGTGGAAAGGGAAATATTATTGGAAGAGGTAGCCATAAAATCATACATTTGTCTTAAAAATAATAACATGAAAATATACTACTGCTGCGAGCCAACCATTATTTAGATTTCTACTGTGTATTTATGAGAAAACAATGATGTCCACAGCGTAAAAACCCGTATTATTTTAGAACTTTTTTTGGAACACAAAAATTTTTTTTAGCTATGTACTGTTAAATATAAGAATGTTATGAAAATATGTTTTTAGCAGAGTTTTTTTTAAATATCTTGGTTTTTTGTAGACTGAACAAAAAAAACAGTACGAAAAACTGTACAAAGTGTAAAAAACAGTACATTTGCGTACTGTTTTAGGAGTTGTGCATAAAACAGTACAATTACAAAAAATCAGTACATGTACTGCTTAAAACAGTACGTATGGCAACCCTAATTGTTTCACCCATAATTGCCATAGATTATAATAAAAAAAAAAATAAGATAAATCTCTGAACATTTTTTTGTGTGAAAACTTTTTGTTTACAATTAACATCATGTGTTTTGTTTGGACCACCATTTATTTTGTTTTTGTATTTGTTCATTATTTTCCCCTGTAGATTTTCAGCAAAGGCTATAGTTAATAATTTAATTTTAGTATACGGCCACTTTAAGATACTCAAATCAGATAGGGGTACAGAGTTTTTGAATGCTTTAATGTCTGAAATATGCATTTTACTGAAAATTAACCAAGTTTTTAGCACGATAGAAAGAAACCACAGGGTGTTAAACAAATTTATGTTGAATTTTTGCAAGGACGATGAATGGGACCAATGGGTACCATACTTCTGTTTTGCTTATAACACAACACCCCATATAGATACAACTTATACGCCATACGAACTGTTATTTGGAAGACTGCCAAGCTTTCCCGATGACAATGTTCTTGACTCAAAGCCTGTTTACAATACTGACTGACAATACAATTATGCCCAAGAGCTAAAGGCGCGATTGCGATTCTCTTTGGATAAAGCAAAGGAATATTTGGAAAACTCAAAGAAGAGAAGAGTAGGTCAATGTACAGATATTAATCCTCTAAAGTTAGAAAACGGTGATATAGTTCTTGTCCGCAATTTCAATCGTAAGAAAAACCAACCACCATATCATGGTCCATATAGAGTAATTGAAACAAAAGGAGTAAACTCTGTTCTAGACTTAGAGCCACTTTTTGGGTTTGAGATTAAAGTTAATTTTATTCTATAATTAGCTAATCTGAGAATTAAGTTAATCTAGTATCAATTGAATTCGTTATTTTTGGGTGGTGGCTTAAACCATGTAGCGCTACCATACTGTGCACAAATAAATGGCAACATTTTTTTGCAAATATCAACTTTTTATCAATCAATATGGATGTTTTCAAAGAAGAAGAAAATGCGCGAATTTAATATTGTTTACAAGGTAGAAATTTTTTGCGTTTAAAGAAAAAATATATTACAGAAAAAATATAGAATAGAAAAATTATATAAAAGTGCTAAGCAATGTTTTAAAATGTATTTTTTGTTTATATTTTTGCAAGTTCTTTATGTTAAACATGTGTATGTTGACAGTTTAAGTTTAGGTTTAAACCACCACCGTTGGCCGCTTAAACTAGCAAAAAAAATACAACTCAAAAAGTAAATACGGAGATTAAAGTTAATTTAATCGCTAATCTCTAACCCAAAAAGTAGCTCTTATTAAATACAATAAAGGAATTTCACAACAATAATTTAAAGAAGTATTAAGCACAATATTAGAATGTGTATTTATAAGAACTAGTGTTCGCCTAATGGTCAAAATTCGACCATAAATTTGTATGTAAATATGAAGAAAACATAGTTCATATGAATTTACATGTTTCAAGCATTTATTTTGCCTTTCAAATTGGATCGATTTGGCGACGGACCAACCTCCGATCTATATTTTATCTTCAATATAAAAATAGCAATTGAAAAACAAAAAGTATCAAAAAGTCGGCTTAAGTCCAGTTTACCAACGCAGCTCCAAATAAAAAAAAAAGTACATAGGGTTATAGAAAATTGAAAAATAAGAAGAAAAAATAAAATGACAAAATTCTCGGAAACGCATAGTTTCAGAGTTATGGACCTTTGAAGTTTTCATATAAATCTGCGATTTCCCACTACATTTTTGAACGTATATAGCCAATATTGGTATCATTTAAAAGCTTTTGAATAAATTTTTCTAGATATAAACATTTTATTTAAAAATGTTTAATCCATTAAGGAGCCGGCTATGCGGAGAAGATTTATTTAGCGAAGCCGGTGTTTGTTATACCATAGAGGAGAAAATCCCTGCGCCCGGCCGAAGGCCGGCTATGCAGAGAAGCTTTAGTTAGCGAAGCCGGTATTTGTCATACCATAGAGGAGAAAATCCTTGTGCCCGGCCGAAGGCCGGCTATGCAGAGAAGCTTTATTTAGAGAAGCTGGGGTTTATTTAATTACATTTTTATTACCTAGTGCACTTCCGTAACATTTTGATATAAATTTTGTAAAAACTGTATTAGGAGCTAAAGAGTTAAAAAGTTTTTAATAAATTTAGCATTTCCAGAAAGATCTGTTCAAATGCTTTCAAATAATACCAATATTGGCCATATACGTTCAGAAATGTAGAGGGAAATCGGAAGTTTATATGAAAACTTCAGAGGTCCATAACTCGGAAACTATGCGTTTCCGAGAATTTTGCCATTTTATTTTTTCTTCTTATTTTTCGATTTTCTATTACCCTATGTACTTTTTTTTTTATTTGGAGCTGCGTTGGTAAACTGGACTTGTTCCAAAAAGTCTTCTTTATATATTGTCATCCACTCAGGACGTTGCACGTTTAATTTTATGTTTATATGTCTAATATTAACGAAAATTAATCAAAGTACCAGATTTTGAACGAAAAAGTACCAAAAAGCTCCCCTTACATGTTCTTATTCACCCACTTTAATGTATAATTTTATCTTTATAGGTCGAATATGAAAAACAAAAAGTACCAACATGTTTTATCTTATAGGTTATCACTCACTCAGGACCCTACACCTATAATATTATGTTTCTAAGTTCAATATTATAGAAAATTTAAAAACTATCACACGAAGCACAGAAAAGTAAAAAAAGAAATTTAATATCCCGTATTTCTCCTTTTTTCTCCCCATACAGGTTCGGTTGACAAACAAAGGAAGAATTCGTTCTGAACTGCTTTGCCTGGTCTGATTTATACATAAGTTTTATATAATCGAAATATTCGAAAACCGGTTGTTGAAAAATGTCGAATAATCGATCACCCTAATTTTTTTTATTTGATAATTGGAAAAAAAATTTGTATTTATTTATTTTGCATTTGTGTTAGTAGCAATTTTGAACGCTTATAACTCTGAAATTATGGAACAGATATTAATAAAATATATATTGTGCACTTCTTTGAGTAAATACCTCTCAAATGGTGTATATTTTGTACAAATCGGTTGACATACAGAGGAGGAAAGTGTTCTTAACTGTTTTGCCTTAGCCGATTTATATATAGATATATATATATATATATATATATATATATATATCTATTAATAAAAAATAAAAAAAAAAATATATATATATATATATATATAAAAATTTTAATTTTATGATATTGTCTTCTAAAATGTAAAATTTTTCTTAAGGGTTAGGGTGTAGTGTAATGTAATTCCTAAGATGAACAATGTAATTATTTGTTTTATTTTTTTTGTTGCCCATGCAAATCTACATCACCCTAATGTATTATTGATTATTGGAAATGTAGCGGAGGTGTAGTTTGCATGCAACAACTATTTTTATTGCTGAATGTAGTTTTAAGTTCCCGTTATTCTTGTATAAAAGAGAAACTTGAATTTAATCCTGGCAATTTTTTATTTAGGGCATATTAACTGCCAAGTAAAACTAAACAGGGCATATCAAACTGCCCCATACAGTACTTTACCAGTGGCGTTTATTAGCGCCGGTAAACAACAAAACCTTTAAACTTATTTTTTTGTTTCAAAAAATAAAAATACACACCCGTTACCTTACAGCATATATTTGCACATTTGATTAAGCCAACTTAAGCACATTTTGGTTGGGCCTAAAGATATAATAGTAGGGGCTCAGCCGTTTTTTTTATTCCAGAGGGGGTCAATTTTTGGAACATGTCCAGTTTACCAACGCAGCTCCAAATAAAAAAAAAGTACATAGGGTAATAGAAAATCGAAAAATAAGAAGAAAAAATTAAATGGCAAAATTCTCGGAAATGCATAGTCGCAATTTACATTATGGACATTTCTTGCCGGACAGAAAAAGTTTGTAGGCGAGAGAGGCAAGAAGTAAAGAGTGTCAAGCATACAGCGTCGCCCCCTTACCAACAAACTTTTTCTGTCCGGCTAGAAATGTCCATAATGTAAATTGCGACTATGGTATAACAAACACCGGCATCGCTAAAGAAAGCTTCTCCGCATAGCCGGCTCCTTAGTCCTTAATGGATTAATAATTTTTAAATAAGATGTTTATACCTATCTAGAAAAATGTATTCAAAAGCTTTTAAATGATACCAATATTAGCTATATACGTTCAAAAATGTAGTTTGAAATCTCAAATTTATATGAAAACTTCAGAGCAAGGATCGGAAAATGTTTTTTTATTTTGTTTCTAAAAAAATATTTATTGTGCAAGTTTAAAAAATTCTACATTTTACAGAAAACAAAAAATTTCTAAAATAGTTTTGAAAAAAAAGCCGTCGAAAAAAATAAATAAAATAAAGTTTTTGAAATAAAACGTTTTCTTAAAAACATAAAATAAAGTTTTTAAAATAAAACGTTTTCTTAAAAACATAAAAAAACAAAAACAAAATAATTATATTTAAGCATTGTCATAAAAATTTCATTCTTCAAAACAAATTTCAATAAAATTTATGAAGAGGTTTCTGAGAATACATACATATGTACATATTTCATTTTTTAAAAATACATACATAGAAAAAAAATTCTAAAAAAAAACGTTTTAAAAAATATTTTTCAACAAAAAAAAAAGTTTTTTGAAAATTTGTATTTGTTTTTTTTTTTTACAAAAAAAGTTTTTGCTATTTTTTGAAACTATAAATTTTGTTTTCAAAGAAAATGTTTTTTTTCTTTTTCGTTTAAATTTTAAACACAGAAAAACAATATTCTTTTTTTCACACACAAAAATTTTTTATTTAAAAAATAAAATTTAATTTTGTGTTTTCCGTTCGTAAAATCCGGTCCTTGCTTCAGAGGTCCATAACTCGGAAACTATGCGTTTCCGAGAATTATTATCATTTTTATTTTTTCTTCTCATTTTTAAATTTTATATAACCCTATGTAATTTTTTTTATTTTGAGCTGCGTTGGTAAACTGGACTTAAGCCCAATCTTTTGTGTGCCCCGTAAACTTTTCTCAATGTTCTATCGCCCTATGTAATTTTTTTTGTTTTAAGCTGTTTTGGTAAGCTAGATTTAAGCCAAATTTTGTAAAACCTGTTTAATGCATTTCTTCCAAAAATCTTGCTCTGCTTATATTAATCAATCAATTGCAATTTTTAGTATGTTGGCACATACATATATGTGCATATTAACTATTATTAGAGTTTTGCTTAACTTACGACTGCAGTTCTGTAACCCCGCATACAATGTCGAAAGAGTTGAAACGTAACTTCATTTTTACAGTTGTTTTTCGATATATGTGCTATGTATTTGTTATTAATTAAACTCGATAATAATTTTTCAATTGTAGTTATTTAAATCGGTGTGAACAAAACATACTTTTTTAACACGTGTGAGAAGAAAACAAACTTTTGGCTTCTTTGGCAAACTTTTTCACAGTTGATGAAAAAGTAGTATTTATTCACACGTGCGCTTTGTTTTGCATGTAAAATAATATACATGCATATAGTTTTGCGCTTATAAAATAAAAACAAATAAGCGCACGCCTATGGAGGTAGTACCAATCGATAGATCATACAAATCTGAATCGATATCAATATAGGTTATTAGATGACACTCTTGCGATAAAGAATTATAGCGTAGCAAACTTTAAATTTACAAAATATGTGCATGTACAAAGTTAGTTTTACGCTAATAACTCGGAAACGATTCCGCGTGCACATATCTAGCTAGTACCAATCGATAGAGCGTAAAAATCTGAATCGATATTGATATAGCTTATTTTCTAAGAGACTTGGGGGAGGGAGTTATGGTGCAGCAAACTTTTTAAATTTTTTATATATTTACATGTATAGTTTAGTTTTTTACTTATAACTCGAAAACGATTCCGCGTGCACATATCTAGCTAGTACCAATCGATAGTGCGTAAAAATCTGAATCGATATTGATATAGCTTATTTTCTAAGAGACTTGGGGGGGGGGGGAGTTATAGCCTTATAAAGTTTTAATTTTCATTACATATTTAGATGTGTCTGTCCAATCAACTTTGTAAACAAAGAATTATCAAGCAGAGCTGCCAGTTTATTGTTACCATAGTGCTGCCATACTATATTTATACTGTCAGATCTAGCGATTTTAAATTATTTATTTATTTTCTATTTGTGGGAAATCAAGCGCTTTTATTAGTTGTTAATACTTTATTTTTTAACATAAGTGTTTAAAAATTGAAGGTAAAAAATAAATTTAGAACATAACACTAGTGCAATATAGGTAGTATCTACCTATATTTTACCAATTGGGAGTACCAATTCATAGAAAAACAATTTTCCATTTCCAAATTTCTATATAGAAAAATCGCAATAATCGGAATAGGGGACTGTCACATTCGAGAAATTAGACTTTTATAGGGTATGCCCAAAAAAGTGTAAAATTAAAAAAAATCCATATACGTGACGCCCAAAATAGAAAGGGACCTAAGGTTAAAAACCGGTTTTGTTCAGGAGAGCCATTTTAAAAATCACTCAATAAAACGCGCATATCTCTAGGAGGGAACACTTTCGGGGCATGGGATCGGTCTCATTCGGTGCTTAGATGTTATCCACTTAAAAAAAAGTGAAAATTTACCCTTAGGTCCTTTTCTCTATGCGCTGTCACATATATATGTATATAGTTTGCAACTATTAAAAGCAGATACATACATTTCATTATAAGAAATATTCAAAATCAAGAAAATTTTAAGCTTGGAAGAATTGTATTCAATTTTAAAATACAAAACAAAAGTATAACCATAACTATAATCACATAAAAAGATTTAATATTAAAGAAACTCGAAAAATTCTTCATAAATATATTTATTTTTAGTGTGTATTTATAAGTAAATTTCATTCTTTCAATGCAAAGAAAGCCTTCAAGGCCAATATACATGTATTGCTGTTACCATATTTCCATGTTTTCCAAAAAAATAAAAAATTTTATAAATATTAATTAATAATAATTAGTATTGTGGTTATTTTGTTGAACTATTTATGGTTTTTAATCCAAATTTTTAATATTTTTAATTAGGCTTAAGTTCATGAAATTTAATTTTTATTAAATTATTTTTGTGAAGAAAGGAATTTTACAACATGAAAATTAATTAAAATTGTTATTGATAATCTTTCATTCCATAATAAATAGTTCAACAAAATAACCACAATACTAATTATTGTTAAAGCTAAGGCACGAGCTCTATGTGTACATTTGTCCTTCAAGTTGTGCTGAAAAAGGTCAACAGAAAAGAGAAAGACAAAGTGAAAAAAACCAAAAATGTATTTGGACTTCAAGAAAAATTCTTGACGAAAGTACGAAAAAACAGAAGTAAAGGAAAAAAACATGTCAAATCAATTAAAATGGATAATCATTCAGGAAAGCAAATTTCGATCTACCAAATGTTAAAATACAATTTGGTTTAAGGATTGATGTTTGACTAGTGACGTCAGCAGTCGTCGATGGCTGCGAGTGTAAGACGGCAAATCCATCTGAGGAGATCGAGTGGTTGCGATCGAAACATGTCATGGTAACCTGCCGGCCAGGGTTCGAGCCCGAGCCACGTCAAGAATGAAAGATTATCAATAACAATTTTAATTAATTTTCATGTTGTAAAATTCCTTTCTTCACAAAAATAATTTAATAAAAATTAAATTTCATGAACTTAAGCCTAATTAAAAATATTAAAAATTTATATTAATTAATATATAAATATGTGATTTCTAATTAAATGGCTCCCCAACCACAAAATATTACAAAATAGAAATTTAAAATAACAAAAGTTTTATTTATCTCTTTTTTTTATTCCTTATACTGTATTTCCACTAACGCACAGAGGAGTATTTGGCCTGAAAAGCTGGCCAAAAAGGCAAAACTGAATTTTAAGAAATCTTAAGAACTAAGTACGCAGCTCGACAGACAGCAATATTTTACATTATATTGTAAATTTTGAAGACTTTTAGTTGCGATTTGTAGCTCTGAGACCCTGCTAAAGTCAGGAAAGTGAAGAAAATTATATGATATTTAAATGTTTTTTTTCGGTTTCTGGATGTTTATATGATATTTTTTTTGCGGCTAAACGAATAAAGGTTTAACAAAGATTATTTTTTTCGCTGAAAGGTTTGATCAAAAGTTATTTAAAAAAGAAAAAAAAAATTAAAATATGTTGAATATTCATGTTGAAACAATTCGTTCAAAAGCTAAAAAAACAAATTATACACGTTTTTTACAAAAACAGGAAAAGAAGAGGTTTTTAAAAGTGAGGTTAGCATGTCTACGAATTATGTTTGATACCACAATAAAATTTGTAATCTCTAATTTTAGAAACCAAAAACGACGATTTTTTTAAATTTTCACATTTCTTCTATTTTTGCTCATCGGACACTTTTTCTTATACCTATATATCGTCAAAAACTTTTATGTATTTTGAATTATTGATTTCAACTGTTATTCACATCACTTTTAACACTTCACAATATTAATACTTGCCTATATGTAATTATAAATTGCAAAAATTCTTAATTATCCATAATCATTTTAAGGGAATGTCCCACACATCCCCTTAAAAGATATTTTAAAGAAGCTGCCGAGGCCAGAAATAAGCACTAACGATTATATCGTACTAATTATTCGAGGAAATTCAGCAGAAGCGATACAAATCGAGATGTCTTGAATAGGTTATTTCTGAGCAGTGACCCTTTTATAAGCTGCAGTACGCAAAGAGAACGAAATAATAAAAAAGCTTTTTCATCAGAAACCATCACACTTCTTCTTCCTGACACCGATGATGCAGCTAATGAGGATACACATACGACATAATAATTAGTAAGGAAGTTTTATTAGTTTAACTTTTCCGTTTATAAAGTATTAAATAATATAAAATAAATATAATAAAGCCTTTTTTCATAAAAAATACTGTTTTATAAGAGCCTTAAAATTTTAAGATGGGTGGACGGACGGACGGACGGACACGAAAAGATTACCTAAACAAGTGTTTCTGATTCGATCGTTTAATAAACGATGCGTCTAGGTTTCTATGTTATAAGTTGCGAAAAACATTTTTCTTCAACAAAAACTAGCTATGGCTTAAAATTGTACAGTGAAAATTTAATGTAGGTGGCGAAATTAAGGCAACAGAAAATTCATCTGTTAACCAAATTTTTAAGCAATTTTTTTATTTATTTTTTAAAAACTTAAAATATGTGTGCAATAAAAATGCAGCAATGGCTACAATATGGAAATTATTTACAAACCAATCGATACCAAAATTCATTAAAAGCTCTAAACGCATAAATATATTGTTTCTGCATTCATTGGTCGCACAAGAAAAACCATGCAATTGCATATTTACCTCTTCCATGTGTAGTAGTAGGATATGACAGGACATCTCAGAAAGCACTACAGACAAAATTTAAGACAAGAAATCCCATTGTTTTTTATTGCTATCTCTTAAGATTAAGCTGATACATGTAAAAATTCCATTCTTAAATTTTTTCATACATCAACGTTAAGTTATCTTGTAAATAAAACGAATTCGCTTAATTACCTCAATGAGGTAGTTAAACATATTCTTATTATTACCTCAACGAGGTAGTTAAGCGTATTCGTTTAAATGCTAACCCCGCATAATTACCCAAAAATATTGGCATTTTTGTCGAGGTTATTATCCGTGGAATACTGTATATAGCTTGTAACTGTTTAAGACCAATAAATTTTTTTTGGTGCAAAAAAATTTAAACCGGTTTTCTATGTAAAAATATCGTATGAATCGAAAAATGAGGTGATCACTTTCGAAAAATTACCCATTTATAGCCTATTTACCAAAAAATTGTTAATCCCTTAACGAAATTTTACGATGATTTTCCCCTATATTTAAATCATGTCTATTTTCATTTGATAGCGAGCGGAGTAGAGAAGTAAGCCGGTGTAAGTTAGACATGAATCGTATTTTCTGTGATTCTTTTTTGTCACTCCTCTTGCACTCATTTGTGTTTTTTGATTTATGTTTAATTCTTCTTTTAAAGTGACAAGTGTTTATTTAAATATAGTAAAATAGAAAAAATTGTTTACAAAATTTAATACATATCAAAATTATGTGGAACAAAGAAATTTTAAATATTTTCACATGAATAAGGAACCAAGGAAATCAGAAAAAATCAACTCTGACTAAAAAAACATTGGAAAAATTCAACATGTTTTTGGAAGTTTCTTTAAAAAATAAATCCAAAAAGGAATGTCTTTTTATTGTGAATATTTGGTTCCGGACAAAATAATGTACATATGCATAAAAAGGGTTAATTATAGTAAAAACCACCCACTCGTATTAAAAAATCACAGAATTTAAAATATTCAAATTAAAAAAATATAAAAATTTCTCACACTCAATTTACATGATGAATTTTATGACGTCCAATTTTAGACGTAATTTTTTGATTGGTAGCAAGCGGTGTAGAGAAGAAAAAGGAAGAAAAAACAGAAATCATATCTATTTTTCTACTTCTCTTTCTTCTCTACACCGCTTGCTACCAAACAAAAAAAACATGGCAAGTTTATTAATTACAATTATTAAAATAAATTTTAAATTTTCTATTTTCAGGTTTTTTTAGAAGTTAAGCGGACGTACAAAGGTAAGATTTAAAGGTAAATATACATATATGTATCGTTTTAATTGTATGGTTTAATTATAAATAAATGTTATTTGGTTTCTTTATTTCAGCTAAATCTCAATAAACAAAAAAATACTGTGACTCGGGCGGGAGGTAGTGTCTCTAAAAGTAGCCCGAAAGCCCCTGAACATTAGCTTCATGTTGGCCTCCAAACCTAAAGTAGTTTCCTTTAGGTTGCTCCACGCAAAACTTTTTTTAGTAGACTTTGGCGTATCACAGGGTAATGAGCCTTATTTCATAAAACTTTAAGGTCTTATGCGCCCCATAAATGTTCAATTCAGTTTTCAACTGAGTCTTTCAACTGAATTGATGCTTGGCCACACACTTCATCAACTGAATTGAAAGATTTTAAATTAATTCTAAAATTTAATGAAATAAAAGACAATTTTTAAAATACTTAACTTTTTTACAAAACAAAACTACAAACATGAATGAAGGATATTTTTGTCAAGCTAATAGGGCCTAAATTTAATTCAATTTTTAATTTGAGAACAAAATATTGTAATTAATTTTATTTACATTGAAGAAATTAAGGCCCTATTAGCTTGAGAAAAATAACATTCATAAATTCATCCCTCTGGCCAAAGAAACAACTACCACAACAAACATTAATTTTGACAGCTAATAAAGAGACTCGAGCACACACAGTACAATCAAATTAAAAAAAATTAAAATCTTTTTGGGGTCTAAAATCAATATTGTGGAAATTACAAACGTTATGACAAACTTATATATACCCTTTTCCACCTGAGGTGAAGGGTATAAAAAGAGTAATTTTTGGGATTTCAGTATTTTGATTATAACTCAGCCATTTTTTAACCGATTTGACAGATTTATATACCGACGTGTTTAAGAAGAAATTTGCCAGTTAGTTGGGTTATAAAACTTGGACTCGGGGAGATTTATGGTTCCCGAAAGTTAATTTTGGTCATAACTTTTTTGTATCTGAACCGATTTTCCCGAGTTTTTTATAAAATATGTTCTACTAAAAATTTCCGATATTTTGATATATAAGTCATATCCATAGGACATATGGCAGCCCTTAAATTTAGGTTTTTATAAAATTTTTATTTTTTTTTGTACGGGAGGTACCACGCCCACTTCTCCAATCCCGCCCACATTTTGTAGGATGGTGTGTATTGGCAACCTAAATGTGTGTACCTAATTTGGAAACTTTGGCTCTTGGCGTTCTCAAGATATACAGAAATAAAAAAAATACAACAACAAGGGATTTTTGGAAAAATTTAGAGGTAGTCGTGGTTTTTTGCTTATATCTACGTCATTTTTGGACCGATCTGGCTGAGTTTCAATAGCAAGAAATGGTGGACTGCATGTAACATAAATGTAAAACAACCTAGCCGCTATCATGTCTGGATTATCCGGAAAACACATATCAAACGTAAGACGGACAGACGGACAGACGGACATGGTTAAATCAAGTTCTCTCCTCATAAGGTCCCCGAATATGTATACTTTATGGGGTCTAAAATCAATATTGTGGAAATTACAAACGTTTTGACAAACTTATATATACCCTTTTCCACCTGAGGTGAAGGGTATAAAAACATTTGATTCCGTACGGAATGTGCGATTAGTTTCGCACTTTGCTCAAGCAAATTACAGTTTCATAAAATTTTACAAAAAGTTCCCTTAAGTTCAACATGGTTTTCAACATATGATTTACACGTTTTCGCTCAGTTGCTTAAGTCACGTTATTCATATTCTGGTTAGGCTTTAAATCATTAAATGTTCTGGTTTATAAAATAAATTTCCTATCAAAATCGGGTGCATACGGATATGTTCTGGAATCCACTCGAAAGTGGATTACTTCAGCATTTTTGGTGGTCTGTGTTTCACATCCACGTGTTTTTATTCGTTTTCGATTAGAGTAGTAAGTGGCTGAAGAAAGTAAAACGAATCGACTTATTCTAATAGGTATGTGAACATTAAAAAAAAAAATTTGGTTATTAGTTTAAAACGTTCTTTAACCAATTTAATCAGAAATATGTATATCGTTACCTAAAACGCAAAAGGCCCTAACTAAACCAAAATTTTAAATCTACTTTTTCATTGATTTTGATGTAATTTTAGCTTTTATGTTATTTTCCGACAATTTGTTTCTCTATTTTATTCCATTTAGCGATCGATTAGCTTTTGGGGTTGTTTTCTCACACATAGAACTGCGTTAACCAAGTTTTCTCACACCGATATTTGTCGGTTTTATATAGTAACAAACAATATATATAGGGATTTTCTAATTTTACACATTTTTGGGTATACCCTATAAACGGCTAATTTCTCGAAAGTGACAACCCGTTATTTGGATTCCTACGGTCTTTCTGCATAGAAATACGTTTTGCAATTTTTCTCACACCGATATTTGTCGGTTTTAAAATCTAACAAATTATATATGTGATTTTTCAAGTTAATTTTAACTTGTTTTTTCATATTATTACTTGGGGACATCATGGAATTGAAATAAACTTTTTTTTTTGTTGAAGTTGTTTACAAAAACACGTGGAATTGAAATATAATACTTTTTTAATTGAAAATGGTTGGAAAATTAGGTACTTCAGTACTTTTTTGCTTTATACTATTTTTTTCAACTATGCAATAACGAATGTTTTCTTCGGTATGATTTGTTCACGCACGTCAAGGCGAATTTATACAAGGTAAGTGCAACTCTACAACTACAAAGCAAGGCGAATTAACTTCATGTATTTTGTTTTTGCAATTTTCTAACTTGTTGTCAAATTTCAGTATAAAAACAAAACAATATTTTCGCCTTGACGCCCGTGTTATTTAAATGAATTTAGAAGACACCGATATACTTTGTGACACCGATGTGAACTAATCAACCCGTGGTTCAATATACCGTAACAGCTGATTATCAGTTTTTTACTTTTTTTACATGTGCCAAGATAGCGTCGATAAATATCCACGAAAACGCAAAATTGAATTGGTGCTTTTGGGGGATGAATAAAAAAATGGGAATTTAATGCTTTTGGGAGTTTTGCTTTCGGGACTCCAAAATTTAGGAATTTAAGAATTAGGGTGTTCGAATTAAAATCAGGAAGTATAATTTTAAGCAAATAATTACTCAGAAATGGACTAAAAAATTAATAAACAATAATCAAAATATAATATGTGTATAATATACTAGAATTTCTTCCTTGACGTTACCTCTCACCCAAAAAAAAAAAAATGAAATACCAAATTCGGTTTTATTAATACATACTTTATATTTTTATTAAATTAAGAAGACAACATTTTTACTTATAATAAAAAAAGACTTATTTTATGATAAAAAAAAAAAAAAACAATAAATATTTAATAAAAATATAAAGTATGTATTAATAAAACCGAATTTGGTATTTCATTTTTTTTTTTGGGTGAGAGGTAACGTCAAGGAAGAAATTCTAGTTTTCCAGAAATCAGGTTTAGGGTAACGTCAAGGAAAAAACTGCATAGATTATAAAAGTAGGTGTACTATAGAACATAAAACGCTTTCCGTGCAAAAAATTGCCGTGCCAGTTTTCCAGAAATCTGGGTTCCTCCAAAATGGTCAGTAAAAACTGGGATTTAATTTTTAAGTGGTTTAGAGGCAACGTCAAGGAAAAAACTGGATAGATTATGAAAGAAGACGTACTAAAGAATATAAATCGCTTTCCGTGCAAAGAATTGCCGGGCCAGTTTTCCAGAAATCTGGGTTCATCCAAAATGGTCAGTAAAATCTGGGATTTAATTTTTAAGGGCGTTAGACGTAACGTCAAGGAAAAAACTGGATAGATTATGAAAGTAGACGTACTAAAGTATATAAATCGCTTTCCGTGCAAAAAATTGCCGGACCAGTTTTCGAGAAATCTGGGTTCCTCCAAAATGGTCAGTCAAGGAAAAACCTGGATAGATCATGAACGTAGACGTACTAAAGAATATAAATCGCTTTCCGTGCAAAAAATTGCCGGGCCAGTTTTCCAGAAATCTGGGTTCATCCAAAATGGTCAGTAAAAACTGGGATTTAATTTTTAAGGGTGTTAGAGGTAACGCCAAGGAAAAAACTGCATAGATTATGAAAGTAGACGTACTAAAGAATATAAATCGCTTTCCTTGCAAAAAATTGCCGGGCCAGTTTTCCAGAAATCTGGGCTCATCCAAAATGGGCAGTAAAAACTGGGATTTAATTTTTAAGGGTGTTAGAGGTAACGTCAAGGAAAAACTGCATAGATTATAAAAGAAGACGTACTAAAGAATATAAATCGCTTTCCGAGCAAAAAATTGCCGGGCCAGTTTTCCAGAAATCTGGGTTCCTCCAAAATGGTCAGTAAAAACTGGGATTTAATTTTTAAGGGTGTAAGAGGTAACGTCAAGGAAAAAACTGGATAGATTATGAAAGTAGACGTACTAAAGAATATAAATCGCTTTCCGTGCAAAAAATTGCCGGTCCAGTTTTCGAGAAATCTGGGTTCATCCAAAATGGTCATTAAAAACTGGGATTTAATTTTTAAGGGTGTTAGAGGTAACGTCAAGGAAAAAACTGCATAGATTATAAAAGTAGACGTACTAAAGAATATAAATTGCTTTCCGTGCAAAAAATTGCCGGGCCAGTTTTCCAGAAATCTGGGCTCATCCAAAATGGGCAGTAAAAACTGGGATTTATTTTTTAAGGGTGTTAGAGGTAACGTCAAGGAAAAAACTGCATAGATTATGAAAGAAGACGTACTAAAGAACATAAATCTGCACGGAAAGCGATTAATATTCTTTAGTACGTTGCCGGGCCAGTTTTCCAGAAATCTGGGCTCCTCCAAAATGGTCAGTAAAAACTGGGATTAAATTTTTAAGGGTGTTAGAGGTAACGTCAAGGAAAAAACTGGATAGATTATGAAAGTAGACGTACTAAAGAATATAAATCGCTTTCCGTCCAAAAATTTGCCATCCAGTTTTCCAGAAATCTGGGCTCATCCAAAATGGGCAGGAAAAACTGGGATTTAATTTTTAAGGGTGTTAGAGGTAACGTCAAGGAAAAAACTGCATAGATTATGAAAGAAGACGTACTAAAGAATATAAATCTGCACGGAAAGCGATTAATATTCTTTAGTACGTTGTCGGGCTAGTTTTCCAGCAATCTGGGCTCCTCCAAAATGGTCAGTAAAAACTGGGATTTAATTTTTAAGGGTGTTAGAGGTAACGTCATGGAAAAAACTGGATATATTATGAAAGTAGACGTACTAAAGAATATAAATCGCTTTCCTTGCAAAAAATTGCCGGGCCGGTTTTCCAGAAAACTGGCCTCATCCAAAATGGTCGCAGCCAGTGTTAAACGGCAAGCCCTCTGAGGAGATTGAGTGGTTGCAATCGAAACATGTCAAGGTAACCTGTCCGTAAAAACGCCTGGGTTCGAGCCCAGATTGAGTAGATATATATTTATATATTTGTTATGCATTTTAATTTTTGCTATTAACAAATACATATGTTCACAAGCATACTATGTCGCTGGTAAGTGCGAATATTTTTATTAAAGATATTTAATAAAACTTTTCTTTTACTCTTTTACGGATATTTGTCGTTGATATTTCTTAAAGAAAATATTTTTTAACTTGAAAACGAAAACAAAAAATTTGTTAAAGTAGCCGAGAATTCTCTTTACTAAACGATATCGGAAGTTAAATTTATAAAGTTACAGAATTTAGTTACCGATATTTAAATAATATAATAATAATAATTTGGAATTGGAATTTCATAAATTTTTCTTAAAATATTTCAAATAAAACTATTCAACAAAAAATTGTATAAAAGGTACCTATGTATGTATATGAAAAAATTTTTCGTTTTTAATGAACATACCAACTATAACTTCCAAACAAATGAAAAAGCTACCACAACAGCAATTTTCATAGTTGTCAAGTAAGAACAATCGTGTGACTGTGCTGCGGCAATTATTGTACCCATTTCGCTTTGTACCAACTAGCGGCAATTAAATTTGTATAAAACAGGGCAATCGTGTGATTTCAGAATATTTGATTGGTGCAATTTCTTTATTGTGCGTCAATAAAGCACACTCAAAATTGTCCTATATTGGTGCATATGCGGCAATCGTGTGATCCCAGCTTAACACCTTAACTGCCAGACCCATTTTTGTGACTCCTTCTCAATACTTGCAAAGGCAGCAGTTACGTCTCGCAATGTTCTTCCCACGATATCAATATCATCTGCATATGCGAGAAGCATGTGGCTTTTGGTGAAGATCGTGCTATTTCTATTAACTGCAGCGTCGCGTATCACCTTTTCCAATACGATGTTAAAGAGGTCGCACGATAAACAGTCACCTTGTCTGAATCCCCGTGTGGTGGTAAACGGTTCGGAAAGATCATTTCCAATTTTTACTGATGATTTCGTATCAGTTAGAGTCATCTGGCATAGCCTTATCAACTTTGCCGGGATGCCAAATTCAGACATGGCCTGATATACCTTTGCTCGAATCGGGCTGTCAAAAGCGGTCTTGTAATCGACAAACAGATGGTAGGTTTGAGTGCCCCGGTAGGCTAGCTGGTAGCGAGCTAGTCTATCAGCGCCGAGGTTGCGGGTTCGATTCCCGCCAGAGACTCTGGTTTCTTTCCTGCAGACAAGCATAGAGCTTCGTGGGATTAGCATAGGAAATTAAAAAAAAAAAAGGTGTCGATTTGCTTTTCGTGGGTTTTTTCCAGGATTTGGCGTAATGTAAATATCTGGTCTGAGGTGGATTTACCAGGTCTAAAGCCGCATTGGTAAGGGCCAATTATTTCGTTGACTTTGGTTTTAGTCGTTCACACAATATTATTGCCAGGATCTTATAAGCGATGGGAAGAAGACTTATCCCCCTATAATTGGCGCAAGCAAGCGTTACCTCTCACCCCAAACAAAATGAAATACCAAATTCGGTTTTATTAATACATACTTTACATTTTTATTAAATATTTATGATTTGTCTTTTTATCATAAAAGAAGTCTTTTTTTTATTATAAAGGTGTTATGATACTTGCTATTTTTTGTATTGGATTTTTTTAGGATTGACTGAATGAAACAACAAATGCGAGAAAGAACAAGAAATACAATTTGATAAAATGTAAACAAAACAAACAATACTGCCCACGTTTTTTCCCCACAAAAAACCGTCATAAAAGCTAAAAATCGCAAAAAAGTTAAAACCCGTTTCTTTCGATCAAAAACTAAAAAAATTGGCAACAGTGCTAACAATTAATCTGGAAATGTCAATTTTAAATTAAAAAATTTTTTTATTTTTTTTGACAGTCTTAGATTATTTATCGATAACACATGTATATTTGTTTGACATTTCAAGAGTTTTTATGATATAATCATACTCTTTACACTTAGTCAGTTTTCCTATGCACATAAATTTGCACTGTTCTCCAATATAGAAAAAATACAAAAAATAGCAAGTATCATAACAGCTTAAGTAAAAATTTTTATTTTTAGTTATAAATAAACTTCATTTAATTATTTAAATACTTTTATATATTATATTTTTATTATTGTTTATTAATTTTTTACTCCATTTCTGAGTAATTGCTTAAAATTATACTTCCTCATTTTAAATCGAACACCCTAACTCTTAAATTCCTAAATTTTGAATTCCCAAAAGCAAAACACCCAAAAGCATTAAATTCCCATTTTTTGTTCATCACCCAAAAGCACCAATTCAATTTTTCGTTTTCGTGGATAACTATCGACGCTATCTTGGCGCACTTCTTTTTTTTGTGGTGAATTTTAAATGGCAGAAGCAGGGCTGCCAGATAAATTTGTGAGAAAATCGTCAGTTTCCTAAGAATAAATAAAAAAATCGTCTTTATCGTTTCGAAAAACCGTTAAAAAAATCGGACAACTTCAAATTTACCTAGCATTTACACATGCCACTGCCAGCTCGAAAAACTCAATACACTCACACTTTTTACTAATACACTCACATTTTTCGCAATGGCAGCTCCAGTGGCAGTAAAAATTGCATGCGAGTGGAAATTTGGCACTAAAAGTCAAAACGATAAGCAATGTTATATAATTTTAACTATTATCGACCTTTTCCAAATTTTATTGTTATGTTTTTTAGAAAACTCTGAACGGGCTTATTAAGGTCTTGTGTTTTATGAAAATAAAAAGATTATAACATAATTTTTTCTTCCGACGTTTCGTTGGAGATTCCCAACATCTTCAGGGAGATATTTTTATTGATCTGGTAACCATAAACAATAGAAAAACAATAATTTAATAAAAACCACAACAATACAGTTTCACAGGAATAATATAACTTACATACCTATAATCTTTTCGTCAATTGTTTTAATTTTACGTTATTTTACAAATTCAGTTTTATACACACAACATTAAACATAAATTTTTTTTATTAACAACACAAATGAAAACAAACTATTGCTATTAAAAAATTTAATGTTAAATTATAAAATTTTGTCAAACTATATCACAGATGGCAAATTATTAAACTAAAATATTGCAATTGTATATATTGCATTGGTGTTATTTTTGTCCTCTTTTTTATTCAGTGCCCTTGTGCCTTTTTCCTGTATTTCGGGATTTCACACTTTTTTAATATATTTCCCTTCTTTTATTGTTTACGCTTATTTTTTTTTTTTGTTTCGTATATAAAATATGAAAAAGGTAGCAAAACTTTTATCTTACTCTTATCAACAACTTATACGGCACTGCTACACGTTCAATAAATATCGTGATATTTGGATCACGATCCATTTTAAAATATTGATGGATCACGAGCGTATGCTACATGTTCAATATTTATCGCGTCAGTATTTATGTTATTTTTATGTATTTTGTTTATTTTAATAATTTTTGCAGTTTAGCCGACGAGTCCCACAATTCCGGCAATGCCTCCAAACTAAAAATGATATCTTTTAAAATATTTTTTTCACTGGATAATTCCGATTCCACCGGCAGAACCCACTCGATTTCACTGTCTTCTGCCATTACCCTTTATTTCAATAAACTTTTCACAAATTTTGTCAATTGTTTTACTTTTTATTTGTTTAATTTTTTCCACTGCGTATTTTATTTCCTTTATTTTGACACTTTTTACTAACGTATCATGTCAATTATTTTACTTTTTATTTGTTTAATTTTTTTCACTGCGTATTTTATTTCTTTTTACTGATGATTAATTTTTATAATTATTATTTTATATCATGAAAATGCTACACGTTCAATATTTATCACGCGATCCATGATCCGCGATCTGGATTTCTGGATTTCATATTTTAGGCCATTCTGCGATATGGATCGCGATCCATCAATATTGCATGCTACACGTTCAATAAATATCGTGATACTAGAAATATCACGATATTTATTGAACGTGTAGCAGTGCCCATACGGTGTAAAGGGTTCTAATTAAGACTACCATTTTGGTAAAGTATGTACTTAATAAACTTATGTTATTATTCTTGAGTGAGTCTTTTAAAAAAGAAAAATTTAAAAAAGAATCTAAAACCGTTGAAAACACACATGTTGTGTTTACGGATGGCTAAAACCGATTGAACAAGCTGCAAATTCCTATAAATAGACTCCAAGGTATATTTATAACAGGTAGCCGCGAGATAACAACAATTGTACAATAAAACAAACAACAGTAGTGGGATTTTGTAACTTTTAACAATAACAACAGTTGTCATAATTGTCAACATGTTTTGTTGTTTGCACTAACGGTTATGTGATTCTGTAAATTGTTGTTAACAACATAGATAAAAATGAACGTCAAGTGGCAGCAATGTCAAAAAAATGGCAAAATAACGAAAAACACAAAGAGGAATAAAAAAAAACAAATAAAATTATTAAAACTAAACAGAATTTTTTTTTAGTTTTTTGTTTTTTTAAGAAGATAAGCCAAACATTTTACTATTAAATTAAATACAAATTATTTAATTACCATTTTCAAGTTATATTATTTCTTTTAACTAAATATTTTTTATTTTTTCAACATTTAACAATAAATAAACAACACTAAAAAAGTTGTCGTTTACTTAACACAAGCAGCTGACTTAAATGTTTAAGTTTAAATGTTACAGAATAGCAAAATCGTTAATTTGCTTGTTAATTTTTTTAACAATGACAACTATTGTTAAAATTAATTACAGAATCGCACTACAGGGCTTTTTATTGTTGTTTTGCGATACGAACTGTCAAACAGCAAAGGGGTTGAAAAGAGACAAAAAACTTGTTTACTATACAACATTTAACAGTTTGTATCACAAAACAAGCAAATAAGCAATAACCAGCTGGCTTTCCGAGACTACCTGCTATAAATATACATTGATAGACTCATTCTTCTTCAAAAACAGCATATTGTTCTGCTTGTAATTCCGCACTGGAATATCATAAAAATGATTTTAAAAACTTGCCGAAACCAGTCGCTACAAACAAAATAAAATAATTTTTTACTAAAAATTTTCATGTGGGGATTTTTGGGGATTTCTTATTAAAATTTTTCTTACTTTCAAAAGATTTTGTTATTCGTGCTTAATTCCCAGTTTTTATTCTTGATAAAAACACTTGAAATTTATTGTTGATGGGATAAGCTATTCCTATGCATTTCACTGGTTGCTTAGGCCAGATCATCAGGAAACTTCATCCATAAAGATTTTAGAAAAACTAAAGATATTAAACCAAATAAAACTGTTAAACGTATAAGACTTATAGCAACAGTTTTACTTGTAACAATATCAAAGCTTTAACAAAACACATCAACAATAAAAAAGTGGGTTTATCTCATCTTACATTCCCCACTACAATTAGTTGAAATTCTCTCAACATTAATTGTAGTTGTAAGTAGGTTAAGAAAAACAAAATAAAAAACAAACAACAACTTACATAAGATCAACAATAAATTTCAAGTGTTTTTATCAAGAATAAAAACTGGGAATTAAGCACGAATAACAAAATCTTTTGAAATTAAAATTTTGTATTCCCAAAAATTGAAATTACTTTTTGATTTTTCTTACTATTTCAAAAAAAAATTTTAATTTGTTTAGAAAAAAAATCAATAAAAAAATTAGCGGCCGAGAAGATAACAAAGTAAGTTATCAAAGTACTCAATTTGAAGAGAGTAATAAAAAAGTCCTGTCATTTTAAGGAGAGTGACTCAAATATCACTCAGTTTAGATGAGGGCTTTTACGACGTCGCTTTGTCGACGTCTCTTTTGGTTTGTTGGTGAGCGGTGTAGAAAAGAAAGAGGGGTTAACAAAATGACTCGTTTTGTATTTTGCATGTCGTTTTTTACATTTCTCTTTTAACTTTTTCTGTTTACGTTTTATTCTTTTTCTTACTTTGAAGTGTGTGGTTGAAAATACAGTGAGACCTCGATTATCGATAATAGACGGGATCGGCAGAATTCTTGATTATTTATTTTTTTTGGTGTGTTTCTTATTTTATGTAAATATATAACGTTTTATTATGTAAACATAAGGAAAAAAGTAAATTTGGCAGAACATGCTTCCACACCGTTAAGATATTCTCTTTCTTCGTTTATTTAAATTTCTTTTGATTGTTCAAAATTTAACGAAAAAAAGATAATTTGTTTATAATTTCGGATAATAGAGGCAATTTAAATCAGTGCAAAAAAATGTTTGTTTTCCATTTTATTGAAGCTGCCGGTTAATCGAATGACGGGTAATCAAGGCCATACTGTAAATAAAAAAAAGACATGCAACCAAAAATCATCGTATGAACGCAAAGAGATTTTGGAAGTTGCTTTAAAAGGGAATCAAGATAAAACGACGTCGTAAAAGCCCTCATGTGAATTGAGTGTATAGCTATTTAAAATTGAGTGCTTTTTCAAGAAGTGCTACCAAGTTAAATTATTTTTAGATCCTAAGTCCCAATTTACACTAGGGACATTTCTTGCCGGACATATTTTGAATTCTCTTTTAATCTTACCCGAAGCGTTTACATATGAAACATTAGAAGTCAGACAGAAATTAATACTTGTGTGTAAACTACGAAAAGTAAGAAAGAGAAATGAAAAAATGTCCAGTACAGATAGTCATGTACTACACACTCTACCTTTTCAACCCCTCGCCATCAAACTTCGTCTGTCCGGCAAGAAATTTCCCTGGTGTAAATTGGGACTAACATAATGAACATCAGCGTTGCCAGAAAAATGATTTTATCATATTTTTGATAATTTTTTTTACCAAAATATAATTTTCCTCAAATAGAAAATCATTTGAGAAGAACTTATGAGCTGTTTCCAAAGACTAAAAAACTGAGCGTTTTTCATATAAATTTTACAATACAATACGCCTGTCACTTAAAAACAGCACATTAGAAACGAGAAAATTTTACTTTAAGTATGTTTGTTCAAGCAACACAATTTTTCTACAGTTTTTAAAAGCAGTAACTTTTTAAAACCATAAAGTTTTGTATAACCTTATTTATTGCTTTTACACACATTACATTTTTGTCTTCTGTGTCTAGCATATACAAAAATGCTAATGACCATACAAAATACAGGGTGGCGCATAAGCATCCTAATGATATATTTAAAGAATACAGTAGTTGTGGTTACCTGCTCAAAAGTGCAGCTAAAGTAAAATGTTTGATAAAAGTAGAATAAAAAAATTTTTTTATTACTACATAAATTTATATATTATTAAAATTTTATTTCAACCGAGCTAGCATTTTAAATCGTATAGGAGTCTACTGGGAATCTCACAAAGAGTGTTTTTGATCGTCGACAAGCTCATTTTTTGATTGTAGACAATTCCTCGCACGGGAGAAACTGTTACACGTGCTGATTCCTATGAGAGATTCTACCATAACGCAGCGAAAAACGCTTATATTAATCGTAAAGGGAATCGTTTATGATGTATGTATGTAGAGATTATCTAACGAGTCTTTCAAAAAGCATGCCAAGAGTGGTTTAAGACTCATGTAGGTATTATTTTACAACTCGTGAAATGCTCAGCCGTATGACTGAGCTACCTTAATAAGGGCATCAAGCGTATTTTTCATGCTAAAACTTCTAATTTTAATACAATTTATATAAAACAAACCTTAAGGTCGCGAAATTAACACCATCCTGTCGGAAAATCCTTTTTTACAGATCCTTAGGCCGGTTTGTTTTTTGAAAATTGAATTGGCAATAGCATTTTCATACTTCAAAAAACGGTCTTATTTAGGTAGCTCAGTAACTGTTATACGACTCTTACAGAGAGTCCCAAAAGGTTCATTCCAAGATTTAAAGACGAGCGTGTCAAAAAATAAATAATAAATTACAATAAGATTTAGATGTTTTTGTTTTGTTACTCGTCAGATAATCATCAGAAGATTATTTTAGGAGTTGTATATTAAACATAATTGTCTAACAAACAGCCTATGCTGGCTGGAAAATAACAGATCATTTTATACATGTATGTATGTTTATTTAATATGAGACAAAAACAATGAGAATTCACAAAGAACATAAAAATGTATGGAAAAAATTGGATATTTATGTGAAAAATTTGCTACCAAATATTTTTATGTGTGCAGCTAACTTTGATGTTTTGTATGAAAATATTTTAAAGCTGCCCAAAAATATGAAAAATGTGCAGGTATACAAAATGCACGTAAAAAAGGATTTTGAAGAATAATTCCAGAAAATATGTATTTTGGGCAGTTAAGTCAAAGTGCAGCTAACTTTGATTTTTTGTATGAAAATAATTTTAAAATACTAAAAATTTTGTGCATTTATCTTAAATGTGCAGGTATAGAAAGTTCACTTAAAAAAGGAATTTGCATGGAAATATAAAGAATAATTCCAAAAATTAATAATTTTGTGCAGTTAGGTCAAAAGTGCACGTAAACAAAAGGCAGTTAAGTCAAAACTACTGTAACTTTTTTTCTGATTTTCTCAAACGTCAGCATTTATTAAAATTTAGATTTAAGCTGAAGGTAGGTAGGTAGAAAGGCCGGTGTGAAGTTTCCTTCACACCTTCACCCAGAGACCAATATGGTCCATTGTGACGCCTTAAATAGAGATAGCTAAGAAGGTATAAAGTAGGTGAAGTAAGCAGCAAAAGCATAAGACAGATCCGAAAGATAGGTAGAAAAGAAAGGAAAGAAAAGAAGGTAAAGGACCAACCCCGAGAGAAATCCCACTTAAACCAAATCCGCCCTACGTGCGGTTAGCACCCAGTCTCCGCTCGCGCAGCCAGGCCATCCCCATTACGAATCCTATCAGATTCTCGAGTCCGCAACCCGAGACATCCCCTAATTCGCCCAGGAATCTACTGCGCAGCCACGTCAACCTGCTACACTGCAACCTGGGACAGTGGCACAGAAAGTGGTCAACTGACTCCAAGTCCTCAGGGTCCTCGCACAACCTGCATATATCCGACAAGTCGGATCCCATCCTCACCGCCATCCTGCCTATCATACAGTGGCCCGTGATAATTCCTATCATGGTCCTAACGCAGACCCTGCTCCTGCCCAACAGCGACACCGAATCGGACTTCCTAAGCACCGGCCACAGTGTCCGTGATACCCGACACTCCGTTCGGCTCCCCCAGGCCCGGTTGGTCACGCTCAGTATCCATTCCCTAATTCTACCAAAATAGAAGCCCAATGGCTTCTCTGCTCTGTCTTGCCAACTCATCAGCAATCTCATTGCCGCAATGACCCGGCACCCAGCATAACCTTAGCAGATACTCCCCTAAGGCTCCCCTCAGAGCCCTCCTACACTCATCAACTAGCCTGGAGTTCACATAACAGCCCCTTACGGCCATAAGAGCCGCCTGACTGACCACATATATAGTGACCTCCGAGCCCCTGTCAATGTTGTCCCTCATCAGTTCCACGGCCCTCCAGACCCCCAGAACCTCCGCTTGAAAAACACTGCAGTCGTCAGGAAGCCTATATGACCTTCTTATGTTCAGATCCTCAATGTAGACCCCTGCACCCGTGCCCCTCATCTTCGAGCCATCAGTGAAAATAGCAAATCCACCAAATAATCTGCCCCTTCCCGACCAGCTCTCCCTAGAGGGCATTATCACCTCTGGCAACCGACCAAAATCCAAACTGGTGCTAGCATAATCAGTGGATCCCGGCGGTCCCAGGCAATAGCCACCAGCCTTAATCTCACCCAGGATCCGTGAGTGACCCTGAGTCTCATTCCTCGTAAGTCCTAACTCCCTCAGTCTAAGAATGCTCCTGGCCGCCATTCCCATCACATACTGCTCAATGGGCAGAATATGTAGAATGACATCCAGGGCAGCCTGAGGAGTACTTCTCAAGGCACCTGTCATGCCAATTGAAGCACACCTCTGAGCCTTAAAAAAAAAGGTTCCTACGACTTGCCAATCTCAATGACTCCCACCAAACACAGCATCCATACGTAAGAATGGGTCTAACCACCGAAGTGTACAGCCATCCCACCACTGACGGCCGGAGTCCCCAGCTCCTACCTATCGATGATCTGCAAGCATAGTAAGCATTAAGACCCCTTTTGAGTCTCTCCTGAGTATTCCTACCCCATGACAGCTTGCTGTCCAGAAAAACCCCCAGATACTTAGCACTATCAGATAGTCCAAGCTCCACTCCTCCCAGTTCCGGCAGTCTAAACTCCTCCACCTTGTACCTCCTAGTGAAAAGAACCAACTCCGGATTTACTCCCAGTCCCTTGTCACTTGCCCATGCCGCCAGTTCGCCCAGCGCCCCTTGCATGAGGTCGCTAATTGTCGGCAGAAACTTGCCCGACACCAATATCACCACATCATCCGCGTAGGCTACGACCTTCTGACCCATTCTGTCAAAACGTCTCAGAACGACATTGACGGCCAAGAGCCACAATAAGGGAGAGAGAACTCCTCCCTGTGGGGTCCCTCTAGTCACCGATTTCCTTAAGCGCTCGTTTCCCCAGTCCGAGTGAATAACTCTGCTGCTAAGCATCATAGTTATCCACTCGACCAAGAACAACGGAACCCTTAGGTCAATCAGTGCCTGCCTTATGGCCTCTATCCTCAAATTGTTAAAGGCGCCCTCTATGTCAAGGAATGCCGCCAGGGTGTATTCCCTGGTTCGCAAACCCCGCTCCACATAACCAACCACATCATGCAACGCACTCTCAACAGATCTACCTTTAAGGTAGGCGTGTTGAGCTCCGCTGACGATGCCGGCGTCAATCTTCGTCCTCAGATGTAGATCAATCAGTCTTTCCAACGTCTTCAAGAGAAAAGACGACAAGCTGATTGGTCTAAAATCCTTGGGTTTAGAGTGACCGGTTCTACCCGCCTTGGGAATAAAAACTACCCTAACCTCCCTCCACCTCCTAGGAATGTACCCGTTCAGCACACATACCCTAAACAGTTCCACCAACAACAGGAGTGATGATTTCCCGATATTCTGTAACATCGCCGGAAATATACCATCTGGCCCCGCCGATTTGTAGGACCCAAAGGTATTTACCGCCCTTGTTACCTTATCCAAGGTAATCATGTCCCCCACCGTCTCCCTTTCCTCACCGCCTGAGCCCGAACCAGAGAAGGGGTCACCACATACAGCCTGTTCCCCCGACCCAGGATCCACACACCCCGGAAAGTGAGTCTCCATAAGCAGACAGAGAGATTCAGAGCCAGATTCCGTCCATGAGCCGTCCGATCTCTGAATAAATCCAGGGACTACAGGGTCCTTAGATAAAATTCTTCTGAACCTAGACATCTCATTCACAGATTCAACTGACTCGCTAAACTTAATCCACGAGTCCCTTTTCGCCCTTCTAATATCTCCCTTATACCTCCCGTAACTCAACTTGAAGTTACTCCAATCCTCATCCCTGCGCGTATACTTCGCCCTATTGAACAGCCTTCTGACGGTGGACCTTTGAGTTTTCAACTCGTCTGTCCACCATCTTGGCTGTGTACGCCTGCCCGGAAAATTTAACGGACAGGATCGCTCATAGCTACTGGTCAATACCCCCGTGAAGGTGTTTACCAGTTGCTCCACACCGGCCGGAGTCGACCCCCAGTTCCGTGTAACCCTAAGGTTCCGTTGCACTAGTCCCGAAAACGAATCCCAATCCGTCCTTCTCGGATTCCTATATGGACACCTTTTCGATCTCTCAAACATTAGACTAAAGGACAGACGACTATGATCAGAGAAGGAAAAATCCAAAGCCACCCTCCAGTCCTCTACTAATTCCCTACAGTTCGTCAATGTTATATCTATCACTGCCTCTCTATCCCTAGTTCTGAACGTTGGCGTATTCCCCCTGTTACAGATAAAAAGATTGCTGGCAACAATAAAATCAAACATAGACTCTACCCCATTGGGAATGGTGTGCATTGGCGTCACATCCTAGTACCAGCCTCGAGCCGCTTCTGCCCGAGTGCTCCACCAACTCTCGCACATTTTTCCCCAGGTGGATCGGCAGCTTCATATGGCAAGTATGCCGATGCCAGTGCCAGGACCGTTTTGTCCTTGGCTTCCCCTGTCACAACCGTGAGGTCTCCATTACTGAAAGAATGAGAAATCATAAATTTATGTTCAGTTCTCGCCAGTATACAAGTCCGTACCTTCTCATCAGAGCGGGGTACGAACAAGGTATACCCCGTGATCTTTAATCCAACTACCCGGTTTTTGTTAATCCAGGGCTCTTGGATTAAAGCCACGTCCACATTGTTGTCAATGAGGTGGGTTACTAATTCGGTTGAGGCCGCTTCACAGTGGTGCAAGTTTATCTGCACCACTCTCAGCCTCTTAGGGTTTATCATTTTTAGGAAACCTAAATCTGATAGACCCTAACCCGAATACAGCAACCCCTCCCATTGACTTCAGTTTTTTCAGAGATTCCCGGTCTACTGCGAACCTGAAATCTCTTCCTTGGTTCTCCTTACAACCCAGTGAAGCTATCATCTTCCACTGGCCTGTAAAGAGCCCATTGTTCTGATTGGCCAGTAACCCCAGTATGACCTCCACCGGTTTTATAGGTGGAGGAATCCATACAGTGACTACCGGCCTTAATGGCAACTCAGACGCGAGTATGACGTCCAATCTGGCTTCAGGATAAGCGCTGCCACACCTGCCGATTGCAGCCTTTAAAAACTCAAAGGTTTTTTGATTGCCGCAACTGACAGTTTTGACACCTCTTATCCAGTCAGACCCTTTGAACGATACTTCGTCCGGCCTTCCTTTGACGCTAAAGATTTCGTCGAGTAGTTTGTTTTCTAGCACCTGCCATTTCTCGACACTGATCCTTCCATCGGGATCCATACGATCAATGACAGCTGCTAGAATACCGTCCTTACCTGACGACTCCCTTAGCTTCTTTGACGTAGAGGGTTGTTCCTCTCTGGAACCAGCCCTCTTGTTGATCTCCTTTCGGGGATCCTTCCTTTTGGCCGCTGGGGATTTCTGGTCATCACCAGACCTAACTCTCTTAAATACCCCCTTTTTGGGGGCCTTAGCAGAGCTCTGTCGGTGATCACCCGATTTCCCTGCAGATGTTGGCTGGTATTTCTCAGTAATCCCCTTTGTGACCTCCCTTAGGGGGGGACTGTCGGAGATTATCAAGACTTTACCAGTCCTCATCGCGCAGCTAGTAGAGGGTGGTACATCATCAGGCTTGGTTCCCTTATCCGTGACCGTACTGTCTCGGTTTAGAGAACCAGGTGTTGATTCTGTACCCCCTTTCTTACTTCCCGTTGCATTATTGGAGGATACATCAGCAGGGGTTACTGAGGGTTCGTTGTCCATACTGACATTTGAGCCCTCAGCAGCCCTTGCTGTGTATCCCGCAGGATAGGGAATGCCTAGGATATCACCGACAGATCCGTGGATTCGTTCGAATCTGGCAACGTTCTTTCGGTGCTTCCTCAGCAAGTGCCTATCCCGCCCATCCTGTAGTGAGAAGTCTTTCTTAGCTATCTTTTCTAGAAAGGCTAAGGAGGCCCTTACACCACTCTTGGCTTTTTCAAGACTCGTTCGGCCTTCTGATGCGACCTGTTCTGTCGCATCCTGCCGAACAATGGGTTTTTATCCACCCACTACTCCGCTCCCTATCTCGAGTGTGACCTCAGGAGCCGATGGCCCGGCCCTATGGTCCTGATCATGAGCTGAAATCATTGTAATTTCATGCTCATCATCAGAACCCAGAGCTAGACCATCGAGTCTTTCCGAGACCCCTGTTCGAGACGGGGAACCGACTGGGGGGTCGTTCGTCCCGCTTGTCTCTGTCAGTTCTGTCAATAACTGACCTTCTTGCTCAAGAATATCTCTGTAGATACTCAGCCAAATGGCGTCTGGATCTGACACCGAAACTGCCGAGTTGTCAGAGATATTCCCTGCATCGACTCTTAGAGTCGCGTCCTTGGTTTTTTTTTGTAAATTTGTCCAGTTTTTTGGTCCCACGAGTAAGCCGTAAAGAAAAGGACCGTCTCGCGCAGTGACGGCTTGCACGGACTAGGCCAAGTTACAACTGACCCTTGCCATCGGCGCCAGAGGGAAGCTGTTCGCGACCGGTTTCTTTAACCACTAACCAGCCATTCAGGTCCTCGGCACTGCTATCAACCACCTTGACCTTAAAAGTGGGGGATTTAAGCTGAAAATATGTTCACATTATGTTTTGAAGATTATATCTTTAAAATGGTGGCCATTAATTGCTTCGACCTGATGTGCATTTCCAATAACTTTTTTTAATTTCATTTGGATAGTTCTTAACTTATTGACAAGCACCTTACCCTTAAGGTAACTCCAAAGAAAATATCGGGAGCTGTTAAATTAAGCGAAAGCGGAACTTAAGCGACTCAATAATTCGCCAATTTCAATAAATGAACGATTTGAGACACAAATGTCAAATATTTCAAGGACAATATATTGAAAAATTTGCTTAATAAGCTACTTAACATGCCTCTGCATTCCGAAAGTGTTGCAGACACGGTCACCTCAACACCTAGTAAAAGTTTTGATAAGTCTACCAGAACTAACTTTGGAGTGTTTGTGAAAATATTATAAGAAAGAAGAAGTCTCAAGATACCTTAGATTTTCTAGAGATGCATTTTCGCTTGTTTACTAACGGAATGAATTGTTATACCCAAAATTTAAGAACATGGCGCAGAAATCAGTTCTGTTGCATCTGAGATATGTTATACCATAGAGGAGAAAATCCTTGCGCCCGGCCGAAGGCCGGCTATAGTTAGCGAAGCCGGTGTTTGTTATACCATAGAAGAGAAAATCCTTGCGCCCGGCCGAAGGCCTGCTATGCATAGAAGCTTTAGTTAGCATGAAGTTCTTGTTTGCGACATTGGTGTTTGTTATTTTATAAAATTTGTAAAACACACAGTCAACTGTTATTAATTACGGACCAAAATTTAACGAAATTTGAGTGTTATTTCAACGTACGTACCAAATATTATTATAACAGCATTATATGTTACGGTTTTAGGCGTACTAAACTATTTTCCGAGAGTAGTCTTTTTTATGGGACCTATGGTAAATTATGGACCGATCTTAATGAAATTTGAAAGTGTGTATTCTAGTTCTATAAAACTGTGAAATCAAATATTATTACAATAGCGTTATTAATTACGGTTTTAGTCGATCTACATTGTTTTCCGAGATTAGGCTTTATATGTGGTCAATGGTAAATTAAGGACCAAACTTAATGAAATTTGAGAGTGTGTACTCTAGTCCTATAAAACTGTGACATACCAAATATTATTACAATAGCGTTATGAATTACGTTTTTAGGCGTTCTAAAATGTTTCCGAGTGGGCTCTATATGGGGCCTATGGTAAATTATGGACTGACATTTTTAAAATATAAAAGTATGACTTCTAGTCGTATAAAACGAGTCTGTGCAAAATTTATATACTTATTTAGTTTGTTAGTTTTTTAAATATAAACTGTTGGGGCGTTAAATGAACATTTGGGTTCATAACTCTTTTTCCTAATGAACCGATTGTGTTGGATTTCAAACCTAACTGCTTAAGGCTAGATTACACTATTATACTTTGTATTAATACATGTCAAAAACTCAAGTAATATGACAAAGTGTGATACATAGTGTGAATGCAATGTGTCACGAAAATGACAAGTATTATGAACAAAGTTTGACATCCCATACGTTGTTTTCCAAATAGCAACGTGCAGCTATGTTCTAGAAATTGATTCTGACTGAAATTAAAATAGCAAAACGACTGTGTTTTAAACAGTATAGTCAAATAAAGCTCTCTTGTTATATAAAAGATTATAACCACGGACCGAAAAAAAACAATTATGTATATTGAAAATGGTGGTCATTAATTGCTTCGACCTGATGTGCATTTCCAATAACTTTTTTTAATTTCATTTGGATAGTTCTTAACTTATTGACAAGCACCTTACCCTTAAGGTAACTCCAAAGAAAATATCGGGAGCTGTTAAATTAAGCGAAAGCGGAACTTAAGCGACTCAATAATTCGCCAATTTCAATAAATGAACGATTTGAGACACAAATGTCAAATATTTCAAGGACAATATATTGAAAAATTTGCTTAATAAGCTACTTAACATGCCTCTGCATTCCGAAAGTGTTGCAGACACGGTCACCTCAACACCTAGTAAAAGTTTTGATAAGTCTACCAGAACTAACTTTGGAGTGTTTGTGAAAATATTATAAGAAAGAAGAAGTCTCAAGATACCTTAGATTTTCTAGAGATGCATTTTCGCTTGTTTACTAACGGAATGAATTGTTATACCCAAAATTTAAGAACATGGCGCAGAAATCAGTTCTGTTGCATCTGAGATATGTTATACCATAGAGGAGAAAATCCTTGCGCCCGGCCAAAGGCCGGCTATAGTTAGCGAAGCCGGTGTTTGTTATACCATAGAAGAGAAAATCCTTGCGCCCGGCCGAAGGCCTGCTATGCATAGAAGCTTTAGTTAGCATGAAGTTCTTGTTTGCGACATTGGTGTTTGTTATTTTATAAAATTTGTAAAACACACAGTCAACTGTTATTAATTACGGACCAAAATTTAACGAAATTTGAGTGTTATTTCAACGTACGTACCAAATATTATTATAACAGCATTATATGTTACGGTTTTAGGCGTACTAAACTATTTTCCGAGAGTAGTCTTTTTTATGGGACCTATGGTAAATTATGGACCGATCTTAATGAAATTTGAAAGTGTGTATTCTAGTTCTATAAAACTGTGAAATCAAATATTATTACAATAGCGTTATTAATTACGGTTTTAGTCGATCTACATTGTTTTCCGAGATTAGGCTTTATATGTGGTCAATGGTAAATTAAGGACCAAACTTAATGAAATTTGAGAGTGTGTACTCTAGTCCTATAAAACTGTGACATACCAAATATTATTACAATAGCGTTATGAATTACGTTTTTAGGCGTTCTAAAATGTTTCCGAGTGGGCTCTATATGGGGCCTATGGTAAATTATGGACTGACATTTTTAAAATATAAAAGTATGACTTCTAGTCGTATAAAACGAGTCTGTGCAAAATTTATATACTTATTTAGTTTGTTAGTTTTTTAAATATAAACTGTTGGGGCGTTAAATGAACATTTGGGTTCATAACTCTTTTTCCTAATGAACCGATTGTGTTGGATTTCAAACCTAACTGCTTAAGGCTAGATTACACTATTATACTTTGTATTAATACATGTCAAAAACTCAAGTAATATGACAAAGTGTGATACATAGTGTGAATGCAATGTGTCACGAAAATGACAAGTATTATGAACAAAGTTTGACATCCCATACGTTGTTTTCCAAATAGCAACGTGCAGCTATGTTCTAGAAATTGATTCTGACTGAAATTAAAATAGCAAAACGACTGTGTTTTAAACAGTATAGTCAAATAAAGCTCTCTTGTTATATAAAAGATTATAACCACGTACCGAAAAAAAACAATTATGTATATTGAAATTTTAAAACAAAAAAAGCATATATCGTCACCTAAAAGACGAAATAACCTATCTGCAGTTTTCAAAAGTTTACAGTAGAGGGAAAAAACGTAATAAAATTGGAACTATTAACGATATTGAAACGAAAATTACACATTTTGATTAAAATGAAACCAGTAATATATATCGGTTAAGAAAATTTTGGTTTTTCTAATCACAGCTTATGTTATGACACTTAGGTTTTTTGGAATTGTAAAAATCTGAAACCAAATAACCTATCTGCAGTGCTAATTAGTATGAATAAATAAAAATTTCTTTATACACATGAATATCATATACATAAAATAATTACAGTAGTAGTTTCTTTTACTGGTTTAAGCAAAAACAAGTACTTATGGTGTTTTCTTTTCTACAAAAAATGTGACATTTTATTTAAAAAAATGCAGTTTGGAGTCTGTTCCCGAAAAGGGTGGCTTGTTTTATTCTAAAAAACTCACCCTTTTTTGGAAGCAAAATTTTTATGAAACAGACACCAAATTGCATTTTTTTAAATAAAATGTCACACTTTTTTGTAGAAAAGAAAACACCATTAATGGTTGATTAAATTACACTATGCAACAAAATTAAATTTTTATCGTAATTTTTGATGATTTATTTTTCTCTTTTTTTTTTGCGTAACGGTCCTCTAGGTACAAAAGCTTTGTCATTTGTAATATTACATGTTCAAAATTTTGCACACATATGCGTTATGATATAGGGAATAAAAATCCATAAGAAACTCAATTTTGAAATTTTTGCAGATAGGTTATTAGGTCTTTAAGATGACGATATATGTATGTAAAAAAAAGTAAATCCTGAACTTGTCTATGATAAAATATATGGTTTTTCAAATTTTTATTTTTTCGATCAAAATTAATAGTTAATATTGGATTTTAATTTTTTCGAGCAAAAATAAAAGTTATTCTCTAAAGAAATGTAGGTGTTATAATAATTTAGTTGACTTTAAATGTTTTTTTAATGCGTGATCATCATTGAAAGTTCTTATGTACATTAAAATAAATATTTAAAGTCAACTAAGTTATTATAACACCTACATACATTTCTTTAGAGAATAAAAATTAAAATCCAATAAAAACTATTAATTTTGATCGAAAAAATAAAAATTAAAAATAACTGTTATTTTTGATCAAAAAAATAAGAGTTAAGAAATAACTGTTAATTTTGATCAAAAAAACAAAAATCAAAAAATAATTGTTATTTTTTTCAAAAAAATAAAAAACAGGAGGTATTTGTCATTGTTGTACAAAATTATTTTTTAATTTAGACTAAACAGAAAAAAATTTTTTGTTCAGTTAATTTACAAGTCTTAGAATCACTTCTGCAGTCCTAAATTTGGCCCCAGGGCCAAAAATGTAAAATGAGTGAATTGGCTAGAAATAGTTTTTTGAAAACTTTGTTCTACAAAAAACTAGCGCCCAAAATGAAATGTATGTCAAATTGTAGCTAAGGTGGCCCGCTACAACGCCCAGTTCACAGAAGTCCTAAATTTGCACCCAGACCCAAAAAAGTAAAATGAGTGAATTGGCTAGAAATACTTTTTTGAAAACTTTGTTCTACAAAAAACTAGCGCCCAATATGAAATGTATGTCAAATTGTAGCTAAGGTGGCCCGCTACAACGCCCAATTCACAGAAGTTTGTCAGAAGTCCTAAATTTGGACCCAGGACTAAAAAAGTAAAATGAGTGAATTGGCTAGAAATACTTTTTTGAAAACTTTGTTCTACAAAAAACTAGCGCCCAAAATGAAATGTATGTCAAATTGTAGCTAAGGTGGCCCGCTACAACGTCCAATTCACAGAAGTTAGTGAGAAGTCCTAAATTTGGACCCAGGACCTAAAAAGTAAAATGAGTGAATTGACTAGAAATACTTTTTTGAAAACTTTGTTCTACAAAAAACTAGCGCCCAAAATTAAATGTATGTCAAATTGTAACTAAGGTGGCCCGCTACAACGCCCAGTTCACAGAAGTTAGTCAGAAGTCCTAAATTTGGCCCCAGGGCCAAATAAGTAAAATGAGTGAAGTTCAATAGAAATTTATGAGTGAAGTTTAATAGAAATTTATTTTTTTTTAAACTTAAAATATATATTTTTAAGGAATCCAACGCAAACATTTGTAAACTAATTTAAATATATTAGTTTTTCTAATAGTTTGTCGCAATATTTTAATTATATATTATTTTATAAATAACATTTCCGGTTTTACTTTGTTATCTTGTTAAAAGCCGAAATACTCTCCCATACACCGAAAACAAGAAGAAGATATTATTCTCTATAAAATGGCTAAAGTTGCCATATCTATTCACAATATTTCGCTATTTTAACTTGGCCGCACCTAAGTTTAGTTCTGCTCGGCCAGTAGCCCGTTTCTGTATTTCTCACATCGTAAAACTTTTCGCATGAAACGTGTGAATTGCAACAAAAATAGTGTGAAATGAAACAAAAAATGGGTTTTCTCACACAAGTGTTTCTGTATCTTTTTTTTGCAAGAATTATCTGTCATTTAAATAATTGGAAGGATGCGAGAAAAAGTGTTTCTATAACAATATTTTGCGAAAAGTTTCTTTCAACAACTGTCAAAATAGGCCACATTTGAAATTGGTGGCGAGAAAAAAAAACAAAAAATATGTTTATATACTATTTTTTTAAAACAAATAAAAAAATAGAAGGACTATAAATGATGAATACATAATTTATATGATGAAAATAAACAAAAAACAATTGTTATATTTTGTTATATTAAATTTTTTTAGCCTTTTCTTGTTTTGGTTTTAATCAGTGCTGCCAGATAAATTTGTGTCAAAATCGTCAAGTTCCTGAGAAAAAAATAAAAAATATCGTCTTTTTTGTTTTAAGAATCGTGCAATTTAAAATCAATTTTAAACAAATTTGTTTCGACTTTTATTATAAAATAATCAACCAAAAACATAGTTAAAGTTCATGGGTATTTAATAATTTCATTAAATTTATATATTTATTTTGTTAAGCTGGAGGATTATTTTTTAAAAAATTATTTACTTTCTTTAATCCGATAACAATTTAAAATTGTTATTTTTCCCTGGAGAAGTTACACAAAGGCATGAGAAAATATCATTTTAAACAAAAAATAAAATAAAAATTTTTACAAAAGCAAAAAGAAACCAAGCTTAATAAAATAAACATACATCCTTTTTTAAAATAGATATATACATATTTACAAAAACCGAGATCAAAATGGAACATTTTTAAATTAAATCAGCTTTGATAACAGTATTATAAATATTCTGGGTTTTTATGGAATTGATAGTGCAACGTTGTTTTATATTTATATCGTATGTAGTCCGAAATAGTATATTATTGAAATTTAACTATATCAGTACTGAAATTCTGTAACTTTTTAACGACAAAAAATTGTCGTTAAATAGTCAAAATTCGTTAGCTAACGAAAGTTGTCGTTAAGAGCTATTCTGTAATGAAATTTTAACAATTTTTATCGGCAAAAAATGTCGGTAGCTAACGACACAAAAAAAGTTCTTGTTAAATAATAACGACAACAAATGTACTGTTAAAAGATTAAAAATATAGAGTAAAGTAGCCAATTTTTAACACAAAAAAAGTAAGAAAGTATAATCGATCAAGTCCGACTCTACATTGCAGTATTTGGGCGATCATGTTTCCGCCAAAGAGTATGTTGTGAGGTTAATATTGACATAAGACATTTTTGTGCCAAATATTATCTAAGTATCTATGTACTACCATTATTAGTGTATTCGTATGGAAGCTGTGGTCAAAAATATGGACCGATTCTAAAAAAATTTGTTCTGGTGATTTATGTAGGTTGCGACAAAATATTTTTGGATCTTATTCAACTCAAATGTTTATAAAACAAGATGGCTATTAATAGGCACAAACCCCTATTCCGGAAAGAAGTTTTCATGTGGGCTATTAAAATTAAATACCTGCTTCTCACCATTATAAAATGGCTTCGACCTTGTGACAATAAACGCATATGTGCCAAATTTTATAAAATTATTTTAAAAATTGCGACCTGTAATTTGCGAACAAGGTTATCTTGGACAGACATCCTGATAGAAGGACGGGCTTCGTTTAATGGATTCTGATATTGATTCTGAGTCAATCGGTATACTAAAAGGCAGGCCTAGAACCTTTATTTAAATGTGTTACATACAATCGTACAAACACATAATATCCTCTTTACATACAGTAGTGTAGGTATAAAAATTAAGAGCTGAATGTTGAGCTAGAGTGGATCAGTTACCTAAAAATGTTTCCCTATGTATAAAAAGATTTAAAACCAACATATTTGTTTAGAAATATAATCAATATTTAAACGTTTTCATTCATGTTTTGTTCAAATAAATGCAATAAAGCAAATTTATTTTGTTTTTTTTATTAATTTTAAAAAGTTTTCACTTTGACGTTCTTATATTTTTACCGATATTTGTCGTCAATATTTCTTAACAAAAAAATATTTGTTTTTTTAAAATACAGAATAACAAATTCGTTAAAGTAACCGAGATTTCTCGTTAATAAACGATATCGGTAGTTAAATTCAAAAAGTTACAGAATTGAGGTACAGTTTACAAATGGCTGAGATATAAATCTTTAATTTACCTATTCCTATAATCTTTTGCTTTTTTACCTGAAATAGACTCAGTAGAATACCTGGTAGTTAAAATTAAAAAAATCGGTTCATAAATAAACGGGTTAAAGACCCCGTAAAATCTTCGCCTACAAAATAATATGTTAAGTAATCAGAAACACATAAAAAAAACTAATGAATTTTACAAGGGTTGTGCCAAAATGAACAAATTCAAAAGTAAGTCATTTTTTTTTATCTAAATACATCCAGAAAAAAGTAGTTATCGAAGTTCTTATGGAAGAAAGCTACTAAATAACGAGTGAAAGAAGCTATCCATTTTGAAAAAGTTTTTACTGGGAGACAAACAAATTTCTTTCTTGCCGGAATAATGGTTTTGGCACAAAAGTGTACTTATAAGATAAGAATGTCAAATATCAATCATATTTTGTATATATATATAAGAAGTATTAAATGTTCAAAATAAGCCAAGTCGGTCCATTACTTTCCCTCGAAAGTTTGCTTTTGCCGATACATTTTTTAGGGAAGAGACAAACAATTTCGAGGACAATTTTCACAATACGGATAAATATAAAAATTTAACCCTTGTTTCTAAAGATATCATTTTTTCTAATAAACAAACATATACAAATATTTACAATTATCTTATTTCGAAGACTAAGTGTAAAACGCAACGCCAACAATTTCATTAAAAGCAAAAACAAAATCAAAAATATTTTATAAATTTGTTGTTGCTTTCTACAGACATTAATATTATGTTTTTTTTCAATGTTCAACGCCACAAAAAAGAAGTGTTTGAAATTTAAAAATTCAAGATGAATTTCTATAGAAAATAACAACAAAATTATAAAATATTTTTGATTTTGTTTTTGCTTTTGCTTTCGTCACTTTTTTAGCAAAAATCATCAAAACGTCACTTTGTTAATATCGGAACAAAAAATCGTCAAGATGACGATAACTCGTCAAATCTGGCAGCCCTGTTTTTATTATATTTATTTCTTTTGTTGACGTTTCGCTTTTATTTGACTGGAAATATTCCATTATAAACAGAATTTGTTGTGTCTGTTTTCGCATTAAAATATAGAAACACTTTTATCTCATAAATCGAGAAACGATGGAATTTTTTGTTTCACACTTCTTGTAAGAAATTTTACGGTGCGAGAAATACAGAAACGCTCTCTTTCTTTTGATTGAAACAAGATTTACTTTGTTAACTACTTTGTTATGTTCACGGAGATACTACTTTGTTATGTTCACGGAGATATTTACTTTGTTAACTACTTTGTTATCTCCTCGTCCACAGTTATTTCAAATTCGCCTTGGTTCGAACTGTCAAAATCGGATGGCGTTTCGACCAGCGTTGCCATTTTGGTGCCTTTCGGGTATTTTTTGGTGCTTTTTTGCTCATGCAATACCCGAAATTTTGTTAAACACCCGTTTTTGAAAAGCGGGTATTTATAGTGCTTTTAACAATTTCTCACAGTGCTTTTTAGTGCCTTTAACAATATTTATATTTTTTGTACCATTTTTTAAAACTTCGATTATATTGAGGATGATTAAGATGAGATTTGCTATTTGGGGTACAATTTTGGGAAGGCCTGTAAAGATTTTAAGGTTTCAAATGATAAAAAAAAAACTGATAAAAGAAAGTTGCATTCGTTTTACCAAAAACTTTATTAACGAGGTTAGAGCTAGGCTTCCTAGCAATTTGGAAATTTTACAAAACGTTTACTTTTTTGCGTTGACAACATATTTTTTTTATTAAAATTTGGGCTGTCATTAAGTTTTATAAGGAATGGTCGGTCACTGCAAATTTTCGGTAATTGCAACAGGCCAGATTTTTTCTAACTACGAAAATCTAGCTCGCACTTTTTTACTGTTTTACGACCAATTCAAACCCAGCTGATGATGATCCAAATGATTTGGTTGATATAATTTTAATTGAAGGTAATCTATGTATATATAAATCGGCTAAGGCAAAACAGTTAAGAACACTTTCTCCTCCGTATGTCAACCGATTTGAACAAAATATACACCATTTAAGAGGTAGAAGTGCACAATGTATATTTTATTAAAATCTGTTCAATAATTTCAGAGTTATAAGCGTTCAAAATTGTAACTAACAAAAATGCAATATAAATAAATAAAAATTTATTTTCAATTATCAAATAATAAAAAATTAGGGTGATCGATTATTCGACATTTTTCAGAAACCGGTTTTCGATTATTTCGACTATAAAAATCAAACCAGGCAAAACAGTTAAGAACGCTTTCTTCCTTTGTTTGTCAACCGAACCTCTATGGGGTGAAAAAAGGGGAAATATGGGAAACTAAATTTCTTTTTTTTTACTTTTCTGTGCTTCATTTGATAATTGTTAAATTTTCTGTAATATAGAACTTAGAAACATTATATTATAGGTGTAGATCCTGAGTGAGTGATAACCTATAAGATAAAAAATGCTGGTATTTTTTGTTTTTCATCTGAAACTTTTTGAATTTCCGTTAATATTCGACCTATAAAGATAAAATTATACATTAAACTGGGTGAATAAGAACATGTAAGGGGAGCTTTTTGGTACTTTTTCGTTCTACATCTGGTACTTTGATTAATTTTCGTTAATATTAGACATAGAAACATTAAATTAAACGTGCAACGTCCTGAGTATATATATATATAATCGAGACTTTTTGATACTTTTTTGTTTTTCAATTGGTATTTTTTATACGGAACTTACAAAATTAAATTAACTCACGTAGAAGATAATATATGAACCGGAGGTTGGTCCCTCGCCAAATCGATCCACTTTGAAGGAAAAAAATAAATGCTCGAAACAAATAAATTCATATATCGTCATCTTAAAGGCCTAATAACCTATCTGCAAAAATTTCAAAATTGAGTTTTTTATGGATTTGTATTCCCTATAAACGCATATGTGTGCAAAATTTTGAACACGTAATATTACAAATGACAAAGTTTTTGTACCTAGAGGACCGTTACGCACAAAAAAAGAGAAAAATAAGTCATAAAAAATCACGATAAAAGTTTAATTTTGTTGCATAGTGTAATTTAAACAAACATTAAGTCCTTGTTTTTGCTTAAACCAGTAAAAGAAACTACTACTGTAATTATTTAATGTTTATAATATTCATGTGTATAAAGAAATTTTTATTTATTCATACTAATTAGTACTGCAGATAGGTTATTTGGTTTCAGAGTTTTACAATTCCAAAAAACCTAAGTTTCATAACAAAAGCTGTGATCAGAAAAGCAAAATTTTCCCAACCGATATATATTACTGGTTTCATTTTAATCAAAATGTGTAATTTTCGTTTCTATATCGTTAATAGTTCCAATTTTATTACGTTTTTTCCCTCTCCTGTAAACTTTTGAAAACTGCAGATAGGTTATTTCGTCTTTTAGGTGACGATATACTTAGATGAATTATGTTTTCTTCATATTTAAAAAAAAAAAAGTTATGGTCGAATTTTGACCATAAGGCGAACACTAGTAATAATAAATTTAAAAATGTTTATATACAAATGTAAATATATTTATTATTTAATCTTAAAAGAAAATGGTCCCCATCAACGCCATCGCCTTTTTTTAAATTTTGGAGGTATATAATATTCGGCAACGAGTTTTGTGTTAAATTAAATTTAAAAAATGGCTTAGTGCTTTTTTACCCTTTTTTTTGTTCAAAATAGTGCTTTTTAGTGCTTTTTTTAAATTTTAAAGTGCTTTTTGCTCTCAAAAAGTTGGCATCACTGGTTTCGACACAACCTGTAGTTGAATTCGCCTTAATCTAGCAGAAAATAAGCTAGAATTGTAACACTGCTGCGAGTAGCTGTCATAGAGAGCCGACCTCCTTATTTCATCACAATAAAAATATTTAAATTTGGCTGTTTTGTATAAAACCATTTATAAAGGTATTTTGTGAGATATACATAAGTTATCATCAGCACATTTAAAAGGTATACATAAGTATGTGCTAGTACTAACATGACATCAGTAATTGTTCGAGTGCTTTTTTTTGCGAAGACACGTGAATTATCTGGACTAAACGAAGCCACTTATCAATTAAATACTGAGAAAATAACTGCTGCCGATCTATTAAATCGAATTTGCAAAGATTTTAAGTTAGAAGTAATACGGGAAAGTTTGATACTATCAATTAACGAAAGTTATTGTGAAGATTTACTGACAGAACTTCTATTAAAAGAAGGGGACGAAATTGGTGTCATTCCACCAATAAGCGGCGGATAATTAATTATAAAACGATTAAAAGCAAAAAGGCTGCTAACATGAATCATTTGGTACTAACTCGAGAAGAATTAGATGTTAATGAGATAAGTAACATAGTGTCAGCGGAGTCTTGTGGGGCTATATCAATTTTTGTTGGTACGACTCGTGATTCATTTGAACAAAAAAAGGTATTAAAGTTTAATACCTTTTAATAATTAATAATACCTTTTAATAATTAAACCATTGTTTAAATACATGAATTTACTTTCAACACCTTATTTTCAGGTATTATCTCTGGAATATGAAGCTTACGAGCCAATGGCAGTAAAACAAATTCAACTTATTTGTGAAGAGCTAAGACGCCAATGGCCGGATATTGTAAATGTAGCAATTTGCCATCGTTTGGGCTTAGTTGGAACTAAAGAAGCCAGTGTCGTTATAGCTATTTCTTCGCCACATCGAAAAACATCATTGGATGCTGTCGCTACTGCAATTGAAGATCTTAAAAAGCGTGTACCAATTTGGAAAAAAGAAATTTATAAAAATAATGAATTCACTTGGAAAGAAAACAACGAATGTCAGTGGCTTAAAAATAATAATATTTAGAGAACTTAAAAAAATATCAACTCGGCATCAGATTAACAAAAATACATCTAAAAGTTAAAAAATATTAAATATATTTTTCCGCGCTTACAAACCAATCTAGCTTACGAGCAAAAGTAAAAGTTTTCGAAAAATTATTTTTGCCGAACGTGGGGGTTGCCTTTTTAAATTTTTCTTAAAATCTTTGCCATCTACATTCGGATCTTAAAATATGATATAACAATGTTTTTTGGTTCGAGAAGACGCAACGATTTGCTCTTAAAATCATTGACTTCAATAATTCCGTTCTTGTATTTATGCACCAGATCTATTTTTCACCATCCTAATATGAGACCCTAATGCCAAAAAATTAAAGCACGTAAAAAATCATTTAATTTTTTCTTATTATTACTTTATAGTGCAAATCCTTGTTGCCCTACCGAGTGCATCTTTATGGCATCTATAAATTATTAACCAATCTTAAAAAGCACGCCTCAGTATTATAATTAGTTGCGGTTTAGACCTGGGGCCTAATTACCGCATTCGATATCGAGTGAGCTATCGTATCGAGTAAACTATCTTTTTGTTCTGCATTCGATAGACACTGACGTATCGAATGAAAGCTAGAGAGTTGTAATGGCTTTGGTTACTCGATATCGAATGCTATCATCTCAAATTACGATACATTTTGGTATTATGACTCTCGATTTTGAATGAAATGTATCGTAATTTGAGATTATGGCATTCGATATCGAGTTACCAAAGCCATTACAACTCTCTAGTTTTCATTCGATACGTCGGTGTCTATCGAATGCAGAAAAAAAAGATAGTTTACTCGATATGATAGCTTACCCGATATCGAATGCGGTAATTAGGCCCCTGGATTCTAATCACCGCATACGATATGTAGCAAAATTGATCGAATTATTTTCGTATCATGACACTCGATGTCGAATGAAATGTATTGAACTTGAAAAAATAACTTTCTATATCAAGTAACTCGAGATTACATTTCTCGAGTTTTCAGTCGATACGGTAGTCTATCGTATGCAAAAAAATTCGATAGTTTATTAGATACGATAGTATCGAATGCGGTGATTAGACCCCTGTGGCAAACCGTGTTTTATTAAAACATTATTTTAACAAATTTGAATATAATATGATTCGTTATAGTTTCAGAAGTATTCAAATGATTTCAGGAGGTGAATTATAGATAAATCATAAAAAAAATGTAGAATGATTTTTGATATTAAAAAACTTTTATTAGACCATACAGCAGTGAAATTTATTTTACCGTTTTAAAGTGCTTTTCTCATATGGGTAATTATGTACCGATTATTACAAAATTGCTAAGCTTATATAAATCACTTCCCAGAGTGGAAACCGCATTGCAAAAATATTCTTTAATTTACTTTAATGACGTACATACATTAGGAGTAATGTAACTAGAAAAATCAAATTTTTTATAGAAATGGAACTTATTTTACGGGTAGTAATAAGTTTAACGTTGATTTCATTTTTAGTACCCTAAAAAAAGTTTGTTTTCAACCGAGTTGATATTCTTTACTTAAGCCATTATTAGTTGTTTAAAAAGTTATTTTTTACTTGATAACTCAATTATTAGTTCTTAACATATGCACATATAGCTATTATTATTCAGTTGTTTTCTGTTTTTTTTTTTACGGTTAATTGTTTTTATTAAGTTTTTTATTTTTAATAAAATCGTTTTAATAATGCAGTCACTTATGCAGTTTTTTTTACAAATGATTTTTTTAGCTAACGTTGGATGCAGTGATAAATTAAATCTTTTTAATGACAGTATGTGTGATATTGAGGATTCACATCCGCTGCCAATCCAATTGGTTCAAATTTCTGCCTCTGAAGATGAAATAAAAAGACGAATTCAATGTTTTGTTGAGAAGAAAAGAGACGAGATAGATTTATGTAATATTATGGATTTTACTGATGTCAAAAATCGAGCACAAACTAATGAGCATCAAGCAAATACAACCCGCGAAGAAAGTAATAATGAATCAATGTCATGTGCTAGAGTAAATAGCATTGTCGTCAAGCAGGAGTATTCAAAATGTCATTTAAAAGGTAATTAATTACATATTTTTTTAATAAAAATTAGAATAAATTTTCCGAAAACACGTTAGAGGCACAACTACCATTATAAAAACATCTTAAACAAAAAGGGCATGTTCGTAAATGCATCACTGCGCTGCAGCAGTGATTTCAAATGTTTATACAAGTTAAGGTTTTTTAAGTTTAAACCTTTAAAAAAAACAAATTTTACTTTTTTTTACTTGGTCAATACGACCACACTTTATTAAATCATAAAAAGAACTAACTTAAACTTTTACAATGTTTTTTCTTATATTAAAACTAAATGTTCTAAATAACGAGTGGCGTGATTCGATTCCTATTAATTTAGTCGCAGACGCTTGCATTGCATTATTTGTCATTTAGTGCAAACGCGCGCTCTAGTTATTGCAATCATTTCTTATTAATTATTGCAATCATTTCTTATTGATTATTGCAATCATTTCTTATTGCAATCATTTCTTCTTGCAATCATTTCTTAAGAATTGGATCATGCCACCTTTGTTTATTACCAGGCCGGAAGCGTGAGCAAAGAAAAATAGGTTGTTAACTTTGGGGGAGTTAACTCTTCCCCTCTTAAGTCGATTGTCCCCAATCGAGCGTTTCATTGTGTTGTTGTAATCTGCAGAAACGGCCCAGACTTTGTGTTTTGAACTATTTATCTAGACTTAATGATACAAGCAAAAATTATTGTTAGGGTAATAATAGAAATTATAATTGATATATCCGAACTTAGGCTAAATACATGCATTTTTTTATTCTTATCAACTAATATTCGAATGTTGTCCTCATATTTCATCTGTAAGGTTTCAATCTTCAAATCAAATTCTGTTACATTTTTATTTTCTTTGATTTTCGTAATTAAATTCGGCAAAACAAGTGTTTCATACATTTTTAAGTTAACATTTGTATAGGTTTTATTTAAAACATTAATTTTACAATTTTCAAATTTAATAAGGAATGTTCCTTTTTGCATTACTTTCAATTTACTACAATCATGGGTTATGTTCCCTTTGAAGTTTTTAAATATGATTATTCCTTGAACCATTTCTACTACTTCAGATTTTTCTGAAATTTCTAAATTACATTGAGCTTCCTTAAATCGTAAAATGTTTTCAATACACTTATTATCTAATGCAATCAAGTTTTTTTTCTAAATTGTCTTTTACATTTATATCATAAACTTTATCAGAGCTATCTGCTAATATTTCTGACGTATTTAAAATTACTGATTTGTTCAAAATATCTGGCAAGGATTCAAATTTTATCCTGGTTAAGGTGTTAGAGGAGAATTGAGGTATGAATAAGGTAAGTATTATGTTGGAAAAGTACTGCCACTTTTGTATTCGTATAACTGTCAAAATCGCTAATCAAATTTAGTTCCTTTTGTGTTAAAATATCTGTCGGAATAACACCTAGTTTGCAAGAAAATATAATTTGTCCAATGTCGTTAATATGATTTGTTAAAAGTACTATATCATTGTTTAGGCTGTATGTCTGTTCGATAAATTGAACTTCGTCTTCCAACGTTTTGATTCTATTTTGAGTCTCGCTTTTAAATTTCTTATTGCAATCATTTCTTCTTGCAATCATTTCTTAAGAATTGGATCATGCCACCTTTGTTTATTACCAGGCCGGAAGCGTGAGCAAAGAAAAATAGGTTGTTAACTTTGGGGGAGTTAACTTACACATAGTATGTATGTATATATCAGTGAAGTAGATGTAAACCAGTGTTATCCAAATCTTAATTTTCTGTGCACAATTGTGATACAAAAACAATAAAAAAAACTCACACCGACGCTTGTTCTCTTCTATTTCAGTTGTTAATTGAGTGTTAACGAGCGCACAAAATAATATGATGGAAGACAGAAATTTTTGTAAGGTTCTTCAAACTTAAAACATATTTTGTTAATAAAAAATTGTTACAAAATTTTAAATTTGGAAAACTTAAATTATAATGCCTAAATACACTTAATTTTTTAAGTTTTAATTGTAAATTAAACTCGAACAATGTGAATGTGAAAAAATTGTCTAATTCTGTAAAAACTGAGGCAAATTTTGTATTTAATTTTATTAACTTTTTTTAAACTTCATTTCCGTTTTGCTTTTACCCTGCAAATAAAATTGGACCACCTGATCCATTTTGATAAAATGGACTACTCCATGGACTGGTCCGATGTAATGCAAGCATGGACCATGTCATTGTTAAAAAGTGTTTGTTGTGAGACGACATGTCTTCGTTTTTAACGACATACTTTCGTTTTTAAACGACTTCAAAACTAATCCTCTTGTGTACACCATGGAGTAGTTTTAAAACTACTCCTTAGTGGTCCAAGGGTGGGTTATATGGTCCTCTCCTAGTACATCGTAATGTTAAATAGATCAGGTTTTTTCTATACGTTTGGGTTAGTTTTGGACTAGCCCTGGTCCCTTGTGGACTACTCTTTATACGCGTGTTTGGACTGGTCCTATTATTTGCAGGGTAAAAGTAAAATTCATTACATTTGCAATGCTTATTTTTGTGTTTGATGGGCAATATTATCTTATCCATTACAGACAGTGTTACCGTCGGATATTTTTAAAAAGTACCAAAAAAAGGGGATATCTGCAAAAAAAAGTGGCACCAAAAAAAGGATTTAAAAAAAATGGTACATAAAATAAGTACACCACATTATGTTATTATTTATTTATTTATTATAACTATATAATAAAAAAATTATTATACAGTTGAATTGTAAGAGCACTAGCATCTTAGGCCATCAGCTCCACATTATGTATTTTTGACGTTTTTTCTATTTATTATCAGAGGTGTCATGGAAATCGAAAACGTAAAACGAAAGAATTTAGCAGTTCTTTTTATTATACTTTTAATCTAATTTTTACAATTTTTGTTTAACAATTCTATTTAATAGAGCTTTATTTGTGTAATAATTGTCATAAAATTTTTTTATTACATAAATCTTATTGAAAACCGACTCTTAAAATTCTTTCGTTTTACGTTTTCGATTTCCATTACACCCCTGTATAATTTAAAATGGTATAAAAACATAACAAAAAACATTGTATGTAATTATATACACTAAAAACAATTGATCGATTTACAATAGACATACATACTTACTTACAAATGGCTCATTTGTTGTAAAAACTAAAATAAATATTTTGTAAATATTTCTATCGAGAAGTAATTTTTATAAAATATTTACTTTAATGTTTTGGTAATTCAAAAACTTTAAACTTGTTTTCTGCCAAACATGTGTTTTGGATTATTACATTGTTGCAAATAGAAGAAATTTATGCAATGTGTTTATACTTACATATATACATTTTTTAACATATTTCTTGTACTTTTCCTTCTGAATACATTTTAATTTCGGAAGATGATTTGTACCACAATTAATAACAAAATCCATAATTTTATAATTTTACTCTATAGTCAACCTACTTACAAAATTTGTAGGCCAGGCCCACGATGACGACAAGAACATTTCTTACGTATATTTGTATTGAAAACTAAAATTTGTTTTTGTTTTCAATACGAAAGAAATGTTCTTGTCGACACCGTGGGCCTGGCAGCTAAGCTATAATCGGATAATAACAAGAAATCCTATACATAACAAAAAAAAACAAAAAAAACGAAAATATCACTTTTTCAAATACTTTATATTTAATCAGCTCCGCACTTTAATACAAATAAATGCATACATGCAACTGAATTTAAGTTCTAGCGTTTTAATTTCTTTACTAAAGCATATTTAGTTTTTATCCAATTTCGTGTATTATTGCTTCAAATTTTTGTAAACAGGTTGTTTATAGACCAAAACTATAATACTGGATTTTCTTATTAATTGTGGTACAAAACATCTTTCGAAATTACAATAATTGGTGTAGGGGTTTTTCCGCTTAATTGAGTTTCTAAATATGCACGACTTTTGACGCAATTAAGCAGTACTCGGTTAATTGAATCGCCGACGCAATCAAAACGAAAATCGCTTAATTCAGCAAGATGGGCAATAAAGCGAAACACCCATGTGTATATAGAAAATAAAACTCATTTCTTTATTTAATAAGTTAAAAAATGGTTTAGGTTTTTTAAAACAAATTAAAAATCAGGAACGATTATCGTATAATCCATGATACAAATACAGAAGGTAGTTCCACTCTCTCTTTTTATCGCCATATTAACGTTCTGACGTTTATGGGAATTATCAATATTTGTGCTACCATATTTCATTAAGTAATCCAGATTTTCTGTTTCTGTTTTTGTTTTTTTTTTTTTTTTTTTTTTTTGAGTTTAGAAAAATTTAATTTTAAATTACAAAAGATTGAAGAACATTCATGAAAGCGGATCAAGAATTTGAATTATCAAGAGACTGTCAAGATGAAATTTAATATTCAACAAAAGTGGTGACATGATAATACAAAAATTTATTGCTCTTTGTGTCGAATTTAGTGAATCCCATTAGCATGGTATTACTTTTGTATTTAAAATACAAAACAGTAATAAAAATATAAATGTGTGCTAATGTGTGTAACTCAGAATAATAATCACTATTTTAACCTATCTAACGATGTCCGGCTGGTTATCTGTCCATGTAAACATTGTGCGCAAAACTGTGACCTACCAAGTACAACATTTCGGATACAATATTATAAAATTTTAACTAAATAAAAATGGTGGAATCGGTTATACAGGTCTTTTTTGAAAACCAATTTAACTCAAACCATGATTTTCAAATGCCGAAAGCACACCGATTTTCAGAACCGACCCGATAATTTCAAATCCTCCTATCAAATGTTATTCAAATCGGTGCTTTTTTGATCGTAGCTTTAACAAAAACAACTCCTGAACATATATAGGCTTTTTAGTCTATAGCTTCCTTATAAATGTATTGGTATATAATGGTAGTGATAAACAAATTGGACACGAGATCTTTTGTAAAAGCTACACTGTCATGGCACAATGTTATGCTTAGAATTAAACATAGGCCCAATAAAAACTCCCTTCATCAAACCACTTCATGACGAACAAATCTCATTTATATTGATGTAGATGCCAAGATAATATTCGGCACAAAGAACACTTATATGAATCTTACATAATTTAATTTCTTTAGGTCCTTGATTGCCCAAGAGGATATACTCCCGAAACTTTGCCTGCCATATGATTGATATCACACAAAGCAACCATTTCTAAACAAACATTCTAAAATCAAAACACGGGTAGAGAATTCGCCTTGATATCATATGGCCAAGTATACTTTCTTACTAATATCAAAATAAAATATCAATAATTTGTAAGACAAATAACACATTTTAACTAATAACTTCCAAAAGGAATTTATTTAATAATTTTTTATGTGGCAACGCTTTTTTAATATTTACAAAAAACCTAACTTCAAATAATTCCAATAAAATTCAGAAAAAATAGTGTGAGAGAGAAGTGAAACTACCTTGTGTATTTGTATCATGGTATAATCTTTCTTGCCGCAAAATAATTTGTTTTTGGTTGTGGAGCAAAAACACATTAAGTAGACGGAAACAATTAACCGAAACAATTGCTCTTGTTTTTCGCAATGCGGTCTTATTTTGGGAAATAATTAAGCGGGTGACGCAATTAAACGGAACTCAATTATACGGGTATTTTTACATAGACAGTTTAACTGAATGATTTCGTTACATGATTTTAAGTGCAATAAAACGAGAAACTCAATTAAGCGGGGGTCAATTAACCGAAAATTGTATCTGATAAATGTGACGTGATGGGAGAAAACTGCGTTCATACGGCTTTAGCATTCCAAAAAATATAAGAATCAGTTGGAATGGATGAACAAATGTTTTCGATGTCGTCTTGTGTTATTTGTTAATGGTCAGTTTCATGCAAGTTTTTTTTACAATTAATTGTTCTTAAAACGACTATATACTATACTTTCGTAAACTGTCTTCACTTGGAACCAATCTTCAAGGCTAGTATCTAACAAATTTAAATTAAATTTAAAGCATGGATTCGCAAGTACTTACTTTTAACCTATTTGTTACTTTATTTTTGATTAAAGCTAACTTAGTAAAAACTCGCTCAACAGAAGCACTATTGTGTGACAATGGAAATATATGAGAGATCAATTTGTAAAAGTTTGAATATATATACAGGTATACTCATCAAATCTATTTTTCAATGTTCCAATTTCACGCCAAAAATCTTCACAGCATTCGAAATTTGAAATATGTGTTCATAATTCGTGTCATTTACTTTACTCTCTAGAAGTTTAAATTCATGTATAAATGCATCTGGGTCAGTTATATCTTTAAACTCTGAAACTAATTCGAAATAGTTAATATCTTCATTAAGCACTATAAATAATGGGTCTAAATACTTCAATGTATTGAACTTTTTGTTTTTTATATCAATTCTTCGACAGCTTTGAAACACGAAGACTGCAACGAATTCATGTGCTAGACTTGCCTTTTAGAGGCTAGTCAGCTTTTTGTAATTATTTACATATGTATATAATATCATCTAAATTTAATTGTATATAGCTATGTAGTCCTTTGGGGCTACATAACACCTGTTATTTATTACTTAGGTTACCACCAGCGTTACCGTTGGTGCCACTAAAGTGGCAATTTGCCACTTTTTCGACTGCTTGGATACTATTTGGCCACTTTTACAAAATGCACCTAAATGTGGTACTTTTTGTGATTCTTGCCACTTTTTTGATACTTTTTACGTTAGCAAAAGATCCTTTTTTTCTTTCTGTTTTGTTATAACTCCCAGCTTTAATATAAGTAAAACTGATTTAATATATGTATATGTAAGCAAGTTAATATGCAATTTATTTTCTTGTCATGCGTGGTTAGCTGAAAATCGGTTGAATAAACTTTCTATTAACCTGTTTTATTTACTATATATATTGGTCGTGAACACAAACCGAACTGTTGTGTACCGAAAACCTTTCTAAAATTTCAAAAGATTTTGTTATTCGTGCTTAATTCCCAGTTTTTATTATTGATAAAAACACTTGAAATTTATTGTTGATGGGATAAGCTATTCCTATGCATTTCACTGGTTGCTTAGGCCAGATCATCAGGAAACTTCATCCATAAAGGTTTTAGACAAACTAAAGATATTAAACCAAATAAAACTGTTAAACGTATAAGAATTATAGCAACAGTTCTACTTGTAACAATATCAAAGTTTAAACAAAACACATCAACAATAAACAACAGTGGGTTCATCTCATCTTACATTTCCCCACTACAATTAGTTGAAATTCTCTCAACATTAATTGTAGTTGTAAGTAGGTTAAGAAAAACAAAATGAAAAAAAACAACAACTTACAAAAGATGTTGTCAATTAAGTGTTTTTTAGGCCGTGCACCGCCTGTTTATTATCAAAAAGTAATTTCAATTTTTGGGAATACAAAATTTTAATTTCAAAAGATTTTGTTATTCGTGCTTAATTCCCAGTTTTTATTATTGATAAAAACACTTGAAATTTATTGTTGATGGGATAAGCTATTCCTATGCATTTCACTGGTTGCTTAGGCCAGATCATCAGGAAACTTCATCCATAAAGGTTTTAGACAAACTAAAGATATTAAACCAAATAAAACTGTTAAACGTATAAGAATTATAGCAACAGTTCTACTTGTAACAATATCAAAGTTTAAACAAAACACATCAACAATAAACAACAGTGGGTTCATCTCATCTTACATTTCCCCACTACAATTAGTTGAAATTCTCTCAACATTAATTGTAGTTGTAAGTAGGTTAAGAAAAACAAAATGAAAAAAAAACAACAACTTACAAAAGATGTTGTCAATTAAGTGTTTTTTAGGCCGTGCACCGCCTGTTTATTATCAAAAAGTAATTTCAATTTTTGGGAATACAAAATTTTAATTTCAAAAGATTTTGTTATTCGTGCTTAATTCCCAGTTTTTATTATTGATAAAAACACTTGAAATTTATTGTTGATGGGATAAGCTATTCCTATGCATTTCACTGGTTGCTTAGGCCAGATCATCAGGAAACTTCATCCATAAAGGTTTTAGACAAACTAAAGATATTAAACCAAATAAAACTGTTAAACGTATAAGAATTATAGCAACAGTTCTACTTGTAACAATATCAAAGTTTAAACAAAACACATCAACAATAAACAACAGTGGGTTCATCTCATCTTACATTTCCCCACTACAATTAGTTGAAATTCTCTCAACATTAATTGTAGTTGTAAGTAGGTTAAGAAAAACAAAATGAAAAAAAAAACAACAACTTACAAAAGATGTTGTCAATTAAGTGTTTTTTAGGCCGTGCACCGCCTGTTTATTATCAAAAAGTAATTTCAATTTTTGGGAATACAAAATTTTAATTTCAAAAGATTTTGTTATTCGTGCTTAATTCCCAGTTTTTATTATTGATAAAAACACTTGAAATTTATTGTTGATGGGATAAGCTATTCCTATGCATTTCACTGGTTGCTTAGGCCAGATCATCAGGAAACTTCATCCATAAAGGTTTTAGACAAACTAAAGATATTAAACCAAATAAAACTGTTAAACGTATAAGAATTATAGCAACAGTTCTACTTGTAACAATATCAAAACGAATAACAAAATCTTTTGAAATTAAAATTTTGTATTCCCAAAAATTGAAATTACTTTTTGACCTTTCTAAAATTTGTGTAATTTTTACCAAAAATTGTGTAAAGAATTGATATAAAAAACCAAAAGCTCAATATATTGAAGTATTTAGACCCATTATTTATAGTTCCTAATGAAGATATAAACTATTTCGAATTAGTTTCAGAGTTTAAAGATATTATAACTGACCCAGATGCATTTATACGTGAATTTAAACTTCTAGAGAGTAAAGTAAGTGACACGAATTATGAACACATATTTCAAATTTCGAATACTGTGAAGATTTTTGGCGTGAAATTGGAACATTGAAAAATAGATTTGATGAGTATACCTGTATATATATTCAAACTTTTACAAATTGATCTTTCATAGTAGGTCTTCTGAGCGTGTTTTTACTAAGTTAGCTTTAATTAAAAATAAAGTAACAAATAGGTTAAAAGTAAGAACTTGCGAATCCATGCTTTAAATTTGTTAGATACTAGCCTTGAAGATTGGGTTCCAAGTGAAGACATTTTACGAAAGTATAGTATATAGTCGTTTTAAGAACAATCAATTGTAAAAAAATTTGTATGAAACTGACCATTAATAAATAACACAGGACTACATTGAAAAAGTTTGTTTAAGCATTCCAACTGATTCTTATATTTTTGGAATGATAAAGACGAGTATCAGCGCAGTTTTCTCCCATCACGTCACATTTATCAGATACACCAATTATTGTAATTTCGGAAGATGTTTTGTACCACAATTTATAACTAAATCCAGTTTTATAGTTTTGGTTTGTAAACCTGATTACAAAAATTTTAAGCAATAATAGACGAAATTGGATAAAAACTAAATATGCTTTAGTATAGAAATTTAAACACTCGCACTTAAATTCAGTAGCATGTATGCATTTATTTGTATTAAATTGCGGAACTGATTAAATATAAAGTATTTGAAAAAGTGATATTTTCGTTTTTTTGTTATAGGATTAGCATTCTAGCATTCATTTCTTTCGCATATTTATAAAAACTAAAATTAGTTTTTGTTTTCAATACAAATATACCAAAGAAATGGTCTTGTCGACATCGTGGGCCTGGGCCTAAACTTTTATAATTAGGTTGACTGTATAATAAAATTATGGATTTTGTTATTAATTGTGGTACACATCATTTTCCGAAATTACAGTAATTGGTGTATCTGACTAATTAGACGTACTGGGAGAATCTGGGGGAATAAGCAAATAAATTTCTAAAAAGTTTTTAAATATCTACCTGTGCAATACAATGCCTTTAATAAATCAAAGAAAATGTATTCAGAGGGAAAAGTACAAGAAATATATTAATAAATGTATATATAAAACACATTACATAAATATTTTCTATTTGCAGCAACAATGTCATAATCAAAAAACATGTTTGGAGAAAACAAGTTTAACGTTTTTGAATTACCAAAACTTTAAAGTCAATATTTTATAAAAATTACTTCTCGAGAGAAATGTTTCCAAAATATTTATTTTAATTTTAACAACAAATGAGCCCTTTGTAAGTAAGTATGTATGTCTATTGTAATACGATCAATTTTTTTTAGTGTATAAAATTACCATACAATGTTTTTTGTTATGTATTAATACCATTTAATATTATAATAAATAGAAAGAAACGTAAAAACTGCATAACGTGGTGTACTTATTTTTTAAAAAGCCCCTTTTTGGTGCCACTTTTTTTGTAGATATCCCCTTTTTTTTTTTGGTACTTTTTTAAAATGTCCGACGGTTACACTGGTTACCACATTGGCTTATTGTCTTATAGTAGATAGATTGCAAATAAATGAATTAAAAAAAAAAGATATCAATTCTTGTTATCAATTCTTTACACATACAGCCGTATTCATAACATAGCGTCTTCACCTGACAATTTTTTGTCATACCAAACGTCAAACTTCATAGTAAAAAAACGCTGACAAAAATTTTCGAGTTTTTTTTATATAGACTTTGACGTTTGGTATGACAAAAAATTGTCAGGTGAAGACGCTATGTAATGAAAATTTGGCATAAAGTAAAAAGTTTATTCATAATACACTAACCAAAACGAGCTGCCAAACGTTTGCCAACTTGTGAAAAACATCCGTTTAATGTCAAACAATTTTGTTGGGTTTTTTTAATTGACTGTGTTTTTTTAATTTACTGTCTTTTACTTAATTTATTTTAATTTTAAAATTTTTATATGTGAAGGGAACAACAACAAAAAAAGGAAAAAATTACAAATTCAGCGATGATTAATGCAAAACATGTTGCATTTTTGAGTAATGCAATGTGGCATATAAATTCAGAGTTGATTTATTAAAAGTTGGCAGATCGAGAAAAGTTCGTTATGAATTAACTCTGTGCCAACAAGCTGCTAAGCTTAATCGACATTCTAGTTAGCAGCTCGTTGTACCTTGTGTACAAACTGTGGCTAACTTTTTGTTATGAATACGGCTGTTAGATTTTACTTTTAATGTCAATTACACAAATTTTAGAAAAGTTTTCGGTACACAACAGTTTGGTTTCTGCTTCACGAACAATATATAGTACATATATGCGAGATATATTTACCCCCTTATTTATAATAAATAAAACAGGTTAAAAGAAAGTTTATTCAACCAATTTTCAGCTAACCACGCATGATATTAATATATTAAAACAGTTTTACTTATATTAAAGCTGGGAGTTATAATAAAAGAGAAAGAAAAAAAGTATCTTTTCCTTACGGAAAAAGTATCAAAAAAGTGGCAACAATCACAAAAAGTACCACATTTAGGTGCATTTTGTAAAAGTGGCCAAATAGTATCCAAGAAGTCGAAAAAGTGGCAAAATGCCACTTTAGTGGCACCAACGGTAACGCTGATTACAGACGCATTTCTTTTATTGAGAGTTTTGGTTAACTATGATGTAAACCAGGCATTTCCAAAAATTTTTTGGTTGTGTAGTAGTGAGTACCAGAGAGTAAACAAATTGAGAGAATGCAGCCGAAATAAAATGTTGTATAACACAAAGGTACAACATTAAGGCCCTGAATTTGTAAAACGCAACGCAATTCCAAAAATAACATTGAAAGCAAAAACAATGTCAAAAATTTTTCAAAATTTTGTTGTTGCTTTCTACAGAAATAAATATTGCGTTTAAAAATTATCAACGCCACAAGATATGCAGCGTTTAAAATTTAAAAATTCAATATTCATTTCTATAGAAAACAACAACAAAATTATGAAATATTGTCGATTTTGTTTTTGCTTTCAATATAATTTTTGGCGTTGCTTTTGCGTTTTACAAATTAAGGGCCTAAAATTTTTTTGTGTTGATAAAAAATTTGTAGCAATTCTTAACCAATTCAATGTCGCTGATTTAAAACTGCAATTAAAATGTACTATAAAAAAAAATTATTCGAACTTTCTAATATTAAATAAGTTGGACACTCAAAAATTTTCTATAATTCTTTTTATATTCAAATATTCTAAGCTGAATATATTCAAATCAATTTAATTCAAATAAAAAAAAAATTGATTTGTAGCTTTAGAATTTTTATTCAACAAAATTGGAAGAAAATAAAAATATTCAAACAAAAAAATTTTAAATACAAAAATTTCTATTAGTTTTTTTTTAATTTTTTCTTGAAAAATGAGGAAGACAATGTAATAAAATACTGGGATAAAAAAAGTTCAGCTCCATTTTAAAATACAAGCATTAAAAGTAAGACGATATCGTATTTGAAAATTTAAAAAATTAACGATATTATACAGTTACTGGTTACTTAACTACCACAAGGTTATTTTCCATGCCATTTAGACATAAATTCGGCGGAAAACTAACTGCCCAGAAACTAAAAGCAATATTATATTCCTTGAATTTTGGTAAAGTGCAATTTGTGAGGTTGTTTTGAGATTGAATTGCTCAAAGCGAATGGTTGTAAGACCATGGACTGAGCTCTAATCACTTTGAAATAAAACTTCCTTGACATTGTTTTTCAGAAAGAAACGTACAGTTATATGCTAGAAATCAATTTATATACCACTCTTACTTACTATATAAATTTTTTTTCAATTTTGGAATAAAAAAAAACATAATAATTCTAATATCCAAGAACAGATTATGAGTAAGACCATATTTACATTATGCAATTAACGCCGCAACTTGCCGCAACTTTCGCATGCAACTTTTTATTTGTTAGCAAGAGGTGTAGGGAAGAAAACGGGGTTGAAAAAATGCTTGGAAAAAATTTAAATGTAAATGTGGAAAGAGTTTCGTAGAAACTACCCAATAAAAAATGGAGCTTCCAACGAAGCAGGTTTGTAAGGGAGAAACATAAAAGTTTCGCTTACCATAGCGCTTACGGAAGACATGAATTTTATATGGCGAGTTCCCACTTTGAAGCAATACATTTTTGACACAATAAGCACATTATTCAGCGCATATAAAAATTGTTCAATGTACTGATCAGCTTAATACACTGACTGTTTTTTTACAGTTTTTTTTGATGCTCTCCCTTACAAACCTGCTTCGTAGTAAGGGAATGCCGTAGCACTTTAAATGTTATTTTTTTTATTAAAGTTGTTAAGAGTTCTTTCACTTATTTTACTGCATTTCTGTATGTCTTATTGCGTAGCGCATAATTGTGCGCTTATTTTTTTAAATGCAACATAAGTGCTTCGCAAAATGATAAAATTTTTTATTGGGTACTTTAAAAGAAAATAGAAAAAAAAACTCGGCGTTAATTGCATAGATGTAAATGCGGTCTAATTCAAAAAATTTTTGTTGAATTAAAATATTTAGGCATTTTTTTTATATTGTTAAGTTACTGCCTTTCAATAACGTTTTGGTTTATTTCCTTTATAATAAACCGTTTCGAGTTCTTTTATTGCAATTCAAATATAACAAATAAACACAACACTTTTGCTACTGTTTACAATTTACACACCTTTATTTAGTACTTAGTCACTTTAACAACCGTAATTTTATAGTTCTTAATCTTCTCAGCGTGATACGTTTTTGACAAAGTCAGAACTTAGAATGAATTATGCCATCTCTTGCGATCCTATTTATACTCGGGCAAATGACCATAGAACGTTCGAGTTCTAAAGTCTAGATGGCTCTAAAAAGTTCTAATAACGGCTATTTCGTCAATTAAACTTATTCAGCTATTACTATCTATATGGCTGAATTAATTGAGTTATTAGGCATCATAAACTAAGGCATACTTTTAGGCGTTGCCATAGATTGAGATAACTTAATAAAGAACATTCTAGTTTACAGTGGGGTTGAAGTACAATTATGCACAACAATTTTAACATTACATCTGTACATTGATTTTTACACTCGAAGTGTGCATAACTTATACAATAACAATTTTAACTAATAAAATAACTAGCAAATACTTAATAACTAAGCAATACAAGATAACACATAAATTAATCTAATTCTTAACCAATAATTACAAATAATTCTTAACTAAAGTTACTTTCGTAACACTGCCCCCCACTTAAGCCTGTTCGTCCCGAATAGGCTCAAAATCACCTCTTCCATAAGGGGCTAATCGTTCCAAATGAACAACTTTCATTTTGGCTCTTGGACTTTTATATTTCTGTATTCGGTATTCAACATCATTTAATTTCTTTATCACCTTATATGGACCATCCCAATGTGTCTGTAATTTGGGAGATAATCCTTTCTTTCGTTGGGGATTGAAAAGCAAAACTAACTGGCCCTCCTTAAATCCTTCCGAATTTGCCGCTCGATCGTATCTGGACAACTTTCTATGGCCACGCACGGACTTTCTATGGTCATAAGGATTTCTCCGCTCCAATGAAGATACCTGCTTATCTTCTGGTATATGTAGTGCCTTACAATTGCACTGTGGAAGCGGCGCACAAACTCTGTTTACTGTGCTCCTGGCTGCCACACGTTTTGGGCAGTTTCTCTTAAAATTTTGTCTGCCACCTATATTATTGGCCCTTATAACCTTAGCCGATACAGGTTCAAATCTTTTTGCTGTTAACCAGTCTTTACTGGGTTCTACCTGCAACGAGCGACCTTCACTGACGCATACCCTTTTATCTGCCTCCGTACAGTGCCTGGCTTCCAATCTGCTAAGCTGTCTTGCATGAGCAACCGCTTTTTCCCGTTTTGCAACTTTTCTGTATGGTGACGATTCCAGACAAGTACAAGCGAGAAGCTGTCCCACACGAGCCTCACTTTCATACCCAACATTCAGGGGTATTTCATAATCAAACAAATACATGATTTGTTTTCCCATATTCAGACTTATGTTATGACTAATCATAAAATCTGCGCCAATCAGTACTTCGTCTACAATGTCGGCCACAATAAACTCATGAAAATTGACAACATTGGCAAGTCTTAACACCACACGTGTTTTGCCATAGACAGTAGCAGGCTCACCTGTAGCTGTTCGCAAGCTCACTCCGCTTAGTGGTTCGACAGCTCCCGTTACCAAGTCAGGCCTTATAATTGAAAATCCTGCACCAGTGTCGATAGTCAAAATTCGCTTTTTACCATCGATGTAGCCAAATGTCGTAATACTTTTATATCTCTTTGGCACTACTAAATTTATTACCGAGTCCTCAGATGCGAAAGGTAGCACTCCCTCCATACTTAACGGCGCCTCCTGTGATGACTGATGACTAGCCCGTTGGTTGTTTCTCGGTTGTTACGCTGTATGTGCCCAACCTTACCGCAGTTATAGCATTTCAATTTGTTTTTGCCCAGCTTCTAACTTAACACCCGCAAAACTGCTTGCTTAAGGCTTTTTAATTCCTTCATGATATATCTATCATCATCAGCAACAACATCGAGCCTTTGCACCTTATACGACTTCTCCTTTGCAACTATTCTTGCGGTTTCCTGAGCCAGGGCAAATGAAACAGTTTCTGCAAATGTCGACTTTAATGCTGCACACACCGCATACCTAACATCAGCATCTCTTATACCGTTAATAAATGCTTCTGTTTTGAAGCTGTCCAACAATGGATGATTCTCACCAGGATAAGTTAGCTGTACCAACCGCTCAATCTCCAGTGCGAAGTCCTGTAAGGTTTCGTTTGCCTTTTGCACTCTGCCACGCAACTCCATTTTGTAGATTTCCTTTTTGTGTTCACCACCATATTTACGCTGCAGTGCTACCATAATTTCATCATAGTTATTTCTGCAACTAACTGGTACACTTTCAAGCACTTCAGCCGCAGTCCCCTTTAAAGCAAGAATGAGCTCAATGGCTTTTTCCTCACTGTTCCATGCATTTCTGTTGGCAACTGTATCGAACTGGAACTTAAAAACATTTAATGGCACACTACCGTCAAAGCAAGGGGCCTTTATTCTACAAGAAACTTCTGGAATAACCCGTACTGATCCCTCCTGGCATTGTCTGTTATTAACTTTTGTTTCCAAATTGAGTAGCTTTTCATCAAAATCAACGATTTCTTGTTGAATTCTATTTCCAAGTTATCTACTCTTTCATTTATTTCAGTAGAAATCTCCAGAAGTTTCTCATTTGTTATTCTAGAATTCTCTTGGATTTCAGCTAATATGGTAACTGAATTCTCCTTTACCATTTTTTCTACATTTCTTGAAGTTTCAGCTAGAATATCACTCGAATTCTCTTTTATCATCTGTACCATGCTTTTGGAATTATCGTCCATTTTTCTAGAAGTTTCATCAATTTTTCTTGAAGTTTCAGCCAAGATATCGTTAGAATTTTCTTTTATGATCTGTACCATGCTTCTAGAATTATCGTCCATTTTTGCCATCATAGCAGCAAACATTGTGTTAAAATCCATGTTGCTAGCTACTGCACGAGTATATACCTCTATTTCTTCTTTTTCCTCGAATTCGTAACTCGCAATGTCTATATTGCGTCGCTCGAATTCATCTAATAGTCTCTTCTGCAGCTCTGCTTTATTACCTGCAGTTGGCAGATCCAACTTGCCCAATTCTTTCTTGAGCTGTTCTACTTTTAGCTCTTCAAATTTCATTGCTGTCTATTTTTTTTTTTTTTTGTTATTTTTATTTCACTTTTTTTTTATTTTATTTATTTCACTTTTTTTATTTTATTTATGCAATCCCACTTCTGACACCAATTGTTACGTTACTGCCTTTCAATAACGTTTTGGTTTATTTCCTTTATAATAAACCGTTTCGAGTTCTTTTATTGCAATTCAAATAAAACAAATAAACACAACACTTTTGCTACTGTTTACAATTTACACACCTTTATTTAGTACTTAGTCACTTTAACAACCGTAATTTTATAGTTCTTAATCTTCTCAGCGTGATACGTTTTTGACAAAGTCAGAACTTAGAATGAAATATGCCATCTCTTGCGATCATATTTTTACTCGGGCAAATGACCATAGAACGTTCGAGTTCTAAAGTCTAGATGGCTCTATAAAGTTCTAATAACGGCTATTTCGTTAATTAAACTTATTCAGCTATTACTATCTATATGGCTGAATTAATTGAGTTATTAGGCATCATAAACTAAGGCATACTTTTAGGCGTTGCCATAGATTGAGATAACTTAATAAAGAACATTCTAGTTTACAGTGGGGTTGAAGTACAATTATGCACAACAATTTTAACATTACATCTGTACATTGATTTTTACACTCGAAGTGTGCATAACTTATACAATAACAATTTTAACTAATAAAATAACTAGCAAATACTTAATAACTAAGCAATACAAGATAACACATAAATTAATCTAATTCTTAACCAATAATTACAAATAATTCTTAACTAAAGTTACTTTCGTAACACTGCCCCCCACTTAAGCCTGTTCGTCCCGAATAGGCTCAAAATCACCTCTTCCATAAGGGGCTAATCGTTCCAAATGAACAACTTTCATTTTGGCTCTTGGACTTTTATATTTCTGTATTCGGTATTCAACATCATTTAATTTCTTTATCACCTTATATGGACCATCCCAATGTGTCTGTAATTTGGGAGATAATCCTTTCTTTCGTTGGGGATTGAAAAGCAAAACTAACTGGCCCTCCTTAAATCCTTCCGAATTTGCCGCTCGATCGTATCTGGACAACTTTCTATGGCCACGCACGGACTTTCTATGGTCATAAGGATTTCTCCGCTCCAATGAAGATACCTGCTTATCTTCTGGTATATGTAGTGCCTTACAATTGCACTGTGGAAGCGGCGCACAAACTCTGTTTACTGTGCTCCTGGCTGCCACACGTTTTGGGCAGTTTCTCTTAAAATTTTGTCTGCCACCTATATTATTGGCCCTTATAACCTTAGCCGATACAGGTTCAAATCTTTTTGCTGTTAACCAGTCTTTACTGGGTTCTACCTGCAACGAGCGACCTTCACTGACGCATACCCTTTTATCTGCCTCCGTACAGTGCCTGGCTTCCAATCTGCTAAGCTGTCTTGCATGAGCAACCGCTTTTTCCCGTTTTGCAACTTTTCTGTATGGTGACGATTCCAGACAAGTACAAGCGAGAAGCTGTCCCACACGAGCCTCACTTTCATACCCAACATTCAGGGGTATTTCATAATCAAACAAATACATGATTTGTTTTCCCATATTCAGACTTATGTTATGACTAATCATAAAATCTGCGCCAATCAGTACTTCGTCTACAATGTCGGCCACAATAAACTCATGAAAATTGACAACATTGGCAAGTCTTAACACCACACGTGTTTTGCCATAGACAGTAGCAGGCTCACCTGTAGCTGTTCGCAAGCTCACTCCGCTTAGTGGTTCGACAGCTCCCGTTACCAAGTCAGGCCTTATAATTGAAAATCCTGCACCAGTGTCGATAGTCAAAATTCGCTTTTTACCATCGATGTAGCCAAATGTCGTAATACTTTTATATCTCTTTGGCACTACTAAATTTATTACCGAGTCCTCAGATGCGAAAGGTAGCACTCCCTCCATACTTAACGGCGCCTCCTGTGATGACTGATGACTAGCCCGTTGGTTGTTTCTCGGTTGTTACGCTGTATGTGCCCAACCTTACCGCAGTTATAGCATTTCAATTTGTTTTTGCCCAGCTTCTAACTTAACACCCGCAAAACTGCTTGCTTAAGGCTTTTTAATTCCTTCATGATATATCTATCATCATCAGCAACAACATCGAGCCTTTGCACCTTATACGACTTCTCCTTTGCAACTATTCTTGCGGTTTCCTGAGCCAGGGCAAATGAAACAGTTTCTGCAAATGTCGACTTTAATGCTGCACACACCGCATACCTAACATCAGCATCTCTTATACCGTTAATAAATGCTTCTGTTTTGAAGCTGTCCAACAATGGATGATTCTCACCAGGATAAGTTAGCTGTACCAACCGCTCAATCTCCAGTGCGAAGTCCTGTAAGGTTTCGTTTGCCTTTTGCACTCTGCCACGCAACTCCATTTTGTAGATTTCCTTTTTGTGTTCACCACCATATTTACGCTGCAGTGCTACCATAATTTCATCATAGTTATTTCTGCAACTAACTGGTACACTTTCAAGCACTTCAGCCGCAGTCCCCTTTAAAGCAAGAATGAGCTCAATGGCTTTTTCCTCACTGTTCCATGCATTTCTGTTGGCAACTGTATCGAACTGGAACTTAAAAACATTTAATGGCACACTACCGTCAAAGCAAGGGGCCTTTATTCTACAAGAAACTTCTGGAATAACCCGTACTGATCCCTCCTGGCATTGTCTGTTATTAACTTTTGTTTCCAAATTGAGTAGCTTTTCATCAAAATCAACGATTTCTTGTTGAATTCTATTTCCAAGTTATCTACTCTTTCATTTATTTCAGTAGAAATCTCCAGAAGTTTCTCATTTGTTATTCTAGAATTCTCTTGGATTTCAGCTAATATGGTAACTGAATTCTCCTTTACCATTTTTTCTACATTTCTTGAAGTTTCAGCTAGAATATCACTCGAATTCTCTTTTATCATCTGTACCATGCTTTTGGAATTATCGTCCATTTTTCTAGAAGTTTCATCAATTTTTCTTGAAGTTTCAGCCAAGATATCGTTAGAATTTTCTTTTATGATCTGTACCATGCTTCTAGAATTATCGTCCATTTTTGCCATCATAGCAGCAAACATTGTGTTAAAATCCATGTTGCTAGCTACTGCACGAGTATATACCTCTATTTCTTCTTTTTCCTCGAATTCGTAACTCGCAATGTCTATATTGCGTCGCTCGAATTCATCTAATAGTCTCTTCTGCAGCTCTGCTTTATTACCTGCAGTTGGCAGATCCAACTTGCCCAATTCTTTCTTGAGCTGTTCTACTTTTAGCTCTTCAAATTTCATTGCTGTCTATTTTTTTTTTTTTTGTTATTTTTATTTCACTTTTTTTTTATTTTATTTATTTCACTTTTTTTATTTTATTTATGCAATCCCACTTCTGACACCAATTGTTACGTTACTGCCTTTCAATAACGTTTTGGTTTATTTCCTTTATAATAAACCGTTTCGAGTTCTTTTATTGCAATTCAAATAAAACAAATAAACACAACACTTTTGCTACTGTTTACAATTTACACACCTTTATTTAGTACTTAGTCACTTTAACAACCGTAATTTTATAGTTCTTAATCTTCTCAGCGTGATACGTTTTTGACAAAGTCAGAACTTAGAATGAAATATGCCATCTCTTGCGATCATATTTTTACTCGGGCAAATGACCATAGAACGTTCGAGTTCTAAAGTCTAGATGGCTCTATAAAGTTCTAATAACGGCTATTTCGTTAATTAAACTTATTCAGCTATTACTATCTATATGGCTGAATTAATTGAGTTATTAGGCATCATAAACTAAGGCATACTTTTAGGCGTTGCCATAGATTGAGATAACTTAATAAAGAACATTCTAGTTTACAGTGGGGTTGAAGTACAATTATGCACAACAATTTTAACATTACATCTGTACATTGATTTTTACACTCGAAGTGTGCATAACTTATACAATAACAATTTTAACTAATAAAATAACTAGCAAATACTTAATAACTAAGCAATACAAGATAACACATAAATTAATCTAATTCTTAACCAATAATTACAAATAATTCTTAACTAAAGTTACTTTCGTAACACTGCCCCCCACTTAAGCCTGTTCGTCCCGAATAGGCTCAAAATCACCTCTTCCATAAGGGGCTAATCGTTCCAAATGAACAACTTTCATTTTGGCTCTTGGACTTTTATATTTCTGTATTCGGTATTCAACATCATTTAATTTCTTTATCACCTTATATGGACCATCCCAATGTGTCTGTAATTTGGGAGATAATCCTTTCTTTCGTTGGGGATTGAAAAGCAAAACTAACTGGCCCTCCTTAAATCCTTCCGAATTTGCCGCTCGATCGTATCTGGACAACTTTCTATGGCCACGCACGGACTTTCTATGGTCATAAGGATTTCTCCGCTCCAATGAAGATACCTGCTTATCTTCTGGTATATGTAGTGCCTTACAATTGCACTGTGGAAGCGGCGCACAAACTCTGTTTACTGTGCTCCTGGCTGCCACACGTTTTGGGCAGTTTCTCTTAAAATTTTGTCTGCCACCTATATTATTGGCCCTTATAACCTTAGCCGATACAGGTTCAAATCTTTTTGCTGTTAACCAGTCTTTACTGGGTTCTACCTGCAACGAGCGACCTTCACTGACGCATACCCTTTTATCTGCCTCCGTACAGTGCCTGGCTTCCAATCTGCTAAGCTGTCTTGCATGAGCAACCGCTTTTTCCCGTTTTGCAACTTTTCTGTATGGTGACGATTCCAGACAAGTACAAGCGAGAAGCTGTCCCACACGAGCCTCACTTTCATACCCAACATTCAGGGGTATTTCATAATCAAACAAATACATGATTTGTTTTCCCATATTCAGACTTATGTTATGACTAATCATAAAATCTGCGCCAATCAGTACTTCGTCTACAATGTCGGCCACAATAAACTCATGAAAATTGACAACATTGGCAAGTCTTAACACCACACGTGTTTTGCCATAGACAGTAGCAGGCTCACCTGTAGCTGTTCGCAAGCTCACTCCGCTTAGTGGTTCGACAGCTCCCGTTACCAAGTCAGGCCTTATAATTGAAAATCCTGCACCAGTGTCGATAGTCAAAATTCGCTTTTTACCATCGATGTAGCCAAATGTCGTAATACTTTTATATCTCTTTGGCACTACTAAATTTATTACCGAGTCCTCAGATGCGAAAGGTAGCACTCCCTCCATACTTAACGGCGCCTCCTGTGATGACTGATGACTAGCCCGTTGGTTGTTTCTCGGTTGTTACGCTGTATGTGCCCAACCTTACCGCAGTTATAGCATTTCAATTTGTTTTTGCCCAGCTTCTAACTTAACACCCGCAAAACTGCTTGCTTAAGGCTTTTTAATTCCTTCATGATATATCTATCATCATCAGCAACAACATCGAGCCTTTGCACCTTATACGACTTCTCCTTTGCAACTATTCTTGCGGTTTCCTGAGCCAGGGCAAATGAAACAGTTTCTGCAAATGTCGACTTTAATGCTGCACACACCGCATACCTAACATCAGCATCTCTTATACCGTTAATAAATGCTTCTGTTTTGAAGCTGTCCAACAATGGATGATTCTCACCAGGATAAGTTAGCTGTACCAACCGCTCAATCTCCAGTGCGAAGTCCTGTAAGGTTTCGTTTGCCTTTTGCACTCTGCCACGCAACTCCATTTTGTAGATTTCCTTTTTGTGTTCACCACCATATTTACGCTGCAGTGCTACCATAATTTCATCATAGTTATTTCTGCAACTAACTGGTACACTTTCAAGCACTTCAGCCGCAGTCCCCTTTAAAGCAAGAATGAGCTCAATGGCTTTTTCCTCACTGTTCCATGCATTTCTGTTGGCAACTGTATCGAACTGGAACTTAAAAACATTTAATGGCACACTACCGTCAAAGCAAGGGGCCTTTATTCTACAAGAAACTTCTGGAATAACCCGTACTGATCCCTCCTGGCATTGTCTGTTATTAACTTTTGTTTCCAAATTGAGTAGCTTTTCATCAAAATCAACGATTTCTTGTTGAATTCTATTTCCAAGTTATCTACTCTTTCATTTATTTCAGTAGAAATCTCCAGAAGTTTCTCATTTGTTATTCTAGAATTCTCTTGGATTTCAGCTAATATGGTAACTGAATTCTCCTTTACCATTTTTTCTACATTTCTTGAAGTTTCAGCTAGAATATCACTCGAATTCTCTTTTATCATCTGTACCATGCTTTTGGAATTATCGTCCATTTTTCTAGAAGTTTCATCAATTTTTCTTGAAGTTTCAGCCAAGACATCGTTAGAATTTTCTTTTATGATCTGTACCATGCTTCTAGAATTATCGTCCATTTTTGCCATCATAGCAGCAAACATTGTGTTAAAATCCATGTTGCTAGCTACTGCACGAGTATATACCTCTATTTCTTCTTTTTCCTCGAATTCGTAACTCGCAATGTCTATATTGCGTCGCTCGAATTCATCTAATAGTCTCTTCTGCAGCTCTGCTTTATTACCTGCAGTTGGCAGATCCAACTTGCCCAATTCTTTCTTGAGCTGTTCTACTTTTAGCTCTTCAAATTTCATTGCTGTCTATTTTTTTTTTTTTTTGTTATTTTTATTTCACTTTTTTTTTATTTTATTTATTTCACTTTTTTTATTTTATTTATGCAATCCCACTTCTGACACCAATTGTTACGTTACTGCCTTTCAATAACGTTTTGGTTTATTTCCTTTATAATAAACCGTTTCGAGTTCTTTTATTGCAATTCAAATAAAACAAATAAACACAACACTTTTGCTACTGTTTACAATTTACACACCTTTATTTAGTACTTAGTCACTTTAACAACCGTAATTTTATAGTTCTTAATCTTCTCAGCGTGATACGTTTTTGACAAAGTCAGAACTTAGAATGAAATATGCCATCTCTTGCGATCATATTTTTACTCGGGCAAATGACCATAGAACGTTCGAGTTCTAAAGTCTAGATGGCTCTATAAAGTTCTAATAACGGCTATTTCGTTAATTAAACTTATTCAGCTATTACTATCTATATGGCTGAATTAATTGAGTTATTAGGCATCATAAACTAAGACATACTTTTAGGCGTTGCCATAGATTGAGATAACTTAATAAAGAACATTCTAGTTTACAGTGGGGTTGAAGTACAATTATGCACAACAATTTTAACATTACATCTGTACATTGATTTTTACACTCGAAGTGTGCATAATTTATACAATAACAATTTTAACTAATAAAATAACTAGCAAATACTTAATAACTAAGCAATACAAGATAACACATAAATTAATCTAATTCTTAACCAATAATTACAAATAATTCTTAACTAAAGTTACTTTCGTAACAATATTATAAAATTTTTTCATACGAAGTCTGAGATTTTTTATTCAATAAGTTTTATACAAATTTATTTTATTTGTTTCTTCTAAATTAAATTTTTTTCAAACAAATTGTGTGCTTTTCTATTGATTTGAATATATTTTTAAAATATTAATTTGAATAATATAAATTCAAATAATAGTGAATTTAACTTCCAAGAGAAGAAATAATATTTAAAAGACACTATCGTAAAATATTTGAAACTGATTTATATTTAATTTAAAAAAGTGTTAAATAAATTTAACTTATTTTAATTTTTGAAAAACAGTTACAAATTGTAAATAATTCATTTTGAGCCAATATTTAGAAGAAAATTATTTACAATGAACAGCTATGCTATAAACAAGTGAAGTTTTTGGAAAATTGGAAAAATCACCAGTTTTAATTTGATGCTACATGTAAATCGTGTGATTATCATATACATACACATATATTCTATTTTTCCGGTAATTTAATACAAATATTTAATTATTTAATATTTTAAATGTTTGTTTCACTTAATACTAATATACTTTCGTTGATGATACATCTTTTTTTCTGAAAATTACAAATTAATATAACGTAACACACACAACTTAGAATACAATATTTTTTCCTTAATAATATATCGGTTAACGCATTTTTATCTGAAATATTAAAAATTGATTTTAAATCTCAAATAATTACCATTTTACAAAGTTCTTTGCTTTGCATGTAAACTTATGAAATGTTATATTATTCTACATTTAAGTCTTAAAATTTAAACTCTAAATAAAAATTGCACGCAAGGCATTGGATGTTACCAAAAGCATTTTTGACCGCACAATATTTTTTGAGTGTTAGCTTAAACAAAATAATATAGCATCCGCTAGACATGTACACTTGTCGAAGTCACATCGACGACTGAATTGAAGAGCATAAAAATTAAAATTTTATTTAAATACAATTTCAATAAAACAAACCGACATAGCGATCTGTCAAATAAGATTTATCAGCCGGGTGGTTCCTAATTCGCATTCTAATGGTTTGTTTCGTATAAATTGTATGCAAATGAGAAGTTTTGACATACAAAAAACGCTTCCGCTCTTATTTAGGTAGCTCAGTAAGTATTGGTGTGCACAATTGTGCTAAGAAATGGAAATCCCTGATGTAAACGATAGTTAACCAAAACTCTCAATAAATGAAATGCGTCTGTATAGGATACGATAATATTGCCCAGCAAACACAAAACTAAGCATTGCAAATGTAATGAATTTTACTTAAATAAGCAAAATGGAAATGAAGTTTAAAAGAAGTTAATAAAATTAAATACAAAATATGTTTCAGTTTTTACAGAATTAGGCAAATTTTTTTCACACATACATATTTGATAAGTCGAGTTTAATTTACAACAAACATGCCTGTTCTGCAAATCACATTTACTCAAATCACGCGATTTCAAATCACATGTGCCTACTAAAATCACACGTGTGATATTTAAGTGTCCCGTTTTTGTGTGTTTTGGTGTGATCCTCAATTGCCGAAAGCACACCGAGATACAAAAAAAAAACGGTATGACTTTTAGAACAGCACAAAATCACACGTGTGATTTAAAAAACACGTGATTTGAAATCACGTGATTTTCAAAACAGGCCCGTAAAACTAAAAAAATTTAGTGTATTTAGGCATTATAAATTAAGCTTTCCAAATTTAAGATTTTGTAACAATTTCTTATTAACAAAATATGTTTTCAATTTGAAGAACTTAACAAAAATTTTTGTCTTCCATCATACTATTTTGTTTGCTGGTTTATTTTGAAATCAAATCAAAGCTGAAAAAACACTAAAGCTGAAAAAAGCAGTAAGCTCAATTAACAACTGAAATAGAAGAGAACAAGCGTCGGTGTGAGTTTTTTTTATTGTTTTTGTAGCACAATTGTGCACAGAAAATGAAGATTCGGATAACAGTGACAGGGCTGTCAGATTTTTTTGAGCTCCATCGCCAAACCGGATGTCAGAAATCGCCAAAAATCGCCAAACGTCAATTTAGTTCAGTTTTTGTAAATTTTTTTTTTAAATTAAATTTTGGTTACAAAAAACGCTAGTATAATATTTCAGTAAAAAATCGCCAAAAACTGAGAAATTAAAAAAAAGTCGCCGAAAGTAAATTTTGTGTTGTTTCTGTAATTTTTTTCAAAATAACATAAAATGGAGATCATAAATGTATTCAGTTAAAAAACTTAAATTATGTACACAAGTCTATAAGATCGTACACTTCAGCCTCACCGATTTTATTACTGATGTTTTGACCTGCATACATACTACATACATATTTGAATTAAATAGTGACTTAATATAAAATTCACTTAGGCCCGTTTTCACATCTTACCCATAGCTAAAAGTAGACTTTAACCGCCCTTATAAAAAATGTTTTATTATTAAAACTTTACTTTAACCTAAAGTTAATGCTCATCGTGCCTGGTAGGTAAAAGTTAAGTTGTAATAATGGAACACTTTTTATACGGCCGATGAAATCCTACCTTTGGCTATCGGTAAGTTGTGAAAACGGGCCTTAATATGATGACAAAACAAAAATCATGTGAAAAAAAGTTGCAAGTCTTTTTTATGTTAGTAATGATAACAAAAAATTACAAGCTGTTAAACAAAATCGCCGAAATAATATAAATGGTAAAAAATAGCCAAGATAATCGCCAGCTATGTCAGAAATCGCCATAAAAGTCGCCAGTCGCCAAATGGAAAATCCCATCGCCAAACATGTTTCAAAATCGCCACGTTTGGCGAGAAATCGCCATATCTGACAGCCCTGAACAGTGATGTAAACCAAAAAAGTTTCAAATACTCCACAAAAATAATAGCCACACAATAAAAAACTACATATACATAATTACTTTTTTTTATCGGCATTTAAAAAAGTTTGCTTTTCTTATGCAATGCAGTGATGCATTTACGAAAATACCTAAAATTTATTTTTATACACACACTGAAAACAAACCATACGAAAGAAACTTTCGTAGCTACTCTCTTCGTACTATTTTTTTTTATCAGTTAGGTTATACAAGGCCCCTGTGGGCTATTAATAATGTATTACACAGTGTAATACCTAAGTACTAGGGTATTCAATTAATCGGGCTTTTGCTTTAATCGGTTAATCGCTCGATTAATTAATCGAGGTTTTAGTTTAATCGATTAATCATCGGTTAACTTTGTTATTGATCGGTTAACCAATTTGTTGAAATAGACGAAGTAATTCAAATGGCAACCCTAATTATTTCTTTTTTGACGTTTATCCCTTTTACTTTTCTTTATCATTACTTTCTTTAATACAAATTAATAACAGTTTTTTTTCTACTATATGAATATGAATACTCAAATGTTTAGTCATGTAAGAAGTCTTAAATAAAACAATTATTTGATAATACATATATTGTTTCGCATTTATAACAGGTTATGGGCCCAGAGAGCCCTGCGGGAAATAAGAGAATATGTATTTGAAAATAGAAAATTTAGTTTTTCGGGAAATATTTAAAAAAAGGATTTAAAAAAAGAAAAAAAAATAAGAAAAATGTCGGGAACAACAGCGCGAATTCAGTTGCTAAATGCGGACAACTATGACACCTGGAAGTTACAGATGAAAGCAGTCTTGATTAAAAGTGACCTTTGGGCTTATACGAACGGTGAAATTCCGATGCCTGCAGCAGATGCAGTTAAACGTCGTAAGTGGCAAACAGTTGACCCAAAAGCTGGTGCGGACATTATGTTATCTGTTACCCCATCTGAGTTGAGACTAATTTCTGAATGTACTACATCGTCCGAAATGTGGCTAAAACTGGAATCGACGTTTCAATCGAAATGTCCAGCGAGAAAGGCTACATTGTTGAAAAAGGTTGCTCTGACACGAATGAAAGATGGCGACAATGTTCGAGAACATCTAAATGATTTCTTTGATGCCGTTTCAAAACTTAAAGAAATTAAAATAGCAGTTGGCGATGATCTATTAGCAATCTTGTTGTTGTACAGCTTACCGGGCTCATATAAAACATTCCGATGTGCTTTAGAAACCAGAGACGAATTACCAAGCCCGGATGTATGTATTAAGAGTAAAAATTTTAGAAGAAGACCAGTCAAGGAGATCGAAAAATGATAGAGACGAGCAAGGGGCATTATATGCATTGAACAGAAACCCACAAAAGTCTACTAACAACAAAAACCATCAAAAGGAAAAGAAGAAATTCACGTGTTTTAAATGCGGTAAAGTTGGGCATTATGCTAAAAATTGTAAAACGAGACAAGCAAACGCTTGTTCCGTTGTAGAAAAAGCAATGCACATTACAGTCGAATCTGCAATGATGTCTTCATATAAGAACAGTTATTGGTGTATTGATAGTGGTAGTACAGCTCACATGTGTGCCGACAAAGGCAAATTTGAAAACTACCGAGAAATAGAGAAAATGTTAAATTTGGCAAACACAAATACAACGAAAATAAGTGGTGTTGGCAAAGTATATTTATTAAAAGTACATGCAAGTGATCAGCTGTTCAGTTGTTTTATTTTCGATAGTGTCAAAATGTGCTTACATTTTAGTGCGCCATGATTTTTTTTTTGTTTTCTTTATGTTTGGCTGTTTGACAGTATCAAATGTTTTTACACAAACAAAATGAATGTTGTTTTTTTTATTGTTGATTTGTTGTAGACTTGCATGTATATATAAATATACTTTGGGTGTTGGTAATGTGAAATTATGTGTTAAAGCCTAGATTACACTATCCCACAAGTCTTACGTATTCCATAATACTTTGTGAGATAGAAATCTAATGAGTTTTGTTGCGACTGTCAAAAAATCTAACGTAACATGACAGTTTGTGTTCAGACCATCGCACAAAGTATAAACACTCACACATGAAATAAAATGCAACCCTGATCCAATGAAAAGTATTATTGTTTAGAAATTTTTCAAAAAACGATGAAGTCGTATGGGATGTCAAACTTTTTTCTTAATACTTGTCATTTTCGTGACACATTGCATTCACACTATCACACTTTGTCAAGATAAACTGTATTTTGAAAACGAATATGAGAATATCTTCCAAGATGAAAATAAGGAAGAGCAAGTAGAATTTGAATCTGCGGGTAATGAAGAAGCTATTATAGAAGTGCAAGAGAACAATGAAAGAAGAGAATCTTCACATAATCGAATTTCAATTGGTGTAGAAAGCAACATCGATGATCAATCGGATTTTGAAGGCTTTGAAGACGAGTCGTGGATGAAAGCTATTGAAGATGAGTATATAGCACACTTACTCAATAATACATGGCAAATTGTTGAACGCCCACAGAACAGAAAAGTTATTGGGAATCGTTTCGTTTTTAGTACCAAAAAGGAAAAGTCAAGGTTAGTGGCTAAAGGATGCTCACAACGTCAAGGGGAGGATTTTTTTGATACTAACTCTGCTGTTGTACGCTCAACCTCAATTAGATTGCTTTCGGCCCTTTCAGCAAAAATGGGTCTTGAGATTCATCAGATGGACGTTGTTTCCGCTTATTTGAATGGCGAACTTGGGGAAAACGTTTTTATGGAAATCCCTGAAAATTTATGTATTGTATTGCACAAAATAAATTCTAATGAAAATGTCGGAACATCCAGGATTAAATCACAACAAGTTCAGGCAACAGCAGCAGATTGGTTAAGAGCATTGGAGACTTGTAGGGATCCGGTGTGTAAAATAGTAAAAGCGTTATATGGGTTACGTCAATCCGGTTTGAAATGGTACGAGATGCTTACTACAAAATTGCAACAACTCGACCTCACAGCATGATCCGTGTTTATTCATAAAAAAGGAGAATGATAGTATTATCCTTATAACGGTGTATGTAGACGACCTGTTAATCGCCACAAATAACAAATCGTGGTTGATGAATATCAAAAAATCGTTGACAGAAGCTTTCGAGATGAAGGATCTTGGCCCCGTTAAAGTTTGTCTAGGTATTGAGTTTAAGCCAGATTTTACCAATCATACGGTGTTCCTAAGTCAGCAAGAGTATATAAACACAATTCTAGAAAGGTTCAATATGAGTGAATGTAAGTCAGCCCAGTCTCCTATGGCTACAAATAATAAATTGGAAAAACCTGAAAAATGTGACAAAGATGTTATGAAGAAGTATCCATATCAAAATCTCATTGCAGCGCTAATGTTTTTGGCAGTAAATACTCGCCCAGACATCGCATATTCCGTAAATTTCTTAAGTCAATTTAATGTTAACTTCAATGAAATACACTGGCAGGCTGCTAAACGGATTTTACGGTATCTAAAGGGTACAATAAATTATGGAGAACTATATTGACGGGATGAATCTGAGATATATTGTGTGGTTGATGCTGATTGGGTTTTAAATATGGTTGACAGGCGATCATATTCTGGATATGCGTTTTTATTGTGCGGTGCAGCTATAAGCTGGGAAGCTCGGAAACAACGAACGGTATCCCTTTCGAGTACTGAGTCCGAATATTTAGCAATTTCTGAAGCAACGAAGGAGGCTTTATATTTGAAAGACCTACTAAATGAAATTGGTTTGAAATTTGGCTCGATAAAAATATAAATGACAGTCAAAGTGCCCAGAAGCTGCCAAACAGTTTTGGCTATCACTCACGTACAAAACATATTGATGTGAGACATCACTTTATAAAACAAAAACAACAGAATGGTGACATCAGCCTTGAGTGTCTGCCGACTGAAGATATGCCTGCAGACGTTTTTACGATGGGTTTATGCATCGCCAAAGCCGATGGTCAGTGACATAATTATTATCATTACTTCGAGGGGAGGTGTTGAAATAGACGAAGTAATTCAAATGGCAACCCTAATTATTTCTTTTTTGACGTTAATCCCTTTTACTTTTCTTTATCATTACTTTCTTTAATACAAATTAATAACCGTTTTTTTTCTACTATATGAATATGAATGCTCAAATGTTTAGTCATGTAAGAACTCTTGAATAAAACACATTAAGGGTCCTCATGATATCGTTTATAAGTCTCGTAAACTGGGCAAACTGTGCATTCTTACACCCTCGTAAATGAACTGTCAAAAATTGTATGAGAATTCATTTACACAAACTGCTTAAATTTGCCCAACAATTTTGACTCGTAAACTTGCGCTGTTCAATTGTGCATTTATACAGACAAATTTTTTTAATGCTTACCGCCGTTTTCAATGAAAACTTCAAGTGTAAATAAATCACAAACAATAAATTCTTGTAATAATATAAGCATATTAGTCTTTTGGCTTTCTTTATGCATGTTTAAAAACAAATTTCATTTATAATTTACAAATTTCAAGTTTTTTATTATATTTTTAATTATTTTTTTTTAATATATTTTTTATTGACGTTTCTGATTGAAATGACATTAATTGTTTAAAAATACACAAAAATTAAAAAGGATCTTCATGAAACGAGTCTCGCAAGTTTACCCATTTGCACAAATGGTAATTTTAAGCAATATCATGAGGACCCTTATTATTTTATAAAATATTGTTTCGCATTTTATAACACAATTAATAAAGTTTTTTTTATTAATTAAGTAATTGAAAAATAATATGAAAAATTATTTATTATTTGAAGTTTATTAGTAAAAAACAATAACAACAATTCTTGAACTTACTGAAACGTGGCTACCCTATAAGAAACGATTGAGCGAGTAGTCGTTTTTTTTTACTTTGGTGTTAAGAAAATGTGACTACTCGCTCATTCATTTCTTGTAGGGTACGTGATAAATCAGGAAAAAATATCCACAACTGAAGTCATGAGTAATAAATTCCAAATATATAGATGCGACAGAATTGGCAAAGATAGTGTAGGAGTTTTGATTGCAGTGTTTTTTTTTATTTTTTTTAAACATGACTTGATATTTGCATCCTATGCACACTTATCGTGATTTTAAGAACTTAACAGCCGTATTCATAAAAACTTATTAAGATTAATTAACCATATTTAAGGAAAAATTGCTAAAGTTGTATTCATAAACGAAAAATAGTCTATTGAACCTTTAATAAACCATTCATAAAGTAAGAAAATTTATTGTTGGATTTACCCTTCTTTAAACCAAAAATAAAATTACATTTTGATAAATGTTTGCATTTTATGATATTATTTTCGTGAAATATGGAGATGGATTAATATGGAGATGTTTAATACATTTAATTAATTTTTTTTTATTTTAGACAACCAATTTAAAGTTATATTGTAAAATATTTTAAAAATGTGGCATATGATTTAAATGAATGCGTACAGAGGCAAATGCAGATATTCGCTTTAATTATTTTAAAAATTATTGCAATTAGTATTTTTAATGTTTTAAAGAACGAATTGTTGTCCAAAAATTAAAGAAATAAGGAAAATAACCAATCAAAATAATAGTGATGCAAATAAAAGGTAAACAAACTTTTCATTCGAATACTTTCTTATCGTTTATTTAAAAAAAGGTTCAAACCAGTGTTGCCACCAGCAAAATTCAAAATTACACTTGAGATGAAGCAAAATTACCCGATTTAAATGAAATTACACCTGATATAAAATTGAAGTTTTATTAAATAAAAAGACATTTACAAAGAAGCAAAAACACAACAAACTCGTTAAAACAAGATCAATATTAGTCAAGCTGTTAATTTTATTTAAATTAACAAAAATAACATTAAAGACTTAAAAAAAATTAATTAAAAATAAAATAAAACTGCTAAAATAATGAGTTTAACTACCACATTTGGTTGATATATCTTGGGAAGGTTTAAAATGCTCCTTGTCATTGCTTTATAATGGATGCTTTTTAGCCCCATAGAGCTTACAAAAGGTTAGCTGTCAAACGAACTGCCATACTGTTTTCACTTTTTGATCAGGCACATCATCATGAATAGATTCATGCTTGAACAACGCCACCAAATTGTCCAATATACTTTGAAAACCAGCCATCGATTTTCGCAACTTAAAGGTGACTTCGTGATTTAAATAACGCAACTTTTTTCACAAATGTAGGCGATGTGTTGATTAAGAGAAAATAAACTGTCAATTGGACTTCAAGGCCGTGCGATGTGACACTTATTGATTGTTTTCCGTAGGGCCGTGACAATCGGTGTCTTGGAGGTCAACATTGTTCATTTTATTCGAAAAAGAGAAACAAAATTGGACGTCTGCAATGCGTTTCGTCAAGGACAGGCGCGGTGTCTATTTGTTTTAAATCAGTTTCAAATGGTAATGCCGTGTATCAATCTGCTATTAAAATTAATTTTATTTTTGTGTTGCCTACCATTTTAAGTTTCATGGTGTTAAAAAATACCCTTTATACCTTATTTAGTAAACAAAATGCCTGCAGAGTTTTATACAACTGTCCCTTTCGTAATTCAGTTTTACAACTGTAAAAGGCGTTAAATATTCTTTACTAAAACATTATAAAGTAGCAAGATAGAAAAAAAATTAATTATATGTTGCAATATTGGAAACATATCTTCCCGCAGGCAAGTTTTTAGTTTGAATAACTTTTTTCAATAAACTTCAGGTTCTAAATCACTATGATAGGCATCTTTATCCAAATCTAAGGGTCCATCTTGCGACATTCACTACCAACCATTTGTAACTATATGTATGTTTAATGATTGAAATCGTTTCTTAAAAATAAACCGAGACTTTGATTCAAAAGGCTGTTCATTTCTTAGCAACAATATTTAAAAAGAAATAAATGTCATCACTGAAATCGAATCTTGATTTTATTAGGGCATCTGAAGTAAAAATTGCATATTACACCTGAATTACACCTAAGAGAAATTACCCACGACCGTAAAAATTATACCAAATTCGGGTAATTACCCACAAAGTGGCAACACTGGTTCAAACAAACATTTTTATACTACCTTTCGGTAAAATTTTGTTCAGAAACTAAAATAATAAGGGTCTTCATGATGTTGCTTAAAATAACCATTTGTGCAAATGGGTAAACTTGCGAGACTCGTTTCATGAAGATCCTTTTTAAGTTTTGTGTAATTTTAAACAATTAATGTCATTTCAAACAGAAACGTCAATAAAAAATATATTAAAAAAAAATAATCAAAAATATAATAAAAAACTTGGAATTTGTAAATTATAAATGAAATTTGTTTTTAAACATGCATAAAGAAAGCCAAAAGACTAATATGTTTATATTATTACAAGAATTTATTGTTTGTGATTTATTTACACTTAAAGTTTTCATTGAAAACGGCGGTAAGCATTAAAAAAATTTGTCTGTATAAATGCACAATTGAACTGCGTAAGTTTACGAGTCAAAATTGTTGGGCAAATTTAAGCAGTTTGTGTAAATGAATTCTCATACAATTTTTGACAGTTCATTTACGAGGGCGTAAGAATGCACAGTTTGCACAGTTTACGAGACTTATAAACGATATCATGAGGACCCTTAATATGTATTTTTATATTATAAGAATAATTTTTAAGATCTTAAATTATAAAAAATATATTAATAAATAGAATATCATGTTAACCGAATAAAAGTTTCATGCATCACTAGCAATAAAATGGCAGCAAAATATAAAGAAAGTTGCCATACTTAAACACAAAATCGCCACAAACAGTTAATAGTAAAAGAGATGTTAATGTGCGTTTATGAATACAAATTTTTATAGGAGGTTTATAAGACAAAAAGCGTTTGATAGTTATTAGATACAATAAGCTTAAAATAAGAACTTTTTATGAATACGGCTGTAAATATGCAGATTTTAATAAACAAGTTTTTAAGTACTGACTGGAATTAGATTTACACCATTCCCCCAGTTGACTCACAATTGTCGTTCATAGAATGTAATATAATTAGCAATATGCCAAAAAAATTAACTTTTTCGTTTTCAAGCTATTAATGCCGAATGATTTTTAATACTTCTAAAATTCTGCGGTGGTGCGTGGCGATCGCATTTTTCGTTTACAAAAATATTAGGAAAATGTAAAAAAAAGGCGAAAAAAATGAATAAAATTGGGTTTTTTTGACCTTCATTCACTTATAACTTTTGAAGTAGGAGTGTTATCTTCATCAACAACTCTGTTGTCTCCCAAGGCATAATATTCAGCCGAATTTGTGCCGTAGTACAAACAGTACAGCCTATTTTCGACAAATTTTATTAATTGATTAAAAAAACAGGGTGAATTTTTAAAAAAACGTAAATTTATGCTACTAAAATTAGTTTTACATTAGTTATTAAGAACATAGACACTGTTTTCACTTTGGGAAACAAAATTTCTTTCCATGTGATAAGTAAATATACTTATATTTCATTTACTATTGTAATAAAGCGGCAGTATATATTTTAGCCGTCACCTTTGCGTGCTTATAAATTACACAGCCTCACAAAAATATAAAAAGGTTCTGACCCAGAAAACAGACCCACCAATCCTTATGTATTATCACCTCCTGAATGCAATGCCACCATAAGAATTGAATTATATCGTTGGGGTTTCATGTAATTTACAAGAAAAATCCGCAAAGTGACCTTACCTAATTTGTAAATTTGACCATGTTAAAAAGTGTTTGTTTAAATGCATGTAACTTTTAAAATTTTTGACAGATTTGATCTTACATAAAGAAATACAATTTTAAAAAATTTTAACTAACAATAAGTCAAATTTACAAAGAAACCGATTTGCTATTTCAGTTTGTGCAAAAATATCCTGAAGCGTACACGGATGCGAAAATGATTCATGATTATATTACAGACACAAATTTTCTGTATCAAATTTTCTGTAGCAGCTTGCATTGAACCACTAAAACATATTAGCACTTGTAAATCAATTGTTGCTTGTGATCATCTTACTTTCAAGGACGTGCTGTATCAAATATTTGAATATTTAGAGTTCGAAGAAATAAATAAAAGATCGTTCTTGAATTCAATTCCCCACAAATTTCAATTTGCTTTTAACACAGACAAGCTTAATTTGCTTACTGCAAATTTGAAAAAGATGTTAACATTTTCCAAACGGTTTTAGCGGAAGCGAAAGATTCAATGGATGATGTATACTCATACCACAGTAATATTAATGTGGAGAGAGTGTTTGCGATGGCGAAGAGGAACGAGGATATGGAACCTCATAAAGAAATATACACCATGTGTCAGCAAATAAAGGCCCGGCAAAACAAATGCATTCACTTCCTTTTCGATATTTTGCATTTCTATCCAACGAAGCAACATATGGAAAATGGTGTGAAAATAATGAAAAGGTTTTTCAGGAAAATAAAAAATGGAATGCTAAGGAACGAATAAAGAGATTGGAAGAGATGGAGCAAACAACAAGTAAAAAAACGACGTACGGAGAGTAAAGTCCTATTTCTAAATTAGCTTTATGTGAATGAGCCTATGAAATTATTTAATTTATGAAATAAACTATCTGATGTCGATGTACAGAGTTATCGGATAAAAATTCTTAAAAAGCAAATAAACATGTTGAGAGGTTTAAATTATAAATATCACGGTGAAAAGTTTGGCAAACAACAAATTTGGATTTAGAGTCCCAACTCAAAGAAAAGCTAAAGAATTTGCACTATTATGTAGATCTCTAAAAATTTAAAAAATAAAATAACTTGATGTTTTCAAAAGTATAAATAATAAAGATTTCTGTTAAATACATTTCCAGTAAAATAACAAAAATTTTTTTCGCAAAACTAAAAATGTAAACTTTAATGATCTATTTAATAAAAGTTGCATTTAATATAAATTTGATACTATTTCATTTTCTTATAGATCTTTTCTTTCTCATTCGGTTATTTTTCATCCGATTTTCAAGTTTTTTTTTGTTGGAAAGGTATTTAAATTACCTTTCTAAATGTAGAATATAGTTAGTAAAAACTATTGCCGCTAGATGGCGTAAAATTAATTTTTTGGGAAAATGCATCAAAACACCCTGTATTTGCAAATATTTTGAAATTATATGTTCCACTAAACTACTCGCCATACGATTTTGTACAAAGTTGCCATACAACATTTGGTCGAATTCTGGAAATTTAACGGTCAAAATTTTGATTTTCTTCAAGCATCTAAAAATAACGGTAATTTTGTAAATAACGGAATTATATAAAAGTCGCGGAACAAAAGTTGCTGCTGATACCCTAAGGAACCATAAATAACAATAAAAAAGTTATTTTTCGCAAAAAGTCGATTTTGGCATATTGCTAAATATACTACATCTGCATGACTTATTTTTTCCAATAAAAACAAAACGTACTTCAAACAACTCTAAACCTTGGTTCAATCAATTAATTAGGCATCTTATTGAGCAAAGAGATATAACATACAAAAGGTGGAAACGTTATAAAACTACGGAGTTACACGATGAGTATTGTCGATTAAGAAGGGATACCACTAGTCTAATTAGAACAACAAAATCTGAATACTATTCTCAACGTTTTTCCAGTGCGCTTAATTCCAAAAAAACATGGCAAACTATAAAAGAAATCGATATAAGAAGAGTAGAAAATAACAGAAATATCTCGGCTGACGTGAACGAAATTAGTAACACGTTTATGAATATAACTATGGTTTGATCCTAAACCTGAATACTACAATTTCAACAATTCCTAACCAATAAATTTACAATCCATAATTCAACAGAATATTGTTCCTCTGGCAACAAACATAACTCCAATTTGCACACTGATTTAGGTGAAATATTTCAATTTGAATGTGTTAATCAATTTAATATCGTATTGCGCTGTTCAAGAATCAAGTCAAATGCCGTTGGATGTGATAATATGCACCCAAAATTTATAAAAATACTTTTGCCATTTCTTTTACTTTATATAACATATCTTTTCTATAACATCATTATAAAAAGTTCTTACCCAAACAAGGAGTTTAGGCCAATTGCAATCCTTCCATTTCTTTCTAAAGTCTTTGAAAAGTTGTTACATTCTCAAATAAGCGATTTTGTCAAAAGAAATAAATTACTTACTGAAAGGCAATCAGGATTTCGTCCAAAGCATACTAGCTGTGTCACAACTCTGTTGAGTGTTTCTGAAGAAATAAGGCAACTCGATCCCTCAAAAGCCTTTGATACGGTAGATCACTTTATTTTATATGAAACATATGTTTAATTTTAGTAACACCTTACTTGAGGGTTACACGATCAAGTTTTAGATATCAAGATTTAATACACTCACACTTTTTTACCAATACACTCATACTTTTAAAAATTGATACGAGCTTGCCTCTAAAATTCTCTTGCCAGTGAGTGTATCAATTTTCGTTCAAGAAAACATCTTATTACAAATCTTTTGAAGTTGTTTTTGTTTTTTTTCACAAATTTTTCGCGGCAAAAGCTAAAGTTCTTTTTTTTTACAAATTGTTGCGGGAATTTTAAAATTTTAACTAAAAACCTAAAAAAAAAGTGAAATATGTTTATTAATAAAATTTATTTATAAAATTAATAAGCAAAATGATGTTCTGCGATTCATAGAGCTGTACAGAAGCCATGAAATTTTATGAATCTTTCATCATATGGGCGAAATGATTTGAAAATAAAAGCCTACGAGTCTATAGCTTCTGAAACAAAAATGCCAGTGGAAGAAGTAAAGAAAAAAATAAAGTCCCTTCGAACAGCCTACAGTGCAGAAAAATCAAAAGTGGAAAATAACAAAACATTTTGAGTTGTTTTCTCGGCGACGACATCTTGAAAAAGTAAATTGCTTTCAACTTGCGTGCAGCCTACGTCACAGCTGTCAACTTTTGCATATTTTGACAATCAGTATATGTAAAAGACTATCAAGAAAATCTTGATCGTGTGGCTGCACTGTTAGCTAAACTTATGTCTTCGTACCTGGGATGCCAATCGGGATTGATTTTAGAAAATCCCGGAATTCGGGATTTCTGGATCCCGGGATTTTTTTAAATAAACAACACTTCTTATTTATTTATGAATTTTCAAAAGGTATTATATATATATATATTTTTTTTTTCATTATTTATTTATTGAATCTTCATATATTAAATATGAACTAACAATAATTAATCAAATCTTAACCTAATACGTTATTTTATGTCCTGTCAGTGCCAGACAAAAATTTTCTTCATCTCGGGTTATGTTCACTAATATAGGTGTTTATCGCTCATCTAATTGGATAAGTGCTGCAGTGTCTCTTCTTCTTAAGCGAGTGTGGCCGCTATCATTTAAAATATTTCGTGCTAGTGGGTTCGGGTGCAATTCGAGCCTTTTTGTTAACAAACATAACACTTAACTAAAATATAAAAAATCAAATCAACATATGTTTAATTTTTTTACATTTTGATTTTTTTCCCCCTTTTGCTAACAAAACTTAAGATTACTGTTAGCAAATGTCAAATCACTGTCCAATTTTACTGTCTGCAAAATTTGCTAGACAGTAGACAAGACAGTTGGAAATGTGTGCATGTATTAGTAAAAAAGTTTGTATGTATTGCTACTGTCTTGCCAGTACTGGCAAATGTAAACGCTATGTTCCTGCATATTTCGTAATCATAGTTTTAACTAATGGAACATTGAGATCCTTGTGAATATTTGAGTTTTTAACAGCTGTGATTATTCGAAGTAGTTTATTTTGGCGCCTTTGAATTTTTTCGATATTAGAGGCCGAGGCAGTGCCGCATAACTGAATACCATAGCACCAGATTGGCTTTAAGATGGAGTTGTAAAGAAGAAGTTTGCAGTCGAGACTAAAGCCTGGTACTCTGTTCAACATTTCACGTGAAATGCTGTCAAAACGCATATGAAAAAAACTTGTGCGGAATATCTATGAAATAATGTTGATAGAGTTGTACTCTGTTCATTTTGTGAAAAAGTTCCGAAATGTTTCTGGCAACATTTTTTTACAACTGCGAAATAAAGTAAGCTGCACTTATTTCACGTGGAATTTTAATCAAAAGCAAAAATGGATGAACTGATTAATTAATAAGAAATAAAAAATTAATATAACACAACCGGTAACTGTTTTTACTAAAAATAATTTATTTTAATAAAAAAGAAAGAAAATATGGGTAAAAAACTGTTACCGGTTGTGCTATTTTAATTTTATATATCTTTTTTAATAATCAGTTTTTACACTTTTGCTTTTGCTTAAAATTCCACGTGAAATAAATGTAGCTTACATTATTTCGCAGTTGTAAAAAAATGTTGCCAGAAACATTTCGGAACTCTTTCGCAAAATGAACAGAGTACAACTCTATCAACATTATTTCATGGATATTCCGCACAAGCTTTTTTCATATGCGTTTTGACAGCATTTCACGTGAAATGTTGAACAGAGTACCAGGCTTTAAGGACAGAGTTTCTTTCAATAAGCCATTGAATTTGGATGGCTTTTAGTTTCATTTGAGTTAATTTTGCCTCTATATGGCTTTTCCACGTTAAACGGCGATCTAGATGAATACCGATGTATTTTACATGCGAATTTTTAGGTATTTTTTGATTATTGATTTTAATAGGGGGCATGATTCCCGATGCAAGGTGAATATTATATGTACGCATTTTTGCTCATTGACCTTTATCCTCCATTGCTTTAACCATAGTTCGAGTTGAAATATATGATCTGTAGGTATCGAGATGCTTCTTGACTGTTTTCGTGCACGCTTAGAAAAGCTGTATCATCAGCAAATGTTGAAGTTTGGGTGTAGTTGTTTGTTGGCATATCCGAGGTATATATTAAGTATAAAAGTGGGCCCAGGATGCTTCCCTGAGGGACTCCAGCGTCAATTTGCTGAGGAGAGCTTAAATAATCACCATCTTTAATAACAAACTTTCGACCGACTAAGTAGCTTTCTAACAGCTTGTGTGTGTTTACTGGTAAGTTTAGATTCAATTTATGTAATAAGCCTTCATCCCAGACTTTATCAAAAGCTTGAGAAACATCGATGAATAGAGCGGAACAATATTTTCTTTCTTCAAAGGCTTTTCTTATTGCGTTTACTATACGAAGGGTTTGCTCAATTGTGCTGTGTTCTCTTCTAAAGCCGAATTGGTGGTTAGGAATACATCTATTTTCATTTAAAATTGGGGTTAGTTTTGACGTTATCAGCTTCTCAAACAGCTTTGATATATTAGAAAGTAAGCTTATAGGCCTATATGACTCAACTTTTGTGTGATCCTTTCCTGGTTTAGGTATCATGGTGACTAAGGAAACCTTCCACTTTTGAGGATAGTATTCAGGCGTAAAATAGCATTAAAAATTAAAAGAATAATTTTCTTTACTATGCTGGGTAGCTCCAAAAGCATTTTGTTGCTGATCTTATCAAAACCAGGAGCCTTCTTGGTATTTAAATCACAAATAGACTTTTCGATTTCTCCTAACTCAAATCTTAGGGGAACAGCTGCTCTAGCTGCAACAGGCGGTAACTCGACCGCAATATCGTGAGATATATTTGGGGTAAAGACGTTTTTTAAATGATTGACAAACAGATTTCCTTTTTCAACATCATTTCTTGCCCAACTTCCATTCAAGTTTCTTAATGGTGGTTTAGAGACAACTGGCCTTTTGAGATTTCTAGCTGCACACCGTAATGAGTAGTCTGATTGTGGGGTTGCATCAAGTTCCTTAAGATATTTTTCCAGAGAAGCCGACTTCTGAGTCTGCAGTAACTTTCTTAGTCTTTTTGTACACTCTTTAAGTAAGTTTTTAAGTTGAGGGGATCTGTGCAATTGCCACTCTCTTCGAGCCCTCCTTTTTTCAGACAAAAGATGCTCGACATCTGTGGAATATATTTTAATAGTTTTTGTTTTATTGGTGGCAATATTGGAATGTTGAACAGCTGGTTTGAGAAAACTGTCAAAATTGTCAATAGAGCGATCTACATAATCCGGTGTACTTAGCGGAATATTTTCTGTGCAATGGGTACTGAGATATTTTTTATATTTTAACCAATTAATTTGCGTAGCTGTCGTCGCTAAGTAACCAGTCGGAGGTACAATTCTATTGGGGTTCATTATAGTAAAAATTGTTAGGGATGAAACGATACGAGTAAATACAAGTACATATTCGATACTTTTATATAAGTACCAAGTAATTTTGTAATCGATACTTAGCAACCGATTACCAAGTAGTATCGGTAAAAAAAATACTCGGTATCGGTGAAGTAATCGTTTCACTTTGGTATTGAAATAAATCTTAAATTTTTGATTATTTTCCAAAGCTGGAGCACCAGTAATGGTATCAATAAACCGTTTGACCAGTAAACACCTATAAACTACATGCCGTGTAGGTCCATTTCCTCAATTTATGGCTATAGGAAGTCCGTTATCATGTCGTGATAGCGAACACCATTCACGGTAATTGCTTGGCCGACCTCATTTTCGAAGAAGTACGGCCCGATAACACTGCCAGCCGCAGAATTAAGTGGGCGAGCATGCACATATGTATGTTTTCCCATTACCTACAGACCCGGTTTGCTGAAATTTGCGCATAATTCTCCTGATTGTGGAAACATTTGGTCGATTATGCTGGCCAAAAAAATCACGATGTGCACGAAATGCATGTTGATTGAACGCCTATTTTCGAAAAAGGAATAAAATGTAAATAAAAGGTTGTTACCCTGAATGTTCTATAAATTTTTGTTTTCTAAGATAAAAAAATTTTTCGAAAGGAAATTGATAAGTGGGAAATTGATAAGTGGTCTCAAACTTTACACTTTGTGTTTTGCACAAAAATTCTAATAGGTCGTAGTTAGGATTGCCAGACTGCCTGAATTGACCATTTGTCCAGTTAAAAAACTTTATTTAATTTAAAAAAATATCTATTTTGTCGACAAGCATTCCTAATAATGAGATAGAGGTCCATTTTTTCAAAAATGCGCTAAAAATAACGTACAAACTTATATAAATTGATCTCGTTTGTTAGTCATGCCATCTAGCAATACTTTTTGTGCATGCACTTGAGGTATTTCTGATAATCTTTATTCACAAGAATCCACTCATAAAGGCTACAATTTTAATAATACTAAATTTTGATGAAAGTTGCAAAATGTTTCAAACATTTTTGCTTACAACTAAAGTAATAGAGTTATTAAATACTTCAAATAAATATACAAACAAAAATTCGAATTCGAGTGAAATCAAAATCGAACAAACTTTAAAAACGATCCAGTGTTTAAAGTTCATTAAATAATTTTGTTCTATATACTTCATACTTTGAGTACACCTCATCTTTATTAGAACTTACCTCAAAATACGACGGTAATTTAAACAAAAATGTAACTGGAAATCTCTATTGATTTCAATTTCACTCGATTCGAAACATGGCTGTTTATGTACTTTTTTATTTGATTTAATTTAATAAACACCAATTTGAATTTATATAAACGGTGGCAGCAATAAAACAACAAACAAAAACCACAGAAACAGCAGATGTTTACGGCTCGAGATATCAACTACATATATATAAATAAAATATTATGAAACCAAAACAAATTGGTTCGAACTGTTAAAGTCAGCAGGCTTTTCGCTGCAACTTGTAGTGAATTCGCCCTGATTATAATTTTGTAATAAGTTATAAGACTGAATTTTAAGTGTTACGTTCTCTGCTTTTAAAAAATTTTTTTTATTGCTAAATAAAATCTAAAGTAAAAGTTTATATGTATTTTATTATAGTTAAGTACTTATTTTTTTAAAATCCAGGTGAATTTTTTCTATTGTCCAGTTATTTGACTTTAAATATCTGGCAACCCAAGTCGTTGTTCTTATTGTATTGTTTAGCACTAAAACACTAATCAGAACGTTTTTAAATACTGCTTTCTATTATTTTATGATACAAACCGATACAAGTACAGATACAAGTAAGTATCGATAGTTTTTTTTTCGATACTAAGTAGTTATCGATACTTTACGAGCGATACCACATCGAGTAAAAGTATATCGTTTCATCCCTAAAAATTGTAGGTGTGTGGTCGGAAGATAATTCTAGGGAAGCTCCAACATGATTCGTTTCTATGGGAATGTTTTTAACCACGCCGAAATTTTTTGATGATCAGTGGGCCAATATGTTGGTTGTCCGCTCGCTACCACATTTAAATCCATTTTAAAAATTGTGTTAAATAAAACACGACCCTTTGGTGTTATAAGTTGCGACCCCCAGAAGGTATGTTTAGCTTTATAATCGCCAGCGGCTAGGAAACACGGTCCTTATGATTTAAAATATTTATAATATTGGCCCTCCGATATTGAAAATCTAGGCGGGGAGTATAACGATGAAATTACTAGGTTTCTATTTAATTCTTCAACGCAAATGTTCGTTGCTTGGAGATAATCTTCACGATGATCACTCATTAGGTAGTGTTTGACTCGGTTTTCTAAAATGACAGAACCTCCACAAGCTCTATCTCGAGGGTCCTTGGTATCATATAGTATATAACCATTGATTTGAAACGTATTTCTTGAGGGCAAATGAGTTTCAGAAATCATCATGAAATCAATTTGTTTATTTTTAAGAAAGTATTCTAATTCATTTTTATGTTGGCGGATGCTGTTTGCGTTCCAAAAACAAATTTTTAAACAGTTCATGGTTTGTTAAGTACAGCTTGCAATAACATCGATTGCATTCTAAGAATTTCCTGCATCATATTACCCATTGTGTTCGTAAAATTATTTACTGTTTGCACTAATATTTCCATGGTTTTTTCTAAACGACTTAAATTAGAAACTGGAGTTTCATCATTACTTGGCTCATGGTTTGATTTTAGGACATTATCGTAAGAGGTTCTGTTATTACTAGGCTGGGGGGCTTGAATTGCATTTGTGTTTACTTGATTTGCAACCTGTATTTGAGGGGTATTTGTTTTCGGTCCAACCGTCTGCTTGACGTTATTATATACAGGGCATCCTCTATAATTGGCAGTGTGATTACCGCCACAGTTGCTACATTTTTTTAAGTTGGGGTCGGTTTTAGACTTATCGCAAAAAACTGTACCGTGTAGTTCACCACATACTACGCAGACAGGGGGTTAGTAGCAGATAACTGCAGCAATACATAATACTTGCGAGCGCACTCGCTGTTTACTAAATCATTTTTAGTCTCGAATATTTTTAAGCACTCGCTTTTACTGATATGTTGGCTCGTCGGCTCGTTCTTCATACAAAGCGAGCTTCATGCATGAAATATTACACAATAACTTTTTACTTGTACATGTGTTTACTACATTAAGTAGTAAGAGCCCAGAAAAAAGTATGAACAATGTCACAACCACTCAAAGCAAAGTTTCGTGTTTTTTCTATTTTCATATTCGGTAACTTCTTTGTATTTAACTTACACGACTTAGGTGTTACGACCAGCTCGTAACAACAACATTCACGGCATATTCATTTAGTATATGCTCGTGTATTTAAAATTCATCATTAAGTGAAAACATGGCTGCCAGATTTTATAATTTCTCGTATGTTAGATGATTTTAGGCGTTTAAGGTCCGTTTTCACAACTTACCGATAGCTAAAAGTAGACTTTAACTGGCATTCTAAAAAGGGTTCCATTATTAAAACTTTACTTTAACCTAAAGTGAGCGATAAAGTAAATTAAGGTTCATCCTATTTGGTAGGTTAAAGTAAAGTTGTAATAATGGAACACTTTTTATACGCCCGATAAAATCCTACCTTTTGCTATCGGTAAGTTGTGAAAACGGGCCTAAATGATTTAATGTATGTTTTGCTATTTATTTTATGTATGTAAACTAGTAATGCTTTTTTAAAGTATTATATTTATTATTATCTATAAAATTACATTTTTACATACATACGTTAAATTAAAAATTACATTTCAAGCAAATAAACCAAATTTAATTCAAACTTTTTTTTTATGAAATAACAAAAATCATTTTAGGTAATATTTTGTGGAAAATTTAAAAAAAAATGGATTTAAAAACAATAAACTATCCAATGACTTCGGCCTCAACCTGCTTCGCTTTTCAGTTAGAATATTTCCCGCTAATGAATAGGCACGTTCCGATGCAGCACTGTTTGCCGGTATTGAGTGTACATGCTGAGCGAATTTGCATAACCGAGGATAATATTTTTCATTTTTGCGCCACCACTGCAATAAATCAATGTCATCAGTCATAATTACTGCTTCTCTACTATCTTTTTCTACTTCATTATTTATGGATTCTTGGAATGAGTTTGATTGTTACCCTTTCTAAAGAGCGCACTCAGCCATTTAAAAAAATGTTCTTATGTGCATCTTTAGCATCATAGAACATAATTGTGTGTTTTTTGTAAAATTTGTTGTCAAAAATGTATATAAAGTAAATTCTGTGTCTACGTCGCACAATAAAATAACGGACTACGCTGCGTTGCCATTGGTCAATATTTTTGTAAAAATATTTACATATAAATGAAATTGACGTATAAAAAATTGTGATTCAAAAGCCTGTCGCATTCGTTATATACATATTTTAATTAAAATTTTCCACGAACATTTTTCTTATAATAACTTTTAAATTCATTTTATTTCATAATGAATTTAGCCCTACATGTTTACTTAAATATACGATCATTGAAATTTTCCTTAACCATCTGGCTGCGCGTAAACACTTGTGTACTCAGGCAATTATAACTCTAGGTCAGCGAAGAGCAGAGAGAGAACATTGAATAAAAGAGAGAAAATTAGTTAATTTATCAGAAGTACGAATGCTATTGCCGAGTGTTAAAAAATAAAATTTACGAAACAATACAAAACAGAACTCGTATAAATTTCATTGCGTTTACTAAAGGCTCGTTTGTTGCAAACACAATTTCTTACGAGCCTGGCGAGCACATACAAAAGCAATAGGCTGTATTAACTACACCGCAACTCGTTTTAAGGCGAGTATCATAAAAACGGGTGCTCGTTGCAGTTCTCTGGTTAGTAGCAGTATGCCTTGGTATGGCCAAATTCTTGGCAGTTTAAGCACTGAAGAGCTCTATTTTTTTTTGTGCGGCTCCTCAATTGTGATTTTTCTGTATAGAATATATTTCAAATTATAAATGGGATGCGTTTTGTTTTTTTTTAACCTAATGTCGCCGGGCTCTAATTTTACTCGAAAAAGTGGTTGTGGATTTTTGTCCCTATTTCTAATATTTACCACATGTTTTATCTTGAAGCCTTTTTCTTCCAAGAACGTTTTTATTTCCTCTGGGTCTACGCATGAATCAATTCCCTTAATCACCACCTGGAGGCCTTTACTACTCTTGAGTTGGTATGTATAAAAAGTTTTTTTAAAGTGCCTCAAATTTGTTAATTATTTTGCGAAAATCATTTTCATGATTTACTTGAATTTTCGTTTCATTTATACTACCTCGCTTTATTGCTCTCTTTATTAGATCATTTGAGTTATGCTCGCTAAGATATATCGGGGGAGGCTTGGACGATTTTCTTACCTTATTGTTCGCAGTTAAAACTTATACCATCTCATACAGTGGTACTGAAACATTTTCGTCCCGGTAGTGTGGTTAAAATAAATCACGGTTGATATCAGTGTTTTTTTATTTTTACTGTTAGGACCAGCACTCAGGGGATGAATCCTACTAATGCAATTTATGACGTTTGGTGCTTCAGAGGATTCATCCTACAGAATTGCAAAGCGATTTTGGGAATTTATTTTATCAAAAGATGGCACTTTTGATGCCGAAGCAACAGCTGAACAGCTGCGACCCGTTTAAGGACTGTTATATACCTGCCCATACCAACTTGGAATTGAGGCTTTTGACAACTTTTTACAGGGGGGTTTTCCATTGCATTTGTGTTGAAGTTCATGGTATCATTTCCCACTAAATTAGTTTTTGACGTCACGGCAATACTTGCTGGCCTGGCAACACTTGTCACCAGGTCTAGTTTTAGTTTTTTTAATGAGTCACTATCCACCGTTTGTGTAAATACCGAGGGTGAGAGGGAACGTGTACGAATAATTGGCTTAGCCGTTAGGTAGTTAATAATGTTTTGTTTTATTTATTTCTGCATTATTTTATTTGCATGAACTAAAACGTAAACGTTTCTTTCATTTTGGCTTAGTGTTGTTTCACTGTTCGTACTCATGCAAAGAGTTGTTTTTGTTGTTCACCGTTTTATATATATAACATATATTTAAAAAAAAAAATAAGAATTATAAAAATAAAAAATACAACTCAAATATAATTTTTAATAATTTTTTTTTGTATAGAGTACTAGCAAACCCCTGCACACTTCGTAGTGCAAAAAAGAAAATAAGAAATCAATTCGAATTCATTTAAATCAGTGATAAATTTTTTTTTATTGTAATGCTCTTTGGTACACAACATTTCTTGTTTTTCCATTTTCGGTGTAAATATACAAAACCGATGGTTTGCCAACGCGCGAACAGGCTACATACAACTGCCCATGTGAGAAAACTGGATACTCTAAATTCACTCCTTGCGCCTTATTAATAGTAACCGCAAACCCAAGCTGAACAGTAGCCCATTTCTGTATTTCTCACATCGTAAAACTTTTCGCATGAAACGTGTGAATTGCAACAAAAATAGTGTGAAATGAAACAAAAAATGGTTTTTCTCTCACAAGTGTTTCTGTATCTTTTCTTTGCGAGAATTATCTGTCATTTTAATAATTTTCCAGCATTTATTGGAAGGACATGAGAAAAAGTGTTTCTGTAACAATATTTTGCGAAAAGTTTCTTACAAGAACTGTCAAAATTATTCGCATTTGAAATTGGTGCGAGAAAAACAAAATGTGGCTATTTTAAATTAAAAATCACCCCTATCGTGAATAATTTTTCCCTGGTTATTTTTCCCCTTTTCACTCGCATGAAAAAATGTCATTCAAAGGAGAATAATAACGTGAAAAAATGTTCACGGGAAAAAATTCCCCTTATCGTGAAAAATTTTTTCCCTCGTAATTTGTTCACATTTCCCTTAGATTTTCTCACTTTATTTTTGCTAGGGAACAGAACATGTAAGTAAGTAGCTCCTCCTATAAATCGAATATAAAGGGTTAATAAAGTTAATAAGGCACAAACCGATATATTGCTCAACAAAATGCAAAACAACAGGTCGATTGCCTGCGGATTTGTGAAGCTTTCGATTGACTTGGTGGCAGAATTTTGGAAAATATTTTACTACATTAAATTTAAAAAGTGCAAAAAACTAACGTTGTAATCAAACTATCCCTCCAGTACTTAATATTTTGCTTTATTATTTTAACTTTTCTTTAAAATAAATACTTGTATATTTTTGAACAAAAATTTCATTGATTTTTAATTTTTTAATCTTTCTTCTTTTTTTACATTCACTGGAACTGATAGCGCGGAAAATTTTTCACATGAGATTCACGATTGTTTTTTTCCCTTCGAGGGGAATGAAAATTTCATGGGAACAAAAATTCCACTTGTTATTCACGATAGGGGTGAATATGTTTACATCCTATTTTTTTAAAATAAATAAAAAATTTAAGTAATTTAAATGATGAATGCATAATTTATATGATGAAAATAAACAAAACACAATTGTTATATTTTGTTATTTAAAATTTTTTTTAGCCTTTCCTTGTTTTGGTTTTATTCAGTGCTGCCAGATAAATTTGTATCAAAATCGTCGATTTCCTGAGAAAAATATCGTCTTTTTTGTTTTAAAAATCGTGTAATTTAAAATAAATTTTAAACAAATTTGTTTCGACTTTTATTAAGACATAATCAAACAAAAACAAAGTTAAAGTTCATGGGTATTTAATAATTTCTTTAAGTTTATATATCTTTTGTTAAGCTGAAGGATTATTTTTTATAAAATTGTTTATTTTCTTTAATCCGATAACAATTTAAAATTGTTGTTTTTCCCTGGAGAAGTCACACAAAGGCATGAGAAAATATCATATTAAACAAAAAATAAAATAAATATTTTTACAAAAAAAAAAAAAAAAAAAAAAAAACAAGCTTAATAAAATGAACATACATCCTTTTTTAAAATAGATATATATTTACAAAAACCGAGATCAAAATGGAAAATTTTTAAATTAAATCAGCTTTTTTAACAGTATTATAAATATTCTGGGGTTTTATGGAATTGATACTCACAACGTTGTTTTATATTTATATCGTATGTAGTCCGAAATAGTATGGGTGAGTTCCAAAACATCAGTTGCAAAGCAACTCGCTTTTTTAAGTGCTTTCTACCAAGCAACCGTGAAAAATTTTACAATGTTATCTGTACCAAAGTTCAATAAAAACAATATCGATGCGTACACAATAATCAAACTAGATATAGATAAACTCTATGATACTTTTTTGACTTTGACTGCAAAGTATTATGATGTTTAGGAACTCAGCCTATATTATTGAAATTTAATTATGTATATCGGCTTACAAATGGCTGAGACATAAATCTTTAATTTACCTATTACTATAATCTTTTTTTTTTTTACCTGACATAGACTTAGTAGAATACCTGGTACACAGAGGGAAAAATCCGGTATAAAAATACCAAAATTGACACCATCCGTTGTCAAAAGTGAGCCAACTACGTTTGTGTTCAATTTGATAACGGATGGTATCAATGTTTTTTAACCACCTCGTTGTCAGTTTGTCACCATTTGTTCTCAATATGACATCAAATTGGTTATATATTATCACCATAATGGTACCATACCGACAACATGCTGTTGTCATTTTTGACAACACACCGTTAATATATTGACAACATTCGGTTGTCCTTTCGATAACACATTGTTCTGATTGTAGTATGTACTTAATAACCCATTCTGAACCCAAGTAAAAAAATGGAATAATGTAAATTTATTAATTTATTTCACATTAAATAATATACTTATAAAAAAATACATAAAAAATTCACACTTTTACAGCCAGGCCCACGATGTCACACGTTAACGTTCGCATAGAAAATTAAATTGAAAACAAAAACAAATTTTAGAAATTTTTTTTATTTTATTTATTAAATTTTTATTTATTAATTTAATCACAGCACTGAAACTTTTCACTTTTTACTTTCGAATACCAAAGTTGATTGTGGGATAACTTGTATACGCTGTTAATAATGACAACAGGGCGATACCTATTTGACAACAGGGTGTTATCAATTTGACAACAATGGTACGTTTTTTATCTAACGGCCCAATTTGACAACATTTTGTTTAAAATTTAACAACAAATGTTGTCGAAATATTGACAACAGTTTGTTATCAATTTATTACCACTGGTTGACAGTTTTTTAACGTTTTTTTTCGCTCTGTGTAGTTCAAATTAAAAATATCGGTTCATAAATAAACGGGTTAAAGACCCAGTAAAAACTTCGCCTACAAAATAATATGTTAAGTAATCAGAAACACATAATTCTTTCGTCACTTTTTTAGAAAAAATCATAAAAACGTCACTTTGTTAATTTCGGAACAAGAAAATCGTCAAAATGACGATAAATCGTCGAATCTGTCAGCCCTGTTTTTATTATATTTATTTCTTTTGTTGACATTTCGCTTTTGTTTGACATTTAATTACTGGAAATATTCCAGTATAAACAGAATTTGTTGTGTCTGTTTTCGCATTCAAATACAGAAACACTTTTATCACATAAATCGAGAAACGATGGAATTTTTTGTTTCACACTTCATGTAAGAAATTTTACGATGCGAGAAATACAGAAACGAGCTACAGGAAACTGAAGTCGTTTGAATTCCAGTTAAAATAGTAGCTTAAATTACATTAGCCATAAACCTTTCAATAGCAAGTCTCGCCAGTAATCATTGATTGTATAGCCATATTTAATTCACTAACATCTTTGTTCTATGCCGCTAAAATTGCTCTGTCACATGTCAACTATGTACGGCATGTATATTTTTGTGATATGTTAGTCTGGGTTTACACTATGAAAGTTTTCTTTCTGAAAGTCTGAGCTTATGGGTGAGAGAGGAAGAGAACATGCTGCTATTCTCTCCCCTCTCACCAATAAACTCACACTTTCTGAAAGAAAACTTTCAAAGTGAGAACCCAGACTTAGGGAACACACGTTCAATCAATTATTCTTTTGACTACGAAATGGCAAAAATCATGTGGCAATGTTATCAATCCAGTGTCATTAACACCAATCCCAATTTTCAGCAACTGCCTAGAGAACTTATCAGCAGATGGATCATTCTGGAACTGAACACGAACGTTAGTGAGTTTCAATGTTTTTACAAATCTCCATAAGCATGAAGACTTTAAGCAAGCGTTAATTTCATCGGCAGCTGTCGACCTATAAAATCAAGGCACCATCAAACAACTCTGAATTACCTCGAAGGTCTTTCATTGTTCTTTCCAATGCTTCAACAGATTTCTTATTCGCCATAATGCATTCGTCTCAAATAATGAAACCGCTACGTTTCAATAACTTTGTCGTTCCAGATGTTTTCATTAACTTGGTAATTTAATGACAATTTCAGAGCAGAATGTGCTGTGCGACCACCACCTAACAAAGTGGCTGCAATGCCTGAGACGCCTTTCAGTTTCTCAAAATATTAACTTAAATTTGCAAAATGTTCATGCAAAATACATGTTTCGAAATGAAAGCAGTAAGTAGCTAAATTAAAGTAATGGTTTGACTAAAATCGAATTGTAATGAATTTAAAAACTAATTGAATTTCAGTTTTTCAAAATATTAAGTCAAATTCGAAAAATTTCCATGCAAAAAAATGCATGTTTCGAAATGGCCATAACTCATGAACCAATACACATTTGCAGACCGTTGGTACATAAAAACCTTGGTATTGACGTCACCTTCCACGTAAACTTTGCATTACAGAGAACATCAATTACTAACACAATGCAACTTATTTTTAACTATATATAGATAAAAAATCCCGGGATCAATAAAAATAAATCCCAGGATTCGGGATTCGTCAATCCCGCAAAATTTTGGCATCCCTACTTCGTACCTATCTGATGGTTCACATTCAGCAGTTCTATATAACCGTATATCTACCACAGTCTCTGTTTCAAGAGGTGTGCCTCAGGGATAGATTTTAGGTCCCCTTTTATTTTCCATATACATATGCTAATGATCTACCAATTAAACTCAAATATTGTAATATACATATGTATGCTGACGACGTCCAGGTATATCTCAGTTAAAATGCTTAATGCATCAATATTCAAGCTTAATTATGATTTAAGTAACATACATAAATGGGCAGTTGCAAATGGGCTTTGTCTCAACCCGAAAAAATCGAAATGCATCGTCATTCATCAGCGATTACATAATATTGATCGTGTTTTTGGCGTTAAACTTTATAACAAGCAAATCGAATCATATTCAACGACATTCTTACCTGGACAAATCACGTCAACAGTGCTGTAGGACGAACATATGGAATGGTCAGAACACCTTGGGCCTCTCAACATTACACCCCTTTAAGTATTAGAATCCTTCTTGCTAAAGCTTATTTAATACTGTGGAGACCGGTATCGGAGAACACTCAACAAACATAGATAATTTATACATCTGTATTAGCTTTTAGTTTTCTGTCCATACTGAACGAGAAAAGAAGTTTGATATTCAATAAAATATAATACGAAACTTTTAATAAATAGAACCTAATTTGGTACATGGAAAATTAGTCAAAATGGTGAGTTATTACATTGGCGACGAGGATGGGATCAAATCCAATAGGAACAGGAAATATATAGAATATTGGATTGCTAATTTGAATAAGGAGGATTTCGGGTGCATATACATATGTATGTATATTTGGGAAAAAGAAACATTGAATTGTGATGGTTGGATATTTGTACAAACAAATATAGAAATTGCCGATTGAAGAATAGTTGATTATAAAGGCGGTGGACGCATAAAATTGTGCCTTCAAGAGACGCATTAAATTGTGCCTTTAAGCAGTGTTGCCAAAACTTTGTGACCAAAAATGGCTAAATTTACGGAAAAAAATTTCTAAAAATGGGCTTAAAAGTGGGTAAAAGTTTTTTTTTTAATAAAAACTCATTAAAATTCAATAACAAAACAGAAATAATTCATTTAAAGTTGTTTACGATGATACTTAAAATTAAGATCAATTTTTCAAATAAGAATAAACGTAAATTAATATTTTGATAGATATTTAAAAAAATTAAATCATTAGGAATCACTCGTGCCTATTATTTTTAAATAATTTGAAGGTAAAACATAACCAAGACAACATTTACCCTGCACCTTTTGAGTCAACCCGTCAATTTGCGACCTGTACTTTGGCACAATGTTTACATGGACAGCTAGCTAACCGGACGAAAATCGTCACTATTGTGGCGTGGGTATACATATTTCATTGTTATGGTAAAAATATGTACCTAATTGATAAAATCGAATTTACGGTTGCTAAATTTAACCTTTTTTTCTCAAATTACTTTTAACGATGTTTACTTGGCTATATATACCCCTTCTACCTCAGCACTAGACCATGGAAGTGAGAGAAACCTTATAGTCAATTCTGAAATTTCTAAAAAAATTGTGTTGCCGCCTGCATCTCTTTATTGAAATACTTGCAACCAGAAAAAAACACCGATTTTTGTGTTAATCCTTTTTATAAATTTAAAATGGGAATACTGTTTCTTTATTTTGAAAGATGTTTCATGATCATAGTTTATAGCGATTTTCAACATTTGTAAAAGTTGTGATTTAAATTTAAGGCGTTTTAATTGTTAAAAATGTTTATTTTACTTTTATAAATTTTTATAATAAATTAAAAATTATTCTTTTAAATGAAAAAGGGCAAACAAATTTTATGGCTAAACAAGTTGAAAAAAGGCTAAAAAAATGGCTAAACTCAATTTTTAATGGCTAGACAGGGTGAAAAATGTCTAAATCTAGCCACTAAATGGCTAAATTGGCAACACTGCCTTTAAGAGACGCATTAAATTGTGCCTTTAAGAGACGCATTAAATTGTGCCTTTAAGAGACGCATTAAATTGTGCCTTTAAGAGACGCATTAAATTGTGCCTTTAAGAGACGCATTAAATTGTGCACTGGTTGTCCATTAAATTGGGATATAGGGTCTATGTAAACACATTAAATTGAGAATTATTATGTCGGATGTAAGGCCTTTTCTTTGTGAAGCCATTGATAAATCCCTACTACGAAGTGAGTGGGAAAAATGGTTTAGGTCCCTTTATTTATATCTTCAATCCGAAGATATAACTGATGTCATAAAGAAAAAAAATTAATTAGACAGCAAAGGTCAAAATGTGATTTTGGATCTACTCCAAATGGATAAGAGAAATATCTTTAAAATATAAAATCATTGATTCCTGGGCTCCAATTGATCTAAAGAAAATGTTATTGGCGAAAGAGCTAAGCTTGTCGAATTCACGAACAGATATACAGGCAATCGCAGACTATAATTCCGAATGTCGAGGGCGAAGTGGTCAATAGAGTATCCCTTTAAGAATAAGAATGCTTCTTGGTAAAACTTATCTGATGCCAGTGTTACTGTATGACTGTGAGCTATTTGCTAAATCGGATACGATTAGTAAGGCGAAATTGAACGTTGCGTTTAACAATATTGTACGGTACGTGTATGGACTTAAAAGGCGTTCTAGTGTTTCTTTGTTTTCATCTCGGCTTTATTGCCTTTCCTTAGATAACCTGCTGAACATGAGAGTTTTAGTTTTTTTTACATAAGATAATATGTACCCACAAACCTGAGCACTTGTACGGTAAACTTGGTATTTCTGACATAAGCAGGGGGAAAAGAATTAGATCGTTCGGGTATAAAAGTTTAATTTCTGAGTGGCATTTCTACATATTCGCAGTATCTCTCTGGAATTCTATACCATATAGCATTCAACTTTTAAGTAACGCACGAAAATTCAGGGAAAATATTTTTAAACTGTTTTCAGCATAGCACTTTGAAACATAATTACTTGAGATTAAAATATATAAAATTATCTAAATTTTTGATTATTAAAATATATTGTTTTATGCTTTTTTTTAAATATTTTGATTAAATTATCTTAATTTTTTTTTTTTTTTTGTTTAAATTAAATGGTTTTTTTGATTACTTATATAAAAATTGTAGTTAGTTATTAAGTTATTAATTATTTAATGATTTAAAGTTTAACATATTCTCAGTTCCATACTGCAAAATAAGACTCTTAGTCATGTGTATGGAGCAGTTCAATTAATAAATAAAATAAAGCCTGAATGGACAAAACAAAAGAGCGATGAATGCGGAAGGTGTGGTAAAAAATAATAAGCGGAAACAACTGGTTTAACACGGGAGAATGCGAAACAGCGGCGCATACAAACATCAAAGGTTAGATTTATCGAAGGAAACGACTGTTGCGAAGAGGAAGAAAAAAACAATTTCGATTGTCTCAAAGTTGATAGTACTGAAACGATGGATGAATTTGTACATTGCTGTGTAGGTGGACAAGATATTTCAATGATCATAGATTCTGGATCACGTTTTAATTTACTTTGTCAAGACGACTGGGGAATGTTACAAAGTACAGGGGTAGGCTTATTAGATATTCGTACACATTCTCAAAATCAATTTAAGGCATATGCCGCAGATAAACTTTTAAAAATACTGGCTGTATTTGAAGCACCAATATCTGTTGGGAAAGGATCGGAAATAATTGCAACATTTTATGTAATAGAAAATGCTAACAAGTCATTGTTGGGCCGCGATACTGCGATTCGACTTAGGGTATTAAAACTCGGCCTAGATAATACCAATAGCATTCAAAATATTGAACAGCTTCCTAAGTTTAAAAATATCGCAATCAAATTAGCTGTGGGTTCTACAGTGACACCGGTACAACAACCTTTGAGGCGGATACCAGTTGGTCTCGAAGAAAAAGCTGTGAAGAAGATAGATGAGGCACTGGCGCTAAATATTATAGAACCTGTTTCTGGGCCAAGCTCTTGGATCTCGCCTGTAGTTATCGTTTTTAAAGCGAATGGTGAAATTCGGCTTTGTGTTGACATGCGGCGAGCCAACCAGGCTGTGTTTCGAGAAAATTACCCTTTACCTTTCTCTAGATTATACTTAAAATGGGCATATCATCAGCATAAATCTAGCCGAGATATCACCACATTTATAACTCACAGAGGGTTATTCCTTTATAAAAGGTTAACGTTTGGAATCAGTTCAGCTCCTGAAATTTTTCAGCGTATAATGGAAAGGTTGTTATCTCCATTTGCAAATGCTTTAAATTAGATTGTTGACGTTATAATTTTTGGCAAAACGAAAAAAAACATGATGAGGCCGTTGAGCAATTTTTACAAATATTTAAAAACAATGATGTTCTGCTTAACGATAGCAAAAGCGTGTGGCGAGTTAAAAAACTAAAATTTTTAGGACTTGTTTTGTCCGATAACGGAATATCGGCGGACAGTGACAAGATACAAGCTATTGTGGGTTTTCGAACTCCACAGACAAAAGAAGAAACTTGGAATTTTTTTGCAAAACCAATAATATAAAATTGATTACAACACCACCTTACTGGCCACAGGCGAACGGAGAAGTGGAAAATATGAATCGGTCTTTAGTAAAACGTCTCAAAATTGCACATGCGAATAAGAGAGATTATAAAACTGAACTACAAAAATTTTTAATGCTGTATAACATGACACCTCATGGGACAACTGTTATTCGTGATAAAATACCCGGAATTCAAGATATAACTGATGATATGATATATTCGGGGGCTAGGGACTTAGAGACGATAGACAAGCAACAAGGAAAAGACAAGGCGGTCAAAATGAGAGAAGTGAGAGATTCTGATATTGTGGTTGGAGATAGCGTTTTATTACGCAACGTTATTTTCTCAAATAAGTTGACCCCTTCTTTTGATACAATGGTATATAAAGTACTGGAAAGGGATGACAATATAGTAGTTGTAAGGGGAGGTGGTAAAACATTTCGCAGAAATATTAGTCACGTTAAGAAGGTGCCGTCATGTAAAGTTACAAGTCGAATAGACGAAACCGGAACCTTCAAGTAACAAAATCAATAGCTCAGCCCGAATTACGTCTTAAACTCAAAAATATAGGATGGATGTGGAGACCGGTATCGGAGAACGCTCAACAAACATAGATAATTTATACATTTGTATTACTTTTCTGTCAATACTGAACGAGAAAAGAAGTTTGATATTCAATAACATATAATACGAAACTTTTAATAAATATAACCTAATTTTATAGATGGAAAATTAGTCAAAATGGTGAGGTATTACAAATACCATCTTTGCTCTATGGGTGTGAAATTTTCTCAAATTGCGATGCTGTTAGTAAGCGTAGACTAAAATTCATCTACAGAAATATTGTGAGATATGTTTTTGGTATTAGAAGATATGGTTCAGTATCCATGTTTAACACAAAACTTTTTGGAATCTCATTTGAAAACCTCCTTAAATTACGAAATCTTTTGTGTCTGCAAGATTGTCTATGAGAAAACACCAAAGTATCTACATGACTTACTTAGATTTGGGAGATCCAGTAGGGGTAAAAGAATTATCACCATTAGATATAGAACGCTTGTATCTGAATTGCAATTTCATATCAATGCCTTTGGAACGAACTACCATATCACAACCAGCTATATAGTAACGCATCAAAATTTAAAATTGAAGTTCTAAAACTATACGCTTAACGTCTCAAATGGTTGTTTAATGATTTTGTGTTTATGATTTTGTTTTGATGCTTTAAAAATGTTTAATTGCTTTTTAAATTGTTGAAGCTATTTCTATGCGCATTACACTGGTTGCTTAGGGCAGATAGTCAGGAAAATTCATCCAAAGATTTTAGAAAAACTAAAGATATTAAACAAATAAAACTGTTAAGCGAATAAGAATTATAAGCTACATTTTTACTTGTAGCAATATAAAAGCTTAAACAAAAACAGCAGCAATAAACAGTAAGTTTATCTTTTCTTACATTCCCCACAACAATTGTTTGGAATTCTTCCAACATTAATTGTAGTTGTAAGAAGATTAAGAAAAAACGAAATGAAAACAAAAACAACTTGCTTTATTGTGTTAAAAAAAAAAAAAAAAAAAATATATAAAGCATGGTGCCAGTTTAGTTTTTTTAACCCTGCACTTGCCAGTTTATTATCAAAATAATTTTTGTGGGAATACAAAAATATTAATTTACAAGATTTTGTTTGTCGTGCTTAATTCCCAATTTTTATTTTTGATAAAAACACTTACCAATTTGTAAAAAATTTTAGTAAATGAACACAGCTATTATATCAATAATATATTAAATTAAAATGCTTAAGCTCGAGGTCAGTAGTATGTAGTTTTTGATGCTAAAACGTGAAGAGCTATTACTCCTTTATTGTGGTTAATGTAAATTTTAATTAAACATTCCCTGATGATGATATTCAAAGAATATCGAAATATCGGAAACAAATAAAGAAAAATTTTACATGCAACTGACCTCGAGCTAAAGCATTTTAATTTAATATTGAATTTTAAAGGTCGAATAAAAATACAACTTAAGATAAAGTCAATAATATATTTATATAACTTATTGAAATCATCACAGACTCTACGAAATGTATAAAACTGAGCAAAGTTTGTAGTATACATAATATTTAATACTCAGGATGCTATAATGTCTTGATGGACGAACTGGTACCTTAAGGTTAATTTATTCCAGAAGGTCTTGAGAAATAAAGCTTTCGTTTATTAGCTTACGTAGAAAAAGATAATTTAACGTTTTCCGGCGACTTCTTAAAGCTTTTGTTGTTGTTTTTTTATATTCATACATACATGGTAAATATATTTTAACTTAAAATAAATAATGAGTGAACCCAAAATTTCTAAATTTTCTGCGAATTTGTTGCATTTGGGGTTTTTAATGAACGATATTGCATCTGAAAGAGGTAAAGGAAAAGTTTTACATAAAATGTATTATATATAAAAGCAACAGCAATTCCTTAACTGAAAAAAATTTTAATTCAAAAACAAGAGCAGTCATAAAATTGTAAAATCGAACTATCAATGAATTGACAAATGAGTTTTTTGCCCGCGCGATTTCCCCAAAATATTTTGTGCAGTAAACCTTGTGTAACATAATAATTTTAGCTAAAATTACATCTACGAAAATAATGTTGTTATTGACTTAAAGCAAAAGTTTCCTTTTAGGGTATTAAAATAAAAGCTTGTTTTATAAAAAATTTTTATTTATAATTTATTTTTTAATAGTTAAAATCAATCACATCAAGTAAATTTCGCGACAAGTTTTTACATCGTGTAAATTGTGTAATGACAATTGACAAGCTTTTATATCATAGTGCCGGTCCAGACTTGCAATTTTTGTTGCAGCAATTCTTGAGTTTATTGGTGGGATGGGTGAGAAAATTAGGGAGGGGTACTCATCTCACCAATAAAATCAGGAATTCCTGCAACAAAAATTGGAAATCTGGGCAATGACTTATAAATTAGGCAATGACTCAATGAAAAGTTTAAAGTAAAGGTAAAGTTCTTTCGTTCTAGCGCATTTAAATTAAAACTTGTTTTGTAAAAAGATTTTTACTCTTAACTTATTTATTCTTTTTATCGCATTGAAATAAAACCTTTTTTAAAGGCTTTTTTCCTCTAATTGATTTTAAACTCGCATTTGTATTCTCAGTTAGTCCTTTTATTTGATACCCATATTGTTGGAATGCATTAAAAACAATTAGTTTCCAGCTTCAGAAGTCCACCATATTGAATTCGGTGTGACGGCACTTTATTTTTCGATTTATTTTTAGCAAGCCTTTTCATTCGGTACCCATATTATAGGAGTGCATTAAAAATAGCTATACCGCCATCTTGGCTGTGCCGCTATGTTGGATTTAGAATGACGTCATATAGTGAACAATGCATTGTTATCAAAACTAAACGTGTGTACACAATTTCAGCTCAATCAATTGATAACTGCTTCAAATTGAGTTGCAAGGTTTCATCCAAACAAAGATACATTGCAAGTGAAATAAAAGCGTTAAAAACGACAATAAGCCCAAAAAATGGTGAAATCATTAACAAATAAACGGCCAAATAAAGATTAATTTATTAATACATATGCTATTATAAAACATAAAAATATCGTGGGCGTCTCTAAATTTATTTTAAGCCGTCGCTAAACCTAAATTCTTCACCGCCGATGGAAATTAAATTTCTACTTTGTCATTTAATCAAGTATAAAATTATACAAATACACAAAAAATGTAATTATGTAATTTCAAAAATGCTAGGATTGTTGGTTTTAATTGAATCATCGCAAGAAAAGCGGAATGAGCCAAGGTAAGAAAACTTTATTAACGTTTTTCGTCAGTAATGTTTTGTATATCATCAAAAATTGGCATTTTGCATGAATATATTAGGTTAAAAATCTGTAAATATCCATCTTTTTAGAAGATTATAATGTTTATTTTTTTATTATTATTATTTATCGTTGGCAATGTCCATACTTTCCTCTAAATAATTTATTTAAAATTATTTTTCACCATAATTAGTATTGTGGTTATTTTGTTGAACTATTTATGGTTTTTAATCCAAATTTTTAATATTTTAATTAGGCTTAAGTTCATCAAATTTAATTTTTATAAATTTTTTTTATTTTTTCACCGTTAAAATGAAAGTGTAAAAATATGACATAAATGAAAAGTTTGTGACACTTCTTTGCACTGTTACACAGAAAAAGAATCACATTACTGTGAAAATGTGAAAACAATTTGTTTTATTCCATTTGTTCTTCTCATATAAAAAAAGATTCAAATTTATTTATCATTTTTTCACTAAACGAGAATCAGAAACTCTATGAAAATGTGAAAAAAGTTTTCATTTCACAGTTTCACAGAACCAGAATCGACCCCTGGTAACTAGATAAGTGCAGGATGGTTAACATAGGATGGTAACCTTATGTGAGGGTCCCAACCCAATCCGCGAAGACAGAATAATAAAAACTGGATTTGAACTGACTCGATTTTGTTAGAGTGCATTGAGTGCTGTGAATCCCATATCACCGATCCATATCAAGAATCGGTCGAACCAAAGAAGTAAACAGTTGCTTGGTAACATAAGGATCTGAAAACTCTTTAGACCACCTTTTTATAAATCCCAGAACACCTGTAGCTTTGTTAGTTGTAACTTTCTGTCAAAATTTACTCCTAAATCATTGATGGAATCAACGAATTCAAGTAAAGAAGCATTCATAGTATATATGCCATTATTGGTGAGAAAATCATATTTACATTTTTTACATTTATGTCGTCCATTAAATTATCAGTACACCAAGATGTCATTAATATTATCTTACAGAAGTATTTGTTGATCAATGTTGTTAAATGTAATAAACACTTTAACATCGTCTGCATACATCAGTGTGTTGGAATTTTTCACAACAGAAGGAAGATCATTTATAAATTGAGTAAATAAGAGTCCACGATGACTGCCCTGAAGCACTCCAGATAATACATCTATGTAGTTAGAATTACACATTGCTTTCTATTCGTTAAATAAGACTCAATCCATTATCGAAGTGCTAAATCCTAATTGATTAGGCTTATGAAAGAGTAAGTTATGATTTACTTTGTCCAACGCTTTACTAAAATCAATGTAAAAGACGTCGGGTTGTTTGCCAGCCATATTGGAGTGGAGATAATACAGATAATGCCTGATGTGATGGTGTACCATTTAAAAGATTTTCAAACAGATTTTGGTATAACAGTTAGTTTTGCAATTCCTTTGTAATTTTAGATATCTGCTTTTGATCTAGATTATAAACGATTCCTTCTAAATAGTTGGAAAATGCCCAAGTTTAAGGGATTTGTTAAAAATATATGTCAACGGAGTACTTAGTAAATGATGATAATCAGGGTCTGAAACATACGACAAATTCAAGTTTTTCATTAAGTACTTTGTGACAGATTTTTTGTTCATTATTTTTTTATTGAATCTTCATATATTAAATATGAACTAACAATAATTAATCAAACCTAATACTTTATTTTATGTCCTGCCAGTGCCAGACAAAATTTTTTTTCATCGCGGTTCTTATAAATAAATAGGTGTTTATCGCTCATCTAAATGGATAAGTGCTGCAGTATCTCTTCTCCTTAAGCGAGTGTGGCCGCACAGAAAAAATTATTTTTCCAATTCAAACAAAAAATTTGTAGAATCAAACAATTTTTTGTCTGAAATCGGTCCTATAAACAAATTCGCATATTCAAACAATTTATTTGCATTTTGTTTATTGAAAAAAAAACACAGATTTTTTCAAACAAATAATTTAACTGAATCAAACAAAAAGTTGACTGAAATGCATATACTAAATTTCAAAATCAAAAAAAAAAAAAGGTTTTTGCACAAGCAATGATGCGCACACAAGCAGGCACTTTATTAGAAGATGATGGCAGAGAGAGCAGAGCGGCCGGCTGGCTTTGAGACACATTTTTTTGTTGGAATAATTTTTGAACGAAGTCTTTTTTTATACACACAATGTTTTTCGTCATCACTCACTGTTGCTGTATCCTTTCCTTTGCTAATGAAGAAGAAATGTAACCCAAAAACGGCGACAGACCGACTCGATATGTTTTTCGTCATCATTATATTTTTGTATTTGATGTATTTAAGCAAACAGTTTGAAAAAATTTAATACGGGATTTTGGTTTTTTTTAACCAACTTTGAAACCAATCAAAAATTTATTTTGTTTCTTATAATGTTGTTGTTCTTTCTGTTGTTTAAAAAGAGTGAAACGTTTTTTTACCTGCTATTTTTTTTTTTTTTTTTTACTTCAAACCTCTTCATCTTTCTTACTGTTGTACTTTTTTAAGTGTCCAAAAATAGACTGTATGTGTTTTTTGTTGTAGTTCTTATATTTCACATGAATAAAGGTATCATAATGAATTTTGGCAGTTATGTAGATTAAAAAGTTCTTAAAACAGTGGACTGAAAAACATCCCCATTTTTGATAAACAAATACCCAAATTCCCAATCCCGGAAAACGGCTTTAAATTTTTTTTTGTTCAATAAAGGCAATATAATTTACCATTCAATATTGCTCAGAATTTTCTAGAAAATAATGGACATATTAGAAAACATTACTGTTCTAAATGTTTAAAAATCGGTGTGCTGAATTATTAGAATTTTTTACTCAAATAATTTTTTTTTTTTTGTTTGAAAAATTTGATTTGGAATAGGGCATATGGGAGTAAAAATGTCAAACTGACTATAAATTGCTTCTACAAGCATACACTTAATGTTTTCTTTTGAAAAATATAAACACTTCTATATATTTCTGGAGAAATTCGTATGCATATTACCTTTATATGCATATACATTCGCCTCGTATATGCCACTATACCTTTAAAAAAATGTATAGGCATGTAATAATACCTATGATCATGCCCCGGTAGGCTAGCTAGTAGTGAGCTAGTCTATCAACCCCGGGGTTGCGGGTTTGATTCCCGCCAGAGACTCTGGTTTCTTTCCTGCAGACAAGCGTCAAGCCTCGCGGGGATTAGCATAGGGAATTAAAAAAAAAAAAAAAATTAAAAAAAAAAAAAAATTTTGTGAATAGGTTTCTACATTATCAACTCTACAACAGGTTCAACTGGAACCAGTTCCACTAGAAAACTTTTTAGATTAAAAAAGTAAATAAGTGTAAATTTTAAAATTTTTTTTTCTTTTTTTATTTAAATAACAATAAGGACAAAAACATATTTTTTGCTTAAATAACAATAAATTTTATTATATCTACTATTGATTCGGTTGGAAAATTGCCTCCAAATATTCCATATTTGGTTTTGTATTATCTTTGTCCTGTAGCAGCCCTTTTGCTTCTTCATCTAAGTGGGAATGGAATGCGAATGGTTTAATAATCAAATTAGTTATAAAGAATTGTATTTTTAATTATTAAGTTAGTCTTATTTGGGTAGCGAACCAAAACACTTAATAATACTTATAACGAAATTCTTTGAGTTGTTTCATTTAATCAAGTGGACAGTGGCGGTCCACTATAAAATAATTTTTTTTATATAAAGTGAAAGGAAGAATTTAACTTACATATATGCTTTTTTTGTGTAAACATAGTAACAAGAACAACAACATTCGATTTCTCTCCTATGCATTAAATTGGAGAAAAAAAGAGACAGACAATTTTAACTGTTTTGTTTTCTTTTTGGAAGAGTTGTTGTTTTTAAATGTTGCCGTTGATTTTTGCATAGGAATAATTTTAAATTTTACCGTTGATTTCTAAAATGTGCATATGAATAATTTCAATAAAACATTATTAGTATAGTAACAATGTAAAAATGGGTGTATTAAATTGTTTTAAAACAATTTGGTGGCGCTTTGCTGTTTTTTTTTTATAATACGTTTCGGTGTTACAACTAAATGAATAAGTGCTTGCTGTTAATTAGTTTAGACTTGATTTAAGTAAAGTATTTATGGACTAAATTTAAAATTGCATGAAATAATATAGTTTTAAATTAAAAGTGCCAAAAATTATTTTTTTTTTCTAGTGCTCTACCAAGGAGCACTTTTCTTTTTGTCCTTTTTAATTTGGCAGGATCGCCATGTAATGAAAGACACTTTTTATTTCTTTTTCCAGTTTTAAAAAGGAGCTTTATTAATAGCAGTTCTTACTTTGCTTAGCTCTACTCTTAGATTAATTTTACAACACTTAAACTATCTTCTTAAATACTATTTTTGTTTTTCTTAATACCTATCTAGAACGCTATAAATAAACTTCACCCAATACGTAATAACAAAAACCTTTACCTACCACAATGTAGCTATGCACATATGGCCTGCATATGTGATCAAATTGTGTATTGCAATACTACCTAACACAACACTCAACACATGTGCTAAAGTGTGTGTTCCCCAGTTTGTTTATCATTGTCATAAAACAATTTGTAAGCAATTACAAACAAACTGACCAATTTGCAATGTGATCTTCTTTCGGTCTACTATTCATGTTATTCCGTACTTGGGTTGGTTACTCAAATGGTGAGTAATAATCATAAATCATTATTCGTTGTCAATACAAAGAATAATAACTAAGGTCACACTACAGTTTTATACTGATTTACAAAAATCTAAAGTTCTTAAAAAATGCCTCGCGGTGGTAACTAGACGAATGGGATTGATAGGCTTTGAAGAAAACCTTCCACAATATTACGGAATATGTAATCGGTCTTCAAAAAATCGAATGATTATACTGACATCTTAGACGTTTCTTTTAATTGTGGCTTAAACTCAATCGCACTTTTTTTTCGAAATTTTTCCTTCATTAAAAGCTGTTTTCGGGAATGGACAGATTTCAAGAAAATCTGGTAAGATGAATAGAGTTGCAATACAATAAATGTTGGTCGAATTCAATCTAAATAACAACATTATTAGACGGTACAACACTTTATACCGGAGAGAATTTTGTATGAGGGCTATGTGGAACCATGATCCGATTCTCACTATTTGCAATAGGCACAATTTTTTATTCAGCACAAACGCATAACACCCTGTCCGACATTGGTAGTGTGGGTACAAAAACAATAACTCTGCCAAAAAGAAAACTAAATACATATTTAAAATTATTCGATTGTACTGATGTGTATAATAAGTAAAACTATTGATCATGGAAATCACGAATTGCTGTAATGAGTTTAGGATTCATGTAAAAGTTCTCTATGCCCAATATTATCTAGGTATCTACATCTATATGAGATTTTTAGTCTTAAAGAGATTTAAAGGAGGGTGTTCATATGAGACCAATGGCTAAAATGGATATACCAACACGAAGTTCACATGATAGCTGTTCCAAAAGTTATCGTTTTGGCACAAACATATATTTTAGAAAGATTTTTGTATGAGGGGTATGTGTAATTTTGGACCAATCCATACAATTTATAATAAACACCAAATTTGTTCAGCAAAAACGAATAATAAACATTCTACCTTTGGTGGTGTGGGTAGAAAAGCAAATTTTCTAAAAAGAAAATTTTAAATTATTTCAATCATTCTGTTTTAATACCCACACTATCATCATCATAGATAGAGAGGATATTATGCGATTATAATAAAGTATGTAACAGATACAAATATTAGTGCTGGACCCCCCTTCATTGTACCAATCAATCAAGTCCGTTTGGCTGGCTGGTATACACTAAGCAAAGTCTGTATTTCTAGATTGCAGTCGATTGTGTCGACTGCTGGCCCATACTAGTTAGCATAATTAGCTCTAACAAATGCAACTGATAAAGGTATGTAATTCCGGGATGGACGTTGAGGAATGTTGAGAGAAATATCATTAATTAAAAATCCACAGCAGATGTCACCATTAATAACATTGAATAAAAATGACACATTAAGCATAGTTCTACGACTTTTTAATGTAGGAAGTTTAATAAGAGCAAGTCGAGCAGCATATGAAGGTAAGTTTAAGGGGTGAAAACGTAATCCACGAAGACAAAACAACAGGAATTGTTTTTGAACCGACTCAATGGCATTTCGTAAAAAGGGTCCCATATTATCGATCCATATTCAAGAATAGGTCGAACTAGTGCCATGAATAATGTTTTACCAATATACGGGTCATTAAACTCTTTAGCCCAACGTTTTATATAACCCAGTGAGCCCCTTGCACTATTTATTATAGCTGTTATATGCAGAGTAAAACTCAATTTAGGATCAAATAATATACCAAGATCTTGGAAGCTGTCAACTAATTCCACTTTATAATCACCCAGAAAAAATCAGCAACAATCGGGTTATTTCTTACAAAGCGCATTTTTTTACATTTCTTTAAATTCAGCTCCATAAAGTTGATGTTGCACCAGTCATAAAATGAGTTTAAGTCCTTTTGAAGTCGATGGTGGTTATAGGTTAGATAAGCTTTGACATCATCGGCATACATTAAAATATTCAAGAATTTTATTACATTAGGCAAGTCATTAATAAACAATGAGAAAAGCAGCGGTCCAAGGTGGCTTCCTTGAGGTACTCCAGAAAGAACATTAATATTTTTAGAATAACTGCTTTTAAAGCATGCGGTCTGCGTCCTATCTGATAAATATGAGTATATCCATTTTATGCAATGCTTCGTAAAACCAATTAATTGTAGTTTCTTTACAAAAAGCAAATGATTTACTTTATCGAATGCTTTGCTAAAATCAGTGTAAATGACATCGGTTTGATTTTTTTGAAGAAATCCGCGGTTAACAGCGATAGTAAATTGTAAGAGATTTGTAATCGTAGAACTTCCTTTACGAAATCCATGCTGATAAGGAGATATTATATTTGCAACTTGATAACTCAAATGTTCTGAAATAATTTTCTCAAAAAGCTTAGGTATAGCACTCAGTTTTGCAATTCCCCAGTAATTTTCAATAAGAGACTTATTACCCGACTTAAACAAAGGAAAAATATACAACTCTTTCCACAATTTAGGCAGATAAGCATATTTAACCCAAATTGTCCGGGAATGTTTTTTGTTTAGAATTTAAATTAAAGTTATATTATTTATGAATATAGGACCCAAGAAAATTTACCTAGTACCTAGAATTTTTATGCGGCCTCTGGGTCGGGCATAATAGGCCGTTACCATATGGTCACGTCCGGCACTACACAGAAATTTTTTTTGTTCACAGAAAATTTTTAGAGTTTATCAAAAATCACGTTTTTATTGTAATATACACACATATATCAAGAAACTATACATTTTTACTTGCTTTTACTTATAAAAAATTAAATAATTAAGTTTTTCAAAAGTTAATTTTAATGTAAAAATGCTTAAAAACTATGTTTTTACACGATTCTTTGTGTGGTACTCAGCAAAACATTTGACGCATAGACCAACGTCGCATTTATTGCACGCAGTTTTGCATAGTTCACCAGCGCAACGTCTTCTTTTAAAAGTAGGTACAACAAGATGATCTTTTCCGTCAAACCGTAATGGGCTACGTACAGAACTTTCATGTTCTCGTTTGGGAATTGGTGTGCAACCACTTCTTTTCGGCTTTTCGCCGTAATGTTGACAATAGTAAATAGCGATTTGACGTCTAAACTCCAATTAAGTTGTGTTGCTATGTTCTATTCTATGAAGTTGCCAAGCATTTTGAACACATACATCGACAAGCCAAGTAAAAATGCTGCTCCACCATTTCTTCCCCTTATATCCAATGCGATAGAGGCTTACATTTTGATCCTAACGATCAACACCAGCCATATACCGGTTGTATTGAGTTACAACATGCGGCCGCTTCACGTGTACTTTTTTCTTTTCTTTATTTTTCTCAAGGCGTTGGATATTGGATGGACGCCATGAGCTGTAGAGGCAATGGAGACAACAGAGTTGTCCTTCCATTTTGTCACATGTATTCCAAAATCTTTGGCAGAAAAAGAGGCGCAAAATCCTCTTTTTTCTTTTTTTTATAATTTTCTTACAAGTCAAGGGACACGTTTTTGGTATACGGTTTTCCCGGATAGTTCCAGTGGCTGTATATCCACGGGTTTTTAAATATTGAAGAAGAGGCAAACTGGTAAATAAGCTGTCGAAATAAAAGCCAAATGGTAAATTTTGAGTTTCTTCGGGAAAATCATCAATCATATTTATTAAGGGACTGGCACATTTTCCAAAACATTGCTCATATTTGCTATTAACTCGTGGATTTTTCCCTTGATAAATTTCAAAATTGATAAGATATCCATTTGCCGTGCATAAGGACCACACTTTATACCCAAATCTTAAAGGTTTTCCTTTTATGTATTGTTTGCATCCATGCTTTCCAAAGTACGAAATCATACTCTCGTCGTATGAAAGGTTTTGCTCTGCATGGAAGTTTCTTATCATATTGTACTTCAAATGGTCGGTTAGTGGTCTGAGCGTCCACATTTTGTCCCCATTAGAATTTTGTGTTCCTGCGTCTACAAAATCAAGAAAACTGCATATCTCAATAAAGCGGTCGCGACGCATGCTGTTGAATACAAGATCAACTTTCAAATCACTATCAGCAGACCACTTATCTCGATATCTTGTTGGACCACTATATCCAGTGACTAATAAAATTCCTAAATAAACTCTTAACTCTTCTTTCGATATCATTGGGTTTTTGTTTCCTCGTAAGACAGCATATTCATTTGACTTTGCGGCAATATGTTGGATTAAAGCATCGTCAAAATTTTTTTCAAACTGCTCATGTGGCTGGAGAGACCTACAGTCCTCATAATTTGCATTAGGAAATATTTTAGTTGAGCTTGTAGAGCTTTTGTTTTCCCAAGTATACTTCGTTTGTCTATTATCTTCTGGAAAGGCATAATTTACAATTGTGGGTTTTATTTTTTTTAATTGAGACATCGATTCGGAATGTATGCCGCTTTTTAAGCAAGTCAATAGATATATTTGCGTCAGAGTTATTAATAACATCTGCTATGGCTTCATCGCAATCAGATACATCAGTGTCATCCGAGGCAAAACTCAGACGTCTTCCACTTATAAAAACGACTTCACAGTCAGATTTAAGCTGCGCGGGACATACATTATCAGGAATTCCACCTTCATTATCTCTAGCATCGTCTTTACCACTAAGATCGCCATCATTCTCAGGGGGTTCAATAAAAATTGTTGCTATATATCGTCTTTGTCACTATCAATTTCATCTAGAAAGTCCAATGCTTCAGTAAGTGTAAGTTTTTTAAACAAAAAAAAACCGTATAAGAAACAAATGTTCATTCTCAGAAAATTGACAAAGTAACGAAAAACACAAAAAAAAATCTATGTATCGCCTGATGCACCCATATGGTAACGCAAACATATAACGCACGAAAAATACAAGAGATATATATTTTTTTAAATTTTGATTTATAACAAAATTAAGAGCACTATTATGTTATAAACTTCAAAAAAAAAATTTCTTCTAAGAACAGTAAAAGTAAAAAAAAAATTATAACTTACTTTTGCATGTAATTCATTTTCCACTGTTTGTGTACTTTTTTTTCAAATTTATTCAAACAACCCCTAGCTTAGAAATGATCTGCAAAGCTTTTAAAATTATTAACAGGTGCTTATATCATGTAATGCCACTGACTTTCTGTTAAAATTTTTAACATAAGCAATGTTATGTAGCTTAAAATGTAACGTATTTTTACGTTACCATATGGGTGCGCCCGGACAATTTGGGTTAATAGATGCGTTGAATAAAATTGTCAGAGGGATTGCTAAGGAATCTGCACACTTTATTAACACACAGCTAGGAATTTTATCCGGACCATAACTGTAGGAAAACTTCAGTTTTTTAGATTATTTGTAATCGTATACACATCAAGAAGCAATAGTGATATTGTATTGTTTTCCACCAGGGGAAATGGATAATTGACTGAGTTATCATATGTTGAATTCGAGTAGGTGTTTGAGAAAAAAATCAGCAAACATGTTACTTATAACTGTATCATTGCTAGATTCAATTTGTCGATAAGTCATTGAAGTAGGATAACCAACGGTTTTTTCTTTGAGTTTATAAATTTATAGAACGACTTGAGATGATCCAGATCGCTTGAATACTTTATAATATTTATTTTTCCTATTCTTTGCTCGAGAAAGCTGCACGTTATTCCAAGGCGGTCCCAGTAATACTTTAGATGTGCGTTTTGGAATACACACATCCATAAAAGAACACAGCTTGTTGTAGAACACATCAAATATACGACACATGGAATCACTTGAGTTTGAAGAATATGCCAAGAGGTTACTCCAGTCAGTATTACTTATAAGATCATTTAATATGTAGTAGTTAGCTCGTTCGAAAGAAAATACTTTTTCAGTACTAACATTTAAGATACAGCACAATCCGAAGGAATGGATACAATAACTTCAGAAGCAGGATGATATCATTCTTCTCGAAGAGTAATAGGTTTAATCTGGTAATGTCAGGTATATTTTTGTTTGTGTTCGTGTATGTCGGAGTTACGTAGTTTTCTTTATAGGATGATAGATTTTGTTCAGTGTAGGAATATAAACTTGAACTAACCTGTTCCAAGAGTATCACCACCCACTCTTTTATGTTGCCCGGCTTGTTTAATCATCAGGGTGTGGGAGTTCCCCACGTTGGGTTGTGGCAAATGACAAACCCGCACACCGTCCTCTTCGCCGATGTCTTAGAGACCGGAGTTTTGTTGCGGCCATGTGTGGTAAAGGCAAGAATGCTCGAGGCCACGGATGATAGGCGAAAGCGTACTAATGCCCATGACCATGAAAAAAATTTGGCGTGCGATTGGGGCGATTTGAAATGATGAGGCTTAACTTTCTGCATCGTATTTAAATAAGTATGTATAAATGGGAAAAGGCCATGATTTGCTTAGGGAGCCACTCCTCCAGACCTTTTCCAGTGGATTTGTTTTTTTATTTTAATTATATAGGGAGGAGTTTTATCCATGTGGAGTCCACCATCTCCAACCCATGTCCCGGTGGTATTTATTGAGTTGTTAGTTGAAATGAAAAATAATATTAATAAAATGTTGTAAGAAAAAAAGAAACGATACATATTTACCACATCCTAATGAAAAGTTAGCTGGAGATTCCTGAAAGAAAAGAAATAAAATATAAATAAGTTAATAAAATACCTACCGTCTTCTATGCATTTGTTGACCATGTGTAATTTTTTTGGCGGCTATTTGTGTGAATGTATGAATTTGGGTTATGTTTAGTGAGCATAGTATACGTTCACAGAAAAAATTATTTTTTTAATTCAAACAAAAAATTTGTAGAATCAAACAATTTTTTGTCTGAAATCGGTCCTACAAACAAATTCGCATATTCAAACAATTTATTTGCATTTTGTTTATTGAAAAAAAAACGCCGATTTTTTCAAACAAATAATTTTACAGAATCAAACAAAATGTTTACTGAAATTCATATAAATTTTAAACAAATAATTTTGCTGAATCAAACAAAAAAGTTTTGGCACAAGCAAGCACTGTTGATGAAGATGAAGCAGAGCAGAGCGGCCGGCTGGCTTTGAGAAACATTTTTTTGTTGGAATAATTTTTGAACGAAGTCTTATTTATACACACAATGTTTTTCTTCGTCACTCACTTTTGCTGCATCCTTTCCTTTGCTTATGAAGAAGAAATGTAACCAAAAACGGCGGCAGACCGACTCGATATGTTTTTCGTCATCATTCTATTTTTGTATTTGATGTATTTAAACAAACTGTTTGAAAAAATTGAATACGGGATTTTGTTTTTTTTTTTACCAACTTTAAACCAACCAAAAATTTATTTTGTTTCTTATAATGTTGTCATTTCTGTTGTTTAAAAAAAATTAAACGTTTTTTTTTACCTGCTATTGTTGTTTTTTTACTACAAACCTCGTCACGCTATTTTATAATTTTTCTTATTGCTGTACTTTTTTAAAGCGTCCAAAAATAGACTGCATGTGTTTTTTGTTGTAGTTCTTATATTTATCATAAAGAAGTGTTGCTTACGATCAATAAAAAAATGCAAAAGGACGACAACATTAAAGAGCATTAAATATTTTATACAAAATTATGAAAACTTGAAACCAATAGCGCGTTTATTATATTTTTGAAGAGTTGTCCACATTTTTGTTGGTTAAATAAAAATCAAACAAAAATATTGATTGAATCAGTAAAAAAATTTGTAGAAATCAAAAAAAATTTCAAACAAGCGTTTGTTTGAAAATAATTCGGCAATAATTTTTTCTGTGTTGTAGTGACGTCCTACACAGTGTGTAAAATTACAGGGTTGGCATTTTCATTCAAAACAGGAAGAAAATTAAATCTGAAAATTTAAAAGTGAAAATTATGAATGAAAATATTCATGCAGCTAAAATTGCTGATAGCCTGTTATCTTAGGGAGATGCAAGAGATGGGGAATAAAGAGGATCACCAGAGAGTTTGATTTGGGATAAATATTCCTAGCTTTTGTAACCCAGTAATTAATGTGCCGCGAAAATTTTATGTATTTATAATTCTTTTGTTTTATTTGTTTTTTTAAGAATAAGTAGTTATTTTATTATGAGGAAAAAGGCAATAGCAAGTATAAATATATAAAATGAATCGAAAAAAAAGTTAAAGAGAAAAACTATTACGGGAAAATTATTACATATTATATGGACAATATTACTTGGTGGGAAAATGGTAAATATATATACATAGGTGTAGGAATATATTAAGGATGGAAATGAGAAGCGGGAAATTTTTAACCGGCAAAAGAAGTACATAGGTTTTGAAATGGCGCCCAATTGAAATTAAAGAAATTAGCTAGTGTAAAATACCTATACACTAGGCAATAGAATAATAGATTTGTGTCAGGAAAGCCCACCATGTAATACTTCGTAATACGATAAGGTATCAAACTAGTAGCCGCAGAGTAGCAGGGTAAAAATGGCCTCGAGGACAAACGGGTTCATAACATATTAAACAATAAATAAACACAAGCAGCTGACTTAACGATAACAATAGTAGATTAGAATATTACAGAATTGCATATCGGTAATTTTCTTGTTAAATTTCTTAAAAATGACAACTAATGTTAAAAATTATAACAGAATCGCACTACAGCAGGACCTTAAAACTTATTTTGTAACACAATGTTATTTATTATATTTAATTTTACTTTAACAGTAAGACGGGTGGAGAATAATATTGGACCTCAAACACGGCCCGACTATTTAAATACGCTAGATAAACTTATGGAACCTACTGAAAAGGAAAATCTACTGTCGCAATTGTATTTAAACGAAAAGGAGAATAAACAAACACGTAATAATTTTGAAGAATCGGTTTTGCAAAAATATCCGGCTATCTTGGAAAGACTAGAGAATATTGAAGATCACTTTAATCTTCCACAATCTAAAGTCAATAATATTTATCAACGGTTAAAAGTTATAGAAGATCGAATACTTTATTTGGAATCAATATCACCCGAGTATCGCCATTTTTTGGTAAGTAACACCAGATTCAGACCTTGATATAAAAAGCATGACTTTTTTTAAGTTGCTTTTAAAAACACAACAGATTCAAACGGTGATTTTCCCCCTTGATTTTTTCCCCGTTATCGGTTATTCTTCTTTACTTGCTTATTCGTAAAAAAAAACGATTTAAATGAACTTCGTGTTTTGTATTGTAAAGAGATGTTGCCACATTGAAATAAAAAATAAAGCAACATAACAAAAATACGAATGTGTGCAAAGGAAAATATAAAAAGACACAGAAAACAGAAAATTAAATTTTTTTTCTCTAACCCGCTTGCTGCTCTACACCGTTCGCCTTCAAACACCAAAAGTATGTCTTAATAATCACGGTCCCAAGCTGTTTAAAAACAAGTTATTAATGTTCTTAAGTGCTGGTTCACACTCTTCAAGTTTTAGCCGTCGTCTTGAGTTTTAAGGAGAGAGGGGAAAATAAATGGCATTCTCTTTTCCCTTCTCTCCTAAAAGCGCAAGTTTTGACGGCTTAAGGCTCAGTTAGGCGAACGTTGCTGTACCTGTAATGTAACGCACCGTACTGTAAGCACGTTGGTGCTCTTATAGAATGTTTAAAAACGTGTCATATGTTTTCCCATACATAAACAAAAAGCAATAGTATACATAAAACAAAACAAACAGTGATGAGAATCAAAAATGTTCAAATGGTGACCGTTGTGCAGAAAAGGTACCACGTGATTTAAATGGTATGAAAACAGTATTTTAGCATATATACATTTTTAGCATACATATATTGTAAATGTGCATACACCAAGCAAGGTTTTGATACCATTTACAGTCTTTTATATGTTTCCCTTTTTCATTGTATGTGTATATGCATTTGTTTATTTTAAACATCTAAACATATGTATATTTGTATATTTGGAAATATGTTGTATTGTAAGTTGTTTTGTCGCAATTCCATAGATATACTAAAAAAAGTACAAAAAAAAAGAGCAAAATTACCCGCATTCAATGTAACATACAAACCGCCCATCACTGTCTTACAAATGTCACGTAACAACGGCATGAAATTCTATTTTATACAGATTGGTACGTTGCAACTACGGTACATTGCATTTCGGTAAGCTTTTGTATTGGTTTTCATATAACAAAAAGCGAACAGCTGATTGATACAGTACAGATACGGTACAGCAACGTTCGCCTAACTGAGCCTTTAAACTTAAAGAGTGTGAACCAGCAGTAACGAATACATTTAAACTAGGGATGTGACCAATAACAATATATCGGCGATACTTCAGGATTACCGATGTATCGGTATCGGCAATATTAGTATTAGCCGTTTTGCATTGTTTTATAGTAGTAAAATGTTCTCTAATTGCTAAATCTTCCCTGCAAGTAATTTGGTAGTCGACTACAAAAACAACGCATTTATAATTAACTTTTTAACAACTAACTATAAGCTTACTATAAATAAATGCAGAAATTCCCCGAAATCAATGCGAGTGAATTCTGTGCGCCAATTTTTTTTATTTTCGTTTGTTTCTTATCTTTGTTTTCTTTTGTTATTTCGATTTTGATTTTTAGAACTGTTTATTGTTTTGTATATGCAAAATTTTAGTGTCGCACACTGGGGATTTTTGTATGGAGGTGAGGAAAAAAGTATATTTTTCAAAAAATATAATGATTTCATTACAAATTTAGTTTTATTTATATAGTAATACACAAAAGTAATCAAAATAAAGAAAGTTAGAGAAATATATATCGTTACCTACAATGTAAATTTTTAATTCATTATTTATTTTAAATCTATTTTTAATTTCATCACAAACTTAGTTTTATTTATAAGTTATATACAAAAGTAATCAAAATAAAGAAAGCTAGACAAATGTATATCGTTACCTACAATGTAAAAAGCCCTAACTAACAAAAAATTTAAATGATTTTTTTAATTTTTAATTTATTATTTATTTTAAATCTACTTTTTAATTTATTATTCTAAAAGAGCCTTAACTTCGTCGCTTATATCACTATGCTTTTTCTGGCTAAATGAAGGAGTCAAGTGTGAGATCATGGGATCTGATGTTACCATCATTCGGTGCATAATATCTTCGTTCGTGGCAATTCGACTGCATTTTCTGGAGTGTCTAAGGCGATATTTTTTATAGTCTTTGTTACGACTTTCCTGAGCCTCTTCGGATAATAAGCCTACAGGAAAAATACACTTTTCAATTATATATTTTCCATGAATCAGAATTTTGTGGAGTGTTGGTGGCATATTGTACCACTCGTACAGTGCAACAAACTTTTTTGCCGTCTCCAGACAAAAATCACCAAATTTTTTCGGATCTAGTGCCTCGGTAATGGTTATAGCTTCGAGAATTGTTGAAAACCTCTTGATTATGTCTTCATCTAGACCCGTGATTTCGGAAATTAAAGCAGGATTAGCAAAGAATCTTCGTGACGTATTTCCTGAATTTGTCGTACCAGAGCCTTGTTTAACAGTATCAACCTGTATTCCAATTTTCTCTTTAATTTCACGCTTTATCAAACATTTTCGGGCTTCTCTTATCGGACGAGTATTTGAGTCGACTCTTCCACGTTTAAATTCAAGATTGTAAGCTACATGCAAAAGACACTCCATCAGCTTAATACGCGCATGAAGTGGTGACATACCAAATTGCAGTGCTTGTTCATTTACGGGCATAGCTTGAACTTCTTCGATTTTATTCATCTTGGATGTTGTTGCTCCACAAATAAAACAAGAAGATGCTGCTGGTGTCTCTGTTACTGATTGTGCTGTCTTGCCGTCAATCATTGTAAAATATAATTCATGTTTAACTTTAAAGTTACGATTATTTACTGTTAACTCAAATTCTTTTAGTTGAGATATCTCCTCATCGACTCTTCTCTTTTCTTCTCGTATAACTTGAGGTGTCTCTTTAACGTACGCAAACTGTAGTGTTCTACAATATTGTGTGGAAGAAGGTTTATTGTTGTTCCATACTAATTTATTTATGTCATCACTCAATGATAATTTTAGTGGTACAACTGATGTCATATATAAATGAGAGTCAGAAATTTGATCATCTGAAAACCTCTGTTGGTATTCGCTTTGACCAGATGCCCCATCACATCCCCATTTATAGTACATTGTTAGATTTCCGCTTTCAATATTATTTATTTCCTTTACTGATTTGGTCTCTAGGACTCTTTTAGCAGTATGATCCAACAGATTTTGCAGAGGTACACTGCCTGAACTTTCAGTAATAGAAATTTCTAGAGGATAACTGTTAGTTTTTTCTTTCGTGAGTTGTTTGTATGGTACGAGTATGTTATATCCTTCATTTTGTAACCAATGCACTAGATACTCATATTTTTCTTTTGTAAGTTCAAGCTTTGTAAACATCCCCAAAGTTTTTAATGTACAAATTTTGTGGTTGGTTTTTGAAATATTAGAAGAAAAATCAATTACTTCTTGAGGAAACATAGAACGTACTTCATCCCTTTTGTATCGTTTGGCGCGATCACAGCACTCCTCAAACGATTTGCGGGGCCGACCAAGTGCAGAACTGGTAGAACATTCAGCCTCAGTAAACTTAATTGTAAATGTGCCTTCAAGCCAATTTACATTCTTTTTTTCAAATCGCGACTTCGTACGGTTAGAATCCTGCCATCTTTGTTTGAAGTTATAGTAAAAGTGTTTATATATTGTATCCAAAATTTCACATGCTCTAGTATCGTTTAAGCCCACGTGCAATTGTTGCAAAATCTGTTTTAATTTTGTTCTGTCTTTGTCAAATTCCAGAAGCTTCGAGCATAAAACCCCATGAGAAATAGAAAAACTTTTCATTGCCGTAAAACTCTTGATCCTTAGTTTCAGTTATAATTAAATAATTTCGCGTTCGCCAGCACTTGTTGAATGACAAAAATCGATCAGTGAACACCTATAAATACTACGTAAGTTTCAACATTTTACTGAAAGGTACTTATGAATTCGCGCATCTTTTAAGGGAGTCTATATACCTGTTTCGTGTGCGTTTAAAATTTTTCGAAACGTTCTAAAACATGACCACTCATAAATGTGGGTGGAATTTGTGTAAAAAAATCATGCAGGTAGCCAACGAAAAAACCCAAATAATTAAAAAAGTGCACTTACCTTTTTTCCTTTCAATTTTCCACGCACATTTATTACCGCTTATTACTTTGCTACCGCAATCATAAAAATCAAATAACCTTTTGTTTATTGCTTTTTTTTTTTTAATTCTGAGAATCATAAAAAAAGTCATAAATGTTTTTGCAAAGAATTTTGTGCATATCTCGAGCAAATTTTTGAAATGCATACCTTCACTTAATTGTGAATAAAAGCGAAACGCGTTCATCGATTTTCATGATTTATGTCTCATTTTTTTCATAGGTTATGCGACTTTACGTGAAAGTAATAAAACTTGAAACTTTTTTTTACTGTTTTGGATTTTTTATGAATTAAAAATAAAAAATTTAAATTGTTTGGGCAAAAAATATTTTTTTTCTTCATACATTTATTTATAACTGCGAAACTGTTGCTTATGTAGCAAAATGTTATATAAACAGATGAAAGTAATTGTAATTCTTAATTTTTCTAAATTTTTTTCAGCATAATCCGACTAGTGGTTCTCGAGTTATGTTAAACAAAAGAGCCTTATCAGAATTGAACCCGAATCAATCAGCTGAAAAATGTTGTACTGTGTAATGCAAAAACTTGAGAGGTGGCACCTGGTGTCACTTGAAATTGATTAATAATGTTAAAACAGATATAAGACAATGTATTCGGTGTGATTTCAAACTGAGGAAAAGTAAAGAAAAAATTCCAGGTCCAAATGTTTGGAGAAAAATGGGATTTTTGTTATATGTCCATAAAAATACAAAAAAAAAAAAAAAACTTAAGTCTCTGCAGATTTTTTTTTTCAATTTTAGTATACTGAAATATACTACTTTAAATAGAAAAAAAAAAGAAAAACGTTAGCTGACATAGTAAAATAATATTCGTATTTAAATTCTTAGGTTTAAATTAAGTTGGTTCGGTAAAACACACAAGTTCTGAGTTTGAGACGGATATAAAAAAAAACTGGCAGTCAGATCGGAGTAAATCTGTTTGATTTGATTGTACCATTTAGTCTAAAATTGCAACATATCACTGCCAATTGCTTGAAGACTATGTTGACAATTTGACTTTTTTCCGCGAAATCCCCAGTGTGTGTCGCAGTGACGCCTTCCGATCATTTGTCTCAAATGAGGAAGATACGGACATTAGAAATGCCTTTAACTTTATAAAAAAACGAAAAGTCCATGCAGAATGCTGAAAAAATAGAAGTAAAAAAACTTAAAATATTTACATAACTGAATTCAAAATAAAATAGTTTTTAATAATTAAATATAAAATCTTTTCCTTATTAAGCTTATGGTGTTTTAACATAAAGTTAGCTAAAAGCTAACTACTTTCTTACTACCTTTAGCTAACTTCTACCTAACTCACTTTAAGCTAACTAATAAATAGCCAACTTTAAGTTAGTTTAAAAGTCATGCAGAGTCGGAAAATTAACTACACTAATAAAATTATTACAGTAACTGACTGTGGGTTATTAAATTCGTTTTCTTTCCTGTTAAAATTGAATAAAAATATAGTTATTTTTCGAATAATTTTATTTTTTAACATTTATGTTTGTTGTTCAAAAAACAAACTACCAAAAAATAATGTTTTATCGTATTTTTTTTTTGTTATGTAGTTTGATTTTTGTCGTTTAAAATATATTTTTTAATAGTAAAAATCATTCAATTTTAAGGAATGTGCTGTTCAAAAAATAAAAAATTTAAAAATGAATGTAAAAATCATTTGCTTTAAATGAAATGTAAATGATCCGTTTTTTAAGTGAATTTTAAGTTGTTTAAAATTAAATTTCGTTTGAATTTAACTACATAATATTTTGAGTGTACTTCCTATGACATGCCAATGTTAAAATAGTCAGTTGGCTCCATTAAAAATAATCCAGGCATCAACCACAACTAGCTTAAAAAAGTTAATTTAAAGTTAGCTTTAAGTTAACTGAGTTGCTTGCAGGGTTGTATTTATGTATGTATGTATTTGTAAGTTTTAATATTTGACTGCTTATTTTCTTTATTGTTTGTGAGAGAGAATAAAAATAATTTTGCTAAAAACTTTTACTACAAAAGCCATGACCAAAACCACTGTTATATTGTCAAACTCTTTTCTGCTAATTAACGGTCTTCAAACATTATAAGACAATATAATAAATAAATAAACGGAGATGTCAAAAACTGTTGGAGTCCCAAAATTTGCGACTTACTTGCTCTGAATGAAATATTTGAGGTTTTAGAATTCTACAAGAACAGGTCTTTGGGCGTTGGTGAAAAACTTATTACAAAATCCGAGGAGGATTAGAAGAAGTCGAGAGATACCTAAGATCTTCTTATATTTCTAGAGACGCACTTGTTTACTGGCGCAATGACACCTTATACCCAAATTTAAAGAAAATGACGCAGAAATACTTAAATTTTCCGATGAGCTCTGTCGCATCTGTTAGAAATCGAAATCGTCTTGCAAAAGTCTAAAACACTTTGTTTCTAATACAAAAATCTTATTTACATAAACATATTGACTTCGAATTACTTAAATTAGGGAATACGTTATTTTTTACCCGCTTCTCTGCTCAGTTTCGACTCATTTATGAATCATATTTCTAATGATTTGAGATTAATTTTTTAGTCGTAGTTCTGATTGTTTGCGAGTCTTTTTCGTCTCATTTTTTAGTCGTATTTCGATCGTCTAAAGTATTTTTCGACTCATTTCTCACTTCTAACTCTAATCGTTTGCAAATCATTTATGAGTCGTTTTTTAATCGTACTTCTGATCGTTTGCGAGTCTTTTTTGACTCTTTTTTCAGTCATTATTGTAATCGATTACAAAAAGAAAAATTTTTCGATTTAAATTATTAATAATAAATTTTCCGAATGTACTCCATGAGCTAAATTTCAATTACATATGTATTTTATAAAGTTTTTTTGTAATAGTCCTATTCCTTCAATTTTTCAGAATGTAATGCATTTTCTGGCCCGCTACGGCCTTAGAGAATGTTGAATATAATATAAAGTAACCTTCGGAAGGAAATAATTCCCAGTTTCTATTTGTTGATATAGTTGAGTTAAATACATACAATTTATAAAGTATTACTATCCAGTGTGACACAAAGAATGCTGACGAAGGCCGTAGCGGGCCAGAAAATGCATTACATTCTGCTGGTGTCTAATAATTGTAAATTTTTCTGTACATACAATATACCTTATTGCTTTCCAACGGAAAGCTAAGGTAAAATGTAACAAGAAATACAATATAATAGTCTGGTAGTGTATAAAGTAATTTCTGAAAAATTTAAGGAATAGGACTATTACAAAAAAGCTTTATAAAATACATAACTGAAATTTAGCTCATGGAGTAAATTCGGAAAATTAGAGAATGTTAAGTTACTTTCGTAACACTGCCCCCCACTTAAATCTGTTCGGCCCGAAAAGGCTCAGAATCACCTCTTCCATAAGGGGCTAATCGTTTCAAATGAACAACTTTCATTTTGGCTCTTGGACTTTTATATTTCTGTATTCGGTATACAACATCATTTAATTTTTTTTATCACCATATGTGGTCCATTCCAATGTATTTGTGTCTTGTCAACTAATCCATTCTTTGGTGGTTGATTCATTGGCAAAATTAACTGGCCCTCTATAGATCCTTCAGAATTCACTGCCCGATCATATCTGGACAACTAACTACGGCCATGCACGGACTTTCTAAGAACGTAAGGATTTCTCCACTCCAGCGAAGATACCTGCTTATCTTCTGGTATATGTATGTAGCGCATTACAATTGCACTGCGGAAGCGGCGCATAACCTCTGTTTATTGTGCCCGTAGCATTTGTCTTTCACCTATACTTTAGGCCCTCATAACCATAATCACACAAATATATAATTTGCTTTCCCATATTCGGACTTATGTTATGACCAGGGAAACCCGAAATATGCTCTAAAATACACGTTTTATGCGCATTAAATATGCAGTAAAAACATATGCCCTGAAAATTGTTAAAAATATGCGCCAAAAAATTCAAAAATTTCTTATTTGAAAACAAAATATTCAACAATTTAATAACAGTTCCATTTAATAAAAACAATCTTAAAATTTTAATCGGTAAAGCAGAAGCACCATAGTATTTACAGACGAATTTTCGAGATCGGCAGTCATCGGCGCTCAAAAACAGAGTTATGTTAAGAGGTTAAAATTCATATAAGAGTTATTTGTGCCGAATATTATCTAGTTATTAAGATCCATATGAGATTTTTTGTCCTTAAGGGATTTAAGGGACTATCGCTACATTATTTATTAATGTTAACATTTAAAAGGAAGTTAAAGCTTTTAAAGATGGGAGCTTTGGGCAAATGTGAACCGGATCGAAAAGAAATTATTTTGCAGTAAAATATTTTTGCGGAGAATTTTATCTAAATATCAAAATTAGATGGTTTACGGACACAAATAATCTTATTTAGAAAAAAGTTTTTTTGGGAAATACTTAAAATTTTAGATCGATTCTCACCATTTACACAGACTTCGTCCTTTGTACAAATAAAACATATTTATCAAATTTGATTAAATTTTCCACTTTGCGCTTAAGGTTAACATGGACAAGTAACCAACCAGACGTACGGATGGACATCGTTAGATCATTTTAAGAAGTTATTCTGAAATGATCGGTATACTAAAAGATTGGTCCAGATTTTTATGCATTACACACATCGCCAAAAACGTATAGAATGATTTTTCCTTAATTTTTTCTTATACATATGGGCATTTCCATCATGTCGAAAGTGACCATCGTACACATTTAAAGTTAAAAATAAGTCAAATTAAAACGTATTTTTATTTTGGCAATAGATTCAAGTTATAGCTATTAATTAGCCCTATAATTGGTGCTATTATTTATTTTGATAAATTGTTTCGTTTTCAAGAAAATTGCAAAAAATCAAGGCATTTGCACGTGACGAAAACAGAAGTGGGTTTTGTGGCAATTAATTCGAATGCCGATTTCAGCGAAATGTAATGCACTCATGTCTCTTAAATATGGCTGTCATTTTAAATAAAAATAATGTATACTTTTTTTTTATTTAGCTTTAATCGCTGTCGCACGTGATCTGTCGCACAAGACATTTTTTTCCATCATGATATATATGTTGATTAAAAAAAAAAGTTGTACCAGTCACCCCCTAGAATGAAAGATATGTCAATGAAGTTTATAAAACAGGAAACAGTTTTTTTTGCCACGCCCCAAAATACAGCCTTTTTGGTTTTTTATATTTAGCGCTGCCATTTAAAGTGCGATCTCATCATATTGCATATCGTTGTTCATGGCTTGACAGTGGCTGCATTTCTGTCTTTGGTGACTTTTTAATCCGATCTCAAATTCTGGGCGCCACTTATGCCATCTCGGACCCTTCCCCCAAATGTCCAATTTTTTTTACGTGCCAAGAAAGTCCTTCTAAAACTACGTATGTATAGATTTTAATATGCCCACTTTTATGACACGCCTACAAATTAAGCCCCTTTTTATTTTTAACACACACACTACCTTAAATCAGGCAGAAGCCAATACAAACAAAAATATTTTCATCAGTCACGCCCTAAAATCATATATATTATTTCTAAAGAACTTTTTTTTGTCGGTTGCAAATATCTCCCATACCACCGCATCAAATTTAATGAATGATATCTCATTTTAAAGCTTATTTCTAACACTAATGACTAAAAATAATTAGAAATTGAAAAATTAATATTTTCATTGATAAAGGATTCGTACGGGCAAAAAGTTAACGAAGTATTATAAAAGCATTTAAACATATGTATGTATGTATGTAAATATTTATGATACATGATTTCTAATATTTTTATACTTTTAATAAAATGTTTTGAAGTGACTAAAATTTCTATTAATTATTTTCATTTTATGTTACAAAAATTACAACTAACGGTGCGAAATATTCGCACGGGTCATCTTGTAAAAGGTATATTTATTAAGTTTGATAAACTTTAAAAAAATTGTTTTTGCCACGCCCTACACAGCCCTTTTTGTTTTATATACATATATAGCATCGTCATTTAAAGTCTAATCTCATCGTATCGTATTTCATTGTTAATGGCTAGAATATGGCTTTATTTTTGAATTTAGTACTTTTTTTTGCTCATCTAGATTTAAATGATTGAAATATGTATATATATATGGTAGAAACTTTTTATTCCTATTATTTTTCAATTCTATACACTACCAAATATTTTTATAAAATGACAAACTTTTCAGTTTTACTTTTCCCTTTTATACATTCCAGGTATACAGATCTGACGTCATATTCTTTATGACATTAATTGAAAAGTACTTCAATATGAATTAACAAGTATTTATTATTTTTTTTCTTTTTGCTCTAACACGGCCATCCTGTAAAATCATCGCTCTCGACGAATTCGAACTTCTTGTTTTCAAAACAATCATTTGTTTATTACAGAAAGATCAATATAAAATCACAAAAAAAAAAACAAACAGTTTACAGAAACCACGAATTCATCATTCCAAATTCCACAGCAGTTATCTGTCCCCTTGTATAATTAACCACCAGATATACAGAGCTGTAAACAGAATCATTATTTCAGATGTTACTTTTTGAATCGCAACTCAGAGGCAATCTTAAGCTTGTTTGCAAATCAACACGTTATCACTTGAAAGTTATGACTCAGAGGCAATCTTAAGCTTGTTCAAAACTTCAACACCTAAACTGAAAGGTATGACTCAGAGGCAATCTTAAGCTTGTTCATGAATTCGATTCTTATTGGATGAAGAATTTTTTTTTTAGAAAATTTTACCTTATATTAGTTATTAATATCCTTCTCGTCTTCACTGTCATTTAAAGGACGAATGACCTCCCTTGCTGCAACAATAAAAGTTTTGCAGTTTTCTTTCTTCAACTTATATCGATCATTGAAGAAGAACACCAACTATTTCATAAGGACCACGATAATACGGCTGTAACTTCGATTTACGCCTCTGGTTACTACAATAGACAACCTTTTGTCCAATTTTTAATAGAGTTGGTTTGCATTTATTTTGATCAAATCTGATTTTCATTCTAGTTGCATTTAACTCTACTCGTTCACTGGCAAGCTTCCGTATTTCTTCTACGTCGTCAAATTGTGGCTCAATTTCGAGCTGTGCTAATAATGCACTAATATCTGGAGTCCCGATATACCTGTTAATACCTTTAACGGAGAAAATCCAATGTTTTATTAACCGTTGTATTAAGAGCTAGTTGTACACGACTGATATAACCAGTCCATTCACCACATTTATCTAAATTAGTTATTAATAAGTTAGCAACAGTGTCCACATATCGTTCCACTTGTCCATTAGCTCTACTAGCACCAGGAGCAATTAAATGATGTGTTATCCCCATAGACATGCAGAAGTTTTTAAACTCAGCACTAGTAAAATTAGTGCCTCTGTCATTTACAAGTTTGGCTGGAGCTCCAAATAGCATTACATAGTTATAAAACATGTGAACAGTTTCCGCAGCTGTAAGGGTTTTACAAGGGAATAAAACTGCAAATTTTGTAAAAGTATCAATCAAAATGAAAATATAACGATAGTCTTTTCCGTCAAATGGTCCCATAAAATCAGCATGAACCACATCGAATGGAATTGGCTTCTTTTATATTGGGTGAAGTTCACACTGTTTCTTTCCAGACGGCCTTTTAGCCACCAGGCAAATTAAACAAGAATTCACGAACTTTCTGAAATTTTTAAGCATATGCGGCATCCAAAAATGCTCTCGTATCTTCATAAGAGTCTTTTCCCATCCGACATGACAGTTTTCTTCATGGAAACGCCTCATTAATGACAATCGACATTGTTGAGGTACATAAAGTTTGTTAGTATTTTCCAGTTTCTTGTATAACAATCCGTTTTTGAGTTTGAACTGTGTTGATGTGTTGGTATCGCCACTTTTAATTTTCTCTATGATTTCTAAGGTGCCTGGATCATTTTGCTGTTCAATATGTAACCATGTTTCGGACAAATTCTCAATTTTTTTTTTTTTTTTTTTTTGTCATTATTTTTTATTGAATCTTCATATTAATTGAATCTTCATATTAAATATGAACTAACAATAATTAATCAAATCTTAACCTAATACGTTATTTTATCTCCTGCCAGTGCCAGACAAAATTTTCTTCATCACGGGTTATGTTCACTTTTATAGGTGTTTATCGCTCATCTAATTGGGTAAGTGCTGCAGTGTCTCTTCTTCTTAAGCGAGTGTGGCCGCCATGATTTAAAATATTTCGAGCTAGTGGATTTGGGTGTTGTTCAAGCCTTTTTAAATATTTTATTGCATATTTTGTAATCATAGATTTCACTAATGGCACATTGAATACCTTATAAATGTTTGAGTTTTTAACATACCAGGGAGCGGCTGTGATTATTCGAAGAAGTTTATTTTGGCGCCTTTGAATTTTGTCGATATTAGAGACCGAGGCAGTGCCCCATAGTTGAATACCGTAGCACCAGATAGGCTTTAAGATAGAGTTGTAAAGTAGAAGCTTGCAATCGAGACTAAGGACAGAATTTCTTCCAATAAGCCAATGAATTTGAATGGCTTTTAGTTTCATTTGAGTTAATTTTGCCTCTATATGGAATTTCCACGTTAATCGCCGATCCAGATGTATACCGAGATATTTTACATGCGAATGTTGAGGAATTATTTGATTATAATAGGGGGGCAAGATTCCCGGCGCAAAGTGAATGTTATATGTACGCATTTTTGCTCATTGACCATTATCCTCCATTGTCTTAACCATATTTCTAGTTGAAATATATGATGCTGTAAGTAACGCGATGCTTCATAGCGACCTTCGTGGACGCTTAGAAAAGCTGTATCATCTGCAAATGTTGAAGTTTGTGTGTAGTTGCTTGTTGGCATGTCCGAAGTATAAATTAAGTATAATAGGGGGCCCAGGATGCTGCCTTGTGGGACTCCAGCGGCAATGGGCTGAGGTGAACTTAAAAAATTTCCTTCTTTAATAATAAATTGACGACCGACTAAGTAGCTTTCTAGCAGCTTGTGTGTGTTTGCTGGTAAATTTTGCTTCAATTTGTGTAATAAGCCTTCATGCCAGACTTTGTCAAAAGCTTGCGAAACATCGATGAAGAGTGCTGAGCAATAATTCTTTTCTTCAAATGCTTTTCTTATGACATTTACTATTCGATGAGTCTGCTCGATTGTGCTGTGTTTTCTTCTAAATCCGAACTGATGGTTTGGAATACATCTATTTTCACTTAAAATTGGTGTTAATTTTGAAACTAATAATTTCTCAAACAGCTTTGACATATTTGATAATAAGCTAATAGGTCTATAAGACTCAACTTTTGTATGATCTTTACCTGGCTTTGGTATCATGGTAACTAAGGAAACCTTCCATTTTTCAGGATAGTATTCAAGGCGTAAAATAGCATTAAAAATAAAAAGAATAATTTTCTTTGCTATGCGAGGTGGCTCCAAAAGCATTTTATTACTGATTTTATCAATACCAGGTGCCTTCTTAGTGTTTAAGTCACAAATAGCCTTTTCGATTTCTCTTATCTCAAATCTGAGGGGAATAGCTGCTCTAGCAGCAACAGGTGGTAACTCGACCGCAATATTGTGAGATATATTTGGTGTAAATACGTTTTTCAAATGACTAACAAAAAGATTTCCTTTTTCAATATCGTTTCTTGCCCAACTACCATTCAAGTTTCTTAATGGTGGCTTAGATATAACTGGCCTTTTTAGATTTCTAGCTGCACGCCATAATGAGTAGTCAGATTGTGGAGTTGCATCAAGTTCCTCAAGATATTTTTCTAGAGAAGCCGTTTTCTGATTCTGTAGTAAATTTCTTAGCCTTTTTGTGCATTCTTTTAATAAAATCTTAAGTTGCGGGGATCTGTAAAGTTGCCACTCTCTTCGAACTCTCCTTTTTTCAGTCAAGAGCCGCTCGACATCTGAAGAACATATTTTATTATTTTTAATTTTTTTGGGGGTAACGCTGGAGTGTTGAACAGCTAGTTTAAGATAACTGTCAAAGTTAACAAGAGAGAGATCCACATTCTCCGGTGTACTAAGCGGAATATTTTCTGTGCAATGGGCACTGAGAAATTTTTTATATTTTAACCAATTTATTTGTGTGGCTGGCGTCGCTAAGTAACCTGACGGAAATACAATTCTATTTGGGTTCGATATAGTAACAATTGTAGGTGTGTGGTCGGATGATAATTCTAAGGAAGCTTCAACATGAATCGTTTCTGTGGGGATGTCTTTAACCACGCCAAAGTCGATAACATCTGGAATTTTTTGCTGATCAGTAGGCCAATATGTTGGTTGCCCGCTCGCGACCACATTTAAACCCATTTTAGAGATTGTGTTAAACAAAACACGACCTTTTGGTGTTATAAGTCGTGACCCCCAGAAGGTATGTTTAGCGTTATAATCGCCAGCGGCCAGAAAACAGGGTCCTAATGATTTATAATATTGGCCTTCTGATATGGAAAATCTAGGTGGAGAGTATAAAGAAGAAATTACTATGTTTCGATTTAGCTCCTCAACACAAATAGTCATTGCTTGCAGATAGTCTTCACGGTGATCACACATAATGTAGTGTTTGACTCGAGTTTTTATTAAGATGGCAGAACCTCCACAAGCTCTATCTCGAGGGTCCTTGGTATCATATAGTATATAACCATTGATTTTAAACGTATTTCTTGAGGTCAAATGAGTTTCAGAAATCATCATGACATCAATTTGTTTATTTTTAAGAAAGTATTCTAATTCATTTTTATGTTGGCGGATGCCGTTTGCGTTCCAAAAACAAATTTTTAAACAGTTCATGGTTTGTTAAGTTAAGTAACATTGATTGCATTCTAAGCATTCATATTACCCATTGTGTTCGTAAAATTATTTACTGTTTGCAAAAATGTTTCCATGGTTTTTTCTAAACGAGTTAAATTAGAAACCGGAGTTTCATCATTACTTGGCGAGGCACCTTGCATTGGCTGATGGTTTGATTTTAGGACGTTAGCGTAAGAGGTTCTGTTATTACTAGGCTGGGGGGCTTGATTTGCATTTGTGTTTACTTGATTTGCGACCTGCATTTGAGGGGTATTTGTTTTCGGTCCAACCGTCTGCTTGACAATATTATATACTGGGCATCCTCTATAATTGGCAGTGTGATTACCGCCACAGTTGCTAAATTTTTTTACGTTGGGGTCGGTTTTAGACTTATCACAAGAAACTGTCCCGTGTAGTTCACCACATACTACGCAGACAGGGAGTAAGTAGCAGTATGCCTTGGTATGGCCAAATTCTTGGCAGTTTAAGCACTGAACAGGTCCGTTTTTTTTGTGCGGCTCCTCAATTGTGATTTTTCTGTATAGAATATATTTCACACTATAAATGGGATGCGTTTCGTTTTTTTTTAACTTAATGTCGCCGGGCTCTAATTCTACTCGAAAAAGTGGTTTTGGAATTTTGTCCCTATTTCTAATATTTACCACATGTTTTATCTTGAAGCCTTTTTCTTGCAAGAAAGTTTAAATTTCCTCTGGGTCTACGCATGAATCAATTCCCTTAATCACCACCTGGAGACCTTTACTGCTCTTGAGTTGGTATGTGTAAAAACTTTTTTTGAGTGCCTCAAATTTGCTAATTACTTTCCGAAAGTCATTTTCATGATTAACTTGAATTTTAGTTTTATTTATACTACCTCGCTTTATTGCGGCAACATAAAAGGAATTTTCACCAATCAACGAAATTAAACTCTTTATTAGATCATTTGAGTTATGCTCCCTAAGATATATTGGGGGAGGCTTGGACGATTTTATGACGTTTGGGGCTTCAGAGGATTCATCCTCCAGAATTGCAAAGCGATTTTGGGAATTTATTTTATCAAAAGATGGCACTTTGGATGCCGAAGCAACAGCTGCAGAGGTAGGGCTGCGTCCCCGTTTAAGCACTGTTATGTACCTGTCCATACCAACTTGTACTGTAGGCTTTTGACAATTTTTTACATGGGGGTTTTCCATTTCATTTGTGTTTAAGTTGGTATCATTTCCCACTAAATTTGTTTTTGACGTCACGGCAATACCTGCTGGCCTGGCAACACTTGTCACCAAATCAAGTTGTAGTTTTTTTAATGAGTCACTATCCACTGTTTGTGTAAACACCGAGGGTGATAGGGAACGTGTTCGAATAATTGGCTTAGCCGTTAAATAGTTTATATTGTTTTGTTTTGTTTTATTTATTTCTACATTATTTTCGTTTGCCTGAACTAAAACGTAAACGTTTCTTTCATTTTGTCTTAGTGTTGTTTCACTGTTCGTACTCATGCAAAGAGTTGTTTTTGTTTTTCACCGTTTTGCTTTGCTTTAATATTTTTATTATTTATTGTATTTTACAACAACAAAAAAAACAAGAAGTTTAAATTTAAATGTTTTTGTTCAGAATATGTATACACATGTATGAACATTCATACGTACATACATATATATTTTTACTGTTTTATTTTATTTAATTTTATCGTTTTAAATTGTTCACTATTATGTTAAATAATTTAAATAACAAAATATATTATTTTTTTTAAGCGTCCATTCGCTGCTTATATTTATGTTTTACAAAATCAAATGTGATTAATTAATAGTTCAAATCGTATGCGGGGCTAAAAATACACGTCTGTATCACAACAAAGCACAAACCGAGACCCAATTCCTTTGTACGAGGCTTTGACATACTACCAGCTGTGGTAACACTATTTTTGGTTTTGAGACAAAAAACTGACTTACTGCGATGTAAGTACGATCCATTGGCAGTAACCGTAATTGTAAGGGTAGAATCTTTCAAAATGTCTTTACCAATAATAATTTCATTTTTTAAATGTTTTTTATCAATCAAATAAAGGCTAACCTCAACAGTAAGGTCTTCAAATTCTACAAATGTTTCAAGACTATCATATAGTAAAATAGGTTCTCTCCCAATACCTTGCACAGACAGTTAATTTGTAGTTCTTTTCGCAGATATTTTTTCAGCAATGTCAGATCTTATCAACGAACAATCAGATCCAGTGTCAAGAAGACAACGATATAAATTTTCCCTTAATAACCACTGGAGTGTAATTATCTGATACCAACGAAATCTTGCATAGATTTATTTGTTTTCGGTCAGCTCGTTTTTTAACCCAGCAGGTTTGTTCTTCGTGTCCAGATTTTCCGCAAAAAGAACACTTAAATTTGCTTTCTATGGGTTTGCTTGGTATTTCCTGTACAACCAATTCGATTGTCTTTTGTTTCCCCGTGCAATGAGCTCTAATATGACCCTTTTTGCCACATCCATAGTAACGTTTCTCATCCTCTACGCGCCTACGTTTCAATGGATTAGGTAACTTGTCCTTTTTCTCAATATTGGATACTGGTTAATCCTCTTGCAAACGGCGTGTTCTATTTTCTACTTCTCTCAAAGGTTTTTCACGTATCGAAGACAAATGATTGATCAAACTTTGCACAGTTGATAGCAAAACAAATGTAAGAGAATTTCTCAAACTCACCTCACTAATGCATCCGATGACAATTTTGACCATTTTGTCTTCTGGAATTTCAAAAGGTAATTGATTAATTTGACAAACCTTTTCCATTACGAACTCCGTATAGGAAGCATATTCATTGCTTTCTGAATCGGCAACCTTCCTGAGTTGTGTAATAATGTCTGCACCATTAGAAAAAGCGTGTATCAAAGAAGTACGTAAGTCCGGCCAGCTATAAAGTTGATATCCGTACTTATTGAACCATAATTTGCTCTCCCAATCAGAGAAACTTGTATTCTAGGCAAAATGTCAAAATTCTGCAAACCGTCTCGTTGTACCCTTGCATCAATATCCGTGCACCACTTCTGAATATCAACGAGGGAGTGATCCGGGTCAAAACTCGGAAAACCCACCAATGCGTCGGTTGATTGTGACCTTTGTGTGGATTCCAAAATTTTATTAATTGCCTCCATCGTAATTACAAAATTGTTAGATCTCGACTCTGAACTTTCCTCCTGCAGATTCAAATTTTCCGGAATCTGACCTCTTAGATTGGAGTCATCTTCAGCCATCTTCCCAATAGAGTGCGGTGTAGGCTAAATTTATCCCACTTCTGATGATAGAAACTTTTTATTCCTATTATTTTTCAATTCTGTACACTACCAAATATCTATATATAAATCGGCTAAGAGGTATTTACTCAAAGAAGTGCACAATGTATATTTTATTAAAATCTGTTCAATAATTTCAGAGTTATAAGCGTTCAAAATTGTTACTAACACAAATGCAAAATAAATAAATAAAAATTTATTTTCAACTATCAAATAATAAAAAGTAAGGGTGATCGTTTGTTCGACATTTTTCAGAAACCGGTTTTCGAATATTTCGACTATATAAATCAGACCAGGCAAAACTGTTAAGAACGCTTTCTTCCTTTGTTTGTCAACCGAATCTCTGTGGGGAGAAAAAGAGGGAAATATGGGAACAAAATTTCTTTTTTTTTTACTTTTCTGTGCTTCATGTGATAATTTTTAATTTTCTATAATATAGAACTTAGAAACATAATATTATAGGTGTAGGATCCTGAGTGAGTGATAACCTATAAGATAAAAAATGCTGGTATTTTTTGTTTTTCATCAGGAACTTTTTGAATTTTCGTTAATATTCGACCTATAAAGATAAACTTGTACATTAGACTGGGTGAATAAGAACATGTAAGGGGAGCTTTTTGGTACTTTTTCGTTCTACATCTGGTACTTTGATTAATTTTCGTTAGTATTAGACATAAAAACATAAAATTAAACGTGCAACGTCCTGAGTGGATGACAATATATAAAGGAGACTTTTTGATACTTTTTTGTTTTTCAATTGGTTTTTTTTATACTGAACTTGCAAAATTAAATTACTCACGTAGAAGATAAAATATGAACCGGAGGTTGGTCCCCCGCCAAATCGATCCACTTTGAAGGAAAAAATAAATGCTCGAAACAAATAAATTCATATATACTTAGATGAATTATGTTTTCTTCATATTTACAAAAAAAAAAATCATGGTCGAATTTTGACCATAAGGCGAACACTAGTTTTTATAAAATGACAAACTTTTCAGTTTTACTTTTCCCTTTTATAATGGGTGGTTAAATTTCAAGGGCCGATGTTGATTTTGAATAAAACACAAACTATTTAGGAAATCATTGTAATTTTATTTTATTATGATATATGTATTGGTATTACTCAATTATGTATGGAACAAAATATCGGCCAAATGGGCGCGGCGACCACGGCGGCACACCTCCATCCGATGGTCCAAATTTTCGATGACCCTGAGGCATAATGGAGGTTCTATGCCGAATTATCTCATCCTTTAGCTCTTGAATTGTTGCTGGCTTATCGACGTACACCTTTTCTTTCAAATAACCCCAAAGAAAAAAGTCCAACGGTGTCAAATCACATGATCTTGGCGGCCAATTGACATCGCCATTACGGGAGATAACACGGCCATTGAATTTGTTGCGCAAAAGAGCCATTGTTTCGTTAGCTGTGTGGCAAGTGGCACCGTCCTGCTGAAACCACATATCGTCCACATCCATATCTTCCAATTCGGGCCATAAAAAGTTCGTTAACATCTCACGATAGCGAACACCATTCACAGTAACTGCCTGACCGGCCTCATTTTGGAAAAAATACGCCCCGATGATGCCGCCAGCCCATAAACCGCACCAAACAGTCACTCTTTGTGGGTGCATTGGTTTTTCGACAATCACTCTTGGATTCTCATTCGCCCAAATGCGGCAATTCTGTTTATTGACGAATCCACTGATGTGAAAATGTGCCTCATCAATGAAGATGATTTTTTTCGAAAATTGATCATCCACTGTTGCCATTTCTTGCCACCATTCTGCCCATTCACGACGTTTGGAATGGTCAAGAGGCTTTAGTTCTTGAGCCAATTGCACCTTGTAAGCGTGTAAATGCAAGTCTTTATGCATAATGTTCATTAACGACGAGCGTGAGAGGTGCAATTGTTGGGCACGACGACGAGTTGAGGTGGACGGCTCTTCAGCCACACTATCGCGAACAGCAGCAATATTTTCTGCAGTACGAGCTGTACGAGCATGCACTGGTGTTCTCACATCTTGTACAGACCCGGTTTGCTCGAATTTTTCCACGATTTTTGCGATTGTACGCACATTTGGACGATCAAATTGACCAAAAAAATCACGAAGTGCACGATATGCATTTTGATTTGAACGCCCATTTTCATAATAAGTCTGGATAACTTTAACACGTTGTTGGATTGTGTATCTCTCCATGGTTCAAATTGAGTAAGTCTGAAATAGAGAAATGTCAAATAAAATTCGGAAAAAAACTTGGCGTTTAGGTGTGGTTCACATTCAACATCGGCCCTTACAATTTAACCACCCTTTACATTCCAGGTATACAGATCTGACGTCATATTCTTTATGACATTAATTGAAAAGTACTTCAATATGAATTAACAAGTATTTATTTTTTTCTTTTTGCTCTAACATATATTAACATAAATAAATCATTTACATATATAAAAAAATAATTTTCAAATTTTTAATTTTCACACTTACGATGTCGCACGTGAACAACTTTATATAAGTACCAAGATCACAAATCTTGCTATTTTACAGAAATTTTTATTTTCATTTTATAAAAAGTCTCCGTTTGGCCTGGAAATGATGAGCTTTCTACTTTTACTTTCGACGCACTGATAGATAATGATGTTTTTCAATGTCGCACATGACATCGAAATATGAGATAATACATAGGAAAAATTTACTGTTATTTGTAATCGCATAGTTTCTTGTGCATTCTATATTGACTCTTTGTACCTTCCGAAAGGTTTTGGAGAGAAAAAGTCAATGCATAATGTCTCTCTTTAAGAACTTTTATCATAGCAAAACGTACAAAAGAAATATCCAAATAAGAAAAGTTGCACTTGTTCGACTTTGCATTCATAAATCTCGAAATGGGTTATAAATAAATATAAAATTTTTTTACTCTTATTAAATTTGTTTGTTTTCCTGTTAAAATATGATAAAACAAAGTCTTTTCAAGAACTTATAATTTTTTTGTTGCGGTGGACCTTTTGGTGGAAATGCCCATATATAAAATTTTAAAGTTTAAAATAACATTTATCTTAAATAACAACCTGCTTTGTCTTACATGTAGATGGCCCAAGATATTTAAAACAGAAAAGCCAAAATTTCGCAAAAAAAATTTTTATTTGCTGCGAAAGCTTTGTAGGCATTAAAAAAAATAAACATATATCAAAATATGCTTCAAAAACGCAAAATATGCTCTAAAAACCTTAAAAATGATGCAAAACGTTCTTTTAACTAAATTATTAAAAAAAAGCTACAAACGGTAAAAAATGCTAAATATCATAAAAAGCTTTAAAACGGATAATAATATTGTTTCTGCCTTCATTGGTCGCACAAGGTAAAACATGCAATTGCATATTTTTGGTTTCCCTGGTTATGATACAGACGTGTTGTGATACAGACGTGTATTTTTAACCCCGCATACGATTTGAACTATTAATTAATAACATTTGATTTTGACATATATCAGCAGCGAATGGACGCTTTAAATAAATAATATATTTTGTTATTTAAATTATTTAACATAATAGTGATCAATTAAAACGATAAAGTTAAATAAATTAAAAAAGTAAAAATATATACATACGTATGAATGTTCATACATGTACATATGTATGTATACATATTCTGAACTAAAACATTTAAGTTTAAATTTCTTATTTTGTTGTTGTTGTAAAATACAATAAATAATAAAAATATTTAAAGCAAAGCAAAACGGTGAAAAACAAAAACAACTCTTTGCATGAGTACGAACAGTGAAACAACACTAAGACAAAATGAAAGAAACGTTTACGTTTTAGTTCATGCAAATTAAAATAATGCAGAAATAAATAAAACAAAACAAAACAATATAAACTATTTAACGGCTAAGCCAATTATTCGAACACGTTCCCTATCACCCTCGGTGTTTACAAAAACAACTAGATTTGGTGACAAGTGTTGCCAGGCCAGCAAGTATTGCATTGACGTCAAAAACAAATTTAGTGGGAAATGATACCATGAACTTAAATACAAATGCAATGGAAAACCCCCCTGTAAAAAGTTGTCAAAAGCCTCCAGTCCAAGTTGGTATGGACAGGTATATAACAGTCCTTAAACGGGGTCGCAGCCCTACTTCTTCAGCTGTTGCTTCGGCATCAAAAGTGCCATCTTTTGATAAAATAAATTCCCAAAATCGCTTTGCTATTCTGGAGGATGAATCCTCTGAAGCACCAAACGTCATAAAATCGTCCAAGCCTCCCCCGATATATCTTAGGGAGCATAACTCAAATGATCTAATAAAGAGTTTAATTTCGTTGATTGGTGAAAATTCTTTTTATGTTGCTGCAATAAAGCGAGGTAGTATAAATGAAACTAAAATTCAAGTAAATCATGAAAATGACTTTCGCAAAATAATAAGCAAATTTAAGGCACTTAAAAAAAGTTTTTACACATACCAACTCAAGAGCAGTAAAGGTTTCCAGGTGGTGATTAAGGGAATTGATTCATGCGTAGACCCAGAGGAAATTAAAACTTTCTTGGAAGAAAAAGGCTTCAAGATAAAACATGTGGTAAATATTAGAAATAGGGACAAAAATCCACAACCACTTTTTCGAGTGGAATTAGAGCCCGGCGACATTAAGTAAAAAAAAACGAAACGCATCCCATTTATAGTGTGAAATATATTCTATACAGAAGGGTCACAATTGAGGAGCCGCACAAAAAAAAAATGGACCTGTTCAGTGCTTAAACTGCCAAGAATTTGGCCATACCAAGGCATACTGCTACTTACCCCCTGTCTGCGTAGTATGTGGTGAACTACACGGTACAGTTTCTTGCGATAAGTCTAAAACTGACCCCAACGTAAAAAAATGTAGCAACTGTGGCGGTAATCACACTGCCAATTATAGAGGATGCCCTGTATATAATATCGTCAAGCAGACGGTTGGACCGAAAACAAATACCCCTCAAATGCAGGTCGCAAATCAAGTAAACACAAATGCAAATCAAGCCCCCCAGCCTAGTAATAACAGAACCTCTTACGCTAACGTCCTAAAATCAAACCATCAGCCAATGCAAGGTGCCTCGCCAAGTAATGATGAAACTCCGGTTTCTAATTTAAGTCGTTTAGAAAAAACCATGGAAACATTAGTGCAAACAGTAAATAATTTTACGAACACAATGGGTAATATGATGCAGAAAATGCTTAGAATGCAATCGATGTTATTGCAAGCTGTACTTAACAAACCATGAACTGTTTAAAAATTTGTTTTTGGAACGCAAACGGCATCCGCCAACATAAAAATAAATTAGAATACTTTCTTAAAAATAAACAAATTGATGTCATGATGATTTCTGAAACTCATTTGACCTCAAGAAATACGTTTAAAATCAATGGTTATATACTATATGATACCAAGGACCCTCGAGATAGAGCTTGTGGAGGTTCTGCCATATTATTAAAAACCCGAGTCAAACACTATCTTATGTGTGATCATCGTGAAGATTATCTCCAAGCAACGAACATATGCGTTGAGGAATTAAATAGAAACCTAGTAATTTCATCGTTATACTCCCCGCCTAGATTTTCAATATCGGAGGACCAATATTATAAATATTTTAAATCATTAGGACCGTGTTTCCTTGCCGCTGGCGATTATAACGCTAAACATACCTTCTGGGGATCGCGACTTATAACACCAAAGGGTCGTGTTTTATTTAACACAATTTCTAAAATGGCTTTAAATGTGGTAGCGAGCGGACAACCAACATATTGGCCCACTGATCATCAAAAAATTCCAGATGTCATCGATTTCGGCGTGGTTAAAAACATTCCCATAGAAACGATTCAGGTTGAAGCTTCCCTAGAATTATCTTCCGAACACACACCTACAATTGTTACTATAATGAACCCCAATAGAATTGTACCTCCGACTGGTTACTTAGCGACGACAGCTGCGCAAATTAATTGGTTAAAATATAAAAAATATCTCATTTACCCATTGCACAGAAAATATTCCGCTCAGTCTCCGGATTATGTAGATCGCTCTATTGACAATTTTGACAGTTTTCTGAAACTAGCTGTTCAGCATTCCAATATTGCCACCAAAAAACAAAAACTATTAAAATATATTCCACAGATGTCAAGCATCTTTTGACTGAAAAAAGGAGGGCTCGAAGAGAGTGGCAATTGCACAGATCCCCTCAACTGAAGAACTTACTTAAAGAGTGTACAAAAACACTAAGAAAGTTACTGCAGGCTCAGAAAACGGCATTTTTGGAAAAATATCTTAAGGAACTTGATGCAACCCCACAATCAGACTACTCATTATGGCGTGCAGCTAGAAACCTCAAAAGGCCAGTTGTCTCTAAACCACCATTAAGAAACTTGAATGGAAGTTGGGCAAGAAATGATGTTGAAAAAGGAAATCTGTTTGTCAATCATTTAAAAAACGTATTTACACCAAATATATCTCACAATATTGCGGTCGAGTTACCACCTGTTGCTGCTAGAGCAGCTTTTCCCCTCAGATTTGAGATAAGAGAAATCGAAAAGTCTATTTGTGACTTAAACACTAAGAAGGCACCTGGTATTGATAAAATCAGTAATAAAATGCTTTTGGAGCTACCTCGCATAGCAAAGAAAATTATTCTTTTTATTTTTAATGCTATTTTACGCCTTGAATACTATCCTCAAAAATGGAAGGTTTCCTTAGTTACCATGATACCAAAGCCAGGTAAAGATCATACAAAAGTTGAGTCTTATAGGCCTATTAGCTTATTATCAAATATGTCAAAGCTGTTTGAGAAATTATTAGTTTCAAAATTAACACCGATTTTAAGTGAAAATAGATGTATTCCAAACCATCAGTTCGGATTTAGAATAAAACACATTACAATCGAACAGACTCATCGAATAGTAAATGTCATAAGAAAAGCATTTGAAGAAAAGAAATATTGCTCAGCACTCTTCATCGATGTTTCGCAAGCTTTTGATAAAGTCTGGCATGAAGGCTTATTACATAAATTGAAGCAAAATTTACCAGCAAACACACACAAGCTGCTAGAAAGTTACTTAGACGGTCGTCAATTTATTATTAAAGAAGGAAATTTCTTAAGTTCACCTCAGCCCATTGCCGCTGGAGTCCCACAAGGCAGCATCCTGGGACCCCTTTTATATTTAATTTATACTTCGGACATGCCAACAAGCAACTATACACAAACTTCAACATTTGCAGACGATACAGCTTTTCTAAGCGTCCACGAAAATCGTTATGAAGCATCACGTTACTTACAGCATCATATATTTCAACTAGAAATATGGTTAAGACAATGGAGGATAATGGTCAATGAGCAAAAATGCGTACATATAACATTCACTTTGCGCCGGGAATCTTGCCCCCCTATTACAATCAATAATCAAATAATTCCTCAACATTCGCATGTAAAATATCTCGGTGTACATCTGGATCGGCGATTAACGTGGAAATGCCATATAGAGGCAAAATTAACTCAAATGAAACTAAAATCCATTCAAATTCACTGACTTATTGGAAGAAATTCTGTCCTTAGTCTCGATTGCAAGCTTCTACTTTACAACTCTATCTTAAAGCCTATCTGGTGCTACGGTATTCAACTATGGGGCACTGCATCGGCCTCTAATATCGACAAAATTCAAAGGCGCCAAAATAAACTTCTTCGAATAATCACAGCCGCTCCCTGGTATGTTAAAAACTCAAACATTCATAAGGATCTCAATGTGCCATTAGTTAAAACTATGATTACAAAATATGCAATAAAATATTTAAAAAGGCTTGAACAACACCCAAATCCACTAGCTCGAAATATTTTAAATCATGGCGGCCACACTCGCTTAAGAAGAAGAGACACTGCAGCACTTACCCAATTAGATGAGCGATAAACACCTATATAAGTGAATAAAAACCGTGATGAAGAACATTTTGACTGGCACTGGCAGGACATAAAATAACGTATTAGGTTAAGATTTGATTAATTATTGGTAGTTCATATTTAATATATGAAGATTCAATAAATAAATAATGAAAAAAAAAAAGAAAAAAAAAAGAAAAATAAAATCTGCGCCAATCAGTACTTCGTCTACAATGTCGGCCATGAAAATTGACAATATTGGCAATTCTTAACACCACACGTGTTTTGCCATAGACAGTAGCAGGCTCACCCCGCTTATCGGCTCGGCAGCTCCCGTTACCAAGTCAGGCCTTATAATTGAAAATCCTGCACCAGTGTCGATGGTCAAAATGCGCTTTTTTCCATCGATGTATCCAAATGTCGTTATACTTTTATTTCTCTTTGGCACTACTAAATCTATTATCGAGTCCTCAGATGCGAAAGGTAGCACTCCCTCCATACTTAACGTCGACTCCTGTGATGACTGATCACTAGCCCGTTGGTTGTTTCCGGACGGCGAAGCGGTTCTTGAACGTTTTCCAGGTGCTTTGCAGTTACGCTGTATGTGCCCAATCTTACCGCAGTTATAGCGTTACAATTTGTTTTTGCCCAGCTTCTCACTTAGAACCCGCAAAACTTGAAGGCTTTTAATTCCTTTATGATATCTTTATAATCATCATTAGCAGTAACGTTGAGCCTTTGCACCTTATACGACCTCTGCTTTGCAACTATCCTTGCAGCCTCCTGAGCCAAGGCAAACGATACTGTTTCTGCAAACGTTGACTTCAATGATGCACACACCGCATACTTAACATCAGCATCTCTTATACCGTTAATGAATGCTTCTGATTTGAAGCTGTCCAACAATGGATGAATCCTCCAGGGTATGAAAGCTGCACAAGCCGCTCAATCTCGAGTGCGAAGTCTTGTAATGTCTCATTCGCATTTTGCATTCTACCACGCAACTTCATTTTGTATATACCTTTTCTGTGTTCACCGCCATACTTACGTTGCAGTGCAACCATTATGTCATCGTTATTATTTCTGCAACTAACTGGTACACTTTCAAGCACTTCAGCCGCAGTCCTCAGGTCAGGTTAGAGTGGCCGGTCACAAAGACCCCGCATAGACCAAATAGGTCCTTAGCGTTACCACGTTTTATGACCCGTCAATAAACCTACCAGAAATCTACAGTCCCTTCTCGATAGCGACAGAAGAATTTTTGTCGACTCCGGATCATAGGATCCCCACATTACCTTGGAGACCCTACACGTTCCGGTGTTTTCCCAAATCGCCTCTGATCTCCTCCGTATAGCAGAGTCCGTATCTCTCCTTATATTCTGAATTGGAGCCGGAATGGCCATCACCCTATCGTATGGTAAATGGACCCCCCGTTTCGCCAATTCGTCCGCCTCCTCGTTGCCTTCTATGCCCTGGTGGCCGCGAACCCAATAGATGTGAACTCTCCTATTCGCACAGAGTCCATCCATCGTGTTCCTACACTCCTGGACGATCGAAGAGTATCAATAATCAGCGGGTATCCCCCTGATCGCTGCCTGACTATCGATGAAAAAAATTCACGTGCGAGTTCCCAGCAATGGAATTACGTGCCAAATCAGCAGCCATCTTGGCCGCAAATATCTCCGCCTGGAATATGCTGCAGTAATCGGGAAACTTATAAGATTCCCGAATGCCCAGTTCCCGGCAGTAGACTGCAGCTCCAACTCCGTCCTCCATTTTGGAACCGTCAGTGTAGAAACTGAAGGTCCCATGGCCAGATCGGAGTCCTGCCAACCAGCCGTCCTCCTCCAAGGTAACTCGCGGTTTCCTTCCAAGTGTCAATCTCGGAATGGTGTAGTCACTGCTACAATCTATTCGCCTTATAATACTGTCATGCCCATAAGGTCCGTATGCAAACTGTCCCGTCGCCCTTAAGCGGATCGCAGACTTCCTCGCCGTTCCTTCTGCCACTAGATGAATCGGTTGCAAGTCCAGGATCACATCCAGTGCCGCAGTCGGTGAACTTCGCAAGGCACCGGTGATACTAAGTTCGGCGAGTCTCTGTACGCCCGTTAGCATATTCCGGTACGATTTCTTATCCAATGCCGTCCACCATACAAGTATCCCGTAGAGTAAGATTGGTCTCGCCACCGATGTGTAGACCCAATGTGTAAGAGCAGGGGTTAGACCCCACATCTTGCCCAGCATTCCCTTACATGCGTAGAGCGCATTCGTTGCCTTTTTCTCCCTCTCCTCCACATTCAATCTCCACGACAGTTTGCTATCCAGTATTACTCCCAGGTTCTTTGTGTGGTATTTGAGTTCCAGGCTAGTTTCCCCTAGTTTAGGTTTCCTCCATGGACCAACTTTGTACCTTTTCGTAAATAGTACTAGGTCCGTCTTCTCGGGATTAACTCCCAGTCCTACTCTGGCTGCCCACTGGTTGATCATCGCCAGCGTAGCCTCCATTACAGAACTAATAGTATTCAGATCCTTGCCAGCAACTGTCACCGCCACACAGTGGGGCCTTTTGACTTTTTTCGTTGCAAAAATCATAACTTTTAAACTAACATGAGCCAAAATCTTATGTTAGTTTCTTCTCAGGGTACTTTTGAGCCAAAAGCTGGGCAGTTTTTGATGCATAATCCTGAAACTTTGGGCCATTTATCATTTCTCTAGAGTTTATAACATTTAGAATAACTGCCAACCTTTTTATTTTCAAAAAGCGATCTGGACATGTTACCATCGTTAGTATATCCATATCCCTGCTTTGGGCAGTCTATTTTTAGTCCAAGGTTTTTAAGAAATTAATTTTGTATAATATTTTTTCGAGCAGCTTGTTTTTCTTTTGGTGTTACATTCTCATGAAAACTTTTTCCTTCTCTCGGAATTGTATACGCTAATAAACTCCATGCACCTAATTCTGGCATGTAACGGAGAAATTCCATATTCATAGTTCTGCTCATCACTTGAATCATTAAAATTTTGAAAGTCCTTCTGTGACTTTTTGCAAATTGCACACTTCAAAGTTGAAGAAGTATCTGTTATTACATTAAAGACTTTCATTCATAATTAATTAAAACCTTTTTTTCATTCTTCATTTCAATAACAGAAGGCTTTAGTTCGGAAATTTGCTTTTTTATATCATTTACTGTAGACTTAATTATTTCTGAAGACTCCTTTGCATATTTAAAAAATATCGGACGGCAAAAATGGACTGACGATGTGCGAGGATTTTTCCAATTCTGAGCATTTCACTTCTAAGTCGTAAAGGAACTATAGAAGCCATAAACATATTTGCTGTCCAAAGATGTATGCGGTTCTTCGATGTTTTCAAAAGTTGTTACTCCATTTAGTCAGTCTGAGTACTTTTCCATAAAGGTTTTTGTCGTATGGTTTGAGGCAAGCTGTTTTCTACGAATATCCAAGAAAACGAAGTGAATTTTGTTTTTAGCATCCTTTCCCTGGTATCCTGGTGCAATTTATCCACAATAGCCAAATTAAATACATTTTCATTATGTGATTTTCTAAATTACTCGAACAATTCCGAATTTTGAAATGACATTATGAGTTCTGGTACTGATCACTACTTTTGCAAAGTAAAACTTCAACTGATTGCATTACACAATTGCACATTAATTTATACCCAAAAATAAAAAAGTTCAAGCTACCTGATTTGCGATTTGCCACAATTAACTGGATTATATACAACTGCAGTTTTTATTTTACTTAGTATAAAAACCAAGTTTTAAAATTAGCTGCCTATTTTCATAATGTGTTCTTAAATTTAAATAAATAAGCGTAATTAAATTTTATTTTTAAAACTACTAAATATAATTTTACACAATTTTGTTAATTTTTAATTTCTGATTTTTTTCTGATTTCCTATTTATTGTATTTGCATATGCTCAGTTCCATACTGCAATATAAGACTTAAGTCTTGTGTACGGAACATCGAAAAAAGAAATAAATAATAAATAAATAGAAAAAAAAAAATAATAAGGCTACATACATATTTATAAGTAGGCACATATGCATATATTAACAGAAATATGTCAGTCAGTTCCACTTATATTTACATTTTTGTGCTGTTAGATAACATAAAATATAAAAAATATTAAAATTTTGGTAGTTTTTTTCCTTATTTGGCAATTTTTTTTTAATTTTGGTTGCAAAAATATCTTGGCTGTGGCAACGCTGGCTATAAGATTTTAACATCTTTCTTAAAATTTCAAGAAAACCTGTAATTTTTTGTGGCCCAATTTAGCTAAATTATTTAAAGTACTGTGTAGTAAATATGCTAAGAAAATATGGGCGTGACCATTTTTGCCCATTTTTAGATATTCTCTATTTAATTTGTAAAAAGTACCTAAATATAGGGTGTCTGAAAAACGGCAACTGCCAAAAAAGTAGGGTATCTGGTGGACATTTTCTTACTTTTTATAATGAACAATAAATATACCTTTAAAACAATACCAAAAAAGTGGTGATCACATGGCAATATTTCTGACACTTCAATTCTAAAATGTCTTTTTTTTCTCAAAATCACCTTTTTTTGAATTTCTAAAAAACTGTCGACTTTAAGCAGCTCCACCAGCTATAATTCTTATCCAATTAAGAAAAACGTTTTTAAATTCTGATCAGTAAAATGGTCTTAATACAATGTGTTCATTCATTTTACGAAATTTTGTCATCAAATTTTGTATTTTTGCCACGGTTTTTGGGAAAAGGCGCCACAGTGCGCCACGTCATCTGCGTATGCAGTTATCTTTGCCGCCCCGTCCTGACGTCCATTGAGAAGTTCGTTGACGACAAGCGTCCAAAGCATTGGTGAGAGCACCCGTCCCTGGGGAGTTCCCCGGTGCGCCCTCCTCATTATCCTGGAATTGCCCCACGTCGCAGATATAGTTCTGCACCGTAGCAGGTTACCGATCCAGTTTTAAGCATGTGAGTGTGCCCCCGTGCGAGACAAGCTGGCCAAAATTGCCTCCGTGGACACATTATTGAATGCCCCCGCGATGTCCAGGAACACATACATAGCGAAGTCCTTATAGTTGAGGGTCTTCTCAATCAGTGAGACGACAGAGTGGAGTGCCGTCTCAGTTGATTTACCCTTCATGTAGGCGTGTTGATTAGCAGAGAGAATAGTCGGCCCCATGTTGCCCTTGACATGATAGTCCAAAATTCTCTCCAACGTTTTCAGCAGGAATGATGTGAAACTAATAGGTCTGAAATCTTTCGGGTACATATGATTGCTTTTACCCGCTTTTGGTAGAAACATAATCCTAGATAACCTCCAAGATTTAGGCACATAGTTCATTCTCAGACATCCCTTAAAGATTTCCACTAGCCATGGTTCTATCCGTTGTCTGCCCCGTTGTAGTTGTGCCGGGATGATTCCGTCAAGACCAGGCGACTTGTACGGCTGGAAAGAGTCGATGGCCCATTCCACCCCCTCATAGGAAATAATACCATCATCCCCATTCGCCATAAAAGAAGTCTCATCAATTGGAATAAGAACATCAGAACAGCCCGGAAAGTGTGTATCAACGAGTACCTCCAGCGTTTCCGCACTGCTCCTTGTCCATTCTCCGTTTTCCCTACAAACTATACTTGGCATAACCGGACTGCTCACTAGCATCCGCCGCAGTCTTGCCGTTTCGGTTGTCTTCTCTATATTATCACAGAAGCTTTTCCACGAAGTTCGTTTGGCCTTTCGCACGTCGCGCTTATACACCCTAAGAGCGTCTCTATACTCCCCCCAGCATTCAGACCGGTCGACGATTTTCGCCAGTTTGAATAGCTCACGGTGCTCGCGTCTTTCACAGTCCAGCTGTCTATTCCACCAAGGTGGTCTGGACTTACGCCTAGCTCGTGTCGGAGGACACGACTTCTCATAATAATAATAATAGTAATAATAATAAGCGTTGTTCTTGATGTTGAAAGAACTGCCTCTATACTGGGCATAGGCTGTCTATAAATATCTTCCATCTTTCTCTTCTAGACGCTGCTTCTCGAAGTTCTCCTATGTTGTTGTAGTTTCTATCTTCGGATGCACTATTAATCTCATTAAGTGTCGACCTTCTCCAGGCTTTTTTTGGGCGACCAGGTCTTCTTGAACCTTGGGGGTTGTAGGAGAGAGCTTGGTGACATATTTCCGTGGGTGGTTTTCGTAGCGTATGGCCAGTCCACCCGAACTTTCTTCGGCGTATCTCGATGCTGACGTCTCTAAAATTTGAGCGGTTCCATAGCTCTACATTGGAAATACGATTCGGCCAAAAAATTTTCCAAATTCTTCGTAGACACCGATTGACAAAATCTCGGAGTTTGTTTTGTATTTCATCTACTACGTACCAAGTTTCGTAACCATACAGTAGAACTGACAGTACACATGATTTAAAAACCTTGATTTTTTGTTGCTGTGCTGTACATATTGTTATTCCAAACACGACTTCTCATAGGATCCAATAACGCCCGATACCAACGTGTATATAGCAGAATCTATGTCCCCTGAACTAACCAGTGTTCCCGAGTGACCAAGGTTCCTATTTAGAAGTGAAGAGTATTTGGCCCAATCTGTACTCCTTGGGTTCCTAAACACTGTTTCGTCGGGTATAGTGTAATCTAACAAAAAGGATATATAGGAATGATCAGAGAAGGATGGCTGCGTAAGCACCTTCCAATCCTCTATCACTGCTTTATAATCCGTATAAAGCGTCACATCAAGCACATTTTCCGAAGTGGGACCCTTATAAGTCGGGACCTTACCTCGATTCGCAGTTTGTATATTATTCTGTAATATAAAAGCAATAAGATCCTCACCTCTATTGTTGATGTCCTTACTGCCCCATATTGTATGATGAGCGTTAGCATCCGTGCCCACCACCAGATTTTGTTTCCTTCGACAAGCTTCCTCGACCAGTCTTTGGAGTTCTACTGGTGGGGCATCTCTGTCGTGTGGCATATGGGATGATGCAAGGAGTATGATGTCATCCCTGCCATCTTCCAAGGCCACTACCGTGAGATCATCAGTACTGTAATTATAGAGAATATATGAGTACAAATTCTTCCTAACAAGTATTGCAGATCGTATTCTACCTACCACTTTTGAGAAGTACGTGTTAAAATTACGTGACTTCAATCCAGAAACCCGATTTCCTGTGGAGATCCACGGTTCCTGGATTAAAGCCACGTCGTAGCGACCCTCCTCTAACGTGAGGAGGAGTTCGACGGATGCCATCTTACAATGTTGGAGGTTGACTTGCAGGATCTTTAGCGTCATCAACTAAAATCACCCGCTCGGGGTCGGCTCCATCCTCCTTGGCCGTCTCACCCAGACTCGTGATCTAGTGGCCACTGCGACCACTAGATCACGCTACACTTCATCGACCTCCAGTGTGTTGTGGTTGGAGTCCTGTGGATGTCGTTTCTATAAGCGTAGAAACACACTACCCACTCCCCAAGACATTTTTCCATACCGAGGATACAGAAGGTCTTCTGCCTCCTTTGTAATCTGCAGTATGTAGTTCTGCCCGTCTTTGTTGCCTTTTTGTACATGCAGAATCCTCCATTCTTTAGTGGGAATGTCGGGATTCTGATTTTGTAGGAGGCGAAGAGCGTCTTCCGGTTTGACAATACGCGGAAAATTCACCTTCGCCTTCGGTACAGCAGGAATGTGCGATCGATGCACAATCTTAAGTTGTGCATCCGACCACAGGCCCTTGAGTTTCGTAATGACTCCTTTAAGCCATTCCAGCGCCATTTCGTCCTTACAACTGATGAGCTTCACTCCGTTGAACCAACCAGCCCCATCAAATGAGGGCAGCGGTCTTCCAGGTTCAGCTTCCATCTTAGCAACGATTTTGTTGAAAATCTTCGACTCTACAATCTTTCATCGCTCTGTGGACATTTGACCAAAGGGGTTGCTCATGTCGAGAAGTACCACGCTCAGAGGACGTTTGGCCACTTCACTGACTCTTGCACCCTTTGACAACGGCTCAGTGGCAGATTTCGAGGGTCTGATCTCCTCAGGGTTTTTCTTGGATTTTTTGGTCTCCTTAGGATTAGCGGCAGATGGAGACTCATCAGCTGACCGCTGTCTTTTTCCCTGCATGCTCTTCATCACGGCTTCTTCAATGCAATTGGCGAAACCATGGTTTTTGGCAGCATATTTAGGATTATTGGAAAAGTGAGCTCGGCCTTCTGCAATCGCCCCCTTGGCCCATCCGCTCTTTCTCATCGTTGGAAAGGTTGGATTGGGAGCCAAGCCAATGCTGTATCCGGACCGCAGCTTTGTATTCCGATAGAGCTCTAAGTCCTTCCTTGCTTCTCCTGGGCCTGTTCCTGTTTGCAGAATGGGCTCCCCGAGATGTGCTAGGCGAATTTAGCAGCTCACGTTCCTCTTTAGAAGTAATCGTTTTGACGCTATCGAGGTCCGAGTCCGAATCGACAACGGCATCCGTACGTGTCATATTTACGTTTTTGGCATCTTTAATACTTCCACCGTAAGACGCCTTAACCACTGCTGAGAATGTGTGACCGCTGGCGACACGCAGAGGAGATACTGGTTCTCCACCGTGCCCGCCGGTGGTCGCAGTCACTGCTAACAGCGACGTTTGGGCGTATATTACCGCCCGGCTTTTATTATTTTCTTCTACCATTTTGTTCCATCAGTTGCATTTTATGCATGCTGATATGTTCATAGTAACGCCGATCCACCTATGATCAAGACCCATCCCAGTAATGTGGCAATAGGCATTACATTGCGACACTATGCTCAAGGCCCCGATCTTAGCCGCGTACCCACTAGTACCCGTTTCCAGCCAGCATCCCCGTGGAGGGTTCAGTAGAAGGATTTTCATGTGCCGGCCGCAGTCCTCTTTAAAGCAAGAATTAGCTCGATGGCTTTTTCCTCACTGTTCCATGCATTTCTGTTGGTAACTATATCGAACTGTAACTTAAAAACATTTAATGGCACACTGCCGTAAAAACTTGGGGCTTTTATTCTTCTCGAGGTTTCTGGAATAACCCGCACTGATCCCTCTTCGCATTGTAGACTATTTACCTTGGCTTCAAGATGATTCAATTTTTCATCAAAATTCGTTACTTGTGTTTTAACTTCAGACAACTTATTGTTAAATTCTATTTCCATTGCATTTACTCTTTCATTTATTTCCGTGGAAATCTACTGAAGTTTCTCGTATGTAGCTTGAAATTTTTCGTTTGTTATTCTGGAACTCTCTTGAATTTCAGCTAGGATGGTGCAAGACTTCTTCTCCATTTTTCTAGAAGTTTCATCCATTTTTCTAGAAGTTTCATCAATCTTTCTAGAAGTTTCAGCTAGAATATCGCTCGAATTTTCTTTTATCACCTGTAGCATGCTTTTGGAATTATCGTCCATTTTTCAAGAATTCTTAGAATTTTCCTACGACAATTTTTCCATTTTTGCCATCATAGCAGTAAACATTGTGTTGAAATCCATACTGCTAGCAACTGCACGAGTACATACCTCAATTTCCTCTTTGTCTTCGAATTCATAGCTCACAATGTCAATATTGAGTCGCTCGAATTTATCTATTTGTCTCTTTTGCAGCTCTGCTTTATTACCTGCAGTTGGCAGATCCAACTTGTGGTTTAGTCGTTGGCTGGGTAGTTCAGCTGTGTTCAGGGTCGACTTATGGAATCCACGAACCTAAAAGAAAAAAAACGAATGATTAACCCTTTCGGTGTAAACAATAATCTCTCAACGTTATTGATTAATTTGCAATTTAATTACAATACTTTGTTAAATTCATTTAACATTTCTAGCAGTACAGCAAACAGGCAGGGATTCGGTGGATTCTGCTCGGCTAGTGTATTCGGGTCGGAATCGGCTGGGGAGTCTGGATCGGGTCCTTAAATGCTCGGTGGTGATGAGGTGGCTCATTCTCAGCAGTCGTTACAATATTACAATTTTCACTTATGATTAGGTATCTAAATATTGTAATAAGTCTTTTTAGTTTTGAATTTTGTTTATAAAGAATTCTTTATTTAGTGCGGCTAGTACGCACTGTTTGTACTTGGTATAAGAATTGATCTTGTTTAATAATTGTGGCGAGTTTTATACACAATAAATGTTTATTAAGCATTTTTATTACAGTGGAAGGTATAGCGGTTTGCTTAGCATTTTCTTACAATCTTGCAGACACTTGCCCGATAGCAAGAGTGGTGATAGTATTACTATTGACGACCGTGTGTACTGCTAGTATTGTATTCATAAACACACACACAGCGCACAACACTCAAGTGGCTTATTCGTATTACATTAAACATGCGCCTGGTTCATTGCATGTAACGTATACTGAAATTATGTGTGCAAGCAATGTTAATATAAAAGACACGCTACACCTCCCTTTTACGGAAGAAAGTTCATATAACTGAAAGTTTTATGGACATTCTTTTACAATTATGTATTATACTTATTTATGTGGAAACAATTTTGTTACTTGAATACCAATAACATTTATTATAATTAGGTGAATTTAATATTTTATTCATTATGGTAAGATTTAAGTCTATTCTTATGTACTATATGTTCTTTATTATTTTTCTTATCAACTATGGTTACATTATTTCTTAATTCTATATTTTTAATTTCATAAGGACCTTTATACCTATTATCTAATATGTGCCCTACTTAATTAAAACTAAGTCTCCTACTCTGAAATCTACTTTTAATAATGATCTATCATAATTTAATTTTGGTTTAAGTTAAGACCTATCTATCATAGCGCGCGCTCTCTTATGTGCTATTTCTAACCTAAATTTAACTTCCTTAGCATAATTTTCTATATTATATAATGGTGTTATTTCTTGAATACTATTGAACTGTTGAAACCCATTTGGAAGTCTACCAAAAACTAACTCATAAGGACAATAGTCATGAACGGAAGATGGCGTAGTGTTAAAACAGTACGTGAAATACTTAAGCCATTCATCCCAATCGGTTTTGTCAACGGCTATGTATGATCTAACATATTCGTTAAAAGTTCTGTGACTTCTTTCCACAGTTCCTAGAGTCTGGTGATGGTAAGCTGTTGATGTTATTTTTTCAATATTCAAAAGGTTACACAATTCAGTAAGTATTGAGTTTTTGTATTCTGTACCCATGTCGGAAATGAACGTCTTCATCACCATAGGTAAAAATAAAATTTTCAAATAGGTACCGTTACAAGATATTTTGTCATATCACATATTATGGTGACGGCATATTCATTTCCGAAATATGATTTTGGTAGTGGACCTATAGTATCCACAATTACCGTATCAAAAGGTTTATTTGGTGTATTTGTCATTGTCAGTGGTATTTTTGTATGTTTTGTTATTTTAGCTGTTTGACATTTTTGGCATATTTTAACGTATTTTGTTATATCTCGAGTCATATTTTTCCAATAGTAGTATCTTTTTATTTTATTTAGAGTTCTTGAAACACCGGAATGTCCTCCCTCTGCGGGGTCATCGTGGTATCGTTTCATTATCTCTGTTATTAATTTGGCATTTGTTACGTGGATCACCTCATTAAGTAGCGCTACTTTTAATAATTTATTGCCCATTTCTTTAAATTCATTAATAGAGATAAATTCGAAAATTTTCTCACTGGGTGCCACTTGAACTTTATGAATATTTAATTTACCGGCCACTTCTTCGAGCCTAGGGAAAAATTGTCCTGAGTAAAATTTCCCGTTAGTAAACAATTCATCTATATTTATGCATGCTATTATAGATTTGCCACGTTTAATATAAACTTTTTGTGGGGTAATCTTTAGCTTACAAAATTTTCTGACGTCAGAATTAATAATTGGTTCAAATACATTGGACTTCTCATTTTCATTATTTAAATGCCGTTTATTTGGTGTAATTGGATATTTATTTTTAAGTGCATTGTTTGTCATTGCTCGAGTTGTTACTTTGTATACATTGCTATTTTTATTATTTATTTCTTTTAAATCATTTATTGTAATGCGCGACAAAGCGTCGGCCACATAATTATCGTTTCCCCTAAGATATTCTACAGTGAAATCATATTCTTCCAAGTCCAGTCTCATTCTAGTTAGTTTTGAGCTTGGATTTTTCATGGAAAAGAGGTAAGACAGAGGTCTGTGATCAGTGCGGACAAGAAAATGTTTGCCATAAATATATATGGTCTAAAATGTGTAATGGCCCAGTGTATAGCGGTTAATTCTTGTTCAATTGTTGATTTGTTACTCTCGCCTTTTGTAAATATTTTGGATGCGTATGCAATTGGTAGATGTTTTCCCTCATGTTCTTGAGTAAGTACAGCTCCACAAGCATGTTTGCTTGCATCTGTTGTTATACAAAACTCTTGTGAAATCTGGATATTGAAGTAATGTTGGACTCATTAATGCTTTTTTAAGATATTTAAATGTTGAATCACAATCTTTAGTCCATTCGAACTGCACACCCTTTTTGGACAATCTTGTAAGATGTCTAGAATACTCTGAAAAATTTTTGATAAATCTGCGATAGTAGTTGCAAAATGCTACAAATCTTCTTGCACTATCCGCATCTTTTGGTTGTGGATAATTTTCGATTACCGAATATTTACTATCGTCAGGCGGTATTCCTTTATCAGTGCATTTATGTCCTAGGTATGTTACTTCCCCCAGGAAAAATTAACATTTTTCGGGATGTAACTTAAGATTGCGTTTTCGACATAATTCAAACACATTTGTTAAATTAGAAAGCATATGCTTTTCCGAACATCCTAAAACAACTAAGTCATCCATATAAAGAAATGCTTGTTCTGGTCGCAAACCAGTAAAAGCGAGTGTCATCATTCTTTGAAAAGAATTGGGTGCTATTTTTAAACCATAGGGCAATCTAGTAAATCTATAAGATCATTTGCTGTTGAAAATGAAGTTAGATCTCTAGAGTTTTTCTCTAGTCCAATTTGGTGAAAACCGGACATTAAATCTAGACATGAAAAATATTTGGCTCTACCGAGTTGGTCTAAAATGTCATCTATTCTAGGTAATGGAAATTTGTCTGCTATCAATTTCTAATTTAGTTGTCTATAATCCACTACGAGTCTCCATCTTTTTGTTTCTGAACTTGGAAGTGATTTCTTCGGTACCAGCAGAATTGGACTGTTGTACTCAGATTTTGATGGTTCCACTATTCTGTCGTCTATTAATTTTTTCACCTGTCCATCTATCTCCTCTTTGTGTGTATGTGGTATCCGGTAATTCTTAATGTACACCGGTTGTGAATCCCTTACTCTCAACTTTTGTTCATAGAAATTATTTATTGTTATTGTTTCTGATTCTAAACCGAAAATATCGCTGTTCTGGAAAATTTTTCTGTAAAAGTTTTAATATTTCTGATTTTCTATGTGTATTTTTGGTCGGATTTCGTTCGACTATTTCATATTCAGAAAGATTTTCGGTTTTTATTTTACTTTTATTAACTGATGTGATAGTGTTATTTGTATTTAGAACACGAATAGATGTTTTATTAGATTTTACCAATGTGTTCGCGATAAAGACTCCTGGTTCAAGTTCTTGATTTGGTATTAGTATTTCATTATCGCAATTAATAAAATTTACTTTACGTATTACTTCTGATCTTTGCGGCAATATAAGATTATCGCTGTTGTTAGCAATTGGTATTTCTATAGGTTGTGGTATATTGAATGGTCGTAGGACTAGGTAGTCATAATCCTGATTAAAATCTAATATACAATTATATTTCTTAATAAAATCCATACCAATGATTCCATCGCTTGGTATTGGGAAATTATTGTCTACTACTTGAAAATTGTGTGGTATTAGATAATTTTTAAATTTTAAATCAAAAAATATACTACCTATAGATTTAATTTCACCTTGTCCTATTCCACTTAATGTTGTGATTTTGTTAGTATTTATTTTCTTTAAATCAAAATATTTGGATGTTATGAGTGAAATGTCGGCACCTGTATCAACTAGTAGTGCTAGTGCTGTGTTACTATTATTTATATTAATCTGAATGAAATAACATAAGTTGAGGTTAAGGTTTTACACTTTATTATTTACTGTCCATTGCTCGTACGTAGTGTCTATTCCTACGATTATTGTCAGGTCTTTGTCTGTTTCTATTATTGTAATTGCTATTGTTGTTATTTCCGTTGTTATTATTAATATTGTTATTATTTCGGGGATAATTGTTTTTCCCACAAAATCTTCTGTTATTTCCACGATAATAAGTCGGTCTTTGACTGAAATATAATACGGAGTTCTGTTGCCCTGTTGCTTCAGTGCAACTGCTTACAAATTTACTCACGGCTTCATTCATATCATTGAATTGGCCTGCTTCCATGATAAGTTTTACTTTATCATTGGAGCAGTTTTTTGTAATAGCTTTTACTGCAACTTGTGTAGAGTATTTGTTAGCTAGTTCACAAGATAAACCATCAGATATATATATGCCGTTTCAAGTGACTTTGTGAGATTTTCTATTTCAGTACAGTATGCAGTTGGTGTTTTATTGTTTTGTTTTATGCTCATCAGTTTAGCGGACAAAACATGCACTGATTCACCTTTAACGGTTACTTTGAGCTTAGTGATAATTTCTTCTATTGAAGATTCTTCACTTATGAGGTTTCTAGCATTTCCCTTACGCTTTGTTTTAATTAGCGATATTGCAGAAGATTCGTGTTGACCCTTCATTAAATTAACTAATTGTAAGAAGTCTATGAATGACAAATTTTCGGATTTTTCATCAAATTCCGTAATCAGCTTTGAAGCTGTATTTAGGAATTCTACCAATGTTTGTGTCATTTTAGTATCTGTTTTATCCTTTCTACCTCATTAATGTAATTACAAATAAAAAAAAAATTCCCTTATGAAATTAAAAATTAAAAAAAATAAATTTTAAGTTTGAAATTTACATTAAATATATTTTTATTAAATTTAGGTTTCGAAAAAATATAAGAGTAAAATTATCTAAGTGGCATATTATTTCAAAGAAAAATTCCCTTATAAAATTAATTAAAAATGTATAGATTTAAAAATGTCTTTTAAAAAATAATTTTGTATATTCTTTTTTTTTTTAATATTACTAGTGTTCGCCTAATGGTCAAAATTCGACCATTAATTTTTATGTACATATGAAGAAAACATAGCACATCTAAGTTTATATAAATTACATGTTTCGGGCATTTATTTTTTTCCGTCTTTGTGGATCGATTTGGCGAGGGAGCAACCTCCGGTTCATATTTTATCTTTTTCGTGAGTTAATGTAATTTTATAAGTTCAATATAAATAATATCAATTGAAAAACAAAAAATTATCAAAAAGTATCCTTTATAGACTGTAATCTACTCAGAACATTGCATGTTTAATTTTATGTTTCTATGTCTAATATTAGCGAAAATTAATCAAAGTACAAGATGTTGAACGAAAAAGTACCAAAAAGCTCCCCTTACATGTTCTTATTCACCTAGTTAAACGTATAATTTTATCTTTATATGTCGAATATTAACGAAAAACAGAAAGTCAATTTTATAGAAAATTTTAAATTATCACCTGCAGCACGGAAATGTAAAAGAAAGAAACTTTATTTCCCGTATTTCCCCTTTTTGATACTTTTTTTCCCCCATAGAGGTTCGGTTGACAAACAAAGGAGAGCGTTCTTTATTGTTCCGATTTATATCGTCGAAATATTCGAAAACCGGTCTCTGAAAAATGTTGAATAATCGACGACCCTTTTTTTTTATTATTTGATAATTAAAAAAAACAAAATTTTTATTATGTGTTCTGCATATGTGTTAGTACCGAATTTAAACGCTAATAACTCTGAAATGATTGAACAGATTTTAATAAAATATATATTGTGCACTTCGGTGAGTAAATACCTTTCAATACAGATGAAGAAAGTGTTCTTAACTGTTTTGCCTTAGCCGATTTATATATAGATTATGAAAATATTTTTCTCAAGTTTTGCCTCGAGCGATAAGTCGCTTATAGGCCCTGCGAGTGCGGATAAGACGCACTTCGTTTTAAGCTAATATATGTATGTACCTACATATTTTGATTTTCTTATTATTATTATATACATATTTTTTTTTTTACTTCGTCTTTCCAGTCATTATTACGATGATTCATCTTCAGTATTGTGTTTATTTCTGTGGTGGCACTTTTTTTTTTTTTTTTGTTGGGCAGAGTAGGCTTTCTCTGCCTTCATCTATATTTCCTTCTCCATCATAAAAGACACGCTACAATATTACAATTCATCCTTATATACTAAGCTAACTACTGATTTTATTAGGAGCGGACTGACGACCGAAGTCACAGTACAAAACTGTTGACCGAAGTCACTCATACATTTTAATAATACAGTCGTATAAGAAAGAATTTATATTAATAAAAATCATTTTTGCAAAATAGCGCCAGTTTTTACACTGCACCTTCTTCCTTGATAATTTTCAAATTATGAGTTTACATAAATACGTTTTCCTATGCCTGCTGACGTTATTGCCAACTTGCTAAGATATTTATCTTTAGTGTACACCAGAGAACGGCAAAAATCACAATTTTTCTTGATTCAATTATACGCATAAATTAATTATATGCCTGCAAAACAAAGTTCAGCGCTGGTAATATTGACATCGTTTCGTTAACATTTTATTTGTGCATGTGTGAGTTTGATGATTGAACGTACTTTGTTTGCATTCATTGAACCGCACGCAATAACACAATTGCTCAAAATCAAAAGACAGGCATTATTTTGCTTTTGCATTCAAGTAGTCATTGTCCACTCGATGAGACAAGGACGAGTAAATTGCTATAAGTACGAGTCGCTTTATTTGTATGGTTGCGAGTTGTATCAACATGTTGTAGGCATAAGTTCAAATTAACTAGTGTAAAGTATGTTTATTTATAAAGTGTTTGCTAAGAAGTTTTGCATGCTGCACTTAGCTGCAGCATGTTTTTATTCTGCTATGCCACCGGTAAAAGCGCTCCGTTAGAATAATAATGAGATCTTTTGTTGTAAGTCAAAAAATATATTCTGTCTATATTTAATTTCCAATTTCATTTCTTTTCAACATGTTCTTTGTTTTATGATTTACATAATTAGTGTTCAGTCACTTGAGTGTGGTCATAATTATCTATGTAAGCAAATTCCAATATTTCGACACCTTTGCGCGAAATTATCGTGTATGCCAATTTTTTTTTTAAATTGAGTTTTTGATGCAATCTTGTTCTACATTCAAGGAGACGTCACCTGACAAAAAAAAATGTAGGCGAATTCCACTTCGTTGTTCTAAAAAGCACATGTATATTTTCATTTTGATATTGCAAGCGAAAGCAGAGAAAAGTAGAAAAATGGCTGTCCTATAAAATTTGGTTTTTGTAACATACGATAATTTCGCGCAAAGGGGTCGATTTATTGAGTTAATCAGCCTTATTCCAGTTGTCGTTGTCGTAATCGCTCAAGTCGTTTTTTGTAAGAGATTAAAGTAATACACAACCAGTGTTCTTTATTATTATTATATTATTGGGTGGTTAATGTGACCGTAACAGTAGGAAAGTGTGGTCAACACACTACTACACGCACACTACACCTGATGAAATTTTTGCTTGAAAAGAAATAAATTTTATCTTATAGAATAAATTAAATCTTAAGTAATATAATTTCTTAGTGTGAAAGTGTTGTGAAATGTTCATAATTATTCTTATAAATGTTTTAATTTTTTTTTTTTTATATAATTATTTTTAATTCTTATGTGGTGTTTATAGAACACGAGCACCTTACTCGTCCGTTCAACTTACATTTAAAACAAAAACAAAATTTCGAAATTTGTTTTTGTTTTAAATGTAAGTTGAACGGACGAGTAAGGTGCTCGTGTTCTATAAACTACACATTAGTTTTATATAATTTAAGTATATTGTTCTGATAAATTTATTCTAAGTTATCAACTTTTAATAGTGAACTTACACCTAATCTTTCTATTATCCCATAAGGTCCCTTATATGGGCTGTGATTCTTTTTTTTAGTTTTTTAATTTTGTTAATACTAAATCTCCTATTTTAAAACTGCTAACATTTGTATTGCTATCATAATATATTTTTGATTTGTTTTTAGCTATTTTTATTAATATTAAGATTTTTGTATGACGTTCTAAATTCCCAATTTTTCATATTTGATAAATACACTGAAATTTATTGTTGAGGGAAAGCTAGCTTCTATGCGAATTTCACTGGTTGCTTAGGCCAGATCATCAGGAAACCTTGTCCAAAGATTTTAGAAAAGCTAAAAATATTATACAAATAAAACCCTAAAGCGAATAAGAATTTTAAACACTCAAAGTCTTACTTGTAACAATATCAAAGCTTAAACAAAACACCAACAATAAACAGTGAGTTTATCTTTTCTTACATCCCCCTACAATTGGTTGTGTTCTTTCCGACTCGAATTGTAGTTGTAAGTGGGTAAAAAGAAAAAACAAAATTAAAAAACAAATTGTTTCATTCTATTGTCTTCACATGCACATGCAAGTATATTATCAAAGTTAATTACGGGAATACAAAATTTATTATTAAGATTTTTGTATGCCGTGCTAAATTCCCAATTTTTCATATTTGATAAATACACTGAAATTTATTGTTGAGGGAAAGCTAGCTTTTATGCGCATTTCACTGGTTGCTTAGGCCAGACCATCAGGAAACCTTTTCCAAAGATTTTAGAAAAGCTAAAAATATTATACAAATAAAACCCTAAAGCGATTAAGAATTTTAAACACTCAAAGTCTTACTTGTAACAATATCAAAGCTTAAACAAAAAACACCAACAATAAACAGTGAGTTTATCTTTTCTTATCCCTGTGTTCCTTGGGATAAATCAGCAACGCTTTTTACTGACCACTTTGGATGCACCCAAATATCTCGGGAACAGACCGTACGATTTTTTGCACGCATCGCTAATTTTTTGCAGAAAACGATTTACTTTCAGAATACCGTTTACACCTTGCTAAAGCCTGTGTTCCATACACAGTACAACATTTTTCAGTTAATTGATTGCCAACTCAATTCTGTGAACTGTATGTGAAATTAGACCCAAAAAGAAGAATTTCTGCATCATTCGTTTTGTCTTCTTACCTGCGATTTGAAGTTAGTATCGATTTGAAGTTAGTACTATCGTATAGGGGAATTTATCACGTTTTAGGCCCTGTTGTTTGACATAGCTCGACAACCACTAGCCCAATTTAGTTGAAATAAATTTTAAAAAATTAAGAATTACAATTCCCTTAATCTGTTCATATATTGTTTTCCTATACAAGTAACACTTTCGAAGTTAAAAATGAATGTATGAAGGGAAAAAATTATTTTTTGCCTAAAAATTTAAATTTTTTTTTTTTAAAATACATAAAAAATCCAAAATGGAAAAAAGTTTCAAGTCTAGTTATTTTTTCGCAAAGTCACATAACCTATGAGCAAAATGAGACAAAGATCATAAAAATCGATGCACGCGTTTCGCTTTTATTCGCAATTGAGTAAAGGTATGAATTTCAAAAATCAGTTATAGCCACCACCCTTAAAATAAAAATAAAAATATAAATTAAAAAATGATCATGCAAAAAAAAACTTTATTTATAAAAACTTAATGAAAATAAAATAATATGCAATTAATACGCAATTATAATATGCATAAAACAAAATTTAGAAAATTTTTTCAATTATTGGCAATATCCATCCTTGTAGAAGTTGACGCTTGTGGTTCTGATGATCTTGTTTTCTTCGTAGGTTGTTCATATTCATGGTCTGAGTCTGTATCGTCATCCGAGATACACATACTATTCAAGGGCGTGTTTCTTTCACTGTGTCCACCAATTTCAATGTCTTCATCTTCGGTGCTTTCTTCAAACTGCATAATTGTGGAACTCCACCAACAAACCTCCGCAAGCAATGCATCCAATTTTTTGCTTTTGAACCGCTTTTCAAATGGCATGGTCACCTGGTGGAACCTCTCTCCTTGTTCGTCTGATTCCTGAGGTGATTGTGCCAAAAAAGTATCGAGGTGGTGGTGCAAGAAATGCAATTTCAGCGTCATGGATGCACCGATTTTTTCGAAATAAAACAGCAACCTGTCCACTCGTTGCTGTATCTCTTCTCGCTGGACACGGTTCTTTCCTAGAACGCCTTCTATTACATCTTTCAATGCGTTCCATGCATGTTGGTGGTCTTGATGTTCTGAAAGCAAATGTGTGAAAGAATCACTTTTGATCAATTTCCGAATATCAGGTCCATTGAGAATACCTGTTTTAAATACATAAGAAAAACGAAAAAATTATTGGTAATGCGAATGTATAGAAATTAACAAATTTAGATTTGACAATATTGAAATACAGAGTACGATACGTATCGTTTTTAATTTTCTCATCACTGAGTTTCGGAAAGATGGATTTCAAACAGTCAAAGGCGCCGTTAACTTTTTTGACCACCACTTCAACGAATTTCCCAGCTATTCCCAGTTTCATGTGGAGCGGTGGCAACAAAATATCATCCAGGTCCTTTATCATAGGTTCATTGCGTAATTTTAATTGTTTGTTGAGCTCGGGAGTTCTTCCTTTCCAATCTTTACATTGATATTGATTTCCTTTGTATCGTGAATCCCAATTACAAAGGAAGCAGAAGTATTTTGGATATCCGCCCTTTTCTATAATCCCTTGTAGTATGTTGACCACCTTCAGATCGCAACAAATGTTCCATTTGTGTTCATCGTATTTGATTTTCTTCAAAATTTCGCCCAATGCTTCATACGTTTCCTTCATAGTTGTGCTGAATCCCAATGGAATGCATGGTTTTTTATTTTTTTTGTGCAGCAGCACAGCCTTCAAACTAGTAACTGAACCATCGATGAATAAACGCCAGTCGCCAGCGATATAATCCATTCCCAATTTTTTCACTAAACCTGGGATATCATGGCAGTACGTGAACGTATTTGCTTCGTCAACGGAATAAAATTTCTGAAAATCAGCTTGGCGTTGTCGGTATGATGTTGCGCTGACATTTTGCTGTGTGAGTTTTCTTCTCTTCAAAAATGATGTCAGCCATTCGGAGTCGTGTTGTGATAGTCCCAGCTTGGCCACAATGTAATCCATTTCGATTTGTGGTAGCGGTTGTGGTGCACTATTTTCAATATCGGGTATCCAATCAGCATCATCCAAATCGGTCGGATTGGTGAAAACGGTTTCGGCTAGCAGGGACACAGTATCCGCACTCGGAGGTTTAGGTGCATCGGTATCAGCAGGGCGTTGCACTGGAAGTGTGGCAGTAAATGCAGCAGTGTATACTTTTGTTTTCAATTGTTGTCTGTTTAATCCAGGACGAAAATTTATGCATGCATAGCACCTGGATTCATCATGTCCAGTTGTGTCTTCCACCCAAATTACTGGCTTCATAAAAGATAACTTTCTACTTTTTCCGTGAATCCATTTTAGAAGGGTAGTATAACAACTGTTGCACACTGTGTTCGGCGTAAAATTTGCACCACTTAAATCTGCTTCATCGAAATAATTACAATACGCGGTTTTGAATTGCTCAGTAAACAAATTTTTTCGATCTTTTTTCTGTATTTTTCGGACGATATGACCACAAACGTAACAATATTGGGCACTTGTTGTTTTCCATATTGATATATTTTATGTTTTGTTGTTATTCACTTTTAAAAAACTGGAGAAAAATCACTTTTACTGTTCGCGTTCGACGGCACTGGCTGAATGCCAAAAATCGATCAATGCACACCTATAAATACTACGTATTTTTGAATATTTTACTGCCAGGTACAGGGCGGCTGGCTATATACCTGATTCAGCACTTGTACGTTTCAAACTGTGCAAAACTTTCCAAATAATGACCACCCTTAAATGTGGGTGCAATTTCTGTAAAAAAATCATATAGGTAGCCACCGGAAAAACCCAAATAATAAAAAGGTCCACTTTCCGTTTAATTGTCCACGTACATTTATTACCGCAATCATAAAAATCAAATAACCTTTTGTTTATTCCTTTTTTTTTAATTCTCAGAATCATGAAAAATGTGTCAATGTTTTCTCCAAATAATGTTGTGCATATCTCGAGCAAATTTTTGAAATTCATACATTTACTTAATTGTGAATAATTGACAAACGCGTGCATCGATTTTTATGATCTTTGTCTCATTTTGCTCATAGGTTATGTGACTTTGCGAAAAAATAACTAGACTTGAAACTTTTTTCCATTTTGGATTTTTTATGTATTTTAAAAAAAAAAAATTTAAATTTTTAGGCAAAAAATAATTTTTTCCCTTCATACATTCATTTTTAACTTCGAAAGTGTTACTTGTATAGGAAAACAATATATGAACAGATTAAGGGAATTGTAATTCTTAATTTTTTAAAATTTATTTCAACTAAATTGGGCTAGTGGTTGTCGAGCTATGTCAAACAACAGAGCCTAAAACGTGATAAATTCCCCTATACGATAGTACTAACTTCAAATCGATACTTACTTCAAATCGCAGGTAAGAAGACAAAACGAATGATGCAGAAATTCTTCTTTTTGGGTCTAATTTCACATACAGTTCACAGAATTGAGTTGGCAAATCATGTGTTGTACTGTGATATGATAAATCAGCAACGCTTTTTACCGACCATTTTGGATGCACCCAAATATCTCGGGAACAGACCGTACGATTTTTTGCACGCATCGCTTATTTTGTTCCTAAATGTGTATTTTTGATTTTTTGTGTTAACTATTATTAAAAATTAAACATTTTTTCATTTTTCGAATTTATTCTATGAGTTAAATTTCAGGTCTGTATTTTATAAAGCTTTTTTTGTAATAGTTCTTTTCTTTTAATTTTTCAGAAATGACTTTATACACTATCAGACTATTATATTGTATTTTCTTTTTACATTTTACCTTAGCCTTCCTTTGGAAAGCAATGAAGTATATTGAATGTACAGAAAAATTTACAATTATTAGACACCAGCAGAATGTAATGCATTTTCTGTACATTCAATATACTTCATTGCTTTCCAAAGGAAGGCTAAGGTAAAATGTAAAAAGAAAATACAATATAATAGTCTGATAGTGTATAAAGTCATTTCTGAAAAATTAAAAGAAAAGAACTATTACAAAAAAAGCTTTATAAAATACAGACCTGAAATTTAACTCATAGAATAAATTCGAAAAATGAAAAAATGTTTAATATAATATAAAGTAACCTTCACAAGGAAATAATTCCCAGTTTCTAATTGTTAAAATAGTTGAGTTAAATACATTCAATTTATAAAGTAACACTATCCAGTGAGGCACAAAGAATGCTGACGAAGGCCGTAGCGGGCCAGAAAATGCATTACATTCTGCTGGTGTCTATTGTATATTGAATGTACAGAAAAATTTACAATTATTAGACACCAGCAGAATGTAATGCATTTTCTGTACATTCAATATACTTCATTGCTTTCCAAAGGAAGGCTAAGGTAAAATGTAAAAAGAAAATACAATATAATAGTCTGATAGTGTATAAAGTCATTTCTGAAAAATTAAAAGAAAAGAACTATTACAAAAAAAGCTTTATAAAATACAGACCTGAAATTTAACTCATAGAATAAATTCGAAAAATGAAAAAATGTTTAATATAATATAAAGTAACCTTCACAAGGAAATAATTCCCAGTTTCTAATTGTTAAAATAGTTGAGTTAAATACATTCAATTTATAACGTAACACTATCCAGTGAGACACAAAGAATGCTGACGAAGGCCGTAGCGGGCCAGAAAATGCATTACATTCTGCTGGTGTCTAATAATTGTAAATTTTTCTGTACATTCAATATACTTCATTGCTTTCCAAAGGAAGGCTAAGGTAAAATGTAAAAAGAAAATACAATATAATAGTCTGATAGTGTATAAAGTCATTTCTGAAAAATTAAAAGAAAAGAACTATTACAAAAAAAGCTTTATAAAATATAGACCTGAAATTTAACTCATAGAATAAATTCGAAAAATGAAAAAATGTTTAATATAATATAAAGTAACCTTCACAAGGAAATAATTCCCAGTTTCTTATTATTAAAAATATTAGTTATTTTTACTTCCCCTTTTTAAATTCCTAAATTCGACGCTAACTTTTTTGTAACTTTTGGAAATCCCCATAAATTCCTAAATTCGACTCTAACTTTTTGTTCTAATTCTGCAAAAGACCCTAATTTGGGTATTATGTTTTCCCGGTTTTTAAATTCCCAACTTCGACGCTACCTTGGCCTACGTAAATAAAAGGAAAATAAATAATTGGCAGATGAGTGCCGGTTAGCTTTGCGATAAAATCGAAGCAAACGAGACATTGAGAAAACCAAATTTCTTTAATGTGCAGTTTTTCGGTGGGAAAATTATGAGAAAATGGCCATAAGTCTTATTTTTATCTCATTAGCATAGTTTTCTATGTCATAACATTTGTTCTTGTCTTGTATTTGGTAATGCTGCTAATTAACCGTAAATTAATTCATAAGGTTTGTAATTTGTGTCAATATGTGGTGTTTGTTATATGTAAATGTGTCCCATTCATAATCATCCACAAAATTTAACAAATATTACTTTACAGCCTGTTCATCGATTTCGAACGATAACGTTCGCATAGAATATTACATTTAAAACAAAAACAAATTTTCGAATTTTGTTTTTGTTTTAAATATAATTTTCTATGCGAACGATGACGTTCGACATCGTTAAACAGGCAGTTAATACACGATGATTACGTTCTATAGAACCTATTGACTGGTGATGATACGGGGCGGAGAGCGTTTGATTAATATTTAGTAAATTACAAACTTCTTGTAACAATTCGTTATTAAATTCAGTTCCTCCATCAGATTTAAATTTTTTAAAACATCCAAACTTTAAGATAAATTGTTCAACTAATGTTTTAGCAATACTTTGTTTACTCACATTGCATAGCCAGTATATATCTGTTGCCATTCTTAAAGGATCCACGGTATCTATTTGTAAAGTTTGAAAACTAGTACTAGGACTTTCTGATATGATCATTTCTGCTTTAATATGTTTAGTTTGTTTATTTTTTAAGAAAATATTTCGGCTCTAGCATTGAGCTCTCGTGAGCTGGACCAGTTTGAAAATCGCGTCCAACTATATATATACAATTTGTCAAAGGACGATCCTCCATGTCCTTTTTTTAAGAATTTTCTGTAAAAAAAAGGTTTTTGAATTTTTTGTTTGGGGTTGTTTGTAATAAAAGTGCAAAATGAACATATTTTAATCTTTTGGCGATTTAATTAAATACGTATCTCAGCTTTTTTTTTGAAATTCGTGCTAGTTCGCATTTTGTCAAAAATGCAATGGGGTGGTAACCCTTCGTTCTAAATAGGGCAATATGGGTATCAAATTTTATCTTTTGGCTAGTATATCATCTTTGTATGTAAATAATTTAGATTTTTGCAAATTAGATGCATTTTACACTGTGTCTGGAATATATATATGTATTTATAATTTAGTGTAGATATAAAACTTTAATAAGATTTTGGTATTCCATACTTTTGGGGTATAAAGTGCGGTTTAAACGTTTCAAGTTTAACTCGTCAAGTCTTGAACTTTAAGGAGAGAAGGGAAAAGAGAATGCCATATATTTCCCCTCTCCCCTAAAAACTCAAGACTCGACGAGTCAAACTTGACGTGTGTGAATCGGCCCTTACTGAAAGATTTACACCTTTCTTACACTCTATTCTAAAATCTTAAATTAAAAAAAAGAGATTCTTTTTCGATTTGCCATCTCGTTTTCACAATGAACCAAAAAAAACTACTGAAACTTTAACGAAAAAAGCAACGCATCACACGTGTTCTTTCAATACAAAGCAAAGAAGCCAAAAATATTTTATTTTGGTTTGTCATTCGTTAAATCGGGATTTTTTTTTTTTTTTTTGCCATTCGCTATATAAGGTAGTTAATGTAAAAATTTGGCCATTCGTTATACTGGATATTTGTTAAACTGTGTATTCGTTATACAGGGCTTTGACTGTAAATGCAATTTTGTAGTAACTCTAATATGATAGCGGATTTAGTTTCTAGATCATGTTTGGATGAAAATAGGACTAAAGAAAGAAAAAAAGAAATAATTCACGACTTTTTGGCGGCATATTTTTTTCGCAAATTAAAAAAAATTCAAGTCGTGGATGATTTTTTACTTGCCAAAAGATACAAAAGATTACCACCCCATTGCATTTTTGTCAAAATGCGAACTAGCACGAATTAAAAAAAAAAAGCTGAGACACGTATTTAAGACCAGTTTACACGGTAATACAATGTATTACGACTTTGTAGAATCAAAATATTATGAAATTCTCTCCGTGTTTAAAAGAAAAAAATAAAAATCTTTTGTAAGTATAATTCATGTTTACACGGATGGTACAAGTAAAATCAAAAATAATAACAAAAAAGCAGATGGTTGCAGTTTTAAATTTTTGCAAAAACAACATGAAAATTTCCTTAGTTGATTTTAATTGTTTTTGTAATTGTATAAAAATGCTACCACCTTCGATATACTCTGTTGAAATACACCTCTGGTGTGATGAGAATACATAAGTTTCTAAAATGGTTTAGAAAAAAACTATTTACCGAACGCTTGTCAGATTTTGTATTCGTATTCTCTCTTACTCAATACATTTTGTTTTTGCATGATAAGATTTTTCTCATTCTACATCATTTTTTGCAATGTCGTTATACATTGTATTACCGTGTAAACTGGCCTTTAATAAAATTGAATAATGATTTAAATATGTTAATTCGGCACTTTTATTACAAACAACCCCGAACAAAAAATTCAAAAACCGTTTTTTTTTTTACAAAATTCTTAAAAAAAGGACATGGATGATCGTCCTTGGACAAATTGTGTATACGACGCTCCTCAAAAAAATCCTTTCTTACGATACCCAATTTGCATATGTTGGTAAGGAAACAAATTCTCAAATTAACAAAACATGCAAAAATATACCCTTTTTCAAACTGGTCCAGCTCACCTATGACCTTTTATGAATGTAATGTTTAAATAATGATTTTTAAATATTTTGAAGTTTTGTTTTTGCCAAATCAAAAAAATAAAAAAAAACTTGGTTAAAAAAGAAGCCCAAAAATTATTGACAATTTATGAGCATAAATGTAAGTGCAAATTGTTTATTTTCTTCTTTTTTTGGTTCAAAATAAAGCTGGTTTGAATAATCAAAAGCCATAATGGTGCTGATTTTATCGGAGAAAAATTAAAAAACATGGCAATGAAAAAATTGAAAAATGAAATATAATCAAAAACTATATAATTTACGATTGAAAAATGAGACGAAAACCGATTCAATAATGATTATAAAAACTAACATTAAAAGGTTCAACATTGCATCACATATGATTCTTTCAGGTGATTCATCTGTAGAGTACCATTTTCTCAGAACGAGAGTATCATTTATGATTGAAAAATTAGCTCATATACGGGTATTTTGCTATTGAAGCTGATTCCTTAATGATTAGATTATGATACAAAATGCTAGCTGGGAATGAACAATAACTATGCTTTTTTTTTTGATTGTTTTAAAAAAAATCGAACAAAATTTGTTTTAAATTAATTTTAATAATGTATTTTAAACAAAAAAGACGACCTTATTATTTTTTTCAGGAATTTGACGTTCTTTACACAAATTTATCTGGTAGCACTGAATAAAACCAAAACAAGGAAAGGCTAACAAAATTTAAAATAACAAAATATACCAATTGTGTTTTGTTTATTTTCATCATATAAATAATGCATTCATCATTTAAATTCCTTTTTTTTTTTTTTATTTTAAAAAAATACTATATAGACATATTTTAAATTTAAAATATCTACATTTTGTTTTTCTCGCATCAATTTCAAATGTGACTTATTTTGACAGTTCTTCTAAGAAACTTTTCGCAAAATATTGTAACAGAAACAATTTTTTTTTCGCATCCTTCCAATAATTGATGGAAAATTATTTAAATGACAGATAATTCTCGCAAAGAAAAGATACAGAAACACTTGTGTGAGAAAAACAATTTTTTGTTTCATTTCACACTATTTTTGTTGCAATTCACACGTTTCATGCGAAAAGTTTTAAGATGTGAGAAATACAGAAACGTTACACCTATACTATTGAACTTTTTTTCAGGTGCTTTGCAATTACGCTGTATGTGCCCAATCTTACCACAGTTATAGCATTTCCATTTCTTTTTGCCTAGATTCTCACTAAAAACCCTCAAAACTGCTTCTTTAAGGCTCTTTAATTCATTCATGATGTCTCTATCATCCCCAGCAATAACATCGAGCTTTGCAACTTATTAGACTTCTGCTTTGCAACTATTCTTGCGGTTTCCTGAGACAGGGCAAATGAAAAAGTTTCTGCAAATGTTGACTTTAATAATACACACACCGCATACTTAACATCAGCATCTCTTATAGCGTTAAAGAATGCTTCTGCTTTGAAGCTATCTAACAATGGATGACTCTCTCCAGGATAAGCTAGCTGCACCAGTCGCTCAATCTCGAGTGCGAAGTCCTGTAATGTCTCATTCGCCTTTTGCATTCTACCCCTTAATTCCATTTTGTAGATTTCCTTCTTGTGGTCGCCAACATTTCTACGCTGTAGTGCAACCATTATGTCATCATAATTGTTTCTACAGCTACTTGGAACACTGCAAATTTTCCGCTGCCGTTCCTTTTAAGGCCAAAATTAACTCGATTGCCTTTTCTTCATTGTTCCATACGTTTTTGCTGGCTATTGTTTCAAACTGAAACTTAAACACATCAAATGGAGGTTTCTGGCATTGTAGACAATTTACCTTGGCTTCCAGATTGTGGAGTTTTTCATTAACTTCTATTTTTACATCAGACAGTTTTTTGTTGAATTCAATTTCCAAGTCATCTCTTTCATTTATGACTGTGGAAGTCTCTTGAAGCTTCTCACGTTTTTCATTAGTAGCCTGAAGTTTCTCATTAGTTATTCTAGAATTCTCTTGAATTTCAGCCAGGTTGGTGATCGACTTCTCTTCCATTTTTCTAGAATTTTTAATCAGTTTTTTTGCTTTTGGAATTTTCGTCCATTTTTCTAGAATTTTTTTCAGAACCTTCTTTATTTGCTCCATCATAGCAGTAAACATTGTATTTAAATCAGAGTCCGCCAAACACATAAATTTACATTTCTTGTTTCTCTTGGTTGTTTATTTTTGAGCGTAATTGTTTTTGTTTGTTCAGTGTTTTCGAGTAAAAATACAAATTATTTTCTCATGCTCTCTTTATTTGCGTGAGAGCATTCGCACATGTGCGGTGTTTTGCAGATCTCTGATTTAAATCCATACCGCTAGCAACTGTAAGAGTATATACCTCTGTCTTCTTTATCCTCAAATTCGTAGTTCACAATGTCCATATTACGTCGCTCGCATTAATATAATAGTCAGGGTTACCGTTGGAAATTTTCTAAAAGGGTCACAAAAAGAGGATTTTCCAGGAAAAGGGGTCAAAAAAAGGGTATTTCAATAAAAAAAGGGTCATGTTTTTTATAAGCAGTATTTCCCATTTAAATGAACATAATAAGACCAAGTTTTTTTATAAGCAAACCAAAAATAATATTTCGGGTAGGAAGAGCTCAAAAAAAACTTAATTTTTTATAGAATGCTCTGTCCTGTTTTTAACACCTGACACAAAGTTTATTCTTTATCATTATAGCTAATTTTTTAATACTTTTTATGTAATTTTCCGATTTAGCGATGTCAAATAAATTTTAGTGTTTGTTTTAAATTATGCAATAGTTCGCGAATTGTAACCATTTTCTCGATTAAAGCGATTTTTCCCTGTAAGTGTCAGATTTTTTAAAGCTTGTACGATTTTTAATAAATATTTGACTTTGCTATCATACCGCTGTTACCAAATATTTGGGAATTTCCGCTAATTTAGCAATTTGTACCTCTTGTTTTCATTCCTGTTAGGGCACTCTCAACACTGTCGATTCAAAAGGGGGCGAAAGGTTCAATACCTTTTGCCATTATTAAGGTCCAATTTTTTTGAATAAAACATGCTACTGTTTAAGAGAGCAAAACAACAAATTGCATTTTTTTAATAAAATGTCAAATTTTTGTTTTAAAAAGAAACCACCGTAAAAAATAACAAATATATATATGAGCTATGTGTGCTTTTATGGAAATTGTACTTTACTATCAAAAACCAAGGAGAAGAAAGCATGGAATTGTAAGTTTATACTTTGAGTCTGTTCCACATCAAGCAATGCTTATTTGGAAAACTTTTGTTTAGCACTTCTGTTCCGCAGTGTTGGCAAAAAACAAAATGTGAGAGCTATTTCCAAAAAAGGGTCAAAAAGTGTCACAAAATAGGTGATAATGATACAAAAGTATAATTTAAAAAAATGGTCATAAAAGGTATCAACACCGTTGAAAAAGGGTCAAACTGATACTTTAGTATCACAACGGTAACGCTGATAATAGTCCCTTCTGCAGCTCTGCTTAATTTCCTGCAGTTGGCAGATCTAACTTGCCCAGTTCTTTCTGGAGCTGTTCTACTTTAAGCTCTTCGAACTTCATTATTTATTGTTTTTATTTTTATTTTTTTTTTAAATGTTATTTATTTTATTTTTGCAATTTCACTTCTGACACCAATTGTTACGTCACTGTCTTTCAATAACGTTTTGGTTTATTTCCTTTATAATAAACGTCTTGAGTTCTTTGATTGCAATTCAAATAAAACTAATAAAACACAACACTTTAAACACTGTTTCCATTTTACACAACTTTATTTTGTACTTAGTCACTTCAACAATTGTAATTTATTATTGCGACCTCTATTAATGATCTGCACACTTAAACGTTTATAGTAAACTTGACAAAGTCTGAACTAATACTGACTTTTGATGCTAACCGCCGCAAGTATTTATACTGTAATTCGGCCGTCTAGAACATTCGAAATGTTTTTCGAAGGTTCAAGGCTTTACTGTTCACCAGTCTTAAGGCTCAGTTAGGCGAACGTTGCTGTACCCGTAATGTACCGCACCGTATTGTAAGCACGTTGGTGTACTTATAGAACGTTTAAAAACGTGTCATATGTTTTCCCATACATAAACAAAAAGCAATAGTATACATAAAACAAAACACACAGTGATGGGAATCAAAAATGTTAAAATGGTGACCGTTGTGCAGAAAAGGTACTACGTGCTTTAAATGGTATTAAAACAGTATTTTGTGTATGTAAAAAATGTTAATAGTTTAATATTTATATTATAGACGTACAATAAATAAATTTGTATTTTAGCATATATAAATTTTTAGCATATATATATTGTAAATGTGCATACACCAAACAAGGTTTTGATTTCATTTAAAGTCTTTTATATGTTTCCCATTTTCATTGGATGTGTACCTATATGCATTTCTTTATTTTAAACATCTAAACATATGTGTATTTGTATATTTGGAAATATGTTGTATTGTAAGTTGTTTTGTCGCAATTTCATAGATATACTGAAAAAAGTATTAAAAAAAATAGCAAAATTTCCCTCATTCAATGTAAAATTCAAGCCGCCCATCACTGTCTTACAAATGTCACGTAACAACGGCATGAAATTCTATTTTATACAGATTGGTACGTTGCAACTACGGTACATTGCATTTCGGTAAGCTTTTGTATTGGTTTTCATATAACAAAAAGCGAACAGCTGATGGATACAGTGCAGATACGGTACAGCAACGTTCGCCTAACTGAGCCTTTACGTATATAATGTTTTATGGCCTCACTTATGTTTACAAAATTTCACCACTTATGTATACTGAAGCTTTTTTAACGGTCATTTTTAATAACAATGTAAACTAATAAAATTACTTATGAATCCAAAACAACCAATAAATACAAGATAAATAATAATTAAAACTAATTCTTAACCAATAAATACAACTAATTCTTAACTAAAGTTACTTTCGTAACAATATGTTAGCATAACATCATGAACATAAAATAACAATAATTAAATTTTTAGTAGTTCTGATCATGGTGGGAGATATGTATGTTATTAGAAATTGTATAATTGAAGAGAATTTACCTCAAAGAAATTATGAAACTTCGTGGGTCTTTTTTTTTAAATTGTACCAAAAAGGGAAGAATTGTACCAGTGTATCAATAAAGTTTCGATTGTACCAAATTTTGTACAATTGTACCACAAATCCCATCAGTGGTACACAAGCGTGTATACTCTTCGATTCGTTTTGTTCACATATTAGTTCTCTCATCTGATGAAAAATGTATTTAAGTTCGGTGGCACAGAAAAACGACAAAAATCTAACAATAACAATAATCGCAACGACAAAAATCGTATAATGTAAATGGGGACTAACTTTAGTAAATTGTAATTGCCAAATCGTCACTTTGCCATTTCAGGGTCAAATCTGGCAGCCTCGAAGTTTGCCTCGCCTATACACATTACCCTACGTCTATACGCGCAATTTTTATTTGTAAACATAAGCAATAACGTCGGCAGAATGACGTCGCAGAAATGTTCTATGTTAAACATTTTTTTCAGAGTGGAGTAAACGTATGTCTAAACACAAAACATGAATTTGTATGTAAATAAATACATACATTTTCTTTGGCAACCAATTTATTTTTTTATTATTTTTTTATTTTTAATTTGTAAATTTTGTATTAAAATTTTAAGTTTAAAATTTTTTCTGTTTTGAAACTGATAATTGATTTTGACAGCTTGTGTTAAAAGATAATTGCTCAGCAATATATTATAACATTTGTTGCTGAACATGTGTACATATAATACATATTTATGCAGTCCACACGTTAATATCTAGTGTTGGCAATCGAATTTGATAGTTGCTACGGCAATAATTGCCAAACAAATTGCTCGTCTAGACTTAGGGTTAAGTTGAATCAAATGGCGTTTTCTTTTATGAGTAATATTCTGCATTTATTCTGTCTTTTACATTTTTTAATGTTCTTTTCTGAAAAACATGTTTTATTTTAAAAGTGTAAAGCGTTCTTTTCTGATGATGTTCCCTTAAAATTAAAAAAAATGTTACATGTTCAACACTCATTTTAATTAAAGGGGCAGGAGTGCAGCACTAGCTCGAGGCGAATTCAGTACAAGGTGGTGGCAAGTTTCGAGCCGTAAACACTAACAATGCAATACAAAAAGAATCTGTTGTTCCTGTTGGCTTTGGATTGTTATAGTCTTGCCACCACCTGTAATTGAATTTACCTTGCGCTAATTGTACTTTATGCTGGGTACACACTATGCAACGCGTTTACGCAATCTAGTGAATTAAATTCATTTTCGTTCATTCTAGATTGCATCAACATCAAAACGCTTTGATATTTTGAGGTTGCATTGAAACAGATTGCATGTAGGTTGCATTGTGTGTACCCAGCATTATTGTTTAATGCCGAAATTTTTGTTCTTTTGTAAACGTAAAATATGAAACACTTCTTAAAAATTAGGGGAGCATTTAAAAATGTTGTCAAGTCACATCTAACACTTATGCAATACTTAATGCCATTACACACTATCCCACAAAGTTTAAAGTATTTTTCAAAAACTATTTTTTGAACATTTTCAAAAAACAATACGAAGAGTAACATCAAACTTCTGAGTGAATATGAGCTTCAATAACTTTGCAATAAGTATTAGTGCGTATAAGTACAGGAAATTATGAGTTATGTTTCAGTTCTTCTTACTTCTTCACTACTCATTGCTGATTTCTGATATTTACAAAAAAAGTATAAAAAACGTATGCAAATTACACATTATTGAAATAACCGACTTATTATATAAAATGGTAATTTTGGGGAAAACTAAAACCGGTTAAAACTGGTCGAATAACCGTTCGATCTCCCTAACATCTAATGAATGACATTTCTATATAGAAATTAATTTCTAAAAAAAACATTCACACCTTCTTAACTTAGAGAATTGAAACAATACAATTTCGAATTTTTAAACAAATTTGAATGAAAACTTTTTAGGATATGGAAGCATATCAAAAAGTAATTTCAATTTTTGGGAATACAAAATTTTAATTTCAAAAGATTTTGTTATTCGTGTTTATTGTTGATGTGTTTTGTTTAAATTTTGATATTGTTACAAGTAGAACTGTTGCTTATAAGTCTTATACGTTTAACAGTTTTATTTGGTTTAATATCTTTGGTTTTTCTAAAATCTTTATGGATGAAGTTTCCTGATGATCTGGCCTAAGCAACCAGTGAAATGCGCATAGGAATAGCTTATCCCATCAACAATAATGTCAAGTGTTTTTATCAAGAATAAAAACTGGGAATTAAGCACGAATAACAAAATCTTTTGAAATTAAAATTTTGTATTCCCAAAAATTTAAATTACTTTTTGATAATAAACAGGCAAGTGCACGGCCTAAAAAACACTTAATTGACAACATGCTTTTGTAAGTTGTTGTTGTTTTTATTTTGTTTTTCTTAACCTACTTATAGCCTTTTCACACTTGTCAACATTTAACATCAATTTGCGAAAATAGGGCTAAAAATCAACATTTTTACAGAATGTTACTATCTCATTTTGTTCCCTTTTACATTTTTCGATTCTTTTAGTGTAATCACTAGAAAAGTGGCAATAAATTCTGTTATTATTGTGGCATCACTGACAAAATGACAGTTGCTTTGAAAGCAGCGTTACCATTTCTCAAGTTTTTCCTTTTTTGCAAGCCTTATTTTACCAAATTTTGCTTAAATTATTAAACAAAATGAATTAGAAATACATTTTGGTGTTATCTCTTAAAATGTTGGTACTTTTGTAGAAAAAAAGTATTTAAAAAAAATAAAAGTTTTTTTTTCAGAAATGGTGACATTTTTTGTTAATGGTAAATGTTAGATGTTTTCAAGTGTGAACGCGTATTTCACATTTTCAACATCTTCCATGCTTTCCTCCGAAATGTATGCAAGTGTACAAAGGGTATTACAACTACAATTAATGTTGAGAGAATTTCAACTAATTGTAGTGGGGAATGTAAGATGAGATAAACCCACTGTTTATTGTTGATGTGTTTTGTTTAAACTTTGATATTGTTACAAGTAGAACTGTTGCTTATAAGTCTTATACGTTTAACAGTTTTATTTGGTTTAATATCTTTAGTTTTTCTAAAATCTTTATGGATGAAGTTTCCTGATGATCTGGCCTAAGCAACCAGTGAAATGCGCATAGGAATAGCTTATCCCATCAACAAAAAATTTCAAGTGTTTTTATCAAGAATAAAAACTGGGAATTAAGCACGAATAACAAAATCTTTGGAAAGATATGGAAGGATATATTTTTAAATGGATTTTTTTTATATTTTAGTTCAGTAGTGCGATTCACTATGCTTTTTAAACCACAATTGTTTCGTTTAAAAATGTTAACCACAAAATTAACCATTCTGCTATTCACTAACAGTTTTAACGACACCTGCTGGTGTTTAAAGCCAGCTGTTTCAGTCAGCTGTTATTTTTAACAAAACAAATTGTGGTTTATTAACACCAAAATTTTTGGTGTGGTTAAATCCGCTAAGAAAAGTGTTTATTTATAGTCCATAAATAACATGGATTACTGGTACTTAGCTTCTTATTTATTTATCCTAAAGCCAATCATTTGACTCAAATAAATTTGAAAAATTAAAAAAAATAATTTAATTAAAATTTAATTAATAAAATAAATTTATTAATAAAATAATAAAAATAAGTAATGCTTTACACACTTTGCATAATATCATTTAAAATCTATATATTAAAAGGTTTTTGTTTTGTTTTTTTTTTTATTCTTCTTTGTTATTTTATCCTATTTTTGTTAGTGAATTGCACTATAGGGGAAATAAATATTTTTTTAAATTCTACAGAGCGTTCCCTTTTATTTGGTACCTAGTTTGCTTAAAATTATTTGATGCTTGTAGGTTTCTGATTCCTTAGAGCTTTAACGATTTTAAATAAATATAATTTGCTACTATGCCGCTGTTAGCAAATTTCCGATAATTTAACAATTTTTACCCAATTTTCCCTATTCCTTATAGTTTAAGGGACTTTTATGAAATATTAAAAAGTTTGGCGAATTTTCGCTACTTTTGCAAACTGCATTCGTCGCAGTTATAAAAAAAATGCCCCATGTATAAACATCATATATCACCTATTTTCGATTTATTCGGGGCGAACAGTGCATTGTCTTATGCCATAAGTAAGAGCGAATGTCTTAGAATAAAACCTGCTTCCAAACATGTTTAAGAACCGAATACCAAATTTAATTTTTTAAATAAAATATCACTTTTTATAGAAAAAACACCACTATATATCAGAGTTCAGAGAAATTCATATGTGACCGCTCACATTTAACCATTCTTGAATTTTTTTCATAAATGAAAAATGTAAAATATGTAACTTTTTTCACAGTAATAAATGAATTGTTAATATTTCGCCATATTCATTCATGTTTTTGAGGAAAAATCCATTTTTGCCTTTGTTCAGTCATGAAAAATGAGGCAAAAAAGTTTTAGAAACGATCCTCACTAGTATTGTTGTTGTTGCTTGACAGTTTGCATGATCACAGCTCGAAATGCCTGTCTGTATTTGTTTGTGTAAAATATTTTTGGTAAAGGCAACCAGCCAAAATGTCTGCTGAATTTTTTGTAGAAAAAAATTATTGAAAAAAAATTAAAAAATCTGCACATATCGTCCTCTTAAATGCAGACTAACATCACATTTCATAAATTTACATGCAAAGCAGAAAACTTGTAAAATGTTTATTATTTGAGATTTTTAATCGATTTTAAATATTTCCGCTAAAAATGCGGTAACCGGTATATTTTTAAGGAAAAAATATTAAATTTATTATTATTTTTTAAGTTGTGTGTGTTACGTTTAGAGTTTCTACGCGGGAAAGAATTGAAATTTTAAATTTTGTTACATTGCTGCTCGTTGTTTTGTTACTTAAAAGTACAACTTTGTCATGTTGTATATTGTGAGATATTTTTAGATCAAAAAAAATTTTATTGGAAAGCAATACAAAATTGTGAGTGTAGGCTAAAATGGAGCGGTCGACCCAATCTGTTGTGTGGAAATATTTGTCTAAAACCAACGCGCAATGTTCGCTTTGTCCGAAAAGGCTAACATACAAAGATGGCCGTACAAGTGGTTTGCTCAGACATTTGCGACAAGTCCACAATGTAACCTTGGAAGCAGATGTTATAGACGTTTCTTGTGCAATTTCTGCAACTACTTCAGGCATTGAAAGATATTTGCAACCTAAAGTGTCTCTAGAGGAAATTTTATCAAGATTGGCGGCTGTAGATGGATTTTCTATTCATGCAATAACTGAAAGCAGTTTTATAAGAGAATCACTTAAGCAAATATGTCTAGATTTGCCAAAAAATGCAACTACCGTTAAAAAAGTATATTATCTTTTATTGGAACAGTGCAAAAAGAAATAATATCAGCCATCGGGAAGATAGTGGAAAAAAATTGTAGATTTTCAATTGTGTTTGATGAGTGGTCCAGCGTTAAACAAAGACGGTATCTAAACATATGTCTGTACGGACCAAATAATAAAAAAGTTTAACTTAGGGCTTGTGTACATTCCAGGCAGATGTGGAGCACTTGAAATCAAAGCTATGATTGAGGAACATTTACACCATTTTAACTTAGATTTTCACAAACGCATTGTATGTACAATTAGTGACGGGCCAAACGTTATGAAATCTTTTGTTAAAAATAGCCCTGTACCTGGAATTTTTTGTTTAAATCATGCCATTAACCTTGCCATAATTGACGTGCTTTACAAAAGAAATGAAAATATTGAATTATCCGAAGACTCCGACAATTCCGATTGCAACGAAGAGCTTGAAGTGCCTTATTACACTATAGTTCCAAAATATTCTGATATTTTAAAAAATACAAGAAAAGTAATAAAGCTTTTTAAAATGAGTCCATTGAAAACATCTTCTTTGCAACGGTATGCGAAAGAAGAAGCAGGAAAAGAAATTCATTTGGGGTGCGACATAAGGACTCGCTGGAATTCAATTGTTTCTATGCTAGAAAATTTTCTGAAAGCGAAAAATTGCATTAAAAAATGTTTAATAGACTTTAATTTAATTCATATGTGAAATTATGATTATATTCCGATTTTAAATAATTTATGCAACGTGCTTCATCCAATTAAAATTGCAGTGGAGGCCCTTGGGCGAAAAGATAGCAATTTATTGATTGCAGAAATTATTATCGAAAAGCTTTATGAAAAATTGGGTAACAAAGACGAGAAATAAAAATATATTCTTTGCTAAAATGTTTAAATGACTGAGAACTACAAATCTAACTATTTTTCCTACGCTAATAAACCAACAGTCTTTTTATTTGCTGATGAAATGTCTAAAAGGCTTTTTGAAGAAAATGATCACGGTTCACCAACACCAGATGATGAACCATCTACTACATTTAAAGAACACCTTGAAAAGGCAATATCAGTAGCTTGTTTCTGTATTTCCCGCATCGTAAAATTTCTAACATGAAGTGTGAAATAAAAAATTCCATCGTTTCTCGATTTGTGAGAAAAAAGTGTTTCTGTATTTTAATGCGAAAACAGACAACACAGATTCTGTTTTGACTGGAATATTTCCAGTAAATAAGTGTCAAATAAAAGCGAAACGTCAACAAAAGAAATAAATATAATAAAAACAGGGCTGCCATATTTTAAGATATTTTGTTCCGAAATTAGCAAAGTGACGATTTGATGATTTTTTCTAAAAAAGTGACGAAAGCCAAAACAAAATCAAAAATATTTTATAATTTTGTTGTTACTTTCTATAGAAATTCATATTGAATTTTTAAATTTCAAACACTTCATATTTTGAGTGATTGAAAAAACAATATGAATTTCTGTAGAAAGTAACAACAAATTTATAAAATATTTTAGATTTTGTTTTTGATTTCAATGATTGTTGGCGTTGCGTTGCGTTTTACACCCGTAGTTTTATAAGGACTTTCTTGAACCGTCAAAAAAATTGGACATTTGGGGGAAGGATCCGAGATGGCATAAGTGGCGCCCAGAATTTCAGGTCGGATTGAAAAGTCACCAAAAATGAAACCACTATCAAGCCATGAACAACGATATGCGATATGATGAGATCGGACTTTAAATGGCAGCGCTACATATAAAAAACCAAAAGTGCTGTATTTTGGGGCGTGGCAAAAAAAATGTTTTTCCTGTTTTAGAAACTTCATTGACATATCTTTCATTCTAGGGGGTGACTGGCACAACTTTTTTTTTTTGTATGGAGGTCGACCCGGTCTAATGTATACGATAGTATACTATCATAATAATGATGACAGTCTGATGGAAACAAAAATCTGAGGACCTGCAGATGTTGCCATTTATTCTTAGAAATTCTTAGCGTTTGGAAGTGCAATGGGGAAGGCTGCAAAATTTTAAAATTTCTAACAGGGAGAAGCTGATAGTCACATATGGATTCGACTTTTATATTTTTACAGCACTTTAATTACTTTTTCTTATGCAATAATTTTTAGTCTGATCACTAATTCCACTAACACCCTGGTAACAGCTATAAAACCAATTACCCTGTTTTGGCGTTTAAAAGAATTAAAAACTCTGCTAATTTTTTTGTTGAGTGTGATTATACATTATGTTTTAAAAAAAATTATATTTTTGATGAAACGTAATTTTTAATTTTGTAAATAACTTGGATTTTTTTTAGATAGCAGTTTAAAATTTTATAAAAATATGTAATGTGAATCGTAATCAACAAAACAAATCAATTTAAAATTGTCAATAATGTTTTGCATATAAGCTAACGATATGTTTTTTTTTTTTGTGTAAACAATTCTTTGGTGCCTTTAAAAAGGGTCACTTTTTTTTCTTTCGTTAAAACGACGTACCTTTATGCAGAAATTATTGAGAAAAAATAGACACAAGAAGTTGTTGGTATTTTGTGTTTGTAAAAATATTTTGGTTTCTGTTCCAATCGCGACGATGGGTTTTTATTACGGAAAACACTTTTCTTACGTAGGTAAAGTTATTTGGAAAACACTAACAAAGTCTTGTTTCGCCACAAACAAAGCGACAGTAAGTACAGTTGATGGGTAAGAAAATTTGTTTTATTGTTGCATTAATGTTATTTTATTGTTTTGCGCCAAATTATGCCAGTTTTTGAAAGTTCAATTTAGTGTTTTAAACACCGTTGCGCTTGGTCCAGAAACAAAATTTTTTTCACAAGACTTCATCTTCAGTTGTCTTCATTTCTTGCAGGTAGTAATTTTTTTCAATTATTTTTGCCTTTATGTCTTTTAAACGAAAAAAACGGACCCTTTTAAAGGCATCAACAAATTTTTTACAAAATCAAAACACATTTTAGTTTACCAGCCAACAAATAATTTTACAAAGCACACACAGGCAATCGTGCTGCATAGCGGAAAAAATTGCGAGGATTACAACTAGATTTTTAATAAACTTTTATTTATTCCGCTCTGCCTTCTTCGAAAAGGTCTTTTAGAATGGGTTTTATGAAATATTTTACAAATTCAAATTATCTTTTCTGAGATAAGGACTGTCGAAATAGTTTTATTAGCAGTTATGTTAGAATGTGTAGCAAGTTTAGTTATTAATTTACTAACTTCGCGTTAGTAGCAACAACAATTTGCGACCTTAGAACAACATGGTTCTATATGCACCTAAACAGCATGTAAGATAGAACCTTGTTGTCCTAAGGTCGCGAAATACACTAAATACAACTTTATTCTTAATTCTAAATTATTTTTTGAAGGCCTTTCAGAAGCCTTTAAAGTAGATGCGAGAAGGCAAGGCTTTGGTCTTAAATGACACTCTGTGCAAATTAGAAATACAGTTGGAATGCGACTGGAAAACTTTATATCGACAAAAAGGCCTTCTCTAAGGCCTCTTTACTACTTCATTTTCCCGCTGTTAATGGTCGGGCAAATCGCGGTTTTTTCATTATGAGGAATTTGAATATAATTTTTTTTTTGTTTGCTAATTTTTCATATCTGACAAATTCACATATGAATTTTTTTGTTTGCTCATTTTTCATGAATGAGGAAATTCAAAATATAGTTTTTCCTCACCCTCATGAATGTGAAAAAGAAGTAAAATTTTAAATTTTTCACGCTCGCTCATGACTGAAAAATTAGTGAACGTTTCGGTACTCTGCTATATACATATATAAAAAAAAAATTATTTAAAATTAATATTTTTGAAAAATAAAAAGTTCTTTAAAAGGACAAAAGATGAGGAAAATAAAATCAAATACGAAGTTTGGCTATGTTTTGTCTCAAGATTATTTGATATATGTATATACATATCTGCCAAAAAGAAAAAAAATAATTTAGTCACACAGTGTTATTTTTGAAATTGAATTTTTAAGTGTTTGTATAGCATTTACTTACATATATAATTATAATACATATTTACAAAATGTTAACAAGATACATATTTGTTTGCTTGTTGCTGAAAACAATAACGTAGGTTGTAGGGAAAAAATGTATTTTTTAGGGTTATGTTAATGATTTTTTTGATTAAAACAAATTTTTACAAAATCTTAATTATTATAACTTATTATCTTATATCCCCAGGTTGAAAAGTCTAATTTTCTTAGAGATCCAAGCACTGGCCATGAATCGGCAAATGAAGTTAAAAATACTGGATTATTGGTACACGAACGAAAAATATATTCTGTTGGCGAAATAGACACCATAATTAAGAGTTTTGAAGAACGAGATTTTAATTATCCGAACTCAGATATAATTGAATAAAGTACAAATTACTTAAACGATTTTTAACTATTTAAAATAGATGTACTTTATTAAAAAAATATTAATAAAAATTAAAATAGACTTTTTTGATTAATGATTTAATTTGGTAAATAAAAATAAACAATTTATTATTTGTTTCTTGCTTACTGAGCTACCTAAACAAGAGCGGCAAGCGTTTTTTTAAACATAAAAATTATATTGGCAATACATTTTCAATAAAATAAAACGACCAACCGATCTATCAAATAAGATTTTCCAGCCGGGTGGTCAACATTTGTTTTCACCTTGCAGATATTTCTGTTCAAAATTAATTCTTATGTCGCTTGTGTTCCACACAAACGAATCGTGACGTTCACCAGGGTGTGAAGAGTCCACGTAACGAATTTTAAGCTCGTAGTCACAAATCTAGATATAATAAATGGTTTTTTTGTGACAAGTTTTGTTTAAGTGTGTGGTATATTTATTATATGGTATGAAACAAGCTACTTACCAACATCACATTTAGGCTAAACTTTCCCTTACGGTTATAAAAAAGGTGTTTATTATCGGTTGGAGCTATAATTTGGACATGAGTCCCATCAATGCAGCCGACAACACCAGGAATTTTATGTTTTCTGTAAAATTCCAACGCGATTTGTCTTTTTTCGTCCGCCGATGTTGGTACTTTTATCCATGCTGGGCAGAGATGATTTAAAAAGACATCAACCACTTCTGCTAGCACTTTACAAAATGTGGACTGAGCTATCGATACGTCACAGTCTTTACCAACTCCCGTTTGATAGCCACCTTCGGCGAAGAAACGTAAACACCCACATAATTTTACAATTGGTGAAATACCAAACTGCTTTTTTGTCTGTTGTGTGTGCAGTATAAAGACGTCTAACAAATACCGAAATGCCGGTTTGCTAAGTCTGTAATACTTCTGAAACATTATTGAATAATTTTAATCAATAAAAATAATGCATATGTATGATATATTAGTACTTACAATGTCTGCGGCAATTCTAGTGGATTCGATGCATCCCGCAACAGTCTTCTAACGATCCGATGGCTCTCTTGATGCTCTTCGTCAGTTGGAATACACTCTTCTTCAGCTAAACTAACCTCCGCAACTAATTGAAAAGCTATAGTATGCATTTTTTTCTTTATATTAATGTTTTATTTTTTACACAAAACTTCAAATTTATTTTAAACCCGCGCAAAGAAAACTACATTGTAAATAAGAAAAACAGCTGTTTTCGAAATTCGATGTTGCCACTTATTCATTTTTTTATTCCCTTTAAGTTTATGATAGGAGGAAGTTTTTCTCGAGAAAATTGTTTTCCGTAACAAATAAATTCCGAGGGAATATTCATGATTGGGCTGATAGTCAGATTAGCGATATCGTCCACGATTTGCAACTAAAGAATGTGACTATAAGCGAAATTTATGTTTTAAGAAAATCTCATAAATAAAATTTAAAAGTAAGCTGCCGGATAATAAATTTTGTTGACTCTGCTTGAAAACAAAAATAAAATCCCTAATAGCTGACGCGTAAAAATGGATCAGATTCATCCGAAACGCAATTTCACGTTGACCTACATAAGAGTACCTTAGTTTAGTAAGGAAAACGGAACAGCTGATCCTCAACGTATACGTTTACGAAAGAGTACCGAGGACTTGATAAGTTCCATTGAACTAGGTCGTTCCTGAACTACACATGTTCGGTATATGCAACCATTTGCCATTCGAAGACTCTTTTGCTGTTTTAACAGTGGACCATCTGATGCTTTTTCTTCAAAAGTTTCTTTACTAGGCTCTACCTGCAATGAGCAACCTTAACTGATGCTTTGCCTTCTTTGAGTCTTCTTACAATGCTTGGCCTTAAGTTTACTAAGCCGCAGCGTTGTGTGATGGCGACTTGTTTTGTTTTTATAATTCAAAAAATTTTAGTTTATATTTTACTAGTATTTAATTTCGGCCTTAGAAAAATTCATTTCTTTATAAATTTATTTTCAAAATTTTGGAAGTAGCAGGCTTTGAATTTTAAATTTTCTGGATTTGATATGTTTTTCGGTTTCGATTTTTTTTTTGCTATTGGGGACACCTCACAAATTTCACATGTTAACCTATCAAGTTACTACATCAAAGTGTTGATGCTATAAATATATCTTAAAACACCATCATACTTGTGCAACAGACGTGTGACAACCAGTGCAGCAAAGAAAATATAATAAAACCAAATGGAATGTACGTTTGAAGGTTAGTAAAATACGTAAAAAATTTTGTAAATGGGAGTTCTTTGATATAAAATTTTTAGCAGCACAATCATAAGTTTATGTTTTTTTCCAATAAAATTTGAGTTTTCAAATCAAATGACAATAAAACACCATCAAATGCTGTCTTCTTACCTTTTGGAGGTTACTTGGAAAAGTATCAACTATCGATTAAGCCAAAATTAAGCTGCCCCTCCTGCCCGTTGAATTGTTATGGTTTATTTTCTAAGGATGCTTTGTTAGAACCTCCCAGTAAAAAATTTAATCTTATTAAAATTTCCGTACTTCAAAAAATTTAGAAACATTCAGCATGCCTTAAATAACAATTATCAATAATAATGTTGCCCAAAAGTTATAAATAAAGTGTTTAAACAAAAAATTATTCAACAATTTTTGCGATAAGCTATTATCTTTCTTAAAAATAATCGAATTCGTTCATTTTTAAAAAAACCCATATGAATTTTTTCAGAATTTTCTCTCAACTATAGAAATAATCTTATTTTTAGGTTGCAGTATGTCCACTACTGGTGATTTACCAAGGTTACAATTATTCCAAGTAAAAAGAGATATTTTGAAGGATGATATCAACGTGATTTATGAGAGGATGGACCAATTTTTGTCTGAAAACCAAAATGTGACTTATTATTTATCAGAAAACGAGAAACGGCAAATATCAGATTTGGTGTATAAGATAAAAACAAGATGGGATTCAAGAAGAAATTTTATAAGAAAAAATTATGATTGGTTGAGTAAGAATGTTGAGTTAAAAAAAGATAAAAAAAACAAAAAATTTTAATACAAAACAAGGGTGGCGCCATCGAATTTTAAAATTCTGACAGAAAATTCGTAACCAGCGACCTCAAATACGATATGTAACTTGATTATGGTAAATAATACATGATATTATACCCCAGGGGGTGGTCGATTAGGGGTGAAGGGGGTGAATTTCCGCACTTTTGACACAAAATTTGTAATCAGCGACCTATGGGAGGTATTTCCACCCCTGCGCATGCCCGCTTTATTTTTATTTTCAGTAGTGTAGTATACCATAAGAGTGACTTCTACAAAGTTTGAACATTCTCACTATAACAGTTCTCAAAATATGCGATATTAAACATTGGCGTCCTATGGGGGGAACCACTTCCCCCGCTGCTATTTTGTTTAAATTTTTGGGCTCAGAAGATCCTACTACCAAAAGTTTAACAAATTGCTTGCAGCAGCTCTTATTAATATTTCTATCTATGAGGGGTACTGCTCCTCCTCTGGCTACCCAGCCCATTTCTATATTGAAATTTATAGTTTACCATAATAGTAGCTTTAACCACGTTTGAAGACTATCTCTTTAATAGTTCTTCAGTTAAGCGATATTTAATATAGGCATCCTATGGAACGTATTTCCCCCCTGCTCCTACCCGCTGTATTATTATTTTCAAAAGTGTAGTATACCATAAGAGTGACCTCTGCAAAGTGTGAACATTCTCACTATAACAGTTCTTAAGATATGCGATATTAAACATTGGCGTCCTATGGGGGGTGCCACTTCCCCCGCTGCTATTTTATTAAAAATGTTGGGGCTCATAAGATTTTACTACCAAAAGTTCAACAAAATGCGTGAAGCGTCTCTTAAGAAATGCGTTATTTAATATTGGCATCCAATGTGGGGTTCCAATTCCTCTGCCCCTATCGAAAAAATAAGTAGCCTATTTTATTTTTAGGGCTCACGTGATACCACTTTAAAAATTTCAGGAAAATCGGTTCAGTAGTTTAAGAGTCTATAAGCCAACAAACAAACAAACAAAAATTTTTCATTTTTATATATATATGTAGATAGCAAGGAAAATGTCATAAACATATTGTTACATTTTTCCTTTAATAAACGCGTTTGAGTTCTTTTAATTGCAAATCCGAATAAAAACACTCACTTATTCAACTTAACAAACTTTATTAATTATTTTGTTCACAATTGTTAGTTACGAACAGAACCGTTTTTCAAAACAAACTAAACTAATTATACATGAGTCACCCCTTTTTATATTTCATAATTATTTCTAGATTTTTCCTGAACCTTCCCGTAAAAACTATTTATTATGTTCTATAACCATTTCTAGAAATGTGTTGAAAATTATACATGACAATTTCAAGTATAATAAAACTATAACTTATAACTATAACTATAAATAATTCTTAGGCTCGAAAATTTATTAAAATTTAAAATAATAAAGGTCGAATAAAATACATAATTTATAAATTCTTAGATAATTTAACTTTCGTAACACTGCCCTCCACTTAAGCCGGTTCGTCCCGAATAGGCTCATATTCTCCATTTCCATAATGGGCTAGCCGTTCTAGATGTACCACTTTCATTTTTGATCTTGGGCTCTTATATTTCTGGATCCGATGCACCACGTCATTCCATTTTTTTATTACTTTATATGGGCAATACCAATGAGTCTGCAGCTTTGGAGATAGTTCTTTCTTCCGTTGCGGATTAAAAAGTAAAACCAACTGCCCTTCTTGGAAGCCTTCCGAATTTGCCGCTCGATCATATCTGTCACTGGACAGCTTAATCCGGCTTCTCACGAACTCATGAAGTTCATTAAGGTCATCTTGTTCCTGTGAGGAAGAGCCTTCATTGTTTTCATCTGTTGGTCCTGCCTTAACGCCAAATTCTAGATCTCCAGGTAGTCTGAGCTCCGTTCCAAAGACAATTTTGGCAGGTGTACGAGAGGTTTAATTATGAACAGCTGATCTATATGTCAACAGAAACTTTGGAATGTGTTCATCCCAGTCCTTTTGATGAGTGCTTGCTACTTTGCGCAAGTGTTCCTCTAATGTACGGTTAAATCTTTCAATCATGCCATCGGATTGTGGATGCAAAGGAGTTGTTCAAGTTTTCCTAATTCCGTACAATTCGCACATTTTTTTGAACACAGCAGATTCAAAATTTCTGCCTTGATCAGAGTGTAATTCTATTGGAACTCCGTAGCGGCACACCCAGTTATTCAAAAATACGTCTACAACGGTTTTGGCTTCTTGATTTGGGATGGTATACACCTCTGGCCATTTACTAAAGTAATCGATAACTACTAACACATAACGGTTGCCGGCTGCACTCACAGGAAAAGGTCCAGCTATATCCATTGCGATTCGCTCAAATGAGGCACCCGAATTGTACTGTTGAAGCGGTCCCCGACTTCTCTTTGTTGGTCCTTTGGCGGCAATGCATTGGGTGCAATTTGATATCCAATCGGCCACAGCTTGTTGGCACCACACCCAGTAGAAACGTTGTTTTAATTTTTCTAATGTTTTTGTTACGCCAAGATTGCCACCACTTGGACCATTATGGAATTCATTTAAAACTTCATGTACTTTTGACGATGGCACTACAATGAGGTTACGAACTGATTTTCCATCGGTACTTTCCTATGCACGGTACAGGCAGCCATTTATCAACTGTAGGCTGTTCTATAGGGCCCAGTATGCTTTTGTTAGAGGACTTTCAGATGATATTTCGTTTCGATTCGGCCTTCTGCCTTCTTCTTTGGCCTTCATAATTTTCTCTAATACAGTGTCAGCTTTCTGTGCCATTGACCAGTCTTCGTTGGACTCTATCTGCAATATTCGAACTTCACAGTTGTATTCCTTTCCTTCAGCCTTTACACAATGCTTGCATTCCAGTTTGCAGGGTCGTCTTGATAGAGCATTCGCATTGCCATGTTTTCCACCTTTTCTGTGCTCAATGATAAAATCATAACTTTGTAGGCGCTCAATCCAGCGAGCTATTTGACCTTCCGGATTCTTGAACTGCAGCAACCACCTGAGTGCAGAATGGTCCGTTCTTAACTCAAAATGTTGACCATACAAATACTTGTGAAAATGTTTTACGCACTCTAGTACTGCCAGGAGCTCCCTTCGCGTCACGCAGTAATTTCTCTCAGGCTTCGAAAGTATTCGGCTGTAATAGCCCACGACTCGCTCTACGCCATTGACCACTTGGGAAAGCACGCCTCCAATTCCGTATCCACTCGCATCGGTATCAAGCACAAATTTCTCTCCAGTAATGGGGCAAGCCAAAATTGGTGCTGAGCACAATAATTCCTTCAGTTTATGAAATGCTGCTGTGCTTCACCCCAGATGTATTTTTGCGCCTTTTTAGTCAATTCGTGTAAACTTGCAGCAATATTTGCAAAGTTCGGTACAAAGCGCCTGATGTATGTACATAAGCCTAGAAAACTGCGTAATTCATGTAGATTTTTCGGACGAGGCCAATCCATTACAGTTTTTTTTTATCGTCGTCCGTTGAGATGCCTTTGGAGGTTACACGATGTCCCAGGTATTTTACTTCCTTCTGGAACAGTGAGCATTTCTTAGCATTTAGTTTTAGTCCTGCCATTGATATACGTTTCATCACCTCTTCTAGGTTTTTCAGGTGTTCATCAAATTTTTTCCCCATTACAATAATGTCGTCAAGGTACACCAAACATGTCTTTCGGTGAAGACCTTTGAACACCTGCTCAATTAAACGCTCGAATGTATCCGGAGCATTGCAGAGTCCAAATGGCATCACATTAAACTGCCATAAGCCATCACTTGCGCTAAACGCAGTTTTCTCCTTATCATTTTCCGAAATTTGCACTTGCCAATAACCGCTCTGCAAATCCAATGTAGAAAACCATTCCGTTCCGGCTAACGTGTCCAAGGTATCAACAATTCTAGGCAATGGATAACTATCTTTTTCGTGACGTCATTCAGTTTTCTGTAATCTACGCAGAATCTGGTACTCCCATCTTGCTTTTTCACCAAAACCAGTGGTGAGCTCCAAGGACTTGATGATGGTTTAATAACTCCGTTCTTTTCCATCTCGCTAATCAGCTCTTTTACTTCATTTCGCTTTGCTAGAGGAATGCTTCTTGGCGCCTGTATTATTGGCTTAGCTTCGCCTCTGTTGATTTCGTGTTTCACGATTGACGTTCTGCCTTGGTTTTGACCTTTCAAAGCGAATGCAGAGGCATATTTTCTTAGTAGTTGTTTGGCCTTATTTTTGCAAGGCGGTGTTAGCTTTTCAGTCCATTTTCGCACATGTTCCTCTAGTGACTCGTGGTCCTTGCCAATTATCCTGGCTGCGCCTTGATGCTGCTCGCAATTAATTATTGCCTCTGTTGAAGTACATTGTCCAATCTTGAAGTTCTGCGTAAGGACTTTTTCACTGCTGGATAAATTTAATACTCTCACGGGAACTAGACGCTTGCTGGGTTTAACGAGGGCATTCGCTGTTACGATATCTCCTTTAACTTCTGCTGGCTCTACCACCCATAAACTGTTGTCCTCACAATCTCCCTCCATTCGCCCCATACTAAGGTTTCTGATTTGGGTGGCAGTTTTTCACGTTGAAGGGCGATTAGCTGTCTTACATGTGCCTTGGTTTCGTATCCAACTTCAAGGGGTTTTTCCACATCACGCCAATACATAATTTGCTGACCCATATCCAAATAAATACCATGTTCAATCATGAAATCTGCGCCAATGATTACCTCGTCTGCAATATCAGCCACAATAAATACGTGATGGGCGATTGCATTGGCCATACTTAATTGTGCTTTTACTTTTCCATAGACAGTGGCAGACTCGCCTGTAGCTGTTCGCAGACTTACCCAGCTTAGTGGTTCGATTGATTTTTGTATTAAATCGGACCTTATAATAGAATGTGATGCCCCAGTGTCCACAGTAAGAATGCGTTTTTGACCATTAATGTAACCACAAGCAGTAAGATTCCTGTTACTCCTTTGCACTACTGATATAGAGATTGTGGGACCATTAGATGTGGAAGCTAGCCCATGCCCCGCGGTGCTAGCTATTTTTAGTTTAAAGGTGACTCTTGTGACACCTCGTGACTAGCACGTTGGTTGTTTCCTGGTGGCGAGGAAGATCTTGTCGTCTGGGTGTTTTGCAGTTTCGCTGAATATGTTCAGTTTTACCGCAGTTATAGCATTTTACTTTGTTTTTACCTTGCTTCTCGCCCAAAGCCTGCAAAACTGCCTCCTTTATGCTTCTCATTTCCTTTAAAATATCTCCTTTGTCTTCGGCTGTTATATCGAGCTTGCGCACCTTGCATATATGCGGTTTTGAAATTATTCTAGCGGTTTCTTGTGCTAGGGCAAATGATACCGTTTCTGCAAATGATGGCTTCTGCGATGCACATACCAGAGAACTGCAACGAGCACCCGTTTTTATGATTTATGATACTCGCCTTAAAACGAGTTACGGTGTAGTTAATACAGCCTATTGCTTTTGTATGTGCTCGCCAGGCTCGTAAGAAATTGTGTTTGCAACATACGAGCCTTTAGTAAACGCAATGAAATTTATATGAGTTCTGTTTTGTATTGTTTCGTAAATTTATTTTTTCAACATTCGGCAATAGCATTCGTACTTCTGATAAATCAACTTATTTTCTCTCTTTTATTCAATTTTCTCTATCTGCTCTTCGCTGACCTAGAGTTATAATTGCCTGAGTGCACAAGTGTTTACTCGCAGCATTCGTCATTTGTAGTAATACTTAAAGCAGCGCTGCCAGATGGTTTAGGAAAATATCAATGATCTTATATTTAAGTAAACATGTAGGGCTAAATTCATTATGAAATAAAATGAATTTAAAAATTACTATAAGAAAAATTTTCGTGAAAAATTTTAATTAAAATATGTATATAACGAATGCGACAGGCTTTTGAATCACAATTTTTTATACGTCAATTTCATTTATATGTAAATATTTTTACAAAAATATTGACCAATGGCAACGCAGCGCAGTCCGTTATTTCATTGTGCGACGTAGACACAGAATTTACTTTTTATATATTTATACATTTTTGACAACAAATTTTACAAAAAACAAACAATTATATTCTATGATGCTAAAGATGCACATAAGAACATTTTAAATGGCTGAGTACGCTCTTTATTAACGGTAACAATCAAACTCATTCCAAGAATCCATAAATAATGAAGTAGAAAAAGATAGTAAGGAAGCAGTAATTATGACTGATGACTTTTATTTATTGCAGTGGTGGCGCAAAAATGAAAAATAGTATCCTCGATTATGCAAATTCGCTCAGCATGTACACTCAATGCCGGCAAATAGTGCTGCATCGGAACGTGCCTATTAATTAGCAGTAAATATTCTAACTGAAAAGCGAAGCAGGTTAAGGCCGAAGTCATTGGATAGTTTATTGTTTTCAAATCCATTTTTTTTAAATTTTCCACAAAATATTACCTAAAATGATTTTTGTTATTTTATAAAAAATAAGTTTGAATTAAATTTGGTTTCTTTTTTCATAAGCTTGAAATGTAATTTTTAATTTAATGTACCCTGTAGGAAGTCAAACCCATTTTTAAGTAACTTCAAACTGGTTTTTTTATAACCACAACTAGTTGATTAAGTGACTTTTTTCCTTGTCGACGACTCATTATTTTAACATGGGCATGTCATAGGCAGTAGTCAATTGACCATCTTTAACTAACTACTAATTACTTACTTTTCAACCAATTTGTAGTCGGTTTATGCTGAATTATTTTAAAACCACTTTTTTCAAATATATTTATAAACGGTTTAATTTTAATTAATTTTTGTCAAAAAATATTACACATACATATTTATATAAAGAAAAAATTTTTATAAAAAAAAAAAAAAAAATTAATGATAAGGCATCTTTTTACAACGAGGTTGCTGACATTAAATGAAAATTAAAGTATATTTCATGACTTAAAACAGAAGTTATAATGAAAACAATAAGATGAATAATATATACACACGAAAGTTTGTACTGCTCATAGAAAATATTAAGTATGGAAATTATTCATTTTTTTTTTCAACACAAACGTTATGAAAATGACGTTTTTTAATAACAGCTAAGGCGTTGCGTAGTTCTTTATCTGGGTCATCACAGAACGGCCGAACCGCATCCATTAATGCATCAAAAACTTTTTTATAATCCTTCAAGCGCTTTTTGCCATGAGTGCCATCAATATTTATACCAAGAATCAATTCCAAAGATAAAATTGTTGTTAACGTTTTTGTCAATTTCCCCTTTAGAGATAATTTCATGGCATTGGTCTGTAAAAAAAGCACAACAATTTGAATAATTATAAAAGTAAAGTCAAATAAGAACTCACATAAATTTGCTGATTTTCATCAATTATGACGTCATTGAGCGCTTTCAACTCCTCGATGGTGTTTATTGGAAAAGCATTCTTAATAGCCACATTGCTTTTTTCCTGGCGAAGCAGGCTTTCGGTCACTACTTTTTGGGCAGACAATGCTGCCATTATTGTTTCATTTTTAGTTTGAATTGTCTCTTTAAGGTCCTTAATTTCGCCTTGAAATAAATGTATGTAAATGTTAATATGAAAATCGTGATATTTTTGTAGATAATAAATATTTTCATCTTACATCTCATTTCTGAAAATTTCGCATCGAATTGCTTAAAAACTTCAAGTAAACATTGACAAGGCGCTTTATTAACATTTACTTTTCTGTTATCTGTTAAAATGCGTTATAAGTTATTAGGCATATTTTAATGATTGTACAATACTTACCATCAGTGTTCAAATAAATGCGCTTCATAATTGATTGTATGTATATAAAATTTGATATTTTAGGTTATTATATATTTAAGTTATTTATATATATTTTTGCTTTTTATCTGTATCTAAATTATATATTTTATTTCTTTTTTATTTATTTATGTAGTAAAATATTGTATGTATGTATATAAAAACGTTTTATTTCCTTATATTTTAATAGCACCCGTGCAATAATGGAAGCAAAACTATTTTTTCCGCTCTAGGTAAACCAACAAGCTTGCATTCAATTTTATTTTCTTCAAAGATTTCTTCATCGCCTAGGCAGCTCGGATCAACAACACACGTTCCAAAATTGAAAAGGAATCAAATGGCTCATTGAAATAACTTTCGATTGCTTTAAATTTTTTTCCTACAACAAACCCTACCCCAGTCTCAATAAAACCTGTTATTAAAATAGGAATAAAAGGGTGAATGGCACATAAATTATTGGGAGCCTTTTTGGAAAAGAAGTATTGTTTCGTTGTGAGACTAACTATTTCATCATGTTTACGATTGAACATTACTTCATTTTCTTTAATAATCATGTTTTCAAATTTCAAGTTATTAGATATTTGTTGCAAAATTTTTTTATGATTTTTTGACATATTTTTTTAAAGTTTGAAGATAGTTTTCAAACGGATATCCTGAGAAGTTTGTTAGTGGACCAAATTTATGAACACATTCACTCAGATGCAACAGACCATGTATATTGTAACTCACGCTATTCTGCCCGAAAATATTAGGAAAGTTTTCAACAAAAAGTTCGAGCAGAATTTGGGCGTTCTGTGAATTTCTTTGATATGTTCTAGGGCATGATAGAAATCTGCAAGCACAGTGAAGTAGCAAAAATTCGTAGTACATATCTTCATGCACTCGATCTTTAAGAACAACGATTCCCGTATACAGTAAGAACTGCCTGAACTCAGACGCCTTCCAATGAAATATTTCATCTAATCCTCTGGGAGTGCGAGAAAATTCCTTAGGAATATTTTTTTTAAGATCATTCAAATGATCAGAAATGACATTTTTAATGCCGTCAGCTATTTTAAAAATACATTTATTTGTTATCATCCGAATAAGAAATTTTCTCATCACTCCCAGGTCAACGAGATGCATCGGATCGAGCGGTACTTGACTTACCATTCCTAAATTAAGTTTTTCGAATGGACTTTTTGCTTCAAAAAAATTTTTTTTATGGTGTCCTAAATATTTTCTGCATGCAAAATCGCTATCAGAAATAAGAACCCCTGACTTCGCAGAATAAGTTAAAACAGAATATGTAAAAATGTTATTTTATAGATAATAATAAATAAAGTACTTTAAAAAAGTATTACTAGTTTACATACATTAAATAAATAGCAAAACATACATTAAATCATTTAAACGCCTAAAATCATCTAACCTACGAGAAATTATAAAATCGGGCAGCCATGTTTTCTCTTAATGATGAATTTTTAATACACGAGCATATACTAAATGAATATGCCGTGAATGTTGTTGTTACGAGCTGGTCGTAATGCTGGGTACACACAATGCAACCTACATGCAATCTGTTTCAATGCAACCTCAAAATATCAAAGCGTTCTGATGTTGATGCAATATAGAATGAATGAAAATGAATTTAATTCACTAGATTGCGTAAACGCGTTGTATAGTGTGTACCCAGCATAACACCTAAGTCGTGTAAGTTAAATACAAAGAAGTTACCGAATATGAAAATAGAAAAAACACGAAACTTTGCTTTGAGTGGTTGTGACATTGTTTATACTTTTTTCTGGGCTCTTACTACTTTATGTAGTAAACACACGTACAAGTAAAAAGTTATTGTGTAATATTTCATGCACTAAACTCGCTTTGTATGAAGAACGAGCCAACGAGCCAACATATCAGTAAAAGCGAGTGCTTAAAAGTATTCGAGACTAAAAATGATTTAGTAAACAGCGAGTGCGCTCGCAAGTATTATGTATTGTTGCAGTTCTCTGGCACATACCGCTAGTTTTACATCAGCATCCCGTATACCGTTTACAAATGCCTGGGTCTTAAAATGATCTAGCAATGGTGACTTTCACCTGGATAAGTACGCTGCACCAAGCTGTTTATAATGTTAACAATTATAAACAAAAGTAAAAATAAAATTGTTTGGGATGATTGAACTTCAAGTAAACAAAATAAAATAATGATATGTCAACAATTATTTATAAACAAAAGGTAAAATAAAACAAAAAATTAAATTATGTTATGTCAGCGATAAACTGAACTTATGTAGTGTATTAACATTAAGTAACATAGTTAAAAATAAAATTAAATGTATGTTGATGTGAATGTCAACAGATGGTAAAAGAAAATTCAAACGCTATCCTATCAGAAAATTCTAGAAAATGGAAGAAAATTCTAAAAACATGGAGAAAATGGTTAAGGAAAATTCAAGCACCATCTTAGCCGAAATTCAAGACAATTCCAGAATGACAAACGATAAACTGCAGAAGCTCCAAGAGATTTCTACTTTAATAAATGAAAGAGTAGACGAAATGGAAACAGAGTTTTACAAGAAGCTGTCTGACGTAAAAATAGGAGTTGATGAGAAATTACACCATCTGGAAGTAAAAGTTAATTTTCTTCAGTGCCAAGAGGGAACAGTTCGAGTTTTACCAGAAGCCTCCAGTAGAATTAAGGCCCCGAGTTTTGACGGCAGATCACCATTTAATGTTTTTAGTTCCAGTTTGATACAGTTGCCAACAGAAATGCATGGAACAATGCAGAAAAAGCCATAGAGCTGATTCTGGCTTTAAAAGGAACTGCGGCGGAAATTCTAGAAAGTGTACCAGTAAGTTGCAGAAATAATTATGTTGACATTATGGTAGCACTGCAACGCAAGTATGGTGGTGAACATATAAAAGAAATATTCAGAATGATATTACGGGGTAGAGTACAAAAGGCAAGCTAGACGCTACAGGATTTCGCATTCGAGATTGAGCGCTTGGTGCAGCTTACTTATCCAGGTGAAAGTCTTCCCTTGCTAGATCATTTTAAGACCGAGGCATTTGTAAACGGTATACTGGATGCTGATGTAAAACTAGCGGTATGTGCATCACAGAAGCCATCATTTGCAGAAACGGTATCATTTGCCCTAGCACAAGAAACCGCTAGAATAATTTCAAAACCGCATATATGCAAGGTGCGCAAGCTCGATATAACAGCCGAAGACAAAGGAGATATTTTAAAGGAAATGAGAAGCATGAAGGAGAAAGTTTTGCAGGCTTTGGGCGAGAAGCAAGGTAAAAACAAACTAAAATGCTATAACTGCGGTAAAACTGGACATATTCAGCGAAACTGCAAAGCACCCAGACGACGATCAAGATCTGGATAAGTTTTATCATCTGTTGACATTCACATCAACATACATTTAATTTTAATTTTATTTTTAACTATGTTACTTAATATTTAAATTTTTCATATTATTCGAATGTGTATTCTATGTCAAATACAATCCTCAAAAGCTTTTTTTATACTTTAATAGACTCATTCCTTCAATATTTCACAGGAAACAGGTACTTGACTTACCATTCCTAAATTAAGTTTTTCGAATGGACTTTTTGCTTCAAAAAAATTTTTTTTATGGTGTCCTAAATATTTTCTGCATGCAAAATCGCTATCAGAAATAAGAACCCCTGACTTCGCAGAATAAGTTAAAACAGAATATGTAAAAATGTAATTTTATAGATAATAATAAATAAAGTACTTTAAAAAAGTATTACTAGTTTACATACATTAAATAAATAGCAAAACATACATTAAATCATTTAAACGCCTAAAATCATCTAACCTACGAGAAATTATAAAATCGGGCAGCCATGTTTTCTCTTAATGATGAATTTTTAATACACGAGCATATACTAAATGAATATGCCGTGAATGTTGTTGTTACGAGCTGGTCGTAATGCTGGGTACACACAATGCAACCTACATGCAATCTGTTTCAATGCAACCTCAAAATATCAAAGCGTTCTGATGTTGATGCAATATAGAATGAATGAAAATGAATTTAATTCACTAGATTGCGTAAACGCGTTGTATAGTGTGTACCCAGCATAACACCTAAGTCGTGTAAGTTAAATACAAAGAAGTTACCGAATATGAAAATAGAAAAAACACGAAACTTTGCTTTGAGTGGTTGTGACATTGTTTATACTTTTTTCTGGGCTCTTACTACTTTATGTAGTAAACACACGTACAAGTAAAAAGTTATTGTGTAATATTTCATGCACTAAACTCGCTTTGTATGAAGAACGAGCCAACGAGCCAACATATCAGTAAAAGCGAGTGCTTAAAAGTATTCGAGACTAAAAATGATTTAGTAAACAGCGAGTGCGCTCGCAAGTATTATGTATTGTTGCAGTTCTCTGGCACATACCGCTAGTTTTACATCAGCATCCCGTATACCGTTTACAAATGCCTGGGTCTTAAAATGATCTAGCAATGGTGACTTTCACCTGGATAAGTAAGCTGCACCAAGCTGTTTATAATGTTAACAATTATAAACAAAAGTAAAAATAAAATTGTTTGGGATGATTGAACTTCAAGTAAACAAAATAAAATAATGATATGTCAACAATTATTTATAAACAAAAGGTAAAATAAAACAAAAAATTAAATTATGTTATGTCAGCGATAAACTGAACTTATGTAGTGTATTAACATTAAGTAACATAGTTAAAAATAAAATTAAATGTATGTTGATGTGAATGTCAACAGATGGTAAAAGAAAATTCAAACGCTATCCTATCAGAAAATTCTAGAAAATGGAAGAAAATTCTAAAAACATGGAGAAAATGGTTAAGGAAAATTCAAGCACCATCTTAGCCGAAATTCAAGACAATTCCAGAATGACAAACGATAAACTGCAGAAGCTCCAAGAGATTTCTACTTTAATAAATGAAAGAGTAGACGAAATGGAAACAGAGTTTTACAAGAAGCTGTCTGACGTAAAAATAGGAGTTGATGAGAAATTACACCATCTGGAAGTAAAAGTTAATTTTCTTCAGTGCCAAGAGGGAACAGTTCGAGTTTTACCAGAAGCCTCCAGTAGAATTAAGGCCCCGAGTTTTGACGGCAGATCACCATTTAATGTTTTTAGTTCCAGTTTGATACAGTTGCCAACAGAAATGCATGGAACAATGCAGAAAAAGCCATAGAGCTGATTCTGGCTTTAAAAGGAACTGCGGCGGAAATTCTAGAAAGTGTACCAGTAAGTTGCAGAAATAATTATGTTGACATTATGGTAGCACTGCAACGCAAGTATGGTGGTGAACATATAAAAGAAATATTCAGAATGATATTACGGGGTAGAGTACAAAAGGCAAGCTAGACGCTACAGGATTTCGCATTCGAGATTGAGCGCTTGGTGCAGCTTACTTATCCAGGTGAAAGTCTTCCCTTGCTAGATCATTTTAAGACCGAGGCATTTGTAAACGGTATACTGGATGCTGATGTAAAACTAGCGGTATGTGCATCACAGAAGCCATCATTTGCAGAAACGGTATCATTTGCCCTAGCACAAGAAACCGCTAGAATAATTTCAAAACCGCATATATGCAAGGTGCGCAAGCTCGATATAACAGCCGAAGACAAAGGAGATATTTTAAAGGAAATGAGAAGCATGAAGGAGAAAGTTTTGCAGGCTTTGGGCGAGAAGCAAGGTAAAAACAAACTAAAATGCTATAACTGCGGTAAAACTGGACATATTCAGCGAAACTGCAAAGCACCCAGACGACGATCAAGATCTGGATAAGTTTTATCATCTGTTGACATTCACATCAACATACATTTAATTTTAATTTTATTTTTAACTATGTTACTTAATATTTAAATTTTTCATATTATTCGAATGTGTATTCTATGTCAAATACAATCCTCAAAAGCTTTTTTTATACTTTAATAGACTCATTCCTTCAATATTTCACAGGAAAATATTCCTGTGAAATATTGAAGGAATGAGTCTATTAAAGTATAAAAAAAGCTTTTGAGGATTGTATTTGACATAGAATACACATTCGAATAATATGAAAAATTTAAATAATAAATGTAACTCACCATGAGAAATAAATTCCCAGATTCTTTATGTTACTTAATGTTAATGAACTACATAAGTTCAGTTTATCGCTGACATAACATAATTTCATTTTTTGTTTTATTTTACCTTTTGTTTATAAATAATTGTTGACATATCATTATTTTATTTTGTTTACTTGAAGTTCAATCATCCCAAACAATTTTATTTTTACTTTTGTTTATAATTGTTAACATAGAATTATTTTATTCTGTTACTTGAATCATAATTTTATATTTTGTACATTGAAATGTTAGTCAGCAATTATGCAAACGATTAATTGGGTCACTTCCGCATTGTGCAATAGTGGCATTCAGCTTTAATTAATGTATTAAATTTTAGTATATAAGAAAGAACCAAAATAAAGAAGTACGTTCAATTACTATAAGGCATTTAAAGTGTTTTATTGATTGAATCCATAAGCGTTCTACAAGTTAAAGTGCTTGTAGGACAATTAAGGCAAATAATATATCAGTTCAGATTTATGTGTTTGAACTTAATCATATTATAGCCGCAATTAATATCACATTTATACATTGGTGACCCCAGATTCTTCAGAATTACAAGTTTCCCCCCACCAGCGGTAAGGGACTTTTTACTCTAAAGGCAGAACACGCAGCAATCATCCGGCACCAAATACATTGGTGACCCATAGTTCCAGCCGTTTTGTCGAAGATTTTGAGTCTCCTAACAGCGTTTAGGGACCTTTGTACACAAAAGGCACATCTGACAACGCATCCTTTATTTGACGGTCAACCGGGCGACCATATTCACCGAGACATCAGTATACAACAGGCACTAAAAACCATTTTGTGACCATCATATTCTTCAGGACATCAGTCCAACCAACAGCCACCAAAAACATTTGGTGACCCCTGAAGAAGCAAAGCAATACCAACAGTAGTGAAAGAGCTACACAAAAATTTGTTTCAACAAAACCAACAACAGCAATGTAAGAGCTACACAAATTTTTACAAAACAACAGTAGCACAGAGCTATAAAACAAAATGACGACATTAAACGATCTTGTTAAGATACAAGACGGGAAGGCGGAAGAAATAAATCAGGCGATTAGTACTATAAGAAAGACACCTATAGAAAGGAGATCCGTAGAATATTATGAAAGAAAATCTAAGGAGCTCGAAGAATTATGGAAGAATTTCGAAAAGATAGACAATCGCATAAGAAGTGATTCGACAGCAAAGGAAGATCATCCATACTTCTTACAAAAACTATACGAAGAGACGAGACAACAAAGAACAATTTGATAAACATACAGAACGCCACCATATCCAAAATTATCAGCACATTGGACGATATGTTATCCATAGGTGTTCAGTACACAAAGCAGCAGATTGATGTGAAACTAAAGGAAGTCGAGTATGTAATGCAGGATTTTTTGTTAAAAGAAATATAAATTTTAATTTCAAAAGATTTTGTTATTCGTGCTTAATTCCCAGTTTTTATTATTGATAAAAACACTTGAAATTTATTGTTGATGGGATAAGCTATTCCTATGCATTTCACTGGTTGCTTAGGCCAGATCATCAGGAAACTTCATCCATAAAGGTTTTAGACAAACTAAAGATATTAAACCAAATAAATAAATAAAATAAGAAATATAAATTTTTTTATGGATTTTTTTTATAAATTTCAGTTATTGTTGTGTTTTTTATTTTAAATCATTTTTTCTATTTCTTTTACTTAGAATAAGAATGTTTTTATTGAAATTATTTACTTCATTTAGTATTTTCTTAAACTTATTAATACATTCTTGATTTGTAATCTTAAAAGCCAGTATTTTCATATTATGTTTACTAATTTTGAATATACACCGAAATACGTTAATAACATGTTGTTATGAACCTTTATTATTAGCAACATGTTATTTCTTACTTGTACATATACTAATTATAACAGTGACTAATGGCTGAAACAAAATGTTGATAAGAATTTTGGTAATGTCCGAATTAAGCAGCAGACAACTGATATATGTATTTGTGTTGCTCATTTGTTGAGCCATCGGAAAACGAAGAGGACATTCGTTATAGCTATTATCCTTTTAAACTTCATAATAAAGTAGGATTTGTTTCTGATTTTATAAAAATTAAAAATAAAAAAATAAATAAGAAAGTAGAAGTCAAGCTTTGTTTAGTGGCAATATACGTTTTATCATTTATGATTGATAGTGGTAATTGATGGTGACAATATCTTTCTGGCAACTGCTTTCGTCTACAACATTGCTTTGCTTGAACATTAGTCAAGCAAGAAAAAAAAAACTAAAGCGTGGTTTATGAGGTGTTAGAGAAGCAAATTCGCGTCTTTAAAATTCTTTTCTGACAAGCTGTGAGTCCGTAAGGATTAACTTCGGAAAATATATTCATCTGTCCACTAAAAAGTGAAACTTAATTGTTTTTCATCAAAGTTATTCAGTTTGAAATCAAAGTGAAATTTAAATATATTATAGTTAAAAGTTTTTGAACCAAGGACAGGTACTTCTTTTTCTCATTATTATTAAATTTATCAGGAAATTAACAAACTAAAAAAATTTTAGTGATTCGGTTATAAAAAAAAAAAAAAGAAAAAATCCACCTTGCTTGCATTTGGTTGTTCCAGGAGTTATTATACCCTGCCAAAGGAAAAGCGATTCGCTCTAAAAATTTTCATACGTTTCTAGAAAGAAAAAACTGGCAAATACCCAAAATTTTATTACCAAGAATTGTTCACGAATTGTGCTTAAATAAAGGTAAACGATTTACTTGATTTTGATCATATTTTTTAAACTTGATCTTTTTCTATTACTTGTATTAGGAGCTACAAAAAAGGCAATAATTTTCATATTGGTGGTGATTCGTAATACGAGAGAACGAACAAACAAAAGAAACACAGAAAAAAAAACAGTAAGCCTATACGTAGCAACCTCTTCATCAGCGGTCACAACATCAGTTTTGCTTTTACCGCGCAGACAAAAAGAATTATTTAAAAAAAAAAAGGAAAAAAAAACAAGTTTGCCCGAGAAAGAAATAATTGAATAAAATAAATATTACATTGAAGTTCCAACCTCAGAAGTAAAACAGTCCCATCCAAATTAGTGGAAGTTCCGTGGAGGAGTTGAGAACCCACATATCAACAATATCTTCGAAATCCACAAGTTTCGCCATCAAGGTCTCTAGGTCATCCTACTATTCTAATGATAGTATAAAACAATTAAAATGTGTACAAAAATCTCTTCACCGTAACTATAATAATGAATTAAAAAAATTTAAAACTAAATTTCATAATGCTTTAAAACTTAATTTACCCTAAACCTAATTTCCCTAAAACTTAATTTACCTAAAACTTAATTTACCCTAAAACTTAATTTACCCTAAACTTAATTTACCTAAAACTTAATTTGCCTAAAATGCATTTACCTTAAACTCAATTTATAGTATACTGCATAACCCTCTGAATAAATTTAACGAATCTAAGTTCATAGATTCCCTAACGAAACGAAAATAAGTGGTTGTAACTCCTTAAATAAAATATTCATTAAAAGCTATATTGTACTTTATATCACAGTAAATTTTGGTAGAAAAAGCATTATGGAATTTAACAAGATCGTTTATATTAAATAAGTAACTATTTCTTTTTATTTAGTTAAATTAACCTTACTTTAGTTTTTGTATGGAAATACCCATTCTATTTGTTTCAATTTTTTTTACACACCTTCATCAACTTATCACACAATTAACTCCATCAGAACCAGCAATTGAGGAGGCCTCATCAACAGCTGCTGACAACATTTGTTTTGGGTGAGTGAAGCAACATTTTTATCATATAGAAACATTTGCTTAATGTAATTTTACTTTCGCAACATCGTTATCAACATGTTGATACCGAGAGTTTAATTAAAAGGCGCTCTTAATATTGTATATTGTTGTTACTTATTTTATTATTAATTGAAAAAGTGGTATAGATATTTCCATACATTTAGAAACCATAAGTGCCTTTATTTGTTTTGATGATCCGCTTAAAATTTAGTTTCTCCTAATGTTTAGTGAAATATTTGTTTCAATATTTTTTAATTATTTAAGATTAAAACCTTTTTCTTAAATTTCGTCAAGTTTTGTTGGCGAAAGAAGATAAAAGTTTAAACATGAATATTTCTAAATAAAAAGTGAATTGATTAATATTATCATGGAAAACTAGTTCAAATAACGTTTTCTTACTGCAAGTGATGTGAGGGATAAAGAGTAGCTCACGTTGTGGGATTTTAGTATAATTAAGATTTTTTTTTTGCGCTACTAAAATCAATGGTAGGGAGGGTATAGACGCGCATATTTATCCCAGTACATCGGGGATAGACATTAAAAATTTTTTTAGGTTGATTTAGTTTAATCCGATTTATTTTTAGTTGATCTCTATAGGGGTTAGATTAACAGCATGCTATTTTTTGTATTTTAGATCAACATCCGGTCCATATTGTTCTAGTCGTAGGGAGTCTATAAAAATATTTATGTGAACGAAATTCTATTGGCATAAGAAAAGTTCGAAAACAAGAACCCCCCCAACCGACTGACCGCTAGTGGTTAACAATGGCTCCCATTCGTTTCCGCTTTTCTTCTAAGAGCAACCAAATAGATTTAGATCTTTTATTTTTTTAGAAATAATGCATTTGAATCAATGATTCATGCTACCACCGGCATTTTGTTCATTACAAGTACAATATAAAAACTATACAGCAGTTGCAGGATAATATATGTACGGAGAATATCGAGCACTGTATATATACCAGTTTCTGGCAAAACAAACAGAAATAACGGATAAGATATTGCAAATTGAGGACCTAAAAACGAGTTTGATGCCAGAAGCTATTAACCAAGCAAGAATTAATCAAGATACCCATCCGCATCATCTTCCCAAAGTAACAATACTAAAATTCAATGGTGATTATCTGAGCTGGCAACCATTCTATAACATGTTCAACGAAATGATATACAAAAAGGCAATGCCAACCATACAAAAAATGTGGTTTCTAAAAACAAATGTAATGAGGCCGCAAGACTAATACAAAATCTATCTCCAACAGAAACCAATTATGAGACGGCATGGAATACACTTTAACACCCTTTTCACAATCCGAGCATTCTAACAAATAATATCATAAATAAATTATTAGGCCAGCAAAAAATACCGGAAAATCCCTCTGCTGCAGCTATAAAAGGGCTGCACGATACGACGCGCGAATCTATTGCAGCACTTAACAATTTAAACATCAATACATCGACTTTTGATCCAATACTAGTCAATATATTGATTATAAAACAGCTTCCCAAATCTTTACCATCCTTAGAAGAGCTATTGGGTTTCCTAGATTCCAGTCACTAGAAGCAGTCGGTCGAATTCAAAACACGCAAAAAAACGGTTTCAGCAGCAACCAAGTCTCAAGATACCTACTCCTGCAAATTATGCGAAAATGGAAATCACCAGTTGTATCATTGCAACCAATTATTAAAGCCAGCGTCCGATCGATTAAAATGGATTCAACAGCAGCAACTATGTAACCAATGTACCAGCACCGCCAACAGTAGCGTCGGCTCATTTGGCTGGGGCCCGGGAAGGCTACGTCCTGCTAGCAACAGCACGCGTAAAAATCACTGCCAATAACGGGCAATCTGGTATTTTCAAGGCAATATTGGACTCAGGCTCACAAATCAACATTGTGACAAACCGACTAGTAAATAAATTATCCATCAAGCCCACAGAAACATCTCTATGCATCGAAGGTATCGGCAGTCAATCACGCAGAACAAATCAACACATTAACGTAGGACTTTATTCCACCTCAACCAACTTCAGCACAAGACAAGAAGCGTTTGTACTTCCCAACATTATTCCAATTCAACCCTCCGAGGAATTCAATTGCACATCCTGGCCAATTCCAGAAAATATACAATTAGCTGATCCTGAGTTTAACAAACCTAACAACATTGATGCTCTCTTAGGCGCCGAATACTACCATGATCTGATAACTTCCGGTAAAATTAAGTTATCACCAGAGCTACCAAGTTTAATAAATACAAGACTCGGTTGGGTCGTTAGCGGAAGGCTAGGACAAGGCTCCATTCTATCAGCAACATGTGCAATAAATACTAAATGCAGCCCAGACACAAACAAACTCATCGAGCTTTTTCGGAAAATATATGGTTTTGAGTCAAATGACACGCTCACGGAAGGAGATAGGCGATGCGAAACACACTTTATTCAAACCATAAAAATAAACTCTGAAGGTCGATTCGTAGTACGACTACCATTTCGCGAAGACCCAAGTAGTTTAGGCAGCACAAAGAAGCTTGCATTTTCAAGATTTATAGCCCTGGAACACCGACTAGCAAGAAACCAAGACATCAAGGCTCAATATGTTGATTTTATAGACCAATATGAAAAGCTAGGCCACATGACTCGCATAGATACTTCTGAAGTGAATGACCCCCATTGCTACATTCCCCATCACTGTGTGCTGAAACCAGAGAGTAAGACCACGAAGCTGCGAGTTGTATTTGATGCGTCAGCAAAATCCTCGACAGGTCTCTCCCTCAACGATATACTAAGCATTGGCCCTCCAACTCAAGGAGATCTCTTTGGCATGTTGTTACGATTTCGATTGCCCAGATTTGTGTTTTGCACTGATATCGAGAAAATGTATCGGCAAATTCTGGTTGATCCGGCTGATCGAAATATGCAACTCATTTATTGGAGAAGTGATCCAACTGATACACTTCAAACATACAAGCTTAATACGGTAACTTATGGAACGTCTGCAGCCCCATACTTAGCCACAAAATGCCTACAGCAGCTCGCAGACAAAAATATGGAGAAATATCCTCTGGGCGCTAAAAGTCTAAGATACGATTTTTATGTCGACGATGGCATGAGTGGCTCAGACAGTTAAATAACAGCAGTTGATATGAAAAAACAATTAAGTAGTTTGTTACAAGAGGCTGGGTTTAAACTGAGGAAATGGTGCGCAAACCAACCTCAGCTACTGTCTGGAATACACCCTGAAGACGTGGAGCTAAACCTAGACTTTGACGATCAAAGCACAAAAATCTTGGGATTAACATGGAATCCCAAGACAGACGTTTTCTGCCTCAAGGCAGATATCCAAGAAACCCAAAGAATCACAAAGAAAACAGTAACATCAGATGTGGTACGGATATTTGAACCATTGGGCGTCGCTGGTCCCGTAGTAGTTGTCTCAAAAATGTTTATCCAACAGCTATGGCAGCTAGAACTATCATGGGATGACGTGCTCCCAGAAGATCTTTATAACTATTGGTGGTCATTCCGGCAAAACTTAAAACATATAAACAATTTATCTACTAAGAGCCATATTTTTGATGGCCAAGTCTCAAAAGACACGCAAATACACACTTTTGTAGATGCATCAGAAAGAGCTTATGGGGCTGCAGTCTACATACGTTCCAAATTGAAGGATAGTCGAATCATAGTCAGATTGTTATGTTCCAAATCACGAATCGCACCCTTAAAGAAGGTAACCTTACCAAGATTAGAACTATGCGCTGCTCTCCTTGGGACCGAACTTACCAGGAGAGTAAAAAAGGAAATACGAGCTGAAAACACCCCAACATACCTATGGTCGGATTCAGAAATAGTTCTTCACTGGATTACATCGTCACTTCGTACATTCGTCGCCAATCGGGTAAATAAAATTCAAGAGCAAACAACAACCAGCCAGTGGAGACATGTTGGCTCGAAACAAAATCCAGCTGATCTAATTTCTATAGGTATAAGTCCACAAAAACTGGCTCAATGCAACCTGTGGTTCGTAAGACCAATATTCCTACATGGAAGTGAAAAGGTGTGGCCTAAAGAATTTAATAAATCTCAATCACCTCCTCATTCCGAAGAATTCAAACTAAATCCAGTGACGGCTCTATCTACCACGTCACCTGGATTGGAAGAGATAATATACAAAATTAATAATGACGACTCATTCAAGACTCTTTAAAGGGTGGTAGCATATACAATTCGTTTCATCCAAAATGCTAATACATCCAAAGCCGCCCGACCAATAAGCAAAACACTCACCCTTCACGAACTCACTTCAGCAACTAACCTAATCACCAAAGGCATTCAGGCGTCAGAATTTAAAATTGAGCTCAAAAAGTTAAAGAAAGGGCATGAAATCAAAAAATCAAGTCAAATAAGTGGTTTATCTCCCTTTCTGGACGAAAATGGCATTATAAGGGTAGGGGGAAGGCTGGAGGCCTCCTGCCTCTCATACAACGCAAAACACCCAATACTCCTTCCACACAATGACCCGATCGCAAGGCTTATAATGAAGATGCTACACATCGACAACCACCACTGCGGTCCACAAACGCTGTTAGCCATCTCAAGAAAGCAGTTTTGGATAATCGGTAGCCAGAAGCATCGTCCAAAACTGTGTTCGATGTACAAAATCAAGACCAATACTAATGCAGCAAGTTATGGTAGACTTACCCGCCACTAGAATGACTCCAACAAGGCCATTCATGATATCAGGTGTAGACTTCTGTGGCCCACTCTGGGTGGGAAACCAACTTAAAGAATTGAGCATTCGCAGGAAACAATCAAAAGGACTTGTAGCAACTTGTGAATGGTATCGAATTCAAGTTTATACCCCCAAGGGCATTTCGGTGGATTATGGGAAGCAGCAGTGAAATCCGCTAAACAGTTACTGATCAGAAGCATGGCACCAGCTTCACTTACATACGAAGAACTAGAAACTGTCATTGTCGAAATTGAGGCAATACTAAACTCGCGACCACTAACACCTATCAAGTAATCCAAACCATTATGCAGCCCTAATTCCCGGTCATTTTTTGATCGGAGAACCACTTACGGCACAAAAAAATACAAGAGCACCCAACCCTACCAACCCATCACTGTCAAAAAGGTGGAATATTGTCTCCCAACTGAAACATGAATTTTGGAAACGCTGGTCATTGGAATACCTGCACCATCTCCAAGAGAAACGAAAATGGAAAACGTCATCCGAAAATGCAAGGTAAGGTAAATTAGTCATAATAAAAGAGGATAATCTACCGGTCATGCAATGGCCACTTGGCAGGATTCTTAAAACTTATGAGGGAAACGATGGCAAGGTTCGAGTAGCAGACGTAAAAACAGCATCAGGAATAAAAAGACGGCCAATCCATAATTTAGCCCCACTACTTCCCGAGGACGAATTAAAAGAAAATAAAGCATCCCACTCTACGCCACATTTGACATCTGATGAAGCAAATATTCCACCAATCAAAAGGGCCAGGACTAACAGTAACCCAATCCTTCTCACAACAATTTTAGCGATCCTTCTCATCCCAGCGGTCATAAGCGGTAACATCAATATCACAAACTTTCGCTCTGACCCAGGACTATAAGTGGTAATATTAATATCACAAACTTTCGCTCTGACCCAGGACTATATTTTGAAGGAATTGGAACTGTAAAACTCGTTACGGCCGAATGAAAGCTCATGGTATACTACGACTTAACACCCTTTTCGTCTGAGCTAAGGGTTTTTCAGTCTGGAATATCCACTTTGCAGCAGTTATGCTCATCCATTAAACATCTGTCAACATGCAACACATTGGTAAACAACTTTATTCAAATTAAGGAAGATTTACTAGAGGAGAAGGCACTTTTCGTTACTAGTAGAACAAAAAGAGGCGCATTTAACATTGTAGGAAATGTAGCAAGATAACTGTTTTGTGTTTTGGACTTAGACTACGCAAATGAAATGTCAGATACCATTAAAAGGTCCAAGATCGAAACAGACTATTTTTTCCAGCTACTAAAAAACCAAACGTCCATCATTGATTCTACTGTTAACATCATTAAGCAATATGAGCTTAATGCACAGAACCAATTAAGAGAAATTGTCCAAAATCTTAACGAAGCAACAAACGAAATAGCAAAGGAATCCGAACAAATCAGTCAAACACAACAAATGTCGCTACTCGCCAACCAATTGACCTTAACCGCCTTAAACCTGCAAAGAATAGACGTGTTAACCGATGCTTATCATGGAAAAATCAGTCCGCTTCTATTAGCTCCTCATCAACTTAGGAATGAATTAACCGTAATAAGGGCACATCTCCCAAGGCAACGTGCACTTCCTGTAGAAGACGATAGTCTGATACAATTTTATAAGCTAATGAAGGCCAGTGGAGCGATAACAAAGAGCAAAGTTATCTTTGAAATTATGTTGCCACTTGTCGACCAGCAATTCCTAGAACTCTTCAATGTAATTCCGGTTCGAACAATAAAAAAAAAATCTTCTAATATCTATTAACTCAAAGGAATCTTTTCTAGCAATTAATTCACACAGAGATGAATATATTCGTTTTTCAACTGAAGACGTTACCAACTGCATAATGTCTAAACCCGATGAATACATATGCCAAAACAAGCAAGTCAAGCTCAAGGGGGACACACTTGCCAATTCCTGTGAAATAAACATTTTTAACAACCAGAACACAGCCAACTGCAAACTTATCCGAATGCTATCCAACACAACATGGACACAATTAAAAAATCCTAACAACTGGATTTTTGCTTCCACCACAGAAGTAGAAATCTCTGCAGTCTGCGGCACAGAAACACCTTATAAAAGGCACTGGCATAATGCAAATAGACCAAACTTGTATAATCAAAAAGAATTTCATCACGATTCAAGGTCACTTTAGTGCGTCAAACTGTTTGCACACATCATACGTCCAACTTAAACACATCGACCATATAAGCAGACCACAGGAAATCAAACAGATTCTTAACACTACAGATAGGCAGTTTGAGACTCACCTTAATCAGCTCAATAACCTGCAAAAACAACTTAATGAGTCAACAATTACACGTCTACCACAGCTAATCAAGTCTAATAGCCAACATCATCATATAGTAAACTATTCCGCACTTATAATTTCTTTGCTCATCGCAGTAACCATAACACTAATTAAAAGAAGCTCAACCCATCAAGGAGGAATAGGCCACAACTCCAACCAACCAACACCGCATCCAGTTCCATTACCCCGACCTGTCACCATTGACATCATAGACACCTAACCCACATAGGTTATCATCGACCAGCGGTCAACGCGGGGGAGAATGTTGACATTCACATCACCATACATTTAATTTTATTTTTAACTATGTTACTTAATGTTAATGAACTACATAAGTTCAGTTTATCGCTGACATAACATAATTTTATTTTTAGTTTTATTTTACCTTTTGTTTATTTTGTTGACATATCATTATTTTATTTTGTTTACTTGAAGTTCAATCATCCCAAACAATTTTATTTTTACTTTTGTTTATAATTGTTAACATAGAATTATTTTATTCTGTTACTTGAATCATAATTTTATATTTTGTACATTGAAATGTTAGTCAGCAATTATGCAAACGTTTAATTGGGTCACTTCCGCATTGTGCAATAGTGGCATTCAGCTTTAATTAATGTATTAAAAAGAAAGACGTTTAATTACTATAAGGCATTTAAAGTGTTTTATTGATTGAATCTATTAGCGTTTTACAAGTTAAAGTGCTTGGAGGACAATTAAGGCAAATAATATATCAGTTCAGATTTATGTGATTATCACATTTATACACCATCTTCTCCATGTTTTTAGAATTTTCTTCCATTTTTCTAGAATTTTCTTCCATTTTTCTAGAATTTCCTGCTACGATAGCTTTTGAATTTTCTTCTATTTTTCTAGCAGTTTCCGCCGACATTTATTCCATTTTCTCCATCATAGCAGCAAACATTGTGCTGAGATCCATGTTGTTGGGTACTGCACGGGTTGCAACTTCCATTTCTTCTTTTTCTTCGAATTCATAAGTTGCGATGTCAATGTTGCGTCGCTTGAATTCATCGATTAATTTTTTCTGCAACTCAGCTTTATTTTCTGCAGTTGGCAGATCCAACTTGCCCAGCTCTTTCTTCAGCTGTTCAACTTTTAACTCATCGAATTTCATTGTTGTTTGTATAGTTTTTTTTTTTTTTTATTTGTTTATTTATTTTATTTTTATTTTTTTTTGTTTATTGCAATTTCAAATCTGACACCAATTGTTACGTTTTTCCTTTAATAAACGCGTTTGAGTTCTTTTAATTGCAAATCCCAATACAAACACACACTTAGGCCGAGGCCACGCAATGAGCGGCTAAGCGTCAAGCGGCTGAGCGATGAGCGTCAAGTTTGAGCGGTAAGTGGCTTATTACTGAGCGTCACTTCTGAGCGGTTAAATGTTAAAATGTTCAATGTTATTACGCGAAAATCGCATTCATAAAAATTTAATGCGTTTTTTAAGAAAAAAAAATTGCAGCCTGTTCGTCGATATTGAGCGAAGACTTCGTTCGCTTAGCTTACAATTAAAACAAAAACAAATTATAAACCAGTAAGTAAGTATAGTCGGTCAAGCTAATGTGTCCATATTTATCAAGCAAGGGGAATAAAACCATTTATATACAAATCTACCCAATACAATACTGCTGTATGTCTGTGAAATCCTTTGATTTGCTGTTGCTAAAAGTAACCACCAAATTGACAAAACAAAAAAATAATTTCTCGGTCATATTTTTATTTTTAAAATTTGGTAATCTGTCTTGCCACAATTCGGTCGGCTTTGTACGGATGTAATCATAAGCTTCATATTCACTTTTGCCATATTTATTTTTTGACGCTCAGAGAACAACTTTAAATTAGAACAAGTTTTATTCCTGAGCGACGCCGCATAGCCGCTCAAAAATTTCGCTCACATGCCGCTCATTTCGTGGCCACATCAGTAGTATTTCATATGTTTTAATTTTTTGACGCTCATCGCTCAGCCGCTTGACGCTAAGCCGCTCATTGCGTGGCCTCGGCCTTATTCAACTTAACAAACTTTATTAATTATTTTGTTCACAATTGTTAGTTACGAACAGAACCGTTTTTCAAAACAAACTTAACTAAATATACATGAGTCACCCCTTTTTATATTTCATAGTTATTTCTAGATTTTTCCTGAACCTTCCCGTAAAAACTATTTATTATGTTCTATAACCATTTCTAGAAATTATTGGGAAATTTATATAGGAATTATTTTAAAATAACAGTTGTGTTGAAAATTATACATGACAATTTTAAGTAACAAAAAACTATAACTTACAATATAACTTATAACTATAAATAATTCTTAGTTAATTTAACTTTCGTAACAATATATTTGTATTTCTACCTGTCATCCCTTCTATAATCTCAAAGATTTTAATTACCTTGTTGATGGTTATACCCTTTGTACACTTGCATACATTTCGGAGGAACGCATGGAAGATGTTGAAAATGTGAAATACGCGTTCACACTTAAAACATCTACTATCAATAAAAAATGTCACCATTTCTGAAAAAAAAACTTTTATTTGTTTTAAATACTTTTTTTCTACAAAAGTGCCAACATTTTAAAAGATAACACCAAAATGTATTTCTAGTTCATTTCGTTTAATAATTTTAGCAAAATAAGGCTTGCAAAAAAGGAAAAACTTGAGAAATGGTAACGCTGCTTTCAAAGCACCCTACAAGAAATGCATAACCAAAACTTAAAAAATTACTAACACACTTGCAACAATTTTAGATTAGTTGTTCCACTCTAACATATATGTAAGAATGGTACAACTAACATTTCCCAAATAATGCCAATATTTTAATACATTTTTGTCATACACAGAGCGAAAAAAAACGTTAAAAAACTGTCAACCAGTGGTAATAAATTGATAACAAACTGTTGTCAATATTTCGACAACATTTGTTGTTAAATTTTAAACAAAATGTTGTCAAATTGGGCCGTTAGATAAAAAACGTACCATTGTTGTCAAATTGATAACACCCTGTTGTCAAATAGGTATCGCCCTGTTGTCATTATTAACAGCGTATACAAGTTATCCCACAATCAACTTTGGTATTCGAAAGTAAAAAGTGAAAAGTTTCAGTGCTGTGATTAAATTAATAAATAAAAATTTAATAAATAAAATAAAAAAAATTTCTAAAATTTGTTTTTGTTTTCAATTTAATTTTCTATGCGAACGTTAACGTGTGACATCGTGGGCCTGGCTGTAAAAGTGTGAATTTTTTATGTATTTTTTTTATAAGTATATTATTTAATGTGAAATAAATTAATAAATTTACATTATTCCATTTTTTTACTTGGGTTCAGAATGGGTTATTAAGTACATACTACAATCAGAACAATGTGTTATCGAAAGGACAACCGAATGTTGTCAATATATTAACGGTGTGTTGTCAAAAATGACAACAGCATGTTGTCGGTATGGTACCATTATGGTGATAATATATAACCAATTTGATGTCATATTGAGAACAAATGGTGACAAACTGACAACGAGGTGGTTAAAAAACATTGATACCATCCGTTATCAAATTGAACACAAACGTAGTTGGCTCACTTTTGACAACGGATGGTGTCAATTTTGGTATTTTTATACCGGATTTTTCCCTCTGTGTACGCGTGTAAAAATTTGTGAATTTCTTAAATTTAATATTTGCGATTGGTATTAAAGAAAAAAATCAATTTAATTAAATTTATAATTTGTGACTTAAGTAGTGAGATAAAAAAAGTGACACCGAAAAAATCTGTAATCAGAATGCTTGTAATAATAAATTGATGGCGGCTTCAGAGAACGTGGTGCTGGATTATCAGGAAACAACAGAGCTCATGTGGGAAAAGGTCTTTTTGAAAGGAGTGCTCGTTTAACAGGTAGCGGTCATTCAGGTGGTGGCTTTGGCCAGGATAATCGTTTATGATTTGGTGATGATAATAAAGGTACAAAAAGAATTATTCAAAATCCTGATGGCTTTTCAAGTATGTATATAACTTTTTGCCACAAATTGTTAACAAAATAAAATGTCTTTTTAAGATCTACGATTAATTGATTGGAAATACTTATGTTTACCTACATTTCCAGACTCATGCAAGAAGTGGAACCTCAAAGAGCAGCCACAGAAATAATGGTACGTGGTATTTACTTTACTGACTGTAATGTATTAATGAAATTCCATTTAATTTTTTTTAATAAAAATATTTAATTTAAGATGAAAATTAAAAAAAAGTATTTTCTTATAAAGGTTAGTATTAACCAATTTTTACGTTATAAATAACTAGTTAGTGCTAACCAATATTTACGTTATGACTAACTAGTTAACATTAACCACTATTTTGGTTATCATTCACTAATAAAAAGCAGCAGAGTAAGCAGTATAGATATATGATCCGCAGTCGAGTGGAATTCATTAGTTAGAAAGAGAGGCAAAATCACATGTACACAAGAGTTTCGGTTAGTTTTTTCATTTTGCTCTTAATAAACTAATAGAAACTTTAACCAATATATTGGTCAACACTACCGGTCATATAACTAGTAAAATGCCCGGTAGTCTTCTTGTAGGGCAACTTCCATTTTGTCAGTGATGCCATAATAATAACAGAATTTATTGCCACTTTTCTAGTGATGACACTAAAAGAATCGAAAAATTTAAAAGGGAACAAAATGAGATAGTAACATTCTGTAAAAATGTTGAAAAATTTTGATTTTTATACCCTTTGTACACTTGCATACATTTCGGAGGAATGCTTGGAAGATGTTGAAAATGTGAAATACGCGTTCACACTTGAAACATCTAACATTTACCATTAACAAAAAATGTCACCATATCTGAAAAAAAAACTTTTATTTTTTTTAAATACTTTTTTTCTACAAAAGTACCAACATTTTAAGAGATAACACCAAAATGTATTTCTTATTCATTTTGTTTAATAATTTAAGCAAAATTTGGCAAAATAAGGCTTGCAAAAAAGGAAAAACTTGAGAAATGGTAACGCTGCTTTCAAAGCAACTGTCATTTTGTCAGTGATGCCACAATAATAACAGAATTTATTGCCACTTTTCTAGTGATGACACTAAAAGAATCGAAAAATGTAAAAGGGAACAAAATGAGATAGTAACATTCTGAAAAGATGTTGAAAAATTTTGATTTTTAGCCCTATGTATTTCTTATGGAAAAATTCCAACATCTTCGCAAATTGATGTTAAATATTAAAAAGTGTGAAAAGGCTATTAGTCGTTAAATGTTGACAAGTGTGAAAAGGCTATAAAGATGTTGAAAAATTTTGATTTTTGAGCTCTATGTATTTCTTATGGGAAAATTACAACATCTTCGCAAATTGATGTTAAATGTTGACAAGTGTGAAAAGGCTATAAAGCAGTAATAAATATCAAATTACTTGTTTTTAAATTTAGGTACAAAAAGTAGACACTTACAACTTTTAACAAACAAAATGTAAGAAGCTAAAAAACCATCAAAACTTAAAATATTCGTTTGGTAATCAATATAAATTTGAATATCTTAAACATTTAAAAAATCAGTAAAATAATAAATCAATAGCTCGGTTTTTTGGCTTTAATCTAGTTTACCGACGCAGTTCAAAATATTTTTTTATTATTTTTTTCTTTTAAACACGGAGAGAATTTCATATTATTTTGATTCTACAAAACCGTAATACATTGTATTACCGTCAGGGACCGTAACAGTTACGACTTTTTAAAAAAAAGTCAAAATATAATAGTTAAAATTTTACTTTTATTTTTTAAGTCAAAAATAAAAGTTAAAATCTGACTTTTATTTTTAAGTAAAAAATAAAGGTTAAAATTTGACTTTTATTTTTTAAGTTAAAAATAAAAGTTAAAAAGTCAGAAAAAAATTGACGATGCCATAATAATAACAATGTAATGGAAATATAAGAAAAATAAGATCGATGACAATCAGTGTTGTTGTTTTGGTTATTTCTAACCAAAATTGGTTACATGGTTTCATTTTGGTTACATTTTTCTCCAAAGAAAAAAAAAAAGATATTTCTTTCATTGGAATTCTAATAATAGATCTAAAAGCTTTCCAACAACATTTTTAATAGAATGAAGAAGTAAAAGCATTGTTCATTGATAAGGCACAAAATGATACCCTTTTTGCAGTACTTCCTTTTTTACTAAAATTTGGTTACAAAAATGTAAAGGCCGCGGCAACACTGATGACAATATTATTTTACCGTTATTTATACTTTACTAATTTAAGAAGTATCAACTACTGTGATAGCACAGTAGAATTGTTATATCATTATTATCATTCGAGGGGCAAGTGTACTGTATCGGTCGTGTTTGTTTGTCGCTCTGTGAAAGTTAAAAGATTTATAGTGTTTTTGTCATCATAAAATTTTTTTTAATTGGTTTAAAGTATCGAGAATTGTACATTCTTAAAACTGTGTAACTGGTGTTTGTTTGTGCAGTCTCGTTCGTCTGTTAAATCCGTCATAAACTTTCTTTTTATTTGCTTTTATTAATGCTTTTTCTGCACAAACATTATTACATACAATTTATAAATAAGTAACATTTAATACTGCTGTGATAATCGCTTATTGCATGTATCAATACGTTCAATTACAACATTAGTGGTTTGTGATTTTGATAACTCTATAGTGGTGCCATCTATTGGAAAGTAGCTTTTTATCATATCCCAGCAAACTTTTGTCCTCTACAAGGTGATCATATCAAAGTTATTATTATGGCCTGTTTAGTAAAAAACTGTAGCATCAAAGATGTTGATGAAAGAATGATTGTCTGTTGGCTGTGTCATGAATGTTGTCACTTTAAATGCAGTGGATTATCTGGGTTAGTTGCAGAAGCCACAACCAAGAATAACGGACTGCACTGGTGTTGTGAAAGCTGTAGAAAATTAGGAGTAGACTTTTATCGCTTTTTTCAAAGTCAAAAATCAAAATTTAGTGAAATTCAAAATGAAGTTGCTTAGTTAAACGAGCGTATATCTGTTTATGGGACATTGTTTAATGATTATAAATCGTTAGATGATTTAAAATCTCCTATTCAACCTTCCCCAAAATGCCGTAAATCTCCAAGAAACAATAATAATAACAACAATAATAAAGCTAAAGATAAACTGAATGTACCTCCTGCTGTTCAATGCGATCCGACATCATCAGGAACAGATGTTTTCAATTCATATCCTGGTGTAAACACGCTGAAGCTGTTTTAAATTCAGTCAATGAAAATGTTCGTGCTAATAATGTTCCATTAATATCAAATACTGATGCTGTTGTATATAACCCGTTAAGAGCTGTTGCCCCAAGGAAAACTATTTTTGTTTCTCGTCTAGCAAGTGATACTTCTGTTGATTCAGTTAAATATTATATCAATAATAAAATTGGAAAGGAATCTGATACCTCAATACAAAAATTCAATTTTCATCAGTTAAGATCCATATCCTCTTTCAAGATCATAGTTTCTGCTGATCTTTATGAAATATTAATCAAACCGAGTTTCTGGCCAGTAAATACTCTGGTACGTGAATATGTATATAGAAATAGATCACAAAATGTTGGTATCCTCCCTCAACGTGAAGCTAATGAGTCAAAAAACTAAATAGAACTACTGATTACATTTCTGTTGTTTATCAAAATGTCCGTGGCCTAAGAACAAAACTTTCAACTTTATATATGGAAAGCTTTAATATCGATCATCATGTCCTAGTGTTTACAGAAACATCTTTATGCGGACGACGTGAAAGTTTTTCTCAGCTATCGTCAAATATCTGAGCAACAACTTCTTCAAAACGACTTAAATTCTTTTTACACGTGGTGCAATGTGAATCTTATGCAACTTAATCTAAAGAAATGTAAATACATGCGTTTTGTTAGAAAGAGTCCAATACCTGCATGCTACTTTTTTGAAAGGTATCAGTTGGAGTCGGTGGATAATTTCTTAGATCTTGGAATTCTGCTTGACTCGAAACTAAATTTCATCGCACACATAACAATGACAGCTAATAAAGGCAGAGGTATGATCGGTTTTGTAAAACGATGGGCTAAAGAGTTCAAGGATCCATATGTTACGAAAAGTTTGTATACTTCCCTTGTAAGACCTGTATTGGAGTATGGATCTGTAATATGGGACCCTATATATAGTAAATATTCCGACCAAATTGAATCAGTACAAAAACAGTTTCTGACTTTTTGTCTGCGTGGGTTGAACTTTAACCAATGGAATATGCTGTCTTATTCTGCAAGACTAGCCCTTATCAAGCTGCCAACTCTAAAGAGCCGTAGAACTGTGATGAACATCTCGTTTATTTTTAACATAATTGTTGGCGACGTATGCTCTGGATGCCTAATCAATAACATAACATTTAATGTCCCTCAACGCCCATCACGTCATTTGGTTCCGTTATCAGTTCAATTTTTAAGAGCTAATTATGCTAATAGTGACCCGTTAAGAAGGATGTTTTTTGAGTTCAACAAGTTTTATAAATTTATTGACTATTCTTCTAGTCCGACTGATATTAAAACTAAATTATTAATCTTTTTAAACACATAATTTTTGTAAGTTTTTTTTCACATATATATATGTTTTGTAAAATTTATTTTTATTTAATTAAGAAGTCTGTAAGGATTATATTCCATAGGCAAATAAATAAATAAAAAAAAAAAAAAAACTCTTCTTTGCCTTTGCTTTGCATATCAGTACACAGTTAATTTTCCCCAGTTTATATCCCCGTCTAAAGGACTTGGCATGTATTATTCATCAAGTACCTGCGACACAAGTTAGTGTAGAACGCGCGTTTTCAGCACTTAAAGGACATAATAAACCACACAAAATGCTTGGCAAACACACACATTGTTTCCGTTTGGGGTTTGCCAATAAGCAACACAAATATTGTCCGTACAAACATTAATTTTCATTTTTGTTTTGTTTTCAATGAATGCAGACGCCAATAGTGCTGCGGCAATTTGGTTGCTTTTTGCTTAAAACAGAGAAAAAATTATAAAATAAAGGCAAAACATTTAAAGTAAAAGTGATTTAAACAACGAGCTGTTTTGTGGCAAGCAATACTACTAAAAAAATTTTATTTAAGATTAAAAATTAATTGAATACATTTAGCATTAGACGCCACAAAATGTTTGACAAATATCCAACATGTCTGCCAAATATCAAAAATTTTTAATATTTCTGCAAACATTGCTTCAAATGTTTGTCCAAACAGCAAACACCCCAATTAACAACACAAAATGTTTGTACAAACGTAAAATTTTGACATGTTTGCCAAGCCATTTGTAAGGTTTATTATGCCCTTAAGATTGTTCTCAGCGACTTGCGGTACAATTTGTCTGAACAGAACTTGGCAGCTATATTAATGGTGAAATTGAATTCTGAGTGATTGCAATGAAAGAGTGAACAATTTAATATTGAAATTTTTATGAAGAAAGTAATTTTACAACATGAAAATTAATTTAAATTGTTATTGATAATCTTTCATTCTTGACGTGGCTGGGGCTCGAACCCCGGCCGGCAGGTTACCATGACATGTTTCGATTGCAACCACTCAATCTCCTCAGATGGATTTGCCGTCTTACACTCGCAGCCATCGACGACTGCTGACGTCAATAGTCAATCAAACATCAATCCTTAAACCAAATTGTATTCTAACATTTGGTAGATCGAAATTTGCTTTCCTGAATGATTATCCATTTTAATTGATTTTACATGTTTTTTCCTTACTTCTGTTTTTTCGTACTTTTGTCAAGAATTTTTCTTGAAGTCCAAGTACATTTTTTGTTTTTTTGTTTTTTTATTTTGTCTTTTTCTTTTCTGTTGACCTTTTACAGCACAACTTGAAGGACAAATGTACACATAGAGCTCGTGCCTGATGACAATATTATTTTACCGTTATTTATACTTTACTAATTTAAGAAGTATCAACTACTGTGATAGCACAGTAGAATTGTTATATCATTATTATCATTCGAGGGGCAAGTGTACTGTATCGGTCGTGTTTGTTTGTCGCTCTGTGAAAGTTAAAAGATTTATAGTGTTTTTGTCATCATAAAATTTTTTTTAATTGGTTTAAAGTATCGAGAATTGTACATTCTTAAAACTGTGTAACTGGTGTTTGTTTGTGCAGTCTCGTTCGTCTGTTAAATCCGTCATAAACTTTCTTTTTATTTGCTTTTATTAATGCTTTTTCTGCACAAACATTATTACATACAATTTATAAATAAGTAACATTTAATACTGCTGTGATAATCGCTTATTGCATGTATCAATACGTTCAATTACAACATTAGTGGTTTGTGATTTTGATAACTCTATAGTGGTGCCATCTATTGGAAAGTAGCTTTTTATCATATCCCAGCAAACTTTTGTCCTCTACAAGGTGATCATATCAAAGTTATTATTATGGCCTGTTTAGTAAAAAACTGTAGCATCAAAGATGTTGATGAAAGAATGATTGTCTGTTGGCTGTGTCATGAATGTTGTCACTTTAAATGCAGTGGATTATCTGGGTTAGTTGCAGAAGCCACAACCAAGAATAACGGACTGCACTGGTGTTGTGAAAGCTGTAGAAAAATAGGAGTAGACTTTTATCGCTTTTTTCAAAGTCAAAAATCAAAATTTAGTGAAATTCAAAATGAAGTTGCTTAGTTAAACGAGCGTATATCTGTTTATGGGACATTGTTTAATGATTATAAATCGTTAGATGATTTAAAATCTCCTATTCAACCTTCCCCAAAATGCCGTAAATCTCCAAGAAACAATAATAATAACAACAATAATAAAGCTAAAGATAAACTGAATGTACCTCCTGCTGTTCAATGCGATCCGACATCATCAGGAACAGATGTTTTCAATTCATATCCTGGTGTAAACACTGAAGTAATTAGTAATAACCCGCAAAAAAGTTACGCTGAAGCTGTTTTAAATTCAGTCAATGAAAATGTTCGTGCTAATAATGTTCCATTAATATCAAATACTGATGCTGTTGTATATAACCCGTTAAGAGCTGTTGCCCCAAGGAAAACTATTTTTGTTTCTCGTCTAGCAAGTGATACTTCTGTTGATTCAGTTAAATATTATATCAATAATAAAATTGGAAAGGAATCTGATACCTCAATACAAAAATTCAATTTTCATCAGTTAAGATCCATATCCTCTTTCAAGATCATAGTTTCTGCTGATCTTTATGAAATATTAATCAAACCGAGTTTCTGGCCAGTAAATACTCTGGTACGTGAATATGTATATAGAAATAGATCACAAAATGTTGGTATCCTCCCTCAACGTGAAGCTAATGAGTCAAAAAACTAAATAGAACTACTGATTACATTTCTGTTGTTTATCAAAATGTCCGTGGCCTAAGAACAAAACTTTCAACTTTATATATGGAAAGCTTTAATATCGATCATCATGTCCTAGTATTTACAGAAACATCTTTATGCGGACGACGTGAAAGTTTTTCTCAGCTATCGTCAAATATCTGAGCAACAACTTCTTCAAAACGACTTAAATTCTTTTTACACGTGGTGCAATGTGAATCTTATGCAACTTAATCTAAAGAAATGTAAATACATGCGTTTTGTTAGAAAGAGTCCAATACCTGCATGCTACTTTTTTGAAAGGTATCAGTTGGAGTCGGTGGATAATTTCTTAGATCTTGGAATTCTGCTTGACTCGAAACTAAATTTCATCGCACACATAACAATGACAGCTAATAAAGGCAGAGGTATGATCGGTTTTGTAAAACGATGGGCTAAAGGATCCATATGTTACGAAAAGTTTGTATACTTCCCTTGTAAGACCTGTATTGGAGTATGGATCTGTAATATGGGACCCTATATATAGTAAATATTCCGACCAAATTGAATCAGTACAAAAACAGTTTCTGACTTTTTGTCTGCGTGGGTTGAACTTTAACCAATGGAATATGCTGTCTTATTCTGCAAGACTAGCCCTTATCAAGCTGCCAACTCTAAAGAGCCGTAGAACTGTGATGAACATCTCGTTTATTTTTAACATAATTGTTGGCAACGTATGCTCTGGATGCCTAATCAATAACATAACATTTAATGTCCCTCAACGCCCATCACGTCATTTGGTTCCGTTATCAGTTCAATTTTTAAGAGCTAATTATGCTAATAGTGACCCGTTAAGAAGGATGTTTTTTGAGTTCAACAAGTTTTATAAATTTATTGACTATTCTTCTAGTCCGACTGATATTAAAACTAAATTATTAATCTTTTTAAACACATAATTTTTGTAAGTTTTTTTTCACATATATATATGTTTTGTAAAATTTATTTTTATTTAATTAAGAAGTCTGTAAGGATTATATTCCATAGGCAAATAAATAAATAAAAAAAAAAAAAAAACTCTTCTTTGCCTTTGCTTTGCATATCAGTACACAGTTAATTTTCCCCAGTTTATATCCCCGTCTAAAGGACTTGGCATGTATTATTCATCAAGTACCTGCGACACAAGTTAGTGTAGAACGCGCGTTTTCAGCACTTAAAGGACATAATAAACCACACAAAATGCTTGGCAAACACACACATTGTTTCCGTTTGGGGTTTGCCAATAAGCAACACAAATATTGTCCGTACAAACATTAATTTTCATTTTTGTTTTGTTTTCAATGAATGCAGACGCCAATAGTGCTGCGGCAATTTGGTTGCTTTTTGCTTAAAACAGAGAAAAAATTATAAAATAAAGGCAAAACATTTAAAGTAAAAGTGATTTAAACAACGAGCTGTTTTGTGGCAAGCAATACTACTAAAAAAATTTTATTTAAGATTAAAAATTAATTGAATACATTTAGCATTAGACGCCACAAAATGTTTGACAAATATCCAACATGTCTGCCAAATATCAAAAATTTTTAATATTTCTGCAAACATTGCTTCAAATGTTTGTCCAAACAGCAAACACCCCAATTAACAACACAAAATGTTTGTACAAACGTAAAATTTTGACATGTTTGCCAAGCCATTTGTAAGGTTTATTATGCCCTTAAGATTGTTCTCAGCGACTTGCGGTACAATTTGTCTGAACAGAACTTGGCAGCTATATTAATGGTGAAATTGAATTCTGAGTCATTGCAATGAAAGAGTGAACAATTTAATATTGAAATTTTTATGAAGAAAGTAATTTTACAACATGAAAATTAATTTAAATTGTTATTGATAATCTTTCATTCTTGACGTGGCTGGGGCTCGAACCCCGGCCGGCAGGTTACCATGACATGTTTCGATTGCAACCACTCAATCTCCTCAGATGGATTTGCCGTCTTACACTCGCAGCCATCGACGACTGCTGACGTCAATAGTCAATCAAACATCAATCCTTAAACCAAATTGTATTCTAACATTTGGTAGATCGAAATTTGCTTTCCTGAATGATTATCCATTTTAATTGATTTTACATGTTTTTTCCTTACTTCTGTTTTTTCGTACTTTTGTCAAGAATTTTTCTTGAAGTCCAAGTACATTTTTTGTTTTTTTGTTTTTTTATTTTGTCTTTTTCTTTTCTGTTGACCTTTTACAGCACAACTTGAAGGACAAATGTACACATAGAGCTCGTGCCTTAGCTTTAACAATAATTAGTATTGTGGTTATTTTGTTGAACTATTTATGGTTTTTAATCAAAATTTTTAATATTTTTAATTAGGCTTAAGTTCATGAAATTAAATTTTTCATTAAATTATTTTTATGAAGAAAGAAATTTTACAACATGAAAATTAATTCAAATTGTTATTGATAATCTTTCATTCTTGACGTGGCTGGGTCTCGAACCCCGGCCGGCAGGTTACCATGACATGTTTCGATTGCAACCACGCAATCTCCTCAGATGGATTTGCCGTCTTACACTCGCAGCCATCGACGACTGCTGACGTCACTAGTCAAACATCAATCCTTAAACCAAATTGTATTTTAACATTTGGTAGATCGAATTGATTTTACATGTTTTTTCCTTTACTTCTATTTTTTCGTACTTTCGTCAAGAATTTTTCTTGAAGTCCAAGTACATTTTTTGTTTTTTCACTTTGTCTTTCTCTTTTCTGTTGACCTTTTTCAGCACAACTTGAAGGACAAATGTACACATAGAGCTCGTGCCTTAGCTTTTACAATAATTAGTATTGTGGTTATTTTGTTGAACTATTTATGGTTTTTAATCCAAATTTTTAATATTTTTAATTAGGCTTAAGTTCATGAAATTTAATTTTTATTAAATTATTTTTGTGAAGAAAGGAATTTTACAACATGAAAATTAATTAAAATTGTTATTGATAATCTTTCATTCTTGACGTGGCTCGGGCTCGAACCCTGGCCGGCAGGTTACCATGACATGTTTCGATCGCAACCACTCGATCTCCTCAGATGGATTTGCCGTCTTACACTCGCAGCCATCGACGACTGCTGACGTCACTAGTCAAACATCAATCCTTAAACCAAATTGTATTTTAACATTTGGTAGATCGAAATTTGCTTTTCCTGAATGATTATCCATTTTAATTGATTTTACATGTTTTTTCCTTTACTTCTGTTTTTTCGTACTTTCGTCAAGAATTTTTCTTGAAGTCCAAGTACATTTTTTGTTTTTTCACTTTGTCTTTCTCTTTTCTGTTGACCTTTTTCAGCACAACTTGAAGGACAAATGTACACATAGAGCTCGTGCCTTAGCTGTAACAATAATTAGTATTGTGGTTATTTTGTTGAACTATTTATGGTTTTTAATCCAAATTGTTAATATTTTTAATTAGGCTTAAGTTCATGAAATTTATTTTTTATTAAATTATTTTTGTGAAGAAAGGAATTTTACAACATGAAAATTAATTAAAATTGTTATTGATAATTTTTCATTCTTGACGTGGCTCGGGCTCGAACCCTGGCCGGCAGGTTACCATGACATGTTTCGATCGCAACCACTCGATCTCCTCAGATGGATTTGCCGTCTTACACTCGCAGCCATCGACGACTGCTGACGTCACTAGTCAAACATCAATCCTTAAACCAAATTGTATTTTAACATTTGGTAGATCGACATTTGCTTTCCTGAATGATTATCCATTTTAATTGATTTTACATGTTTTTTCCTTACTTCTGTTTTTTCGTACTTTTGTCAAGAATTTTTCTTGAAGTCCAAGTACATTTCAAGTTGTGCTGAAAATCTCCGGCAGGATGCGACAGAACAGGGGGGTTACCGCGTATTTCGATTCGAAAGAAATCATTTACGGAATCGTACAATTTGTACTGTGTATTACGATTTTCGTAAGCGTTCGAAACGATGACAGAGGTTGTATTTTTTAAAAAATTGGAAATTTGATGAACAGTTTTTGTTCGTAATAGAGAGTGGCTTTTAAGAAAGTGATTTTTTGTTTTCAATAAAGTATGAAAAACGTTCGTTTATTCGAAACAAATATAACGAAAATCGTAATACACAGTACAAATTGTTCGAATCTGTAAATGATTTCTTTCGAATCGAAATACGCGGTAACCCCCCAGGTCACATCAGAAGGCCGAACGAGTCTTGAAAAGCCAAGAGTGATGTAAGGGCCTCCTTAGTCTTTCTAGAAAAGATAGCTAAGAAACACTCCTCACTACACGATGGGCGGGATAGGCACTTGCTGAGGAAGCACCGAAAGAACGTTGCCAGATTCGAACGAGTCCACGGATCTGTCGGTGATATCCTAGGCATTCCCTATCCTGCGGGATACACAGCAAGGGCTGCTGAGGGCTCAAATGTTTTCAGTAAAGATAACGAACCCTCAGCAACCCCTGCTGATGAATCCTCCAATAATGGAACGGGAAGTCAGAAAGGGGGTACAGAATCAACACCTGGTCCTCTAAGCCGTGACAGTACGGTCACGGATAAGGGATCCAAGCCTGATGACGTACTACCCTCTACTAGCTGCGCGATGAGGACTGGTAAAGTCTTGATAATCTCCGACAGTCCCCCCCAAAGGGAGGTCACAAAGGGGATTACTGGGACAAACCACCCAACATCTGCAGGGAAATCGGGTGATCACCGACAGAGCTCTGCTATGTAGCATGATTGCATTATTTTAGTTATGATGAATTCATTACTTTAAGTGACTGACATCCAAATATCGTATGTCACACTAAATGCACTCATGCTTAATTGTGAAAAGTTATTTGAAACCCATTTATTTTCAACGTGGGAAAATATGTAAAATACACACAAACATGTATTATTATTAGGCTAAGCTTAATTCTCATAAGTAGTATATAAGCTAGAATAATTTATAATTTAAGAACAATTTAAAAATAAACACAGTGAAGAGTGCAACTCAATTGCACCTTCTATAGAAAGAAAACAAAAGAAATTGTTTTAATTTACATGGCGATCCTGCCAGGCTTTTGGAGTGCTCAAATATAAAGCACCCAAAGCAAAATTATTAAATTTATCTACCAGTCCTTTGGAGTGCTACATTATAAAGCACCCTAAGTGGGAAAATACTCCATTTTAACCAATTCCTGGCGGACAGCCAAGTCTCCGCCAGATGTCCGAAGAAGGTCCACAGCCATTGACCTTGTAATGGAAGAAAAACAACAATTAACAAGAAGACCCTTCAAGATAAATTTTTGAAGAGTATCCAAGCTCATCTAAGGAATCATTTGCCAATTATGGAAGTAAACAGACAACCAACACCCAGCTGGAAAGACGCCACAAAACTCTGGAGCAGCTGATTAAATTAAAAATAACTAACCTTAAAATTAAATGAAGTGCACCTAGAGTGAACTCAAATGTACTTGGACTTCAAGAAAAATTCTTGACAAAGGTACGAAAAAACAGAAGTAAAGGAAAAAACATGTAAAATCAATTAAAATGGATAATCATTCAGGAAAAGCAAATTTCGATCTACCAAATGTTAAAATACAATTTGGTTTAAGGATTGATGTTTGACTAGTGACGTCAGCAGTCGTCGATGGCTGCGAGTGTAAAGCTAAGATCCCACTATCGGCGCAATGTACCAATTTTTGGCGTATTTCATGTACCGATAGTGTGAACGTTCAAAATGTTTTAATTTGCGACAATCTGTGCCGAAATTGTGCTGACTGTGGACAATCAAAATTAACCTAGATGCGCCGATAATGTGAACACTATTTTGCACAATGTGGAGCAATCAAATTGTTTAATATGTACCGATTTTTATCGGCCACTTGTGTGCCGATCACAGTCGCCAATCAGCGCCGATACAAGGGATGGCAAAACGAAATTTTTAAATTGCACAAACTGGTTACTAAAATTTTACTTTTTTGAGCTTAATTGTACCAAAATTACATTTGTTTTATCTATTATTTATGTATTGAAACGTTAAATAGTACATTTGTACTACTTAATGAAAAAAAAACAACTCGCTTTAACCAAAACATTGCAGTTTTATCGATGTTGCCATCCCTGGTTTGTAAACATTTGTTTACAAAACAACAATTACAAAAAAAAAAAGAACAAGTGCAGTAAGTTTGAATGAAATTTAATATATTTTTTATTATACATATATTAACATATTATTTAAAATTGTTAGGAAACATAATTTAATATTCGGACGGAGAATTTTGCGAATTTCTAAAGTAAAATTATGTCTGCCAACAAGTAAATAAACAAAAACATTTGATTTAATTTGCCCAAATAGCACGATAGTGTGACCGCATTGTACCGATTATTGTCGCAATTGAGTTTTGGCCGATATGAACCGAAAAAAATTGTCACAATGTGCGACGATAATGGGACCACCTAAGAAAAAATTGTGCAATGTTTTTAAATGTGTGCCGATATAGCACGATAAAAATCGTCACAGATTGTGCTATTTGAGCCGATAGTGGGATCTTAGCTTAAGACGGCAAATCCATCTGAGGAGATCGAGTGGTTGCGATCGAAACATGTCATGGTAACCTGCCGGCCGGGGTTCGAGCCCCAGCCACGTCAAGAATGAAAGATTATCAATAACAATATCAATAACAATTTGAATTAATTTTCATGTTGTAAAATTCCTTTCTTCATAAAAATAATTTAATGAAAAATTAAATTTCATGAACTTAAGCCTAATTAAAAATTTGGATTAAAAACCATAAATAGTTCAACAAAATAACCACAATACTAATTATTTAATTAAAATTTTATTTAACTTTTTTAACATCTGCTTTCAAAAGGAACAAAAGTCAAATTTTAACTTTTATTTCTGACTTAAAAAATAAAAGTCAAATTTTAACTTTAATTTTTGACTTAAAAAATAAAAGTTAAATTTTAACTTATATTTTTTACTTAAAAAATAAAACTCATATTTTAACTTTTATTTTTGACTAAAAAAATAAAAGTCAAATTTTAACTTATATTTTTTACTTAAAAAATAAAACTCAAATTTTAACTTTTATTTTTGACTTAAAAAATATGTCAAATTTTAACTTTTATTTTTGACCAAAAAAATATTGGTCAAAAAAAATTATTATAAAGTGACTTTTTGATAAAAGTCAAAAAAATTAAAGTCTTTTAAGTTTATTATTCCTTAGCATAACAGCATCAATATGCTGTATTCAAATACATACCTGATAGACAAATTATATCCACCTGACTTTTTGATTTTAAATTTTAAAATAACTGTTATTTTCGGTCCCTGATTACCGTATAAACTGGCCTTAAGTGGGCGGGGCAGTTTTTTGGTTCCAGGGACCCCCACGGGCCTCAGCCCCCTTAAATTTTAATTTTGTTTTTTTTTTTTTTTTTATTCTGAATCGGGCGGCATATTTTATTTATTTTTTTCGTTGCCCCGTAAACTTCACTTCAGCCAAATCACATATTTCTATGAAAACTAAAAACGTCCATAACTCGTAAACTAAGCGTTTGCGGCAATATTTTTATTTAATTTTTTCTTCTTATTTTTCAATTTTCTATCACCCTAGGTGCTTTCTTTTTTATTTGGAGCTGCGTCGGTAAACTAGATTTGTTCAAGTTTTTTTATTTAATACCTTTTAAACTTTTTAAAAATAAGTGACTTTTCACTTTCATAAAATTAAGTTTTAAAAATAGAATTAGAAAGAATGATCATCGCCAATGATAAAACTATTTTCATTTAAACTAAAGACCTGCACGAGTGTATCAGTAAAGGCCAGTTTACACGGTAATACAATGTATTACGACAAAAAATGATGTAGAGTGAGAAAAATCTTATCATGTAAAAGCAAAATGTATTGAGTAAGAGAGAACACGAATACAAAATCTGAGTCGGTAAATGGTTTTTTTCTAAACCATTTTAGAAACTTATGTATTCTCATCACACCAGTACCTCGTTTCTGTATTTCTCGCTTCGTAAAATTTTCCGCATGAAACGTGTGAATTGCAACAAAAATAGTGTGAAATGAAACAAAAAGTGGTTTTTCTCACGCAAGTGTTTCTGTATCTTTTCTTGGCGACAATTATCTGTCATTTTAATAATTTTCCAGCAATTATTGGAAGGATGCGAGAAAAAGTGTTTCTATAACAATGTTTTGCGAAAAGTTTCTTTCAAGAACTGTCAAAATAAGTCGCATTTGAAATCGGTGGCGAGAAAAACAAAATGTAGATATATTGAATTTAAAATATGTTTATATACTATTTTTTTTAAATAAATAAAAAAATAGAAGGAATATAAATGATGAATGCATAATTTATATGATGAAAATAAACAAAAAAACCATTGTTATATTTTGTTATTTTAAATTTTTTTTAGCCTTTTCTTGTTTTGGTTTTAATCAGCGCTGCCAGATAAATTTGTGTCAAAATCGTCAATTTTCTGAGAAAAAAATATAAAAGATCCTCCTTTTTTCTTTTAAAAATCGTGTAATTTAAAATAAATTTTAAACAAATTTGTTTCGACTTTTATTAAAACAAAATCAAACAAAGTTAAAGTTCATGGGTATTTAATAATTTCTTTAAATTTATATTTCTTTTGTTAAACTGAATGATAATTTTTTATAAAACTATTTTTTTTCTTAAATCCGATAACAATTAAAAATTGTTTTTCCCTGAAGAAGTCACACAAAGGCATGAGAAAATATCATATTAAACAAAAAACAAAAAAAAAAAAAAATGGCCCATAACTATAGTCATAAACAAAGCATACTTTAAGAGTTCTAAAGTAAACTTTTATTAAAGATATGCTTTTGATCTACTATAGACAAGCAAAAGCATACTTTACACGTTAAACCCGATGTTAATTTTAAAACCAGCTGAAGTTGTGTTTAACTCATTTAACAACAGCATCAGCTGTTTTTCGCCAAATAAAAAAGTACTTGCAAAAAGTTAAAAATGTTTATGTTATAATATGTTGGCTGATATTTTGCTTTACACGTTAGGCCAAAATTGCCTAGCGTTTTACACAAAGTTTTGTAATTTTGTTGTTGCTTTCTACATAAAATCATATTGCGTGTTTCAACCGTACAAGATATGCAGTGTTTTATTTATATTTTAATTTTCAATGTCGGCTGCTTAAAGTTGCCACTTGCTTATATTTTGTTGTATGTTGAATGAAAAATTTGCTACATTTGAGGTGGCACCCAGTTAAAGTCGGTTCAATTTAAAACATACTTTAGTTTCGACTATAGTAGCAAAATATTTAAAAGAATGTTTTTATTTTAAAGTTGTTTTTAAATAGAACCGACTTTAGCGTTTGACTATGATTATGGGCCAATATTTTTACAAAAGCAAAAAGAAGCCAAGCTTAATAAAATAAACATACATCCTTATTTAAAATAGATAAATATAGATAAATAGATAAATTTTTTAATTAAATCAGCTTTGTGAAAAACCTAGAATTCATAGTGACAACGTTGTTTTATATTTATATCGTATGTAGTCCGAAATAGTATATTATTGAAATTTAACTATATCGGTTTACAAATGGCTGAGATATAAATCTGTAATTTACCTATTCCTATAAATTTTTTTTCTTTTTTTTTTTACCTGAAATAGACTTAGTAGAACAGCTGGTAGTTTTAGTTAAAAAAATCGGTTCATAAATGAACGGGTTACAGACAAACAACTTTTTTTCTTGAAGAAATAATGGTTTTGGCCCAAAAATGTCCATAAAAGATAAGAATATCAAAAGGGTGTTTCCACAGAAATTGACCCCTTATAGCTCAAAAATTAAATTTTTATTTTGAATTAATTTTTCCGCTATTATACAAAATAAATGTATCGTGTCATATTCCTAAAGATTAACTTTAATTTTATTTATACTAACAAAAATATATTTTTTTTGTTTTCCTTTATTTTTGGCCACTTACTTTTTTTTTTTTTGTCACCGATAATAAATGAATTCACGCGCAAAAAACTTGTAATTTTTATAATGTATTATTTTAACAAATCATTTCAAAGAATTAAATCAGATATTTAACTTGACATATCCTGTGAAAAATTTTACATAACATGATGTTTGTTTCAGACATTTAAAAACAGCACATTTATAAAGTAACGGCCGTTACTTTGGATACACCCAAATATCAATCATATTTTGTTAATGTATATAAGAAGTATTAAATGTTCAAAATAAGCCAATTCGGTCCATTTCTTTCCCTCGAAATTTTGCTTTTGCCGATACATTTTTCAGGGAAGAGGCAAACAACTTCGAGGACAATTTTCATAAAAGGGATAAATAAAAAACTTTAAGCTGTCTTGTTTTTAAAGATATTTTTTTACTTATAAACAAACATATTAAAATATTTAAAACTATCTTATTTCGAAGACTAAGGGGCAACGCCAACAATTTCATTGAAAGCAAAAAAAAAATCAAAAGTATTTTATAAATTTGTTGTTACTTTCTATTTTTTCAATTTTCAACGCCACAAAATATGAAGTGTTTGAAATTTAAAAATTCAATATGAATTTCTATAGAAAGTAACAACAAAATTATAAAATATTTTTGATTTTGTTTTGGCTTGCGTCACTTTTTTAGAAAAATCATTAAATCGTCACTTTGCTAATTTCGGAACAAAAAGTTGTCAAAATGACAATAACTCGTCAAATCTGGCAGCCCCGTTTTTATTATATTTATTTCTTTTGTTGAAGCTTCGCTTTTATTTGACACTTAATTACTGGAAATATTCCAGTATAAACAGAATTTGTTGTGTCTGTTTTCGAATTCAAATACAGAAACACTTTTATCTCATAAATCGAGAAACGATGGAATTTTTTGTTTCACACTTCATGTAAGAAATTTTACAATGCGAGAAATACAGAAACGAGCTACAGAGGTATTTTAACAGAGTATATCGAAGGTGGTAGCATTTTTATACAATAACAAAAACAACTAAAATCAAATCAGAAAATTTTCATGTTGTTTTTGTAAAAATTTAAAACTGCAACCATCTGCTTTTTTGTTATTATTTTTGATTTTACTTGTACCATCCGTGTAAACATGAATTATACTTACAAAAGATTTTTCTTTTTTTCTTTTAAACACGGAGAGAATTTCATAATATTTGGATTCTACAAAGTCATAATACATTGTATTACCGTGTAAACTGGCCTTAAGTATTGCCGAAACAGATACACCAGATATTTATCTGTTACTACTGATATAATCAGGACCATTGGGCCGGGTCATCGGCTCCTGAGGTCACACTCGAGATAGGGAACGGAGTAGTGGGTGGATCAAAACCCATTGTTCGGCAGGATCCGACAGAACAGGGGGGTTACCGCGTATTTCGATTCGAAAGAAATCATTTACGGAATCGTACAATTTGTACTGTGTATTACGATTTTCGTAAGCGTTCGAAACGATGACAGAGGTTGTATTTTTTAAAAAATGGGAAATTTGATGAACAGTTTTTGTTCGTAATAGAGAGTGGCTTTTAAGAAAGTGATTTTTTGTTTTCAATAAAGTATGAAAAACGTCCGTTTATTCGAAACAAATATTACGAAAATCGTAATACACAGTACAAATTGTTCGAATCTGTAAATGATTTCTTTCGAATCGAAATACGCGGTAACCCCCCAGGTCACATCAGAAGGCCGAACGAGTCTTGAAAAGCCAAGAGTGATGTAAGGGCCTCCTTAGTCTTTCTAGAAAAGATAGCTAAGAAACACTCCTCACTACACGATGGGCGGGATAGGCACTTGCTGAGGAAGCACCGAAAGAACGTTGCCAGATTCGAACGAATCCACGGATCTGTCGGTGATATCCTAGGCATTCCCTTTCCTGCGGGATACACAGCAAGGGCTGCTGAGGGCTCAAATGTTGTCAGTAAAGATAACGAACCCTCAGCAACCCCTGCTGATGAATCCTCCAATAATGGAACGGGAAGTCAGAAAGGGGGTACAGAATCAACACCTGGTCCTCTAAGCCGTGACAGTACGGTCACGGATAAGGGATCCAAGCCTGATGACGTACTACCCTCTACTAGCTGCGCGATGAGGACTGGTAAAGTCTTGATAATCTCCGACAGTCCCCCCCAAAGGGAGGTCACAAAGGGGATTACTGGGACAAACCACCCAACATCTGCAGGGAAATCGGGTGATCACCGACAGAGCTCTGCTATGTAGCATGATTGCATTATTTTAGTTATGATGAATTCATTACTTTAAGTGACTGACATCCAAATATCGTATGTCACACTAAATGCACTCATGCTTAATTGTGAAAAGTTATTTGAAACCCATTTATTTTCAACGTGGGAAAATATGTAAAATACACACAAACATGTATTATTATTAGGCTAAGCTTAATTCTCATAAGTAGTATATAAGCTAGAATAATTTATAATTTAAGAACAATTTAAAAATAAACACAGTGAAGAGTGCAACTCAATTGCACCTTCTATAGAAAGAAAACAAAAGAAATTGTTTTAATTTACATGGCGATCCTGCCAGGCTTTTGGAGTGCTCAAATATAAAGCACCCAAAGCAAAATTATTAAATTTATCTACCAGTCCTTTGGAGTGCTACATTATAAAGCACCCTAAGTGGGAAAATACTCCATTTTAACCAATTCCTGGCGGACAGCCAAGTCTCCGCCAGATGTCCGAAGAAGGTCCACAGCCATTGACCTTGTAATGGAAGAAAAACAACAATTAACAAGAAGACCCTTCAAGATAAATTTTTGAAGAGTATCCAAGCTCATCTAAGGAATCATTTGCCAATTATGGAAGTAAACAGACAACCAACACCCAGCTGGAAAGACGCCACAAAACTCTGGAGCAGCTGATTAAATTAAAAATAACTAACCTTAAAATTAAATGAAGTGCACCTAGAGTGAACTCAAATGTACTTGGACTTCAAGAAAAATTCTTGACAAAGGTACGAAAAAACAGAAGTAAAGGAAAAAACATGTAAAATCAATTAAAATGGATAATCATTCAGGAAAAGCAAATTTCGATCTACCAAATGTTAAAATACAATTTGGTTTAAGGATTGATGTTTGACTAGTGACGTCAGCAGTCGTCGATGGCTGCGAGTGTAAAGCTAAGATCCCACTATCGGCGCAATGTACCAATTTTTGGCGTATTTCATGTACCGATAGTGTGAACGTTCAAAATGTTTTAATTTGCGACAATCTGTGCCGAAATTGTGCTGACTGTGGACAATCAAAATTAACCTAGATGCGCCGATAATGTGAACACTATTTTGCACAATGTGGAGCAATCAAATTGTTTAATATGTACCGATTTTTATCGGCCACTTGTGTGCCGATCACAGTCGCCAATCAGCGCCGATACAAGGGATGGCAAAACGAAATTTTTAAATTGCACAAACTGGTTACTAAAATTTTACTTTTTTGAGCTTAATTGTACCAAAATTACATTTGTTTTATCTATTATTTATGTATTGAAACGTTAAATAGTACATTTGTACTACTTAATGAAAAAAAAACAACTCGCTTTAACCAAAACATTGCAGTTTTATCGATGTTGCCATCCCTGGTTTGTAAACATTTGTTTACAAAACAACAATTACAAAAAAAAAAAGAACAAGTGCAGTAAGTTTGAATGAAATTTAATATATTTTTTATTATACATATATTAACATATTATTTAAAATTGTTAGGAAACATAATTTAATATTCGGACGGAGAATTTTGCGAATTTCTAAAGTAAAATTATGTCTGCCAACAAGTAAATAAACAAAAACATTTGATTTAATTTGCCCAAATAGCACGATAGTGTGACCGCATTGTACCGATTATTGTCGCAATTGAGTTTTGGCCGATATGAACCGAAAAAAATTGTCACAATGTGCGACGATAATGGGACCACCTAAGAAAAAATTGTGCAATGTTTTTAAATGTGTGCCGATATAGCACGATAAAAATCGTCACAGATTGTGCTATTTGAGCCGATAGTGGGATCTTAGCTTAAGACGGCAAATCCATCTGAGGAGATCGAGTGGTTGCGATCGAAACATGTCATGGTAACCTGCCGGCCGGGGTTCGAGCCCCAGCCACGTCAAGAATGAAAGATTATCAATAACAATATCAATAACAATTTGAATTAATTTTCATGTTGTAAAATTCCTTTCTTCATAAAAATAATTTAATGAAAAATTAAATTTCATGAACTTAAGCCTAATTAAAAATTTGGATTAAAAACCATAAATAGTTCAACAAAATAACCACAATACTAATTATTTAATTAAAATTTTATTTAACTTTTTTAACATCTGCTTTCAAAAGGAACAAAAGTCAAATTTTAACTTTTATTTCTGACTTAAAAAATAAAAGTCAAATTTTAACTTTAATTTTTGACTTAAAAAATAAATGTTAAATTTTAACTTATATTTTTTACTTAAAAAATAAAACTCATATTTTAACTTTTATTTTTGACTAAAAAAATAAAAGTCAAATTTTAACTTATATTTTTTACTTAAAAAATAAAACTCAAATTTTAACTTTTATTTTTGACTTAAAAAATATGTCAAATTTTAACTTTTATTTTTGACCAAAAAAATATTGGTCAAAAAAAATTATTATAAAGTGACTTTTTGATAAAAGTCAAAAAAATTAAAGTCTTTTAAGTTTATTATTCCTTAGCATAACAGCATCAATATGCTGTATTCAAATACATACCTGATAGACAAATTATATCCACCTGACTTTTTGATTTTAAATTTTAAAATAACTGTTATTTTCGGTCCCTGATTACCGTATAAACTGGCCTTAAGTGGGCGGGGCAGTTTTTTGGTTCCAGGGACCCCCACGGGCCTCAGCCCCCTTAAATTTTAATTTTGTTTTTTTTTTTTTTTTTATTCTGAATCGGGCGGCATATTTTATTTATTTTTTTCGTTGCCCCGTAAACTGCACTTCAGCCAAATCACATATTTCTATGAAAACTAAAAACGTCCATAACTCGTAAACTAAGCGTTTGCGGCAATATTTTTATTTAATTTTTTCTTCTTATTTTTCAATTTTCTATCATCCTAGGTGCTTTCTTTTTTATTTGGAGCTGCGTCGGTAAACTAGATTTGTTCAAGTTTTTTTATTTAATACCTTTTAAACTTTTTAAAAATAAGTGACTTTTCACCAAGGTTGGATACCGAAACGAATTTCGGTATCGGTATTAAACTTTTTTTTATTTCGGTATCGGTATTGGTATCGGTTTCTTAATTATAACGGTATCGGTATACCGGTATAAAAACTTTTATATCGGTATTACAGTTAAATGAACAAACCTACGAAAAAAGTTAAATAAAAGAATTATAAATTATATATTATGAATACATATATACATATGTTTATGCATTCTATTTTATTTCTTCACTTCGACTAAAAATATTAGGCACAATTTTCTACATGCATTTTTCTTTGGCCGAGGCATTTTTTTCGTTGTCACTAGATGTTTTTATTTATTTTAGTTCTTTTAAAATTAGGTTTACTTTGATAATTTATGTAATGCGCGTCACTTTTGATTTTAAGAATAAGTTGTGTACATAGTAAGTAAGATAGTGCAATTATTACAATAACATAACAATACAAACTTTAATAAGTAAAAAAGCTGGCTTACACATGAACTTTTGATTTTCAAATTGTCAAATACCTCACCTAAAAAATTTCCTATACAATGTTGTTGTAGAACTTATGTTACATCCAAGGCGAATTCATGTAAACGGTGGTGTCGATACTACAACAATTAACAACACCAAAAACACAACAATGTATTTTGTTGCTGCTTTCGTTGGCCGATAAGTAAAAAACACAAGTAACTTTTGACATTCCTCTCTCTAATTTAAAAAAAAAAGTAGCACAGCTGTGTTTTCAACGCCACCTGAAAGTCAATTCGCCTTGGTTACATCTGACGGTAACCAAACAATACCAGTGTTGCAACAGTAGGGCGTCAAGTTAACAAACATATTTTTTATTAGCACAAGTATTGAAGCTTTTAATTTGTTTTCTATTTAAAAAAACATATTATTTTTAAATACCGAAACGATTATACCGGTAGAATACCGGTATTAAGGGTATTTTATGCAAAAAACTAATTTCGGTATCGGTATCAATACCGGTATTCAATTTAAACGGTATTTAAACGGTATTGGTATCGGTATCGGTATCGGTAGCCAACCTTGCTTTTCACTTTCATAAAATTAAGTTTTAAAAATAGAATTAGAAAGAATGATCATCGCCAATGATAAAACTATTTTCATTTAAACTAAAGACCTGCACGAGTGTATCAGTAAAGGCCAGTTTACACGGTAATACAATGTATTACGACAAAAAATGATGTAGAATGAGAAAAATCTTATCATGTAAAAGCAAAATGTATTGAGTAAGAGAGAATACGAATACAAAATCTGAGTCGGTAAATGGTTTTTTTCTAAACCATTTTAGAAACTTATGTATTCTCATCACACCACAGTAGTGGGATTCTGTAACTTTTAACAATAACAACAGTTGTTACAATTGTCAACCTGTTTTGTTGTTTGCACTAACGATTATGTGATTCTGTAAATTGTTGTTTACAACATAGATAAAAATTAACGTCAAGTGGCATCACTATCAAAAAAATGGCAAAATAACGAAAAACACAAAGAGGAATAAAAAAAAAACAAATAAAATTATTAAAACTAAACATAATTTTTTTTATTTTTTTGTTTTTTTAAGAAGATAAGCCAAACATTTTACTATCATCATATATATTATTTCTAAAGCACTTTTTTTTGTCGGTTGCAAATATCTCCCATACCACTGCATCAAATTTAATGAATGATATCTCATTTTAAAGCTTATTTCTAACACTAATGACGAAAAATAATTAGAAATTGAAAAATTAATATTTTCATTGATAAAAATTACATTTTAAAATGTATTGAAGTGGCTAAAATTTCTATTAATTATTTTCATTTTATGTTACAAAAATGACAACTAACGGTGCGAAATATTCGCACGGGTCATCTAGTATATATTATTTCTAAAGCACTTTTTTTGTCGGTTGCAAATATCTCCCATACCACCGCATCAAATTTAATGAATGATATCTCATTTTAAAGCTTATTTCTAACACTAATGACGAAAAATAATTAGAAATTGAAAAATTAATATTTTCATTGATAAAGGATTCGTACGGGCAAAAAGTTAACGATGATCATGTCATTACCTCTAACATTGTATTCAAAGAAATATTATAAAAGCATTTAAACATATGTATGTATGTAAATATGTATGATATATATTATGATTTCTAATATTTTTATACTTTTAATAAAATGTATTGAAGTTACTAAAATTTCTATTAATTATTTTCATTTTATGTTACAAAAATTACAACTAACGGTGCGAAATATTCGCACGGGATATCTAGTGAAATTAAATGCAAATTATTTAATTGCCGTTTTCAAGTTATATTATTTCGTTTAACTAAATATTTTTTATTTTTTCGACATTTAACAATAAATAAACAACACTAAAAAAGTTGTCGTTTACTTAACACAAAGAGCTGACTTAACTATAACAAGTGCTGTTTAAAATGTTACAGAATAGCAAAATCGTTAATTTGCTTGTTAATTTTTTTAACAATGACAACTATTGTTAAAATTAATTACAGAATCGCACTACAGAGGTATTTTAACAGAGTATATCGAAGGTGGTAGCATTTTTATACAATAACAAAAACAACTAAAATCAAATCAGAAAATTTTCATGTTGTTTTTGTAAAAATTTAAAACTGCAACCATCTGCTTTTTTGTTATTATTTTTGATTTTACTTGTACCATCCGTGTAAACATGAATTATACTTACAAAAGATTTTTCTTTTTTTCTTTTAAACACGGAGAGAATTTCATAATATTTGGATTCTACAAAGTCATAATACATTGTATTACCGTGTAAACTGGCCTTAAGTATTGCCGAAACAGATACACCAGATATTTATCTGTTACTACTGATATAATCAGGACCATTGGGCCGGGTCATCGGCTCCTGAGGTCACACTCGAGATAGGGAACGGAGTAGTGGGTGGATCAAAACCCATTGTTCGGCAGGATCCGACAGAACAGGGGGGTTACCGCGTATTTCGATTCGAAAGAAATCATTTACGGAATCGTACAATTTGTACTGTGTATTACGATTTTCGTAAGCGTTCGAAACGATGACAGAGGTTGTATTTTTTAAAAAATGGGAAATTTGATGAACAGTTTTTGTTCGTAATAGAGAGTGGCTTTTAAGAAAGTGATTTTTTGTTTTCAATAAAGTATGAAAAACGTCCGTTTATTCGAAATAAATATTACGAAAATCGTAATACACAGTACAAATTGTTCGAATCTGTAAATGATTTCTTTCGAATCGAAATACGCGGTAACCCCCCAGGTCACATCAGAAGGCCGAACGAGTCTTGAAAAGCCAAGAGTGATGTAAGGGCCTCCTTAGTCTTTCTAGAAAAGATAGCTAAGAAACACTCCTCACTACACGATGGGCGGGATAGGCACTTGCTGAGGAAGCACCGAAAGAACGTTGCCAGATTCGAACGAATCCACGGATCTGTCGGTGATATCCTAGGCATTCCCTTTCCTGCGGGATACACAGCAAGGGCTGCTGAGGGCTCAAATGTTGTCAGTAAAGATAACGAACCCTCAGCAACCCCTGCTGATGAATCCTCCAATAATGGAACGGGAAGTCAGAAAGGGGGTACAGAATCAAAACCTGGTCCTCTAAGCCGTGACAGTACGGTCACGGATAAGGGATCCAAGCCTGATGACGTACTACCCTCTACTAGCTGCGCGATGAGGACTGCTAAAGTCTTGATAATCTCCGACAGTCCCCCCCAAAGGGAGGTTACAAAGGGGATTACTGGGACAAACCACCCAACATCTGCAGGGAAATCGGGTGATCACCGACAGAGCTCTGCTATGTAGCATGATTGCATTATTTTAGTTATGATGAATTCATTACTTTAAGTGACTGACATCCAAATATCGTATGTCACACTAAATGCACTCATGCTTAATTGTGAAAAGTTATTTGAAACCCATTTATTTTCAACGTGGGAAAATATGTAAAATACACACAAACATGTATTATTATTAGGCTAAGCTTAATTCTCATAAGTAGTATATAAGCTAGAATAATTTAAATTTTAAGAACAATTTAAAAATAAACACAGTGAAGAGTGCAACTCAATTGCACCTTCTATAGAAAGAAAACAAAAGAAATTGTTTTAATTTACATGGCGATCCTGCCAGGCTTTTGGAGTGCTCAAATATAAAGCACCCAAAGCAAAATTATTAAATTTATCTACCAGTCCTTTGGAGTGCTACATTATAAAGCACCCTAAGTGGGAAAATACTCCATTTTAACCAATTCCTGGCGGACAGCCAAGTCTCCGCCAGATGTCCGAAGAAGGTCCACAGCCATTGACCTTGTAATGGAAGAAAAACAACAATTATCAAGAAGACCCTTCAAGATAAATTTTTGAAGAGTATCCAAGCTCATCTAAGGAATCATTTGCCAATTATGGAAGTAAACAGACAACCAACACCCAGCTGGAAAGACGCCACAAAACTCTGGAGCAGCTGATTAAATTAAAAATAACTAACCTTAAAATTAAATGAAGTGCACCTAGAGTGAACTCATAGGTAGGCGTTAACCGCCGTTGACAAAATTTTTTTTTTTTCTTTTACCAATTAAAAAAAAATATATAAATAATGACAACTTAGAAATAAATAAAAATATAACAATATAATCTTAAATATATTTATAATTGTAAATTCTTCATCATCAAATGCTGGAAACTGATATGAATGATAGGTTCTACAGAAGAAGATTTAGCTACAGCACCTAGAATAGAAGAGGAAACAATACGCTCAATAAGGTAGAAAATAAAAACAAAAAAATTAATTTAGATATAGATATAAATATAGATATAGAAAATATTACAATGGGAAAACCTAACTCTAAGATAGAAAAACCAAACGCAAATGTAGTGAATAACGTAGAAATTATAGATCATACCGAACAAATTTATTCGTTGTGGACACTTTTCCTTATAGCTATAATTATTAGTAAAGTAGACTTACTTTTAAAATTTTACCTACTTCATAAGAAATCCCTTAAGAGAAAATATGTAAGTCGAGCAAATGACTTAGATAAAGTATAGGAAAGAAAAAAAATCAAAGAAAATATAAATAATAATAATAAAAAATAATAAATAGAGTACTTAAATGGAATGGAACCAAATTTTAAACAAAGCCAGATTAATTAAGGAAGAATTCGAACGTACATACAAATGCCTAAATGTTGATAGACCTATCACAGAAGAAACAATAAGACTTAATTTTAAGAACCTTTTAAAAATCTCGAGAAAATACGAGTTTTATTTAACGTTTATTATAACAGCTTACATTATCACATCAAGCTGCAGCAGATGCATTTTTTTTAGATTTAAAAAATAAAATTACAAAAATTACAAAAATAGCAAAAAAGGCTATAACAATAGAATTACCTAATTCAATACACGAAAGTGAACCTTACAACTTCACTATACCATCGACAACAGACACAATGACCCAAACAATCGTTGAATTTCTCAATACAGCTTCCAAGCTAATTGCAGACTTCGATGGGAAGCCTGAAAATCTGACATCCTTTATCGATTCATTAAATTAAGTTGATACAATAAAGGGTCAACATGAGTTAGCTGCAGTATCCTTAATAAAAAACAAATTAAAAGGAACGGCTAGAAATTTAATAACTAATGAATCAAACATATCAGATATAATAACCAAACTCAAAGTTAGCGTGAAAGGCGAATCTGTTGAAGTCCTTTCTGCAAAAATAATGAGTACAAAACAATTCAATAAAACACCAAACGCTTATTGTAACGAAATAGAAAACCTAGCGAAATCCTTAGAAAATGCATATATCTCAGATGGTTTGCCATGCCAATTAGCAACCAAATACTCGACGCAAGTTGCTGTAAAAGCACTTACTTAAGACTGCACCCTTGATAAAGTAAAACTTATCATGGAGGCAGGACAATTTAACAGTTTGAATGAAGCTGTTGGTAAATTTATAAATAGTTGCACAGAGGCAACTGGGCAACAAAATGCCATATTATATTTTGGACAGAAACCAAACAACAATTTCCGAAGAAATTATGTAAAATTTAATAAAAGAAAAAATTATCCACGATATAATAACGACAATAATAACACCAACAATAGTAATAATAATACTAATAGGACTAACTTCAACAACAGAAGCCAACAAAGGTACAATAACAATCGTAGAACTAGAAACTACGTCAGAGCAACAGACTCAAATGAAAATGATTCGGAAAACTCGAATCATCCCCTAAGAGAAACTCAGTAAATAATAATGTATATAATCTGAACCTCAGTTTTTGTTTCTTCATTAATATTCAAATAGATAAAACTAACACCACACTAATAAAAAAAAACACATTTCAAACTAAACCAAATAAATACTAACAAAACAACCACATTGACTGGAATAGGACAAGGTAAAATTAAATCAATAGCTAATACATTTTTCGATTTAAAATTTAAGAATTTCTTGATACCCCATAACTTCCAAGTAGTACAAAATGATTTTCCAATACCCTGTGACGGAATCATTGGAATGGATTTCATTAAAAAATACAATTGTATATTAGATTTCAATGAAAAGAATGATTACCTTATCCTACGCCCCTTTAATATACCACAATCAATAGAAATACCGATTACGAATAACTGCGATGATATTATTTTACCACCAAGATCCGAAGTAATACGGCAAGTTAATTTTATTAACTGCGATAATGAAATACTAATTCCAAATCAAGAGCTTGAACCAGGTGTTTTCATTAGTTGCGTTCGAGAACACAAAAGTTTTTACTATTTTTTCAGTTTACTCATTTACTGCATTTTACTGTAAAAGTACTCAAACGCACCTATTGCAAACACATTGGTAAAATCTAATAAAGCATTTATTCGTATTCTAAATACAAATAACCTATAACAACAGTTAATAAAAGTAAAATAAGAACCGAAAACCTTTTCGAATATGATTTAATAGAAAGAAATCCAACTAAAAATCTAGACAGAAAATCAGAAATATTAAAAATTCTGCAGGAAAATTTTCCCGAACAATTTAAAAATACATTAACTGAGCTTTTTGCCTTATACAACGATTTTTGCGGTTTAGAATCAGAAACAATCACAACTAACAATTTTTATGAACAAAAATTGAGAGTAAAGGATTTACAACCGGTGTACATCAAGAACTACCGTATACCACATGCACACAAAGAGGAAATAGATAGGCAGGTTAAAAACCTAATAGACGATAAAATAGTTGAACCATCAAATTCTGAGTACAACAGCCCAATTCTGTTGGTACCAAAAAAGTCACTTCCAAATTCAGGGACAAAAAGATGGAGACTAGTAGTAGATTATAGACAGCTTAATAAGAAATTAATGGCAGACAAATTTCCATTACCGAGAATAGATGACATTCTAGACCAACTCGGCAGAGCAAGTATTTCTCATGTCTGGATCTGATGTCTGGATTTCACCAAATAGGATTGGAGATAAAGACTAGAGATCTGACTTCATTTTCAACAACAAATGGATCTTATAGGTTTACTAGATTGCCCTATAGTTCAAAAATAGCCCCTAATTCTTTTCAAAGAATGATGACAATCGCTTTCAGTGGTTTGCGACCAGACCAGGCATTCCTTTATATGGATGACTTGGTTGTGTTAGGTTGCTCAGAAAAGCACATGCTTTCTAATTTAAAAAATGTTTTCGAATTATGCAGGAAGCACAATCTAAAATTACACCCCGAAAAATGCTCATTCTTTATGAAGAAAGGTACCTTCCTTGGACATAAGTGTACTAACAAAGTAATACTCCGAGATGACAGTAAATATTCAATAATTGAAAATTATCCAGCACCAAAAGATGCTGATAGTGCTAATAGATTTGTAGCTTTTTGTAATTATTCCAAACTTCTCAGAACACTCGAGGCATATAACAAGGTTGTCCAAGAAAGGTGTACTCTTCGAATGGAGTAATGATTGTGATATCGCGTTTAAACATTTAAAGAAAGCATAAATTAATGAACAAGAACTAACTTCCATACATTGGGCCACAACGCATTTCAAACCATACATTTATGGGAAAAAGTTTTTGGTTCGCAGTGATCACAGACCACTTTCTTATTTTTTTCAATGAAAAATGCAAGCTCAAAATTAACGAGGATGAGACTCGACTTGGAGGAGTATGATTTTACAGTGGAATATCTTAGGCCGTATAACTATAAATGATTTCAAAGACATGAATCAAAAAGTTTCTTCAGTATTAAGAGTCACGACTCGATCGATGGCCAATAAAGGAGAAAAAATCAGTAGTTCTAATAAACAGCATAAAAATAATTCTAATAAAGATAAGCGCAGTATATATGTACCTTTAAAAACTCTGACATGAGAAAATACTATAAACTAAAGATTTCCCCCGGGAGATATTATATCAAACGAGGAAAATCTATCAGCCCAATTATGAAAAACAATTCCCTGGGAATTATTTCCCTTTTTCCTATTCCCTTATTCTAAATAAAATCTCCCAGGGAATTTTTTTCTCTTCTCCCTTTCCTCTTATTCTAAGCAAACTTAAAAAAAGGGAAACTGTTCCCTGGGAAAAAAGTAGGTATTCTTAATATGAAAAAAGGGGAAAAACTGCTAACCGTTTTTTCAAGTTTTTTCCTCACATATTTTAAAGGGAGCTAAGTAAAAACATGTAAGTTTTATATTAAACAAATATAAAACAATGATTTTAAAGATATTTTTTTAGGCCAAAAAGTACAAATAAGACTCAACTCCAGCAATTACTCTCCCTAATGGAGCAAAAACCAGAAATAGCTCGTGGGTTTTTTAAGGGAGATAAGCAGGATCTTAAACGGTTCTGGCGAAGTGCTGAACAGGAATTAAATTCATTGGGCCCTCCAAGTAAAAGTAGCACTGAATGGAAAAAGGTACTTATAAATTTTCAATCATATATAAAAAAAATTAATTCTTGATGATATTATTGAACTTGCAGGTATGGACTGACCAAAAAAAAAATATGTTCGCCAAAAGGCAGCCCAAAATTTGCAATACAAGAAAGGCACAGGCGGAGGACCAAACAGAGAGCATTCATTTTCAGCAACAGAGCAAAGCATATATGATTTGATCGGAATGAAAACTTCTGTCGAAGGAGTAGCTGCAAAAAGTTTCGGCTTAGAGTCGCCAAGCAATGCAAAAGAAATGCCACAAGTGCCTGCTGAGATAGATGTTTTAGATGTTTGAATGCAAGACGGCCTTATAAACGAAAAACTCGTTGATTCAACAGATCTTGGACTATGTGAAACACCGAAATCTTTTCAGAAATCCAAAGATAATGCTTTTCCGAACTCCAAGGGAGACTCTGCAAAAAGTGCCTCTAATATGCTCTTAGCCGAACTTGCTGTGCAAAAGGAGTTGGTGGAAACTGTTAAAGAGGCAGTAGGGGATGCAAAAGATCAAAGACAGCATTAAAAGAATTTACAGATCCCTTGACAGCATATATGGTTTGCATAAAAAAACATTTTCAAGCGATGGAGAAAATGAAAAGGGAGCAAATTGACGAGATGCGGCGGCCCAACACTTTTATGGAAGAAATGAGATTGAAGGAAGTTGACTACAAATTGGAGAAAAATCGATTACAATTTCAATTCAATGATCTTACCACAAATAATTAATGTGCTATGTGTGTAAATATGTATATATTATTTTATTTTTTTTTATACTTCACCAAAAGGTGAACTTGTTTTTCTAAATATAAATGAATTTTAAAAATATTAAAGAAATTTTTTTTATAACGCTCTTCCAACATTTGCTCTGTTTGATAGAGCGGTTGTCATATATTGCGCTGGAGTTTGGAACTCGTTTCCTCTTCCGATATTTCTTCATCAATAAATGAATCATTAGGCTCTTCACTGACTTTATAGTGTAAACAGATATTATGAAGAGCACAGCATACGTTTGTAATTTTAGCAGCTTTCTCCGGGCAATAATGAAGCTCCCTCGCACCAAGAAGACATCGCCACCTATTCTTCAATACGCCATTAGTCCGTTCAATAATGTTTCGAGCTTTTGAATGTACCTCATTAAACCGCATTTCTGTGGAACCGTCCTCTGGAACACGATGAGGAGTCAAAAGCCAAGGCTCTAGAGGATAACCGGCATCACCTTGTGTACAACAAAATAAATTTCATTACTCAAAAAGTTAAAAAGAAAAGGTTTTACCTAAAAGCCAAAAGTTGTGTACACCTTGCAAGTATGTCCTTTCTATGTGAGCCTAACATCACCTGTAGTCCATATAAAGGAATCATGACAAGCACCAGGGAGTGTTGCATCAACGTACCTGATTTTCAGTTCGTGATCACAAATCTAAAAAGACCGAATATACCCTTGTTTACAAAGTTATAAAATTTAAAAAAACTCACCAGCATAGCATTTAAACTATAGGTTCCTTTCCTATTGTAAAAAAGATGCTTGTTTTTAGATGGTGCAATAATCCGTATGTGCGTTCCATCAATACATCCAATAACGCCTGGCATTTTATATTTAACATAAAAAGCTAACTCGATTTTTCGTTTTTCTTCCGCTGTTGATGGAATTTTTATCCAAACCGGACAAAGCTGTGCTTCGAAAATATCTAAAACTTCTGCAATGGCTTTGCTAAAAGTGGGCTGAGCCAAACCAACCTCGCAGTATTTTCCAATACCTGTCTGGTATCCGCCTTCTGCGAAAAACAGCAAACAAGCACTTAGTTTAAAAACAGGCTTTACACCACTTGATTTTTAGAAGGCTGTGAATGCAGTGTCAGCACTTTTAATAAATAAACAAAAGCAGGTTTATTTACGCGATAATATTTTCGGAACCTAAATGAAAATATTTATTAATTCTCCAGAATAAATCACTTTATTTTGTACTTACAATGACTCCGGTAGCCCTAATGGATTAGAAGCATCGCGTATCATTCTTCTTGCAACCCTCTGATTTTTCTTTTCATTATTTTCTTCACTTATTACTTCTTCAGCAAGCATGCGGAACGCTACACTCAACATTTTATTTTTAATTTGTGATTTTATTATTATTTTACACAATTTTTAATTTTATTGCTTAATTTAAGCTTTTTAAAAAACAATGTTTACAAATTGACACTTGCGATTTACCAAATAAAACAACAAAATCAAAACAGCTGATTCTGATTTTCTCCCTCCCTTTTTTCTTTTTCCCTGGGAGATTAGAATAAGGGAATTTTTTTCCCGGGAACAGTTGGTAGGGAAGGGAAAAAACTCCCTGGGAGTTTTCATAATTGGGCTGTATAGTAACATACTATATACAAATTAAAGATTTGTTTACTTACGAGAACTTTGACTTAGGACAATTTTTCTCTAGGCTCGAAAATGTGGCCGGTAAACATAATGTTTATAAATTACAAGTGGCACCTAGTGAGAAAATTTTTGAATTTATCTCAATAAATGAATTCAAAAATATGGGCAATAAATTTTTGAATAAAATTAAAGTAGCGCTACTAAATGAGGTGACCCAACTAGATATTAAGAATGCGAAGGCAATTCTCGCTATAATGCTGAAACATCACGATGATCCCATAGAAGGTGGACATTGTGGAACTTATAGAACAATACAGAAAATTAAAAGATACTACTACTGGAAAAATATGTCGAAAGACATATCTAAATATGTAAAATCATGTCATAAATGTCAAACAACAAAGACAACTAAACACTTGAAAAGTCCAATGACCATTACAGAAACACCAAACAAACCATTTGACACGGTGTATGTAGACACAATAGGTCCATTTCCAAAATCAATTTACGGAAATGAATATGCAATCACGATAATATGTGATTTAACTAAATTCTTAGTAACTATACCAATACCAGACAAAAGCGCAAAAATAATAGCTAAGGCTATATTTGATAATTTTATACTTACCTATGGTCCTATGAAGACGTTCATTTCGGACATGGGAACAGAATATAAAAATTCTATCCTATCGGAAATTTGTGATTTATTAAAAATTGAAAAACTAACTTCAACAGCTTACCATCATCAAACATTAGGAACAATAGAAAGAAGTCATAGGACTTTTAATGAATATGTTCGGACAAAACAGATTGGGATGAATGGTTAAAATACTTCACTTACTGTTTTAACACAACACCTTCAACAGTGCATAATTACTGTCCATATGAATTAGTTTTTTCAAAACTTCCAAATAAATTTCAACAATTTGATAAAGTAGATAGAATTTCTCCACTATATAATATAGATGACTTTGCCAAAGAGGCAAAATTTAGGTTAGAAATAGCATATAAGAGGGCCCAAATATTATTAGACAGAAATAAAAATAAGCAAAAACTTAATTATGATAGGAAAATAATAGACCATAATTTTAAAATAGGAGATTTAGTTTTACTAAAAAATGAAGCAGGACATAAGTTAGATAACCAATATAAGGGACCATATAAAATTAAGAAAATAGATATAAGAAATAATATAACCATAGTATATAATAAAACAAAAAAGGAACAAATAGTTCATAAAAATAGAATTAAGTCATATCATACTGGCTAAAATAAAATAAATAATAAAATTAAAATTAAGTAAAAAAAATGTTAATATAAATATTGTAGTGACTGACATTTAAATATCTTATGTCACACTAAATGCACTCATGCTTAATTGTGAAAAGTTATTTGAAACCCATTTGTTTTCAACGTGAGAAAATATGTAAAATACACACAAACATGTATTATTATTAGGCTAAGCTTAATTCTCATAAGTAGTATATAAGCTAGAATAATTTATAATTTAAGAACAATTAAAAAATAAACACAGTTAAGAGTGCAACTCAATTGCACCTTCTATAGAAAGAAAACAAAACAAATTGTTTTAATTTACAGCTAAGGCCCCCAATAAGGGGGTATTTAAGAGAGTTAGGTCTGGTGATGACCAGAAGCGGCTAAAAGGAAGGATCCACGAAAGGAGATCACTAAGAGGACTGGCTCCAGAGAGGACCAATCCTCTACGTCAAGGAAGCTAAGGGAGTTGGCAGGTAAGGACGGTATTCTAGCAGCTGTCATTGATCGTATGGATCCCGATGGAAGGATCAGTGTCGAGAAATTGCAGGTGCTAGAAAACAAACTACTCGACGAAATCTTTAACGTCAAAGGAAGGCCGGACGAAGTATCGTTCAAAGGGGCTGACTGGATAAGAGCTGTCAAAACTGTCAGTTGCGGCAATCTAAAAACCTTTGAGTTTTTAAAGGCTGCAATCGACAGGTGTGGCAGCGCTTATCCTGAAGCCAGATTGGACGTCATACTCGCGTCTGAGTTGCCATTAAGGCCGGTAGTCACTGTATGGATTGCTCCACCTATAAAACCGGTGGAGGTCATACTGGGGTTACTGGCCAATCAGAACAATGGGCTCATTACAGGCCAGTGGAAGATGATAGCTTCACTGGGTTGTAAGGAGAACCAAGGAAGAGATTTCAGGTTCGCAGTAGACCGGGAATCTCTGAGAAAACTGAAGTCAATGGGAGGGATTGCTATATTCAGGTTGGAGTCTATCAGATTTAGATTTCCTTAAAATGATAAACCCTAAGAGGCTGAAAGTGGTGCAGATAAACTTGCACCACTGTGAAGCGGCCTCAAACGAATTAATAACCCACCTCATTGATAACAATGTGGACGTGGCTTTAATCCAAGAGCCCTGGATTAACAAAAACCGGGTAGTTGGATTAAGGATCATGGGGTATACCTTGTTCATATCCCGCTCTGATGAAAAGGTACGGACTTGTATACTGGCGAGAGCTGAACATAAATTTATGATTTCTCATTCTTTCAGTAATGGAGACCTCACGGACAAGAGAAGCCAGGGACAAAACGGTCCTGGCACTAGCATCGGCATACTTGCCATATGAAGCTGCCGATCCACCTGGTGAAAAAGTGTGAGAGTTGGTGGAGCACTCGGGCAGAAGCGGCTCGAGGCTGGTACTAGGATGTGACGCCAATGCACACCATTCCCAATGGGGTAGTGCCGACATCAACAAAAGAGGTGAGTCTATGTTTGATTTTATTATTGCCAGCAATCTTTTTATCTGTAACAGGGGAATACGCCAACGCTCAGAACTAGGGATAGAGAGGCGGTGATAGATATAACATTGACGAACTGTAGGGAATTAGTAGAGGACTGGAGGGTGGCTTTGGATTTTTCCTTCTCTGACCATAGTCGTCTGTCCTTTAGTCTAATGTTTGAGAGGTCGAAAAGGTGTCCGTATAGGAATCCGAGGACGGATTGGGATTCGTTTTCGGGACTGGTGCAACGGAACCTTAGGGTTACACGGAACTGGGGGTCGACTCCGGCCGGTGTGGAGCAACTGGTAAGCACGGGGGTATTGACCAGTAGCTATGAGCGTCAGAAGGCTGTTCAATAGAGCGAAGAAAACGCGCAGGGATGAAGTTTGGAGTAATTTCAGGTTGAGTTACGGGAGGTATAAGGGAGATATTAGAAGGGCGAAAAGGGACTCGTGGATTAAGTTTAGCGAGTCAGTTGAATGAATGAGATGTCTATGTTCAGGAGAATTTTTTCTAAGGGCCCTGTAGTCCCTGGATTTATTCAGATATCGGACGGCTCATGGGCGGAATCTGGCTCTAAATATCTCTGTCTGCTTATGGAGACTCACTTTGCGGGGTGTGTGGATCCTGGGTCGGGGGAACACGCTGTATGTGGTGACCCCTTCTCTGGTTCGGGCTCAGGCGATGAGGAAAGGGAGACGGTGGGGGATATAATTACCTTGGATAAGGTAACATGGGTCGTAAATACCTTTGAGTCCTACAAATCGGCGGGGCCAGATGGTAAATTTACAGAATATCGGGATTTTTGGTGGAACTGTTTAGGGTATGTGTGCTGAATGGGTACATGTCTAGGAGGTGGAGGGAGGTAAGGGTAGTTTTTATTCCCAAGGCGAGTAGAACCGGTCACTCTTAACCCAAGGATTTTAGACCAATCAGCTTGTCGTATTTTCTCTTGAAGACATTGGAAAGACTGAATGATCTACATCTGAGGACGAAGATTGACGCCGACATCGTCTGCGGTGCTCAGCACGCCTACCTTAAAGGTAGATCTGTTGAGAGTGCTTTGCATGATGTGGTTGGTTATGTGGAGCGGGGTTTGCGAACCAGGGAATACACCCTGGCGGCATTCCTGGACATAGAGGGCGCCTTTAACAATTTGAGGATAGAGGCTATAAGGCAGGCACTTTTTGACCTGAGGGTTCCGTTGTTCTTGGTCGAATGGATAACTATGATGCTTAGCAGCAGAGTTATTCACTCGGACTGGGGAAACGAACGCTTAAGGAAATCGGTGACTAGGGGGACCCCACAGGGAGGAGTTCTCTCTCCCTTATTGTGGCTCTTGGCCGTCAATGTCGTTCTGAGACGTTTTGACAGAATGGGTCAGAAGGTCATCGCCTACGCGGATGATGTAGTGATATTGGTGTCGGGCAAGTTTCTGCCGACAATTAGCGACATCATGCAAGGGGCGCTGGGCAAACTGGCGGCATGGGCAAGTGACAAGGGACTGGGAGGTAATCCGGAGAAGACGAAGTTGGTTCTTTTCACTAGGAGGTACAAGGTGGAGGAGTTTAGACTGCCGGTACTGGGAGGATTGGAGCTTGGACTATCTGATAGTGCTAAGTATCTGGAGGTTTTTCTGGACAGCAAGCTGTCATGGGGTAGGAATACTCAGGAGAGACTCAAAAGGGGTCCCAATGCCTACTATGCTTGCAGATCATCGATAGGTAGGAGCTGGGGACTCCGGCCGTCAGTGGTGGGATGGCTGTACACTTCGGTGGTTAGACCCATTCTTACGTATGGATGCTGTGTTTGGTGGGAGTCATTGAGATTGGCAAGTCGTAGGAACCTTCTTTCTAAGGCTCAGAGGTGTGTAGGGTTGCCATACGTACTGTTTTAAGCAGTACATGTACTGATTTTTTGCAATTGTACTGTTTTATGCACAACTCCTAAAACAGTACGCAAATGTACTGTTTTTTACACTTTGTACTGTTTTTTTTTTTTTGCTCAGTCTATATTTAACAGAACTGGCTTACAAAAAATTATGTTGTGTTAAAAAAAAAGTTCTTAAATAATAAGAGTTTTTACGCTGTGGTCATTTTTTCCTCATAAATACACAGTAGAAATTTAAATTATAATGGGTGGCTCGTAGCAGTGGTATATTTTCGTGTTGTTATGATTTTATGGCTACCTCTTCCAATAGCCTTTCCCTTTCCACACCTGAGAAAGACAAAAATAAAATCTAGATTTTTTTAAGTACTAAAAAATACTTATTCCAAAACAGTTATCGTTAATTTTTAGAACTTTTTTAATTTTCGGGCATGTTCTGGAAATCGAAATCACGTAAAATTGAAAACAAACAAATTTGGAAAATTATCCGTGTTCAAAATTTATAAAAATACCTAATACCTTTGAGGACCACTTTTCTTTACCTAAACTACTGAAATAAGAAAAAGATAAGTAAATTTTTACAAAAATTTTATTGAAAATATTCATCGTTTTCAATTGCACTTGATTTTAAATATTTTCAGATTTTGTGAAATAAAAATAAACCAAACTATTTTTTTTGTATTTTATAGATTAATGGCCAATTTCACCAAGTTCAGGTTTAATTAACTTTCATTATAAAAGTCAAAAAACCTATTGTTTTAGTAATAGTTAATTATAGCTGAACTTAGTAAAATTAGCCGTAAATAATTTAAAAATTAATTTAGGAAACAAACATTTTCTCAAATTCTATATGATTTGTGCAACTATGTGTGTAGTGAAAATTGCTTTAAATACGAATATGTTTAAAGAAAATCGTACTTACAAAATCAATGAGTTGATTGTTTTGAGCTAAGTAAGGCTTTTCTCCTTTCTTATATGGCTTACAGCAATGTTATGGTTTTCCTGGCCAAATGCTTCGTTTGTGGTGTTTGCTTTTTAAACGCAAATGGAATAATTTCATATGTATATTTATGAAATGCCATAAACTGGAAATAATTCCTTTGACGTTACACATTTTAAGTGTATTTCTTTCTTTATATAATTGTTGTTGCATATTCAATCAAAAGTTTAAAATATTTACCCCAATTTCACCAAGTTCAGTTAAAACTAACTATTACTTTAACTTCCAGCTTACAATATGTTTTGACAGCTTGAACTGATAGTTTATTATAGCTGAACTTGGTGAAATTGGGGGTTACTTATTAAAACAAATGGTAATGTTGTCGTCAAAAAAATGTTCTGTTTTTTTCTTGATTGTACTGTTTTTATGTATTCAATGTACTGTTTTTCCGAATTTAAAATCTGGCTACCCTAGAGGTGTGCTTCAATTGGCATGACAGGTGCCATGAAAAGTACTCCTCAGGCTGCCCTGGATGTCATTCTACATCTTCTACCTATTGAGCAGTATGTGATGGGAATGGCGGCCAGAAGCATTCTTAGACTGAGGGAGTTAGGACTGACGAGGAATGACACTCAGGGTCACTCACGGATCCTGGGTGAGATTAAGGCTGGTGGCTATTGCCTGGGACCGCCGGGCTCCACTGATTTTGTGAGCACCAGAGTGGATTTTGGTCGGTTGCCAGAGGTAATAATGCCCTCTAGGGAGAGCTGGTCGGGCAGGAGCAGATTATTTGGCGGATTTGCTATTTTCACTGATGGCTCGAAGATAAGGGGCACGGGTACAGGGGTCTACATTGAGGATCTGAGCATAAGAAGGTCATATAGGCTTCCTGACGACTGCAGTGTTTTTCTGGGGGTCTGGAGGGCCGTGGAACTGATGAGTGACAACATTGATAGGGGCTCGGAGGTCACTATATATGTGGACAGCCAGGCGGATCTTATGGCCGTAAGGGGCTGTTATGTGAACTCCAGGCTGGTTGATGAGTGTAGGAGGGCTCTGAAGGGAGCCTTAGGGGAGTATTTGCTAAGGTTGTTCTGGGTGCCGGGTCACTGCGACATATGCGGCAATGAGGTTGCTGATGAGTTGGCAAGACAGGGCTCAGAGATGGAGGATCCTGACTGTGTGGAGGCGGTTAGGCCTCCATTGGGCTTCTATTTTGGTAGAATTAAGGAGTGGATACTGGGCATGACCAATCGGGCATGGGGGGCCGAACGGACTGTCGGGTATCGCGGACACTGTGGCCGGAGCTTAGGAAGTCCGATTCGGTGTCGCTGCTGGGCAGGAGCAGGGTCTGCGTTAGGACCATGATAGGAATGATCACGGGCCACTATGATAGGCAGGATGGCGGTGAGGATGGGATTCGACATGTCGGATATATGCAGGTTGTGCGAGGACCCTGAGGAGTTGGAGACAATTGAGCACTTTCTGTGCCACTGTCCCAGGTTGCAGGCTGGGCAGTAGATACCTGGGCGAATTAGGGGATGTCTCGAGTTGCGGACCCGAGAATCTGATAGGATTCGTAATGGGGATGGCCTGGCTGCGCGAGGGGAGACTGGGTGCTAACCGCACGTAGGGCGAATTTGGTCTGAGTGGGATTTCTCTCGGGGTTGGTCCTTTACCTTCTTTTCTGCCTATCTTTCGGATCTGTCTTGTGCTTTCGCTGTTTATTTCACCTACTTTCTACCTTCATATAGCTATCTCTAATTAAGGCGTCACAATGGACCATATTGGTCTCTGGGTGAAGGTGTGAAAGAGACTTCACACCGGCCTTTCTACCTACCTACCTACTGATATAAATGACAGAATGACTGTAAGTGGCAGTTTACAAAGGTCCAGTTTGACTCTTCAAGTCTTGAGCTTTTAGGAGAGAGGGGTAAAGAGAATGGAAAGGGGTACATACTTGACCATACACAGAAAAATTTTTTTTACAATTCAAACAAAAAATTTGTAGAATCAAACAATTTTTTGTCTGAAATCTGTCCTATAAACAAATTCGCATATTCAAACAATTTATTTGCATTTTGCTTATTGATAAAAAAAACACCGAGTTTTTCAAACAAATAATTTAACTGAATCAAACAAAAAGTTTACTGAAATTCATATAAATTTCAAACAAATAATTTTGCTGAATCAAAAAAAAAGTTTTTGCACAGCAATGACGCGCACACAAGCAAGCACTGTTGGAGAAGATGAAGCGGAGCAGAGCGGCCGGCTGACTTTGAGACACATTTTTTTGTTGGAATAATTTTTGAACGAAGTCTTATTTTATTTATACCTATTCACTTGTTTCTGCTGTTTAAAAAGAGTTGTTTTTTTACTTCAAGCCTCGTCACGCTATTTTATCATTTTCTTATTGCTGTACTTTTTTTAAAGCGTCCAAAAATAGACTGCATGTGTTTTTTGTTGTAGTTTTTATATTTTTGAATAGTTATCAACATTTTTGTTGGTTAAATAAAAATCAAACAAAAATATTAATTGGATCAGTAAAAAAATTTGAAGATATCAAAAAAATTTTCAAACAAGCGTTTGTTTGAAAATAATTCGGCAATAATTTTTTCTGTGTACCAGTCAGTTTTTTATTTTTCTTTTTTCATCCGTAATAATCAACGTGAAGTTGGTTGCGAGTTATTCACCCTTATTTTGTTTGGCGTATTTAAAAAACGCCTACGACAGTTTGGTAACAGATTAAAGAGAACGTGAACTTTTATCCTTAAATCTATTACCAAACAGTCGTAGGCGTATTTTAAATACGCCAAACACAATAAGGGTGATTATTTTGACATTTCTTTTTTTTAAGTGGGGGACAGAATAGTCGCTGTAGTACAACGTTACGAATAGCCCTGCAAGCTGTCAAAAGTAAAAAACGGCAGATTCAAAATGGTGTCAACAGAATACGTAGTTGTAGTAGTCGTTGCAGTTGAAGCGCAAAATTCGAAATTTTTAACTTTGTTGCGCTACAGAGCATTTTTCAGCTTCAGTTACTACTACAACTTCTTAGTTATGTTCCAGGCCTTACCGCGCATATAATTGTGTACAAGTGTTTTTTAAAAAGAAGAAAAAATTATAGAAAATATTTTTACAGCCAAGTATTTCTTTTAAATTAATAATAAAAATGTCTCTTAAATTTGAATTGAGCAAAGCCAAAAAATGCTGAAGCCTTTAATTTTATTTGGAACGAGCTCCAATAAATGGATAAAAACAGGACAATAGTGGAAATAAAACGAAAGTGGAATGTTCTGCGAACGCAATATATGCAAGAGGTGCGTGCAATAGGCCATTCAAAGAAAAGTGGAGCTGCCAGCAATGATGTCTACGTACCCAAACTTTGGTGTTTTCAGTAAATGCAGTTTCTTAGAACGCATTCACAAAATAGGCAAAGCAAAGATAACACAGCGGTAAATATCATCAGAAATTTAATATTTATATAAAGACTAGCTGACCCGAAAGACGTTGTCCTGTCCAAATTAGGAAAAATGTTTGCGTTCGATTTTTAAAATCCGTTAAAAAGATACGAACATTTAAAAGAAAAATTAGTCAAATCGATGGAGCCGTTAAATGATTTTAGGTCGAATCGAAAAAAGTGGGCGGGGCAAAGTTTTCTTTTAGTATAAATCTAAGTTGGACCATGGCGATCATTTTAAAGAAAAAAATCATCCAAATTATATAATTTCATTGGTGGTGCAATATGAAAATTGGATTTTGCCCCGCCCCTCCGCCCGCAGACTTTACAGTGTCACCCGCCTGAATATTCTGAAGATTCCCTGAAAATTTCATCAAAATCGGCCCAGCCGTTTTGGAGTCCATACGTTACATACATACACACATCCTATTTTATATATATAGAAGATAGATTTTATGCAAGTATATACTTGGAGGTTACATAGAAGGTAGTACATCTAGCAACCAGAAAGAAAATGTCAGCGAGGAACCTCCTAAAAAATAAAGGTGTGTTGAAAGGGTATACATATTTGTATTTGCTAAAGTTCATACAATTTTATCTTAAACTGATAAATGTAATTTCTTAATAATAACATTGAAAAAAGAGGAAAATTAGAAATTCATTTTCAAAGATACTGAAAATGAGATTCTCGATTTCAAATCATTTTGTTTTCAAAATCGTTTTCCATCACATACTTTAATAAAATAATATATTAAATTTTTTTTAAACCATCGCTTATTCTTTAAAATGCTCTGAAGTTGAAGTTTATTGTTTTTATTAGCCGTTTTAAGAATTTATTTTTAGTTTTCATGTTTAATATTAAGTTTATATTTTTTTTATTATAGTACTTGTTACATGAAAAACTAAATTAATAAGAGTACTTCCTTAAACGTATTTAATTTTATTGCCCAAGTAAAAGGGTGAGTGGAAGTCCCTAACAAACCATAGAACCATATGAGCGAATTCGGGATTAAAGAAAATATTTCGGGATCCCGGACTTTTCGGGATATTTTGAATCCCGGGATTTTTGAAAAATGTTTGGGATTTATTTGTTTTATACCAAACTAGCTTAACCCGGTGTGCTTCGCTACCCCCATTGTTATAATATAAAACTGAAAGTATTTACAATATATATAAGCAAAAATTTATTTATTAAATTATTAGCTGCTTCGTAGTAAGAGAATTCCGTGGCATTCAATAGTTTCGTTTTATAGGGGTATTGCTCTCCCTCCGTCAATCCCGCGTATTTTTATTTAAAATTTACCATAATAGTGGATTTTACCACGTTTGATGACTCTAGCTATCATAGCTCTTAAGTAACGCGATAATTAAAATTATCATCTTATGGGAGGTATTGCTCCCCCTGCGCCTACCCGCTTTATTTTTATTTTCAAAAGTGTAGTATACCGTTAGAATGACTTCTACAAAGTTTGAATATTCTCACTATAACAGTTCTTAAGATATGCGATATTAAACATTGGCATCCCATGGGGGGTACCACTTCCCCCGCTGCTATTTTATTTCAATTTTGGGACTCAGAAGATCCAACTACCAAAAGTTCAACAAAATGCTTGCAGCGGCTCTTAAAATATGCGATATTTAATATTGGCATCCAATCACACCTTTTTGAACCCTACGACACATTAATTCAGAACAATAGCCTTCTGTGAAGGGGCGGGTCCACGCCCACTTTTTTAATTAAACGTATTTCTATTTATGCCAACAACATATACCTATACCAAATATTATCGCCGTAGGTCAAAAAATATCATAGATAACACGATTTAAAATTTTGGGTTGTATGGGCGTGGCATCGCCTATTTGCCCAGTCACAATTTTATATAGCCTTATGTCTCTTCCAGGGTCACAGTTACATGCTGTGAAAATTTCAAGGCCATCGGTCAAGTGGTTTGGCCTCCTATAAGTCCAAATATATATATATATTAGTGTCGCAACTTTTTAAACCACAAACAAACAACTCTGGACATAAAATATAATTAAAAACACGTTTTTTTGCATTTATTTTATAAATAATACGATATGGCGAAAAATCCCTAAATTGTCCGATTTCCCCTACGCTTCTATATAAGTATGTATGAAAACTACCTACGTGTAAGGATTTTCCCCAACGTCTGGCAAACGAAAAACATGTAAAAGCAATTAAAAATGGATAATCATTCATAAAAACAATTTGGTTTAAGGATTGGTGTTTGACTATTGACGTCAGCAATCGTCGATGGCTGCGAGTGTAAGACGGCAAATCGCTCTGAGGAGATCGAGTGATAAAGATCGAAACATGACAGGGTAACCAACCGCCTGGGTTCGAATCTCAGGTCAATCAAGAATGAATGATTATTAATAACAATTTTAATTAATTTTCATGTTGTAAAATTCCTTTCTTCATAAAAATAATTTAATGAAAATTAAATTTGATGAACTTAAGCCTGATTAAAACTCTTCTTTCTACCCGAAGGTCTAAGCAATCATCGTCACTGCTACTTTCAAAAAATGCTATGGTATCCATATTACACTTATATATATTATTCGCGTTTGTATATTTTACGGAAATTAATTTATTTAAAAAATTATTACTCACAAAAATTTCAACAACTGATTTAAAATGTTTTTTTACCAACAGCTGACACAATATCAACTCAGAAATATTTAAAACAGGGATGTTAAAAATTAATTGCGGAAAGCTTATACCGCAGGAATGAATAATTACAATTTGCATATCGATCGATATTTATTTCCGTCGTATTTTCCTTTCCGTGCGGAATCAATAATTCCACCCATTAAATATGAACTAACAATAATTAATCAAATCTTAACCTAATACGTTATTTTATGTCCTGCCAGTGCCAGACAAAATTTTCTTCATCACGGGTTCTGTTCACTTATATATTTCGCTCATAAAAAAAATTATGTTTATCGCTCATCTAATTGGGTAAGTGCTGCAGTGTCTCTTCTTCTTAAGCGAGTGTGGCCGCCATGATTTAAAATATTTCGAGCTAGTGGATTTGGGTGTTGTTCAAGCCTTTTTAAATATTTTATTGCATATTTTGTAATCGTTGTTTTAACTAATGGCACATTGAGATCCTTATGAATGTTTGAGTTTTTAACATACCAGGGAGCTGCTGTGATTATTCGAAGAAGTTTATTTTGGCACCTTTGAATTTGGTCGATATTAGAGGCCGAGGCAGTGCCCCATAGTTGAATACCGTAGCACCAGATAGGCTTTAAGATAGAGTTGTAAAGTAGAAGCTTGCAATCGAGACTAAGGACAGAATTTCTTCCAATAAGCCAATGAATTTGAATGGCTTTTAGTTTCATTTGAGTTAATTTTGCCTCTATATGGCATTTCCACGTTAATCGCCGATGCAGATGTATACCGAGATATTTAACATGCGAATGTTGAGGAATTATTTGATTATTAATTGTAATAGGGGGCAAGATTCCCGGCGCATAGTGAATGTTATATGTACGCATTTGTGCTCATTGACCATTATCCTCCATTGTCTTAACCATATTTCTAGTTGAAACAGGTGTGATTGCAGACCATGTGTCTCAGTTAGGTTAGGTTAGGTTAAATGGGTAGCCGTCACGAAGACGACTCACTTGTGTCCTTATAGCGGTCCCTTTGTGATACCCCTAGCCAGTGACAAGGGCCAGCCAGTATCCACCAGACTATTCCCCAGAGGTCACCGCAGTCTTGAACCACCCCGATTCCCTGCAGAACAGGGAGATCGATTTCAGTCCCGCATTGGACAACTCGTCCAGACATGGCAATTCCGGTCTCCCAAAATGCCTCAACCTAACGCCCGCCAGACCGGGGCATTGACAGAGGAAGTGAAACACCGTCTCCTCCTCCTCCTCATCATGACAACTCCTGCAGTAGTCATTATACTCAAGACCCATCCTCCTAGCATGAGTCCCTATCACCCAGTGACCCGTGATAACCGATATCACTGTCCTTATCCGGTCCCTGCCGAGACCGAGTAGTACGCGCGTTTTCGCCGCGTCATAGCCAGGCCATAGAGTCCTGGCCATCAAACAGGTATGCTCGCCCTGCCATCTCCCCTGAGCCCTTCTGTACGACTCCCGTCTGATGAGAGTCCTGCAGCGGGCCATTGAAGTGCCAATTAGGCCGTCGACGAACATGTCGTCCAAGAGACAGCCTTGTTTGGCCAGACTGTCCGCAGTATGGTTGCCCAGGAGCCCACTGTGTCCTGGTACCCATGTCAGCGTTACACTGGAATGTTTCGCGATCTCATTTAGAGACATCCGGCATTCCACTGTCAACATAGATGTCGTAAAGACACCAGCCAGAGCTGCAATGGCAGCCTTGCTGTCCGTAAATATACATATATCCCTCGATATACGATAGTACTTCAGCCAGTTTGCCGCCCGCTTTATGGCAGAGATTTCCGCCTGCAGCACACTACTGCCATCTGGCAGCCTAAAAGAGACCCTGATGTCCAATTCTTCGATGAAGAAACCTCCACCCACTCTGTCGCCCATCCTGGAACCATCGGTGTAGACCCGCAGGGTCGGCTCCAGAGATCGCGTATTATCGAGCAGCTCATCATAGCTACCATGATGAACCGTGAGTCTCAGTTAATAAAGTTGAATTATAGAAATGTTGAAAAAGTGTGAATATATGATGCTGTAAGTAACGCGATGCTTCATAACGATTTTCGTGGACGCTTAGAAAAGCTGTATCGTCTGCAAATGTTGAAGTTTGTGTGTAGTTGCTTGTTGGCATGTCCGAAGTATAAATTAAGTATAATAGGGGGCCCAGGATGCTGCCTTGTGGGACTCCAGCGGCAATGGGCTGAGGTGAACTTAAGAAATTTCTTTCTTTAATAATAAATTGACGACCGACTAAGTAGCTTTTTAGAAGCTTGTGTGTGTTTGCTGGTAAATTTTGCTTCAATTTATGTAATAAGCCTTCATGCCAGACTTTATCAAAAGCTTGCGAAACATCGATGAAGAGTGCTGAGCAATATTTCTTTTCTTCAAATGCTTTTCTTATGACATTAACTTTTGGATGAGTCTGTTCGATTGTGCTGTGTTTTCTTCTAAATCCGAACTGATGGTTTGGAATACATCTATTTTCACTTAAAATCGGTGTTAATTTTGAAACTAATAATTTCTCAAACAGCTTTGACATATTTGATAATAAGCTAATAGGCCTATAAGACTCAACTTTTGTATGATCTTTACCTGGCTTTGGTATCATGGTAACTAAGGAAACCTTCCATTTTTGAGGATAGTATTTAAGGCGTAAAATAGCATCAAAAATAAAAAGAATAATTTTCTTTGCTATGCGAGGTAGCTCCAAAAGCATTTTATTACTGATTTTATCAATACCAGGTGCCTTCTTAGTGTTTAAGTCACAAATCGATTTCTCTTATCTCAAATCTGAGGGGAATAGCTGCTCTAGCAGCAACAGGTGGTAACTCGACCGCAATATTGTGAGATATATTTGGTGTAAATACGTTTTTCAAGTGACTAACAAACAGATTTCCTTTCTCAATATCGTTTCTTGCCCAACTACCATTCAAGTTTCTTAAAGGTGGCTTAGATATAACTGGCCGTTTTAGATTTCTAGCTGCACGCCATAATGAGTAGTCAGATTGTGGAGTTGCATCAAGTTCCTTAAGATATTTTTCTAGAGAAGCCGTTTTCTGATTCTGCAGTAACTTTTTTTGCCTTTTTGTGCACTCTTTTAATAAAATCTTAAGTTGCGGGGATCTGTAAAGTTGCCACTCTCTTCGAACTCTCCTTTTTTCAGTCAAGAGCCGCTCGACATCTGAAGAATATATTTTATTATTTTTAATTTTTTTGGGGGTAACGCTGGAATGTTGAACAGCTAGTTTAAGATAACTGTCAAAGTTAACAAGAGAGAGATCCACCTTCTCCGGTGTACTAAGCGGAATATTTTCCGTGCAATGGGCACTGAGAAATTTTTTATATTTTAACCAATTTATTTGTGTGGCTGGCGTCGCTATGTAACCTGACGGAAATACAATTCTATTTGGGTTCGATATACACAGAAAAAATTATTGCCGAATTATTGTCAAACAAACGCTTGTTTGAAAATTTTTTTGATTTCTACAAATTTTTTTACTGATTCAAACAATATTTTTGTTTGATTTTTATTTAACCAACAAAAATGTGGACAACTATTCAAAAATTTAATAAACGCGCTATTGGTTTGAAGTTTTCATTATTTTTGTATAAAATATTTAACGCTCTTTAATGTTGTCGTCTTTTTGTATTTTTTTATTGATTGTAAGCAACACTTCTTTATGATAAATATAAGAACTACAACAAAAAACACATGCATTCTATTTTTGGACGCTTTAAAAAAGTACAGCAATAAGAAAAATGATAAAATAGCGTGACGAGGTTTGTAGTAAAAAAAAAACAACAAAAGCAATAGCAGGTAAAAAAACGTTTCATTTTTTTTGAACAACAGAAAAAACACATTATAAGAAACAAAATAAATTTTTGGTTGGTTTCAAAGTTGGTACAAAAAAAAAAACAAAATCCCGTATTCAATTTTTTCAAACAGTTTGTTTAAATACATCAAATACAAAAATAAAATGATGGCGGAAAACATATCGAGTCGGTCTGCCGCCGTTTTTGGTTACATTTCTTCTTCATTAGCAAAGGAAAGGATAAAGCAACAGTGAGTGATAAAGAAAAACACTGTGAGTATAAATATGACTTCGTTCAAAAATTATTCCAACAAAAAAATGTGTCTCAAAGCCAGCCGGGCCGCTCTGCCAACAGTGCTTGCTTGTGTGCGCGTCATTGCTTGTGCCAAAACTTTTTTGTTTGATTCAGCAAAAATATTTGTTTGAAATTTATATGAATTTCAGTAAACTTTTTGTTTGATTCTGTAAAATTATTTGTTTGAAAAAATCGGCGTTTTTTTTCAATAAACAAAATGCAAATAAATTGTTTGAATATGCGAATTTGTTTGTAGGACCGATTTTAGACAAAAAATTGTTTGATTCTACAAATTTTTTGTTTGAATTGGAAAAATAATTTTTTCTGTGTAGTAACAATTGTAGGTGTGTGGTCAGATGATAATTCTAAGGAAGCTTCAACATGAATCGTTTCTGTGGGGATGTTTTTAACCACGCCGAAATCGATGACATCTGGAATTTTTTGATGATCAGTGGGCCAATATGTTGGTTGCCCGCTCGCTACCACATTTAAATCCATTTTATAAATTGTGTTAAATAAAACACGACCCTTTGGTGTTATAAGTCGCGACCCCCAGAAGGTATGTTTAGCGTTATAATCGCCAGCGGCTAGGAAACACGGTCCTAATGATTTAAAATATTTATTATATTGGTCCTCCAATATTGAAAATCTAGGCGGGGAGTATAACGAAGAAATTACTAGGTTTCTATTTAATTCCTCAACGCAAATGTTCGTTGCTTGGAGATAATCTTCACGACGATCACACATTAGGTAGTGTTTGACTCGGGTTTTTATTAAAATGGCAGAACCTCCACAAGCTCCATCTCGATGGTCCTTGGTATCATATAGTATATAACCATTTATTTTAAACGTATTTCTTGAGGTCAAATGAGTTTCAGAAATCATCATGACATCAATTTGTTTATTTTTAAGAAAGTATTCTAGTTCATTTTTATGTTGGCGGATGCCGTTTGCGTTCCAAAAACAAATTTTTAAACAGTTCATAGTTTGTTAAGTACAGCTTGCAATAACATCGATTGCATTCTAAGCATTTCCTGCATCATATTACCCATTGTGTTCGTAAAATTATTTACTGTTTGCACTAATGTTTCCATGGTTTTTTCTAAACGACTTAAATTAGAAACCGGAGTTTCATCCTTACTTGGCGAGGCACCTTGTATTGGCTGATGGTTTGATTTTAGGACGTTAGCGTAAGAGGTTCTGTTATTACTAGGCTGGGGGGGCTTAAATTGCATTTGTGTTTACTTGATTTGCAACCTGCATTTGAGGGGTATTTGTTTTCGGTCCAACTGTCTGCTTGACGATATTATATACACGGCATCCCCTATAATTGGCAGTGTGATTACCGCCACAGTTGCTAAATTTTTTTACGTTGGGGTCGGTTTTAGACTTATCGCAAGAAACTGTACTGTGTAGTTCACCACATACTACGCAGACAGGGGGTAAGTAGCAGTATGCCTTGGTATGGCCAAATTCTTGGCAGTTTAAGCACTGAACAGGTCCATTTTTTTTGTGCGGCTCTTCTATAGTTATTCTTCTGTAGAGAATATATTTTAAATTGTAAATAGGATGTGTTTCGTTTTTTTTTAAGTTTTACGTCGCCGGGTTCAAACTCCACTCGAAAAAGTGGTTGGGGAATTTTTTATCTATTTTTAATATTTACTACATGTTTTACCTTGAAGCCTTTTTCTTCTAGGAATGTTTTAACCTCTTCTGGGTCCACACATGAGTCAATACCCTTAATCACTACCTGTAGACCTTTACTGCTTTTCAGTTGGTAGGTATAAAAGTTTTTTTTAAGTGTTTCAAAGTTGTTTACTATTTTGCGAAAATCATTCTCATGATTGAGCTCATTTGAATTTTGCTCCCTAAGATATATCGGGGGAGGCTTGGATGATTTAATGACGTTTGGTGCTTCAGAGGATTCATCCTCCAGAATTGCAAAACGATTTTGAATATTTATTTTATCAAGAGATGGTACTTTTGAGGCCGAAGCAACTGCTGCAGAGGTAGGGCTGCGTCCCCGTTTAAGCACTGTTATGTACCTGTCCATACCAACTTGTACTGTAGGCTTTTGACAACTTTTTACAGGAGGGTTTTCCATTGCATTTGTGTTTGAGTTCATTTTATCATTTCCCACTAAATTTGTTTTTGACGTCACGGCAATACTTGCTGGCCTGGCAACACTTGTCACCAAATCAAGTTGTAGTTTTTTTAATGAGTCACTATCCACTGTTTTTGTAAACACCCGAGGGTGATAGGGAACGTGTTCGAATAATTGGCTTAGCCGTTAAATAGTTTATATTGTTTTGTTTTGTTTTATTTATTTCTACATTATTTTCGTTTGCCTGAACTAAAACGTTTCTTTCATTTTGTCTTAGTGTTGTTTCACTGTTCGTACTCATGCAGAGTTGTTTTTGTTTTTCACCGTTTTGTTTTGCTTTGCTTTTAATATTTTTATTATTTATTGTATTACAACAACACAAAAAATAAGAAATTTAAACTTAAATGTTTTTTTTCAGAATATGTATACCTACCAGAGATCAGCAATGAATCGTTTTTTCGCTACTCATACTGACTCATGCAATTGTAAGTATAAGTGCTTAGAAATCATTTAAACTAAACTACTCTGATTCACTCATACTCACAAGAGAAATATTTATGAGTGCGACGTCGACATTATACGCATACTCATAAATGACCTCAGCTTGATTTATAATTTCAAGAAAACACTTACAATACTCACAATGATTCAAATCATTATCTCATCCATTTACCGTTTTAACACAACAGAGAAAACACACAACTTAATAATCAGCGCTGCCAGATAAATTTGCCGAAAAATCGTCTACTTCATACATGTTACTTCAGTAAACTGTAATTGCCAAATCGTCACTTTGCTATTTCTGGGACAAATCTGGCAGCCTCGCATTTTGCTTCGCCTATACACATTGACTTGAGTAGATTCTAAATCAAACACTACAAATGTTGGTAAGTATGAGTACGATGAATAAAATGAAACTTTTGAGTGAATATGAGTTTGAATCACATTGGAATAAGTATGAGTGCGTATAAGTACAAGAATTTATGAGTCATGATTTAGCTCTACTCACTTTTTCACTACTCATTGCTGATCTCTGCTATGCATAGAGCACGATACACAAAATCGATAATACAATTATGAGGTCAAATTTTTAAATAAAATAGCGGATTTTGTGATAATGCGGGTTCAAAACTTGGTTTTTTTTGTAAAGTTTAGCAGTTTGCCGTCCTAAAGGACGTAATTATAAGTCATTATATATATAATTTACTGCCTGTTTATCGATTTCGAACGTAGACGTTCGCATAGAAAATTATATTAAAAACAAAATTCAAAAATTAGTTTTTGCTTTAAGCCTGGTACTCTGTTCAACATTTCACGTGAAATGCTGTCAAAATGCATATGAAAAAAACTTGTGCGGAATAATCATGAAATAATGTTGATGGAGTTGTACTCTGTTTATTTTGTGAAAAAGTACCGAAATGTTTCTGGCAACATTTTTTTTACAACTGCGAAATAATGTAAGCTGCCTTTATTTCACGTGGAATTTTAAGCAAAAGCAAAAAAGTATGAACTTAATATTTAAAAAAGAAATAAAAAATTAAAATAACACAATCGGTAACAGTTTTTTAGCCGTATTTACTTTTTTTTATTAAATTTTTTATTAAAAAAAAATAATTTTAGTAAAATACATGTGGCGTTTGTTTACATACACGAAACAATGTAGCATACTTTGAAGGAATAAAAACGTCAAATTATACAAACTCGCACGATTGGTAACATTGATAAATGCCAAAATTTTCGTGTGGAATAATCAATGTTGCTCAACATTTTTCACAAATTTGAACAGAGTACTAGGCTTTATATGTAATTTTCTATGCGAACGTTATCGTTCGAAATCGATGAACAGGCTGTTAAACTTTTTTTTTAATTTGTATGCACATTTGCATACTACTTATATTTATTGTATGTATTTAAAATACAAAATACTTGCTAGACATGTACTTAATACAAAATACTTGCACGTCATGTATTTAAAATACAAATACGAATTTCAGTTACTGCCCAGCTGGCCCAGGGCTGGCTGCATATAATACATCGGCGCACTCTATAATTTTTGAGAAGCAATATAAGCTTAAATAAAAAGTCATTTCCGGCAAGTAGAAAAAACTGTGGGAAGTATTGAAATAATTTTCCCATATTTTTATTCCCTATTATACCCCTATTATATTATTAATCGCAATGTGATGATCGAAAATATTCTGAAATTTGCAGAACAAAATTTTTAAAAATTTGAAAATGGAGTTACAAAACTGTCCTTAAAGAATGCGTACACATTTCGAATCTTTTGCATTTAATTGCAAAAGTAATTATTAAATGGCAAAATTTTTCAAAAAACTGAAAAAAAATTAATAAGATTTCTGTATGACGTGCTAAGTTCCCAATTTTTCATATTTGATAAATACAGTGAGATTTATTGTTGATAAATACACTGAGATTTATTGTCCTGATGAGCTGGCCTAAGCAACCAGCGAAATGCGCATAGAAGCTAGCTTTCCCTCAACAACAAATCTCAGTGTATTTATCAAATATAAAAAATTGGGAACTTAGCACGTCATTCAGACATCTTATTAATAATACATTTTGTATTCCCAAAAATAACTTTGATAATATACTTGCATGTTCCCGTGCAAAAAAACTGAACTGGCAAACTTTTTTTTTTTGTTGTGATTATTCTGTTTTATTTAAAGTGCAATAAAGATCTCGAAACGGTTTATTATAAAGGAAATGAACCAAAACGTTATTGAAAGGCAGTAACGTAACAATTGGTGTCAGAAGTGAAATTGCATAAATAAAATAAAAAAAGTGAAAAAAAAATAAAAAATATAAATAAATTAATTAAAAAAATAAAAATAGAAAATAAATAATGAAGAAAAAAATGTGTACGCGAACGCATTTCAGTAAAATCCAGTACAAATTTGTACAAATTTTGAGGTAAACGAACGCAGCTATAGCCAAAATTAATATTTAACAAATTAAACATTATGATGCTTTTTCATGGAACAAACTTTGTAACTTTCTTGATGACAAACTGAAGGATGTTGCTAAAAAAGAAGATGTTTTTTCGATAAAAAAAAGAAATAGATGAGCTAAGATAGGAAAATTTTGTTCTTAGAAATGAAGTTAAAATGCTTTCTTCACGTATTGAACAAATTGATCGCAGATCCCGTGTAGCAAACATTGTTGTTAGTGGAATGGCTAGTGCTAACGCAACAGCAGCTAAATTAGATTTTATTAATTTGTGCACAAATAATCTAAACGTAAATGCAAATGTAGTAACAGTTCGTGCATTACCATCTAAAGGTACTTTTATTTTTACATTGCAAACGTATTTGCCAGCCAAAAATATTCTAGCTGCCAAAGACAAATTAAAGGGAGGTACGATCTTTATGCAAAAGGATTATAAAAAGGAAGAACAAAATACTCGTTATAATTTAAGACAATTAAACCAAAAAATTTTAAATCTCAATTTAAACATAAAGGTGAGACTTGGTTAGTTTTGTAGTTTTATCAACAACAAAAAATATTCTTGGATGCCGGGAAAATTTGTCGCCTACTCTAATGCGGATGCCGATTATTTAAAAAACCTGCTGGTTCAAGCTAATTACTCCATGGATGCCATTGTGAAGGTCAATATAGCTGCAATTTCAAATGCGAGTAACAATGTACTATATGCAAATGAACAATAGCAATACAATTTATTTCGTGTCCTGTCTTATAATGTCGCTAATCTTGCTAAGTGTTAATTTTGGAAATTTTATAACTTATATTAATAAATTTGATATAAATTATAATCCTTTTTTTCGACCTTTTCTATTAAATTTTATACTTTATTAAATTATTTAAGCTTCAGGTCACTTTTTTAAAAAATTAATTAAAAAGTTTTTATTCAATATTTCGATTTCCGTTGGAAATCTTCTTCAGGAAATTTTTTTTTTAAATAAAATAAAATTTGACAATAAATGGAAAAATAAAATATGGAAAAATAAATTTTAAAATTTCAAAAAACAAAATTATCATAATAAATTTAAAATTCCATTCTACAAACTTTAAACAAAAAGATAAACAAACATCTTTTTATTTTTTGTCTTTCGCAGACCTTAACAATTTATTTTATTTAAATTTCCAATTTAATTTTTTTTTTACATTTCATCACTGTTATCTGTGCCATTTTGGGTGGTAGCAGAATTTTGGAAAATATTTTACTACATAAAATTAAAAAAGTGCAAAAAACTAACACAATAATCAAACTATCCCTCCAATGCTACTTTTGCTTTATTATTTTAACTTTGCTTTAAAGTATGATATGTACGTGTTTATTTTTTAATAAAAATTTCATTGATTTTTAATTTTTATAAACTTTCTTCTTTTTTTTACATTCACTGGAACTGATAACGTGAAAAATTTTTCACGAGATTGACGATTGCTTTTTCCCTTCGAGGCTAATAAAAATTTAATGGGAACAAAAATGTCAATTGTTATTCACGATAGGAGTGATTTATAGATAGCATGTTATGCATTAGGACTGTTTATAATTTTGCTGATCAAAGCAAATTTTTATAATCACCCCTATCGTGAATAACAAGTGGAATTTTTGTTCCAATGGAATTTTCATTCCCCTCGAAGGGAAAAAAGCAATCGTGAATCTCATGTGAAAAATTTTCCACGCTATCAGTTCCAGTGAATGTTAAAAAGGATTTACCTAGCATTTACACATGCCACTGCCAGTTCGAAAAACTCAATACACTCACACTTTTTTACTAATACACTCACATTTTTCGTAATGGCAGCTCCAGTGGCAGCAAAAATTGCATGCGAGTGGAAATTTGGCACTTGCATGCCACTAAATGTCAAAACGATAAGCAATGTTACCATGTTAAAAATTTAATTCACATTTACTGGATTGTTGTCAAATTGTTATTGAAGTTTTAACTTAATAAAGAATTATTATGATTAATTTTTTAAAAAATCGCATAAATAAAAGTAAGTTTGTTAATAATAGAGCATTAAAATCGTTAAAATAATGCTAATATATAAATAAATGAAAAAATTTTCCAAAAATGTGCCATTATGATACACACGACATTTGGAAACTGGGGGGTTACCGCGTATTTCGATTCGAAAGAAATCATTTACGGATTCGAACAATTTGTACTATTTTCGTAATATTTGTTTCGAATAAACGGACGTTTTTCACACTTTATTGAAAACAAAAAATCACTTTCTTAAAAGCCACTCTCTATTACGAACAAAAGTTGTTCATCAAATTTCCCATTTTTTAAAAAATACAACCTCTGTCATCGTATCGAACGATTACGAAAATCGTAATACACAGTACAAATTGTTCGAATCCGTAAATGATTTCTTTCGAATCGAAATACGCGGTAGCCCCCCTGAACTCGCAGTGGCATGTCTAATCACAAAAGTTAATGGCATGAGATTCGAATATTTCGAACAAATTTTCTTTGATAATCTGTATATAACAGTGGCATGCCACTACTTGCATGTGTAAAGGCAGGGTAAAAATCATAGAAATTTTTGTTCAAAAATATACAAGTACATATATATTTTAAAGAAAAGTTAAAATAATAAAGCAAAATATTTAGTACTGGAGGGATAGTTTGATTACAACGTTAGTTTTTTGCACTTTTTAAATTTAATGTAGTAAAATATTTTCCAAAATTCTGCCACCAAGTCAATCGAAAGCTTCACAAATCTGCAGGCAATCGACCTGGGGGGTTTTTATGTAATTCGATTCGAAACGAAAATACTTTCGAAAGAAATTTCCGTATCGAAAATGAAATGGTATTTGCTAATCCGTTCGAAAGCACCACAGATTTGTATTTGTTAAAAAAAAGGGAAAAACAAAGAACTGCCAAATTTATACACAATAAATTTGACAGTACCTGTCAATATTGACAGAACTTTTTTTTGAAAAACAAACAAAATAAAATAACAAATAATTATTAATAAAAAAATAACGGTTTAAGAACATGGATTCTGTTGTATTGTGGTTGGAAGATGGCGATAAAGAAAGTGATGCAATTGCAGAAAGAGTTCAACAGAAAATAATAATAGATACATCCGAGATTATGAGCCTTGCTAATAGTACGTAAGAAAGATTTTTTTAATTATGAAATTAAATCATAAAAGTACTACTTACTTTCGGCTTAATAAAAATTCATTTATGTATGTATATCTACAATTGAAGAAAATTCGATTAAGAGCCACCTGAAGGATCGGCAGTCATTGCACCTTTGAAAAAATTAGCTGCCACATTCAAATGTTTGGCACTAGTTGGATGCCAACATCAGATTTGCAAGATCGCCTTGTGGGACTTTCACACTCATCAATTTCCATATGCTTATCTGAGGTATGCGAAATAATCGAACCAAATCTTTTCCCGAAGCATATTCACCCTTATTCTATTTGGCGTCGGCAATAACAATGGCAATTTTAAGGCAACAGCAATTCTTATCAAAGACAACATCAATTCTATGTTAAATTGGTATTTTGTAAGAGTATTATGACGCCGTTGACTATTTATCGATAATGTTAATAAAATACAGCACGCATCTCTAATGTTAAATCAGCTGATTCATTTTGTTTACTGTTTTTTTTTATAAGAAAAAAAAAATTCTGTGCTGTTTGTGCAAATTTTAAGTTGAAAAATTTTTTTGTAAAAACATAATGTTTAAATGAAAATTTTTTTATTATATTAAATTTTCCCAAGTGACTAATGGATTTTTTTTTAACCTTTTTAAGATCTGAAAGTTATTTTCGGCTGAATAAACTTTCTTTTAAACATGTGTTGGAAATAATAGAGCCTCATTTAAAAAAAGGGAACGTTTGTTCCAAACACAATATATTTTCAGCAACACTGCGTTTTTTGGCCCAGGGATCGTACCAGCTCAGCGTTGGAAATGATTTCTACTTTTGACTGTCCCAGCCACAAGTTTAAAAATTTTGTCTGAGATTCTGGAAGTCATGAAGAGAGAACTTTGTCCACAATGGATAAATTAAAGTTGCATTTCTTTGAAAAGCAGCATTTCCAGGTGTAATTGGCTGTGTGGACGGAACCCACATCAAAATTTTAGCGCAAGGGATATTTAATTTATTAGGAAGATACCCTGCATAATCCTCTGGCTAGTAATGGATTTTTTACAAGCTCTTCCAGTAGCTTCTCGAACTGGCACTTAGTTGTTATTTTAATTTTTTCAATTATATCCACAAAAAATATATCAAAACACAACACAAATGAAGAAAAATATCAAAACCGCCGAAGAAATAATGATTGCAGCCAACCATAACATAAAATTTTTAAAACAAAACACAAAGCAGCACAAGACAACACTAAAGGCCTAACCAGAATGTGAATAACGTGGCTTAAGCATCAGAGCGAATACATGTTAATCATATGTGTAAAACCATGTTGAACTTAAGGGAACTTTTTGTTAAATTTTATGAAACTGTAATTTGCTTAAGCAAAGTGCGAAACTAATCGCACATTCCGTACGGAATCAAATGTTTTTATTTTGTTTTTGTTTTTTTAAATGTATTTGAGAGGCTTTTTCGTTTATTTTTGACAGTAGCTTAAGTTTGTTTATGCACATTCTGGTTGGGCCTTAAAAATGCCGACGACAAAATCAAGGGTAATTTAAGGCAACAGCAACGCCAATTTTTCTTACTGCCCGTCTACAACTGACATGATTTGATGTTATAACTTGATGTTATAAAAGCGTTGTTAAAACATTTGCATTAACAACCGTGTTATAACATGAGAAAACTTCTAACATGATGAGTCTATACCTAACACTAACATCATATTAGTGTTAAAGTTAAGCATTTCATGTCAGTTGTAGACTGCATGTTAGAAAATACCAAACATATGTTAACAGTCATCGAAATATGGCAATATTGCCAACGGGAATACGAAATTGAAACAAAACATAAAAAACGGCGTTGTTTACTGTTGACGACGCCAAATAGAATAAGGGTGATTATCTTTGATATGACTGAAGAAAAAAAGGAGGCGAAAAGATATTTTTTTTTTTAATTAATGTGGAATACTTGGAGTAATTGGAGCAGTAGACGGCACTCACATTCAAGTAATAAGGCCAAGTAACGATGAGCATTTATACTTCAACCGAAAACAGACATTTAACTTTAACGTGTTGTTTATAGTCTTCCCATACCTAGTAACAAAGCACATTTCTGTGGTCTCAAGCGATAACCGCCTAAGTCGACTTAAGAAACAGTTGAGTTTAAATTTGTTTTTATTAAATATTTTTGAAATAAATACAACTTTCGTTATAATTTTTTTATCTTAGCATTGTGGGACTACGAATACCTTTGATTCTGATTTCCTTTTTTTCTTATGCAATTATTTTTTCAGAAACGCAAGCATAAATATAAACTGCTTTTTCTCAAAAACTATTTCGACTTAGACGGTTATTGCTTGTGACCACAGATTTGTAAAAATAGTTAACACAAAATTGATTAAATGAAAACTCACTTTTTTCCAATTCACTATACGGTGGATCAACCGCATATTAATCCTTTGACAGTCTTTGCCACAAATCCTTCGACTTGCTTTTAGCATTTGCCACATTTAGGTGGCCCATTGCTAAATCTGCATGTGCAACCATAAAATCAACCATCACCTCATACTGTCTTGGTTTTGTAAGCATTACTTTGTTTGAGCTTTCCCTAAAGCATTTAAAAAATTTGATATGTATAAAAAAGAGTTGTGACAACAAACACATGGTATAAATTGTGATTTCAAGTCACTCACAGTTCTAAATTAGAGGATATCTTAAGTTTTTAATTGTATTTAACACTTTTTGTAAATAGTTTTATTTACTTACTTACATTTTTAATTTTTTTATCGTTTTCGCAAGCACAGCCAGGGTGAGTTCCAAAACATCAGTTGCAAAGCAACTCGCTTTTTTAAGTGCTTTTTACAAAGCAACCGTGAAAAATTTTACAATGTTATCTGTACCAAAGTTCACTAAAAACAATATCGATGCGTACACAATAATCAGACTAGATATAGTTAAACTCTATGATACTTTTTTGACTTTGACTGCAAAGTATTATGATGTTTAGGAACTCAGCCCCACTTTCGAATAATTTACGAACAATTTAAATGAACTGACATTTGCTTTCGTATTACATAGTTGCAATTGTAAAAGGGTAGTTTTTAATTAACGAAAAGGGGTAAAAAAAATCGCGCAAAAATAAAATATTTCCGAAAAACGTACTACATAATACAATTTGTATGAATTCGTAAATCTTTTCTTTCGAATCGTACTACATAACCCCCCTGTTGTTTTGCATTTTGTTGAGCAATATATCGGTTCGTGCCTTATTAACAGATCTAGCCTTTAATATTCGATTTATAGGGAGAACTACTGACATACATACATGTTCAGTTCCCTAGCAAAAATAAAGAGAGAAAATCTAAGGGAAACGTGAACAAATTACGACGGAAAAAACTTTTCACGATAAGGGTAATTTTTCCCGTGATCATTTTTTCACGTTATTATTCTCCTATGAATTACCTTTTTTTCATGGGAGTTTTCATGATCGCAAATATGAGAAAAAGGGAAAAATTATTCACGATAGGGGTGAATATAAAGTGATGATTTACGAAGAGAAAAAAATTCAAAGATGCGAAAGACACATGCGCAAACGTATTGAAGAGTACCAATCGCTAGATTGACTACAATTTTCTTTCTCATAGCAATAGAGAGTAGACCCCCTGGATTATTGGTATACGGCCGCAAAATATATGTATTCTGGGGGTCTACTCTCTATTGCGATGCGAAAACAATTTCGATGCGAAAGCTAAATGCCAACTTGGTACTCTCTATCACTTCCGCAAAATTTTCTGAAAATGAAGCGATAGTGGCAATAAAAATTAAAGATGGCGCGGATTTACAGTTATGAAATGCCAAAGTGTGTAAAAGAATTTGAAATTGGAAAATTTAAATAAAATAAAGTGATGATTTACGAAAAGAAAAAAAATTAAAAGATGCGAAAGACACATGCGCAAACGTATTGAAGAGTACCAATCGCTAGATTTGCTACAATTTTCTTTCGCATCGCAATAGAGAGTAGCCCCCCTGTTGGCGAAATAGATACAATAATTAAGTTTTGAAGAACGAGATTTTAATAATCAGAACTCAAATATAATTGAATAAAGTAAGTATTACTTATAATTTTTTACTATTTAAAAGTTGTTTTTTATTTTTATAATTATAATATAAAACAGAGACAATTCTAAAAAGGACTCTATTAAAAAAAAAAAATAATTATAAAAATTAAAATAAATGTTATAAGTTTGCTTTCATCCGACATACAAACACATGTGTATTAATTAATGATTTTATGTGCTAAATAAAACTTCAATAAAAATAAACAATTTTTTATTTGTTTCTTGCTTATAACTTATGTTGCGATAATCAAAACTATGCACGATATTTAGATATTTGTGTTCTTCATTAGTATTAGATTTAAAGGACATAATACTAGAAGTTTGATGCCCTGTCAATAAAACCATTCTATTTTGGATGCTGGCGCTTTGAATTTTCGATTAGGCACTCGTTCTTATCTTATTTCCAATATATATATTGAACTTAATTCAATTTTCATTACAACTAGTTTTAATTGTATTTTGAGAAAAAAAATATGTATGTATATATTTTATATAATAAAAAAATAACCATTAATAGTAACAATTTTTTTGTTTTTATCATTTTGACCTCCATATAATAAGGTTAGGTTAGTACTAGTAAAAAAAGAAAAGAATAAAATGTGTAATTAAATGAGGGGATTTTGTAGCTTTTTGTTTACAAGTTATGAAAAAGTGACAATGAGGAGGACGACTGTGTGCAATTAAAATGCTATTATATATTTATTGTTTACAAGCTGACTTGTGTTTGTTTATTTGTCAGCGAGAAAAACTTGATAAATATGGTAATATTTAACTCAAAGTAGGGAACTGACGTTCATCATCAACCTTAAGGGCATTTGGAGTGGAGCGTTTTTGTTGTCTATCACCAAAGTTGCGCTGCTGTCTTGGCTGTCTGTCACCATCTGAACGAGGTCCCTTGTTATCACCACCAGGGCGTGAACCGCGACCACGGCCTCTGCCAAAACCACCTCCACCTCGACGACCGTCATTGAAATTAAATTGAATGTCAACAATACGTTGCAAGCGCCCAACGCGTTGCGGATACAAAGATGGATCGTATTCATACTCCTCTTCGCTATCGCCTTCCTTCTTTTTGGTTAAGACAACCATCTTTTTCCATTCAGATGTATCTTCCCCTTCATTTGCTTTGCGAATGTTATATTGCGGCTTTATGCGTTCTCCGCGCAATGCCTTCCACTCATCGAGTGTTAATTCTTTTATTTCTTCTTCTGGTGCAGGTTGTTGTTCAGGAGTCTGTTCATTAGATGATTCCTCTTTATCTGTTGAAGTAGCATCAGCATCAGTCGTCGAATTATTAATATCATCGATCTCTTGTTTAACAGATCCCCAATTATGAGCACCAGCTCCATCGCGTTTGTCTATGGCCTTAACACCTTTAAGTAAATAATTTTAACAAAAAAATTTTAAATAAATAAAAATATATATAATTACGAACAATAAAATAGAGTCACATACAATTTTCAATATTTAAAAACAAAACAGGGGGCAAATTATGGCAGTCGTTGTCGAATACTTTTTAGATTTAGATTTAATTTGCCCCCAGTTTTTGTATTATGGTTTACAACTTTGTTAGTGTTTAATTTAAACCGTAATAGGGGCAATAATCACAACTAAGTTGATTTGTTGATTTCCAACCAAACATTTTGACAAAAAAAAAAAAAAAATAGAAACAAATTTTCCGGATAGGGACATCCTAATGACCTAGCACAGCGGTCACCAACTACTTATATTTGGGGTCCGTTTTTAAAAAAATCACGACCGTCGCGGTCCGGAAGGTTAAATATTTAAATAATATGTTTAGATACTGTATCAATTGACAAATAAAACGAATAGGTTTCGGTGCATTATTTCATTAAATAACAAACAAATGCATTGAATAAGAAGAAAGTACTAAGGGTTTTTACAAAATTAATGAGAAAAATACAATTTTTTGTCTTGGAACATCCGTCTGAAGTTTGAAGTGAAGCTTGTGCAGGCTATTCTCATTAAATATTGGACTTGACTGAAACTTACTAAGGGTATTCATTTCAAAATTTTTTTTGTTGGAAAAATGGAAAAAAGGAAAATTACACCTTATTGACGTGAACGGTATTTTTTTTAGTTAAAGGTACAAAACTGTCAAAAACAAAAATCTGTCATATAATTCTTGGAAGTAATTGATATTTTTCAAGATGCCAAACAAAAGAGTTAAAATTGAATTAATTGATTATTTAATTGTCACGTCATTTTTAAGTTTTTTTTTATATTTTTTGTATAGAATTCATTTTTAATTTAGTTTTGAAAAACGACGTTTTAAAAAAGGAAAATTTGATTTAATAAAAATGGAGTTTAAAGAATCAGAGTTGATTATCTTAAAAAGAGACGTAAATTTTAGTGCTTTTTGTGAAAAATAACAACATTTTTAATATGGTGGCAACTACACTCAATTGGACGTTTGTGAATTGCCAACTCTTTAAAAATTGTAAAATTGTAATTTTCCAATCTGATTTTTTTACACTTGGTTAAAGCTTGTTTAAATTGCAGCTTTCGGTGGAAAAGTTTTTCCTTGTGTTTGTTGTAACAAAAATTACATTTATCCACTTTTCCAACAAATAAAAAAACTGAAATGAATACCCTTACTGTTTTTGGTGTTTAAAACTCTATTTTCTTGGAAATCGATCATTTCCATCTGAAGAGAAGCTTTGTTACTCCCGAAAATATTTGCAGCATCATTACTCCATTCATCCCCAGGATTCAGAGAGTAAATGTTACTGAGGATATCGACTACATTCCTAATATTCTTTAAATCTGCGAATCTGTTATCGAATTCCGATTTTAGATTCTCAATGAACGTCTTGTATTGGCCGACGTCAAGCTCGTTGTCATTGTAGATTTTTTTTTTAATTAGAGAAGTGCAGGCGTTCATTATCCAGATCAATGTTGAAAATATCGAGTTTCGCAAAAAGCTTTTTACTTCTGTCAGGAGCTCCCATACAGTTTTTCCTTGCCTTGATGTTTTAGGTTCAGATCATTGATGTGTTTAAAAATATCTGATAAGAAAGCAATTGAAGTTACGTTTTCTTTATCGCTAAGAAAACATACGTAATCTTTGTTTGATCAATTTTGAAAAAAAAAAAAAATTTATTCAAGTCTTCCTAAAATGGTGAAGAATCGTTGTAAAACGCAGCCTTGGCTTAACCATCCCACATTATTATGCAATAACAGATCGTCATATTGAGCATCCACTTCGTCAAGAAATATTCACGATGTTTCAGTGCTGATTTGGCCCGAGACTAAGATTGAGTTTGCAGCAAAGCACAGTTTGGTGAATGATACAATGGTAAGAAATCAAATTTCCTATTACTTGTTAGTTAACGGATCATCACCATAGGCTGATGTCGAGACGAAAATATTTCTCTTGAATTTGTTGTTACATAATGTGAAATATTTTGTACTGTTAAGACAAAGTCTGCATAAAATAGGTCTACGGTCCGGATCCGGACCGCCAGTTGGAGACCCCTGACCTAGCAGTTTAAAATATACTATACGAAAAATTCTCGTTCTTACCAAAAATACATAAAAAATTAAAAAAAAAAAAAAAAAAAAAAAATGGGTTGAACCGTTTCGGAGAAGTTCGAAAACAAACATCGTGACACGAAATTTTAATAAACCAACCAAAACGCACGATCTTAACCCTCCATTACTAACCTCTGGGTCGAATCGACTCAGACACGCAAACTTTTTCAATTAAAAAAAAAAAAAAAAACAAGACGATATTTTAATTCGAGATATATGTATGTGTAATCTAAATTTGTTTATATTTAAACGTTTTTAAATAATAACCCAGTGACGCACGTGTGTTATACGTACTGAAATACGTATGCTATACTTTGTGTGTACGGGGTACTCGGAAGTGTATATACGTTTTTCGTTTACTTTTATATAGAACATGGCCGCTTTTTCATTGCTTACCATCAACCCACAAAGTGTACGACAAAGTAAACGAAAAACGTATATACACTTCCGAGTACCCCGTACACACAAAGTATAGCATACGTATTTCAGAGAAAGTGTGTTACACTCAATTCTATACCACGATTAGCTTACTTCCTCTCTGCCTGTAGTACTGTTTCATGTACATTGTACAATATGAAGTAAGTGAAAGCATACTCTGTGTTACAATTCCACTTACAATTCTGAGTACTCGGAATATTAGTCACTGGGAAACATAAGGAATATTTATGATATTATGCATATAAAATTATTTAAAAAAGCAGCCTGGGTCGACTAGACCAAAAGTTAGCAATAATGTAACAAATATTTATTATACCGTTATATAAAGGATACATTTTAGCCATACCAATTTTTCTTTCTAACATTTTACTACTATATTTCAGGTTTCAAATGCACTTTATTTGACGTCAATATCTTAAAAACTCATAATTTTATGCGCAATTCGGCTGGATAACTTTTTTTTCACTTTTTTTAGCTATGTTGTAATTAGTACAAACTTAATTTCAATTTAAATATATAAGATGTTTAACACACCATGGTATATTAAAATTTAACAATAAAAGACTATAATCTACCAAAAGAAGTAAACGTTTTATCAATTTATAAGTTGAGACGATTTCAATGGATAATATAATTGATGGGTCGATAAGACTCATGGTTAAGGCTAGATTACACTATTATACTTTGTATTAATACATGTCAAAAACTCAAGTAATATGACAAAGTGTGATAGTGTGCATGCAATGCGTCACGAAAATGACAAGTATTATGAAAAAATGTTGACCTCCCATACGACTTCATCGTTTTTTGAAAAATTTCTAAACAATAATACTTTTCATTGGATCTGTGTTGCATTTTATTTCATGTGTGAGTGTTTATACTTTGTGTGATGGTAAGAACACAAACTGTCATTTTACATTAGATTTTTTGACAGTCGCATCAAAACTCATTAGATTTCTATCTCACAAAGTATTAATGTTTGTGAAGATAACATACAATGATTTCAAAGCTAACATTGCACTGTTACATACTTAACAGAGCTATGTTAACATTAAATAAATTGTAAAAATTAAAAAAATACACCAAATTTAATAAAATATCGCTATCCCACTACATGGAATCGATAGGCAGGAAAACGGTCTATCGAACGATGGTAGCGGTAGTTCTCAAATAATTTCAGAGCTTAAGAAATTTTATAAAAAAAAAATTAAAAATTCTAATTTTTTACGTTCTTAAGAGGGATGAGTGGTCACTATGGACTCCAGGGAAATACTACCACTATCCCACTACATGGAATCGATAGGCAGGAAAACGGCCTATCGAACGATGGTAGCGGTAGTTCTCAAATAATTTCAGAACTTAAGAACTTTTATAAAAAAAAATTAAAAATTCTAATTTTTTACGTTCTTAAGAGGGATGAGTGGTCACTATAGAGTTCTCAAATAATTTCATAAAATAAAAAAATTAAAAATTCTAATTTTTTACGTTCTTAAGAGGGATGAGTGGTCACTATGGACTCCAGGGAAATACTACCACTATCCCACTACATGGAATCGATAGGCAGGAAAACGGTCTATCGAACGATGGTAGCGGTAGTTCTCAAATAATTTCAGAACTTAAGAAATTTTATAAAAAATAAAAATTCTAATTTTTTACGTTCTTAAGAGGGATGAGTGGTCACTATGGACTCCAGGGATATACTACCACTATCCCACTACATGGAATCGATAGGCAGGAAAACGGTCTATCGAACGATGGTAGCGGTAGTTCTCAAATAATTTCAGAACTTAAGAAATTTTATAAAAAAAAAAAAAAATAAAAATTCTAATTTTTTACGTTCTTAAGAGGGATGAGTGGTCACTAATGACTCCAGGGAAATACTACCACTATCCCACTACATGGAATCGATAGGCAGGAAAACGGTCCATTAGTGGGATAGTGATAGTACCCACTACATGGAATCGATAGGCAGGAAAACGGTCCATTAGTGGGATAGTGATAGTATTTCCCTGGAGTCCATAGTGACCACTCATCCCTCTTAAGAACGTAAAAAATTAGAATTTTTAATTTTTTTTCTATAAAATTTCTTAAGTTCTGAAATTATTTGAGAACTACCGCTACCATCGTTCGATAGACCGTTTTCCTGCCTATCGATTCCATGTAGTGGGATAGTGATAGTATTTCCCTGGAGTCCATAGTGGCCACTCATCCCTCTTAAGAACGTAAAAAATTAGAATTTTTAATTTTTTTTTTTTTATAAAATTTCTTAAGTTCTGAAATTATTTGAGAACTACCACTACCATCGTTCGATAGACCGTTTTCCTGCCTATCGATTCCATGTAGTGGGATAGTGGTAGTATTTCCCTGGAGTCCATAGTGACCACTCATCCCTCTTAAGAACGTAAAAAATTAGAATTTTTAATTTTTTTTTTTTATAAAATTTCTTAAGTTCTGAAATTATTTGAGAACTACCGCTACCATCGTTCGATAGACCGTTTTCCTGCCTATCGATTCCATGTAGTGGGATAGTGATAGTATTTCCCTGGAGTCCATAGTGGCCACTCATCCCTCTTAAGAACGTAAAAAATTAGAATTTTTAATTTTTTTTTTTTTATAAAATTTCTTAAGTTCTGAAATTATTTGAGAACTACCACTACCATCGTTCGATAGACCGTTTTCCTGCCTATCGATTCCATGTAGTGGGATAGTGGTAGTATTTCCCTGGAGTCCATAGTGACCACTCATCCCTCTTAAGAACGTAAAAAATTAGAATTTTTGTTGGGATGTAATGTGCATATACAATGCAACTCTGTTTTACAATGCTAATATTTTACTACTATGTTTTTTCTTCTTTTGGTTTTTATATTCTTTTTGAATTATACATACTTATGTTTTTGAATCTAACTGAAATAACCTCACTCATCAATAAACGTTTGAACTGTAAAGAAGTATTGGCCCCTATTATGAGGTTCATTCGATAAACGATTTTCGCTGGCTATCGAACATCGACTATCGAATGTTAATTTGTTATTATGAGTTGGCAGTGTTGAAAAATTACTTGTTAAATATTTTTCCTAAACAACATGAATATTTTATGTTTTTATTTTTCAAATAATTTTTCATTCGTTTCAAAAATTTTCATCAACATAAATATATATTTTAATCGTTCAATAAAATTTTATATAAAATAATATTATAATAATTTTATTAACGCGGATATCTTATAAAGAAGATTCCAACAGGTTATGGGCCCAGAGCGTTTGGGTAAGGAATTATAAGTGTGGTGAAAATTTTATTCAAGATTTTATTATTTGAAAAACGAATCATCAAAACATAAAATGGCATCTTCATCATCCCTTTACCAAATTGAAAAATTGGATGAAAAGAATTTCGAAACCTGGAGTGTGCAAATAAAGAGTGTGCTAATTCATTGCGGTTATTGGAAATTTGTAAACGGTGAAGAAAAGAAAATCTCAACATGGGATGCTGACAAGAAAAGAGAATGGGATACCATCGATGAGAAGGCATTGGCGACAATAATGTTAAGCATAAAAACATCTCAAATCAATTATATTAAAAATACAAAAATACATTGCCTTCATTCTCTGTGGTAAAACTCAAGCTTTTAGAAGAGGCAGAGCGGAGAAATAATCAAGAATACGAAGTAGCAAATCATCAACAAGCCTTTGGTGCAGTAAAGAAAGAAAAATCTAACAACAACAATAATAAAAGTTATAAAAGTCAGTCAAATACAAAAATTTTTGTGTTTGAAGCTAAAGAACCACCCGAACAATTAAATAATGTGAGTACTAATAACCAAATTTGGCATAGAAGATTTGGCCACCTCAATTACCAAAGTTTAAAGGAATTGTACAATAAAGAAATATTTAATGGATTAATATTAAAAAATGAAAATATAGATTGTTGTAAAACCTGTATGGTTGGTAAAATGCATAGCGCATCATTTCCAAAACAAAGTGAAAAAAAATCTGATGAAGTCCTTGATATTATTCATTCAGATCTATGTGGTCCAATGAACATGGAATCCCTTGGCGGTTCAAAATATTTTATTTCATTTATAGACGATAAGTCAAGAAGGATTTGGATATACTTTCTGAAAAGAAAAAGTGAAGCATTTGAAAAATTTAAAACTTTTAAAAACATGGTGGAACGTCAAACCGGTCGTCAGATAAAGTTTCTTAGAAGTGATAATGGTGGAGAATATATCAACAACATATTTAACCAATATTAAGAAGAATGTGGTATTCAGAGACAACTTACAGTTCCATATACACCTCAACAAAATGGAGTAGCTGAAAGATATAACCGAACACTAGTAGAAATGGCACGATGTTTATTAATAGATTCTGGACTTGATCATAAATTGTGGGCTGAAGCTATATCAACCGCAGCATATTTGAGAAGTAGATGTCCATCAAGAAGCTTAGACAATAAAACTCCTTATGAAGTTTGGACTGGTAGAAAACCGAATGTGAAGCATCTAAAAGTATTTGGTTCAATTGCTGTGGCTTTGAATAAAAAACAAAAAGGCAAGTTTGATAAAAAAGGATCATTGTTAATAATGGTTGGCTATTCGCTTGTATCCAAAGCTTATAGATTGTATAACAAGGAAACAAATGACGTAATTGAACGACGTGATGTATTATTTGATGAACACTCTTTTCCTGGAATAGATAAAAATAGTACGGGTGAAGAATTTATATCGCTTAATGATTAACAGCCGTATTCATAACAAAAAGGTAGCCACAGTTTGTACACTACGTACAACGAGCTACTAACTAGAATGCCGATTAAGCTTAGCAGCTTGTTGGCACAGAGTTAATTCATAACGAACTTTTCTCCATCTGCCAACTTTTAATAAAACAACTCTGAATTTTTATGATGCCACATTGTATTACTCAAAAATGCAACACGTTTTGCATTAATCATCGCTGAATTTGTCATTTTTCCTTTTTTTGTTTTTCCCTTCACATATAAAAATTTTAAAAATATTTTAAAATTTAATAAATTAAGTAAAAGACAGTAAATTAATAAAAAAAAAACAATTAATTAAAAAACGAACAAAATTGTTTGACATTAAACGGCTGTTTTTCACAAGTTGGTAAACGTTTGGCAGCTCGTTAACAAGAGTTTAGCAAAACGTTGGCCAGAGTTTGGTTAGTGTATTATGAGTAAACTTTTTGCTAACTTTATGCCAAATTTTCATTATGAATACGGCTGTTAATAAATACTTATAAAGTTGCTGGAACTGAAAAACGAGTTGAAGATAAAGTAACTGAGGTTAACGAAACAAATAATAACTCAGAAGTTCATAGTGAAGAAGCTTGTTCTGAAGATTTTTTTGACATGGATGAGCTTAATGGATTTACATCTCCATTAGAGGAATTGTCTGATGAAGCAAGTAATGACAACCTTAAGCGTGGTATTGGTAGACCAAGAATTATTCGAAACGGCAAACCTGGACGTCCAAGAAAAGTGAAGAATTTACTAAATAATGTGGTGGAGGAGCAAGTTCCTAAAACTTTTAAAGATGCATTATCTAGTAAAAACTGTGTCAAGTGGCAAGATGCAATGTTAAAGGAAATATCGTCTTTGCGACAAAAAGGAACATGGTCCTTATCAGAACTTCCAAGTGGGCATAAAGCAATTAAGTGTAAATGGGTTTATGCTTTAAAGAAAAACCAAAAAGGTGAAGTTATATGTCACAAAGCACGTCTCGTTGCAAAAGGTTGCAGTCAACGTTATGGCATTGACTATAACGAAACATTCTCGCCTGTAGTTAGGTATGCAACAATACGAATTTTGTTGGCTTTAGCTGTAGAACATAAAATGCATTTACACCAAATAGATGTAGTCACAGCATACTTAAATGGAGAACTTCATGATGAAATCCACATGCAACAACCTGAAGGTTTTACCGATGAGTTACATCCAAACAAGGTTTTAAAACTTCACAAATCACTTTATGGTCTTAAACAAGCAGGAAGAGAATGGAATTCAAAATTGAATACTGTGTTATGCAATATTGGTTTTGAAAGATGCAAAAATGAACCGTGTTTATACAAAATGATAAGAAATGATTATTTGATTATAATTGCTGTTTATGTGGATGATATTATCATTGGTTGTAAAAACAAAAACGAAATTCTAAGAATTAAATCCCAATTGAATCTTGAATTTGAAATAACTGATAAAGGATTACTAGAACATTTTTTGGGGATTGAAGTTCAGCGTGATGGAGAAACTGGTGACATCAAGTTAAGTCAAGAATTATATATCAAAGAAATATTACAAGAGTATGGAATGGAAAATTGTAAATCTGTTTCTACACCATTAAACTCTGGATTTCAAATCACCTGTAATGAAAATAATTGCAGCAAGAGAGTTGATAAAACGTCTTATCAATCACTAATTGGAGCTTTATTGTATTTGGCATTAACAACAAGGCCAGATATAATACATTCTGTTTCAAAATTAGCACAACGAAATTCCAATCCACATGTTGAGCATTGGGAAGCTGCTAAAGGTGTGCTACGCTACTTAAAGGGTACGCAAAATTTAAAATTAATTTTTTCATGTGGTAACAAGAATCTAGAAGGTTATGCAGACGCTGATTGGGGAGGTTGTACTGTAGACAGAAGATCATACTCCGGATTTGTCTTTTATCTTGGTAAAAGTACTATTTCGTGGGAATCAAAGAAGCAACCCACAACTGCACTCAGTAGTACCGAAGCTGAATACATGTCGATGTCTAATGCATCAAAAGAAGCAGTTTATTTAAATAGATTATTGCAAGAGCTTGGTTTTTTGAAAGATGAAAGTGTAACTTTAAATGTAGACAATCAAGGTGCATTGAAGTTGGCCGTCAATCCAGTGTATCATAGCAGAAGTAAACACATTGATATTAAGTATCACCATATAAGAGATGTCGTTGAATCTAAATCAATAGAACTAAAATATTGTCCAACAGATAGTATGATTGCTGACATTTTTACAAAGAATTTACCAAAAACTAAGCATTTACAATTTGTTAGTTTATTAAATTTAAAATAATTTGATTTGTAAGAATATCCATGTTGAGGAAGAGTGTTGAAAAATTACTTGTTAAATATTTTTCCTAAACAACATGAATATTTTATGTTTTTATTTTTCAAATAATTTTTCATTCGTTTCAAAAATTTTCATCAACATAAATATATATTTTAATCGTTCAATAAAATTTTATATAAAATAATATTATAATAATTTTATTAACGCGGATATCTTATAAAGAAGATTCCAACAGGCAGCACTATCGAAAATTTCGTTGTGCATCGAATTTTTCAACGAAAACAAATTTGCTTTCGACGGTTCAAATAAATATAAAAAACTTGTTGAAAATTTAACTATTTGTAAATTTTTTTGTGTTCGTTTACCAAATACCATTCTTTATCAGTTTTGTTCATTTTATGCAAGTCCAACGTCGTAAACAGCAATTGGAAACACTCATATTCCTTTTGAACAAATTTCTTTTTTGACCAAATGATTTGCAGCAAAGTTCAGCATGTATAAAAGTGGGATGAAACCCCACTGAAGCTAAATTATTTGAAAACAATTATAATTCCGCCGTGGTCACGTTTAACTTTAATTTAATTTTTTTTTAATTTGTAAACAAAAAGTTTTTATTTTAAGCGACAGCTGATCGAAAATGTACTACTGTGAATTAACAAAATCACAATAGTAAATTTTATCGAATGCGGCCATAATACCAAATGAAAATTCATTCGACCAGCTAATTCGACTGCTGTCGAAAATCGAATTTAGTTCATAATAGGCACCATTGACTTTTTATTAAACAAGAGGGTTGAATTCTAACAGGTTATGTGCCCAGTACCTTTAGAAAATTTGTTGGTTGCGAACTGAAATAATTAATTGAGTGAAAATGGCCTCTATGTTTAACATACCAAAGTTGGATGACGCGAATTATTATTCCTGGAGTCTTCAAGTAAAAAGTGTGCTTATTCACCAGGATTTGTGGTCGGTTGTGTCAAGAAGCTTGACAAAGCCTGAGTCAAGGGGTGCAAACGGTGCTGAAGTAGCAGAATGGATTGCAAAAGATGAGAAGGCAACAGCTACAATAATAATGTGTTCAACCCCAATGCAAATAGCCCACATAAATAATTGTGTAACGTCTAGTGATACCTGGACAGCATTAAAGGAGGTACACCGTCCAAAGGGACGCGTACGTAAGGTGACATTGTTTAAACAGCTCCTACAAACCAGTATGTCAGAGGACGACTGTGTTCAACAATACATATGTAATTTTGGCTCAATTGTTGACAAATTGGCAGAAACTGGTGTCACCCTTCAGGAGGAGTTAAACGTAATTATGTTACTCGCTAGCCTACCAAGGTCTTATGAAAACCTGGTAGTGGATCTTGAAGCAAGGGATAACCTTCCAAAATTATATACACTTAAGGTGAAATTAATTGAAGAATGTAAACGTAGAAAAGCAAACAACAATATAACAACAAGTGCAGACAATAGCGTGCAAGTTTTTATGGCGAGAGAGAATAAAGAGTAAAGTAAGTAAGTAAATTTTTTTTATTGAGTCTTAAATTTCGATTACATTTGTTTTACTTAAATAAACAATGGCATGTATATTTACAAACATAGAATTATTATTGTTTTATTCTATTACACGATATTTTAATGGAAACGCTACTTGCAAAATGATTTTTATTTTTTTGAAAGATATGTTAATAACATAAATGATATTGAGTCTAAGGATTGCTCAGGGCCTTTAACGTTTACTGACAGTGCATAGGACTGTTCAAAATTAAAAATAAATAATAACAACAAAACACTTATAACTAGTTAACAAACTCGAAACTGTTAAAAAAATATGACTAACAGTAGTTAATTTTCAAATCTTCTTTTCCTTCTTTTTTTTCTCTTAATACTTATATTACGACGAATATACATTTATGTACATGGATAATACCATTTAAACTAAGTAGAAATTTTATATATAAAGTAAAGATTGGTTAAAAAATTTTATTCTAAACAGACAGTTTAGATAGATTAGGAACGTTAAAAAAAACAATTATTAACATTTAGCCTCTGTGTACTCCCGGCACAGCTCTCATATAAATTCTTGGCATTTCAAGCTGATCGTCAAGGTTTTCATTTATAATACCCACTGGTGAGAGGTATGTTGTGTTCGCCCACGTTAAATTACTTTCCATATCAAAGATTTCATTCATCAGGTTATTATCGTGTGTAGCAAGTTTTTCAACAAATATCTTTTGTAGACGAAGCGCATTTTTACAAAAAGGCAGGACTCTAGATGTGTCGTATATGTAAGTGTTAGAATATTTTTTTATGGAACTTACATAATGTTTGTTGATACACTTCCTCAGGATTCTTCTTTCGAATATTTCCAGTTCCTTTGCCACAACTGGGGAAATAGTGAACCATATTGGATATCCATATAGCAGAACAGGTCTTATAGTTACTTTGTAGAGGAGCAGCTTAGTTGATTGTGGAAGATATTTGCTGTTAAATAAGTATGAAAACATGCCGGCTATTCTTTTTGCTTTTTGTAGTGTTGAACGTGCATGTGTATTGAATTTCAACATCTTATTGAAGGTGATGCCTAGATATTTTATGTTGGATTTCAGTGGAATCTCATCTCCATCAAGAGCTATGTGTAATAATTTACTTTGTGGGACCACTGAACGATGACATTTACCCGATGGATTTCTGATGCAAATAAATTGAGATTTACTTGCATTGATTTTTATTCCCCATGCTTTGTAGAATTCATTTATCAACTTGAGGTGTGTTTTGGCGTTGTCTAGCGCATGAATTGGCGATTCACTGTGAGCATAAATTAAGCAATCATCTGCGTATAAAATTGCTTTAGAGTTTTGCGTTGTATGAGGAAAGTCATAGAGAAATATGTTGAACAAAAATGGCGCTAGAACACTTCCTTGAGGTACTCCACTGTTTACATTACCTTGTGAAGAAGATGTGCTTTTAATTTGTACGGAAAATTTGCGGTGATCTAAATAGCTCTTGATCAGTTTAACCAAATAGGGGTCAACTCCCAATTCTATTAGTTTATGTATGATTGCATTATGACAAACCGAATCAAATGCCTTTTCTATATCTAGTGATATCGCCACTGTGCAAGTTTGATTTCTTAAATTATTTACTAAATCTGTATGAAACTTTAGAAGTGCGTGCTGTGTGGAGTGCCATTTTTTAAAAGCAAATTGAAAATCAGATGTGGGGTTTATGTTGAATTCATTTTCAATTTTCTCCTTCAGGATGTGTTCGAATATTTTCCCTAGATTAGAGAGCAATGATATAGGGCGAAAATCAGAAAGAGCCTCACTAATGCTTTTCTTTTTTATTGGAATTATTTTTGCCAATTTCCACCTAAACGGAAAATAGCCATTGTTGATACATTGATTCACAATATATGTCAGTAGTTGAACTGTTGTGTCTGGAAACTTTTTAATGATGTGGTTAGAGATCCCATCTAAACCACATGATTTTTTATTGTTAATGCCTTGAATTATGTTTTTTATTTTCACCGGGTTGGTAAAATGGTATGTATCAGAATTTGAAAGTGCATCAAACGTGTCATCAAACGAGAGAATATGATTTGGCATAGCCTCCATACATGTTAATATTCTTGAGTCTAGGTCATATATCGGCTGATCTGGGATGATTTGACGAAAGACTGAAGAATAAAAGTTCTTGAATTGCTCCGCAATTTCAACTGGATTTGTTATGATATTTTCGTTTATTCTTAAATGTTGACAAAAGGGAAATTTTCTTTTCCCAACAAAATTATACATTTCTTTGAAATTATACATTTCCTTTAGAAATCAATAAAGGAGCATATAGACGACATGTTTTTGTCATCTGACATGTCAAATTTCCCACTGCAAAACACATACTTACATGTCGTGTGTTACCTTTTTAACTTTGCTTCTGTAAAAGTCAGACGCAAAGTCATCTGACAAAATTTCAATTAGAGCGTGCTCTATTTTCTTCTGACAAACCATCTGACATCAGAAATCTATGCCGGGACGAAACTGGCAGCGGCGTCAACTATTGACGGAATCATTAGCCGGCTGAAGTTAATATTTTACAATAGCAAGATATGTATGCTCATCTCACCATTGAATAGAATTTATGTAAATATAAACATAAAAACCGTTTAATTATAAAATTCTAAATTGGTATCTTTCAAATAAAAGAAAAAATGTTAAGATGGCTAAATTATTTTACGGCGAAAATAAATATTTTCGTGGCGGCAGCAAGCTATTTTGAAACCGAGAACTACTTTGGTTTCTGCAATAACAATGCGAAAAAAACCGAGACAATGTCAGAAGCAAATAACATGTACGTTTGTGACCGAATATTATAAACCTTATGTAAAACAGCAATTTTGACAGACATGAACATTTACATGTGACTTGAAAATTTGACATGTCAGATGACAAATACATGTCGTGTACGGGCGCCTTAAATATCATCGAAGTTGTTTTATCTATTCTGCGGAAGAGTGCCTGGCAAATAAAGCAATTAAAACATGTTAAAAATATGCAATATCAGCAATATATGCAAAAATATGCATTCAAAGCAAAATATGCACTAACAAATCGATGCCATTTTACTGCAAATTTCTTGATTTGCAAAGATATTTTATATAATGGTAATCACCGACTGACAAGAATAAATATGCATTTGCATAAAAATCCTGGCCTTGGTAATGACGTTATAAGTTGACAGTAAAACTTTATTTTCTTTCTTTTTAGCGCATTTAAACAAAAGCTTGTTTTTTAAAAAGGTTTTTGACTTTAAATTTATTTTTTCTTTTAAGCGCATTGAATTAAAAACTGGTTTTTTAAAAAGATTTCTTTCAATTTATTGTATTCGTATTGTCATTAAGTCCTTTCATTTGATACATATATTGTAGACAAGCATTAAAAACTAAGTCCGCGATATTGGATTTAGGGTGACGTTGTGACGATTAAAATTAATTAATTATAATCTAAATTAACTCCAACTGAAGGAAAATCATTACTAACTATAGATTTTTCCGACCGTGCTCAGGGCAAAAAAAAAACTAAAACATTACTTGAATAAAGTCATAATTTCTTTTTGACTTTCACCCTATCTATCTGAAATCGAAACAAAAAAAAATTTCAAGAGATTTTGTTATTCGTGCTTAATTCCCAGTTTTTATTCTTGATAAAAACACTTGAAATTTATTGTTGATTGGATAAGCTATACAAAACAATAGGGTCACTAGGGATGAAACGATACCTCTAAGGTATCGATACTTTTACTCGATGTGGTATCGCTCGTAAAGTATCGATACCTACTTAGTATCGAAAAAAAAGTATCGATACTTACTTGTATCGTACTTGTATCGTTTGTATGATAACAGAATAGAAAGCAGAATTTAAAAACTTTCTTATTAGTGTTTTAGTACTACACAATAAAATAAGAGCTTCGACCTATTAGAATTTTTGTGCAAAACGGAAAGTGTAAAGATTGAGACCACTTTTAGTTACCACCTAGTACCAATTTCCTTTCTAAATCTTTTTTATCTTAGGAAACAAAATTTTATAGAACGTTCAGGGCAACAACCTTCATTCACCTTTTATTCCAGAAATTAACTATGTCACTATTTATTTATTTTAAATGTTAATATGCATTTTCTTTTTAAACTGATAATTATATAATAAAGGGTGGTAAAACAATAATCCACGATGTTAATTGTGAGTCACACCTTAACGTCAAGTTTTTTGCGCAACTTAAATTGACCTTTCTTTGTTTCAGTATTTGACAACTTCTACCATTGAGAGGTACACAACAGAGAACCTCAAAATTCACTATTTTTGTTGATTTATTCATACACTAAAATTTACAATAACTCTATACATGCAAAACAAAGTTCAACGTTGGTAATTTTTACATCCTTTCGTACACATTTTATTTTTGCATTGATTCGTTTTTTATTGAAAGTTCTTTATTTGCATTTTTGTTGCTTACGCAATATAACACAACTGAGTAAATTCAAAAGAACACATTCTTATCATTTTGTTTACATTAACAACAACAATAAACCACTCGATGAGACGCTTTTTCCAAATTAACAACAATAAAAACAACAATAACAAAAGTACATTGTACATACCCAGCGGGAAAACTCAGAAGACCTTCTTACTTCAGGCCTTTTTAAAGGCCTGCTTAAAAAACGTTTTGATTTAATTACTATTCTTACGTAACTGCTAAGGAATGCCTTATAGAAGGCCTCGGCTCTTTGGTATAAAAGAAGCGAGAAAAGAAGGAGTAACATTTTTTGTTTTGTTTTTTTGCACAAGCAAAAGCAAAAGAGTTCAGATCCCTTTACAAAAACAAAGTAACATATGTTGTAAATCATTTTAGTTGAAGTTGAAAAGAGAAAGAGTAAAATTTTTTGTTTTGTTTTTTTCGCCAAAGCGAAAGAATTCAGATCCCGTTATAAAAACAAAGTAACAAAGTAGGTGCATATTAAAATACAAAATAAAAACAATAATGTTAATCATTTTAGTTGAGTTTTGTTCATTAAGGAAGATAGGTACTTGTGCTTTTAAAAGTTTTATTTTATTATAAGCTTTTATTTGCAATCTATTTTACAATATTTAGCAAATTTAATTATTTCAATAAAAAAATAGGTATCACATCTAATATGTACATGAAACCTTTTCAGTCTTCTAATTTCATTTGTAAGGAAATATTCCTTAATGTTTTAGACTGATAGCCCTTCAATATGACCTTTAATGCATTTGTATAAGGATGGTCTGAAAGGCCTTTTAAGAGCCATTAATTGAAAGGCCTTTTACCATACCTTTCTTAAAAACCCTTCAAGATAAGCTTTTTGCTAAGGCCTTTTGACAGTCATTCTCTGGAAAGCCTTCTAAAAGCCATTTATTTGAAGGCCTTTAAGAAGCTCTGGGGAAGAAAGGAAAGCGGAAGGCCTTCTCCGCAATGACAACGCGTGTAAAAAAGATATGAGTATGGAATGGAGCGAGAAGGGCTTGTTTATCCAAAAGAAGGGGTACAGAGGCCTTCTGGAAGGCCTCCGTACTCCTTCTTTTTCCCGCTGGGTACCTACTACTACTACTACTGTACTTTTTAAAATGAAAAAAAGTCTGTTTCTATGGAAATTGTGTGTACCTACATATGTATGTGTGTTTAGTTTGATTTCAATTTTTTTTTTTCTTGTACTACATAGTTAATGCTGAATAAATCCATGAGTAAGATTGCTTGATTTCTGGCTTTTTTGTTTGTATTTTTTTTTCTGTACCAAAACAATCATTTTCGAACCGAACACAAAAACATTTTTATTAAAAAACGAAGCTAACGATTGTATAAGTAACAAAGCACGATGTGCGTTATTGGAATGACTGCAAACCAGCAGCGAATATTTGCGGTTGAGGAAATTTCATTGTATGACCGCAAGCGAGTGTATTTGTTGCTGTTTATTTAATGCGATTTTTTTTTCAATTGCATAAAGCTGTTCTCTGGTACACAATTGAGAAGCGCGTTAAGATTGTTAAAGCCTTTTGCGAAAATGTGCATTTCGTGCACATCGTGATTTTTTTGGTCAGCATAATCGACCAAATGTTTCCACAATCGGGAGAATTGTGCGCAAATTTCAGCAAACCGGGTCTGAAGGAAATGGGAAACCATATGCGCATGCTGTCCAGTTAGTTCTGCGGCTGGCGGCGTTATCGGGCCGTACTTCTTCGAAAATGAGGTTGGCCAAGCAATTACCGTGAATGGTGTTCGCTATCGCGAGATGATAACGAACTTTCTATAGCCAGAATTTGAGGAAATGGACCAAAACGATATGTGGTTTATAGGTGTTTACTAGGGATGCCAAACGGGACCAGGTTTTTTGAAACCCGGAATTCGGGATTTTTAATTAAAAAAACGGAATCCCGGGACGTATCGGGATTTTTCGGGATTTCATATATAAAAGCCAATTTGTAAAATTCATATAATTATAATTGATTGTTTATGTATACGTATTAAAACAAATTAATTCATGAAGAAAATTAACTCATTACAAAATAATACCGTTTAATGTATTCTTTTAAAGTAATATGGAAGTATTATGTATTAAAACTTATATTGTAAAAAGCTTCTAAAACAAATTAATGACGTCTGATAACACTATGCTAGTTAAAAAAACAGAAGAGCCGGGCACTTGGCATTTTAACATAATTCGGGTACGCTGAATCCAGTGGTGCCCGCCGTTTTTTAGGTTGGCTCTGGTTTTCGAGATATTCCGTTATTTCGAAAATGGAGGAGGTTACACATCATATATTCGCATTACTCAAAAACGCTTTAGCTTATTGAAAAAACTAAAAAAAAAACGAAATTCCGCAATAAAATTATAAAATAAGTTCTTTCTTATTGAGGTCGGTCATACATTTTATCCCACTAGGAGCGTCTCCTGGGCATTTATGGGACTTTTTCTTCAATATATTTCTAGTCTGCATTGAATATTTTGTATGGGAGCCCTTAAGGAATAGAGAAAGCGGGTAGGTATGTTAGAAATAAGAGATTGGGATGAAAAATAAAGTGGGGTCGGTCATAGATTTGATCCATCTAGGGGCATCCTAGGCCCTGTAAGAGCCAAAGTTTAAGAATTTTCTTAAACCGCCAACAACTAGGTTAAAAAGCCAGGTGCCCAGCTTGTCTCAAAAAAAAAATTTTAGTTTCTTGCACAGTGTAATTGCTACCTTATTTTATTGCAAACCAATGTTCGCATTCAACACTTCTGGGTATCGTAAATAAATGGCTACATATATGCTTTATGACGATATTTAATTTATTTTATTTCAAATATATGTATATGCAATTATTAATTTAAATAAAATAAACTTAAACAAATATGTGTCCAAAGACCTTTGAAAGCCCATTTTGCGTGCGCAGTTCTATTATTATTAACTTAGAAAAAAGACCACACCTTCTGATTTTGTTTTCGTGGTACAAAATGCATTGCATGTAACATTTATTCACTTGTGACTTTTTTTGTAACCAGTTAAAAATTAAGTTCATGCCAGTATGGTTTAATATTAAATTTTTGAATTTTTACTAAGCTCAAAATCTCGGGATTCGGGACTTAAATTTTTAAAATAATCCCGGGATTCGGGATCGGCATCCCTAGTGTTTGATGGTCAAACGGTTTCTTGATACCAGTCAAACATCCATAAGAAATACAAGTACGTAAAATTAATTGAGTTTCTGAGTGCAATCAGTTTGATAAACCAATTTACGGATAAAAAAAAATATAAAAAGTAATTTTTCTTACGGCTTTTAACGTATTTTTTTAAAATATGGCAAATTAAAATTTGCAAAAATGACTGGATGAACTTAAAGGTGATTCTGAACTGGAAATTTCATTGGATGATGACTTTTCAGGTTATTCAAGCTCTAACGACACCAGCGATGTAAGCGATGATAATAAAGATGAATCTTATCAAGAAGATTCTTGGCAGGAGGATAATGATGCATGTTCTCCAGATATTGAAATTAATGGTAATGAATCAGATGAAATTTGGCACGAGAATAGAGAATACAAAGACAATACCATCGTTTTCATTCAACGAATCAGGGGGCGCCTGTCGCGAAATAAAAAATGACGCATCTCCGCTAATGGTATTCCAAAAATTTTTTGATCAAGACAATTAATTAATTTATTGACTTCTTCGTGCCATGCCTGTCACTTTTTTTTTAAGACAAGCTGGGCATAGTCGTTTTAACGTACGCTGAATCCAATGGTGCTAACCGTTTTTTTAGGTTAGCTCTTGTTTTCGAGATACATATAACGTTATTTTGAAAATGGAGGAGGTTACACAAGATATATTCGCGTATCTCAAAAACGGTTTAGATTATTAAATACTAGCTGACCCGGCAAACCTTGTTTTGCCTAGAAAAGTATTGTTTTTGTGTATATTTAAAATACAGATACAGAATCAGGTACAGGTAATATTCGGTGCAGGTAATTTATCTTTATTTACAAAAAAAAAAAAAAAAAAAAAAAAAAGATATGAAAATGTGAATTACAATAATGATAGAAGAAAGATTACGACAACACGAACTCAAAAATTGAATGTTCTGCGCAGGTGGGTCAAATGACGTCACGAAACAGTCTGACATTTAAACATGACAGTGGGACAATTTCTTAATTTGTCCCATAAATAATTTTATGAGAAAAATTTTTTTAATATTACTCGTTGATTTTTTTTTAAGAATAAAAATTGTGAAATATTCAAAGAATATATAAAATTAAGAATAATTTCAAATAAAGATTAATATAATTTAAAATATAATATCTGTTACGTTAATGTTTTAGTATATTTTCTTTTCGGCTACTTATATTTTGTTTAATTTTCGCATTAAGCGATCTTAATCTAAAATACATCCTACATCTAAAAAAAAGTTGTTCACTCCTTCGCTGGCTTCTATAGTCGGAACTGCTCCCGGTTTCAATTTTAAAGTTGCTCTATTACTACATCCTGTACACAATTATTAAATAAAGAACTGCGCAAACCAATATGCTTCTAACTTACCCATTTCAAATTTAAAATTTCTTTCAAAATCGTCCGGCTTAAAATGTAATGAGCAAATTCTCTTCCTAAGTATCTTTATGGTGGCCTTTGCAAAATGTTATCCAAAGCTTTCTTTGTTGCTCATTGTTTTCTGGGAAAGTATAACAGGACACATCTTAGATAAGATATATTAAAAACACGCACAAAATTAGTTTTGAACACAATTTTTCACTTGATTTCTTTCTATCGTTTCGCATGAATTTGCCCACTGCGCACTTCATGTTTACAATTTGCTTCAAATTTTTAAACAAGAATTTTTTACACTTAAAGCTTTCAAACAGCCTCCACACACTGTTATTATAATAATAATTATTTTTTTACATAATATTTAATAGATTGAAACACAATATTCTTGATCTATAACGAAATATGATAAATTAATTTTTGGAGAATTGTCAAAGTGATTTTTGTTGCAGGGTTACCAAGTCTCACATAACATATAAATTGTTTCGAACAAATTTAGGAATAAATCCAGAATATAGTGATCAAGGCGAATTGACTAGAAGGTGGGGTCAACTCTACAACAACACTGCTTCTGTAGTCAGGTTGTCAAAAAATTTGCTAGTAAAAAAAATTGGTTTGTTTACATAAAAAACTAGTTTGTATACAAACTTTGATAAGTCGACCACAGAAAAAAACACCATATGTTGACTTGACCCCACCTTCTAGTCAATTCGCCTTGATATTGATTTTTAATATTAATAATATAATTAAAAGTTTTCTAATTTTTTATTTTTCTTGACTCTTCTTGAGTTTTAGGTATTTTTTTTTAATATGTTTCTTATTTTTTAACTTCAATATTTCGAGACTCTACATCATTGATGTCCATTCAAGCAAACAATTGTTTGTAAGCCCCACCCCTTTGTTTTTTACGCTCTTTAATTTAGTTGCACACGTACGGAAGATGAGTTGATCTTATTTCAAATACAGTGTGTAAGATAAGTAATAAAATTAAAAAAATATTTGAATGTTTTTACGAAATTGTCATAAAAGCATAAATGTAGAAGAATTAAGTGGAGTTTTTTTTAGATATAATTCTTAATTTTAATTTCTAAACATGCTCGCACTTCACATTGAATTTTTTTAATGGTAATAGGTATTTAAAAATTTCCAATTCTTACTGTTTGTTAAAAATTTTTAAAAGTTTACATTTTAAAAGACAATTTAAAAAATAGAAAATTTCGTTGGACGGTATTATTATAAATATTTAACGATCAAAACAATTTATTTCTATTAAATTTAAATAAAATTTGTGCGATTAGTTTTGTGTATCTCTGTATTTTTAAACTCTCTCATAATACATATGCAAAACATTTTTGAACATCAATGCTCTACATGAATAAATAATGCCCTTTAGATACAAAAAACACAATGCTCTCATTACAATTGCAAGAGATTGTGTAAACTAAATTAAATATTATTAATTTGAATATAGAAAAATATCAAAAACATATGTACATGTTAGTAATGTCGGAAATTATTAAAACCTACATTGGATCGGCCTTACTCCTGTCGGCTGTTTTTCATTTGTTTACTTATTTGTGCATTAAAAACGGATTCGGAAGTATATCAAAATTTTGTTATTTTATTGAATTTATTCTTTTTATATAAATATTGTATGTTTTTTAGCTCTTAAATTTTTTCTTTCATGATTCACAAATTTGTTAAATTATTCGTTTTATTGTCAGCTGATTACTTGTCAAAAATACACAACGCGTTAAAAAGTTCAAAGTTAACCAACTTTCTGGCGCAAACGCGTCAAAATATTTTGCATGTAGCTTGTTCTATGAAAATACACTAGTTCAACTTTTTTTGACAGAAGACGACAGAGCGCGCGCGAACTAACGCGTGTTATGTACTTCTACCTTTAGGCCCGTTTTCACAACTTACCGATAGCTAAAGGTAGGATTTTATCGGCCTTATAAAAAGTGTTCCATTATTACAACTTTACTTTAACCTACCAGGTAGGATGAACCTTAATCTACTTTATCGCTCACTTAAGGTTAAAGTAAAGTTTTAATAATGGAACCCTTTTTATAAGGCCGGTTAAAGTCTACTTTTAGCTATTGGTAAGCTGTGAAAACGGGCCTTAATGTTTATTAAGCGCTTATTGGACGGATAACTGTAGGAAATTTGTCAAATAATATTAAACATCAAATATTTCTTGTGAATAAGGCATATAATATATACATACAAACGCCAAAATCAGGAACTAAAAGTATAGAATTAGGTTTTTTGTCTTCGTTTACTTGATTTTATTTCTTTCTTTTTATACCCTCCACCACAATTAGTTGTGAAGAGGGTATATTAAGTTTGTCATTCCGTGTGAAACTTTTTTATTATTCATCTCAGACCCCATAAAGTATATATAGTCTGGGTCCTTGAGTAATTCTAAGTCGATTTAGCCATGTCCGTTTGTCTGTCCGTCTGTTGAAAACACGCTTACTTTCGAACAACTCAAAAGAAATGAACAAACTTTATGCCAAATTGCTTGTAGTTATCCTAAGCAGTTTGGGATTGAAATCCATCAAAATCGGTTCAGTAGGACCAGAGCTATGAATCAAAATGTGGAACCACCACCTAAAAAAATTGATAATTTTGCAAAAATTTGTTTTATTTGACTGAAAATCACGCTGTTAAATTTTATGAAGACCCGTCCATAATTTACACTAAGCCTCATATAAACACTACTCCCGGAAAACAGTGTAGTACGCCTAAAACCGTAAAAAATAACGCTAGCGTAACAAAATTTGGTACGTCACAGTTTTTGAGGACTAGAATTAACACTGTGAAATTTCGTGACGATCGGTCCATAATGTACCTTAGGCCCCATATAAACCCTACTACCTGAAAACAGTTTAGTACGCCTAAAACCGTAAAAATTAATGCAATCATAACAGAAATTGGTACGTCACAGTTTTAAAGGACTAGAAATGACGCTCTGAAATTTCGTGATGATCGGTCCATAATTTACCCTAGGCCCCATATAAACCCTATTACCGGAAAACAGTTTAGTCGCCTAAAACCATAATTAATAACAAATCGTCACAGTTTAAGATAATAATAACATCATACAGATATTACTCCTTAAACATTCGAACTGTCGGTGGAGGGTATCAAAGATTCGGCACAGCTGAATATAGTACTCTTTTTTAAATGTTATTATTTAAGTTAAAGAAATTTTTTCGATCATGTGGAGTTAATTTGCATATACATGTATGTAAGTTGTCCATTAAATTTTTGGTTCTCAATTTTATAAAATTGTATCAAAAATCAAAACTAAAATATTTTTATGCAGAAGATACACAACGTGATACCTAAATATTGAAGTTAAAAAATAAAAAATAAATTATTAAAAAAAATACCTCAAGTTTATAAAAATAGTCAAGAATACACACATAGCCCTAAATATTTTGGAAATACATAAAATAGGCAACCCTAGCTTGGGTTAAGCTACGTCATCTAACGGGAAAACATGCGCATGGCGTAATCTCTTTTTATATCATTCTTGGTGAATTATAAGTAAACTATTGAATAAGTTAAGAAAAGGGATGAAACGATACGAGTAAATACAAGTACATATTCGATACTTTTATATAAGTACCAAGTATTTTTGTAATCGATACTTAGCAACCGAGTAACCAAGTTATCGTTTCACTTTGGTATTGAAATCAGTGTTACCGTCGGATATTTTCAAAAAGTATCACAAAAAGGGGATATCTAGAAAAAAAGTGGCACCAAAAGGTGGATTTCTTTTAAAAAAGGGGCACCTCTTTTAAAATTTAAATAAGTACACCACATTAGGTTTTTTTTGCGTTTTTTTTTTCTATTTATTATAATTTTAAATAACATTTTATAAATGGTATAAAAACATAACAAAAAACAATATATATTTATTATATATACTAAAAAACAATTGATTGTATTACAATAAGCAAACATTCTTACTTACAAATGGCTCATGTGTTGTAAAACTAAAATAAATATTTTGTAAATATTTCTCTGGAGATGTAATTTTTATAAAAAATGTACTTTTAATGTTTTGGTAATTCAAAAACGTTAAACTCGCTTTCTGCCAAACATGTTTTTTTGATTATAACATTGTTGCAGCAAATATAAGATATTTATGTAATGTGTTTTATATATACTACATTTAGTAATATATTTCTTGCACTTTTCCTTCTGAATACATTTTCTTTGATTTATTTAAGAAATTGTATTGCACTTGTATTTGCATTTAAAAGCTTTTTAGATGTTTATTTGCCCGTTCCACCAGATTCTTATGTTTTTTTGAAATGTTATGGCCGAATATGAGCACAGTTTTGTCCCATCACGTCACATATATCAGATACACCAATTATTGGAATTTCGGAAGATGTTTTGTACCACAATTAATAACGAAATCCAGTTTAATAGTTTTGTTCAATAAACCTGATTACAAAAATTTTAAGTAATAATAGATAGATTGGATAAAAACTAATATCCTATAATAAAGAAATTAAAACACTTAAATTTAGTAGCATGTATGCATGCCCTGCATTTATTTGTATTAAAGTGCGAAACCGATTAAAAATAAAGAATTTGAAAAAGTGATAGTTTCGTTTTTTTTTATAAGATTTCTAGTTTTATCCGATTATAGCTTAAAACTTTTGTAATTAGGTTTACTGTCGAATAAAATCATAAAGCTATCTATTTTGTTATTAATTGTGGTGCAAAACATCTTCCGAAATTACAATAATTGGTGTATCTCATAAATACGACGTGATGGGTGAAACCTGTGATCTTTAGCATTTCAAAAAGTATAAGAATCAGTTTGAATGGTTGAACAAACTTTTTCAATGTCGTCCTGTGTTATTTATTAATGGTCAGTTTAATACATATTTTTTTACAATTAATTGTTCTTAAAACGACTTCTATACTTTCGTAAATGTCTTCACTTGGAACCCAATCTTCAAGACTAGTATCTAACAAATTTAAAGATAAAAGCATGGATTCGCAAGTATTTACTTTTAACCTATTTGTTACTTTATTTTTTATTAAAGCTAACTTAGTAAAAACACGCTCAGCAGAAGCACTATTGTGTGACAATGTAAAAATATGAGAGATCAATTTGTACCAGTGTGAATATTTATATACATCAAATCTATTTTTAAATGTTCCAATTTTACGCCAAAAATCTTCAGCATTCGAAATTTTAAATATGAGTTCATAATTCGTGTCATTTTCTCTCTAGAAGTTTAAATTCATGTATAAATGCATCTGGGTTAGTTATAATATCTTTAAGCTTTTATGATACTTGCTATTTTTTGTATTTTTTCTATATTGGAGAACAGTGCAAATATATTTGCATAGGAAAACTGACTAAGTGTAAAGAGTATGATTATATCATAAAAAATCTTGAAATGTCAAACAAATATACATGTGTTATCGATAAATAATCTAAGACCGTCAAAAAAAATAAAAAAATTTTTAACTTAAAATTGACCTTTCCAGATTAATTGTTAGCACTGTTGCCAATTTTTTTAGTTTTTGATCGAAAGTAGCGGGTTTTAACTTTTTTGTTTTGCGATTTTTAGCTTTTTTGACGGGGTTTTGTGGGCAAAAAACGTGGGAAGTATTGTTTGTTTTGTTTACATTTTATTTTGGAATAACAAACAATAAAATTTAATGCAAATAATGTAAAATATTACGAATTACATCGGGGTATTTTCTTTAATTGAAAATTTATGATTTGAAATCATATATGAAGGGCACCTGCTTTATTTCACTGATCAAAAACAAAATAGTTTCATCTGCCCAAGCTTTTACCATTTTTTTTTTTTTTTGTTTTAGTCAAAGAAAAAAATAAACATGAGAAATGTCAATCAGAAAAAAGGGTTTGTTTATCAAATTGGATTTCTTGTTCTTTCTCGCATTTGTTGTTTCGTTCAGTCAATCCTAAAAAAAATCCAATACAAAAAATAGCAAGTATCATAACACCTTTAAGCCCTGAAACTAATTCGAAATAGTTTATATCTTCATTAGACACTATAAATAATGGGTCTAAATACTTCAATATATTGAGCTTTTTGCTTTATATATCAATTCTTTACACAATTTTTGGTAAAAACTTAGATTTTATTTTTAATGTCAATTACACAAATTTAAGAAAAGTTTTCGGTACACAACAGTTCGGTTTCTTCACGACCAATATATATATGCGAGTTATCTTTACCACCTTATTCATAATAAATAAAACAGGTTAATAGAAAGTTTATTCAACCGATTTTCAGCTAACCACGCATGATATTAATATATTAACACAGTTTTACTTATATTAAAGCTGGGAGTTATAATAAAACAGAAAGAAAAAAAGTATCTTTTCCTAACGGAAAAAGTATCAACAAAGTGGCAAGAATCACAAAAAGTACCACATTTGGGTGCATTTTGTAAAAGTGGCCAAATAGTATCCAAGCAGTCGAAAAAGTGGCAAATTGCCACTTTAGTGGCACCAACGGTAACGCTGATTGAAATTAATCTTAAATTTTTGATTATTTTTCAAAGCTGGAGTAGCAGTAACCGTATCAAGAAACCGTTTGACATGTAAACACTATGGATGCCAATCACGAATACCGAAATCCCGGGATATTTCTAAAAATTTAAGTCCCGAATTCTGGGGTCTGACATAAAATCCCGAGATTTTGGGCTTAGTAAAAATTCAATATTAAATCATACTGGCCGTGAATCTAATTTTTAACTGGTTACAAAAAAAGTCACAAGTGAATAAATGTTACATGCAATGCATTATGTACCAAAAAAACCAAATTAAGAAGGTGGGTTTATTTTCTAATAGATGATAATAGAACTGCGCACGCAAAATGCAAGTTGTGCAAAAAGGTGTTAACAACTTTAGGGGGTTCTACCAAAGGTCTTTTGACACCTATAAGTTTATTTTATTAGATTAATACTTGCATATTTATTTGAGATAAGTAAATTAAATATTTATAATATGTATTTTATTCGACCTTTACTATTTTAATATATAAACTAAAAATATTCGAGCTTAAGGTCTTATTGTTTTATATAGAAAACTTTTTTTTTATTTTTTTTTTTATAAATTTATTCACACCAATATTTCGGCACTTCCTTCTAGTGCCTTCTTCAGGGTTTTTTTCTTTTTAACAAAATTAACAATTTTTTAAAAACAAATTTAACAATAAAATGATAAAACTAAAAAAATTTTTGTAATTGAATATAAAAGTATTTTTCAATACAAACTACACAGAAAAAATTATTGGTTGTTTTTTATCAATCAAAAATATTATTTAAAAAGTATTTAAATTTAATAAATGTGGTAATTGAATGAATTATTTTTTTTGTCGAATGAAAATTAAAAATATAATTTTGATTTAATTAACATTTTAGTTGTTTTTAAATAAATTTTGAATTAAAAAATTAATTTAATAACAAAAAATTATTTCGTTTAAAACAAAATAATTCAAACTTGTGAAATTGTTGTTAGAAATTGTCGAAATCAATAAACCCATTGTTTGAAACGGCAAAGTTTATTTTAACTTTTTTTAATTAAATTTAAAAATATTATTTATTGAGAAAAAAATATTCAAAATATTAAATTCTTACAATTTTTAGTAACCAATATAATCATTTTGGTAATAGGTGCAAAATCAACAAATGGGTTGCTTGATTATATGAATTTGGAACAAATTTGGTTATTAGAGAAATTCTTAATTTTTTCTGTGTAGATCTATTACAATAAACATAAATTTTTAATTCCGTTTTAATTTTTATAAAGTCTACATTTTCAGTATCTGACTTGAAATTAATTCTCGAGATTGTCGGTACTCTTATAATTTTTAACATTTCCAACATAAATCTACGTTTGTAATTATTTTCCGTGTTTAGAACTTTTGTTCTAACATTAACATTAAATTATAATTATATAAATTTTTAAAATTATCTTTTATATATGATATCCCGAAAAATCCCGAATCCCGGTTTTCAAAAAACCTGGTCCCGTTTGGCAACCCTAGTCAACACCTATAAACCACATATCGTCTTGGTCCATTTCCTTAATTTCTGGCTATAGGAAGTCAGAACTAGCTCGGAAGCATGCACATATATTTTCCCATTTCCTACAGACCCGGTTTGCTGAAATTTACGCGCAATTCTCCCGATTGTGGAAACATTTGGTCGATTATACTGACCAAAAAAATCACGATGTGCACGAAATGCATTTTGATTGAACGCCCATTTTCGCATAAGGCTTTAACGCGCTGCTCAATTGTGTACCTCTCAATGGTAGAAGTTGTCAAATACTGAAACAAAGATAGGTCAATTAAAGTTGCGCAAAAAACTTGATGTTAAGGTGTGACTCACAATTAACATCATGCATTATGGTTGTACCAATCTTTATTATATAGTATTTATCAATTTAAAAATAAAATACATATTTACATTTAAAATAAATTCATAGTGACATTGTTGATTTCTGGAATAAAAGGTGAATGAAGGTTGTTATCCTGAACGTTCTATAAAATTTTGTTTCCTAAGATAAAAAAAAGATTTTTCGAAAGGAAATTGGTACTAGGTGGTAACTAAAAGTGGTCTCAATCTTTACACTTATCGTTTTGAACAAAAATTCTAATACAGTATTTATCGGATATAAGAAACTTAAAAAATCCACGAAAAAAGTTTTTTATAAGCGTTTCTTTCTTATATAAAATTATTTTATATAAGAAACTTATTTCTATTTATATTTTATGTATACATATACATATATATATTGGTTTTCTGTCTCTTTTTTTGTTAACATTTCTAACTTTTAAATAATTATTTTCTATGTCTTTTGAGTTTTTCACTATTTTAGATGTTTTTGCAATTTCGCTTCTTTTTATACCGTTTTGTATTTCTTTAAACATTTTAACTTTTGTTGTTATTGGCAAAAAAACACAAAGCTTCTCATGAGTACCAGCTCGCTCATCTAAAACTAAAAGTAAAAAAAAAACTTTGTTCTTGTTGTAAAACTGTCAGAAAACAGCGTTGTCCATGCAAACTACAAAAATTCTGTGTTGCCGTTGGAAGTTTCTTATATAAATTCTTTTTCTATACATTTTGTGGTTTTGGTGTTTAAGAAAAATGTTCTTTAATCAGTTTTTGCTTATAAGCGTTTTTCTTATATGAAACCTTTTTTTGTTAGAAAAATCACTAAAAAGACATGGTGTTTTTGAAAATGTTTCTTAAAAGCGTTTTGTTCTTATTTGATATGTTCTTATATCCGATAAATACTGTAGGTCGTATTTCTTATTTTATTGTATAGTACTAAAACATTAATAAGAAAGTTTTTAAATGCTGCTTTCTATTCTTTTATCATACAAACCGATACAACTACCGATACAAGTAACTTAGTATCGATACTTTTTTGTCGATACTAAGTAGGTATCGATACTTTACGAGCGATACAATATCGAGTAAAAGTATCGATACCTTAGAGGTATCGTTTCATCCCTAGTTAAGAGAATATTATTGAAGCACTTTGTGATAAACAATATTTTTCTTTTTGTTGTCAGGTGCGAAAATGAACAAAGACACGGGAACATGCAACATAGAGTTGAACGTGTAAAAAACATTTTTTTGCTAACAGATCAAAGCATGATCAATTGCATAGCTTACGATTTGATTCATTTTCAATGGCACTTCTTGTCGGAAATTGTTCATACCAACATAGAAACCTTTGCCGACTCATGCGCAACAACTTTACTAAAGATCATAGCATGATCAAATGATATAATTTATTTTGAGTAATTTTCAATTTTTGCTATTCTTCTTACTTGGTCAGAGACCATTCCGAATTGGTACGAATCATTGAAATCGGTCCAGCCGTTTTTTAGTTATAAACGTAGTAACTAACGCCACTTTCTTTTAAACTAAAACGTTTTTTCTAATACGCGCAGTAGTTTTAGAAACATGATTTTTTTTTTTTTTTTTTTTTTGGAAAAAAAAATAATTTTTTTTATCAAAATTTTGGTTTTTTAAAAATTCATAAAAAATTGGGAAATGCTAATTTTTTCCACACTTATAAAAAACGAAATTGCAACTTCAATTGCAAATCAACTATTGATTTTATTCACAAAAGTCGGGGAGCCCCCCTAAGAAGTGGAGTAAGGCAAGTAACTCTAGAAAAAATGTTAGGGACAAAAAACTAATAGAGGTCGGTCATTCATTTTATCCCACTAGGAGCAACTCCTGAGCATTTATGGGACTTTTTCTTCAATATGTTTCTAGTCTGCATTGAACATTTTGTATGGAAGGCCTCTTAAGGAATGGAGATAGTGAGTAGGTATGTTATATATAAATGATTGAGATGAAAAATAATGTGGGGTTGGTCATACATTTGACCCATCTAAGGGCATCCTACGCGCAGGGCCAAATTTAAGAATTTTATTTTACTCTATATTAATGACGGCATGTCGCGCAATTATATTCTGGAACCTAATTAAACTCCAAAAAACTAAATGACGGGAATTTCCGTCCTTAAGGAATTCCACCCATTTGGTATACCCTGCTACATATATTATTGAAAAATTAAGTGCATTCATTAAGTCATTTGATTCACAGTTAAAAAAATGGTTTAACGATAAAAAAAAAGCGGAAACTGCCGCTTTTCATTTTTATATAAAAAAAATTTGTGATTCTCTTGGTAGCAGCAGCTAAATTCAAGTGCGACCGGAAAGGTTTAATCGCTAATCCCTAACCCAAAAAGTGGCTCTAAAAAGTATCAATATATTTGTAAATTTTAGCTTTATAGATGTATGCCGTATTTAGATGAGCCAGATTATTAGTTATTTGTTAATAAAACACCTATTCTTAAAAAAGTATTAATTGTATTATTATCATATTTGTTGTGTAATTGCCTAACTACATAGAGTTAAATATAAAATAGGAACTACATTGCCACAGTTCTTTGTTCGAAACATTTCCATCGCGAAATTTTTGTTTCGTATATGGGCACTTCCAAGATTGTAAACGGGACATTCGCACACGTTTATATTGACAAAACTGTAAAAAACAACCTGATTTTAATTTTTTAAATTAATGATTCTTTTAACTCTCAATTAGCTCTTTAATTTCCGCAAATGAAATTTTTCGCTTTCTGTCGTGGTTTCCGAGATAATTGCAAAAAACCAGTGATTGTAAACGGGACAAAAAACGGAAGTGGGTTTTAAGGGGTAACCGTTTAAACAGTGATTTCTGCGAAACCTTACACAATATTTTATTGGGATTAATTTTAAAATGTTGCGTACTAATGTGCCCTAAAAATGGTATGAATTACATTTTTTTAAATAAATTGTTAAAGAAATTGTAAACGGGACAATTTTTCCACCATGATTTAAAATTTTTTATGTTGCTATTTATAATCCTTTATATAAGAAACTTAATAAAAAATGTTTTTCAGATCATAAATATGCCTTAGATTAGAGTATTGTTGTTCGAAATGCACATTTTCTAATATACACAAGTATGTGCTAAAAGTTGTAGTACTTCGTTTACCATTTATCTTTTTTTTTTTTTTAATCAATTAATTTATACGCATATATTAAAAAAATATAAGCAATTCTCTAAATAAATCTTGAAAAGAAAAATTTTTTTTTCCATTTTTTGTGGTTGACGTTTTTTTGGAAATAGCCGTAGGTATGTCGTATTTAAGTGAGCGGCACTGTATATTATCGTTTCCGTTTTTTTTTTTATTTAATATAGTCTCTCCCCCAAATCGGTTGTTTTATGAAAAAAAAAAAAAAAAAAATCATTGCTATAAGTTGTGTTTTAGGGGTGGCGTCCATTGTCATTAAAACTAATTTATTTAAATGTAATTTTGTTTGTATAAAGTAACGTATGTTAGTTTCCCTTCCCACTGTTTCTGGTATACGAATTTCTATGTATATTTTGGAATGAAAGTGTTTTGCGGAACCAAATATTGTTAAATTCTGCAAATTTTGGGTTTTTACACGAAACAAAAAATCTTGCAATAGTTCCCCAAGTGAATATAGTTGTGGACACCGTAAGCAGTGTCCGGTGTTTCAGGGGATATAGAAGGCAAAGTTAATAAAAAATTTAAATCAGTTTTATTAAAAATGAAGGGTTTTCTGTACTTAAAGATATTGGTGATATTTTAGCAGGCAAGCGGAATTGTGAGTCCAATCGTATAAAATTTACTTCAGAGCAAATACTCAATTTTAAATACGCCTCCTTAACATCTATAGAAGTAGAATTAACTTTTTCGTTGTACAAGAACGTGCTGACTCCAAATAAAGTTTTCTTTTCGAAAATTTGTCGCATCAAGTTATAATTTGCTGAACAACGTGTTAAACGAATAAAGTGGAAAATAAACAGTAAATTTTAATTTTAACAGCTTATTTTCATGTTTTTAAAAGCATTTTTTAAAACTGTTTTTTAGTTCTTTTTTTTTTTGTTGCCCTTCTAATAATTAAACTAGTAAAAAATAAAAAATATTTTTTTTTTTGGGTTTTAGTATAATTAGGGCCATTATTATAACTTGGCGTTAGCTGTTATCCTAAAATACACACAAACACGTAGGTGAAGTTATACTCGTTTAACATAAAATTGAAATTATTGCGCTCATTAAAACAACAAAGTAATGGAACTTTTAATTTGTTGGCAAAAATTAAAAGTAGTCGTAACACTGTGATCAAAGTAAACATAAAAAATACAGTCCACTAAAAATATTTACGTACACTTGATGATAGTTAAAAACTACAAAGAAAATTTCATATTAAATGCAATTTCCCTAATTGCGAGAGTCAGTAAAATTTAAGTGCGAAAAATATCAAAATTAATTAAATTGGAATTAATGAATAAGACTTAATAAAATTCGCTAAATGAGTTACAAAGTTAATTCTCCCCAAATTAAAATTTAAAAGTTATCTGAATTAATTGAAATTTCAATTAGTTTCAAAATTCGATTATTTTCAAAGTTAGCAAATAAAGATAAAATTTTAAATTTACAACAATTTACCTGTTTTATTATTTCCAAGTAGATACAAATTAATGTATTTCTAAATTAATTAAAGTTTAGGAAATCAGTTTCCCCAATTATTGCATTACTTAAAAATAAGAGAAGATATCATTCTTAAGTAAATAGAAAATTTAAAGTTCAACGAAATAATAAAGTGAATTTTAATTTTCACCAAAAGTTTTTTCTTTACAGTAAAATGTTAATTCTAATAACTTACATAAAATTTACTTTTATCGCGTGGAATGGAATGTTAATGTTCTTAGATTAAATAATACTTTAAAATTTTTAATAAAATTTTATTTTGCCAAAACAGAATGCAAATTTAAAATTTCTTAAAAATTAAGCTATGCAATCAAATTAAAATTAATGTTTTTTTTACTAAAATTGAAAATTTAAATTGCCTTGAATTTTTAATTTTTGCAAACTAATGGAGAAGAAGTTTAGTTCCCCAAATTAAGTAAAAATTTAATTGTCCCCAAATAAAATAGCAAAAGTTAATACCTTTGCATAAATTAAAGAAAAAATTGAATTTGAACCCAGACTTAATTAAATTTTTAAAAGTTCTTAGATTTTTTCCGGAATTAGAAACTATTTGTTATTTTCCAAAATTAAAGTAAAATTTAATTCTTTCAAATTAAAGGGATTTGTTTTATTATTTCCCCCAAATTAAATATGGAATTAATTTGCCACAAGTTAAAGTTATCAGTTAAATGAATTTTGAATTAGTTAGCCGATACATAATGGATAAAAGTTAATCATTCTATACGTTACGGAAATGAGAATTTGGTAAAGTTTTATAACATTTAAAAAATAAATGCAAATTTACACTTTTATATCCACTTTTCTGTTTTAATTGCTTGTTTTAACTAATCTATAGTTACCCTACCCCCTAAATTATACAGAAAAAAGTTTTTGTTTTGTTTGTTTTCTTGTCAATTACCCCACTGAGATTATTGTGACAAGACCCTATACCTAAAATTGCCCTATATAGTAATATTTGCATTTATTAGAGCACATATAACCCCCTAATTACCATTCATTCTCATTTTTAAGCGTCTGAAATTCAAAAATAACTCGTAACTTAGGATCTTACTCATAAATGAAAATAGCGACAGAAGCTAGCAATCAATCGATTATAAAACGTGTTAACACATTTATTTAAACTAGATACCATATCTAGTGCTATATCCCATATAGCCCCTAAACTCCTATAGTGACTGTACATTGCTTGGAATAAGCATACAGAGTTAAACTAGATACCCATATCTAGTGCTATTACCCCATATAGCCCCTAACTCACTATAGTAGCAGTAAATTGTTTGAAATAAACGCAAGTTAAACTAGATGCCCATATCTAGTGCTATACCCCATATAGCCCCTAACTCACTATAGCAGCAGTCAAGTGCGTGGAATAAGCACAAAGTTATAAACTGGAACTATAACCCATATAGCCCCAAGATGAGTCTACCATGTACTCTGGAAGTACTTTTTTCATTTGATTGTGATCATTTAATTCAGTTATGTGACCGGGTTGATGGAACCCCACCGGAAAAGTACACGGAGTCGCTCCTAAGACTCTGGTTCAAGGAATTAGATAATAGATGGAGCAATTTGAGAACGTCGTATAGGGACGTTATGCTGGTCCCAGAAAGGGAGAAATATCCCTACCTTAAAGAAGCTGCTATGGTGAACTTTAAGGCACATAGGGAGATATTTTTTCAATATAGTGCACATATCCTCGATTTAATCAAATCGTATGCATGTACGCCCGTTCGAACTTTACCTTTCAAGAAAATTGTACGCTATCCCCTAGCTGTACAGCGCGTTGCTCAAAGCGGTGATCCGTGTTTAGCAACCCAGTATGGAAAAAGTGAACTAATTGTAAATGGAGAATGCTCGTTAACTCAGGATGAGCCCCCTATCAGGAATAAATCACAAACAATAGCAGAAGAATCAAGTAGCATTCTCAAAAATACAGACCTAATAGCTCAAGAACAGCAAGGGTCGGAAAGTTTAACGCATTTATGCAAACTAGAGGATGAAGTTAACAACTTAAGTATTGGCTACATATCTCATCTAGATAAGAACCAAAACTATGTTATAAATGGCCGAGATACTCAAGAGCAAAACTCATCAATTAATAGTGAAGCCGAATTAAAACAAACCTCAACCTCAAATATTGAGGAATCTATTAATTATCACGAGATAAGCTGTGCGGAAATACAAGAAAATAACGCAAATGGAAAATTAATCACATTAGCACAGGAAGCAGTTCGGTATAAAATTTTAACCTTGGAAATGCTGATAAATAAAACTTTCCAAAAATCAAATGTCGTAAAAATAATGGTTAACATAAACTTACTCCCAATTCCACATTACTTTGGCGGGGGAGAACTACCCCCATGGGTAGTATTTGACAGGGGAAAGGTTTCCTTTATAAAGTCGACTGCAAAGGTCTCGACTACGCGATGCTACCAAAATATATATTTCACTATTACGCCAGCGTGCACTTATAAAAAAAAAAAAAAAAATTACTCATACCGATTTGTTTACACTTATACATTTTTTCATACCCATACCAATTTTACACTTATACATTTTCCATACCCATACCAATTTTTAGATAAATTTATACCGTTACTAATCTCAATTTATCTCTGGTCATTTTTGTAGTCATAGGTCAACGGGAAGACTAATTAATGGCCACCAGTACCAAACAGCACCAACCACCAGGGTCATCTTAGAGGCCATCTGTTTTTCAACTCGAGGCCGGAGCATGTACAATTTACATTGTACACATCTGCATTTTTGTTGAATTACGAATTTTATTATTGTTTAAAACTTTGAATTTTTTACTTATTTTCTTAATTTGATTAAAACTTTGCATTTTTGTTCTTATTTTATTATTTTATTAAAATTTCGCTTTTTTTACTGAATTGTATTGAATTACGTATTTTATTAAACTGCAAGTGAATTTTTGTTAATTATTTAATTATTGATTTGTGAACTTTGAATTGTAAATTTAGTAAATTAAAGTGGTGAGTTCAATGCCTATTTGAAGTAAATTTCTTTAAGTGTACTATTTAGTACTCGCCAAAATTAGGCGATCAAAACTTATCCAACCATCGGTGTGGATAAAAAGCCGAGGTTGAATAAGTTTAAATCATAACTTTACTTTTTACTTCAATTGGGCAGACGTACAACCATCTCTTCCCCCACTGTTAAATAAATTTAATTTAAAAAAAAAACCCCAACATCTTCTCATTTAAGTTGAGAATCATCATTTAATAGGTAAGAACCACATTAAAACCCCCTACACAAAGAACAGAAAACTAATTCCCTGTTTTCTCTCTTTTCTTTAACCCCTAATAATTATAATCCTCTGACGAGCGGTTATAATTATCATTGGCCAAAGACTTCTAGATTCCTGTTCCCCAAGGAAAAGAGACTCTGCGGCCAATTTATAATAATTTAGGCCACCAGAAGTCTATTTTTATTCAGACAGTTAACAGACGCTTTTTGACAGATAACACATTATTATGTGTCAATTTAATCTTAACTTTAGCTAACTTCAAGTTGTAATAATGGCCCTTAGGGTCAAAAAAAAAAATTTTTTACTGAAGAACAATTTTGAAAATGTCATTTATCACCTGGTCTGTACCCCGCTGAAAAATTTAATTGGTCGTTATATTAACTTCGTTTTTGGCAACCCTACTTGCATTACACTCTACCTCCTCAATCTCCTCTCAACACAACCATGGCCTTTCTTTCTTTCTTTCAATTGTGAAAAGGGGACTAAGCAAGCAGCTCAATCACCCCTATCGTGAATAACAAGTGGAATTTTTGTTCCCATGAAATTTTCATTCCCCTCGAAGGGAAAAAAGCAATCGTGAATCTCATGTGAAAAATTTTCCAGGCTATCAGTTCCAGTGAATGTAAAAAAGAAGAAAGATTAAAAAAATTAGAAATCAATGAAATTTTTGTTCGAAAATATACAAGTATATATTTTAAAGAAAAGTTAAAATAATAAAGCAAAATATTTAGTACTGGAGGGATAGTTTGATTACAAAGTTAGTTTTTTGCACTTTTTAAATTTAATGTAGTAAAATATTTTCCAAAATTCTGCCACCAAGTCAATCGAAAGCTTCACAAATTCGCAGGCAATCGACTTGTTGTTTTGCATTTTGTTGAGCAATATATCGGTTTGTGCCTTATTAACTTTATTAACCCTTTATATTCGATTTATAGGAGGAGCTTCTTACAAAAAAAATTTTTGACAAAAGGGGGGTAAAAATTTTTCACGATAAGGGGAATTTTTTCCCGTGAACATTTTTTCACGTTATTATTCTCCTTTGAATTACATTTTTTCATGGGAGTTGTGCATGATCGCAAATATGTGAAAAGGGGAAAAATTACGAGGGAAAAATTTTTCACGATAGGGGTGAATATGTATGTGTGTGAAGTTAGTCCCGTCAGTTAGCTTGGTTTTGTTGCCTATCAAGTTTCCTGTACACAAGCAACTTGTGTTAACATAGTTCATACTCAAAGACTGTTAAGACAACAGAATGGATGTTTTTTACCAAAAATAAATAATTTGAAACAAAAATAAATTTAAAAATGGTAATTCAGAACAATTAATAAAACATATATTTTTATTTAAACAATTTGGCCTGGAAATGAATTACAATTAAAAAAAGTCCTACTTTCACAACCCGAAAATGGGTCAAAATCGAAATGGTGCTCTAATATGGACTAATAGGGTTGATAGTTTAGGTATTCTAGATTTCAGAACTATATAGTTTTTATTCAGGATTACAAAAAATCTATACAAATCTTGAATAAAAACTATATAGTTCTGAAATCAAGAATACCTAAACTATCAACCGCATTAGTCCATATTAGAGCACCATTTCGATTTTGACCCATTTTCGGGTTCTGAAGGTACGACTTTTTTTTTAGTAGAAACCTCATAAATTCACTTTCACCTATGCTCTATTACAAAAAATCTATACAAATTCTGAATAAAAACTATATAGTTCTGAAATCTAGAATACCTAAACTATCAACCCTATTAGTCCATATTAGAGCACCATTTCGATTTTGACCCATTTTCGGGTTCTGAAAGTAGGACTTTTTTTTAGTAGAAATCTCATAAATTCACTTTCAACTATGCACTATTACAAAAAATCTATACAAATTCTGAATAAAAACTATATAGTTCTGAAATTTAGAATACCTATTAGTCCATATTAGAGCACCTTTTCCATTTTGACCCATTTTCGGGTTCTGAAAGTAGGACTTTTTTTTGGTAGAAATCTCATAAATTCACTTTCAGCTATGCCCTATTACAAAAAATCTATACAAATTCTGAATAAAAACTATATAGTTCTTAAATCTAGAATACCTAAACTATCAACCCTATTAGTCCATATTAGAGCACCATTTCGATTTTGACCCATTTTCGGGTTCTGAAAGTAGGACTTTTTTTTAGTAGAAATCTCATAAATTCACTTTCAACTATGCACTATTACAAAAAATCTATACAAATTCTGAATAAAAACTATATAGTTCTGAAATCTAGAATACCTATTAGTCCATATTAGAGCACCTTTTCCATTTTGACCCATTTTCGGGTTCTGAAAGTAGGACTTTTTTTGGTAGAAATCTCATAAATTCACTTTCAGCTATGCCCTATTACAAAAAATCTATACAAATTCTGAATAAAAACTATATAGTTCTTAAATCTAGAATACCTAAACTATCAACCCTATTAGTCCATATTAGAGCACCATTTCGATTTTGACCCATTTTCGGGTTCTGAAAGTAGGACTTTGTTTTTAGTAGAAATCTAATAAATTCACTTTCAGCTATGCACTATTACAAAAAATCTATACAAATTCTGAATAAAAACTATATAGTTCTGAAGTCTAGAATACCTATACTATCAACCCTATTAGTCCATATTGGAGCACCATTTCGATTTTGACCCATTTTGTGGTTCTGAAAGTAGGACTTTTTTTAATTGTAATTCATTTCCGGGCCAAATTGTTTAAATAAAAAATATATGTTTTTTAATTGTTCTGAATTAAAATTTTCAAATTTATTTTTGTTTCAAATTATTTATTTTTAACAAAAAGCATCCATTCTGTTGTCTTAACAGTCTTTGAGTATGAACTATGTTAACACAAGTTGCTTGTGTACAGGAAACTTGATAGGCAACAAAACGAAGCTAACTGACGGAGCTAACTTCACACACATTCAATATTATAGATACTAAAATTTTTGGATTGAAAAAAATTAATGTTTTAAGACTTATTCAGCCATTATAAATACAAATTCCCCGGGAGTTTTTTCCCTTTTCCCATTTTTACATTTATATCTGCATGTGAAAAATGGGAGAAAACTCCCGTGGAATTTTTATTCATAATGGGCTGATTATGCACTGTTTTGAGTGCTAAATTAATGTCTACAGCGTGGCTTCATTAAAATGGCGTTTCAATCCGTTATATCAATAACATTTGTAATACATGCACATAATAATGTAATTTCATTTAACTTGCCTGTTTTGTCGGATCCAGATTGACGGTCAAATTCACGCTTACCATTACGAAAAACCCCATCGCGACTACGTGGAGGACCTCTGTTATCACGATCTCTAAATTGACGAGGTTCACGCTGTTCGTTCCCAAATTCACCACCTTCACGGAAGTTTCGGCGAACATTTCTTTGTTCGCGGACTTCATTATTTTGTGACTTGAAAACAACCTTGCGTTGTTCTCCCTCAACAACACTATTTTTATTCAATACATTTCCAGGTGATCCGTTTTTGGGCTTACCTTGGAAGGCAGCCGTTTTTTTGTTACCTTCTTCATTTTTATTAAGTGCACCAGACTTATTTTCTTTCTCAACATTAACATTTTTCCTGGCAATGGTTGCAGTGACTTTTTTAGTTGGAGCGGCTGTGTTGGGCTGTTTCTTTTTTGAAACAACAGATTCCGCCTGTGCCGGTGATGCGGCCGAGTCGTCGTCCATGAACAATAACTCATATCGATTGTTTCCTGAGATATCCATTATTGACTTTTGCTTTAAAATTTTGTTTCAGTATAAGGATGTCTTATTATTTTACGGATTAATTTTCACTTTTATGTATACAAGAACTTTATCGATGAAGAAAACCAATATAAAATTAAGAAAACATGCGAAATATTCCCACCATAAGCCGTAATATATGCAATGTTGTAACTTTAAGGAGTATTTTTAATATGCATATATGCATATACTTATCTAATATTTCAGAGTAACCAGATCGAACATTCTACACTGATAAAAATTACAGATGGGTTAACACACCTACAAGAAGACTAACGGTCATTTTAAAAGTTATATGACCTGTAGTGTTGACCAATATAATGGTTAAAGCAAGGTATATTTATAGCAGGTAGCCGCGAGATTACAACAATTGTACAATAAAACAAACAACAGGGCTTTTTATTGTTGTTTTGCGATACGAACTGTCAAACAGCAAAGGGGTTGAAAAGAGACAAAAAACTTGTTTACTTGTTTACTATACAACATTTGACAGTTTGTATCGCAAAACAAGCAAATAAAAAATAACCAGCTGGCTTTCCGAGACTACCTGCTATAAATATACCTTGGGTTAAAGTTTCCTACAAGAAATGTATAACCAAAACCAAGGTCTATCCAATAGGTCTGCTTACTTCTACAACAATACAAAAAACAACACGCATATTGTTTGTGTAAAATTCAACGCCGTTGTCAAAATCTTACTACATCATAGGGAAAACAAAAGGAAAATGTGATTTGTGTGCATGCAAGTGTAGCAAAAAACCGAAAACGTAAACAAACATTTACATGTATAACTCCCCGTCTACAACTGAAATGATTTGCTGTTATAACATGATGTTATAAAAGCGTTGTTAAAACATTTGCATTAACAACCGTGTTATATCATGAGAAAACCTCTCACATAATGAGTCTATGCTTCACACAGGGTCTCCACCTGAGATAAGATATAAGATTTTTATATCAGCAAACGTCAAATTCAATCGCAGAGAGTATTATCTTACGTGTGGACTCTCAAATAGTGTTAGTATTAATATTATAATAAATGTTATGAAACAGTTGTTATAAGAAATCTTATAACAACTATCTTATAAGATGAGCTGTCAAAAATACACATGCATACACATATATAAAACAATAATAAGACGCATTCTTTAAAATGGTTAATTTTTTTGTGCAAAAAGTGAAAATCTTGTGATAAGTGTTTAAAAAACAATATTTTTAACTAAAAAACAAGAAAAAACTAAAAAAGAGTAAAAACGATACAAGTTAACTGCACGAGAATCATTCGATTATGAAATCTTATAAGGTACGTGTTCCCCTTGTTTAAGATTAATATGAAGAAATTTGTTCTCTCATTCAGGTATGTGATGGAAAACGATTTTGAAAACAAAACGATTTGAAAACGATAATATCGTTTTCGGTATCTTTAAAAATTGATTTCTAATACATTTTCCTCCGTTTTCATTTATATATACTGTTAAATACTTAATTAAATATATTATTTAAACTGTATTTTGAACAAATAATAAAGACTTTACTTCAGAAATGGATTTTAAAATCGGTCGAAATTCATCACACCTGCTAAAAACTATCATTTTGAAAACGATCGTTTTTCATCACATACCTGATTATATCAGATATTATCTTAGGTGAAGATCCCATGTAATGCATCATTATTTTTTAGAGAAGAAAACACCATTAGTCGCCTTTTACAATGTGGTAAGTGATAGGCAGACAGACGAAGTTTGTTGATAAGGGGGCGACTCTGTATGCGTGACACACTTTACTTTTGTCCTCTCTCGCCTACAAACTTCGTCTGTCTGCCTTTCACTTGCCACATTGTAACAAGGACTTACTGCCCGTCTACAACTGACTTGATTTGATGTTATAACTTGATGTTATAAAAGCGTTGTTAAAACATTTGCATTAACAACCGTGTTATAACATGAGAAAACTTCTAACATGATGAGCCTATACCTAACACTAACATCATATTAGTGTTAAAGTTGAGCATTTTATGTCAGTTGTAGACTGTATGTTACTGCTTAGTCTGGGATCACACTATGAAAGTTTTCTTTCAGAAAGTCTGAGTTTATGGGTGAGAAGGGAAAAAGGAACAGCATGTTATCTTCCCCTCTCACCAATAAACTCAGACTTTCTGAAAGAAAAATTTTATAGTGTAAACCTAGACTTACTCTGCTGCTCTTACTGGTCAATGATAACCTAACCCCACGTCTCCATGCGCCATCGATTTGAACATGACATGAACATAACGCCGGCAGAGCAACGGTATTAATATGTTCATGTTCTTGTATGTGGCGAATACGTGTTGATGTTCATGTTCTGATTTACCACATTTTTCAGTTTCTTGAAGTGTTCGCTTTGAGTTTTTTCGGTTGTGCGTTTGTGTATTTTTCACAGTTTCTTAGTTTGTTAAAGTTTCATAGCCTATTGTTAAAGTGTTCGGTTTGATTTTTTTTCGGTTGTGCGTTTGTTTATTGTTCACAGTGATTTATACGGTTTTCGTCGATTTTTTCAAGAACTGAAATAAACATACCATTTTCAATTAAAAAAACTGATGGCTTTAAAGCAATCATTCAAGCTCTTAGTGGCTTTAAAAGACCTGAAAGAACTGATGGATATTTGCGACGAGGAAGAAATTGTCGAAAGACGCTTTTGGGTATATCCATTTCTGGAAAAGAGAGAGCAACATAGCATGGAGGCTCATCTATTAAATGATTTGCTCTGGGAAAATTGTGAGTTCCAAAACTTTACTAGAATGACTCTAAATGATTTTGAGAGCGTCTTGAGCTTGGTAAGTATTATTTTTAACAGAAACTTTGTCCTCAATGGACACAAGTTACATAAAAGTCTAGGCGATTTAGAATACTTTAGCGCGACTCTAATAAACAAACATATTTGTAATTTAAAGGTTGAACATAAAATACAAAAACAAGACACAGTGATGAGATGTGCCATCAGCTCAAGAGTGCGTCTAGCTGTCACATTGCGTTTTATTGGGACGGGCGATTCTTATAGGTCTTTGGAATACCTCTCAAGGGTTTCCAGAAAAACCATTAGTAAGTTCGTTCCAGAAGTGCTGGAGGCAATAATTGAAAGCTTTCAAGAAAAATATTTAAAGGTAAGTATTAAACATATATAATAGGTACATATGTATGTATGTATGTATTGGATTTTAGATAAAAATTAAAAAATTAAATTTGTTTTCTTTCTTACAGTTTCCTTCTACTGCGAATGAGTGGAAGTCTATTGCCAAAGGTTTTCAAGGCCGATGGCAGTTTCCACATACATTGGGAGCTATCGATGGGAAGCATATACGCATCAAAGCCCCGCTCACTCTGGTAGTGACTTTTACAATTACAAGGGGTTTTTTAGTATAGTCCTTTTGGGAGTGGTCGATTCCAGTAGCCGCTTTATTTTTATTGATGTAGGTGGCAACGGCAGGGCATCTGATGTTGTGCTTTTCAAGAACTGCAGTCTGTACGAATCTGTAAAAAGAGATTCTATTGGAATTCCACCCGATGACGCTCTGCCAGGTCAAGTTGCAAAAACGCCGTACTTCTTCATTGGAGATGATATATTCGGCCTTGACCACTTTATGATGAAAGCCTACAATCGTAATTCCAAATTGACAACTGCACAAGAAGTTTTTAATTACAGGCTAAGTAGAGCTAGAATGACTGTTGAAATGGCTTTCGGAAGACTTGCGGCGAGGTTCAGAATATTTCATCGACCGTTGGAAGTTGATTTAAAAACCAGTGATTTAGTGGTAAAGGCATGTTGCATTTTGCATAATTACCTTACTAAGCCTGCAACAATTTCTTGTACAATTGATGAAGCAGATCTGTTACCTCCAATCCTTCCAGAAACTTTTAGCGATTTACCACAGCAGCGCCATGAAACAGTAAGATTCGTGAATGAAGTCCGAGATAATATTAAAAACTATCTAATTTCTGAAGGAGATGTCCCTTTTCAATGGCAAAAAATAAGAAAACAAATTGCAAATGCAGTGAATGTAACCATCGAGTAAAAGGTGAAATTAATCATTCTTAGAACCTCCAACATTTAAAACAATCGGTCCTTTTCAGGACCACCAACACTAAAAACAATCGGTCCTTTTAAGGACCACCAACAAAAAAAAAACAATCGGTCCTTTTCAGGACCACCAACACTAAAAACAATCGGTCCTTTTCAGGACCACCAACACTAAAAACAATCGGTCCTTTTAAGGACCACCAACAAAAAAAAAAACGATCGGTCCTTTTCAGGACCACCAACACTAAAAACAATCGGTCATTTTCAGAACCACCAACAGTAAAAACAATCGGTCCTTTTCAGGACCACAATTATAATTTAAAAGGAGATAAAATTAATGACTTATGTTTAAAGCTTCTTCCACAATAGGCGTTCAGCCCAATTTCCTCCAGTAAAACAGCTGAGATATGCTATGACACCACTCTACTATAAAAACATAGACTTTTTTTAAAAGACGATTATCAACATTTTATTTTTCCATCCTGGAGGCTTATTCTGAATTGCGATGCGAAAATCAATGCGATGCGAACAGTAACTTGATAAATTGGCCTATTACTAAATCGACCAAGTTTGACTAGGCCGAATGTGCCCCAATTGAAAATGCCGAATCTACCCCGAAAGCACTATTCACAGTATTTTATTTTATTCTTCAACAAAAATTTTGATTTAATTAATTTTTTAGGACACTAGCACAACTATTAATGTTGGTTTGTAATTTTTATTTTAAATATTGATAATTTTCGAATACAAAATACTTACGAAATAAAGGGTGGTTAAATTGTAAGGGCCGATGTTGAATGTGAACCACACCTAAACGCCAAGTTTTTTTCCGAATTTTTTTTGACATTTCTCTATTTCAGACTTACTCAATTTGAACCATGGAGAGATACACAATCCAACAACGTGTTAAAGTTATCCAGACTAATTATGAAAATGGGCGTTCAAATCAAAATGCATATCGTGCACTTCGTGATTTTTTTGGTCAATTTGATCGTCCAAATGTGCGTACACTCGCAAAAATCGTGGAAAAATTCGAGCAAACCGGGTCTGTAGAAGATGTGAGAACACCAGTGCATGCTCGTACAGCTCGTACTGCAGAAAATATTGCTGCTGTTCGCGATATTGTGGCTGAAGAGCCGTCCACCTCAACTCGTCGTCGTGCCCAACAATTGCACCTCTCACGCTCGTCGTTGATGAACATTATGCATAAAGACTTGCATTTACACGCTTACAAGGTGCAATTGGCTCAAGAACTAAAGCCTCTTGACCATTCCAAACGTCGTGAATGGGCAGAATGGTGGCAAGAAATGGCAACAGTGGATGATCAATTTTCGAAGAAAATCATCTTCAGTGATGAGGCACATTTTCACCTCAGTGGATTCGTCAATAAACAGAATTGCCGCATTTGGGCGAATGAGAATCCAAGAGTGATTGTCGAAAAACCAATGCACCCACAAAGAGTGACTGTTTGGTGCGGTTTATGGGCTGGCGGCATCATCGGGCCGTATTTTCTCCCAAATGAGGCCGGTCAGGCAGTTACTGTGAGTGGTGTTCGCTATCGTGAGATGATAACGAACTTTTTATGGCCCGAATTGGAAGATATGGATGTGGACGATATGTGGTTTCAGCAGGACGGTGCCACTTGCCACACAGCTAACGAAACAATGGCTCTTTTGCGCAACAAATTCAATGGCCGTGTTATCTCACGTAATGGCGATGTCAATTGGCCGCCAAGATCATGTGATTTGACACCGTTGGACTTTTTTCTTTGGGGTTATTTGAAAGAAAAGGTGTACGTCGATAAGCCAGCAACAATTCAAGAGCTAAAGGATGAGATAATTCGACACATTAACGGCAAAGAACCTCCATTATGCCTCAGGGTCATCGAAAATTTGGACCATCGGATGGAGGTGTGCCGCCGTGGTCGCGGCGCCCATTTGGCCGATATTTTGTTCCATACATAATTGAATAATATTAATATATCATAATAAAATAAAATTACAATAATTTCCTAAATAGTTTGTGTTTTATTCAAAATCAACATCGGCCCTTGAAATTTAACCACCCTTTAGAATCAAAATATTAAAAAAACACTTGGAAAAACACTTAAACACGTGTAGCTTTTTCAGTTGGTAAGCTAGAGATGACAAACTTTGCGGCAGTTATTTATTTTGATTTTCGATACATTTAAATAAATAGTTAGTGATGTAAAATAAGGGCATCATATCGAAAACGTCATTGACGAATGTACCCCACAATCATGTCAATAAGACAAGAGCCGTATGAACACAGACTAATACTACGTTCATACGCACCACTTATTCGCAAATAAATATATTGCAAGTACAGAATATTGCCGCATAAACCGTGAATTAAATTTTTATTTGCGAATAGCTAACTCACGAAAACAATTCCTGATTAACGACACTATTTGCAAATAAGATTTTAAGCATTGCCACACTTTTAACCGTTTTACGTTTTTATTTCGATGTGGCACATTCATATGACAACAAAAGTAGAATTAAATCAAAAATGTGCAAATAATTTTAAAAATACACAATAATTTTTGATCTTTTCCATTTAAAAAATAAAAAATTTATAAACATACAGTGCTACCAAATGAAATAATTTTTATTCGCGAAAAGGCTACGTATAAACGTAGTATAAAAGTTAATTTTAAGTGTAGTTTTGTAACGTGTGAAAAAATCTGTAAAAATAGTGTCAGCTGTAATAAGTTGTGTACATGTCCTGTGTTTTTTATATATATACTTAACCCTCGTTTGCCGGTATGTTTGTGCTTAAATTAATTTATATATATGTAAAATTATATAGAAAAACAAAATTAAATACAAGGAAAGTGTATACGTCTCAGGGAGCTCCTTTAGATATAGGTAGATTTAGAAAAAAAAAGTTAAAAAAAGATACATATAAAAAAAAAAAGAAATGGAAATGGATGGAAAACAAAAAGAAGGGGAAAAACCCTAATTACTAAAAATATATATAAATAGAAAAAGAAAACAACGCATAGATTTTGAGGGAAAAGTTTATAAGTGTAATGTCTTATTTTTTTGTTTTTTATGTTTCACTGTATTATTGTAAATATTATTATTTTTAATTATTAAAATTTCTATTTATTAAATCCGTATTATAGTTTAATTCAATATTTCTTTATTTAATTATTAAACGACAATTCATTAAATTATGCGTATTACAAAAAATGTGTATTAATATATATAGCGCCAAAATACATTCAGAGTTGCCATCAAGTAAAAGATAAAAAAGTGTTGTCAGTGCCATCACCATATATAACATTTCCTCCCCCTCACGGAGAGAATAAACCCTGGGCCTACGGACTCTCGTCGAGCGGCGCACTTCCCCTTCACGTTGCACTCCTTCCGGATTCGGCGTAGATGCTGACAAACCTGTTGATGATGTCGGTGTAAATCCCCTAAACTCCATTGCCGCTGGCGGAGTAGAGAAGTCCCCGCTTTGCTGCTCACTGTTTACGGTTGTCAATTCGTCTTGACCTGTGGTCAATTCTCCTTGATGCAAGGTGCCATTCATTGTTGATTCGTTGTGTACAGTATTGTCGTTAACACCACCTGTCGTGTTACGATTCGCGTTATCAGTCAGACTGGCGTTGACAGTAATCCGTTCCTGTGTACTTTCGTCATCAATGCCACGGATTTGATCAATGTGCCGTTTGTAGAATTTTCCCTGAAACGATATTTCGTAATGAATGTCACCTAAACGTCTCTTCACCTTCCCCTTTAACCATTTGCAAATCCGTATATTTCCCGATAGGAAATAAACCATTTGATTGTCCACAAGGTGCCGAAAAGTTCCATAAGACTTAAGGTACTGTCCCGAATAAACTTTAGTGTTTATTTCTTCTGGCCGAACAAGGTCCAAACGAGAACGCAGCTGGCGGCCCAAGAACAGTTGGGCAGGTGATTGACCTGTCGTATAATGCGGTGCATTTCTATATTGCCTTAAAAACTCATTCAGATTCTCGTTTAACGTCCCCTTGGTTTTGCACATTGCCTTTAGCGCGTTCTTTACCGTCTGCACGTTGCGTTCCGCTTGTCCATTTGTAGAGGGGTGATACGGAGCCGTATATTTGTGGTACTTTACTCCCACGTTTGTCAAAAACTTGTTGAATTCACTTGAAGTAAAATTTGTTCCATTATCGGAAACCACCATCAATGGCACACCATACGTTGCAAAAACCTAATCCAGAATTCCAATAGTTGCAGCAGCGGTTATAGATTTTGTAACCTTCACATCTAACCATTTCGAATAAGCATCCGTAATAATAAGCATCATCATCCCTTCAAATGGCCCCGCGTAATCGATGTGGATTCGTTCCCAAGGAGATTTTGGGTATTCCCAGTGATGATCTCTAAATTTCGCTGGATGATTAGCATTCTTCGCACATAAATCACATTCCTTGGCAACGCCCTCAATATCTCTATCCACTCCTGGCCAATATATAAAAGAACGAGCTATACCCTTCATCTTCACTACTCCCAAATGAGAACCATGTAACTGATTCAACATATCCCTTCGAAATTTTGGGGGGGATAATGATGCGGTGTTCGAAAGTCAAGCACCCAGATGACAGTCTGTAGTTAATTTCTGGTGATTTATAACCAGCTCTAGCCAAACACTATCCGCTTTCCAGTAGTTGCAGAATTTTTCCAAGGTGATCATCTTTTTTCGTTTCTTGGCAATACGTACTGCGGTTATAGGTAGTTGGTCTTTGACTTTGACCAATTATAAAATCGTCAAAATCATCTCGTTCATTAACAATGTTCACGACAGAATCTACTCCCCCTGAACTACCAGAATCCAATGCCTTCAATGATACGCGAGACAGATAATCTGCATTGGCATTTTCCTTCGAAGTCTTGTGGACAACGCTAAAATCGATATTGGAGAGAAAATCCGCATAATTAGCCATACGCGATATACACAATACAGGCAGGGATTTGTTCGGCTGCAGTATCTAAACTAGCGGTTTGTGATCAGTAATTAAGGTCCAATGTCGCGCATATAGGTATTTGAAAAATTTCTGTACTGCCCAGACAATCGCCAACGCTTCCTTATCTATCTGTGAATATCGCTGTTCAGTAGCGGTCATAGTGCGGCTTGCATATGCAATCGGACGTTCATGATGGTTGGGCATACGATGGGAAAGTACAGCACCAGGACCCGTTTGGCTGGCGTCAGTCGCCAGAATAAGAGGCAAGGAAGGGTCGTACGGTATCAAAACTTGTGGTGAAATCAAAATTAGTTTAATTTTCTCATAAGCTACATCTGCTCCTTTAGACCAGCAAAACCGACTACTTTTCATTATATCCCGCAGTGGTCTTTCCAAAGTAGATAAGTCCGGAATAAAGTTGCTGTAGTACGATGCCTTACCCAAAAATAATTGAAGATCATCCATAGTTGTGGGTTTAGCAGCACGCAATATGGCTTCGATGTGTTTGTTGGATTTATGTATTCCTTGGGCATCAATCTTATGCCCCAAAAATTCAATGGACGAAGAAGCAAATACACATTTTGGTTTATTCAATTTAAACCCTAAATTTCTCAATTTCATAAGAGCGACTTCAAGAACTCTAAAAAGTTCATCGACATTTCTGGCATAAATGAGAATATCATCAAAAAAATTTAAAATATTCGGTATACCTTGTAATGCTGACTCCATTGTTCGCTGCCAGATAGCTGGAATATTGGCTGCACCATATACAGCACGCGTTGGACGTATGAGTCCATGTGTTGGCGTGTTCAGTGTTAAGACGTGAGCAAATTCATCATCTACGGCCAAGTGCGAATAAGTATCTGTCACATCTACGTGTGCAAACACAGTTGCCCCTTTCATCTTATTAAATATATCATCCGACCTTGGAGTGGGGTGTTCATCGATTACCATTTGTGTATTGATGGTTGGTTTGTAGTTGCCAGTAATCCGTATACCCCCATTTTTCTTTGTCACCACATGCGTTGTTGAAGCCTACTCAGAGAACTCAACTCGTTTATGAAACCCTGCTGAAATTTTATCATATATTTCCCTAGCATATGCATCCCTCAAAGCAAAAGGAATTTCTCTAGGTCTCGTGAACACTGGTCTAGCATCTGGCTTAAGGTGTACCTTTATTGGTGATCCCGTAAACGTTCCCGCCACTTTATCAAATACATCATCATACCGCGATACTAGTTGTTGTAAACGAATCTGTTGCTCTCCTGTAAGATCTGAGGTCTGAACTGAAATTGTATTCACGCTTTGCTTAGTTGGAGAAAACATATCACTCTTACCATACTCGTATGTACTATCTGTGTCGAATAATTTAATGAAATTTATTTCACGACCACATAACGTATCCACATCATCATCAACCACGTACAAGTACAATTTACGATTTGTTCTTCCAAACGAAACATCAACTATTGTTCTCCCAACACAGTTTAATTTATGTCCCGTATAGCTTGAAAACTTACGATCAGCTTATCTAAGCAACCAGTTCGCCTTTAGGGTATTCAGATTTCTTTTGCTAATGACACTACATGGAGCACCCGTATCCAATTCCATATCAACACTCTTACCATTAACCTTTACCGTAATTATCTTCTTCGCAGTTGCGCCGGCTGCTCTAATGGTGCCGATTTGATTTATAAACTGAACCATTTCAGTATCATCCACCCCAGTAGAATTCGCTATTTGATTTGTACCTGTCCTGCAAACTTTGCCTATATGCCCCACCTTTCCGCACGAATAGCACTTGGCATTCTTAAACTTGCACTCTCTTCGTAAATGTTGGCCACCACACCCATAGCACTTATTTTCTGTTGAAGTAGTATTAGTCTTCGGCTTAGTCTCATTCTTTTTTCTAACCGGTGTATAACCCAACTTGCAAGTGGGTTCCGTTGTTGTATTATCACCCGTACTTACGACGTTCGTTGATCGTTGCGTTAATTCCTTAGAATATGCAATTGCATAGGCCTCTGGAAATGTTTTCGGTTCTTTGGCTATAACATCATCACAAATTGAGCGAGATTCAAGTCCAAAAAGCACTTGCTCGATTAACATTCTGTCCAAGGATGTTCCATAATCACAAAACGTAGCAGCTTGCTTTAACCGTAGGGCGAACCCCGCCAAAGATTCTCCACTTTCCACGGTGGAATAAGCAGGTGGCATCGTTACGGCAACAAATACAACATTACAACAAAAATGGAAATTATATCACCGTTTAAGTCATAAAATACTTTAAACAAGAATCAAAGAGTACAGCTGAACGTGACGACATAAATAAGTTTTTAGCCAATTTTTATCAATATCTTATTTATTTTAATTTAAAATTATCAAAAACTTTAATAATATACAATAATCACAGCACAAAAAATAAAAAACAAAACTTTGACATAAACCTAGACAAACAATGCAAGAGCAAAAAATCGTAATCTGGCGTAGTGCTGCCACCTGTTTATTCCACCATGCCACTATCCTGTCTTACTTGACGAAATTTAAAGCTTTCCGCGTATATGTTCCTCTTGACGTCGAAATGATCTGAGAGTATTCTCTTTATCTCAACATAAGTGAACTCCTCCGGCTGCTTGGGGCTAGTTAAAATTTTAAGCGCCGTGTTCAGTTCACCGCCCATATGAACGCGAGCATAGTTGTAGTATTCATTGACAGAAATTTGGCTCAATTGTAAGGCCCAGTCGAATCTGACGAAATAATCACTCACCGAAGAGCCTTCTGTACTCTTGTATTCACCTATAGAAAAAGAAGGTGGTCTAGGCACTGGCGCCGAATTTTCCGATCTTGAAGACTGTGGAGATTGCGCTGTAGCAGTTTGTACAGCTTGCGTCACCGCTGTGCGGATTGCATCAGCCAGCGATCCAATCATATTATTCAATTGTTGTGGTTCCATACTTATGGTATCCACTTCTGACACCACTATTAAATCCGTATTATAGTTTAATTCAATATTTCTTTATTTAATTAATAAACGACAATTCATTAAATTATGCGAATTACAAAAAATGTGTATTAATATATATAGCGCCAAAATACATTCAGAGTTGCCATCAAGTAAAAGATAAAAAAGTGTTGTCAGTGCCATCACCATATATAACACTATTATAATAAATAATGTAAATTTCAAATTTGAATAGCTAGGTTTTGATTTAGCAAGGTAAAGGTAATGATGGAGTGGTAAGTGGAGAGAGAGGTCAAGTGGGTATTGGGTCATGTGACTGAAGATATGCGGATGCATCTATGACGTGGTTGGAAGGGCAAAATGAGACCAACATCAGTCTCAGAATTCTTTATGTGGTAGTAGATTGTCGTGTAGTTATTCGTTTTAATTTTTGTTGTTTTCCTTTGTTTTAATTTTTTTAAATGTTTGAATACGAGGCTTGTGAGGAGGGTTGGAACCCCCCGAGAGAAAAAATGCAGAAGAGCTAGTGGGAAACCTCGCCAGACCAAACGGTTCGTAACATAATACCACCAAATTTAAAAACGATTATCCTGACCAAAACTTCCACCCGAATGACCGCTACCTGTTGAACGAACACTCCTTTTAAGACAAGCGCTTCGCACATGACCTCTGTTGTTTCCTAAGAATCCGCCACTACGTCCTCTGAAGCCGCCATCAGTACGCCCTCCTTTACCACTGATATTCTGATTACCGCTGTTTGGCGGTGCCACTATTTTTTCTAGAAATTTTTTTAAATTTTACTTAAGTTACAAATTAAATAATTAAATTAATTGATTTTTTAATACCAATGGCATATACATATTAAATTTAAGATATACACAAATTTTTACACGCGTATGACAAAAATATAAAAATATGTTTTGTTTTTTGTTTTGGCTCTGCATTTCTTATATAGATTTTTCCATCCCTGCTTTGGTGGTGTGATTTTGGAAACTTATTCAACTCTTCAGGTAAACGTTTTTAGGTTTGTTTTGTTTACGTCGTTAAATGAAAACATTTGCCGACACAGAACTATATAATTTGTGTTTGCCGATTACCATTAAATTAAAGTAGTAACATTTACATTTTTCGTTTTGGAGAAAAATTTTATTTTGTTTGAACTTTGTTAACGATCGAAGTTTCTAAAAAATTATTTTTTGAGTGGAAAAACGAACTTTTCAAAACAACAAAATTTAATAAATCAAAATCCCTAAAATATAATATATAAAATATAATCTGGGTTTGTTAAGATAAAGAGTACCTCTTTTACTTTACCGATTTTGAAGATATAAATACATACCTACTAGTATCTTTGATAAAATTTTATTTATTGGTAAGTCTCAAGTTGTTGGTACATATTATGATTCATATTTTAAATGCAAGTTTTATATACTTATGTCTAAATATTGACATCATAGATGGGGGTAGTGCACTAATTTTGCAGTCACACTGTCCCAATCATTGGCGTAGCTAGGGGTGGGCAAAACCACCCCAGGCCAAATTAATGTTTTCGTTTGATATTTTTAATAGACGATTAAATATTTCTTTTGCATGAGTGTTTACATTGCATTTAAAGAAATTGTTGCTCAGTGTATATTATGAGATTGCCATTTATTAACAAAAAACCAATATGTACATAAATTCTTCAAGGCCTTAAGCTTAGTCTAGACGATATGTTGAATCAGGAAATGTATGCTTATACTCATATGCTTAAAAATAATAACAAATGTCTCTATCAGCATATGCAATATGCTAGGTGTCTAGACGATATGCTGAAAATACTAAGGGCCATTATTACAACTTGAAGTTAGCTAAAGTTAAGATTAAATTGACAGATAATAATGTGTTATCTGTCAAAAAGCGTCTGTTAACTGTCGGATAACAGCTAACGCCAAGTTATAATAATGGCCCTAAATTTTACAAATTCATCATATGCTAGCAAATGATATTTCAACAAATAAGTGAGCAAACAATTTTTGTGTCTACACGATATTTTGAATTTCGTATGTTGTTATGTATGTTGAGTAAAGAGAACATTTGTTTAAAAATTTCAAATAAATTTGACAATTCTCTTTTTTATTATTTTATTTTTTTTATTAAAAATTTGTTATAAATTATCGCCTTTAGTGCAAAAATGAATAGTTTTATGTATGCATATTAATACTGAGTAAGTAAGAGTTATATATTGGGCTGGGTCAAATCCGCAAATATGTCGTTGAAATACATATATGAACTGGATTGATCTAAAAATTATTTATAAAGCCTCACAATTTTATAATTGGTTACAGTTCTACCGTTATGGTAAGTTATGAGCCGGCCAGCAGTATGTTTTATCATTTAATTTTGATACCCACACCAACATAGTGCCTGTAACACTTAAAAATATTGGTCCTATAACCATTTTATAGTTTCCCGATCGACTCACTCACTATCTTGAGTCGATATAACGATGCCTGTCCGGCCGACTGGCTGGCTGCTTACTTTGTAGTGTGCAAAGTACAGGTCGCAATTATTTGATAAAATTTGGTACATTGGTACTAAATATTTATTCTTATTGAAAACGGTGAGGAACGGTCCATAATTTCTCAAATATACTAACTACTTTTCAAATTAGAATCTTTGTGCCAATAAACCATTTTTTTATGTTGGTAATAAGATTAAACTTTATATTTTAAATCTATAGTTCCTATACAATTATCACTCACAAAAATATTACCAATGCCATAACATTTTAAAAATTTTAGTATTAATACAAAATTTGGCGACTATTGCCTTATTTTGTGTTATCGGGTCCATGATTGCCCATGAGTCCCAAATTAGGTACACCCTCAAATATTTATCTGTATATTCTGTGGTATAGGTTATTATATGGTCGGACTTAACCAAATTTGAATAAACTATCATGATTTGTATCAGTTAAGCCGAATTAACGGGATTTTTGGGTCGATAATTACAAAATTCGGTTGAGTAATTTTAGTATTAAAAAACATAAACTGGACCAAATTTCAATATAGTTATCAATTTTTTAGAACCGTTTTAAAGTCCCGCTTTATATGGGACCTATAGTGAGTTTAAGGCCAATTATCACAAAATTGTATCGTGTTATTTCTAGCCATTTAAAGCTAAATTGGACAAAATTTTGCCCAAATGTCGATATTTGTGACGGTTTTAGGCGTATTTAATTGATTTCCCAGAGTGGGCTTTATATCGAGCTAGAACCGCAAAAAAAAAGCTTCAGCAACAAAAACAAAATTTTACAGGAGAAAGTTTTTTTTATTTTATTTCATAAAAATGTTATATAAATGTTTTCGCTTGAGATAAAATTGTTTTGAGCTATAAAAGCGTAACGGTACCTATATGACCATAATATTTTAGGAGATGATGCAAGTTTTGCCACTTAAGTCCTTAAAAAAAAATAAAACGGAAAATTTAAATGCTCGAATGGAGCATAAGGTAAATTGTGGGCCGATCTTCTCCAAATTTAGTTGTATGATTTCTAGTTTTATGAAACTATGACATACCAAATTCGGCTATAATAGCGTTATTCGGTACGTCTTAGGCATGTTAAAGTATATCCGAGAATGGGTTTTACATGGGACCTATGGTAAATGGTAAATCATCGTAGTGTAAAATCTAGTCATAGAAAACGAGTTCTTTTATAAATAACAATCGGTTCAGTTTGTCACCAATTTTTGTTAATTTCTTTAATAGAAATAGAAATTTTGCAGGGTGGAGAGGTTCTGGTTTAAATGAAGAAAATTAACTCAGCAGAGCGAAGCCGGTGCTTGATATACCATAAAATTAAGAGCCCAGTCCAGTCGAAAACCAACATAAAAGAACAATTTTATTTAGCATAGCCGGTGTTTGGCATACTATAATTAAATAATACATAGAGTATATAAACTATTACCACATGTATACTTACAACTTTATATTAAACAAAAGATTTATTATAGAGCAATTCCATATGAAAGCGATCACCTTTTGGACGACCCCTCTCCGATTTTAAAATAAATAGTCTCAATCGATTGCCCAGCAAAAAATAATGTACCTACATATTTTTTTTTTTTTTTTATAGTGACTGGTTTAGTGGTGGTGTACACCACTGTCATGTGAAAAATTGAAGAATTCTTCATAAGGGACCTCATTGAAAGTTGTTTAAAAAAACTACTAAAGCGATCGCAACGAGTGATAGCTCGTTGGAAAGGTATTGAATCAGGCTTTAATTGAAAAATAAAATTTTCCTAATTTTTCTTAGAAATTTACCTTTAAATTTTCCCATGAAAATTAAATTTTCCGATTTTCCACAGAAGCTCCTAAATTTTCCGGCTATTTAATGTTTAGAAATTATATATTAACGTATTTTGTGTGTCAATAGTGCAGTGTTAAAAAGTACGTAGGGTTTTATTTTTATTCAAATATTTAAATTTCGGTATTGTGCGTAAAATAAAAGGAAACAATATAAAAATACAGACTGAAAATATAATACCTATTGGAATTTATGCTTGCCTGGTATAGTGAAAAGGTCATATGCTAAATTACATGAAATTTAAAACTCCGGACTGATCCAAATAAAATAAATCAAAAAAATGGTGAACTAAATACGGAGAGATTTAAAATAAAATTTTAAATAAATAGAATTAAACTGAAATTAAAAACTTGGAACCATAGGAATCAATATATATAAAAGATGGCTATTTGGCGGTAAAATAATTATACTAGTGTTTACCTAATGGTCAAAATTCGACCATATATTTTCATGTTCATAAGAAGAAAACATATTACATCTATGTGTAATACACTGTGTATATGAATTTACATGTTTCGACATTTTTTCCGTCTTAGTGGATCGATTTGGCGAGGGACCAACCTCCGGTCCATATTTTAACTTCCACGTGAATTAATTTCATTTTATAATTTCAATATAATCAGAATTGATAAAACAAAACGTATTAAAAAAAATCTCCTTAATAGATAAATAAATTAATTTTCCCATGAAAATTAAATTTTCCGATTTTCCACAGAAGCTCCTAAATTTTCCGGCAAATTTTTTTTTTTTTGGATTCCTCATAATTTTTGCTTTAAGAATCAGCAATAAAAAAATGGGCCCCGACTCCTTGTTTGGACAGGAGAAGAGCATTTAAGAGACCACCTTGTTAAAAATACATTTTAAAAATTATTTTACAGTTAAAAATACATTTATGAAGAAAAAATAAATTTTTTTTTAAGAGCCCCAAGTTGAGTGTGTAGTGAATATGGTCTGCCTGCCTTCACAAGATCGGCCATAAATCCATGGATAATAGCAGCAGTGGCATGTAATGGCACACCAAACCCGACTGAGGCTACAGGTCATAAAATGTTTTGTAAATTTTTAAAATTACCAGGTAATAAATATTTCGCCTAAAATGACACGTGCAGAAACAAGTCATAAAAACGGATTTTCCATAAATATGGCGAAATATTTATTACCTAGTAATTTAAAAAATTTGCAAAACATTTTATGACCTGTGGTCGGCTTATTGGCAGTAACCAATTAAGTCCCTCTTTAAAAAACATTTTATGACCAGTAGTTCACGCAAATTTTCCTATTAAAGAAAAGCAAATACCGCTTATTTTTTTTTACCTATTTTTTACCAAAAAATAAATATAAATACTTCACACACTCTGAGTCAAATTTCAGTTGAATACTAAACGTGAAAGTGTTAAAGGGTTTTTTTTTGTAAAGTAAAGAGTGAAGCTGTAAAGACAATTTAAAGTAAAATTAATAAATTTTGCTGCAATCCGTTTAACAAGAGTGGACATCGTCCGAAAAAGATAAAAGTATTAAAATTAACTGGTGTTTCGAAGCGATACATGAATGAATTAAATATACAATACGGTGAAGAAGCAGAATTCATTTGCCCCAAGTGTAAAATCGATTTGTCTCAACAAGCAAATGCATTGAAACAAATGCAGCCACAATCCGAGAGTGAAATGACAAGTGAACAAAATGTTTCATCTGATAGTGAGGCAGACATTCCGATGGTCAATATGTCTTTGAGTCCTTTGAATGAGGCTATTACCACTTTAGGTGAAACGCCTATTAGAAAAAGAAAGTTGCGAAGTGAAACATACAGGAAAGAGAAAAAAGTCAAGGTTATGAGTGCAATCGCGACAATATTTGATGAAGGCTCTGATAACGAATGCAGTCAAGCAGATGACGTTGATGACGGCAAACAAATGATTGAGCAGTTGAAAAGAAAATTCAATTTAGCGACCACTTTTCCGGAGAAATATCTCATTTTATCTGTGCTGCCTCAATCATGGTCTATACGCAAGATTTCTGAACAGTTTCAAACATCTTTTTACATCGCGAGAAGAAGCAAAGAATTAGTTCCACAGAAGGGCATATTGGCGACTCCCACCAAGAAATTTGGCGCAAGGACCCTCAGCGAAGCAACGGTGAAATTGATTCAAGATTTTTAATGCAATGATGACAACAGCCGCTCCTGCCCAGGTTCACGTGACTATGTTATCACACGTGAAGATGGAGAAAAAGTACACAAGCAGCGCAGATTATTATTATGTAATCTATCCGAAGCATACCATCAGTTCAATGAGAAATACTCAGCAGAAAAAGTGGGATTTTCTAAGTTTGCCATCCTACGACCAAAAGAATGCGTGCTGGCATTAGACAGGCACGGAACGCATTCAGTCTGCGTTTGCATGTTTCATCAAAACATCAAATTAATTTTCTTTCCATGCAAGAAATTGAAAGTATTTCACGGTGAAATTGAAACATATAGGGACCTCCTGTCGAAGTCGTTGTGCGCATACCCCACGAAAAATTGTCATCTGTCCAAATGCGACAATTGTCCGAAGATTGACGAGCTAGAGCAATATTTGGCGGAAAAGTTTGAACAGCTGTTAATTCAGGAGGTGCATTTCAAACAGTGGATAATTAGCAGCGGCAGATGTTCCCTTGAGACCGTGGTAAAGCAGATTCCGGAATTCATCGAGGAATTCGGATTCAAATTGAATGAACTGAAGGCGCACCATTTCATATCCGAGATGCAATCGAAATTTCTAAAGGAAAGTAAGGAGAAATTAGCCCAAAATGAATTCATTGTGATAAGCGACTTTGCCGAGAATTACACTTTTCTCGTTCAGGATGAAATTCAGGCTTATCACTGGGCAAACGACCAGTGCACGGTTCATCCTTTTTGCATTTATTTCAAAAACGAAGATAGCGAGCTACAGACCGTAAGCCTTGTTGTTGTCGCGGAGAGTTTAGCTCATAATTATGTGTCCGTTTATTTATTTCAAATGAAACTGTTTGAATTCTTAAGATCAAAATTCGATGTAATCGACAAAGTAACGTTTTTCTCAGACGGCGCGGCTTCTCAGTACAAGAATAAAAACAATTTTTACAATCTTTGCATAATTGAAGAAGAACAAAACTGCAAGGTCGAGTGGCACTTTTTCGCGACGTCCCACGGTAAGGGCCCATGCGATGCGTTAGGGGGAACCCTAAAACGCATGGCGACTAAGGCAAGTTTGCAAAGGCCATATACTGACCAGATCTTAAATGTACAACATTTGTTTTCGTGGATTCAAAGCAAGGAAATTGCCATTAACACAGTTTTATGCACTCAAAAAGAACACGATGCCATGGAGCGACGAATTCAAAACAGATATAATAATGTCAAAACTATAACTGGAACGCAAAAGTTTCATTGCTTCATACCAAATATTTCTGATATGTCAATTAATGTAAAGCGGTACTCTTCGTCTGCCGACGTGCTAAATTTAAAGTTACTTTAATTTTATAATGATGCCAAGACAATTGAAATTTTTAATAAATATTGTAATTAAGTATAAGCAGCAAAATAAAAATTTATTTTTTCTTCATAAATGTATTTTTAACTGTAAAATAATTTTTAAAATGTATTTTTAACAAGGTAGTCTCTTAAATGCTCTTCTCCTGTCCAAACAAGGAGTCGGGCCCATTTTTTTATTGCTGATTCTTAAAGCAAAAATTATGAGGAATCCAAAAAAAAAAAATTAGCCGGAAAATTTAGGAGCTTCTGTGGAAAATCGGAAAATTTAATTTTCATGGGAAAATTTAAAGGTAAATTTCTAAGAAAAATTAGGAAAATTTTATTTTTCAATTAAAGCCTGATTCAATACCTTTCCAACGAGCTATCACTCGTTGCGATCGCTTTAGTAGTTTTTTTTTTAAAACCTCTTTCAATGAGGTCCCTTATGAAGAATTCTTCAATTTTTCACATGACAGTGGTGTACACCACCACTAAACCAGTCACTATAAAAAAAAAAAAAAAATATGTAGGTACATTATTTTTTGCTGGGCAATCGATTGAGACTATTTATTTTAAAATCGGAGAGGGGTCGTCCAAAAATTTGCCAATTTTGATCGTTTTCATATGGAATTGCTCTATAATATAATTGTTTAACTTTAATAACTGAAAGCTTGAAGCGTTCCCTATAAAATATTATATGTAAAAAATACCTTAATATCGATAACATTTTGAATAGCAAAATTAAAGATAAATAAATTCACAATGAAATCAGGTTTCTTAATTCTAAGAGCCTTGAATGAATTTTGGTCTCTGGCTTGGTTTATTTTTTCTTCAAAAGCCTTTTTAATTACAGCCTAATTTTTAATTATAGACCTGCAATTATCATATATACAACTCCATCTAGTTGTGCTTAATGAACAACTAGATGGAATTTCACAATTATATCATATCGTCTAGACACAATATTTTTACTTTTCAACAAATTTTCTACATATGTTGACAAATATGTTATTTGTTGAAAGTCGTATGCAAGCTTTTCAGCATACGGCAAATTTGGTAGCATATAAAATAGATAAAAATTGGTATTCTTTCAATTACTTGTTTAATTTTGTATATAACCCCGGAAATTATCAAGATTTTTAGCTCATCGGCAAACAAAAAATTGCATTTAAAAGTGCTTTGAAAAATGTCGGTCAACGAACTTTGTTAAAAGTTGAGAAATTCTTAACCAATATCTCTTGAAATATAAATTTGATCTCTGCAATATGGGTAGCGCTGAAGCGTGTTTCCAAATACCTTTCACGTGGTATATAAAACGCCGAATTATTAACCCATTAAGAACCAATTTCAAAAATATTTTTAGTTACTAATGCAATTCGTCAAAATGGCTCTTATTTCAAAATTTTGTCGATATTAAGGTATTTTTATTTACATATAATATTTTCTAGAGAAATCTTCAAGCTTTTATATAATATAATACATGGTAAAGTAGCGTATAAAATTCTGAAGCTATTAAAGTTAACCATTTATATTCTAATAAATCTTTTTGTTTAATATTAGGTTTGAGTACACATGTGGTAATATTTAATATACTTTATGTAATTGCTTCACTATAGCTATATGGTATGATAAACATCAGCTTCGCTTAATAAATTTTTTCCTAATTGCTGGTCTTCGACTGGACATAAGGGTTCTTAATTTAATGGTATATCGAGCAACGACTTCGCTCAGCTGAGTAAATATTCTTCTTTTAAACCAGAACCCCAACACATTTAAAAATTTATATTTCTGTTAAAGAAACTAACAAAAATTCGCGACAGAATGAACCGATTGCTATTTAATTTTGCAAGAACTTTCTATGACTTGATATTACACTAAGATGATCGCTCCATAATTTACCATAGGCCCCATGTTAAACCCATTCTCGGAAATGCTTAAATATGCCTAAGATGTACCGAATAACGCTATTATAGTAAAATTTGGTCGGTCATATTTTCATAAAACTAGAAATCACACAACTAAATTTGGAGAAGATCGGCCCACAATTTACCATAGGCTCCGTATAATGCCCGCTCTGGGAAATCATTTAAAATGTGGAAAAATATAGTCCAATTTAGCTTTAAGTGGCTAGAAATAACACGATGCAATTTTGTGATAATCGGCAAAAAAAAACTCACTATAGCTCCCGTAGAAAGCGGGACTTTAAAACGGTTGAAACATACAAGTGTTTTGTATTGAAATTTGCAGGGGTGTGCTGGAAATCGCAAACGCAAAACGCAAGAATTTTAAAAGTCGTTTTTTAGTAAGATTTCTGTAATAAATAAATTTTATGACAATTATTATACAAACATTTCTCTATTAAACTGAATTTTATAACAAAAATTATAAAAATTGGATAAAAAGTGTATTATAAACAGCCTCCAAGTTCTTGCGTTTTGCGTTTGCGATTTCCAGCACACCCCCCTTGGTCTTATTTATGTTTTTAATACTAAAAATTACTCAATCGATCAACATTTTTAAGGACGTTATGGTATTGGTAATATTTTTGGGAGTGGTATTTGTATGGGAACAATAGATTTACAATAAAACTTTTTGACCAAGATTTAGTCTTAATACCAACATAGAACATAGTTTATGAGCGCAAAGACTCTTATTCGGAAGGAAGTTTTTATGGGATCTTTGAGATATTATGGACCGTTCCTCATCGTTTAATTACAATAAATAATTAAACCAATCAAATTATTGCGACAAGTACTTTGCGCACTACAAAGTGGACAGCCAGCCAGCCGGCCGGACGGACATCCTTATATCGACTCAGAAAGCGATTGAGTCTATCGGTATACTAAACGATGGTTATAGGACCAATATTTTTAGGTGTTATACCATGTTCACACGGACAGCAATATTCGTGTTTCGCTCTCTTATTCCTGTTTCGCGCCCCAAACATGATTGAAACGACTTGTTTCCCCATACAAAATTTTGTGAGCGAAACAGGTCGTTTCATTTTGAAACAGGCTGCGAAACAGGAAAAATGTACTATCATCTCCAATTTTGATAACATTTATCGTTAGTTTATCTGAACTAGCTCTCAAAAAAAGCAAAACAAAGAAAAAAACAAAACAACAATTAATGTCTAATAAAATAAAGTGATAATTATAACATAATAATATCAATAAAAGTGTTAAATAATATATGTTTAAGTTTTATTTACTTTTTTTATCTATTTAAAAAAATCACACTAACAACACAAAAAAAATGTCAACATGAAACAGGAATGAATCGTATGAACAGCATGTTTGGCAAACTAGTTTCAACGAGCAAAACGAGTGGTTTATAACGTCGTATGAACATAGCATTACAGACACTATAGTGGTGTGTAGGGATGAAACGATACGAGTAAATACAAGTACATATTCGATACTTTTATATAAGTACCAAGTATTTTTGTAATCGATACTTAGCAACCGAGTACCAAGTAGTATCGGTAAAAAAATACTCGGTATCGGTCAAAAGTAATCGTTTAACTTTGGTATTGAAATTAATCTTATGGCGATTTCTTTTCTGAGAAAAATGTTGCATTAATGTTACATGTTCTACATTTTTGTGTTCGTTTGTACAAAAAATACAACTGTGGGAAAAATTTTTAAGTTCTTTTGTGAATATGTTTATAAAAAACGTGCAAAACATGTTGCATATTTTACCCTTACTTTTACTTAAGGTGTTCATACTGCCCTGTTTTACAACTTTGGTACTTACTACTTTCTTTGTAGAACGAATGCTTTATTTTGTTTGTCAAAATTCATACCGCTCATAATTTTGTAAACAATTAGTTTTAAAACAAAATATAAAAATAATTTCACATTAAAATCAAAAAAAAGTCTATTTATATTATAAACGTTTTAATTTTTATAAGCCATTAGTGATGTTAATATTTGTTTCCAACCCGTAATAGCGTGCAGAAACCGCTTAAATAGCTTTAAAAATCGCTCATTAAGTACATTAATGATGAAAGTGTAATAGTTGTAAATAAAAGCACTAATTGTGTTCTATTGAAATTGCACAACATGTAACGCTTCGAGTGATTATAGGTAACATTAGAAAATGTAACATGTATATACTGTAACATATTTTTCTCAGAAAAGAAATCGCCATTAAATTTTGATTATTTTCCAAAGCTGGAGCAGCAGTTACGGTATCAAGAAACCGTTTGACCAGTAAACACTAGGTATGCCAATCCCGAATACCGAAAACCCGGGATTATTCTAAAAATTTAATGGTGTTTTCTTTTCTGACAATAATGTTCCATATATGCTACCATTCGTGCGGGTTTTTGTTCCATTCTAGAAATATATGCAAAAATGTGAGAAGTTGTCGTTTTCCTTACTAAACATGTTGCAACAATAAATGGCAAATTTGTTACATTTCTTACCCGCAGTTTTAACTGAGTGTGAGATAATACCCTTTTTTGCATCTGCGTAAAGTACTTTTTTATGCAAGCAAGTATTTTTTTTCTTGTGTTTGCGGACAATTTGCGTTATATTGTGATTTTTAGTTATATTGTGATGGATATAAAAACTTTTTGTTTTTCGTTTGTTTTACTTTAATTAAATAATTATATTTTTTTTGTCGCAAAATTTTTAACAACAGCTGACTTTAATTATTGAAAATCAGTGCTGTTAACGCTTATTGGAATTGTAAAAAAATGTAATGTTTAAAATTGCTACAAGCGTGGTGAATATTGCTTTTAGTACAAACTTTGCATTCAATATTTAACACGCTAAATACACATTAGTGTTGAGTGTAAAACGTAGCTATTATTTTGTTCCATTGTAATTTAGAAAAATGTATCACTTTCTAAGGCTTCGTGTAACCTAATAAATATATTACACAACTATAATGCATCATTATTTTTTAGAAAAGAAAACACCATAAGTCTCGAATCCCGGGGTTTGATATAAAAATCCCGAGATTTTGGGCTAAGTAAAAATTCAATATTTAATCATACTGGCGATAAATCTAATTTTTAACTGGTTACAAAAAAAGTCACAAGTGAATAAATGTAACATGCAATGCATTATGTACCACGAAAACAAAATCAGATGGTGGGTATTTTTTTTTAAGTGGATGATAATAGAACTGCGCACGCAAAATGCAAGTTGTGCAAAAAGGTGTTAACAACTTAAGGGAGTTCTACCAAAGGTCTTTTGACACATATAAGTTTATTTTATTAGATTAATACTTGCATATATGTATATAATTGAGATAAAATAAATCAAATATTGTCATATAGCATATATGTAGTTATTTATTTACGATACCACCCAGAAGTGTTGAATGCGAATATTGGTTTCGTCGGCAGCATATGTTTGCGATAAAATAAGGCATCAACTATCTGACGTCATTAATTTGTTTAAGAATCTTTTTAAAATATAAGTTTTAATACATAATACTTCCATATTACTTTAAAAGAATACATTAAACAGTTTTATTTTGTAATGAGTTTAATTTTCTTCATGAACTAATTTGTTTTAATTCTTATACATAAACATTAAATTATAATTATATGAATTTTAAAATTGGCTTTTATATATGAAATCCCGATCCGTCCCGGGTTTCAAAAAACCTGATCCCGTTTGGCATCCCTAGTCCACACCACAATAAACAACAGTGGGTTTATCTCATCTCACATTCCCCACTACAATTAGTTGAAATTCTCTCAACATTAATTGTAGTTGTAAGTAGGTTAAGAAAAACAAAATAAAAACAACAACAACTTACAAAAGATGTTGTCAATTAATGGCGATTTCTTTTCTGAGAAAAATGTTGCATTAATGTTACATGTTCTACATTTTTGTGTTCGTTTGTACAAAAAATACAACTGTGGGAAAAATTTTCAAGTTCTTTTGTGAATATGTTGATGAAAACATGCAAAACATGTTGCATGTTTTACCCTTACTTTAACTTAAGGTGTTCAACTGCCCTGTTCTAAAACTTTGGTGCTTACTACTTTGTTTGTACAACAAATGTTTTATTTTGTTCGTCATAATTCATACCGCTCATAATTTTGTTAAAAATTGATTTTATAACAAAATATAAAAATATTTACAAATTAAAATCAAAAAAAGTCTATTTATATTATAATCGTTTTAATTTTTATAAGCCATTAGTGATGTTAATATTTGTTTCCAACCCGTAATAGCATGCAGAAACTGCTTAAATAGCTTTAAAAATCGCTTATTAAGTACATTAATGATGAAAGTGTAATAGTTGTAAATAAAAGCACTAATTGTGTTCTATTGAAATTGCACAACATGTAACACTTCGAGTGATTTTAGGTAACATTAGAAAATGTAACATGTATGTACTGTAACATATTTTTCTCAGAAAAGAAATCGCCATAAGAGATAAACCCACTGTTGTTTATTGTTGATGTGTTTTGTTCAAGCTTTGATATTGTTACAAGTAGAACTGTTGCTATAATTCTTATACGTTTAACAGTTTTATTTGGTTTAATATCTTTAGTTTGTCTAAAATCTTTATGGATGAAGTTTCCTGATGATCTGGCCTAAGCAACCAGTGAAATGCATAGGAATAGCTTATCCCATCAACAATAAATTTCATGTGTTTTTGTCAAGAATAAAAACTGGGAATTAAGCACAAATAGCAAAATCTTTTGAAATTAAAATTTTGTATTCCCAAAAATTGAAATTACTTTTTGATAATAAACAGGCAAGTGCACGGCCTAAAAACACTTAATTGACAACATCTTTTGTAAGTTGTTGTTGTTTTTATTTTTTTTTAACCTACTTACAACTACAATTTTAATGTTGAGAGAATTTCAACCAATTGTAGTGGGGAATGTGAGATGAGATAAACCCACTGTTGTTTATTATTGATGTGTTTTGTTCAAGCTTTGATATTGTTACAAGTAGAACTGTTGCTATAATTCTTATACGTTTAACAGTTTTATTTGGTTTAATATCTTTAGTTTGTCTAAAATATTCGATATTCGAATATTGTTATCATGGGCGATTTTAATTATAATCTTTTTGATGTGGTGAAATCGAACAATCTTCGTTCTGTGATTTCAAGATGTGGTCTAACCTGTGTGCACAACTGTTTGCCCACGCATCTTCATTTGCCTACTAATACTACCTCGCTAATAGACTACTTTCTCCTGAGTCAACCTTCCACTATGGCCTATAGTAAACAATTTTTTTATCCTTTTTTTCATCATACCACAGCTTTATAATCGTTTCGGTTAAATTCTCATCTCAGAAGCGTAGAAATTGTTTTGAAATTAAGGATTATAATCATGTAAATTATGAGGATTTTTATCGGCATCTTGAATTTTTTGATATATCTCCTATTTTTACTACGAGCGATGTTGATTTGCAACTTTCTACAATAAATAACTTGGTGAATGGTCTCCACGACTGTGTACCCACAACCATGGTAAAATTAAAGTCTGATGATTCAAATTGGATGTGTTCCAGACGTATTGTGGAAGTAAGATCTTTAAGAGATCGAGCTTACGGAGCCTACCGTAGGGATCGGTCTGAGACTAACTGGAGGAAATATTGTAGGCTAAGGAATAAAACGAAATCTATTATTAGAAAGTCTCGAAAGGAATATGGTGAGAATCTTTTTTCTGGTGTTGATAATACTCAAATATGGAAGAAGATTCGCCAACTGGGTTGTGCTGGTCGTGAATACTCTGAGCTTGATCCATCAAATGTGGAATCCATAGCTTCTAGTTTTTTGGATAATCAAAATCCTAATTTTTTAGGTGATTTAAATTTTGATAATTTTACTGAGAACTCTAATGGTTTTTCGTTTATTCCTATAACCGAATATGATCTGGTACTTGCTATAGGCTCCATAAACTCTAATTCAACAGGCTATGATAGAATTCCCATTAAGTTCTTAAAATTGATATATCCGCTTATAAGTAGACCACTCCTCCATCTTGTTAACTCTATATTTATGACCTCAGAATTTCCCACTGCGTGGAAAATGGGTCGAGTCGTACCTATTTTGAAGAATGGAAATGTGGAGAATTTAAGACCGATATCTATCTTACCTGCGATGTCAAAAATAGTTGAGACTATAATGAAAACACAGATTTTGACCCACTGCGGTTCAATGATTAGACCTAATCAGTTTGCTTTTTGGCAAAATCACAATACGACATCGTTACTACTTTCTTTAACTGATAATATAAGAGGGCAACTTGATAATCATCAGCACTGTGTTTTAGTCTCTCTTGATTTAACGAAAGCGTTTGATCGAATCAACCACAACGTTCTTGCAAGGAAACTTCATGAAAACTTTAATTTTTCGAAATCGGCATGCAGATTGATTTATAATTATTTATTGGAAAGATCACAGTTTGTTTCAATAAATGGGATAAATTCTTCTATAAGTGCAGTAACCTCTGGTGTACCTCAGGGATCTATACTGGGTCCGATTTTATTTATTACTTACCTGAATGATTGTATCCCCCTTATGAACAACGGTTTTTGTCAATCGTATATATTTGCGGATGATATTTTACTCTTATATACATCTGATTCTCATCAAACTGCCTTTTTGAGATCCGTCTAAACAACCACCTGAGTTCAATATCTAACTGGATGTCTCTTAACTTTCTTGAGATTTATTCTACTAAGACTAAGGCTATGACGTTTTATTTTTTTTTTGAGATCCGTCTAAACAACCACCTGAGTTCAATATCTAACTGGATGTCTCTTAACTTTCTTGAGATTAATTCTACTAAGACTAAGGCTATGACGTTTTATTTGCAGAGCCGAAATTGGTTTGGTCCTCGGATTTATGTAAATGGACAATTAGTTGATTATGTTGATGTTCTTAGATGTCTTGGTGTTATTTTGGATTCGGGCTTAAATTTTGATAACCATATTAATTCGCTGTCAAATAGGGTTTGTCTCACCTTGAGAAAGTTATACTCCCTAAAACCATATACACCTAGACATGTAAGATACCGATTGGCTCACTCCCTAATTATGTCTCAGTTTAATTATGGCCTTGAAGTTTTTTCAGGCTCTTGGTTATACAATGTGGATATACTTAGTGGAATTATAAGAAAAGTTGTTCGTTTTGTTTTTGGTGTAAAAGTTTATGAGCATGAACGTACTAGGGAACTTGTTCCACAATTTTTAAAATGTAGTTTTGATGATTATCTAAAAGTACGTATTTTGCTTCATTTTTATAAAATTATGAAAACTCAACAACCGGAAATTTTAGTGAATAAATTTTCTTTTATTAACTCTTCACGTAATATTCAGATAGGTGTGCCGTTTAGACATCTTTCAATATCTGACCGCTCTTTTGTAGTGCGTGTCTATCGAGCTTGGAATGTTCTACCTAATAGTCTCAAACTCTTCTCCTATTCATTTTTAACTTATAAGCGAAAAATAATTGAGTACTTTAATGGAATTATGACCTAATATATTGACACTTAACTATTTTTTCTTTCTTCTGCCTCTTGCCACTTTTTAAATTTTTAATTTTTATTTTTTCCTTAATTGGATTTTTATATTCCAATATTCTTATGGCTGGGGGGCCACTATACTATACTATACTTATATATAACAGCTAAATTTCTATATTTTTAAAAGTTTTTAGTTTTTAAGTGGCATACTTGTGAAATTTGTAATTATCAACAATACATAAATAATTGGCCTTGGAGGCTTTCTTTGTATTGATATTAATAATAATAAATAAATAAATAAATAAAATAAAAATAAAAAAAATCTTTATGGATGAAGTTTCCTGATGATCTGGCCTAAGCAACCAGTGAAATGCATAGGAATAGCTTATCCCATCAACAATAAATTTCAAGTGTTTTTGTCAAGAATAAAAACTGGGAATTAAGCACGAATAGCAAAATCTTTTGAAATTAAAATTTTGTATTCCCAAAAATTGATATTACTTTTTGATCATAAATTATTTAGCTTAATTTCTTCGACCTTCTAAATATTATTTACTTTTTTTAAAAAATTTGTTTGAAATATAAAAAAACCAAAAAATCCCTGAAGAAGCTATCCATTGAGATAGCGAAATATTGGATAAATTTTAAATAAATATTCTTTATATAAAACGGACCTTGAGCTTGAGAAATTATTGAAAGGAAATAAAATACATATTTATATTTAAGATAAATTCATAGTGACATTGTTGATTTCTGCAATAAAAGGTGAATGAAGGTTGTTATCCTGAACTTTTTTAAAATTTTGTTTCCTAAGATAAAAAAGATTTTTCGAAAGAAAATTGGTATTAGGTTGTAACTAAAAGTGGTCTCAATCTTTACACTTATCGTTTCGCACAAAAATTCTAATAGGTCGAAGTTCTTATTTTATTGTATAGTAATAAAACACTAATAAGAACGCTTTTAAATGCTGCTTTCTATTCTTTTAGCATAAAACCGATACAAGTACCCATACAAGTAACTAAGTATCGATACTTTTTTTTCGATTCTAAGTAGATATCGATACTTTTCGAGCGATGCCACATCGAGTAAAAGTATCGATACCTTAGAGGTATCGTTTCATCCCTAGTGGTGTGGGTATCAGAGATCAGCAATGAATCGTTTTTTCGCTACTCATATTGACTCATGCAATTGTAAGTATAAGTGCGTAGAAATCATTTCAACTTAACTACTCTGATTCTCTCATACTCACAAGAGAAATATTTATGAGTGCGACGTCGACATTATACGCATACTCATAAATGACCTCAGCTTGATTTATAATTTCAAGAAAATACTTACAATACTCACAATGATTCAAATCATTTAAGGCGCCCGTACACGACATGTATTTGTCATCTGACATGTCAAATTTTCAAGTCACATGTAATTGTTCATGTCTGTCAAAATTGCTGTTTTACATAAGGTTTATAATATTCGGTCACAAACGTACATGTAATTTGCTTCTGACATTGTCTCTGTTTTTTTTCGCATTGTTATTGCAGAAACCAAAGTAGTTCTCGGTTTCAAAATAGCTTGCTGCCGCCACGAAAATATTTATTTTCGCCGTAAAATAATTTAGCCATCTTAACATTTTTTCTTTTATTTTAAAGATACCAATTTAGAATTTTATAATTAAACGGTTTTTATGTATATATTTACATAAATTATATTCAATGGTGAGATGAGCATACATATCTTGGTATTGTAAAATATTAACTTCAGCCGGCTAATGATTCCGTCAATAGTTGACGCCGCTGCCAGTTTCTTCCCGGCATAGATTTCTGATGTCAGATGGTTTGTCAGAAGAAAATAGAGCACGCTCTAATTGAAATTTTGTCAGATGAATTTGCGTCTGACTTTTACAGAAGCAAAGTTAAAAAGGTAACACACGACATGTATGTGTTTTGCAGTGGGAAATTTGACATGTCAGATGACAAAAACATGTCGTCTATATGCTCCTTTAGCTCATCCATTTACCGTTTTAACTTGAGGGTTACACGATCAAGTTTTGCCTGTCAATTTTAAATACACTCACACTTTTTTACCAATACACTCATACTTTTAAAAATTGATACGAACTTGCCTTTAAAATTCTCTTGCCAGTGAGTGTTTCAATTTACGTTCAAGAAAACAGCTGATTTCAAGGTTAGTGAGCAAATTTTTCGTTTCTCTTTATAAATTTTTTTTTTAATGACATCTTGAAAGTAAATTGCTTTCAACTTGCGTGCAGCCTACGTCACAGCTGCCAATTTTTGCATATTTTGACAAACAGTATATGTAAAAGACTATCAAGAAAAGCTTGATCGTGTGGCTGCAATGTAACACAACAGAGTAAACACACAACTTAATAATCAGCGCTGCCAGATAAATTTGCCGAAAAATCGTCCACTTCATACATGTAACTTTAGTAAACTGTAATTGCCAAATCATCACTTTACTATTTCGGGGACAAATCTGGCAGCCTCACATTTTGCTTCGCCTATACACATTAGGTCTGTCTGCGTACACATATTTTGCGCAAAATGTTGCAAAATCTTGCAAAATGTTGTCTGCGTACTCCAAATCTCTTGCAGCGAGAGTGCCAAAAAGAGAATTTTTTGACAGATGGAAGTTAGAGAACTTGCAAAATGTGACTAGAGAAATTTCCGCTTGCAGGATTTTGCAAATAGTTTGAACAGCTGTTTGAATAAAATAGTTTTTGTGGAATGAAAATAAAAATTGAAATTTAACAAAGGCAGATTTAAGTAGTTAGAATTGTGTTGATTTTTAACGTTTATAATAAATTATAATAAACAATTAAACAACAATTAACAAATTAAAGACCTGCACGAGTGTATCAGTAAGTATTGTTGAAACAGATACACCAGATATATATCTGTTACTACTGATATAAATGAGAGAATGAGTGTAACTGATATTGTATGGTTTAGCTTTTGCCCACTCACCATATCTTAAAAACAAAAACAGATGCTGATGGTTTTGGATTGAGTGTGTCATAACATTTTTTTTTTTTTGCTTACAAATATCTGTTGTCATCATAAGTATTTCTACCATATCTGTGGTAATCTGTTGTATTTTTTAATAGCGGTTTTCACCCTTTGTATTAAGTGTACAACTCTGCTTTACTTAATACGATTTTATACTACAAAGCGTGAGTTTCTTTTTCGTTAGTATTGTAAATTAATGAAGTTGCTGAGTGAGGGAAAGAGACAGGTATAGTTTCTTCAACTGTTTTATTCTGGGTTATTTAACAAACGTGTTTACTACAGCTTTTTGTTGGATTTTTCAACAACAGCGTAGTAAATTTTAGTCTTATACATATTGTTGTTGCAGTGTTGTAAACCTTAGTACTTTAACTAAATTAATAAGATTCACAAGGTCTACAAGGGACTTTACATAGCGTCTTCACCTGACAATATTTTGTCATACCAAACGTCAAAGTCTATATAAAAAAACTCGAAAATTTTTGTCAGCGTTTTTTTAATATGAAGTTTGACGTTTGGTATGACAAAAAATTGTCAGGTGAAGACGCTATGTTACAATCAAGGGTGAAAACCCCTAATATTGTTGGCGTGTTGATGAAAATAACATAGCGTTTACATTTGCCAGTACTGGCAAGACAGTAGCAATTCATTCAAACTTTTTCACTAATACATAAACACTTTTACAGCTATTTTGTTTTTGCATTGTTTTGCCAACTAATATGTACTAGATGACCCGTGCGACTATTTCGCACCGTAATTTTTATCAATGAAAATATTAATTTTTCAATTTCTAATTATTTTTCGTCATTAGTGTTATAAATAAGCTTTAAAATGAGATATCATTCATTAAATTTGATGCGGTGGTATGGGAGATATTTGCAACCGACAAAAAAAAGTGCTTTAGAAATAATATATATGATATGCTTACTGTCTTGCCAGTACTGGCAAATGTAAACGCTGTGTAAGAGAGTTTGTAAAAATTTGTATAAGATCTCAACCAGGGGTGCCAGATGGTTTTAGTAAAAAATCGGCATATTTTCAAAAACAAATCGGAAATCAAATTATGAAAAAACGGCAAATTAATATTACTGTTTTAAACACAATAAAACATATTTTTAATGACAAAAACAACAAAGCAAAACCATTAACCATTACATAATGCTTTAAAAAAAATAAATAAAAATAAATGTTTTATAAATAAATTTTATTTATTTAAAAAAATATTGACACAAAGTTTTATTAAAAGCATTGAACGGTAGAATGGAAATGCGGATTTTATTTTTTAAAGAGTATGTCATCCACATGTCTTTTGTCGACTTGAACACACTGTTCAAAACGGACCCTTGTTTTTCGAGAATTAAAAAAAAAAATGACCCAATTTTCTCATGCATGGATAAGGCACACCAAACATTTACCCTGGGGCAATGTAAAGGTATTTAATGTTTCAATCGAGGGTTGGAGGTTCTTGGAGACCAGTAACAGTAGATTTGTTTGTTGACGTGGGGATAAAAATGAACTTTGAACAAAATTGTCGACGAGCAATTACGTAAGAATCATAACCCTTAAAAAATGTCTCCTCAGCGAACGCGCGATGCTCACTCGACTACTGTTACTGACAAATCCTTCCAATCGATAATTCCAACGGCGCCAACCTCCCTCCGCACCGTTAATACTTTTTGAAATAATCGCATTTTAAAAATCTATGAATAGATTTTACTTAAGGATAAATTGCAGGGACCGTTAATAAGAGTGATCCATATAATTTTAGCTTGAAAACTCTCCATATTAGAGTCAGCGGAGAGGAGCACAAGGTAGTTAAGAGAAAAGACGTGTTTACAATAAGCTCTGATATTTTGGTGGGAAAAACTGTGTTAAACTCGATGTTAAAGGAAGTGTTATATCTATATTTGATTAAGAAAGGAAGCGGTTTCATATATACTGAAAAGGGGAAACAAAATTACCTGTGAGTGATTAAAATTATAGTTTAATTATCAAAAATCTTCTTTATAAAAAGATAAAAGGTAAATGATACCAGCTGTGATCTCTCCAAAGTTAAATACAAATTTTTTACAAAGCTGTGCAAAAAATTAAACAATACCTTTTTACACAGTTGTAATAAATAAAATAAGTCAAAAAATACTACCTCCTAAAAATATATCATTATTAAAAATAAACCACATATTTACATCGCAAATAAACATCGCATAGTTACATCAAAGCGTAACCACATCATATAAAAGCTTGGTTGGTTGCAACACAATAATCACACTGCCCTAAGGTATGCAACAGGAATCAACACCAAAGCAAGCCAAACGTAAATTAAAAGAAACATCGCCGGAAGAAAATATGGCAAAGAAACCAGTAGGAAACGTGGACGTTGATGAATCTGATGAAAACAACAATGAATTCTCTATTAGAAGAAAAACTACAAAATTTACCAACAAAAACAGATTGCGATGAAATTAAATCCGAAATTACACTCGCCGCTACAGAGATAGGTGCACTTCGAACCGAAAATGTAAAACTTAAAGCAGAAATTGAAAAACTAAAAGATATGAGGGAAGAAGATGCCAATAATATTAGGTGGCTAGAGCACCAAATTAAAAGTACGAAACTCATTTTTAAAGGAATTAGTTCTGCAACATCTGCATCAGAATATGTGTTGAAGGTATGCACGGATAATCTTAAAACAAAGCCAAAAATCATTTCAGCCCATAAGGTGTTTGAACAAAATGGAAAACAAACAGCAATTGTTGAATTTGAAAATGAGTCCTCGGTGTTGGAAATATTGAAAGCAACAAATCATTTGGTTGGAACATCAATTTCTATTGATAGAGATTTAAACCCTAGAAGGCAAAAAAACAAGAAGGCTATGTTAATAATAAGGAAACAAATTTTAGCTGAAAACAAAGTTCACAAAATCATCGTTAGGGATCATAAAATGAAAATAAAGGATAAATGGTTTGTTTGGAATGCAAAAAATGAACTCATTAGTGGCAACAATAAAGGAGAACAAGTTCTTAAATCCATTTATGGCGATAGTTTAAAAACAACTAATTTTAATAACGTTTTTGAGGAAATCAATTCAAAAAACTAAAGAACAATGTTATCGAATCGAATATAGTACTAGAACATAAGCAAATTAATAAAAAAGAAATAATTAATACAATAGAATTAAAGCAGCTACGATTGTTATCCTATAATATTAACGGCTTAGAAAATAAATACTTATTTCCATATTTTTTCAATTACATTTTGTCTTTTGATATTTTTGTGTTGATAGAAACACATATAACTGAAGAAAAAACCAAACAAGCAGAAAAATATTTCCCAGGCTTTGATATACAGATGGCTCTTTGCTCGGCGACACGGCTAAACGCGGCGCTCTGTTGGTCGGCCCGTGACTATGGGCATGCCGGGATAACTAGAGGTTCTATCGTCCCTGATAGTGTGGACTATTGCACTCCGGTGCCTTTCACTGGCGAGGGGTTTGTGACAAGTATGTCGCATGGCAATGCGCTGTCAGGTACCCACCACGAACTGAGCCTAGGGGTTTATACTGATGGTTCGAGGAAGGGTGTAAGAGCTGGCGGAGGTTTCTACATAGAGGAACTGGATGTGAGAGTTTCCTTTCGTCTGCCGGATGGATGTAGTGTCCTGCAGGCGGAGATCTCGGGTATAAGTCGGGCGGCAAATTGGCTGAGGTATCATCGCATATCGGGAGATATACGTATATTTACTGACAGCAAGGCTGCCCTTGCTTCCCTAGCGGGTGTCTATACGACATCTAGGTTAACTGTAGAATGTCGGATGTCTTTGAATGAGATTGCGAAACATTCAAGGGTAACGCTAATATGGATTCCGGGTCACTCAGAGTGCCCGGGTAATCTAGTGGCAGATGGGCTGGCCAAACAAGGTGGTCGCATGGATGACATATTCATCGATCAGTTTGTTGGTCTTCCAATGGCTCACTGTAAATTACTTATCAGGCGCGAGTCTTATAGAGTCGCGCAGATGCGGTGGACTAGTGAGTCCACCTGCTTGATATCCAGGCTATTATGGCCTGGTTATGATGAACGGAGGACAAGCTCTCTACTTAGGTTCAAAAGGGACCAGATTAGGACAGTTGTATCGGTTGTTACTGGGCACTGGCCGGTGGGGACTCATGCTGAAAGAATGGGTCTGGAATTTAATGACTACTGTAGAAGTTGTCAGGATGAGAAGGAGGAGGAGACTGTGCTTCACTTTCTCTGTCAATGCCCTGGGTTGCGGGGTATTAGGGAGGCATGCCTGGGGAAACCGACATTTGCCTGCCTAGAGGATCTATCCAGGATAGAACTAAGATCGCTGATTCGCTTCATTAGGAGGACGAAGTGGCTGGATTCTGCAGTGACGCCATCTGAGTAACTGCTCTATAGGATGGGCATTGGCGCTGGGTATCACAAAGGGACCAATAAAGGACCCAAGTGAGCTGTCTGTTGATAGCTGCCCATGGAAGCTAACCTAACCTAACCTTGATATATATTGGGAACCGGCTAGAAGAAACAGTGGTTATGGAAGAGCTATAGGGGGCTGTATGTTTGCTGTAAATAGGGCTTTAATCGAGAATGGGGTAAAGCATGATTTTACTAGGGGCATTGTACCAACAATCAGATTGGCAATGAATAGCACAATAGCAACAATAATACCTCTATATATTAGGGCTGCTGATTGAAATAGAGAATTTAATATAGTAAAACAATATGCAGAGGAAAATGAAATAATTAATCCAATAATTATAGGAGACCTTAATATAAGAATTGGTGAAATCAAGCAGGATATGGTTGATTTGTGCAAATAATGTTTCCCAGCAGGTACTGAAGAACGGCGTTCTATGGACAAAAAAATCAATTCAAATGGGCGAACCTTTTTAGAGTTTTCTAATTTTTACAATTTGGTTATTTTAAATGGGCAAACAGAAGGTGATGAAGAAGGGCATTTTACATATATTGGGCCCACAGGTAATTCTGTTAATGACATATGCTCTGTAGCACATGATTTGTTACAGTATGTTGATAAGTTTACAGTGGAAGAGAAGATATGGTCTGACCATCAACCAATTGTGTTAACCATGAAAGTGGAAACGAGTGGCAGTAGTGTAAATAAACTAAGCCTTTTACCAAAGCTCTTGTGGAAGGACTTGTTAGGGATTTATAGGTAAAGGCAAAATATACCCCCTAGTATATAGCCAAACATTTCCTATATTAACCTAATATTTTTTATATTTACTTATAATTGTACCAGCGTAACAGTTTTACTTGACCCCACTGCAACCAATACCTGTAACATTGTACTTCTGCCCCACTGTATCTGAGTATCATCTGCTTCCATTGTGACTTCCAGCTTTGTTAATAAATACACACACACCAATGTAACAACCAAAACTTCTCTTTAACACAAAGATGCCCAGTAGTGGCTGATATCAGCAAATTTAACTCACACGTATACTTACGCTCTTCTGTTTGATCGTCAATCAGCCAATAGGAAATCAGCATGTTGAGTGGGAGACACAAACTACACTTGCAGAACTTCTGTGTCTTATTTTACATTTTAATCGTCATCGAGACTGCTGTCAGTGAACACATAAATTGAAATTATTGCGATATATTAATGATGTCAGCCGAAAAGTATTTTATGTTAAAAAATGCTTTTGATGACATGCAATGTCTTATTTGTCATAAGACATTTAAAACAACTAAGAAATATAATTTAAAAAAACATTTGAAGATGTTCACAAAGACATGAATTATTTGCAGGGGGAAGAAAAAGAAAAACAATTTAAAATTTATAAGAAAATTTCATTGAAGTGTTTATCTTTATTTCCCTCAACATATCTTTGCGAACAAATATTTTCAGATTTGAATTAGATTTGCTCAAAAAAACGCAATAAGCAGAATTCTAGTTTGAGAAATATACTTTTAATCTCGTTGACGACTAAATAAAATAGCAAATTGTTTTCTTCCAGTGTTATTTCGGCACTCTCACCATTACTACTACCTTGGGCATCTTTGCTTTAACATGAGATGAATTTTCCCGTTAGGTAATTCGCACTCACATAAGATTTTTTTTACATTGTTGTTCACGCATGTTATACATGCTTAAGCAGGTATATAGATTTGCATTTCGCGAACATTCTTTTTTGGTATGTTCTGGCTATTTAAATTGAATAGAAATAAAATTGCAGTCAGTCAGTAATTTGCGGCCAAGTTGTTCAAGTGGGTTGTTGTGTGTTGCGCGGTGTCTATCGTATTATTCCCAAATAAATATTAAAGGAAGTTTTAAAGTTTTATACAAAAATTAACCAAATTAATGTGCGGTATCTATCGTATTATTCCCAAATAACTATTAAAGAAAGTTTTATACAAAAAAATTAATGTGCGGTGTCTATCGTATTATTCCCAAATAAATATTAAAGAATGTTTTATACAAAAAAATTAACCCATTAATATGCGGTGTCCATCGTTTTATTCGCAAATAACTATTTAACAAAGTTATAACGAAATTAAAAACTAAATAAAAATATTGAAAATTAAGGTGCAGTGTATATATGAATTTGTATGGTTTAACAAATAACTGTTACATAAATTTATAAAACTGGGAATAAAAAAACTAAGTACATAAACCAAAAACCACTGGCGTAAGCTAAAAATGCAATTTTAGCCAGTTTTCTGAAATAGCACCAAATTTAAAGTCATTTTTTTTATACTTGTGTGGAAACAATACGAATTACGGATACAAATTTTTAGTCAAAGCCAAGAACCACGAATATACGACTTGTGTTTTCTCCCATTGGGATGATCCAAGGCCCGTCAGCTGCTCATAAGCTAGGAAGCGTGGTATATGAACTGGTTATTAACCGTATCTGGTTATTGCTGTAAAACAAAACAAGAAAAAAAAACCCACGTGGAATCGCCAAAATGTCGTCTACACCCCTCTTTAACTCCCAGAAAGACGACTAGAAAACTTTAGTGAAACAACAACTCAAAATATCAAAAAAAAAAAAAAAAATGTAAACGAAAAATTAAAAAGAAATTGAGAAAACATAAAAATAAGGCAAGAGTCATTTGCAAATTCCTGTCAATACCACCAAATATTAAGAAGCAGAAGAACCGCCTGGTAAAGAAAATTCCGTTAGTATCAGTGGCAAACCCCCTCACCCCAACCAACAGCTAAGAGAGAGAAAAGTGATGAACCTCATTTTTTTTTTTTATGACATTTGTATGTTACGTATGTAAGTAGCCTTAAGTCTTATATGTAAAAAAAAAAAAGAAGAAAAAAAAAACTCTAAGTGAAAAAAAGAGAAAAACAAGAAGATAGAAACAAGAGAAACCAAAACGAGAATTAAAATACTTTAGAATTGTTAACAAGCTAAATATAACTACTCATATACAGGCATACACATTTCCATGCAAGCACACAAACAAAGTTAATAAATAAACCCAAAAAAACAAGTGTTATTAAGTTTTTTTTTGCAATTTTGTATGTTTGTTAACCGCTGCATGTATGTGTGTGTGTACTTATATGAGTAAAAGGTTGTACTCTTACAATCAACAGTAACACTCCAACCTCGTATAACCCACTTATGTGCATAATACGTTGTAAAAACCGTGATTCCTAATTAAATGGATGTGAATTAAATTGAAGAAGAAACACAAGGATAAAGCTTAGATACTTTAAATAAATATACTTATACATATATGTATATATATGCATATATACATAGATAGTGTATACCATCAAAGTCATCGTGGGGCAGGGTAGGTTGTCATGTGGCGGAAAGTAGACTAAATTTTTTTTTGGGGTAATCTGGAAAATTGGAGTGTGTACGATTACCATAGGCACAGTGGCTTAGGCCATGGGAGGGGAAAATGCACTCGGGGACGAAGACATCTCGTCACTTAAGTTATGGTCACATTTGACGAACCATTAATGCCCTACTCGTAGCCTCTACTTTCATTAAACCGTTGGTGGAGTTAACACAGGCTTGTTAGAGCCAACATGTGTCAGTAAATTCTTTTTTTTTTATTATAAAAGTTGAAGCAAATCAATTTAGTGGCCGTGTACTGGGTGGGTTATTTTTAGTTTTTTTGTTTAGATGTGGGCATACCTTTATGGTAAGGGCCTGGACGTTTTAGCTCAATACGAGAATTTGTTAGATTTTTTTTTAATTTTCATAACTGGTGTTTTCTTGGCATGGGAATTTAATAGCTATGCTTACGCGGCGATGAACTTGGGGCTTAATGAAACACACCAAATTAAATATGTGCTAGCCGGAACTAGCTTTTGCCAATGTCTCCTTATTCACGGGAAATTGTATGTTAATAATCGTCTGATAGAACCGCGCGTAACATAGATGGCGCCCAACGACAAATAAAAGTAAAGCTGTTATAAGGATTATTTTACTGCATTTGGCTTATGGCTGAAGGCAAAGCTAAGTAAAGATTTTTTTTCCAAGCGGCGTAAATGATTTTTAAGCAGTTATTGAGCTGAAACGACTACAGGCCTATATTCATATACCCTGTCGGCAAAGCTTTTGAAGGGTGAACGTTGGACTAATTGATTAATTCAATAATTTTGCCATCGGGAGTTTTGCTCGACTGATTGTTTTTACAGCATGTTTAGGTTACGGTTTCCATGGTTCTTTGGGTCATATGTTAATGGATACACGATTTCATTACAAGTTGCAAGGGAAACTTGCGCTCCGTTTCGTGAACAAAGGCTTTCCTGGGACTTACAGGTCTTTAAGTCTGACGTTAAATTAAGGTCAGATTCTGATTGCGGTAAAATTCTGGGAAACCCCCAGTTTAAAAGTTGGGTTTTTTTACCAACATTAATGTTTTGGGTATATATATATACCCAAAACATGTATATATACAAAAACTTACATAAATTACCTACCATTTAATTTTAATCAGATTTTGGAAATGTATAAATCCCCACCTTAAGCTTTGGTTAATGTAATTATATGAGATTAATCAAATGATACTTGTGGGCTAAATGTTTTCTAGAAATCGGTTAAAATGCTCAAATAAACGAATAATCGTTAAGTCTACTTTCGGCCTCGGTCAGCTTGCGTTGCCCAGTGATGACTTTTTGTTATTATATTTAACATCATTATATTACTACACATATTATATAAATATACATTATCTTAATAATTTTCTTTTCCAGAAAATTTTTTTTTTGTGAACATTTCTTTCTCTTGGCAAGTTATTGGTAAAAACAATACATATATGCATATGCATTGTTGAAAGAGTGGTGAGAGTACTTATTATGCCAATACATACACGCAGTTCTTCTCGCTTAAAACACACGGAAATTTCGGAAAACTTAAACATTTCAAAATCACTTACGCACTCGCGTAGCTTAAGTGTCCCTGATAATAAAATTTCGTCAGAATTTTCTGAACCAACCGCCAATACACACAAGTCGCACACTAATTTACCAGATTTATCCCTCTTAGACCAGACTCCTTTTAAGGGATTTTCACCGCTTACACCCTCTATTAATAACTCAAACACATCCTTTTCAAAAATGGCTTCTAAGGATAATAGTCAGGATATTATCCAGCCAAGTGGCTCGGGTATAGCGGGCAACGACCTTGAGTTGTTAGGTAAAATTCGGGAAGCTGTTAGATCTAGTCAGGATGAATTCCGAAATGAACTAAGTGGCCTTAGGGAAATACTAGCAAATTTAACGGTTAATCCTTGTTCAGTTTCTCAATCTCCCGGACTTTCACTTAATATGAATAATTCAACTATTCCACCTATCCCCACCGGCTCTACTTCTAACAACCCTAATTTAGAGAAGTGGAAAATTACCTTCGATGGTACAGGCAGTGTAAATGATTTTCTTTTCAAAATAGATACCTTACTAACTAGAACGCGTTGCTCTGAACAACACCTTCTTGATAACTTTCACATTTTTCTCAGCGGCAAGGCTGATAAATGGTACTGGGAATTTATAAAACAGAATCGTCAGCATACGTATGCTCTGATTAAACATTCAATCACCCAAGAATTTGGTACGTTGGAAACAGATCACGACCTATTATTGAAAACTCATATGAGGAAACAGCAATCTAGGGAATCGTATGACGACTTTCACTCCACGGTAGTTTCGTTAAACTCTCGCATAAGAGAACCACTTGTTGAGAGTAAGCTAGTTGATATACTAAAGAAAAACTCTAAATTAACAAATCCGTCTCATGTTGTTTAGCACCCACCCAACTAGTCTGCACGAGTTTAGGGATATTGCCAGGAATGCGGAAAAGGTTTTACGCGAGAGTAGAAGTGTAGTGCCCAGTTCTAGTAGGCCTCGCCAGGTAAATGAAATTGAAATTGACGCGGTAAATGGTGAAGATGAAAGTGAGGATGGTAATGACCCTCAGCTAGAGGCATTAAATATTTCTCGTCGTATCGTTTAAAATGACTATGCAAAAATCAAATGCTGGAATTGCCTAGCTTTTGGTCATTCTTACATTTATTGCCCAGAAGAGGTCAGACACCTTTTTTGTTACAAATGCGGAGAGCGAGGTGTAATAACCACCAAATGTAAGAACCCCCATCCGGGAAACTGGAAACGAAACGAGAAGGCCATCGGGGACTCTCGTTCTCAGACACAGCCCCGAGTTTACAATAGATCAAACGATAAACTTTCCACAGGAAAGTAATCTACGACCTCACATGTTACCCACAACTTTTCATGATATAACTTACCCCTTTGAAGAAACCCTTAAGGCTATTCCCGAAGCCTTAATAAAATGTAGAAACCGTTTCGCCAGAAGAAAGCATTTTCGAAAATTAATAGCCTCTTCCATTCTGACCAATTCTATAGATGAAAGACCGTTCGCCAACATTTTAATTTTGAACGAAAATTTTCATGGGTTACTTGACTCTGGTGCTAGTGTCTCAGTGTTGGGAAAGAACAGTACAGAATTCATTAAAAGAAATAATATTCAATTAAGACCTTTTTATTCTAAAATCTCCACCGCCGATGGCTCCAAGAACACCATCCGTGGACACTGTAATCTGCCCGTCGCATATAGGGGAGTTACTCGAAACCTAGACTTTTATGTTGTTCCCACTTTGACTCAAGAGGTGTACTTAGGTTTGAATTTCTGGCAAATTTTTGCTATTGCTCCACATATTGTACCCACTGTTGCCTCCTTAAATATTAACTCGGTAAAAAATAAAGACATTTGCTTTCATAACCTGACTAATGAACAGAAATTACAGCTAGATATTGTAGTTGCAGAGTTCCCTTCGTTTGAAAAATCCGGACTCGGCCGGACTAAACTTCTAGAACACCATATAGACACCGGTGATGCTGTCCCCATTAAATGCAAACATTACCCCCTCTCACCGCCAAGGCAAGCTGAGGCTTACCAGGAGCTTGATCGTCTTCTAGAGATTGGCGTTATAGATGAATCCAATTCACCCTGGTGCTTCCCTATCGTAAATGTCAGAAAACCGGGTAAGGTACGCTTATGCCTAGATTCGAGGAAATTGAACCTTATAACGAAAAAAGATTCATATCCTCTACCGCACATTCAGGGGTTAATGAGTAGATTAAAGGACACACACTTCATAACCGGTTTAGACCTAAAGGACGCTTTTTTTCAAATTGGCCTCACGGAGTCATCGAAAGAGAAAACTGCCTTTGCAGTGCCAGGTAGACCGCTCTATCAGTACCGAGTAATGCCTTTCGGTCTCTGTAATGGACCCCAAACGATGTCCCGCCTAATGGACAAAGTAATTCCATCTCGTCGTAGGGAAAACGTCTTTATCTATTTAGACGATCTTCTTATATGTAGCCCTACCTTTGAAGAGCATCTCGGCCTTCTACGTCAGGTGGCAGAATGTTTGAAAAATGCCGGTCTTACGATCAATGTGGCCAAAAGCAAGTTTTGTCAGGCCGAAATAAAATATCTAGGTTAGTCTGGGTTCACACTATGAAAGTTTTCTTTCAGAAAGTCTGAGTTTATAGATGAGAGGGGAAGAGATCATGCTTTTTTCTCTCCTCTCTCTCCCATAAACTCAGACTTTCTGAAAGAAAACTTTCATAGTGTGATCCAAGACTTACCGTATTGGAAGAGGGTGTCTCAAGGTAGACCCTGAAAAAGTTTCGGCAATAGTTGATTTTCCCTTGCCAAAAACTCCGCGTCAGGTTCGCCGTTTTGTAGGTATGGCCAATTGGTATCGGTCCTTCATTAAAAATTTTGCAAGTTTACCTGGCCCCTTAACCGACTGCTTACGTAAACAAAGCGGAAAATTTTCAGTGCCCCCATCAGCAATTAATAGTTTTGAAGAGCTTAAGAAAGCTCTATCTAGTGCACCAGTTCTGGCCCAACCTGACTTTTCTTGAGAATTCATCATACAATGTGATGCATCTCGCATTGGTGTCGGAGGGGTGTTATATCAATTAGACGAGGAGGACAAGGAAAGACCAATATCTTTCGTCTCGCAGAAGCTAAATGGAGCACAACGCAACTACACAGTTACGGAACTGGAATGCCGTTATTTGTGTTAAAAGGTTTCGACCTTACGTCGAGGGCTTGCCCTTTAAAATAGTCACCGATCACTCCAGTTTAAAGTGGTTGATGAACCAAAAAGATCTGAGCGGCAGACTCGCACGCTGGAGCCTCAAGCTTCAGGGTTACCATTTTAAAATGGAGCACCGGAAAGGTTCCTTAAACGTTGTGGCAGATACCCTTTCTCGCTTTGATATTGGTGTGCTAGACATTGACCATAGTTTTCCTGAAATTGACTTAACCTCTGTAAACTTTAATGACCCTGATTATGATCAGCTTAGGCAAACAGTTTCTACCCATCTAAATACACTCCCGGATTTACGTCTGTCTGATAACCATGTATACAAAAGAGTTCAATTTCGACATGAAATTGACAACGAGGAAGAAAGCCTCTGGAGGTTGTGGCTACCTGAATCACTCAGGGAAAAAGCCATCAAACTAGGACACGACTCTGGCTGCCACGGCGGCTATTTTAAGACCTTTTCTCGAGTAAGACAGAAGTTTTATTGGCCCTGTATGGCTCGTGATGTAAAGACTTACGTGAGTAAGTGTGACGAGTGTAAAGCGATTAAGTCTCCGACACAGGGACTTCGACCTCCCATGGGAGATGCCTTTACAACTGTTCGTCCTTTCCAGCGTCTGTACTGTGACTTTCTAGGCCCATATCCGTGTTCAAAGTCGAAAAATACTCAGATATTCATTGTGCTTGACCATTTCACAAAATTTATTTTTCTCCAGCCATTAAGATCCGCTACTTCCATAAATATCATTGATTTTTTTCAAAACCATTTGTTTAACACCTTTGGAGTGCCGCAGTACGTCCACAGCGACAACGGTAAACAGTTCGTTTCAAAAGAATTGCAAGAGTTCTTTCAGCTTTTCGGAGTGACCCACATTAAAACCGGTCTGTATTCTCCACAGGCTAATGCCTCAGAGCGAGCAAACAGGGAAGTCATATCAAAAATTCGATTTTTCTTGAAAGACCAAAGTAACCATCTGAATTGGGATGAGACCATACCCCACATTCAATCCGTTTTGCGTAGTGATTTCCATACCGCCATTCAGTGTTCCCCATACTACGCTATGTTTGGCCAGAACATGTGCATGCACGGCTCTTCGTACCAAGTTTTAGCGAGACTCAATATGTTGAGGGATGATACCATTATTACAAGGACAGATAAACTGACCCAAGTGAGAGAGAAAATTCTTCGGAATTTGGAAAAGGCCCATGAAAAATCCTCCAGAACGTATAACACCCGTACCAAAGCTGTGAATTACCGCGTGGGACAGGAAGTGTTCCGTAAAACTCGAGACTTTAGCAGTTTTCAGAAGGGACTGAATTCCAAATTTACCCCAAAGTTCGTAAAATGCCGTATCCGTGCCAAGGTCGGCAATGCTTTGTACGACATCGAAGATCTCCAAGGGAAGTTAGTTGGGAGGTTTCATGCCTCAGATTTACGACCATAGCTTCTTTTCATATATAAACTTGCCCGGCTTGTCGTGGGTCGTGCCACACGTCTTTAAAATACGCGCTTAAATCCTTTTTCCTGTACGTTACTCATTTCACAATTTCCTAACGTAGCAGTTTTGTTAGGGATTTATAGGTAAAGGCAAAATATACCCCCTAGTATATAGCCAAACATTTCCTATATTAACCTAATATTTTTTATATTTACTTATAATTGTACCAGCGTAACAGTTTTACTTGACCCCACTGCAACCAATACCTGTAACATTGTACTTCTGCCCCACTGTATCTGAGTATCATTTGCTTCCATTGTGACTTCCAGCTTTGTTAATAAATACACACACACCAATGTACAACCAAAACTTCTCTTTAACACAAAGATGCCCAGTAGTGGCTGATATCAGCAAATTTAACTCACACGTATACTTACGCTCTTCTGTTTGATCGTCAATCAGCCAATAGGAAATCAGCATGTTGAGTGGGAGACACAAACTACACTTGCAGAACTTCTGTGTCTTATTTTACATTTTAATCGTCATCGAGACTGCTGTCAGTGAACACATAAATTGAAATTATTGCGATATATTAATGATGTCAGCCGAAAAGTATTTTATGTTAAAAAATGCTTTTGATGACATGCAATGTCTTATTTGTCATAAGACATTTAAAACAACTAAGAAATATAATTTAAAAAAACATTTGAAGATGTTCACAAAGACATGAATTATTTGCAGGGAAGAAAAAGAAAAACAATTTAAAATTTATAAGAAAATTTCATTGAAGTGTTTATCTTTATTTCCCTCAACATATCTTTGCGAACAAATATTTTCAGATTTGAATTAGATTTGCTCAAAAAAACGCAATAAGCAGAATTCTAGTTTGAGAAATATACTTTTAATCTCGTTGACGACTAAATAAAATAGCAAATTGTTTTCTTCCAGTGTTATTTCGGCACTCTCACCATTACTACTACCTTGGGCATCTTTGCTTTAACATGAGATGAATTTTCCCGTAAGGTAATTCGCACTCACATAAGATTTTTTTTACATTGTTGTTCACGCATGTTATACATGCTTAAGCAGGTATATAGATTTGCATTTCGTGAACATTCTTTTTTGGTATGTTCTGGCTATTTAAATTGAATAGAAATAAAATTGCAGTCAGTCAGTAATTTGCGGCCAAGTTGTTCAAGTGGGTTGTTGTGTGTTGCGCGGTGTCTATCGTATTATTCCCAAATAAATATTAAAGGAAGTTTTATACAAAAATTAACCAAATTAATGTGCGGTGTCTATCGTATTATTCCCAAATAACTATTAAAGAAAGTTTTATACAAAAACATAAATGTTTTATACAAAAAAATTAACCCATTAATATGCGGTGTCCATCGTTTTATTCGCAAATAACTATTTAACAAAGTTATAACGAAATTAAAAACTAAATAAAAATATTGAAAATTAAGGTGCAGTGTATATATGAATTTGTATGGTTTAACAAATAACTGTTACATAAATTTATAAAACTGGGAATAAAAAAACTAAGTACATAAACCAAAAACCACTGGCGTAAGCTAAAAATGCAATTTTAGCCAGTTTTCTGAAATAGCACCAAATTTAAAGTCATTTTTTTATACTTGTGTGGAAACAATACGAATTACGGATACAAATTTTTAGTCAAAGCCAAGAACCACGAATATACGACTTGTGTTTTCTCCCATTGGGATGATCCAAGGCCCGTCAGCTGCTCATAAGCTAGGAAGCGTGGTATATGAACTGGTTATTAACCGTATCTGGTTATTGCTGTAAAGCAAAACAAGAAGAAAAAAAACCCAAGTGGAATCGCCAAAATGTCGTCTACACCCCTCTTTAACTCCCAGAAAGACGACTAGAAAACTTTAGTGAAACAACAACTCAAAATATCAAAAAAAAAAAAAAAAATGTAAACGAAAACAAAAAAACAAACGAAAAATTAAAAAGAAATTGAGAAAACATAAAAATAAGGCAAGAGTCATTTGCAAATTCCTGTCAATACCACCAAATATTAAGAAGCAGAAGAACCGCCTGGTAAAGAAAATTCCGTTAGTATCAGTGGCAAACCCCCTCACCCCAACCAACAGCTAAGAGAGAGAAAAGTGATGAACCTCAATTTTTTTTTTTATGACATTTGTATGTTACGTATGTAAGTAGCCTTAAGTCTTATATGTAAAAAAAAAAGAAGAAAAAAAAACTAAGTGAAAAAAAGAGAAAAACAAGAAGATAGAAACAAGAGAAACCAAAACGAGAATTAAAATACTTTAGAATTGTTAACAAGCTAAATATAACTACTCATATACAGGCATACATATTTCCATGCAAGCACACAAACAAAGTTAATAAATAAACCCAAAAAAACAAGTGTTATTAAGTTTTTTTTTGCAATTTTGTATGTTTGTTAACCGCTGCATGTATGTGTGTGTGTACTTATATGAGTAAAAGGTTGTACTCTTACAATCAACAGTAACACTCCAACCTCGTATAACCCACTTATGTGTATAATACGTTGTAAAAACCGTGATTCCTAATTAAATGGATGTGAATTAAATTGAAGAAGAAACACAAGAATAAAGCTTAGATACTTTAAATAAATATACTTATACATATATGTATATATATGCATATATACATAGATAGTGTATACCATTTTTATTGGTTGAAACTTTAAAACCACTTTGTGTTACGTGTATCCACTACCTACTGTGTATGTATGCAAATATATACAAGAAAACTGGTTGCACCCATACAGTCCAACCTCCTTACTGTAACCAACCACATTAAAAAAAACTGAATTTATTTGTAAATAAAAACCGAATTTTATATTGAATTAACATAAAAAAAAAAACAATGCGTTTCTAAATCATTTAAATCAAAGTCATCGTGGGGCAGGGTAGGTTGTCATGTGGCGGAAAGTAGACTAAATTTTTTTTTGGGGTAATCTGGAAAATTGGAGTGTGTACGATTACCATAGGCACAGTGGCTTAGGCCATGGGAGGGGAAAATGCACTCGGGGACGAAGACATCTCGTCACTTAAGTTATGGTCACATTTGACGAACCATTAATGCCCTACTCGTAGCCTCTACTTTCATTAAACCGTTGGTGGAGTTAACACAGGCTTGTTAGAGCCAACATGTGTCAGTAAATTCTTTTTTTTTTATTATAAAAGTTGAAGCAAATCAATTTAGTGGCCGTGTACTGGGTGGGTTATTTTTAGTTTTTTTGTTTAGATGTGGGCATACCTTTATGGTAAGGGCCTGGACGTTTTAGCTCAATACGAGTATTTGTTAGATTTTTTTTTAATTTTCATAACTGGTGTTTTCTTGGCATGTGAATTTAATAGCTATGCTTACGCGGCGATGAACTTGGGGCTTAATGAAACACACCAAATTAAATATGTGCTAGCCGGAACTAGCTTTTGCCAAAGTCTCCTTATTCACGGGAAATTCGTATGTTAATAATCGTCTGATAGAACCGCGCGTAACAGACTCAAAAAGGGATCAATACCAACAAAAACTTAATTTAAATTTGAACACAGCTTCACAACAGTCCAATACAATCAATGTTAAAAATCTAACTGATATAATCGTTATGTCAACAATGGAAAACAAAGCTCTACAAAAGTATACCCCTAAAAATAAATGGTTTGATAATCGATGCAATTGGGCTCGGAAAAAGGTGTTTCAATTATTAAATAAATATAGAAAGTCAAAAATAGAAAGCGATAAAGTCGGATATTTGGTAGCAAAAAGTAAATACAAGCATATATGTAAAACGAGCAAAGAAAATTACAACAAAAACATTTCGGAAAAAATTAATAAGGTTAAAAATGGCAAAGAATGGTGGAAGTTAGTTAGAGAAATAAGAAACCAAGATTTTCAAATATGCCCAATGATATCATCTGCTACTTTTAAAGATTATTTTGTAACATTGCTTAATCCAGCTCAAATTTCACAAGACATTCAATATGCACCAATTTTAATATGTACGTAATGAAATTTTGGATATAGAGGTCGAGGAAATTGAACGTATGCTAAAAAATTTTAAATTAAACAAAGCACCAGGGGAAGACAGGATACCTTACGAATTCTTTGTAAATGCCACTGATGAATTTCTTAAAGAACTTGCCCTTGTATACAATACAATTTTTGAAGATAGAATTATATATGAATCATTTAGAAAAAGCATAATTCTTCCTATTTACAAAAAGGGATGTGTAAATAACCCAGCAAATTATAGGGGTATATCGTTTATGAATTCTATCGCAAAAATATTTATGGGAATCCTTAATGATAGACTTGTAGCATGTATTGAAGATAACAAGATTATGAATGAATACCAAGCAGGATTTCGAAGGAAATACTCTACAGCAGACAACATATACAATTTAGCTTCAATTGTTAATATTAAACTCGAGGAAGGAAATAAAGTTTATGCTTTTTTCGTGGATTTCAAGGCAGCTTTTGACAAAGTTTCCAGAAAATCTATGATCTACAAACTGTACACAATTGGAGTATCCTATAAATTCGTTAAAATTATAGAAGAAATATATAAGCACACACAATCGGCGGTCTGGACAGGAATTGAGTTGTCTGAATACTTTGACACAACATCTGGCGTCAAACAGGGCTGTTTATTATCACCGGTTTTGTTTGCTCTTTATATAAACGATTTACATGAATTTTTGGAAGGTGGACTTGAGATTGAAGGAACCAACATCCGAATGTTATTATACGCAGACGATATTGTTATCTTGGCCGATGATAAGAAAACGATGGAAAAGATGATACGAAAGCTTGAGATATATTGTGATCTATGGAATTTAGAAGTGAACAAACAAAAATCAAAGATGATGGTATTTAGAAATGGGGGAAGACTAAGTATGCAGGAAAAGTGGCTCTTCAAAGGAGAAGAAATAGACATAGTATCAGAATACAACTATCTTGGAGTCATCCTTACTCCTAAAATGTCATTTTTTAAAAATTTGCAAAATAGAAACGCGCAGGCAAAGTGTGCAATAAATGTAACATGGCAAAACTTTTTAAAAAAGAATGATATAACACTAGAAATGAAATGGAAACTCTTTATGGCAGTATGCAGATCCGTTCAAGCATACTCAGCACAGGTTTGGGGCTATGGCCTTTTCGAAGAAGTAGATAAACTACATAGATTCTTTCTAAAAAGAGTGTTAAAACTCCCTATAAATACACCAAACTATGCATTAGAGCTTGAAACTGGCATAGAAGAAGGGCATATATATACCTTGCAACTCCATCTCCAGTATATAACCAAAACGATGTTTAGCTACACAGAAGATATGTTACCACACCACTTAACAAAAATAATCCTTAGAAAAAATATATTTTGGGCAAAAAGCCTTAACGATTTGGCAAATAATCTTAACACACAATGGGCAGATATAAATACTACGGAACCAGATTGGAACTAACGAAAACAGCTTGTTAATACAGAATCTCAAATATGAAAATTTTTTAAATAAAACACAAAGAGCTATGAGAAGCGAAACACGTATATATAAACACTTAGATTATAGAGTTGGGGCCATATATTTTCAAAGGTTCAACCAAAATGATATCACCTGGATAATCAAAGCACGTTGTAATCTTATATATCTCAATGGTAATAAGTATTCAGCAAATGAACGGGATCACCTTTGTACACTATGTAATCGGAGGGAAGCGGAAACATTGCAACACTTCCTAGGCCGATGTCCTATACTAACCTCTTTCCGAATGAGATATTTTTCAACAGCTATATTATCAGAAGATGAAATCAAAAGAATTCTAAATGGGCGATTGCATTCAGATTGGACAAACTTAGTTAGTTATTTAAAATCATCCCTTAATTACCGAAAACTTATTATAAATAAATTTGAATGATATTTTATTAAGTAAATTACCGTATAAAAATAATAGCAATTTTAAAATGTATCCAGCTGACGACTTTTTGTTATAGCTGTATAATCTTTATTATATATGAAATTATACAAATTAATAATGTAAATGAAATAATTATCCTAAAATAAAGATAAAGAAGAAGAAGAAGTCAGCGGAGACCTATACTGTCTTATACCAATAGGTTCGTCTCTTTAAGAACCTATGGTGATCTAGAATAAACGATCTTATCTCCACAGTTAAAAATCATTTTTCAACGAAAAAATAAAAGTAGGTATGGATGAACTCTTAAAAAGAGAGTTTTATTTCGCAGTCATAAAATTGTCGGCCTAAAATTCTTCTTTTTAATGACAATTAGTTTAATTGCAAGCTGATTAGATAACACTGCTTTACAAATTGTAGTGATCTGACCAGCTACAAGCTTTGGGTGTCCATGAAGAAAAAATGAATTTCATTAAATGTCGGTTAAAATCAAACTCCTGAAATGAGTTTTAATTTATGACGGCTTAATAAAACTCTTTTTTTAAGAGTTAAATTCGACCTTTTATGTTTACGTTGAAAAATATCTGTTTTATATGGACTTTTTTGTTTTTATTCCAAAAATAACTCAGGGACTAAAAATAATTACTTTTATTATTTTTTGTAAAGGTTACGAGAAAAATTCCTTTATTTTCAATTGGGAATCTTTAACCATTATCGTTATATATATTTTATTTTGGTTGTGGTAACCAATTAAAGTAAAATTTATTTGTTTTTGGTTATTGATAACCTAAGTAATTTTTTGTTTACAAATATCTATTGGAAAAAAATTATTTATTTTTCTGGTTACAATTCGTAGGTCAAGTAAAACATATATACCGCATTTCCTTTAAGCTTCTCATATGAAGTTGTATATTTTTCAAAATGTGTTTGTTGGGTTAGACACAATACAAACACTGCATATATAAAATAAATACGTATAACCATTTTTCCTTAAGTATAAGCGCTAAATTAATAAAAGTTGTCTCTTTGTGTAACAAGTTACCCAAAATTAATAATTTGTATAAAACAAACCAAAAATTACCGTGCTGTAAGTGTTTATCAAAAAATAGGCACTTTGATAATTTAGAGGAAAAAAATCGTCAAAATGCATTTTTATTGGTAAATATGGTAGGCCTGATTACAACGCTTCCTGCTAGTTTTTATTTTTAATGCTGGGTACACACAATGCAACCTACATGCAATCTGTTTCAATGCAACCTCAAAATATCAAAGCGTTTTGATGTTGATGCAATCTAGAATGAATGAAAATGAATTTAATTCACTAGATTGCGTAAACGCGTTGCATAGTGTGTACCCAGCATTACAAACACAAAGTATGTACACGTGTTTAGTTCTTTCAGAGTTTTTTTTCAATAATTTTTGTCTACTTGGCACTTGAACGAAGAAAACGCAACCTTTCAATTTCATGAAAGATTTTTTTACACAAACAAAATACATATCCAAGGTATATTTACACAAGGTAAACTCGTTGCTACAACAAGTACAACAAGACAAAAACAACACGCCAAATTGTTTTTGTATTTGGAACCATGGTGTCAAAAAAAAAAACGCAACAATGTGCCTTTAAAATAAAAACACAAATTGAAAAAAAAACAACACGTGGAGTTCAGAATAATAAGCTGAAACAATTTTTAATATATTGTGCATTCTCAAGCATAAAAATAAAGTATTATTGCAAAAAAATAATGCATTTAAATGTATTTTGTTTGCTTAGTAATCACAAGAATTAAAATTTCACAAAAATAAAATGTTTTTTACAATTTTACACTTTTTTAATTCAAAATGGCGCGCACTAACCATAAGTATGTAAACAAACACAAGGAACCAACGGAACCAACATAAATAACTTTTGACACTAGGGTTTCAAATGGGGTAAACAGCTGACAAACATATGGGCCAACGAGTTTACCTTGTGTAAATATACCTTGTACATATCGGTACCGAAAATTTCAAAAATGTTTGCCTTCCAAAAAAACAAGCAACACATTTTGTTCGTGTAAAGTTTTTTTTTGTGCTCGAAGCGCATCACGCAAAAATGATTAAAAAAAATAACTGTTCATGTGTACATATTTTGTTTTTGTAAAAAATTATATTTTAGCCAGCCAAAGAGTCGGCTCTTTTGCGTTGAAAAATAATTGAAAGTAACGGTATCGTACAATAAGTAACTTATTGTATTCCATCAGCATCCACTAGGATCTGCTTTCGCGAAACAGATATTAGCAGATATGATACTCTCTTTCGCTTTTGTATCAACTTACATCCACTCTTTTACAAATCATATCAAGATCAACTTACATATATCAGAAACACAAGAGCACTCATCCATACGCATCCACTTTAGAAAAAACACAGAAACAGATACATATGTATAAACAAATGTATCTGTGCAGGTCTTTAGTTCAAATATAAGTGCGACCGTGGCGTAAGTGGAGTGGAGATGGCAGAACCGATAGAACCAGCAGAACTTTGTGGGACATACTTTGCAATTAAAGAGGCGAGTATTTGGAATTTTGTTCCTGGCGAGTACTTCACATCCAAATTATTTTTCTTGTCAAGCTGTTGGAGGGCACTGTATTGGGCATTTGATTCTTTTTTTCCATTGTAAGCCGGCACTATGTTGGGCAATGTAAGGAAAAGCAGTTTTATAAAAAAACCCGACAAATAAAACTAAAAACTAAGAAGAAATTGAACTTACTAAATAAATAACAGTGTAATAAACAAGTTTTTTAATTTACAACACCTTTTAAGCTTCACTTTAATTAATAATTTTTTAATTTACCTCGAGAATTCAATTTTGCTTTGTTATTTCAATTGTTTACACACCGATCAGCTGTTTTGCAAGATTTCACTGGATACTGTCTGCGTACTTTTTGAGATTTTTTAAGCCGATAGAGTAATATTGGTCTTACTCTCCCATAAAAATTTACTGAGTATTTGCTACTGGAAAAGTACCCAGACAGACCTATTGACTTGAGTAGATTCTAAATCAAACACAACAAATGTTGCTAAGTATGAGTACGATGAATAAAATGGAACTTTTGAGTGAATATGAGTTTGAATAACACTGGAATAAGTATGAGTGCGTATAAGTACAAGAATTTATGAGTCATGATTTAGCTCTACTCACTTCTTCACTACTCATTGCTGATCTCTGGTGGGTATCAAATAAATCCATAAAACATTCTGCAGGTCGGCACATAATTTACCATAGGGGTAGATCTGAAATAAATTAAGTAACTGCGAGACTTTACTAATAATTTTAAGATCAATCCAGTCTCCTTAAATATTTTAATTTTTTGCGGATTTGACCAATATCAATAAAGCACTCTTACTTTTTAAGTGTTAATTACACTAAACCTATTCATTTTTGCAATAAAGGCGATAATTGATAACCAATTTTAAATAAAATAATAAAAAAATGAATTTTTAATTTTTAAACAAATGTTCTCTTTACTCAACATACATAACAACATACGAAATTCAACATATCGTGTAGACACAAAAATTGTATGCTAATTTATTTGTTGAAATATCATTTGCTAGCATATGATGAATTTGAAAAATTTAGTATTTTCAACATATCGTCTAGACACCTAGCATATGCTGATAGAGACATTTGTTATTATTTTTAAGCATATGAGTATAAGCATACATTTGCGGATTCAACATATCGTCTAGACTAAGCTTTAAACATATTTTGTAAAAATTACTTTACAATAACATTTTCAATAATAAATTGATTTTAATATAATTATTATTTATTAAAAAAACTGGTTTTTGTTATATTCATTGCAGACGGAATTTTTGTAATATATTTTTTTTAATGAAATGTAATAAATTTGTTTTATTACCATCAACTTCATTAGGTCTTATTAGCTTAAAAAAAAAATAAACTGAAAAAGAAATATTTGGTTTAAATAAAAACATATTTTATTTGAATATAAAATTATTTTGTTTTAACAAATAGAAACTGGGAATTATTTGCTTCCGAAGGTTACTTTATATTATATTCAACATTTTTAATTTTTCGAATTTATTCTATGAGCTAAATTTCAGTTATGTATTTTATAAAGCATTTTTGTAATAGTTCTATTCCTTCAATTTTTCAGAAATGACTTTATACACTACCAGACTATTATATTGTATTTTCTTTTTACATTTTACCTTAGCCTTCCTTTGGAAAGCAATGAGGTATATTGAATGTACAGAAAAATTTACAATTATTAGACACCAGCAGAATATAATGCATTTTCTGGCCCGCTACGGCCTTCGTCAGAATTCTTTGTGTCTCACTGGATAGTGTTACTTTATAAATTGTGTACTGTTTAACAAATTCATCGCGATCCCGTTTCACACCAAGGTTAAAATTATTCTTACCCGTACCCTGTGTTGCTCAGCTGGCAGATGACCAGACTGACTAAACGATGGACATGTTAGCTTCACTATTACTACCACACTGACAACTTAGGCAAATATGCACGGCTATGGCTCGTCGGGCCTGGGCGGTGGTACGTTGGAGTAATAGTGAAAGCGACACACTACAACTTTTGTGCCAGTGTATACAAATAATCTGCCGTTTCTTCCTCGTAGGACAAGGTGTGATTGCCTACGATTAAATGTACCCTCCCCTAAACCATGGTAACTGTTGACATTACATAGGCTACCCCTTTTACGCATCACCACTCGATACCTACCCTTATAGCCGCATCAAATTCCTATTAAAACATTTTTATGTTCATTACAAAACAAATTCAAAATATATTTGATATTATTATTTCAATTATTTCAAGTAATATAGTTTTCAAGTTAATCGACTTATGCCATTGGGCTACCCTAAACTATTCCCTAAGTTCGAACTGTTACATTTTAACTGGACCTGCCATTCAAATTTCACAATCTCTGATATTGTTCTTAGTTAATAGGATTATGTTATGTACAATTCAGGATACCATAAGCAAATACTTAGGTTCCGTTTGGAAATTTAAATTTGAACTAACTTTGTGTTTTTCTAATGGCTGACAACCATTGTCAGTTGGTTTTGTTTTCTTCTTAAATTACTTTAATATCTTTTAAATGTAGACTTAACTCTTATTATTCATTATTTTAACTTAAATTCAATTTTATTTTTTTCTTATAAGTAACACATAGTCCTTAATTCAAGTTAAAATTTATTTTATTATTTCCCTCATTTGGGGTTTTACCACTTAAACTATGAATGCTTCAAATTTAAATTTAATTTTTTTTCAACTTTATTTTTCAATTCAAATTTTTGTTTTTCTTTTGTTTTAATTTTATAAATAGTTAATAATCGACAAGTTCGGTATTAAGATTTGCTTAATAATCGTTTGATACTTTTTACAATCGTCCCGAAACACGAGGGATATTGCTTAGTTAGTTTTTTTATTTTGTTAATACCTAAAAAGGATGTTTTGAATTTAAATACAATTGGTTTTTGTTCTTATTGTTTACCGATCAGTTTAAATTTAAATTTATCTTGTTTCTAATTGGTTTTGTTCTTAACAAGATGGTTTTTAAATTTAAATTCGATTTGGTTACTCTTTAGAACGTCAATTAAACTTTTTGAAATTTGAACTTAATTTTGCCCTTGTTGGCCTAGCAAGATTTGATTTGCAATTTAAATTTATTGTGACCTTACTGTTGTTTACACAAATTTAACTTTAAATTTACATATATTGTTTTCTTACTCGACTGGCAACACTGTTTTAAATGTTCATTTGTTTTGATTTCTTTTTGTAAACAAACAAAAATATTTTCAACCAGCAATCAGTAAGAATCAAAAAACATTTAATTTAAATTTGTTACATTCGCGATTGTTCAAACTTAAATTTATTTCATTCTTGGAAACTCATCAAGATGACTTTTGTGATTCGTTTGTACCTAACTTTGAGTACTCGCGGACGGGTTGAATTGGATTGTTTTCTTTTTGTTTTTGTGTCACGAAAAAAAACCAAAACTAATGGACTTTAAACTTGCCCGAAGGAAGAATTATGCTCCAAATTGAGCTGAGGATTTACTGCCGAAATTAAAAAAAAATGTATGCCCAAAACATACGTGGTCAAATATAGGTGGCCGTTTCTTTTTTGGTTAGGCAAAAGAAGCCGGTCAAAAGAAAACTAGAAATGTGTTCAAAAGAATTTGAAAACGAATTGTGCTCCAGATTGAGCTGAGTATTTACTGCCGCAATTAAAAAAAATTGTATGCCCAAAACATACGTGGTCAAATATAGGTGGCCGTTTCTTTTTTGGTTAGGCAAAAGAAGCCGGTCAAAAGAAAACTAGAAATGTGTTCAAACGAATTTGAAAACGAATTGTGCTCCAGATTGAGCTGAGTATTTACTGCCGCAATTAAAAAAAATTGTATGCCCAAAACATACGTGGTCAAATATAGGTGGCCGTTTCTTTTTTGGTTAGGCAAAAGAAGCCGGTCAAAAGAAAACTAGAAATGTGTTCAAACGAATTTGAAAACGAATTGTGCTCCAGATTGAGCTGAGTATTTACTGCCGCAATTAAAAAAAATTGTATGCCCAAAACATACGTGGTCAAATATAGGTGGCCGTTTCTTTTTTGGTTAGGCAAAAGAAGCCGGTCAAAAGAAAACTAACAGGTAATGAAAATTTAAGAAAAAACACGACCAGTCACAACGTAGAGATATAAGACCCGTTCACTCTAGCAAATATTTAATGCAAATCCACAAAATGCTAGACGTAATCGGTTCAACTTCGATTTAAATTACAGGAAATTTTTATCAATTTATTAAACTTGATGTGGGGTAAGCTTATGGCTTATATTTCATTCCCCAAACGTTTGGAAAATCAAATAATTTTCACGTGTGAATATCAAATATTTGCCATTGAGAACATGGCTATAATTGTGTATACAACTATCATACTTCAGATTAAAACACCGTATGTATTTCAGTTTGAACGAAAGTTCAAAACGTAAAGGTATCTATCAAACTAAATTACTACCAATTTCAAAACAAACTACTCTCACTTATCTGTTTATTTTAGCTGCTAGACGTCTGCTTGTAGAAAGTGTGGTTGTTGTGCTCATTTATGATGTAGTATTTCTTGATGTTGTTGTTGTGTCGGATGCTGTAATTGAGGTTGGTGTGGTGCTATGTGATGCTTTGGCTAACTCACTTTGTAGTTGTTGTCTTGGCTAAATCACTTTGTAGTTGTTGTTTTGGCTAGGCCACTAAGTTGTTGTACTATTACCTCAAGTATTTGTCGTTGTATTGCCTTAGGTTTTGTGAAGTTGTTTCCTTAGGTATTTGTCGTTGTGTTACCTTTAGCATTTGTTGTGTTGTTTCCTCTTAGGTTGTTGTTATTGTTATTACCTTAGGTTGTTGTTGTTGTTATTACCTTAGGTTGTTGTTGTTATTACCTTAGGTTGTTGTTGTTGTTATTACCTTATGAAGTTGTCGTTGAATTAGAGGTTGTGGCTGTATTTCCCAATGTATTTTTTTTTTTGTATTCCTGTATGTAGTTGTTGTATTTTTCTGTGGCGGTATGGCTTTATGGTGCTGTGGAAGTTATTTTTGGTTTTACCTTTTTCTCTTTCCTTTTTTTGTTTGTTTGTTGTTGCACTGGCCGGCGAGAATTCCGCTAGTGTTGTGGCTACTTATTGCTGTCAGCTCACTGTTGTGACTTTGTTTTTGTCAGATATTCCTGCTGTAACAGGCGCAGTTCGGATAACGACGGATTTCACACTTAGCAACAGAACTGGGGTGATAACGATAGGGTTTTACAACACCGCCGGTGGTGGTGCGAATTCACGTGCCGCTTTGGTTGCCGATTTTTTTCCTACGGGATTTGGCGTTGCTAGGCTCTTGAGTTTTGGAGCCCTGGTTGCAAACTTTCATCCCCGGCCATAAGCCAGTGGGTTTTATGCAATCGCCACAGTAATCGCTTTACTGGTGGTGGTGTCTTTTCCTCTTCCGAACTTATTCCTCCACTTCACTCATCGACGCCTGTTCCTCCCAGCTTCAATTTGGACAATCGCACCGTCCAGTGACAACCTGTGTCAATTGAAATGTCGTGATGTCATATATTTTTTTTTTAATTTTCATTCTTTTTAATTCACGACACTTACCTTGCTTCCTTCCAATTCCTTTCCTTTTGGTGTTGTTTCCTGTCGCTTTGATTTCGGTGGATTTAAATTCCTTTTTTTTCCGCCACCATCCACTTCTCACGACGTCCGAATTGAAAAGGCCGGATGCAAAAATTGCCTTCCGCCTTTTTGCTGACGGCCATTCTGAATTGTCAACAACTGCAACTTACTTCACGCTATTGGTTGATAAACTTAGTAGTATGGCATGTCACTACTAGTCGACATATTCAAATTTGTCCATCTGGCACCCTTTAGCTTTTTCCACTGATCAGGGTTGTAATTAACCAACCAGTGTGGTCAACACGGCACACATCCTCACAGGTGGTGAAAGATTTTTATCATATTAGCAAATTTAATTTGCTAATATGATAAATTTCAAACTATGGCTCAAAAGTTATCATCTCAGACTTTTAAATCTTTTGCGTGGTATACACCCTGGAATTTTCCTTGTAGATTTTCGACTTCGTAAAGATTATTTCCAACTGGCTTTAAAATTCTACATTTTACAAACTTTTTACAAAGCTTCGCTGAGATTTGTTTGGAAAAGTCTGAAAGTTGAAAATTGCGTCGGAACACCTCCTGACCAGGTCTGAATTTTGTCTCACGGCATCTCGCATTATAGCGTTTTGCATTGACTGTATAGCTTTTGTGTAGTTGTTGCTTTACATTATCACGAACTATTTCTAAAAATTCACTTCGGTTCTCCAAACGGTTTTCTGGCTCCTCCAGCAAATCTAGTTTCCTAGCTAATTTGTAAGCTGATGCATGCGTTATCATGTTGGTTCCGAACAGTAGAAAGTAAGGTGTCACGCCTGTAGCTGAATGTACGGCCGATCTTAATGTGCATTCTATCTCACAAAGATGTAGATCCCAATCACTTTGGTTCGATTCCAAATACGAACGTATGGCTGCTAAAACTGACTGATTCACTCTTTCAGAAGCGTTGGCCTGTGGCGCGTAATTCGCTGTGCGTATATGTTCTATTCCGAAAATTTCCATTAGCTCTGCAAACTCTTTACTGACAAACTGTTGTCCGTTATCGGAAATAAGCGTTTCTGGACATCCAAATTTATAGAATTCTTCCTGTATCAAAAAGTTGATAACGTTCTTTGATGTAGCTTTAGACATCGCTTTCAGTAACACATACTTTGAAAAATAATCAAGAACGATAAATATGAAACAATTGCCCCTTTTAGAGCGCACATAAGGACCTAAGAAGTCAATGTATACACGCTGAAACGGTCTACATGCATCGGGTTCTTTCCCCATAGGTGGTTTCAAAACACTATTTGCAGGCTTACATTCCTTACATGTATCGCAACGATTGATATATTCCCTCACTTGGACGTTTAAATGTGGCCAGTAAAAATATTCCCTTATCCGGTGTATGGTTTTTCCTATGCCTCCATGAGCAACATTTGGTGGTTCATGGGCTTTTGCTATTATTATCTCTGTTAGTCCTGACGGAATCCATAGTTTCCAGGCGTGGTTTTCTCTATCAATATCCCCGTCATACCTAATTGTTCGCTTATACAAGAAATTATCGACTACTTTGATATCGGGAAGACTAGTCTGATTATTTCTAACAGTTTCTATTAAATCCTTATAATCTGAGCTACTAAATTCTGGTGAAGTTAAGTCTATCAACCTGTTGTCAAATAATTCGATTTCATCCATTGAATATCTTGACAAAGTATCTGGTACTATATTCTGTGATCCTTTTCTATGACGAATCTCGAATGAGAAAGTTTGAAGTTGTAAGCTCCAGCGAGCAAGACGACCACTTAAATCACGTTGTGACATCAGCCATTTTAAAGACGAATGATCGGTAATCACTACAAAGTTCATAAGCTCCACATAAGGTCGAAAACGTTTCACGGCAGTGATAACTGCTAAACATTCACGCTCAGTCACCGAATAGTTTTTCTGAGCCGGTGTAATTTTTTTTGAAAAATAAGCGATAGGGTGTTCTCCACTCTCAAAATCTTCCTGAAATAATACTGCTCCCATACCAACATCAGATGCATCGCATTGTATATAAAATGTTTTGTTGAAATCCGGATGTGTTAATACGGGGCTTGCAGTCAGACATTCTTTCAACTTATCAAAAGCTTCTTTAGCTTCGTCTGGAAACGAAAATTTCTTGCCCTTTTTCAAAGTATCGCTGATGGGCGATGTAAGAGTAGCGAAATCCGCGATAAATCGGCGGTACCAACCGGTAGTACCTAAGAAACGGCGTACCTGTTTCGGCGTTTTTGGGTACTGAAAATTAATAATTGCCTGAATCTTTTCTGGGTCGGGTTTCAATTTTCCTCCTCCCACGATATAACCTAAATAATTTAATTCCGCACATCCAAACTTAGATTTGCTAACATTGATGGTTAATCCAGCCTTATCTAGACAATTGGCCACTTCTGCCAAAATCCGAACATGTTCCTCAAAGTCTGGAGATACCACCAGCAGATCATCCAAATAGACAAAAACCTCCCTAAGTCGCGCTGGAATCACCTTGTCCATTAAACGGCATAACCTTTGGGCAGCATTGCACAACCCAAAAGGCATGACCGTGAAATGGTACAAGGGTCTTCCAGGCACTGTGAATGCAGTTTTCTCTCGGCTCTGTTCTGCCAGGGGTATCTGCCAGAACGCATCCTTCAGATCAATGCTGGATATAAAATGGGTATCACCCAGCCGACTTAAGAGTCCCTCTATGTGTGGTAGTGGATATGCGTCCTTAACTGTCAAGTCATTGAGCCGCCGTGCGTCCAAGCAAATTCTTACTTTATCTCCTTTCTGCACAAATGTCACCCGATTGTTCCATGGGCTTTCACTCGGCTCAATTACTCCTAATGACAACATCCTATCCAGTTCTCCATACATTAGTTTCTGCACCGCTGGTGACACTGGGTAATGTTTCTCCTTAATTGGCACAGCCGCTCCTGTATCGATGTGATGAGTTTCCAATGAAGTCTTACCTAGACCTTTGCGCGTAAAACAAGGGAACGAATCTATAACAGTTTATAATACTCCCCGCTGTTGTGCACTCAAAACATGCATTCTTGGAAACGAATCATTCTCGACCCCTATTGAGCAGGTATCCAAACTATCTACATTAAATCGTATCAAGTTAAATGCCTTCATAAAATCTAGACCTAAATAAAGTGGTAACTTGAGAGACGGAACTAAAAAGAAATCTATCGGCTTACTAATTTTCCCAAACAAAATATCCGACCTAACACGACCAATTATAGGATTCAACCGCCCATCTGCTGTTCTTATTTCAGATTCAAATGGATAAATCACCAGGTTAGCTTTTTCGATGAAATCCAAGCAGTCCTTTCCGAGTACAGTCACTGATGCTCCGCTGTCTAATAATCCTTGTATGGGTTGTCCGTTTATATTGATGGTTGAGTAGATCCTTGTATCTGTTCCTTCATAAATACTTGCTGCCGAAATTTCAAATCTGACTCGTTTTCTTTCTTTATACCTGTTTCTGGCTCTTAAAATTTTCTTAGTTGGTCCAAAAATTCTTTCCTTGGCTTTCTCATATTCTTCCATCCTTACGTGTAATGGTTATAGTGGGTAAATCCGGTTTAAATGTTCTTGCTGGGTAGATTTTTGTAAAATCTTTGTTTGAGATTCTTCATGACGTATATCGGGTTCACCATTTTTTATTGCTGCTTGGGATACGGTGCTCTGGAACGTGTCTCCATCCCAACACGAGACAAGTTCGCCTTTTGGTTTCCCTGGCATACTGGACATCGTGGCGTAACTGTATTTTCAAGTCCGCATCTGTAGCAAAACAAGTTTCTCTTTTCCTCAGAACAATCCATAAACGTATGACCTTCAACTTTACAATTCCAACAGATTAATTTTCTCGGAACTGTGGATATTGCCTCTACCTCCGGAGTATCTTCCGTTGTGACTACTTCACACTCTATCTCATTAACTGATCTCGCAGGGAATCTATTGTTGAAATTGCGATGGCTTCCTAACAGATTTTCAGCACGACGACATTCCTTGGCGAAATGTGCCAAACTGACAACTTGAACTGAAAACAATAATTGAGCCATAGGCGCTCTGAGATTTCCTTTCATTATGCTAACTAAATCTTTTTCACTAATTGGACTTCGAAGCTGGTTACGTAAACGAATTACCGCGTTATAAAAATCATCAAAAGTTTCTTGATTTTGTTGCCTCCAATCTAGTATTTTTCTCTGTATGTCAAAATCGCTGTCAAAACGATGAAACTGTGTAATTAATGCTGCTTTGAATTCACTCCATCTAGACACATTATTGAATCTCCGGTGGTCCCAGAACCACTCAAGCGCTGGTCCACTTAACAAATGATGAAAAGATTTCAAAACGTCTTTCCATTCACATCCATAATCAGACTGTAGGGTTTCTACTCGAAAAACAAAATCTTCAATGCTGGTTGTACGTGTAGTACCATCAAAAACAATACCCCATTTGTCAATACGTAGACTTGAACTATGTGATGTCTGTCGCTGGCTAGTTGGTAACGACGTAGTAGGAACTTCTAGTTGAGTAGGAAACTCACTAGGGAAATTTGTATTTGGATTATACGATACGTTAGGCCATTGCTGAACTTGCAATTGTCTTTGAGATGGATTAGAGAATGATGGGGGTGGTTGACTTAAGTCCGGAAAATTATTACTATCTCTTGGTTGTGAATGATTTGCTTGTGGCTGTTGAGAAGTGCCATGTAAGCTTTGCTGAATAATCTTGGGTACTAAGTCTAACAATCTGTCCTCAAAATTTCTAAGATCCTCATGGGTTATACTTCTTTCAGATCTAATACGCTCTGGACGACTGACGTAATTTAGCGGTGGTCTTAAAGGAACATTTTGTTGTCTAAATGCTTCCCTTACTCCTTGCGCACTGATACTACTAAACGGTGGGGTTGTAATAGAGCTATTGGCGGAAAAACTTCCTCCACTTGCGTCTAAATCTTCAGCTCTGTGGGCTTCCATAATAGTTGCATGCAAATCCTGTCTTCTAGGAATTGCTCCAGCCGTATTTACCGATGTAGTATTGGTTGTAGTCATCATCCCGGTAGTAGTAACGATTGGATCGTCGTTTTTACTAGTAGACCGTGTCCCTACCATTGTTGACTATAAACCAAAACAAACTAACCTCTATCCAAATTCTACAAGAGTAAATTCAAACCCTATTCGAAAAAATTTTTAAAGTTCCCAAGACAATGTAAAATCAATCTGGGTAAAACGTAAGTCAGGTAACAGAAATAAAATTTATTACTAACGATGATTCAAATCAGGTACAGAAAAATATTTCCGACAATAAAGATTTAAAAATCTGCACTAGGGGAATAAATTCCTACCCAATTAAAGCCAAAAAGCATTCACTCTAAAATCAAATTTGCTTAAATCGAATCCGGTAAGCGTAAGTTTATTTATGACGTAAATCCGGTAAAATTATAAAACGACTATTCATGTTAACAAAAACAGTCTATACTTAGCGAAAATCAAATGTTTAAACGAAATCCGGTAAAAATACTGTAATCTATCCCCGAATGTTTCGCAAATCACGAAATATAAATATGATCAAAGAAAATTAAAGTATAAGTATTTATACTTGGTAAAGCAAGTTATCAAAAGAAAGAAAAATGAACTCAATAAAACTGCTTTCAGGTCAAATCAGACAAATGTCAATGTGACGTAAAGCAAGTAAAAACAAATACCACGAAAATATAATTATTATATATATTATAAGCTATACACATTTTCAAAAAGGTATGCTGAAATAAAAAATAAATTTAGGTAATCCGATTCTCAATTCAAATCGGGTAAAAATTTTAATTATCAATTGAAAAAAATATAAGATAAAAGTATATAAAAATGATCAATGAAAAACATAAGATATAGGTTTGCAAGAAAATTTCAAACGGTAGACAAAACCAAATAAATTTCGAAAATTGGATTTCAAAGTCAAATCCAGTAAGCATTACGAAATATCAGTAAGTAAATTGTACTGATAGGTTACTTAGTTAATTGAAAAAATATAAATGTGTTCAAAAATTTCATAATGGCTAAGATGGTGATTTAAAAAAATTAGGAAGAAACGCAAAACGAGCTAGGTTAAACTATCGATTATATCGAGTATTTATCGGAAATTAAGTAGTAAAAACAAAGCGGCAAGCAAACTTTAATTTAAAATTATCTAAGCTAGGCCTCACCTCAATTTACTCCTAAACTGTTGCCAAAGAATCGTTGCTATTAAAGAATCCCTAGATTAAATCTGTAAGACTAACGAAATCTCAGCTAAAGTCTCTTTGTTAATAAAGCCCCGGTGGCATACTAATTGTTACCTTGGTGACTAATCGGACTCACCAAAGCTTTCTTAATTCACATAAAATTTCAAATCCATAAATACCGAATGATAACCTCAAGTTTGTTCCTAAATGTGGATAATCTTGACTGCATATACTAGTAAACCATATAACTACTCAAGGTTGTGTCAAAAGTGGGCCAATCTTGAATACCTACGCTAGTAAACTGTCTACCCAATCAAGGCCGTGCCACACGTTGGGCGCCATTTTATTCTGTACTGTTTAACAAATTCATCGCGATCCCGTTTCACACCAAGGTTAAAATTATTCTTACCCGTACCCTGTGTTGCTCAGCTGGCAGATGACCAGACTGACTAAACGATGGACATGTTAGCTTCACTATTACTACCACACTGAAAACTTAGGCAAATATGCACGGCTATGGCTCGTCGGGCCTGGGCGGTGGTACGTTGGAGTAATAGTGAAAGCGACACACTACAACTTTTGTGCCAGTGTATACAAATAATCTGCCGTTTCTTCCTCGTAGGACAAGGTGTTATTGCCTACGATTAAATGTACCCTCCCCTAAACCATGGTAACCGTTGACATTACATAGGCTACCCTTTTTACGCATCACCACTCGATACCTACCCTTATAGCCGCATCAAATTCCTATTAAAAGACATTTTAATGTTACATTGTTATGTACGTAAAATTCTGAAAGTAGTTTGAGTATAAAACTGTGCGTTGAATTACGCATTTTTATACATGGCCACAAAAACTACTTCTATTTTTTTCACGTTCGAACCGCTACTTTTTTTGCCATTATCTTTGACCTAGAATCGCGCACCACAGTAATTTAAGAGCGGCATTAAGTAATTTGTTTCATGTCTTCTTTCTACAGTTTGTAATAAACAATCTAATTATCATGTACCAAAAATATTAGGCTTCTATCTTTATTACTTTTTTGTCTAGAAACATTCAAAGTTGCCCCAAGTGAATATGTTTGAAATGACCGTATTATATATGCTACTTTCTATCGCTTCATGTTTTTAAAATACTCTTGTAATGCCACTAAAATGAATTTTTTTATACAATTAATTGGATGTTTTAAATAATATACATATATGCAAATAAAAAAAATTTGAAAACAAAATTTTTTTTTTACTATTATAAATTGACCAAAAATATTTATTTTTTCCAACTTCTATGGCTTGTATATATTAATCTCCAACGACCTCTAGCCCGAGACTCATATCAAATTAAAGCTTGAAATCTCAGCTAACGATTTTCAAAAATTCAGCTGCCCATTTTTGCCCCTAAGCAATTCCGGTATAAAAAACTGATTTAAGGATTTCAACCATACATATGTATATGGCGGCTTAATTAAATTCTTAAATTTGGCCAATGCAGTGCCTAGGATGCTTCTAGATGGGTCAAATGTATGTGCAACTCCACTTTATTTTTCATATAAATCACTTATTTCTAACATACCTAACCGCTATCTGCATTCCTTAAGGGGGCTCCCATACAAAATAGTCAATACAGATTAGAAATATATTGAAGAAAAAGCCCCATAATTGCCAAGTAATCGCCCTTTGGGGGATAAAATGTATGACCGAACTCCATTAGTTTTTTGTTCTTAACATTTTCTTAAAACATAATTTACATATATCTCTATCAACTTTAACATAGATGACAGTGCTTTCTAAGAGCAACTTTTTGGGTTTGAGATTAAAGATAATTTAATTCTATAATTAGCTAATCTGAGAATTATGTTAATCTAGTATCAATTGAATTTGATATTTTTAGGTGGTGGCTTAAACCATGTAGCACTTCTACAATATGGGGGTATCAAATGAAAGAACTTGCTAAGAACAACTCGAAAAATAAAGTGGTCACTCTAGATCAACGATCATCACGCTATGCCCCCAGGGGCCGAGCACTTTTCGTGAATTTCACACACACACAACACGAAGGTTAACGAAACAATTGTAAAAAACCATAATTTTAAAAAACAAGAACAAAACACAGTAAATGTCTCAAACGAGTAAATTTATTTTCCTCACTTTGCACTCACCAATACATACACATTTTTAACTGTCTCTCTTTGTGATGACCGCTGGTCTAGATACAATATAGCTGACTCAGGGATGATAAATGAGAAAACCAATATCGTACCAACGATCTTTTAAAATCGTATTTTTCGGCCCCAATGTTCATGTAAGAAAGTAAAAAATACATGATCATTAATTATACATAATAATAGGGCGGGTAAAATTTTTTCGCGTCTAAAGCACATCGTGGTTCTTGTTCTATAAGTCATTCCAAGAAACTTTTCCAAAGAAACCATAGGTCAAAAATGAATTTTGGGCCCCAGATTTTTCAAAATAGTTAGTTTTCCAAAATATTCAAGAATAGAGGCAAACAAATTGAATTTGGTCTAGCCAGACCTGTATCATGCTGTTTTTATGGTCGAGAAATCCTTTTTCATACACTTTTTCCAAATTTATTGTGTTTACAATTTTCAATATGTACTGCAGAAACAGGAAAGGAGTAGAAAGTCCGAATATAATAAAACATTTTTATTTAGCACATGTAAAATCTCCTTCAAACTAATTCGGAGTAAAATAATAATGGAGTGGGTTTTCCACTGTTCCAAAATTCTGTTGATTACTTTTTGACATGACGAATATTTGAAAATATTATGAATTCGTTCCAAAATAATCTTGAATTGAGAGGAAGTCGTCTTTTCTACTATGTAGAAAGTTTGCACAAGTGGTTTCCTATATCTTTTAAAAACTTGGCAATATCATCAGAAAATGCACGCTTTTATGCTGCCGCTGATACTAAATTTAGAATGTGGCATAAGCAATCTTTCAATGAACAAGTGCAAAAATCTATTCGCAATAGCGGAGTTCAGTATTTGGTGCAAATGGTCTTGCAAACGAGAAAATGCAAAATATCATAGCTGATTTGTTAAATCCAACAACAAAAAATAGAGTTTCCCTTAGATTTCATTAAAAAGCTACGACATTTTGCATTTTCGCAGGACTATTTGCACCAAACACTAAACTCCGCTTATATTCACTGGACAGTAAAAACGATTTGCCATTTTATATCAATTATAAATATGCAGGTTTAAAAAATTTGGAAATAGTACCAAATGAGTCACGGGGGTACCAGCGTACTTTTTAGTTTTGAATTGTACCAAAAAAAGTACAATTGTACCAACTTTATCAACCCTGAGCTGACTAGGTTTTTAATGCATGCAGAGAATACGAATGCGAGTTTTGAAAAAAATTATCATCACTAAAGCTGGTAAAAAATAGTGCAAATAAATTTTTTGCCAGTTTTATTTAGTGAGAGTGCAATGTTGATTCGAATCAATATTTAGTGCACTACCCCCAATAATGATTAACATACATTAGAGCGACTCAAGTTGTATGGAAGCAAAATTCGTGCTCGATGTACCCTCCTAAAAATGAACCTTGGACTTTTTTAAGCTGACATTTTAAATATTTCGGCTCCAGCTTTGACCTCTCGTGAGCTGGACCAGTTTAAAAAGGATCTATTTTTGCATGTTTTGTTAATTTGAGAATCTGATTCCATACCAACATATACCAATTGGGTATCATAAGAAAGGTTTTTTTAAGGCGCGTCCAACTGTACAATTTGTCCAAGGACGATCATCCATGTCCTTTTTTCAAGGATTTTCTGTAAAAAAAAAACGGTTTTTGAATTTTTTGTTCGGGGTTGTTTGTAATAAAAATGCCAAATTAACATACATATTTTAATCTTTAGTCGATTTAATTAAATACGTGTCTCAGCTTTTTTCGAAATTCGTGCTAGTTCGCGTTTTGACAAAAATGCAATGGGGTGGTAACCCAATTGGTATACATTGATACACAGTTGAACACGCCTTAAAAATACCTTTCTTATGATACCCAATTTGTATATGTTGGCAAGGAAACAGATTCTCAAATTAACAAAATATGCAAAAATATACCCTTTTTCAAACTGGTCCAGCTAACGAGAGGACAAAGCTGGAGCCGAAATATTTAAAATGTCATCTTTAAAAAGTCCAAGGTTAATTTTTAGGAGGGTACATCGAGCACTTTTTTTGGTGAGTCGCTCTAACATACATATCTAGTTTGTGGTCACCATAGTGAATTAATCCGCAAGTATTTGTTATTTGAATTATTATTATATACATATGGAGTTACATATCTATATATGAATATAAATATTTAAATGCATACCTTTGTACATACTTATGTTTAATTTACAAATGGCTAAGTCTAAAAGAAAAAATCAATATCCCAGTAAGGTTATCTAAATAATGTTCATTTAAAAGCTCTAGTAAAAAGTATAATTTTTAAAGGAAATTGTGCTTGATTTATTTTTTTTTTTTACTTGTTATTTGTTTCTGTTTGGCTGCAGGTCCTCGTATATGAATAAAATTAAAATAAAAAGCTAGTGATTTGTGTTTTTTATATTTTGACTAGCTTTACCGGGTGTGCTTCGCTTCTCCCATGGAAATAAAATTAGTCAAATAGTAATAATTTTAGATACTTTTACTGTTACCGTTCTTTGACTGTATTATACTTTGCATTAATACATGTCAAAAACGCAATTAATACATATGACAAAGTGTGATAGTGTCAGGCGCGGATTCAGGTGTTTCAGATGTTTTGTTAATTTCGATAATACAAGAATTCCCAATAATAATATTTTTTTTAATGTACACAATTTTTGGAAATCCCAGCAAGGTTTTTTTTTGTTTTTTTATGGAATCTCTAACGAAATTTTCAATAAGTATTTTTTAATTTTTTTTATTGAATCTCTAACGATTTTCAATAAGTATCCATATCTTAATCCTAATAGTTATTTATTAGATATTTCTAAAGAACATCTAGTTTACCGTATTTTGGTCCCGACCCAAAAAATTGTGTAGGAATTGAAACAGATGGGTGTCCTCTGATGTCAGCAGAAAATGGAGTTGTTAAAAAATCCTGCAACCGCGACAAATGCGAAACAAACGCCTTGCTATTCCCATAAATCAAACAGCTCAATTTCTAAATACAAACAAAAGGGTCATTAATACAAAAAGTTGTTTCATTTGATAAAGAAACTACAAAATTTTTTAAATATAATCATCCCAAGCGAAAAACAGTTTTAGCAAAGTATTTGGGAGCCAAACTCTCTCCATTATGTGTCTTTGCAACAAGTGTACATCATATAGTAGAAGCTTTGGAAAAAATATCTGAGTGGAAAGGTAGTATCTCTACCTTTATATTAAGGAACTAACTTAGTTCTTTTAAATTTATGTGCGGAATATACATATTAAGTGCGATGCCTATTGTAAAACAGCCACTTAGTATCATTTTACAAAAGCAAGATATAGATCTTCAAAAATGATCAAGCCTTATCAAAATTTTAATCATGTGCCTTGAAGAAAAAATAAATAAAGCCGAAGAACATTTAAAGACAAGATTTGAACGAAATAATCACATCCACATTCCTCTTATTGAATTTATTTTAGAAGATCTCATAACAAATTTCCCAATAGATATCCCAAATGTATTGAACATACCTAAACTTCTACCTCAAAGTTATATACAGATACAAAACTGTTAAAACCACAACTAGCTGATGAGCTGATTATATTTGATAAAAGAGATAAACACCTACTAAGATCTAAACTTGAACCTGATCTATCAGATAACGTTGTAGATGCTTTAATAAACTGTGATGAAGATATCTACCCAAATTTCAAATTTTCGTTTCAATGCTTGTCAGTAAAGCTACGAGCGGGAGGTCATTTCCTACCCTTCGTCGAATAAAAACATGGCTCAGATCAACAATGACAGAAGATAGACTGTACTGTCTAAATTTGCCTCACAGGGAAATCATAAATTGCTTATTTAAAAAGATTAATGTATATTGAACTGATCTTTCATTTAACCTTTTTGTTGAGTTTTTTTAATAAGGGTTATCACTTTTTTTGGACAACATTTCTTCATCCCACCACGCGATGGGCAATTTAGTATTGATAATGAAAATAATTTTTTTAGGCCATTTTGGCCAAAAAGTTTCCGCACCAAATGCAATTTCTAAAGCTCCTTAAAAAATGTTTTTTTTTAAGTTCCATGCACATTATATACATATGGTACATTTATTGTTTATATATGCTATATATTTTAGCCCCCACACTCATAAATGATTATAAAATTTAATAAAAGTTTATTAAGGAACATTTTCAAAGAAAATTTGGTTTTCAAGCCTTTAATTAATTTAAAATATTACTATGAATACAGGCATAAATACATAAAAAAAGCAACTGTATAACAAGAATGTAAAGCTATTTTTTTGGGTTTAATGAAATAAATTTTAAGTTTAAAGTGCGAGTTGATTTACATACATTACATGGAAAAATATCTTGTGAAACTTTAATAGCTCGTTTCGCGCTGAAAATTATCACTGTTTTATATAAACAAACAACTTATCTATCAAAACATCTATCATTTGTCATTGAAATTTAGTTTATTAAAAAAACCGCGAAATAGAGTCGCGATTTTTTTTGCGCCCTTCTTCCGTACAAATGGTAAGATCTTGTTATATTCATGAAATTTTTAGAAAACACTTAACATTTTGTAGTTAAATGTTAATTTTGTATAGTAAGGGTGTGTGTGAAAAGGTAGGAAAGTTCTATGGTGAAATGAAATTTGTTTGTGGAAGAAAATTTTCATATTTGTGCTGTGTGAAATTGTAACATTTTTGACAACGTAAAATTTTGACATAAAGAAAAAAACAATTACTAATAGTTTTGTGAAAATTAATAAATTAAACGTTTACCAATAATCATTTCAATTATGTTGGAAATGAGATCGTCCCAACTATTTGATGAATTCGTTCTGATATATTAACAATTTTTACAAAAAGTTTGGGCAAAAAAGATTATACATATTTAAATATTTCAATCTTGTATAATTTTTTTAAATTTTTTTTGCCACTGATCCTGCTTCCATATTATTTTTTATTTTGTTTAAACAAATTTAATGAAAAAAAATAATTTTGTGGTTGTCAAAAATTTCTACACTAATGTCAAAAGTTATACTAGCCCCTAGGGCTAGTGAAATTTTATTCACCTCAATAGTGTCAAAATTTTACTTTCATGAGTACTTTGCTACCGTTTCACACACACCCTAAGAAGAAAAATTGAAATTCAAAACTTTATCGCGTTTGGTGCGGAAACTTTCTTCACGATCGCGAAAAAGTAATACATCATATCTTAAGATTTTTTCACGGTCTATACGGCTATGCCGTAAAGAATTTGATATTCGCAAAAATTGCAAAAAGAACTTACCCTAATACACATATTGTTTTTAATAAACTTTTAAAAACAAATTGTTAACTTTTTTGTATCATACAAAATTCACCCTCCCCCCCCCCCCCCCCAAAGGCTCAAGCTGGTTCCGCGCCTGGATAGTGTGAATGGAATTTGTCACGAAATGACAAGTATTATGAAAAAAGTTTGACATCCCATACAGCTTCGTCGTTTTTGAAAAATTTCTAGACAATAATACTCTTCATTGGATCAGGGTGGCATTTTTTATTTTATTTATTTAAGAGTTCATTTAGTAAAAAGCCCAAAGGCCACAAATATATTGCATAGCAATAAAGTCTGAGTAGTACCAAAAATACATACATAATCATCCTTATTGTCTTTGGCGTTTTTGCGGCGTAAACTAGTCGTTTTTCAAAAACGGTACCATGATTGGCGAAAAACGCCAGAGAATACGACACTTTTCATAACTATTACAAAAACGACGTCAGAACAGTACCGTGTTTAGCGCATTTGTCTGTCAAAAATGTAAAAAATTGTCGTTAAACATTTTGATCATGACGTTATTAAAATTATTTGAGATATAATTTCAATGGAAGAAAAAAAATGTAAACATGCAAAAAATTTAATCACCCTTATCGTGTTTGGCGTATTTAAAATACGCCTACGACTGTTTGGTAATAGATCAAAGAGAACGTGAACTTACTTCCTTAAATCTATTACCAAACAGTCGAAGGCGTATTTTAAATATGCCAAACACGATAAGGGTGAATAGCATTGAAATATAATTTAGTTTTTATGTGCATGTGTACCTAACTCTGGTATATATTTTAGGATAAACGTCACAACTGCCGCACAATTTACGAAGTAAGTAGCAATAATGGAGCAAAAACTTTTTTTGGCAAAGGCCTTCCAAAAAAGTTTAAGCAAAACGAATATTAAAGAGGAGTGGAACACCATTTCCGAACATTTGGTTTTCGAAGATTTAAATTTCATTGGTCCCCATCCCATTCCGGAGAGGGTTAGATGAAGGTATAAGCCGATTTTAAATTTAAATTGAAGAAAAGACTCACTCATAACAAAGCTGAAAGCTATGCAACAGGTGGTGGGCGGTTCAAACAAAACACATTTTCAGCCTTCGAAGAAGCAGCAATTGATCTATTAGACATGCGTGCTATTATTTAAGAAACAGACACCAAATTGCATTTTTTTAAATAAAATGTCACATTTTTTTTGTAGAGAAGAAAACACCATAAGATTTACAATACCTTTTTGTGGTGTTTTTTAAGAACATAAAAAAAATTAATTTCAACTAAAAAAATCTTTTAGTACAATTAGGCTAAAAAATTACTATTTATAAAGCTTGTTGGTACAATTTTAAAAATTCTCAACGCCATCCCTGAAACAAAACCACAACAAGAGAAAAAAAACTAAAAAACTTTGCTTACATTTTTTATAGTTTGCTCTTTCTAGCATTTACTGTTTCTTTCTATCAATTCTATATCAATTAATGAATAAAAAATGTAGTGTCATAAGGGCTTTAGCCAGTAAATAGGCAGCAATACAATACAGCGAAGAATTCAATTTAGATATGCATGTGTACATTAGCTATGACATAGTGATATATGAAAATTTATGCAACAAGATTTTGAAGTGCTACCGCCTATTATTTTTGTTTGCGTGCAAGACGGAAAAAATTAAATAAAAGAAAATTTGGTATTTTGTTTAAATTTAAAAAAAGGTTTGCTTTATTTACCTTAAGAAATTCGTAGTGAACGCTTGGTAGTTATGTCAATAACTAACTTAAAATACAGCAAAACTTGAAGATGGCGAAAACAATGTTTTATTAACCGTTAACGGTATTAAATATATAAGTAAGCACTCCGAAAGAATAAGGTTGCTAAAAAAGGGTGGCAAACCTTAAACCTTAACCGAACAACCAGTTAGTTCAGTAAACTTAAACATTGCCGGCCATCTTGCAAGAATATAATTTATTGCAAAAAATTCAATTTTAAATAAATTTAAATAAATAAATTTCAAATTGCAAGCAATAATTCAATATTAAGTATATATTTATATAGATTAATTAAAAAAAAAAATATAATATAATTTAACTCTATATATTTATATAAACAATTAAAAAAAAACCAAGAACATGCTTTTTACAACAGATCCATGAACTGAGTGGTGTTTAAATGGTTTTTACAACAGATCCAATAACTGACATTTGAGTGGTTTTTACGACAGATCCATCCACTGATATTTGAATGGCTTTTACGACAGATCCATCAACTGACATTTGAATGGGTTAAACGGCGATAGACCCGATATGACCCAGCCAAATATAGTATATTGCGCCAGAAGACCACATGGACTCGTAAAACTTTGTCCAGTAAGCACCTGTGAACCAACTTCTGGACCAAAAACCAATGCCACCTGCCCCGAATGGTAAAATGTTAGGTCCGCATACTGAAACCCGGGAAACAACGCACATACACTTTTATCCACGTCCTCAATAGGCGTTTTAATGCCGTTTATTTTTCTAACTTTCACGGTCAGTGAGATCTGTTTCGTTAGGTCGTAAATAGATCCAACTCTGACACGACAATACGAGTCAGCGACATTCACCCCTATCGCGAATGTTATGGGAATATGATATATGGGATCAAACCTAAATGCCAAATTGGTATCGCAAATATTTTGGGAGAAAAATGTCTATTGTGAATTGTTTGTCAGTGCTTTGTAAACAAAAGTCTCCATTGTGAGTAACTTGTCAGTGCTTGTATTGTGAAAGAAAAATATACAAAATAAAATACTAATAAAAATATAATAAAATAAATAATGAATAGTGTTTATCTTCATTTTCTTTATGTACACTCCTTCAATAAAAGGAAAAAGTAATTTAATTTGGTCCTACTTTAGAATACAAATTAAAATTTACATGTTCCCTTCAACAATTGCTGGGAATTTATTTATTAAAAAAATTCGCGGGAGTAAACATTGGCGATGCCAAATTTTTTAAGTTTGGGAATTCATTCCCAAAAAAATTTTTATGGGAATCAGTCACAATACGAAATAAAAAATATGGTAATATTTTGATGGGAGTAGTTGTTTGCGATAGGGGTGATTAATTCCCAACTTTCTAACTAACTGCTCACTTATGTAGCTTATGCTGCTGCACAAATCTATAGCTATTCGCACTTGAATAGCCTTTTCACCAATAAAGAGCTTAGCTTGCAAAGTGGGAGAAAAAGTGACCGCATGACATATTGGTAATGGCGTCGTAAGACTGGAGCGTGGTTGTGTGGGCTTGGACGGTTTTTGCTTGGTTGCCTTATTCCAGTTGGCGCTGATGCACCACGTGTAGGGGAACATAATAAAGTATTATGCTTACCTTGACACTTTACACAACTTTTATTGCTAGCGCAATCACGAACGGGATGGCTCTTAAGGGATGTGATTTCTTGCAGTGACTGCAAGGAAGTAATTTTGGCTATGGTCTTGAAGGTGGGACAGGTGCAGACTCAGTTTTTGAACCAATATCGTCAACTGGGGCTACAGGGTCATTCTTCGGATCCACCTCCGACAAACTAGACACCCCAACAATTGAGGCCGGTTCAGATGACGATCCGTTGATTGCCCCTGAAACCGCTATAGCTGCCGGTGATAATGGTGATGATAAAAATTAACTGGTCAGTACAACCAGCTTTGTAATTGGTCGTTTTACAACCCCGTTTGCCGTTCGTATATCAACAACGCAAACATGATCGTCACTCCCCGGATAAGGCTTAACTACCCGACCTATTTTCCAGGAATTCGGCGCAAGTTCATGACGAATCGCAACTAAGTCGTCAACGGCTACATCCCGCTACGGAAATTTCCATTTGTATCTTTTATCGTTCCATCGTCGACTGAAATCTTGAGAAAATGCCTTGATCTTGCGATACCGATTTAATATACTCATATGTGTATCCAAAATAGATGGCTCCGGCGGAGCCAATATAGGACAACCTATCAAAAAATGGCCAGGAGTTAACGCTACAGGATCATCAGGGTTGTCAGACATAGGGCACAATGGACGCGAATTCAAACAAGCCTCTATTCTCACAAGTATGGTAGAAAATTCCTCAAATTTATATTTGACATTCTGAACCCTACGAAAATGTGACTTAAAACTCTTTTAACCGCGGCCTCCCACAATCCGCCCATGTGAGGGGCACCAGCCGGGATAAAACGCCACGAAAGACCCTGAATACCAAAGGTAGAACACATTCGAGCCTTCCTTTCCGCAATAAACGTACGAAAGTCCCTTTCAATCTCATTAGAAGCTCCTCCAAAATTAGTGCCATTATCCGAAAACACGGTCAGGGCAGCCACGTCTGGCAATAAACCGATGGAAAACAGCCAAAAACGCGTCTGATGTCAAATCAGAAGTCGCCTCTAAATGAACTGCCTTTGTAAAAAAGCAGACAAAAACGCAAACATATCCCTTCGTTATTCGACAAGATCTGCCATAAGAACTTTTCATGTCAAGGGGACCTGCAAAATCAACACCCGTTGTGGTAAACGGTCGATCCAACGTAGTTCGCTCGGGAGGTAAGGCTGCCACCATTTGATTGCAAGAATGCTATATATCCAATAAGCAGAGTTTGCAACCATTCGTTATCTTTCGCACCAAGATTTTAAGTCGAGGAACCCAATATTCATTGCGAATAATGCGCAGCATCAACTGATTTCCACCATGAATGGAAAAAATGTGCACAAATTCAGCCAATAAAATGGTAAAACGGCACGAATATGGCAAAATGATCGGATACTTCTCCGTATACGACAAAGATGGAGATTTTTCCAACCTACCATTTAGTCGCATCATCCAAAAAGGGGTTAAGAGATCGCAATGAACTTTTCGGTGAAATTGGCCTCCTTAACAGTAGAGCCTGATATTCATCAGTATAGTAGGCCCTTTGAGCCAAAATTGCTAGGCGTCGTTAATTAACTCATCACTAGAGATCTCGGTAGAAGTAAACACACATTTGCCCTTATGCGAAGAATGGGTCCTATAGAAGAACCTAAGAAGATAAGCTATGACCCTAAGCGCACGATCAAGTTTTGAAAATCTCTCCAGAATGTCCTCATAATCAGCAAAAATGGTCGCATTTGTTCTTACAGCCCTGGCTTCGACATCCGTTTCTAGGGAGGATAAGTTCTCCAGGTTCCAACTGGCTTTATCCGCGCAAAGCCATGTAGGTCCATACCACCAAAGACTATTATTTTCCAAATCTGCTGGGGAAAGGCCTCTTCTACCTAAATCTGCTGGGTTATCTTCAGATCTAACGTGATACCAATTGTGGCCGACGTTCTCCTGAATTTGACAAACTCTATTAGCTACAAACGTGGTCCAACTAACAGGAGTTTTCCTTAACCAGCATAGAACAATTGTAAAGTCCTTCCAACAATTAATTCCCCGGAGCGGAAAATCCATTTCCCTAACTACAGTCTTCATTAACTCTGAAGACAAAACCGCGCCACAAAGTTCCAATCGAGGCAAAGAAACGGTCTTAATAGGAGCAACCTTAGTCTTACATGAAAGCACGTGCGTATAATTTTGACCAGATGCCTCAATACGAATATAAATTACCCCCGCGTATGCTTTCTCGGAAGCATCAGAAAACACATGAAGTTCGGCCGACGTACAAGGCGCATATTTCACCCACCGTGGGATCTGAATATTATTCACTTGCCTTTACTGCTCAACGAACTTCCTCCTTTCAATTCCCGTAGAGGGCAGGTGAAACTCATCCCAATCAATATTGTCTGCCAAATCCGTTGCATTTTCGCAGTATAATAACAGGACCTAACCAGCCCACAGGGTCAAATAATCTAGCTATCGTAGATAAAACTTCCCTCTTCAGCTCTAAAATAAAATGAATCCAGCTGAGCATTCCATAAAATCCGCAGTGTTTTCGAAGTTCTAGATTCAACAAACGTAAGTAGCTTTGAATCTACCAGATGGTCTAAAGGAAGATCCCTCAGAATTTCCATTTCATTTGAGGTCCATTTTCTTAGTTCAAATTTTGCCGAAGACAAAACCTTCCTCAGTTGATCACGAGCCCTCAACGCAGATGAAATATCATGAGCGCCCGTTAATACATCGTCAACGTACATAGCGTTAGCTAAAATGCAAAAAGACGTAACTAACAAAAATATAATTTTACAGGAGAAGCAAAAAACTTTGTAAAGTGAAAACTATAAACATGTCAGAAAAATTGCATTGATAAGTCGGCCATGGAATTCTTCAACCAATTTTCAGAGAAACCCATTTCATTATATTTTCTTAGAAAGAAATGTGTAATTACGTCGTTTTGCATACATCAAACAATAAAACCTGTAGTTACGTCCCTTTGTTTTTTGTTAATAAAAGCGCAATTTTTGATCGCAGAAGTGTACAAATTTGTCAAGACATGTAGTTTTATAGCATTCATAATAATCAATCAAAAACTCGATTTTGAATTTTTTGTTAGTTACGTCTTTTTGCATTTTAGCTAACGATAGACTTGCGCAAAATATTAGCCGCTAGAGGATACTCATCCTCGGAATCATCAGCTAATTGTAACATTGTTCGGAGCACTAGGTAGGGAGCACAATTAACACCGAAAGTTACAGTCTGTAACTCATACGTTTTGACCTCCTCCGTCGGAGAAGATCGAAATAATATGCGTTGATATGGCATGTGAGCAGGATCAAGACGAATTTGTCTATACATTTGGGTAATCTCGCAATTAAAAACGAAACGATATAGCCGCCAACGAAGAATTAAAAGCATCAAATCTGATTGTAATGTGAGGCCCACATAATGGCAATCATTTAATCTATTACCGTTGGAGGTTCTATTCGAGGCATTAAATACGACACGTAACTTTTTAGTTTTACCGTCAGGTTTAAGAATTGGGTGATGAGGAAAATAACACGAAACAGAATAATTCAGAGAATGATTGATGAACTAGTCTCATATGATCTAAAACCAGATATTCATTAACGACACTATCATATAATTCCTTAAAATCAGGTCGCGTAGAAGAGAAGTTTGACTTCTCAAAAATTGAGCCATAACATTCTGTCGAAAAAAACCCAAATTGAGCAAATGAGGAAATACTGACTTGAAAGGTAGTGTTACTACATAACGGCCATCGGAGTCGCGTCGCGTAGTTCTCCTATAATTTTCTTCACAAATTCTATCTGAAGGGGTCATTCATTATCTTTCGCTTAGGCGTTTCCTCAATTTCCCAAAAACGTAGGAGATTCCTATTCAAACTATTCTCCATAGAAACATCTATTCTCGTCGAATATGCTCTAACTGTCGGCTCCACAATAGATCCCGTAATGGTATGTATTCAAAGACAGTCTTCTGCAGGGACCCGAAATAACTGTTAATAGTTTTTAAATAGCCAATAGGTTATGGAAAAAATAACTGAAAAAAATTGGTCTTGTAATAATAATTATAAATTACCCAGAAAAGTATATGTCTGCCATTAACATTATAAAAGATTATTTTTTTTTGGTCTTTGATAACCGTTATGAAAGATTATTATTTTTTTTTGGTCTTTGATAACCGTTATGAAAAATTATTAATTTTTTTGGTCTTTGGTAACCATTATGAAAGATTTTTATTCTTATGGGTCTTCTATAACCATTATAAAAACATTTTTATTTTTTCTGTCTTCTATAACCACGCTACAGTTCGCAAACTCCAAATAATATTTTCATAAAACTAGTGTGAAATTAGATATGGAAGACCGAAAAAAATAAAAATCTTTTGTAATGGTTACGGAAGACCAAAAAAAAAATCTTTTATAATGGTTATAGAAGACCAAAAAAAAAATAAAAGTCTTTTGTAATGGTTACGGAAGACCAAAAAAAATTAAAATCTTTTGTAATGGTTATGGAAGCCCAAAAAAAAAAAACAAAAACAAACTATAACGGTTATCAAAGACCAAAAAAATATTGGGTTTTTGTAATAATTATTCAGAGAGCAAGTTTTAAAAATTCGTGATAAATTATTATTTCAGGATTTTTTCAAATATTGGTTATAACTGTTATGTCCCTGGTCTTCTGAGCTACTAAAGATCCTAAAACATCGCGTCTGATTTCGCTTAGAATAAGCTGAGGATATAAATCAGCGCCCAAAAGTAAATCAACAGGTTTAGATTGATAAAACCGAGGATCTGCCAATTGTAGGTCCGAAATTATTACGAAGGCCTGGGTCCATTAAGAACGAGGGTAAATTACCAGAGATACTGGGCAACACCAAGGCCAACGTTTCTAAAATAAGAGATTGGTCTAAAGCAGAACTAATTTTGCGATTGCAAATTTTTCTGGTAGTACCAGATACCGTCGAATGTGCGAATAGCTTCAAGCGATAAAGCAAGACTCTGAAGCAGGATCTATACACTCACAATATTCTGTACGTAAAATTAACTGAAATTGTAATATAAAATAAATGAAACTTCAATTAAAAACCGGTCTACTTATTTTTCATTTATTTTTAACAAGAAGTTCATTTAGTTTTTACTGTCAAAAATTCAACACCATATTCCGTAATATCAAATAAATATTCAGTTATTTTGTAAAATTTTACTGTCAAAAATTCAACACCATATTCAGTAAAAACAATTAAATATTCAATTATTTTTTAAAATTTTACTGTCAAAAAATTGACCCCATATTCAGTAAAAACAATAAAATATTCAGTTATTTCATTAAATTTTCGTTTACTCCACAAAAGAGCCGAATTTCTAAAAAATACCAGACAGACACCTGTCCGCTTTTGTTTTTCTTATAAGCGAGAGAGGGAGAATATTATTATTTACTTACCCTGATACACAAGTTTGTTTTACTTTTGTTGTACTGACCACGTTGTTTACAGAAGAACTCTCAATTATAAGACACCAGCAGCATGACCGATATGGCTTCGCAATTATTTTACTTTTAAAATTTGATGTATTTAACTAAATTATATTAACAAATAGAAAATGGGTATTGCTTACACAAAACAAGCAATTCATTTTTTATAAATAAGTAAAAATTAATTTTTGGTAGTACAATTATATTGTTACGTTTTTCCTTTAATAAACGCGTTTGAGTTCTTTTAATTGCAAATCCGAATAAAAACACACACTTATTCGACTTAACAAACTTTATTGAAATTAATTATTTTGTTCACAATTGTTAGTTACGAACAGAACCGTTTTTCAAAACAGACTTAACTAATTTTACATGAGTCACCCCTTTTTATATTTCATAATTATTTCTAGATTTTTCCTGAACCTTCCCGTAAAAACTATTTATTATGTTCTATAACCATTTCTAGAAATTACTGGGAAATTTATATAGGAATTATTTTTAAAATAACAGTTGTGTTGAAAATTATACATGACAATTTTAAGTAACATAAAACTATAACTTACAAGATAACTTATAACTATAAATAATTCTTAGATAATTTAACTTTCGTAACACTGCCCTCCACTTAAGCCTGTTCGTCCCGAATAGGCTCAGATTCTCCTTTCCCATAATGGGCTAGTCGTTCTAGATGTACCACTTTCATTTTTGATCTTGGGCTCTTATATTTCTGGATCCGATACACCACGTCATTCAATTTCTTTATTACTTTATATGGGCCATCCCAATGAGTCTGCAGCTTTGGAGATAGTCCTTTCTTTCGTTGCGGATTAAAAAGTAAAACCAACTGGCCCTCTTTGAAACCTTCCGAATTTGCCGCTCGATCGTATCTGGCTTTCATCTTGTCACTGGACAGCTTAATCCGACTTCGCACGAACTCATGAAGTTCATTAAGGTCATCTTGTTCCTGTGAGGTAGAGCCTTCATTGCTGCCATCTGTTAGTCCAGGCTTAACACCAAATTCTAGATCTCCAGGTAGTCTGAGCTCCGTTCCAAAGACAATTTTGGCAGGTGTACGAGAGGTGGAATTATGAACAGCTGATCTATATGCCAACAGAAACTTTGGAATGTGTTCATCCCAGTCCTTCTGATGAGTGCTTACTACTTTACGCAAGTGTTCCTCTAATGTGCGGTTAAATCTTTCAACCATGCCATCGGATTGTGGATGCAAAGGAGTTGTTCTAGTTTTCCTTATTCCGTACAATTCTCACATTTTTTTGAACACAGCAGATTCAAAATTTCTGCCTTGGTCAGAGTGTAATTCTATTGGAACTCCGTAGCGGCACACCCAGTTATTCAAAAATACGTCCACAACGGTTTTGGCTTCTTGATTTGGGATGGCATACACCTCTGGCCATTTACTAAAGTAATCGATAACAACTAACACATAACGGTTGCCGGCATCACTCACAGGAAAAGGTCCGGCTATATCCATTGCGATTCGCTCGAATGGGGCACCCGAATTGTACTGTTGAAGCGGTCCCCGACTTCTCCTTGTTGGTCCTTTGGCGGCAATGCATTGGGTGCAATTTGATATCCAATCGGCCACAGCTTGTTGGCACCCAACCCAGTAGAAACGTTGTTTTAATTTTTCTAGTGTTTTTGTTACGCCAAGATGGCCACCACTTGGACCATTATGGAATTCATTTAAAACTTCATGTACTTTTGACGATGGCACTACAATGAGGTTACGAACTGATTTTCCATCGGCACTTTCCCATGCTCGGTACAGGCAGCCATTTATCAACTGTAGGCTGTTCCATAGGGCTCAGTAGGCTTTTGTTAGGGGACTTTCAGATGATATTTCGTTTCGATTCGGCCTTCTGCCTTCTTCTTTGGCCATCATAACTTTCTCTAATATAGGGTCAGCTTTCTGTGCCATTGACCAGTCTTCGTTGGACTCTATCTGCAGTAGGCGAACTTCACAGTTGTATTCCTTTCCTTCAGCCTTTACACAATGCTTGCATTCCAGTTTGCAGGGTCGTCTTGATAGAGCATCCGCATTGCCATGTTTTCCACCTTTTCTGTGCTCAATGGTAAAATCATAACTTTGTAGGCGCTCAATCCAGCGAGCTATCTGACCTTCCGGATTCTTGAATTGCAGCAACCACCTTAGTGCATAATGGTCTGTTCTTAACTCAAACTGTTGACCATACAAATACTTGTGGACATGTTTTACGCACTCTAGTACTGCCAGAAGCTCTCTTCGCGTCACGCAGTAATTTCTTTCAGGCTTCGAAAGTATTCGGCTGTAATAGCCCACGACTCGCTCTACGCCATCGACCACTTGGGAAAGCACACCTCCAATTCCGTATCCGCTCGCATCGGTATCAAGCACAAATTTCTCTCCAGTAATGGGGTAAGCCAAAATTGGTGCTGAGCACAACAATTCCTTTAGTTTCTGAAATGCTGTTTCCTGTGCTTCACTCCAGATGTATTTTTGCGCCTTTTTAGTCAATTCGTGTAAACTTGCAGCAATATTTGCAAAGTTTGGCACAAAGCGCCTGTAGTATGTACATAGGCCTAGAAAACTGCGTAATTCATGAATATTTTTCGGGCGTGGCCAATCCATTACAGCTTTTATTTTATCGTCGTCCGTTGAGATGCCTTTGGAGGTTACACGATGTCCCAGGTATTTTACTTCCTTCTGGAACAGTGAGCATTTCTTAGCATTTAGTTTTAGTCCTGCCATTGATATACGTTTCATCACCTCTTCTAGGTTTTTCAGGTGTTCATCAAATGTTTTCCCCATTACAATAATGTCGTCAAGGTACACCAAACATGTCTTTCGGTGAAGACCTTTTAACACCTGCTCCATTAAACGCTCGAATGTAGCCGGAGCATTGCAGAGTCCAAATGGCATCATATTAAACTGCCATAAGCCATCACTTGCGCTAAACGCAGTTTTCTCCTTATCATTTTCCGCAATTTCCACTTGCCAATAACCGCTCTGCAAATCCAATGTAGTAAACCATTCCGTTCCGGCTAACGTGTCCAAGGTATCATCAATTCTAGGCAATGGATAACTATCTTTTTTCGTGACGTCATTCAGTTTTCGGTAATCTACGCAGAATCTGGTACTCCCATCTTTCTTTTTCACCAAAACCACTGGTGAGCTCCAAGGACTTGACGATGGTTTAATAACTCCGTTCTTTTCCATCTCGCTAACTAGCTCTTTTACTTCATTGCGCTTTGCTAGAGGAATGCTTCTTGGCGCCTGTTTTATTGGCTTAGCTTCGCCTGTGTTGATTTCGTGTTTCACGATTGACGTTCTGCCTTGGTTTTGACCTTTCAAAGCGAATGCAGAGGCATATTTTCTTAGTAGTTGTTTGACCTTATTTTTGCAAGGCGGTGTTAGCTTTTCGGTCCATTTTCGCACATGTTCCTCTAGTGGCTCGTGGTTTTTGCTAATTCTCCTGGCTACGCCTTGATGCTGCTCGCAATTAATTAATGCCTCTGTTGAAGTACATTGTCCAATCTTGAAGTTCTGCGTAAGGACTTTTTCACTGCTGGATAAATTTAATACTCTCACAGGAACTAGACCCTTGCTGGGTTTTACGAGGGCATTCGCTGTTACGATATCTCCTTTAACTTCGGCTGGCTCTACCACCCATAAACTGTTGTCCTCACAATCTCCCTCCATTCGCGCCCATACTAAGATTTCTGATTTGGGTGGCAGTTTTTCACGTTGAAGGGCGATAAGCTGTCTTACATGGGCCTTGATTTCGTATCCAACTTCAAGGGGTATTTCCGCATCACGCCAATACATAATTTGCTGACCCATATCCAAATGAATACCATGTTCAATCATGAAATCTGCGCCAATGATTACCTCGTCTACAATATCAGCCACAATAAATACGTGATGGGCGATTGCATTGGCCATACTTAATTTTGCTTTTACTTTTCCATAGACAGTGGCAGACTCGCCTGTTGCTGTTCGCAGACTTACCCCGCTTAGTGGTTCGATTGATTTTTGTATTAAATCGGGCCTTATAATGGAATGTGATGCCCCAGTGTCCACAGTAAGAATGCGTTTTTGACCATTAATGTAACCACAAGCAGTAAGATTCCTGTTACTCCTTTGCACTACTGATATAGAGATTGTGGGGCCCTCAGATGTGGAAGCTAGCCCATGCCCCGCGGTGCTAGCTATTTTTAGTTTAAAGGTGACTCTTGTGCCACCTGGTGACTAGCACGTTGGTTGTTTCCTGGTGGCGAGGAAGATCTCGATCGTCGTCTTGGTGCTTTGCAGTTTCGCTGAATATGGCCAGTTTTACCGCAGTTATAGCATTTTACTTTGTTTTTACTCTGCTTCTCGCCCAAAGCCTGCAAAACTGCCTCCTTCATGCTTCTCATTTCCTTTAGAATATCTCCTTCGTCTTCGGCTGTTATATCGATCTTGCGCACCTTGCACATATGCGGTTTTGAAATTATTCTAGCGGTTTCTTGTGCAAATGATACCGTTTCTGCAAATGATGGCCTCTGTGATGCACATACCGCTAGTTTTACATCAGCATCCCGTATACCGTTTACAAATGCCTCGGTCTTAAAATGATCTAGCAATGGATGATTTTCACCTGGACAAGTAAGCTGCACCAAGCGCTCAATCTCTAATGCGAAATCCTGTAGCGTCTCGTTTGGCTTTTGTACTCTACCCCGTAATTCCATTCTGAATATTTCTTTTCTATGTTCACCACCATACTTTCGTTGCAGTGCTACCATAATGTCATCATAATTATTTCTGCAACTTACTGGTACACTTTCTAGAATTTCAGCCGCAGTTCCTTTTAAAGCCAGAATCAGCTCTATGGCTTTTTCTTCATTGTTCCAAGCATTTTTATTGGCAACTGTGTCAAACTGGAACTTAAACACATTCAATGGTGAGCTGCCGTCAAAACTTGGAGCTCTTATTCTATTCGAGACTTCTGGAAAAACTCGCACCACTCCCTCTTGGCACTGAAGACTATTTACTTTTTCTTCCAAATGATGTAGTTTTCCATCAAAAACAGTGACTTGTGTTTTAACATCAAACAGCTTCTGGTTGAATTCTATCTCCATATCGTCTACTCTTTCATTTATAGCAGTAGAAATCTCTTGAAGCTTCTCAAGTTTTTCATTTGTCAATCTGGAATTTTGTTGAATTTCGGCTAAAATGGTGTTTGAGTTTTCTTCCATTTTTCTAGAGGTTACAGCCGAATTTTCTTTTACCATTTCCTCCATTTTTCTAGAATTTTCTTCCATTTTTCTAGAATTTTCTTCCATTTTTCTAGAGGTTACAGCCGAATTTTCTTTTACCATTTCCTCCATTTTTCTAGAATTTTCTTCCATTTTTCTAGAATTTTCCTCCATTTTTCTAGAAGTTTCTGCCGACATTTTTTCCATTTTCTCCATCATAGCAGCAAACATTGTACCAAAATCCATGTTGCTTATTACTGCACGGGTAGCAACTTCTATTTCTTCTTTTTCTTCAAATTCATAAGTTGCGATGTCAATATTGCGTCGCTTAAATTCATCGATTAATCTTTTCTGCAGCTCAGCTTTATTTCCTGCAGTAGGCAGATCCAACTTGCCCAACTCTTTCTTGAGCTGTTCAACTTTTAGCTCCTCGAATTTCATTGTTGTTTGTATAGTTTTTTTTTTTATTGCAATTTCACTTCTGACACCAATTGTTACGTTTTTCCTTTAATAAACGCGTTTGAGTTCTTTTAATTGCAAATCCGAATAAAAACACACACTTATTCGACTTAACAAACTTTATTGAAATTAATTATTTTGTTCACAATTGTTAGTTACGAACAGAACCGTTTTTCAAAACAGACTTAACTAATTTTACATGAGTCACCCCTTTTTATATTTCATAATTATTTCTAGATTTTTCCTGAACCTTCCCGTAAAAACTATTTATTATGTTCTATAACCATTTCTAGAAATTACTGGGAAATTTATATAGGAATTATTTTTAAAATAACAGTTGTGTTGAAAATTATACATGACAATTTTAAGTAACATAAAACTATAACTTACAAGATAACTTATAACTATAAATAATTCTTAGATAATTTAACTTTCGTAACAATATAAAATAACTGAATATTTAATTGTTTTTACTGAATATGGTGTTGAATTTTTGACAGTAAAATTTTATAAAATAACTGCATATTTATTTGTATTTACGGAATATGTAGTTAATTTCTTGACAATTAATTTATATAAGATAACTGAAAATTCATTTGGTTTTACGGAATTCGTGGTTGAATTTTTGACAGTAAAAATTAAATGAACTTTTCGTTGCATTAACTTACATTTTTATTTAATTTAACATAAAGAAGAATATAACTCAATCAACGGACAATATTAACTGCAACTGAAAATCCGTATTAATATGCACTTAGTTTTTTGAATAACTGTTAGAACCAGTTAAAAATAAATTTGCTTGGAATTTTAAATGTTTATTTATTTGAAAATGACTGAACGGAATATTTCTTAAATAAACTACAGTCCGTTACTGTAATAATATTGTGAGTGTAAGAGCGCGAGTTGGGTATGTCATACCCTGGTGAACGATATTCACCTAAAAGTACCCTGCGATTCTGGCGACATGAAAAACTTGACGGTTCGAATTAACCGAAGAATTAATGCCTATTGACGTAGAGGTAAGGACGAATTTTACTAGTTGGGGTCACATTGCGCGAAGAAGTTGCAGAATTATCCCTCGAATTAACGAAAGAATTTATGCCGTTTTATGTAAAAGGTAAGGACGAATTAAAATTGTTCCGGGGAACATTGCCCGAAAATGAAGCAGGATTATTTCCAGAAGTATCTTCAGAATTAGAGACCTCACGGTGCAATAAAGAATGATGTCTTTTGTTACACGTGGTGCAATTAAAGGTACTCTTACAATTATTGACCTCATGTTCTCGCGATAAACAATTAATGCAACAACGAAATTTTTTCACCGTCGAAAATCTTTCCGATTTTGAAAGTTTTTTAAATTTCTTACAATTCCTGAAAAAATGTCCCGATAGACGACAAAAAACGCAAGAATTAGAAGAAGAATTAGAGTTCACTACATGGGCCTTAGTCTTCTGTGAAGAAGAAGATTTTGCAGAAGGCAGGGAATCTTTAAGATCGCGAACGCATTCAAGAGTTTGAACTCTTTCTGTCAAAAAGGTATCAAAATCTTTCCATTTAGACAAACCAGTTTTTTCTTTTACACCCTGTTCCCATAAACTAACCGTAGACGTAGGCAATCATTGAATACACATAAAAATTAGAATCGGAACCCAATTATCAGTGGGTATACTATAAAGCGCAAGAGACGTACGGCAATTATATATACCGCGTTGCAAAGTTTTAAGACCGGCACTAGACTCCTTTTCAACCGAAGGTAAAATAAATAATAATTTTAATTGATTACACAGCCCGACAAAATTAAAAAAAATTAAATTAACCAATCTTCACAAGCAATCCATGGTTATTTTAGAAATTTTATAACCTTTTACTAAAAAGAAAGAAATGCATAATCTGTTTACAATTTTTGAAGATCATCTTTTTTAAAAACACAAATAAGCTATCAGGCATGTTCTGAAATCACGGTGATTTCAAATCACGAACGATTTTGAAATCACCCGAGAAATATTTTGGTGTTCTGAAAATCACGAGATTTTTAATTTTTAGTCGTGATTTTCATTGTTCTAAACCACGAGAAAACAACTGTGCGATTCTTTTTAAAATGTTGCCATTCATTTAGGATGTATGGCTGCCATTTTCATTTATTTTTTACCTTCGTATATTAAAATTTAACCAATCAAACTTCATAATTATCGTTTACTCTTAGTTTTTTTTTTTAACAAATTAATTCAATTTTTATTTTTAATGTTTAATTTAATTGAAGAAATTAGTCATATGCTAAACGACTTTAAGACTTCTTTGCTCTGGCAACCATTGACAAAAAGTAAATCACGACCAATGTAAACGAAACTAAAACAGCATTTGCAAAAAATACAGCGGCTTCTTAAATTTGTAAATTTAAAGGTTCTTCCGTGTAAAATAATTAATTTTAATGCAAAAACAAATCAAGGACAGATCATTTAATGTGTATGTGATAATTTTATTAAAGATTTCAAAACAAAAATGCTTAAAAAACTTCAAGTGATTTGAAATCGTCATGCTGTTAGCGAACCGGTTTTAAATCACGAGATTTCAAAAATGTTTGTGGGCAGAACACCTTTTTAGTGATTTCAAATCACTTTACGAAAAAGTGATTTTCAGAACATGCCTGTATATTATGAAAACTGATAGAGACAAACTGATTACAGATTTGAATTCAGCGCACCAAAATTAACTAGAATTAGTTGATAAATTCAAAGAAGCAAATTGAGTGTTGGCCTGTGTTATTAACTACTACTCCAGGTATACTCAAGAGGATTAGTTTTGAAGTCGTTTAAAAACGAAAGCATGTCGTGAAAAAACGAAGACATGTCGTCTCACTACACACACTTTTTAACAATGACATGGTCCATGCTTGCATTACATCGCCCCAGTCCATGGAGTAGTCCATTTGATCAAAATGGATGAGGTGGTCCAATTTTATTTGCAGGGTTCATTTGTTTTTGAAAATGTGCATGTATTAGTTTTGTGTTGCTTGTGCGGGGTTGAAGCCAGTTGAAACTTTACGCCAACGAAAAACCATTCCCCTCAACTCGCTTGCCTACAAACTGCCATTTTACGCTAGCATAATTAGTCTAGCGTGTGATGGGCCATTGACCACGATTTTTTGTTCGTTCGGCAATGATTACTTTGATAAAAAACATACATATGTATACATACACTCAATTTTAGACTTGCCAACTGGCCAGTTTTCGCCGGGACAGTCCAGTTTTAGAGTGGAATGTCCCGTGTCCCGTCGATACTCTGAACTGGACGCCATTTGCCCCGTTTTTATTTTTGTAGCTGTCAACTTTGAATCACAATACACAATAGACTGGTCGCATCTTGTATGGGATTTTTTTTTTTTTTTAAATTTAATTGTTTGCGCAGCTTAAAATATGAGGTTTGGTGTAAGAAATCACGACCTAATTTTTCAGGTCAATGCGACGGTGCCTAGCCGTGCCGGGTGGGGCCCAAAGTTCCCCATTTTATAAAAAAAAAACATATTTTCTATCAGATCTTTATAGTTATACTAGTTGAAAAGCCGAAAATCAAAAATATGACTACGCTACGATCTTCGGCAGAGAAAGTACTTCAAGTGTGCCAAATTTGAGCTTCCTATGTCATCAGATGGCTTCAGAAAGTTGCGGAAAGAATAGGACATACATGCAAAACTCCTGACATACTAAGAAATTATAAATTGTATAGATAGATTAAAGTATTTGCAGTTTAATATTTTAGTATGATACGAACGAAAGATTTTTAACTAATTTTAACTAATTCGGGGTCGCTGAATCCAGTGGTGCTAGCCGTTTTTTTAGGTTAGCTTTAGTTTTCGAGATATACCGTTATTTCGAAAATTAAGGATGTTGCACAACATATGTTCGCGCAACTCAAAAACGCTTTAGCTTATTGAAAAACTAAAAAAAAAAACGAAATTCGGCAATAAAATTTACTTTAAGAAAGTTAAAACTTTTTTCTTCATATTGGCTTTGGTTTTCGAGATATACCGTTATTTCGAAAATTAGGGAGGTTGCACAACATATATTCGCGTAACTCAAAAACGCTTTAGTTTATTGAAAAACAAAAAAAACCGAAATTCCGCAATAAAATTTACTTTAAGAAAGTTAAAACTTTTTTCTTCATATTGGCTTTGGTTTTCGAGATATACCGTTATTTCGAAAATTAAGGAGGTTGCTCAACATATGTTCGCGTAACTCAAAAACGCTTTAGCTTATTGAAAAACTAAAAAAAAACCGAAATTCCGCAATAAAATTTACTTTAAGAAAGGTAAAACGTTTTTCTTATATGCGCAGTCGTTTTAGAAACATAATTTTTTTTTCTGGAAAAAAAAATAATTTTATTATTAAAATTTCGGAATTTTTGTTTTTAAAAATTCATAAAAAATTTAAAAATGGAGCTATGCTTCTAATTTTATAGAGTCATATAAAAAACCAAATTGCAAACAAAACAAGCTATAAATGATTTAAATCTGTTCACAACTTTTGATTTTATGTATTCACAAAGACGAAAAATTTTAATTAATTTAAAAATTTTATTAAACCGCCATATTTGTATAATTGAAATTCTTATATTTGGCCCGTGTAGTGCCTAGGATGACTCAAGAAGGGTCAAATGTATGACCAACTCCACTTTATTTTTCATCTCCATCATTTATTTCTAAAATACCTACCTGCTATCTCCATTCATTAAGGGGCTCCCATTCAAAATTTTAACTACAGACTAGAAATGTATTGAAGAAAAAGCTCCATAACTGCCAAGGAGTCAGACCTAGGGGAATAGAATGTATGACCGACCTCAATTAGTTTTTTGTCCTTAACATTTTCTCGAGACATACTTGCCCTTTACCTTTACTTTTTAGGGGGGCTCTCATACAAATTCATTTAAAATTGGAAAATGCAGCTATGCTTCTACAATAATTTTTTTAATGAAAATTTCGAAATTTCAAAAAAAGTGTAAATTTATTTGATTGATTTTATTAAGTTGATAAATTTAATAGAGAAGATTTGTTGTGGGACGGATATAAATGACGATAGTGCTCAACAACTTGGAGTAGGTACTGCTTATCTGTCTCATCTTGAGGCATCCTAGGCACTACACGGGCCAAATATAAGAATTTCAATTATACAAATATGGCGGTTTAATAAAATTCTTAAATTAATTAAAATTTTTCGTCTTTTGTGAATACATAAAATTAAAAGTTGTGAACAGATTTTAATCATTTATAGCTTGTTTTGTTTGCAATATTGTTTTTTATATGACTCTATAAAATTAGAAGCATAGCTCCATTTTTCAATTTTTTATGAATTTTTAAAAACAAAAATTCCGAAATTTTAATAAAAAAATTATTTTTTTTTTCCAGAAAAAACAAATTATGTTTCTAAAACGACTGCGCATATAAGAAAAACGTTTTACCTTTCTTAAAGTAAATTTTATTGCGGAATTTCGGTTTTTTTAGTTTTTCAATAAGCTAAAGCGTTTTTGAGTTACGCGAACATATGTTGTGCAACCTCCTTAATTTTCGAAATAACGGTATATCTCGAAAACCAAAGCCAATATGAAGAACAAAGTTTTAACTTTCTTAAAGTAAATTTTATTACGGAATTTCGGTTTTTTTTTGTTTTTCAATAACCTAAAGCGTTTTTGAGTTACGCGAATATATGTTGTGCAACCTCCCTAATTTTCGAAATAACGGTATATGTGTTATATTAATATTATTCGGCTTGAGGTCTGTTTCATAAATTATAATAAAAATAAAAACTCTTGTTCTGTTTTAATTTTTAATTATTTATTTATTCCAATATTTCGACCAACTTTGTTGGTCATCCTCAGGGAAATAGTTATGATCTAAAAAATATAATTTTAAAACATGTTTCTTAATTTAAACAAACAATTAATTTACTTAATATCTAACGCAGTGTTGTCCGATGTTATTGTTTAAAGTTTTTCTCACTGACTGTCTAATAATTTTCTTTTGTTTATTAATCTTGTGTTTGTTTATTGTATGACGATATATGTGAGCGCAATTATCAGTATCAGTTTTGTAGTTAATTCTCTTTTCGTTTGGTGTATTTATAATATGTAGCATCTCCTGCATGTATCGTTTAGTGTAATTATTCTCTCCCACAAGTATTCTCACCTTATCGAAGTCTGGTTGATGTCCCGTTTTTGCACAGTGGGCTGCTAGTGCTGTTTTTTGTGTTAAAGGTTTGTCATTTGATTTTAAGTCGGATTTATGCGATGATAATCTTGTTTTTAGTTTTGTCTTCGTTGTACCAACATATATCTTTTGGCATATGTCAGTATCGTCCCCTTTACATTTAAGCTGATATACTAGATTGGATTTATCTAGTTTGTCTATTCTGGATTTCATGTTATTAAACAATCTGTTCATTGTGTTGCTCGTTTTCATTGCTAATAAGTAATTTTCTTTGTTGTATATGTCTGAATACTTCATCCTTTCTGACAGCCCAGGTATATATTCTATTGACCTATATATCTTTGGTGGTACCTCCGTCCTTAAGTTTTCATTTGAACTAGGCTTATTGATAACATATTTTATCAAGTTGTTTATAGTTTTGTATGGAAAGTCGTTTTTTCGTAATATATGTTTTATCTTCTTCCTGTTTTCTTCGTGAAATTCTGTATTACTATTATCTAGTACCCTTGTTATAAAGTTTGTCGCTGTGTTTATTATTATCCTTCTAGGATGTTTGGAATAATAATTAATAAGTCTACCAGATGCTTGGGGTTTTTGATACCAGTTTACTTTAATTATATTACTTTTTCTGATAATTAAAGAGTCTAGATATGGTAATTGATTGTCCTTTTCTTTCTCCAGTGTAAATTGTATTTGTTTGTTAAATGAGTTAAGAGTCTTTAATGTTTCCTCAACATGATTTATTTTTAAAATTCCAAACAGGTCGTCTACATATTTTGTCATCATTCTTGGTTTATTTTCCATTTTATCAAGGGTCGTGTTTAATTATTCTTCCATAATTATGTCTGCAATTATTGGAGAAATTGGAGAACCCATTGGCATTCCCTTATTTTGTTGATAATAATTATCCCTAAATTTAAAATATCTGCAATCCATTATACAAAACTTCAATATATCCATAAATAACTCTTTTGGTATTTTTGTATGTTCCTCCAACAAATGCCATTTTCTTTCAATTGTTCGGATAGCAAGGTTAACAGGAATGCTAGGAAATAATGAAAATTACGTCAAATGATATTAAAACTTCGTCATCTTCTATTCTTGTATTATCTATCTTGCACTTAAACTGTTTTGCGTCTCTTACATTGTAAATTGAATTATTAGTCAAGTTTTTTAAAACGTCAATTATATATTTACTTAAATCGTAAGATGGTGAGTTAATCGATGAACAGATAGGTCGTAATGGCATGTTGTCCTTGTGAATCTTGGGAAGACCGTATATTCTCGGGGATACCGCAATCCTGGTTGTCAATTTTCTCCTGTCATATAAGTTTAATAAACCTAAATTATATAATTTATCGACAAGAATATTATTCTTATTCTGTAGACTTAGAGTGGGATCTTTCTTCAGGCGTCTATATGTACACATATCTTTGAGAATGTCTTTCATCTTCATATTATACTCTTCATATTATACTGTTTTATTACCCTTGTCTGAATTGAGTATAATTATGTCCTTGTTTTCAGCCAAATATTTTTCGGTTTGAGCCACTGTATTTAATATGAGTTTGTCTCTTGCATTAGTCTTTGATTTTCTCATGTGATCTTCTATTAGTGTTACAAATTTTGTTCTTGATATCTCTTGTTGTTCTTTGTCTTCAATCGTTTGTATACATTGTTCGCCGTCGGTAATACATTTAAATAATGGAAATGTTTCTCTCGTATTTGGTAATGCAAATTTCGACCCAAGTGACAATAACCACTGTATATTTGTTGGAATCATCTTTTTTGTCTTATTTACAAACCAATCATCGTTGTACTGCATTTCAATTCTCCCTGCCTCATCTTTTAATTTTTCAAATTTGTGTGTAAGTCTGTTATCATTACAGTTTTTAATGTTCTTATAAATTGTATTTTCGCTCAATATGAACAAATCACAGTCTTGTTCTCTTAGTCTATTCTTGATAATTTCTCTTAATTTTTCTATTATAGTTTTCTTGTTATACATCTGTTTATGTTTTTGTTGTATTAATACCTTTAAAATAATATTATGAAAATTATACATATGTTTTTGTAAGGTTTTATCCAAACATTTAGTCACATTGCCATTCTCCATAAAAATCCTGTGTATGTTGGTTGTAGCTTTAGTGATAAATCCAGGTATTAATCCACTTTGTCTGCATCTTATAAGAAATGTGGCTGATGATTTTAAGTTGGCCAATTGTTTGTTATGTTTTGAAAATGTTCTTATTATATTATTTGTGTTTTTGCCATAATTATGTCTGATGTTCTTGTACAGCGTCATTTTGATACTGCTACGGCGTGCCTTCCGTGTGTGTATTTGTTTTGTTATGTGTGTATGTAGACCTTTTCACTTGTTAAATGTGTTATATTAATATTATTCGGCTTGAGGTCTGTTTCATAAATTATAATAAAAATAAAAACTCTTGTTCTGTTTTAATTTTTAATTATTTATAACGGTATATCTCGAAAACCAAAGCCAATATGAAGAACAAAGTTTTAACTTTCTTAAAGTAAATTTTATTGCGGAATTTCGGTTTTTTTTTTGTTTTTCAATAAACTAAAGCGTTTTTGAGTTACGCGAATATATGTTGTGCAACCTCCCTAATTTTCGAAATAACGGTATATCTCGAAAACTAAAGCTAACCTAAAAAAACGGCTAGCACCACTGGATTCAGCGACCCCGAATTAGTTAAAATAAGTTAAAAATCTTTCGTTCGTATCATACTAAAATATTAAACTGCAAATACTTTAATCTATCTATACAATATATAATTTCTTAGTATGTCAGGATGTTTGCATGTATGTCCTATTCTTTCCGCAACTTTCTGAAGCCATCTGATGACATAGGAAGCTGAAATTTGGCACACTTGAAGTACTTTCTCTGCCGATCGTAGCGTAGTCATATTTTTGATTTTCGGCTTTTCAACTAGTATAACTATAAAGATCTGATAGAAAAGATGTTTTTTTTATAAAATGGGGAACTTTGGGCCCCACCCGGCACGGCTAGGCACCGTCGGATTCACCTGAAAAATTAGGTCATGATTTCTTACACCAAACCTCATATTTTAAGCAGCGCAAACAATTAAATTTAAAAAAAAAAAAATTGCGACAAGTTATATTGTGTATGAGCAAGGCAAGTACAGGTAAAGTAAATTCGCTTGTATTTAATAATTTGACATCTTCATGGAACTGCGACTACCTGGTAAATAATTCTGCCTTAATTAGCAACACTGGAACATTTTGATTCCCTTTTGTCGTTATATATATAGGCCATCAACTTCTATGACCGAAATCCCCCATTCAAATAAAATAATCCAAAAATGGTTAAAATTTTTCGATAATGGGGAAAGTCCAAATTTGTTTATTATAGTACAATATATTTTTATTGTACCACCTAGTAATTGCTGTGTAGGCATGATACATACTCTGGGATGCTTGTTCCTTTAGCTGAGTTGTTGGTTCATTTCAATTTTAAGATGTGCTGAGTTTTTTTAATTTATTACTTTAAATAAAGAGAATAATAAAAACTGCTGAAATTGATAAAAAATATAAATATAAAACTAAATAGTGAAATAATTACACTTTTTAAAATTCTATTTTATTTACGTTTATGTTTTGGTAGTGTTTTTAAAAGTCTAGATTTTACATAATTTAAATTAACTAGGATCGCCCGGTGGCCGAAATTCGTCCACTCGACATTTACTTTCGAGAAAACCTGTGCGTTATAAATACAACAAAAACGTACACATTTTAAGAGAACGGAAAAAAATTCACTTTTCACCCAACTTTGTACGTTTGTTTGCAAGATAAATTAAAACGCTTTTCAAACATATCTACACACAAATTCCTTTAAAACGATATATGTTTCATTAAAATCGGTGGGCGATAAGATACTTAAAAATCAACCACAAAAAATTGTTCCCGTATTTATATATAAGATGTGTGATTGTTAATTTTCCAAATAAAATAGTATAATAATTATACATAAACTGATTTGTTTGAATTTTTCTATGATTTTTTAGTGGTACCCGTTTTGGCAATTTTAAAAGGTGGTAAGCCTACTCAGTTTACATGTGGGCCTTTACGCCGTTTCTTTTTGTTTATGGGCAAACGGTGTAGAGAAGAAAGAGGGGTAAACAAAACGACTCGGTTTGTGTTTTTCATGTCGTTTTTTTTAATTTTTCCTACTTTGAAGTGTGAGGTTGAAAATACAGTGAGACCTCGATTATCGATAACAGACGGGGCCGGGAGCTTTCTTGATAATAAATTCTTGTGTGTTTCTTGTTTTATGTAAATATAAAATCTGGAAATTTATTTCTCATGTTGAGTAACATTTGTTATATAAATTTTCATTTTAATCGAATGCGTATTCTAAGTCAAATTACAATTTATAAAGCTTTCATACTTTAATAGAAAATATTCCTGGAAAATATTAAAGGAATAAAACTATTTAAGTATTAAAGCTTTATAAATTTTGATATGCCTTAGAATACAAATTCGATTAAAATGAAAATTTATAAATTATAAATGTATTAAATATGTAAATATTTAAATATGAGGAAAAAAGTAATTGTGGCAGAACATGTTTCTAGTACGTTGGGATAATCTCTTTCTTTGTTTACTTAATTTTTTTTTCTATTGTTCAAAAGTTAACGAAAAAAAGGATAAGTTGTTTGAAATTTCGGATAACAGGTAATTTAAATCAATGCAAAAAATGTTTAATTTTCTGGTTAATTAAAGTACGGATTATTAAGGTCCTACTGTAAATAAAAAAACAAACAACCAAAAATCATCGTATACACGAAAGGGATTTTGGAAGTTACTTCTAAAGGGAATCAAGAAAAAACGATGTCGTAAATGCCCTTATGTAAATTCAGTGATATTACAAAGAAAAAAAACAAGATCTGCAGCCGTATTCTGTAATTCGCTTAGCTAATGTTCACACGGACAGCAATATTCGTGTTTCGCTCTCTTATTCCTGTTTCGCGCCCCAAACATGATTGAAACGACTTGTGGGTTCGGGTGCAATTCGAGCCTTTTTAAGTATTTTACTGCATATTTCGTAATCATAGTTTTAACTAATGGAACATTGAGATCCTTGTGAATATTTGAGTTTTTAACATACCAAGGGGCAGCTGTGATTATTCGAAGTAGTTTATTTTGGCGCCTTTGAATTTTTTCGATATTAGAGGCCGAGGCAGTGCCCCATAACTGAATACCATAGCACCAGATTGGCTTTAAGATGGAGTTGTAAGGAAGAAGTTTGCAGTCGAGACTAAGGACAGAGTTTCTTCCAATAAGCCAATGAATTTGGATGGCTTTTAGTTCCATTTGAGTTAATTCTGCCTCTATATGGCTTTTTCACGTTAAACGGCGATCTAGATGAATACCGAGGTATTTTACATGCGAATTTTGAGGTATTATTTGATTGTTGATTTTAATAGGGGGGCATGATTCCCGACGCAAGGTGAATGTTATATGTACGTATTTTTGCTCATTGAACTCTATCCTCCATTGCTTTAACCATAGTTCGAGTTGAAATATATGATCCTGTAGGTATCGAGATGCTTCTTGACGGTTCTCGTGCACGCTCAAAAAAGCTGTATCATCAGCAAATGTTGAAGTTTGTGTGTAGTTGTTTGTTGGCATATCCGAGGTATATATTAAGTATAAAAGTGGGCCCAGGATGCTTCCCTGAGGGACTCCAGCCTCAATTTGCTGAGGAGAGCTTAAATAATCACATTCTTTAATAATAAACTTTCGACCGACTAAGTAGCTTTCTAACAACTTGTGTGTGTTTACTGGTAAGTTTTGCTTCAATTTATGTAATAAGCCTTCATGCCAGACTTTATCAAAAGCTTGAGAAACATCGATGAAGAGAGCGGAACAATATTTTCTTTCTTCAAAGGCTTTTCTTATTGCGTTTACTGTACGATGGGTTTGCTAAATTTTGCTGTGTTCTCTTCTAAAGCCGAATTGGTGGTTAGGAATACATCTATTTTCATTTAAAATTGGGGTTAATTTTGACGTTAACAGCTTCTCAAACAGCTTTGATATATTAGAAAGTAAGCTTATAGGCCTATATGACTCAACTTTTGTGTGATCCTTTCCTGGTTTAGGTATCATGGTGACTAAGGAAACCTTCCACTTTTGAGGATAGTATTCAAGGCGTAAAATAGCATTAAAAATTAAAAGAATAATTTTCTTTGCTATGCTGGGTAGCTCCAAAAGCATTTTGTTGCTGATCTTATCAAAACCAGGAGCCTTCTTGGGGTTTCAATCACAAATAGCCTTCTCGATTTCTCTTAACTCAAATCTTAGGGGAACAGCTGCTCTAGCAGCAACAGGTGGTAACTCGACCGCAATATCGTGAGCTTTCCTTTTTCAATATCATTTCTTGCCCAACTTCCATTCAAGTTTCTTAATGGTGGTTTAGAGACAACTGACCTTTTGAGATTTCTAGCTGCACGCCATTATGAGTAGTCTGATTGTGGGGTTGCATCAAGTTCCTTAAGAAATTTTTCCAGAGAACCCGTTTTCTGAGTCTGCAGTACCTTTCTTAGTCTTTTTGTACACTCTTTAAGTAAGTTCTTAAGTTGAGGGGATCTGTGCAATTGGCACTCTCTTCGAGCCCTCCTTTTTTCAGACAAAAGATGCTCGACATCTGTGGAATATATTTTAATAGTTTTTGTTTTTTTGGGGCAATACTGGAATGTTGAACAGCTAGTTTCAGAAAACTGTCAAAATTTTCAATAGAGCGATCTACATAATCCGGTGTACTGAGCGGAATGTTTTGTGTGCAATGGGTACTGAGATATTTTTTATATTTTAACCAATTAATTTGCGTAGCTGTCGTCGCTAAGTAACCAGTCGGAGGTACAATTCTATTGGTGTTCATTATAGTAACAATTGTAGGTGTGTGGTCGAAAGATAATTCTAGGGAAGCTTCAACATGAATCGTTTCTATGGGAATGTTTTTAACCACGCCGAAATCAATGGCATCTGGAATTTTTTGATGATCAGTGGGCCAATATGTTGGTTGTCCGCTCGCTACCACATTTAAATCCATTTTGGAAATTGTGTTAAATAAAACACGACCCTTTGGTGTTAAAAGTCGCGACCCCCAGAAGGTACGTTTAGCGTTATAATCGCCAGCGGCTAGGAAACACGGTCCTAATGATTTAAAATATTTATAATATTGGGCCTCCGATATTTAAAATCTAGGCGGGGAGTATAACGATGAAATTACTAGGTTTCTATTTAATTCCTCAACACAAATATTCGTTGCTTGGAGATAATCTTCATGATGATCACTCATTAGGTAGTGTTTGACTCGGGGTTTTATTAAAATGGCAGAACCTCTACAAGGTTTATCTCGAGGGTCCTTGGTATCATGTAGTATATAACCATTGATTTTAAACGTATTTCTTGAGGTCAAGTGAGTTTCAGAAATCATCATGACATCAATTGGTTTATTTTTAAGAAAATATTCTAATTAATTTTTATGTTGGCGGATGCCGTTTGCGTTCCAAAAACAAATTTTTAAACAGTTCATGGTTTGTTAAGTACAGCTTGCAATAACATCGATTGCATTCTAAGAATTTCCTGCATCATATTACCCATTGTGTTCGTAAAATTTTTTACTGTTTGCACTAATGTTTCCATGGTTTTTTCTAAACGACTTAAATTAGAAACTGGAGTTTCATTACTTGGCGAGGCACCTTGCATTGGCTCATGGTTTGATTTTAGGACGTTAGCGTAAGAGGTTCTGTTATTACTTGGCTGGGCGGCTTGAATTGCATTTTTGTTTACATGATTTGCAACCTGCATTTGAGGGGTATTTGTTTTCGGTTCAACCGTCTGCTTGACGATATTATATATAGGGCATCCTCTATAATTGGCAGTGTGATTACCGCCACAGTTGCTACATTTTTTTACGTTGGGGTCGGTTTTAGACTTATCGCAAGAAACTGTTCCGTGTAGTTCACCACATACTACGCAGACAGGGGGTAAGTAGTAGTATGCCTTGGTATGGCCGAATTCTTGGCAGTTTAAGCACTGAACAGGTCCATTTTTTTGTGCGGCTCCTCAATTGTGATTTTTCTGTGTAGAATATATTTCAAACTATAAATGGGATGCTTTTCGTTTTTTTTAACTTAATGTCGCCGGGCTCTAATTCTACTCGAAAAAGTGGTTGTGAATTTGTGTCCCTATTTCTAATATTTATCACATGTTTTATCTTGAAGCCTTTTTCTTCCAAGAAAGTTTTAATAATATAATAAAATAAAGTGATAAAATTAACATTATAATATTAATAAAAGTATTAAATAATATATTTTTAAGTTATTTACTTTTTCATCTTTAAAAAAAAATCACACTAACAACACAAACAAAATGTCAAAATGAAATAAGAATGAATCGTATGAACAGCATGTTTGGCAATCTAGTTTCAGAGAGCGAAACCAGTGGTTTATATCGTCGTATGAACATAGCATAAAGCTTAATCTCGATTAGAGAATACAAAAGTTGAAAATTTAAGCGATGACATTAAAAGCTTAAATTGCGGCAAATTAGATTTTTATGGCATTGCAAAATTTAGCAATGCACGTTACAGAATTTCATTCGTAGCCAAAAATCGCTAATCCAACTTAATAGATTTTTAGCGATAGAAATTAAGCTTTAGCGAATTACAAAATACGGCTGCTGATTTGATGCCTATTCTGAAGTTGCTATGTAAACGTATTATTTTTTTTATATGCTGTATAACCCTACAGATAATATTGGGCTACGTGGTCCATTGTGGTTTAAATGGACTACTTACAACATGGTCCAATGTACTATAGTATTGACCAGAGATCAGCAATGAATCGTTTTTTCGCTACTCATACTGACTCATGCAATTGTAAGTATAAGTGCGTAGAAATCATTTCAACTTAACTACTCTGATTCACTCATACTCACGAAGAGAAATATTTATGAGTGCGACGTCGACATTATACGCATACTCATAAATGACCTCAGCTTGATTTATAATTTCAAGAAAATACTTACAATACTCACAATGATTCAAATCATTTAGCTCATCCATTTACCGTTTTAACACAACAGAGAAAACACACAACTTAATAATCAGCGCTGCCAGATAAATTTGCAGAAAAATCGTCTACTTCATACATGTAACTTTAGTAAACTGTAATTGCCAAATCGCAACTTTGCTATTTCGGGGACAAATCTAGCAGCCTCGCAATTTGCTTCGCCTATACACATTGACTTGAGTAGATTCTAAATCAAACACAACAAATGTTGCTAAGTATGAGTACCATGAATAAAATGAAACTTTTGAGTGAATATGAGTTTGAATAACATTGGAATAAGTAAGAGTGCGTATAAGTACAAGAATTTATGAGTCATGATTTAGCTCTACTCACTACTGATCTCTGGTATTGACCAGGGTTTGAAAATATTCATGTATACATACCAGGTGCGGATCCAGCTTGAGCCTTAGGGGGGGGGGGGGGGGGGGAATTTTGTATGATACAGAAAAGTAAAAAATTTGTTTTTAAAAGTTTATTAAAAACAATATGTGTATTACGGTAAGTACTTTTTGCAATTTTTGCGAATACCAAATTCTTCGTCGCATAGCCGTATAGACCGTGAAAAAATATTAAGAAATTATGTATTACTATTTCGCAATCGTGAAGAAAGTTTCCGCACCAAACGCGATAAAGTATTGAATTTCAATTTTTCTCCTTACCATACAAAATTAACATTTAATTACAAAATTTTAAGTATTTTCTAATAATTTCATGAATATTTGTACGGAAGAAGGGCGCAAAAAAAATCGCGACTCTATTTCGCGGTTTTTTTTTTAATAAACTAAATTTTAATGGAAACAGTGATAATTTTCAAAAGCGTGGTAATATATGCACGAAACGAGTTATTAAAGTTGCACAATTTATTTTTCCATTATGTAAATCAACTCGCACTTTAAACTTAAAATTTATTTCATTAAACCAAAAAAAAAATAGCTTTACATTTTTGTTATACAGCTGCTTATTTAATGTATTTATGCCTGTATTCATAAAAATATTTTAAATTTAATAAAGGATTGAAAACCAAATTTTCTATGAAAATTTTCCTTAAACGTTTGTTAAATTTTATAATCATTTATGAATATGGGGGCTAGGGATGGGCAAATTGGTAAAATATATCGATATATATCGAATTGATATTTTTTAAGAGTCGATGTATCGATATATCGAACGTATTACCAAATTAAAAAATTTAATATATATATATATATATATATATATATATATATATATATATACACAAATCTTATTATTATTCCAACTATATATAGGCACATAAATTTAGCAATATGCCAAAAAAAATGAACTTTTTCGTTTTCAAGCTATTAATGCCGAATGATTTTTAATACTTCGGGGGTAGTTCAAGTTGTTAGCTACAAAATCAATGTTTTTATGTATTGAATAGTTAGTTTGGGTAGCAATATTTCATTTTTGGGTTTTGTTGGAATAATACACTGAAAAAAACAAAGTGGCAAAAACAAAACTTGAAAGTGAGAAAATACGACTTCTAACAACACAGTTGTTAATGACATCAAAATCTAAAAATCTGCGGTGGTGCGTGGCGATCGGATTTTTCGTTTACAAGAAAATTAGGAAAATGTAAAAAAAGGCGAAAAAAATGAAAAAATGGGTTTTTTGACCTTCATTCGCTTATAACTTTTGAAGTAGGAGTGTTATCTTTAAGCACCACCGCAGAATTTTAGATATTTTAGTCATCAACAACTCTGTTTTCTCCCAAGGCATAATATTCAGCCGAATTTGTGCCGTAGTACAAACAGTACAGCCTATTTTCGACAAATTTTATTAATTGATTAAAAAAACAGGGTGAATTTTTAAAAAAACGTTAATTTATGCTACTAAAATTAGTTTAACATTAGTTATTAAGAACATAGACACTGTTTTCACTTTGGGAAACAAAATTTCTTTCCATGTGATAAGTAAATATACTTATATTTCATTTACTATTGTAATAAAGCGGCAATAGATATTTTAGCCGTCACCTTTGCGTGCTTATAAATTATACAGCCTCACAAAAATATAAAAAGGTTCTGACCCAGAAACCAGACCCACCAGTCCTTATGTATTATCACCTCCTGAATGCAATGCCGCCATAAGAATTGAATTCTATCGTTGGGTTTTCATGTAATTTACAAGGAAAATCCGCAAAGTGACCTTACCTAATTTGTAAATTTGACCATGTTAAAAAGTATTTGTATGTAACTTTTAAAATTTTTGACAGATTTGATCTTACATAAAGAAATACAATTTTAAACAATTTTAACTAACAATAAGTCAAATTTACAAAGAAACCGATTTGCTATTTCAGTTTGTGCAAAAATATCCTGAAGCGTACACGGATGCGAAAATGATTCATGATTATATTACAGACACAAATTTTCTGTATCAAATTTTCTGTAGCAGCTTGAATTGAACCACTAAAACATATTAGCACTTGTAAATCAATTGTTGCTTGTGATCATCTTACTTTCAAGGACGTGCTGTATCAAATATTTGAATATTTAGAGTTCGAAGAAATAAATGAAAGATCATGCCTTTGCAGTCTATAAACGTATCTTATAATGTTATTGTAAAGTACATTAAGTTTCCTCTTACTGTTAGAGTCACACTTGCCGAATAGTTCACAGCCATACAAAGCGATCTTAACTTCTGGTAAGTCTGTGCCACTAGTGCATCAATATGACTTGACCAAGTCAAGTTGTTATTAAATACTATCCCTAAATTTTTCACTTTTTGAACAATCTCAATAGGCTGGTTGTTAATCAATACATTAATGCCGGTGATATGTTGGGATCTCCTATGTATTATCATAAATTTTGATTTTTGAGGATTAATACACAAACCGTTTCTGTCTGCCCAGCGGAAAATTCTCATGAGTTTTTCAACATTCTCCGCTACGGAGATTACTGGGCTACTGAGGTGCACCTGAACATCATCAGCATACATGTGTATATTGCAGTGTTGCAGTTGTTGTGGCAAATCATTAGCGTAGATGGAAAACAGCAATGGCCCCAATATTGAACCTTGAGGAACTCCCCTTGACACTGCTATGGGCGTGGAAATATTATTATTGACACATACAGACTGAAAACGGTTAGTGAGGTAAGAATATAACATTGATGTAGCCGTTGTTGAAAAGTTGAAGAAATTCTTCAGTTTCAAAGAAAGTATTTGATGATTAACCGTGTCAAACGCCTTAGAATGATCAAGAAGTACTAAAGGGCTTATAGTGTAAAATGCAACGTAACGCCAACAATTTCATTAAAAGTAAAAAAAAAATCAAAAATATTTTATAAATTTGTTGTTGCTTTCTACAGACATTCATATTGTTTTTTTTCAATTTTCAACGCCAAAAAATAGAAGTGTTTGAAATTTAAAAATTCAAGATGAATTTCTATAGAAAGTAGCAACAAAATTATAAAATATTTTTGATTTTGTTTTTGCTTTCGTCACTTTTTTAGAAAAAATCATCAAAACGTCACTTTGTTAATTTCGGAACAAAAAATCGTCAAGATGACGATAACTCGTCAAATCTGGCAGCCCTGTGTTTATTATATTTATTTCTTTTGTTGACGTTTCGCTTTTATTTGACACTTAATTACTGGAAATATTCCAGCATAAACAGAATTTGTTGTGTCTGTTTTCGCATTCAAATACAGAAACACTTTTATCTCATAAATCGAGAAACGATGGAATTTTTTGTTTCACACTTCATGTAAGAAATTTTACGATGCGTGAAATACAGAAACGAGCTACAGATTTCTTAAGAAATTAATAGTAAATGAAATGTAATAATAAACCTATGTTCATAGCATCCAAATATAAGTATGTATGTATGTATAATTTTTAATGAAATTACATATTAAATTACATAATATTAAATAATTCAACACCAAGACGTTAAGACGTATTTTAATTTTCTCCATCAAAAAATCATCTAAAATAATATATTTGTTTATAAACGTTTGCTAATTAAATATTGATTGAATAACAATAAAGAATAATACTTTTTTTTTACTTTATTCCATGTGAAAACAACAAAACGTTATTACAATTTTTAATTTATTTAAAATTATTTTTGCTACAAACTGAAATTCTAAATTCTTAATCATTGAACACAATATACATACATAGCCACACAACAAAACACACAAATATATAAAACAACAATACCTATAACAAATTTTAAAATAACAAAAAACCAGAAGAATAATAAACAAATTAAACAAGTGCTTGCTCTCTTTTATAACATTAATATCAATAGTGACTCTTAAACTTCAATAAAATTTAATAAGAACAACAGAAACTTTACACAAAATACAATAATTTTCGCTCTTGTTTAAACAGATTTATAAACAAAAAAATAAAAAATACAAATAAAAGCAACAAAACTTTTTCTTTGCACAAAACCTGTTTCTTTCTTGTGACACAACGCATAAACAACTTGTATACATACAATTAATTTATTAAAAATAGAAACAAATACCTATAATATTAAAAAATTAAAAGAACGCGCCAATCTAATAAGAGATCGGCTGTTGATGCCGATTTGAGTAATCAGGACATGAGTCTTTTGTATGACCCTGATTTATACAATCGTATCTCTCAATTATTGGAGAAAAAATTGAGTAAACAAACTGACAATTTTAATAATCAAATCTAGCAGTTAACCACTCTATTAAGAGAAGGTGAAAATCGTTTAGCGGATAAAATTAACTCTGCGGTTAAAGAAGTTGAAAACCGACTCTTTAATGAGATTAATAAAAAATTTTGTGTACTGAAAGAAAACATTAATGATTTAAATGAGCGCGTTTCAAAATTAGAAACAGCGACGAACGAAATTATAGATCTGAAAAAAGAAATAAAACAAATAAAGATTCAGTCCTTAAAACATTTTAATTCACTCGTTGCATGCGATCTAAGAATTAATAGTGTACCTTTCAATAGTGGCGAAAATCTCGTTGAAATGTTCGATACTATCTGTAAGACAGTTCAAATCCCTACACCCAAGTTACAGTCAATACACCGTTTGCAAAATAAAAATAATAAAAATAAAGAAAATTCGCCCGATGGTGTTATTATAGCAAAATTAATGACACCGCATGATAAAAATTTTGTTCTTAAAGCGGTTAATAAATATAAAAAAGAGAACAATAATTTAAATCTATCTCTCCTCGGTTTTGAACCAGATGATAGAAATCCAAAGTTTTTCGTCCATGAAAACCTAACAAATTGTAATTTTAAAATTCTTCGAGAAGCACTCAACTTTAAAAGACTGAAACGTTTACACTCGGCGTATTCCTACCGGGGTCTTGTTTACATAAGAACATCGCAGGAAGACCAACCTACTTGCATTGAAAGGAGTTGCAGTTTTTATCAAGAATTCAATTACAAGCAAGCTTCAATTTAAATCAGGAGAATGTGAAAACATAGAATATGTGTTCGTGGAAGTTTCAAAGGAAAGTAGTAAAATGCTCGTGGGATGCGTTTATAGGCCAAGGCGTGATGTGCCCTACGCTGATTTCTTTAGCAAACTGGAGACCTTAACTATGCGCTACAATAATGTATGTATACTTGGTGACTTCAACTCAAATGTGTTAAGAGAGTCCTCGCTTAAGGACAGGATGGGGGCCATAGGACTTATCCCTATTAATACAACAGTGCCCACGCATTTTACCTCAACATGTAGCACTCTACTTGATCTCATTTTCGTTGGAAACCTATCAAATGCTCTTTTCTATAACCAACTTGCTGCCCCCTGTTTTTCTAAACATGACCTGCTATTCCTAACTTATGATTTTAATTTTCGTCATGAAAATCAAGTGTTTCTATATCGTGATTTTGAAAACATCGACTTTAATACCCTCTATGAAACATTTTATTCTCTGAACTGGGACCATTCCTATTTCTTGTCGTCCGCTAATGATCAACTGGCTTTTTTGGAATCAAACATATCTACTCTTTTCGATAGCAGTGTACCTATTAAACAGAAGAAAATTACAACAAAATAAAGGCATTACCTAATTTATAAGTCATTGTCCAGATTTGTAATTTTTGTTGCAGAAATTCTTGATTTTATTGGTGAGATTAGTACCCCTCCCAAATTTTCTCACCCTTCTCACCAATAAACTCAAGAATTGCTGCAACAAAAATTGCAAGTCTGGACCGGTACTATGATATAAAAGCTTGTCAATTGTCATTACACAACTTACGCGATGTAAAAACTTGTCGCGAAATTTACTTGTGTAGAAAAACAAGTAAATTAAATAACGATGTGATTGATTTTAACTATTAAAAAATAAAAGTAAAAAACCTTATAAAAAAACAAGCTTTTGTTTAAATACCTTAAAGGAAACTTTTACTTTAAGTCAACAACAACATTATTTTCGTAGATGTAATTTTTATGCCAAAATTATTTACTGCAATAAATATTTTGGGGAAATCGCGCGGGCAAGATGTTTAACCAAAATACTCATTGATTGATAATTTTTATGACTGCTCTTGTTTTTTGAATTCAAATTTTTTTCAGCGAAAGAATTGCTATTGTTTTTATATATTAATAGATTTTCTGTAAAATTTTTTCCTTTACTATTTTTTGTGCGCACGTGGACAGGACATTGGCGCCAACCTCTTTCAGATGCAATATCGTTCATGAAAAAACCAAAATGCAACAAATTCGCAGAAAATTAAGGATTTTCGGTTCACTCATTATTTATTTGAGGAAAAAAATATTTTCCATGTACATATGTTTGAATATAAAAAAACCACAACATTTCTTTTACTGAAAAAGTTTATATTGTATAAAATAAGAAGAGTCATAAAAATGTGTTTTTTTCTTTCTTTAAATAAACTCGAAGAACTCACGCACAATAACAATTTTAATTACCGCCTACAAATGGGAACAATCAATTATACATACATTAATATATAGTTAAAAATCTTTTAGCAAAAATTAATACATGTGGCTCAAGCATTTACAAAACTCGTTTGCGGCTTAGTGCCGGCTTAAAAATCTAAGCTTCGATATCTGCATTTGACTTTTAAATTTTAATAACATAGATACAAAAGTTTCACGGCTGCAATGGAATGAAACACTTTTTCATTAAAAGAACGGGAATCGCAATTTGTGTAATTGTGAAATGATAATATGAAAAGTTCGTATGAAAACGAAAATGAAAAGTTTTTTTTCATTTCACAGTTTCACAGAACCAGAATTGGCCCCCAGTCCTGTAAACTTGACTAATGGTAACGCTGATTTCAAAAAAATGCCATTTTGTCAGTGCTGCCACAGATATAATAGAGTTTGTTTCCACTTTTCTAGTGATGAAACTAAAAAAATCGAAAGATTGAAAAGTGAACAAAATTGGATATTAATACCATGTTTCCACGACGGTTTGAATCACCTGCTTCGAGCTCTGAATCATGTTAATGAATCATGTTGTTTACACGACGCATCTACTTGCTTCGATTTGACAGTTGTCTTCAATACGCAAATCAGTGTTGTCAACTTTGCATTTTAAAAACGCACCAAAATGGAGAAAAAACGGAGCAAGTTTAGAATTTCTTTTTTATTTAAAATATTGAATTAATTTTGCATAACATTTTTATATTAAAAATACAGTAGAATCGTAAATTGTAGTTCAAGAGGTGTGTTGCACTTTAAACCAGCCGGTGCAAATTAAATTTAAGTTAATACGATTTCCGTATGACGTGCTAAATTCCCAATTTTTCATATTTGATAAATACACTGAAATTTATTGTTGAGGGAAAGCTAGCTTTTATGCGCATTTCAGTGGTTGCTTAGGCCAGCTCATCAGGAAACCTTTTCCAAAGATTTTAGAAAAGCCAAAAATATTAAACAAATAAAACCCTGAAGCGAATAAGAATTATAAACACTCTTAGTCTTACTTGTAACAATATCAAAGCTTAAACAAAACACCAACAATAAATAGTGAGTTTATCACTTCTAACATCCCCCTACAATTGGTTGGTTTCTTTCCGACTCGAATTGTAGTTGTAAGTGGGTTAAAAGAAAAAACAAAATTAAAAAACAAACTGCCTCATTCTATTGTCTTCGTAAGAAAACAACAAAAAAAAAACCAATTTGCCAATTTAGTTTTATGCACGGGCACATGCAATTATATTATCAAAGTTATTTTCGGGAACACAAAGTTTATTATTATACGATTTCCGTATGATGTGCTAAATTCCCAATTTTTCATATTTGAATATATATAACATTGAAATTTATTGTTGAGGTAAAGCTAGCTTTTATGCGCATTTCAGTGGTTGCTTAGCCCAGCTCATCAGGAAACCTTTTCCAAAGATTTTAGAAAAGCCAAAAATATTAAACAAATAAATCCCTAAAGCGAGTAAGAATTATATACTACGTTTATACGTATCCTATTCGTGAATAAAAATTATTAACTAACTTACTGTTTATATGTCTATTTCTTAACCCTGCGGCCACACGGTCAAGTTGTTCTTGATAGTCTTTTATATATACTGCTTGTCAAAATTTTCATAAATTGAAAGCTGTGACGTAGGCTGCATTCAATTTTTGAACAATTTACTTTCAACATGTCATCAAGAAAACAATTTATAAAGATAAACGAAAAATTTGCTCACTAACCTTGAAATCGCTGTTTTCTTGAACGTAAATTGAAACACTCACTGGCAAGATAATTTTAGAGGCAAGTTCGTATTAATTTTTAAAAGTATGAGTGTATTGGTAAAAAAGTGTGAGTGTATTAAAACTTGATAGGCAAAACTGGATCGTGTAACCCTCAAGTTATGAAAATTCTTATTTTTAAGTGATGCCAGATGGAAAATTTATTCATTTGGTAGCACTTTTTACTTTTGTTGTCATATTAATGTGCCACATCGAAATAAAAACGTAAAACGGTTAAGAGTGTGGCAATGCTTAAAATCATATTTGCAAATAGTGTCGTTAATCAGGAATTGTTTTCATGAGTAATAGCCTTTTCACACTTGTCAACATTTAACATTTAACATCAATTTGCGAAAATGTTGAAATTTTCCCATAAGAAATACATAGGGCTAAAAATCAACATTTTTAAAGAATGTTACTATCTCATTTTGTTCCCTTTTACATTTTTCGATTCTTTTAGTGTAATCACTAGAAAAGTGGCAATAAATTCTGTTATTATTGTGGCATCACTGACAAAATGGCAGTTGCTTTGAAAGCAGCGTTACCATTTCTCAAGTTTTTCCTTTTTTGCAAGCCTTATTTTGCCAAATTTTGCTTAAATTATTAAACAAAATTAATTAGAAATACATTTTGGTGTTATCTCTTAAAATGTTGGTACTTTTGTAGAAAAAAAGTATTTTAAAAAAATAAAAGTTTTTTTTTCAGATATGGTGACATTTTTTGTTAATGGTAAATGTTAGATGTTTCAAGTGTGAAAGCGTATTTCACATTTTCAACATCTTCCATGCGTTCCTCCGAAATGTATGCAAGTGTACAAAGGGTATTAGCTATTCGCAAATAAAAATTTAATTCACAGTTTATGCGGCAATATTCTCTACTTGCAATATATTTATTTGCGAATAAGTGGTGCGTAAAAACGTAGTATGTAATAGTTAATTTATTATTTATTAAAATAAGTAATTTAAATAAATTTAGTGTGTTTTCGAAGAATTTGCTTATTATTGCATTTTTTACAATTAAATACCGCTTAGAAAATTTAATATTTCGAAAAAGTTAACAACCCTTGGAATATTTCGGTGTACTTTTTCGCGATTCTACTGTATCACAATAAAACAGTCTTTACAGTTCAGAGTTTTTAGAAAAAAAATAAAACTTATCAAACATAAAAAAAACTACACAAATATTCATATGTACTAGATAATTTTTTCTTAATTGCATAAAATCTATACAAATTTTTTTTAGAGAGAGATCAACACAAATAATCTAGTAGCAATAGTTCAGTATTTATCGTTTTATTAAAATATTTTTAAAAATATATATATTACACAGTACAACAGCCAATCTGGGGGGTGAGAAATTCCAAGTCAGGGTGATGGTACTAGGTCAGTATAGTAAAACCCTCAAAGGGTTTGGCGTTCGTATGTGTCAGTTTTTTTTTTATGACATATTAAATTTGTTCCTTATCTTGATGTTTTTTTATTTAACATAACCACTTGTCCGATTTTGCTGAAACAAACTCAAAAAAATTTAGAATTACAATTTCTTTAATCCGTTCATATAACGTTTTTCTTTATAATTAACAGTTTTGCCGGTAAAAATAAATTTGTGGAGAATTATAATTGATAAGTGCAAAAAAATTTTCAAGCCTGGATGTATGCAGCAGATTTTATCACAAACCTGCAGTGCAATTTTTGTGACTTTTTAAGCGATCGGTGAAAATCGTCGGACTTTTGTTTGTTATTTGAAAGAATACACCCACATTCAGTGATGCCAACAATAGGGGATTTCCCCTTTTCTAGGGATTTTTTTTCGGAAAATTTCAACCGTAGGGAAAAGAGGACACAATTTTTTATTTTAGGGCATATTTATTTATTTAATCAATGGATATTATCCTTACTGACTAATAACAATATTGACTTAAAATTAATGAATAACAATATGCATTTTAAAATATACTACAAATTTACAGAATATATGTAGTACATAAAAATTTACGAATAAAGAAAAACAATAAGAAAAATCAACAAATTGTGACATAGAATTAAATTGTCTAAAAAAATTTAACAAAAAGCAGATTATAATGACGCGTTTTTCGACAAGGCATATTAAATTTAGCAGACTCTACAGAAAATCACAACAAACATTACCATTAATAAGATTAACCATAAAAGAAACATTTTACATTGTACGACGACTTTTGAGCGATGGTAATTTTATTAATGCCAGTCTTCTAGCATAGGAAGGAAAGTTTGTCGAGTAACTCCAATGAAGATCACGTAAACAGAATAATAAAAATTGTTTTTGGACCGATTCAATACGAGAATTGTGAATGTTGTAAAATGGATCCCAAATGATTGACCCATATTCTAAGATTGGTCTAACGAGTGATACGTAAAGTTGCTTCGTTATGTATGGATAGGTGAATTTTTAACCCAGCGCTTAATAAATCCAAGAACGCCTCGAGCTTTATTAACAGTTAATGTAATATGAGAAACAAAGTTTAATTTAGGATCCAGTAAGACTCCAATATCAAGAAACGAATCAACCAACTCCAGTTGATGACCACCAAAAGTATAATTAACAGCAATACAGTTATTTCTATAAAAACGCATGCTTTTGCATTTCACAAGATTCAGCTCCATCATATTATGATTACACCATAAAAATAAGTTATTAAGATCCGATTGAAGATAAAAATGATCCGAAAAAAATCCCTAGAAAAGGGGAAGACCCCTACTGTTAGCATCACTGAATGTGGGTGTATTCTTTCAAATAAAAAACAAAAGTCCGACGATTTTCACCGAACGCTTAAAAAAAGTCACAAAAATTGCAGTGCAGGTTTGTGATAAAATCTGCTGCATACATCCAGGCTTGAAAATTTGTTTGCACTTATCAATTATAATTCTCCACAAATTTATTTTTACCAACAAAACTGTTGATTATAAAGAAAAACGTTATATGAACGGATTAAAGAAATTGTAATTCTAAATTTTTTTGAGTTTGTTTTAGCAAAATCGGACAAGTGGTTCTCGAGTTATGTTAAACAAAAAAACATTAAGATAAGGAAAAAATTTAAAATGTCATAGAAAAAAAACTGACACATACGAACGCCAAACCCTTTGAGGGTTTTACTATACTGACCTAGTACCATCACCCTGACTTGGAATTTCTCACCCCCCAGACAATAATCCCAAAAATGTTCCATAGTGTTATCAAAAAGTAATTTCAATTTTTGGGAATACAAAATTTTAATTTCAAAAGATTTTGTTATTCGTGCTTAATTCCCAGTTTTTATTATTGATAAAAACACTTGAAATTTATTGTTGATGGGATAAGCTATTCCTATGCGCATATCACTGGTTGCTTAGGCCAGATCATCAGGAAACTTCATCCATAAAGATTTTAGAAAAACTAAAGATATTAAACCAAATAAAACTGTTAAACGTATAAGACTTATAGCAACAGTTCTACTTGTAATAATATCAAAGTTTAAACAAAACACATCAACAATAAAAAGTGGGTTTATCTCATCTTACATTCCCCACTACAATTAGTTGAAATTCTCTCAACATTAATTGTAGTTGTAAGTAGGTTAAGAAAAACAAAATAAAAACAACAACAACTTACAAAAGATGTTGTCAATTAAGTGTTTTTAGGCCGTGCACTTGCCTCTTTATTATCAAAAAGTAATTTCTTAAAGTAAAGTCTTATACGTTTAACAGTTTTATTTGGTTTAATATCTTTAGTTTTTCTAAAATCTTTATGGATGAAGTTTCCTGATGATCTGGCCTAAGCAACCAGTGAAATGCGCATAGGAATAGCTTATCCCATCAACAATAAATTTCAAGTGTTTTTATCAATAATAAAAACTGGGAATTAAGCACGAATAACAAAATCTTTTGAAATTAAAATTTTGTATTCCCAAAAATTTAAATTACTTTTTGATAATAAACAGGCAAGTGCACGGCCTAAAAAAACACTTGATTGACAACATCTTTTGTAAGTTGTTGTTGTTTTTATTTTGTTTTTCTTAACCTACTTACAACTACAATTAAGCTGCGTTCACAATCAAAAAAACATTTTCACTTGGTGTTCATAATAGAGCAACAATTTCTTTTTCAACCACCCACATTTTGCATTAAGAAACCGTATGCAAATATTAGCCACAACAATATTATGCATTTATTTTTATTTTTGTAAACATTTTGTTTAAATTTTCATTCAAAACTAAATAAAATTATTTTAAACGTCAGAAACAATTTCATACAAATTGTTGCTGAAGTTCTAGTTGACTCAACTTTAGTTACATTTTAAAAAAAATTTTAGTTACATTTTTGTTCTAAAAATGAAAGGAAAATATATGAAATACTTTGGGATGAAAAAAGATAGAAGAAAAAACGAAATCGTTTTTTTGATTGTGAACGTAGCTTTAATGTTGAGAGAATTTCAACTAATTACGTTTTGTGTTTTGTTTAAACTTTGATATTATTACAAGTAGAACTGTTGCTATAAGTCTTATACGTTTAACAGTTTTATTTGGTTTAATATCTTTAGTTTTTCTAAAATCTTTATGGATGAAGTTTCCTGATGATCTGGCCTAAGCAACCAGTTAAATGCATAGGAATAGCTTATCCCATCAACAATAAATTTCAAGTGTTTTTATCAATAATAAAAACTGGGAATTAAGCACGAATAACAAAATCTTTTGAAATTTAAATATATATATTTTAAATTAAATTTGTATTTCTTCGACTTTTTTTTATAATAAAAATAAAAAGTTTTTTCGAGCTCGAGCTCAATTATTTGTAAACAATAAATATTATTTATTAATTAATTTGTTCCAATATTTTAATATATATATATATATATATATATATATATATATATATATATATATATATATATATATATATTTAAGAAGTTTGTATTTTCATATTAAAAATGTAACAATAAAACGGCCTTTCACATTTTACCGTACCGTGAGTGTAAATATGCGAATAAGTATAAAGGCTCAACCATAATATGCATAGTCTTGCTTAACCTACTGTCAAAAATTAAAAAAAAGTCTCTCAAATGTATTTAAGAAAACAAAAACAAAATAAAAAAACATTTGATTCCGTACGGAATGTGCGATTAGATTCGCACCTTGCTTAAGCAAATGACAGTTTCATTAAACTTAGCAAAAAGTTTCTTTAAGTTCAATATGGTTTGCCGCATATAATTTACATGTATTCGCTCATCCGCTTAAGCCAACTTAAGCATATTGTGGTTGGGCCTTAAGAATGCAAATAAGTATGCGAATGGGGAAAAAATACATGTTAGGCGCATAATGATGCAATTTAATGGTACAGTTGCGTGGTTTATTATATTAGGTAAGGGCAAAATTTCGTGATCAGAAAGAACTACAGAAGAAATATTTAAAACGACGCAATTAAAAGGTATGGCTGCATGACCTTATATATTGGGTGAGGGTTAAAGTAATGGTATGAAAATACAGAAAAAAAAAATCCGTAACACGAGCTCAAGCTCACGTTTTATGCATGAGACCCATTATTTTGTTTCTACAAAGTCGTAATACATTGTATTACCGTGTAAACTGGCCTTTAGACGAGGAGTAAACATATAATTTAAATATTGCTAATTTTTAAGACAAAATTTTAATTGAATTAACTTTTCAATTTTTATATTTTATATGGTGAAGTATTATCAATTTGCGCCCATTAATTAATAATTAAAAAAAAAATAATAATTGCAGAACTTTTTTTTACTGTTTTATTTTTCTAATGCACTTTTTAGATAATACAAATTAATACCAAACGGATCTTTCAACAAAAACTTCAAAATATCGGCGAATAATTATTAGACAATAACAACCTAAATCTTCTTGGGTGACTGCCTTAATAACAGTTTTGATCATTGAGAACCACCTGTGTTGACATATGTTGTTTTTTCTGCACACACTTTTAGTCTTCGTACCACTTTGTTTTTTTTTTTTGTTCTCCGCTAGGATCAAATATTTAAAGGATATTTGTCCGAAATTTTTATGAAAATTTAGTAAGACCTATATTCACATGACTGTTTAAGAAAATCTTTAAAAAGTTTAATACCTAGCCCAAAATTTCATCTAGAACGGTTTTTTGGCTCTCCTGAAAAATTTGATTTTTAGACATACGTGGTTGCCCATGAAAACCACAGACTTTAAATTTATAATTTTTCATATGCTCATACATACACTGGATGAAATTTTTAAAGAAAAACTCTCCTTTACAACTTATTAAAAATAAATGTCTGAATTTTAAAACGTTACAGAAAGGCGTCTAAGCAAGCGCTAAATGTATTAAATGGCGGTTACACTCTTTCATATTAGCACAACATACAAATCAATACTTACATGCATACATAAAAAACCATACCTTCCATCTCGTGTCGTCTACCTATGATATGTGTGTGTGACAGTGACAAGTGCAGAAGTGCAAAAAAAATGTGCGGATGCGTAAAGATTTTTTACATGCAAAAATAAAAATATCGTAGAGCCACTTGTCGCTGTCACACGCACATAGCATAGGTAAACGACACGAGATGAAAGATATGGTTTTTTATGTATGCATGTAGGTATTGATTTGTATGTTGTGCTAATAAGAAAGAGTGAAACAACCACTCAATACATATGTATTTATAGCGTTTGCTTAAGATACATGTACACGACATGTTTTTTACATCTGACTTGTCAACTTTTCAGGTCACATGTTACTGTGCATGTGTGTTACAATTGCTGTTTAACAAATTTTTTTTAATTATTGTTACTGTGTTTATCGTATTTAAAATACGCCTACGACTGTTTGGTAAGAGAATAAAATAATAAAAAAATCGCGTTCTCTTTAATCTATTACCAAACAGTCGTAGGCGTATTTTAAATACGCCAAACACAATAAGGGTGAATATTCGATCAAAAAAAAAAAAAAGAAAAAGATTATAGAAATAGGTAAATTAAAGATTTATATAAACCGATATAGTTAAATTTCAACCACTGTTGGGATCTGACAATTCTTAAATTGTACCGTCTCAATGGCAAAATTGTACCAAATTGACATAAATTGTAAAGAACCCAACCAATTGTAAGGGGATGTAAGAAAAGATAAACTCACTGTTTAATGTTGGTGTTTTGTTTAAGCTTTGATATTGTTACAAGTAAGACTTTGAGTGTTTAAAATTCTTATTCGCTTTAGGGTTTTATTTGTATAATATTTTTAGCTTTTCTAAAATCTTTGGAAAAGGTTTCCTGATGATCTGGCCTAAGCAACCAGTGAAATGCGCATAGAGGCTAGCTTTCCCTCAACAATAAATTTCGGTGTATTTATCAAATATGGAAAATTGGGAATTTAGCACTTTTTTGAAAATTCCTTACGCAGCCCGTAAAAAATCCCTATTTTTCCCTACGCGTTAAAAGATTTGTCTCTACAAAAATCCCTACAACTTTTAAATGATTAAATATAAATACAAATAAGATCATTTGTATTAATGTATATACATTTTATTTAAAGTTGTTCCCAGCAAGCATTTCAGCGATCTTTTTTGTAAAAATAACCTAAATGAGTATTCTCAGATCACTTTTGATGATTAAAAACTGATTTATCACTTGATCAATAAAGCCCAAAAATTGATTTCAATTAAGGAAAATCAAAAAATGAAAACGAGAACGAGAACCCAATAACTTTTGTTTGGTTCTAAAATAAAATTTGTTCAAAACATCAAAAGCCATAATGGTGCTGCTTTTATCAGAGAAAAAATTCAAAAATGTGACGATAAAAAATAATTTAAAATATAATCAAAAACTACATAAGTATATATGTATATAATTTACGATTGAAAAATAATACCAAAAATAAAATTATTATAAAAACTACAATTTAATTGGGATCAGAAAATCACAAATGATTATTTGATGTGATTCATTGGATTCACAACGAGTGTATCATTTATATTCGAAAAAGTGATAGAAATTCACTTAAAATCACATTATGTTCTTTTGGATTTTGTTTGGATACTAGAAAAATAAATTGGTTGCCCGTATCAATTTGTACAGGTGTAAGGATACCATTTTTATTTAAATAAGTTTTGGTACACTGGAAGGTAAAAGAGCGGATTATGCAAATTGAAGATAAAATCTTATGACTCATTTCTTTCCTTTGCGCCAACACATCAGTGATGTTATAAAAAATAATTTCGCTATTTGTATTGGCATGTGGCAGTGATAATTCAAAGTTATCTTCATTCAAAATTTTAATTTTGGTGACCTTAATTCAAAACTTTTTGATACCCATCTTTAACAAATTGCGTATTTATTGTTCTGGAAAATTTATTTCAAAAGATCTCCATTCTTGTAAAAGCGATTTTCTCATATTAACGTTAAAATCAAAGCTGAAATGACGGCAAGCGACGACTCAAAGAAATTAAGCAATTTTAAATGCTGCCGTATTAACAATTTTATTTGTATTCTATGTTCGCTACATTATTCAAAAGTCCCTACATTTTAATGATTTAAAAAAATCTGTCCTTTTTTCCCTACGGCTATTTTTTTTTTAGAAGAAAGTCTCTACCAATAGGGATTTTTCCCTACGTATAACATCACTGAATTGTACCAAAATTCCGCTATTAAATAAAAAAGCATACATTGTAAGAATTCATAACACTCTTTTATTTAATAAAAAAAAAAACAAAACAAGTAAAAAATAACAGACCGTCAAGCCCGAGCATTTGATACTCTACACCACCGTATTTACAGACAATTTTCCAGAGTGAGACCCATCGGCAATCATGGACCCTCCAACACAAAATTATGTTATTAGGTTAGGATTTATGTAATGGTTTTTGTGTCGACTATTATTAAGATATCTTCATCTATATGAGATTTGTTTGCCTTTAAGTGATCTTAGGAAGGGGGTTTATGTGGGACCTATGGTTAATTTTGGACCCTCCAGCGTATTAATTTTGTATTGAAAAAGTGGCTATCGTAAAAGTTATTCTGCCGAATACTCAGTAATTTTCGACTCTAAAACGAGTGCATAAATTTTTTTTAAAGGGGAGTCAAAAGACTATAATATGATCAATAATTTAAAAAAATGCTGACTGCGTAATAAACAATAACAAAATTTTTGGTAGTTTTGGTCACGGCTGTTATTAAAAATTGTATTATTGAAAAGAAGTGAGTTAATCCACCTCAAAGAAAGGATACAACTTCTTCGTAATCTTTTTTAAATTGTACCATAAAGGGATAAATTGTACCAGTGTACCAATGAAGTTTCAATTGTACCAAATTTGGTACAATTGTACCACAAATCCCATCAGTGTTTCGGACTACATACGATATAAATATAAAACAACGTTGTCACTATCAATTCCATAAAAAACACCAGAATATTTATAATACTGTTATCAAAGCTGATTTAATTTAAAAATTTTCCATTTTGATCTCGGTTTTTGTAAATGTATGTATATGGTCATTTCCATCATGTCGAACGTGACCATCGTACACATTTAAAGTTAAAAAAAAGTCAAAATAAAACGTATATTTATTTTGGCAATAGATTCAAGTTATAGCTTTTAATTAGCCCTATAATTGGTGCTATTGTTCATTTTGATAAATTGTTTCGTTTTCAAGAAATTGCAAAAAAACAAGGCATTTGCACGTGACGAAAACATAAGTGGTTTTTGTTGCCATTTTTTCGAATGCCGATTTCAGCGAAACCTGAGGCAATATTTGAATGCAAAAAATTGTAGAATGTTATGCACTCATATCTCTTAAATATGGCTGTCACTTTAAATAAAAATAATGTATACTTTTTTTTATAAAGCTTAAATCGCTGTCGCACGTGATCTGTCGCACATGACATTTGTTCCCATCATGATATATATGTTGATTAGACCGGGTCGACCTCCATACAAAAAAAAAAAGTTGTGCCAGTCACCCCCTAGAATGAAAGATATGTCAATGAAGTCTCTAAAACAGGAAACATTTTTTTTGCCACGCCCCAAAATACAGCCCTTTTGGTTTTTTATATTTAGCGCTGCCATTTAAAGTCCGATCTCATCATATTGCATATTTTTCATGGCTTGATAGCGGCTTCATTTTTGTCGTTAGTGATTTTTGAATCCGACCTCAAATTTTGGGCGCCACTTATGCCATCTCGGATCCTTCCCCCAAATGTCCAATTTTTTTACGTGCCAAGAAAGTCCTTCTAAAACTACGTTTGTATAGATTTTAATATGCCCACTTTTATTACACGCCTACAAATTAAGCCCCTTTTTACTTTTTCACACACATACTACATTAAATCAGGTAGAAGCCAATACAAGCAATAATATTTTCATCAGTAACACCCTAAAATTAAAGGTATATTTATTAAGTTTGAAAAACTTTAAAAAAATTGTTTTTGCCACGCCCTAAATAACAACCCTTTTTGTTTTATATACATATATAGCATCGTCAAATCTCATCGTATCGTGTATCATTGTTAATGGCTAGAATATTTGCTCATCTAGATTTAAATGATTGAAATGTATATATTAACATAAATAAATCATTTACATATATAAAAAATTATTTTCAAATTATTAATTTTCACACTTACGATGTCGCACGTGAACAACTTTATATAAGTACCAAGATCACAAATCTTGCTATTTTACAGAAATTTTTTTTATTTTAATATTATAAAAAATCTCTGTTTGGCCTGGTAATTTGATGAGCTTTCTACTTTTACTTTCGACGCATTGATAGAAAATTATGTTTTTCAATGTCGCACATGACATCGAAATATGAAATAATACAAAGAAAAAAATTACAGTTATTTGCAATCGCATAGTTTCTTGTGCATTATATTTTGACTCTTTGTACCTTCCGAAAGGTTTTAGAGAGAAAAAGTCAATGCATAATGTCTCTCTTAAAGAACTGATATCATAGCAAAACGTACAATAGAAATATCCAATAAGAAAAGAAGAAAGCGGTGGACCTTTCGGTGGAAATGCCCATATATCTATTTTAAAAAAGGATGTATGTTTATTTTATTAAGCTTGGTTTCTTTTTGCTTTTGTAAAAATATTTATTTTATGTTTTGTTTAAAATGATATTTGCTTATGCTTTTTTGTAACTTCTCCAGGGAAAAATAACAATTTTAAATTGTTATCGGATTAAAGAAAATATATAATTTTTTAAAAAATAATCCTCCAGCTTAGCAAAATAAATATAAATTTAATGAAATTATTAAATACCCATGAACTTTAACTATGTTTTTGTTTGATTATGTTTTAATAAAATTCGAAACAAATTTGTTTAAAATTGATTTTAAATTGCACGATTTTTAAAACAAAAAGACGATCTTTTTAATTTTTTTCTCAGGAAATTGACGATTTTGACACAAATTTATCTGGTAGCACTGATTAAAACCAAAACAAGAAAAGGCTAAAATAAATTAAAAATAACAAAATATACCAATTTTTTTTGTTTATTTTCATCATTTATATTCCTTCTATTTTTTTATTTATTTAAAAAAAATAGTATATAAACATATTTTAAATTTAATATATCTACATTTTGTTTTTCTCGCCACCAATTTTAAATGTGACTTATTTTGACAGTTCTTGAAAGAAATTTTTCGCAAAAAATTGTTATAGAAACACTTTTTCTCACATCCTTCCAATAATTGCTGGAAAATTATTTAAATGACAGATAATTCTCGCAAAGAAAAGATACAGAAACACATGTGTGAGAAAACCCATTTTTTGTTTCATTTCACACTATTTTTGTTGCAATTCACACGTTTCATGCGAAAAGTTTTACGATGTGAGAAATACAGAAACGGGCTACTGGTTTCGCTCTCTGAAACTAGATTGCCAAACATCCTGTTCATACGATTCGTTACTGTTTCATTTTGACGTTTTTTTTGTGTTGTTAGTGTGATTCTTTTTAAAATACAGTTAAACCTCGATTAACCGGGCCTCTATTAATCGGTTACATCTATTAACCGGCATGCGGTTCTTTTTACTTTTTCCCTCTATTATCCGTGCTTTACCTCTATTTTCCGTGCTTTAGATTTATACCTCTATTAACCGTGCTTTACATATATTATCCGTGCAGGATTCATATGATTTTTATTATGTATGTTACTCTAAATACGGTGTTTCCCCTTTTTAAGTTCATGTGTCCACACATAAGAACATACATATATGCGTTTTTATTCATTTAGTAAGTGAAATTTAAACATTTCGTCAGAAGAAATGCAAAAACAAAAAAGCAATAAACGTTGTAAAATTTACAAATTTTGTGCAGTCATGTAGTTTGATCAACCAAAGCATAGTCAGTAAAAATCCAAATTTTAATGTTTTTGACGATACATACATATTTGATTTTGCATTGTCTATGACAATTTGTATATTTTGTAAAAAATTTGTTGTATATTATAATCTGTAGTTACATAAATCGAATGTTTTAATAAAAATACATAAATTTCTGTATATTTTAATATAACCTCTATTAACCGTGTATTTCGATTTTCCGTGCTGGTGCCGGTCCCACGAAAGCCGGATAATAGAGGTTTAACTGTATATTAAAAAAAGTAAATAAAACTTAAAAATATATTATTTAATACTTTTATTTATATTATTATGTTATTATTATCATTTAATTTTATTAAACATCAATTTTTATTTTTTTTTTGTTTTTTTTTTTTTTTGAGAGCTAATTCAGATTCAGATGTTATCAAAATTGGAGATGATAGTACATTTTTTCTGTTTCGCAGCCTATTTCAAAATGAAACAACATGTTTCGCTCTCAAAATTTTGTGTGGGGAAACAGGCCGTTTCAATCATGTTTGGGGCGCGAAACAGGAATAAGAGAGCGAACCACGAATATTGCTGTCCGTATGAACATGGTATAACATTTAAATGTTGACAAGTGTGAAAAGGCTATTGCGTGTGTGAACAAATCAATAATTCAAAATGACTAAACAATATTTTTTTTGCGTTGAAAACGTGCTTTTATTATTGTTTTAAAAACAACAACACGTGCGTGACAAACAATAACAATACAAGCAAAAATATATCAAAAATCCTTACGAGTGCTATATTAATCATTCAAATTCAAGAAATTAATAAAAATATGAAAATAATCCTTAAATTTAGCGGTTTAAAACGTTTGAAAAATTATGCAAAAATTTTGTTATATGAATAAATCTGTAAATTTGCCTGTTTTTTAAATCTGACAACTGATTTCGATAGCGCACAACCCATGGTGAAATAAACAGGTGGCAGCACTACGCCAGATGACGATTTTTTGCTCTTGCATTGTTTGTCTAGGTTTATGTCAAAGTTTTGTTTTTGTTTACAAAAAGTGAACGTTTTTTGCTGTGATTATTGTGTTTTATTAAAGTTTTTGATAATTTTAAATTAAAATAAATAAGATATTGGCCATAATTTAATAAAGATTGGCTAAAAATGTATTTATTTCATCACGTTCAGCGGCACGCTTTGATTTTTGTTTAAAGTATTTTTTGACGTAAACGGTGATATACTTTCCATTTTTGTTGTAATGTTGTATTTGTTGCCGTAACGATGCCACCTGCTTATTCCACCATTGCACAACCAGGACTATTACGGACCACAGATGTCACATTCGACAAGTTAAAAGTTTAGGGGGTATTCTATATTAAAGAAAAAAAATCGTTAAACTTTTAATATGTCGAAAGTGACATCTGTGGGCCTTAATAGCCCTGATTGTGGGTAAACAAAATCAGATATCAGATTTTATAAACAGGCAAATATACAGATGTTATTCATATAACAATTTTTTGCAAAATTTTTTAAATATTGTATATATGAAGTTACTCTCTCAATAATAAAAAATATTTAGAGTCTTGTAAAATAAACCGTTTATCACTTTAAATCGCTAAAATATCTCGAAAACGACGGATATGGTACATCATAATTTTCTGTTTTTGTTTCTAATGTTTTTTACTATAGACGTGCCCAGCAACATTGTTATGGTTGCGGTTGATTTAAATAAACAAAAAAAAAGTTATTTGCGGTTAAAAAAAGTGGGTTTTTTTACAGCGATTTCTATTTAATGGCGATTTCTTTTCTGAGAAAAATGTTGCACTAATGTTACATGTTCTACATATTTGTGTTCGTTTGTACAAAAAATACAACTGTGGGAAAAATTTTCAAGTTCTTTTGTGAATATGTTGATGAAAAACATGCAAAACATGTTGCATGTTTTCCCCTTACTTTTACTTATGGTGTTTTCTTTTCTGACAATAATGTTCCATATATGCTACCATTCGTGCGGGTTTTTGTTCCATTCTAAAAATATATGCAAAAATGTGAGAAGTTGTCGTTTTCCTTTCTAAACATGTTGGAACAATAAATGGCAAATTTGTTCAATTTCTTACCCGCAGTTATAACTGAGTGTGAGATAATACCCTTTTTTGCATCTGCGTAAAGTACTTTTTTATGCAAGCAAATATTTTTTTTCTTGTGTTTGCGGACAATTTGCGTTATATTGTAATTTTTAGTTATATTGTGATGGATATAAAAACTTTTTGTTTTTCGTTTGTTTTACTTTTATTATATTTTTTTTGTCGCAAAATTTTTAACAATAGCTGACATTAATTATTAAAAATCAATGCTGTTAACGCTTATTGGAATTGTAAGAAAATTTAATGTTAAAAATTGCTACAAGCGTGGTGAATATCGCTTTTAGTACAAACTTTGCATTCAATATTTAACACGCTAAATACACATTAGTGTTGAGTGTAAAACGTAGCTATTATTTTGTTCCATTGTTATTAAGAAAAATGTATCAGTTTGTAAGGGTTCGTGTAACCTAATAAATATATTACACAACAATAATGCATCATTATTTTTTAGAAAAGAAAGCACCAGAACACTTTTTCACTAACATTCACATCATTTTTGTTCATTCAGCCAATCGGCTGTTTCCTCGATTTTTCGTTGATAATACGTATACACTACTTGCATGTGGAAACGCCGGGTTACCTTGCCTTTACACATGCAAGTAGTGGCATGCCACTACTGTATACATATTCAGCCCAATTATGAATAAAAGTTCCCCGGGAGTTTTTCCCTTCTCCCATTTATCGTATGTTAATTCAATTGTAAAAATGGGAGAAAACGCCCGGGGAATTTTTATTCGCAATTGATAAGATTATAAAAAAAATTTACTGGATAATTGTCAAATTGGGAAAATGATTAATTTTTTGAAACGCGCATTAATAAAAGCAAGTTTGTTAATTATAGAGCATTAATATTGTTAAAATAATACTTACATATATAAATATATGTACAATTTTTCCCCAAGAGTGTACCTATATGATTAACTCGGTAACTCTATTTTGTTTTTTTGGTACTTTTTTTAATTTGAGAAGTTAACAAATTATCTCAAGTTGATGCTTCAACGACATTTTGAAAATGAACTCGCAGTGGCATGTGTAAACACAAAAGTCAATGGCATGATATTGGACTATTTCGAACAAATTTTCTTTCATAATATGTATACAGTGGTGGCATGCCACTTCTTGCATGTGTAAAGGCAAGGTTAATGGCAAGCAAGTGCCAAATTTCCACTCGCATGCAATTTTTGTTGCCACTGAAGCTGCCATTGCGAGAAATGTGTTTTAGTAACCTTACAGCCATACGTTCAAGTTGTTCTTGATAGTCTTTTACATATACTGTTAGTCAAAATGAATATAAATTGAAAGCTGTGACGTAGGCTGCACCCAATTTGTAAGCAATTTACTTTCAAGATGTCATCAAAAAAAAAACAATTTATAAAGAAAAACATGTTATCGGCTGTTAAATTGAAAGTAAAATTGCCAGACAAATGAAAAGGTTAAGGTGTGAGTGTGTTAGTCCGGGTTCACACTACGAAGTTTTATTTCAGAAAGGGTGAGTCTGTTAGCGAGAGGGGTGATACAAGTGTCATATTCCTTTCCCCTCTCACCAATAAACTCAGACTTTCTGAAAGAAAAGTTTCATAGTGTAAACCTAGACTTCGTTAAAAAGTAAGAGTGGATTGCAAATTGAAAGACAAAACTTGATCGTGTGGCCTCCAAGTAAAAAAATGTGAGTGTATTGAGTTTTTCGAACTGGTAGTAGCATGTGGAAACGGGGGGTTAGGCTACCAATTTGTTTGGTCTTGGCAACGCTGTATACAACACTTATAAAATATTTTAATACAAACTTGGCACCACTTTATATCGATTTTTCACTCGCTTGGGTAACTATTTTAATTTTCTTATAAAAAAAAATAAAATATTAAATTTTGTGAAGTTAAATATATCTTCATTTTACATTAAATAAAATGCAAGTAGGATTGTTTTGTTTTCCTGGCATAGGTAAGTACGTGTGCAGTTTGCTTGTAAAAACCAGTAAATTTATGTACATTTGTTTAATTTTCGACGTCTGATACATGAGACATAATTTGTAGATATGTGTACATATCAGTGATGCCGCTTGGTTATATTTTTCTTTTGTAGGCCTAACTTGACATGTATAATATTGTTATGGTGTTTTCTTTTCTACAAAAAATGTGACATTTTATTTTAAAAAAATGCAATTTGGAGTCTGTTTCTTAAAAATTTTGCTCCCGAAAAGGGTGGGTTGTTTTATTCTACAAAACTCACCCTTTTTTGGAAGCAAAATTTTTATGAAACAGACACCAAATTGCATTTTTTTAAATAAAATGTCACACCTTTTTGTAGAAAAGAAAAAAAACACCATTAGTTTTGCCTTAATTTTCGTAAATTTTGGTACATGGCACAGAACGAAGTAATATTTTTGAAAAAGTAATTGGACGAACCATTGTTCAAAAATTAAAAAAACTGCTTTAGTTGGAATAAACCTAGTTTACCGACGCAGCTACAAATAAAATAAAAAGTACCTTCATATATAGGGTGATGGAAAATAAGAAAATATAAGTGAAAAAATTGACTCAAACACATAGTTTTCGAGTTATGGAACACTCAAATTTTAATATAAAAACCCGATTTCTACATTTCTGAACGTATGTATATGGCCAATATTGGTATTATTTTAAAGCTCTTGAATAGATCTTTCTGAATATATAGAATTTATATAAAAATGTTTAACTCCCATTCCCATTTTTACAAAATTTTACATCAAAATGTTACGGATGTGCACAAGGTGAAGGTTATTAAAAAAAATTTAATAACAAACACCAGCTTCGCTAACTAAAGCTTCTGTGGATAGACGGCCTTCGGCCGGCCGCAATGATTTCATACTCTATGGTATAATAAATACTGTTCGCTAACTAAAAAGGCTGAAGTGCACTTTACGGGGCGTACGAAAAAAAAATATAAAAAATATGCCACCCGATCCAGAATTAAAAAAAAAAAATACCAAAATTAATATTTAAGGGGGCTGAGGCCCGTGGGGACCCCTGGGTCCAAAAAACCGCCCCGCCCACTAAATGGTATGTGTGGGCACTCAAATTAAAGGTAATTGTGCAACAAAAACAAAAATAATAAAATTTTTGGTCGGCGGCTCTTCTAGGGCCCTCTGGGGCAAAAAAAGTGCGCCCCCATAACACTTATGTATATCTGTGTGGGTACTCAAATTAAAGGTAATTTGCTCACGATTGCAAATATGTATTGTTTTTGTATTCGTTTAATATTTTCCTCTCTAGGTTAATTTATGTATCTTTTATATTCAGAGAAGTTTTAGTTAGCGAAGCCGGTTTTGTTATACAATAGAGGAGAAAATCCTTGCGCCCGGCCGAAGGCCGGCTATACAGAAAAGCTTTAGTTAGCGAAGCCGGTCTTTGTTATACCATAGAGGAGAAAATCCTTGCGCCCGGCCGAAGGCCGGCTATACAGAAAAGCTTTAGTTAGCGAAGCCGGTCTTTGTTATACCATAGAGGAAAAAATCTTTGCGCCCGGCCGAAGGCCGGCTATACAGAAAAGCTTTAGTTACAAAAAAATAAAAAAAATCCCGCGATTTTTATAACAAATTGTTTGTCTACGTTGCTATTCCCTTAAACAATACAATCGTAAGCAAAATACCTTTCATTCGAGTACCCACACATAGTTATAAGGGTGCGAGGGGCTATATTTTACCCCCCAGAGGGACCCAGAAGTCCCGCTCGACCTAAATTTTATTGATTTCGTATTTTTTACACAATTACCTTTAATTTGAGTACCCACACATACCACTAAGTGGGCGGGCCGCTTTTTTTGATCCATGGGGTCCCAGGGGCCTCAGCCCCCTTAAATTTTAATTTTGATTTTTTTCTTTTTTTTATTCCAGAGGGGGTCCAATTTTTTTTTTTTTTTTTTTTTTTTGTACGCCCCGTAAAGTGCACTTTTGCCACTAAAAATTATTTATCACCCTAGGTACTTTGTATTTGGAGCTACGTTGTTAAACTAGATCTGAGCCCGTAGTTTTAAATTAAAGTTTTCACACGTTTATTTTTGTTCTAAGCTATAGCCTATATCTAAAGGTATGCTCTTGTTCAATAATTGGATTTGTTGTCTTGTTATTATCACTGAAACACTTGAAAATAAGGCCAATATGGGGCTGGAAAAATCTCATTTTCTAAACTAATCTGATCCACAATAAATGTATGGATAAATTTAAAAATTATATATGTAACTGTAATTAATACAGTCGGCGCTATATTTTGTTTGTTAAATAAGACCAATTTTATCGATACATTTTTTTTGTCAGAGGAACACTGATATCTTCCACACTAATAGTCTGATCAATTGGTGTATGCTTTACGCTGGAAAACATACATTCATAAACATACCAGTACCCCTTCTTTTGGATAAACAAGGCCTTCTCGCTCCATTCCATACTCATATCTTTTTTACACGCGTTGTCATTGCGGAGAAGGCGTTCCGCTTTCCTTTCTTCCCCAGAGCTTCTTAAAGGCCTTCAAATAAATGCCTCTTAGAAGGCTTTCCAGAGAATGACTGTCAAAAGACTTTAGCAAAAAGGTTATCTTGAAGGGTTTTTAAGAAAGGTATGTTAAAAGGTATTAATGACTCTTAAAAGGCCTTTCAGACCATCCTTCTACAAATGCATTAAAGGTCATATTGAGGGGCTATCAGTCTAGAACATTAAGGAATGTTTCCTTAAAAATGAAATTAGAAGACTGAATAGGTTTTATGTACATATCAGATCTCCAATATAGAAAATGAACACTTAACTTTTTATATATGTATGTACTAGATCACCCGTGCGAATATTTCGCACCGTTAGTTGTCATTTATGTAACATAAAATGAAAATAATTAATAGAATACTTTTTGAAATTAATAGAAATTTTAGTAACTTCAATACATTTTAAAATATAATTTTTATCAATGAAAATATTAATTTTTAAATTTCTAATTATTTTTCGTCATTAGTATTAGAAATAAGCTTTAAAATGAGATATCATTCATTAAATTGATGCGGTGGTATGGGAGATATTTGCAACCGACAAAAAAAAGTGCTTTAGAAATAATATATACTAGATGACCCGTGCGAATATTTCGCACCGTTAGTTGTCATTTTTGTAACATAAAATTAAAATAATTAATAGAAATTTTAGAACCTTCAATATATTTTATTAAAAGTATAAAAATATTAGAAATCATAATATATATCATACATATTTACATACATACATACATTTGTTTAAATTCTTTTATAATACTTCTTTGAATACAAAGTTAGAGGTAATGACATGATCATCGTTAACTTTTTGCCCGTACGAATCCTTTATCAATGAAAATATAAATTTTTCAATTTCTAATTATTTTTCGTCATTAGTGTTAGAAATAAGCTTTAAAATGAGATATCATTCATTAAATTTGATGCGGTGGTATGGGAGATATTTGCAACCGACAAAAAAAAGTGCTTTAGAAATAATATATATGATGATACCTATTTTACAAACGTACATATGTTTATATATTTTATTAAACTTATTGTAGTTTAATAAAACATGTGATACCTATTTTTTTATTGAAATAATCAAATTTGCTAAATATTGTAAAATAGATTGTAAATAAAAGTTTATAATAAAATAAAACTTTTAAGCACAAGTACCTTTCTTCCTTAATGAACAAAACTCAACTAAAATGATTTACATTAATGTTTTTATTTTGTATTTTAATATGCACCTACTTTGTTTTTATAACGGGATCTGAATTCTTTTGCTTTTGCTTGTGCAAAAAAAACAAAACAAAAAATGTTACTCCTTCTTTTCTTGCTTCTCATAGAAGCGAGTGTGGATGCCTTCTATGAGGCATTATTTTGCAGTTACGTAAGAATAGTAATTAAATCAAAAAATTTTTAAGCAGGCCTTTAAAAAGGCCTGAAGTAAGAAGGTCTTCTGAGTTTTCCCGCTGGGTAATCTCGGACCAACATCTGTATGAATGAATTTTGAAATCAAAACCAGGAAGTGGCGGTCGATAGGACGTAGAGGTAGGCCCGCTTAAACATGGAGACGGAAAGTTCAAGACGAACTAAGGAAGGCGCATATAACGTGGAATGAAATAAAATTGTTGTTTTTTGGAAAAAAAATTATGGCCCTATTTTCCACCTATGAACTTGAATAATAATAATAGTAAGCTCGGTAAATTTAGGAAGATATTTTTAACGCTGGGTGCTTAAAGCTTCGTTCACAATCAAAAAAACATTTTCACTTTGTGTTCATAATAGAGCAACAATTTCTTTTGCAACCACCCAGGCAGAAAAAGACAATCACCACGACGCTGTGCCGACGTTGGAGGGGGTACTATCAACATCAATACAACGTATTGTTTACCAAATTTACAATGTTGTCACAATATTAAAATGATAACGCCAAATTTGCGTCTTCCGACACTTCTTTTTGGTGTTATCACAGTACTGTAAATTTAAATTTACAATGTTGGATTTACGAATTTACAACGTAGTCACAACCGTCTTCCGACTCTTATTTTCAATATTGTTACAAATATAAATTCGCTAAATAAACAAGCAAAATTTTGTATATTTTCTAACCTAAAATAGTTTTTGCGTTTTCATTTTAATACGACACTATTAAATTAATAAGACTAAATTTTTGTATATACAGGGGTCTAATCATCGCATACGATATCGAGCAAATTGATCGAAATTATTTTGTTTGGTATCATGAAACTCCATATCTAATGAAATGTATTGAATTAAAAATAATAGCATTCGATATCGAATTAAAAATAATACATTTATCGAGTTTTCATTCGATACGTCAGTGTCTATCATATGCAAAAAAATTCGATAGTTTATTCGATACGATAGTATCGAATGCGGTGATTAGACCCCATCGTTGTAGCGGTATAGAATTATTATAAACACGGTATTAGGAAATAAAGGTTTAATTCTTGTATATATTTACAGTGTTGTAGCGGTATAGTTTTATGATAAATAGGACTTTGAAAAACTAAAGTCGTATATTTTTATCTAGAGTGTTGTTGCGGTGTTGAATCTTATTTAAAAACGGTATTAAAAAACTAAGGTTGTAATTTTGTATGTACAGTGTTGTGATGGTACCATTTTTTTGGTAGAGTCACAATTTTGTATTTACAGGGTTGTGGCGGTACATAATATTTAGAAGAGTTGTAATTTCTGCCTGGGCACCCACATTTTGCATTAAGAAACCGTTTGCAAATTTTAGCCACCACAATATTATGCATTAATTATTATTTTTTACAACATTAAGTGCGTTTGCGTACTTTTACAGTAAAATGCAGTAAATGAGTAAACTGAAAAATTTGCTCTCACAAAAAGCTGTTGTCCAAAAAAGTAAGCAAACTTGCAAAAATTCGTAAAATAAAGGCAACAGCTGACTGCAAATAATTGAAGTGTTGAAAAATATTCACCCTTATCGTGGTTGGCGTATTTAAAATACGCCTACGACTGTTTGGTAATAGGTTAAAGGAAATTAGTTCACGTTCTCTTTAATCTATTACCAAACAGTCGTAGGCGTATTTTAAATACGCCAAACACGATAAGGGTGATTGACACTTTTGACTACTTAACTCGTTTTGTTATCGTACTCGATTAAATACTTTTTATAGCAGGAACATTTTTGGAAAATACAAACAAACTATTTTATGTAATCTTTCATAGGTATTTGTTTGTTTTTTATTTTATTTGATTTTACTAATTTGTAGCGGGTTAACTTATTTAAAAGAACATGAATAATTTTTTTGCTATTGATTACTTAAGTACCCAAATACTTCACACTTTTACAACTCTAAGAAATTAACATAACAAAAAAAATTTCAAAAGTTTTGTATTTAGCCAAATAAATGCTTCACAAACAAGTTTTATTAATTAATATTTATTTACTTTTTGTTTCGGTTTAATTTTTATTTCAACTTTTCTTTTATTTAACAATTTTTTCACAATTTGTATGCTTTTTATTTGTTACTTTTGTTTGTTTACCTTTTGAAACATGTTTTTTTGATTTACTAAATTTTACTGCAAAAATTTATGCAGTTAAAATTTGTAAATACTCAGGCAAGAACTGTCACTTTTCGCTCTCAATTTATGTTCTCATTTACTGCATTTTGTGTACTCGAACGCCAGAAACAATTTCATACAAATTGTTGCTGAAGTTAAAGTAGACTCAACTTTAGTTACATTTTTAAAAAAATTTTAGTTCCATTTTTGTTCTAAAAATGAAAGGGAAGAAAAAAGATAGAATAAAAAACGAAATTGTTGCTCTGATTGTGAACAAAGCTTAATGTTGTTACATAAGAAAGCTTTTGACGATAAAATTCTTTAATCGACAACTGTATCAGTTTTAAGTGTTATTTGTTGGAAACGTGCTCGTCATGCAGTAATATTCCAATATAAGTTTCAAATGAAACAGAAATTTCTAATTTCTAAGAAATGCAGTCAAAGAAGAAAAACTGGCAGTTTTCCACTTCTTCATTTGTCATTACTAGCCAAAAAAAAAAAACTTGCTTTTACTTTTTATTCATTAAGAGCCACTTTTTGGGATTGAGATTAAAGTTAATTTAATTCTATAATTAGCTAATCTGAGAATTAAGTTAATCTAGTATCAATTTAATTTGATATTTTTGGGTGGTGGCTTAAACCATGTAGCGCTACCATACTGTGCCCATGTTCTGTAACTCTCGCGTCGAGAAGGTTTTCGATTGAAATGTGTAAAATGAAACAAAAATGCCATAAATTGAAACAAACAGCTGTTTTTCTCACTTAACTGTGTCTGTAACTTTTTTAGCGAGTACAAGCTGTCACGTAAGGAAATTACTCGCTAATTAACAGAAAAAGTGTGTATGTAACATTTTGGTGAGAAAAGTACCCGCTTTGAACTGTCAAATAAACTCACGAATAAAAATGGGGCGAAAAAAAATTAAAACACTAAAAAACAATTAAAAATGCAAAATGCAAAGAATAATAATAATAATATTTTATTCTTGGCACATTTTTCATTGTTTTATTATTTTGCTTTTAACATTTTTATAAAATATACGAATGCCTTCAAAGCTCGTTTGCAAACAACAAACATTAAAGTCGCTCTTTATACAATTTGGCGTAGCCGACGGTTGTGTGTTCGCCGCCGTCGTTGAAAAACTTTAAATTTAAGTAAATTTTGGTCGCCGTCAACGATATGTGTTACTGGCGTTCTGAACGTCTTCAATGTCACATCGGCTTCGAGTGCAATATTATGACATTTATAACGTAACGACGTAATCTCTTTTGATAGTTTTCGACATGAGTTACAGACACACATTTTTCTAACTTTTCGAGAAACGATGGAATATTTTGTTTCACTCTTTTCGATGCAAGAAGTTCTCACTAAAGTTACAGAACATGGGCACTGATCACCAATAAATGGCAGCATTTTTTTGCTAATGTCAACTTTTTATCAAACAATATGGATGTTTTCAAAGAAGAAGAAGAGAAGGCGCGAATTTAATATTGTTTACAAGGTAGAAATTTTTTGTGTTTAAAGAAAAATTATATTAAAGAAAAAATATAGAATGGAAAAATTATATAAAAGTGCTAAGCAATGTTTTAAAATGTATTTTTTGTTTATATTTTTGCAAAAGTTCTTTATTGGCGATTTCTTTTCTGAGAAATATGTTGCATAAATGTTACATGCTCTATCTCTTTTGTGTAGAGCATGTAACATTTATGGAACATATTTCTCAGAAAAGAAATCGCCATATGTTAAACATGTGTATGTTGACAGTTTAAGTTTAGGTTTAAACCACCACCGTTGGCCGCTTAAACTAGCAAAAAAAGTTAAAAAAATAGAACTCAAAAAGTAAATACGGAGATTAAAGTTAATTGAATCGCTAATCTCTAACCCAAAAACTGGCTCTAAATGTAAACAGTCGCTGTCAAGTGAACTCAAAAAGCGAAAAGTTGTACACAAATTTGTTGTTTTTATTTCAGAGCAAAAAGGTTAGGCAAAAATGCCCTTTATCTGCATTTGGGTATTTTTAATTATTATCGAAACTAATTGATTGAGAAAATAAAAATTTTGGCTATAAATAACCATTATATCAACCAAAAAAAATTTTTGGTTAAAAATAACCATTATCGAAAAAAATAATTTTTTTTTGGTTGTCATGTACCTATGAAGTTTTCAACGGTTAATTGTTATCACCAAGTTTGTATATAAATGTATGTATACATACATATCGTCACCTAAAAGAAGAAATAACCTATCTACAGTTTTCAAAAGTTTACAGGAGAGGGGAAAAACGTTATAAAATTGGAACTATTAACGACATTGAAACAAAAATTACACATTTTGATTAAAATGAAACCAGTAATATATATCGGTTGAAAAAATTTTGTTTTTCTAATCACAGCTTATGTTATGACACTTAGGTTTTTTGGAATTGTAAAAATCTGAAACCAAATAACCTATCTGCAGTACTAATTAGTATGAATAAATAAAAATTTCTTTATTCACATGAATATTATATACATTAAATAATTACAGTAGTAGTTTCTTTTACTGGTTTTAGCAAAAACAAGTACTTAATGTTTGTTTAAATTACACTATGCAACAAAAATAAACTTTTATCGTGATTTTTGATGATTTATTTTTATTTTTTTTTTGTGCGTAACAGTCCTCCAGGTACAAAAACTTTGTCATTTGTAATATTACATGTTCAAAATTTTGCACACATATGCGTTAGGATATAGGGAATAAAAATCCATAAAAAACTCAATTTTGAAATTTTTGCAGATAGGTTATTGGGTCTTTAAGATGACGATATGTACATTATACATATATTTAGGTATCAAAGTCAAATATACAATATTTTTGCCGTAGTAACCAAAAAAAAAAAAATTTTTTATAATGGTTATTTTTGACCAAAAAATTTTTTGGTTTATATTACGATTATTTATAACCAAAAAAATATATTTCTCATTTCAATTAGTTAAAATAAAATATATTTCTTGTAAATGGTTGATTATAACCATTACGTAAATATATCAGTAATAATTGTTAAATCTGATTTTTTTTATCTTTATCTTATAACTGTTACGTCCCGGATTTTAACTTAATCTTGTTCGGTTTGAAAAAGACGAGCAATGTGTTTATTAAATGTCTGATTATATCTGAAGTAGGGAGAAAGATGAGCAATGTGTTTGTGAAATGTCTTTGACGACAATATCTGAAGTAGGGACATAACGATACACCTTTTTGCCGATTAAAAAATCCAAATTATAGCGTAGGAGATTATTAATATTTAAAATTGATATTATGTAATATGTAAGCCGACGATATGTTCATTTACGCACAAGCTTATGGCCGATTTTCAGGATTGATATTAAAACACATTTATGTACAATTTCTTAAAAAAGTCGTGCAATGTTGTTTGTTTAATTTTTAATTTAAACGGTTTTGTTATTCGTGCTTAATTCTCAATTTTTATTCTTGATAAAAGCACTGAAATTTATTGTTGATGGGATAAGCTATTCCTATGCGCATTTCACTGGTTGCTTAGGCCAGATCGTCAGAAAACTTCATCCATAAAGATTTTAGAAAAACTAAAGATATTAAACCAAACAAAACTGTTAAACGTATAAGAATTATAAGCAACAGTTCTACTTGTAATAATATCAAAGTTTAAACAAAAACATCAACAATAAACAGTGAGTTTATCTCTCCTTACATGCACCAACAATTGATTGAAATTCTTCCAACATTAATTGTAGTTGTAAGTAGGTTAAGAAAAACAAAATGAAAACAAAAACAACTTTCAAAAGCATGTTGCCAGTTAAGTTTTTTCAGGCCGTGCACTGCCAGTTTATTATCAAAATAATTTTTTGGAATACAAAATTTCAATTTAAATTTGAATTGAACTTAAAAAAACGAAAAAAAAAAAACAACGCAGACTACCAAAGTTGGCAAATGGAGAAAATTTCGCTTTTTATCAAAATGCAGTATAATGATGAATGTATATGGGCATTTCCATCATGTCGAACGTGACCATCGTACACATTTAAAGTTAAAAAAAGTCAAAATAAAACGTATATTTATTTTGGCAATAGATTCAAGTTATAGCTTTTAATTAGCCCTATAATTGGTGATATTGTTCATTTTGATAAATTGTTTCGTTTTCAAGAAAATTGCAAAAAAAAACAAGGCATTTGCACGTGACGAAAACAGAAGTGGTTTTTGTGGCCATTTTTTCGAATGCCGATTTCAGCGAAACCTAAGGCAATATTTGAATGCAAAAAATTGTAGAATGTTATGCACTCATATCTCTTAAATATGGAATCTGCATTGCAGATTCTAAGCTCTTGGAGCATTTCCTGTGGACTTGGTGTCAATCCACAGAAAACTGAGTTGGTACTCTTTACCAGGAAGTAAAAGGTTGGCAACTTTAGGCTAAACGGCACGGAGCTGAGGCTCTCGAACAGTGCCAAATATTTGGGCGTAATTCTCGATAGCAAACTATCATGGGAACTCAACGTTCGGACGAGGGTTGATAGGGCTATTGTGGCCTTATACACCTGCAAGAGAGCCTTGGGCAGGAGCTGGGGCCTGGGCCCCAGGGGTGTCGAATGGATCTTTGAAGCGGTGGTAAAACCGATTCTCTTCTATGGGGTCATAGTGTGGTGGCCTGCCATGGAAAGGGGACGGTACTGCAGGATGCTTGAGAAAGTATATAGGTTGGCTGCGCTGATGATCACGGGATCACTCCGCTCGACACCGACGAAGGCACTGTTTACTATGCTAGACTGGTTGCCGATTGATATCATGGCCGAACAACAGGCCTTGACTTCCGCTATGAGACGTGGGGCGGTGGGCCTATGGTCTACGCGGAACTATGGTCATGCCAGGGTCACGCTTCACGCGTCATGCGACCTGGCGGGGCTGGACTATTGCACTCCGCTGCTCGATAATACGCGATCTCTGGAGCCGACCCTGCGGGTCTACACCGATGGTTCCAGGATGGGCGACAGAGTGGGTGGAGGTTTCTTCATCGAGGAATTGGACATCAGGGTCTCTTTTAGGCTGCCAGATGGCAGTAGTGTGCTGCAGGCGGAAATCTCTGCCATAAAGCGGGCGGCAAACTGGCTGAAGTACTATCGTATATCGAGGGATATATGTATATTTACGGACAGCAAGGCTGCTATTGCAGCTCTGGCTGGTGTCTTTACGACATCTATGTTAACAGTGGAATGCCGGATGTCTCTAAATGAGATCGCGAAACATTCCAGTGTAACGCTGACATGGGTACCAGGACACAGTGGGCTCCTGGGCAACCATACTGCGGACAGTCTGGCCAAACAAGGCTGTCTGTTGGACGACATGTTCGTCAACGGCCTGATTGGCACTTCAATGGCCCGCTGCAGGACTCTCATCAGACGGGAGTCGTACAGAAGGGCTCAGGGGAGATGGCAGGGCGAGCATACCTGTTTGATGGCCAGGACTCTATGGCCTGGCTATGACGCGGCGAGAACGCGCGTACTACTCGGTCTCGGCAGGGACCGGATAAGGACAGTGATATCGGTTATCACGGGTCACTGGGTGATAGGGACTCATGCTAGGAGGATGGGTCTTGCGTATAATGACTACTGCAGGAGTTGTCATGATGAGGAGGAGGAGGAGACGGTGTTTCACTTCCTCTGCCAATGCCCCGGTCTGGCGGGCGTTAGGGTGAGGCATTTTGGGAGACCGGAATTGCCATGTCTGGACGATTTGTCCAATGCGGGACTGAAATCGATCTCCCTGTTCTGCAGGGAATCGGGGTGGTTCGAGACTGCGGTGACCTCTGGGGAATAGTCTGGTGGATACTGGCTGACCCTTGTCACTGGCTAGGGGTATCACAAAGGGACCGCTATAAGGACCCAAGTGAGTCGTCTTCGTGACGGCTACCCATTTAACCTAACCTAACCTAAATATATCGTCGTTCCGGAGTTATCTTGCCGTATATCACAAAAATTTTTTTTTTGGGAAATCGAATGTAAAGGTTCAAATTTGTATACACAAAAATTTACGTGAAAAAAGTCGTGCAGTATTTTTGTCAGATATTGTGCTTGAAGTTCTTTATCGATTTATGTAAAAATATCCAAATTCATGGAAAAAAAAATTCAAGTTATAGCCATTATCACGTCCGAAAAATTTTTTCAATTTTGGGGGATTATAAGTCAAAATAAGGTATTAAAAACCTACATTCACGTGTTTTATCAATATTGAAAATTAAGTTATAATAATTTTCGAAACGAAAATTTATGCAAGTGACAAATATATTTACGTATAGTTATAGTGGAGAGGGTATTATGCATTTGTGCTGATGTGTGTAACGCCTTAAAATAGTGGTCCTAGACTCACCTCAAAGTATACCGATCGACTCAGAATCACTTTCCGAGTCGAACTAACGAAAAGTACAGGTCGCAATTTTGGAGATAATTTAAAAAAATTTGGGTCATAGGTTCTTATTGGCACAAGGACCAAGCCAATTGAAAATGGGCCGAATCGTAGGACCACGAGGGAAGATAGGGGGAAATTTCTTCCTCTCAGAAACTATCAAATCGATTTTAATGAAATTTAAAACATATGTAGATAGATCCATATCTATATGGACACATAAGTTTTTCAAAAATAGGACCACAAATGGAGGTAGGGGGCAATTTCTGCCCATCACAAACTTTCAAACTGATATTCATTAAGTTGATAAACATAGATAAACCCATATTTATATGGATACATAAGCATGATATGGTTTTAAATACTGTGGTGTAGGGTATCATATGACCGACTTTACTTTCTTACTTGTTTTCATTAAATTATTTTTATGAAGAAAGGAATTTTACAACATGAAAATTAATTAAAATTGTTATTGATAATCATTCTTGACTGACCTGAGATTCGAACCCAGGCGGCTGGTTACCCTGACATGTTTCGATCGCTACCACTCGATCTCCTAAGAGGGTTTTGTCGTCTTACACTCGCAGCCATCGACGACTGCTGACGTCAATAGTCAAACATCAATCCTTAAACCAAATTGTATTTTAACCTTTGGTAGATCGAAATTTGCTTTTTTGAATGATTATCCATTTTTAATTGATTTTACATGTTTTTCCTTTACCTCTGTTTTTTCGTACTTTTTGTAAAGAATTCTTCTTGAAGTCCAAAGTACCTCTTTAAAAACACCCTTTAAAAATAAAAATAGTTTTAATAGGTGGCATGTCATAACGTCCAGTGTCATAGTGTCCATGGACACTGTGACACTTTTGAAAATGTCATTATGTCCGTGGGCATTAAGACACTTTACAAATGGACATTATGTCATTTTTAAAACTGTCATTTGGTCCATAATTACTAAAGAAGTTAAATACAAAAAAACAACCAACAAAACTATTTTTATAGAAACTTATTTAAGTATAATATGGTTTTTGGTGACAATGATTTGGTTAAATTAAACATAATATGGTTAAAATTTTTTTTAAAAATGGTTTTGTTGTTTTTCTCTGAGTGCATATATTATATATATAACGAAAACACTTTTGGGCGCAAGGATTTTCTAGTCTATGGTATAACAAGTACCGGTTTTACCGGGTAAAGCTTTGCAGAGAAGCTTTAGTTAGCGAAGCCAGTATTTGTTATACCATATAGGAGAATGTTCTTGCGCCCGGCCGAAGGCCGTCTATACAGAGAAGCTTTAGTTAGCGAAGCCGGTGTTTGTTATTCCATAGAGGAGAAGATCCTCGCGCCCGGCCGAAGGCCGGCTATGCTTTCAAGTTTGTAAGCATATTGTGGACATTATGACACTCTACAATGTGTCATAACGTCCACGGACTTTATGACACTGCTCTGATGGACATTATGGCCCCTATTACGGTTTACAACCCAACTCAGTTAAGTTGTAATTTAGACAACTGATCACAACCAGTTGTAATTTTTGTTATTTTTTTGTTCACCGCAATATAGCAAAGTAAATAGTAAACCATAATACAAAGTGTCATAAAGTCATGGACACTGCGACACTAGACGTTTTGACATTCCACCGTTTTAATAATCACCCTTATCGTGGTTGGCGAATTTAAAATATGCCTGCGACTGTTTAGTAATACATATATAAAAGAAAATAAGTTTGGTACCACACAAAATTTACTTTTGTCACTATTCAGTTGCCCCGTCCTTTTGGCGTATACTATCGTCTAACAATGCAAAAGAAGTTTAGTCGACTTGGGATGATAGGATCCCCATGCGAATGCGACTGCCACCTCTTTACCTTTCATGCCCTGGTGGCCCAGTAGATGGTACCCAGAACTGGTACCCGTTTGCAGAGAGCACGCCGTGGAGGGTTCGTAGAAGGATTTTTATGTACCGACCCTTAAATATAAATTAATACTACACAGTTTTGCTGTCAGTGTTTAACGTTCTGGTTAATTGTATATAAATTTAAAAGATACCATTATTTAGAAATTAAATTTATCTTATCGGTTCTCAAAAACATCAATTGGTTGGAAATAAACTTCGGTAAATAGTTGATTGCTTAAGGGTTTTTATCTTGTCTCAAAGGAGTGTACCATTTCTTTGTAAGAAGCTCGAATTTCCACAGTAAAAGAAAAATACGTAGAAAAGAAAATAAAAAAATTTGTACCTCCACTCCTGAGAATTTAATTAAGCACAGAAACAGAACATTTGACTTTTATTAAGCCAAAAGAAAAGTGTGGAGTGACTAGGGTTGCCAGACTTCCTGAAATGGCCTGGACTGTCCAGTTTTTTTTTTTGGGTCTTGTCCAGTTGTATATGGAAAGCGATTTGTTACATTTACATAAAAATGTACATATCGTTAGCGAAAATGCAAAAAGACGTAACTAACAAAAAATTCAAAATCGTGTTTTTGATTGATTATTATAAATGCCATTGAACTACATGTCTTCACAAAATTTTACACTTCTGGGATCAAAAATTGCGCTTTTATTAACAAAAAACAAAGGGACGTAACTACAAGTGTGTTTATTTTATAAAAGAAAAACTACGTAATTACTCATTTTTTTTTCAACAAAATATAATGAAATGGTTTCCTTTGAAAACTGTTTAAAGAATTCCATGGATGACCCATTAACGCAAGTTTTCTGACATGTTTATAGTTTTCATTTAATAAGGTTTTTTGCTTCACCTTTAAATTTATATTTTTGTTAGTTACGTCCTTTTGCATTCTAGCTAACGACATATAGGTACATAGTATGTAAGTGTAAAGATTTATTTTTGCAGTAACTGTCAAGTGGTCGAAATTCGGCAACCGGGCGAACCCAGCACATTGAGTACTTCTGTTTATTTAAAATTTTTTTAACTTAGCTCGTTTATATATAATTTTGTAAAATGAGGAACAGAACAACATACATAAATATAATGATGGCAAAAAATTTCACGTGCGACATGTCACATGTGACAGTGATTAAAACTAACTTAAAATATAAATCATTTATGGGTAAAATAAAAACCATTTTTTTCAGACACATAAGGGCATTACATTCTAAAGTTTGCCGCATTAAAATATTGGCTCAAGTTAAGCTTTAAATTGGTGGCCACAAAAACCACTTCTGTTTTTTTACAATTGTCTTAAAACGAAAAAATTTATCAAAATGAACAAAAGCATAAATATAGGGCTCATTAAGACCTTTATTTTAACTTTATTTTCACTTTAAATGTGTATGACGGTAAAATTCGTCATTAAAGAAAGTCCCATATTTCTGATTGGCCATTTAAAAACGCTTTTAAAAAAGCATCAGCGGCTTATGACTGCTTAGAAGGCAATCATATTTTAGATAGTTTTGAGGCTTTTACATATAACATAATTGCTTCAGACCACGGAAGATCTAAAGGAGCTTGCACACTTTAAAACAACAGGTAGATATATTTTATTCCTAGGCTGCAAATACCATATATGTATTTGAAATAGTTTTAGCAGCTGTTTTTAACGAACAATTACATCGACACTCCCAGAAGTGGTTTATTGATTTATTATATATTGAACTAGCGGGCCCGTTGCCTGCTTCGCACGGCAAAACAAAATAAGAAAAGAAACACACTTATTTTTAATAAAGTTGGTTTTCCTGCGGCAAAAACACACTCACTTCACATACGCACCGCACACACATGCGTTATCGGATTTCAACCAAACTTCATATAAACCATATATGGGCCACTGCCTACGTAGTGTATAAGTTTAGTTGAAACCGCACGACGCGTTTATGAGTAGTTCGGCGACGTACATATACGGACTTATTTTTATATATATAGATTCCTGTACAACAAGATTTAATCTTATATTTAAATAACAGGAAAGCAGTTTCATAAATTACATTAAGATATCATCACATACAATTGAATTAAATGGTAGGCTAGCTAGTAGTGAGCTAGTCTATCAGCCCCGGGGCTGCGGGTTCGATTCCCGCCAGAGACTCTGGTTTATTTCCTGCAGACAAGCGTAGAGCTTCGCAGGGATTAGCATAGGGAATAAAAAAAAAATAAATAAATTAAACTATAAATTATTTATATAATATGATAACAGTTATTTACTGCGGTGTAAAGTATTTAAATAAGAAGTTCTTCAAGCTACTTGCGTTGCTATTAAGTTGCTGAACTTGAAGACGTGACGCATGTATAAAAAAATTCTGTTCAGATACAAGAAGGCTATGCAAGGGAATTATACGACGGCTTTTACGACGTCGTTTTATTTTGATTCCCTTTTAAAGCGACTTCCAAATAGTGTGGACTATTGCACTCCGGTGCCTGTCACTGGCGCGGGGTTTGTGACAAGTATGGCGCATGGCAAGGGCATGGCAAGGGTAACGCTAATATGGATTCCGGGTCACTCAGAGTGCCCGGGTAATCTAGTGGCAGATGGGCTGGCCAAACAAGGTGGTCGCATGGATGACATATTCATCGATCAGTTTGTTGGTCTTCCAATGGCTCACTGTAAATTACTTATCAGGCGCGAGTCTTATAGAGTCGCGCAGATGCGGTGGACTAGTGAGTCCACCTGCTTGATATCTAAGCTATTATGGCCTGGTTATGATGAACGGAGGACAAGCTCTCTACTTAGGTTCAAAAGGGACCAGATTAGGACAGTTGTATCGGTTGTTACTGGGCACTGGCCGGTGGGGACTCATGCTGAAAGAATGGGTCTGGAATTTAATGACTACTGTAGAAGTTGTCAGGATGAGGAGGAGGAGACTATGCTTCACTTTCTCTGTCAATGCCCTGGGTTGCGGGGTATTAGGGAGGAATGCCTGGGGAAACCGGCATTTGCCTGCCTAGAGGATCTATCCAGGATAGAACTAAGATCGCTGATTCGCTTCATTAGGAGGACGAAGTGGCTGGATTCTGCAGTGACGCCATCTGAGTAACTGCTCTATAGGATGGGCATTGGCGCTGGGTATCACAAAGGGACCAATAAAGGACCCAAGTGAGCTGTCTGTTGATAGCTGCCCATGGAACCTAACCTAACCTAACTTCCAAAATCTCTTTGCGTTCATACGATGATTTTGGGTTGCATGTTTTTTTTTTTATTTACAGTATGACCTTATTTATCCGTCATTTTATTAACCGGCAGCCTCAATTAACTGGAAAATAATTTTTTTTTGCATTGATTTAAATTACCTCTTATCCGGCATTACCTCTGTTACCTAAATTATAAAATAATTATTTTTTTACTTTTGAACAATAAAAACAAATTTAAATAAACGAAGAAAGAGAATTTCCCAACGTACTGGATGCATGTTCTGCCAAAAAATTAATCAAGAATGTTGCCGGTCCCGTCTATTACTGATTATCGAGGTCTCACTGTATTTTCAACCACCCACACTTCAAAGTAAGAAAAAGAATGAAACGTAAAAAGAAAAAGTTAAAAGAGAAATATAAAAAACGACATGCAAAACGCAAAACGCAAAACGAGTCGTAAAAGCCCTCATCTAAACTTAGTGTAAGTGATCTGGCAAACCTAATTTATTAGTAAGTGTACGGGCTAGTATCGTTTCTAGCCTCTTAGTATTTTTAGAAAATTAAAAACACGGTTGGTTTTTAATATATTTAACGCAAAGGGTTTTTATTAAGCTTCTTGCTTCGATGAAGTTACAAATTATACTTAAAAACTAAATTACAAAAAGGTTTGTAGTAAGCCAACATACTCAGAGGAAAACTACAAACTCAAGAGCCAAGTATATACATACATATGTATATACATATATGTATGTATAATAAAATAAATGAAATTTAAGAGAATTGGACAATTCTAACGAGCGCTCAACACTCAGAGAAAAAAAATTAAAATTTAATAAAATCAAATTCGAACTTAAAATTTAAAGAAAACAAATTTTAAATAAAAAATATTAAAAATCAAAGAAAATTTAAAATTAAGGAAAATTAGCAAAATTAAAGAAAATTAACAAAATGTAAGAAAATTGAAAACATAAAATAAAATAAGACTGAAGTCGCTTCAACAGTAAGAGTACACGAATATTTAAAATATTGTCAAATGAAACGCCGTATAGTTTTAAAGAGGCATGTGACACATGATCATATCTACCAATGCCAAACACATATCTTACAACATTATTATATAAGACATTTAGCTTCCTTCTACTAATGGAATCACAATTTGCAAAAAGTTCACAACCATACATTAAACGTGGAAGAATATAAGATTTTGCAATCATTAATCTAATATTAAAAGGAGTATAGTATAATGTCGACCAAGGGCACCTTAACTTTTTTAAAGTTTGACCAGCAAGTGTGTTGACATGATTTGTCCAAGTAAGACTATCATTGAAAATTAGGCCAAGATTTTTTGCCGCATTCACAAAATTGATTTTTTTCCCCATTAATTAAAATATCAAGACCGATATTAGAAGCAAGTGATCTCTTAAGGAGCGTATAGACGACATGTTTTTGTCATCTGACATGTCAAATTTCCCACTGCAAAACACATACATGTCGTGTGTTACCTTTTTAACTTTGCTTCTGTAAAAGTCAGACGCAAAGTCATCTGACAAAATTTCAATTAGAGCGTGCTCTATTTTTTTCTGACAAACCATCTGACATCAGAAATCTATGCCGGGAAGAAACTGGCAGCGGCGTCAACTATTGACGGAATCATTAGCCGGCTGAAGTTAATATTTTACAATACCAAGATAAGTATGCCCATCTTACCATTGAATAGAATTTATGTAAATATAAACATAAAAACCGTTTCATTTTAAAATTCTAAATTGGTATCTTTAACATAAAAGAAAAAAATGTTAAGATGGCTAAATTATTTTACGGCGCAAATAAATATTTTCGTGGCGGCAGCAAGCTATTTTGAAACCGAGAACTACTTTGGTTTCTGCAATAACAATGCGAAAAAAAAGAGACAATGTCAGAAGCAAATTACATGTACGTTTGTGACCGAATATTATAAACCTTGTGTAAAACAGCAATTTTGACAGACATGAACAATTACATGTGACTTGAAAATTTGACATGTCAGATGACAAATACATGTCGTTTACGGGTGCCTTTACGTATTATTATGCACTTCGACTTATTAGGGTTTAAACAAAGTCCGTTAGACGTTGCCCAACGATAAATTTTATCCAGGACATTGTACTGGACTATTTGAGTACAACTGCACATCATCTGCGTACATATGTATATTGCAGTGAACAAGATGTTTTGGCAAGTCGTTTATATAAAATGTAAAAAGCACCTTGAGGTACACCTCTAGATAAACGTAATGAAGAAGATTGCACGTTGTTTGATTGGACAAATTGCGAACGATTTAAAAGGTAGGAAAATAAAAGCCGTGTTGATGTTTTTGAAAAGTTAAAAAAGTGCACAAGTTTCATGGAAAGCATACTGTGGTCAACCGTGTCAAAGGCTTTTGAATGATCAAGAAGAACTAGGAAATTTAGCTTGCCATCATCTAGTTCACGCCATATATTTTCAGACACATCCAGTAATGCAGAAACAACTATGATTAGTACGAAACCCTGATTGTTTATCAGACAACAAATTATTTGCACTGATATATGATGTCATTTGAAGATGAAGAATTTTCTCCAGTACTTTAGACAAGTAGCACAGAATAGCTATTGGCCTAAATTCAGAATCAGTTTTTGGTATTGGCACTATTTTTGCATATTTCCATTTCAACGGAAAGGTGCTAGTCATAATGATACTACAATAAATAAATGGATTTTATATGGCAAAAGTACTGGCAGCAGCATCTTTATAAATTTTGGATTGGGTTATTTAACAAAGGTGTTTACTACAGGGTTTTGTTGGATTTTTCAACTACAGCGTAGTAAATTTTAGTCTAATACATGTTATTGTTGCAGTGTTGTAAATCTTAGTACTTAGTACTTTAACTAAATTAATAAGATTCATAAGGTCTACAAGGGACTTTGCTATCAAGGTTGAAAACCGCTTTGCTAGAAAAAGCTAAATGCATCGTTGAAAAAAAGTCTCAAAGCTAAATGAAATATTTCAAGCTAAACATGAAAAAATAAAGCTTAATTTAGCTCGGAAAAAGCTAATATGGTCACACTGGCTAGTACTGTCGAATTTGAAATACTCAGTTTCTATAATCACTTCCGAAGAAGCATTGTATTTTATAAATAAACTTAAATTTAGTAAATTTTTCTAAATTTAAACTTAAACCTCTGATGGGTACCCCTTAACACTCCGATATGTCTCAAATGTTCACAATGTGAGTTTTAAGCCAAGTGCCATAATAATCCTTACGAGTTTTAACAAAAATTAAAAGAAAACAATTTCGTTGCTACCCTAACTGGGGTATAACTTATTCCCATTTTTTGCAAATATGTATCAAAATGGCCCTAGCATAGTCGAATAGTCCATTTAAAACTATTAAAAAACAAGTAAGAGTGCTATATTCGGCTGTGCCAAATCTTATATACCCTTCACCATTGTGCGAGCAGAATACAGAGCAACTAGACAAAAACTAAATAATTGTTACATATATGTACATACATATTTACAATACTTAAAACTTCATTATAAATAAAATTTAAAAACCGAAAACTGGAAAATAATTTTTTTAAACCGTTTTTAGAACATAAAAAAAAATTTTCTTTTGAAAAAACCAAGATTCGAACCACGGAACTCTCAGTTTTTAACACACCCCCTAGACAACTGAACCATGAAGGAACGTTAATCGAATGTCATTAAAATGAAATATGGCACGTTTACTGTTCACAAAATTCAACACAGTTGAGTTGAAATTACTTTTGTTGTTATTGTTCACCGCAATAGCAAAGTTGGGAAATATATTCACCAAAATAGTTTGTGCCATGTATGTATGTGTGTTTGTTTGTTTTCTTTTATCTTTTTGGCGAGTTTTTAAGTTGCAAAAAAACACAAAAATTCCTAGTTTCTATTTGTAAAAATTATTTCGTTAAATAGATGAAATAATAAAGAAGGCTGATAACGAAAATCATATTGGGCATTATGCTAGTATGTATATGTAAACAATTGAAAGGGGAGGGGGGGGGGGGGGGGGGTAGAGGGGCAACACATGGTTAAATCAAGTTCTCTCCTCATAAGGACCCAGAATATATATACTTTATAGGGTCTTAGATCAATATTGTAAAAATTACAAACGGAATGACAAACTTATATATAACCTTTTCCACCTGAGGTAAAGGGTATAAAAAGAGTAATTTTTGGGATTTCAGTATTTTGATTATAACTCAGCCATTTTTTAACCGATTTGACAGATTTATATACCGAAGTGTTTAAGAAGAAATTTGCCAGTTAGTTGGGTTATAAAACTTGGACTCGGCAAGATCTATGGTTCCCCAAAATGGATATTTTTCAAAAAAAAAAATTAATATTTTGGTCCTAACTTTTTCGTATCTGAACTGATTTTCTCGAGTTTTTCAGAAAATATTTTCTACTAAAAATTTCCGATCTTTTGATATATAAGGCGTAACCATAGGTCATATTACAGTCAAAAAATTCAGGTTATTATACAATTTTTGAAATTTTTTGTATGGGGGATACCACGCCCACTTCTCCAATCCCGCCCACATTTAGTGTGTTGGTGTGTATTTATAACTTGAATGTTTGCACCTAATTTGGAAACTTTGGCACTTGCCGTTCTCCAGATATACAGAAAAAAGCAATAAAAACACAACAACAAGGGATTTTTGGAAAAAATTAGAGGCAGTCGTGGTTTTTTTGTCATATCTCAGCCATTTGTAGACCGATCTTGCTGAATTTCAATAGCACGAAATGGTGGACTATATCTGACATAAATGTAAAACAACCTAGCCGATATCATGTCTGGAGTCTCCGGTAAACACATATCAAACGTAAGACGGACAGACGGCCAGACGGACGGACATCGTTAAATCAAGTTCTCTCCTCATAAGGACCCAGAATATACACATATACTTTATAGGGTCTTAGATCAATATTGTAGAAATTACAAACGGAATGACAAACTTATATATACCCTTTTCCAACTGAGGTGAAGGGTATAAAAATGATTTTAATTTTTCGCGGTTTTCAAAAAAGGTCACCCACAAAACGGGGTAAAGAAATTATTTTTTTTTTAATTTTTATTCGTACTTATACATTTAGCCAAAAACAAAACGCACATTAAATTTGAAATCCATGTCCTTTAATAATTAAGAAACTTTTTAACTTTTTTTTAATTTAAAAATATTAAAAATTTTTTTCATTAGGGATTTTAGAAAATCGCTTCTGTGGGTTTTTATTTTCAAACGATCCAAAAAATTTTTCGTAAATAACATAATATTCGATATCGCGTAGTGCTAGGGCCAACATTTGGTTATACCCCTATTGTACATACATTTAAATATGTATGTGAGATGAATATTATTTTGCAAAAAAAAAAAAAAAAACATAGAAACGATCGTTTTTAAATCGATTGATTTTTATCACATATATTTTTGTTTTTCTTTGCAATAAGATCCTTGAAATAATTAATATCTATTTGTTTCTTTTTTGCATTTTTAGTATTTTAAACAGTAACGAGCACATTTGCTTTTGGATTATTATTTAAAAATATAAATTTGTTCTGTTGATTTGTTGATATATAATATTGTTGTTGTAAAAGTTATTTCAACTAATCTTATTTGATTCAGCAATACTAAAAGGGAGTTAATTAATGGAGAGCAATATGACAACGCTGCAAGATTGGCCACTCTTAGAAAGGGTGACTAACGATGAATTTCTTCAGTTATTGCCACATTTGGGTTTGGAACACTGGTATCTCACCCAGATTTTTTTACCCAAGAAGAAGTGGATACCTATGTTGGATGCTAATTTGCAAACGCTGCAGCTTAAGTGCGGCGTATGTAGAATACAGATTCGGTTTGAGGATATCCAGAACCATTTATTACGAGACGATCATCTGATGTCTTTACGGGCGAATGTAAAGCAATTTTATCATCCATTTTATACTTATGGAAAAAGCGACGTGAAACTTGCAAGGGGCGATCATGTTTCTCAGGAGATGCGCGAAAGAGCTTTGCGCGTAGTTAATATTCGAATGATTAGTTTTAGAAGAGAAAGCAGTTTGGCCAAGCAATTTGCAATTGTTGCCCAGCGCAGGTCACGTGGGGCAGAAGAAGATCATCTTATAGAAAAGACATTGAGTACACAGATTAAAAACCCCGACGATATGATTGTAATGGTGTGCTTGCCATTTGAAGATATTCCAAAATTACAATTTTCTCTAGTTAGTGGTGAATGGCAGACTGTAATCGGATATACACATTTATCGAAAAAAGCAACTTTTCATTGCAATATTTGTTCCGTAAATTGCTGTGGCATTGAAAGCCTTAACTCTCATTTTAATGGCCTTACACACAGACTAAGGCAATTGGGGTTATTGACGGTATGCTATGAAAATAGTTCTAGAGTCAATAAGAACTGTTGCATTAACTTTGGTAATTCGTTTTCTTTTTCAATTAAGGAAAATGCTAAAGATTGTCACACAAGACAAATTGAAAGGGATTCTGGATGTCAGGTTAAAAAACTATCAACGGAAATAGAAAAAAAGATCAAAGCTCTTGATAAATATGTTCCAAAAACACTAACATGCACAGACAGCTTAGGTCAGAGCAGTGTAAAAAAAGATTTAGAGCGAGATGAAAAAATTGAATCTAATGAAATTCTGGGACACCTTGGTGTTGAATATGTTCTAAAGATTATGAAAAATGAAAATGATCGAGATCCAAAGTTTGAGTGTGGATTATGTGAATTTGTTGGTAATTGTCATAAAATGCAACGTCACCTCCTGTATTATGAACATAAAAAAAAATATTTGGATTTACATTATTCCGATACTATTAAAAAATACGAAGCTGAAATTGGTCATATGTGTTATAGAGAATTCCGTGCCGTAATAAGTGAAATTGTTAATAAAGTTGCAGTAGAAATAGAAAATCATCACAGCCGCAGCTTGCCTTATACGGTTTCGTTAAGTGATTATAAAAACCGAAGACCCGATTTAATAGCTGAAGCTTATGCCCTTTTACATGCTTCTCAAAACAGAGGACCATCATTTTCTAATGTTTTGTCGAAGGATAACATTAGAGATCTTAAAAACTCTGCTGCGCAACTAGCTAACAGTAAGACATACGAAAGTATTGAATATATTGTATTTACTATGGCTCCAAATGATAAAATATACTTAAATCAAATGAATCACGATCCTGTAGTTCGCCTTAAAGAATACAATGCTAAAATGAATAAAAATCAATCAGTTAAAACAAGTCGCTCTGTATCACCTACGCAGACTCGTGATGCAATGAAAAGGGAAGAATCACATATTGACCGGCCCTATATACATAATTACGACCGCATAACTTGCTCAAAATCACCCACATATGGCAGGCAAAGATCTCCGATGCGAAAAGCTCAGGGTATTTTTCATTCATCTGGCACCCTTAATCAAAATATTTGGGATGTATATAGGCAAGAAATAGCTTTTGCTGCAAATGAAATTGAAGTTGCATACGAAAATTATAGGAAAAATCCTGAAAGTCATCCTTTGTATGAGGAAGAGTGGAACCGTTTTTGGCAACATCGTAAAAAAGAACTTGAGCGTGAAGGCTATAATCATCGAACATACAACTTTCAACCAGAATGGGTACATTATTTCAAACAAAGAATTGAACTTTTGTTTGGGGAGGCGTTGCATAAATCGAAAATAGACATTCGACATAGATTGGAGATTCCTTTAGACGCTGAAGAAGATTGCCAACGTTCGCATGAATATTCAGGACAGTACGCGTTTGATCATCGAATGGAAAATAATGATGTTGTAGACAGGGACATTAATGCAAATAAACGGAACAAACGTCGCGGTTCCACCGATTTTAAAGTATACTTTCCACTTAATAAAAGAGCATTTCCAGAGCGAATGGGTGAAGAAAGTACAGAGGAATCGCAAATAATTGTCGATAAAATGAATGATAATCATTCAAACGTTATACACGTACTTCGGTTAATGACAGCGTTAGAGGAGCATCTTGGCAGCTTAGGCGGAAGGGTAATGGATTTGTTTTCGAACGCATTACAATTAGAAAAAAATTTTCCAGGAACTGGTGTTCAGTTTGAAGCAAAGGTTTTAACAATTGCAAATTGTCACCTTCTTGAAACTGCAATGGAAAAGCTGAAAGGTATATTATATGCTGGATTATTGGATGAGAAAAAAATTTCAGGTTTTAATCGAGTAATAAAGTATACAGCAAATTTGCTTAAGTATGCTGAAAAAATGGGATGGAGACAAGAAAAGAACACATCCGAGACCATCAGTAATCGCCCAAGAGTCATTCAAGACAACATGAATGTCATTGCAAACTGTTCCCAATTGCCCAGTGGAAAAGCATTGTCTGATACGTTAATGGATCTAATAAATACACCACAAATAAGCAAACAGCAAGTCAAAGTACCAAAAGAACCATTTGATGGTTATAAAGAGGAGCCAGTTTGTCCTCCACCACCCACTATAATGGAAACCAATGTAAACACAAGCTTGTTGGCTGGCTTAAAAGGACAACACAATTCAGGTCTTGCTTCATTTAACACCAAATTATCTCTTGATCAAACCAGCCGGATCCAAAAATTTAGAAAAGATTTACCTTTTCAGCCAGAATTTGGTCAATTAAATATTAACACAATTAGCAGCGGAAATAGCTTATACAATAACAGTTTTAGAAACAATAATGATACAAGAACAAATATAAAAACGCGTTCAAGTAATGGACCTAACTTTGAAGGCGGTAAGAACAACAATAGTGGAACATCACCACAATTTAGAAATTCGCAATTCATTCCATTGGGTCAAAATAATGCCATGTATCAAGGAGGGGGAGGAGGTAATCACAATAAAAATTGGTCAAATTGGAATAATATTAATTAAAATATTTACATTTTCAATGAAGTTTTTTTATAGTCTAGTTGAATAAACTTATAAATGTATTGGCTTTTTTTAACATACATATTTTAATTAAAGAAAATTTTATGATTATGCAATTTTTACTGGTAATGTAGAACAATGAACTTTTAAATAAAACTGTATGATACAAATCTATATATGGGGCGATTTATCTCAAGTTTGAAACTCTTCCTATCGGGATGAAATTTGCACCAAGGTTAGTCCTGTTATGATAGTAGTTTGGACACAATTTTTCAACAAGATCCTGACCGATCTCTGAGTTAAGAGTGGGTCAAAATTTAACATTTTGGCCCAACAGGTGATTTTTCTCTTCTAAGTAACTTAGCAACATTTGTACCAAATAGTTAAGATAGCTATTTCCATGGTGGAATAAGCAGGTGGCATCGTTACGGCAACAAATACAACATCACAACAAAAATGGAAATTATATCACCGTTTGCGCCAAAAAGAACTTTCAACAAAAATCAAAGCGTGTCGCTGAACGTGATGAAATAAATACATTTTTAGCCAATTTTAATTTAAATTTAACCAATATCTTATTTATTTTAAATTAAAATTATCAAAAACTTTAATAAAATACAATAATCACAGCACAAAACGTGGACTTTTTGTAAACATAAACAAAACTTTGACATAAACCTAGACAAACAATGCAAGAGCAAAAAATCGTCATCTGGCGTAGTGCTGCCACCTGTTTATTTCACCATGGCTATTTCTTTAATCTTTCAAAAAAATTAAAAAAAGCAATTTTTTTGACTTTGTATGGTATTGGAGCAAACATCAAAAGAAAAAGAGGTGCTAAATTGGGACAGGATTTACTCATCTCTGACCCTCGTTGCACAATATGCATATCGGAACTGCTTTGTTGGACGACTTTGTCACATTTCCAGATTGGTAGCACCCGAAGCATAGGATTTATACGCGTTGCCGGAAGGGTTTTTTGCGGCTTTGGATGTACTTGGCGCGATGACAGAGGTACATCGCCGCTAGTATTACGGCAACCGCCTTCTGGTCGGGTCGCCTTTACACATTCGTCCAGCCTGGCTTCATCAAATTGTCCTCCTGTGGGTGTCGAAGCCGTCTTCGTCTCTTTGTCCTTATAATTAGTCATGTTCATGTCCTGTTTTGTGCCGTTCTTCGTCAATTGTTTGTTTTTGTTTTTGCTTGTAAAAGTCTTCATTCTGATCCCACGAGTGTAGGAGATCTGGAGGTCCGCCACGTCATAGCCCCCGATAACGTGGTAAGGGCGTAGTCTATTTGCTGAAGTGCCCAAGTATTAGCAAAGCTTCGTGATACAAACCAGACCGATAGGCACGGGTCGCATGACTCTTCGGTTTACGGGATGGATAACCTTTCGTTGCCAAGGCCTTTAAGTTCACTGCCTTTACCTCTGAAATCACCAGATTCCGGCAATGCTCAGGGTCAAGACACGAACCACACCCTAGAAGTAATAAAAAACACAAGTTGATCTTTCTAATATCTTTATTCAACTAAAAACTAAACAATACAATTTCATGCTTAATTCTATGCATCAATATTTTTAAACAAAGGGAATTTGTTTTGTCAGCATTTATGATACACATCTATTCTTTGCGATTATTTATGTGTCACCACTTATAGTTATTGAATATAAAAAGAATTGTTTAAATATTTATTCTTGGTGAATATTTATGTGTTATAGTAATTGAATATAAAAAGAATTGTTAACAATAAGATAATTCCACTAACAGTGGAAGGTAAAGTTACTGTTACTCCTAGACTTAAGCCACCACATCGCTGCAAGATCGTTATCCATGATTGGTGGTGGTTAGGGATGCCAAACGGGAAATACCAAATCCCGGGATTTATTTTTATTAATTATTAATTTATTTTTATTAATCCCGGGATTTTTAATATATCAACTTGGTGTACAAAAATGTTCGTTTTTATTGAATTTTTATACTCTATACAAAAAAAAATATTAAAAATTATATTTCAGTTATTTTTCTTTTTTAAAAATAAATGTTATATATCGTCACCTAAAAGACGAAATAACCTATCTGCAGTTTTCAAAAGTTTACAGGAGAGGGAAAAAACGTTATAAAATTGGAACTATTAACGATATTGAAACGAAAATTACACATTTGGTTATAATGAAAACAGTAATATATATCGGTTGAGAAAATTTTGTTTTTCTAATCAAAGCTTATGTTATGACACTTAGGTTTTTTTGGAATTGTAAAAATCTGAAACCAAATAACCTGTCTGCAGTACTAATAAATAAAATTTTCTTAATACACATGAATATTATATACATTAAATAATTACAGTAGTAGTTTCTTTTACTGGTTTAAGCAAAAACAAGTACTTAATCACCCCTATCGCGAATGTTATGGGAATATGATACATGGGATCAAACCTAAATTCCCATCCCCAACGAATCGGTATCGCAAATATTTTGGGAGTAAAAATTCCTATTGTGAATTATTTTTCAGTGCTTTGTAAACAAAAGTCTTTATTGTGAGTAGCTTGTCAGTGCCTGTATTGTGAAAGAAAAATATACAAAATAAAATACTAATAAAAATATGATCAAATAAGTAATGAATAGTGTTTATCTTCATTTTCTTTATGTAAACTCCTTCAATAAGAGGAAAAAGTAATTTAATTTAGTCCTACTTTAGAATACAAATAAAAATGTACATGTTCCCTTCTCGTTCACATCAACACTTGTTGGGAATTTATTTATTAAAAAATTTCGCGGGAGTAATCATTGGCGATGCAAAATTTTTTAAGTTTGGGAATTCATTCTCAAAAATCTTGTTATGGGAATCATTCACAATACGAAATAAAAAAAATGGGAATATTTTCATGGGAGTAGTTGTTTGCGATAGGGGTGAATGTTTGTTTAAATTACACTATGCAACAAACTTAAACTTTTATCGTGATTTTTGATGATTTATTTTTCTCTTTTTTTGTGCGTAACGGTCCTCTAGCTACAAAAACTTTGTCATTTGTAATATTACATGTTCAAAATTTTGCACACATATGCGTTATGATATAGGTAGCAATATGCCAAAAAAAATAACTTTTTAGTTTTCAAGCTATTAATGCCGAATGATTTTTAATACTTCGGGAGTAGAGTTAAGTACCCTACTTGCTTATTAGAGGGCCCCTCACTTGTCCTAAAACGGATATTTAGGGTGGTCCTTAAAACTTGGATTTTTTACTTTTTATGAATTTAACGCATTATTTATGTTGTTAGCTACAAAATCAATGTTTTTATGTATTGAATAGTTAGTTTGGGTAGCAATATTTCATTTTTGGGTTTTGTTGGAATAATACACTGAAAAAAACAAAGTGGAAAAAACAAAACTTGAAAGTAAGAAAATACTACTTCTAACAACACAGTTGTTAATGACATCAAAATCTAAAATTCTGCGGTGGTGCGTGGCGATCGCATTTTTCGTTTACAAGAAAATTAGGAAAATGTAAAAAATGGCGAAAAAAATGAAAAAATGGGTTTTTTGACCTTCATTCGCTTATAACTTTTGAAGTAGGAGTGTTATCTTTAAGCACCACCGCAGAATTTTAGATATTTTAGTCATCAACAACTCTGTTGTCTCCCAAGGCATAATATTCAGCCGAATTTGTGCCGTAGTACAAACAGTACAGCCTATTTTCGACAAGTTTTATTAATTGATTAAAAAAACAGGTTGAATTTAAAAAAAAAACGTAAATTTATGCTACTAAAATTAGTTTTACATTAGTTATTAAGAACATAGACACTGTTTTCACTTTGGGAAACAAAATTTCTTTCCATGTGATAAGTAAATATACTTATATTTCATTTACTATTGTAATAAAGCGGCAGTAGATATTTTAGCCGTCACCTTTGCGTGCTTATAAATTACACAGCCTCACAAAAATATAAAAAGGTTCTGACCCAGAAACCAGCCCCACCAATCCTTATGTATTATCACCTCCTGAATGCAATGCCGCCATAAGAATTGAATTCTATCGTTGGGTTTTCATGTAATTTACAAGGAAAATCCGCAAAGTGACCTTACCTAATTTGTAAATTTGACCATGTTAAAAAGTGTTTGTTTAAATGCATGTAACTTTTAAAATTTTTGACAGATTTGATCTTACATAAAGAAATACAATTTTAAACAATTTTAACTAACAATAAGTCAAATTTACAAAGAAACCGATTTGCTATTTCAGTTTGTGCAAAAATATCCTGAAGCTTACACGGATGCGAAAATGATTCATGATTATATTACAGACACAAATTTTCTGTAGCAGCTTGCATTGAACCACTAAAACATATTAGCACTTGTAAATCAATTGTTGCTTGTGATCATCTTACTTTCAAGGACTTGCTGTATCAAATATTTGAATATTTAGAGTTCGAAGAAATAAATAAAAGATCGTTCTTGAATTCAATTCCCCACGATGTCCGTCTGTCCGTCTTACGTTTGATATGTGTTTTCCGGATAATCCAGACATGATAGCGGCTAGGTTGTTTTACATTTATGTTACATACAGTCCACCATTTCTTGCTATTGAAATTCAGCCAGATCGGTCCAAAAATGACGTAGATATGAGCAAAAAACCACGACTACCTCTAAATTTTTCCAAAAATCCCTTGTTGTTGTTGTTTTTTTTTTATTTTTGTATATCTTGAGAACGGCAAGAGCCAAAGTTTCCAAATTAGGTACACACATTTAGGTTGCCAATACACACCATCCTACAAAATTTGGGTGGGATTGGAGAAGTGGGCGTGGTACCCCCCGTACAAAAATTTTTTTATAAAAACCTAAATTTAAGGGCTGCCATATGTCCTATGGATATGACTTATATTTCAAAATATCGGAAATTTTTAGTAGAACATATCTTATAAAAAACTCGGGAAAATCGGTTCAGATACAAAAAAGTTATGACCAAAATTAAATTTTTTTTTTTTAAATACCCAACTTTCGGGAACCATAGATCTCCCCGAGTCCAAGCTTTATAACTAAAGTAAATGGTAAATTTCTTCTTCAACACGTCGGTATATAAATTTGCCAAATCGGTTAAAAAATGGCAAAATTATAACCGAAATACTGAGTCCACAAAAATTACTCTTTTTTATAATTAACTTTGCTAAAAAAAAAATATATATTTACAAGTTTATATAAATGTTTATATATAAATATAACTTAAGTAAATGGTAAAATTATTCCTTAACACGTCGGTATATAAAACTATCAAATCGGTTAGACAATGGGTAATTTATGAGCAAAATACTCAAAAAATGGGCTAAAAAACATCAAAATTTTTATAAAAACCTAAATTTTTGGGCTGCTATACGTCCTATGGATATGTAGGTAGGTAGAAAGGCCGGTGTGAAGTCTCCTTCACACCTTCACCCAGAGACCAATATGGTCCATTGTGACGCCTTAATTAGAGATAGCCAAGAAGGCATAAAGTAGGTGAAAAAGCAGCGAAAGCACAAGACAGATCCGAAAGATAGGTAGAAAAGAAAGGAAAGAAAAGAAGGTAAAGGACCAACCCCGAGAGAAATCCCAAATCCGCCCTACGTGCGGTTAGCACCCAGTCTCCCCTCGCGCAGCCAGGCCATCCCCATTACGAATCCTGTCAGATTCTCGAGTCCGCAACCCGAGACATCCCCTAATTCTCCCAGGAATCTACTGCCCAGCCACCTCAACCTGCTACCCTGCAATCTGGGACAGTGGCACAGAAAGAGCTCAACTGACTCCAACTCCTCAGGGTCCTCGCACAACCTGATAAGTCGGATCCCATCCTCACCGCCATCCTGCCTATCATACAGTGGCCCGTGATAATTCCTACCATGGTCCTAACGCAGACCCTGCTCCTGCCCAACAGCGACACCGAATCGGACTTCCTAAGCACCGGCCACAGTGTCCGCGATACCCGACAGTCCGTACGGCTCCCCCAGGCCCGATTGGTCACGCTCAGTATCCGTTCCCTAATTCTACCAAAATAGAAGCCCAATGGAGGCCTAACCGCCTCCACACAGTCAGGATCCTCCATCTCTGAGCCCTGTCTTGCCAACTCATCAGCAATCTCATTGCCGCCTATGTCGCAATGACCCGGCACCCAGCACAACCTTAGCAAATACTCCCCTAAGGCTCCCCTCAGAGCCCTCCTACAATCATCAACCAGCCTGGAGTTCAAATAACAGCTCCTTACGGCCATAAGAGCCGCCTGGCTGTCCACATATACAGTGACCTCCGAGCCCCTATCAATGTTGTCCCTCATCAGTTCCACGGCCCTCCAGACCCCCAGAACCTCCGCCTGAAAAACACTGCAGTCGTCAGGCAGCCTATATGACCTTCTTATGTTCAGATCCTCAATGTAGACCCCTGCACCCGTGCCCCTCATCTTCGAGCCATCAGTGAAAATAGAAAATCCACCAAATAATCTGCTCCTGCCCGACCAGCTCTCCCTAGAGGGCATTATTACCTCTGGCAACCGACCAAAATCCACTCTGGTGCTAACATAATCAGTGGATCCCGACGGTCCCAGGCAATAGCCACCAGCCTCAGTCTCTCCCAGGATCCGTGAGTGACCCTGAGTGTCATTCCTCGTCAGTCCTAACTCCCTCAGTCTAAGAATGCTCCTGGCCGCCATTCCCATCACATACTGCTCAATAGGCAGAAGATGTAGAATGACATCCAGGGCAGCCTGAGGAGTACTTCTCATGGCACCTGTCATGCCAATTGAAGCACACCTCTGAGCCTTAGAAAGAAGGTTTCTACGACTTGCCAATCTCAATGACTCCCACCAAACACAACATCCATACGTAACAATGGGTCTAACCACCGAAGTGTACAGCCATCCCACCACTGACGGCCGGAGTCCCCAGCTCCTACCTATCGATGATCTGCAAGCATAGTAGGCATTGAGACCCCTTTTGAGTCTCTCCTGAGTATTCCTACCCCATGACAGCTTGCTGTCCAGAAAACCCCCAGATACTTAGCACTATCAGATAGTCCAAGCTCCACTCCTCCCAGTACCGGCAGTCTAAACTCCTCCACCTTGTACCTCCTAGTGAAAAGAACCAACTCCGTCTTCTCCGGATTAACTCCCAGTCCCTTGTCACTTGCCCATGCCGCCAGTTCGCCCAGCGCCCCTTGCATGGTGTCGCTAATTGTCGGCAGAAACTTGCCCGACACCAATATCACCACATCATCCGCGTAGGCCACGACCTTCTGACCCATTCTGTCAAAACGTCTCAGAACGACATTGACGGTCAAGAGCCACAATAAGGGAGAGAGAACTCCCCCCTGTGGGGTCCCCCTAGTCACTGATTTCCTTAAGCGTTCGTTTCCCCAGTCCGAGTGAATAACTCTGCTGCTAAGCATCATAGTTATCCATTCGACCAAGAACAACGGAACCCCAAGGTCAACCAGTGCCTGCCTTATGGCCTCTATCCTCAAATTGTTAAAGGCGCCCTCTATGTCAAGGAATGCCGCCAGGGTGTATTCCCTGGTTCGCAAACCCCGCTCCACATAACCAACCACATCATGCAACGCACTCTCAACAGATCTACCTTTAAGGTAGGCGTGTTGAGCGCCGCTGACGATGCCGGCGTCAATCTTCGTCCTCAGATGTAGATCAATCAGTCTTTCCAACGTCTTCAAGAGAAAAGACGACAAGCTGATTGGTCTAAAATCCTTGGGTTTAGAGTGACCGGTTCTACCCGCCTTGGGAATAAAAACTACCCTAACCTCCCTCCACCTCCTTGGAATGTACCCGTTCAGCACACATACCCTAAACAGTTCCACCAACAACAGGAGTGATGATTTCCCGATATTCTGTAACATCGCCGGAAATATACCATCTGGCCCCGCCGATTTGTAGGACCCAAAGGTATTTACCGCCCATGTTACCTTCTTCAAGGTAATCATATCCCCCACCGTCTCCCTTTCCTCACCGCCTGAGCCCGAGCCAGAGAAGGGGTCACCACATGCAGCCTGTTCCCCCGACCCAGGATCCACACACCCCGGAAAGTGGGTCTCCATAAGCAGACAGAGAGATTCAGAGCCTGATTCCGTCCATGAGCCGTCCGATCTCTGAATAAATCCAGGGACTACAGGGTCCTTAGATAAAATTCTTCTGAATCTAGACATCTCATTCACGGATTCAACTGACTCGCTAAACTTAATCCACGAGTCCCTTTTCGCCCTTCTGTTATCTCCCTTATACCTCCCGTAACTCAACCTGAAGTTACTCCAATCCTCATCCTTGCGCGTATACTTCGCCCTATTGAACAGCCTTCTGACGGTGGACCTTTGAGTTTTCAACTCTTCTGTCCACCATCTTGGCTGTGTACGCCTGCCCGGAAAATCCAACGGACAGGATCGCTCATAGCTACTGGTCAATACCCCCGTGAAGGTGTTTACCAGTTGCTCCACACCGGCCGGAGTCGACCCCCAGTTCCGTGTAACCCTAAGGTCCCGTTGCACTAGTCCCGAAAATGAATCCCACTCCGTCTTTCTCGGATTCCTATATGGACACCTTTTCGACCTCTCAAACATTAGACTAAAGGACAGACGACTATGGTCAGAGAAGGAAAAATCCAAATCCACCCTCCAGTCCTCTACTAATTCCCTACAGTTCGTCAATGTTATATCTATCACTGCCTCTCTATCCCTAGTTCTGAACGTTGGCGTAATAAAATCAAACATAGACTCACCTCTTTTGTTGATGTCGGCACTACCCCATTGGGAATGGTGTGCATTGGCGTCACATCCCAGTACCAGCCTCGAGCCGCTTCTGCCCGAGTGCTCCACCAACTCTCGCACTTTTTCACCAGGTGGATCGGCAGCTTCATATGGCAAGTATGCCGATGCTAGTGCCCCTGTCACAACCGTGAGGTCTCCATTACTGAAAGAATGAGAAATCATAAATTTATGTTCAGTTCTCGCCAGTATACAAGTCCGTACCTTCTCATCAGAGCGGGATACGAACAAGGTATACCCCGTGATCTTTAATCCAACTACCCGGTTTTTGTTAATCCAGGGCTCTTGGATTAAAGCCACGTCCACATTGTTATCAATGAGGTGGTTTACTAATTCGGTTGAGGCCGCTTCACAGTGGTGCAAGTTTATCTGCACCACTCTCAGCCTCTTAGGGTTTATCATTTTTAGGAAACCTAAATCTGATAGACCCTAACCCGAATATAGCAACCCCTCCCATTGATTTCAGTTTTCTCAGAGATTCCCGGTCTACTGCGAACCTGAAATCTCTTCCTTGGTTCTCCTTACAACCCAGTGAAGCTATCATCTTCCTCTGGCCTGTAAAGAGCCCATTGTTCTGATTGGCCAGTAACCCCAGTATGACCTCCACCGGTTTTATAGGTGGAGGAATCCATACAGTGACCACCGGCCTTAATGGCAACTCAGACGCGAGTATGACGTCCAATCTGGCTTCAGGATAAGCGCTGCCACACCTGCCGATTGCAGCCTTTAAAAACTCAAAGGTTTTTTGATTGCCGCAACTGACAGTTTTGACACCTCTTATCCAGTCAGCCCCTTTGAACGATACTTCGTCCGGCCTTCCTTTGACGCTAAAGATTTCGTCGAGTAGTTTGTTTTCTAGCACCTGCCATTTCTCGACACTGATCCTTCCATCGGGATCCATACGATCAATGGCAGCTGCCAGAATACCGTCCTTACCCGACGACTCCCTTAGCTTCTTTGACGTAGAGGGTTGTTCCTCTCTGGAACCAGCCCTCTTAGTGATCTCCTTTCGGAGATCCTTCCTTTTGGCCGCTGGGGATTTCTGGTCATCACCAGACCTAACTCTCTTAAATACCCCCTTATTGGGGGCCTTAGCAGAGCTCTGTCGGTGATCACCCGATTTTCCTGCAGATGTTGACTGGTATTTCTCAGTAATCCCCTTTGTGACCTCCCTTTGGGGGGACTGTCGGAGATTATCAAGACTTTACCAGTCCTCATCGCGCAGCTAGTAGAGGGTAGTACGTCATCAAGCTTGGTTCCCTTATCCGTGACCTTTCTGGCTTCCCGTTCTATTATTGGAGGATTCATCAGCAGGGGTTGCTGAGGGTTCGTTATCTTTACTGACAACATTTGAGCCCTCAGCAGTTCTTGCTGTGTATCCCGCAGGATAGGGAATGCCTAGGATATCATCGACAGATCCGTGGATTCGTTCGAATCTGGCAACGTTCTTCCGGTGCTTCCTCAGCAAGTGCCTATCCCGCCCATCGTGTAGTGAGGAGTCTTTCTTAGCTATCTTTTCTAGAAAGGCTAAGGAGGCCCTTACACCACTCTTGGCTTTTTCAAAACTCGTTCGGCCTTCTGATGTGACCTGTTCTGTCGCATCCTGCCGAACAATGGGTTTTGATCCACCCACTACTTCGCTCCCTATCTCGAGTGTGACCTCAGGAGCCGATGACCCGTCCCTATGGTCCTGATCATGAGCTGAAATTATTGTAATTTCATGCTCATCATCAGATCCCAGAGCAAGACCATCGAGTCTTTCCGAGACCCCTGTTCGAGACGGGGAACCGACTGGGGGGTCGTTCGTTCCGCTTGTCTCTGTCAGTTCTGTCAATAACTGACCTTCCTGCTCAAGAATATCTCTGTAGATACTCAGCCAATCGGCGTCTGGATCTGACACCGAAACTGCCGAGTTGTCAGAGATATTCCCTGCATCGACTCTTAGAGTCGCGTCCTTGGTTTTTTCATTAAATTTATCCAGTTTTTGGTCCCACGAGTAAGCCGTAAAGAAAAGGACCGTCTCGCGCAGTGACGGCTTGCACGGACTAGGCCAAAGTTACAACTGACCCTTGCCATCGGCGCCAGAGGGAAGCTGTTCGCGACCAGTTTCTTTATCCACTAACCAGCCATTCAGGTCCTCGGCACTGCTATCAACCACCTTGACCTTAAAAGTGGGGGAAATGGGAAATAAAGGGGGGGGGGTATATAGGATCATAGGTAATGGGATGGGGGATGGGAGGATGGATAACCCTTAGTCGTGCTGGCCTTAAAGCATATACCTTCCAACTTGTCCCGGCTAGAATTTGCCGACTCAAGTTACAAGACATTCACTACAGCCAGCATTTAAGCCACCACATCGCGGCAAGATAGTTATCCAGGTGGATATGACTTATATACCAAAATATCTGAAATTTCTTGTAGAACATATTTTATAAAAAACTCGGAAAAATCGGTTCAGATACAAAAAAGTTATGACCAAAATTAAATTTTTTTTTTTTAAATACCCACTTTCGGGAACCATAGATCTCCCCGAGTCCAAGCTTTATAACTAAAGTAAATGGTAAATTTCTTCTTCAACACGTCGGTATATAAATCTGCCAAATCGGTTAAAAACTGGCAGAATTATAACCGAAATACTGAATTCACAAAAATTACTCTTTTTTATAATTAACTTTGTTAAAATATATATTTACAAGTTTATATAAATGTTTATATATAAATATAACTTAAGTAAATGGTAAAATTCTTCCTTAACACGTCGGTATATAAAACTATCAAATCGGTTAGACAATGGGTAATTTATGAGCAAAATACTCCAAAAATGGGCTAAAAAACATCAAAATTTTTATAAAAACCTCAATTTTAGGGTTGCTATACGTCCTATGGATATGACTTATATATCAAAATGTCGGAAATTTTGTATGAGTTATAACAGAAATACTGGGGTCTTATCACCGCATACGATATCGAGCAAAATTCATCGAAATTATTTATTTTGGTATCTTGAAACTCGATATCGAATGAAATGTATTGAATTTGAAATAATAGCATTCGACATCGAGTGACTCGACATTACATTTATCGAGTTTTCATTCGATACGCCAGTGTCTATCGTATGCAAAAAAATTCAATAGTTTATTCGATACGATAGTATCGAATGCAGTGATTAGAACCCTGAATTCCCGAAAATTACTCTTTTTATACCCTTCACCGAAGGTAAAAAGGTATATACAATATTGATCCTACACCCTATAAAGTACATATATTCTGGGCCCTTATGAAAAGCGAAGTTCAAAACCGGTTGTCTCTTATTTAAAAAAAAAAAAAAATATTTACCAGTTTTATTTAGTTTTTGTCTAGTTGCTCTGTATTCTGCTCGCACAATGGTGAAGGGTATATAAGATTCGGCACAGCCGAATATAGCACTCTTACTTGTTATATTTAAAGCCCTCTGTCTGAGGAAGATCATAGCATTGTCAGATTCCTAATTTTCGGTCTCCGGGCTGCACATGTGGCTTATTTCATTATAAAACCCAAAATTTTGCATTATGTATTTTTTAAAGAATTTTTATATTTTCGATATTACAACATAAAATTTGTTATACTGAAAGTACTTTCTCTGCCAGAAATCATAGTGGAATCAGATTTTAATACTGCTGTTGAAAAGTAGAGATAATCTTATTGTATCACATACATAATTACTAACAAAAATATTGGGTTTTTGTGGTGATTTTCAAGATTGGTTTGTAAAGTGATTTAAAGAACAATCATATTCTAAGAGAAAGTAAATGTTATTTACATTCATCTAAATTAAAAAATAATAATATTGAGTTATTGGAATTTATTCTTCATTGTGCCCATTTGAATTGGATTGAACTACATATTTACGGTGCGTTGCGCGTTTTTTAAATTATCATTAAAGGAAGAAATTATAACTACCTATTTGAAGTGAATTTATATAATGTTATAAATATTAAGTTAAAGTTCTTTTTTTTACAAAAATCAACTAATTAACTTAAGTCATTAATAACTTTGAAAGCTGCTCAAAGTCCTCTTCAAGGTAGGGTATATTTTGTTATACTTCGCTAACTTAAGCTTCTCTGCGTAGCCGGGATGTACATGTACATCCAAAAAAATTTTATGCGACATTTTACGAAAAACTTTCGTTGTCTATTATTTCGATACACTTTTTTACGAATATTTCGTCGATGTATGTCAGTTTTCGTATAAATAAGCAGTCATTTGTTCGGTGTTTGGTATCAACTGTTTCATACGTTTACATTTTACTATACTTCGGTTTGGTGTATGGTTTATAACCAGCAATATGTAAAACGCCGAGGATTTAAATTAGAGACCGTATACATATAAAAGAGTATTCAATTGTTCGTTATTTTTTTCAACATTGCCCTATAAAAAACTAATTCCGTTAAGGGCATGGAAAGACCACTCCCAGTGAATGATCTGCACCTGATTCTATTTTTAAACTCATTGAAGGGACCTACAGTTTAATGCCGGCAGTGGATGCAAAGCAGATAAGAAAGGCTAGGTCAATCATTTGGGATGAGACAACAATAGCACCTACCTATGCATTTAGTGCTATTGACAAGTTGCTTAAAACATTGATGAAAAATAACAAGCCTTTTGTATGTAAAGTTGGGCTTCTTGGAGGAGATTTTCGATAATGTTTACCAGTGGTACCACATGCTCACAGGACGGCCATTATCGAGTCATGTATTAAGTTTTCTAATCTTTGGTCCAACTTTAAAGTTTTACAATATTCAATATTCGTGCAGTGGATAATATTTGCAGAGATTGGCTTTAAAAATGAGGAATGGTGAACTCAGTTCTGAGTTTGGAGAGGACATTATTGCATTACCAAACGAAATGGTGGCTGAAAACTCAAATGTTAAAAAAATATCTTCGGTGATGTAGAACAGTAAGGGAAATCACGATGGGTAGTGCAAAGTGTGCAAACGATGCAAATGCGTGCAAAAATACACACATTTGCACAACACAACAACAAAATGTACGTATGTGCAATTTGTCCTTTTTTACTTCGTTTGCACTAAAAAAACCATGAGTAAAGTTAGTAGTGCATATTTGCTCAGTTGCAAACAAATGTAAACAATAACATTTGACATATTAAGTGCCATATTGATTTTAAGAAAACTTATAAATTGAACATTTTCGAAGATTGTAAAATAAAATAGAGAATTAAATTTAAATTAATTAAAAAGAAAACATTTATTTTAATTTCCTTGTGTATAATTGTAAACAAATGCAGATTTTTTACAGTGCTGCCAGAAGTTTTTAGTGTTGCCAGAATACATTTTTAGAAAAATAGCATATTTGCACAAAAATAAAAGTGGTATGCTCACGATCAATCATAATATGCACTGCAAATTTACACATTGCAAATTTGCACAATAACCACCGTGATTACCCTTAGTATAGTAAATTTGCCATTTTATGCCCTAAGAATGATGAAGTATGTCAAATTAATGAAGAAGTACTAATTCTTTTAGAGGGTGAATGTTTTACATTTTTGAGCGTTGACACGGTGGAGAGCAATAGCATAGTTGAACGCAAAAATAATCCGGTGGAGTTTTTAAACAGTCTATCGCCATCTGGAATGCCTCCTCATAAGTTGCAAGTCAAGGTGGGAGCCAGTATCATGCTTCTGAGGAATTTAAACACTTAAAGAGGGCTATGCAATGGCACAAGACTGCAAGTTACACAATTGTCACAGAATCTAATATGCGCAACTAAATTAACCGGCACTGCAAAAGGCAATCCTGCATTTATTCCGAGGATTGATTTGGCTCCCATAAAACCCGACCTACCGTTTATTTTGCATAGGAGACAGTTTCCTATAAGGTTGGCGTTTTCCATCACCATCAATAAAGCTCAAGGTCAAACGTTAGAGAGGGGGGATATATTTACCCAAACCAGTTTTTAGTCATGGACAATTGTATGTTGCTTTCTCAAGAGTGAAAAAAATATGATGTTAAGGTAAAAATGATGCATGTAGATGGAAAACAGGGTATGTTAAAACAGGGTTGCTCCTCATATACCTATTAAATGTATTAAAACATTGAATAATAATTTTTTGTTTAATTTCTTTTATGAGCGTTACTATGTTAGTTATTATCTAAAATATTTTTATGCCTGGCAGGGACAGGCTTTGTGACAAGTAATATCATTAACTGGGTACAAAGCTAAAAACCGGTATAACTCAGGAACGGTAAGATCAAATTCAAAAATATTTCTAAATTATTTAGAATGAATTGATCTTTCATATTTCTTATCTTTCATAAAAATTTTAAAAGTTATTAAGCGTTATTTACAAAATTTATGGAAACTTTACAAAAAATTGTAATGTAGGGTTCCTAAATGAGCAAAGTCATTGCAAAAACTTAAAGTTTCTGCACACAAAATAAAGCTTGGACCTTTTTCATTTAAATTATTTCCTTAAAAGTAAAGAAAATCGTAGTTTTTGATAATGCTAAGATAATGCCGGCGGACCCGGTTTTTGGCAAACACTCGACTTGAACGACCTCTAAACCTCTTCCGGAATATCAGAAAAAAATCTCAAAAATACTTTACCCTATAAGCTCTCATTATGCTATAAGCTAACATTATGCTTGAGCACCCATGAAAATAAAAAAAAAAAATTTTTTTGGGACACAAACAAAAAGAAATTATTATCTATAAACTATTTTAAATCAAACAATATTCGTAAAAATTTCTAAATAGCTTTGAGTTTAATTTTCCAGCTTCTTTCTCTAATTCGATTGAGGTTGATTCCCATATTTTTGAATACTGGACATATACGGATCAGATGTAAACATTAGGACATTTTTCTTGTATTATGCTTGTTCCTTTTTCTTGCGCTTCTTTAGATAGGTCTCCAATTGGTAGCATATTGTGTTGAACTATTTGCTCCCTATGGTACAAAATTTTATGAACTGTGATTGCCATAACTATGTATGTCGCTAAGAGCATTTTTTGTTATAAAGAGTTGTTTTTTTCAATGTTGCGCCTAACGGGCCAAATTCCAAATCATAACCCAATTTAAAAATATGCTTAATAAAACGATGACTGGCATAAAGGTGGACCAAATTCGCATGCTTCATTGAAACTTTCGTCTTGTGATGGGGGTTGGCTTTATTGACTTGATGTCTTTTGGCATATGGTGCAGCTTGACAAAAACTTTGTTTCGGTTAATTCTTTTGCAACTTTTCCATCGATCATTGTAAGGAACATTTGAAAATTAATTTTAATGCATTGGTCATCATTTTTATATTTTCGGTTAAAGTTCTTTAATGTGATCTTTTATTTTTTCTTTAGTTTCCTTTTTGCAAAAAAACTTTGTTGAGAAGGGAGTTTTATTTTTTTATACATGAATTTCTGAAGCTGCACTGATGGACGGCTCTTTGCCGTCTTAAACGCAATAGGACGAAAGATACCATTAGGAATTTTCTGAAAATTATTGCATTACATTGCTTGTATCCCCATTTAGAAATTAAAGTGATGCTGTAATTCTTAAGCTTTTTAACTGTCAGCATCAAGTGCTTATAATAATCGTTCTGCAGTGTGTTCGAGAATATCCAGCAAGTATATTTCTGCTGAACTTGAAGTTACACTAATAGCCGTTTGTAACATAGCGTTTACATTTGCCAGTACTGGCAAGACAGTAGCAATTCATTCAAACTTTTTCACTAATACATAAACACTTTTACAGCTATTTAGTTTTTGCATTTTTTTGCCAACTAATATGTATATGCTTACTGTCTTGCCAGTACTGGCAAATGTAAACGCTGTGTTAAGTCAGCACTTTTTTTTGACAGAAACTAAATCTCGATATACTGGAAAAACTCCACAATTTTTTTCATTGGTTCACTTTCGCAATTCTGTATACTGATTTTTGGTAAATTTTAAATCCAACAAGTTAGGCCAGATTTTTGAGATGTGGATTAAGCTTAAACTCAGTTTAGGTAGGTAGGTAGGTAGGTTGAAAGACCGGTGTGAAGTCTCTTTCACACCTTCACCCAGAGACCAATATGGTCCATTGTGACGCCTTAATTAGAGATAGCCAAGAAGGCATAAAGTAAGTGAAAAAGCAGCGAAAGCACAAGACAGATCCGAAAGATAGGTAGAAAAGAAAGGAAAGAAAAGAAGGTAAAGGACCAACCCCGAGAGAAATCCCAAATCCGCCCTACGTGCGGTTAGCACCCAGTCTCCCCTCGCGCAGCCAGGCCCATTACGAATCCTATCAGATTCTCGAGTCCGCAACCCGAGACATCCCCTAATTCGCCCAGGAATCTACTGCCCAGCCACCTCAACCTGCTACCCTGCAATCTGGGACAGTGGCACAGAAAGTGCTCAACTGACTCCAACTCCTCAGGGTCCTCGCACAACCTGCATATATCCGATAAGTCGGATCCCATCCTCACCGCCATTCTGCCTATCATACAGTGGCCCGTGATAATTCCTATCATGGTCCTAACGCAGACCCTGCTCCTGCCCAACAGCGACACCGAATCGGACTTCCTAAGCACCGGCCACAGTGTCCGCGATACCCGACAGTCCGTTCGGCTCCCCCAGGCCCGATTGGTCACGCTCAGTATCCATTCCCTAATTCTACCAAAATAGAAGCCCAATGGAGGCCTAACCGCCTCCACACAGTCAGGATCCTCCATCTCTGAGCCCTGTCTTGCCAACTCATCAGCAATCTCATTGCCGCCTATGTCGCAATGACCCGGCACCCAGCACAACCTTAGCAAATACTCCCCTAAAACTCAGTTTAACTCAGTTTAACGTAGTCTGAAACTCAGATTTTCCGACAAAATGTGATTTCTTTTTTATTATTTCATTAAATACCAAGATTTTAAGAAAAACTAAGCTGTTCTTTTAAAATTTTGTACACAAACTTGGTAATGGCGGCACAAATCGGTTTTCATATTAACTAAACCTAGTTTAACTGAGATCTCAAAAACCCAACCTTAGAGTGCTATATTCGGCTGTGCCGCATCTTTGATACCCTCCACCGCCAGTTCGAATGTTTTAGGAATAATATCTATATGATGTTTATTTATTATTAATTTATCTTTATAAAAACAGACATCAGCATTAAATTTGGTTGCGGTTTGGACCTTTATTAAATTATTGACCGACAATCAGAAAGTTTTGTGCTTTTTTCGCCATTTTAACTAGCTTGAAAGCCTTTTTAAATAAAAAATTAATCTTTTATTGCCACTTCTTTAAAACATAAAACAACTTTTTTTAAATAAAATTTTTTCTTTTATTAGCATTAGTTTGAAACATAAAAATCATTTTTCGCCCTTTTAAAAGAATAACATACCGGCAATAAATTAACAGGTAACATTTACCTAATTACGTAAAATATATCTGCATCCTAGTTTTTTATCATTTACCTTATACTTTCATTTTTAAATGGAAATTTAAGTTGGAATTTGCAGGTATTTAAACTATTTAGTTTATGCTGCGGCTATTTACTAATGTTTAATCTTTTAACTTTAAATTACTCAGAAATTTAACGTGTGGGGAAATGTATGTCGCCCATTCGTTTTGCAGCATCCGTTCACCCACAATAAATTCATAAAATGGCATAAAAGCAATTTTAACCTTTTCCAATTTAATTGATAGCCTGACGTGCAACATAATTTATGTGACCGGAACAGTTTTAATTGTGGAAAATTTTTAATATTTTATTACCTTTGAACCGAATATCTTATGTACCTTGGGTCACAGTAATTTCTGTAGTTCGCTTGGTCGGTGCAAATTAGTTATAGATTTTTTTTACGCATTCTGATGGTGTGCGGCGCACTGTGACGCCAAGTCATAACTTTTGAACCAAATGAGACGCTTAGGAAATTTGAAAAGTGTATATCGTCACCTAAAAGACGAAATAACCTATCTGCAGTTTTCAAAAGTTTACAGAAGAGGGAAAAAACGTTATAAAATTGGAACTATTAGCGATATTGAAACGAAAATTACACATTTCGAATAAAATGAAACCAGTAATATATATTCGGTTGAGAAAATTTTGTTTTTCTAATCACAGCTTATGATATGACAATAAGGTTTTTTGGAATTGTAAAAATCTGAAACCAAAATAACCTATCTGCAGTACTAATTAGTATGAATAAACAAAAATTTCTTTATACACATCAATATTATATACATTTAATAATAACAGTAGTAGTTTATTTTACTGGTTTAAGCAAAAACAAGCACTTAATGTTTGTTTAAATTACACTATGCAACAAAATTAAACTTTTATTGTGATTTTTGATGAATTATTTTTCTCTTTTTTTGTGCGTAACGGTCCTGTAGGCACAACAACTTTGTCATTTGTAATATTACATGTTCAAAATTTTGCTCACATATGCGTTATGATATAGAGAATAAAAATCCATAAAAAACAGATAGGTTATTAGGTTTTTAAGATGACGATATGTAATAGATACTTGATCAACCTATGAAATGAGTGCTTGAAGAAGACTTATGGGTTATCAAAGTTGAAATTTGTAGAACAATCTATTTTTCGGGAAGTAAAAAAAACTATTTTGTAAAATTTTTGATTTTCTTTGTTTTTAAAGGGTTTTATGATTTAAAATTATTCCATACAAGATTAAAAAAAAATTTTTTTTTTAGTTTATTTGTAATTTTTTTGTAAAATATTGGTTACACTTCGTTAAAGAAGGTATGTATATCTACAAGACTAATCATTTCTGAACTATAATTATTTTTTAACTCTTTTCGTGATTGTACATGCCGCAGAGATGAAATAAGTGGATGGGAAGATGCTGCTAACATGTTGAAGAGGTCCTCATTTTGTCGCACTCTTAATGATTTGAAATTGTTCAGCAATCTATATTTTTTATAAAAATTGTTTAGGGACTCCTGTGCTTCCTCAGAAACATCTCCAATTGGCAAAGTCAGATATTCAATTATATCTTTACCTTGCGAAAATATTTTATCAACTGTCGGGTCAACTTTTTCTGTGGATATACTTCTGCTAAAAGTAGTTTCGAATCTTTCTTTCGAAGCTGTTTAAAACATTCAAGATCGTTCCCAATCTCTTAACGATTTGATTGTTTATTCCAGTGATTCGAGTTTCCGAGTTTGAATTTCCGTACTTGGGGCAGTCTACTTATAGGCCAATTTGTTTGAAAAACGCATCCTGTATTCGATTCTTTCTGATGCTTTCCTTCTTATCTTTGTTTAATGTATTTTCATCAAAATGTTCCCCCTTTTGTGGAAGCGTATACGCTAACTTTAACAAGAACTCCATATACCTTATTCTTGCGCGCAATGGTGAGATTCTTTGAGATATATTCTGCTTATAAACGCATTCTTCGGATGATTCATCGCAGCCCTGTTTAGGGATCAATGTTAGTTTCTTAGGAAGAATTTCTACCACATTTTCAGGAAGACTCCAACAGCCGTTTTGCTGTATGATCCATAAGATATTGCATATAAGCTTTTGCAGAGACTACAGTAAACTCCGTATTCAGTTTTCTTAAATCTATTTTGGCTTTCGAAACATGCTTGTATCCGGGTAAAATATCAGCTCCATGTTGCCTTAGAAAGCTTCAAGTCCACAAACAAAGCCAAAGCTTCTTAGGAACCATACTTTTTAAGGTTTTCGATTGGGCGCTTAAAAATGCTTTTCTTACAGAGTTTGTAATCTGCGACCTTACTTTTACAATTGTACATCTAATAGACAGCGCTTTCGATAATTGTTCCGTGGTCAAATCAGTTTCTCCTCTTGTAAAATTTTAACACTCCGAAGTGGATCTTAAAGATGCATTCTGGCAGATTAAATTGGACGAAACCTCAAGACCGAAGACAGCGTAAACAATCCCTAATCAGCCTTTGTATCAATTTACAAGAATGCCGTTTGGTTTGTGCAATGCTCCACAGACAATGTGTAGACTGATGGACCTAGTTATTCCGTACAGTTCAAAAACGTGTTTGTTTACCTGGACGATTTACTGATTATATCGGAAGACTTCAATGAACATTTGTTGCACCTCAATGAGGTGGCTTCTCAACTTCGTAGGGCGAATTTAACCATAAACTTGAAGAAAAGTAGTTTTTGCTTGCGGCAGGTACAATATCTTTGCTATATTGTGGGAGAGGGATCTTTGAGAGTTGATATGGAGAAGGTGAAAGCCATTTCACAGTTCCCCATTCCTAAGACAATTCGTCAATTACGCCAGTTTCTCGGTATGGCTGGGTGGTACCGCAGATTTATTGACGATTTTCCAGATTTAAAAGAATTTTTCTCTTCTGCTCACGAATAAAAAAAAAAAAAAACTCGCGAGCGAAATAAATTCAAATTTTAAGAGTCCAAAATAAAACTCAATTCGTAAGTCGAGCTGAAAAGAATTGCTCGCGAGTTTTATTTTTGGTTGTACATTTTTTCTAAACTAAAATTGATTTTTCTGGTATATTTGTTTGTATGCGTAGATAAATACCCTGCATATAATAGGACCAGTCCAAACACGCGTGTAAAGAGTAGTCCACAAGGGACCAGGTCTAGTCCAAAACTAACCCAAACGTATGGAAAAAACCTGGTCTATTAAACATTACGATGTCCTAGGAGAGGACCATATAAGCCACCTTTGGACCACTAAGGAGTAGTTTTAAAACTACTCCATAGTATACTCTAGAGGATTAGTTTTGAAGTCGTTTAAAAACGAAAGCATGTCGTTAAAAAACGAAGACATGTCTTCTCACTACAAACACTTTTTAACAATGACATGGTCCATGCTTGCATTACATCGGACCGGTCCATGGAGTAGTCAATTTTATCAAAATGGATCAGGTGGTCCAATTTTATTTGCAGGGTATGCCTGCATACGATGCATTAGTAAATGTATCATCGAATACACACAAAAAAATATCATATGGATAAAACAAGAAGGAAAATGTTTTTATTGATACAACAAAAATGTTGTTGTGACAAGCATAACTAAACATGAAGTAGAAATAGCAAAGGAAAGAATTCGTGTAAAGGAATACAAACATGTAATACGTTTTGAAAATATAAGAAAACTATGGTAAAAGAGTTTTAATTTTAAATTGGTAAATATTTACTAACAAAGTATTGAAAATAAATGTTTGTTACTATCAGTGATGAATACAGCTGAATAAAAAATAAGCTAAATCGGTATTTTAAAAGGGCTATAAAAGGTTTAATCTCACAAAAATAAAACATAAAAAAGGAAAAAACTTTTTATTTATTTCAAAAAACACCTAAAAATATTTTATCCAGTGCTTAACAATCAATAAGAATCAACTAATTTGGTTGTCACAAAACAATTAAATGGTGGCTATTGCAGCCATAAAAGCTCTTATATTGGTTTCTTTAACTCCTATTAAAAGTATATTGCCGTGCACATAAAAAACTCTTACTATTTATTTTAATTTTTAATTTTATTTTTTAATTTTTAATTTTTATTCAAATAAACAAATTGCCTAAATCTAAAACCTACGAAGCCATTGGCTTGTCTGTAGGAACTTATGCTATTTTGGAAATTCATTAAATGTTTTAATAAATGTTTTATTCATTGCGACGATATGTAATATTTTTTAAAAGTTTTTTTCTTTTGACTTTATTGGGAAAGTTCATAAGATGTTCTGGTAAATTGTTTAGTATAGTTGGTAAAGTAACTTGTAGCGTGTTTTTTCCATAATTGTTGTGATATCTCTCAACTTTGTATCTCCCATCAGCTCTCCGTCTTGTGTTGTGTGAATGATCTATTACTTGTAGAAATCTTGAATCATTATGAAACTCGTTTATTATCGTAAGGTTGTAGATATTCTTAACGTTCAATATGCCAAGCCTTTGAACGTGACGCCTATTGATTTGTGTTGCATTGTTATGGCCGGTGTTGTTTCTATTATTGAAATTGTTGTTTCTGGCATTATTGGTACTAGTATCAATGTTACTGTTAGTGTAGCCCGTGTTGTTGATCCTGCCATTGTTGTTTATATGCTGGTTGTTGGTTTCCGAGTTGCTGTTATTGCCAATGTTGTTGTTCGTGTTGTTACCGATGTTTAAATAAATAAAAGGATTGTTGATTTCCGTATTGTTACTTCTTGTGTTGTAAGGTGGGTTGATTCGTCTTGTAATGTTGTCGTCAGCAGTACTGGTGTAGTTTGCAGTTGTTGTTGGCAATGTCGTTTTGAAAATTGTGATGAAGGATATTGTAGCTATTTCCATTATCATTGTTGTTTGTGGAGAAGTTGTATAAATTGTTGTTGTTTGTTGTTCTTGTAATGCTGGTGTTGATGGTGCTTGAAAGACGTTGGTTTGTTTCTAGAATTTTAAGAACTCTATTTTGTGTTTTCTGAAGTATTCTGCAATGTGTCGAGTTTCCCCAGGCAGCTATTCCATGCCTTATGTATGATTCTGCCAATGCAAAATAAGCCTGTCTCAGAACGGTAAATGTGGAGCAGTAGCTTAGATGGTAAAGCATATATGCGGTTTTCCTTAGTTTCTTTTGAACATTTTGTACATGAGTTTTCCATTTGAAGTGCTGGTCAACGTATACACCGAGATATTTATAAGTGTTTACAAGTTCTATAAAGGTATTACAAGTGTCGTGATTGTTGCTGATAGTGTTGATTTTATGTAAGCAGTCTGTATCGTGAAACTTTATTCTAATGTTTGTGCTTTGAAAATTGGAAGGTCTTATATGCATAACTTTAGTTTTGGTAGCATTAATAACCAACCCATTGTCATGACACCATTTACTGACAATGTCAAGCTGGTCCTGCATGATTTCAGTTGCGGTTTCAATATTTTTATGTGCTACGATAACAGCCGTATCATCTGCATATGCAAAAGTAGTGCTGTTCTTAAGTTGACTTATCATGTCGTTTGCGTAGAGTAAGTAAAGAATCGGACCAAGCTTCGAGCCCTGCGGTACTCCGTTGTGAGACACAATTTTTTGACTAAAATTGTTTTTAATTTTCACCTGATATGATCTGCATTCTAAATAACTCTTGAACCACTCAAGACAGTTTCCTCTAATGCCATTTCTTTGTAATATTTCTATTTATTTCTTGTGAGAAAGCGTGTCAAAAGCTTTGCTAAAATCAATGAACAAGGATAGACAATGCTTTTTTTCACTTAAGGACTTGTTAATAAAATTAGAAAAATTTCCTAACAATTTGTTTATATTTTTGTCTTTTTGGAAGCCGAATTGATTTTTATTTATGACGTTGTATCTTTTTAAGAAATCTGTAATTCGTCGCACTATTATTTCCTCAATAACTTTTTCAATTACGGACAAAATTGATATTGGTCTATAATTGTTGTAGTCTGATTTGACCCCAGTACTGAAATTCTGTAACTTTTTAACGACAAAAAATTGTCGTTAAGTAGTCAAAATTCGTTAGCTAACGAAAGTTGTCGTTAAGAGCTATTCTGTAATGAAATTTTAACAATTTTTATCGGCAAAAAATGTCGGTAGCTAACGACACAAAAAAAGTTCTTGTTTAATAATAACGACAATAAATGTACTGTTAACAGATTCAAAATATAGAGAAAGTAGCCAATTTTTAACACAAAAAAAGTAAGAAAGTATAGTCGATCAAGTCCGACTCTACATTGCAGTATTTGGGCGATCATTTTTCCGCCAAAATCGTGAGGTTATTATTCACATAATACATTTTTGTGCCAAATATTATCTAAGTATCTACCATTATTAGTGTATTCGTATGGGAGCTGTGGTCAAATATGGACCGATTCTAAAAAAATTTTTTCTGGTGATTAATGTAGGTTGCGACAAAATATTTTTGGATCTTATTCAACTCAAATGTCTATAAAACAAGATGGCTATTAATAGGCACAAAACCCTATTCCGGAAAGAAGTTTTCATGTGGGCTATAAAAATTAAATAACTGCTTCTCACCATTATAAGAATGCTTCGACCTTGTGACAATAAACGCATATGTGCCAAATTTTATAAAATTATTTTTAAAACTGCGACCTGTAATTTGCACACAAGGTTATCTTGGACAGACAACCAGCCATCCTGATAGAAGGACGGGCTTCGTTAAATGGATTCTGACATTGATTCTGAGTCAATCGGTATACTAAAAGGCAGGCCCAGAACCTTTATTTAAATGTGTTACACACATTCGTACAAACACATAATACCCTTTTCACATACAGTAGTGCTGGTATGAAAAGTAAGAGCAGAATGTTGTGCTAGAGTGGCTCAGTCATCTGGAAATTTTTCCCTATGTATAAAAGAATTTAAAACCAACACATTTGTTTAGAAATATAATCAATATTTACACGTTTTCATTCATGTTTTGTTAAAATAAATGCAATAAAGCAAATTTATTTTGTATTTTTTATTAATTTTAAAAAATTTTTACTTTGACGTTCTTATATTTTTACCGATATTTGTCGTCAATATTTCTAAACAAAAATTTTTGTTTATTTAAAATACAGAATAACAAATTCGTTAAAGTAACCGAGATTTCTCGTTAATTAACGATATCGGTAGTTAAATTCAAAAAGTTACAGAATTGAGGTACAGATTTGTAAATAGGCCTTATTAACGATACTTTTAGTAGTTCAGGCATATAAGAGTTATTAATACTTGAGCTTATCAACACTGTTAAAATTGGAGTTAACCATTTTGCATTTAACTGAATGTCGTTCGGTCTAATATTCTCTATTCCCGCTCCCTTTTTGGTATTGAGGTTTTTTAAAAGGTTAAAAACTTCCTCCTCACATGTTGGTGTTAAGTACATAGAGTTTTGTACTGTATGTGTTGTAACTTTAGTTGTTTTGATGTCACAGTTATGAATTATGTTTTGTACATTTTGATAAAAATTTGTTGCAAAATTATTTACAATGTTTATAGTAAGGGTATTCACGTCAACAGTTGCACCCTTGCAAAAAAGCAAAAGTGCAAAAATAAAACAACAACCACACAGACAATTAGTTGTGCGTAAATAATTGTCTTTGTGGTTGTTGTTATATTTTTGCAAGTTTCCTTTTTTGCAAGGGTGCAACTTGTGACGTGAATACCCCCAGTATTTTCATTTCTAAAATTTTTTGATACGATTTCATCTATATTATTTGATTTTTTCCCAATAATTTCATTTATTATTTGCCAAGTGGCTCTCATGTTGTTTCTATTTTCGATAAATTTTTCACGATAATAGTTATTTTTCGTTATATTAATTTTTTTATTTAAAAAATTTCTATATTGTTTATATTGCTTTTCATAAATTTTATTTGTTCGATTATTAAGCCATTTTTTATAAAGTTTATCCCTAATATCGCAACATTTGATTAATTCGTCACTTATCCATGGACTATTCGACCGTTTTTTAGTTGTTTTAACAATCTTGATTGATTTTTCGTATATATCACAAAAAGTTTTATATATTTTGTTACATAAATCGTTTGTGTTAAGGTTTTGTTGAATAATATTATTCCAATTTGTTTGTTGGATTTTGTGATTAATTTAAAGATTATTAAATTTGGTACCCTGCAAAAAGGGGTTTTCCGTGCTCTGGTTTTCAACTTCAATACAACAAAAAATAGAGTAGTGATCAGATATTGTTGTTTTGATTACGGCTGCGTGCAGATGTGCGGTTTGTTTGTTATTTCTTACAAACAGATGGTCAATGCAGGTTTTAGTGTTTTTGTTTATGTCTTCCCTTGTTACCTCTTTTATTACGCACTGCAAACCGTAGGACAATATCATGTCCGCATATTTTAATGTTATGTTATTTTGCTTTAAAATATCGATGTTCATATCTCCCACAATTATTAATTCTTGTTTTTTTTTTATACTGCTTATAGTTTCATCAATTTCGGTTATAAAATCTTTTATTTTTGAGGATGGTGGTCGATAAATTGAAAGGAGTGATATGGATCGATTGTTAAATGTTAAGTCCATTTGAATTGCTTCAAATGATTTGATATTTAAAGAAACCGTTGTGAATGTCATATTCTTTTTAACATAGACCGCTATTCCTCCTCCCTTTCCATCCCTATTTAAAAAAATTGAATTAAATCCATTTATACTATAAAGATTATTTTCATTGTTTGTTTCAACAAGAACTATGATGCTGATTTTGTTAATTATGTTGTTTATTGTTGTTAGGAGTGATGTAAAACCTGTCCGTAGAGACCGAATGTTCATGTATAGTACAGATATGGGATAACTTAAAAGCTGTTGATCGATTTGATTAAGACTATCTAACGTTAGATAGTGTATTTGATTCATTTTTATTTAAATTTGAATAATTTGGAATTAAGGTTCCTAAATATTTAAAAATTGATTATAGGGCCTTGTTTCTTGGGAAAACAGAAGCAAGGATCCTATTGTCAATTATAATTATAATTGCTCGTACGAGAAGTTATAATTATTAGAGTAAATAAGGGGATTAAAATACAAAAGCATTAGAATTTGTTCTGTAGGGGGCTTACAGTAATTTCTTACCGGTTTGATTGATGGTTGCCTTCTTAAAAAACAAGCCGTGGAGGATTTCAATTTAAGTAAGAGATGATCCAATTTATTAACAAGATGTTGTGTGAGATTGTTGGGATTTGTCGTCTGCTTGAGTGAGGGTTTTAAGCAAAAGTGAAAGAAGAAAAATTCTTATAAGCCCATGCCACCTCGGCCTTTTATTCCCATCAAAGGATGGATAAGTTTTTTTCCTCTCTTTCGTTCACTTTTGAGTGTACTAAAGAGTACATTATTATTGTGATTGACGTCAATCAAGCATCGACCCCCTGATACAAGCCGTTAAATTTGAATTTAAAATTACATTTTGCGATTTAAAATACACTTATCTTCAATTAACCATTCAAGCAGTAATATAAACGGTTTATCGCTACATAATTTTACATTCAATTTAATTAATTGACAATACAAATATCTATAATAACTATTTTACCATACATTCTTCAATTTCAAATATAATTCAATTATAAATATGTAAACAATGTTCAAACTATGCTAAGTATCAAAATCATATAAAAAATAGAAAAAAAATATGTTTTTCCATGAGTGTACAATCTACATTGTGCTAAGTATCAAATTCAAGTATAAAACCCAAAGAAATATGTTTTTTTTTTATAAGTGTACAATGTAGATTGTACATGCTCCCCGGACTAATTATTGGCTCGACTCTCCTATTCGGTGCATAACACTTCGGCTATCGATTTGATAGCAGCAATCAATTTCCGTTGATCAGGTGCAGTTACGGTTGTTGGCTGCAGCTCGCTATCTGCAGATGGTGTTGGTCGCTGACGATTACGAGCCTGCTGCCGGTGCTGTTGTTGTTGCCGATTCCGCGCCTGCTGCCGGTGCTGTTGTTGTTGCCGACTCCAGCGTGGTTGCTGTTGCTGAGTCCCTTGTCGCTGTGCCCTGCGCTGGTGTGAAGGGCGAGTCCTGCATTGCTGCTGGCGAGTCCTGCGCTGCGGTGCTGGGCTATTTCTGCAATGCTGTGTACTCTGCGGCTGTTGGCGTTGCCGTACGGGTTGTTGCCGCTGGGGTGGTGCCGGACGACGACTACGGGTCTGCTGATGCTGTCGACTAGATGTAGCTCTGACTACCGCCAGCTCCTCTAGCTGCTCCCTACGCGATGGAATGTGCAGTAGGGTGTGATGCATCTGGTCGCATCGCCTGCAGGCTTCTTCGGAAGTACAATGATTCTGAGAGTGGCTTCTCGCTAGGCAATTAAAACAGTACCCTAGCCCTGACACCACCTCGCGTCGTCTTTCTACCGGCATCCGTTTAAACTTTCGGCAAAACCTTAAGCCGTGGTAGCCGCGACACAGCACACAGTACAGGACTTCTAAATCCCTTAACTGGCCCTGACTTCCAGCCGGCCCATGGCTTGGACTACGGCTTGGACTGTGGCTTGGGCTCGGACCACGTCTTGCTTCTTGACCGGAACCCCGGCTTGGGCTGCTGCTGCTTGTGCGCACTACCCTGGTGGCAGTGAGCCTTCTGTTCGACCTGTGACTAAAGAAAGCACAAAAAATGACAAGAATAGAATATTGATTAGTACTGGTCTACATGGTTATGGGAAGTGGCAGATGCTACTTGTTAGATTTGCCTAGGGATTTAGAGGTTGATTAGAGGGGGGGGGTTTGTTAATATATATATTAGTGCTAGGAGGGGGGGGTGTAATACATATGAGTCTAATGACATGAGCGGTATATAAATATATGATAAGTATAAATTGTTATGAGTAAGAAATATGTATGTCAAAAGGTAATCCGTATATGATTAGCAGAAATCATATAAGCGTAAATTTGGTGTAATGGGTAATTTAACATGATTCTAACTAGCATCTTCCTTATTCAGCAAAGGAAGGTAGCATAATTTTACGATTGGTCGTGTAATGACCCCTGTGGCAATACGTACGTCAACCGTTCGTACGTTTTCATCAGAGCCGCTGTATACATTCTCTACCCTTCCCAGCCTCCACTCAGCGGGTGGTAGTAAATTGTCCATTACCACCACCAGATCTCCGACTTGGACATTAGGCCCAGAGTCTTTCCACTTGTATCGTTTTTGCAATGATTTTAAATACTCCTCCTTCCATCTTAAGGAGAATTGGTGGTGCATGGCCTTTAACTTTTCCCATCTATTCGTAACTGCCATGCTCTGAAAGTCCTGCTCTGGTAGAGCCATCAGAGGAGCTCCGCGCAAAAAATGACCCGGTGTCAGCGCCGTTAGGTCAGCAGGATCTTCCGAAAGCGCGGAGATAGGCCGAGAATTAAGTACCCCTTCAATCCGGGTGAGAATGGTGGCAAATTCTTCAAAATCGAACTTTCTCGCCCCTGCTACTCGCTTCAAATGGAATTTGAAGCTCTTTACCGCGGCTTCCCATAAACCGCCCATATGCGGCGCATACGGAGGAATGAATCTCCATTCAAACCCCTGGGCGATATACTTCTGGGCGATATCCTGAGCTATCGTCTTCACGAATATACCAAAGTCATTCTCTAATTCTCTGCTTGCACCCAGAAAGTTTTTTCCGTTATCAGTTACTACCCGTTGGGGTAGTCCTCGCCTCCCAACGAACCGAGCAAAGGCAGCACGGAAGGCGGCTGTTGTTAAGTCTGAGCATGGCTCCAGATGGACTGCCTTCGTGCTGAAGCAGACAAAGACTGACACATACCCTTTTATTGATGCCGCTGTGCGTAATGCTGATGACTTGAGGTCAAATGGCCCAGCAAAATCTATACCAGTAACCTGAAAGGGTAGAGAAAAATTGCACCTTTCTGGAGGTAAAGGTGCCATTAGTTGCATACATGCCTGCTGTTTATAAATAATGCAAGTTTTACACTGTCGTATTACATTTCTTACTCGGGGTTTGAGGCGAGAAAGGTGATACTCAGTCTGTACCATTCGGCACATTTGACTTATCTCCGCATGACATAGAAACTCATGCAGATGCTTTAAATAAAGCTGGCAAAATCGGGAGTTGCCTGGTAATATTATGGGAAATTTTTCATTATACGGTAGTGACGAGTTAGCCAATCTACCATTAACCCTCATCACGAGATTAGTATCGAGGAAAGGATTTAGAGGTTTTAACGAACTTTTGTTAGACACCTCCTTATAGTCACGTAAACATTCATACTCAGCATAATAAAACGCTTTCTGCGCCAATGTCAGTAGTCTTATCTTGACCTGCCTTAACTCCTGCAGAGTTATTTCGCTCTGAGTAGTTGCTACAATATCCGGCCTGAGTTTGGCCGCGATTTTATTAAAAAATTTGAACATATAACACAGCACGCGAAGTGCTTTTGTGTATGATGAAAATCTATTTATTACATCCTCTTCTGGCTGAACCTCAGCAACTAACGTGTGCACCTCCACAGGTTCATCCACTAATTTTAAAGGGTTTCTTTTTGGCCATTCAGACATGGGCTTATCCAACCACGGAGGCCCATACCACCACTGCGAGTTTTGCACCAACTCTTGAGCCTTACTGCCACGCGTCCCCAGGTCCGCCGGGTTATGGTGCGTTGGCACATGCCTCCATGTGACACTAGGTACCAGCCTGTGAATTTGAGCAATTCTATTTGCCACATACGTTTCCCACGAAGATGGGGGTTTTGCCAGCCAGCCCAGCACTATGGCTGAGTCTGTCCATAAATGTATTTCACCGATATTTACCTTCAACGTGGTATTAACATAATTCACAAGCTTTGCCAATAAAACTGCCCCATTCAGCTCCAGACGAGGTAGGCAAACCGTTTGTATGGGCGCGACCTTGGACTTTGCCACTAACAAATTTGTAAAAACGGTATTTTTCTGAGTTTGACACCTTATATAAACTGCGGCACAATAGGCGGATTTAGAGGCATCTGCGAACCCATGCAACTGGACATAGTCCGCTGGGTTATACTGAATCCACCGTGGTATGGATATAGTTTCTACTTTTTCGAAGTCTTCTACAAGTTTGGTCCAATTTTGAAGGTTGTCTGGCGATATTTCCTCATCCCATTGGACTCCCTCCAACCACAAGTGTTGCATTAGAATTTTAGCTCTGATGATTATAGGTGCCAGCCAGCCCGCGGGGTCAAACAGTTTTGCTACAGATGACAATATTTTACGTTTCGTCAATTTCGAGTCCTGTTCGATTGGGGCAAATGTATAGCTGAAAGTATCCTTAAGCGCGTTCCACTTTATCCCAAGAGTTTTGGTAGCGCTGGTTTCATGAAATCTTAGAAAGTCCAAGTCATAAAGATCTTCCCTTGGCAGGTGGGCAAGTAATGCAGGATCGTTTGCGGTCATTTTTTTTAAGGGAAAACCTGCCGCAGCCAATACCTTCCTTAGCTGAGCCTGGGCCAATAATGTTTCTTCAACTGTAAATCCTCCTGATAAAATATCGTCCACATAGGTTTCATCGCGTAGTATTGAAGCTGCTAAGGGTGCCTCTGACTCAGTATCCGCCGCCAGCTGCAATAATGTTCTGATCGCTAAATATGGCGCACAATTCACCCCAAAGGTTACCGTCTTCAACTCGTAGTCCCTGATGGGTGAATCAGGTTGGGGTTGATACAAAATCCTTTGATACGGCCTATCAGCTGGATGCACCAGAATTTGCCGGTACATTTTTTGTATATCGCCACTAAATACAAATTGATACCTCCTCCAATTCAGCACCGTGGTGATTAAATCATTTTGAAGGGTTGGCCCCGTATAAAGAACATCATTAAGCGCATACTGAGATTTTGACTTCCTGGAGGCATTGAAAACAACTCTAACTTTTGTTGTTTTGTGCTCTGGGCGCACAACTGCGTGATGTGGCAAATAGAATGAGTTATATTTACCTTTGTTTACAATTTCGTGTGCAGATGTTTCCTCCATATGGTCCAAGGACAAGTATTCTTCAAGCACTTGCATGTATTGAGCTTGTAATTCGGGATTTTGCGCCAACGTTTTCCCCAGCCTCGTATATTGAGCTAAAGCCACAAATCTTGACGATCCCAAAAATACTTCGTCTGGAAATTCTTTTTTAAAAGGTAACCTTACCATATATCTACCATCGTCCTGGCGAGTTGTGGTTTGTGCATAAAATTCTTCGCAAAAGTCATCTTCTACTGTACTAGCTCTGGTCGCTGGTACATTTTCATCTTCCCAAAATCTTCTCAAGAGATCTGTTAAATCCTCAGTCTCACATTTATTTACAGACGTTGTGAAGGTCTGAATGGTTTCTGCCTTCATGGGACCACTTAGCACCCAGCCAAAAATGGTATTATACGCCGAAGTTTTGCCGGAAATATTTCTCTTGATTCCGCTTAAATTTATGCATTGCTCATAATCATTACCTAAAACCAGATCGATTTGGGAAGTTTGATTAAACGTTGGATCGGCTAAGTCCAACTTTTTTAGCTCAGGGGAGTTAGGCATTTTAAACGAGATAGATGGGAGCTGTTTTGTTACTTTCGGCAGGACAATAGCCTTTATGGGTATCCTCGTATTAGTCCTTTTTGCATACAGAACTAGTTTGCATTCTTTGTTCGCTGATTGCGATTGACCCCCAATCCCCACGATCTCATAATGGGATTTTTGATACGGCAGCTGAAGACGATTTCTAATTCGTTCAGATAGAAATGTCCTTTGAGACCCTGGATCGATCAATGCCCGAACTGTAAAATGCTCACCTCGATGTTCTATCTGCATTAAGGCAGTCCTTAGCAAAATATTTTCATCGCCCGCTGAACAATTAGCTTGGACTTGGGTCGACGTGCTTGGCTTTTCTGAGTAGGTTCCACTGTGACCTGCACTCGTTTGGGTTTGTATTGGACTTTGATATACTGTATTTCCGCTGGCACTATTATTACTTCCTGGGGTTTCTTTTCGTTGGTTCTCTTGTTGTTTCCTTGCCATATGAAGAAGTGTGTGGTGCTGTTTTTTGCAATATAAACAAGTGTATTTGCTTTTACAATTGTTTTTAAGATGAGATGTCCCCAAGCAATTATTACAAATTTTATTTTGGTACACATAGTCCACCCTTTGTTGTACCGTGAACGTACGGAATTTCTTACAATTCCTCATAGCATGATCTTCTCCACACAACTTACAATTTGTATTTATTTTCTCTTGGGCCACATATGTTTGTACGCTGGGTACAGACGCACGTTTCAAAGTAAATGATTCCTTTGAAGTTTTAATACTTTTAAACCGCTCTACCGCTTCATATCTGTCAACCAAAAATTTCGACATTTGGGACCATTTTGGTAGTTCCCGAGGCGCGGTCAGCGATTGTTCCCACAGAGCTAAAGTGGTATCAGGGAGTTTGGTGGACACTAATCGTATGAGGATCGGATCCCAGCTCTCTACATCAATTCCTAAAGTCTTCAATTTTGCCAGGGAATCATTGACAGAAGATTGAATTCTTCTTATGGCCTCACTATCCTCTTGAGTAGCTGAGGGGATATCAAACAGTAATTTTATTTGATTATCCACTAGCACCCGCTTATTTTCATACCGGGTTTTTAGTGCGTCCCACGCAAGCGCGAAGTTCTCATGGGACAAAGTATACCTTTTCACTATTGCTCCCGCTTCACCCCGTGTTTTATTCCTTAGGTGATACAATTTCACCACAGGGGATAGTTTCGAATGATTAATGTACACCGCAGTGAACATGTCTCGAAACGAGGGCCACTGTTCATAACTGCCCTTAAAAACTTCTGTGTCGCATGGAGGCAGCTTTATGAAATTATCGGCACCATTGTTCATTGGGTAAGGTTCCGGGTGGGCATACCTTGACGTTGACTGAAATGGCGCATTTTGAGACGCCTCTAATCTGCTAATTTTCAAGCCTTCATTGATTTGAGTATAACAATGTTCATAGATTTCCGAGCAGGTGGCATATTCGTCACTGGCTTGTGTTTTAAACTCAACTCCAACTATGGCATCCTTATTAACCATAACCTTCCTGTAGGAGTCTTCTAAGTTCGCCATGTCCGCATCCAGCTTTTTTAACTTTACCGTCAGTGTCGACTCGTTAAGATCCTGTATACTACTAATATCCAAACTCTCCCCGAACTGGCGCAGCTTCCCACAGTCGAACAGGAATTGCTCTTTATACAGGGTGTTAAAGTTTGATTCTGAGTTTTCGTTTGCGTTTGCCATGATTTCGATTGATACTAAATTTATATAACGTTAAGACGTAGGGGTCTTAAAACCGTTCGGATAAAGCTATCTCCGATTCTACACGTTTTAAAACAAGACAAGAAGACTAGACGCAATGTAAATAAAATAATGTTAACTTCGGGTATAGGGCTTAGTTTGCACACTAATCTAGTGTACAGATTATAAGTTAGGGATTACTAGTGTACAAACTAAGAAGCAAAAAAATGTTAAACAAAAAAAAATCCACCTTTCCGTATAGTTTAGGGGGTTGGGTAACTATCAAATAGTTAAAATTAAATCAGAAAGTGGATATAGTTAACCAAAGGGTACAATTGCATCTAAAAAAAACTAACTTCTTCAAGAACTTGTATTCAACGTAAGAATACTAACCCTTCATTTCGTATGGGTATTTTACCCCTTATTTGAAATTTAATAAAAAGTATCAATTCCTTTCCAACCTTTTAACTTTCATGAATTTATTTCATTTGAAACCAATACTACGTTTTAATTCTTTTGAAATTTTTAATTTTTATGAAACGCAAGAATACTGATTTTTTATTTCGTATGACTTTCTCTTGAACCTTCGCATAAGTAACCCTTATTTAAATCCCCAATATAACACCCAATTCCATACAGGAATTTTAAATTAAAATTTTGCAAAGTAAAGTTTGTTTAAAATTTTCAAAAAATTTTTCCCATTTCAAGAATGTTAATATTCAAATTTTATTTAAATTTCTTGTAAAGCAAAGTTTGTTAAAAATTTCAAAAACCTTATCTTACAATTCAATTCAAGAACGTTAATATTTAAATTTTATTTAAACTCTTGCCAAAGTAACTAAGTTTTTTAAAATTCTAAACTTTGCCAATTCAATTCCATGGGAGATTCAATTTTCCTTCGAAATTTCGAAAAAGTGAATTTTATGAAAATCCCCGTAATTTTGTTCAATTCCAGAATCCAATTATCAATTTGGTTCACCCGGGAAATTTATATTCTATTTGATTCAGTAAGAACTTTATTACTCTCCTAAATTTAAAACACTGCGAACTTATTAAAGCAAAACTATTAATTTTATTTATGCGGGACAGAATTATCCAATTTACAGATATTAATACTTATACACGTGGGAAATTAATTTCCATCCAAATTTCCAGAATTTATTTAACTAATTTATATAAAGAAAAACTAAATTTTATTTAAAATTGTACTAACTTTATATTTTATTAATTTTTAATACAATACATACATGTAATTTTTTAAACAAAAGTGAAATACTTAAGTCTAACGTGGAAATACTTGAATTTTGCAACCAATGTATGTTTCCACTTATTTGTTGTTTTACAATTTAATTTTCAGAAACTTAACTTTTAATTATTAAATTATTGTTATTTCCCCGATATTTGCAATTTACAGATTGACTTCAATCAAGTTTACCAAGGTTTGAATAACCCCGGTATATTTAAACGCAGTTGTAACTTTACGAAAATGGCAATTGGAGAAATTGCATCCTTTTCATAAATCCGATAATCTTTTGCTTTTTTTTTTTTTCAATACACTTTTCACTTTAACCAATGGCAATTGGAGAAATTGCTTGTAATTAAATTGATTAAAATTTTCTAAATTATCCGAAATCGCACTTTAAAATTTACTAAATTTGCAATTTGGGGAATTGCCTATAGTAAATTTATTAAATTTTTTCCCGATAAACGCACTTGAATTTTTACTTAATCGCAGTTTGGGAAACTGCTTTTTAGTAATTTTACTAGATTTCTTAACAATCCAGTTAACGCAATCGAAAGTTTTACTAACTTACAATTTGAGAAATTGCTTTTAGTAATTATTTTGAAAATCTTTTACTTCTAATTCAATCCGACCGTTTTTTCGCACTTATTAAGGATTATTTTAAATGCTGGGAAAATTTGTTCCATTTAACATCACAGAAAAATTACTTGTTGGTTTTTATCACTCCAAAAAAAAAATTTATTTAAAAGTATTTAAAGTTAATTAACCTTTCAGCTGGTTTTTTTATATCAATTTTGAATTAAAATTTTTAAATAACAGAAATTATTTCGTTTTACCCAAAATAATTCAAACTTGTGAAATTGCTGTTGGAAATTGTCACTATCAATCAACACATTGTTTGAAACGGCAAAGGTTTTCTTTTAACCACATCATTTATTGAGAAAAAATATTAAAAATATTAAAATGTTCCTTTTTTTTTTTTAATTTTTAGCAATAAATATATGTAATTATTTTGCTAATAGGCAAATCCACAATGTGTTGTTTGATTATATGAATTTGGAACAATTATGATAATTAGAGACAACTTTCAATTCCTCTGTGATTACAAATTTTCCCATAAAAAACTCTACGAAGGGTTTTTACTCCCTCTAATCAACTCTAATTTTTTTTAATGGGTATGCAATATAATATAATAATATAATATAATATAATATAATATAATATAATATAATATAATATAGTGTAATTAATGTGCTGTAATAAATGAAATTATAAATTATAAAATTGTTCAATTTTTACGAAGTGTTCGTAAACTTGTATAGTGGACTGTATTTTTTCCTTTGTTTATTTAACAGTGTTACGAATTCAGTTAAATTTAGCAAACAAATTAAGAAATTCTTAATTTGTTGCTTTTTTAAGAGCGCAAATAAAATTTATTTTTGACTAAAGAGTTTAATATTATGTGTTGTTTGTGTGTTGTGTATTCATAAGAGATACGAAATTCAAAGCTTTTAATTGAACTGACGAGCGTATCTTAATTTTATGACTTGTGTGTGTGTACGTGTGTGTGGTATTCTTTTTTTCCTTTTTTTTTTTTTTTTTTTTGTTTTTACTCAGAGTGCACTGATTTTGTTGATTTATGTGTATATTTTTATAATATTAAGAGCTAAAGCTTTCAACATAGTTGACTAGCATATGAACTTTATTCTTTATGTGTGTGGGTATGTGTATGGTTTTCTGAGAGTAAAAATTTTGACTCAGAGCGCGCTGATTTTGTCGATTGGGTGTGTGTGTGTATGTTTGTGTTATTAGCATGTAGCCAAATTAAAGCTTTTTAGTTAAGAGTGCAACTAGAGTTTGTTTCTTTGTATATCTTTGTATTATTATTAAGTACGAACATTAAAGCGTTTAATTTAACTAACAAGCTTATATGTGAATTTATGTAGGGAGATGATGTGATTATGAAAAATATTGTGAAAAACAAGGGAGGGGAACAAAGTTACAGAGTGTTTTTATTACTTGAAACGTTAATTACCTTATTAACTTTCTTGCAGTTTTTGCTGATTAATTTTTCTTCTTCTTCCTTTGAAGTTTATGTGGATGATGGATTTTTCTCTTTAATCCTCCCTTGCCGTCGTTATTGCCAGGCCCCTTTTTTTTCTCTTTGTATTCTTCACTTCCCACAAATTTTTATTATATTTTTCTTCTCTTTATTCTTGCGGCACTTTTATGTTGCTTATTTTCTTATTTTTTCCAATCTATGTACATAGTACTATGCCGATTCTATTTACATAGATACAGTTTTTTGTGGCATTTTTACCATTTTTTTTAATTTAACACACAATTTTCTACTTTACATCTTCTTTTTTAAGATTAAATATGGCGATTTGCCACTATTTTCAATTTTTTTCTTTTTGGGTTTTTTATGTGCCTTTGCAAAATGGCGATTTTTTTTCCACTTTTTCACAATTTTTTCTTTACTTTTTCTCTTTTTCGTATGTAATATGGCGATTTTTCGCGCCTTTTTTATTTTTTTTTTTTTCAATTTTTCCCAAATTTTTGACAAATTTTTCGCACCTTTTTTATATTTTCTCCAAGAATTCTACCACACTTTTTACACACTCACGTTTACAACACTTTTTTATTTATATTTTTTCTTTGCTACTCAGTTTTTTCGTTAAACGTTATAAAAATTTTCTTTTTGTACTTACTGTTTTAACCACTTGTTTTATACTGACTTCTTTCGAATTACCTCATGTCTTTAATTGCCTTGCTATTACTTGAGAGATGTAACACGAGCTTTTGAATAACTTCTCTTCCCTTTTTTTTCCGGGGTGACCAGATTGTTGTTCTTTCCTTGGTTACGCTACTTTTAGCTCGTAAGGACCATGAATAATTTGGAATTAAGGTTCCTAAATATTTAAAAATTGATTATAGGGCCTTGTTTCTTGGGAAAACAGAAGCAAGGATCCTATTGTCAATTATAATTATAATTGCTCGTACGAGAAGTTATAATTATTAGAGTAAATAAGGGGATTAAAATACAAAAGCATTAGAATTTGTTCTGTAGGGGGCTTACAGTAATTTCTTACCGGTTTGATTAATGGTTGCCTTCTTAAAAAACAAGCCGTGGAGGATTTCAATTTAAGTAAGAGATGATCCAATTTATTAACAAGATGTTGTGTGAGATTGTTGGGATTTGTCGTCTGCTTGAGTGAGGGTTTTAAGCAAAAGTGAAAGAAGAAAAATTCTTATAAGCCCATGCCACCTCGGCCTTTTATTCCCATCAAAGGATGGATAAGTTTTTTTCCTCTCTTTCGTTCACTTTTGAGTGTACTAAAGAGTACATTATTATTGTGATTGACGTCAATCAAGCATCGACCCCCTGATACAAGTCGTTAAATTTGAATTTAAAATTACATTTTGCGATTTAAAATACACTTATCTTCAATTAACCATTCAAGCAGTAATATAAACGGTTTATCGCTACATAATTTTACATTCAATTTAATTAATTGACAATACAAATATCTATAATAACTATTTTACCATACATTCTTCAATTTCAAATATAATTCAATTATAAATATGTAAACAATGTTCAAACTATGCTAAGTATCAAAATCATATAAAAAATAGAAAAAAAATATGTTTTTCCATGAGTGTACAATCTACATTGTGCTAAGTATCAAATTCAAGTATAAAACCCAAAGAAATATGTTTTTTTTTTATAAGTGTACAATGTAGATTGTACAAAATTTGAGAAAAAAGATAAATTTAAAGAAAACAAAAAGATATAAATTTAATATATAATATATGAATGTATTTAGCGAAAAGAAGGGCGAAAAATAGATTAAATGTTTAAATGATTTCGGTAATAATTTCGATATCGGCAGTATTTTTAATCAGTATTGCAGACGAGTTTTCATTTCTACGAGCAAAAATGCTTCCATACGGCACCATACGAAATTCCATTTAGCCTCTTTAGCTTTTGTTTTTGTTAACCAAAGTAGTCGCCGATTATAGGGTGTTAATTCATCGTTTACATATATAAACCCATCATCATCTCTTTTATAATTTTAGCATCTAATCGATGTCTATGTATTTTGCCCATTATCTTTCTTTTCTTGCTCAGTGAATTCAACTCAATGATTATTTTTGTTTTCCCTTCTTGTTGTTGTTTTAGATGATATGCATTGCAAATGTCAATATCATTTAGCTCTACGTTTAGTGAGGCTGCAATTGACTTTATGACATCATAATCGCTCTTTTCAGTTGTTGGTACATTTCTTATTTCGATGTTTTTGTTTATTATTTGTTGCTCTAATTTATTTATGCGAGTGTCCATTGTAATAATTTGCATTTCACGTTGTTTATCTTTATCATTCAGTTCGTTGACCTGAGTTGCTAATGTTGATAGAGAAGAAGTTATTGTTGTATGAGCACTTTGTATTTCCTCCTTAATATTCAAATTCAAGGAGATCATATTTGCTGATAGTTGCTCCATTGTTTTTTGCATTGTTTTTATGTCTGACTTTAGTTCTGTGACGTCAGTTTTTACAGAAATTAGACTCGCGTTTACTGAAGAGATATTTAAAGAGTCTTTAAAACGTTTAGCTTGTTCATTTCCTTCATTATCATCATCATCCTTCTCTCTTGTTTTTTTTTTTGTTGGTTAATGTCATTATAAATTACTGACTGATATAGTGTGTTGGGAGACTTAGAACGTTGGTTGCATTTAGGACATCTCCAATTACTTTTGCTCTCCTCATCCATTTTGGCAAATGCACTTTGTTTAAGGGGGCAGCACGGGAATAAGTGGTAGCTTGAGTAACAATTATTGCACTTAATAGACTCATTTACTTGAATAGAGAAAAGACATTGACCACAGAGAATATCTCTTTGAGAAGCCATATTGGTATTTTGTTTTATTTTCTTTTTAAAAATGATCCGAGTGTTTAACTTAACCAAATTATTTTATGAAAAATTATTGAATTTTGATAAATAACTATGTATTTTATCACTGTATTTTGATGTAAAGAAAATATTTAATTTGTTTGTTTATAGTTTTTGTATTTTTTATGCTGTTTTAAAATAAATATATTAACGCTAGCAAGAGCACTTTGGAAACACGTCCGTTCGCAATGAATACTGACTCAATATTAACTAATTTTACTTAAGTAAATGTAAATTTTTATACATCGTCGGCTTAATATGCAAACCTGCTAACTCCCTTTCTGATTATTGTTATAAATATAAAAATTTCCAATATTTCTAATTAGGCTTAAGTTCATCAAATTTAATTTTCATTAAATCATTTTTATTATTATTATTATTTTTATAAAATTAAAATAGATAATCATTCAAAGCGAATTCCGATCTACCAAAGGTTAAATACAATTTGGTTTAAGGATTGATGTTTGACTAATGACGTCAGCAGTCGTCGATGGCTGCGAGTGTTAAACGGCAAGCCCTCTGAGGAGATTGAGTGGTTGCAATCGAAACATGTCAGGGTAACCTGTCCGTAAAAACGCCTGGGTTCGAGCCCAGATTGAGTCAAGAATGAAAAATTATCAATAAATTTTAATTAATTTTCATGTTGTAAAATTCCTTTCTTCATAAAAATAATTTAATGAAAATTAAATTTGATGAACTTAAGCCTAATTAAAAATATTAAAAATTTGGATTAAAAACCATAAATAGTTCAACAAAATAACCACAATACTAATTATTTATAAAAATTTCCGTTAGGGAATCTATATTGAAAACAAATTTGAGGTTTTTTTTATTGGTCTTTCCATGTAAATTCGCAAACGAAAATACAGAAACAGGTAGCTGATTCATTTCTTATGAATTGCAAACACTTCTATGTAAGTCACTGATGAATGCATACATTTTATTACATATCATTACTCATATTGCATTAAAAATTTTAAAACCAAGTGTACATTCATATGTACTTATCTACATGTTTATTCGCATTAGTCCATATATTTGGGTATAACCATTTCTTCTACAACCCAAGGTCTTGCCAACCATTCTTTTTATAGAGAAAAGTGTTCAGTTTAACAATAAATATTAATACAATACATCTTTGAGACCCAGTGGCCATAAAACGCTTAATTCATTTATTCTTTGTGTAATAGTTCAAAAGCAAAAAAAAAATCAAGCCTTTAATTAAAAATATGTATATAGAATATAAAGATTTAAAAGCGGTAATTTTAAATTCGTTGCAGTTTCAGATTTTTTTATGGGCTTGAATAATATTTCACCCGAAATAAGGCGGTTATGCTAATAAATTTCATCACAACTTGACAGCGATTTCTCCGATTTTCATTAAAACACCTATGTACAAATGATTTGGAATAATGTTTCCTTTAAGTCATACGAATAACATTTGTTATGTGTTTCGCTGTTTCTGAGTTATTTAGAAATTAGTGGCGACAAGCTTTTTTCATGCAAAGTACGTAAACAATACTAAAAAAATCATTAATGAGAAAGCCAGGTATATAACGAATAAAACGAGGCATAAACCATGAGAATAGATGGACAAATGTTAATTTTATTCACAATTAAAGGTAGCTTTTATGAAAATAAATATGTATGTATGTTACCAACCTCAAACACTTTTATGTAAGTCAATGAAGAACGCATACATTTTATTACACATCATTAAACATTTTGCATGTATACATATTTTTTTTTATTAAAATGGACTACTCCATGGACTCGTCCGATGTAATGCAAGCATGGACTATATCATTGTTAAAAAGTGTTTGTAGTGAGACGACATGTCTTCGTTTTTTAACGACTTGCTTTCGTTTTTAAACGACTTCAAAACTAATCCTCTTGTGTATACCATGGAGTAGTTTTAAGACTACTCCTTAGTAGTCCAAAGGTGGGTTATATGGTCCTCCCCTAGGACATTGTAATGTTAAATTTACCATGTTTTTTCCATTCGTTTGGGTTACTTTTGGAGTAGTCGTGGTCCCTTGTGGGCTACCCTTTACACGCGTATTTGGACTGATCCTATTATTTGCAGGGTAGCATTTATATGTGTGCATAAGTTTGTGTATGAACCAGAGAATGACAACAAGTACCCATAAGAATAATATACAGAGGTATTAACCAGGGTTTAAAAGCATCCATCAGCTGAATGCTTTTTATTTTTGCTTTTGCCACTGCTATTGAAATTTGTAATTTTTTTCCAACAGCCAATGTTTTGTTTTTCGTTTGTGCAAAAAAGCAAATCTCCTATTTTGTATATTTTTATTTTCTGACAACTGCTTTTTTACCAGCCAGCGACAAAAATGGACAACCACATAAAAAGCAAAAGCTAAAAAAAATTATTTCGCCTTTTGCTTTTTTACTTTTTCCTGAAAGAAGAGCTAGTTAAAAAAGACAAACCAAAAAAAAAATCTAAAATTCAAAGAACAAAAATTCTTCTCTGGCTGGTAATAACAAAAAGCCGATTCAATAAAATGAAAAGCAGCGGAAGTGTGTGCTAAAAGCAGTCTGAGCAGAGCTATTAGCTCTGCAAAAAGGCAGATTACAACGAAAAAATACTGATCAGTGTACAAGCAACATGGTTTTTTTATGGTGATGAGGAAAAATAAATTTTTGCCTTTCTTCAGTAATGTTGTAGTAATGTTGTTGTTGCTCGCCAAACAAATAAAAAATTCTTGTTGTGTTTGTTTTGCATGAAAAATATCACTTGTCGTCGTCGAGTATTTTTTTTCGCAATCATGTGCCTTTGCAACCTTTTTTGCTGCTTTTATCTCCTATTTTGCGGCTATTAGCATGCATTGGTTTTTGATTTGGCGGCTGTTTGACAGAAGCTGTTTGTTTCATTCTTTTTCCTACCTATTTTTTCCTACAACATAAAAGTAATTGCCGTTGCTTTTTGAGTTCCATCAAATTGTTAAAAAAGCAAAAGCTGAAAAAAGCCAGTGCCAATTATTTTGTGTGTTTATTTTGCTGCTGCTTTTGAAAAGTGTGGGCTTTTTTAGCAGTGGAACTTGTCGGCTTTTTAATTTTGATTTTTTTTTTAATAGGAAAAAGTCAAAATTTGGCTGCTTTTGCTAATATGGCGATAGCATTTTAAACCCTGGTATTAACCCACGCTTTTCGTTATTGTGTATACACATATTTATAACGCAAAAAGTATCCCAGCGGGAAAAAGAAGGAGTACGGAGGCCTTCTAGAAGGCCTCTGTATCCCTTCTTTTGGATAAACAAGGCCTTCTCGCTCCATTCCATACTCATATCTTTTTTACACGAGTTGTCATTGCGGAGAAGGCCTTCGGCTTTCCTTTCTTTCGCCAGCGCTTCTAAAAGACATTCAAATAAATGGCTTTTAGAAGGCTTTCTAGAGAATAGCTGTTAAAAGGCCTTAGAAAAAAGGTTATCTTGAAGGGGTTTTAAGAAAGGTATGTTAAAAGGCCTTTCAATTAATGGCTCTTAAAAGGACTTTTAGACCATCCTTCTACAAATGCCTTTGATTAAAGGTCATATTGAAGGGCTATCAGTCTAAAACATTAAGGAATATTTCCTTACAAATGAAATTAGAAGATTGCATAGGTTTTATGTACATATTAGATCTCCACTATAGAAAATGAAACAACACTTAACTTTTTATTTTATTAAATTTATTGTAGTTTAATAATACATGTGATATTTTTTGATTGAAATAATCAAATTTGCTAAATATTGTAAAATAATAAATAAAACTTTTAAGCACAAGTACCTTAATGAACAAAACTCAACTGAAATGATTTACACTATGGATTTTATTTTGTATTTTAATATGCACTACTTTGTTTTTATAACGGGATCTGAATTCTTTCGCTTTGGCGAAAAAAACAAAACAAAAAATTTTACTCTTTCTCTTTTCAACTTCAACAAAAATGACTTAAAACCAGGGATGTCAGCGCCTTGCACAATTGTGCAAATTAATTCACATGTACGCTTACGCTCTTTTATTTTGCGAGCGTAAAATATAATTGTTTACTGAGAAACACTCTCATTCAGCGGGAAATATCGCAAATATTGCAAGGCCTGGGGTCTAATTACCGCATACGATATCGAGCAAAATTGATCGAAATATTTTATTTTGGTATTATGACTCTCGATATCGAATGAAATGTATCGTAATTTGAGATGATAGCATTCGATATCGAGTAACCAAAGCCATTACAACTCTCTAGTTTTCATTCGATACGTCAGTATCTATCGAATGCAGAAAAATACGATAGTTTACTCGATACGATAGCTTACTCGATATCGAATGCGGTAATTAGGCCCCTGTTTTGAGGCCTCTAAATATATTTATGTATATAAATAAATATACAATAACTGTATGTAGGTACATCTTTTTTTGTTTTATTATCTTTTTTATTTTATTTATTATCTATGTTTTTGTTTTGTTTTATTTCTGTTTTTGACATTGTACAATGAATAATTGTTTTGCATTTAAGCTAACGATATGTGTTTTGTTCGTGAAAAAAATTCGTTGATGCCTGTAACAGGGTCCCTTTTTCTTTCGTTAAAAAGACGTACCTAAATGCAGAAATTATTAAGAAAAGAAACAGCCACAAGAATTTGTTGGTATTTTGTGATTGTAAAAATATTTTTGTTTCTGTACCAATCGCGTCGGTGGGGTTTTTTTTTTTTGAAAACTCTTTTCTTAAGTAGGTAAAAATATTTAAAAAACAAGTTAAAAAAGTCTTGTTTTGCTACAATTTATGTGTAAACCTATACACATAAAAGCAAATGTGACAGCAGGTAAAATTTTTGGGTAAGAAGATGTGTTTTATTGATGTATTAGCGAAACTTTATTGTTTCGCACTATTTTTATTGCTTACTTTTTTATGCTACAATTATATGACCGAGTCTAAAGAGTAAACCTTACTACTTTATGGAATTAATTTAACGTAACTTTGACCTGTTATAATGACTTTATACATTTTTGCAGGCAAACTCAGGTGTGCATTTGGTATTTTGTAAAAAGTTATGATATACCATTAGCTAGAATTAAAATGTATGCACAGATGTTTGAAGTATGAGTAACCCAACACCGTGAATACCCTTTCTATTTTACTTACCACTATGAATACCCTAACTTTTTACTAAAATAACTTTTTCACGTTATAATTCTCATGTAATTCATTTTATTTTTGAATAAATAGACCAGGGAAATCCATTTCTATGTACAATTGTGTATACCTGTAAACTTCAAATTAGAATTTCATTTAATAGTCTTGTAGACAGCGATAACGGACGTGCAAGCGGATGAGTTTATTAAAAAAAAAGAAAAATGATGCCATATAAAAAATATTTTATGATAAAAAATGCATTTAATTTTTTTCAATGTCTCTTATGTTTTAAAACATTTGAACTTAAGAGATTGTATACTTTGAAAAGACATTATGATCATTTCCATAATGATATTAAACAATATGAAGTAAATGAAAGGGAAAACCAATATAAGATTAAAAAAAAGGTTATTTGGATAGCTTGAAAAGTTGGGTATCACAAGAAGAAGAGCATGAAGATAGGATAGAAGAGTTAAAAATAGAAATATCAAATTTACTAACTTTGGAAATAGTAAAACAGGGAAGACCATTTTCCGATGGGGCATTTATAAAAAAGCTTTTCAATGCAGTTTTGGAAAAACTGAAAATCGATTGCAGCGTAATAAAAACGCTTCCCATGAGCCGAAATAGTGTCGTCAAGCGAACATCAATTTTAGCTGCACATATACAATCTGTGATTAGGGAAAAGTTAAAAAATTGTGAATATTTTTCTTTTTGCCTCGACGAAAGCACCGACATTAATGATCTTTGCCAATTGGTCATTTGTGTTCGATGCATAGATAGTGAGTACAATGTTTTTGAAACTATGTACTCACTTGAAACGTTTTACGGTAATGTAACAGGTAAGGTATTATACGACGTAGTCTTTGAAAACCTGATATCTGTTACACAAGCTTCAAAATTAGCAGGAGTTTGCACGGATGGTGCAAACGTTATGGCCGGGAAGTATGAAGGTTTCGTAGGACAGCTTAAGCAAAATGGAATTGATGAACATGCTTTCCATTGCATAATTCATCAGTCCATGCTTGCCTCAAAATTTATAAGTGATCATGCCGCTATTAAGACTGCAGACCGGATAATCAATAGAATACGGGGGGGTCATCATTCATTAACGCACAGAAGTTTTCTTAAAAACGTAAACAGGTTATTCGATCTTAGAAAAGAGGTGTTGCGTTTTTGGGAAACTGAAACTGAGACGAATGTGAATTAATACAGTTGAATGATTATGAGTTCATTGTAGACCTTGCGTTTCTGGCGGATACAAGCAGTATTTTAAATGAGCTAAATTTGGAACTACAAGGAAAGGGAAACAATTTAAGTGACATATATACGATTGTTTTTAATTTTAAAACCAAATTATTTTTATTAACAAATGAAATAAATAATGAAGATTTTTCCAACATTCCTAAAACTTTGCTTATTTATGACAAGGAGAAATATTTGAAAAAATCTGAGTATTTGGCAATTTTTGAAAACCTTTTTTACAACTTTCAAGATCGTTTTCAAGATTTTGAGGATATAAAACCACTACTTAACATATTCCAAAATCCCTTTAAGTGCGACATTGCGAGTTATGAATTCAGCATCCAGTCGGAACTAATCATACTTAGGAGCGAAATTAATCCTCCAGACAGGGAAAATATTATTGAGTTCTGGAAAAATTTAGACGGGGCGCTATATCCTATATTAAAAAAAAATTCCTTCAAATGTTTGTCGCTTTTCTCCTCAACATATTTTTGCGAACAAATATTTTCCGATTTGAAATACATTTGCTCAAAACAACGCAATAAATTAACATCCGCAAACCTAAAAAATGTTTTGTTGTTACGAAACTGCAATATAAATTTAGAAGATATTATTGGTAAATAAAAGTATTTATTATAGGCTAGTAAAATCTTCTCTTTTTATAATGGTGGTAAATACTTACAGAATATTTTTAAACTTAATATTTGCATTAGTATGAGCAAATGAGTTTTCATTGTTAGAATTCGCAAAGGTATGTTGAGCAAAACACGAAAAATATTGGAAAGAATTGTATTAGGTTGTAAAAAGACTTCAAATATTGTGAACTGCGCAATTTTTCCAAAAAATAAGCAAAGTTTCTGAGGTTGCAAATTAAATTTATTTAAATAATAACTGATTGTGTCTGTCCATAACTCAACATTTTTCGATAATTGTATTATTATTTATTGCTTTTAAGTCTTCATAGCAATAAATGTAAGTTAACTTTAAATGGTCTGATGAAAAATGAATGGAAAGCATGAACTATATTTCCTCGCATAATGCTGGCCCTGGTGTTTGCATCGCCCTTTCATGAAAATGTTTTGTAAGTTTTAATACCTTACCTGATTCCCAACAATTTAATCGAACATAGATGACCCTTAGAAAAGGTCTTTAATCATGCCTCGCAATAGGCCTCGCAATAGGCCTCGCAACCGCATATTTCGCCCGCTGGGCATGTAAGAGATAAGAGTAATCTCACCAACACAATCATAATTGACATCACTGCTTAAAACATACTTATGTTACTTTGTTTTTGTAAAGTGATCTAAATTATTTTGCTTTTGCTTGTGCAAAAAAACAAACCAAAAAATGTTACTTCTTCTTTTATACCAAAGAGCCGAGGCCTTCTTTGAGGCATTCTTTAGCAGTTACGTAAGAATAGTAATTAAATCAAAAAAATTTTGAGCAGGCCTTCAAAAAGGCCTGAAGTAAGAAGGTCTTCTGAGTTTTACCGCTGGGATGGTTATTACTTATATGTACTTATGCACGTCAATATCTTCACGCAACCACATTCAGTAAACAAAAATACATGAATATTATGCAGATGTTATTCAATACCCATGAATGTGTTTTGGTTATCTTCCATACAAATAAAATATCCATGTTTAAAAAAATACCTTCAGTATTTTTGGCACTTCTGTGTATGGGACTATGTACATATTATTTATGATATTTAAAATAAATTTGTCCGTAACATCAGCAGTACCTAAGTAAAACTACACATAAGCTATACATTTTTATAAAAAATAGGACCACGAGGGGTGGGAAGGAGCGATTTCTGCTCTCCGAAGCTATCTGACAGATTTTTATGAAATTTAAAACATAGATAGATTCATATTTATATAGACTCTTGAGCTATGTATTTTTTAAAAAAATAGGATAACGAGGGGAGATAGGGAGCAATTTAGTCTTCTCCAAAACTATCCAACAGATCTTAATGAAATTTAAGACATAGATAGATCCATATTTATGTACATAGACACATAAGCTATGTATTTTTTAAAAAATATGACTAAAAGGGACATGGGGGGGCAATTTCTGCCTCTCCGAAACTATTAGTAGATCTCAATAAAATTTAAAAAATATAAAGGTTTTATTTATTTGGACACATAGCTATGTATTTTTTTCGAACTATGACCACGAGGGCAAATTCATGTACGTTTTTGATCGAATATTCACCCTTATTGTGTTTGGCGTATTTAAAAAACGCCTACGACAATTTGGTTATAGATTAAAGAGAACGTGTATTTGTTTTCTTTAATCTATTACCAAACAGTCGTAGGCGTATTTTAAATACGCCAAACACAATAACAATAATTAAAATAAACTTTGTTAAACAGCAATTGTAACACACATGCACAGCAATATGTGACATGAAAAGTTGACAAGTCAGATGTAAAAAAACATGTCTTGTACATGTATCTTAAGCAAACGCTATAAATACATATGTATTGAGTGGTTGTTTCACTCTTTCTTATTAGCACAACATACAAATCAATACTTACATGCATACATAAAAAACAATATCCATCTCGTGTCGTCTGCCTATGCTATGTGCGCGTGACAGCGACAAGTGGCTCTACGATATTTTTATTTTTGCATGTAAAAAACCTTTACGCATCCGCACAATTTTTTTGCACTTCTGCACTTGTCGCTGTCTCACGCACATAGCATAGGTAGACGACACAAGATGGAAGATATTATTTTTTATGTATGCATGTAAGTATTTATTTGTATGTTGTGCTAATAAGAAAGAGTCTAACCGCCATTTAATACATTAAACGCTTGCCTAGACGTAAGAAGAGGTTTTCTTTAAAAATTTCACCCAGTGTATGTATTTAATATATGAAAAATTTAAAGTATGGAAAATAATCAAGAAAATTTGGAGAGGCATAAGTTGTCCCCTATCTCCCCTCGTTATCCTGTTTTTTTTAAAAAATACATAGCTTATATGTCTATATTAATATGGATCTATCTATGTTTTAAATATCATTAAAATATTAATATGGATCTATCTGTTTTAAATTTTATTAAATTCTTTTAGATAGTTTCGGAGAAGCAGAAATTACCGCCAACCGCCCCTCGTTGTCCTAATAAAATAAGCTTACTGCCTTAGTCAAATCTTAAAAAGCTTTAAAACTATCTGGATATTTTTCTGAATAACAACACAAACAAATATTGCCTAGGTCCAAAATTTTTAAAATTGCATTTGCCATCTCTGCTCTCTCTCTCACTCTGTATATTTACGTTATACTTACGTTATACTTACGTTAATACACATACTTATATGGGTACTGCAGATAGCTAACGGAAATTTTATTTACATATACCCTGCAAATAATACGACCAGTCCAAACACGCGTGTAAAGAGTAGTCCACAAGGGAGCAGGACTAGTCCAAAAGTAACCCAAACGTATGGAAAAAACATGGTCTATTTAACATTACGATGTCCTAGGGGAGGACCATATAACCCACCTTTGGACTACTATGGAGTAGTTTTAACACTACTCCATGGTGTACACAAGAGGATTAGTTTTGAAGTCGCTTAAAAACGAAAGCATGTCGTTAAATAACGAAGACATGTCGTCTCACTACAAACACTTTTTAAAAATGACATGGTCCATGCTTGCATTACATCGGACCAGTACATGGAGTAGTCCCTTTTATCAAAATGGATCAGGTGGTCCAATCCCTGCAAATAATAGGACCAGTCCAAACACGCGTGAAAAGAGTAGTCCACAAGGGACCAGGACTAGTCCAAAAATAACCCAAGCGTATGGAAAAACCCTGGTCTATTTAACATTACGATGTCCTAGGAGAGGACCATATAACCCACCTTTGGACCACTATGGAGTAGTTTTAACACTACTCCATGGTGTACACAAGAGGATTAGTTTTGAAGTCGTTTAAAAACGAAAGCATGTCGTTAAATAACGAAGACATGTCGTCTCACTACAAACACTTTTTAACAATGACATGGTCCATGCTTGCATTACATCGGACCATTCCATGGAGTAGTCCATTTTATCAAAATGGATCAGGTGTTATATATTTTATATGTTATATGTTTTATATTCAACTCCTAAACGCAATTCCATCTAATCCATTTTCCCGCCCGCGAATAATTTCATCATCATTTTTGGTTTTATTGTTTAGAACTAATTTGTAAATTTTTTGTAGGTATTTAAATCAACAATAAAAAAAAGAATGTGAGAATTTGAAGAAAACCAAGCAAGTGATTGAATAGCATTCAAGAAAACTTTGTCGTCAGTAGCTTTTATACAAGACAACTTATAAGACATTGTCGCTCATACTGTCCCACATAGAGTTTAATAGGCGACAACTTATAAGACAAAGTCGCTCATACTGTCCCACATAAAGCTAAATAGAAGACAACTTACAAGACAACGTCGCTCAAACTGTCGTGCACGACGATTTCCTGTAAATTGTCTTCTAGAAAACCTAAACAATTGGCGACAAGTCGTGCATACATCATTGACGACGATGTCGTCAACGGCAATCTGGCCAACTGGGATATTCAACTTTAGCTTGTTATGGGTATTGGTATGTATGTGTTGATCTTTACCCATACATGTCCATACTAAAGACCTGCACAGATACATCTGTTTGTATCTGTTTCTGTGTTTTTTCTAAAGTTGATGCGTATGGATGAGTGCTCTTGTGTTTCTGATATAAGTTGATCTTGATATGATTTGTAAAAGAGTGGATGTAAGTTGATACAAAAGCGAAAGAGAGTATCATATCTGCTAATATCTGTTTCGCGAAAGCAGATCCTAGTGGATGCTGATGGAATACAATAAGTTACTTATTGTACGATACCGTTATTTTCAATTATTTTTGAACGCAAAAGAGCCGACCCTTTGGCTGGCTAAAAAATAATTTTTTACAAAAACAAAATATGTACACATGAACAGTTATTTTTTCAATCATTTTTGCGTGATGTGGTTCGAGCACAAAAAAAAAACAAACAAAAAAACTTTACAAGAACAAAATGTGTTGCTTGTTTTTTTGGAAGGCAAACATTTTTGAAATTTTCGGTACCGATATGTATTTTGTTTGTGTAAAAAATTCTTTCATGAAATTGAAAGGTTGCGTTTTCTTCGTTCAAGTGCCAAGTAGACAAAAATTATTGAAAAAAAAAACTCTGAAAGAACTAAACACGTGTACATACTTTGTGTTTGTAAAAAATAAAAAATAGCAGGAAGCGTTGTAATCAGGCCTACCATATTTACCGATAAATCTGCATTTTGACGATTTTTTTCCTCTAAATTATCAAAGTGCATATTTTTTGATAAACACTTACAGCACGGTAATTTTTGGTTTGTTTTATACAAATTATTAATTTTGGGTAACTTGTTACACAAAGAGACAACTTTTATTAATTTAGCGCTGATACTTAAGGAACAAATGGTTATACATATTTATTTTATATATGCAGTGTTTGTATTGCGTCTAACCCAACAAACACATTTTGAAAAATATACAACTTCATATGAGAAGCTTAAAGAAATGTGGTACATATGTTTTACTTAAGCTAAGAATTGTAACCAGAAAAATAAATAATTTTTTCCAATAGATATTTGTAAACAAAAAATTACTTAGGTTATTAATAACCAAAAATAAATAAATTTTACTTTAATTGGTTACCACAACCAAAAAAAAATATATATAACGATAATGGTTAAAGGCTCCCAATTGAAAATAAAGGAATTTTTTCTCGTAACCTTTACAAAAAATAATAAAAGTAATTATTTTTAGTCCCTGAGTTATTTTTGGAATAAAAACAAAAAAGTCCATATAAACAGCTATTTTTCAACGTAAACATAAAAGGTCGAATTTAACTCTTAAAAAAAGAGTTTTATTAAGCCGTCATAAATTAAAACTCATTTCAGGAGTTTGATTTTAACCGACATTTAATTAAATTCATATTTTGTACTTAGACACCCAAAGCTTGTAGCTGGTCAGATCACTTCAATTTGTAAAGCATTGTTATCTAATCAGCTTGCACTGCAATTAAACTAATTGTCATTATTTTATGACTGCGAAATAAAACTCTCTTTTTAAGAGTTCATCCATACCTACTTTTATTTTTCATTGAAAAATTATTTTTAATTGTGGAGTTAAGATCGTTTATTCTAGATCACCATAGGTTCTTAATGAGACGAACCTTGGTATAAGACAGTATAGGTCTCCGCTGACTCTAATATGGAGAGTTTTCAAGCTAAAATTATATGCATCACTCTTATTAACGGTCCCTGCAATTTACCTTTAAGTAAAATCTATTCATATAAAGGGTGTCTAGTGGCAAAATTATATTTTTAAATGCGATTATTTCAAATAGTAATAAACGGTGCGGAGGAAGGTCGGCGCCGTTGGAATTATCGATTGGGAGGATTTGTGAGTCACAGTTCGCTGGGGAGACATTTTTTAAGGGTAATGATTCTTACGTAATTGCTCGTCGACAATTTTGTTCAAAGTTCATTTTCACTTAAATAGCCACGTCAACAAACAAATCTACCGTTACTGGTCTCCAAGAACCTAAAACCTTCGATTGAAACATCAAATACCTTTACATTGCCCCAGGGTAAATGTTTGGTGTGCCTTATCCACGCATGAGAAAATTGGGTAATTTATTTTTTTAAATTCTCGAAAAACAAGGCTCCGTTTTGAAGTCGACACAAGACATGTGGATGACATACTCTTTAAAAAATAAAACCCGCATTTCCACTCTACCGTTCAATGCTTTTAATAAAACTTTGTGTCAATTATTAAAATTTTTATTTAAGTTTGAAAATATAAATCTGCTATCAGATACCCCGTATTTTTTTAATTAAATAAAATTTATTTATAAAACATTTATTTTTATTTATTTTTTTTAAAGCATTATGTAATGGTTAATGGTTTTGCTTTGTTGTTTTTGTCATTAAAAATATGTTTTATTGTGTTTAAAACAGTAATTTTAATTTGCCGTTTTTTCATAATTTGATTTCCGATTTGTTTTTGAAAATATGCCGATTTTTTACTAAAACCATCTGGCAACCCTGGTTGAGATCTTATACAAATTTTTACAAACTCTCTTATTTTCATCAACTCGCCAACAATATTTAAAAATACAATAGATTACCACAGATATTGTAGAAATACTTATGGTGACAACAGATGTTTGTAAGCAAAAAAAAAAATGTTATGACACACTCAATCCAAAACCATAAGCATCTGTTTTTGTTTTTAAGATATGGTGAGTGGGCAAAAGCAAAACCATACAATATCAGTTACACTCATTCTCTCATTTATATCAGTAGTAACAGATATATATCTGGTGTATCTGTTTCAACAATACTTACTGATACACTCGTGCAGGTCTTTAGTCCATAAATGTTTTCTCACTATTATTGAAAGAGTACTTAAAATTATACTTTTGTCATTCGCTGGTATGAACATCCGCAGCATGCCTTCCAGAAGGCCTCTTAATAATTGAAAAGACTCTCATAGATGCAGCAGCTAAAGGTCCAACCACAATGTGAGTTCGCTTAAGCAAATGAGCGAACACATGTAAATTATATGAGGCAAACTATTAAACTTAAGGAAACTTTTTGCTAAGTTTAATGAAACTGTCATTTGCTTAAGCAAGGTGCGAATCTAATCGCACATTCCGTACGGAATCAAATGTTTTATTTTGCTTTTGATTTCTTAAATACATTTGAGAGACTTTTTGTTAATTTTTGACAGTAGGACACATTCACCCCTATAGTGAATAATTTTTTCTCTTTTCACATATTTGCGATCATGAAAAAAGGTAATGCAAAGGGGAACAATAACGTGAAAAAATTTCCCTTATCGTAAAAAGTTTTTTCCCCTCGTAATTTGTTCACGTTTCCCTTAGATATTCTTACTTTATTTTTGCTGTGGAACAAAACATGTATGTAAATCGAATTTTAAGGGCGAGATCCGTTAATAAGGCACAACCCGATACAAGGGGCAACAAAATGCAAAACAACTGGTTGATTGCCTCCAGTTTTTGAAGCTTTCGAAATACGTAGTGGCAGAATTTTGGAAAATATTTTACTACAAACAATTTAAAAAGTGCAAAAAACTGGGGGGCAACTCTCTATTGCGATGCGAAAGAAAATTGTAGCAAATCAAGCGATTGGTACTCTTCAATACGTTTGCGCATGTGTCTTTCGAATCTTTTCTTTTTTTTTCTTTTCGTAAATCATCACTTTATTTTATTTAAATTTTCCAATTTAAAACATTTTTACACACTTTGACATTTCATTACTGTAAATTCGCGCCATTTTTAATTTTTATTGCCATTATTGCTTAGTTTTCAGAAAATTTTGCGAAAGTGATGGAGAGTACCAAGTTGGCATTTAGCTTTCGCATCGAAATTGTTTTCGCATCGCAATAGAGAGTAGACCCCCTGAAGTTGTAATCGAACTATCCCTTCAATACTAATTATTTTACTTTATAATTTTAACTTTTCTTTAAAATATATACGTGTATATTTTTTAACAAAATGTCATAGATTATTAATTTTTTTTTATCTTATTTCTTTTTCTACATTCACTGAAACTAATAGCGTGAAAAATGTTTCACGTGAGATTCACGATTGTTTTTTTCCTTCGAGGAAAATTAAAAATTTCATGGGAACAAAAATTCCACTTGATATGCAGTCATACCAGAAACAACATTTACAAACATTCATGTTCTCTTTTTCTTTATAACTTTTTTTGTTTTTGATTTTTCTTGCTGGGGGGCCATTGAATGAGTTTTTTTTTTTTTGTATTAGTTATAAGTGAAAGTATGTTTATAACTATGTATTAAAATTAAATTGTATTTGTATTCAGGAATATAAATATTTATCTTTGTAATATATGTGAATTGGCCTAGGAGGCTTTTATATATTACTGTGAATGAAAAAAATAAATAAATATACTCCAAATTTTAATTGTCGTTACAATTCTCTGATATGTACATATATAATGATAAAAAAAATTTTTAATGTTTGTGTGAAAAGAAAATTTTGTTAACTATTTAAACAAAATGACTCTGTCGACAACCACAACACAAATGACTGATTTTGACATTTATGGTCGCATACTATTTATTAGTGGGCCGCAAGTTTGTATGAAAAGTTTGTTAGAAAATTCTTACTTGGTCGTAAATCAGCTATTTGTCGTTGAAAATGCAAGCGAACAATAGCGGTCGACTTCAGGGACCGGGCTGAATAGTTGCACTTTTTGGTATTTTTTTTTTGGATAAAAACGCTATATTTTATGGGATTGCAACGCCATTCAACTGTCGGAGAACATATGTTTTGTGCAAGAACATGCACTGATTTTTCGCACTTCCTTACGGGTAGTGCGAGGTTCAAAAATCAGTGCGAAATTATTTTTTATAGTTGTTATGTATCAACTTCGCATTCTTGCAAGACTAAAAATGGTGACGTGAATTACTCTATTGTAAATTTGTAAACAAAGTAAAAAAGAGAAAAAACGTATTTTTGAGTGATCATTGTATGTTTGAAAATTTTTAATTTATGTATGTATAAAGTAGATAGATTTTGGCCATGTGGTATTAACATTTTTATTGCAACATCGACATTCAAGTAACCAATCAAAAGAAACAAATATTTTTTTCCAATTGGTTTGCTTTGACATCACCGTTTCGTACCCAACAAACAATTCTAATTCTTCAAGAATTCTTCTTTGGTGCATACAAAATTTTTACTTTCCAAAAATGTTTAAGACTGCGAACGTAAACCGTTCACTACAATTAGAGTGTAATTTTTTTTCTTTTTTCAAACAAAAAAAAATTAAATCAATACCCTTTAAATTGAAACTATGAATTAATAAATTTGCAAAGCTAACACCTTTTACGACTTATGTAAGTAATTATTGACTTATGTCCAATTTTCAGGATAGTACTTAAATCAATATTAAGTTAATTTTCATAACAAACTATTTAAAACAGATTTGTTTTTTTTGAGTTTTATTTGAAAAGTCTTATTTAATTAAGATAAAAGTATGGTAGCACTAATAAATACAAAAAAAAAAAAAAATATAAAAAAGTGTATTTATTTACAAGGTGGTCTGAAAAAACAGCTGACTGTTAATGCTTTGCCTGTTGTTGTTGTATTGTTGTGATATTGAGGCCACCTTGCTAAAATATTACAATGGAAACTTAAGTTGAAATTAATGGCGATTTCTTTTCTGAGAAAAATGTTGCATTAATGTTACATGTTCTATATTTTTGTGTTCGTTTGTACAAGAAATACAACTGTGGGAAAAATTTTCAAGTTCTTTTGTGAATATGTTGATAAAAAACGTGCAAAACATGTTGCATGTTTTACCCTTACTTTTACTTATGGTGTTTTCTTTTCTGACAATAATGTTCCATATATGCTACCATTCGTGCGGGTTTTTGTTCCATTCTAAAAATATATGCAAAAATGTGAGAAGTTGTCGTTTTCCTTTCTAAACATGTTGCAACAATAAATGGCAAATTTGTTCCATTTCTTACCCGCAGTTATAACTGAGTGTGAGATAATACCCTTTTTTGCATCTGCGTAAAGTACTTTTTTATGCAAGCAAGTATTTTTTTTTTCTTGTGATTGCGGACAATTTGCGTTATATTGTGATTTTTAGTTATATTGTGATGGATATAAAAACTTTTTGTTTTTCGTTTGTTTAACTTTTATTATATTTCTTTTGTCGCAAAATTTTTAACAACAGCTGACATTAATTATTGAATATCAGTGCTGTTAACGCTTACGGAATTCAAAGAAAATTTAATGTTGAAAGTACAAACTTTGCATTCAATATTTAACACGCTAAATACACATTTGTGTTGAGTGTAAAACGTAGCTATTATTTTGTTCCATTGTAATTTAGAAAAATGTAGCACTTTGTAAGGGTTCGTGTAACCTAATAAATATATTACACAACTATAATGCATCGTTATTTTTTAGAAAAGAAAACATCATTAAAGTGTTCATACTGCCCTGTCTTACAATTTTGGTACTTACTACTTTGTTTGTACAACCAATGTTTTATTTTGTTTGTCATAATTCATACAGCTCATAATTTTGTAAAAAAATTATTTTAAAACAAAATATAAATATATTTACACATTAAAATAAAAAAAAGTCTATTTATATGATAATCATTTAATTTTTTTAAGCCATTAGTGATGTTAATACTTGTTTCAAGCCATAATTGCGTGCAGAAACCGCTTAAATAGCTGTAAAAATCGCTCATGAAGTACATTAATGATGAAAGTGTAATAGTTGTAAATAAAAGCAGCTAATTGTGTTCTGTTGAAATTGCACAACATGTAACACTTCCAGTGATTATAGGTAACATTAGAAAATGTTACATGTACATTAGAGTGGGTCAATTTTTTTGCCCACCAAGCGTATAGCAAAATCGTAATCTACGCAAAATTCTAAGAAGTTTTCCTAAAGAAACCATGGTTCTAAAATCAAAATCGAGCTTTCGGTTTTTGACTTGAAAATTTGGTGCTCAGGAAATCTGAAAAAAGTATACTTTTTTAGAAATATTTATTGCAATTGGTGAATAGTTGGCCTGTATCGCTGAAAGAGGGCTTTGTTTAAAAGAAAATTCTCTCAGCTTTCTATATCTGTGCTCATTTTTAGAAAAATCTCTACATCAATAATTGGTTAAGAGGTTTTTGTCAAAATAATCATAGTCAAGCTGATAAGAAACCTAAAACTGTTACAATTTTGATACATAAAAGTTAAATAAAATAATTTAACTAAATATTAATTCAAAGTTGATTAAAATAAAATAATTCTGCGGCATTTTGACAAAACATCTTAAGTGGAGACAAGAGAGCAAAAAAAGATTTTAAAAAAACTCGGTGAAAAAAGCATTATTGTTAAAAAATAAAATAAACCAAAATTTTGTTCATAATACAAAATTTTCAAAACGTAAGCAAAAATGTTTTTTAATGAAAATTCGTACGATTAACACCATTTTTTTCAACTTTTTAATTTTGACTTAAGATGTTTTGTCAAAATGCCATAGAATTGATTAATCAAAACTTAATTAAACGAAAATTTCTTTAAATAAAATTTAAGCAAAAACTGAAAATAAAAAAATTAAAAAATAAATTTTTTTATTATTATTCTATTTTTTATTAAAACGCAATTTTTTGGAAAATTCACAACTTAAAAAATCGAACCGATTAAAATAAAAATAAAAAATTTAGTTTCGGCCTATATCTGTAATTTACATACAATATCTTTTTTTCTATCCATTCGTGGTATTCTGTTGTGCCTTTTAAAAGTAACTGAAAAATATCATCTCGATTACATTCTATGGCACGTGGGAAACATTGGTAAGCAATTATACAAATCGCTCAGTTCCCTGAATATGTGCCGGTAACGCTAGATCAGTAAACGGTAGATGCTTAAATGGCGGGTCAGACAAATTGCTATCGTCCATTTCCAATTTAAAAAATTGTATTAGCTATAAAAACAGAAATTTCTGAAATACAATTGGACACTTTCAGAAGTTACAATTGGAAATTTTTTAAGCTAAATTGGAAATTTCTGAAATACAATTGGAAATGGTGTAGTAAGAAACATAGGCCCTAATTATATAATTCGCAACGTTACGCCAAATAATTACATTGAAAGCAAAAACAAATTCATAAATATTTTGTAATTTTGTTGGTGCTTTCTACGTTTTAAAATTTCAAACGCCTCATTACTTGTGGCGTTGAAAATTTGAAAACGGTACATGAATTTTTGTAGAAAGCAACAACAAAATTACAAAATATTTATGAATTTGTTTTGCTTTCAATGTAATTCTTTGGCGTTGCGTTTTACATAATAAAGGCCATAATTTAAAAACAAAAAATAAATAGGTAATGAGAAACTGAAAACTTTGTAATTCTATCGTTCACACAATTTAAAGTAAAAATTCTCGCGTTTATTCCATTTTAGAAATGTATGGTAAACAAAAATAATTTTTTTTAATACAAATTTTCACTTTTTTGACGCGTTTTCAAGAATAGCCAGCAGTATTTAAAAAATGTACAAAAACTCGTATTAAGCGCATAAGTTAATAAGTGCTGTGATGATTTAAAGGTTATGTTGGGCCTTGTGACCCAGGATGTAATGGTTTAATTTCTGGTATGGCCAGTATTTTTTCTTTTAAATACAATTTTATTGAAGTCGTACCCCATAAAAAAATGGAGCTTCGAACGAAGCAGGTATGTAAGGAAGACAGGAATTTTATATGGCGAGTTCCCACTTTGAAGTAATACATTTATGACACATAAAGCATATAAAAATTGTTAGATGTAACGATCAGCTTTACACACTGATACAGTTATTTTTTTGTATTCTCCCTTAAAAACCTTCTTCGTAGTAAGGGAATGCCGTAGCACTTGAAATGTTATTTTTTTAAGTTGTTGAGAGCTCTTTCACTTACATACTTTACTGCATTTCTGTATGTCTTATTGCGTTGCGCATAACATTGCGCTTATTTTTTTAAATGTACCTACCATTAGTGCTTCGCAAAATGAGAAAAATTTTTTTTGGGTAATTTTATTTTATTTTTTTCATCTAGTTTCTTTTTTTAAAAGGTAGTGAATTTAAAATAGAAAATTGGGTTAAAAAAAAAAACAAAATAAATTTTTTTTTATTTTACCAGCTTGACTATGAACATTTTGACAAAAATCTCCTAACCAATTGATGAAAATGAGCACAGATATATAAAGCTGAGAAAATTTCCTTTTAAAGAAGCCCTCTTTCAGCGATACAGGCCAACTATTCATCAATTGCAATAAATATTTCCAAAAAAGTATTATTTTTTCAGATTTCCTGAGCACCAAACTTTCAAGTCAAAAACCGGAAGCTCGATTTTGATTTTCGAACCATGGTTTCTTTAGGAAAAGTTCTTAGAATTTTCCGTAGATTACGATTTTGCTATACGCTTTGTCACTTTTTTTGGGCCCGAACAAATTGACCCACTCTAATGTACATACTGTAACATATTTTTTTTAGAAAAGAATTCGCCATAAGTGTACCACATCGGTGACTTAAGTTTCACTTAAGTTTTTAGTGAAGAAGAGAATTATGTATTTAACACGATTTTAAACATAAATGTGTTTTAATATCAATCCTGAAAATTGGCCATTAAAATGTGACTACTCGCTCATTAATTTCTTGTAGGGGGGTTACGCTAGAATTTCTTATAATTTTTATTTTTATTAGTACATATTTAGGGTTTCTAATTTTCCGAACTTTTTCTATTCCCGGGAAACGAAACAAAAAAAATATTATTCCCGGGAATCCCAGGATTCTTTGAACAAATCAATGATTTCATTAAATGAGTTCAAGACAAAAGCTTTTACTTTTTTAAAAGAATATACGCATATAGAACAGTCCAAAAAAAAAATAAGCTATTAATTCCACAGAAAACAAAAACCAAATAAATTGTAGCATTCATATGTACATTAGGGGTGGAATAGTGCACGACTTTTTGATTTCGATTTCCCCCCCTACATTTTTTATTAACATACTAACCCCCTATCTGAGCTCCTTAAGGGGGTTCCCATACTAAATATTATTTTTTATGCAATTACCCGTCACCGCCCTAATTAGACCCAGAGTAACCCTAGTGGAGTAAAATATATGAAAGACCCCCAATATTTTTGCTACCCAAGCATTTTTTCAGAACATACCTAGCCTCCATCTTTAATCATTAGGGTGGTCCCCATACGAAAATTTTTAATTTCCAAAAAAAAATTTATAAGAAATATAAAAACATATTTTTATAATTAAATTAATTCATTTTTATTATGAGAGGGATATTTTTTTCTATTTTCAGCAACAACCTGAAGCAAAAATATTTTTGCTTCTTCATTACGGCATAATACGTTGTTATATTCTTCTATCAACTTCACGCCTCTTTCTGCAGCATCATTCACAACATGTATTTTACGCAAAATTTCTTCGCTTGCTGGTAGTCATCGCTTTCTTCCCATATTTCTGGCTCGGTAGCAATGAATTCCAATGGCAATCCAAAGCGCACAAAAAATTTTGATGTTTCAGCTGTTACGTATTGGCTTAAATCATTATTTATCCGGTTTTGGTTTATTTGTTTTGATGTCACGTTAATTCTATTCACACCTCTTACTTCAAAAATATATGCTGAACGATTTTGATTGCCATTGCTACCGCAATGCTCTAAATTACCATCGCTCTCCTTTTCTAAGGCTTCATCCACGTCGTCTTTCTCCCTGTTTTTGTTTTTCCCAAAGTTCTCTCTCTCCTCATTAAATGCTTTGATTGCGTTTGCCATTTTTCGTTTGGTGTCGTAGGGAACATTTTTATCAAATAATGCGAGAGAAATGGCTTCACCACTGAGATACCAAAGATGTCCAGAGAACCTCTTCCACACTCTTTGCGCCACATCTTCATCAATTAAAGCGTAATCAGAAATCGCTATCAAAAAATTAAAATCATTATACGGGTTCGATTGCACTAGTGGTGGTAAACCAAGCTTTTACGTAAAGTGTTACAATAAAAATGGTAATATCGCGAAGTCCACTTATTTCTTCTTTATTCAAGCCGAGATATTTTCGGAATACAAATATTTTTTTGGCAGTATATACCTTTCGCCATCCATCGAGCATGACTAATGGCTCCTGGTGGCCTAAAACGGTAACTTGGAATATTTTCACCAAGAAACAATAAAATAATTTCAAGAAACTCTTAATTCGTAAATGTGATGTCTACATGGTATATAGAAAAGATCTCTTTCTAGTATTTGCTCCAACAAGTGTGCCGCGCCTTGAAATTGGCCAGTGTTTGTTGAAGTGGTATCGAAGGAAATAGCTTGAACACGCTGAGTGAGTTTCAACTCAAGCAAAAGCCCGTAAACAGCATCGGCAATACGCTTACCTTTGCCTTTAACCGACGGTATCTTTGGCACGCCCAGTAGCTACTCCTTTCCATCGTATGTGACGATTACAGGAAGTCGATCAACTTTTTTATCGCTGCCTTGCAAGTCCTGCAACATTTTGCCATCCCAGTGCACATTGAAAAATTTTGTTTCAGTAAACTGTAAATTTACTCGTGCTACGTTTTACAGATATATAAATTTTATTTTATATGGCATACCTGTGGATTTTCCTTTAAAAATACAGCTATCTCCTGACTATTTTTAGTACGGGCTTGTCGAAGGGAATTCCGATTGATTATATATTTTCCTGGATCAAGTTGAAAAGCTCTTGCGGCAGCAATCAGTATACGAACTGCTGCTACATCTGATATCTTACATCTATCGAAAACAGACACAAGATCCGGAGTGATGCATTGCATTCTGCCTCTTGTTCCGTTTGGTATTCGCTTACAGGACAGCATTGCATCATCGACAGTTTCGAGCTCATTGTCTGATTCACTAGATTCAGTGGATGAAGTCTTGCCAACTGAAATTACACAGATCGCATTTGTAAATATCATAATTGCACTGTAAAATAATATTTATATTGTAATAATAATAGTTACCCGGTACTGCAGATTCATTTTGTATTTTTGCGCGTTTTCTTCGCTTATCTTCTAGCTCTTTTCGTTCCACTTGTCTTTTCTGTTTTTTACCTAGAATCATATCAACACCCGTCATGCATCCTTGACGCCCCTTTTCTCTCTGCAGTTGTAAAAAAGCCATATCTTCCGGGTTGGTTACCATATCGAGTACATTTGCATGTGCGATGTCAAAAATATCATCCAATTTCGCGATAAATTCAGCCTCCCTTTTTCTTTGCGTTTCGCCACCTCTTAAAGTATTCTTTTGTATGGCTTACCATTCTGCGACCAAAGAATGCATCTTTTTTTCACATCGCCCCTGTGTTTAGTCGGAATAAACGCTTGGCGCCAAAAACCCATGACATTGTCAGTTACCAAATAACCACTTTCGTCGGCACTTATTTTACGCTCTCCAGTACCATAAAAATACATTCTAAGCACTTGTTGTCTAGATGGTATCTTTGCTCCCGATATATTCGAGCATGGTTGTCCAATCAAAAATAGTCCGGTATGTGATCTTAGACTATTTGCAATGCCCGTCGATGTTGATGCCATCATTTTACTCTGAAATCTAGGAATACACTTGTTTCTTTGTCTTCTTGTTTATTTATTATTACTTACCTTTATTTTTAACTTTTATTTTATTATTAACTTCAAATAAAACACAATTTCCCACTTTCAATATATGTACAATCTTATACATATATAAATACGGAAGCAATTTTTTTATCGTTGATTTTTAAGTATCTTAACGTCCACCGATTTTAATGAAACATATATCGTTTTAAAGGTATTTTTGTGTAGAAATGCACAATATACATTTTTTTTCTAAATTTTGAGGATTAAATGGTTTTAAAAGCGTTTTAAATTTGCTTGCAAACACACGCACATACATGTATAAAAAGAAGTTGTGTGTTTTGTTATTCTCCCAAAATGTGTTTTTTTCTTGCATTATACTGGCAAACACACATGTGCACACATGTATAAAAGACGGTGTGCTCTATGTTGTTCTCCCAAAATGTTTTTGTTTTCATTTTGCACTTGCAAACACACATGTATAAACGTATTAGGACAGGGTTACCTTAGACATTTTAAAAAATGAAGTCGCGCAAAAACGTCGTTTAGAAAAATAAAAGTCGGAAACTTTTTTAATGACTTTACGAAGATCTGTGTTTCTATTTTTTACTTTGATAACATTTCATGAAAATCTTATAAATAAATTACGGGGATATGCACAATATATTTTTTTTCTAAATTTTTGGAATAAAAGAGTTTAAAAAGCATTTTAATTTATCCTATAGACACACGTACAAAGATAGGTGAATAGTGAATTTAGCCGTTCTCTTAAAATGTGTACGATTTTATTGTACAACGCACAGGTTCTCTCAAAAGTAAGTGTGAAGTGGTCGAATTTCGGCCACCGGGCGATCCTAGTATATATAAACACAAGAATGTAAGTTTTTTTCACTACCTACAAGTATGACTCCACTTCAAAACTCAATAAAAAGTACAAAATGTATGAAAAGATTTATGAATAAATCCAAGCAAATAATATGTGAATCCCCTAACTATTATTACAAAAAGAGAACTATGCTACCATATGCTAAGGTTTAAAAATACTATTATCAAGTTGTAAACGTTGCCCAAGGTATGTGGCAGCTCTTGTGAATTATGAATGTATAACCTATAAAAACTATATTGCGTAATTTATTATTATTATTTATATTATTTACTGCGTATTTGTACAGTAATTTGTCAATGACGTTGAATAAAAAATGTTTATAAAAAATTTTTAATTTTTGTATGGGGACCACCCTAATGATTAAAGATGGTGGCTAGGTATGTTCTAAAAAAATGCTTGGGTAGCAAAAGTATTGGGGTTTTTCATATATTTTACTTCTCTAGGGGCACTCTGGGGCTAGTTAGTGCGGTGGCGGGTAATTGTATAAAAAATAATATTTAGTATGGGAGCCCCATTAAGGAGCGCAGATAGGGGGTTAGTATGTTAATAAAAAATGTAGGGGGGGGGGAATATTAGTGGGGGTCAGTCATACATTTTACCCTTCTAGGAGCGACTCTGGGACAGTTGTGAAGCTTTTCTTAGATTTTGTCTCGTTTTCCCCTAGCTTTGACCCCGATGAGGAGCCATTTACCCCTATCCCACCCGCCTAATTTTTTTGGCTTATGCATTTTTTTTATAAACCTCACAAAATGGGGGTTCTAGCGTATCCAATTCTTGTTGCTAAGGATTTCCATATAACACTATTCCACCCCTAATGTACATGCTTATTACATATGTATGTATATATATTTATTTAATTTTATTTTTTTTGAAATAAAGAATTAGTAAAACTTACTGGGCTATCTAAATAAGAGCGGCAAGCGTTTTTTGTGTGTCAAAACAAAAAACTTGCATAAATAAATGTTTTTTTCTGGTTAATAATTTAACTGATTCCAATAATTTCATTGTTTTTCTTGTGAATTTCGATAAGTAAAGTTCGTCTTCGGTTCGGTCAAATTTAGCCATTTTTGCCAAACTTCGTCATCGGCCTTAAAAAGTGACTTTGGTAAGAAACTAGTAGTTATCGTCTTTATCTGCGTCCACTCATAATCTTATATGTACTTATATAAAACATAGCAACTCATGAATTCAATGTATAAAATACTTTGATAAGGACTAAAAATCACATTTGCAAATCTTAAAAAAAGGATTATCTGACTTTAATATACATACTTATGTATGTACTTTGTCATTTTTATACACATAAAATTTAGCGTTGCCATACAAAATTGTTTTAGCTAATGCTGCTTAATTTAAACAAAATAATGATTTTATCATAAAGAAGAACAAAAGATAATTTTGTAACAACAACAATTTTTTTTATATATTTTATCATGAGCGGCGTTGCCTCATTTCGCTGCTGGCAACTCAACTTCAGTTCAGTTGCCATCCGTTATCGACACATTAAAAATAAAATTCCACGTTTTATTTTGTTTAATTGTTCAAAGATATACAAAAAACTAGGAGTCTGATCAATAAAATAAACAAAAAAAAAATAGTTTTAAGGATTTTACCTATATAATACATATCATATTATGTTCAAAAAATGTATGTGTAGTATGTATATATAAATTATTGAGAAACAAATGATTTGTTAATTACTTTATACTGCTGTTGTAATTACTTTAAACGATATGTTCTTTTCTTCCTCCACTTTTAGTTAAAAAAAAATAATTGACTTTAGCTACAAGTTATTATATTGAAGCAGTTGATTTCAAAATTTGAAATATACATACAAATATTGGCATTATTGATTTGCACCAGCTGAATAATTAATAAGTTGTCACTGTTTTGTTTAAAAACACTTTAACGAGATACAAATAATTTAAGTTTCTTACAACCATGGCAAACGAAGATGGAAACGATGACCGGCTTACAAAAAACGAATTTGCTGAACTTATTCAGCATTTATCGGTACAAGAAATCCTTACAATAGAATATCGCATTCAAACAGTTTGGACCAAGTTGTTTTCGCGAAAAAATATTTGGGGTATGTTTTCTTGCAATCTGTGTGTTCTAGATACTAGTTCTTTTAAAAGTTTACTTGAGCATGTCAGTGGTAGAAAGCATTCACAACAAATGGAAAAAGTGAAACAATTATATCACCCCGATTATACTTATCCTAAAAATGATAAAAAAGAGGATACTGAACAATCTCAAACAAAAAATATCGAATGTGATTCTGTTACGCTAGACCAGCCAACAGTTATAGACAATAATGAAAATAAAACGCATAGTGAAGAAGAAAAAAGAGCATTGACCATTAATTTAGAGAGCAGTACAATTCCTGAGAAATCTGATGCAAATATTACCCATGTAGATGAAATAGTTGAAGAGAATTCATCTAGTGAAATAGAAAAAGAAGCCTCAATTAATAGTGAAGAGAAAATTTTGGAAATAGTAAAACAAGAAAAAAATATACCAAAAGCTTTTGAGGTAACTGTCAATTGTAAGCCAACTTTAAAAGAAGAAATAAAAATTACTAAAAAGTTTGCTGGAAAACGACTATCAGAAGACAGTTATGGTGAAGAAAATTCGGATACAAAAAAGCCAAAAATTGTAATTAATCCAGCAGCAGCATTTTCCTTAAAACAAAGTTCAACCAAAGCAAAGGAAGAAAGAAATGAGAACCTTAAAGTAAAACCGCAATATCAGACCGATAAAATTATAGTACCGACAATACACAAAAATAAATCAAATAACGATAAAGCGTTATCACCATCGTCATTAACACCGAAGTCGCAATCCAATGATCAACCGCAGTTTTCTCTAAAATCATACAGCTCTAAACCGAGTGATAATGATGTTCACGGAATTTTAGGTGTGGAGTATGTAATTAAAATATTAAAACACCGAAACGATAATTCCCCCCGTTTTGAATGTGGCTTATGCGAACTTGTACTTGATGGATTTGCTATGCAAAGGCATTTAGAAGGGTACAATCATCGTTTAAAATTTTGCGAAAAGCATTTTCCAACAGCAATACGCCATTATCGCCAGTATATGCAAAATGTCCCCGAGCCTGAGATATTCAAAGTAATGGCTGCTGTGCTAGCCAAGCTAGCGGTAGCTATTGAACAACATCATGGAAGAAATTTACCATACGAATGTTATGAGAGAGATTTTAGTTTAAACCGTCACGAAATTCTTGCAAAGGCGTTTTCTTGTCGGCATGCTTCAGAGCAGTTTGGACCGACATTTACTCATGTAGTTGGATCAAAAGAAATTGATGAATTTATTAATAATAGACATAAGTATATGCCACCACCTTTTTCTCGAAGTGCCATTTTTGATATGAAACCCGGCAGTACTAGTAAGTCTTATGATCGACACAATTCAAAAAATGTAGACAAAGAATCAAGTTCACGAGACAGACATCGCAATGCTGGTCGCGAAAATGCAGTTTGGCAAGGTGCTTCATTTAAATCGTACATGTCATCTGATTTAAATGAAGAACTGTATCACTCTTCAAACAGTTATAACCAAATAGATAAAACAAATGTCCATCAAGTTGATGATGATACATACAATCTCATGGTCGATGATTTTCTTAAGGGAACGTTAAAAGGTTTGTCAGGAAATGATAAATTGCGTGATAATCGTAAACGTACTTCACCATCCTGCAGTTCGTCATCTGGAAAACGTAAATCACTGTCTCCGCTACGTCAAAATGATATTTGGCAAGCTTATCGTCACATGGTTGATCAGGAGTTAAATAATCTTGAAGAACGATTTAAACAATATCGAAAAGACCCTGAAACACACCCGTCCTACAATGATGAATGGCAAAAGTTTTGGAAACGCAGAAAAGATGAGTTGGTTTCAGCTGGTCTTGATCATCGCAAATATAATTATCAACCTGAATGGGTAAGGTTTGTAAAAATTCGGATCGAAGAGCTATACGGTCAAGAAGTTGAAAACCTCAAAATAAAGTGTCGGGATCGACTTTGTCTCCCGATGGTAAATGATAATGTATCAGATGTTAGGTACCACGTTCAGGCTCCGAAAGTTAACTCATCAAATCAAACACAAACTACAGTAACTAATACAGAGGTACCCATTAGTTTACCAAACACTTCAACATTGTTACATTGCTCAAATGATACCACACCTCAAGTTGTATCAGTGTTGAGATTAATGACAGCTCTTGAAGATAGTTTGGGAAGTTTAGGACCCAAAATAATAGATCTGTTATCAAAAGCTTTACAAGCCGAAAAGACTTGTCCTTCGCATGTAAATGCAATTATACTCACTGACGAAAACTGTTCGTTAATTGAAACGGCCAAAGAAAAGTTCAAGGGATTAGTTATCACTGGGCTTTTTGAAGGATCAAAAAAGAAGGTTTTAAACCAGGTTATTAATGATGCGGAGGCACTTCTTAAGTATGCTTATCATTTTAAGCAACTTTTGTCGACGCAACGATTATCAGTTCAATCTTCGTTAAATCGAACACAAAACAAATCTTCCTTTTCACACGAGCCTAAATCCTCTAATTATTCCGATACTTTTAAAAATCAACAAAATCAAAGAAAAATTCAACCATCGTCGTCAACTGACTTATTAACTCGTGTAAACAAAAAAGAACTAGCATCTAAATTAGCCGCCACACTCGTGGCTCAGGGAAAAACTGATTTCGATCCACAGCAGTTACAACAACTTGTTGCAGTTTATAAACTAATTGAAAAAAAGAAACGTGAAAACGCAGGATTAGTTTCATCGAACAAAGAAGGGAGTTCTTTGCTGGACCAGTCCTCGAGTAAAAAAACATTATCCGATACACTATCAGATTTATTAAAACCAACATCTTCAGCATTTACAACAACTAATGTATCAAATACATTACAATCTGCCCAAGGAATATCAAGTCAAATATTAGGTAGCAAACAAGTTTCATCCAACAATTTTAGTAATTTAGCAACGCAAGGAAATTGCATCCAATCAAGCTCGTTTACAAGTGTTTCACAAGATTATAGTGACAATTACATTAATAATACAGCGCAATCAATGGCTAATGCACCCAGTGCTGGAGGCGGAGGAGGAAACCAGATCAAACATCGTATTGATTATGGTATGAATTACACAAACAACCTTCCGCCAAATAACCAAAACTTTGATATGACAAATATGTACAACAATCAGTATCATAATAACAACAGAATGGCGCAAAATTGGGGATGGAATTCGAATATGGAAATGAATCAAAACTACAATATTGGAGGACCTAACAACAATTATAACCAGACTACTAATTGGCATAATTTTTAAGATACCATACATTTAAGTTATATTCTGTTAAATAAAAACAAAAATCCGTGGCGCAAGATAAAAATTATTATTTATTTTGTTTTGTTTGAACAATTTTAATAAAATATTTTTTAGCGTTTTTTATTTAATATAATAATTTAAATTTAAATTATAAGGATGCAGTTAAATGCTTGCCCAAATATTGTCATACTCAAACGCACTTATAATTATATCGTATTTTAATTATTTTTAATTGAATAATAAAAAATTAATTTTGTTAATTTAATTGTTCAAACAAATTGGCCACATGCATCTTTAGATACTTTAACATATTGCCATTTCATAACGTTGTTTTCAATTTACTTAAATTGAGTACGGATGTGCATCAGACATTAAAATAATCTATGTATAATGTTTTTTATAAATGTAAAATATATTTCCATATTTTTTCATATCATAACTACACCGTTTTAAATTGCATTTCAAAACTTTCTACATAATTATATTTTAAAATTTTCAAATTGAATTTCTTAAGATGTTTCTAATTTGTTTTCTAAAATGTTCAATAATTTTTCAGAGATCTACAATAACACAGTGTTACAAATGAGAATAAAACAGAAATGCCTGGGATGCGATAATTTTTTTCTAGTGGGTCTTGTCGAGCATGACTGTCCAAGATATTTGCACTTATTTGCCAGTGACTTTGTTGAATGTCAACCGATTTTAAATTTCTCAGCGGATTTGGAAAGAACAAACTGAGGCCTTTCTAATATGTGAACATGAAATTTAAGTAATATTGAATTAACTATGCGTACTTTAGCAAACTCAATTTTTTAAAAAAATTTCTTTATATTTTAACTTTTGAGATGTTTTTATACATTTTTTATTTAAGAACCGTATTATTAACAAATTTTATTATAAAAGTAAGTTTATTTTTAAGTAAAATGCTAACAAGGTAAAATATTAGTTAAAAATTGACCGAGTTATTAAACTTTTAATAAAAATTATCTGAGTATTATTTTATTTTTCTAAGTTAGTTTTTATAAAAAAAAAAAATAATAAATGACGTAAATTTCAATTTTTTTTAAGTAACTAAGAGGGAGTTTACACGGAGTTTTCAGACACGTCTGTTTTTGACATTCTCTTTTGAACATGCTTCTAAAAACCTATTGTCTTTTCACGATGTCTTTCCAAACATGTCTGTTTTCATGTATAATAGTCTAATATACACATACATACAAATTGAAAACATGAAAATTCTTATAAAATTCATTTCATGTCTGTTTGGCAACCCCTCTTCCTTCTCTGCCCCGATCGCCTACAAACAAAACAAACGTGTTTGTTAGACATGTCTGAATAGACACCGTGTGAACTCCCTCTATTAAAAATGAATAATTCTCAGATTATCAGGGGTGTTTTGGAAATTGAAAACGCAAAATACACGAATTTGGAAGTGTTGTTTAATAGACTTTTAATCTAATTTTTGTTATAAAATTTCGTTCAGTGGAGAACTATTTGTATAATATTTGTCATTGCAGAAATCTTATTCAAAACCGACGTTTTAAAACTCTTGCGTTTTCGATATCAAGAACACCCCTGTATTTTTAATAACTCGGTAAATTTTTAACGAATATTTAAAACGCAGGTAGCATTTTACTCACAAATAAAAAAAACTTTTACAATAAATTTATAAATAATAGGGTTCTTAAATAAAAGGAATGTACAAAAACATCTCCAAAGTTAAGAAATAAAGAAATTTTTTAAAAAAATTGAGTTTGCTGGAGAAGTACGCAAGTTACCTTATATACATATGTACATATAAATTATCTTTATATATGTATATAAATACGGGAACAAATTTTTTCTGATTGATTTTTAACAGCCGTTTTCATAATGAAAATTTGGCATGAAGTTAGCACAAAGTTTATTCATAATGCACTTGCTAAACTCTGGCTAACGATTTGCTAAACTCTTGTTAGTCCCCTTTCACACTCGGCAAGTTACTTGCCGACAACAACAAAGTCTGTACAAATGTTTTTGAAATTTCTTTTTTCCTTACAGACTTTGTTGTTGTCGACAAGTAACTTGCGCAAGTAACTTGCCGAGTGTGAAAGGGGGCTTAACGAGCTGCCAACTTTTGAAAAACAGCCGTTTAACTGAGCTACCTAAATAAGAGCGGCAAGCGTTTTTTTAAACATGCAAATTTTATATGTGAAGGGAAAAAAGAAAAAAAAAAAGACAAATCTAGCGATGATAAATGCAAAACGTGCTGCGTTTTTGAGTTATTTAATGTGGCATCATTAAAATTCAGAGTTGATTTTTTAAAAGTTAGCAGATGGAGAAAAGTTTGTTATAAATTAACTCTGTGCCAACAAGCTGCTAAGCTTAATCGGCATTATAGTTGGCAGCTCGTTGTACGTTGTGTACAAACTGTGGCTAACTTTTTGTTATGTTAACAAGTATCGTTTTAAAGGTAATTTTTTCTAAATTTTCAGGATTAAAGGTTTTAAAAAGCGTTTTAAATTTGGTTGCAAACACGCACATACATGTTTAAAATAGTGGTAGAGTTTTTTGTCATTCTCCCAAAATGTTTTTTTCTTGCATTATACATACATATGTACTTGCAAACACACATGTATAAACGACGGTTGTGTTTTTTGTTATTCTTCCAAAATGTGTTTTTTTTTTCTTGCGTTGTACTTGCAAACACACATGTACACTTATGTATAAACGTCGCGACGGTTGTGCTTTACCCCCCGTTCCCACATGCAAGTTCAAGTTTGAAAAACTCAATACAATCACACTTTTTCACTAACATTCACACAATTCTTGTACTTTCGGCCAATCGGATAATTCCTCGATTTTTTGTTGGTAATACCCCAACAAACCAAAACGATTTAGAAAGAACTTGTAGCAAGCTTCCTAGCATAAGCTTTAAGCTTAGAAAAGTGTTGTGATTACTATTATAATAGGCTTATTAACAATTATTTGATAATGGAAACTGATCCCTTGCGATAATATTACTTGTATATAATATAACGTAAGCTGAGAAGTCTTATATTAGAACAAGCTTACAGAAAAATACTTTTGTAAACTGTAATAAGATTGATTACATTCTTTACGGGCGTTCTATTTAAATTTATATGGCATATTTACAAAAATTTTTTTACTTGTATATTTAATTACTTTTTTTTACAATTGTGCACTGTAAAACGCTTCACTCTCCGAACCAAACAAAAAAGCTGAAAACTTTAACTAATATAACATAATTAAGGCACGCGTCAAATAACGGGAGAGCATTCTCAAAAACACTTATGTGGTGTTTATAGAGCACGAGCGCCTTACTCGTCCGCTCAACTTACATATAAAACAAAAACAAATTTCGTGTTCTATAAACTACATATTACAAAACTATAGCGATAATAAGTCATTTGCAATCATATTTGTTGTCATATTGTAGAAAATCTCTTATGATAAGCTTGTTCAACAACTCATTTACATTTTTCTCTGTTTTGGTCTGTTGGGACGTATACACTACTTGCAAGTAATTACTAGCATGTGGAAACGTAGGGTTATATTGTTCTCCCAAAATGTTTTTGTTCTCGTTTTGCACTTGCAAACACACATGTATAAACGTTTAAAGAAAGTGTTACCGTTAGACATTTTGAAAAATAAATTCACGCAAAATGTCGAAAATAAAAGTTCGAAACATTTTTTAATGGCTTCTAACAAAGATCTGTGTTTCTATTTCTTACTTCGATAACATATCATAAAAATCTCATATAGTATGTACATATAAATTTAATTCGGAAACAATTTTTTTGAAGTTGATTTTAAAGTGATGCAGTGTAATAAAGCCATTTGGCCTTATTTCTCAATGGAGTGAGAAATGAAACCATATACCATAGAGGAGAAAATCCTTGCGCCCAAAAGTGTTTTCGTTATATATTTAGTATATGTATACTAGGGTGACCGTTAAAATCAAAAGTTGGATTTATTAATTGATAAAAAAAACAACTTAAAAACATTTTAAGGACGATCGGCGAATGCTAAGCCGTCTCTCAAGCCCGCCAAAGTTTGAGAAAAATCGTAAAGTCCGACTTGTATGACTTATATTTAGGAAAATATTAATTTTACATAAAAATCGTTTTCTAAGAAGTTGTTGTTAGTAAAGTTTCCAACAACTTTTGCCTTAACACGTTTTCTCTAAAACTCATATTGAACAAAACCTAATTAAAATAAAAAGTAAACAGCAGCATTGATGCGAATTTTTTCTTAAGAACTGTTTTTTCTTACACACGTCAAATCTGCTTTAATATTTGTGTTTGTATGCGTTTGCTTAAAAAAAAATAGCCAAACGCATATCATTTGTTTCTAACGTACCACGGTTGATGAAGTTGGTGCAATTGTACTTTTTTGATACAATTCAAAGCCAAAAGTACGGTGGTACCCCTGTGACTCATTTGGTACTATTTCCAAATTATTCAAACCTAAATATGTATTTATAATTGATATAAAATGGCAACTCGTATTTACTGTCCAATGATAAATGGATTTCAGTGTTTGGTGCAAATGGTTTTGCCAAAGTGCAAATGCAAAATTTCGTAGCGTTTTTATGAAATCTTAAGGAAACTCTGTGTATGTATTTTGTTGTTTGATTTAACAAAACAGCTATGATATTTTGTATTTGCTCTTTGCAAGACCATTTGCACCAAACACTAAACTTCGCTATTGTAGATCATTTTTCTCAAACTTTGGCGGGCTTGAGGGACGACTTAGCCTTCGCCGATCGTCCTTAAAATTTTTTTGAGTTGTTTTTTATCAATACCCACCGAATTGGGGGGTTAGAGCATGGAAAAATAGAAAAAAAATTTGATCCATACAGTTAACGACCACCCTAATGTATACACCCAGAGTGGAGTGGCCTTATTTCACACTCCATTGATAAATAAGGCCATATGGCTTTATTGCCTATGGCTTAATGACACTGCACTTTTAAAATATCTTATCGTCCACCGATTTTAATGAAACATATCGTTTTAAAGGTAATTGTGTGTAGATATGCACAATGTATTTTTTTCTAAATTTTTTGAACTAAGTGTTTGAAAAACGTTTTAATTTATCTTGCAGACACACGTACAAAGATGGGTGTAAAAGTAAATTTCAAGTGGTCGAATTTCGGCCACCGGGCGATCCTAGTATTACTTAAATATCATGTTCACATCTTCGAAAGGTCCTAGTTTGTTCTTACCAAATCCGCTAAGAAATTCAACATCTGTTGACATCCAACAAAGGTATACGTGCAAAAGGTAAGAAAACCCGGTTTTAACGCGTAACTCGGGACTTTGGAGGTGTTTCGCAAATTTCAAGGATAGAGTCTTGTTGTGCTTGACAAGACCTTTTAGAAAAAGGGTATCGCAACCCAGGTATTTTTTCCCTTCGTACTGTGTAATTTTTAAAATTTTCAATTTGTGTAGATTTATTAAACTTCAAAAAATGATCCAAAATTAATATAGAATTTTTCTAATCTAAAATATGCTAATAAAATTTGAAATAATGGTAAAAAAAATCGGGCCATAATTTTTTTTTTTTTTAAGTATAAGAAAATTTAAAAATCCAATTTTGTGTAGTACTGAGTGAATTTTAGATATTCTTAAAAATGCCCCTTTAACGGTTTACAACTCAAAATTAAAACAACTTCTAGCGATGAGTTGTAATTTTTTATGTTTATGTTAACCGCAATATAACACAATTGTAAACTATAATACGAAAACTGCAAAATTTCAACTGAACTAGAGTTGAGTTGTAAACCGTTATAGGAGCATAATCAAGGCGAATTCATTTTTCAGGTGGCGTTGAAAGCACAGCTGTGCTACTTTTTTTTAAATTAGAGAGAGGAATGTCAAAAGTTACTTGTGTTTTTGACTTATCGGCCAACGAAAGCAGCAACAAAATACATTGTTGTGTTTTTGGTGTTGTTAATTGTTGTAGTATCGACACCAGCGTTTACATGAATTCGCCTTGGGCATAATTCTTTAAAAGTATTTTTTTTTTTTTTAATTTAACCAAATTATTTTGTTTTCATGTAGTCGTCTGATTTTGTTATTATTGCCAGTTTAAAAGTTCTTTACATTGATAAACGTGTAAATGTATGTGACTTATTATTTTAAATTGAAGCATTGTTAAATCAGACGATCTCCGTAAAAATTTAATTAAATCATTATATTATAAAACTTTCAGAAAATGAACTAACATATTTACTAAAATTTAGTTTTTATCTGGTGATAAAGACTAATTAGAAATTTAATATAATTTTTAATGATAAAAATACATTTATTGTAATAAAAAAAAAGTTTTAAAATATGTATGTATATTAGTCCATATCACTTTCTATGGAGAACAAAAAAATGATTTTGTTGCAATCCTTAAAATATACCTTAGTTTGTATGATAATTTTTTCACCAAATACACACAACCTGTGTTCCTTAATATACTACAAAAAACGATAAGTCCTTTACGATAACCGGTATATTGCTGATTATGTTGTGACTTGCACAAAATCGGGTTCAATTTTAGGGCTAATTTTGTTAAAATTTTGTTTGAAATATTCGTAATATGGGTATCAGAGTTGTTGTCAAGATTAGGTCATTATCGTTGCAAACAAAACACGGAACTGTACAATCCTTTTTTTATTCTATCGGCCCAATTATGAATAAAAATTCCCCGGGAGTTTTTTCCCATTTTTACAATTGAATAAACATAATAAAAACGGGAGAAGGGAGAAAACTCCCGGGGAATTTTGACTTATAATTGGGCTGTATATGTTTTGAATCAAGTAAAATTTTTTATAAGACACTTTTTTTTAAATAATATTTCTTTTAGTTCTATGATTAACTATCATATTGTTTACTGGAAATTTAAGTTTTAACTGAACTTGGTGAAATTGGGAGTAAATCATATTTTTTATTTAATAACACGAGACTTGTGACATGCATAAACGTTGTATGCAGCATCAGAGCCCCTTTTTAATTTTAGTATACTAAATAATATACATAAATAATAATAATAAGTACATGTCTGTGGCATTTTGACAAAACAAATTAAGTCGAGATAAGATAGAAAAAATATAAAAAAAACTCGGTGAAAAAATCATTTTTATTAAAATAATAAAATAAACCAAAATCGAAAAACTTTGGGTGTCTTTATAAAGCCAACCAAGGATTATTTCATGGGGTGCAACACAATCACTATTTTTGTGAGTTGGTATGATGTACATATATTTAAATAACTAGTTGCTATTTAACATTTAATCATTAGTATATTATAATATTTTTTTTTTTATTTTTAATTGGATTTTGAATAAAATACATTATTTAAAAACGCTTTTTTAATTTTATTCGAAAAGTAAGTATGTAACTGTAACTAAGTATTATCGGAAACGAGTTTTTTAACTTTTTGTACAAAAAGTGTTTAATCTTGCGTAAAATATTGCAGTTTGATTTATACTAGCGGTTTCCACCCTTTGTATTAAGTGTACAACTCAGTTTTATTTAATACGATTTTATACTACAAAGCGTGAATGTCTTTTCCGTATGTATTGTAAATTAATGAATCTGCTGAGTGAGAGAAAGATATAGAGTTTCGTCAAATCTTATTCTGGTAAATTTAACACGTGTTTACTACAGCTCACGGCGAATTCATACAAGGTGGTCTTATTTTGAAAATGGATACAACACTGTAAAATAATTTAACGTTGTCTCAAAATAATACAACACTATAGTTAACGATTCAAACAAACAATTAATTTTGTTTTTAATTTTAAATAGTGTTTTTGAAATATAATCGGGTATGTTCTAGAAATCAAAATGAAGTGAAATCGAAATCGGACGATTATTTAAATTCAATTATTTACAAAATGACCGTAGTTTTTTGAGGTTTTAAATGGTGTTTTTGCAAAAATAAAAGATACTTTAAGAATGAAGTCGATAAAATAAAATATTTTTATGGACTTTCATTACAGGGTCGTTTTAAAAATTTGCTCGATTTTAAATCCACTTAATTTTGATTTCTAGAACTCGCATGAATATGTAATATAAAAACGTTTCGCATTTCATAATTCTAAGTGAAAATGATAGAATTTATAAAAGATTCCCCAGAACCACCAGAACTGTGTACCATTTTTTTGGAACAACTCTAGTTTAACGACGTATCGCCAAAATAAAATGTACTCATGGAGATGGAAAATTGAAAAATAAGAAGAAACATAAAGTGAAAAAATTGGCGCAAACGCATAGTTTTCGAATTATGGACCTCTAAAGTTTTGATATAAATATTCGATTTTCCACTACATTTCTGAACGTATATATGGGTAATTCCAAAGTGTTGAACGTGACAGTCGTACGCATCAAAAATGCAATAAAATTTTAAACAACAAATATTTTTACGTTCTCTTAACCCTTAAATTAAAGCAATAAGAAAGTACTGTTATCTATGCTAAAGTTTATGGAACGTGAACGGTTCGAACGTGAAAAAAATAGAAGTAGTTTTTGTGGACATGTATAAAAAGGCGTAATTCAGCGAGACCTGGCACAATTTTTTAGTCAAACTACTTTCAGAATTTTACGTAGCAATGTAACATTAAAATTTCTTTGGTTTGATTCCAAAATCTTCTGGGGGGTTACCGCGTATTTCGATTCGAAAGAAATCATTTACGGATTCGAACAATTTGTACTGTGTATTACGATTTTCGTAATATTTGTTTCGAATAAACGGACGTTTGGCACACTTTATTGAAAACAAAAAACCACTTTCTTAAAAGCCACTCTCTATTATGAATAAAAATTGTTCATCAAATTTCCCATTTTTTAAAAAATACAACCTCTGTCATCGTTTCGAACGATTACGAAAATCGTAATACACAGTACAAATTGTTCGAATCCGTAAATGATTTTTTTCGAATCGAAATACGCGGTAACCCCCTGTATTTTTTATTTTTTAAGCCAAAATATGGATCGATACGTGACATTTCGAACGTGAAATTTTTTCCATAATAATTTAACTAAATAATGATTATGACAAAATAAAAATTTTCCGTTAATCCGAATAACATATTTCTTTTCGAACTCTTACTTAGATTACAGACCATGTAAGAAAATTTTTTTGGAATAATTTTTATCAAATATCACCTCTTTTGAGAGATAAATATTAAAGAAAACATACAATAAAACATTCTCACATATAAAAAATTACGTTTGCACAACTTTGCAGTCTGATTGTTAATCTAAGGGCCTTTATTATATCTTTATTTAATCTTAACTTTAGCTAACTTCAAGTTGTAACAATGGCCCTAAGTGAACAAATTTATGGGTAAATTTATAAAATTAGTTTAATCTAAATATTTCTCTATAACAATATCGTAAAATAATCAGATTTTAATAACTTTTAAATTTTCGGTCACGGTGGACCTTTTGACAGAAATGCCCATATTCAGCCCTATCGCGAATGTTTTGGGAATATGTTATATGGGAGCAAACCTATATTCCCATCCCCAACAAATCGGTATCGCAAATATTTTGGGAGTAAAAATATCTATTGCGCATTATTTGCAGTGCTTTATAAACAAAAGTCTATATTGTGAATAACTTGTCAGTGATTGTATTGTGAAAGAAAAAAATAGACAAAATAAAATATTAATAAAAATAAAATAATGAAAAGTGTTTATCTTCATTTTCTTAATTAACACTCCTTCAGAAAAAGATATTTAATTGAGTCCTGCCTTAGAATACAAATTAAAATTTACATGTTCCCTTCTCGATCACATTCACCCATATCGCAAAAAAACTATTCCCATGAAAATATTCCCATATTTTTTTATTTCGTATTGTGAATGATTCCCATAACAAATTTTTTGGGAATGAATTCCCAAACTTAAAAAATTTGGCCTCGCCAATGTTTACTCCCGCGAATTTTTTAATATTCGATTAATTTTATTTATTTATTTAATTTGTGTTTCTGTGCTACAAGATTTAGAATCTTATTATTATCGCACAGAATTATTACAATGATAATTAGCATAATTATTACAGTAAAAAAAATAATATTATATAATTTAAAATAATTTTATAATAAGTAACAAAAAATTATGAAAAAAACTACATTGGCAAGAGCAATACAAGCATACTTCATACAATTATAAAACAAATCAAAAACAATTATAATTAATTGTAATGTTTAAAAATTTCTTTTTTGAATTGCAAAGCGTTACTAATAAATTGTAGATTTGGCGGTAGCTCGTTCCAAAGACGTATAGCAAAAATATAAAAATGATGTTCAGAGAAAGAGGTTCTATATCTGATTTGTATCAAATCATTATATCTTCTAGATCGAGTAGGGACTAATCTGTTAAATAAGTATTTTGGTTCACTTGTGAAAAGAATTTTATGAAAAAGTAACAAAGTTCTTATCTCCAAAAGATCAATAATGTTAACCCCAAAAAGACGTTTCTCAAATGCTGAGCTGTAATCATATTTTCTTAAGTTGAAAACATATCTTAATATGGAGTTATAAGTCACGGTAAGTTTTTTCTTAGTAGTAGAATCAAGGTTGGCAAACACTTCACATCCATACAACAAAGTAGGTATAAGATAGGTTTTGGCAAGCAAAATACGAATATTGAGTGGGGTAAGGTATTGAGTAGTCCAAAGTGTACGTATCATGGAGTAGGTTTTTCCGGCTGCGGCATTAATATGATCAGACCAAGAAAGAGTATTATTAAAGATGATACCCAAATTTTTGGTTGAGTTTACAACTTGAATTGGTTGATTATTATTAGATACTGTTGGTTCAGTAATCAAGTTTACTGACTTAAGGGTTATAATTAGGCATTTCGATTTAGATGGATTAATGCATAGTCCATTAGCTGTTGCCCAAGTGTGTACATTAGCCAGATCTACATTCAATTTATCCACGCAAGTAGTAATTTTCTCTATTTTACTATTTATATATATCTGCACATCGTCAGCATACAAACGAATTCTGCAGTATGATAGATGTTTAACTAGATCATTAATATAGATCGAAAAAAGAAGTGGACCCAGAATTGAGCCTTGAGGCACACCCTTAATCACAGGCAAAGCACGTGAATTTTGGTTATTAGAAAACAGAGATTGGAAACGTCCAGATAAGTAAGACGATATGAGTTTGGTTGACGAGGATGAAAAATTAAACATTGTTAATAGTTTCGTGCATAGAATATTGTGGTCGACCGTGTCAAATGCTTTAGAGTGATCTAAAAGAACAAGAAAACATATATCACCGACATCAATACTTTCACGTATATCTTCCGACACATCAATAAGGCCGGTAACGCAACTGTGCTTACTACGAAAACCTGATTGTCTATCAGTTAGCAAAGTATTATCATGTAGGTATTTGTTCATTTGTTGGTAAAGCAGCTTTTCATACACCTTCGATAAATATGGTAGAATTGCAACAGGCGTGAAATCATTATTGGACTTTGGTATAGGAATAATTTTGGCATATTTCCAATTTTTTGGAAATTCACTTTTCGTAATTATTGTGTTAAAAATATATGTTAGATAAGGTAACACTGCAGGCAACATAGCTTTAAAAAATTTGGGATGCAATCCATCATATCCAAGAGCATTCGATTTTACAGCACAACAGCTTGAGAGTACATCTAACTGCGTTACACAATTGAAGTAAAACCTGTTTTCATCTGGTGTGGGATTGTGAATGTCATTATAGAAATTATAATTTGCGGGAACATTAGGAGTATTTATAAACGACTCGTTAAGCATTTCCACATCTATTTTAGTGGAAGTATTTGGTTGAGTTTTTCCAACACCTATTTCACGAATAGTCTTCCAAGTTTTTGAGGATCCTACAGCAGAATTAAAACGATGGTAATAATACGCAGCTTTAGCACATCGTATCTTTTTGTTGACTTCTGTTCTCATCTTACAATACTCTTCATGTAAATACGATGTTTTAAATCGCTTCCAGCTTTTGTATGCAAAATCCCTGCGAGAAATCATTCGTTTTATATCCATATTAAACCATGGTTTGTTTTTAAAATTTTTATTAATTATAATTAGTATTGTGGTTATTTTGTTGAACTATTTATGGTTTTTAATCCAAATTTTTAATTAGGCTTAAGTTCATGAAATTTAATTTTCATTAAATTATTTTTATGAAGAAAGGAATTTTACAACATGAAAATTAATTAAAATTGTTATTGATAATCTTTCATTCTTGACGTGGCTCGGGCTCGAACCCTGGCCGGCAGGTTACCATGACATGTTTCGATCGCAACCACTCGATCTCCTCAGATGGATTTGCCGTCTTACACTCGCAGCCATCGATGACTGCTGACGTTGTAACGAAAACTCCTGTTGTGACAACATTATTATTAAAGGAGATACTATAAAGCCTAGGCTTCCAAAAAGGGTGTAAATAGGTACGGAAACATGAGCCTTGACGACAAAAAGTTACGAGTTGACGTAACTGAAAATCAAATAATTTTCGGTCAACCTTACACTACACTACACAGCCTAAGCCTTATTGTCTTCCTACGGGACATTATAGGGATAGGACGACGGGAGCCATTGATTTGCTAGCTGCAGTGGTTGGGGGGGTTCGCTCCTTTCCTATAACTCCGAGTTTTACATAATTATTAAAGACTCCCGTTTATTCTTCGATCATTTACGGTGACAGGGCCAAAATGACTAGATATCTATAAAATTCCTGTGCCTCAATCTAGTCATGAAAAAAAACTTATCAAAAAGATGTCAGAAATCTTATCCTAATAATACGCATCTCTCCGATCTTATTGAGAGATAATAGCCTCGTAACCCACGCCTACCTATGTTCCAATGGCCAACATTTATATGAAACCCCACACACAAACGGAAGATATACTTTACACTACATTCCTTCTGTGACCGAGAGAAAACACCCTTTAAATTTCACTTCAGCAAAACATGATGCTTAACCAACTGGTTTAATTAGATCAACCATTGAAAAACAATTTTAACTTCGGGTAATATTAAAGTATCATAAGTTATGAAATTTATTGTTAATTCATTGATTAAAATATTAACTTATTAATAATTACACAACTATTTTATTCAAATCACTTCTTAACGCGAAATTATTACGAATCGACTGCCAGAATTGCCAAAACAGAAAAAAACACAAGTTTCTATATATATATATATATATTTATATATATATATATATGCCACGAGAAGCAAAAACCAACAATATGAAAACGAGTTCTGTTATGTATGATTACGCTTAGCACGTTCTGTTATTACAAAAAAAAAAAACATAACGAGTACCGTGTAAAAGAATTGTTAACAGTAGACAATGATACTATCAGACGAAAATCAATGTTAATAGGGATTTATTAACATTAACATAATGCTCTGTTGGATGTTGCTTCTTCTTGTTATGGTAAATAGAAATGCAAGAATTTATTATGGAACTTAAAGTATGGACAAGTTGACATCAAACTTACCGCAACATGAGTATCTGATGAAGGCCTCCAACAGGAACTGATGATGGGTGTTTATTTTTGTTTTTGTGTCGATGTATAGATTGTTCGATAGATTCTTGCATTAGGAGTTTTGCCAAATGGTTAGTAAGATTGTTGTTTAATTCATTAAATTTAGGTTGAAAAGCGCTTATATTACAGGGATAACTACATTTTATGAGGTTTTATAAATTCATAATTGTCTTGTGATATTAGATTTTAAAGGTAAATTTAGAAAAATTATGTTAGAAAAAAATGCGTTTAGTTCAGTTATATTCGAATTGTTATTTTATGATTAATTATAGTTTGATAGGTAGAACCGAGAAAAGATCGAAAAATTTATGCTGAGTGATAGATATGCGGAATCTTTTATTAAACGTTAAATGATATTATTTATCTGGTCATTTTCAGATCACGGTATTCTGTTACTGGTTCGACATATCTATTTAGGTGAGATGATAGTACATGGATTTAATCTTTAGGTTAGGTAGAATCATTTGTTGTAAATTTGATTATATGTAAGGAAATTTCGAATGCAAAATTTTGGTTAAAAAGGAAGTTGGTACGTTGATATTTATTTGGTTGGAAGTTAGGGTTTTTATTGCCTTCCTGTTATTTTACCCAAACGATTTGGTGGCAAGGTCAAATAGTTAAACGTGCTGCACATAAGTATACGGGAATGATGCAATAAACTACCGTTCCAATTTCACACCACGTTTGCATGGAGAGTTCACTGGCATGCTATAGACCCCACGTGACTGATAAATGTTTTCCCAATTTCCCGGTTTGGTTTTCCGTATCACTGGGGATTTAAAAGTTGTCTATTCAGATGCGTGCCTAGGTTCTGTAGAAAAATGGTTTTACGATTACCCACTCAAAATAGGAAAAAAATATATACAGTACCTTCAATTTCGCTAGTGTACCACGTTTCCTTTAACCCTTTTTTTTTTTGTTTTTTTTTTTTATCTTTTTTAACGATTTAAAATTTAGTGCCCTTAAATTGTCGTTCCTCCACAAATTTCAGATGAGGTGTTAAGGGTTTCGCTTGCAGTTCTAAAAAGAATTCTAGAAATGCTATGCAAGTTGTAGTACACCTCGTTTCGTATAATCAGTACGAATAGTAAAGTAGGAATAGAGAAAAACTTGACGAAAAGCGTTGTATTTCAAAGTAGGTAGTGATTAAGTTACCTGGGTTACCATCACATTACATTTGAAACACTGCGCAATTAACTAAATATATATTAACTTAACCCTTATTTGTCTCCATGCAAGTTCCCTGGTCCCTCTTTTATCTGCATTTACCTGAGTTTACTCTGAACAATGAATAAAACAACGTCTAATGCTTATTTTTCATGCCTATGCCACATGATTTGTTCCACCCATCCCCCTTTGTAGCCTAGACGCAAACCCCTTTTAATACTACGCATTCTCATTCATAACTATTTACATTGAGTAATTGAGTACATACGAATAAATAAATAACGAACTGATTAATTACCAGCTGTGTATCATCTCATATGTAAGAGGTTATATATATAAAAGTAAAAGACACCAACAAAAAAAAAAAAAATCCCATTGAAAAAAAAACAGCATTCATAAATTTTTAACAGTCTTGAATGAAATATATTTAAGGACGGTGACCAACCGTTCTGTATTACATATATACTCAGAGCAGCTGTCACTGCAGAACTGACTATAATTTGCCAATGTTTTTTTTTTTTTTTATAAAAAACCTTATTGTTTTATTTGTTCTCATTCTCATTACCTAAATAACAATATATATGTATATATGTACATATATTTAAATATAAATTTTAATTATATACCTATATTGAGTTATTTAGGTTAAATACTGAATCGCACTATTTCATTTGGACATTGGTTAGGAATCCACCTAACATCTACAAGGTTTAAACATATTTTATTTTTTTCCTGCTCAAAACTTATGTCCCCTAATGACATTAAAGGCCCAAAAGAAAATATCAAGCATTATTTTAAAATTATGATTTTTAGCACATATTCTTAACTTCGTATTCCTAAGAAATGTTTTCCACTGATGTCATCATCGTGTTTACCCTATTTAATAATAAACCTATCATTTCAGGAGCAACGTTGTTAAATGTATAGCCATAAATGTTAGCACCCCAAAAAGTGGTATCCGTTTAAAGCGAATAGATCACTTTTTCCAATGAATATTTTTTCCCATATTTTAACAAGTGGGTTTACTAATAGGATATTATTGCCAAAGCCGTTAATAAGAAAAATGTTAATTTTTCTGCAATTTAAAATATGCGTATTGTATTGAATCCATTGAATCATTTCCTATAGTATATGAGCATTATTGAACACGTAAGTCCAAGCGGGTTTCGATCGCCGCTACTTTTGTGCGCCCTAAAAAAAATATTTAAGCTGCTGTTCTGATTCTGATTTAAGAAAATATGATCACCGGAATCAGAACATATTTGATCATTGAAAGGACTGGCCAATAACGATCATTACAACGTCAATAGTCAAACATCAATCCTTAAACCAAATTGTATTTAAACATTTGGTAGATCGAAATTTGCTTTCCTGAATGATTATCAATTTTAACTGATTTTACATGTTTTTTCCTTACTTCTGTTTTTTCGTACTTTTGTCAAGAATTTTTCTTGAAGTCCAAGTACATTTTTTGTTTTTTCATTTTGTCTTTCTCTTTTCTGTTGACCTTTTTCAGCACAACTTGAAGGACAAATGTACACATAGAGCTCGTGCCTTAGCTTTAACAATAATTAGTATTGTGGTTATTTTGTTGAACTATTTATGGTTTTTAATCCAAATTTTTAATATTTTTAATTAGGCTTAAGTTCATGAAATTTAATTTTCATTAAATTATTTTTATGAAGAAAGGAATTTTACAACATGAAAATTAATTAAAATTGTTATTGATAATCTTTCATTCTTGACGTGGCTCGGGCTCGAACCCTGGCCGGCAGGTTACCATGACATGTTTCGATCGCAACCACTCGATCTCCTCAGATGGATTTGCCGTCTTACACTCGCAGCCATCGATGACTGCTGACGTCAATAGTCAAACATCAATCCTTAAACCAAATTGTATTTAAACATTTGGTAGATCGAAATTTGCTTTCCTGAATGATTATCAATTTTAACTGATTTTACATGTTTTTTCCTTACTTCTGTTTTTTCGTACTTTTGTCAAGAATTTTTCTTGAAGTCCAAGTACATTTTTTGTTTTTTCATTTTGTCTTTCTCTTTTCTGTTGACCTTTTTCAGCACAACTTGAAGGACAAATGTACACATAGAGCTCGTGCCTTAGCTTTAACAATAATTAGTATTGTGGTTATTTTGTTGAACTATTTATGGTTTTTAATCCAAATTTTTAATATTTTTAATTAGGCTTAAGTTCATGAAATTTAATTTTCATTAAATTATTTTTATGAAGAAAGGAATTTTACAACATGAAAATTAATTAAAATTGTTATTGATAATCTTTCATTCTTGACGTGGCTCGGGCTCGAACCCTGGCCGGCAGGTTACCATGACATGTTTCGATCGCAACCACTCGATCTCCTCAGATGGATTTGCCGTCTTACACTCGCAGCCATCGATGACTGCTGACGTCAATAGTCAAACATCAATCCTTAAACCAAATTGTATTTAAACATTTGGTAGATCGAAATTTGCTTTCCTGAATGATTATCAATTTTAACTGATTTTACATGTTTTTTCCTTACTTCTGTTTTTTCGTACTTTTGTCAAGAATTTTTCTTGAAGTCCAAGTACATTTTTTGTTTTTTCATTTTGTCTTTCTCTTTTCTGTTGACCTTTTTCAGCACAACTTGAAGGACAAATGTACACATAGAGCTCGTGCCTTAGCTTTAACAATAATTAGTATTGTGGTTATTTTGTTGAACTATTTATGGTTTTTAATCCAAATTTTTAATATTTTTAATTAGGCTTAAGTTCATGAAATTTAATTTTCATTAAATTATTTTTATGAAGAAAGGAATTTTACAACATGAAAATTAATTAAAATTGTTATTGATAATCTTTCATTCTTGACGTGGCTCGGGCTCGAACCCTGGCCGGCAGGTTACCATGACATGTTTCGATCGCAACCACTCGATCTCCTCAGATGGATTTGCCGTCTTACACTCGCAGCCATCGATGACTGCTGACGTCAATAGTCAAACATCAATCCTTAAACCAAATTGTATTTAAACATTTGGTAGATCGAAATTTGCTTTCCTGAATGATTATCAATTTTAACTGATTTTACATGTTTTTTCCTTACTTCTGTTTTTTCGTACTTTTGTCAAGAATTTTTCTTGAAGTCCAAGTACATTTTTTGTTTTTTCATTTTGTCTTTCTCTTTTCTGTTGACCTTTTTCAGCACAACTTGAAGGACAAATGTACACATAGAGCTCGTGCCTTAGCTTTAACAATAATTAGTATTGTGGTTATTTTGTTGAACTATTTATGGTTTTTAATCCAAATTTTTAATATTTTTAATTAGGCTTAAGTTCATGAAATTTAATTTTCATTAAATTATTTTTATGAAGAAAGGAATTTTACAACATGAAAATTAATTAAAATTGTTATTGATAATCTTTCATTCTTGACGTGGCTCGGGCTCGAACCCTGGCCGGCAGGTTACCATGACATGTTTCGATCGATTTTTATTAATTTTTTCACAGGCACAGACATATTAAAAATGTGCAACAAATTGTGTTCAAAAAAGTTTAATTGGTCTTCAACAATCAATTTTCCCAATCAATTTTATAAAATTCGTTAGAAATTATATTAAAGTCCATTTGCTTAAAATCGTAGTATGTTACTATATCATTAACTGTTTGCAGTTTAAAATCATACGTTGGAAATATCTGATCGTGTTTTGAAAAGCAAGGTACCGATAGTTGTTCATAAAGTAAGACTTTGTGCTTACAGCTAACGAAAAATATGTCCAGCAGTGAGTCAGTTGTTGACGTATAATGAGTTGGTATTGTACTATTAGTTGGAGTTAAGCCAAAGGTTTTCATGCAATCAATTAAATGAACTTCACATAGTAAGTTGGAATTAAAGTCACCACAAATTATAACATCCTAATAAGATACAGTAAGTGTTTCAAGTTTCTCTTGAAACATATTTAAATCAATTTTACGATCATATCTATAAACACATCCAATAAGTATTTTTTTACCACATGCAAAGATTTCAATAAACAGATATTCAATTTTTTCTCCTGGCAAAGAGGTACAGCAAACTTTACTTGAAATCCCTTCTTTTACATATATTGCTACCCCACCACCACGAGGTTCTTTTTTTCGTTGTTCAATATTACCTTGTTCAATATCGCATTGTCCACCTTGAATCTCAACTTTAGCTTTCCTATCCCAACGATACAATATAAAACCCTTCAAACCGATAATATTATCCGAAACGGATTTACCCAACCACGTTTCTGAAACACAAACTACATCAACACCGGAATTCTCAAAGATGTAACGAAATTCTTCCATCTTATACCTTAAACTTTGAGCATTAATATGACAAATATTAATACCAGATCTCTGTTTACATAAAATTCGAATCATGTCAGACGTAATGTCATTGGAACTGTAATTTAAGCTATCGTCGAACATCATTATTTAAAAAAAAATATATTTTAGATATGCAACGCAAGCAAAACAAAAAAAATAAAAATTTTAAGCAAACATGTTTTTTAAAAATTTTAGAAATATAAATACAGTTTAAAAAGTATAAAAAGTTTTTAAGAAAAAATAAATAGTATATGGCAAAGCAAAAATATGATTTAATAAAGTATAATATCAAACACAAAATAAACTTTATAAGACATAATTTATTGTACATAATGGGCTTAATTCTCATAATTGGTCTGTTCCTCACGGTAAGACTGATTCTGATCACGAAAAAGACCATCCAGTTCTTCAATGCTTTCCACACGAATAGGTTCATCTTTTGAGTTGAATTTTATATACACAATGCCCCGCATTGTAAAGACCGACTTCAGACGATTTGAGTTTTTGTAATTAACTGCTGATTGCAGTATTTTATAATTATTCATAGTTAAATTTTCATTAACATAAAACGGTCTATCCGAATCTATTCCGATATGATTTAATAACAGCGAACATTTATTTTTTTTACGAAAAGTAGCGATAGATTTAAGGACAAAATTTTTATCATAGGGCGACAGTAACTTAACCATTATTACGGCGTGAGGAGAATAATAATTTCCCTTATTGTTGTAGTTTTGTAAACGGTATATAGATTTAACCGCAGGAGTATTTATTTTCAACAGACAACATATTGAATTAAAAATATTGTAAAGGTCTTCGCCGTCCTTGTATGGAATACCGTTGATTCTTAAATCAGACGCGACAAGTGAATTTTCCTGACGTTGCAGTTGTGTTTTTAAATTGTTGACTTCATTTTTTAGGCTTATAATATCATCCACCACTGTTTCAAGTTTATTAACACGCTCAGTGATGTTAGAAATATCTCTCTTCAGTTCACCGAAACGTTTATCAAATTCATTTAACACTCTTTGCTCACTTTCTTTAATTATTGTTTTCATTACCTCGGCTATTTTTTCAAATCTATTATCAACTATATTGAGCATCTTAAAAGGGGAATCATTGTGTGACAAGCGAGGGGTTTTCAGAACTGCATCAAACAGTGAGTTTTGTTGTGGCTCTCTACCTCTTTTTGATGCAGCAATGGGAGTTTGCATGGTTGTGTTTGTTTTGATGTTACTCTTATTCGAGTTCTTTGATGTTCTGCTTTTTGTTATAGGCATTAATATTTTTGTATTTCTATTCGTTTTATTTTTTAAGCTTTAATTTTTCACATCGATGTTATTCGATGTATCAATTAAAAAAAAACATCGACATCTGCGATGCATCGTATTGATACTAATTGGAACTGAAAAAAAATTATTAAATAAATAATAGTCGATTTCAATAATTTATAAAGAATAAGACAATTTTATTTATTATATATCCCAATACTTTTTATTTAGGCTTTTCAAAAACAATATTTTGTTGACCCTCTCTGCTTGCAAACTGCTTCTTTTCTGGGACAACACTAATGAAGCTTTCGAGAAAAGCCTTTCAGATGGCACGGAACTGGCAACCATTGTTAAATATCTATATGCTATATTGCACAGTCTAGGAAATTGAATTTTGTAGTCGGCCCACACTTCTAAGGGGTTTCGCAAGTTAAGGGAGAGTTCATCAGAAAAGTTTCCTTCAGTCTTATTTGTTTTCCAATTTTTTTCAACTAATTTGTGGTGATTGCTCCAAAGACTAAAATCGTCCAACATCTTGTCTGAAATATCGGAGTCGCAATCCCCAGACTTTTCATCTGCCTTATATTTTGTTAAAATTTCTTGGATGTTCACAACGGCTTTCGAACATGCAAGTGGATCTTCAAAATGCATTTTTTTAAACCGGGGATCCAACAATGTGGCAATAGCTAAAATTTAAACTTGTTCGATATTACCCATTCGCTTGTTTATTTCAATAAGAGCAATTTTATGTACTCCTTTCAACAATGGTTCTTTAATTGCAACAGCTTTTAGTTTTGATACCATACAGTGAACTAGAGGTATAACTTTGCTGCTGTTGCAGTTCGTATCACCGGATATTTCTTTTCTGGCTGCCTCAAAAGGGCGTAATACGTTCAGTAGTTTTGAGACTTAGTCCATACCAGTCAATATTGGCGGCGCAGTTTTGTGTCGAAGTAAGATTTCACTTATAGCATTTCGAAGTTCAAGAAACCTTTCGATCATATAGAACGTACTGTTAAAACGAGTAGGTACATCTTAAATCAGCTTTTGTTGTTTTTCTTAATTCGTCACTTGCTACACAACTTTGTTTGAAGAAAGTAACAATATTTTTTATTTTGGTTACTAATGTCTGCAACTCTGAGACATTTAGAACTTTTTGTGCAACTAAATTAGGCATGTGTGCAAAGCACGGTATGTGCTTCTTTTTCCAAAGGCTAATTCTACAGCTTTTATCATATTGGCTGCATTGTCTGTTACTACTGCGGTAACTTTATCAGCTGGAAACCCCCATTCATTGGTAATAATTGTTGATATGTATATATTCAGAAGTGTGTCTTTAACCGAGGTGGTATACACCCAACGTTATCGACTGAAATTCAGTTCCAATACCAAAATTGGCAGTGACACCCAGAAAACTTCGAATTTGCAAATCGGACCAAATGTCCGTTGTCAATGTTATATTTTCCACTTTGGGTAATTTTTCCATGTTTTTGATAAAGCGTCGTATTTTTGATCAACCCAACGTCTCAATGTAGCTCTACTTGGAATTTTAAAATAAAACGTTGATAAAACGTTCACTATGTGTCTAAAACTGCGATCGGCAAAATCAGGGCGCCGAGTTTTCTCTTCTCTCTTTTATTCTCTGTTATACTCTGTTATTACCAAGTATGGGCACCACTACATTGAAAGCTTTGCATGTGTGGCATTGTATTGGTTTGTTTACGTTTGCATTTGTTGGTTTTATGCTCTTTTGCTCTTTGTTTTTTGTGTATGTATACACATCGTTCGCTCTTTTTGCATTTTCATTTTGCATTTTCCCATAGCTGGTTATTACGTACGTGTGCACACACATTAAAGAGAATTTAACAACATTAGTCCCCATTTACACTAGGGACATTTCTTGCCGGATAGACGAAGTTTGTTGGCGAGGGGTCGAAAAGGTAGAGTGTGTAGTACATGACTATCTGTACTGGACATTTTTTCATTTCCCTTTCTTACTTTTCGTAGTTTACATACAAGTATTAATTTCTGTCTGACTTCTAATGTTTCATATGTAAACACTTCAGGTAAGATTAAAAGAGAATTAAAAAAATGTCCGGCAAGAAATGTCCCTAGTGTAAATTGGGACTTAACAACAACATATGTAAAATTCAGTGATGCCAACTTTTTGAGAGCAAAAAGCACTTTTAAATCTAAAAAAGCACTATTTCGAGCAAAAAAAAAGCGTAAAAAGGCACTAAGCCATTTTTACAATTTAATTTAACACAAAACAAGTTGCATTCGGATGTGCCGAATATTATATACCTCCAAAATTTAAAAAAAGACGAAGGCGTTGATGGGGCCCATTTTCATTTAAGATTAAATAATAAATATATTTACATTTGTATATAAACATTTTTAAATGTATTACACAGTACAACAGCCAATATGGGGGGTGAGAAAATCCAAGTCAGGGTGGTGGTACTAGGTCAGTATAGTAAAACCCTCAAAGGGTTTGGCGTTCGTATGTGTCAGTTTTTTTTAATGACATTTTAAATTTTTTCCTTATCTTGATGTTTTTTCGCTTAGTTGTAACATTTTGGCAAAAACGTAGTTTAACATAACTCGAGAACCACTTGTCCGATTTTGATGAAACAAATTTAGAAAAATTAGGAATTACAATTTCTCTAATCTGTTTCTATACCGTTTTCCTATATGTGCAACACTTTCGAAGTTAAAAATTAATGTATGAAGAAAAAAAATATTTTTTGCCCAAAAAATTTAAATTTTTTATTTTTAATTCATAAAAAATCCAAAACAGTAAAAAAAAGTTTCAAGTCCTATTACTTTTACGTGAAGTCGCATAACCTTTGAAATAAATGAGACATAAATCATGAAAATCGATGAACGCGTTTCGCTTTTATTAACAAATAAGTGAAGGTATGCATTTCAAAAATTTGCTCGAGATATGCACAAAATTCTTTGCAAAAACATTTATGACTTTTTTTATGATTCTTAGAATTAAAAAAAAAAAAGTAATAAACAAAAGGTTATTTGATTTTTATGATTGCGGTACAAAAGTAATAAGTATCCAATGAGCCAATTTTAATAAATCAAAATAAGCTTGATTCAATTGTTGCCAAGTTGGAATTAACACAGCATAAATCGGAAGAGCTGGCTTCCATTTTGAAATCAAACAATTTGTTGGCACCCGGTGTGAAAGTCACAGCTTATCGAAGTAGTCAGGCAACACTCCAAAGTTTATTCCTTGTGAATGATGAAAAAACTTCTGCATATTGCCCGGATGTAGGAAAATTGATGGACGCAATGGAAATAAAATATGAAGCAGATGACTCGAGATTATTTATTGACAGTTCAAAACTCAGCTTGAAGGCGGTTTTACTGCATAAGGCCAATAAAAAAACCTTCAGTTCCAATCGCCTATAGTACAGAAACGAAAGAAACATATGATGCACTGGAAAATATTTTAAAAATGGTTAACTACGCCAAACATATGTGGCGCATATGCTGCGATTTAAAAGTTGTAGCAATGCTTTGCGGTCTTCAAAGCGGCTATATAAAATATATGTGCTTTTTGTGCGATTGGGACACACGATTTTCCGGTGACCAATATGCATGCCACGGATGGAAACTCAGAGAGCACAGCAGGTTACAAACGGCCAATATTACACTCAGTTTAGATGAGGGCTTTTACGACGTCGCTTTGTCGACGTCTCTTTTGGTTTGTTGGTGAGCGGTGTAGAAAAGAAAGAGGGGTTAGCAAAATGTCTCGTTTTGTATTTTGCATGTCGTTTTTTACATTTCTCTTTTAACTTTTTCTGTTTACGTTTTATTCTTTTTCTTAGTTTGAAGTGTGTGGTTGAAAATACAGTGAGACCTCGATTATCGATAATAGACGGGATCGGCAGAATTCTTGATTATTTATTTTTTTTGGTGTGTTTCTTATTTTATGTAAATATATAACGTTTTATTATGTAAACATGAGGAAAAAAGTAAATTTGGCAGAACATGCTTCCACACCGTTAAGATATTCTCTTTCTTCGTTTATTAAAATTTCTTTTGATTGTTCAAAATTTAACGAAAAAAAGATAATTTGTTTATAATTTCGGATAATAGAGGCAATTTAAATCAGTGCAAAAAAATGTTTGTTTTCCATTTTATTGAAGCTGCCGGTTAATCGAATGACGGGTAATCAAGGCCATACTGTAAATAAAAAAAAGACATGCAACCAAAAATCATCGTATGAACGCAAAGAGATTTTGGAAGTTGCTTTAAAAGGGAATCAAGATAAAACGACGTCGTAAAAGCCCTCATGTGAATTGAGTGTTATTCGTAAGCCTCTAGTGCCGAAGGAGAAGATATTGCTGCCTCCACTGCATATTAAACTTGGAATTGTTAAGAATTTTATCAAAACTGTCGCCAAAAGAGATGAAGTTTTCTTGTGTTTGAAACTAATTTACCCGAGACTCAGCGAAAGTAAAATTAAACAAGGTAAGTTATAATATCACATTCATTTCCCATGATTTTCCATCTTAACAAATTAATTTTTTCCAATCAGTCGTACTAAATGGTCCAGATATACGAAAGCTGATTAAAAGTAACGCATTCAACAATATTTTGATTGACGCTGAATTGAATGCATGGCAGGCAATCAAAGAAGTAATAGAAGGCTTGTTGGGAAAGCATCGTTCTAACAACTACGATGTTTCTGTCGCAAGGATGTTAAGAGCATTCTCGGAAATTGGTGTCCACATGTCCTTGAAAATCCATTATTTACATCATCATCTGGACTACTTCAGCAAACAATTGGCTACCGAATCTGATGAACAAGGTGAACGCTATCATCAAGTTGTTATGCCATTTGAAATGAGGTAATACTGATTTTTTATTTTTTCAAACTCATTTTAATAAAACAAAAACTTACAGATATAGCGGCAAAAAGTCGCCAAGTGCAATAATTGCGGAAATTTGCTGGTGGAGTAAGCTTGTGTGGCAAGACAAGGATGATCTTGATGATAAAGAATTTTCAGGAGATGCAGAAGGGCCAACAGTGGAGTCACACATTGACATTATTAATAAATAAATGAAATAAAAATAAAAAATTATAAAAATGTTTACTTAATTTTTTTAGTAGTTTATGGCCAGAAGTCTGGAGTTATTGGGGAAAATTTATAAAAAAGGCGATAAATGACACTTTTTTGAATAAATATCAATATTCTTGTCAAAATGGGATACCTTCACTTAATTGGAAATAAAAGCAGAACGCGTTAATCGATTTCTATGATCTATGTCGCATTTTGTTTATAGGTTATGTGACTTTACATGAAATTAATAACACTTGATCCTTTTTTTCGTTTTGGATTTTTTATGAATTTAAAAAAAAAAAAAATTTAATTTTTAGGCAAAAAAATATTTTTTTTTTCTCCACAAATTTATTTTTACCGGCAAAACTGTTGATTATAAAGAAAAACGTTATATGAACGGATTAAAGAACTGGTTCTCGAGTTATGTTAAACTACGTTTTTGCCAAAATGTTACAACTAAGCGAAAAAACATCAAGATAAGGAAAAAATTTAAAATGTCATAAAAAAAACTGACACATACGAACGCCAAACCCTTTGAGGGTTTTACTATACTGACCATCACCCTGACTTGGAATTTCTCACCCCCCAGACAATAATCCCAAAAATGTTCCATAGTGTTATTATTATCTTAAATAAAAATAATATCCAAATCATTTGGAGTTTAAATTGGCCATAAAACAGTTTTTAAGTAATACAGTAGAAAACTAAAGCGCGTGAAAAATGGCAGCTGGTTTTAAGGCTCTCACCTCGTAAATTAAGTTTTTGGTAAAACGACTTTCTTTTATCACTTTTTTATCATTTGAAATCTTAAAATCTTTCCAAGCCTTCTCAAAATTGTACCCCAAATAGCAAAGCTCATCTTAATCATCCTCTATATAATCGTAGTTTTAAAAAATGGTAGAAAAAAAATAAAAATTGAAAAGCACTAAAGGCACTAACGAAAAATTGGAAAAGCAACAAGTTAGTGCTTTTTTTTAGTTTGGAACTATGGGTACAATTTTGGCGTTTTGAGGCATCAAAAAGCACTATAAATAGTGCAAAAAGCATTAAGTTGGCATCACTGGTAGATTACTTAAAAGCACCGTGAGAAATTGTTAAAAGCACTATAAATACCCGCTTTTCAAAAACGGGTGTTTAACAAAGTTTCGGGTATTGCATAAGCAAAAAAGCACCAAAAAATACCCGAAAGGCACCAAAATGGCAACGCTGGTAAAATTCATTCAATGCATACAATCGCAAAATGTAATATTATAGGTTGCCGATCGCAGGTCTAAAACCTTCATTCTCTACCATTGAGAATGTGTGATTGTCTTTGCAAATTATATACACGATAGCGTTGTCAATTTTTCTTGCCTTGTCACCACTGGAATACGACGCAATATCTTCAAAACTTTTTTGTATAGATTTCTGACGCTTAAAAGGTACCAATTCAGCAGTATCTTCATTTACCTCAATACATGATTCAGTATCAGAACGAACCTTACATGAACTACTCGTAGACGGCACACAAGAATCTAAAACATGTGGAGTATTTTCGGTTAACACTCTCACAAAACTTGTATTTATTAATTTTGCATTTCAGATTTTTTTACTTTGGTAATTTCCAAAAATGTACATTTCCAACAACTTTCTTGTTCGCAATAAAAATATATTTTTGGATTTTGCTCTGTAAAGATGCTGTTGCTTCGCTGATGCTTTATGACAGTTTACAAAAATTATTTTTAGTACTGTGTTGTTACATTAGCGATTTTAAAACAATTTTAGGTTTAAAAAAACGTTTAAGAACTCATTCTTGGTAGGCATCCAGTTATACAAAAGCTGCTGAATGCGTAAAACTTAAAATTCAGTTTTTCGATACATCGAATTAAAATCGTCGATGTATCGATTAACATCGAACAGCTCTAAATAATACCAATATTGGCTCTATACTTTCAGAAATGTATTGGAAAATCGTATATTTATATGAAAACTTTTTCACTTTATTTTCTTATTTTTCAATTATCTATTACCCTAGGTACTTGTTTTTTTTTTTTAGCTGCGTCGGTTAACTAGATTTAAGCTCAATTTTTTTAATTGGCTACGCATCATAGTGCAAGTTCATTATTTAAATGTCGTCAACAAGTAACCTTCTAGCAAAACTTCAATTTCTCAATTTTTTTAAAAGAGAGTGTTCTGCAGAACGATTCACCCAAGGCCCATCTATCAGGTCTGTTACTTGTACAAAAACAAAAAAACGACATGTATTTTGTTTGTGTGAAGTTTCTTTTTGCTGTCAAAAAATTACTACAAAATATACAAAGCAAAAGAAAAAACGTGTATGTGTGGCATACCATAAACGTACCCAGCGGCAAAACTCAGAAGACCTTCTTACAGACCTTTTAAATTACTATTTTTATCTAACTGCTAGATAATGCCTCATAGAAGGCCTCGGCTCATTGGTGTAAAAGATAACATACACCTTCCACTCTCGCTTCTATGAAAAGGAAGTAGAGAAGGAGTAACATTTTTGTAGTGTTTTTTGCACAAGCAAAAGCAAAACAATTATTTTTTTGATCCCGTTACCATTCTTATGTACCTGCTAAAGAAGCGAGAGCGGAAGGCCTTCTCCGCAATGACAACGTATGTAAAAAAGATATGAAGAAAAGAAGGAGTACTGAGGCCTTCTAGAAGGCATCCGTACTCCTTTTTCCCGCTGGGTATGTGTGAGAAAAAACAATAAACGTAAACAAGTGCATGCACGTGTAAGCAAAATGTAAACAACTTTTGACAGCTCCAAAGAATATAAACAATGATCATCTGGCTTCTTGTGCAGACCTTTTCAATGGGCCTTGGATTCACCCATTTCGGAAAATTTTTCCGGAAAAAGAAAGCTTCCATATGGCTTACAGATGTTAACAATTACACAAAATGGTAGCACAGTTAGCAAACTATTAATGTTTTTTATAAAAATATGTTGTAGAAAATGGACGAAATAAGAAAATTAATTTAATTATTTTTAATTACATTGCATAAAACCCATTTACTAGCAAAACAATTTTTCAAAAAAGGTTGAAAGTAAAAAGAATAGCAGTAAGAAAAATATTACAGCAAAGAAGAACAAATGGGGCGTTCCACGCACTTGTTCCTTCATGACATGGAAACGTTTATAAATTTTTTTCGTATGGACCCCAATACGCCGCCTGATTAGCGGCTCCCTTTCTTTCATGGAAATGTTTATATGCCAAAGTTTATGATTCTAGGTTCCTATTAAAAAACAAGTTCCAACATTTTTCTGCACCTGTACAATTTTATGCTTCTAAGCCCAATACTAAATTTCATGTTTCTGGGTCCAATATTAACGGAAATTAAAAAAGTATAAGTTGTGGAACAAAACAGCTAAGGAAGGAAATTTAATTTCCCGTATTTTTTTTATCCCCTCTGCAGTATCAACTTTTCAATATTGTAGTGGGAGCCCATAAAAATACACTACTACATATTATTTTCCTGTTCGCAGCCACTCTGACGTCGACTTTTACCGTCGGGTTGGTCATTTTCATCATCTCTGTGATGGCACCATTTTCAGGTTGGACCACAGTAGAGTTTTCGTTGCGGTTGCCTCCCACATACTGGTCTGTTCCCCGAATTTGATCGATGTGCCTCTTATAATACTTTCCCTTAAACATTATCTCGTAATGGATATCACCTATGAAGAATGTTACAAAAAAATTGTCTTTTATACACTTTAGACTTAGTTTCTTCAGGGCGAACTTAATCCAGACGTGTGCGCAGTTGCCGACCTAAAGCTGGGATCACACGATTGCCGCAATGCACCAATTTTCACACTTTTTAATACACCAATCGTGAGACTGCACAACCAATTAGCTCTTGTACCAATCGAGGACAATATTGTGCTTACTTTTAACAATCAAATGCAACCCGGCAATCGTGTGACTGTTTGCTATGCAACCGCGCGCCAATAAAAATAACAAAAATGCACCAATATTTATTGCCTTCTTGTGCGGCAATCAAACAACACAATACGCGCCAATATTTGTCTTTTTTTAATAAATTTTACGTTTTTGTGTTTCCTTTAGTAAATAATGAAGATAAATATGTATATATTTATTATGCATTTTAATTTTTGCTATTAACAAATACATATGGGCATTTCCTGGGGTCACGAACGTACGTTCATACGCTTTTGATGTACAAATAATATAGAAAACACAACTTTTCCTAGCATTTTTTTTCGATTCGATAGCATTTGGGTAGCTCTATGTTTAGTGCAAAAGATGGATTTCATAGAGTTTAAGTTTTCATAATAAGAGTTATAAACGTGTGGTCACGAACGTACGCAAAATAGAAGTCAACTTTGGCTGACAGTAGTGAAATGTAAAAATCTGCGCAATGGAACGGAATATACAAAAGTGATTAATTTATTTTAAAAGTGTATTAATGTATGTCTCCATCCAGTATTTACAAAATAAAATATCTCTCTTGGTTTTTGTTTAATTGGCTTATTTACCGGCCGCGAACGTACGATTTTTCCATATGTTTTTTTATTATTATCACCACGCTTCCCCATAAATGTCTTAAAATTTCCTTAAGGCCAGTTTACACGGTAATACAATGTATTACGACTTTGTAGAATCAAAATATTATGAAATTCTCTCCGTGTTTAAAAGAAAAAAATAAAAATCTTTTGTAAGTATAATTCATGTTTACACGGATGGTATAAGTAAAATCAAAAATAATAACAAAAAAGCAGATGGTTGCAGTTTTAAATATTTACAAAAACAACATGAAAATTTCCTGAGTTGATTTTAGTTGTTTTTGTAATTGTAAAAAAATGCTATCACCTTTAATGTCCTCCGTTAAAATACACCTCTGGTGTGATGAGAATACATAAGTTTCTAAAATGGTTTAGAAAAAAACCATTTACCGACCGCTTGTCAGATTTTGTATCCGTATTCTCTCTTACTCAATACATTTTGCTTTTACATGATAAGATTTTTCTCATTCTACATAATCTTTCGACATGTCGTAATACATTATATTACCGTGTAAACTGGCCTTTAACAAAAAACTTAATACTCCTTTTACAATTGATTGTAATGGAGAGATTATGAAAAAAGAGTGTAAACATAACATATTTTTTGCATGTAAAATAAGTATATAAAAATGTTTTTAGAAGTAGAAAATACAGGAAATTATTCAATTTTCCAGTTTCCAGCCCAATTTCCTCAAGTAAAACAGCTGAGATATGCTATGAAACCATTCTTTTATAAGAACAAAGACTTTTTTTTTATAATAAAAAGCAATAAAAGACGACGATAATCAACATTTTATTTTTCATCCTGGTAGACCGTTCTGGGGAAATGTCCATATGTATGTTCTCAAGCATACTATGTATCTGTTAAGGGCGAATATTTTTATTAAAGATATTTAATAAAACTTTTCTTTTACTCTTTAACGAACATTTTTCATTGATATTTCTTAAAGAAAATATTTGTTAACTTAAAAACGAAAATAAAAAATTTGTTAAAGAAGCCGAGACTTCTCTTAACTAAACGATATCGGTAGTTAAATTAATAAAGTTACAGAATTTAGCTACTGATATTTAAATAATATTATTTCATACAAATTTTCTATTACGTTAACATTCGAAATTGTTGAACAGACTGTTCATTTTTGGAATTTCATAAATGTTTCTTAAAATGTTTCAAATAAAACTATTCAACAAAAAATTGTATAGTAGGTACCTATATGAACAAATTTTTCGTTTTTAATGAACATAAGTATATCAACTAGAACTTCCAAACAAATGAAAAAGCTACCACAACAGCTGTTTTCACAGTTGGCAAGTAAGAACAATCGTGTGACTGTGCTGCGGCAATAATTGTACCCATTTCACTTTGTACCAACTAGCGGCAATTAAATTTGTATAAAACAGGGCAATCGTGTGATTTTAGAATATTTGGTTAATGCAATTTCATTATTGAGCGTCAATAAAGCACAATCAAAATTGTGCCATATTGGTGCATTTGCGGCAATCGTGTGATCCCAGTTTAAGAACAATTGTGCTGGTGACTAGCCCGTTGTGGATTGGGGCGCGTTTCTATATGACCTTTACAACTCGTTTAGGTTCTCCTTCAGGGTAATTTTCGTTGTACCCATTGAATTCAGGGCATTCTTTACCGTCTGAACATTACGCTCCTCCTAACCATTTGTTGCTGGATGATATGGAGCCATATACTTGTGGTATTTGACGCCTATTCTTATTAGGTACTTATTGAACTCGATTGATGAAAATTTGTTTATTTATCGAACACAATAATTAATGGTACTTCATATGTGGCAAACACGTCATCTAAAAGCATTATCGTTGTGGTTGATTTAGTTACCCTTACTTCCAGCCACTTGGAATATAAGTCGGAGATAATCAAAAGCATCGTACCTTTTAACGGCCCTGCATAATCTATGTGGACCCGTTCCCAGGGCGATTTTGGGTACTGCCAGTGATGATCCTTAAAACAGGATCATTAGCATATTTGTCACACAGTTCACATAACCTTGCAGTATTTTCGATGTCTTTGTCGACTCCTGGCCAATAAACAAAAGATCGTGCGATTCCCTACATCTTGAATATCCCCAGATGGGTGGCATTTAGTTCCTTTAGAATGCCCTTGTGGAATTTATTGGAATTACAATTCGGTCCTCAAACGTTAAACAGCCAGATGATAATTTTTAGTTCACCTGTGGCGATTTGAAGCCAGCTCTGGCCTAACATTTTCCACTCTCCAGCAATTGTATTGTTTTACCTAGCTGCTGATCCTTTCTCGACTCTGACGCAATACGCTTTGCGGCTATCGGTAGTTGGTCTATTTGTCTATCTTTTTCATACGCTGTGAGCCTTTCATACGAGATAAATAATCCGCGTTTCAGTTTTCGGCTGTTTTCCTAAACGTGTTTTCACAATAGGTGCGTTTGAGTACTTTTACAGTAAAATGCAGTAAATGAGTAAACTAAAAACTTTTCTCTCACAAAAAGCTGTTGTCTAAAAAAGTACGCGAACGCAAAATTTGTAAAAATTCGTAAAATAAAGGCAACAGCTGATGGCAAATAATAGAAGTGTTGAAAAATATTGACACTTTTGACTACTTAACTCGTTTTCTTATCGGTACTCGATTAAATACTTTTTATAACACGAACATTTTTGGAAAATATAAATAAACTATTTATGTAATCTTTCATATTTGTTTGTTTTTCATTTTATTTGATTTTACTAGATTGTAGCGGGTTAAATTATTTAAAAGAACATGAATAATTTTTTTTTGCTTTTGATTACTTAAGTACCCAAATACTTCACCACACTTTTACAACTCTAAAAAATTTAAAATAACAAAAAAATTTTCAAAAGTTTGTATTTAGCCAAATAAATGCTTCACAAACAAGTTTAATTAATTAATATTTATTCACTTTTTGTTTTGGTTTAATTTTTATTTCAACTTTTCTGTTATTAAACAATTTTTTCACAATTTGTATGGTTTTTATTTGTTACTTTTGTTTGTTTACCTTTTGAAACATGTTTTTTTGATTTACTAAATTACTGCAAAAATTTCTGCAGTAAAAATTTGTAAATACTCAGACAAGAACTGTCACTTTTCGCCCTCAATTTATGTTCTCATTTACTGCATTTTGTGTACTCGAACGCAATTTCGTAAAATGCAGTACAGTTTAGTAAAAAATAGTAAACACTTTTGTGTTCTCGAACGCAACTATTGTGTTTTTTTACATTAGCAAGATTTTATTTTCATAATAAAAACAACTAACTAAAATTAAAAAAAAAAAACATTTTTCAAAATTGTATTTGATACCAAACAGTTATGGAAAATATAGGACATCTATTAGTATTTTGTTTATCCAGAGCGAAAAAAATACAATCCGCAATAATGTTGTTGCGTAAAAAGCAGCGTCAGCATCCTTTAAATATACATTTTCAAAAAACAATGCAAATGTATTACCACACACAATTGTTAAATAGTAGAATGGAATGGGTACATGTAAGTACATATAGACAATTATATCTAGGTTTTTTCTTTATTAATAATTAATTAAGTCTTCATCTAAGTATGCGTCAATAGCGCACATGTTTGAAGTATCAAAATCAAGTGTATGCCTCATATTAAAAGAATTTTGTAAAGAGGTCTAGAAAAATCTTTCAGAGGAACATTTACCATCCAATTTTATAAACGAAACAAAAATAAAGAAATGTGTGGACGGGTTTAAAAAAATTGGGTTTCCACAATGTTTTGGAGCAATAGGTATGATTATTACGTAAATTTAGAATTCAAAATGAGACTTAATGTTTGATTATTGCGTTATTTATTTAAATTTCTATAAATGTACTTATGTATGTAGATGGATGCCATTTTGAGGTTCACCCCTTTTCTTCGGAAACTTGTGATTATTTCAATTACAAAGGGTGGTACTCAGTTGTCTTGCTCGCTGTTGTCGAATACATATATCGTTTCTTGTATATTAATGTCGGATGTCCAGGACGATGCAATGATTCAACCATATTTGAGAAATCTATGTTTAGAAAAGAAATGCAAGATCCAATATTTCAACAGCAAGCTATTTGTTACGATGGTGTGAAAATTCCGGTTTTATTAATAGGTGACTCTGCTTTTCGTTTATCTGAATGCATGATGAAACCTTATCCATTTCATGTAAATGCATCAGAAAAACAGAAAACATTTAATTATACATTGTCAAAATCCCGTAGAGTTATTGAAAACGCTTTCGGCCATTTAAAAGCACGTTTTCGACGACTTGGAAAAGGGATAGACAATAGGTGCGTTTGAGTACTTTTACAGTAAAATGCAGTAAATGAGTAAACTAAAAAATTTTCTCTCACAAAAAGCTGTTGTCCAAAAAAGTACACTTTTGACTACTTAAATCGTTTTCTTATCGGTACTCGATTAAATACTTTTTATAACACGAAAATTTTTGGAAAATACAAGCAAACTATTTTATGTAAACTTTCGTATCTGTTTGTTTTTTATTTTATTTCATTTTACTAATTTGTAGCGGGTAAAATTATTTCAAAGTACATGAATAATTTTTTTGCTATTGATTACTTAAGTACCCAAATACTTACACTTTTACAACTCTAAAAAATTAACATAACAAAAAAAATTTCAAAAGTTTGTATTTAGCCAAATAAATGCTTCACAAACAAGTTTAATTATTAATATTAATTCACTTTTTGTTTTGGTTTAATTTTTATTTCAACTTTTATTTTTTAACAATTTGTATGCTTTTTATTTGTTACTTTTGTTTGTTTACCTTTTGATTTACTAAACTTTACTGCAAACATTTCTGCAGTAAAAATTTGTAAATATTCAGACAAGAACTGTCACTTTTCGCTCTCAATTTATGTTCTCATTTACTGCATTTTGTGTACTCGAACGCAATTTCGTAAAATGCAGTAAAGTTTAGTAAAAAATAGTAAAAACTTTTGTGTTCTCGAACGCAACTAATTAAATTAACACTGTTAATGATATAATCAAATGTTGCTGCGTCCTTCATAACTTTTTAAGTAACAATAATGAAGTATTTAATGATAAGGGATACTAACAAAAAATCTTTAAAATAAAAAAAAAACATAACCACTAAATTGCAGTATTTTTAAGCATCTAAAAAATAATCCTGTTTTAAATCAAGATTTACCAAACCCACAAGATGTACAAGATCTACAAATGCAAACCGTGAATCCGCTCATATATAGTAATTAATATCAGCAAACTTAATAAACGCTTAAAAACAAAAACACTTGTTTGGAAAAAAATCTCCAAAATATTTAAATTCGAAGAGTTTGTTTTTAAACGTTGTGTGAGTTCCAAGACATCAAAATGTATTGTAGTAATGCGACTTTACTTCGTTTGCAAAAACAAAGCAACTAACTAACTGTCATTAGATCACAAGCGAACAAACCGTTTGTTAATGATACTTTTAAAGCCAAATTTCAAAATTGATTTTGTTTTTAATGTATGTAACTTAAACGAACGAATTTCGTCATATAAAAACAGGCAGTTCGGCTTCGCATTACTACAATGTATTTTGATGTTTTTCAACTCAAAACTACTTATACAAAATTGTGATAGGTATAGAGCTTTACTTATTTAAAATCGATTTTAAAATTACATTTCTCTCTCTTTCTATTGCTACTAAATCCTCCTGTAGTTCCAACATTTTTGTGTCCACTTCAGCACTCTTTTCTATCTCCTTTCTTATGATGTCATTTGACTCCTGAATTTTTTCCAATATTATGGTTTGAAAGTTTTTTCTTTTCTTTATTGGGGGAGTGGCATCGAATGAACCATCTAAAGAATTTTGTGATGAATCATTTACGAATTCAACTTCTCCACTATTTGATGTGCTAGGGGTGTCTGCTAAACACAAAATAAAAAATATGTATAATAAAAGCATTAACATAAAATATTTTTGAGGTCGTTTACCTAAGCTTTCATCCATTATCAACTCAATGGAGTTTGATTTGAAGGACCCCAAAATAACGTGTATCCTTTAAAAAACGGCCAATTTGATGGGGATCCACCAGAGGGCCCAACCTTTCTCTTTTCATCCCTAAAAATGTATATGTATATTTAATAGTTTATTGTGCACCGCATAGTAAATTTAAGTTTAAATATCTATTTCTATGTATGTACTTGTATTTATTTGTGAGGTTGTGTATTTTAACTCTCACTTCCTCTGGACAAAAATCATCCCACTAGAAATGTCCTGGTATACGTGACTATTTTTTCGGACCCCTCTTAAATCATCTATAAAGTCTCCCCATATTGTTATAAGGAGAGACTCCTCCTCCGACTTCCAAGTATTTCTTTTCATATAAATTCGTTTCCTGTAACACAATTAAGTATATATGTATGTAGCATTGTAAAGAAATAAGAATTTAAAAATTTAATTAGCCTTTTATTTATGATTTCTACTTCATTTATTTTATTTTCCATTTTTAGATATTTTTTAGATATTGTTTTGATAATTTCAAATTTTTATAAATAATTTTAAAAACTCGCAGTATTTTGTTTGTTTTGTTAATTAAAATGTCATTTTTTCTTCTTCAGTGTAGTATTTTTTAGTACAATTCGGAAAAAACCATAGTTGTATCGGTATGTAGTACTAGATTTTGAGGAGATTTAGTCGAAATCTACTGACAATGTAGATTTCGTTTTGTATGGGAAATCTAGTAAAAAACAACTAGATTTAGCTCGACATCTCGTAAGTACTAGATTTAGCTCGAAATCTCGTAAGTACTTGATTTCGAGGCAATGTAAATGCGCTATAAGCCGTTAAAAATTTTAATTTTAATTAAAATTTTAAATATTTTATCTATTTTATGAATTAATTTTTTGATCTCATACCTTGAGTACCTCAATTTCTTGTTTGTTTTATTATTGTTTTATGAATTAAATTGTTATGTTTATGTTATCTTTTTATCTTGTATCTAGAGAATGATAATATAAAACCGTAAGGTAATAATGATTCAAGTTCCTCTTTTAATCTTCAATTAATTTTTGTAGTACAGTAATTTTGACTTAGCTGCACAATCTCCTTTGCACGATTTTTGTGCAGATAAATCAAAAATGCATCTATCTGAAATGTATTTAGCTGCCTTAAGGTGCAGGTACGCAATTGTGGTTACCTGCATAAAAGTGCAGCTAAAGTAAATTGTTTGAAAGAGGAGTAACAAACGTTTTTATTAATAAATTGATAGTAACAATGTCGTTCAAATAACCTGTAGACATTTGTAATACATTTTTATAATGATCAAGGTAACCAAATTAGCAACATCATCAGAATACGACAAAACTCGAAATTTTGAACTTTGTTGCGCTACTGATCATTCGTCCGTTTCAAATACTCCTAAAAATACTTAATTCTGTTCCAGGCCTAAGATTTGCTATTCCTTTCATATAATCGTGGTAAAGTTGCTGTAACCACAAACCATATGCATAAATGTAGGTACATGTAAACAAAACAAAAGAATTATAATGATGCCAACTTGACATGTTTGCGATTTTTCTTTTTATAAACAGCTTAAATTGGATATTTGTGTGAAAAAGTGGACACCATATCTTTTTGTGTGTGCAGCTTACTTTGATGTTTTATATGCAAATATTTGAAAGCTGCCCAAAAATATGATAAATATGCAAGTATACAAAATGCGTTAGCAAAGATTTTGAAGAACAATTACAGAAAATATGTGTTTTGGGCACTCACTTAAGTCAAAGTGCAGCTAATTTTAATTTTTTGTGTGAAAATAATTTTAAAATGCCTAAAACTTTGTGCATTTATCTTAAATGTGCAGGTATAGAAAGTGCACTTAAAAAAAGGAATTTGTATGGTATTTTAAACAATAATGACAAACAATATTAATTTTGTTCAGTTAAATCAAAAGTGCACTTAAACAAAAGGCAGTTAAGTCAAAACTACTTTATTAAAGCATTTGTTTTTCTTACTTTGTAAACAATTTACCTAACGTTTTTTTCATTTTTATACCCTCCACCCTAATTAGTTGTGATGAGGGTATATTAAGTTTGTCATTCCGTGTGAAACTTTTTTATTATTCATCTCAGACCCTATAAAGTATATATATTCTGGGTCCTTGGGTAATTTTAAGTCGATTTAGCCATGCCCGTCTGTCTGTCCGTCTGTTGAAAACACGCTCACTTTCGAAAAACTCAAAAGAAATAAACAAACTTGGTGTCAAATTGCTTGTAGTTATCAGTTTGGGATTGAAATCCAGCAAAATCGGTTCAATAGGATCTGAGTTATAAATCAAAAGGTGGAACCACCACCTAAAAAAATTAATAATTTTGTTACAAAAACTAACATAAATGGTGGAAAAATGCACAGAATGATATAAGATTTCGCAACAGTTCGTTTTATTTAACTGGAAATCACGCTGTAAAATTTCTTGAAGATCCGTCCATGATTTACCCTAGGCCCCATATAAGCCCTACTCTCGGAAAACGGTATAGTAAGCCTAAAACCCTAACTAACCAGGGCTGCCAGACTTGGGGATTTATCCCCAAAGTTGGGGATTTCATGCAAGCAAAAAGGACATGGAAAATCATTTGGGGGTTGGGGATTTTTTTGGGGATTTAAGAAAAATAATCGGGGATTTTTGGGGATTTTACACATTTTTAATATAATTTCCCTTTTTTTATTACACTCAAAAAGCTTAGTGCTTTTAATATAAGTTATACTACACGATCAATCACTCGTCTTGTAAAAACACTACATTAAAAAAAATCTAAAACCGTTAAAACACATACAATTTTAAATTTTTTAAAGACAATTTTTATGCAAATATGTCTTCCCCAAAAATTAACTAAATATGAAAGACAACCCAGTAAAAACTTCGCCTACAAAATAATGTGTTGAGTAATCAGAAAAACATAAGAGCACTACTTACAATTCTACTGAAAGAACCAATGAATTTTACAAGGGATGTCCCAAAATGAACGCATTAAAAAGTAAGTCATTATTTTTTTACCTGCACACATCCAGAAAAAAGTAGTTATAGAAGTTGTTATAGATGTAGTTATAGAAGAAATCTACAAAATAATGAGTTAAAGAAGCTATTCATTTGGAAAAAGTAGGCGAAGTTTTTACTGGGAATATAATAAAGTTCGGGAAATATGTATTTTTATTCTTAATATTAAGGATGGCTAAAACCGATTGAACAAGCTCCAAACTCTTTTAAATTGACTCATTCGTCTTCAAAAACAGCATATTGATCTGCTTGTAATTCCTCACTGGAGACGCATAAAAAGGATTTAAAAAAACATGCCGAAACCAGTCGCTACAAAAAAAATAAAATAATTTTTTTTACTAAAAATTTGTATGTGGGAATTTTGTGGGATTTCTTATTAAAATTTTTATTACTATTTTTTTAAAAAAAAATTTAAATTTGGTCAGAAAAAAATCAATAAAAAAATATTTACTTTTTAAGGTTATTTTTTTGTAAGTTGGGGATTTTTGGGAATTTTCTTTTAATTTTTTGGGGACAAGGAAAAAAGGTACCTGGCAGCCCTGTAACTAACAATGCTATCATAACAAATTTTGGCACGTCACAGTTAAATAGGACTAGAAATGAAACTATTAAGTTTCGTGAAGATCGGTCCATAATTTACCATAGGCCCCATATAAAACCTACTTCCAGAAAACAGTTTAGTACGCCTAAATCCGTAAAAAATAATGCTATCATAACAAAATTTGGTACATCAAAATTTTTTAGAACTAAAAATAAGACTGTGAAATTTCGTGAAGATCGGTCCATAATTTACCATAGGCCCCATATAAACCTTACTCCCGGAAAACAGCTTAGTACGCCTAAAAACGTAAAAAAGAATGCTATCATATCAAAATTTGGCACATCACAGTTTTATTGAACGAGAAATAAGACTTTAAAATTTTGTGAAGAACGGTCCATTATTTTCCATATAAACCTTACTCCCGGAAAACAGCTTAGTAAACCTAAATACGTAAAAAATAATGCTATCATAACAAAATTTGGAACATATAAGTTTTACAGGACTAGAAATAAGACTGTGAAATTTCGTGAAGATCAGTTCATAATTTACCCTAGGCCCAATATAAACCTTACTCCCGGAAAACAGCTTAGTACGCCTAAAAACGTAAAAAATAACGCTATCATAACAAAATTTGATACATCACAGTTTTATAGAACTAGAAATGACACTGTGAAATTTGGTGAAGATCGGTGCATAACTTACCATAGGCCTCATATAAAGCCCACTCTGGTAAAATAATTAAATACGCGGTAAACTTTCTTCCAGTTTAGCTTCATATGGCCAGAAAAAATGTTATGCAATTTTGTTATATACGGTCCATAATTTTCCTGAGATTCCATATTAGCAGCCTTCTGAAAATTACTGCAAACGCTTAAACTTATTGCACCGCTGTATTGAAATTTATGTTTTTTAATACCAGAAATCGTTCTGCAGAATTTGGGATGATTGGTTCATAGCTTACCATGGCTTTTATATAATTTGTTCTCTTGAAAATCATTTAAGTTCATCTTAAACTGATATTCTACTCAAACTTTTTAAAATTGATTCTGATTGTCGATCAATAATTTTATATAGGTCTAAACCGCAACAAATTTTAATGCAGATGTCTGTTTTTACAAAGATTAGAATAATAAATAGACATCATACAGATATTACTCCTAAAACATTCGAAGTGTCGGTGGAGGGTATCAAAGATTCGGCACAGCCGAATATAGCACTCTAACTTGTTTAAAAACAAATTTACTTTGTATTATTTATATGGAGCGGGATCCCGGGAAATTAAAAAAAGAACCGAAAAACTCCGGATAAGAAAACTCTACCTACGTTGTATTGTATATGAATATCCCACCAAAAACTTTACTTACAATCCTACTTTTAATGACTTCAAGAATTCATTACTTTGTAGCTTTATTCGCCACTTTTTGGATTATTATTATTATATCTTAAATATACAGAAAAATTTAAATTTTCATTATGACAATAAAAATGTCATTATAGTCAAAAAACATAGTTTTTTAATACAAAAACTACACTGCCCCGGTAGACTAGCTGGTAGAGAGCTAGTCTATCAGCACCGAGGTTGCGGGATCAAATCCCGCCAGAGACAGAAAAAAAAATAAAAAATAAAAACAAGTAAAATAGAATAAGAAAAAATAAAAATAAAATAATTAAAAAAAAAAAAAAATTAAAAAAAAAATAAAAAAATTTTTACTTTATTGACTTTGTGTAACTATATATTTTTATTAAAATTTTAAGTATAAAAAAAACATATTATTTTTTAGATTATAATAGGCTAAATTATAAAGGATTACATCTCGAACAAAAATAAGTACTTTTTCTAGTAGAAAAGTAAGTAGACGGCTCGTCAAATTCTCATTATTTTTCTGCTTATTTTGTAAGCAAAGTTTTTGCTGGGATTGTTTGCATCTACATTATTTTAAATTCTTTTTTTGCTTTTCTCTGCGCAGTGGCAACTACAAAGTTGCATTTCAGAATTAAATGCAACATGTTGCCATGTATTACTACAATGCAACAGGCGTTTAGGAAAACAGCCTTCCTTATATGATTTGTGCACGACCTCAAAATCAAAATTGGCTAGAAAGTCAGCATAATTCGCCATTCGTGATATGCATAGTACAGGTAATGTTTTTTCTGGGTGCAAAATTTGCACCAACGGTTTGTTATCCGTGATTAAAGTCCAATGTCGGGCGTAGAGATACTTGAAAAATTTTTGGACCCCCTATACTATGGCCAATGCCTCCTTGTATATCTGTGGATATCGCTGTTCCGTCGCGTTCCTGTTTTGCTAGTATCCGTCGCCAACAAGGCCATATCTGCCGCTTTATTTCAAAAAAACGTGCCGCTTTTCAAAATATCACGTAGCGGTCTTTCCAACGTGGCCAGATTTGGTATAAAATTTGAGTAATATGACGCTCTACCCAGAAACAACTGTAGGCTTTCAATTGAGCTTGGCGTTACAGAACGTACCAGTGCGTCAATATGTCGGTAGGTTTGTGAATACCGTTAGTAATGATTTTGTGGCTTAAAAATTCTATTGAGGATGCAACGAAGCCGCACTTTGACTTGTTTAATTTTAATCCAAGATTCTTGAGTTCATTAAGGGTGAGTTCCAGAATTACGAGTAGTTTCTGTACATTTTTGGCGAAAATAAAGATATCATAAAAAAAATTTTAATATTAGGTATATCCCTGATAGCGGATTTCATAGTCCTTTGCCATATAGCCGGAGTGTTAGCAGCGCGCGTTGGTCGTATCAGACCGTGTGTTGATGTATTGAGGGTGAATACGTGAGCAAACTCATCATCCAGCACCAGATGTGAATATGTAAAATAGAGGTGTGCAAAGACCGTGACCCCTTTCATTTTGTTAAACATATCCTCAGTCCTTGATATCTATCATCTATTATGATTTGTGGACTGACAGTTGGTTTGTAGTTGCCAGTAATTTTTAGTTACTTATAATTCGTATCCGTTTTTCGTTGCCACTACATGCGTAGTGAAGGCCCACTCGGAGTAGTCGACTTTGTTATCAAAGCCAGCCGCGATTTTAACATCTATTTCCTTAGCATACGCGTCCCCTAATGCAAGGGGTATTTCCCGTGGTCTTGGTTTTAGGTGAACTTTTACGGCGGGTCTTTTTAATGTTCACGCTACCTTATCAAAAATATCATAATTTTTTGCAAGGATTTCCCATAATCGGTGTTGCTGGTGATATGGAAGGATTAGAACTTTTACTGAAATGGTACTAACAATGGATTCTTTAGGCAAGCAGGTGTCCGTGCCCAACTCATTTGTGGGTGGTTGAAACAACTCTGTAAAATTAATTTCCCGAGCGAACTGAGCAATCCATTCTCGCCCGCATAGCCTGTCAAAATTACCATCCACTACGAACAAATTTAGCCTACGACTTGTTCGCCTTGAGTAACGTTAACGATTGTGAGCCCTATGCACACTATTTTATGACCGATATAGCCTACGAACTGCCGATCGGACTTTCTTAGATAAAACCTGCCACTTAGTTTGCTCAGCTTTTCCTTGCTTATAATGCTACCGGGACGTATCTAAATCCATCTCCACATTTTGCCCATCAATCTTCATAGAAATGATTTTACGGCCAACAATTCCACCGGTGCTAACGGCCAACACCTGCTGGGACGTTCCAACCGATTCACACTCCTCTGTCTCAATTGCATCTGATATACGCTTTGTATTTAAATAACATACCTTGCCGATGTGTCCCACCTAACCACACACAAAGTCCGCCATACCCTAACATTTGTTTTGATCGGTTTCTGCTTTCTATAATTTTTTTTGTTTTCACAGGTATAAATCCCAGTTTACATGTTGGCTCAGTTGTTGCCACATCTCCTGTGCTGACAACGTTTGTTGATGTCTGTGTAAGTTCTTTGGACGATACTATCTCGTAGGCCTCTGAAAAGCTTTTAGGTTTCCTGGTTATCACCGCATCACAAATTATGAGTTACATTCGATAAAGGATTTTTGCTGGCTATCGAACATCGACTATCGAATGTTAATTTGGTATTATGAGTTGGCAGCACTGTCGAAAATTTCGTTGTACATCTAATTTTTCAACGAAAACAAATTTGCTTTCGACGGGGTAAATACTTGTGGAAAATGTAACTATTTGTAAATTTTTTTTTGTGTTCGTACCTATATCAAATACCATATTCAGTACTCCCCCCTCAAGAAAATTACTGCCGGTGTTCCCCAAGGCAGCATATTAGGACCGCTTCTATATTGGAACGACACGTTTACCGCTGGTTGCTGGGGTAGGCTCAACGGAGTCCAGGTTCGGTGAATAGCCAAATAAAACACACCACGGTTTCTCAAAACGTTACAAATTATATTTATTAGCTTAAACAATTAGTTACTAACTTAACAAACAACACTACATTTCCAAGTCGGTAGATTAAGCCGTCAGCGGGAGCACAGAACAGAATCAAGCTAGTACACGGTTTGCCTTCACACGTACTTTCTTGCCTCTACCCTCGCGCTAAGAATTGAAAGCACTTGCCCAGGTATCCCACAGGTAATGCTCTCACTTCCTCACTACACTAGCCTAGCAATGCCAATAGTAGAACTACTTATCCTTCTTAAGTAGTTCTTACCCTAAGGCTGGTCAGATCTGATGGTTCAAGCTCTACTTAAAATGTGTAGCCAACTGTCTTAAGTAGGTCTTCTCCCATGTCGATCTGTACACCTACTGCCCAGCATCAGTTGATGCTCGCCCTTTTATACCATTGTGCTTTGTACACAGGCATACACACACACACATACAGTCACGTCAGCAATACAGCTGATAATGCTCAGTGTTGTATTGTTGTGTATTATATCTGTATACTGACAAAAAGATGGCGTTACTTCCCTAGTATATCCGTTAAATTCAAACTTATCTACCTTTTAATACGCGTTCCCATATATCTATATATATCCACTACTAAAACAATAATACAATAAAATACAAATAAATACTACATTTAAATATACAAAACAAATAAATCATACTAATACTTCATACAAAAAAAAAGATGATTTTGTGGTGAGCAAAACGAGGCCAGCGACTTTGCTCGCTACACTGCCTCTCCTCCTTCTCCGAGTTGTTAGGGCCTCAACCACATTATCTTGGGGGTTCCATCCGGCAAACTGGTATCCCGGTAACGTTGTCCCTCGTATCGCACTAACGCGCGTTTGCGAGTCCCAGGTTTTGGTGGTGGGATTTGTCGGATTCGCTCCCGTAGCTGTTCTGGCAGTTGCATCAACCAAATCTCTCTCGGCCAAGCTGGAAGGGGTGGTGTCCTCACCACTGTTGACCTCCGTACTGCGGGCATATGTGCCTCCATACTGACCGAAGCTGCAGCGATTGAGGCAAGCTCTCCGTCGACATCGGCTGCTGCGCTGGATGAACTACCCGACTACGAAGATAATAATGAAGATGACGATATGCTCGTTGCCGTCGACGATGATGCTTCTGAGGTGGGGTTGCAAGCGGCAAGCGGATTGACGACATTTGACAACCGTCTCGGCGGTGTCTTCGCACTCAACTGTTGCAAGAGCTGGACAAGGTTCATGGTTCTTCGGTTCTTGAGTGTATGCTTGGGTTGCGTATTTGTCCTAGTCCTGCGCACCGGATAGCCGTGTGAAAGCACTGGAGAAAATCCACCCCGAGTAAGACACTCTGTGTTGCCTTATCCATGACCAGAAACTTGGTCTGCATGGTCTTGTCGCCACAGGTTACTTCACAAGTGACTGCCTGCGTTAGTAATCGACTGGACCCATCCGCCAGGAACACCTCGATATCAACCTCATTCTGTTCTGGGTAAAAGGGTAGTTTCTGGACCACGACTGGTGTCAAAAAGCTTCTTGTAGCCCACGTGTCTATGATGCCGGATACTCGTGCACCGTTGATAATAATCTCAGCGGTTAACTTGTTTTCCTCCCAAAAGAGATAAGTCTTAGCTCGATGCTGGGCGACCGTTCGTCTGTGATGTTTCTTCTTACCCCGCTGGTCAGTGCTCGTGGTGATCGCCCGGTGGTGCTCACTCCGTGTTGGGGGGTGGTGAGGGATACACTCTAGATCGGAGGCCAGACGGATCAGGTCTTCTAGGTTGATAAAGTCCTGTCTCCGAATATACCACTGGTAGTCAGGCTGGGAATTTCGAAATATCCTTTCCACCCTCTGCGCCTCTGTCATGGATGCGTATCGCATCAATTCTTGCAGGGCGAGCACATAATCTTTAAAGCGTTCGCGTGGCCGCTGGGTGCGCTTACGGATCTCATCATTAAGCTTCTCAAAGTACCGGTGGGGCAGGAAAAAGTTCTGGAAGTCTTGCTTGAATGCGCTCCACTGTGGCCAGGCATTGTGATTATTCCGTAGCCAGACCAGAGCCTTATCTTGGACAAATTCCGTCAGGACTGGTAAGACATCGTCCAGCGGAATATCATTCATACCAGCCAGTTCCTCCACACGCTCAACAAACCCAAGGGGATTATCTCCCCCGGCATAGATGATTTCCTACTTACGTACTACTTCGATCATCATTCCACGGTTTTCTTTTTTCCCTTTGGGCAGCGTGTTGCAGCCGAGGGGCGGTATTGTTGCATCAGTTTTAGACGGGCTGCCTCGGGCATGTACTTCTGCTTCGGGCAATTGGAGTGGCGGGCTTGGTGTGGTTGGCATGGCTGTCTCGTGCTGGGTCTGTAGACGCAAAAGCTCTGTCGTCTCGTCTTCCGCATGGTCAGCTCCTATAAACTTGGCGAACCGCTGCCGCATTTCATCTACGGTGCCCGCCGGGGTCTGTTTAAACTGCTGTAAGTAGCTGGTTAGCTCATCTTTTTTCAAATAATAGACCCACGAGGTTTTTAGTCTCTATTGTTTGTTGTCACAGATTTTTTTTTTTTTTTTATTTCATTGTCAAGCTAATACGGCCTAAAATCTTTAATGTAATTAAAACACAATTTTTAATACATTTTTTCCCGACGTTTCGTCGATTTTTTGTCGACTTCTTCTGGGGATACGTATTTTTTATATTATTACATCAAAATGACAACATTTGCATTTAACATATATAACGTAACAACATAAAATATTAAGTTATTTTTAAACAACATATTTCCACAACACAACTTATTTTTGTTGTTGTTGTTGCCGGTGATTTCTGTTGTTGTTGTTTCTGCTGCCGATTATATTGTTGTTGTTGCCGGTAATACTGTTGTTGTTGCCGATAGTGTTGTTGTTGTTTCCGATAATGTTGTTGTTGTTTTTGTTGTTGGACCTACAGGTCCCTGCTCGGGCGCCAATGCAACGACACGTTTACCGCTGGTTGCTGGGGTAGGCTCAACGGAGTCCAGGTTCGGTGAATAGCCAAATAAAACACACCACGGTTTCTCAAAACGTTACAAATTATATTTATTAGCTTAAACAATTAGTTACTAACTTAACAAACAACACTACATTTACAAGTGGGTAGATTAAGCCGTCAGCGGGAGCACAGAACAGAATCAAGCTAGTACACGGTTTTCCCACACATGTACTTTCTTGCCTCTACCCTCGCGCTAAGAATTGAAACCACTTGCCCAGGTACCCCACAGGTAATGCTCTCACTACACTTGCCTAGCAATGCTAATAGTAGTTGACCTGGTCTCATATTGAAGCGAAAATAACGGCTATGAAACTTATCGGTCGAAACTCAAACTTGTCTTTAGACAACAAAATTCTGGCTGACTTCCAAAACGTCAAATGCTTTGTATATGAACAAAATATAATGTTTCACTACGCTGCAGTACAATATATATGCAATGCAAACCCTTCCAAAACATCAATGGTAAGTATTAGTAACGCAGCAAAAAAGCAATTAGAGCATCGGTTTTATAGTTGATGCTTTGTGATATTTGACATTTAATTTGCAAGCAATACAGACTTATATTAATATTATGCTGGGTACACACTATGCAACGCATTTACGCAATCTAGTGAATTAAATTCATTTTCATTCATTCCAGATTGCACTGTGTGTACCCAGCATTATGCATTGCATCACTTACATTTCAAAACGTTTAAATAAATAGAACACATATGTAATTGCATTGTTTCGGTACTTTGTACATGTGCATGGTTAAAGTTCAGTAGTAAAACTGTATACAAACTTTGTATTAGTACGTTTTGGAAGTCAGCCTCTCTTATACAAGTCCATCATAAAACCAATATTGACATATGGCATCCAATTATGGGGTACTGCATGCGCATCTAACTTCCAAAAGCTTCAAAGAAGACAGTTTAGAATATAACCAGAGCTGCCGTTTTTGGTTATTTCTAACCAAAATTGGTTATATTTTTGTTCAATGTGGAGATGTGAATATTTTTTCATTTTGGTTATTTTTTTCTAAAATAATAATGGTACGAATATGTCTTTCTTGATACAATTATTTACGAGCTCGAATAATTTGTACTACGATTTTTTAAATAATTAATAATGAACGGAAGTTTTTTATAATTTATCGAAAACAAAAAACCCCTCACAAAACAGCAACCAAATAACTTTTTAAAGACTTTTGCTAAGAAAATATTGCCATTTGTGATTTTTATATTAAAAATGCCATGTTCTGAAATCGGAATGAAGTTTAAATCAATGGAGATTTTCAATTATTTTTTTTAAATGAGCGTAATTTTCTTGATTTTAAGAGTAGTAAAGATAATTAAGTACTTAAAGTAGGAAGTGCATAAAATCATGCGACTCGAAAATAAGTTTTATGTACTGAATTTAGGTTATTTTCAGTAGTGCGATTCACTAACTTTTATAACGATAATCGAATCGTTAAAATAAGTATAACGAAAATTTATCAAATATGCTATTCTGTAAAATTTTTAACGATATTCGCTGTCGTTTAAAGTCAGCTGTTACTTTAAGCAATTTTTTTGTCGTTATCTTAGCGACAATAATTTAGTTTGTGTTTATTTTATCGATAAAATGTTTTTTATGTTTAAAATAGCTTACATACATACAAAGATATATTCATATGTACATATATGTATGAACAAAAATAATATAATAAATTTAAAATTTGCAAAAAGAACGCAAATTAAGAACAAAAATAAAATTCTAAATGTAAAATTCACAAAAAAAAAAATATAAAACCACAAATTAACACTTCGTCTTACTTATGAGTCTGGCCAGACCTTTTTCAGTGCATTTTAAATGAAAAAATATGTGTAACAAGGGGGGTTAAGAACAATTGCATATATTTTTATTTTATTCTCTTTTGTGCTTTTCGTTTTTTTTTAACATTTTGTAGACAGAGATGTTACAAAAAAAACAGCTGTGTACTTTTTTAAAAAAAAATTACAGAATCACACTATCGTTACTGCAAGCGAATATAAATGTCGACAAATATTACGATTGTCGGATCGTTAAAAGTTAGTGAATCGCACCACAGAAGTATATTTATATACATATTTGGAAATACACAAAGGAATTTTAAAGATTTTTCAAAATTACATTGCTTTATCAACATAATTATAAAATTTGTGGAATTTTCTTTAAGAAATGGCTGTAAGCTTAAGAAATTTGAATTGGAAATTTTACTGTTTATAACTTTAATGTGTTTTAAGATAATTATTTGATAAAAAAAACTTTTGACTGTCAGTCATATACTTTTTCTCCATTGAATGTACGTTACGAAAGGCGGATTTGTTTATTACTACGTTTATACGCACCACTTATTCGCAAATAAAAATATTGCAAGTAGAGAATATTGCCGCATAAACAGTGAATTAAATTTTTATTTGCGAATAGCTAACTCATGAAAACAATTCCTGATTAACGACACTATTTGCAAATAAGATTTTAAGCATTGCCACACTTTTAACCGTTTTACGTTTTTATTTCGATGTGGCACATTCATATGACAACAAAAGTAAAATTAAATAAAAAATGAGCAAATAAAGTTAAAAATACACAATAATTGTTGATCTTTTTCATTTAAAAAATAAAAAGTTTATATACATTCAGTGCTACTAAATGAATAAATTTTCCATCTGGTATCGCTTAGAAATAAGAATTTTCATTAAGAAATAGACATATAAACAGTAAGTTAGTTAATCGCAAATAATTTTTATTCGCGAATAGGCTACGTATAAACGTAGTATATATTCGCCATAATATTTTACAATGATTCACAAAATATATCAAACAGAGCAATTTGTTAAAGAGAAAAGAGTTACAATATTTAAGATATATGTAAATTAGAAAAAATTTATATAAACTGCATTTCGCATATTGCCAATCATTTTAAATTTCGCCAAAATAATTACCATATCGCCAAACGTAAATTTTCATCGAAAAAAATGATTAAAAAATCGCCAACTTTGACAGTCCTGCCAATAACAGCTAAAAAGCAGAAAACAATTTTCCATTTTTGTTATTTATAACTGGCATATTAAAAAATATTCAGCTTATTAACTTTCAATATACTGAACTTTGTATGGAAATTTTACGGGTTTAGCTCTTGTCAAATAAAAAAAATTTTTTACGAAAAAAGTCTTAAATAAATAAAAACTTTTAATTAAGTTTCTCGTTATTATTTTATTTGTTTTCTTGACTTATAATTATTATTTTACTCAAACGTACAAATAACCTTTGCAATGCAACTTGAAATAAATTTTAAAGATTTTCTAAATTAATAAAATGCATTTTAAATTTGGTTATATTTTTTTTACATTTGGTAACTTTTTCAAAAATGTTGGTTGTAAAAATTGTATTGGTTGTGGCAGCACTGAATATAACGACAAATTGTCTGCTCCCCATTGTATAAACGTAATGATATTATTCATCGAGATCTCAATGTCCCAACTATCCAGGAAGAAATTAAAAAATATTCAATAAGCTACATAGATAAACTATTGGCCCACCCTAACTACCTCGCTCGGGGTCTGCTTCAGTTCGAAGGTCACCAGAGGCTTAAAAGAACCGATGCTTTGAGCCTAGCTAGAATCCATTTTTAAAATTTGAATACAGCAGTTAGTGGTTACATTGGTAAAAACTAATAAACAACAAGAAGAATTAAGATTTGAATACTTATTGTTAATTTCGATAAGAAAGATTCAATAAAAAAAATACATTTCAAAAAAAAAAAAAAATTCTTTATCAGTTTTGTTCATTTTTTGCAAGTCCAACGTCGTAAACAGCAGTTGGAAACGCTCATATTCTTTATGGAACAAAATTCTTTTTTGACCAAAAGATTGCAGCAAAGTTCAGCATTTAAAAAAGGGGGATGAAACCCCACTGAAGCTAAATTATTTTAAAACAACCATAATTCCGCCTTGGTCACGTTTAACTTTAATTTTATTTTTTAAATTTGTAAACAAAAATTTTTATTTTAAGTGATAGCTGATCGAAAATGTACTACTGTGAATTAACAAAATCACAATGTAAATTTTTATCGAATGCGCGCTGTAATACCAAATGAAAACTCGTTCGATCAGCTGATTCGACTGCTGTCGAAAATCGAATTTAGTTCATAATAGCCACCTCAATACCAAAAATCAGCTGCTCTATAAGCATCCTTTCCAAAAATGCTCCGTGGTCACAGGATGCGGCTGCCTGTTTCATGCGCAATGCATATGTTGCCATTGACCCCCACATCCTGTCGTACATGCCGAAATTTGAAGCTTTCGGCGTAAATGTTCTTCCTACCATCGAAATTATCGCATAGTACTGTTTTTACTCCTCATATGTTAGCTCTTCTGGATGTTTCGGGCTATCCAAAATTCTTAGTAATGTATTCAGTACACCACCCATGTGTAATTATGATACTCTGACTCTGCCACTTAACTCAGCTGCAGAGCGCAATCAAACCTCTCCGTTACTGCAGATCTTATTGCATCAGCCAATGAGCCAAACACCGCATTAAGTTGCTGTTCATCCATTGTGCTCACTTCTGACACCACTTAAAGTATACATAAAACAATACACACAGTGATGGGAATCAAAAATGTTTAAACGGTGACCACTGTACAGAAAAAGTACCAAGTAATATTAATGGTAATAAAACTGTATTTTGTGTATGTAAAAAAAATGAATAATTTTATGTTTGATATTAAAGACCTGTAAATGTTGAACTAATAAACATGTCAACATGGTCACATAATGTTATTGTCAATTCATGTTATTCCTCTCATAAATGTTTTACAATAACATAATAAGACACTGTCGAATTAAATACATAAAAACATCACAGAAATCAATTCCGATCGAAAGTGATTTCGTTTTATGTGCAGCAAGATAAGATACTACATGCATAGTTTTTACAGTGATTTTGCAGACATCAACATGGAAAAGTAACATGTCAAAATTAACTTTAACTTGCGACATAAGTATGCAGCAATGATGCATTGTAATCATTTGTATGGCTTATTATCAGAGAAGACAAAAAAAGCAATACTCAATACTTTTACAGCAAAAATAAATTATAAAAAATCAACAAAAAATTGATAAAACAGTATCAAAAAAAAGCACTAAAAATGTTTTATTCTAATTCTTCCACATCATCAAAATTATTACAGTATACGATCATATGGGCTTTTATGTTTTCAAATTTTAATTTTCTACGTCGATCTGTTAAAAGAGTATTGTATAAAGAGAAGCTTCTTTCTACATCAACGGAGGTTGACGGTGCATATTTAAATTTGAGAATTTCATTAGAGGACGAACTTTTTACATATTCATCTCTTGGAACAGTATTTTCCAAAAGATATCTATCTATATATATAATTTCGTTGTTTGTCCGGATGTATGCCCGGTTCTCTTTCCGCGGCTTTCTGAAGCCGTCTGACCTCGCAGAAAGATGAAACTTGGCATACGTAAAGCTCATGTGCTCCACTGGTGCAAGACGGATCCCGATTTTTGATTTTCGGTCTGTGGGCGGTGGGCGTGGTCATTGAATAAACCATTCCCTTTTTCTTATATTTTTTGCAGGAAACTTTTGCGTTTTCCTAATGACACTTTTTATATTTAAAGCCCTCTGTCTGAAGAAGATCATAGCATTGTCAGATTCCTAATTTTCGGTCTCCGGGCTGTACATGTGGTTTATTTCATTATAAGACCCAAAATTTTGCATTATGTATTTTTTAAAGAATTTTTATATTTTGGATATTACAACATAAAATTTGTTATACTGAAAGTACTTTCTCTGCCAGAAATCATAGTGGAATCAGATTTTAATACTGGTATTGAAAAGTAGAGATAATCTTATTGTATCACATACATAATTATTAACAAAAATATTGGGTTTTTGTGGTGATTTTCAAGATTTGTTTGTAAAGTGATTTAAAGAACAATCATATTCTCAGAGAAAGTAAATGTTATTTACATTCATCTAAATTAAAAAATAATAATATTGAGTTATTGGAATTTATTTACGGTGCGTTGCGCGTTTTTTAAATTATCATTAAAGGAAGAAATTATAACTACCTATTTGAAGTGAATTTATATAATGTTATAAATATTAAGTTAAAGTTCTTTTTTTACAAAAATCAACTAATTAACTTAAGTCATTAATAACTTTGAAAGCTGCTCAAAGTCCTCTTCAAGGTAGGGTATATTTTGTTATACTTCGCTAACATGTACATCCAAAAAAATTTTATGCGACATTTTACGAAAAACTTTCGTTGTCTATTATTTCGAAACACTTTTTTACGAATATTTCGTCGATGTATGTCAGTTTTCGTATAAATAAGCAGAGATTTGTTCGGTGTTTGGTATCAACTGTTTCATACGTTTACATTTTACTATACTTCGGTTTGGTGGATGGTTTATAACCAGCAATATATAAAACGCCGAGGATTTAAATTAGAGACCGTATACATATAAAAGAGTATTCAATTGTTCGTTATTTTTTTCAACATTTTCCTATAAAAAACTAATTCCGTTAAGGGCATGGAAAGACCACTCCCAGTGAATGATCTGCACCTGATTCTATTTTTAAACTCATTGAAGGGACAGTTTAATGCCGGCAGCGAAAGGCTAATGCAAAAGCATTATTGAATTATTTAGAGGGGGCCGCACATATCATTCTCAGTTCAAGCTACCAGTACCATTGACACAAACATCAACTTCAAATATGAGAACAAATTCAGTGGATGCAGAGCAGATAAGAAAGGCTAGGTCAATCATTTGGGATGCGACAACAATGGCACCTACCTACGCATTTAATGCTATTGACAAGTTGCTTAAAACATTGATGAAAAATAACAAGCCTTTTGTATGTAAAGTTGGGCTTCTTGGAGGAGATTTTCGATAATGTTTACCAGTGGTACCACATGCTCACAGGACGGCCATTATCGAGTCATGTATTAAGTTTTCTAATCTTTGGTCCAACTTTAAAATTTTACAACTTAAAGTCAATATTCGTGCAGTGGATAATATTTGCAGAGATTGGCTTTTAAAAATGGGGAATGGTGAACTCAGTTCTGAATTTGGAGAGGACATTATTGCATTACCAAACGAAATGCTGGCTGAAAACTCAAATGTTAAAAAAATATCTTCGGTGATGTAGAACAGTATAGTAAATTTGCCATTTTATGCCCTAAGAATGATGAAGTATGTCAAATTAATGAAGAACTAATTCTTTTAGAGGGTGAATGTTTTACATTTTTGAGCGTTGATCCGGTGGAGTTTTTAAACAGTCTATCGCCATCTGGAATGCCTCTTCATAAGTTGCAAGTCAAGGTGGGAGCCAGTATCATGCTTCTGAGGAATTTAAACACTAAAAGAGGGCTATGCAATGGCACAAGACTGCAAGTTACACAATTGTCACAGAATCTAATATGCGCAACTAAATTAACCGGCACTGCTAAAGACAATCCTGCATTTATTCCGAGGATTGATTTGGCTCCCATAAATCCCGACCTACCGTTTATTTTGCATAGGAGACAGTTTCCTATAAGGTTGGCGTTTTCCATCACCATCAATAAAGCTCAAGGTCAAACGTTAGAGAGGGGGATATATTTAGCCAAACCAGTTTTTAGTCATCATATCTTTTTTCAAGAGTGAAAAAAATATGATGTTAAGGTAAAAATGATGCATGTAGATGGAAAACAGGGTATGTTAAAACAGGGCTGCTCCTTAGTATTTTCAAAAAAATTTTGTTTCTAAAGAAGTATTATAATTTAGTTACTTTCTTATTGTTATTTTTTACATATTTTTTCTTCATATACCTATTAAAAGTATTAAAACATTGAATAATAATTTTTTGTTTAATTTCTTTTATGAGCGTTACTATGTTAGTTATTATCTAAAAGATTTTTATGCCTGGCAGGGACAGGCTTTGTGACTAGTTTAATATAAATTTCGTATTCGCGTAAATTGAATTCCCCTTACATTCTTTTACCTTTAAATTTTGGCGGCCTTTAAATTATGCGTAAATCCACCACTGTTCATTTGGCAATTAACAAAAAAGTTATGTAACTAATAAAAATTTTAGACGAAGACTTTTTAGCTTATTTTTTTAAAGATGATAGTGGAACAGGGTAAAAATATGTTTAACAGAGTAACAAGTCCAAAATTGGGATTGTACATCAAAAATTAAACTCAAAGTTCTCGTCTGAATCCCAAATAAAAGTATTCGTATAGCTCATACTAAGTACACATGCATTAAAAATCTTATAACGGCATCCGATATCGATCGAAATTACAATATAATTTAAATGTCGTAATTTGGACCCAGGTATAATACCGAACTTCGGTAAATTTTGACAAGTTCGGCCGAACCCGAACTTTTTGTTAATAAATCTGAGCAATTGTATTTTTTTTGATGTATTTATTTAAAACAAAAGAAAATTTCGGGAAGTAGTCAAAAGTATTTTTTAGTTAAAAAATAATTAGTAATTGCTTTTTTTAAGACAAAAAATAAAAAATAAAGTTCAATTTTAATGCAGTATACATTAGGGCTATAACTTTTTCACACTTATTGCGAAAATCAAAAACCGCATAGTTTAGTCGTGTAGAACATTAAAATTTATAAATAAAAAATATGATAATTTCTTCGGATTGTTAAAAAAGTTCACGCAGGGATCGGGTTGAAGTTTGAAAACAACCATTTAATCTCACGGAAATTTTAAAAAATATACACTTGATATTTATATCTATATATATTCCTATTCGTATCACTTAAATGCTATTTTGAAATTTATCCCCTGGTTACGGTTACAATTCATCGCGGTTCAAAATTTCTTAGAAAGTTTTAGAAATTTGCTTCCTTGTGTGAGGTTTTTTCGCAAAACGACGGGAGGTGTTTTCATTACTAAAACATTCTTGGCCACTCCGTCGCACTATGCCAATAATTTGGTTATACATATTAGCACTCAAACCTCTACATTGTATTTTTTTAATTCGTTGGGTTGTATTTTCTCTAATTGGCGTTTAATATTGACATTTGTTTGGCGCAACATTTGCATTTAGCGCTAGCTCAATTTTTTTCAAAAAAACTCCAAAATGGATTGGATGACAATGTATACTATAAAGTTTGGTTTGTGGTTCACCCAAAACTAGATTATCTTACCATTCGCAAAATATAAATTGAATATTTTTTGACCAAATAAAATTTAACCGTTTTTTTTGTTGTATTTTTTACCGTCTTCTAAAAATTACACATAAAGACATTTTTATACACTTAAGCATTTTATTTAGTCATCGCTGTATTTTTTCGTACTAATAATCATAGAGAAAAATAGTTGTATGTACTTATAAAATTATTACAGTAACTGATTGTGGGTTATTAAATTCGTTTTCCGTACTGTTGAATTTGAATAAAAATATAGTTATTTTACGAATAATTTTATTTTTTAACATTTACAGCCTGTTCAACGATTTCGAACGTTAACGTTCGCATAGAATATTACATTTAAAACAAAAACTAATTTTCGAATTTTGTTTTTGTTTTAAATATAATTTTCTATGCGAACGATGACGTTCGACATCGTTAAACCGGCAGTTATGTTTGTTATTCAAAAAACAAACTACCAAAAAATAATGTTTTTTCGTATTTTTTTTGTTATGTAGTTTGATTTTTGTCGGTTAAAATTTATTTTTTTAAAGTAAAAACTATTCAATTTTAAGGAATATGCTGTTTAATAAATAAAAAATTTAAAAATGAATGTAAAAATCATTTGTTTTAAATGAAATGTAAATGATCCGTTTTTTAAATGAATTTTAATTTGTTTAAAATGAATTTTCGTTTTAATTTAACTACATAATATTTTGAGTGTTGTTTTCGCATTATTTTCATAAACAATGATGCCAAATTATAATTTGAAGTTATAATAATTTGTTATTTCATAGAAAAGTTCGGTGTTCGGTAAAGTTCGGTAATAATTTCGCCGAACACCGAACATCATTTTTTGCCGAACTCCGTAACCGAACCCGAACGTTCGGTCGGACACTACTAAACACTAATGACATTTAGTCTCCGCAGCCTAGTAATAATAGAACCTCCCATGGTAGAATAAGTACAAGGCCATTCGAAATTTTGTTCTCTAAATTATTTTGACATTACATCGGTTAATTATGAAAACTCTCCCTAATGAACATACCTGGTACTTATTATACTATGGAACATCCTACGATATCGTCCTAAAATCAAACCATGTGCCAATGCAAGGTGCTTCGCCAATTAATGAAGAATCTCCAGTTTCTAATTTAAGTCGTCTAGAAAAAACTATGGAAACATTAGTGCAAACAGTTAATAATTTTACGAACACAATGGGTAATATGATGCAGGAAACTCTTAGAATGCAATCGATGTTATTGCAAGCTTAACTTAACACGCCATGAACTGTTTAAACATTTGTTTTTGGAACGCAAACGGCATCCGCCAACATAAAAATAAATCAGAATACTTTCTAAAAAATAAACAAGTTACTATAATGAACCCAAATAGAATTGTTTCTCCATCTGGTTACTTAGCGGCGCTAGCCACACAAATCATTTGGTTAAAGTATAAACAATATCTCAGTACCCATTGCACAGAAAATATTCCGCTTAGCACACCGGAGAATGTGAATATCTTTATTGCTAATTTTGATAGTTATCCTAAGCAAGCTGTTCAACATTCCAGCATTACCTTACTTGGTGGCCACACGATCAAGTTTTGCCTTTCAATTCCTTTCAATTTGCAATACACTCTCAGTTTTTTACTACACACTCACACTTTTTAAATTGACCACGAGATGGCTTTCAATTTCACCTTTCCATTTGTTTGGCAATTTACTTTCAATTTAACAGCTGAGTACAAGTTTGTCTCTGTTGTTGTTGACATCTTGGAAGTAAATTGCTTACAAATTGAGTGCAGCCTACGTCGCAGCTTTCAATTTATGTAAATTTTGACAAGCAGTATATGTAAAAGACTATCAAGAACAACTTGAACGTGTGGCCGCAGGGTTAAGAAGAAGAGAGACTGAAGCACTCACCCAATCAGAAGAGCGATAAACACCTACATATGTGAACAGAAACCGTGATGACGAAATTTGTTGTTTGGCACTGGAAAGACGAAAACCAAATTATTAGGATAAGATTTGATTAATTATTGTTAGTTCATAATTAGTATATGAAGATTCAATAAATAAATATTGAAAAAATACGTTTTATAGAAAATTCTTCCACTATTTTATGTAAAAAATAATTATAATAACGGCAGCAGAATAACGGAGCATTTTTTTATGTATTTGTATTTGATCTTAGTGCTACCAATTGCCAATCGCAAAATCGTTGGTTGGTATATGGATTATAAGTTAAAGTTAAAATTTTAAAATATAAATGAAGGTACATACCCCTATATGTTTCATTGAAATAATTTAAAGCCCGTTTTTTCACTAGTAGTAAAAAAATTCTAATTATTTTACAACTTTTTTTGTTTGCAACACAACAACAATTTCTTAAATATTATGACAATAAAGCTTGATAGCATACCGTTAAAAAAAAACCAAATGTGTATTACATAAACACGGTTTTTCTTAATATCATTGTTTTTTGGAGACTAAACCAAAAAATCAGTACAAAAGCAGTACAAAGTGTAAAAAACAGTACATTTGCGTACTGTTTTGGGTGTTGTGCATAAAACAGTACAATTGACAAAAATCAGTACATGTACTGCTAAAAACAGTACGTCTGGCAACCCTAATGTACTGTGTGACTGCCCGGCGCTGGCATGGGCCAGGAGGAGGCACTTGGGGCATGGTATAATGTGTGCGTCCCAAATCGGTAATATATCGGCAAAGGCCCTGGTTGAGTATTAGAGTGGTCGCAATTTTTTTTTTTTTTTTAATTTAATTGTTTGCGCTGCTTAAAATATGAGGTTTGGTGTAAGAAATCATGACCTAATTTTTCAGGTCATTTCGACGGTGCCTAGCCGTGCCGGGTGGGGCCCAAAGTTCCCCATTTTATAAAAAAAAACATATTTTCTATCAGATCTTTATAGTTATACTAGTTGAAAAGCCGAAAATCAAAAATATGGCTTCGTTACGATCTTCCGCAGAGAAAGTACTTCAAGTGTGCTAAATTTCAGCTTCGTATGTCATTAGATGGCTTCAGAAAGTTCCGGAAAGAATAGGACATACATGCAAACATCCTGACATACTAAGAAATTATATATTGTATAGATCAGGCGCGGATCCAGCTTGAGCCTTACGGGGGGGAAATTTTTTATGATACAAAAAAAAATTTGTTTTTAAAAGTTTATTATAAGCAATTTGTGTATATTATATTAAAAAAACTCAACAATAAGGTTAAATAAAATATTCAATATAAATTAAAATAAACTCATCTTTTTAAATAAGCAATTTATGATTTCCAAATTTAGGCAAATTTAGATAGTACAGTCTATGTTCAGTTTGTCATTGTTGATCCGAGCCATGTTTTTATTCGACGAAGGGTAGGAAATGACCTCTCGCTCGTAGCATTACTTACGAGCATTGAAACGAAAATTTGAAATATTTTTCTTAGATTTGGGTAGATATCTTCATCACAGTTTATTAAAGCATCTACAACGTTATCTGATAGATTTTCCGATAATTTCCATGTTTGTTGCCAATGCTACAGTTCAGGCTCAAGTTTAGATGTTAGTAAGTGTTTATCTCGAGTTGTGGTTTTAAAAGTTTTATATCTGTATATGACTTGATTACACTTTGAGTAGAAGTTTTGGTATGTTCAATACATTAAAGATATCTATTGGAAAGGTGTTTTGAGATCTTCTAAAATAAATTCAATAAGAGAATGAAACCTACAACTCGGTAGAAATCTTCAACATTTTGGATCTAATTATTTCGATCAAATCTTGTTTTTTAGGTTGGAACCTCGATTTGAACGCAAATAACTTTAACTTTTTTAAAAATCACTTTAAATTGTTCTTCGGCTTTATTTCTTTTTTCTTCAAGGCACATGATTAAAGTTTTGATAAGGCTTACTCCTTTTTGAAGATCTATATCGTGCTTTTGTAAAATGATACTAAGCGGCTGTGTTACAATAAGTATCACACTTAATATGTTTATTCCGCAAATAAATTCAAAAGTTCTAAGTGAGTTCCTTAATATAAGGCTCTTGATGAAGTATCTCTACCTTTCCACTCAGATATGTTTTCCAAAGCTTCTACTATATGATGTACACTTGTTGCAAAGTGTAAAGCTGAGTCGTGACGGTCCACCCATCTTGTCTCGCATAATGTAGAGAGTTTGGCTCCCAAATACTTTAGTAAAAACGTGTTTTGCCTGATTTACGGGAAATAGCAAGGCGTTTGTTTCGCATTTGTTGCGGTTTCCAGAATTTTTAAACATCTCCATTTTCTGCTGACATCAAACGACACCCATCAGTTTCAACTCCTATACAGTTTTTTAGGTCAAGACTAAAATTTGTCAAAGTTTTAAGAACTGTTGATGATAGTGCCATCGCATCAATTGACACATCAGCGTCATAATCAATATCCTGTGAAGGCTCTTTAAATGCTTTTACAACAAAGCCAAAACAATTCTTCCCTAACAACTTTTTGTTGTATGTTGAAATATTTTAAAGATAAGGAAATCTGGCTTTTCCCCGACAAATCCTTGCGTTCGTCAAAAATTATCAAATAGGAATTTTTTTCATATAACTCATATATATGTATGTACATAAATATTACAAATACTAAGGATTTTTAATAATTCAACTGCACGCATTATCAAGTTAAACGTTTACTCTTTGGTTATACATAGATGGCACCTGCTGGGATTGAATGTAGAATAATAAGTATTTGAATACATTAAACTAGATGTTTCATTGAAAATATCTAATAAATAACTATTAGGATGAAGATTTGGATACTTATTGAAAATTTGGTTAGAGATTCAATAAAAAAAAAAACAAAAAAATACTTATTGAAAATTTCGTTAGAGATTCAATAAAAAACAAAAAAAACCTTGCTGGGATTTCCAAAAATTGTGTACATTAAAAAAAGATAATATTAATGGGTATTCTTGTATTATCGAAATAAACAAAACATATTTTTATAATTTACGGGGGCGAAATTTCCTTATTTCACCCCCCCTGAATCCGCGCCTGGTATAGATAGATTAAAGTATTTGCAGTTTAATATTTTAGTATGATAGGAATGTTGACAGACAGCTTTTCCAGCAATAATCATCCCTCTGCTGCCATTGAGAAAATTCCGATTTTAAAAATTTTGGGTTTATGGCTAATCGAGAAAAAAATGTCATTGTCAATGGAGAAACAAAATCCTAGGCACTACATATAAGAATTTCAATTATACAAATATGGCGGTTTAATAAAATTCTTAAATTAATTAAAATTTTTCGTCTTTTGTGAATACAAAACAATCAAAAGTTGTGAACAGATTTTAATCATTTATAGCTTGTTTTGTTTGCAATATTGTTTTTTATATGACTCTATAAAATTAGAAGCATAGCTCCATTTTTCAATTTTTTATGAATTTTTAAAAACAAAAATTCCGAAATTTTAATAAAAAAATTATTTTTTTTTCCAGAAAAAAAAATTATGTTTCTAAAACGACTGCGCATATAAGAAAAACGTTTTACCTTTCTTAAAGTAAGGTAAATATCTCGAAAACCAAAGCCAATATGAAGAAAAAAGTTTTAACTTTCTTAAAGTAAATTTTATTGCGGAATTTCGGTTTGTTTTGTTTTTCAATAAACTAAAGCGTTTTTGAGTTACGCGAATATATGTTGCGCAACCTCCCTAATTTTCGAAATAACGGTATATCTCGAAAACCAAAGCCAATATGAAGAAAAAAGTTTTAACTTTCTTAAAGTAAATTTTATTGCCGAATTTTGGTTTTTTTTAGTTTTTCAATAAGCTAAAGCGTTTTTGAGTTACGCGAACATATGTTGAGCAACCTCCTTAATTTTCGAAATAACGGTATATCTCGAAAACCAAAGCCAATATGAAGAAAAAGTTTTAACTTTCTTAAAGTAAATTTTATTGCGGAATTTCGGTTTTTTTTGTTTTTCAATAAACTAAAGCGTTTTTGAGTTACGCGAATATATGTTGTGCAACCTCCCTAATTTTCGAAATAACGGTATATCTCGAAAACCAAAGCCAATATGAAGAAAAAAGTTTTAACTTTCTTAAAGTAAATTTTATTGCCGAATTTCGTTTTTTTTTTAGTTTTTCAATAAGCTAAAGCGTTTTTGAGTTGCGCGAACATTTGTTGTGCAACATCCTTAATTTTCGAAATAACGGTATATCTCGAAAACTAAAGCTAACCTAAAAAAAAACGGCTAGCCCACTGGATTCAGCGACCCCGAATTAGTTAAAATTAGTTAAAAATCTTTCGTTCGTATCATACTAAAATATTAAACTGCAAATACTTTAATCTATCTATACAATATATAATTTCTTAGTATGTCAGGATGTTTGCATGTATGTCCTATTCTTTCCGCAACTTTCTGAAGCCATCTGATGACATAGGAAGCTGAAATTTAGCACACTTGAAGTACTTTCCCTGCGGAAGATCGTAGCGTAGTCATATTTTTGATTTTCGGCTTTTCAACTAGTATAACTATAAAGATCTGATAGAAAATATGTTTTTTTTATAAAATGGAGAACTTTGGGCCCCACCCGGCACGGCTAGGCACCGTCGGATTGACCTGAAAAATTAGGTCATGATTTCTTACACCAAACCTCATATTTTAAGCAGCGCAAAAAAAAAAAAAAAGAAATCCCATACAAGATGCGACCAGTCTATTGGGTATGTGTAAATTTCAACCTGCCCACATTTACCTCAAATATGTTTAACAAGTATGTTTTCCTGTGGGTTGAAATGGAAAAACGCACCTAAAAATAATCTAAAAATTTTATTTTTATTTTTATCATTGTATGTATGTATGTATATACATAGTTTTACGTTTTTTTGAAAGTCAATTGAACAAAAGGTTTTTTTTTGCGCTGATTGTTTGTTTGATTTTATAAATTTATTATTCGAAATCAATAAGAGCATACGTGTTTCGTGCATTATTATTTTAAAGTGTATTATTGTTGTATTTCGAAGCTACTCATTGATTGAGTTAGTAGAATTTTCTTAAAGCATGTTGGTATTTAAAGCAATCTTCACCACACACAGATTGTGGAACTATCGTATAAATTTCAGAAAATATTTGTTTCTTTCTTCAATTAATTTTCCGATATCAAAAAAAATTTATATTTAATTACGGCCAATTTCAGCTATATTACTATAACTGTATTTTGTAATATTCACATTTATAGTTATAGTTAAGTATAACTGAACTTAGTGAAATTGGCCGTTAATCTATAAGCTAAAAAAATTTTTTTGGTTTATTTTTTTTTCACAAAATCTGAAAATATTTTATCAATATAAAAGAATTTTTTTTTCATGCGTGTTATATTTATGCACTGTTAATATCCTGATAAAGGGAAATACTAATGAGGGATTTAAAGGTTATCATATGTCTTAAACTAATACCACGAATAAATATGAATGATTTGAGCCACCCGTAATTTAATCTGTGTAGTTTTTGACAAAACAATAGACGTAGTAAAAAAATTCTAATTATTTTACAACTTTTTTTGTTTGCAACACAACAACAATTTCTTAAATATTATGACAATAAAGCTTGATAGCATACCGTTAAAAATACCCAAATGTGTATTACATAAACACGGTTTTTCTTAATATCATTGTTTTTTGGAGACTAAACCAAAAAATCTGTACAAAAGCAATACAAAGTGTAAAAAACAGTACATTTGCGTTCTGTTTTGGGTGTTGTGCATAAAACAGGACAATTGACAAAAATCAGTACATGTACTGCTAAAAACAGTACGTCTGGCAACCCTAATGTACTGTGTGACTGCCCGGCGCTGGCATGGGCCAGGAGGACGCACTTGGGGCATGGTATAATGTGTGCGTCCCAAATCGGTAATATATCGGCAAAGGCCCTGGTTGGGTTCCTATGGGAAGCAGAGGGTCTTTTGGCCAGCTAAGGGGAGTGGGTACAATAGACCTAACCTGGTCGCGGTACCTGTCACTGTGGGGAAACCTCCCCGCTCTATCGTGGAAAAAAAAGTCTACTTTAAAACTGATAGCTTGTCAATTTTTTAAGTTATAAAAAATATTCCAAAAGTATTAATTAAATATTATTGTAATTTTAAGAAAAAATTAAAAAAATAAATCAATTAAATTTTGATAATAAATGACTTTGATAATTTTTTAAATACAATTGATAATTATAAAACACATTAGAGACTTTTTTTTCATTATTTATGTATTGAATCTTCATATATTAAGTATGAACTAACAATAATTTATCAAATCTTAACCTAATGCTTTATATTATGTCCTGCCAGTGCCAGACAAAAATTTTCTTCATCACGGGTTCTGTTCACATATGTAGGTGTTTATGGCTCATCTTAATGGGTAAGTGCTGCAGTGTCTCTTCTTCTTAAGCGAGAGTGGCCGCTATCATTTAAAATATTTCGTGCTAGTGGATTTGGGTGCAACTCTAGCCTTTTCAAAAATTTTACCGCATACTTCGTAATAATAGTCCTTACCAGTGGCACATTGAGATCCTTGTGGATATTTGAGTTTTTAACATACCAAGGGGCAGCTATAATTATTCGAAGAAGTTTATTTTGGCACCTTTGAATGTTTTCGATGTTTGAGGCCGAGGCAGTGCCCCATAGTTGAATATCGTAGCACCATATTGGCTTTAAAATAGCGTTGTAAAGTAGTATTTTGCAATCGAGACTAACAACAGAATTTCTTCCAATAAGCCAGTTAATTTGAATTGCTTTTAGTTTCATTTGGGTTAATTTTGCTTCTATATGGCATTTCCATGTTAAACGCCGATCTAGATGAATACCGAGATATTTGACATGCGATTGTTGAGGCACTAGTTGATTATTGATTTTAATAGGGGGGCATGTTTCCCGACGCAAGGTGAATGTTATATCTACGCATTTTGCTCATTGACCTTTATTCTCCATTTTTTTAACCACAGTTCTAGTTGTAATATATGATTCTGCAGGTATCGACATGCTTCACGACTGTTCTTGTGTACGCTTAGAAAAGCTGTATCATCAGCAAAAGTTGAGGTTAGTGTGAAATTGTTTGTTGGCATCTCCGGGGTATATATAAGGTAAAAAAGAGGGCCAAGGATGCTTCCCTGAGGGACTCCAGCTTCAATTGGCTAAGGAGAACTTAAAAAATCACCTTCTTTAATAATAAATTTTCGACCGGCCAGGTATCTTTCTAACAGCTTGTGTGTATTAACCGGTAGATTTAGCTTCAATTTATGTAACAAGCCTACATGCCAGACTTTGTCAAAAGCTTGAGAAACATCAATGAAAAGAGCGGAGCAATATTTTCTTTCTTTAAAGGCTTTTCTTATGGCATTTACTATCCGATGGGTTTGTTCAATTGTGCTATGCTCTCTTCTGAGCATGAGTAGGTATACACCCATTGTCATTTAAAATTGGGGCTAATTTTGATGCTAAGAGCTTCTCGAACAGCTTTGATATATTAGATAATAAGCTAATAGGCCTATATGACTTAACTTTTGTGTGATATTTTCCTGGCTTTGGTATCATCGTTATTAAGGAGACCTTCCATTCTTGAGGGTAGTATTCAAGGCGTAAAATAGCATTAAAAATATAAAGAATAATTTTCTTTGCTATGCGAGGTAGCTCCAAAAGCATTTTGTTACTGATCTTATCAAAACCAGGTGCCTTCTTGGTGTTTAATTCACAAATAGCCCTTTCTATTTCCCTTATCTCAAATCTTAGGGGGATAGCTGCTCTAACATAAACAGGCGGCAACTCGTCCGCTATATCGTCAGGTATATTTGGGGTAAATACGTTTTTCAAATGATTTACAAACAGGTCTCCTTTTTTATTATCATTTCTTGCCCAACTTCCATTCGGGTTTCTTAATGGTGGTTTCGAGATAACTGGTCTTTTGAGTTTTCTAGCTGCACGCCATAATGAGTAGCCTGATTGTGGAGTTGCATCCAAGTCCTTAAGATATTTTTCTACGGAAGCCGTTTTCTGAGTCTGCAGTAATTTTCTTAGCCTTTTTGTTCACTCTTTTAATTCATTTTTAAGTTGGGGGATCTGTGCAATTGCCATTCTCTTCGCACTCGCCTTTTTTCATTCAAGAGGCGCTCGACATCTGTAAAATATATTTTATTATAATTGGTTTTTTTTAAGGGATTTGCTGGAATGTTGAACAGCTAGTTTAAGATAACTGTCAAAATTGACAATAGAGAGATCCACATTTTCCGGTGTACTAAGCGGTATATTTTCTGTGCAATGGGTACTGAGATATTTTTTATATTTTAACCAATTTATCTGTGAAGCTGACGTCGCTATATAGCCACAGGGAGATACAATTCTATTTGTGTTTGTTATAGTAACTATTGTAGGTGTGTGATCAGAGGATAATTCTAACGAAGCTTCAACGTGAATCGTTTCTGTGGGGATGTTTTTAACCACGCCGAAATCGATGACATCTGGAATTTTTTGCGGATCAGCAGGCCAATATGTTGGTTGTCCGCTCGCGACAACATTTAAATTCATTTTAGAGATTGTATTATACCAAACACGACCCTTTGGTGTTATTAGTCGTGAGCCCCAGAAGGTATGTTTAGCGTTATTTAAAATCGCCAGCAGCCAGGAAACAGGGCCCCAATGACTTATAGTATTTATAATATTGGCTTTCTGATATTGCAAATCTAGGTGGTGAGTATAAAAATGAGATTAATATGTTTCGATTCAGCTCTTCAACACAAATGTTTGCTGCTTGGAGATTATCTTCACGATGATCACACATTAGGTAGTGTTTGATTCGGGTTTTTATCAAAATGGCAGAACCTCCACAAGCTCTATATCGAGAGTCTTTGGTATCATATAGTGTATAACCATTGATTTTAAACGTATTTCTTGAGGTCAAATGAGTTTCAGAAACCATCATGACATCAATTTGTTTATTTTTAAGAAAGTATTCTAACTCATTTTTATGTTGCGGATGCCGTTTGCGTTCCAAAACCAAATTTTTAAACAGTTCATGGTTTGTTAATTAGAGCTTGCAATAACATCGACTGCATTCTTAGTATTTCCTGCATGAAGATACCCATAGTGTTCGTAAAATTATTTACGGTTTGCACTAATGTTTCCATGGTTTTTTCTAGACGACTTAAATAAGAAACTGGAGTTTCATCATTACTTGACGAAGCACCTTGCATTGGCACATGGTTTGATTTTAGGACGTTAGCATAAGAGGTTCTGTTATTACTAGGCTGCGGAGCCTGAATGTCATTAGTGTTTACTTGATTTGGTACCTGCATTTGAGGTGGATTAGTTTTCGGTCCAGCCGACTGCTTGACAATAGTATATACAGGGCACCCTCTATAATTGGCAGTGTGATTGCCGCCACAGTTGCTACATTTTTTTACATTGGGGTCATTTTTAGACTTATCGCACTGGACTGTACCATGTAATTCACCACATACTACGCAAACGGGGGGTAAATAGCAGTATGCCTTAGTATGGCCAAATTCTTGGCAGTTGAGACATTGAACGGGACCATTTCTTTTGTGCGGCTCCTCTATAGTTATTCTTCTGTAAAGAATATATTTTACATTATAAATTGGATTCGTTTCATTTTTTTTAAGCTTAACGTCGCCAGGTTCTAACTCCACTCGAAATAATGGTTGGGGATTTTTTTCCCCTTTTTTTAATATTTGTAACGTTTTTTATTTTAAAGCCTTTCTCTTCCAAAAAGGTTTTAATTTCTTCAGGGTCCACGCACGAGTCAATACCCTTGATCACTACCTGAAGACCTTTGCTGCTCTTCAGCTGATACGTATAAAAGCTTTTTTTAAGGGCTTCGAATTGGTTTGTTAGGTTACGAAAATCATTCTCATGATTAACCTGTATTTTTGTCTCGTTTATATTACCACGCTTTATTGCCGCTACGTAAAACGAATTTTCACCTGTTACCGAGATCACGCTTTTTATTAACCCTCTTGAGTTTTGCTCCCTAAGATATATTGGGGGTGGCTTATAAGATTTTATGACGTTTGGCGCTTCTGAGGATTCGTCCTCAAGAATTGCAAAACGATTTTGTGAATTTATTCTATCAAAAGATGGTACTTTTGAGGCCGAAGCAACTGCTGAAGAGGTGGGGCTGCGACCCCGTTTAAGCACTGTTATATACCTGTCCATACCAAGTTGTACTTGAGGCTTTTGACAACTTTTTACTAAAGGGTTCTCCATTGCGTCTGTATTTGAGTTCATGGTATCATTTCTTACTAAGATTGTTTTTGCCGCCGCGGTAATACTTGCGGGCGCAGCAACACTTGTCCCCAAAGACAGATTAATATTTTTTAATGTATCACTATCCACCTTTTTTGTGAACACCGAGGGTGAAAGGGAACGTGTTCGAATAATAGGCTTAGCCGTTAGGTAGTTAATATTGTTTTGTTTTGTTTTATTTATTTCAGCATTATTTTCGTTTGACTGAACAGTCACACAAACATTTCTTTCATTTTGCCTTTGCGTTGTTTCACTGTTCTTACTCATGCAAAGAGTTGTTTTTGTTTTTCACCGTTTGCTGTGCTTTAAATATTTTTATTATTTATTGTATTTTACAACAACAACAAAAAAAGAAACTTAAATGTTTTTGTTGAGAATATGTATACATACACATGTATGAACATTCATACGTATATATTTTTACTATTTTTCTTTATTTAATTTTATCGTTTTAATTGTTCACTATTATGTTAAATAATTTAAATAACAAAATATATTATTTATTTAAAGCGTCCATTCGCTGCGTATATTACAAAATCAAATATGATTAATTAATAGTTCAAAACGTATGCGGGGTTAAAAATACACGTCTGTATCGCAACAAAGCACAAACCGAACTGACACATTAGAGATGGTGTAGTTATCAGAGTTCGTATTTGCTCATGAGTGTGCAGTACATGAGTTTAAATTTGTGCTCATGCGCATGTGCAACATTTTCTTATATCAATGCGCATGCTCAAGCGCACGAGCATTGATCGATGAAACTCATGTGCATATGCGCATGAGCATAAAATACTAGCGCACGCATGCACACTCATTAGAAGCCATGTTTGTTTTTATACCCTCCACCACAATTAGTTGTGAAGAGGGTATATTAAGTTTGTCATTCCGTGTGAAACTTTTTTATTATTCATCTCAGACCCCATAAAGTATATATATTCTGCGTCCTTGAGTAATTCTAAGTCGATTTAGCCATGTCCGTCTGTCTGTCCGTTTGTTGGAAACACGCTCATTTTCGAACAACTCAAAAGAAATGAACAAACTTGGTGTCACATTGCTTGTAGTTATCCTAAGCAGTTTGGGATTGAAATCCAGCAAAATCGGTTCAGTAGGACCAGAGCTATGAATCAAAATGTGGAACCACCACCTAAAAAAATTGATAATTTTGTTACAAAAAATAACATAAATGTTGGAAAAAGGCACGGAATGAGATAAGATTTTGCAAAAATTTTTTTTATTTGACTGGAAATCACGCTGTTAAATTTCGGGAAGATCCGTCCATAATTTACCCTAAGCCCCATATAAACACTACTCCCGGAAAACAGTTTAGTACGCCTAAAACCGTAAAAAATAACGCTGGCGTAACAAAATTTGGCACGTCACAGTTTTTTAGGACTAGAAATGACGCTGTGAAATTTCGTGATGATCGGTCCATAATTTACCCTAGGCCCCATATAAACCCTACTACCGGAAAACAGTTTAGTCGCCTAAAACCATAATTAATAACAAATCGTCACAGTTTAAGATAATAATAACATCATACAGATATAACTCCTTAAACATTCGAACTGTCGGTGGAGGGTATCAAAGATTCGGTACAGCCGAATATAGCACCCTACCTTGCTTATCTTCATTTCAAACATTGTTGCCAGAAATGCAATTCATCGTGTAAAATATTATTATGAAAAAGTTGTTAGTCAAAAATTAAGGTATTTGGTTATATTGGTAATTCCTACATAAATTTAATAAATAATTTTAAGTTACATTTGTCTTCTATTTATGAAATTTTAATTTATGACGTACAAAATATGAAAGTAATATACATACCAATTTGAATAATAAATATTTTCAATAATAGGCATGAAAAAACTGGAATTGATATGTAACTTGTATAATCGGCTGTTGCTTATACGGAAATTATTTAACCATTCTTGTAAAAAACACATGCAATAACTGTGTAAAAAGGTATCGGAATTTTTTGGCTTTATGATTTTGTAAACATTTTATTAGAACACTTAAAGTAGGTAGACTATTTTGTCTAAAAATACATGACAATTTTAACATACAAAAACAAAAATATACATAAATTTTTTTGTTGCCATTCTTTATTTGAAGGAAATTACAAAAAAACTTAACCTTCAAATAATATTTTATGATCAGTAAAAATTTTGGAATACATAATTTTGTTGTTGCATCAGATTATGTCTGTGCATTGGTCAAAGGGTTATGGAAATTTCCAACTATTCTTATAAAAAAGACACATGCAATAACTGTGTAAAAATGTAACGGAATTTTGTGGTTTTATGGTTTTTTTACTAGAACATTCAAAACAGGTAGACTATTTTGTATTTTGTCTAAAAATACATGACAATTTTTACATACAAAAACAAAAATATACATGAATTTTGTTGTTGCCATTCTTTGTTTGAAGGAACTACAAAAAAACTTAACCTTCAAATAATTTTTTATGATCAGTAAAAAAATTTGTAATACATAATTTTGTTGTTGCATCAGATTATGTCTGTGCATTAGTCAAAGATTTATGCAAATTCCTAAAGCTGTGAAAATAGTAAACGAAATACGTTTTAAAACAGTTGCAGAGTGAAGAGCATACATTGTTTTTTATACGCATTTAAAAAAATGAATTGTGAAAATAATTTTTATAAAGTTTTGAATAGCGCTAATAAAATTGATTGCTCAGAATGTGAGAAAAAATTAAGTAGAACCAATTCCTGCAACATTAAAGGTCATTATAAACTCGTCCACAAAAAAGACATTACGCAAAATGCAAATGAAAGTGAAATGAAATGAAACAAAAAACGGAAAATTGAAGAGGTCGTAAAAATTTATATTAACAAGAGCGTATTTTTAAAATGTTGTATGGGCCTAGTAACAGTTAAAAATTTAACTTTTCGGGTTTGCGATGATAGCGAATTTTTCAAAGTTTTAGGCCCTAAATTTGTAAAACGCAACGCAATCCCAAAAATAACATTGAAAGCAAAAACAATGTCAAAAATTTTTTAAAATTTTATTGTTGCTTTCTACAGAAATACATATTGCGTTTTAAAATTATCAACGCCACAAGATATGCAGCGTTTAAAATTTAAAAATTCAATATACATTTCTATAGAAAACAACAACAAAATTATGAAATATTTTCGATTTTGTTTTTGCTTTCAATATAATTGTTGGCGTTGCGTGTGCGTTTTACAAATTTAGGGCCTTAATCTCGCCGTACGAGAAGAAATTTAAAACAAACCTAAATTCAAGGAATATTGTTGATGTTCTTGAAGTTTCCTATGTAAAATGTTTTATTTATTAATACTAGTGTTCGCCTTATGGTCAAAATTCGACCATAAATTTTTTTGTAAATATGAAGAAAACATAATTCATCTAAGTATATATGAATTTATTTTTTTCGAGCTTTTATTTTTTCCTTCAAAGTGGATCGATTTGGCAAGGGCTCAACCTCCGGTTAATATTTTTTCTTCTACGTGAGTTAATTTAATTTTGTAAGTTCAGTATAAAAAATACCAATTGAAGAACAAAAAAGTATCAAAAAGTCTCCTTTATATATTGTAATATGTTTCTATATCTAATATTAACGAAAATTAATCACGAACGAAAAAGTACCAAAAAGCTCCCCTTACATGTTCTTATTCACCCAGTTTAATGTATGTATAATTTTATCTTTATAGGTCGAATATTAACGAAAATTCAGAAAGTTCCAGATGAAAAACCAAAAATACCAGCATTTTTTAACATATAGGTTATCACTCACTCAGGACCCTACACCTATAATATTACGTTTCTAAGTTCAATGTTATAGAAAATTTAAAAATTATCACATGAAGCACAGAAAAGAAAAAAAAAAGAAATTTAGTTTCCCGTATTTGTCCTTTTTTCTCCCCATAGAGGTTCGGTTGACAAACAAAGGAAGAAAGCGTTCTTAACTGTTTTGCCTGATCTGATTTATACATAAGATTTATATAGTCGAAATATTCGAAAACCGGTTTCTGAAAAATGTCGAATAATCGAATTGAAAATAAATTTTTATTTTTTTATTTTGCATTTGTGTTTATGTTTGTAGCAATTATGAACGCTTATAACTCTGAAATTATTGAACAGATTTTAATAAAATATACATTGTGCACTTCTTTGAGTAAATACTTCTCAAATGGTGTATATTTTCTTCAAATCGGTTGACATACAGAGGAGGAAAGTGTTCTTAACTGTTTTGCCTTAGCCGATTTATATATAGATGAACATGTTTAATACAATATACTAATTTTTTTTTTATTTTAGACAACCAATTTTAAGTTATATGGCTAATTATTTAAAAAAAATTTTTAATGATTAAAAAGAATCTGTTCAGGGGCAAATGCAGATATTCACATAAATTATTTATTAAATAATTTCAACTAGTTGTTTTTTTGTTTAAAACAACAAATTATTGTTGAAAAATATTTAAAAAAAAAAATAGAATAAACAAATCATAACAATAGTGATGTTAATAAAATATATAGATATAGATATAGCTATGGGTACAACAAAAAGAGCGCTTGCTATTATAATATGAAATCAAACCTAAGCAAACGTTCAGTTTGCCACAACACAAGCGCATTTCCTTTTATTTGTTTATTTTTCCTTTTTGAGAAGTGTTCCTATTTTAGCATATTTAGCACATTGAGTTGGAGATTTGCATATTTTTTTGTAGAAAATATTCTAACTGCTTTTTGGCATATTTCCTTGCCCAAAAGCAGATTTTTTAGCATATATTTGCTTTTAAGGAAAGCATTTTTTAACGACTTACTATACATATTTTTAAAAAATTTCATATTCAGGTTTTTACTACTTCTATTTGTCGCATAATTTATCTTATATATTTTTTAAATAAAACTTTTTATGCAAACAATTTATATTAAAATTATTTGTTATTTAGCAGCTGCTTAGCAAATTTTTTTTATAAAAATTCAGGAGATTTTTAGCATATTTTTATAAAATTTAAAATATTTAAAGTTTTATTTTTTAATCTTAGCAGATTTTAAGCATATTTTCTTCATTTAACGATATAGCAAATTTTTTTTTTGAAGTTTTGGCATATTTTCATCAAAAAGTTATGGCAGAACTGTTTTTAAGAATATAAAAAAAATCCTAACAAGTATTTAAATTTTAAAACATCGTTTAAGCTGGAGGTCCATACCACGCGTTTTCGCCTCCACGCAGCGCATGCTTTTATAACCTTACTTACGTTCTACGTTTGATGTTACATGCAACGCTTTTAATGCAGCATCAGCACAAGTAAAAATAAAATTTAATTTGTCAAAATCAGCGGATTTGTTCGAACGCTGCTTGTGACGCTTACAAAAGTAGAAAGTAAACCTACTTTTCGCCTCAAGGCATCTACGCTTTTGTGCATGTAACTTACTACGTATAACTACACAGGTTCTACTTTTTTGACAGCTGCGAATGCTGCGAAAAAGCGAGTAACGCGTGGTGTGGACCTCCAGCTTTAGGATTTTTTGTCACATCAAAAATTTAATTTGGCAACGCTGATAATAACATCAATAAATTGTATGCCTGTGTGCATGCACATGGGCATTGATGCGTTGCTCATTCCATGCGCCACTCACGAAATGTGCACATGAGTGCGTAAGAGACAAATATAAAATATCGCTCTAACGCATGTGGCGCTAGTTTTTATGTGAGTGTCTTTTTGGCTCATGCGCAAGAGTGTGCGCAAATGAGAACTCTGGTAGTTATATCAAAAAAAATAATTAATGGCTACTAAAAAAAATAAATAAAAAAAATTATAAATATTTATCGCTTTTTTGTACACATTTAACAATGTAGTTTCGATTTCCAGGAAATAAATCTTATCAAATTCTTATTGAATATTTTTAATAATTTTTAATTATCCAAGAACAAAAATCAAAATTAAATTAAAATACATATATATATTTATATATTTTTTAAAAACTCAAAAAAAGATTACTTCATACTATTATAAATTTTTATAAATAAAAAATAAACAAGTTTTATAAATAAACTACGTCACTACAACAATACAATTTTTTCCTGTTTCAGTCTTCAAAATGTTATAAAATTCAATACATGTACTATATCCAAAATTTGTTTTTATAATCAACTCGCTTTCCAAATTTCTATTTAAAGTCTATTTCTCTCTTTTCTCCAAAACGAAAATATTAAACTGAATATTCTTTCCGTACAAGCATTGGAATGTGTTATGGAAGAAATAAAATGGCATATTTTCTCGAAATTCGGAAACGTTCCACTATTTAAAAACAGTTTCCATTTTTCGTCAACAGGTTTTTTTTTCAATGGTTTTAGAAAAAGTCTTAAGTGATGGGAATTCATCAAAAAGTAAATCCATATCAATATTCTTAATAGAAAATAGTTCTATTACAACAGCAAAATCGTTAAATGATGTGTTGGAATTTAAATTAAAGACACTAATGCCCAATTTTCAGGATAGTATTTATATCAATATTAAGTTAATTTTCATTACAAACTTAAATCGTGGTTTTTTGAGTTTTATTTGAAAAGTCTTATTTAATTAAGATAAAAGTATGGTAGCACTACTAAGTACAAAAAAAAAAAAATATATAAAAAAGTGTATTTATTTATAAGGTGGTCTGAAAAAAAACAGCTGACTGTTAATGCTTTGCCTGTTGTTGTTGTATTGTTGTGATATTGAGGCCACCGAGCTAAAATATTACAATGGAAACTTAAGTTGAAATTAAGTGCACCACGTCGGTGACTTAAGTTTCACTTAAGTTTTTAGTGATGAAGAGAATTTTGTATTTAAAACGATTTTAAAAATAAATGTGTTTTAATATCAATCCTGAAAATTGGCCATAAGTTTTTCAAATTTATTATTACTTAATCTAAAACCGCGTCAGCTCGTTTTTTAAACAATGCTACATCTTGAACATAATCACAATTACTACATACGGTTCCAGCTAAATAGCCATAAAACCCTTCATTTTTTTGTTGTAAAAATTTATCGCGAAGGCATTTAATTATTTCAAACATATCGATTACCACCAAGCTGTTTTGTTCATCTAACTTTTTTATGTAGGATGATAAAGCAGTACCTATGTACATTGTGAATAAATCCCAAATAAGCTTCAGCACACTCTAGTTCAAAAAACTGTTTTAAAACTGTTGGACAATCTTGAGAGAGGAAATAAGTTTTTATTGCTGCATAATTCTTAAAAAGCCTTTCAATAGCTGGAGTCAAACTTAGCCAACGTGTCGGTACATGTCGGAGCATTTCACTCCATTCTAAATCACAAAACTCGAATATTTCTTTTAGGTTGGAAGTTTTTTTTAACGAAGGGCTATAATCATTAAAAACTTTGATAACAATATTTTCGAAATCATATTTTAATAGCTTTAATGAATTTTAAAATGCATTATTTAGGATATGACACAAACATCCCACACCGATTATATTTGGATTACTTTTTTTAAGTTCCACAAAAACACTTTTTTTACATCTAAAGTTTACGTTTGCATTGTCAGCGCAAAAACTGTAGCCCGTTTCTCTATTTCTCACATCGTAAAACTTTTCGCATGAAACATGTGAATTGCAACAAAAATAGTGTGAAATGAAACAAAAAATGGGTTTTCTCACACAAGTGTTTCTGTATCTTTTCTTTGCGATAATTATCTGTCATTTTCATAATTTTCCCGCAATTATTGGAAGGATGTGAGAAAAAGTGTTTCTGTGTTTTGATGTACAAATAATATAGAAAACAAAACTTTTGCTAGCATTTTTTTTCGATTCGATAGCATTTGGGTAGCTCTATGTTTAGTGCAAAAGATGGATTTCATAGAGTTTAAGTTTTCATAATAAGAGTTATAAACGTGTGGTCACGAACGTACGCAAAATAGAAGTCAACTTTGGCTGACAGTAGTGAAATGTAAAAATCTTCAAAATGGAACGAAATATTCAAAAGTGATTTATTTATTTTAAAAGTGTATTAATGTAGATCTCAATCCAGTATTTACAAAATAAAATATCTCTCTTGGTTTTTGTTTAATTGGCTTATTTACCGGTCGCGAACGTACTATTTTTCCATGTTTTTTTATTATTATCACCACGCATTTTCCCAAAAATGTCTTAAAATTTCCTTAATAAAAAAACTTAATACTCCTTTTACAATTGATTTTAATGGACTGATCATGAGAAACAGTATAACCATAACATATTTCTTGCATGTGAAATAAGTATATAAAAATGTCTTTAGAAGTAGAAAATACAGATAAATATAAAATTTTCCAGTTTCCAGCCCAATTTCCTCAAGTAAAACAGCTGAGATATGCTATAAAACCATTCTTTTATAAGAACAAAGAATTTTTTATAATAATAAACAATAAAAGACGATGATAATCAACATTTTATTTTTTCATCCTGGTAGACCGTTCTGGGAAAATGCCCATATACTATTTTTTTAATATAAATATAAATCTTTTGGCCGAACACAATAACCAATGCCGATCTTTGGAGATTGACGAACGAGGTACCTGTAAATTGCCAAATAACAAAAAGAAAGTGGAAATGGATAGGGCACACATTAAGAAAGCCAAACGGTAGCCGACGCCCCGGTCGTCCAAAGAACTCTTGGCGCAGAACACTTAACCAAGAACTTAAAATATTAAATAAAACTTTTGATGAAATTAAACTTATATGTAACGATAGATTAAGTTGGAATAATCTTGTAGAAGCCCTATGTTCCCAAGTGGAATGAATAAAGGAAAAAAAAAAAAAAAAAAAAAAAAAATAAAAAAAGAATATAAATGATTAGTGCATAATTTAAATGATGAAAATAAATAAACTCAATTGTTATATTTTGTTATTTAAAATTTTTTTTAGGATTTTCTTGTTTGGGTTTTATTCAGGGCTGCCAGTTAAATTTGACACAAATCGTCAATTTTCTGAGAAAAAAAATAAAGAAGATCGTCTTTTTTGTTTTAAAAATCGTGCAATTTAAAATTCATTTTAAAGAACGGGTTTAGCACAAAAGTTTCCATATAAGATAAAAATATCAAATATCAATCATATTTTGTTTATGTGTATAAGAAGTATAATATGTTTTAAATAAGCCAAGTCGGTCCATTACTTTCCCTCAAAATTTTGCTTTTGCCGATACATTTTTCAGGGAAGAGGCAAACAATTTCGAGGACAATTTTCACAATAGGGATAAATATAAAAATTTAATAATTAGTATTGTGGTTATTTTGTTGAACTATTTATGGTTTTAATCCAAATTTGTAATATTTTTAATTAGGCTTAAGTTCATGAAATTTAATTTTTATTAAATTATTTTTATGAAGAAAGGAATTTTACAACATGAAAATTAATTAAAATTGTTATTGATAATCTTTCATTCTTGACGTGGCTCGGGCTCGAACCCTGGCCGGCAGGTTACCATGACATGTTTCGATCGCAACCACTCGATCTCCTCAGATGGATTTGCCGTCTTACACTCGCAGCCATCGACGACTGCTGACGTCACTAGTCAAACATCAATCCTTAAACCAAATTGTATTTTAACATTTGGTAGATCGAAATTTGCTTTCCTGAATGATTATCCATTTTAATTGATTTTACATGTTTTTTCCTTTACTTCTGTTTTTTCGTACTTTCGTCAAGAATTTTTCTTGAAGTCCAAGTACATTTTTTGTTTTTTCACTTTGTCTTTCTCTTTTCTGTTGACCTTTTTTAGCACAACTTGAAGGACAAATGTACACATAGAGCTCGTGCCTTAGGGTTCGAGCCCGAGCCACGTCAAGAATGAAAGATTATCAATAACAATTTTAATTAACTTTCATGTTGTAAAATTCCTTTCTTCATAAAAATAATTTAATAAAAATTAAATTTCATGAACTTAAGCCTAATTAAAAATATTAAAAATTTGGATTAAAACCATAAATAGTTCAACAAAATAACCACAATACTAATTATTGTTAAAGCTAAGGCACGCACTCTATGTGTACATTTGTCCTTCAAGTTGTGCTAAAAAAGGTCAACAGAAAAGAGAAAGACAAAGTGAAAAAACAAAAAATGTACTTGGACTTCAAGAAAAATTCTTGACGAAAGTACGAAAAAACAGAAGTAAAGGAAAAAACATGTAAAATCAATTAAAATGGATAATCATTCAGGAAAGCAAATTTCGATCTACCAAATGTTAAAATACAATTTGGTTTAAGGATTGATGTTTGACTAGTGACGTCAGCAGTCGTCGATGGCTGCGAGTGTAAGACGGCAAATCCATCTGAGGAGATCGAGTGGTTGCGATCGAAACATGTCATGGTAACCTGCCGGCCAGGGTTCGAGCCCGAGCCACGTCAAGAATGAAAGATTATCAATAACAATTTTAATTAATTTTCATGTTGTAAAATTCCTTTCTTCATAAAAATAATTTTATAAAAATTAAATTTCACGAACTTAAGCCTAATTAAAAATATTAAAAATTTGGATTAAAACCATAAATAGTTCAACAAAATAACCACAATACTAATTATTGTTAAAGCTAAGGCACGAGCTCTATGTGTACATTTGTCCTTCAAGTTGTGCTAAAAAAGGTCAACAGAAAAGAGAAAGACAAAGTGAAAAAACAAAAAATGTACTTGGACTTCAAGAAAAATTCTTGACGAAAGTACGAAAAAACAGAAGTAAAGGAAAAAACATGTAAAATCAATTAAAATGGATAATCATTCAGGAAAGCAAATTTCGATCTACCAAATGTTAAAATACAATTTGGTTTAAGGATTGATGTTTGACTAGTGACGTCAGCAGTCGTCGATGGCTGCGAGTGTAAGACGGCAAATCCATCTGAGGAGATCGAGTGGTTGCGATCGAAACATGTCATGGTAACCTGCCGGCCAGGGTTCGAGCCCGAGCCACGTCAAGAATGAAAGATTATCAATAACAATTTTAATTAATTTTCATGTTGTAAAATTCCATTCTTCATAAAAATAATTTAATAAAAATTAAATTTCATGAACTTAAGCCTAATTAAAAATATTAAAAATTTGGATAAAAATTTAAGCTACCTTGTTTCTAAAAATATATTTTTTTCTAATAAACAAACATAAAAATATTTAAAAATATCTTACTTCGAAGACTAAGGGGCTTATAGTATAAAACGCAACGCCAACAATTTCATTGAAAGCAAAAACAAAATCGAAAATATTTTATAAATTTCAATTTTCAGCCCCAGAAAATATGAAGTGTTTGAAATTTAAAAATTCAATATGAATTTCTATAGAAAGTTACAGCAAAATTATAAAAAATTTTTGATTTTGATTTGGCTTTCGTCACTTTAGAAAAAATCATCAAATTGTCACTTTGCTAATTTCGGAACAAAAAATCGTCAAAATGACGATAGCTCGTCAAATCTGGCAGCCCTGTTTTTATTTATTTATTTCTTTTATTGACATTTCGCTTTTATTTGACACTTAATTACTGGAAATATTCCAGTCAAAACAGAATCTGTGTTGTCTGTTTTCGCATTCAAATACAGAAACACTTTTCTCACAAATCGAGAAGCGATGGAATTTTTTGTTTTACACTTCATGTTAGAAATTTTACGATGCGGGAAATACAGAAACGAGCTACTGGTTACATTTTTTTAAGTTAAAGCCTCGTCTGTCTAATTTTGACTTTAAAGAGTTTGCGATATCGATTGAAATTTCTGAGTTTGACTCATAAAAGTTGAACAGTTTTGTGTTTACTCCTGTCTGTCTGTGCATCGTTTCTTCCTTGGTTTTTAACAACCAATTGAAATCTGTAGCCCGTTTCTGTATTTCTCACATCGTAAAACTTTTCGCATGAAACGTGTTAATTGCAACAAAAATAGTGTGAAATGAAACAAAAAATGGTTTTTCTCACACAAATGTTTCTGTATCTTTTCTTTGCGAGAATTATCTGCCATTTAAATAATTTTCCAGCAATTATTGAAAGGATGTTACACAATGTTACAAGAACTGTCAAAATAAGTCACATTTGAAATTGGTGCGAGAAAAACAAAATGTAGATATTTTAAATTTAAAATATGTTTATATACTATTTTTTTATTATATTTATTTCTTTTATTGACATTTCGCTTTTATTTGACACTTAATTACTGGAAATATTCCAGTCAAAACAGAATCTGTGTTGTCTGTTTTCGCATTCAAATACAGAAACACTTTTCTCACAAATCGAGAAGCGATAGAATTTTTTGTTTTACACTTCATGTTAGAAATTTTACGATGCGGGAAATACAGAAACGAGCTACTGGTTACATTTTTTTAAGTTAAAGCCTCGTCTGTCTAATTTTGACTTTAAAGAGTTTGCGATATCGATTGAAATTTCTGAGTTTGACTCATAAAAGTTGAACAGTTTTGTGTTTACTCCTGTCTGTCTGTGCATCGTTTCTTCCTTGGTTTTTAACAACCAATTGAAATCTGTAGCCCGTTTCTGTATTTCTCACATCGTAAAACTTTTCGCATGAAACGTGTTAATTGCAACAAAAATAGTGTGAAATGAAACAAAAAATGATTTTTCTCACACAAATGTTTCTGTATCTTTTCTTTGCGAGAATTATCTGCCATTTAAATAATTTTCCAGCAATTATTGAAAGGATGTTACACAATGTTACAAGAACTGTCAAAATAAGTCACATTTGAAATTGGTGCGAGAAAAACAAAATGTAGATATTTTAAATTTAAAATATGTTTATATACTATTTTTTTAAATAATTAAAAAATAGAAGGAATTTAAATGATGAATGCATAATTTATATGATGAAAATAAACAAAACACAATTGTTATATTTTGTTATTTTAATTTTTTTTAGCCTTTCCTTGTTTTGGTTTTATTCACTGCTTCCAGATAAATTTGTGTTAAAATTGTCAAATTCCTGAAAAAAAAATAATAAGATCGTCTTTTTTAATTTTAAACAAATTTTGTTCGATTTTTTTTAAAACATAATCAAACAAAAGCATAGTTAATGTTCATGCCCAGCTAGCATTTTGTATCATATTCTATTCATTTAGGAATCAGCTTGACGAGAAAAATACCCGTATATGAGCTCATTTTTCAATCATAAATCATACTCTCGTTGTGAGAAAATGGTACCCTACAGATGAATCACCTTTAAGAATTATATATGATAAAATTTTTGATCCTTTAAATGTTAGTTTTTATAATAATTATTGAATCGTTTTCGTCTCATTTTTTAATCGTAAATTATATAGTTTTTGATTATATTTCATATAATTTTTTCATTGCCATGTTTTTTTAATTTTTCTCCGATAAAATCAGCACCATTATTTATGGCTTTTGATTATTCAAACCAGCTTTATTTTGAACCAAAAAAAAGAAGAAAAGAAGCAATTTGCACTAACATTTATGCTCATAAATTGTCAATAACTTTTGGGCTTCTTTTTTATCCAAGCTTTTTTTTTATTTTTTTGATTTAGCAAAAACAAAAATTCAAAATATATAAAAATCATTATTTAAACATAAAAATGAATCATATATGAATCCATTTTCTATCACTCAAGTGATAAATCCGTTTTTCATCATCAAAACTGATCTGAAAAGATTCATTTAGGTAATTTTTACAAAAAATAATCACCCAAATTCTAGCTGGTTGGGTATTTTATGCATGCATACATATAAATTGTCTATTGTTTGCCCTTAATTTTTTTAATTTGTATTTATTTTATTAAGCTTGAGGTCTATTTTTTTATAAAATTATATATTTTCTTTAATCCGATAACAATTTTAAGTTGCTATTTTTCTATGAAGAAGTCACACAAAGGCGTGACAAAATATCATATTGAACAAAAAATAAAATAAATATTTAAAAAAAGCCAAGTCAGTTCATTACTTCACCTGGTCCTCATACAAGCAATTATCCTCTCGAAATTAAGTTTTTGGTGCGATTTTTAATGCTATGGTGAAGGGTATATAAGATTTACCATATCCGAATATAGCATTTTAAATTGTTTTATTTAAATCATCTTGACTCAAACTATTTTCTATATTGAAAAATGGGGTAATGGTTTAATGTTTTGAACACAAACAATTGTATTAAATAATCACGGGCATAAAAGTAAACACTTTTCCCTTGAAATTTTGCTTTTGCCAATATATTTTTTAGAGAAGAGACAAACTACTTCGAGGACAATTTTCACAATAGGGATATATATGAAAATTATGGCTGCCTTGTTTCTTAAGATGTCTTTTTTTGTAATGCCTAGTAACCAAACATATAAAAATTATAGTGTTAATTATAGCTTATAGTGTAAAACGCAATGCCAACAATTTCATTGAAAGCAAAAACCAAATCAAAAATATTTTATAAATTTGTTGTTACTTTCTACAGAAATTCATATTGTTTTTTCAATTTTCAACGCCACAAAATATGAAGTGTTTGAAATTTAAAAAATTCAATATGAATTTATAGAAAGTAACAACAAAATTATAAAATATTTTTGATTTTGTTTTTGCTTTCGTCACATTTTTAGAAAAAATCATCAAATCGTCTCTGCTAATTTCGGGACAAAAAATCGTCAAAATGACAATTACTCTTCAAATCTGGCAGCCCAGTTTTTATTATCGGGCCTGTTCTGAAAATCACGTGATTTCAAATCACGTGGTTTTGAAATCACGCGTGTGATTTTGTGGTGTTCTGAAATTCATAACGTTTTTGTGTTTCTCGTTGTGCTTTCGGCAATTAAAGATCACACCAAAACACATCAATACTGGACACTTAAATATCATACGTGTGATTTAAGAAGGCACATATGATTTGAAATCACGTGATTTGAGTAAAAGTGATTTGCAGAACAGGCCTGTATATTTATTTCTTTTGTTGACGTTTCGCTTTTATTTGACACTTAACTTCTGAAAATATTCCAGTTAAAACAGAGTCTGTGTTGTCTGTTTTTGCATTCAAATATAGAAACACTTTGTTCTCACAAATCAAGAAACGATGGAATTTTTTGTTTCGCACTTCATGTAAGAAATTTTACGATGCTGGAAATACAGAAACGAGCTACTGTTGTCCAACAATTTTTAAATTTGTTTTTGCGGCGATTTCCAACTATTTTTTTTACTTTTTTAGGCGATTGGCAGTTATTTTCTTCGATCTCGGTAGAACTGTTTGAGTCTATATACTTACTAGAATCGCATTCCATTTTTAACTAATCAAGAAAAGTACAATGTAAAACAAAAAAATATGTTTTTTATAAAAAAGATCTTACCGTTTTGTTAAGGAATGTGGCCGTTTGTTTATTTTTTTAAATGAATATTAATTTAATAACACCTCAAAAGAACATAAGTAAAAACACAAAACTTTCTGAAGTTTTAGATATTTAAGTAAGCTAATAGGGCCTAAATTTTTCCATTGTAAATTAATTTACAAACTTAAGATTCTTTGTTTGAAAAGTAAACAAACCAAACTTGTATAAAACTTTTAACTTTTTTATATAAAAAAAATATGTAATATATACAAAAAACCGTACAAAACCAGTACAAATCTAAAAAAAACAGTACTTTTGCGTTCTGTTTTAGGTATTGTGAATAAAACAGTACATTTTGCAAAAAACAGTACGTGTACTGCTTAAAACAGTACGAATGGCAACCCTAATTCAATCTGTGATTAGGATCGATAACCATCGACTTACTAAGTAAGAAGTGAATGCAACAATTGAATTACTTAATATGTATGTATAATCTATATATATAATTTCGTTGTTTGTCCGGATGTATGTCCGGTTCTCTTTCCGCGGCTTTCTGAAGCCGTCTGACGTCGCAGAAATATGAAATTTGGCATACGTAAAGCTCATTTGCTCCACTGGTGCAAGACGGAGCCCGATTTTTGATTTTCGGTCTGTGGGCGGTGGGCGTGGTCATTGAATAAACCATTCACTTTTTCTAATATTTTTGCAGAAACTTTTGCGTTTTCCTAATGACACTTTTTATATTTAAAGCCCTCTGTCTGAGGAAGATCATAGCATTGTCAGATTCCTAATTTTCGGTATCTGGGCTGTACATGTGGCTTATTTCATTACACGCAAAGAAAAAACATGGTTGTGGTAAACATATTCTAAGAGCAACATATTATGATAAGAATTATAATTGTAGTCACCATATCAAGATTGTTATTGAATCATATTATGACTAAATATACTCGTACTATTACATCATAATATTTTTCCCTTAATCATATTATTATTCTGTTAAGCATACTAAGTTAAGAAATAAATCATATTATTGTCATGTTAATCATAATAAGCTAAGAAGGAATCATATTATCATCATGTTAATCATAATAAATTTAGAAGCAATCATATTATGATACAGCACCTTTCATAGCTGTCATAAAAATACAAAATAAATTAAAATATTTTTGCATCGATTTTTTATTTTGTGGCTTTTTACAATTTTTCTTAATGTTAATCAAATAGCGGAGTTCAATATAAGGCTTGCAAAAGAGCAAATGAAAAATGTGTGGTTTTCATGGGCAACCGCGTGTGTCCATTTTTTCGATTTTTAGATGTTGATGAAATATCGTAGCACTTTTATAAAATATAAAGAAATCTCTGTGTGTTTTGTTGTTGGATTTTACAAAAAAACTATGATATTTTGCATTTGCACTATTACATCACTAATACTTGAATGAACTCCGCTAATATTTTAATTTTTTAATTTCTTTTAACTTATTTTTGTTATGGAATTTTATCTTTTAATTGTTTAACCGCTCACAAATAAAAAAACGACACAACTGCTTCAAAATTATTTTACAAATGGCGCTAACATAATATGATTAGAGTAAAAATAATTTGATTGCATCTTTAACATAATATGATAAATGTATAGAAAGTGTTCATGTTATGGCTATTAAATATCATGGTATGGTTGTGATAAATATAATATGTTTAGAAAGTTATCATAATTAAGTTGTTAGAAAAATAATTATTTTTCGGTCAACAATACTCAAATTCATAATTGCGATAAACATTGATATGTTTACAGTAACTATAATATTGTTGATATTAAATAAAAATAACTATTATTTGTGTACGACAACAATATATTGTTACATTAAACATAGCGTTGTTGCCGTAACCATGCCCAACCATATTTTTTCTCTACGTGTATAAGACCCAAAATTTTGCATTATGTATTTTTTAAAGAATTTTTATATTTTTAATATCACAACATAAAATTTGTTATACTGAAAGTACTTTCTCTGCCAGAAATCATAGTGGAATCAGATTTTAATACTGCTGTTGAAGAGTAGAGATAATCTTATTGTATCACATACATAATTACTAACAAAAATATTGGGTTTTTGTGGTGATTTTCATGATTTGTTTGTAAAGTGATTTAAAGAACAATCATATTCTAAGAGAAAGTAAATGTTATTTACATTCATCTAAATTAAAAAATAATGATATTGAGTTATTGGAATTTATTCTTCATTGTGCCCATTTGAATTGGATTGAACTACATATTTACGGTGCGTTGCGCGTTTTTTAAATTATCATTAAAGGAAGAAATAACTACCTATTTGAAGTGAATTTATATAATGTTATAAATATTAAGTTAAAGTTCTTTTTTTTTACAAAAATCAACTAATTAACTTAAGTCATTAATAACTTTGAAAGCTGCTCAAAGTCCTCTTCAAGGTAGGGTATATTTTGTTATACTTCGCTAACTTAAGCTTCTCTGCGTAGCCGGGATGTACATGTACATCCAAAAAAATTTTATGCGACATTTTACGAAAAACTTTCGTTGTCTATTATTTCGAAACACTTTTTTACGAATATTTCGTCGATGTATGTCAGTTTTCGTATAAATAAGCAGTCATTTGTTCGGTGTTTGGTATCAACTGTTTCATACGTTTACATTTTACTATACTTCGGTTTGGTGGATGGTTTATAACCAGCAATATGTAAAACGCCGAGGATTTAAATTACAGACCGTATACATATAAAAGAGTATTCAATTGTTCGTTATTTTTTTCAATATTTTCCTATAAAAAACTAATTCCGTTAAGGGCATGGAAAGACCACTCCCAGGGAATGATCTGCACCTGATTCTATTTTTAAACTCATTGAAGGGACCTACAGTTTAATGCCGGCAGTGGATGCAAAGCAGATAAGAAAGGCTAGGTCAATCATTTGGGATGAGACAACAATAGCACCTACCTATGCATTTAGTGCTATTGACAAGTTGCTTAAAACATTGATGAAAAATAACAAGCCTTTTGTATGTAAAGTTGGGCTTCTTGGAGGAGATTTTCGATAATGTTTACCAGTGGTACCACATGCTCACAGGACGGCCATTATCGAGTCATGTATTAAGTTTTCTAATCTTTGGTCCAACTTTAAAATTTTACAACTTAAAGTCAATATTCGTGCAGTGGATAATATTTGCAGAGATTGGCTTTTAAAAATGGGGAATGGTGAACTCAGTTCTGAATTTGGAGAGGACATTATTGCATTACCAAACGAAATGCTGGCTGAAAACTCAAATGTTAAAAAAATATCTTCGGTGATGTAGAACAGTATAGTAAATTTGCCATTTTATGCCCTAAGAATGATGAAGTATGTCAAATTAATGAAGAACTAATTCTTTTAGAGGGTGGATGTTTTACATTTTTGAGCGTTGACACGGTGGAGAGCAAAAGCATAGCTGATCGGAAAAATAATCCGGTGGATTTTTTAAACAGTCTATCGCCATCTGGAATGCCTCTTCATAAGTTGCAAGTCAAGGTGGGAGCCAGTATCATGCTTCTGAGGAATTTAAACACTAAAAGAGGGCTATGCAATGGCACAAGACTGCAAGTTACACAATTGTCACAGAATCTAATATGCGCAACTAAATTAACCGGCACTGCTAAAGACAATCCTGCATTTATTCCGAGGATTGATTTGGCTCCCATAAATCCCGACCTACCGTTTATTTTGCATAGGAGACAGTTTCCTATAAGGTTGGCGTTTTCCATCACCATCAATAAAGCTCAAGGTCACACGTTAGAGAGGGGGATATATTTACCCAAACCAGTTTTTAGTCATCATATCTTTTTTCAAGAGTGAAAAAAATATGATGTTAAGGTAAAAATGATGCATGTAGATGGAAAACAGGGTATGTTAAAACAGGGCTGCTCCTTAGTATTTTCAAAAAAATTTTGTTTCTAAAGAAGTATTATAATTTAGTTACTTTCTTATTGTTATTTTTTACATATTTTTTCTTCATATACCTATTAAAAGTATTAAAACATTGAATAATAATTTTTTGTTTAATTTCTTTTATGAGCGTTACTATGTTAGTTATTATCTAAAAGATTTTTATGCCTGGCAGGTTTAATATAAATTTCGTATTCGCGTAAATTGAATTCCCCTTACATTCTTTTACCTTTAAATTTTGGCGGCCTTTAAATTATGCGTAAATCCACCACTGTTCATTTGGCAATTAGCAAAAAAGTTATGTAACTAATAAAAATTTTAGACGAAGACTTTTTAGCTTATTTTTTTTAAAGATGATAGTGGAACAGGGTAAAAATATGTTTAACAGAGTAACAAGTCCAAAATATATTGTTTTAGAAAGTAAGTTTCTTTTGGGATTGTACATCAATAAATCAAGCTCAAAGTTCTCGTCTGAATCCCAAATAAAAGTATTCGTATAGCTCATACTAAGTACACATGCATTAAAAATCTTATAACGGCATCCGATATCGATCGAAATTACAATATAATTTAAATGTCGTAATTTGGACCCAGGTATAATAAGAAACAAAATAATTATTTTATTTTTTCAAGGAGATCAAAGTCCAATTTATGTAGGAAAGATAAATATCTACAGAACGTTACTTTAAATTAGAAGAGGCGTATTTAACATATATATATTTTTTTTTAAGTTTGAGACATAAAACTTGATAACAAAAATAATTTATAAAAAAAAGCTTAGGTCTAAATTAAAGTCACGATAAGTTTTTTGTTAATTTAAAACTATAGCATTAAGATTCATTGGACTTTAGTTAATATTTTGTCTGAAATAAATTCGATACAGTGTTAACATAAAGGAAATTTTTTTGCTTTGTTTTTATTATTTTATGGTGTGAAAAAAATATGTTTCACATTCGCCGACGAATGTGGTATAGATGATATATACCTAATAATTCTTCTGATATCTGGAAACATAACTTCAATAATTTTATGTTTCAATTCTCCAACCCTAGACCAAAATGCTTCAATTAACATTGATGTTTGAAATTTTTAAATTGTACTAAGCATGTCATTAGAGTACTTCAGTACTTTTGCAATGCTAATATTACTGAAAAAAGTACAATTGTACTAAATTTATCGTCCCTGATGTACATACATATATAATATGTATGTACATATGGACGGAATTTATCCAAAATTGTTTATCTGCAAAACCCTGATTGTTCAGGAGAAGCAAAAACTTTTTAATTCCCTAACTAGTGAGTATTTAACAAATCGATCTTCTACAATATGATTGATAGGCTTCTACTAATTCCCTTAAATTTGAATTATAAAATAAAACCCGTTATTCGTATTTTTACGGAAGATAACCCATTAAAATGAGTAGATAAACGAATTTGTTTCAAAACCAGTTAGAGTGCTATATTCGGCTGTGCTGAATCTTTGATACCCTCCACCGACAGTTCAAATGTTTAAGGAGTAATATCTGTATGATGTTATTATTATCTTTAACTGTGACGATTTGTTATTAATTATGGTTTTAGGCGACTAAACTGTTTTCCGGTAGTAGGGTTTGGGGCCTAGGGTAAATTATGGACCGATCATCACGAAATTTCACAGCGTCATTTCTAGTCCTTTAAAACTGTGACGTACCAATTTCTGTTATGCTAGCATTAGTAGTTATGGTTTTAGGTGTACTAAACAGTTTTCCGGGAGTAGGGTTTCTATGGGGCCTAGGGTAAATTATGTACCGATCTTCACGAAATTTTACAGTATCATTTATAGTCCTATACAATTGTGACGAGCCAAAATTTGTTATGATTGCATTATTTTTTACGGTTTTAGGCGTACTAAACTGTTTTCCGGGAGTATTGTTTATATAGGGCTTAGGGTAAATTATTTACGGATCTTCACGAAATTTAACAGCATGATTTCCAGTCAAATAAAACAAATTGGAAAATCTTATCTCATTCCGTGCTTTGTTCCAGCATTTATGTTATTTTTTGTAACAAAATTATCAATTTTTTTAGGTGGTGGTTCCACATTTTGATTCATAGGATTTCGCTGGATTTCAATCCCAAACTGCTTAGGATAACTACAAGCAATTTGGCACCAAGTTTGTTCTTTTGTTTTGAGTTGTTCGAAAGTGAGCGTGTTTTCAACAGACGGACAGACGGACAGACAGACAGACGGACATGGCTAAATCGACTTAGAATTACTCAAGGACCCAGAATATATATACTTTATGGGTTCTGAGAGGAATAATAAAAAAGTTTCACACGGAATGACAAACTTAATTTACCCTCTTCACAACTAATTGTGGTGGAGGGTATAAAAACTTTAAATACATAGTATGAAGTAAAATTTTAAGTTTTTTTTACTTTTCACTCTGAAATAATTTTAGTATGTATGTATTAAGAAAAATAGAAGCAGATACTTACTTCAGTTTCAAATAATTATCTGTATGAATAAGGTTACGATTTTTATTATTATTTATTAAATAAATTACATTTATTTTAAATTATATTCATTAGGTATCAAAGATTTCATTTCCTGTAGATGTTTCCATTTACTGGTGGATATTGGAAGACACGTATTCTTGATGAAGTGAATGTGGTTCTACATTTCCTGAGTATTTTTCCATTCGTATTGTAAGATCTTTGTACTCATCATTAAAACTGAGCTTGTATTTTACAGTACCATTCGGTTAATATAAAAGTAATTTCAGTTTTACAACAGTTCGCCCAGTAGTGCAATTCACTAACTTTTAACACTTTAAAAAGTGTTAACTTTAGCGACACATTTTGATCTTTGCACTTACCACTATGTAACTCACTAACTTATTTATAACCACGGTAAATAGTGTTATATATCTCTCTATTCAAATTAATATATCGTGGCAACTCTTCCAATAAACACTCAAAATGGAATAAAATAACAAAGAAGAATAATAAAAAAAAACAAAACAAAAACACTTTAATTTATAGATTTTAAATGATATTGTTGAAAGTGCGTAAAACATTACTAATTTTTATTATTTTATTATATTTTAAATTTAATTTTAATTAATTAATTTTTTAAATTTTGTTTGTGTCAAATGGTGTTTGCTTTAGGATGCAGAGATTAGAACTCATAGAAATCTGATGAAAGAATGTAAATTCAACCCAGGTTTGAGCCCCAGATCAGCAAAGAAAATTATCAATAAATTTTAATAAAATTTATTCTAGTAAAAATTCCTTCCTTCATTAAAAATAACCCAGTAAAAACTTCGCCTACTTTTTCAAAATGAATAGCTTCTTTAACTTCTATAACTACTTTTTTCTGGATGTATGCAGGTAAAAAAAATAATGACTTACTTTTTAATGCGTTCTTTTTGGGGCATCCCTTGTAAAATTCATTGGTTCTTTCAGTGGAATTGTAAGTAGTGCTCTTATGTTTTTCTGATAACTCAACACATTATTTTGTAGGCGAAGTTTTTACTAGGAATTTAATGAAAATTAAATTTGATGAACTCAAGCCTAACTAAAATTATCAAAATCATAATGTATATACATATATATGTATTTATGGATTGGTTCTTCAACTTTTTTTAAATTTTTGCAAATATTTTCCTCAATAACACAGTACAACAGCCAATCTGGGGGGTGAGAAATTCCAAGTCAGGGTGATGGTACTAGGTCAGTATAGTAAAACCCCCAAAGGGTTTGGCGTTCGTATGTGTCAGTTTTTTTTATGACATTTTAAATTTTTTCCTTATCTTGATGTTTTATTGTTTAACATAACTCGAGAACCACTTGTCCGATTTTGCTAAAACAAACTCAAAAAAATTTAGAATTACAATTTCTTTAATCCGTTCATATCACGTTTTTCTTTATAATCAACAGTTTTGCCGGTAAAATAAATTTGTGGAGAATTATAATTGATAAGTGCAAAAAAATGTTCAAGCCTGGATGTATGCAGCAGATTTTATCACAAACCTGCACTGCAATTTTTGTGACTTTTTTTAAGCGATCGGTGAAAATCGTCGGACTTTTGTTTGTTATTTGAAAGAATACACCCACATTCAGTGATGCCAACAGTAGGGGATTTCCCCTTTTCTAGGGATTTTTTTCGGAAAATTTCAACCGTAGGGGACACAATTTTTTATTTTAGGGCATATTTATTTATTTATTTAATCAATGAAATTATCCTTACTGACTAATAACAATATTGACTTAAAATTAATGAATAACAAGATGCATTTTAAAATATACTTCAAATTTACAGAATATATGTAGTACATAAAAATTTACGAATAAAGAAAAACAATAAGAAAAATCAACAAATTGTGACATAGAATTAAATTGTCTACATAACCTCGAAAAAGGATCAGCAATAGCGTAATTTTCTCTAAAAAAATTTAACAAAAAGCAGATTATAATGACGCGTATTGCGACAAGGCATATTAAATTTAGCAGACTCTACAGAAAATCACAACAAACATTACCATTAATAAGATTAACCATAAAAGAAACATTTTACATTGTACGACGACTTTTGAGCGATGGTAATTTTATTAATGCCAGTCTTCTAGCATAGGAAGGAAAGTTTGCCGAGTAACTCCAATGAAGATCACGTAAACAGAATAATAAAAATTGTTTTTGGACCGATTCAATACGAGAATTGTGAATGTTGTAAAATGGATCCCAAATGATTGACCCATATTCTAAGATTGGTCTAACGAGTGATACGTAAAGTTGCTTCGTTATGTATGGATAGGTGAATTTTTAACCCAGCGCTTAATAAATCCAAGAACGCCTCGAGCTTTATTAACAGTTAATGTAATATGAGAAACAAAGTTTAATTTAGGATCCAGTAAGACTCCAATATCAAGAAACGAATCAACCAACTCCAGTTGATGACCACCAAAAGTATAATTAACAGCAATACAGTTATTTCTATAAAAACGCATGCTTTTGCATTTCACAAGATTCAGCTCCATCATATTATGATTACACCATAAAAAGAAGTTATTAAGATCCGATTGAAGATAAAAATGATCCGAAAAAAAATCCCTAGAAAAGGGGAAATCCCCTACTGTTGGCATCACTGAATGTGGGTGTATTCTTTCAAATAACAAACAAAAGTCCGACGATTTTCACCGATCGCTTAAAAAAAGTCACAAAAGTTGCAGTGCAGGTTTGTGATAAAATCTGCTGCATACATCCAGGCTTGAACATTTTTTTGCACTTATCAATTATAATTCTCCACAAATTTATTTTTACCGGCAAAACTGTTGATTATAAAGAAAATATGATGTTGATGCAATCTAGAATGAATGAAAATGAATTTAATTCACTAGATTGCGTAAACGCGTTGCATAGTGTGTGCCCAGCATTACGAATGGCAATTAAAGGGAGAATGTGATGACAAATTTTGAAAATAATTCCGCCAAAAAATTGCACGGGAGTTGTGATTTAAACTATTTTTAAAACTATTATTTTTATTCTGTTTAGTTTTTTAAGAATATTATAATTTTTTTTTTCAATTTATAATATCATCTTTATTTCATTTTGTTTTAGTATATACATATTTACAAGGATTGAGATATTATTTTTAATATTACAACAAATGAGATCAATAACTTATTTATGACTTCTTTAAAGTATGTATTTTTAATAATTTTAAAGGAAAAAATAGGAAAAACCTTTCTCTGATCTAATTACTTCAAACATTGATAGAGAACATTAATGAATAAATATTAGTTTACTAGGTAAACAGTTTTATACATTAAGTTTTCAGGATGATAATTTTCTTTATGGTTTTGTTTTATAATTCTTGACATGCCCTTATTAATGGATAAGAGGAATGCGCGTTTAAGTTAAAATATTTTTGACTTAGTTTATAAATAAATTCATATATTTTTTCAAATCCAGTTCTACTATGAAGAAGATCAGTGGGGAACCTCCAGCGTAGGTTAAAAATAATTTTTAAGCACTTATTTTGAATTATTTGTAATTTTTTAATGTGTGTTTTGGCAGCTTTGAGCCATATGGGACAAGCGTTAGCCAATGTTGGTCTTATTACAGTTTTAAAAATAAGAATTTTGTTTTTCATGTTAAAAGATGAACGATGTCCTATTGATGGCCAAAGGGACTTTAGCACATTTGAACTTTTCCTCGCAGTTTCGTCAATGTGATTGCTGAATTTAAGTTTTTTATCCAGTAGAACACCAAGGTATTTAACAGTATTAACAATAGGAATTTCTTCTCCATCAAATCTTAAATAACGAGCTGGTAGTCGTTTCGTCTTAGTAGGGTTAATTTTAACTTTCCATTTTTTAAAATATTTGTGACAGCTTGATCTTTTTAAGAAGCGCTGAGGTTACTTTGCCGGAAGTGATTAAGGCTGTGTCGTCAGCGTAATATGCTGTGCCCACACAAGGAGGAGGTTTAAAGTCCGATGTATATAACGAATAGAGAAGTGGTGAAAGCACTGAACCTTGCGGAAGGCCTGCAGCCGTTTTTTTTTGCGGAAGAATATGATCCATTAACACTTACAATGCATTGTCTTTCATCAATAAACTCTAATATAATTTTGCAAAGATATTTTGGAACATTTGATAGAAATAATTTGTAGATAAGGCCTTTATGCCAAACAGTATCGAACGCCTTTTCTATATCTAAAAGTATAAGCCACGTAGAAAGTTTTTTACGTTTATTTTCATTTACAGTGTTGATAATTCTGTTGATTTGCTGAATGCAACTGTGCTCTTTTCTAAACCTAAATTGTTCTTTAGCAATTAAATTATTATCCACAGCAAACTGACAAAGTCTGGCATGGATTATTTTTTCAAATGCTTTAGAGGGCAGATTCTTAAGTAATAAATTAGAAATGTTGTCTAGTCCTGGGCACTTTGAAGTTTTTAAATTTTTTATTATTGTATGCAACTCATCAATCGAAGTAAAATTAGACCTGTCAGATCTTATGATTTCCTTTTTGAATTGATTAACTTTTATATTTACTGTCTTGTCAATAGAGTGTTTAAAATTTGCTGTTAAATTGTTTGCCATTAGAAAGGAATCAGCTAGTAGTTGAGCTTTCTCTTCATCAGCAGAAATTTTCTGACTTCCGTTCAGTAGAAACGGAATTGTTTTGTTACGTTTGCCTCTTAACGCTCTACTTATTTTCCAAAACGCCTTATTTCCAGGTTTTAAGTTTGATAGCAATTTAGTCCATTTTTCATTTCTATTATTGTTTATTTTGTTATCAATTATTATACTTATGAGTTTAATGGACTGCTTATATAAATTTGACTCGGTTTGAGTAGAGGCCCTTTTCATTTTTCTGTATAGAAAGCGCCTTGTTTTTATGAGCTTTATTATATCTTTTGGAATAAGATTATTGTTACTTGAACTAATTAAAGGGGTAGATATATTACGGGCTTCTAAGATTATTTGAATAAGTTTTTTGATGTCATAGTCAATCGAGTTCTTGTTAGTCTACAAAACATTATGCAAAAGTATTCTGTTTTCAACATAATTTTGGTAGAGTGACCAATTAGTTGATTTATAGTTGAAGTGACTTGTATCAAACACGATTGGAGTTGGTTTATGTAATATACAAATCAATGGACGGTGATCAGAGGGAACTTCGTAGCCAAGAACATTTAAGAAAATGCTTAGTGAAGAGTTGCTAAGAATAAGGTCAATAACTGATGGATTTCGATTTTGTTGATACGGGTAATACGAAGGGTCAGAAGTATGATATATGAAGAAATTTTGTTGTTGTTGTACATTAAAAAGGACGTTTCCAGCTGTATTGTTTGATGTACAATTCCATGACGAATGTTTTGCATTTAGATCCCCAAGAACAAAGAAAGTTTTATTGTGAGAAGTAAGCTTCACAATGTCATTACGAAAGTTTGAACAGTACTTTGGTGAATATGCTGTAGTGATGATGACTGGCAAATTGTTTATTGTTATTTCTATTGACAAATTTTCAATTGACAGCGTATTTATGGTATTAAGAAGTTTTTGTTTTATATTTTTCCGCACAATTAGTGCTACCCCGCCTCCTCTTGCATTTTCTCTGTCATTTCTATAAATGAGATAATTACGAAAATATATTTTATGATTTTCATTTAAGTGAGTTTCGTTCAGGGAAGCTACATGTATCCTATAGGACTCTAGTAGAAGTTCAAATTGTTTAAGATGTGAAAAATTTGAAATGCCGTGAGCATTCCAGTGAAGTAATTTAAAATCATTTAAGTTACGGAAGTCCATAAGCGTATTTCACCATTCCCATAACAACCTGTATTTGCTGTATTTTATTAGTACATTTTTGTAAGTCACTTAAAGCAGACATAAATATTTGAAAGAGTTGATCAATGCTGAAGAGATCGTTGCTTTCTCTTACGCACGATGCAAAAGAGTTACCATTTACAAAGCTTTGTATATTCTCATTATTGCGTTGTAAATTAAGAGGCGTTGCAGAATTTGATTGTCTTACTGATTTACGGTTACCGGTTCTAGTAGAGTTATTTGAAGTTGCTCTTTGCCTGTTCTCCAAGTAAGTTGCTCTGAGCGGGCAGTTAACGTCATTTGCCGAGTGATCGGCTCTTTCTTTTCCTTCTTTCTTACAATTAAAGCAAGTGAAAACTGCTGGTTTACGCTCTTTTTTGTTTAAAGGGCAACTACTAGTGTGGTGATTACCTGCACAAATCATACATGCAGATTGACGATGACAGTGTTCTCCACCGTGGCCATACATAAGGCAATTCCAGCATTGAGTTGGATTTGCGTTCTTTCTTTTATTATATTTTCGCCAAGAAATAATAACATTGCATATAGTTTTTACATTATGTAGTGACTTTGGGTTAAATGATTTTCGTACAAATTGGACTTTAAACACCGCATTATCTGGTGAACTGTACTGAGTTTCAATTTCTGATACAGAGGAGGGACTTAAGTTGTAACCCTTTAATTCGGATATAATTTCATTTGTGCTTAGCTTTGGCAGGCCGTACAGAAATATAGTATATAAGCGATTTTCTTTAGAATTATAAGAATGAAAAGGTATTGTTACCGCCACTGCCAAATCGCTATAGTGTACATCATTTATTATCGATTAATGTTAAAATATTTATCTTATTGTTAATCGTTATTTTACCTGTCATAATGTTGTAAGAAAAGCTTTTGTTTTCCACGCGGTTGAATAAGAATTTAGGCACACAATTAACAAGTATCCATTTTTATTGTATTCTTGTATTGTACTTTTTACTGTCATGAAGTTTGCTCTGCGTTTCTTAACCAAAAAAGTTAGTAGTAATTTTCTTAATTTTTGTAATTTCGTTTAATAGTATTAAAACTTAATTTGCAGGAATTTTAACGTTTAAGTAAAGCACAATAAATATAAATTTGTTACTGAAAACTAGTTTGTTTATACTTGGCGTTCACAATCTTCATTGGAAACAAAGGGCTTAGACAGCTTCACCCAACATTAATTAAAATTCTTTTTTGAGGTGTGAAGACAATATTCCTGTTTTGGATATTTATCGATGTTTTCTGTTCGTGTATAGTGTGTACCTCAGTGTTCCTGTTAACCTAAAAACAACTATAATTTTCCTGGCAGATAAACCATAAGTCCTTAAAAATGCATTCGTCTACATCGCATGGTCAACTACCAAATGCCCAAAACGTAAGTACCTCTAACACTAATAGTTCAGAAAACTGTCAAATATGTCACCAACCACCTACAATAAACAATATCGTCAAATGCAACAACTGTCGTTTACCATTTCACCGTCAATGTGCTAGAATCACAAATTCTAATGGCTGGAAATGTACCGATTGTGTTATAAATGTACTACCAGGTTCACCTTTGTCTGTCTGCAGTCAAAATAGCCGTGCTTCGAATTCTTCTAGAACTTCAAATTCAAGAAGGCAACTACAACTGCAACGTTTAGAAGAAGAAAGACAACTTGAAAGAGATTTTCTTAAAAAAAGATATCAAATTCTTGAGCAAGCACAAGACGATGATGAAGACTTAGGTTCTGTAACAGACTCTGTCAATCAGTGGTTAAATAATCAACCAGAACCAAATTTACATTCTTATGTGCCAATGTCATCTTTAAATAACAACAGAAGTAATCCTGGTATTCAGCGTACTGTAACTGAAACAAATTTATTTACTTTATCCAACCAAACAGATTCTTCTATACCAATTGCACCAAATAGCCAGAACATTACCTCAAATTTCGTTTACACAAATGAAACTCAACCTAACTCAACAAATACGGCATTCAACAACAACAATTTTGTCCAAGATCAAAATGTTTTATTAACACAAAACCAAACGTCACATAATTTATTAAATTTCGCCACCAATAATCCATTCACAAGCCAAGAGACAAATAACTCACAAACCGATAAACACTTGCAAAATCCGTATGCACATCCATCGTTTTTTACTCCACCATCATTTACAAACAATCCAATAGCCAACAGTAACCAGAGAAATCTTACACATCACCAATTTAATGCACGACAGACTGTGCCAAAAGAACTTCCAATATTTTCTGGTAATCCCGAGGATTGGCCACTTTTTAACTCAACATATAAATGGTCTACCACTACATGTGGGCTTACAGATGCTGAAAACCTGGTTAGACTCCAAAAAGCTCTTCGTGGTGATGCATTAAGGTCTGTACAACATATTCTTATTCACCCATCTTGTGTACCAGAGGCTGTCTCAACTTTAAAACTTCTTTATGGTCAGCCGGAAAAAATTGTTAATTCTGTTAAAAACAAAATAAAATTACTCCCTGCCGTAAACACTAAAAAGTTGGAAACAATTACCTCTTTTGCAGTAGAAGTTAAAGGTTTAAAAACAATAATAGAAGCTTGCGAATTATATGATGAATTAAACAACTCGTCCCTTTTACAAGATTTAATTAATAAAATGCCATCAAATTTACAATTAGAATGGGGAAAACACAAAATGAAATTGACGAAAGAAAAAATAAAAGCAAATCTGTCAGAATTTGCTGCTTGGCTTTACGACGTCGGCGTCTCTGCTAGCATAGTAAACTTGGAGAGTTGCAGCGGTGCATCAACGTCAACAGAAATCGTCTCACGAAATAAACAAAAAATGAATACATGCACACACACTCAGAACAAAACAGAAGAAGTTGTATTGTATGTCAAAAAAATTGTAGCAATGTTTCTAACTGCGAGACATTTTTAACAGCTGATCGAAATGAGCGTTGGAATATCGTAAGAAGATACAATTTGTGTAAATTGTGTTTGCGTAAACATTATGGTGTTTGCAAAAGCAATATCGTTTGTGGTAAAGAAAACTGTCAAATAAAACATAACTCTCTTTTACATGCTAGTCCCAATACTGAAGAAAATGTTAAAAGAGATGAACAAATTTCAAATGAAAACAGAAACAACAGCAACCAAGCACACAATGTTAATACGCACAGTGGCTCGTTTAATCAAATATTATTTAAAATTGTACCAATAAAAATTTTTGGGAAAAATAAAAAATGTGTTAAAACGTTCGCTTTTATTGATGAAGGGTCATCCGTTAGTCTAATGGACGAAAAAATATATCACGATTTGAATTTAGAAGGTGAACCCGAACCATTATGTTTAAAGTGGACTAGTAATGTAGAAAGGAATGAAAAAGAATCCATGAAGATTTCAATTAGCATGTGCGGACCAAACAAAAAAACACACTTTTTAGAAGTTCGTACTGTTAAACAGCTGTCATTACCATCTCAAAGTATAAACTACAATGATTTAAGCAAACAATTTCCATATTTACGTGGATTGCCTATTGAAAATTATAAGGATGCAGTACCAAGTGTTTTAATTGGGTTAAATAATATCAATTTGTGTGTAACTAATCGTATTAAAGAAGGGCGTGTAGGGGAGCCTACTGCTGTGTGCACCCGCTTAGGATGGTTTTTGTGCGGAAACATGAGTGGTAAGATAAATCATGATCAATATTCTTGTATTCATATTTGTGAATGTAATGACACTAAACTAAATAATTTAGTAAAGCAATTCTATACAATTGAAACGTCCGGTATAGCTGGGAAATCAAAAGTCCTAGGTAGAGAAGAACAGCGAGCCCTTTCCATTTTAGAAGAACAAACAACACAAAAACCTAATGGTCATTATGAGACCGCATTGTTGTGGCGTTTAGATAATATTGAGCTTCCTGAAAGTTATCAGATGGCAAAGAAAAGATTAATATGTCTTGAAAGGATCTTGAAAAATAATAATGATCTTTTTAATGTTTTTGAAAAAACAATATCAGAATATCTAAATAAAAATTATATAACAAAACTAGAAAATGCCGAAAATGGTAGTAATAAAGTTTGGTATTTACCTATTTTTCCAGTTTTTAATAAAAACAAACCTAATAAAACAAGAATTGTATGGGATGCTGCATCTAAATCTCATGGAGTCTCACTGAATTCTATGCTTTTAAAAGGACCAGACCTACTTTCCTCCCTTCCAGCCATACTTTTTCGATTTCGACAAAAGAAATTTGCAGTTACTGCTGATATAGAACAAATGTTCCATAGAATCTTCATCAGGGAAGATGATCGTCACTGTCAAAGATTTCTTTGGCGTAGTTGTGATACCACGAAAGATCCTGAAATTTATATTATGAATGTTATGATTTTTGGTGCATCGTGTGCACCCTGCATATCGCAATATGTCAAAAACTTAAATGCTGCTAAATATGAAGAAAAATATCCACAGGCTTCAGCTGCCATTATAAACAATCATTATGTAGATGATTTTCTCATTTCCACAGATACATCGGAAGAAGCGTGAAAAATGGCTAAAGAAGTTCACTATATACACAGCTTGGCAAGATTTAATCTTAGGAATTGGTGCTCAAACAGTAAGATTGTTTTAGAAAAAATGAATGCGGATAAATCGGATGTAAAAAACCTAAATATTGGTGATGAGTTAGAAACAGAAAAAATATTGGGAATCTTTTGGAAACCAAGTGACGATGTTATAACTTTTAAAATTTCACCATCTATTTTAAACAGTCAAATTTTTATTGGATAAAGAATTCCCACAAAGAGAGAAGTTTTAAAGATACTCATGAGCGTTTATGATCCTTTGGGACTAGTTGGAAATTTTTTAATGTTTTTAAAAATAACCTTACAAGAGATATGGAGAAGTGGCGTTGGATGGGACGACACTATTTTGGGCCCCCAGGCTGAAAAGTGGAAAAAATGGTTGTCATTTTTACCTAAATTAAAGGATGTTAATCTTCCTAGATGTTACTTAAAATCATTATCTAATTATAATAATACTTTTGTAGAGCTTCACACTTTTGTCGATGCGAGTGAGAACGGTTACGCAGCTGTTTCATATTTGAGAATATCATGTGGTGAAAATATTATAATTTCGTTAGTGGGATCAAAAACTCGAGTTGCACCACTAAAGCTGGCATCAATTCCAAGACTAGAATTAATGGGAGCACTTATTGGTGCCCGTTATTCAAAAACTATAGTAGACAGCCACGAGATTAATATAAATAGAAAAATATTTTGGTCTGATTCCAGAACTGTTTTAAGCTGGATCCGTTCGGATCATAGAAAGTATCAACAATTTGTTGCTGTCCGTGTGAGTGAAATTTTAGATTTGTCAGAAATAGAAGAGTGGCGCTGGATTGCGGGAAAATTAAACGTGGCAGATGATGCTACAAAATGGTCGAATACTCCAAATATAACCCAATCCAGTCGCTGGTTTTGCGGTCCAGAATTTTTAAAACTTTCAGAAGATATGTGGCCCGTTGAAGAAAAAGATACTAAATTTACTGACGTTGAAATAAAACATCAAAATCTTGTAATTCAATGTGTTAAGCCGTTTATAATTTTTGAACGGTTTTCCCGATGGTGTAGGTTGTTAAGAGCTGTTGGGTACGTGATTAAATTTTGTGATTTTGTAAAACAGAAACAAAAAAAATCAGATTTTGAAAATGAACTTACTCAAGATGAATTACGAACTGCTGAAATTTTGTTGTTAAAAGAAGCTCAATATGAGGTTTTTTCTGATGAAATTAAAGCTTTGCTGCAAGGCAAAATTATATCTAAATCTAGTTCCATTTATAAACAGTCACCATTTATGGATAGTCAGGGAGTTTTGCGAGTAGGAGGTCGAATTGAAAATGCGGATGTGCCAGAGGAAATGAAGAATCCAGCTATTTTGCCAAAGCACAGCTATGTAACGGAACTTTTAATATTACATTATCACCACAAATTTCATCACATCAACCACGAAACTGCAATTAACGAACTTCGCCAAAGGTATCACGTTGCTAGACTAAGAGTTGTGTTTAAGTCTGTGGTGAAAATATGTCAAATGTGTAAAGTTAAAAAAGCTGTACCTATATTGCCACAAATGGCTAATTTACCTAGAGCTCGACTCGCAGCTTATGTCGCCCCTTTTTCATTTACAGGACTCGATTATTTTGGGCCCTTATTTGTGACTGTAAGTAGACACAAAGAAAAAAGATATGGTGCACTTTTTACGTGTCTAACCGTAAGGGCGGTACATATAGAGATTGTAAATTCTCTTAATACGAGTTCCTGTATTATGGCTATTAGAAACTTTACGGCAAGAAGAGGTATACCAATAGAGTTCTTTAGCGACAATGGAACCAATTTTGTCGGTGCGGAGCGCGAATTGCGCCAAGCTCTTCAAGAGGTAGATGTTAATGAGTTAGTTCGGAGTTGTACCACATCGACTACGAAGTGGAATTTTAATCCACCTGCAGCACCCCATATGGGAGGGGCATGGGAGCGATTGGTAAGATCTGTTAAGTCCGTTTTGTACAAAATTTCGCCTGAAAGATGCCCTAATGAGGAGATTTTAAGAAGTATGATGGCGGAGGTAGAGAATATTGTGAACTCACGCCCGCTTACGTATGTTCCTATTGAGGATGAAAACATGGAGGCTCTTACCCCAAATCACTTCTTACTTGGAAGCTCAAATGGTTTAAAACCCTTGGCATCGTACGATGACTCCGAGGTGGTATTACGACAGAGTTGGTTATCGTCACAGCAATTTGCAGAAAGGTTTTGGAAGAGGTGGGTGGCAGAGTACTTGCCAACTTTGACATGTAGAACTAAGTGGTTTGAGAGGGCAAAGCCGTTAGAGGTGGGTGATCTGGTACTTGTGGTTGACCCCGGAAATCCAAGGAATGTTTGGCTTAGAGGAAAAATTATTGAAGTATTTAAGGCCGATGATGGCCAAGTTAGAAAAGCTAAAGTAATGACAAAATGTTGAGTTTTAGAGAGGCCTACTGCCAAGTTAGCGATTTTAGACGTGTCTCAGAAATAGTAAGGCTTCGAAAGCTTCTCGCCATACTGCGGAGGGGTGTTACCGCCACTGCCAAATCGCTATAGTGTACATCATTTATTATCGATTAATGTTAAAATATTTATCTTATTGTTAATCGTTATTTTACCTGTCATAATGTTGTAAGAAAAGCTTTTGTTTTCACGCGGTTGAATAAGAATTTAGGCACACAATTAACAAGTATCCATTTTTATTGTATTCTTGTATTGTACTTTTTACTGTCATGAAGTTTGCTCTGCGTTTCTTAACCAAAAAAGTTAGTAGTAATTTTCTTAATTTTTGTAATTTCGTTTAATAGTATTAAAACTTAATTTGCAGGAATTTTAACGTTTAAGTAAAGCACAATAAATATAAATTTGTTACTGAAAACTAGTTTGTTTATACTTGGCGTTCACAATCTTCATTGGAAGCAAAGGGCTTAGACAGCTTCACCCAACAGGTATGTTTTTTTCAATTAACAGTTTCTTACAATATTCATGTTTTTCAGTGGATTGTGCAAAAATTTTGGTACCTATGGAAGTACTTTTGTAAATATAGTCTTTTCCAAATACTTTTTGTAGTTCGGTAAGTGTAGTTTTAGAGCCTACTACCACAGGAGGGGGTTTGACTACTTTGGATTCCACAATATTGGATTCAGCTTCTAAATCCATTTCACTGTTGTCAAACAATGCACTAAATCGGTTTCCCGAGGTTGAAGGCACGTTGGCGAAGAAATTCATGGCAATAGGTTGTGACCTTTTTTGCCTTTTTAGAGTAGCTGACTTTTTAGAGGTCGTTAAAGGAGTTTTTGCCCCGGGAGGCTTCGCGATTTATTGTTTTTATAAATTTGCTTGTTAATTGTTATTTATAACGGAGTTCAGTAAGAACAATAAAATAACAAAAACGAACAGATTTTGTAATTATGTATTTACAGAAAAACTTAAGGTTTTTGTATTTTTGAAGAGCGCAACTCAAAGAGAAATAGTATCGAACTCAAGAATATTATAAGTGTTCTTTTTAATATATTGAATTCTTCCCTTTTTTTAAATATACAAATCGTTATTAAAATATATAATTGAAGTACCTATGTAAATACAAACAATTTCTGTTTGTAAAGTTTTAAAAATATATTATTTTTATTTTGTTTATTTGTTAATAAAAAAGTATACAAAAACGTATACGTGGCGTGTTTTTTACGTAAAATAAAATTGTTACAAATTATTACCAATATTATTTCTTATACATATTTTGGGCTGCAGACAAATACTGCTGTGAGGCTAAGGACACCACATTACTCTCTTCTGCAGTAAAATTATCAAAACTGTCTATATCAGATGCAAAAGTATTCCATTTAAAATAAATGCAGATGTTGTGAAACGATCAACAAATATTTTTTGGAGCGTAATGCAGCTCTCTAGCACCAAGAATGCATCTCCATCTATTTTTGAGGACACCATTGGTTCTTTCAATGACATTGCGGCACTTTGAAAGAATTTCATTTCGGTCACCCCTCTTCAGAAGTTCTGTGAGGGGTCAGAAACGTGCTCCAAAAGGAGCAGGTTTTTTGTATGAATTCATACCTCAAATCGCTTCAAACCTGCTGATGGGATGCCTGATTTTTGTATGGGGTGTTCCCGGTTTGGAGGACTATTTTCTGCTGACAATAAGCGCTTCTTTTAACATGCAGACAAAGCGCTCCTCGAGTGCTTTTTTAAGGGCTAACTTGTTTAAATGCCCTTTTTCAATCATTTTCGTAAACCATAATATATTTTTTTTTTTCGCTTAAAAACCCTCTTCGTTGTCAGCACTAAAAAAGCAGCTTTTTTGTATGTTTTATTCGTTATCATTTACTGCTTTATAAGAGCTCTCTAATTGAAGCGCTTGAGTATGCGCTTTTTCTCTGTAGTGCTTCAAAAAACACAAATTTTTTTTACTGGGAGTGTATTTTGTTGTTAATAACTGTTATTATGTCTTCCTTTATGTTTCAATTGGTATCAAATCAATGATGTCTCTAAATAGTCTTAATTCGAGTTGTGACACTATTGATAAAATAAATCATTGTTGGAGTTTATATTAATTAGTGTCAGTTTAGAACTTGGCAAAAGTGTCAAAACTTGCAAAGAATTCAGCTAAAGTGACATAACTCAAAATACTTTGGTAACTTCTGCAAATAATACATCATCAAAAATTACACAACTGAAAATTGTTCATTATCTAGTGTATAAAAATCTAAAAAAAAACTTTAGATCATAATCCGTATGGATTTTCTACTAAATGAAAAAAAAAGATTTGTTATTAACTATTTTTTTTAAGTCAAAAACAGTTTTTTTCGATCTCTGAAAAATCAAGTTATTTGAGTTGAGTCACTTTTGAACTAGATGTCCGATATGTTTGTGCAATAATTAAAAAAATCATAATTTTAAAAAAATAAAAATTTAAGGCATTTTAAAAGATTTCTACGCTTCCGGTGCGGGAACTTTTTGACCGAATCAACCTTAAAAACTGATTTTTAATAACCCGAACAACATTTCCCGCATCGTACTGGAATGGTATTTTGCACTCAAAAAATTCTTACCCTTTTTTTTCTTGTTGTTAATAAATGCTTTTATTATAAATGTTAATGTATTTGTTTGCCTGTTGCTAAAAACAAAAAGTTTTTAACGTAGGTAACATTTCTTTTATTGAACTTTTTACTGGCATCACTGTTGTACAAAGCCCTTTTAATTTCTGTAATGAATTCTCATATATTCTGTTTGTTTTTTCTCATATTTATAATTAATAAAAATTATTATTTACGTTTTTTCAGGTCCGTTATGCCCACAACCGATGCCAAATTAAGTGTTAAAGCAACGTAAGTTATTAAACGTTTAATTTTTTTAAAGTCCATGTGTAATTAATAGCTCATTGGATCGAAATAAATTTTCAATACTTAATTATAATTTTGCATAGACGCTTTAAGATGTCTTAGACCACCGTCGCTTACAAAGAATATGAGAATGGCGTTTAAATATCTCAAGACATTTTTTCAATCTATCGAGGAAACGAGTTTAGAAGTTAAAAAGAAATCATAAGATTAAACGGTAAAATATCAAAACAATATTTAACTTTTCAATATTACCTATTTCCCAAGTTGTATCCCAATAAGGCCCGTTTTCACGACTTTACGATAGCTAAATGTAGGAAGTTATCGAACAGGTAATGAGGTTTTAATTATCACAAGTTCCCTTTAATTTAATGCTATGTTCATACGACGTTATAAACCACTCGTTTCGCTCGTTGAAACTAGTTTGCCAAACCTGCTGTTCATACGATTCATTCCAGTTTCATTTTGACATTTTTTTTGTGTTGTTAGTGTGATTTTTTTTTAAATAGATAAAAAAGTAAATAAAACTTAAACATATACCCCCGTATTTATAAACAATTATTAAATTTAACAAACGTTTATTAAGGAGAATTTTCATACAAAATTTGTTTTGTAAACGTTTTTTAAATTTAAATTTTTTTTATAAATACAGGCGATATTATTTAACACTTTTATTGATACTATTATGTTATAATTATCACTTTATTTTATTAGACATCAATTTTTATTTTGTTTTTTTCTTTGTTTAGCTTTTTTTGAGAGCTAGTTCAGATAATCTAACGATAAATGTTATCAAAATTGGAGATGATAGTACATTTTTCTTGTTTCGCAGCCTGTTTCAAAATGAAACGACCTGTTTCGCTCACAAAATTTTGTATGGAGAAACAAATCGTTTCAATCATGTTTGGGGCGCGAAACAGGAATAAGAGAGCGAAACCGAATATTGCTGTCCGTGCAGGCGCGGATTCAGGGGGGGGGGGGGGGGGGGAATAAGGAAATTTCCCCCCGTAAATTATAAAAATATGTTTTGTTAATTTTGATAATACAAGAATTCCCAATAATAATATTTTTTTAATGTACAAAATTTTTGGAAATCCCAGCAAGGTTTTTTTGTTTTTTTTTTTTATGGAAGTTCTAACGAAATTTTCAATAATCCTAATAGTTATTTAATAGATATTTCAAATGAAAAATCTTGTTTACCGTATTCAAATACTTACTATTCTACATTCAATCCCAGCAGGTGCCATCTACATTCGAAGACTAAACGTTTGACTTGATAATGCGTGCGGTTGAATTATTAATAAGCCCTAGTAAATGCAATATTTATGTATGTATGTGTTATATGAATCAAAATTCTATTAATAATAATAATAATTTTTGACGAAAGCACGAATTTGTCAGGGAAAAGCCCGATTTCCTTATCTTTAAGATATTTCAACATGCAACAAAAAGTTTATAGGGAAGAATTTATTGGCTTGATTGTAATCGCATTTGAAGAGGCTTAAAATGATATTGTTGACGTTGATGCGCAATGATTTTCTCCTCTATGGTATAACAAAAACCGGCTTCGCTAAGTAAAGCTTCTCTGCGTAGTCGGCCTTCGTTCGGAAACAAGGCATATTTTAGAAGCTTTACTTAGCGAAACCGGTACTTGTTATACCATAAAGGAGAAAATCCTTTATGGTACTTGTCCATGGACACTATGATACTGGATATTATGACATGCCACCCAGCAAAAGTGCTTAAAGCTTTGACAAATTTTGGTCTGACCTAATAAATTGTGTAGGAGATGGAACAGATGGGTATCCTCTGATGTCAGCAGAAAATGGAGCTGTTAAAATACTCTGGAAACCGCGACAAATGCGAAACAAACGCCTTGCTATTGCCATGAATCAAGAAACTCAATTTCAAAAAGCAATAAATTGCCATTAATACAAGAATTTGTATCATTTGTTAAAGAAACGACAAATATTTTTAAATATAATCATCCCAAGCGAAACACAGTTTTAGCAAAGTATTTGGGAGCCAAACTCTCTACATTATGCGATCACGACTCAATTTAACACTTTGCAACAAGTGTACATCATATAGTAGAAGCTTTGGAAAAATATCTGAGTGAAAAGGTAGTATCTCTACCTTTATATTTAGGAACTCACTTAGTACTTTTGAATTTATTTGCGGAATATACATATTAAGTGTGATACTTGATGTAACACAGCCACTTAGTATCATTTAAAAAAAGCAAGATATAGATCTTCAAAAAGGATCAAGCCTTATCAAAACTTTAATCATGAGCCTTGAAGGGAACAGAAATAAAACAAAAGAATATTTCAAAGCGATTTTTGAAAAAGTTTAAGTTATTTGCGTTCAAATCGAGGTTCCAATCGAAAAGACAAGATTTGAACGAAATAATCACATCCCAAATGTTGAAGATTACTACCGAGTTGTTACATGCCTCTTATTGAATTTATTTTAGAAGATCTCAAAACACCTTTCCCAATAGTGAACATACCTAAACTTCTACCTCAAAGTGTAATCAAGTCATATATATAAAACTGTAAAAACCACAACTAGATGATGAGCTGATTATATTTGATAAAAGAGATAAACACCTACTAACATCTAAACTTGAGCCTAATCTGTCAGATAACGTTGAAGATGCTTTAATAAACTGTGATGAAGATATCTACCCAAATCTAAGAAAAATATTTCAAATGTTCGTTTAAATGCTCGTCAGTAATGCTACGAGCGGGAGGTCATTTCCTACCCTTCGTCGAATAAAAATAAGACTCAGATCAACAATGACAGAAGACATACTGTACTGTCTAAATTTGCCTCACAAGAAAATCAAAAATTGCTTATTTAAAAATAGTAATGTATATTGAACTGATCTTATATTTTTTTAACCTTTTTGTTGAGTTTTTTTTTAATATAATATACACATATTGTTTTTAATAAACAACATTTTTTATTTTTTCGAATTTATTCTATGAGCTAATTTTCAGTTATGTATTTTATAAAGCTTTTTTGTAATAGTTCTATTCCTTCAATTTTTCAGAAATGACTTTATACACTACCAGCCTATTATATTGTATTTTCTTGTTACATTTTACCTTAGCTTTCCTTTGGAAAGCAATGAGGTATTTTAGCTCATAGAATAAATTCGAAAAAATAAAAAATGTTGAATATAATATAAAGTAACCTTCGGAAGGAAATCTGTTTCTGTTTTTAATAAACTTTAAAAAAACAAATTTTTTACTTTTTGTATCATACAAAATTTCCCCCCCGTAAAGCTCAAGCTGGATGCGCGCCTGTGTCCGTGTGAACATGGTACAAAAGTGAAGGATAAGGTAAAGAGAGGAGCGTTCTACCTTTAACTTTTGTCGTAAGGTTTAGATTAGAGATTGCCATATTATATTCACATATTTTTTATATATGGCAACTCCAAGTATACGTATATTTTGTAAATTAATAACAACCTCGTATTTTGACAAATAAAATTTACAAAATAATAAATTCGCGTGTTCGCGGTATTTCATTAATATTTGCCATTATTAAAAAATATTTGTGCACACAAAAATTTAAAATGAGAAAGGTACGTAGTTTCTAGTTCGTATTTTTATTTTGGCAAAAATAATCGGTATTACTCTAGTATTTCCACATTTTTAAACATGTTAAGTATATGTATTTTATACAGAAGTTATGAAAACGAAAAATAGTTGAAGGTAACTTTATTCCTCACTAGTGCTAAAGGTACCATTAACTATTTCGATATTTAAAGGTAAGTCGTGAAAACGGGCCTAAGGGTCATTATTACAACTTGCCGATAGTTAAATGTTAAATTTTGTACAACGAATGAAAAATTTTTCACTTTTACAACTTTGCTTTATACTAATGTAAGCAATATGTTAAAAACAAGTTTATCCTACCGGGTAAATTAAAGTAAGTTAAATAATAAATTATTAGTTTTACGTCTGACAAAATCCTACCTTTAACCAGTGTTTAAAAAACTACATTACAAATATATATTTTTTTTTTTACTATTTCTAAAACTAGTACATATTCTTAACAATATTAATGAAGAAAGAAAGCATAAAGGATGTTTTAACATATGATCCACCTTAATCGATGATTACTGGTAGTACTAAGTTGTTCTGAAGAAATATGAACACCTTTTTTATTTTCAGGAAATTTATATGAACTTTTTGATATAATCGCCTTAGTAAAAACATACCTAATATTTATGACTTAAATAATTATAAAAATTAATTTATATGGTATCCGGGTATTTTCGTTACCTAAATCGCAAAAGGCCCTAACTAACCCAAAATTTAAAATCGTCTTTTTATGTTATTTTCCGACAAGTTGTTTTTCAATCGATTAAACTAGTTTTAAGTTGTGCAATGTTTCGCGAATTTTAGCCATGTTCGCGATAAACGCGATTTGTTTCTGTTAGTTTTCTAATTCTTTACAGCTTAAACGATTAATAACACAGTACAACAGCCAATCTGGGGGGTGAGAAATTCCAAGTCAGGGTGATGGTACTAGGTCAGTATAGTAAAACCCTCAAAGGGTTTGGCGTTCGTATGTGTCAGTTTTTTTTATGACATTTTAAATTTTTTCCTTATCTTGATGTTTTTTCGCTTAGTTGTAACATTTTGGCAAAAACGTAGTTTAACATAACTCGAGAACCACTTGTCCGATTTTGATGAAACAAGTTTAGAAAAATTAAGAATTACAATTTTTCTAATCTGTTTCTATACCGTTTTCCTATATGTGCAACACTTTCGAAGTTAAAAATGAATGTATGAAGAAAAAAAATATATTTTGCCCAAAAAATTTAAATTTTTTATTTTTAATTCATAAAAAATCCAAAACAGTAAAAAAAAGTTTCAAGTCCTATTACTTTAACGTGAAGTCGCATAACCTATGAAATAAATGAGACATAAATCATGAACATCGATGGACGCGTTTCGCTTTTATTAACAATTAAGTGAAGGTATGCATTTCAAAAATTTGCTCGAGATATGCACAAAATTCTTTGCAAAAACATTTATGATTCTTTTTTATGATTCTTAGAATTAAAAAAAAAAAAGTAATAAATAAAAGGTTATTTGATTTTTATGATTGCGGTAGGAAAGTAATAAGCGGTAATAAATGTGCGTGGACAATTGAAAGGAAAAAAGGAAAGTGCACTTTTTTAATTATTTGGGGTTTTCCGTTGGCTACCTGTATGATTTTTTTATAGAAATTCCACCCACATCTATTAGTCCTCATGTTTTGGAACGTACCTGTCAGTAAAATATTGAAGAATACGTAGTATTTACACGGTGAGACAGTCTAAAAAACCTGGGACCGGATATCATTTTTCTTGTAGGGCTTGTCGAGTGAAACAAGATTCCAATAGTGAAATATACCGGACACCTCCAAAATCCGGATTTACGGGTAAAAAACCGGTTTTTGTGCCTTTGCGCACTTATAAGCCTGTAATTTTGTTGATAATGATCCGATTTTCAATTTCTTACTAGATTTGGAAAGAAGAAACTGAGATCTTTCGAACAATGTATAATTTATTTAAGAAAACTGGAGAAATTTGGATGTTATTGTCGAGCAAACACAAATTTTGTAGATTTTTCAAAAAAATTTCAAATTTAGTGACGTTTTTATACATTATTTTCTTAAGAAACTATAATACTATTGAGTTTATTCAAAAAGTACGTTTATTAACGATTACAACGCATATTTGGGTTTAAAAATAGATAAGTAATTGACTGAGTTATTTAACTTTTCATGAAAATAAACTTTTAAACATTTTACAAAAATTTTATTAATCAATTAATCAATGTTATCCTAAACACAATTTGTAATGGGAGTTTAAGTCATTCAAAAATATTGTTTTTTTTTTTCGAGAGCTTTACTCATGTAAAATTATTGTTTTTTTTAATATGACGTTTTGTTAATGTCTTCTTTTTCACTTTGAATCTGTGTATTTAAAAAAACGTTTGCAATTTAATAAAAATCGTGTGCAATTTAAATTAAAATTATGGCAAAGATGACAAAAAGCATCGCCGTTTACATCTAATTTTTTACAAATTGTTTCATGTATCCCAGTTTAAGATGCAGTGGTGCCATAATAACGTCCTTAACTTTAACTAATTGGTAATTTAAAATGTTTTTGCTGCCTTTTCTATGTGACTCGCGAGATGGCCATAGTTTGCGATCATAACGATTCGGCGCACGACATATTACATTACAAATCTTAAATTAATAAAAAATAAAGTCATAAATTTTTATAAGAAAATTTACTTTTAAATGAACCATCAATAAAAAGTCGCCATTCATCTGCATTATAATTGTGATTTAATGCCGAAAATATTTTCGGTACATCAACGCAATACACGAGATCACTGTCATTGGAAATAGTCTTAAATCTTTCTTCAAGTAACCAAGTCCGGTAACTTGTTCTACTAGATGTTATAACGAAATCCTTTTCCACAAAATTCTACTGCTTTAATCGCGACCAAAGGACTTCAGATTGCCGCTTTGACAAGTGTAATTCGCGAACAAGATCGTAGAAATCAGCATTTGACAAAATATGCCGCTCCTTTGTTGTAGACCTGGATGGAAGGAACTTTCTTTGTTCAAAATCTTTTTCTGTTATATCGACAGATTTGCTCGTTGTCGGTAGATCATTACTTACAGGTATCGGTTTTGTAACAGTTACAACATTTGCGTACTTAATGTTTTTGCGTGTTTTAAAACTGTTTTGTTTTTAAAATCACGCCGGTGACTGATATCAGTAAATAAGCCAAAAATTTGTTACAATTGTCACACATTTTGTATACAATTTTAATTTAAATTGCACACGATTTTTATTAAATTGCAAACGTTTTTTTTTTAATACACAGATTCAAAGTGAAAAAGAAGACATTAACAAAACGTCATATTAAAAAAAAACAATAATTTTACATGAGTAAAGCTCTCATTACTAATATTTTTTGTAAATCTAAGTTGTGTTAAGGCTAACAGTGATTTGTAATTTTAAAGAAAGTGCGTAAAAAGAACACGAAAAAAAACAATATTTTTGAATGACTTAAACTCTCATTACAAATTTTTTTTGTGTTTAAGATAGCATTGATTAATTGATTAATAAAATTTTTATAAAATGCTTAAAAGTTTATTTTCATGAAAAGTTAAATAACTCAGTCAATTACTTATCTATTTTTAAACCCAAATATGCGTTGTAATCGTTAATAAACTCAATAGTATTATAGTTTCTTAAGAAAATAATGTATAAAAACGTCACTAAATTTTAAATTTTTTTGAAAAATCTACAAAATTTGTGTTTGCTCGACAATAACATCCAAATTTCTCCAGTTTTCTTAAATAAATTATACATTGTTCGAAAGATCTCAGTTTCTTCTTTCCAAATCTAGTAAGAAAATCGGATCATTATCAACAAAATTACAGGCTTATAAGTGCGCAAAGGCACAAAAACCGGTTTTTTACCCGTAAATCCGGATTTTGGAGGTGTCCGGTATATTTCACTATTGGAATCTTGTTTTAGTCGACAAGCCCTACAAGAAAAATAATATCCGGTCCCAGGTTTTTCTATTTCATTCAATTTTGTAACACTGTGTTATAGGTGTTCATTTATCGATTTTTGTCATTCAACAAGTGCCGACGAACGCGAACAGTAAAAGTGATTTTTCTCCAGTTTTTTAAAAGTGAACAAAAGAGAACAGAATATGGAACTGTGCAAGCCAGATATAAATAGCTTTTGCTACTGTTGTGGTCAATATGTCTCAACACATAAAAAAAGGGGAAATTTCAGTACTGATGTTGGGGTGAAAATGGGGCTGGTTACCTGTTGCTTGAGTACGTTGTCCGGAATTACAAAGTGGCTGGGAACCTCACTCTAATGGTTGGTTGAGACAGGTCAATTAGCGGCTGGCGCACACACATTTACTCACTTCACACACTAGAAAATACACCCTTATTTTTTGTGGCTCAATTTACATTTAATTTAATAATTTTAATTTATTATCTGCCGACGTCTGGCTGGTTCGGTTTTATTAAAAGCAGTGATTACGCGAATTCATTTTACAGGTGGCGTTAAAGCTCAGCTGAGCCACATATCACATGGTTGGTTGCCAGATGGCACCACTAAATCCCGTTCCACACGAAGGAACGACAGTCGCTGCCCACACGGGCAAACAAAATATGTGTTTACACCAGCCAGACGTCAACATACCGCCCGCCTTGCAACGGTGGTGCAACATAATAAATAAATACAAATAAAAAAAAAGAATGGAAATTAAATATATAAAAAGGTAAAATAAAAAAAAAGGTATTAGAAACTCAAAAAAAAAACAAAGTTAAAATTAACAAAAAATCAAATTTGGCAAATCAAAAAAAAAAAAAATATTAAAGCAAAAGCTAAAATTGACAAAATTTAAATTATTAAAATTGAAAATTAAAAAAAACGTAATAAGAATGATAATAAAAAAAAATTAAATATTCGACCTCCAGGGCAGCAAAAGAACGGACTGCTTTACGCTTTCAGCACCACTCCCTCTCCAAAGGACATCAAATAGGGGGAGCTACGTCGGGCCCAGAGATGATGTAGTAGGCTGTGCTGAAGTGCCACGGGGTCCGCCACAGAAGATACCTTTTACTAGATAGGGCAGCGGTAAAAACAATGAATTTTAAGCTTCGCATTTAGGCAGCGCTACTAATTTGTGAATCGGCCGAGTGATTACGCCGCTTTGCGTTTGTAAGTCCACTACTCGCCCCTTGGCGTCACTTCCGCGATAGACTCGAACAATACGGCCTAGTCGCTACTCAGTTGGACAACCTGGTTCACTTTTTAGAGCCACGAGATCGCCTTCTTTTAGGTCTAGCTGAGGGTGTTGCCACTTGTTGCGTTTATTAAGCTCTTTTAGGTATTCCTGCTTCCATCGGCGACAGAACTCTTGCTGTAGGGCCTTTACTTTACGCCATCGATTTACAATACTTAGGGGTGAAGACAGCTCTTCGGGCTCCGCAGGGGTAAGCATAGCTGTGCCTATCAGAAAGTGCCCTGGGGTAAGGGCCGACAAGTCTTCAGCATTTTCCGACATAGGGCCTAGCGGACGCGAATTGAGACACGCCTCTATTTTTGCCAAAACGGTTGAGAACTCCTCGAACGTAAATTTGAGTTGACCAGCTGACTTTTTAAGGTGCATTTTCATACCTTTTACCCCTGCTTCCCATAGTCCTCCCATGTGAGGTGCTGCAGCAGGGATAAAGTGCCACGACAAGCGCTGGTGACCATAATTTTCAACAGCCGTGTCGCGAAGCTCTTTCACGTGCTTGGCGAAGTCTGCGTCGATTTCTCGAGCGGCGCCAACAAAGTTTCTGCCGTTGTCAGAATAGATGCAGCTTGGGCAACCACGACGGGCGACGAAGCGGGCCAAGGCTGCTAGAAAGGCAGGGGTAGACAAATCGCTAACAGCTTCAAGGTGAATCGCCTTGGTAGAGAAACAAACAAAAAGACAGACATAGCCTTTGGAGATTCTACAATACCTGCCAGTGAAACTTTTTATCTCGAACGGGCCAGCAAAATCAACGCAAGTATTCGTAAAAGGGCGACAAAGGGTAGTTCTGTCTTGGGGCAAGGCAGCCATTATTTGATTTTGCAGCTTTTTGCGGTAGAGAACACAGACCTTGCAGTTACGAACAACTGTTTTTATCAGATTTTTTGCCCGAATGATCCAGCACTCCTGCCGGACTACATTCAAAACTAGCCGAGGGCCTCCGTGAAGGACTAAAGTGTGAACGAATTCAACATACAGGCGAGCCAATCTACTGCCATACGCCAAGATAATAGGGTGCTTTTCATTGTAGGACAGACAGGTAGTAGAGCTTAGACGACTATTAGACCGAATAATATTGTCTTTATCAACAAAGGGGGTAAGTGTCAACAGGGGGCTCCGTGACTCAATTCTCTTACTCGCTTTAAGACAGTTAAACTCCCCTGAGAAGTGAATTTGTTGAGAAAGATAAAATAAGCGATTTCTTACGAACTTTAACTCATTTGCCGATACCTTTAAAGAACCATAAGCGACCTTTTCGATCCTTTTTGTACTTGCCAGGGCAACAAATCGAAACATGTAGGCGATTACGTGATACGCTCGTGATAGACTAGAAAACCTGTCTAGAATGTCTTCTTTATCAGCAGATCTAGCAACAAAAACTTGAGCTCCTTTCGACTCTTCTGCCGTCTCGAACTCCACCGCTCCTACGGGCCACGAAGACTGCTCCAAATTGAGCCATTCAGGTCCGTGCCACCAGAGCCTATTTTCTATCAAATCCGCAGGGATCAGCCCCCGGGTTGCTAGATCGGCAGGATTATCACCTGAAGCCACGAGACACCAGTTTTTATTCCCCACTTTTTCTAATATTGTAGCCACTCTATTTGCCACGAATGTTTTCCAGCTACAAGGTGGTTTTCTCAGCCAAGCTAGGACAATTGTGAAATCGGACCACAAATAAAGGGGGGATTTGTTCACGTTAAAAGTAGGTACCACATTGTCGACTAAATTTGCCAAAAGAACTGCTCCACATAACTCCAAACGAGGCAAAGACGGCTTCTTTATTGGGACCACTTTCGTTTTACATGTGAGCAAACTTGATAAAACTTTATCTTCGAGCTGTACCCTTATATATATTGTAGCTGCATACGCCAACTCAGACGAGTCACAGAACCCGTGAAATTGAATAGTACAGCCAGGCGAATATTGAACCCAACGTGGAAGCTTTATTTTTTCAATACCCGCATAGTTCGCAACAAAAGTCTGCCATTTCTGCAGAGCCACTGGTTTGATAGCCTCGTCCCACTCGATCTTATCAAGCCACATTTGCTGCATTATAATTTTCGCCGCAACTACCACCGGAGCTAACCAACCTGCCGGATCGTATAGCCGAACAATGGTAGAAAGAACCTCTCTTTTCGTGTATGAATTCTTAAGCGCTATCTTCTCGTACGCAAAGAAAAATACATCTTCTGCCGCATTCCAGCGAATCCCTAACGTTTTTGTTGTGCTTTTTTCATCGAGCGACAAAAATGAAGAATTAAGCAGGTGATCATGGGGCAAATTTTTCAAAATTTCTTCAGAATTCGAGGTCCATTTTCTGAGCTCAAACCCCCCCATACCCAAAATGGCAATTAATTCCTCACGTGCCACCAAAGCATCAGCAACTGAATGGGCACCAACTAGGGCATCGTCCACGTACATATTTTCTCGCAGGATTCTAGCGCCTAACGGAAAACGTCGCTCTTCATCACTCGCCAACTGTAGAATGGTTCTAAGTGCTAAATATGGGGCACAATTTACACCAAAAGTCACCGTTTTCAGTTGGTAATCAGTAAGTTCTGCACTATCACTGCTACGAAACACAATTTTCTGGAATGGCCTTTGTGTGGGAGTCACAAAAATCTGCCGGTACATTTTTGAAATGTCCGCATTAAATACAAACTGAAAAAATCGCCATCTCAAAATCAGATTTACTATTTCAGCTTGCAAAATAGGGCCAGTGTACAACAAATCATTTAAGCTTCTGCCATTTGCCGAAGGACTTGAGGCATTAAAAACTACCCTCAATTTCGTAGTTGTACTTTTAGGCTTAAAAACGCCATGATGGGGTAAATAATAACCAGGGTCACCTCTAGCATTCTCTGCTTTTTCCATATGCCCTAGGGTTAAATATTCTTTTAGGACCTCATCGTACTGGGCCTTACGCTCAGCGTTGCGCATCAACGATTTTTCATTTCTCAGAAATTGACAAACAGCTATATGCCTATTGGGACCTAGCGACAGCAAACTATTTTTAAAGGGCAGACTCACAGTATATCTCCCTTCAGAGTTTCTAGTGGTAGTAGAATTGTAGATCTCCTCACATTTTTTATCCTCTTCTGATAAAATACGTCTCTGAGACACCTCTTCTAACTCCCAAAACTTCGATAATTGGTTATCAATTGCAACTTTTGTCATATGAGACACTCTTAGTATTCGAGGGGAAACTCTAGCAGGCATTGGACCTGTAACTATCCAGCCAAAAATGGTTTCTTGAGCTACTAACGATTCGAAAACACCATGCTTTACTCCACCACGAAGAATAGAAGGATAAAGATCACCTCCTAACAATAAATCAATTTTACTGCTTTCATAAAACTTCGGATCAGCATAACACAATTTGGGCAGCTCAATCTCTTTTTGTGGCAAAAATGAATGTGTTGGAATACTACCCGTTACTCGAGGGACAACAAGGGCCTGAATACTTAGAGCCACGTTCTGATCGAAAAGAGAAACAATAGTAAAAACTGCCATTTTCGAAGACGAACTAATTATCTCTCCGCCTAAACCTGAGACTTCTGCAGAAACTGGATTAGTTGGCAACTTCAATAATTTTTGTATCTTTTCTGAAACAAAACTTTCATCCGAACATGGATCTATCAGGGCACGAACTTTGTAACAGGAACCAAAACTTATAATGTTAACCCAGGCTGTGGCTAACATAACCTTTTTTGCAACAGAGGTATGATGTGACTGAACTACACTAGAAGGGCCGGCAACATTAGTGGACTGTATTTGACTTTGCGTATTTTGACTCTGAGCTTGAGAATTAGTGTTTGCTTGGCTTTGATTATTATTGTTATTTCTTACTATTTCTTTATGTATTAGCGTATGGTGTTTTCTATTGCATTTAGAACAACCATTAGGACTACTGCAATCTCCATACAAATGCCCCATAGTAAGACAATTAAAACAAAAACGAAATCTTTTTAACGTTGAAACACGATTTTTGTAATCCATGCTCAAAAATTTATTACAAACACTAATCTTATGATTTTCCTTACATAATTTACATGTGCTAGAGTCAACTTTTGTGTGATGAGACTTAAACTGCTTAGCTTTTGTAGAACCATTGTTATTATTTAAAGAACCTGCTTGGGAACCACTGGCAGCTATATTGTTCGCTACTATTATGTCAGAAACACTTTCCAGGGCATGAAATCTATCGGTCAGAAAATTATTTAATTCTTCCCATTTGGGAACCTCTGTTTTATTTTTTACCGATTGCTCCCACAGATGCAAAGTATTTTCTGAGAGCCGAGACGAACATTGAAAAACAAAAATTGGATCCCATGAGGCAATATCTACTTTATATAATTTTAGCACCGAAATACAATTATTAATCTCCCTTTGGAGCCTTTTTATTTCCGCAGCCGTTTCTCGTTGACATGGAGCCAAATAAAACAAAGTCTTAAGCTGACTATTTATTAAAACTCTTTTATTCTCATATTGAGATTTTAAATTTCCCCACGCAATTTCAAAATTTTCAGCTGTCAATGAAATATTTCTATTAATATCCCGGGCCTCACTGTCTGTCTTTTGAAATAAATAAAATAATTTTTCTATAGGGCTAAGTCTAGAATTGTTTATGTAGATTGCCGTAAACATGTCCCTGAAGGTGGGCCACGAAACGTAATCGCCATGAAAAACGCCAGTATCACAAGGGGGTACAGGTATTGAACAAAGATTGGGAGCCACTGCTTCCTTACTTCTTTGTTTCTCATCGTCTACTACCTGTTTTGCATTAGCCAAAATATTTAAACATTTTATATATGTTTTTCGCACCACAGGAAATTTTGTCTTGACCGCTATTAATTCCTTTTTTTCCTCTATAGTGTCCCCGGAACACTCGCCATAAATTTTCTTAAATTTCTCCCAACTTTTCTCTAACTCGCTTTTCTCGAACTCGAACGCAACATTGGTATACGTTGAAAAATCTTCTTCTTTCAACATAACCTCCATGTTCGTTATCTCATCTGCAGCCTCAATAAATCTTTCAAATGTAGACATTTTTTATTTTAAAAATCGAACAAAATAGTCGAGTTGTCTTAAGAGCAACAAAAAATTAATTCCCAGCAAAAATTAAATTGAAAAAAAATTTACGCGCTGGCAACACTTTTCCTTTTATTTATGAAAATAAAACAAATTAAGGCAAAAAAAATTTTTTGTTGTACTTTTTCATTTTATTTTATAAATTAACACCAATTGCTGCTAATATTTATTGGGCTACAAAATAAATAACAACAATTCGACGAGTAACGGGTAGAACCGGCGAGTAAAAAAAGATGGCTCTTAAAATTTTATGGTCTTACTTTTGGCGCGACGTAACCTCAATTTCTCGCGACACAATATATATATAATTTCCAAATTCCACAGAGTACGTACCTTATTATTCTCTTCCCGGGAGAAGGACCAAATGTTGGGGTGAAAATGGGGCTGGTTACCTGTTGCTTGAGTACGTTGTCCGGAATTACAAAGTGGCTGGGAACCTCACTCTAATGGTTGGTTGAGACAGGTCAATTAGCGGCTGGCGCACACACATTTACTCACTTCACACACTAGAAAATACACCCTTATTTTTTGTGGCTCAATTTACATTTAATTTAATAATTTTAATTTATTATCTGCCGACGTCTGGCTGGTTCGGTTTTATTAAAAGCAGTGATTACGCGAATTCATTTTACAGGTGGCGTTAAAGCTCAGCTGAGCCACATATCACATGGTTGGTTGCCAGATGGCACCACTAAATCCCGTTCCACACGAAGGAACGACAGTCGCTGCCCACACGGGCAAACAAAATATGTGTTTACACCAGCCAGACGTCAACAACTGATTTTGTTCAAACATACGAGATGTACTTCAACCAAAATGTTATAGTGAACGAAAATTGGGTACCAAATATAGTGTGTAAAAGCTGCTACAACCGTCTAATGGATTGGAAAAATAGAAGACGTGAAAGTATGCCATACGGTATCCCAATGACTTGGACTAATCCTGGCGAAGGTCACAATCCATTGAATTGCTATGCATGTGCGAATAAAGGAGCTGCAAAAAGGATAAGAAAATCGTATAATTACGTTGGTGTTGCAAGTGCCGCAACACCATTGCCTCATTCGGACCACATTCCTGTGCCAAAAGCTTCTAGCCCAGATATTTTCTCTTCTACGACTGCTCCGACATATCATACACGTGATGATCCCCCATAGGAGCCATCAGTATCCAATGAGCCTATTTTAATAAATCAAAATAAGCTTGATTCAATTGTTGCCAAGTTGGAATTAACACAGCATAAATCGGAAGAGCTGGCTGGCTATATAAAATATATGTGCTTTTTGTGCGATTGGGACACACGATTTTCCGGTGACCAATATGCATGCCACGGATGGAAACTCAGAGAGCACAGCAGCTTACAAACGGCCAATATTATTCGTGAGCCTCTAGTGCCGAAGGAGAAGATATTGCTGCCTCCACTGCATATTAAACTTGGAATTGTTAAGAATTTTATCAAAACTGTCGCCAAAAGAGATGAAGTTTTCTTGTATTTGAAACTAATTTACCCGAGACTCAGCGAAAGTAAAATTAAAGAAGGTAAGTTATAATATCACATTCATTTCCCATGATTTTCCATCTTAACAAATTAATTTTTTCCAATCAGTCGTACTAAATGGTCCAGATATACGAAAGCTGATTAAAAGTAACGCATTCAATAATATTTTGATTGACGCTGAATTGAATGCATGGCAGGCAATCAAAGAAGTAATAGAAGGCTTGTTGGGAAAGCATCGTTCTAACAACTACGATGTTTCTGTCGCAAGGATGTTAAGAGCATTCTCGGAAATTGGTGTCCACATGTCCTTGAAAATCCATTATTTACATCATCATCTGGAGTACTTCAGCAAACAATTGGCTACCGAATCTGCTGAACAAGGTGAACGCTATCATCAAGTTGCTATGCCATTTGAAATGAGGTAATACTGATTTTTTATTTTTTCAAACTCATTTTAATAAAACAAAAACTTACAGATATAACGGCAAAAAGTCGCCAAGTGCAATAATTGCGGAAATTTGCTGGTGGAGTAAGCTTGTGTGGCAAGACAAGGATGATCTTGATGATAAAGAATTTTCAGGAGATGCAGAAGGGCCAACAGTGGAGTCACACATTGACATTATGTGTGGTTCAGAAACTGATGATAGCGATGAATGCGATGCCACTAGTCCCGAACAACCACCATCGAAAAAGTCTAGGCAACATTTATTAAAATTAATAAAAATAAATAAATGAAATAAAAATAAAAAATTATAAAAATGTTTACTTAATTTTTTTAGTAGTTTATGGCCAGAAGTCTGGAGTTATTGGGGAAAATTTATAAAAAAGGCGATAAATGACACTTTTTTGAATAAAAACAAATATCAATATTCTTGTCAAAATGGGATACCTTCACTTAATTGTAAATAAAAGCAGAACGCGTTTATCGATTTCTATGATCTATGTCGCATTTTGTTTATAGATTATGTGACTTTACATGAAATTAATAACACTTGATCCTTTTTTCCGTTTTGGATTTTTTATGAATTTAAAAAAAAAAAATTAATTTTTAGGCAAAAAAATATTTTTTTTTCTCCTACAAATTTATTTTTACCGGCAAAACTGTTGATTATAAAGAAAAACGTTATACGAACGGGTTAAAGAAATTGTAATTCTTAATTTTTTTGAGTTTGTTTTAGCAAAATCGGACAAGTGGTTCTCGAGTTATGTTAAACTACGTTTTTGCCAAAATGTTACAACTAAGCGAAAAAACATCAAGATAAGGAAAAAATTTAAAATGTCATAAATAAAACTGACACATACGAACGCCAAACCCTTTGAGGGTTTTACTATTCTGACCTAGTACCATCACCCTGACTTGGAATTTCTCACCCCCCCAGACAATAATCCCAAAAATGTTCCATAGTGTAATAAAAAGTATACTTTGCTAATTTAGTAATTTTTAACGAATTTTTATTGTTTTAGGGACTTAAAATTTTTTTAGGGACTTAAAAAAATTTTCGCGAAATTTCGCTTTTTTGGAATTTTTGTTGTTGCTTTTCGACATTTTGTTTTTTAACCCATTTAGCGATTTAAAATTTATTTTAGTATTTGTTATAAAGTTTGCAATTTTTCGCGAATTTTAGCCATATTCGCGATAGAAGCGTTTTTTCCTGTGATTCTTAACAGATTTCACGATTTTTAATAAGTATAAGACTTTGCTATCATGCTGCGGTTAGCAAATCAGCGATCTTTAGTTCAACTAAAGTTTTTTGAACAAAAATTTCGAATACACAAAAACATGTGGATTTGAGAACACCAATTTATGAATTATGCGGATTCAAAAAAATTTTTCATTTTCAATTCGAGTCGAAGCCTAAAACACACCTGTACTGAAATTCTGTAACTTTTTAACGACAAAAAATTGTCGTTAAGTAGTCAAAATTCGTTAGCTAACGAAAATTGTCGTTAAGAGCTATTCTGTAATGAAATTTTAACAATTTTTATCGGCAAAAAATGTCGGTAGCTAACGACACAAAAAAAGTTCTTGTTAAATAATAACGACAACAAATGTACTGTTAACAGGTTAAAAATATAGAGTAAAGTAGCCAATTTTTAACACAAAAAAAGTAAGAAAGTATAGTCGATCAAGTCCGACTCTACATTGCAGTATATGGGCGATCATGTTTTCGCCAAAAAGAGTATGTTGTGAGGTTAATATTCACATAAGACATTTTTGTGCCAATATTATCTATGTATCTACTACCATTATAAGTGTATTCGTATGGGAGCTAGGTCAAATATGGACCGATTCTAAAAAAATTTGTTCTGGTGATTTATGTAGGTTGCGACAAAATATTTTTGGATCTTATTCAACTCAAATGTCTATAAAACAAAATGGCTATTAATATGCACAAAACCCTATTCCGGAAAGAAGTTTTCATGTGGGATATTAAAATTAAATTAATATTTGTTTAGAAATATAATCAATATTTACGAGCTTTCATTAATGTTTTGTTAAAATAAATGCAATAAAGTAAATTTATTTTGTATTTTTTTATTAATTTTAAAAAATTTTCACTTTGACGTTCTTATATTTTTACCGATATTTGTCGTCAATATTTCTAAACAAAAATATTTGTTTATTTAAAATACAGAATAACAAATTCGTTAAAGTAACCGAGATTTCTCGTTAATTAACGATATCGGTAGTTAAATTAAAAAAGTTACAGAATTGAGGTACTGATCATTTTCTTTACAATATTCATTATATATGAAATAAACGAGTATGTTAATAGATGTTAAACTTTATAAATAGATTTTCAAATATTTTTCAATATGTATCTTTTTGGGAAAAAGTGTATCTTTTTGGCAACTAAAATGTATCTTTCTCGAAATTTCACTGGCAACACTGGCCAGTAATATTGTGCCACCTTCGAATATCACATCCACATTGCCGATATAATTGTACAATACGTAAAATTTAACAATTTTATTGCAAGTGTATGAGCCGCTTTAAACCTACCAGTTGTTTTGACAACTGAAAATGTTACGTATTATGCAAACTGTTAGTAAGGTCTTATGTTAGGTTAATAAAATCTTGTTATACACATATTTGTTGATGCAATACATTAGAATCAATTGAAAGTAATTTTTTTTTTTATTTGTAAGTTAAGGCCTTTTGCGTTTCGGTAACGATATGGACAGTTCCAGCGACGTAACGCCAGAAGTAATTTAAATTGTTTCTCAAAAAATTTTAAATGTATAGTTAACTTTTTTATATACATTTAGTAACAAAAGGGATAACGGTTGAACGACATGGTCCTAAAATACAACCTTATTTGCATTCTGGCGTTACATTAAAAAAGTAGACTTTTCGCTTAACTTGCCCATATGTGCCTTTAAACGAGCAAAGATTTTTAAATTTGATAGCTTAAAAAAATTAATCCATATACGTTCAAAGCTTACTAAAAAAGGTTTTATATAAAATGTCTTGCTCAATTCGCAGTCTTATGCAGTTTTGTAATGCAAGTCAAAACCCACTTCTGTTTTTTTGCAAATCCTTATATAATACTACTCTATTACTTTACATATATAAAAACCCGTTTTACAAATTTGAATCTTCGTTTAGTTTTTTACATTTTGTCGTACAAATCACGCCACGTCAAAATAGAAATGCCCATATGTTCTCTTTTTGAGTTGGTTTGACAGCGACTGCTTGCATTTAATGAATTAGAAGTAAAATCGACATTGCTTTTTGACCAATGACAAATGAAGAAGTGGAAGAAATTGCAGTTTTTGAATTTTTACTGTAGTTTTTTAAACGCTGTTTGAAAAGAAAACCAAAAACATAACATTTATAATAACTTTTAATAATGTTCTTAATTGGTCTAGAGGACTTTTTCTCTAATCGTCGTTCATTGTATTTCCTTAAGTGCTGGTTCACACAGGTCAAGTTTACTTGAACAGTTTTATTTAAATTTTCTTTTGAACTTGCGTTCACGTTCATGCACAAAATTAATTTTTGTTTTCTTTTCCTTCAACTTTGTAGCTTTTTATTATATTACGGATGAAAAATGAAAAGAAAAATACAAAACTGACTGGTACGGTCAAGTATGTACCCCTTTCCATTCTCTTTACCCCTCTCTCCTAAAAGCTCAAGACTTGAAGAGTCAAACTTGACCTGTGTGAACCAGCACTAAGCGCACAATTGCACTTGCATTTTTTTTGTCGGTTTAAGCTTCCAGAAACTTTTCGCACCAAAGTTTTCAAGCTCTAATTTCAAATTTTAAAATTGGCTAACACTAAGTTTGAGGTATAGAAATGAATGAGTTCCTACATTAAGGTTATGGTATTGATTTTATGACATTTTAAACATATTGGACATTTCAGTCCCCATGTTAACATATTCAAATGTTGACATAAGGGACACTAGTTAGCAGTTATAAGAAGCACAGCTAAGCAATCGATACCACCTGCTATTCCTTTTGTCTGTATACATTACTGTAATTGTATACAGTACTGCAGCGCCAATTAATAATGTAAACTTGCAGCGAAAAGCTGTAATTATAACTGCTGTTACTTGTCTTCATAGCTGTATTTAAAATAAAAATATTGATATCGTTATTTTCAATATTTTAAGATGATAACATCTTCCCATACGAATTGTACACGGCTTAAAACCAACATCTTTATTCCTCCTTAAAAGATGTTCCTATCTCATGTTGTTTCATTCAACATCTTTCGATTATTTTAGTGTTAAAAAGTATATACCATCACTAGAAAAAAATACAAAAAATACAATACAAAACGTGAAAATAAATATTTTTATGATGAAAGATGTTACAAATGTAAACAATTTTTTTCATTTTTAACATCTTCTACGCATTCCTCTAAGATGTGCTCAAGTGTAAAAAGGCTATTGGCAGCAATGAAAACAAAATTAATCAGTTGAGTTGTAAATAAAACAACTGGTTGTGCTGGGTTGTAATTTATTGATATTTTTGTTCGCCGCACCTGAATTGAGTTGTGAACCGTAATAGGGGCCTTATAAGCGAACGTTGCTGTACCGTTTCTGTACTGTATCAATCACCTGTTCGCTTTTTGTTGTCTGAAAAGCAATACAAAAGCTTACCGATGTTAAATTGAATTTGGGTATTTGCGCTCTTTTTTGGTACTTTTGCAGTGTATCAACATATACAACATTTAATACAACATACATATTTTCAAAGTTGCGACTGTCAAAAAATCTAAGTTAACATGACCAACACACAAAGTATAAACACTCAGACATGAAATAAAATGCAAAAAACCATGAAGTCGTATGGGATGTAAAATTTTTTTCATAATACTTGTCATTTTCATCACACATGCATTTACACTATCACACTTTGTCATATTACTTGAGTTTTTGACATGTATTAATACAAAGTATAATATTGTAATCTAGCCTTAAGGGCCGTTATACACTATCCCCCAAAGTCTTAAGTATTTTACGAAAATTCTTCCCTAATCTAAACAATAAACTTATCTAAACAATAAAAAGTTATCATGACAGGTTTGTATTTTTTTTTTAAATACGTAAGACTTGTGTGATAGTTTAAAGCAGCTATAAACAACAACCTAAATGTTATTCTTCTGTTACTTCAAATACTAGATTATCTGCTCCTTCTATAACTACTAAAGTACACTCAAAATAATAATACGACTACATTTATGTTAGATATAAACTTAAATTTAGTTTATGAAATTTCCTTGAACTAGGTTCAAATTAACTTTAAAAAAAAAATTTAACTTAAAATGTAGAAATTGTTTTAGACTGAAGTTTACACAAAATTCTGGTAAACTTAAAAAAATTCTTTAATTTGACTTAATTTGCCATTCTTAAATGAAGTAAATATTACTAACAACAAGTTAGAGTGCTACATTCGGCTGGGCCGAATCTTTGATACCCTCCACAGACAGTTCGTATGTTTTAGGAGTAATATCTGTATGATGTCTATTTATTATTATAATCTTTATAAAAGCAGATATCTGCATTAAAATTGGTTGCGGTTTAAACCTATAGTAAATTATTGACCGACACACAGTGGCTGAAAATCGGTTTTCATTGGCCAAAAATCTGTAAAATTTTTTTTAATCGACAGTTAGATTCTTAAACTTTCTTCACTTCAAATTTCATTAAAATCGGTTGAGTAGTTATTGAGGAATTTAAGGTCAAAGTGGAACTTAAATTTTTTTTTAATTTAGCGTGCAATATGTTTTTTTTTTTTAATTCTTTTAATTATTTAAAAATGTAATTTTTTGATTTAAATAATAATCATTAACATTTTTTGTAATAATGGGACACTCAAAAAATTAAATGCTTACTATAAAAAAAATTTTAACATGAAAAAAAAAAATAGTAAAATCCACTGGAAATTTTGCTATTATTGCTGAAAAATAAACAATTTTTTGCTTTCAAATTTGTTTACACTTATTTATTAAAACATTTCATACATACATATGTGGATAATGTATGAATAATAGCAGCAATAGATTTTAATAGCTTTTGTAACAACGTGAGCTTCTATTTATTATTATTTTTTACTAATACAATGTCTGTCTTTGATCTAATGAATTATAATTATTGTTCATTTAATTGAAAGATTGATTGCAAATATTCCATATTTTGTTCTGTGTTATTTCTGTTCTTAAGTAGTTTTTTGACTTCTTCATCTAAATCCCGATGTTCCACTTTCCATAGATTTCGAATACTGGAGATAAACGGATCTGACTTTGCCAATAATATATTAAATAGATCTTCATTAGTGGAATTTCGTGAAATTTTTCTAGTATTGTGCTCTCTATAAAATCTGTAATCCTTATTCCTATTTTCCTGAGCTTCCTCTGATAAATCTCCAAGTGGCACCAACTGATATTTAATGACATCTTCTCCATGATAAAGGATTTTGTGAACTGTAGCAGACATATTTCTCCATGGGTACTTGGTTGTATATATTTTTGCAGTTTCCTAAGCAAAATCTCCAAATTTTCTAGAGTCAATTTCTTCATTGCACGCAAGTTCTTCTAGGATTATTTTAAATCTAAAAATTAGGTTAAAATCAACACCTGTTATTTCAGATGCTGTTTCTGGATCTGAAAAGAATCTTCTTGCGGTATTGCCATCATTTGTATTGCCTGACCCTTGTTTCGGCTGATCTATAATCAAACCAAATTTGCGATATTCATCTTGAACATGTTTCCTTTTTGAACTTCTTAACTCCTTGTTGGTTTCGTTGTTTCTTATTGATCCTGAAGATCCGAAATCCAAATCATAACTGATTTTAAGTATGTGTTCCATAAGTCGTATTCTTGCATGTAGTGGTGATAATCCAAATTCATATGCATCAGTATTATCTTATGATTTTGTCGGGACTTGGTTTAATTGGCTTGATGTTGCATGGCATATGATGCAGCAGGATGCAGCCTTCGTGTTAGTCAAAGCCTGGCCTACTTTTCCATCTATCATTGTTAGCACTAATTGGTAGCTAACTTCAATTTGCTGCCCATCTAAATCTAACTGTAATGGCTGTAGCATTGCAATTTGGGCCTTGATATCACTTACTTCTTTATTAATGGCATCATGAGTTTCTTTTTTGAATTCAAATTTTATAGGTCTGCAATATTTCGTAGAATATGGTGTCTCATTTTTCCGAATATCCTTTGTTTGCGTTGTACTTGTCGAAGGCTCTGAATCTTCCAAAATGTTTGTTAATCGCAGTGGTACAAATGATACCATGAACATATCTGAGTCCGAAATATTTTCACATACTACTTGTTTGTATTGTTTTTGTCCGGAAGAACCATCACATCCCCATTTACAAAAAAGAATTAACTTTGTGTTTCCATATTTCTTTAACTCATTTCCTTTTATTGATTGTAGCAAGCGTTCGGATGTGTGATCAAGTAGAGATTGTAGTTGTACCTCTGCCGAAATTGATGTGATTGTAATAGTGTCCTTTAATGGCAAACAGTCCATTTAAGCAGATGTTATGTGATGATATGCTGGATACAGATTTGAGCCTTTTTCAATCGCACGCAATCTGAGCTGTATATATTGCTGTTTTGTTAATTTCAAATCCAGAAATAATGATAATGCCTCCTCATTTGTGAATTGTTTTGCATCGCTTGGAGTTGGTATACTTTTAAGAATCCGTTTTGTTCTCAATGGACTAGCTTTAACAACTTTTTCAATGATATCCACTTTTGTCAATTGTTTCTGTGATCGCAATTGATGTAGGAAAGTATCTTGAATATTTTCATATCCGATTTCTTCATTTATATCCTTAAGCTTCCGCCTCTTGGATCTATCGCTACAGTTGTCCAGCGATTTTTGTGGTCTCCCACGTGTGTTTTGATTTGAAGTTTCTGAAGCGATCTGGACAGAAAGTTCGTTCTCTAACCAGTTTGCAAAGCTCTTATAAAATCTATCTTTGCTGTAATCAACTTTCCTGTATCGCTGTTTTAAATGTTTGATGAAAACATATAATTTATTTTCTAAGTCCGATTGTATTTCAGTGCTATAGGAATTTAAGTTTCCTTTTTTTCGAATGTAATTTTTAACATCTTCCTCGTTTTTGTTTCTAAAATACTCTCCGGCAAATTCTTTATAGCTGAAGCTCTCCTTGTTTATGAAAAACGTTGTTATTTCTCAGATATATAATATAAAAGTTACCTTCGGAAGGAAATAATTCCCAGTTTCTATTTGTTAAAATAATTGAGTTAAATACATTCAATTTATAAAGTAACACTATCCAGTGAGACACAAAGAATGCTGACGTAGCGGGCCAGAAAATGCATTACATTCTGCTGGTGTCTAATAATTGTAAATTTTTCTGTACATTCAATATACCTCATTGCTTTCCAACGGAAGGCTAAGGTAAAATGTAAAAAGAAAATACAATATAATAGTCTGGTAGTGTATAAAGTCATTTCTGAAAAATTGTAGGAATAGAACTATTACAAAAAAGCTTTATAAAATACATAACTGAAATTTAGCTCATAGAATAAATTCGAAAAATGAAAAATGTTGAATATAAAAATATAGTAGTTTAGAAATTTTTTTTGAGTAATTTCATTAAAATTAAAAAAGTGTTGAACAGACGGGTCCAAACGGGTACAAGAGTATATACAGGGTAAAAGAAAACACTTTCACCTTTCTATCAGTGGTTTCACCTTCTTGGTCCCTTTTGGGCCGCAAAAGTTCTATTGTACTAAAGTTGAAATTTGACAAAAATATAGTAGTTTTTTTTTTGAGTAATTTCATTAAAATTAAAAAAGTGTTAAACAGACGGGTCCAAACGGGTACAAGAGTATATACAGGGTAAAAGAAAACACTTTCACCTTTCTATCAGTGGTTTCACCTTCTTGGTCCCTTTTGGGCCGCAAAAGTTCTATTGTACTAAAGTTGAAATTTGACAAAAATATAGTAGTTTAGAAATTTTTTTTTGAGTAATTTCATTAAAATTAAAAAAGTGTTGAACAGACGTGTCCAAACAGGTACAAGAGTATATACAGGGTAAAAGAAAACACTTTCACCTTTCTATCAGTGGTTTCACCTTCTTGGTCCCTTTTGGGCCGCAAAAGTTCTATTGTACTAAAGTTGAAATTTGACAAAAATATAGTAGTTTAGAAATTTTTTTTGAGTAATTTCATTAAAATTAAAAAAGTGTTGAACAGACGGGTCCAAACGGGTACAAGAGTATATACAGGGTAAAAGAAAACACTTTCACCTTTCTATCAGTGGTTTCACCTTCTTGGTCCCTTTTGGGCCGCAAAATTTCTATTATACTAAAGTTGAAATTTGACAAAAATATAGTAGTTTTTTTTTTGAGTAATTTCATTAAAATTAAAGAAATGTTAAACAGAAGTGTCCAAACGGGTACAAGAGTATATACAGGGTAAAAGAAAACACTTTCAAATTTCTATCAGTGGTTTCACCTTCTTGGTCCCTTTTGGGCCGCAAAAGTTCTATTGTACTAAAGTTGAAATTTGACAAAAATATAGTAGTTTAGAAATTTTTTTTTGAGTAATTTCATTAAAATTAAAAAAGTGTTGAACAGACGGGTCCAAACAGGTACAAGAGTATATACAGGGTAAAAGAAAACACTTGCACCTTTCTATCAGTGGTTTCACCTTCTTGGTCCCTTTTGGGCCGCAAAAGTTCTATTGTACTAAAGTTGAAATTTGACAAAAATATAGTAGTTTTTTTTTTGAGTAATTTCATTAAAATTAAAGAAATGTTAAACAGACGTGTCCAAACGGGTACAAGAGTATATACAGGGTAAAAGAAAACACTTTCACCTTTCTATCAGTGGTTTCACCTTCTTGGTCCCTTTTGGGCCGCAAAAGTTCTATTGTACTAAAGTTGAAATTTGACAAAAATATAGTAGTTTAGAAATTTTTTTTGAGTAATTTCATTAAAATTAAAAAAGTGTTGAACAGACGGGTCCAAACGGGTACAAGAGTATATACAGGGTAAAAGAAAACACTTTCACCTTTCTATCAGTGGTTTCACCTTCTTGGTCCCTTTTGGGCCGCAAAATTTCTATTGTACTAAAGTTGAAATTTGACAAAAATATAGTAGTTTTTTTTTTGAGTAATTTCATTAAAATTAAAGAAATGTTAAACAGACGTGTCCAAACGGGTACAAGAGTATATACAGGGTAAAAGAAAACACTTTCAAATTTCTATCAGTGGTTTCACCTTCTTGGTCCCTTTTGGGCCGCAAAAGTTCTATTGTACTAAAGTTGAAATTTGACAAAAATATAGTAGTTTAGAAATTTTTTTTTGAGTAATTTCATTAAAATTAAAAAAGTGTTAAGCAGACGGGTCCAAACGGGTACAAGAGTATATACAGGGTAAAAGAAAACACTTTCACCTTTCTATCAGTGGTTTCACCTTCTTGGTCCCTTTTGGGCCGCAAAAGTTCTATTGTACTAAAGTTGAAATTTGACAAAAATATAGTAGTTTAGAAATTTTTTTTTGAGTAATTTCATTAAAATTAAAAAAGTGTTAAACAGACGGGTCCAAACGGGTACAAGAGTATATACAGGGTAAAAGAAAACACTTTCACCTTTCTATCAGTGGTTTCACCTTCTTGGTCCCTTTTGGGCCGCAAAAGTTCTATTCTACTAAAGTTGAAATTTGACAAAAATATAGTAGTTTAGAAATTTTTTTTGAGTAATTTCATTAAAATTAAAAAAGTGTTGAACAGACGGGTCCAAACGGGTACAAGAGTATATACAGGGTAAAAGAAAACACTTTCACCTTTTTATCAGTGGTTTCACCTTCTTGGTCCCTTTTGGGCCGCAAAAGTTCTATTGTACTAAAGTTGAAATTTGACAAAAATATAGTAGTTTAGAAATTTTTTTTGAGTAATTTCATTAAAATTAAAAAAGTGTTGAACAGACGGGTCCAAACGGGTACAAGAGTATATACAGGGTAAAAGAAAACACTTTCACCTTTCTATCAGTGGTTTCAACTTCTTGGTCCCTTTTGGGCCGCAAAATTTCTATTGTACTAAAGTTGAAATTTGACAAAAATATAGTAGTTTTTTTTTGAGTAATTTCATTAAAATTAAAGAAATGTTAAACAGACGTGTCCAAACGGGTACAAGAGTATATACAGGGTAAAAGAAAACACTTTCACCTTTCTATCAGTGGTTTCACCTTCTTGGTCCCTTTTGGGCCGCAAAATTTCTATTGTACTAAAGTTGAAATTTGACAAAAATATAGTAGTTTTTTTTTTTGAGTAATTTCATTAAAATTAAAGAAATGTTAAACAGACGTGTCCAAACGGGTACAAGAGTATATACAGGGTAAAAGAAAACACTTTCACCTTTCTATCAGTGGTTTCACCTTCTTGGTCCCTTTTGGGCCGCAAAAGTTCTATTGTACTAAAGTTGAAATTTGACAAAAATATAGTAGTTTAGAAATTTTTTTTGAGTAATTTCATTAAAATTAAAAAAGTGTTGAACAGACGGGTCCAAACGGGTACAAGAGTATATACAGGGTAAAAGAAAACACTTTCACCTTTCTATCAGTGGTTTCAACTTCTTGGTCCCTTTTGGGCCGCAAAATTTCTATTGTACTAAAGTTGAAATTTGACAAAAATATAGTAGTTTTTTTTTTGAGTAATTTCATTAAAATTAAAGAAATGTTAAACATACGTGTCCAAACGGGTACAAGAGTATATACAGGGTAAAAGAAAACACTTTCACCTTTCTATCAGTGGTTTCACCTTCTTGGTCCCTTTTGGGCCGCAAAATTTCTATTGTACTAAAGTTGAAATTTGACAAAAATATAGTAGTTTTTTTTTTGAGTAATTTCATTAAAATTAAAGAAATGTTAAACAGACGTGTCCAAACGGGTACAAGAGTATATACAGGGTAAAAGAAAACACTTTCACCTTTCTATCAGTGGTTTCACCTTCTTGGTCCCTTTTGGGCCGCAAAAGTTCTATTGTACTAAAGTTGAAATTTGACAAAAATATAGTAGTTTAGAAATTTTTTTTTGAGTAATTTCATTAAAATTAAAAAAGTGTTGAACAGACGGGTCCAAACAGGTACAAGAGTATATACAGGGTAAAAGAAAACACTTTCACCTTTCTATCAGTGGTTTCACCTTCTTGGTCCCTTTTGGGCCGCAAAAGTTCTATTGTACTAAAGTTGAAATTTGACAAAAATATAGTAGTTTAGAAAATTTTTTTGAGTAATTTCATTAAAATTAAAAAAGTGTTGAACAGACGGGTCCAAACGGGTACAAGAGTATATACAGGGTAAAAGAAAACACTTTCACCTTTCTATCAGTGGTTTCACCTTCTTGGTCCCTTTTGGGCCGCAAAAGTCCTATTGTACTAAAGTTGAAATTTGACAAAAATATAGTAGTTTAGAAATTTTTTTTTGAGTAATTTCATTAAAATTAAAAAAGTGTTGAACAGGCGGGTCCAAACAGGTACAAGAGTATATACAGGGTAAAAGAAAACACTTTCACCTTTCTATCAGTGGTTTCACCTTCTTGGTCCCTTTTGGGCCGCAAAAGTTCTATTGTACTAAAGTTGAAATTTGACAAAAATATAGTAGTTTAGAAATTTTTTTTGAGTAATTTCATTAAAATTAAAGAAATGTTAAACAGACGTGTCCAAACGGGTACAAGAGTATATACAGGGTAAAAGAAAACACTTTCACCTTTCTATCAGTGGTTTCACCTTCTTGGTCCCTTTTGGGCCGCAAAATTTCTATTGTACTAAAATTGAAATTTGACAAAAATATAGTAGTTTTTTTTTTAGTAATTTCATTAAAATTAAAGAAATGTTAAACAGACGTGTCCAAACGGGTACAAGAGTATATACAGGGTAAAAGAAAACACTTTCACCTTTCTATCAGTGGTTTCACCTTCTTGGTCCCTTTTGGGCCGCAAAAGTTCTATTGTACTAAAGTTGAAATTTGACAAAAATATAGTAGTTTAGAAATTTTTTTTTGAGTAATTTCATTAAAATTAAAAAAGTGTTGAACAGACGGGTCCAAACAGGTACAAGAGTATATACAGGGTAAAAGAAAACACTTTCACCTTTCTATCAGTGGTTTCACCTTATTGGTCCCTTTTGGGCCGCAAAAGTTCTATTGTACTAAAGTTGAAATTTGACAAAAATATAGTAGTTTAGAAATTTTTTTTGAGTAATTTCATTAAAATTAAAAAAGTGTTGAACAGACGGGTCCAAACGGGTACAAGAGTATATACAGGGTAAAAGAAAACACTTTCACCTTTCTATCAGTGGTTTCACCTTCTTGGTCCCTTTTGGGCCGCAAAATTTCTATTGTACTAAAGTTGAAATTTGACAAAAATATAGTAGTTTTTTTTTTGAGTAATTTCATTAAAATTAAAGAAATGTTAAACAGACGTGTCCAAACGGGTACAAGAGTATATACAGGGTAAAAGAAAACACTTTCAAATTTCTATCAGTGGTTTCACCTTCTTGGTCCCTTTTGGGCCGCAAAAGTTCTATTGTACTAAAGTTGAAATTTGACAAAAATATAGTAGTTTAGAAATTTTTTTTTGAGTAATTTCATTAAAATTAAAAAAGTGTTAAGCAGACGGGTCCAAATGGGTACAAGAGTATATACAGGGTAAAAGAAAACACTTTCACCTTTCTATCAGTGGTTTCACCTTCTTGGTCCCTTTTGGGCCGCAAAAGTTCTATTGTACTAAAGTTGAAATTTGACAAAAATATAGTAGTTTAGAAATTTTTTTTGAGTAATTTCATTAAAATTAAAGAAATGTTAAACAGACGTGTCCAAACGGGTACAAGAGTATATACAGGGTAAAAGAAAACACTTTCACCTTTCTATCAGTGGTTTCACCTTCTTGGTCCCTTTTGGGCCGCGAAATTTCTATTGTACTAAAGTTGAAATTTGACAAAAATATAGTAGTTTTTTTTTTGAGTAATTTCATTAAAATTAAAGAAATGTTAAACAGACGTGTCCAAACGGGTACAAGAGTATATACAGGGTAAAAGAAAACACTTTCACCTTTCTATCAGTGGTTTCACCTTCTTGGTCCCTTTTGGGCCGCAAAATTTCTATTGTACTAAAGTTGAAATTTGACAAAAATATAGTAGTTTTTTTTTTTTGAGTAATTTCATTAAAATTAAAGAAATGTTAAACAGACGTGTCCAAACGGGTACAAGAGTATATACAGGGTAAAAGAAAACACTTTCACCTTTCTATCAGTGGTTTCACCTTCTTGGTCCCTTTTGGGCCGCAAAAGTTCTATTGTACTAAAGTTGAAATTTGACAAAAATATAGTAGTTTAGAAATTTTTTTTTGAGTAATTTCATTAAGATTAAAAAAGTGTTGAACAGACGGGTCCAAACAGGTACAAGAGTATATACAGGGTAAAAGAAAACACTTTCACCTTTCTATCAGTGGTTTCACCTTCGTGGTCCCTTTTGGGCCGCAAAAGTTCTATTGTACTAAAGTTGAAATTTGACAAAAATATAGTAGTTTAGAAATTTTTTTTGAGTAATTTCATTAAAATTAAAAAAGTGTTGAACAGACGGGTCCAAACGGGTACAAGAGTATATACAGGGTAAAAGAAAACACTTTCACCTTTCTATCAGTGGTTTCACCTTCTTGGTCCCTTTTGGGCCGCAAAATTTCTATTGTACTAAAGTTGAAATTTGACAAAAATATAGTAGTTTTTTTTTTGAGTAATTTCATTAAAATTAAAGAAATGTTAAACAGACGTGTCCAAACGGGTACAAGAGTATATACAGGGTAAAAGAAAACACTTTCAAATTTCTATCAGTGGTTTCACCTTCTTGGTCCCTTTTGGGCCGCAAAAGTTCTATTGTACTAAAGTTGAAATTTGACAAAAATATAGTAGTTTAGAAATTTTTTTTTGAGTAATTTCATTAAAATTAAAAAAGTGTTAAGCAGACGGGTCCAAACGGGTACAAGAGTATATACAGGGTAAAAGAAAACACTTTCACCTTTCTATCAGTGGTTTCACCTTCTTGGTCCCTTTTGGGACGCAAAAGTTCTATTCTACTAAAGTTGAAATTTGACAAAAATATAGTAGTTTAGAAATTTTTTTTGAGTAATTTCATTAAAATTAAAAATGTGTTAAACAGACGGGTCCAAACGGGTACAAGAGTATATACAGGGTAAAAGAAAACACTTTCTTTATTTCTTTTTACAGATATTTGTTTATTTCTTTTACAGATATTTGTCGTTGATATTTCTTAAAGAAAATATGTGTTACCTTAAAAACGCGTATAAAAAATTTGTTAAAGTAGCCGAGATTTCACTTTACTAAACGATATCGGTAGTTAAATTAATAAAGTTGCAGAATTTAGTTACTGATATTTAAATAATATTATTAAAATTCAACATTTTTCATTTTTCGAATTTATTCTATGAGCTAAATTTCAGTTATGTATTTTACAAAGCTTTTTTGTAATATGTAGTTCTATTCCTTCAATTTTTCAGAAATGACTTTATACACTAGCAGAAAAACGAAAAATGTTGAATATTATACAAAGTAACCTTCAGAAGGAAATAATTCCCAGTTTCTATATTATTAAAATTTTATTATTTCATAAAAATTTTCTATGCACACGTTAACATTCGAAATTGGTAAACTAATTTTTGGAATTTCATAAATTTTTCTAAAAATATTTTAAATAAAACTATTCAACAAAAAATTATAGAACATACCAACTAGAACTTCCAAACAAATAAAAAAGCTACCACAACAGCTGTTTTCGCAGTTGTCAAGTAATAACAATCGTGTGACTGTGCTGCGGCAATTTTTCTACCCATTTCACTTTGTACCAACTAGCGGCAATTTAATTTGTATAAAACAGGGCAATCGTGTGATTTCAGAATATTTGATTGGTGCAATTTCTTTATTGTGCGTCAATAAAGCACAATCAAAATTGTGTCATATTGGTGCATTTGCGGCAATCATGTGATCCCAGCTTAAGTCAAGAAAACAAAACAAAAAATTAAATTCTTTTACATATTAAAATAATAACGAGAAACTTAATTACCCCCCAATTCCACCAAGTTCCGTTAAAACTAACTATAACTGTAACTTCCATTTAACAATGTGCTTTGACACCTATGTATAACTGATACCCAGTAAAAACTTCGCCTTCAAAATAATGTGTTGAGTAATCAGAAAAACACAAGAGCACTACTTACAATTCTACTGAAAGAACCAATGAATTTTACAAGGGATGTCCCAAAATGAACGCATTCAAAAGTAAGTCTTTATTTTTTTGCCTACATACATCCAGAAAAAAGTAGTTATAGAAGTTGTTATAGATGTAGTTATAGAATAAAGTTACTAAATAATGAGTTAAAGAAGCTTTTCATTTCGAAAAAGTAAGCGAAGTTTTTACTGGGTAGTAAATTATAACTGAACTTGGTGAAATTGGGGGTAAAAGTTTTTATTTATTCGAGACTTTTTTCGTAAAAAATATTTTTATTTTATAAGAGTTAAACCCGTAAAATTTCCATACAAAATTCAGTATGTGGGCAATTCCACGCATAAGTCTACCATAAATGGAAAAAATTAATACCTGATTTTGGTAGTAAAAATTCTTAAGTATGGTGGCAACATTATGTTACTTTTAAGTTTTTATAGTGGCAACAACCCAGTTAAAACTTCGCTTACAAAATAATGTGTTGAGTAATCTGAAAAACATAAAGGCACTACTTACCATTCTACTGAAAGAACCAATGAATTTTACAAGGGACGTCCCAAAATGAACGCATTCAAAAGTAAGTCTTGATTTTTTCACTGCATACATCCAAAAAAAAGTTACAGAAGTTGTTATAAATGTAGTTATAGAAGAAATTTTCTAAAAATTGAGTTAAAGCTGTTATGATACTTGCTATTTTTTCTATATTGGAGAACAGTGCAAGTATATTTGCATAGGAAAACTGAATAAGTGTAAAGAGTATGATTATATCATAAAAAATCTTGAAATGTCAAACAAATATACATGTGTTATCGATAAAAAATCTAAGAAAAAAAATATAAAAATTTTTAACTTAAAATTGACATTTCCAGATTAATTGTTAGAACTGTTGCCAATTTTTTTAGTTTTTGATAGAAAGTAGCGGTTTTTAACTTTTTTTTGTTGCGATTTTTAGCTTTTTTGGCGGGTTTTTGTGGGAAAAACATGAGGGCAATATTGTTTGTTTTGTTTACATTTTATTTTGGAATCACAAACAATTTTTTTTTATATAAATTAATTTTTATTAAGTTAAAAATTAAGTAAGAAAAGATAAACTCACTGTTTATTGTTGGTGTTTTGTTTAAGCTTTGATATTGTTACAGGTAAGACTTAGAGTGTTTATAACTCTTATTCGCTTAAGGTTTTATTTGTTTAATATTTTTGGCTTTTCTAAAATCTTTGGAAAATGTTTCCTGATGAGCTGGTGTAAGCAACCGGCGAAATGCGCATAGAGGCTTGCTTTCCCTCAACAATAAATTTCAGTGTATTTATCAAATATGAGAAACTGGGAATTTAGCACGTCATACGAAGATCGTATTAATAAAAAAAAATATAATTTTTTTATTCAAAATTTTATTACATGTTTAATTGAGGAAAAACTAAAAACTAAAAGACTTAACAATTTCTATACTTAATTTATATTATGTGGGGTTGTGCTTCTCTCTGCCACCGTTACACCTGCGCTGCAGGTAAGTTGGTCAACAGCTACTGCTCGATGCAATTATTTGGAAATTACTTTATTTTGCCAGACATACCGTCAGCATGTTTTAATGCAATTAATTTATTGGGAGCGGAAGTTCCCACAGTTTGGCAATACGAAAGTGTCATTTATTGGATTACCATTTTCAACGTACAGGGTGTTAACTCTTCCCCCCTTAAACTCAACTGCGTCCTCGCTGTTTATGGTATAAGAGCTTTTAAGTTGATCTTTGTTGTCCACGACCGTAACCTTGAGTTTCTTGTTCTTCGTTGTATATGTCTTGTAACAGATTAGGCCAATGGGTATGATGAGAACTATGAGGTTAGTGATCAGGCTCGTACCATATTTGTATTTGATTGATGAGATTTCTTCTGTGTTTGTCATGTGTAAATCTTTCAGCATTTCTAATGATAAGACTTCTTGGAATATATTGGTCGAATTTGTAGACTGAGCTATAGCTGGTAATGGCTTAGCTGAAGATATCTCTTTAGTCCAGTAAGTTTGATTTTGGATGATTATTGTTGAGTTCCTGTGGTGTATTAGGAAGGTTCTTCTCAATGATATGGTTTTGTTATCTATTTGAATTTCTCCGTTGTGGTTGTTGAGCAGCAGAATGTTTGTTGATATTTCTTCTACTAATGGCAGGTGTTGGTTGTTGATTGTTGTGCACTTAGATGGTAAGCTCTTAATTAATTTAGGTAGACAGTTTGAATTAGTTATATTAACAATATCTGCAGTTTTACACATTGATAAATTGTTCAGTGTTATACATTCATTCTTAATTCCTAATACTTGTTGATTACATGTTATTATATCCTTAAATGGTAGTTTTATACTAATATTTCCTTTCTTTACTGATTTTACAAGGTATCTCTTACAATCTATTTTGTTTGTATAAGGTAATGATATTACATATATTAGAGTAGAACGATTAGAAGCAATTTTTACTTCGCTAAACTCTAGTGCTTCAATTAAATTAGTAAAAGGAATGTCTTCTATTTCAAAAAATTGTTTAGTTAGATTCATTTCTAAATTTGATAATATAAAAGAATTGACAATGTTTGCTTTTGTCCATTGTATAGAATAATCTATTTGGACTAATTCTTCTTTAATTATTTTTAATTTTCTTTCTAATCCAATTATAATTTGTTTTTCATATATGTCTGTTGACTGTATAGTATTAAGTAATTTGTTAGTTATTTTCGTAACATCGTCTAATCTATTCATTGTTAGTTTATTTATTGTTACTTGTCTATCGTTGTTTCTTATTAAGTTATTTGTCTTATCGTCTATTAATTGAGAGTCGTCGTGGTCAGGGGTGCCCGCAAGCCACTTCCAAGCGGTTCCTAAAATGTCTAAGGATCTTTTTTGTAGTCTTGGTTGAAGTGCGCTGAGTATATTTTTGACTTGTATTATGTCGTACTTTAGATATATGTAGCTACTGTCTTTAGAAGAAATATGTTCATCTAATGTTTTTTCAATATCTGCTATAGCTTTTTGGTATTCATCTAATTCAATTATGTGAACAATTTTAAATGTACCAGTTTGAAGCTTAGCTGTCCCCGTTTCTATAGTTATGATTTGCGAGTTAGTGTAGTCTAGGACTTGAGTCTCAGCGAGAGTTGCTGCAATTATTGATATAAAATTCAGAAGTCGTCCGTAGTCCTTGGAATTCGTCATGTTGTCCTGCAGAAGAAAAAAAATTATTTCCTGATTAATCCCTTATGAACAATTCTACCTTTGGTTGTAACAATAGTGCTATTTCTATTTTCTGCAACTATTTCTTCTTTGTATCTATTTGAAAGTTTATCTCCTACTCTTTTATTTGCTTTGATGAATATGACGTCGCCTGGATTATAACTTTTAAGATCGTGCCAATTCTTGTTATGAAAGCTTAGGTCCTTTTCTTGTTTTTCAATAAGTCTTTGAATGTTTTCATTTCTGTTTTGTTGGATTTGTCGTGGGTCGGTTGTGACTCTTCTTCCGAAGAATACTTCTATTGGTTTTTGTTTGGTGGTGGAGTGGATTGAATAGTTATATTTATGTATTGATTTGTCTAATAGGTCTTGAAATGATGTGTGAATTCTTTCTGCTTTTGTACATCTAATTATTTCGCTAAGGGTGGAGTGAAATCTTTCGATTTGACCATTTACCGTGCTTGTATATGGTGGGGCTTTAAAAATTTCTATATTAAATTGATCTTCTAACAGATGTATTACAGGGGCTGAACTTAATGCTTTCTCGTTATCTATTACAATTTTTTCTGGGATGCCATAGCATCTCAGCCATCTCGTAATGGCTGTATTATGTCTTGCGTTGCTCTGGATTTTATGACTCTTATCTGTGCATATTTTGAAAATTTGTCTATGGCTGTTAAGATTTTATGTTTATGTGTGTGATAGATATCTAAATGAACGATTTGTCCTGCATATTGAGGTATATGGGTAGCTTGTAATGTGGGTTTTGGAGGGTGACGCTCATACTTTTGCTCTTTAAAAATTTTGCACTGCTTAATGATTCTGTCAATTTTTGCTTGCATATTTGGAAAATAAAATTTTTTTAAGATTTGTGCTTTATTCTCGCGTCCATTTCGATGAGCGCGTTTGTGTTCCTTTAATATTTCGTTTTCCTGCTGTGTTTCGTCAGTTAAGTCAGTCACTATGTTCCGTGTAAATCTTACTCTGTAGTTGCTAAAGTGTTCGGGAAAAATTTCTTGTAATTTACCTAGTGTACGTTCATCAGAATAGATACCGTTTGTAACATATGAATTAAGATATTGCTTGAGATAATTGGTTAAATTCTCATGATTAAATACTTGTTCTGTAATGATATGTCTATGGTATGTGGGAAACGTAATTTGGAAGTGATGTGAAGGAAACTCGTCAATTTTGAAAAATATTTGATTTTTAAATTGGTTCATTTGCAAAAGGTATTAGATTATGTGGAGAGCTGTCGTCACTATGCACAATATCTTCTAGGGAGCCAGTCTCGTGTTCCCTTGAAGTTGGTAGTAAGTTTATTTGAGGGGGCCTCGAAAGTGCGTTTGCGACAACATTTGATTTTCCTGGTTTGTAAAATAATTCGTAATTGTGTTCCTCTAAGATATCTTTCCATCTCTTCATTTTGTTATTTTATTTTAATTGCTTAGTGCATAAGTAAGAGGGTGGGGGTCTGTATAAATATCCACTTTAGCGGATCCATAGAGGTAGTTTCGTAAGTTATTTAATGACCAGATGATCGCTAGCATCTTCTTTTCGTTGGTAGCTTAGCTCTCTTCTGTTTTAGTAAGTGTGCGGGATATAAACATTATAGGTCTGTCTTCTTGGGAAAGGACTGCTCCGATTGCGTAATTGGATGCGTCTGTGGTTAATTGAAATTTTTTTGAATAGTCGGGATATGAGAGCATAACTTCTTCGGTAGTAAGTGTATTTTTGAGTTTTTGAAATGCATTGAGTGCTTCTTCATTTAGAGATATTTGCAATTTTTTTGAATGATTTTTGGACACGCGTCCATCTTCCCCTCTTAAAAGTAGTGTAAGGGGTTTTGCCAATTTCGCATAATCCCTTATAAACCGACGATAGTAGCCTGAGAGTCCTAAAAACGAACGAAGATCCTTAAGAGTTTTAGGTACTGGGAATTTTTTTTTGGATTTGTTTTGAGGCCATTTTCAGATACTATAAATCCTAAAAATTCGACTTCGGATTTCATGAACTCGCACTTATCGAGTTGAACTTTAAGGTTTGCTGCTTCTAAAACTTGAAATATTACTTTGAGGTCATTGAAATGGTCTTGTTGAGTTTTACTAAATATTATGATATCGTCTATATAGACAAAGCATCTTTTTCCTATATGATCCCTTAAAATGTCATCAAGAGCTCTTTGAAATATGGAAGGAGCATTCTTGAGACCAAAGGGTAGACGGGGGAATTCATACTTCCCGTTATTAACCGAGAAAGCTGTCTTTTCTGCATCTGATTTTTTTAATAGAATCTGATGGAAGCCACTTTTCAGGTCGAGTACCGAAAAGAATTTATTTTTGCCTAGTTGGGATAAAACTTCGCCAATTTCCGGAATCGGATATCTGTCTGGTATTGTAATTGCATTTAATTTTCTATAGTCGATGACTATACGATATTTTTTTTCTCCTGATGCATCTGATTTTTTTGGGACGATCCATACGGGCGAATTGTAGGGAGATCTAGATGGTCGTATAATACCGTCACGTAAGTATTCGTTTATTTGTTTTTCTACGTGACCTTTGAGACACATAGGGTAAGGGTAACATTTTGTATAGACCGGATTGTCTGAAGTTGGTCGTATTTGGCCTTTTACTGTAGTAGTAAAAGTTAATTTTTCATTTGGATCACAAAAAAGTGCTTTATGATCAATTGTTAGTTTTTTGAGATTTTCTTTTTGGATTTGGTTTAAATGTTCTGATCGAATATTAATATGATTGACATTCTGAGAAATTTGTTGTTTTAATTCTATTTTTAATTTATTTTTTATTGACATGTAGCTATCTTTTGTGTAAATCACGGCGTTTAATTCTTTAAGTGAATCATTTCCAATTATGGCATGAAATGATTTTAGAGTCGGGAGTAAGAAAAATTTTATATTAGTATCTTTTAATCCGAAAAGATTTGCAAAGGTATGGTGAGTAATTTGGATATGTCCTCCAATGGAACTTGCATAAAAGGGAGTTTCGTTTCTAATAGCTTTTTTTACTAGGAAGGGTTGCACATAATTTTTGTTTGAGCCGGTGTTGATTAGAATTTTAATGATTTCTCCATTACCGAGTTTACATTCAATGCAAGGCAATGAAGAGTTATTCATTCTAATAGTTTTCATTAAAGTCGGAACAAAGGTTTTGTTCCTCTGTTTCGTAGTCTTTGGTAGAATTGGTGTATTCAGCCAAATATTGATCATATTCTTGATCGAAATTACTTTGTGAGTATTGATATTGTTGTAATTCTATATTAAAGTTTCTTTGTCGCTTATCATTATTATGGTGCATAAATTGTGCTGGCCTTTTACCATGAAATGCGTCATTTTGTGCAGGTCGATTCATATAATTTATCCTTCTGGTTTGCATGCTTTGGTCTATATCCATCATTTCGGGTTTTGGTTGCGGTTTAGGAGCAATTGGTCTAGGTGGTGCAAAATAATGTTGTTGCGTATTAACATTTGGTTGGTAACGTTGCTGAGTATGAACTATCGGTTCGTTTAGGAATTGTCTAGGTGGTAGAGGAGGGTAAAAAGGTTGTTGTTGATAAAACTGTCTTTGTGGCTGTTGTCCCCAATTAACTAAGTTGGGATAAAATGGTTGTGGATGATATTTGTTTTTGCGTATGGGATGTTGTATGTTCGGTTGTACCGTATTTTTCCTATTTAAGTTGTTTATAGTCAAGTTGTTTCTGAAAGCTTGATTTTCGAGTTTGAGGCAAAGTTGGAGGGCTTGTGGTAGATCTGTCAGTTCTCTCATTACGAGTAATCTCGGAAGATCACCATTAAGACCCCGTACAAAGGTGTCAAGGGCTTTATTGCGGTAAGTTTGTATGAGAAGATTTAGGGATTCTGGTCCAGCGTCTAAGCAGGATAACTTATTTAATATTAAAGAAAATGTGAATATACTTTCTGATAGAATTCTTGGGTGGTTAGTGTCTCTTGTGTTAGCGCAGTCATCTGATATTCTAAGGTGCTAAGACCGCGCTTATCACCATAGTGGTTTGTCAAACAGCGAGAGATAGCTATCCAATTTAATGGCGTGTTATAAGATTCTAATACTACGTCTGCATTCCCTACGATTTTATTTCTTATAACGGTAAGAATACCATAATATCTTGCTGTTCCTTGTACATTTGAGTAAATTTCTATTATCCTATCTACACTTTTTTTCCATGACCCCAATTCTCCAGGTTCTACCGAGAATTCGCGAAGACTCCTTACAATGTCTGGGATTTTTTCTAGTTCACTAATATTTCCGCTAGTAACTGGTTGGTCAATTTCTATTACACTTTCTGTATTTTGTGTCAGTTTTTCTTGCACTAATCTGTCAATTAATTGCTTAATATTGTCGTCCAGGTCCCTATTTGCCTGTTTGTCTGTGATTTGTCTTGGTATGGTTCCAGTATTATTCAGAAAGGGTGGTCGTACTAAATTATCAGGGTTAGACATTTTTTAAAAATTGTTACACTTTTCTTTTCACTTTATATTTTTAGATAATTTGTTTGTAGATTTTTTTTTTGATTTCAATTTAATAATCTTTTATAACTTAACTTAACTTAAACACTATGCTTACATATATATATATATATATCCACACGAAGCCGGTGAGATGGTCCTTTTTGTTGATAAACTACTACGGGTCTGCAACGGTTTCCTGCGGACGGACACTTCAGGATGCTGAATGGGTTTATAGATGATATTAAGTCGGTGTGGTGTTTATCTTAAGGGCATAATAAACCTCACAAATGGCTTGGCAAACATGTCAAAATTTTACGTTTGTACAAACATTTTGTGTTGTTAATTGGGGTGTTTGCTGTTTGGACAAACATTTGAAGCAATGTTTGCAGAAATATTAAAAATTTTTAATATTTGGCAGACATGTTGGATATTTGTCAAACTTTTTGTGGTGTCTAATGCTAATTGTATTCAATTCAATTCAATTAATTTTTAATATTAAATTAAATTTTTTTAGTAGTATTGCTTGCCACAAAACAGCTCGTTGTTTAAAAACTGTTTACTTTAAATTTTTTGCTTTTATTTTATAATTTCTTCTCCGTTTTAAGCTAAAAGCAACAAAATTGCCGCAGCACTATTGGCATCTGCATTCATTGAAAACAAAACAAAATTGAAAATTAATGTTTGAACGGATAATATTTGTGTTGTTTATTGGCAAACCCCAAACGGAAATAATGTGTGTGTTTGCCAAGCATTTTGTGTAGTTTATTATGCCCTTAAGCGACGTGCATTTTAAGGACGATTTACACTTGTTCACTAATAGTTTTTATTTTTAACACTTAAATAACTTTACTGGCGTGCTATTGAGGACGTCTTACAGTTTTTTTTTTTTTTGTTATTTTCACACTTTCACTTTATATCACTACAACCACGTTGGGCGCCAATTAATTTTTCTTAAGTTAAAAATTTTAAAAAAAATATTTAATTGAGGAAAAACTAAAAACTAAAAGACTTAACAATTTCTATACTTAATTTATATTATGTGGGGTTCTGCTTCTCTCTGCCACCGTTACACGTGCGCTGCAGGTAAGTTGGTCAACAGCTACTGCTCGATGCAATTATTTGGAAATTACTTTATTTTGCCAGACATACCGTCAGCATGTTTTAATGCAATTAATTTATTGGGAGCGGAAGTTCCCACAGTTTGGCAATACGAAAGTGTCATTTATTGGATTACCATTTTCAACGTACAGGGTGTTAACTTATACAATAAAATTTAATGCAAATAATGTAAAATATTACGAATTACATCGGGGTATATTCTTTAATTGAGAATTTATGATTGAAATCCCATATGAAGGAAACCTGCTTCATTTCACATATCAAAAACAAAATAGTTTCATCTGCCCAAGCTTTTACCTTTTTTTTTTGTTTTAGTCAAAGAAAAAAATAAACATAAGAAATGTCAATCAGAAAAAAGGGTTTGTTTATCAAATTAAATTTCTTGTTCTTTCTCGCATTTCATACAGACAGTTTCATACAGACAATCCTAAAAAATCCAATACAAAAAATAACAAGTATCATAACACCTTAAAGAAGCTATTCATTATGAAAAAGTAAGCGAAGTTTTTACTGGAAATTTTTTGATATTTTATTATTATTATTTTTTTAAAGATGTAATAATATAAATATTATTAAATTAAGCTTGAGGTCTCTTTTTTATAAAAAAAATATTTAATTTATTTTATCCAATATTTCAGCACTCCGTTGTGTGCCTTCTCCAGGGGTTTTTCTTGAATGTTTGACAAAAAATAACAATTTTTAAAAAATTTAACAAAAAGTAATACATATAACAACATATAACAATTAAATACAAAAAAGTTGAAAAAGCTATTTTTTGTGATGAAAAAATAAATTTTTTAACTTTTTGAAACATTTATATTTCTTATTTCTTAAAAGAGTTTGTTTTTAATTATTTTAGTTTCAAAGTTGGTTTCTAACTTATTATTAGGGATTTCCTTTAGGTGGTGTTTATATTCAAATAAGCATTTTAACGAGATCATTAATTACATTTTGTATCTTTCAAATAATTTTAGAGTTCATATTTTATGCGCTGTGATTTCAGTTCTAACGCTTCATGTAAAATTCCATAAATTTGAAAATTATATTGTTAAATCAATGAATTTTTGAAAAATCTTTAAAATTCCTATTTGTATTTTCAAATATGTATTTAACATTTACAACATTTAATTTATATTCAAGTTTTAAGAAACCCTAAAACGACTTTTGTGTAATTTTTCAGTCATTTTCCCAAATTGATTCCGCATGATTTTATGCACTTTCTACTTTAAGTACTACTAACCTTTACTATTCTTAAAATCAAGAAAAGCTTCGCTCATTTAAAAAAAATAATTGAAATCTCCATCGATTAAAACTTCATATGTTTTCGAAAATGGCCGTTTTTAATATAAAAATCACAAATGGCAATATTTCAATTCCACAATCAGACTACTCATTGTGGCGTGCAGCTAGAAATCTAAAAAGGCCAGTTGTCTCTAAACCACCATTAAGAAACTTGAATGGAAGTTGGGCAAGAAATGATGTTGAAAAAGGAAATCTGTTTGTTAATCATTTAAAATTTTCGGCGTTTAACATGGAAATGCCATATAGAAGCAAAATTAACCCAAATGAAACTAAAAGCAATTCAAATTAACTGTCTTATTGGAAGAAATTCTGTTGTTAGTCTCGATTGCAAACTATTACTTTACAACGCTATTTTAAAGCCAATATGGTGCTACGGTATTCAACTATGGGGCACTGCCTCGGCCTCAAATATCGAAAAAAATTCAAAGGCGCCAAAATAAACTTCTTATAACTTCTTATAATTATAGCTGCCCCTTGGTATGTTTAAAACTTAAATATCCACAAGGATCTCAATGTGCCACTGGTAAGGACTATTATTACGAAGTATGCGGTAAAATATTTGAAAAGGCTAGAGTTGCACCCAAATCCACTAGCTCGAAATATTTTAAATGATAGCGGCCACTCTCGCTTAAGCCTAGTACTCTGTTCAAATTTGTGAAAAATGTTGAGCAACATTTATTATTTCACACGAAAATTTTGACATGTATCGATGTTACCTATCGTGCGAGTTTGTACAATTTGCCGATTTTATTCCTGCAAAGTATGCGACATTGTTTTGCGTATGTAAACAAACCCCACAGGTATTTTACTAAAAATAATTTTTTTTAATACAAAATTTAATCAAAAATAAAGTAAATATAGATAAAAAACTTTTACCGGTTGTGTTATATTAATTTTTTATTTCTTTTTAAATAATCAGTTCAACCTTTTTTTGATTTTGCTTAAAATTCCACGTGAAATAAGTGCATCTTACTTTATTTCGCAGCTGTAAAAAAATGTTGCCAGAAACATTTCGGAACTTTTTCAAAAAATGAACAGAGTACAACTCAATCAACATTATTTCATAGATATTCCGCACAAGTTTTTTTCATATGCGTTTTGACAGCATTTCACGTGAAATGTTGAACAGAGTACCAGGCTTTAAGAAGAAGAGACACTGCAGCACTTACCCATTAAGATGAGCGATAAACACCTACATATGTGAACAGAACCCGTGATGAAGAAAATTTTTGTCTGGCAATGGCAGGACATAAAGTAAAGCATTAGGTTAAGATTTGATTAATTATTGTTAGTTCATATTTAATATATGAAGATTCAATAAATAAATAATAAAAAAAAAAAAAAAATCATTTATAAAACGTATTTACCCCAAACATATCTCACGATATTGCGGTCGAGTTACCACCTGTTGCGGCTAGAGCGGCTGTTCCCCTAAGATTTGAGATAAGAGAAATCGAAAAGCTTTTGTGATTTAACTCCCAAGAAGGCACCTAGTTTTATAAGATCAAACAGAATGCTTCTGGAGCTACCCAGCATAGCAAAGAAAATTATTCTGTTAATTTTAAAGGCTATTTTACCCCTTGATACTTGTCAAGAATGGAAGGTCTCCTTAGTTACGATGATACCAAAGCGAGAAAAAGACCACACAAAAGTTGAGTCATATAGGCCTATCAGCTTATTATCTAAGATATCAAAGCTGTTTGAAAAGCTCTTAGCGTCAAAGTTAACCCCAATTTTAAATGACAAAACATAGCACAATTGAACCAACCCATCGGATTGCCATAAGAAAAGCCTTTGAAGAAAGAAAATATTGCTCCGCTCTCTTCATCGATGTTTCTCAAGTTTTTGATAAAGTCTGGCATATATACTTGTTACATAAATTTAAGCTAAACCTACCGGTTAACACACACAAGTAGCTACTTTGTCGGCCGAAAATTTATTATTAAAGAAGGTGATTTTTCAAGTTTTCTTCAGTCAATGTGCAAATTGGATGCATTTTACACGGTGCTCTGGAATATATATAAATGCAATTATGCAGCCAAAAAGTCGTGGATCATTTCTTTTTTTTCTTTCTTTAGTCCTATTTTCATCCACACGTGATCTTGAAACTAAATCCGCTATCATATTAGAGTTACTACAAAATTGCATTTATATATATTCCAGAGCACCGTGTAAAATGCATCTAATTTGCACAAATCTAAATTATTTACATACACAGATGATAATCTTGGCAAAAGATAAAATTTGATACCCATATGCCCTATTTAAATCAAAGGGTTACCACCCTATTGCATTTTTGTCAAAACGTGAACTAGCACGAATTTCAAAAAAAGCTGAGACACGTATTTGATTAAACTGACTTAAGTATGAAATATGTTAATTTGGCACTTTTATTACAAACAACCCCAAACAACAAAATTTCGGGAAATTATTACATTTACACTTTTGGAAGGATGCAACATGCACTTTATAGTAGTCAACACTATTTTATAGTTAAAAAATAATTAGTAATTGCTTTTTTTTAAGAGAAAAAATAAAGTTCAAGTTTAATACAGTATACATAGGGCTATAACTTTTTCACACTTTTTGCGAAAATCAAAAACGGCATAGTATATTCGTGTAGAACATTAAAAGTTATTAATAAAAAATATGATAATTTTTTCGGATTGTTAAAATAGTTCACGCAGGGATCGGGAATTTTAAAAAATATACACCTGATATTTGTATATATTCCTATACGTATGACTTACATAAATGCTATTTTGGAATTTATCCACTGCTTTAGATTTAAAAATTTTCCTACGGTTAACAATTCATCGCGGTTCAAAATTTCTTAGAAAGTTTTAAAAATTTGCTTCGCTGCGTGAGGTTTCTTTTCGCAAAACGACGGGAGACAGGTGTTTTCATTACTAAAACATTCTTGGCCACTCCCTCATACTATGCCAATAATTTGGTTATAGCCCTAGTATACATATTGGTACTCAAACCTCTACAATGTATTTTTTGAATTCGTTGGGGTGTATTTTCTCTAAGTGGCGTTTAAAATTGGCGGTAGTTTGTTTGCTTGGCAATGAACTCCCCATTGACATTTGTTTGGTGCAACATTTGAATTTAGCGCTTGCTCAATTTTTTTCAAAAAAACTCCGAAATGGATTGGATGACATTTTTATCTGGAACAATGTTTACTATAAAGTTTGGATTGTGGTTCACTCAAAACTATAGATTATCTTACCATTCGCAGAATATAAATAGAGTATTTTTTTGCCAAATAAAATTAAACCGTTTTTTTTTTTTGTTGTATTTTTTACCGTCTTATAAAAATTACACATATAAAGACATTTTTATACACTTAAGAATTTTATTTAGTCATCGCTGTATTTTTTCGTTATGTTATTATGTTATTTCATAAAAAAGTTCGGTGTTCGGTAAAGTTCGGTAAAAATTTCGCCGAACACCGAACTTAGGCCGAACATCATTTTTTGCCGAACTCCGTAACCGAACCCGAACGTTCGGTCGGACACTATTAATTTTACTTATGATCCCTTAAATAGTTTAATGGCTTAAAATTTGACCTTTTTCAGTACTTGATAATTTGTATTTGTAAGTTTCCCACGTGGAATGCTTCCATAATAATATAAGAACTATTAAATTAAGCATCTCCATCCTGTGTTTATAACATACGTCATTCTCCTCAAACCAAAAAGAATAAATTTAATGTTTGGTACAATTCACGCATTGCTCAACAATAAATTTTTTTATGCCTTTCATTTCTTTATTTTGTAAAAATATTTTTTCAAAGACCTTTATATGATTTTTACAAACATCAAAAAATAAGTCAGAGGGCGCACACAAACCTCCAAAGTCGGGAAAAATTTGCGCTAGTTTTATTATATCCATACGACATTTAACGCATGATATTCGTTGTGCTATGTAACCAACAAAATATCGACTGGATGTTAATTCTATTGGCACATTGTAAAGAATCGGCATATTCATTAAAATATTCTTCATTTTGATTGTATATACCTACATATCTGCGATTTCTATTTCAGGGCTGTGAGTACTCTCTGATGTACTGCCAGTCCTTTGAGTATCTTCTAAAATTGTTTGAAACTAGGAATGGGCAAAAAATATCGATATATCAAAATATCGATATTTAAAAAAAAAATCAATATATATCGCCGATACTTAAAATACCGATATATCGATGTATCGATATTGAAATACGACTATCGAATTCGATATTTTTTAAAGTCAGTTTTCATTAAAAACTCAAAATTTTAGCCGTTTTTCAACGATATGTATTTAAAAATTGGCATCACTGCGTGCATTATTTTTTTTAAACTATATATAATATGAATATCTATAACTTCCCGTCTACAACTGATATGATTTGCTGTTATAACATGGTTATAAAAGCGTTGTTAAAACATTTGCATTAACAACCGTGTTATAACATGAGAAAACCTCTAACATGATGACTCCATACTTAACACTAACATCATATTAGTGTTAATGTTAAGCATTTCATGTCAGTTGTAGACTTCATGAATTAGAAGAAGAATTAAGAAATAAGCGGGGGTTTCACCTTGCAGATTTCTAATTAAAACAGTAAAGTCAAACGAACTTGAAAAGATTTATTTTATGCGGTATTGGAACAATATATGTGCCTATATATAGTTGGAATAATAATAAGATTTGTGCATATATATATTCAATTTTTTAATTTGGTAATACGTTCGATATATCGATACATCGATATTTTTGAAATAATAAATATCGATACTCTTAAAAAATATCGATCCGATATATATCGATATATTTTTCCAATTTGCCCATCCCTATTTGAAACTCAATACAGTACTTTTCGCTTATAGTCCACTACTATAGTTGCACAACTTTTGTGGACTATAAGCGAATTTGGACTATAACCGATGTTTTTTTATAAGCCATTTTATGGATAATAACTGAAATAGTATAATCCACATTTTGGACTATATAAATATTATTTCCTTAATAAAACCACTCTTTTTAAATAAAAGAAAAGTTTATTTAAAACATAACCAAATATTGATTTAATTTAAATAAATTTTTTATTTTTTTTATTTTAGTTAACGTGTCTTACAATATTTATAAGAACGCTATTCCTAGTGGAGCTTCTAGCAACATAGTTTCGTTAATCTATGTTATTTAAGATTAGTGGTTGATTAGACCACAGCACCCGATCCTAGTGTTGGGGCTGCCAACAACCTCTAGGCAGGCAAGTCGTTAAAACGACATAGTACATCAATTGAGTTTCAGCGATTCTTAATTTTGTTGTCACCTAATTACCTGAGACGCATCGGTATTAGCATGCCATTCAGGTTACTCAACTGAGCGCCTTCTCACTCTAGCTGCCGACAGACGGGTGTCTGAGCGACATTACCAGGGGGTACGTGGTTTAAGACCGGGCGTAGTGAGCTGCTTGGGAAATTCAGTAGAGGAATCGCCTCTTGCTATTCCCAAGTGAATAGCAGACAGAAAGCTTTCCGCACCGAAATGCACCTCTATGAAAGACCCCACCCCCCAATTTAAATAAATAGTTAAAACAAAAATCTTTTTATTAATTAATTAAAATGCTTTAAAAGATTTCAATAAAAACAAATGCGTATGAGATTAATTTTAATTCTTTGGATGACGAAATCAAACACAACATAAATATCAATTTCATAGGATCTTTAGATGGGGTCTTCACCTGACAATTTTTTAATATACCAAACGTCAAAGTCTATATAAAAAACTCTAATATTTTTACTAGCGTTTTTTTAATGAAGTTGGACGTTTATTTAAACAAAAATTGTCAGACGAAGACACCATGTCATGAAATACAATAAATTGCGAAATTTGGCATTTATTATAGTTGCCAGAAAGGTAAATTAAAACATGTTGCCAGTTGATTAAAAATATTAAAAAAAAACAGAGTGGACTATAAGCGAACATTTTATAAGAACCATTTTGTATTAATGGTGTACCTATGAGTGAAAATGAAAACATTTTCGGAATATTAAATAGTCTATGTGATACTATTAAAATAAATCGACCCCCTATAAAATCAATTTTTCGTCTGAAAAAGACCAAAACAAGCGGTACAAATTTGACTGATCCAGCTATTATCGTTAGATTTGAAACTCCATTTGATAGAAATTGTATTCTAAGGGAAATTTCTAACTTCATGCGCACACGAAAAGGTCCATTATTATTATCTGATATTGGCTTTGACTCCAATGCACCTTTTAACGTCAAGGAAAACCTAACTCCTCGTTACTTCATGTTATATATAGAAGCTGTAAAACTATGGAGGGATAACAAGTTAGAATCAGTTTTTTCAAGGCGCGGTATTGTTTATATCAAGATAATCCGATCAGACGAACCAATCCGCATTGATGGTCTTGAAGATATTAGTAAACTGAATTTATTTCGTAAACAGGCTGAAAAAAATTATACCAATTTTATTGCTAATACGTGAAATATCAATTTTGATACGTAACTATTCTGTATTTATTTTTTATAATTTTACTCAATTTAAATTAAATTTAAACTTGTCGTATTTTTCTTTGTTTTGATTTACCAACATTTTGTAATAATTTAATTTATTTAATTTATAATACCTTTTTAAAATTTTTTAAAAGTTTTAACTAACAAACAATTGAATTGCGTTGTAGTCTTCGTAAAAAAACAATATGCCCAGCTTATCTAATTCTAGGGTGAGTTCCAAATTCAACATATATAACATGATTCGAATTTTAACTAAACAAAAAAATGGTTTAAATGTTGTTCATATTAATGCACAAATTTTGAAAATCAAAATTGATGAATTTCGATATATATTTGAGTCTTCAAACGTTCATGTGGTGTGCGTTTCTGAGACACTGTTTGATCCGAAAATTAAAGACGGCAGTTATAGTTTACGTGGTTATAAAATATTAAGAGCTGACAGAAATAGTAATGGTGGTGGTATTGCCATTTATGTGAAAAATAATATTAAGTGCAGATTTGTTAAAAGAGCGAAAAGGGCTGACAAAGTAGAATTTTTATTTTTAGAACTATATAACAGGAATGAAAAATTACTACTTGGAAATGTTTATAGACCCAATCGGTATATCGATACCGATGCATTCTTTTTGAGCTTATCCTCAATCTCTGTAGGCTATACAAATATCTTAATATCTGGAGATTTTAATAGCATCAGGGCTCTCAGATGAAATGAAATGAAAAGTATGGGTCTGGACCCTGTGAATACTACCAATCCTACGCATTTTTCTAGATATACAAGTTCACTTTTAGATATTTTTTTTCCAACTACCTCTCGAAGATTCTTTTGTTTGAGCAGCTTTCAGCTCCTTTGTTTTCGAAGCACGATTTGATTTTAACGTCCTATAACTTTAAATCAAGTACTACTGAGGAAACATTTGCCTATAGGGACTTTAAAAGCCTTAATTATGACGCATTAAATGAAAGAATTACACAAATCCAATGGGACTCTACTTTCTATATGCCAACAGTGGATGAACAACTCCAATTTATACAGGAAAATCTGGTACACATTTTTGAAGAATTCGTTCCTATAAAGACGAAAACGAGAAAAGTTACATCGACTACCAATCAATGGGTCTCGCCGGAAATTAAACATTTAATAGAGCTCCGGAATATAGCTTATAATAGATGGAAGAGATTTAGGACTTCTGAACTATTTTCAGCATTTCGTTCATTACGAAGTACAGTCACTACTAAAATTAGGATTGCAAAATCGTCTTATTATAATGATAAATTCACAAACTGTTTAGACAGCAAAAGTAAGTGGAAGGAAATCCGTAATATTGGAATGGTTAGTGATCCGAATGATTATCATAATGCTGATCAGGATTTAGATATTGATGAAATTAATAGTAAATTCGTAGACCTTCCAGTGCCAGTCGCACATGTGGATCCATACAGAAATTATACCACGACAAATACTTCTGATAAATTTGATTTTAGATGTGTAACTCGAACTGAGGTATACAAAAGTTTTTTCAGTATAAAGTCCAATGCTATAAGCAGTGACGGAATACATCCCAGATTTATAAAAATAATATTTCCATCAATTGTACCATATATTACAAACCTGTTTAATAACATTATTTCAAAGTCTTCGTACACAACAATTTGGAAACATGCCAAAATAGTTCCTGTACCAAAATCAGATACTGAATTTCGTCCAATAGCAATACTTCCATTTCTTTCTAAGATACTTGAACGAATATTGCACAACCAACTAAGTTCATTTTTAAATGATAACAACCTTCTTACCCTCAGACAGTCTGGTTTTCGACCCCTTCACAGTTGTGTATCAGCGTTAATTGACGTAACTGAAGACGTGAGGTCATATATTGACAATGGTGAAGTTGCTTTTTTAATCTTACTGGATCATTTGAAAGCGTTTGACACAGCAAATACGGAAATACTTACTTCTTAACTAGAAAACTGTCTCAATATTTCATCGACAGCCATCAAATTAATGTCGTCATATTTAACGAATAGGTCACAGTCCGTTTTTTATGCAAATAGGATGTCAAGTAGTATATTACTGACTAGAGGCGTACCACAAGGCTCTATTTTAGGGCCTTTATTGTATTCTGCATATGCTAACGACTTGCCAACCAAGTTGGAATATTGTAATGTACAAATGTATGCTGATGACGTACAACTTTACATTAGCTGCATACCCTTCGAAATTAATGAATGTGTCCGAAAAATTAATAAGGATTTGACAAATATTTATAACTGGGCAACTTCAAACGGGTTGTCTCAATCCAAACAAATCAAAATGCTTAGTGATAGCAAAGAAAACACTATCCATACCGATATTTCCGGATTTGCTATTAAATGGATCAGAAATTGAAATAGTTACCTCAACAAAGAATCTTGGAGTTACTTTTAACAATCACTTGGATTGGAGTAACCATATTAATATAACTACGGCAAGAGTATATGGAATGTTAAGAAATTTGTGGTGTACTCAGTGGTTTATACCTCTTCAAATTAGAATGCTTTTAGCTAAAACATATTTGGTACCAACTCTTTTATATGGTTGTGAACTGTTTGCGAACTGTGATGCTGCTAGTACTCGAAAGCTTAAAGTTGCTTTTAATAGCATAACACGGTACATATATGGTATTAGACGTTTCAATAGAATATCTTTTTATACCAAACAAGTGTTTGGCGTGTCTTTTGAATTCTTACTGCAATGTAGGTCATTAATATACCTACATAGAATTATATACACTCGTCAACCAAAATATCTATATGATAGACTACTTTTTTTTTTAGATCGAATAGGGGAAATCGAATCAAACAGCAGCGGTATAAGACTCAGATATCAGAGCAACATTTTTATATTAATACCATTCACATTTGGAATAAGCTACTCGTTGATTTGCAAAGAAACAACAATACAACGCAATTCAAAACATTAATCTTTGAACATTTTAGAAAAAAAGAAAGATTAACAGCTAATTAATTAAAAATAAAATTAATGTATGTTTAACATTTGTCAAATTATTATGCTTTTGTTTATATTATGTTTACTTGTTAAAATTAAGTTATTATTGTAATTATTTTTAATAAGATTTGTATACCTACTCTTATAATCCAGTACTTTAATATAAGATTCATGTATTGGGTTGTGATCAATAAATAAATAAATTGAAATTGAATTATATACGCATGCTAAGAAAATGTGGCTTTTAAACGAAAATGGACTACAAACGAAATGGACCTTAGAACAAATAATTCGTATGAAATTCGAAAAAATCTGCATGTGAATATGACAGTTTTGGCTTATATCCGTTTTTGGCCTTTAAGCGGAATGGACTATAAGCGAAAAGTACTGTAGGTAGAAACATCGCATTCTTATGGTGTTTTCTTTTCTGACAATAATATTTCATATATGCTACCATTCGTGCGAGTTTTTGTTCCATTCTAAAAATATATGCAAAAATGTGAGAAGTTGTCGTTTTCCTTTCTAAACATGTTGCAACAATAAATGGCAAATTTGTTCCATTTCTTACCCGCAGTTATAACTGAGTGTGAGATAATACCCTTTTTTGCATCTGCGTAAAGTACTTTTTTATGCAAGCAAGTATTTTGTTTTCTTGTGTTTGCGGACAATTTGCGTTATATTGTGATTTTTAGTTATATTGTGATGGATATAAAAACTTTTTGTTTTTCGTTGTTTTTACTTTAATTAAATAATTATATTTTTTTTGTCAAAAAATTTTTAACAACAGCTGACTTTAATTATTGAAACTCAGTGCTGTTAACGCTTATTGGAATTGTAAGAAAATGTAATGTTTAAAATTGCTACAAGCGTGGTGAATATCGCTTTTAGTACAAACTTTGCATTCAATATTTAAAACGCTAAATACGCATTAGTGTTGAGTGTAAAACGTAGCTATTATTTTGTTCCATTGTAATTTAGAAAAATGTATCACTTTCTAAGGCTTCGTGTAACCTAATAAATGTATTACACAACTATAATGCATCACTATTTTTTAGAAAAGAAAACACCATTAGTTCTTTATGATGGCAAATTTATATTAATTTATTTTAATAAGCTTGAGGTTTCACACAAACATAGAAAATTATAAATTGATCTTAAGCACCAAATTCGTAAATCAAGTAAACAATTTCTTGATTTTGCACATATTACAGTGTTACCACCAACAAAATTTAAAGTTACACTTGCGATGAAGCAAAATAACCCGATTTAATGAAATTACACCTGATATAAAATTGAAGTTTTATTTAATGAAAGCCATTTACACAGAAACAAAAACACAGCAAACTTATTGAAAGCAGATCAATATTAGTCAAACAATTAACATTCGTATTGTAATTTAAAATAAATAACCATTAAAATAAACAACATTAAAGACTTAAAAACAATTAATAAAACATAAAATAAAACTCCTAAAATAATGAGTTTAACTTCCACATTTGTTTGCATATTTCCAGGCGCGGATCCAGCTTGAGCTTTACGGGGGGGAAATTTTGTATGATACAAAAAGTAAAAAATTTGTTTTTTTAAAGTTTATTAAAAACAATATGTGTATATTATATTAAAAAAAACTCAACAAAAAGGTTAAATAAAATATAAGATCAGTTCAATATACATTACTATTTTTAAATAAGCGATTTTTGATTTTCTTGTAAGGCAAATTTAGACTATACAGTATGTCTTCTGTCATTGTTGATCTGAGTCATGTTTTTATTCGACGAAGGGTAGGAAATGACCTCCCGCTCGTAGCATTACTGACGAGCATTGAAACGAAAATTTGAAATATTTTTCTTAGATTTGGGTAGATATCTTCATCACAGTTTATTAAAGTATCTTCAATGTTATCTGACAGATTAGGCTCAAGTTTAGATGTTAGTAGGTGTTTATCTCTTTTATCAAATCATCAGCTAGTTGTGGTTTTAAAAGTTTTATATCTGTATATGACTTGATTACACTTTGAGGTAGAAGTTTAGGTATGTTCACTATTGGGAAAGGTGTTTTGAGATCTTCTAAAATAAATTCAATAAGAGGAATGTAACAACTCGGTAGTAATCTCCAACATTTGGGATGTGATTATTTCGTTCAAATCTTGTCTTTTCGATTGGAACCTCGATTTGAACGCAAATAACTTAAACTTTTTCAAAAATCGCTTTGAAATATTCTTTTGTTTTATTTCTGTTCCCTTCAAGGCTCATGATTAAAGTTTTGATAAGGCTTGATCCTTTTTGAAGATCTATATCTTGCTTTTGTAAAATGATACTAAGTGGCTGTGTTAGATCAAGTATCACACTTAATATGTATATTCCGCAAATAAATTCAAAAGTACTAAGTGAGTTCCTAAATATAAAGGTTGATATACTACCTTTCCACTCAGATCTTTTTCCGAAGCTTCTACTATATGATGTACACTTGTTGCAGTGTGTTAAACTGAGTCGTGATCGCATAATGTAGAGAGTTTGGCTCCCAAATACTTTGCTAAAACTGTGTTTCGCTTGGGATGATTATATTTTAAAAATTTTGTTTCTTTAACAAATGATACAAATTTTTGTATAAAAAGCAATTTCTTGCTTTTAGAACTTGAGTTTCTTGATTTATGGGAATAGCAAGGCGTTTGTTTCGCATTTGTCGCGGAGTATTTTAACAGCTCCATTTTCTGCTGACATCAGAGGATACCCATCTGTTCCATCTTCTACACAATTTATTAGGTCAATACCAAAATTTGTCAAAGCTTTAAGCACTATTGATGGGTGGCATGTCATAATATCCAGTATCATAGTGTCCATGGACAAGTACCATAAAGGATTTTCTCCTTTATGGAATAACAAGTACCGGTTTCGCTAAGTTAAGCTTCTAAAATATGCCTTGTTTCCGAACGAAGGCCGACTACGCAGAGAAGCTTTACTAAGCGAAGCCGGTTTTTGTTATACCATAAGGGAGAAAATCCTTGCGCCCGGCCGATGGCCGTCTATGCAGTGAAGCTTTAGTTAGCGAAGCCGGTTTTGGTTATACCATAGAGGAGAAAATCGATGATTCCGGCCAATAATCATGTTTGTTATACCATAGAGGAGAAAATCCTTTATGGAACTTGTCCATGGACACTATGACACTGGACGTTATGACATGCCACCTATTGATGATAGTGCCTTCGCATCAATTGACACATCAACGTCAACAATATCATTTGAAGCCTCTTCAAATGCGATTACAATCAAGCCAATAAATTCTTCCCTATAAACTTTTTGTTGCATGTTGAAATATCTTAAAGATAAGGAAATCTGGCTTTTCCCTGACAAATTCGTGCTTTCGTCAAAAATTATCGAATAGAATTTTGATTCATATAACACATACATACATAAATATTGCATTTACTAGGGCTTATTAATAATTCAACCGCACGCATTATCAAGTCAAACGTTTAGTCTTCGAATGTAGATGGCATCTGCTGGGATTGAATGTAGAATAGTAAGTATTTGAATACGGTAAAGTGGATTTTTCATTTGAAATATCTATTAAAAACTATTAGGATTATTGAAAATTTCGTTAGAACTTCCATAAAAAAAAAAAAACAAAAAAACCTTGCTGGGATTTCCAAAAATTGTGTACATTAAAAAAAATATTATTATTGGGAATTCTTGTATTATCGAAATTAACAAAACATATTTTTATAATTTACGGGGGGGGGGGGGAATTTCCTTATTCCCCCCCCCCCCCCTGAATCTGCGCCTGCATATATCTAAGGAAGGTTCCAAATGCTCATTGATTCCTTTATAATGGGTGTTTTTAAGACCGAAAGAGCTTACGAAAGGTTAGCTTTCAAACGTCATACTGCTCTCACTTTTTGCTCAGACACATCATCATAGATAGATAGATTCATGCCTGCACAACGCCAGCAACTATTGACGTCTTGGAGGTCAACATTGTTCATTTTATTCGTGGAAAGAGAAACAAAATTGGTCGTCTGCAATGCGTTTTGTAAAGGACAGGCGCGGTGCTTATTTTTTTAAATCAGTTTCAAATGGTAATACCCTGTATTAATCGGCTATTAAAATTCATCTGTTTTGTGTTTTCTACCATTTTCATGGTCTTAAATGGTTTTATACAACTTTCCCTTTCGTTATTCAGTTTTACAACTGTAAAGGGTGTTAAATATTCTTCAAACAAAAGCTTTTGAAAGTTTCCACACACATAAAATTCATTATATGTTGGAATATTCGAAACATTTCAACCACTAGACTTGTTTGTAGTTTGAGTAACTTTTTTCCTTAAACTTCAGGCTCTTAATCACTATGATAGTCATCATATTTCAAATCTAAGAGTCCATCTTGCGACATTTATTACCAACCTTTTGAAAATATCGAGTCGTAACCGCGAAAATAACGTAAGCGACATCATTTTCAATTTTCGTTTTTTTTAAGAAATTACTTTATTGGCAACACTTGCTTCATCTCCTAAAATTTAAAGGCCCAAATACACTTGTCAAATGCTTGTCCAGCCGGCGAATTCATCGTGTACGTGTGCTTGACGTAATATTCGCCGCCATATCTAAATTTTTTGATTTTCCATCCAGCATCGTCGGTGTGACACATACAAACATATTTTCACTAATACTACCACAATGCTTGATGAGTATATTGATCAATGTATTTGGGCCTTAATGGTCACATAAGTTTCCGTTACGATTTTATAGCAAAAACAATTTTTTTTAAGCGACAAATTTCATACAAAATTTATATGAAATAAAATAAAAAAGCTCTCTCCGGTAATATTTGATTTTTGGCGCTTACGTTATTTTCGCGATTAGGGGTCGATATACATTGAATGATTTCCTTAAAGGAAACCGAGACTTTATCAACAATATTTAAAAAGAAATAAATGTCATCACTGAAATCAAATCTTGATTTTATTTGGGTATCTGAAGTAATAATTTCAAATAACACCTGAATTACACCTAAGAGAAATTACCCATGCTCTACCCACGACAATAAAAACTATACTAAATGCGGGTAATTACCCACAAAGTGGCAACACTGACATATTACCAAAATGATTATATTGATTGATTAAAAGTTGAAACAATTTAAATTGGGGTAAACTAGTAATCAAATAATTTATTAGGTTCAATTAAAATTTTTATTGAATGAATTAAAATGTATAATTTAAATTTGAATTAAATTAGTTTTATGCAGCAGATGGATCTGCGTTATCAACCCATTGTAGGCATTTTAATCACTATCCTGATTTTGGAAACATATAAATTTTGAATACGGAAAGTTTTAAGAAACGTAAATATATGTTAGAAATGTTGCAGCTAAATAATGTTCCATTTGAGAAAACAATTAATTTTAAAAAAGATACTGAGGGCTTAGATCAGATTTATAGACATTTATTGAATCAAAATAAATAGGTTGATGGAAGGGATAATTATAAATGGGTATTTCTCCTTGATTGTTTGTTGAATAAATTGCAGATTGCTCTGTTTGTGAACATTTATTAAATGAAAATAACTATTGACGGAAAGGGACAAAAAAAAAAAGGTTTGAGGCTTTTGATTTCCTGAGAATAGAAATCACACTAAAAGGCTTTTGTGTTAGTCGATTCAGAATTTGCAGAATGTGGATCATTCTATCCGAAAAGCACTTTAATATGACTAAAAGAGAAATGTATGATGATATATTATTTCATCAATATTTCTAATAAAATTCAATATTATTACCAGTCTAATAATACCTTTTATAATCTGAAAGCTTTATTGGCGATTTTTCCGATGTACAAACTTGAATCGTATACTTTTACGAGTATTACCAAAAAAAATTAATACCTATGTGTTGCAAAATTATATTTAATAAATAGAGCGCATGTTTTGACAATAACCAATGTAAAAAATTTATAAAACAATAAAAAGTTTAATTAAATCAAATATGAATTTAGTTTTAATATCTGTTCAATTGAAAAAATAATTAAATTAACACATTAATTAAATTATAATTACATATATGTAAATATATATTTAAAAAAATTAGTTAATTGATAAAAAAACTAACGAAAATTTTTAATAAATTAATAAAAGAAAATTTGAAATTAAACAAAAGAAAAATAAAATTTGAAGAAATTACGTGCACACACATCAAACTGACTTCATAATTTTATGAAAATCAATAGTATTTTGATTTTCGTCATATCAAACTATGCGTGTGAATTTTTTTATTACCACCACAATTACAAAATATTGAGTTTAAGGAGCCAGTGATAAACATAAAATATTTTTATGAACAAGTCGGTTAATGTTATAAAAAAAAAATAAAACATGTATGAACATTTGTTTAACAAACCTTTAAAAAGCCTTTTTAGTTTTTATAAATAGGATAGGTTATTTTTATATTCCTATAATTCATTAAATTAAGATAATAACTGCATTTGAATTTCGGTGCGAATCGATACAATTTCATCTGTACAACAATAAAATACATATTCTTACCCTACAATTATACAGTCGGTTAAGTTTGCTTTTACGTATGTTATTTGCAAGTAAATTGCATGAAAAACTTCTTTTACTAGCTTTTTGTTTTATTTTTACTTAAATCTGTTTTCAACGAAAAAAACAAGACTTCTTTTAGTTTGCTTATATTTTTGGATTTGCCATGTGCATACATACACACACGCGTACACGCACATATACGCTGATAAATGAGAATTGAAAGTTCTCTGAGAGTAATAATTATTACTCTCAGAGTTCTCTAAACATCAAAGTGGCAGTAGTAGTACTGCTATACGACAAATTTAGCACTGGCCGTACAATGTATGGCAGTGGCACATCTTTATATATTTAAAGTCTTTGGTTTAACAATATTGTTTTTACATTTAGAACAGGGATGTCAGCGCCTTGCACAATTGTGCAAATTAATTCACATGTACGCTTACGCTCTTTTATTTTGCGAGCGTAAAATATAATTGTTTACTGAGAAACACTCTCATTCAGCGGGAAATATCGCAAATATTGCAAGGCCTGTTTTGAGGCCTCTAAATATATTTATGTATATAAATAAATATACAATAACTGTATGTAGGTCAGGGATGTCAGCGCCTTGCACAATTGTGTACAGCGTTGCCAGAAGATTTGGAAGGAAAATCTTAATTTGGCGAATAAAAAATCTTATTTTGAAGAGAAAAATCTTAAATTTTTTTTAACAAGTGCAAAAAAGTAAAAATCATTAATATTTTAAAAGAAACTACTTTTGATTATGGAAACTATTCAAATTGAAATGCTTAATTGCGGTATTTATACAAAATTAGATTGTAGGTTTGAAATTGTATTTTTAATTATATTTTCCATAAAAAAACATTTTAAATGCATTTTTGGATTATTTTTGGAGCTATGAAGCTCACACATCATATGAAATCTTTAGGGTTCTCAATTTAATATTATATTTTTTGATACCGTTGTTATATCGACGGCATTTTGAGAAAGTTGCATTTAAAAAAAGCTCATTGAAAAAATTTGGATTTACCTAAATATATTCCTAATGGAATTTTTATTAAAATAATGTTAGAATACTTTTAAAAAGATATTCTTAAGCACTTATGTAAAAATTATCATAAACATGGAATGTGGAATTTTCAAACCAAAAGCTTCCTAATCCAAGGATTCTCGGTAACTTTTTACCACTAAGTTCTCCCCTTGGTCTAGGCAGAACACAATAAGAACAGCTAAAAAACCCAATTAAATAAAAAGTAAATAAATATGTTTTTTATTGAACGTATGCTTATTATGCTAGATTATCCCTAGAACACACACCCGGGTACAAATGTATCCACTTGCATCTTTGCAGTGCTGTAACTCAGGAATGGCTTAACTTAAGGAATATAGGTTTCCGATCTAGAAAACATAGGTAATTTCTAATTGCAATTCGGACCAGTGGTTCAGGAGCTACGAGCTTCCAAAGTCGACACCTACGGGATACGTTTGTGCCACACCAGTTTATATCAAAATAAAAGGCAACAAACCATTTTATAGTGTTTTGAAAATATATTATTTTATTTGAAAAATTAAAATTATGAATTATTGTTACATACTATGCACTCGGTATTGGTGATCCGCTAAATAATGGCGAATGCACAACAACATCAAAAAGCAACCGTTAAAATATCCAAATACTACAAACACTTGTTTATCACTTGAATAATAGTTGCCTGCATGCACTCTTTTGCTTATATCTTTTGAACCATGTAGAATATTTGCATGAAACAAAACTAAAACATTTTTAAAATATTTATTTACGCTTTAAAAAAAAATAAAAATTAAATTGGACCATTTAAACATAAGAAAAACCCAAAATAAGCTAGTAGGTACAAACGTATCCCGGGTGTGTGTTCTCGTAGAAAAAGTTGGGTATGCATCGTACGGTTATACGATTATAGTGTAAAAAATGTATAGTAATTCATAATATGAGAATGGATGGGCCTATATCGTAAAATTTTTTGTCAGTTATTCGCATTTTCGAGGAGAAGGTTTTTACGGACGAAAATTTTGGAAAATCCCTCCGGAAAATTGGAAAAATCGAAAATTGATTTTTTTTGTACGAAACTTTGTGTGAAAATATTTGTGTGGTATGATTAGTCTAAAGTTTGCCTGAAGGCTTAAAACTGGGACGAGGCGAAGTTCGTTAGGTCCGTTAGTTTATCATATAATTTTATTTTACATTGCTTTTTCGCATCTACCACACATTTGATTCAAACTTGATTCATTCAATTCAGAACATATCATTTATAGAATTCACGTTTCTGTTTTTTGAAATTTTGTCCTTTTTAAAAAATATTGCAAGAAAACAAGAATTTCGTCTGGTCAAGAGGGTAATTTCATAGACTTTTACATAAAAATAGAATTTCACCCCACGAATTTGCTCTAATCGAATCCAAATTAGTTTCATTCGATTCAGCACGTATCATTTATAGAACTCACGCCCCTGTTTTTTTGTTATATCCGAAAAATATTCCAAGGAAAACACAAATTTGGTCTGGCTAGACCAAGACGGTAATCCTAGGGTTAAGTTCCATTAGATTTACCTTTTGGTATTAAATAAATGAACTTTTTTGTTCTTTAATAAATTATCCCCGTATTCATAAATAAATATTAAATTTAGCAAACGTTTATTAAGGACAAATTTCATAGTAAATTTGTTCTTTAAACCTTTATTAAATTTTTAATTTTTTTATGAATACGGGCATTAATCTTTATAAAAATACATTTTTTCTTTTCACAAATAATTTTTTTCATCAGTAGTCCCAAAATCAACAACAGCGAATCTATGACGCTTTTTTAATGTTTTGTATGCTCAGAAATAATGATGCCTTTTTGTGTATGCTAGACAATGGGTACAAAAGTGTGCAAAACCAATAGACAACAAGCTGATATAAAAGCTCATTGTTTTAAAAATTTACTGTTTAAAAAACTTTTAAAAAAATTATGTATGTGTATTATACATATGTATTTTATTCGACCTTTTATTTAAATTCTAGGTAGAATAAAGTTTATAGTTTTTTATATAAAATTAAAAAAAGACCTCAAGCTTGAAAATTTAGTCATATTATAAAAATTATGTATGTTGTACAAACTTAAAGTTAAAAATCTTTATTTCTAAAAATAAAAATCTTAATTTGAGAAAAAAAATCTTTAAATCTTATTTTGTTCAAAAAATCTTTAAAAATAAGATAAAATCTTAATTCTGGCAACGCTAATTGTGTAAATTAATTCACATGTACGCTTACGCTCTTTTATTTTGCGAGCGTAAAATATAATTGTTTACTGGGAAACACTCTCATTCAGCGGGAAATATCGCAAATATTGCAAGGCCTGTTTTGAGGCCTCTAAATATAAAACATTGTACAATGATTTTAAAACAGCGATTTCCATTTCTTTGCACAATTGTGCAATTGTGGTTATTTTTTAAGATAGAATTTTAAAATTTTATAAAAATATATATGTAAAGTGAATCCTAATCAACAAAAATTTCAAATTTTCAAAATAATTGTTTTGCATTTAAGCTAACGATATGTGTTTTGTTCGTGAAAAAAATTCGTTGATGCCTGTAACAGGGTCCCTTTTTCTTTCGTTAAAAAGACGTACCTAAATGCAGAAATTATTAAGAAAAGAAAAAGCCACAAGAATTTGTTGGTATTTTGTGATTGTAAAAATATGTTTGTTTCTGTACCAATCGCGTCGGTGGGTTTTTTTTTTTTTTTTTTGAAAACTCTTTTCTTAAGTAGGTAAAAATTTTTTTAATATTTTTAATTAGGCTTAAGTTCATTAAATTTAATTTTCATTAAATTATTTTTATGAAGAAAGGAATTTTACAACATGAAAATTAATTAAAATTTATTGATAATTTTTCATTCTTGACTCAATCTGGGCTCGAACCCAGGTGTTTACGGACAGGTTACCCTGACATGTTTCGATTGCAACCACTCAATCTCCTCAGAGGGCTTGCCGTTTAACACTCGCAGCCATCGACGACTGCTGACGTCATTAGTCAAACATCAATCCTTAAACCAAATTGTATTTAACCTTTGGTAGATCGAAATTTGCTTTGAATGATTATCTATTTTAATTTATTTTAACATGTTATTCCTTTACTTCTGTTTTTTCGTACTTTTGTCAAGAATTCTTCTTGAAGTTCAAAGTACATATTTTTTTGTTTTTTCAGAATTCTTGACAAAAGTACGAAAAAATATTTTATGATAAAAAATGCATTTAATTATTTTCAATGTCTCTTATGTTTTAAAACATTTGAACTTAAGAGATTGTATACTTTGAAAAGGCATTATGATCATTTCCATAATGATATTAAACAATATGAAGTAAAAGAAAGGGAAAACCAATATAAGATTAAAAAAAAAGGTTTATTTGGATAGCTTGAAAAGTTGGGTATCACAAGAAGAAGAGCATGAAGATAGGATAGAAGATTTAAAAATAGAAATATCAAATTTACTAACTTTGGAAATAGTAAAGCAGGGAAGACCATTTTCCGATGGGGCATTTATAAAAAAGCTTTTCAATGCAGTTTTGGAAAAACTGAAAATCGATTGCTGCGTAATAAAAACGCTTCCCATGAGCCGAAATAGTGTCGTCAAGCGCACATCAATTTAAGCTGCACATATACAATCTGTGATTAGGGGAAAGTTAAAAAATTGTGAATATTTTTCTTTTTGCCTCGACGAAAGCACCGACATTAATGATCTTTGCCAATTGGTCATTTGTGTTCGATGCATAGATAGTGAGTACAATGTTTTTGAAACTATGTACTCACTTGAAACGTTTTACGGTAATGTAACAGGTAAGGTATTATACGACGTAGTCTTTGAAAACCTGATATCTGTTACACAAGCTTCAAAATTAGCAGGAGTTTGCACGGATGGTGCAAACGTTATGGCCGGGAAGTATGAAGGTTTCGTAGGACAGCTTAAGCAAAATGGAATTGATGTACATGCTTTCCATTGCATAATTCATCAGTCCATGCTTGCCTCAAAATTTATAAGTGATCATGCCGCTATTAAGACTGCAGACCGGATAATCAATAGAATACGGGGGGGTCATCATTCATTAACGCACAGAAGTTTTCTTAAAAACGTAAACAGGTTATTCGATCTTAGAAAAGAGGTGTTGCGTTTTTGGGAAACTGAAACTGAGACGAATGTGAATTAATACAGTTGAATGATTATGAGTTCATTGTAGACCTTGCGTTTCTGGCGGATACAAGCAGTATTTTAAATGAGCTAAATTTGGAACTACAAGGAAAGGGAAACAATTTAAGTGACATATATACGATTGTTTTTAATTTTAAAACCAAATTATTTTTATTAACAAATGAAATAAATAATGAAGATTTTTCCAACATTCCTAAAACTTTGCTTATTTATGACAAGGAGAAATATTTGAAAAAATCTGAGTATTTGGCAATTTTTGAAAACCTTTTTTACAACTTTCAAGATCGTTTTCAAGATTTTGAGGATATAAAACCACTACTTAACATATTCCAAAATCCCTTTAAGTGCGACATTGCGAGTTATGAATTCAGCATCCAGTCGGAACTAATCATACTTAGGAGCGAAATTAATCCTCCAGACAGGGAAAATATTATTGAGTTCTGGAAAAATTTAGACGGGGCGCTATATCCTATATTAAAAAAAAATTCCTTCAAATGTTTGTCGCTTTTCTCCTCAACATATCTTTGCGAACAAATATTTTCCGATTTGAAATACATTTGCTCAAAACAACGCAATAAATTAACATCCGCAAACCTAAAAAATGTTTTGTTGTTACGAAACTGCAATATAAATTTAGAAGATATTATTGGTAAATAAAAGTATTTATTATAGGCTAGTAAAATCTTCTCTTTTTATAATGGTGGTAAATACTTACAGAATATTTTTAAACTTAATATTTGCATTAGTATGAGCAAATGAATTTTCATTGTTAGAATTCGCAAAGGTATGTTGAGCAAAAAACGAAAAATATTGGAAAGAATTGTATTAGGTTGTAAAAAGACTTCAAATATTGTGAACTGCGCAATTTTTCCAAAAAATAAGCAAAGTTTCTGAGGTTGCAAATTAAATTTATTTAAATAATAACTGATTGTGTCTGTCCATAACTCAACATTTTTCGATAATTGTATTATTATTTATTGCTTTTAAGTCTTCATAGCAATAAATGTAAGTTAACTTTAAATGGTCTGATGAAAAATGAATGGAAAGCATGAACTATATTTCCTCGCATAATGCTGGCCCTGGTGTTTGCATCGCCCTTTCATGAAAATGTTTTGTAAGTTTTAATACCTTACCTGATTCCCAACAATTTAATCGAACATAGATGACCCTTAGAAAAGGTCTTTAATAAGGCCTCGCAACCACATATTTCGCCCGCTGGTCATGTAAGAGATAAGAGTAATCTCACCAACACAATCATAATTGACATCACTGAACTAAACCCTTTTTCTTTAGTAGAAGCGCTGACTTAATAACAGTTGTCTCTTTTCAATGTTACAACTGTTTCAGTATCGCTTAAAGTTAGTGTATTATTATCAAACAAACAAAAAGTAATCGCCTTTTACGTGTTAGCCAAAAAAGCGGCATTTTTGGACCGATAAATCGGCAAAAATGGCAGGCCTGGTCATACACAATTGTGGAAACAAAACTCACATGTACGCTTACGCTTTTTTATTTTGCGAGCGTAAAATATAATTGTTTACTGAGAATACTCTCATTCAGCATGTTTATTTCAGAAAACCAAAGGAAAAGACTAAAAACTGACACATCCAATGCTCCAAGAATTTATGGCCTCCCAAAGATTCATAAAGATGGCTATCCATTAAGACCCATCTGCTCCAGTATTAATGCCCCGTCAAGTGAATTGTGTAAGCATATTACTAGTATTTTAAAAATCATTACTGTAGATTCGAAATACAATGTGAAGGACTCCGGTCAATTTAAAAATAAGATAAAAGAACTGACTGTTGAAGACGATGAAAGATTGATTTCGTTCGATGTTGTAGCTTTGTTTCCGAGTGTGCCTGTGGACTTAGCGTTAGTAAAAATTGAGGATAGATGGGAAGAAATTGAAAAATATACAAACATATCAAAATCACTATTTTTAAGAATTATAAAATTTTGCATCAAGGCCAACCGGTATTTTTCATTTGATAACAAAATATACACCCAAAAAAGGGGACCACCTATGGGATCGCCAGCATCTCCGATAATTGCTGACATAGTAATGGAGAAAATTTTAGACTCCGTAATTGAAAACTTATCTCAGAAACCGAAAATATTGACGAAATATGTGGATGACATTTTTTGTATACATAGTAAGGGAAAGTGCAATCGAGGAGATGTTGACAAAATTAAATAGTTTTAACAATAGGATTAAATTCACGAGCGAACTAAAACGCGATTCAAAGTTACCATGTTTGGACATTTTGATTACAAGATAAGGTAATATATTAAAAACAGACTGGTATCAAAAACCAACAGCGTCGGGCAGAACTATATATTTCTTCTCTAAACATCCAAAGCGAATTATAATAAATACTGCCAACAATATGATACGAAGGGTGTTACAACTTAGTGATGTGGAATTTCATTATTTACTTGTAAGTTTACGTACTGATGTTTACATGTATTTTTATTGTTGTTTGTTCTTCTATGTGGTTTATTATTATTGTTATTTTGCTAATATGTTTTATACATTATACTTAAATTTATATTTATAGACAAGCCCTGAAGATCATACTCAAAGAGTATCGAAATATCGACAAAAATTAAAATAAAATTTATTTTCAATACTGGCCTCGAGCTTCAAATAAAAGCATTTTCATTTATACATATAAAAAAGGTCGAATAAAAACAACTTGAAACAACTTGAATTATTCCTGTTATGTGAACCATTATCATAAGGGATTTCATTCCTATAAAAACCAGAGCTTTGATTAGCACGTTTGTCCTTATTGTCTGTATTAGACCGATATCTATTCCTATTTTCTAAACTAGAAGGTTCATTACCAATCCTATAATTACCATATCCTGACGCAAAAATAATATTCGTGGCATCTTCTAGAGTCTGGGGATTTCTACACGCCCAAAATCGTTCTCATTGGCTCTGGAATTTTTTGTCTGAATATATTGAGAGCCGTTCTCATATTATTACAAGCAATTTGCTCACTATTTAAACTGATTCCTATTTCCGATACAGTTTTATTATTAAGGCTTCGAAGCCTGTCTTTTATTTCATTATAAAAATCTAAAGTATTTGTTCTAAATATTGTGGATCGAAGTTTATCATACAATAGTTCTACACTCTGATGTTCGCCGAAGTAATTAATTAATACTGTTTTGATTTCAGACCACGATTGAGCATGAAAATTTATTTCGAGAGCCTTACCTTTAAATTTGCTTTTAATTAAGTCTATGAATAATAATTGAGAAGGATTATCATATTGAAGGAAAAGAGGGTTGATTCTATCAACGAGCGAAATAAATGTGTATAAATCTTGTTTTTCACCTGAAAATTCCAGTAATCAAGGGAAATTGGAACAAACGCCACATTTTCCACAGACAACATGTATATATAAATAAAAAAAAATTTTCGGGAAGAAACTATAGAGCTTAATTATATTTAAGAAGTTTTATGAATTATTTGAAGTTACAAATTTGGTTAAAAATAAATATTTAACTTTTTTTTTTTTTTTTTAATAAGAAGATTTAAACAATGTTTATGTATCTATACGAAATATAAGCTCCTTAATAAATTTGCCTTCAGCGATCTCATTTATTATGCTGTATTAGAATGCACCTTTGTTGTATAAATTGTTTTGTTGCTTTTTTTTTTTTTGTTCAGTTTTTAGAAAATGATCCTGATTCGCGCTCCTTCACAATTTTTTTGTTCATACATTAATCGAATATTTTTACTTTTGTTGAGTAAAGTTTTCTTTTAAGTTATAAAATATATTATTTTTAAGTTTATCTATAAGTAAAGTTTATTTATTTTTCATTCACTGCCAATTTCCTTTCGATACGCTATATTCATAAATAAAGATTACAACATTTTTTTTTATAGTTTACGAAAATAGTTTTAATTTTATTTTTGTTGACAAACGTTTAATATTATTTCTGTTGTTTAAGTTTCTTGTTTTTATTTTGCAGCATTTACTTGATAAATAAAATTTCACTAAAAACTATTTTTCTGTTTATTTTTTTTTTAAATGTTTTATTATAGCAACATAATCTTCACTTATGTACATATGTTTAATTTTTAGGGTTTTTTTATTTTTCTAGTTTTTTAATTAAACCACTTTCTTTTTGTGATTGCCCACAAGGACATTAAAATGTCGAATATCCTTTGCATTTAATTTGCTTAAAGGAATATTTGGGCAATCCTACCGACTCCGCCAGTTTTGTCGTAGGGCTTTTAATAATAAAACACAAAGCAAGTTTATTTTAAATATTTCTGTAAAAGTTCACAATTTATTATTTTTAAGTCTTCAATAGATGTCTTCACGGCCAAATTTAAATTTACAACTGACTGCTAAGAATTGTATTCTGACGTTTTATATCCCTTTAGAAAATAAGGAACGGTAATAAATACCGATCATGATCATGCATGATTAGTTATTACGATAGTGATAAACAAACAAGTGCATGGCAACGAAAACCAGTCATAGACAAAACAATAATGAACATGCACAATCATGTTTACTTAATGTTATATACGCTGTATGTATGTAAGTAAGTAAACAATATTGCGCATGCCTGATATATTATTATGTATATCAGTTAGCGACAATAAAGAGAAAAACGAAATTGAACAAGCACAATCATGATTACTTGTTTTATATATGCATTATGCGTATATAAGTATAAAACAAAACATAATTGGGCATGCAGAATCATGAGCACTTATCTTATACATATGTGTATGTATAGTACATGTAGGAATGTCATAAATACATACATATGTATATGTAGACTTTCGTAGTATTAGTTCATATTCAATGTATGAAGATTCAATAAATAAATAATGAAAAAAAGAAAAAAAAAGAAGAGATCAGGCACAAGAAAGTTTCGTTACTTTTTATAAGTTCTTATTTGGCACTGGGAAGTTCAAGAGGGTTGTAATCATCACGAATTTGTCTTTTTGTACATAACACATCTATACAATAGTTTTCCTTCTCGTTATCATACAATAAATCGACAATAATATCCATTATAAATACTTTTTTTTGACACAACAGTTAAAAAAACTTGTAGTTTAAAAAAATTATTTAATTTTATAAAATTTTCACTTGTCAAACGTGATATTTTAAGTTGGCAACTTTATAGCAAACTCAACTAAAAACAGTTGGTTATCACAATACCTAAAATGAGTTTGGTTGTGTATAAGTTGGGTTTACTCTCACACGACCAAACTGAGTTGAGTGGAGAACCGCAATAGGGGCATACATTTTCAAAAACTAGCAAAGTTAGTGAAATTTTACAATGAAATTTTTTTGACATTTAAGTGTGTGTGTGAAACGGTAGCAAAGTTCTATGGTGAAATGAAATTTGTTTGTGGTAGAAAATTTTCATATTTGTGCTGTGTGAAATTGTAACATTTTTGACAACGTAAAATTTTGACATAAAGAAAAAAACATTTACTAATAGTTTTGTAAAAATTAATAAATTAAACAAACATTTACCAATAATCATTTCAATTATATTGGAAATGAGATCGTCACGACTATTTGATGAATTCGTTCTGAGATATTAACAAATTTTACAAAAGGTGTGGGCAAAAAAGCTTATACATATTAAATATTTACATCTTGTATAATTCTTTTTAATTTTTTTTGCCACTGGTCCTGCTTCCATATTATTTTTTATTTGTTTAAACAAATTTGATGAAAAAAAATAATTTTGTGGTTGTCAAAAATGTCTACACTAATGTCAAAATTTATACTAGTTCCTAGGGCTAGTGAAATTTTATTCACCTCAATAGTGTCAAAATTTTACTTCCATGAGTACTTTGCTACCGTTTCACACACACCCTAAGTAGGTTAAGAAACAAAGAATAATGTTCAAGTTGGTGAAATACAATGCAGAAGAAAAGGTGGGGTTTTTTATAACAAAAGAAAAGTGTTCAAAATGGTGAAAAAACGCGAAAAAAGAGTTCAAAATAATAACAAAAAAAAAAAAAAAAAAACAAGTAAGAGTGCTATATTCGGCTGTGCCGAATCTTATATACCCTTCACCATTGTGCGAGCAGAATACAGAGCAACTAGACAAAAACTAAATAAAACTGGTAAATATTTTTTTAAAATCGTTTTTAGAACATACAAATTAAAAGAAAAATTCTTTTTGAAAAATTGAACCAGAGGACTAACAGTTTCTAAACTCAACCCCCTAGACGACTGAACCATAAACGAACGTTGTTTGAATATCATTAAAATTAAATATGGCCCGAATAAAAGACAACCGGTTTTGAACTTCGCTTTTCACAAGGACCCAGAATATATATACTTTATAGGGTGTAGGATCAATATTGTAGAAATTACAAACGGAATGACAAAGTTATATATACCCTTTTTACCTTCGGTGAAGGGTATAAGAAGAGTAATTTTTGGGAATTCAGTATTTCGGTTATAACTCAGGCATTTTTTAACCGATTTGACAGATTTATTTACCGACGTGTTTAAGAAGAAATTTGCCATTTACTTGAGTTATAAAGTTTTGACTCGGGGAGATCTATGGTTCCCGAAAGTGGTCTTTAAAAAAAAAAAATTAAATCTGGTCATAAAATATGCTCTACTACAAATATAAGTATATAATTCATATCCATAGCACATATGGCAGCCCTAAAATTTAGGTTTTTATACAATTTTTAATTTTTTTTTTGTACGGGAGGTACTACGCCCACTTCTCCAATCCCGCCCACATTTTGTAGGATGGTGTGTATTGGCAACCTTAATGTGTGTACCTAATTTGGAAACTTTGACTTTTGCCGTTCCCCAGATATACAGCAAAAAGTAATAAAAATACAACAACCACAAGGGATTTTTGGGAAAAATTAGAGGTAGTCGTGGTTTTTTGCTCATATCTCAGCCATTTGTGGACCGATCTTGCTGAATTTCAATAGCAAACAATTCGGGACCATATGTGACATAAATGTATAATAACCTGGCCCCCATCATATATGGGGTCTTCGGAAAACCCATTTCAACGGACAGACGGACATGGTTAAATCAACCTCGCTCCTCAGAAGGACCCAGAATATATATTCTTTATAGGGTCTTAGATCAATATTGTAGAAATTACAAACAGAATGACAAACTTATATATACCCTTTCTACCTTCGGTGAAGGGTATACAAATGGAAAAATTTGCAAACAACTTTTTGTGAGTAAAGAAGGTATTTCTTATATAACTAATTAAAATTAAATTATTTAGGAATTCTTTCTCCTTTTAAAATTTTCTTTAAAACCCCTTTTTTAATTCAAATTTCAATATGCGAACAAATTTTAAATGCCGCATTCATAAAAAAATATTTGTAAGTTAAGGAGGATTAACAATATAAATACATATACATATGACAAAAGAAATAAAAAAATAGCTTTACGTTTATCAAACAGGTACAAAAATGGATAACTTTCAAAGAATAAATATCAGTTTTGTAAAAGATATTTTAAGATTGCCAGAAAGATTTCTTCGATTTACTCAAAATCAAAAATTGTTCGCTTGACTGATTTTTGAAATAAATGATTAAATAAAGAAACGATATTGTCAGTATTATTTTATTTAACCCTTTCAGTGTATTGGTCAAATATATTCGACATTACATTGTACTCTGTTTCTATGCCCATTTACTTTATAAAAATGTACAGTTAGTTTAGGCCTGCCATACGTCCTGGTTTTAGACTACTTGTCCTGGTGTCCTGGTCCATTATTAAATTGTCCTGGTTTTTTTGGACAGGTCAAGACAAACAAATTTGTTTTTTGCTTTAGTTGTTAACAAATGTTAAGATTTCTGTTATAACACTGCTAACATTAGGTAATTGTATAAAGAACTTTAATTAAATTCAACTGTTATCTGGTGTAAAGCTGGTAAAAGCTTTCAATAATATTAGATGATAGTCAATCCTGTATCAAATTTTGTTTCAACTAGTAACTGTAAAAAGTAATACCGTGTAAACAACTTTTATAAGTAATCGAAAACCGATAACAAATTGCTTTCTCTAAGGCAGCCCATACACGTTTAATTCAATTGTCAACTGAGTTGGTCGTTGTCCAAATCAATGCGTATCTCCGTGAACATAACAAACTTTTTAACAAACTTTTTTTTCCACTCATTGTGCAGAGAGAGTGTGCACGAATCTCTCATGAAAACAATATGGCGAATGAGTTTTTTATGCGTTGCAGACTAAATTTTAGTGCTACCAAGTTCAAAAAAGTGTTTTTAGTACAAATATTCATACATTAAATGTGAATGCCTGTTCTTCTTCTTATTTGCTATATGGGAGAGAATTTTCGGTTTTCAACAAACTTTTTAACAAACCTGCGCGAATTTAATAATTCGTTAAGATTTATTTTGTTTAATTTATGATTTTAAAAAGGTTTTAATAAAATTAAAATAAAAAAACAATACAAACACTTAAAAATAAAAACATTGTTTTATTTTACAAAGCACGCAATTAACAAACATACTTTTAGCAAGTAAAAGCGATACTATGAAGAAAATAACCGAACACCTATTTGGATGATTTAGGAAAATTTAGGACTTGTGCCAAAAATGTGCGAATGGGGGGTAATAGAGGAAGGTCTTGGCTACATTTCCTCATACTCAGTTTTTTCCCATCAACTTATTTTTTGAACAATTTTTTTCGAACAAACTTTCACACAAGTCATTCGTTCATATTTTGACCCATTGTGCAAAATTTACGACTTGTGCCAAAAATGTGAAAATGGGGAGTAATAGAGGACGGTCTTGGCTACATTTTCTCATATCCAGTTTTTTCTCATCAACTTATTTTTTGAACAATTTTTTTCGAACAAACTTTTTCACCAAAGTCACTCATACTAAATTTGTCCCATTGTGCAAAATTTAGGACTTGTGCCAAAAATGTGCGAATGGGGGGTAATAGAGGAAGGTCTTGGCTACATTTCCTCATATCCAGTTTTTTCTCATCAACTTATTTTTTGAAAAATTTTTTTCGAACAAACTTTTTCACCAAAGTCACTCATACTAAATTTGTCCCATTGTGCAAAATTTAGGACTTGTGCCAAAAATGTGCGAATGGGGGGTAATAGAGGAAGGTCTTGGCTACATTTCCTCATACTCAGTTTTTTCCCATCAACTTATTTTTTGAACAATTTTTTTCGAACAAACTTTCACACAAGTCATTCGTTCATATTTTGACCCATTGTGCAAAATTTACGACTTGTGCCAAAAATGTGAAAATGGGGAGTAATAGAGGAAGGTCTTGGCTACATTTTCTCATATCCAGTTTTTTCTCATCAACTTATTTTTTGAACAATTTTTTTCGAACAAACTTTTTCACCAAAGTCACTCATACTAAATTTGTCCCATTGTGAAAAATTTAGGACTTGTGCCAAAAATGTGCGAATGGGGGGTAATAGAGGAAGGTCTTGGCTACATTTCCTCATACTCAGTTTCTTCCCCATCAACTTATTTTTTGAACAATTTTTTTCGAACAAACTTTCACACAAGTCATTCGGTCATATTTTGACCCATTGTGCAAAATTTACGACTTGTGCCAAAAATGTGAAAATGGGGAGTAATAGAGGAAGGTCTTGGCTACATTTTCTCATATCCAGTTTTTTCTCATCAACTTATTTTTTGAACAATTTTTTTCGAACAAACTTTTTCACCAAAGTCACTCATACTAAATTTGTCCCATTGTGCAAAATTTAGGACTTGTTCCAAAAATGTGCGAATGGGGGGTAATAGATGAAGGTCTTGGCTACATTTCCTCATACTCAGTTTTTTCCCATCAACTTATTTTTTGAACAATTTTTTTCGAACAAACTTTCACACAAGTCATTCGTTCATATTTTGACCCATTGTGCAAAATTTACGACTTGTGCCAAAAATGTGAAAATGGGGAGTAATAGAGGAAGGTCTTGGCTACATTTTCTCATATCCAGTTTTTTCTCATCAACTTATTTTTTGAACAATTTTTTCGAACAAACTTTTTCACCAAAGTCACTCATACTAAATTTGTCCCATTGTGCAAAATTTAGGACTTGTGCCAAAAATGTGCGAATGGGGGGTAATAGAGGAAGGTCTTGGCTACATTTCCTCATACTCAGTTTTTTCCCATCAACTTATTTTTTGAACAATTTTTTTCGAACAAACTTTCACACAAGTCATTCGTTCATATTTTGACCCATTGTGCAAAATTTACGACTTGTGCCAAAAATGTGAAAAAGGGGAGTAATAGAGGAAGGTCTTGGCTACATTTTCTCATATCCAGTTTTTTCTCATCAACTTATTTTTTGAACAATTTTTTTCGAACAAACTTTTTCACCAAAGTCACTCATACTAAATTTGTCCCATTGTGCAAAATTTAGGACTTGTGCCAAAAATGTGCGAATGGGGGGTAATAGAGGAAGGTCTTGGCTACATTTCCTCATATCCAGTTTTTTCTCATCAACTTATTTTTTGAAAAATTTTTTTCGAACAAACTTTTTCACCAAAGTCACTCATACTAAATTTGTCCCATTGTGCAAAATTTAGGACTTGTGCCAAAAATGTGCGAATGGGGGGTAATAGAGGAAGGTCTTGGCTACATTTCCTCATACTCAGTTTTTTCCCATCAACTTATTTTTTGAACAATTTTTTTCGAACAAACTTTCACACAAGTCATTCGTTCATATTTTGACCCATTGTGCAAAATTTACGACTTGTGCCAAAAATGTGAAAATGGGGAGTAATAGAGGAAGGTCTTGGCTACATTTTCTTATATCCAGTTTTTTCTCATCAACTTATTTTTTGAACAATTTTTTTCGAACAAACTTTTTCACCAAAGTCACTCATACTAAATTTGTCCCATTGTGCAAAATTTAGGACTTGTGCCAAAAATGTGCGAATGGGGGGTAATAGAGGAAGGTCTTGGCTACATTTCCTCATACTCAGTTTCTTCCCCATAAACTTATTTTTTGAACAATTTTTTTCGAACAAACTTTCACACAAGTCATTCGTTCATATTTTGACCCATTGTGCAAAATTTACGACTTGTGCCAAAAATGTGAAAATGGGGAGTAATAGAGGAAGGTCTTGGCTACATTTTCTCATATCCAGTTTTTTCTCATCAACTTATTTTTTGAACAATTTTTTTCGAACAAACTTTTTCACCAAAGTCACTCATACTAAACATTTTCTCATATCCAGTTTTTTCTCATCAACTTATTTTTTGAACAATTTTTTTCGAACAAACTTTTTCACCAAAGTCACTCATACTAAATTTGTCCCATTGTGCAAAATTTAGGACTTGTGCCAAAAATGTGCGAATGGGGGGTAATAGAGGAAGGTCTTGGCTACATTTCCTCATACTCAGTTTTTTCCCATCAACTTATTTTTTGAACAATTTTTTTCGAACAAACTTTCACACAAGTCATTCGTTCATATTTTGACCCATTGTGCAAAATTTACGACTTGTGCCAAAAATGTGAAAATGGGGAGTAATAGAGGAAGGTCTTGGCTACATTTTCTCATATCCAGTTTTTTCTCATCAACTTATTTTTTGAACAATTTTTTTCGAACAAACTTTTTCACCAAAGTCACTCATACTAAATTTGTCCCATTGTGCAAAATTTAGGACTTGTGCCAAAAATGTGCGAATGGGGGGTAATAGAGGAAGGTCTTGGCTACATTTCCTCATACTCAGTTTCTTCCCCATCAACTTATTTTTTGAACAATTTTTTTCGAACAAACTTTCACACAAGTCATTCGTTCATATTTTGACCCATTGTGCAAAATTTACGACTTGTGCCAAAAATGTGAAAATGGGGAGTAATAGAGGAAGGTCTTGGCTACATTTTCTCATATCCAGTTTTTTCTCATCAACTTATTTTTTGAACAATTTTTTTCGAACAAACTTTTTCACCAAAGTCACTCATACTAAATTTGTCCCATTGTGCAAAATTTAGGACTTGTGCCAAAAATGTGCGAATGGGGGGTAATAGAGGAAGGTCTTGGCTACATTTCCTCATACTCAGTTTCTTCCCCATCAACTTATTTTTTGAACAATTTTTTTCGAACAAACTTTCACACAAGTCATTCGGTCATATTTTGACCCATTGTGCAAAATTTACGACTTGTGCCAAAAATGTGAAAATGGGGAGTAATAGAGGAAGGTCTTGGCTACATTTTCTCATATCCAGTTTTTTCTCATCAACTTATTTTTTGAACAATTTTTTTCGAACAAACTTTTTCACCAAAGTCACTCATACTAAATTTGTCCCATTGTGCAAAATTTAGGACTTGTTCCAAAAATGTGCGAATGGGGGGTAATAGAGGAAGGTCTTGGCTACATTTCCTCATACTCAGTTTTTTCCCATCAACTTATTTTTTGAACAATTTTTTTCGAACAAACTTTCACACAAGTCATTCGTTCATATTTTGACCCATTGTGCAAAATTTACGACTTGTGCCAAAAATGTGAAAATGGGGAGTAATAGAGGAAGGTCTTGGCTACATTTTCTCATATCCAGTTTTTTCTCATCAACTTATTTTTTGAACAATTTTTTCGAACAAACTTTTTCACCAAAGTCACTCATACTAAATTTGTCCCATTGTGCAAAATTTAGGACTTGTGCCAAAAATGTGCGAATGGGGGGTAATAGAGGAAGGTCTTGGCTACATTTCCTCATACTCAGTTTTTTCCCATCAACTTATTTTTTGAACAATTTTTTTCGAACAAACTTTCACACAAGTCATTCGTTCATATTTTGACCCATTGTGCAAAATTTACGACTTGTGCCAAAAATGTGAAAATGGGGAGTAATAGAGGAAGGTCTTGGCTACATTTTCTCATATCCAGTTTTTTCTCATCAACTTATTTTTTGAACAATTTTTTTCGAACAAACTTTTTCACCAAAGTCACTCATACTAAATTTGTCCCATTGTGCAAAATTTAGGACTTGTGCCAAAAATGTGCGAATGGGGGGTAATAGAGGAAGGTCTTGGCTACATTTCCTCATATCCAGTTTTTTCTCATCAACTTATTTTTTGAAAAATTTTTTTCGAACAAACTTTTTCACCAAAGTCACTCATACTAAATTTGTCCCATTGTGCAAAATTTAGGACTTGTGCCAAAAATGTGCGAATGGGGGGTAATAGAGGAAGGTCTTGGCTACATTTCCTCATACTCAGTTTTTTCCCATCAACTTATTTTTTGAACAATTTTTTTCGAACAAACTTTCACACAAGTCATTCGTTCATATTTTGACCCATTGTGCAAAATTTACGACTTGTGCCAAAAATGTGAAAATGGGGAGTAATAGAGGAAGGTCTTGGCTACATTTTCTCATATCCAGTTTTTTCTCATCAACTTATTTTTTGAACAATTTTTTTCGAACAAACTTTTTCACCAAAGTCACTCATACTAAATTTGTCCCATTGTGCAAAATTTAGGACTTGTGCCAAAAATGTGCGAATGGGGGGTAATAGAGGAAGGTCTTGGCTACATTTCCTCATACTCAGTTTCTTCCCCATCAACTTATTTTTTGAACAATTTTTTTCGAACAAACTTTCACACAAGTCATTCGTTCATATTTTGACCCATTGTGCAAAATTTACGACTTGTGCCAAAAATGTGAAAATGGGGAGTAATAGAGGAAGGTCTTGGCTACATTTTCTCATATCCAGTTTTTTCTCATCAACTTATTTTTTGAACAATTTTTTTCGAACAAACTTTTTCACCAAAGTCACTCATACTAAACATTTTCTCATATCCAGTTTTTTCTCATCAACTTATTTTTTGAACAATTTTTTTCGAACAAACTTTTTCACCAAAGTCACTCATACTAAATTTGTCCCATTGTGCAAAATTTAGGACTTGTGCCAAAAATGTGCGAATGGGGGGTAATAGAGGAAGGTCTTGGCTACATTTCCTCATACTCAGTTTTTTCCCATCAACTTATTTTTTGAACAATTTTTTTCGAACAAACTTTCACACAAGTCATTCGTTCATATTTTGACCCATTGTGCAAAATTTACGACTTGTGCCAAAAATGTGAAAATGGGGAGTAATAGAGGAAGGTCTTGGCTACATTTTCTCATATCCAGTTTTTTCTCATCAACTTATTTTTTGAACAATTTTTTTCGAACAAACTTTTTCACCAAAGTCACTCATACTAAATTTGTCCCATTGTGCAAAATTTAGGACTTGTGCCAAAAATGTGCGAATGGGGGGTAATAGAGGAAGGTCTTGGCTACATTTCCTCATACTCAGTTTCTTCCCCATCAACTTATTTTTTGAACAATTTTTTTCGAACAAACTTTCACACAAGTCATTCGTTCATATTTTGACCCATTGTGCAAAATTTACGACTTGTGCCAAAAATGTGAAAATGGGGAGTAATAGAGGAAGGTCTTGGCTACATTTTCTCATATCCAGTTTTTTCTCATCAACTTATTTTTTGAACAATTTTTTTCGAACAAACTTTTTCACCAAAGTCACTCATACTAAATTTGTCCCATTGTGCAAAATTTAGGACTTGTTCCAAAAATGTGCGAATGGGGGGTAATAGAGGAAGGTCTTGGCTACATTTCCTCATACTCAGTTTTTTCCCATCAACTTATTTTTTGAACAATTTTTTTCGAACAAACTTTCACACAAGTCATTCGTTCATATTTTGACCCATTGTGCAAAATTTACGACTTGTGCCAAAAATGTGAAAATGGGGAGTAATAGAGGAAGGTCTTGGCTACATTTCCTCATACTCAGTTTTTTCCCATCAACTTATTTTTTGAACAATTTTTTTCGAACAAACTTTCACACAAGTCATTCGTTCATATTTTGACCCATTGTGCAAAATTTACGACTTGTGCCAAAAATGTGAAAATGGGGAGTAATAGAGGAAGGTCTTGGCTACATTTTCTCATATCCAGTTTTTTCTCATCAACTTATTTTTTGAACAATTTTTTCGAACAAACTTTTTCACCAAAGTCACTCATACTAAATTTGTCCCATTGTGCAAAATTTAGGACTTGTGCCAAAAATGTGCGAATGGGGGGTAATAGAGGAAGGTCTTGGCTACATTTCCTCATACTCAGTTTTTTCCCATCAACTTATTTTTTGAACAATTTTTTCGAACAAACTTTTTCACCAAAGTCACTCATACTAAATTTGTCCCATTGTGCAAAATTTAGGACTTGTGCCAAAAATGTGCGAATGGGGGGTAATAGAGGAAGGTCTTGGCTACATTTCCTCATATCCAGTTTTTTCTCATCAACTTATTTTTTGAAAAATTTTTTTCGAACAAACTTTTTCACCAAAGTCACTCATACTAAATTTGTCCCATTGTGCAAAATTTAGGACTTGTGCCAAAAATGTGCGAATGGGGGGTAATAGAGGAAGGTCTTGGCTACATTTCCTCATACTCAGTTTTTTCCCATCAACTTATTTTTTGAACAATTTTTTTCGAACAAACTTTCACACAAGTCATTCGTTCATATTTTGACCCATTGTGCAAAATTTACGACTTGTGCCAAAAATGTGAAAATGGGGAGTAATAGAGGAAGGTCTTGGCTACATTTTCTCATATCCAGTTTTTTCTCATCAACTTATTTTTTGAACAATTTTTTTCGAACAAACTTTTTCACCAAAGTCACTCATACTAAATTTGTCCCATTGTGCAAAATTTAGGACTTGTGCCAAAAATGTGCGAATGGGGGGTAATAGAGGAAGGTCTTGGCTACATTTCCTCATACTCAGTTTCTTCCCCATCAACTTATTTTTTGAACAATTTTTTTCGAACAAACTTTCACACAAGTCATTCGTTCATATTTTGACCCATTGTGCAAAATTTACGACTTGTGCCAAAAATGTGAAAATGGGGAGTAATAGAGGAAGGTCTTGGCTACATTTTCTCATATCCAGTTTTTTCTCATCAACTTATTTTTTGAACAATTTTTTTCGAACAAACTTTTTCACCAAAGTCACTCATACTAAATTTGTCCCATTGTTCAAAATTTAGGACTTGTGCCAAAAATGTGCGAATGGGGGGTAATAGAGGAAGGTCTTGGCTACATTTCCTCATACTCAGTTTTTTCCCATCAACTTATTTTTTGAACAATTTTTTTCGAACAAACTTTCACACAAGTCATTCGTTCATATTTTGACCCATTGTGCAAAATTTACGACTTGTGCCAAAAATGTGAAAATGGGGAGTAATAGAGGAAGGTCTTGGCTACATTTTCTCATATCCAGTTTTTTCTCATCAACTTATTTTTTGAACAATTTTTTTCGAACAAACTTTTTCACCAAAGTCACTCATACTAAATTTGTCCCATTGTGCAAAATTTAGGACTTGTGCCAAAAATGTGCGAATGGGGGGTAATAGAGGAAGGTCTTGGCTACATTTCCTCATACTCAGTTTTTTCCCATCAACTTATTTTTTGAACAATTTTTTTCGAACAAACTTTCACACAAGTCATTCGTTCATATTTTGACCCATTGTGCAAAATTTACGACTTGTGCCAAAAATGTGAAAATGGGGAGTAATAGAGGAAGGTCTTGGCTACATTTTCTCATATCCAGTTTTTTCTCATCAACTTATTTTTTGAACAATTTTTTTCGAACAAACTTTTTCACCAAAGTCACTCATACTAAATTTGTCCCATTGTGCAAAATTTAGGACTTGTGCCAAAAATGTGCGAATGGGGGGTAATAGAGGAAGGTCTTGGCTACATTTCCTCATACTCAGTTTTTTCCCATCAACTTATTTTTTGAACAATTTTTTTCGAACAAACTTTCACACAAGTCATTCGTTCATATTTTGACCCATTGTGCAAAATTTACGACTTGTGCCAAAAATGTGAAAATGGGGAGTAATAGAGGAAGGTCTTGGCTACATTTCCTCATACTCAGTTTTTTCCCATCAACTTATTTTTTGAACAATTTTTTTCGAACAAACTTTCACACAAGTCATTCGTTCATATTTTGACCCATTGTGCAAAATTTACGACTTGTGCCAAAAATGTGAAAATGGGGAGTAATAGAGGAAGGTCTTGGCTACATTTTCTCATATCCAGTTTTTTCTCATCAACTTATTTTTTGAACAATTTTTTTCGAACAAACTTTTTCACCAAAGTCACTCATACTAAATTTGTCCCATTGTGCAAAATTTAGGACTTGTGCCAAAAATGTGCGAATGGGGGGTAATAGAGGAAGGTCTTGGCTACATTTCCTCATACTCAGTTTCTTCCCCATCAACTTATTTTTTGAACAATTTTTTTCGAACAAACTTTCACACAAGTCATTCGGTCATATTTTGACCCATTGTGCAAAATTTACGACTTGTGCCAAAAATGTGAAAATGGGGAGTAATAGAGGAAGGTCTTGGCTACATTTTCTCATATCCAGTTTTTTCTCATCAACTTATTTTTTGAACAATTTTTTTCGAACAAACTTTTTCACCAAAGTCACTCATACTAAATTTGTCCCATTGTGCAAAATTTAGGACTTGTTCCAAAAATGTGCGAATGGGGGGTAATAGAGGAAGGTCTTGGCTACATTTCCTCATACTCAGTTTTTTCCCATCAACTTATTTTTTGAACAATTTTTTTCGAACAAACTTTCACACAAGTCATTCGTTCATATTTTGACCCATTGTGCAAAATTTACGACTTGTGCCAAAAATGTGAAAATGGGGAGTAATAGAGGAAGGTCTTGGCTACATTTTCTCATATCCAGTTTTTTCTCATCAACTTATTTTTTGAACAATTTTTTCGAACAAACTTTTTCACCAAAGTCACTCATACTAAATTTGTCCCATTGTGCAAAATTTAGGACTTGTGCCAAAAATGTGCGAATGGGGGGTAATAGAGGAAGGTCTTGGCTACATTTCCTCATACTCAGTTTTTTCCCATCAACTTATTTTTTGAACAATTTTTTTCGAACAAACTTTCACACAAGTCATTCGTTCATATTTTGACCCATTGTGCAAAATTTACGACTTGTGCCAAAAATGTGCGAATGGGGGGTAATAGAGGAAGGTCTTGGCTACATTTCCTCATACTCAGTTTTTTCCCATCAACTTATTTTTTGAACAATTTTTTTCGAACAAACTTTCACACAAGTCATTCGTTCATATTTTGACCCATTGTGCAAAATTTACGACTTGTGCCAAAAATGTGAAAATGGGGAGTAATAGAGGAAGGTCTTGGCTACATTTTCTCATATCCAGTTTTTTCTCATCAACTTATTTTTTGAACAATTTTTTTCGAACAAACTTTTTCACCAAAGTCACTCATACTAAATTTGTCCCATTGTGCAAAATTTAGGACTTGTGCCAAAAATGTGCGAATGGGGGGTAATAGAGGAAGGTCTTGGCTACATTTCCTCATACTCAGTTTCTTCCCCATCAACTTATTTTTTGAACAATTTTTTTCGAACAAACTTTCACACAAGTCATTCGTTTATATTTTGACCCATTGTGCAAAATTTACGACTTGTGCCAAAAATGTGAAAATGGGGAGTAATAGAGGAAGGTCTTGGCTACATTTTCTCATATCCAGTTTTTTCTCATCAACTTATTTTTTGAACAATTTTTTTCGAACAAACTTTTTCACCAAAGTCACTCATACTAAACATTTTCTCATATCCAGTTTTTTCTCATCAACTTATTTTTTGAACAATTTTTTTCGAACAAACTTTTTCACCAAAGTCACTCATACTAAATTTGTCCCATTGTGCAAAATTTAGGACTTGTGCCAAAAATGTGCGAATGGGGGGTAATAGAGGAAGGTCTTGGCTACATTTCCTCATACTCAGTTTTTTCCCATCAACTTATTTTTTGAACAATTTTTTTCGAACAAACTTTCACACAAGTCATTCGTTCATATTTTGACCCATTGTGCAAAATTTACGACTTGTGCCAAAAATGTGAAAATGGGGAGTAATAGAGGAAGGTCTTGGCTACATTTTCTCATATCCAGTTTTTTCTCATCAACTTATTTTTTGAACAATTTTTTTCGAACAAACTTTTTCACCAAAGTCACTCATACTAAATTTGTCCCATTGTGCAAAATTTAGGACTTGTGCCAAAAATGTGCGAATGGGGGGTAATAGAGGAAGGTCTTGGCTACATTTCCTCATACTCAGTTTCTTCCCCATCAACTTATTTTTTGAACAATTTTTTTCGAACAAACTTTCACACAAGTCATTCGTTCATATTTTGACCCATTGTGCAAAATTTACGACTTGTGCCAAAAATGTGAAAATGGGGAGTAATAGAGGAAGGTCTTGGCTACATTTTCTCATATCCAGTTTTTTCTCATCAACTTATTTTTTGAACAATTTTTTCGAACAAACTTTTTCACCAAAGTCACTCATACTAAATTTGTCCCATTGTGCAAAATTTAGGACTTGTGCCAAAAATGTGCGAATGGGGGGTAATAGAGGAAGGTCTTGGCTACATTTCCTCATACTCAGTTTTTTCCCATCAACTTATTTTTTGAACAATTTTTTTCGAACAAACTTTCACACAAGTCATTCGTTCATATTTTGACCCATTGTGCAAAATTTACGACTTGTGCCAAAAATGTGAAAATGGGGAGTAATAGAGGAAGGTCTTGGCTACATTTTCTCATATCCAGTTTTTTCTCATCAACTTATTTTTTGAACAATTTTTTTCGAACAAACTTTTTCACCAAAGTCACTCATACTAAATTTGTCCCATTGTGCAAAATTTAGGACTTGTGCCAAAAATGTGCGAATGGGGGGTAATAGAGGAAGGTCTTGGCTACATTTCCTCATATCCAGTTTTTTCTCATCAACTTATTTTTTGAAAAATTTTTTTCGAACAAACTTTTTCACCAAAGTCACTCATACTAAATTTGTCCCATTGTGCAAAATTTAGGACTTGTGCCAAAAATGTGCGAATGGGGGGTAATAGAGGAAGGTCTTGGCTACATTTCCTCATACTCAGTTTTTTCCCATCAACTTATTTTTTGAACAATTTTTTTCGAACAAACTTTCACACAAGTCATTCGTTCATATTTTGACCCATTGTGCAAAATTTACGACTTGTGCCAAAAATGTGAAAATGGGGAGTAATAGAGGAAGGTCTTGGCTACATTTTCTCATATCCAGTTTTTTCTCATCAACTTATTTTTTGAACAATTTTTTTCGAACAAACTTTTTCACCAAAGTCACTCATACTAAATTTGTCCCATTGTGCAAAATTTAGGACTTGTGCCAAAAATGTGCGAATGGGGGGTAATAGAGGAAGGTCTTGGCTACATTTCCTCATACTCAGTTTCTTCCCCATCAACTTATTTTTTGAACAATTTTTTTCGAACAAACTTTCACACAAGTCATTCGTTCATATTTTGACCCATTGTGCAAAATTTACGACTTGTGCCAAAAATGTGAAAATGGGGAGTAATAGAGGAAGGTCTTGGCTACATTTTCTCATATCCAGTTTTTTCTCATCAACTTATTTTTTGAACAATTTTTTTCGAACAAACTTTTTCACCAAAGTCACTCATACTAAACATTTTCTCATATCCAGTTTTTTCTCATCAACTTATTTTTTGAACAATTTTTTTCGAACAAACTTTTTCACCAAAGTCACTCATACTAAATTTGTCCCATTGTGCAAAATTTAGGACTTGTGCCAAAAATGTGCGAATGGGGGGTAATAGAGGAAGGTCTTGGCTACATTTCCTCATACTCAGTTTTTTCCCATCAACTTATTTTTTGAACAATTTTTTTCGAACAAACTTTCACACAAGTCATTCGTTCATATTTTGACCCATTGTGCAAAATTTACGACTTGTGCCAAAAATGTGAAAATGGGGAGTAATAGAGGAAGGTCTTGGCTACATTTTCTCATATCCAGTTTTTTCTCATCAACTTATTTTTTGAACAATTTTTTTCGAACAAACTTTTTCACCAAAGTCACTCATACTAAATTTGTCCCATTGTGCAAAATTTAGGACTTGTGCCAAAAATGTGCGAATGGGGGGTAATAGAGGAAGGTCTTGGCTACATTTCCTCATACTCAGTTTCTTCCCCATCAACTTATTTTTTGAACAATTTTTTTCGAACAAACTTTCACACAAGTCATTCGTTCATATTTTGACCCATTGTGCAAAATTTACGACTTGTGCCAAAAATGTGAAAATGGGGAGTAATAGAGGAAGGTCTTGGCTACATTTTCTCATATCCAGTTTTTTCTCATCAACTTATTTTTTGAACAATTTTTTTCGAACAAACTTTTTCACCAAAGTCACTCATACTAAATTTGTCCCATTGTGCAAAATTTAGGACTTGTTCCAAAAATGTGCGAATGGGGGGTAATAGAGGAAGGTCTTGGCTACATTTCCTCATACTCAGTTTTTTCCCATCAACTTATTTTTTGAACAATTTTTTTCGAACAAACTTTCACACAAGTCATTCGTTCATATTTTGACCCATTGTGCAAAATTTACGACTTGTGCCAAAAATGTGAAAATGGGGAGTAATAGAGGAAGGTCTTGGCTACATTTTCTCATATCCAGTTTTTTCTCATCAACTTATTTTTTGAACAATTTTTTCGAACAAACTTTTTCACCAAAGTCACTCATACTAAATTTGTCCCATTGTGCAAAATTTAGGACTTGTGCCAAAAATGTGCGAATGGGGGGTAATAGAGGAAGGTCTTGGCTACATTTCCTCATACTCAGTTTTTTCCCATCAACTTATTTTTTGAACAATTTTTTTCGAACAAACTTTCACACAAGTCATTCGTTCATATTTTGACCCATTGTGCAAAATTTACGACTTGTGCCAAAAATGTGAAAATGGGGAGTAATAGAGGAAGGTCTTGGCTACATTTTCTCATATCCAGTTTTTTCTCATCAACTTATTTTTTGAACAATTTTTTTCGAACAAACTTTTTCACCAAAGTCACTCATACTAAATTTGTCCCATTGTGCAAAATTTAGGACTTGTGCCAAAAATGTGCGAATGGGGGGTAATAGAGGAAGGTCTTGGCTACATTTCCTCATATCCAGTTTTTTCTCATCAACTTATTTTTTGAAAAATTTTTTTCGAACAAACTTTTTCACCAAAGTCACTCATACTAAATTTGTCCCATTGTGCAAAATTTAGGACTTGTGCCAAAAATGTGCGAATGGGTGGTAATAGAGGAAGGTCTTGGCTACATTTCCTCATACTCAGTTTTTTCCCATCAACTTATTTTTTGAACAATTTTTTTCGAACAAACTTTCACACAAGTCATTCGTTCATATTTTGACCCATTGTGCAAAATTTACGACTTGTGCCAAAAATGTGAAAATGGGGAGTAATAGAGGAAGGTCTTGGCTACATTTTCTCATATCCAGTTTTTTCTCATCAACTTATTTTTTGAACAATTTTTTTCGAACAAACTTTTTCACCAAAGTCACTCATACTAAATTTGTCCCATTGTTCAAAATTTAGGACTTATGCCAAAAATGTGCGAATGGGGGGTAATAGAGGAAGGTCTTGGCTACATTTCTTCATACTCAGTTTTTTCCCATCAACTTATTTTTTGAACAATTTTTTTCGAACAAACTTTCACACAAGTCATTCGTTCATATTTTGACCCATTGTGCAAAATTTACGACTTGTGCCAAAAATGTGAAAATGGGGAGTAATAGAGGAAGGTCTTGGCTACATTTTCTCATATCCAGTTTTTTCTCATCAACTTATTTTTTGAACAATTTTTTTCGAACAAACTTTTTCACCAAAGTCACTCATACTAAATTTGTCCCATTGTGCAAAATTTAGGACTTGTGCCAAAAATGTGCGAATGGGGGGTAATAGAGGAAGGTCTTGGCTACATTTCCTCATACTCAGTTTTTTCCCATCAACTTATTTTTTGAACAATTTTTTTCGAACAAACTTTCACACAAGTCATTCGTTCATATTTTGACCCATTGTGCAAAATTTACGACTTGTGCCAAAAATGTGAAAATGGGGAGTAATAGAGGAAGGTCTTGGCTACATTTTCTCATATCCAGTTTTTTCTCATCAACTTATTTTTTGAACAATTTTTTTCGAACAAACTTTTTCACCAAAGTCACTCATACTAAATTTGTCCCATTGTGCAAAATTTAGGACTTGTGCCAAAAATGTGCGAATGGGGGGTAATAGAGGAAGGTCTTGGCTACATTTCCTCATACTCAGTTTTTTCCCATCAACTTATTTTTTGAACAATTTTTTTCGAACAAACTTTCACACAAGTCATTCGTTCATATTTTGACCCATTGTGCAAAATTTACGACTTGTGCCAAAAATGTGAAAATGGGGAGTAATAGAGGAAGGTCTTGGCTACATTTCCTCATACTCAGTTTTTTCCCATCAACTTATTTTTTGAACAATTTTTTTCGAACAAACTTTCACACAAGTCATTCGTTCATATTTTGACCCATTGTGCAAAATTTACGACTTGTGCCAAAAATGTGAAAATGGGGAGTAATAGAGGAAGGTCTTGGCTACATTTTCTCATATCCAGTTTTTTCTCATCAACTTATTTTTTGAACAATTTTTTTCGAACAAACTTTTTCACCAAAGTCACTCATACTAAATTTGTCCCATTGTGCAAAATTTAGGACTTGTGCCAAAAATGTGCGAATGGGGGGTAATAGAGGAAGGTCTTGGCTACATTTCCTCATACTCAGTTTTTTTCCCATCAACTTATTTTTTGAACAATTTTTTTCGAACAAACTTTCACACAAGTCATTCGTTCATATTTTGACCCATTGTGCAAAATTTACGACTTGTGCCAAAAATGTGAAAATGGGGAGTAATAGAGGAAGGTCTTGGCTACATTTTCTCATATCCAGTTTTTTCTCATCAACTTATTTTTTGAACAATTTTTTTCGAACAAACTTTTTCACCAAAGTCACTCATACTAAATTTGTCCCATTGTGCAAAATTTAGGACTTGTGCCAAAAATGTGCGAATGGGGGGTAATAGAGGAAGGTCTTGGCTACATTTCCTCATACTCAGTTTTTTCCCATCAACTTATTTTTTGAACAATTTTTTTCGAACAAACTTTCACACAAGTCATTCGTTCATATTTTGACCCATTGTGCAAAATTTACGACTTGTGCCAAAAATGTGAAAATGGGGAGTAATAGAGGAAGGTCTTGGCTACATTTCCTCATATCCAGTTTTTTTCCATCAAGTTATTTTTTTAACAACTTTTTCAAATAACATTTTTACAAAAGTAACGCAACAAAAAGTTTGTTGAAAGCCGAAAATAAAAAAAAGAAGATCATGCACTCACTGTAGAATCTAGGTTTTTTCACATATGATGTTGCCATATAAATTTACCTGTACTTAGTTTCAGGGATGGAAAGTAGTTTTATTTTTTTACTGTCTGTTTTTGAAACTAAATATAAATTTTCGTTTAGAAACGTTTATTAAGGACAATTTTAATAGTAAATTTGTTCTTCAAACCTTTATTAAATTAAAAATGTTTTTATGAATACTGGAATAACTCTTTAATTAAGAAATTTATTGTAAAATCGCTCGGAATTCATCACACCTTTAAAAACCGTTGGTTTAACTGTATTAGCCAGTATTTTAAATACTTATATCTGATATAAAAATAAGTTTTTTTGTATTTTCAATATATTCTCAAACTGTATTTTTTTTATTTAACAGTGCTTTTCATAAAGATTTTACTACGCGATATCTTGCCTGTCATTTGAAAAAGGCACAATAGACTTTTAAAGGTTTTATTTATAAAACTTTAAATGGATTTGAAATGTATTTTAAGAAAATTTTTATTCAAAATTTAGCCATAAGCAGAATTTAAACATATCATGTATTTTCTTTTTTGCCAATTTCTTCTCAAAGCTTCCGGCAACGCTGATACAATATTTAGTACCATTTTCAACTTGGCAGCACAAATAAATATTTTTTCATATTTTCTTTTCTCTTAAAATAAATTAAAAATCACTTCACACTCGTAAAACTGCTCTGAGTGGAGAAGCAGCTCGCGCTTTTTGTCATTATTTCTTAAGGGCAAACAGGTCGTTTTTGTTTGTCTGCTTTTGTTGCGTTTTGCGTTGTCACCCCGCATTGGTTAGTGTTTCGGCGTCGTATAACTGTACCGAGTTACAGTTTTTGCGGTATCTGCATTAACTATATGCAATCGTTTTTAACCTCAATTTGAGGTTTTGTCTGGTGGAGAACCATTAATAACTCATGTGACTGGTGGAGAACCAATATAACTCAGACGTTTTACTGGTGGAGTACCAAGGAAATAACTCAGACGTTTTACTGTGGAGACAAGATATACTCTGGAGCTTACTCTGGAAGCTCTTCGCCTTCCTATACGAAGGTCTAGGTCGATCGAGGACTTGTGGATGGGGCTCCAACAAACCGTGTGATACCCTGGCAATATAACTCTAGATAGTTAGCGAAAAATGTTTTAGTGTTTAAGCAAAATCAAAAAAAAAAAAAAAAAAAATCATGATTTTGATAAGAAAAATTTGAAATTTAAACAAACAAATTTATACGGTTGAAGCCTAGCTGAAAACGGAAGTACGAAATCTAGTTTACCACCGCATCTCCAAACAATAAATGATGTACAAATTGAAAAACAAAAAGATGTGTGGAAAGGGTACGTTCGTAAATTCATTGCGCTGCATCAGTGATTTAAAATGTTTATAGTTATATGTACATATATCAGTGAAGTAAATGTGGACCAAAAAATTGTGAAATAACAAAAATAGTAGTCACATAATAAAAAAAATTATAATTATCTTTTTATCGGCATTAATAAAAGTTTGCTTTTCTGATGCAGCGCAGTGATGCATTTACGAACGTGCCCAAAGTCTCGGAAACGCATAGTTTTCAAGTTTTGGATGTCTTAAGTTTATATAAGCATATTTGATTTTCCACTACATTAACCAATCTTGCCATTATTTGTAAAATTTGAAAGCTTGAATATATCTTTCTTGATATAAAAAGTTCAATTAAAAATTGATAGCTTTTTAGTTTACGAACGTGCACTAGGTAAAAATGTGATCAATAAAAAATTATATCAATATTAGTCAAATTGGTTCAGAAATAAGTGGAAAATCGCATAAACATATGAAAACTTCAACGTTAAACTTGGAAAACTGCATAAACATACATACACACGCACATACGCAGAAAAAAATTCACGCAGTACAAAATCGCTTACGTAAATTCGATTGCAAAAAATCGATTTTTTTACCATAAAACCTATTTTCGATTGGAATCGAAATCGGTTTACCATTCCCTACCCTGTTGTGGTTGTAATTTTTTTAGTTTTTTCTGTATATCTGGAGAATGGCAAGAGCCAAAGTTTCCAAATTAGGTACAAACATTTAGGTTCTCAATACACACCATACCACAAAATGTGGGCGGGATTGAAGAAGTGGGCGTGGTACCTCCCGTACGAAAATTTTATAAATCACCGCATTCGATACTATCGTATCGAATAAACTATCGAATTGTTTTGCATACGATAGACACTGACGTATCGAATGAAAACTCGATAAATGTAATGTCGAGTTACTCGATATCGAATACTATTATTTCAAACTCGATACATTTCATTCGATATCGAGTTTCATGATACCAAAATAAATAATTTCGATACATTTTGCTTGAAATCGTATGCGGTGATTAGACACCTGAATTTTTGGAACGTAATATGACCTATGGTTTCGCCTAATATATCAAAAGACCAGAAATCTTTAGTAGAAAATATTTTCTGAAAATTTCGGAAAAATCGGTTCAGATACGAAAAAGTTAAAAAAGAAACTGTTCGAATCTTGGTTTTTTTAAAAAGAAATTGTTTTTTTTAATATTTTTATTTTATGTTTAAAAAACGACCTAAAAAATATTTACTAATTTTCGCTTTTAAATTTAATTTATAATGAAGTTTTAAGTATTGTTGTAAATATGCACATATGTTTATGTTAAAATTATTTAGTTTTTGTCTAGTTGCTCTGTATTCTGCTCGCACAATGGTGAAGGGTATATAAGATTAGGCACTGCCGAATATAGCACTCTTTATTGGTTTTTTTTTTTATGAAATTGCATAAAGAACATTTTAAACTGAAAACCAAAATTGTTCGCTTGTTTAATTAAACTTTATTAAAAATGTTCAGCCCAATTATGTATAAAAATTCCCCGTGTTTTTTATTCACTTAAAGGATTAAAAATAAAATCGTTTAACTTTCACCAACGCAAACTATTTCGAAAACAAAACGATTTAAAATCGATAATGCCAGATTTACCATGGTAGAGTATTCACTATCTTCAAAAATGTATATCTTGACTCTTTTCTCGTATATTCTTTTAAATTAATATGTAAATTGAACTGTATATTGAATAATAAAAACGCATAGACTATGTTTAATGTGCGAAAGAATTCTTTCCTTGCAACAATTGCATTTAAAACAAAACCAAATTCTAGAAATGTTGTTTTTGTTTTAAATATGTATAGTTGTACGAAAAAAAGAATTCTTTCGCATATCAGAAATAGGCAGTTATTTATAAACAAACAAAATTTTATTATTGTTTTTGTTTAAGCTTTGATATTGTTACAAGTAAAACTGGGGTTTTACCGACCAGCAACCAGTGAAATGCCCATAGGAATAGCTTATCCCTTCAACAATAAATTTCAATTTATCAATAGTATGAAATGGGAATTAAGCATATTTAAACGAAACCTTGTAAATTAGTTTTTTGAATCCCAAGAACAACTTTGAAAATTTGAAGCTATTTGTGACATAATCAGGCATGTTCTGTAAATCACAAACTCACTTGTGATTTTGAAATCACAATTGTAATTATTTATTTATTTATTTTATTCATTTATGCAATATCAAGCCTTGGAGGCCAAAATAACAATATTACATTAATTAATGGGTGTTTTGAAAACCACAAAAGTCTTAACTTAGTTAAAAATGGTGGAAAAAACAAGCAATTAATTTTAAATTGGCGGCCACTTAGCTGGCTGGTTTAAAATCACAATTATGAAAAAAGCTTTTTGTCCAAACCACCTTTTTTGTGATTTCAAATCACTTTCACTAAAAGTAATTTTCAGAACATGCCTGAATATAAGGGTTGTAAACAATATAACACGGGATTCGCTAACAAAATCTTAACCACGTATCCGACCTTCTGCCGGGCGCAGATTTTCTCATCTATGGTATAACAAGCATTGGCTTCGCTTCATAAATCTTCTCCACATAGCCGACCTTCTGCCGGCCGTAAACATTATCTCTTCTATAGTATAACAACCACTAGCTTCGCTTACTAAATCTTCTCCAAAAATGTTCTCCTATATGGTACTATAACAATCACTGGCTTCGCTAACTAAACCTTCTACCTACACATAGACAACCTTGGCCGGGCGCAAAGATTTCCTCCTCTCCACTGGCTTCGCTAGCTATTTAAATTATAAAAACAAAATATAATTTAAATACGGTTAATTAATTTATATTCATTTATTGTTTACCATAGACATTATGCTGCCAAGTTCAAAATTGTACTAAATGTAGTACACCAGTGTTACCATTTAGAATTACAAGTTTAGATATAGCTGCAAAATTTTACATGGCGTTTACATTTGCCAGTACTGGCAAGACAGTAACAATTCATTCAAACTTTTCCAATAATACATAAACACTTTTACAGTTATTTTTGTTTCCATTGTTTTGCCAGCTAATATGTATATGCTTACTGTCTTGCCAGTACTGGCAAATGTAAACGCCAGGTCATTTAGCATTTGGTATTTTATTTAGCATATAAAATGTTTTAAGTTTTGTTAACCTTTATTTAAAAAATTTCGAGGAATACTTTTTTGATTAAACTTAAATTACATTTTTAAATTAAATACTACAATATGTTAAATTATAGTTTTACCAGATTCGCTATTTATGATAAAAATAGTTTATGTAAAATTATATATTTTTAGCAATCCAGAAATTTTTTGGGTTTTATTTTCTATATTTATTTATGTTTCGTATGAATATAGATTTTGATAAAGAAACGAGAATAACATGTACTCACTGTATGCTGCTCGTATTTTTATCAAAAATAGTGCAACATTATTAAAAACATAGGCTTGTTAAGTGTAATGTTTCGCGTGGTAGAAATTTTTTTATATTTTATATTTCCACTTATGTTGCATCGTATGTGAGCAGTATTACCCAGGTAGTGTTTTTATATAAAAGCGATTACGCACGATACAAAATTAGTAAAAACTTAGGCATATGTTGCGGGCGAGGTTAGCACGGAGGATGATTATTTTTTTTGTACTTACGTGAAAATGTTTTCTGTGTTACCTTAGTATTAATTAAGAAATGTTTGCTTGGTTTTGTTTATTTCATGTATATTTTTTGTTTTGCTTGTTTCTACTTGGTTTGTTTTACTGTCTGAATGTTGTTGTTTGTGCATTTTGTCAAAGAAGTCCTTATGTGTTTTTGTTTGGTTGAATGTTCTTGGTTTTGTTTGTTTTTCTTCTGCAAAAGAAATGTTTATAATTAATTATATTTATTATTTATATATATGTATGAATTTGACAATTAGTATCTGTAAATACCTGTTTTGTGTTGTCCAAATTATTTATTTAGTTTAAATAGTCTGATTGTCTAAAAATAGAAGTAAATATGTAAATTTAAATTTTTTAATCATGCTTACATGTGTAATGACAGCTGCTTGTTCTTTGTAACTGTAGTAAAATAATGTTGTTGGTTTTTGTACTAAAAGTATGTAAGGTTGGCAACGTAAAATTGGATTTAACACAGTGTTGTAGTTTCATTCAAAAAAATGCAAAATTTAAAATAAATAAGATGAAACGAATATACTTATATAAAAAAAGGAATATGTATATAGAATAGAACATGAAAAGTGGCAACAGATAGTTTTCCAGTATATGGCAGGAAACCCGTTAAAAATTAAATAAATAAATTTGAGGAAAACTTGAGGATTTTATTAGCGAAGTTGAATTCTCCAAACAAGGACGTAGTGTAAAAAAAAAATAAAAGTGTGTGTGTGCAACATTTTCAAATTGATTTTTTTTAACAAAGAATATTAAAATAAAACGTAAGCTAGTTGAAATATCTAAGTGTGAAATTTTTTTTAGTATTTACTGGTGTTTTATTTTTCAGCTGGCTATTTTCTCCATACGGAAATCGTCCTGTCAGCCACACACCAGAGAAATAAATAGCCAGGTAAAAAAGTTTATTCTTGTGTTTTTAAAAAAATATATTGGCTTTAAACCCATCATAGGCAAAATAATATTGGCTTAAAAGAATTTTATTTAATAAATACTTAAAAATTGGCAGAGAAAAAAAAAAGTCAGCAAAATAGGAAAATTGATAAAAATAAAAAATGGAGATATTCGCAGGCAGAAAAAAACAGGATACATTAATTATATTAAGTAAAAAGATAAAAATTAAAATAACAGAAAAATAGAAAAAAAAACAGTATAAAAAACTAACAAATAGGAAATAAATTTAAGTTAATTTTAAGTGTAGTTTTGTGAATTGTGGAAAAATCTGTAAGTCGAGTGTCAAGTGTATTAGTTTGTGTGCATGTCCCCTATATTTATATATATACACTTAACCCTCGTGTGCCGGTATGTTTGCCATAAATTAATTTATATATATGTACAAATTTAAAATTTAATAGAAAAACTAAATATATAGAAAGTATGCATGTCTCAGAGAGCTCTTTTAGATATAGACAGATGAAAATTTAAAGAAAAAATTATAAAAGAAATAAAAAAATGTGGAAAAAGAAGAAGGAAAAATATATATGAATAAATTTAAGAAATTTTAGGCAAAGGAAAATAAAAACTTTGCAGAAAGATTGAGGGGAAAAAAGTATATATGTATAATGTCTTATTTTTATGTTTTATTTTACAGTATTTAAATATTATTATTTTTAATTATTAAGTTTTGTTTTAATAAAAAATGTAAATTGAAATTTGAAAAGCTAGGTTTTTGATTAGCAAGGTACAGGTAATGATGGAGTGGTAAGTGGAGAGATAGGTCAAGTGGATATTGGGTCATGTGACAGAATTTATGCGGATGCATCCATGACATGGTTGGGAGGGCAAAAATGAGACCAACATCAGTCTCAGAATTCTTTATGTGGTGGTAGATTGTCGTGTAGTTATCCGTTTTAATTTTTGTTGTTTTCCTTTGTTTTCATTTTTTTTATGTTCGAATACGAGGCTGGTGAGGAGGGTTGGAACCCCCCGAGAAAAAATGTTCAAGAGCTAGTGGGAAACCTCGCCAGGCCAAACGGTTCGTAACACATAATCAACTTAATGTTTCATCGTGTATGGTAATGTTTCTTGTTGAAATTCGTGTTACCTTTTTAGTTTTTCAAATACATATAAAAATATGAAGAAAGAATAAGGCAAAATGCCAAAAACTCCAAATTCTGAAAAATATTATAAATATTTTCCAGACTTATGGAATATAAAATGTGATAGATATAAAAAAGAGTATGTAGTATACATTAAGGTGTGTGAAAAAAAATTTTGTTATCGACTTAAAATAGAGTAAATATCGCTCATTTGCTGCAAGACCGGCATAACTCAAAAAAATCCATTTCGAGATAAACGCATTTAAAGTTTTTAATTTGCTCTAACTACTTAAAAAAAAAAAGAAGACACATTCTCTTCAAAGTGAGAAAGTATAAAAGATATTAAGATGAATTTAATACACAATATAAAGAAAAATAAAGCGAACAATTCGGCATATCTAACTCCAAAATGTTATTTTTTGAGTTATGCCGGTCTTGCAGCAAATGAGCGATATGTTGTATTTTTGTCTGCATTAGACCCCAGAAAAATAATTTTAATTTATTTTAGTACAAGAGCCCGCGCTTTAACAACAACGAGAGATGCCCAGATTTTACAGTAAACAAGATTTTGGGACCAAAAAATGATTTTATTGTTTTATGTTATATAAAACCAAAGTTTTATTTATTTTAAGTTTAATTCAAAATGTTTTCAGTTTTAATTAATAATAACACAGTGTTAAAAAATAAAATTAAACAGAAATACCTGGGATGTAGTAATTTTTTTCTAGTAGGTCTTGTTCTTGTTCTCTATTTTTTAACTTTGAAGTTGTTTTTGCACATTTTTTTATTTAGGAACAGTATCATTTATGAATTTATTATAAAACAATTTCAACTTACCTCATTTATTAATTTTTTTTTATAAAAAGTAACTTATCAAAATAAAAGAATTCTTAGATTATTTTTATTAAAATTTTAATAACTCGGTAAATTTTTAGCGAATATTTTAAAACAAGCTAGCATTTTACTAATAAATAAACATTCTTTTATAATAAATTCATAAATAAACACGCAATACTGATGTTTCGCTTTTAACTTAATCGTGTGTGGGAAAACTGAATCAACTTCGTCTGTGGAAGTATGCAATTTGATGGGTTAAGTTACAGGGCGTTATTTTTACGTTTTCATGTACGCAGAAATTAGTGCAAAGGAATACATTTTTTACAAGTTTAGCTTTGTAAACAAAAATTAATTTAATTTTTTTTATTGTTCTTTCAATTTAAATTCCCAAACGAAACATTTTTTTACTTTCGAAAAAAGCCACTAAGACCGTTAACTAAAATTGTGTATACGAACGTAAATGTTCGAAATTACAAAAGTAAGCGTAATTATATATTGAATCTCGTTTTCATATAATTCGTTTAAAGGACCTTATATATTTCTGAGCTATTTTAAGCGAATAAAAGTATATTTACACCGGAATATATACACAGGTTATACGTGGTTTGTTGTGGGGTAAAGTTTATTTTTAAGATTATAAAATTTTTTTTTTATAATACAAAGTTTTAAACCAGCTTATTATAAGCCTGTTTTAAATAACCGGCTTTTAATTAAATTTGATTTATCAAACTTTTCCTATGTGTGTAATACCTTTTAAAAATATACTTTTTTAATTTCAAAAAACATTTATTGTTCGAACTTTTAACATTATAATGTTAATTTATTCTTGTGAATGTTAATTTTATTATATTAATTTACAGCTAACAAAATATTATTAATATAATAATAAATAAATTAATATAAACGATTTAACAATCCAAACATTTTATTATGTAATCAACATATTAACAAATTATTTAATTTCCTTATCTGTTTTTGTAAACTAAAGTAAAATAATATTAAAAAAAGTATTATTGTTTTTAATAAAATGAACTTTCCATCCCTGAATAACTTTATTTAGTTTGGTAACACTGCCAATTTAAGTCTGTAAAGCAAAATAAAAACACTCAATTCTGTCTGCAACATTTCTCTGAGATTTACAATTTGAATTGAGTGAAAAAAAAGTTTGTCAGCAAAAGTTTGTTATTTTCTCGCGGGTTCAATGCGTGTATGCCTTTTTAAATTGATTAGTTTGACAGTTGTCCAGTTGGTTGAAGAAAAATCAAAAGAGTTTTATTTTTTTCAAGTTGAGTACTTAGTCTGCTCAATGGACAAAGAAAAGAAACTTGTTAAAAACTGAAACACTGGAGAGTATTATTCAATGTAAGTTTGATTTTAATATGACATGCTACCTTTTTATACCCTTCACCACAGGTGGAAAGGGTATATATAAGTTTGTCATTCCGTTTGTAATTTCTACTATATTGATCTTAGACCCTATAAATGATTTAACGATATCCGTCCGTCTGTCCGTCTTACGTTTGATATGTGTTTTCCGGAGACTCCAGACATTATAGTCCACCATTTCTTGCTATTGAAATTCAGCAAGATCGGTCCAACAATGGTTGAGATATGACCAAAAAACCACGACTGCCTCTAATTTTTCCAAAAAAATCCCTTGTGGTTGTTGTATTTTTATTAATTTTTTCTGTATATCTGGAGAACGGCAAGAGCCAAAGTTTTCAAATTAGGTACAAACATTAAGGTTATAAATACACACCATCTAACAAAATGTGGGCGGGATTGGAGAACTGGGCGTGGTACCTCCCATACAAAAAGCTGAATTTGTTGGCTGTTATATGACCTATGGTTACGCCTTATATAGCAAAAGATCGGAAATTTTTAGTAGAAAATATTTTCAAAAACTCGTTCAGATACGAAAAAGTTATGACCAAAATATTATTTTTTTTTTAAATACCCATTTTCGGGAACCATAGATCTTGCCGAGTCCAAGTTTTATAACCCAACTAACTGGGAAATTTCTTCTTAAACACGTCGGTATATAAATCTGCAAAATCGGTTAAAAAATGGCTGAGTTATAATCAAAATACTGAAATCCCAAAAATTACTTTTTTTTATACCCTTCACCTCAGGTGGAAAAGGGTATATATAAGTTTGTCATTCCGTTTGTAATTTCTACAATAGTGATATAAGACCCTATAAAGTATATATTCTGGGTCCTTATGAGGAGAAAACTTGATTTAACCATGGGATGTCCGTCTACCCCCCCCCCCCCCCTTTTAATTGTTTACATATACTAGCATAATGCCCAATATGATTTTCGTTATCACCCTTCTTTATTATTCCATCTATTTTACGAAATAATTTTTACAAACAAGAAACTAGGATTTTTTGTGTTTTTTGCTACTTGAAAACTCGCCAAAAAAGATAAAAGAAAACAAACAAACACGCATACAAACATCAAAAGCAATTACAACTCAACTGTGTTGAATTTTGTGAACAGTAAACGTTCCATATTTCATTTTAATGATATTCAATTTACGTTCCTTCATGGTTTAGTTGTCTAGGGGGTGTGTTAAGTTAGAAACTGAGAGTTCCCTGGTTCGAATCTTATTTTTTCTATGTTCTAAAAACGATTTAAAAAAAATATTTACCAGTTTTCGCTTTTTAAATTTTATTTATAATGAAGTTTTAAGTATGCTTATGTATGTATATGTAAAAATTATTTAGTTTTTGTCTAGTTGCTCTGTATTCTGCTCGCACAATGGTGAAGGGCACAGTCGAATATAGCACTCTTACTTAAGTTTGAAGTTGAATAAAATATAGATTTTGCCGTAATTTTTTTCCATTGAATCCATTAACACAATATTTAAAATCATACGTGTTTTTTTATCATATTTTTTTAACAAAATTAATCATTAAATAAGAAAAAAATCACAATTTTTAATTTTTACAAATTAAAGTAATCAATATAACAATATATTTAAAATAATAAATTTAAATTTAAAATAATAAATTTCTTGCTATTAAATTTCCAAGAATTTATTAAAAAAAGAATTATCATTGATTGGGTAAAAGTTATTTATAACAATTTATAAAAAGAATATTACTTTTAATCAAAATAAGCTTAAAACATTTTTTAGAAAGCTAAATAAAATGCCAAATTATGGGGGCTAGGTTGTTATACATTTATGTCACATATTGGTATTTCCACAGAAATATCTACTTTTTGTCACGTAACGTCACCAACCATTTTAAATCGTTTCTCAAAGAATAATGAAAATATTATTTACTTTTTTTGCATTTGGGTGTAGAGCGCAACTAGGTTTTCATTTAGTGAAAATGAAGGAAAAATTTGAACAACGTGGTTCTAAAATACAAGAATAATTGCTAGGTGACGTGACGTGACAAAAAGAGAGATTTTCTGTGGAAGTGCCCATATGCTATTTTTTTTACAAAAAGGGTGATATAACGAACAGCGATCTAGTCTGTCGTCATAATATTAAAAGCAATCGTCTAATTTGTTGACATGGATAACATATTAGTCAGCTTTTTAGGCAATTTATACAAAAATAAATTCAAATACATATAATATTTTTTGCACAAAAGTGATTTCAAAGCATACACAATTTAAGCAATTGTTTGTTTTGTTTATGTTGCATTATTGATAAATAAAAATCATTAAAATATGTTTGCGACTTTTATTAACCAAAACGACCGTTTTTGTGCCTTTACGTTTAAAAATATGTGATGGTAGCCCTGTAAAATAGTTGTGTGTTTTTTTTTTTTGTTTGTTAGGGTGTGTGTGAAACGGTAGCAAAGTACTAATGGAAGTAAAATTTTGACACTATTGAGGTGAATAAAATTTCACTAGCCCTGGGGGCTTGTATACATTTTGACATTAGTGTAGACATTTTTGGCAACCACAAAATTATTTTTTTCATCAAATTTGTTTAAACAAAATAAAAAATAATATGGAAGCAGGACCAGCGCCAAAAAAAATTAAAAAGAATTATACAAGATGTAAATATTTAAATATGTATAAGCTTTTTTGCCCACACTTTTTGTAAAAATTGTTAATATATCAGAACGAATTCATCAAATAGTTGGAAATGAGCAACAGAATTGAAATGATTATTATTAAACGTTTGTTTAATTTATTAATTTTCACAAAACTATTAGTTATTGTTTTTTCTTTATATCAAAATTTTACGTTGTCAAAAATGTTACAATTTCACACAGCACAAATATGAAAATTTTCTACCACAAACAAATTTCATTTCACCATAGAACTTTGCTACCGTTTCACACACACCCTTAGTGTTTTTTTTTCATTGAAAATATTCGTGGTGAATTTCTTTCCTTAAAATTACATACATACCTCCTGCATTATACAAAAACAACAAACACATACTTCATTTTACGATTAATTTAATTGATATCAAGTACTCATATCAACAACAGTTGTTTATGTGGCTCGATGGCCGAATGGTCTAGCCGCCACTCTGGTTTGAACAATTTTCTGTTAGCTTTGAGGGTTCGAGTCCCACTCACTACTATTTTTTTTTTGGTTTTTAAAATTTTTTTTTAAACTAAAAAGAAATTGAACGGTTTTTGACTTTTTAAAATTTGTTAAATATATTTATAAATTTTATATACCTACATATATTTTATACATATTTACGCCTTTTAATTTACCCTCTTTTTTTATTTTATTTTTATGCCCTTTTTTAATTAATTTTGTTTTTAGGTATTTTTCTCTTTTTATAGGTAATTAATTTTGTTTAAATAGTTCCGTTTCATATCTTAAAGATCGGAGCAAATTTTCTTAAATTCTTATTTAAATATTCAATTACCTATTCAAAGAATTGAATTTTTGAATTTTGAAATTTTTTTTTACTTATTTAGCACGCCAATGCTACAAGACCATTGCATATGTAACAATTTACTTATATAAAAGATGTTTTCATCGTTTGCTTTGGGTTTCTTCTTTTTTATTCAAAAGATGTCATCACGAAAACATTTTATAAAGGCAAATCGTCGTGCCAAAATCATCTTGACGTAGGTTTATCATAAGAAAAATATTTTGGGAATTTGAATACCTATGTACCTATTTACAATAGCGGTTTTTACCCTTGTGTTAAGTGTAAATGTCCGTTTCACTTAATTCGATTTTACACTACAAAGTGAGTGTCTTTTTGTTATTTATTGTAAAGTAATGAATTTGCTATAAAAGAGAGAGATAGAAAAAATAAGATTAACAAAGTCTGCAAGGGTATTTTACTACCAATACTGAATACCGCTCATTTCTATAAAACTTCTGCAAGGGAAGACGATTTGAAGACTTAAACTTTGGCAAAACTGGAAACAGACTTATCTCAATTTTTTGAAACTGTGAAAAACTACGGCACGACGAAATTAAATGTAGGGATAGCTCAAAATAGATTTATTTACATCCAAAGAACGCTATTTATGTAACTTTCTGTTCTTATCGCACCATGGTGAAGGGTATTTAAGATTCGGCATATCCGAATATAGCACTCTTACTTGTTTTATTATTTCAATCGTCTAGGAGTCTATTGGGAATTCCACAAAGAGTGTTTTTGATCGACGAGCTCATTTTTAATTGTAGACAGTTCCTCGCACGGGAGAAACTGTTACACGTGCTGATTCCTATGAGAGATTCTTCCATAACGCAGCGAAAAACGCTTATATTAATCGTAAAGGGAATCGTTTATGATGTATGTAGAGATTATCTAACGAGTCTTTCAAAAAGCATGCCAAGAGTCGTATGGGACTCATGTACATACATAGGTATTTTTTTACAACTCGTGAAATGCTCAGCAGTATGGTGTTGATGTTTTATAAAAGTTGTATGAAAATTAGAAGTTTTGGCATGAAAAATACGATTGATGCCAAAACTTCTAATTTTCATACAACTTTTATAAAACAAACCTTAAGGTTGCGAAATCAACACCATCCTGTCGGAAAATCCTTTTTAACATATCCTTAGGTCGGTTGGTTTTATTAAAATTGTATTGGCAATAGCATTTTCATACTTCAAAAACGGTCTTATTTAGGTACATAGCTCAGTAATTTTTATACGACTCTTACAGAGAGTCCCAAAAGGTTCATTCCAAGATTTAAAGATGATCATGTCAAAAAATAAATAAAAAAATAATAAATTCAAAAGGGATTTAGATGTTTTTGTTACTCATCAGATAATCATCAGAAGATTATTTTAGGAGTTGTATATTAAACATAATCGTCTAACAAACAGCCTATTGTAGTGTAAGATGTTAGTTGTAGTGTGTTTTTAATTTTGTTTTCACTTGTTTGCCCTATAGCCCAATATATTTTTATGCAGCTGTAGGGTACCAGCTCGATGGTCAGGCGTTCTTGCGAACTGCCAAATTAAGAGACTAAAAATAATCAATAAGGCAACAAGTGCCACTTTACGTTTTCAAATCTAAAGTCTGTTTTATTTGTGGGCTACTGCCCTTTTTATACTAATTTAATCCTATTGCCTACTTATTCTAACTTATAGTATTAATTCTTAAAATCTATGCCTCTCTCTTAGTACTATGGAATTAACATTGCTTTACCCTTTGTATTGTGCTGTGGCCAATCACAATGCATGAGTGAGGAATGTACTCATTTACATTAGACAATCAAAATGCTGTCACTCACATTCTGATTGATCTGCTTTACCATTGTATTGATTCATGTGTTCGAACACATTGAGTCATTGAGTAAATGCCGTTATTTGATCTTTTGTTTATGGCATTTACCCTACAGTTATTCGGGTGGTATGTATGTATTTCAAGTTGGATATTCGGTAAGCAGTGGACGCTTAGCAGGTACACTACACCCTCACCGTTAAGAGAAAAATTAGGGAAGTAATTTTTCGTGATATTTTCATAGTACTGTTAAAATAATGATTTTTAAAATCTATTTACATAATTAATTTGTATATCTTTATACTTTTGTTTTTACATAGTTTTTCTATTCATTAGTTCTTAATCATACGTGTGGTTTTATATTTTTCTTTTACATAGTTTGTTTTATTCATTAGTTCTTGATTCTAGGTATGGTTTTATATTTTTTTTTGTTTTACATAGTTTATTTTATTCATTAGTTCTTAATCCTAGGTATGGTTTTAATTGGTTATTGTGCATTTCTTTTTCTACTCCGTTATAATCTATAATAGTATTTACATCATTTCTCCTAATTATCCTATATGGGCCTTTGTATGGGCTCTGGTTTTTCTTTCTATTTTCTACTTTTATTAAAACTAAATCTCCTATGTTTAAATTTAATCTATTATTATATTTATTGTCTAGTATTCTTTTGTCTTTATTGTCAGTTCCTTAGCTCTTTCTAAAGAAAACTTTAGTTTTTGTTTCAGCTCTTTTGCATAATCATCGTAATTATAGATTTTAATTTCCTCAATGTTACTGATTTCTGATGGTAAACATGGTAATTTACCATAAACTAGTTCGAATGGCGTGTAACCAGTGTCTATGTGTGGTGCCGTGTTGTAGGCGAAAGTAAAATAGTTTATCCACTTATCCCACTCATAATCATTTGCTGTTGTTAGCAAGAATTCATTGAGAACTCTATGATTTCTTTCTACCGAACCTATTGTTTCATGATGATAAGGGGTTGAAAATGTCTGCTTGATTTCAAGTAACGAGCATATGTTACGCATCAGTTCGTTTTTAAATTCAGTCCCGTTGTCCGATTTGAGCACTTTAAATTTTCCGTATTTTAAAATTAATTGTTCTACTAATGATTTGGCAGTTGTAAGTGCATCTTTTGCAATAACGAATTTTGTTAGTTCGCATTGCATTGTCAATATGTATCGGTATCCGTTTGAAATAAGTAGAGGTCCTACAGTGTCAATTGATATTATCTCGAAACTGTTGTTTGGGTTGTTTGTTAACGGAAGTGGTTCTTTAATGTTCTTTGTTTGTTTGTTTATGTTACACTTGTCACAATATTTTACAAATTGTTTAACCATCTTGTTCATGTTTTTCCAAATGTACCGCTGTTTCAATTTAATTATCGTTTTTCTAATTCCTAAGTGGCCTGCGTGTGTGGCATTGTGGAATTCATCGATGAGTTTATACTTTAATATGTCATCTTTTATTCTTATTGGGGCATTGTATATTAATATTCTAAGTTGAGGACTTTTGTTGTTTATTCTACATCTTGCATATGCTTCTTTCAATTCTTCTTTTGTGTATATTTTAAATAATTTATCATTCTTCGCTAGCGCTAATTCTTTTATCCTTTCTTTATTCATTTTAGATATCAGTTTCCTCAGAATCGAATCTAGTTTCGCTGAGTTGTCGCTGAATCTTGTACGCATATTATTATCATCTTGTACGTTTTGGGCATGTAACTTCTTCATAATCGAATCTTGTTTCGCTGAATTATCATTACATCCTTTCTTCACATAACTATTATTTTGGGTACGTGATTTCTGTGGTTTTCATGGGCAACCACGTATGTCTAAAAATCAAATTTTTCAGGAGAGCCAAAAAACCGTTCTAGATGAAATTTTGGGCTAGGTATTAAACTTTTTAAAGTTTTTCTTAAACAGTCATGTGAATATAGGTCTTACTAAATTTTCATAAAAATTTCGGACAAATATCCTTTAAATATTTGATCCTAGCGGAGAACAAAAAAAAAAAAAAAACAAAGTGGTACGAAGACTAAAAGTGTGTGCAGAAAAAAGAACATATGTCAACACAGGTGGTTCTCAATGATCAAAACTGTTATTAAGGCAGTCACCCAAGAAGATTTAGGTTGTTATTATCTAATAATTATTCGCCGATAGTTTGAAGTTTTTGTTGAAAGATACGTTTGGTATTAATTTGTACATATTATCTAAAAAGTGCATTAGAAAAATAAAACAGTAAAAAAAAGTTCTGCAATTATTTATTTATTTATTTTTTTTATTTTAATTATTAATTAATGGGCACAAATTGATAATACTTCACCATATAAAATATAAAAATTGAAAAGTTAATTCAATTAAAATTTTGTCTTAAAAATTAGCAATATTTAAATTATATGTTTACTCCTCGTCTAAAGGCCAGTTTACACGGTAATACAATGTATTACGACTTTGTAGAAACAAAATAATGGGTCTCATGCATAAAACGTGAGCTTGAGCTCGGACTCGATTTTTTGAGTAAAAGGTGCTTGTCGTATGCAAAATAAAATTTAATGTATTTGCTTTTACTCACTGCTCACGTTTGATCTCGTCTGGCTCAGTTTGAACTAAGATAGATGAGCTTTTGCTAATTTTTGCTTTCTTTTTTGAGCTCTTGCTTTGTTGAGCCTGCCTTATAGTTGCTCGCATACAGTAAAAAGGAATCATGGCTGAATATTTTGTGCCACAAAGAAATACAAAATGTTATCAACAGCGTAAAACAAAGATAAAAAATTATACATATATACATAATTAATAATAAAATGATAAATACATAGGTGTGATGAATGAAGCATCTGCTTATTGGCTAATTATTTTTTTGAGGAGTCAGAAGAAACACGTGGTAGCAACATTAATAAAATTCGACTGTATTTAAGATTTTGTGCAGAACCTGGATTCCACAGATATTGGAGTCCACTAATCAACTGTGCCGCGAACTATTGCGGAAGTTTGCGAAACTTATATCTGCCAAAGCAAGCGAGTGGATAAAATTCCCGAAAGATGCAAATGAAATAAAAGATGCTCAAATGAAATGGCAAGCAAATTATTGCTTTCCATTTGCAATTGGAGTGATTGATTGTACTCATATAAAAATTAAAAAACACACAAATCAAAGCGATGAGTATTATTATTATTTGATTCTACTTCTACTTCACTTTCACTTGACGACATGTTTGCACTTCAATAACAATTAGACGTTTGATCTCCCTTTGCTCAAGTAATTGCAATTGGTTTGAACTCATTTTTATGCATACGAAATTGAGCAAAAGCTGTTGCTGTTTGATCGAACTCGACTTAAGGCGCCCGTACACGACATGTATTTGTCATCTGACATGTCAAATTTTCAAGTCACATGTAATTGTTCATGTCTGCCAAAATTGCTGTTTTACATAAGGTTTATAATATTCGGTCACAAACGTACATGTAATTTGCTTCTGACATTGTCTCTGTTTTTTTTCGCATTGTTATTGCAGAAACCAAAGTAGTTCTCGGTTTCAAAATAGCTTGCTGCCGCCACGAAAATATTTATTTGCGCCGTAAAATAATTTAGCCATCTTAACATTTTTTTCTTTTATGATAAAGATAATAATTTAGAATTTTAAAATGAAACGGTTTTTATGTATATATTTACATAAATTATATTCAATGGTGAGATGAGCATACATATCTTGGTATTGTAAAATATTAACTTCAGCCGGCTAATGATTCCGTCAATAATTGACGCCGCTGCCAGTTTCTTCTCGGCATAGATTTCTGATGTCAGATGGTTTGTCAGAAGAAAATAGAGCACGCTCTAATTGAAATTTTGTCAGATGACTTTGCGTCTGACTTTTACAGAAGCAAAGTTAAAAAGGTAACACACGACATGTACATATGTGTTTTGCAGTGTGAAATTTGACATGTCAGATGACAAAAACATGTCGTCTATACGCTCCTTTACGAGCAATTGCTCACCTGTCTCAACTCAGCGCTTTTGGTCGTTTTTATGCATGAGACCCAATATGAAATTCTCTCCGTGTTTAAAAGAAAAAAATAAAAGTCTGTTGAGAGTATACCAAGGCGAATTTATAACAGGTAAGTGCAACTCTACAACTACAAAAAGCCCCATGTATGCCCCATGTATTTTGTTTTTGCAATTTTCTGACATGTTGTCAAATTTCAGTATAGAAACAAAACAATATTTTGACGTTTCACCATTTTTTTATTTCGCCGTGGATACAGCTGATGAACGGCTGACGAGTTGAGCTTACCTGGAGTTAATTCGCCTTGGCTATAAGTAAAATCAAAAGTAATAACAAAAAAGCAGATGGTTGCAGTTTTACAATTTTTACAAAAACAACATGAAAATTTCCTGAGTTGATTTTAGTTGTTTTTGTAATTGTATAAAAATGCTACCACCTTCAATATACTCCGTTAAAATGCACCTCTGGTGTGATGAAAATACATAAGTTTCTAAAATGGTTTAGAAAAAAACCATTTACCGAACGCTTGTCAGATTTTGTATTCGTATTCTCTCTTACTCAATGCATTTTGCTTTTACATGATATGATTTCTCTCATTCTACATTATGTCGTAATACAATGTATTACCGTGTAAACTGGCCTATGCATCTAGACATGTAACTAACGCGAGAAGAATAGTTACCTAAAGGCTAGATTACACTATTATACTTTGTATTAATACATGTCAAAAACTCAAGTAATATGACAAAGTGTGATTGTGTGAATGCAATGTGTCACGAAAATGACAAGTATTAAGAAAAAAGTTTGACATCCCATACGACTTCATCGTTTTTTAAAAATTTCTAAACAATAATACTTTTCATTGGATCAGGGTTGCATTTTATTTCATGTGTGAGTGTTTATACTTTGTGTGATGATGTGAACACAAACTGTCATGTAACATTAGATTTTTTCACAGTCGCAACAAAACTCATTAGATTTCTATCTCACAAAGTATTATGGAATACGTAAGAATTGTGAGATAGTGTAATATAGGCTTAAGTACCAATAATTTTTAAATACAGTATTTATCGGATATAAGAAACTTAAAAAATCCACGAAAAAAGTTTCTTATAAGCGTTTCTTTCTTATATACAATTATTTTATATAAGAAACTTATTTCTTATAAAAGTAGCTATAGCCATAAGACTATCATATTTTGGTTTTCTGTCTCTTTTTTTGTTAACATTTCTAACTTTTAAATAATTATTTTCTATGTCTTTTGAGTTTTTCACTATTTTAGATGTTTTGCAATTTCGCTTCTTTTTATACCGTTTTGTATTTTTTTAAAAATTTTAACTTTTGTTTTTATTGGCAAAAAACACAAAGCTTCTCATGAGTACCAGCTCGCTCATCTAAAACTAAAAGTAAAAAAACTATGTTCTTGTTGTAAAACTGTCAGAAAACAGCGTTGTCCAAGCAAACTACATAAAGTCTGTGTTACCGTTGGCAGTTTCTTATATAAATTCTTTTTCTATACATTTTGTGGTTTTGGTGTTTAAGAAAAATGTTCTATAATAAGTTTTTTTCTTATAAGCGTTTTTCTTATATGAAACCTTTTTTGTTAGAAAAATCACTAAAAAGACATGGTGTTTTTGAAAATGTTTCTTAAAAGCGTTTTGTTCTTATATGAGATGTTCTTATATCCGATAAATACTGTAGCAACAAACGGTCTTCATTGCAAATTTTTTTCTCCGCATTGCAATCTACAAAACGATAGTTCCTTGCTCTGGCGCTCAGGTACATATAACTTTTCCATTGCTTGAATTTTAATTTTGGAATTGTACAGAGCTTTCGCTTATTCCAAAATCCGTCTGAACTCTTCGTTTTTTTGGTGGTATACCTTTATCATATCATATACATATTTTAAAACAATTATACATACTATTATTATGGAAAATTATCTCTTTTTCTATCCGGGAATTTTAATTTTTTTCGAATCAGCCATTACTTTTATATAATTTTTATAAAAAGGTTTTACGCAAAATCATAGATTTATTATTAAATTATATATTATACCATACACTGAAATGATATTTCAACTTAAATACGCACTTAACACGAAATTATTAATACTATAATCATTATAGAATTAATAATTTCGTGTTAAGTATAATGGCACAAACTTCAATGAAGGCTAACCAGAAGCAGCAATCATATCGACCCCTTTGCGTGAAATTATCGTATGTTACAAAAACCAAATTTTACAGGAGAGCCATTTTTATACTTTTCTCTGCTATCACTTGCAATATAAATATGAAAATATACATTCAATTTTTGAAGAAACGAAGTGGAATTCGCCTGCAATATTTTGTCAGGCGACGTATCATTGAATGTAGAAAAAGATTGCATCAAAAACTCAATTTCAAAAAAATTGGCATATACGATAATTTCGCGCAAATGGGTCGATATTATTTTTTAATCCAAAAACAACGTAACGGCACTTAGAATAAGAAAAAAAACATTGTATCAACCACAAAAAAGATATAAAATTATGAAAAAAGCACACAAGTAATTATAAGTTCTTGTTAACTGAAAAATAATCAAAAAATAATGTTCAAATATTTTCAAAAATAACAACGTATGTTCTCTTGTATTTTTTAAACAGAAATAATTTTTCAACAAGCAAACGCTTGTTGACATACTTCGTTAGTGCTGATCGCATTTTGAATATATATAGAAGTTACGTTGTTGTTTCGTTAAAAAAAATCGTAATTGGATAATTTTTTTCTAAAAATTTTTAGAACCATGTAAAAATCATTTAAAAAAAGTACTTTGGCATCAATAACTCAAAATCGAAAAAAATTTACATACGCGGTTGCCCATGAAAACCACAGATTTCTTCATGATCCAATCTTGTTTCGATGAATTATCATCACGTCCTATGTGCACACTATTATCCTCAATTCTTATATCCACGTCTTCTATATTCTCAAACTTATTAAATTGCAATTTTTTCATATTCTTAATATCATTTATGGACGTGCATTCCCATATTAGAAGATGATCAGACTTCTGAGAGATGCATCTTCTCATATTACTTCTGTTCACGCGTGCTTCATTCATATCTATTTCCTCATTACCATTAACTTTATTTGCCTCGTTATTTGCTATTTTATTTTCCTCTTTTAACTTTATATTATCTTCATTCTTCTTCTTCATTGCCCTTGTGGTTATTAATATTTTCTTTTTTGTTTCATAATTTTCCAACGGTATCATTTGCTTAAGTATTTCCGAGTCTATTTCAATTCTAGACAATGCGTCCGCATTCGTGTTAATTTTTCCTTTCTTATAGATTATTGTAAAATCGTAATCGCTTAGATCTAACCTAATTCTTGTCATTTTTGATGATGGATTTTTGTGTTAGAACAGGGAAATTAGTGGTCTGTGGTCTGTTACCACTATGAACTTGCGACCGTATAAATATGGTTTGAAAAAATTTATTCCCCAATGAATTGCAAGCAATTCCTTTTCAATTATTGGTTTGTTTAAGTCGTGTCTCTGTAGAGATTTACTTGCATAAGAAATTGGTAAGTCTTGGCCAATTTCACCTTGAGACAGGACTGCTCCTAGTGCGTATTTTGAAGCGTCAGTCGTCAAAATAAAAGGTTTGTCAAAATTTGGGTATTGCAAAATTGGGGGTTTCATTAGTTTTTCTTTCAAAGTGCCAAAAGCATTTTGGCATTCATTTGTCCATAAGAATTTTACTGATTTTCTCAATAGTATGTTTAAGTGTTTCGCAGTGTCCGCAAAATTCGGTATGAATTTCCTATAGTAGTTGCAGAATGCAACGAAACGTCTAACTTCATCTGCGTTTTTAGGTATTGGGTAATTCTTTATAACTTCATATTTAGCTGGATCTGTTTTAACACCGTCTTTTATTATTAAATGTCCTAAGTAAACTACTTCAGGTCTTAGAAATCAACATTTCTTTGGATTCAATTTTAGATTGAATTTTTGCAGCCTATCAAGAACTTTTATTAAGTTTTGATTGTGATGATTTAAACTGCAACCGTATACAATTATATCATCTACATAGAGAAATGCTTCAGATTCTAGTCCGGATAATGCTATTGTAAGCATTCTTTGAAAGCTGTTAGATGAAATTTTTAATCCGAATGGAAGTCTTTTAAATTGAAAATGTCCTTGTGGTGTTGAAAATGCAGTTAGTGGTCTGGAATCTTTATTTAATTCAATTTGATGAAAAGAACTCGTCATATCGAGTGCAGAAAACCATTTTGCTCTACCTAATTTGTCCAAAATATCTTCTAGTCTATTTAGAGGAAATTTGTCGTTAACGATTTTATCATTAAGTTTTCTAAAATCTACAACAAGTCTACATTTTCGTTTGTCTTCCGTATTCTTTTTGGGTACCAAAAGAAGTGGAGCATTATAGGGGCTAACTGATGGTTCTATTATATCGTCATTTAGCATACTCTGTACTTGTTCATTTATTATGTCTGTATGTGAGTGGGGTAGTCTGTAGTTTTTTATATACACTGGAGTATTATCTGAAGTTCTAATGTCTTGTTTATAAAAATTGTTTACAGTCCACTTTTCATTCTCTAAATGAAATACATTTTGATATTTTTTGAATATGTTTATTAATTCTGATTTTGCATATTCATCAGTTTTATTTAATTGCAAGTCATTTAGAATTTGTTGAAAACGTTCGTCACTGTTTATATTTGTGTAACTTAATATGTCATAATTTCTAAGTGGGTCAGTGTGCAGCTTAATGCCCTGTAAAATTTGTGTCTCATTTGTTATGTGTAAAATTTTAATATGTGTCATTCCGTTTTTTGGTGCTATTGAATTACTTAAAAAAATACCGCTTTTTAATTCATTATTAAGTATGACGCAATCTTCAGTTAGGTTATTAACGGTTGTATAATTTCTGTTCGCGGTGGTATAGTAATTTTTAAGGTGTCGAATGCTTGTAATGAACAGACAAAGATTCAGCTCGAAAAGCTGATTCTATCCTTTGGCTAATGGTGCTCTAGTAGAGAAAGGAGAACGAACGGGAGCCATTGATATTGCTAGCTATCAGCCGGGTGGGGGGGATTCTTGTTCTTATCAATCTCTTTTGCCAAATAAGAAATCTTTCCGTTACATAAATATTATTATAGACTCCCTATATAATATACTGGACCGGGTGTTGATCGTATGTATAAAAGATGTAAATAAGACCCCAGTTATGATCAACGAAATGACGGAATAACTACAAAAAATAACCTTTACAATTGAAACTTTATATTCTCCTCTTGGTGTACATGAAGAGAGAAACGCCTCTTAACCCTCCCAACCTTTGATCTGAGCGGCGTAATAATTTCTGCTCAAATCCCACTATCATCTACCACATTTCGATCACATCAGTAAGAAAACTTAATAGATTTTAATAATCCATGATGCTAATAAAAAACTAGCACAATTTATTTAATTTCATTTAGGCTTAAACCTAGAAAATTTGAATTATTATTACCCGCGAAAAGTAACTTAATCACCAAAGAAATCGATTTAAAATAACTCATGTAACTTAAAAAACACTATTAAAAAAAATAATAACAAATATCAAAATTTAAATATTTTCTTATCATTGACTTAGTGTCATATTATCAGATATGTACTTATAGGGTACAAAGAAGCAAAAACGTAGATCATTGTAAATTCAACTAAAGATACATAGGCATTTGATGCGAAACATGTTTCATTGTTAACAGAACTAAAGTGAATGATCATATACATTTGTCCTGCAACATGCTGCGGGTGATGATGTTGTTGCTTCTTTTTTTATATTTAAGAGTAATTAATATGTGAAATATTTATTTATAGAACAAATGTTATAAATTTGACTCACCAAGAAAAAAATGTTGATTAAACTAGCGGCTGAGGAGGCCTCTTCAAACGCTGGCAACATCATTGGTATAACTACGAATAATTACTCTTATATATATTAACTACGTCTAGATTATGTCTGGGCATATGGGAGTTTCATATATATAGGTATACTTAAATTTATGTACATATGCTAAATTTGTTTAAAAAAAAAATAATTTTAGTAATTAAACAAAAATGACTAAAATTAAACTTCAATGTGCAATATTTTATAGGTTAACATTTGTGCAATATAGGTTTAAGGCAATGTTAAAGAATTTTTAACATTTTTTTTAATTTTTAACAGAATTTTACTTTACATGACACCAAAAAGTTTATTTAATAGAACACCAAAAAAAATATTTGATTCTGACTTAAGGACAATTTTGAAATTTGAAAATTTGGGATTTAATAAATAAGATTTTTCTTTTAGCACTTTGAAATTTAATTAAAGCTATTAAAATTAACGCAATAGTTACACAATTTGATACGTTTGTTGTTTTTATTATTCCGATGCATGTTGTAAAGTTGATGATGTCAAGATTTGTCACTCTTTTGTATTTTGGGTGCAAAAATTTATATCCTTAAGCTGAAGGACAAAGGATTCTTCTAATATTTTAGTTGTTCATTTTTTTATTTTTTTGTTGATGATGTATTAATTCTTTTTTCTAGGTTTCACTTTCTTATTTTTTTTTTTTATTTAATTAATACTGGATTAGCATCAACGTGGTTTTACCGCTACGGATGTTTCGTCAGAAGTTTGAAAGTTAAATGTTTTCTCTGCTTACTCAATTTGTTTATGCTTCTTCTGCTTTTGATTTGCCTTTTAGGTATTTTAATTGTTGCTGCGATTTATTGTTTCTTATTAAACAATTTATAAGAAATTAAACAATAGTTGTGGCGATTTTATTAAATGCACTTTAGGGTTTAATTGTGTGAAACAAAATTTGTTAAATACAAGGAAAAATCCCTAGTAAATGAAAACAATGTTTTTTAAGTTTTAGAAATTATATTTCTAAAAAAGATATTGAAATTTAAGTTTTTAAAATTTACCTTGACACAATTGTGGAAAAAAAAAATTGTTGTAGAAAAAAAACGCAACTCCAAGTACAAATCTTAAAGATTTGGTTATGCTTTTACAGAAGGCGAAAATGATGCAGGTTAATTTAAAAATCTAACAAAAAGTTATTAGATTACTTTGGGGACATACAGAATATAATATTAAGCAAATATTTTGCTTGTTTTACATACCTTTTAACGTTTTTATGCATCGCTTCATAAGTGAAAAATGAGGTGCAACCTGGTAATGCTTACCAAGAGGTTAATACAACGAAACACAGCAAATTTGATTACATTCATCAACATTATCAACAGCATTTATTAAATAAGGTTTACGTTAATGATATAATTGTGTAAATATAAGTAATAAAATAATAAGAACACTTGAATAATATAATATACAAAGCTATGTTACTTTTAAATAATAAAAAAAAACTTTCATTTTGAAAATCGTACACTACAAACCGCGTAATATTGATCCATTGGGTGACAATATTATGAGGAATCATTTAAATCTCAAGGTCGAAGATCTTTAGCATGATAAGTGCCAATGGTTTTACCCTCCAGATCTTCTAGAATATAATAGTTGTTACCTAACTTTTCTTTAACTTTTGCCTTAATAAATGATGGTGCTAATTTAGCATTAAATTTTTTCTCAAAATTGCTTTGAGCAAAATTTCTACGGAAAACAAATTGACCTAAGTTATAAGAAATTGGTCGAGCTCTCAAATTATATTGGTTTTTGTTCATCTCATACGCTTTAGCAATATTTGCCTGAAGAGTTTTACGAATAATTTGAAGCTGGTCATCTCTTTGCAGGTTGAATGATGGCTCGTCTAAAATTTTAAGTTTTCTAAGCAATGCGTACGAACTGGCATGGGTGATCATCTTTGACCAAATACAGCATGGTACGGTGAACATTGTATTGCTTGATGAAAAGAATTTCTTAAGGCACAACTTATGAAACTTAGATTTTCGTCCCAAAGAGTTTGGTCTTTTTTTAAGTATGAACGTATTCCCGAGATTATTGACCTGTTAACCCTTTCGGAGGCGCTCGACTGCGGAGAATATAAGGCAGTATATGTGTGTTGTATGTCTAGGGAAGTGAGAAATGAATTAAATTCATTAGCTTTAAATTGTGAGCCATTATCACTCACTAATACTTCTGGCACACCATAAATATGAAAAATATGCTTTAGTAAAAATTCTTGAATAACAGAGGCCGTAAATTTTTTCAATGGGCATAACCAGTGGAATTTAGTCAAATGATCCAGAACAATAAGTATCCCAATATTTCCTTTTTTACTACGTGGATAGGGCCCTAATATATCAACGTATAATCGTTGAAATGGTCTTAACGTTATAGTTTGACTTCCCATATTAGGCTTGCTAATAAAATTAGGAGCTTTTGTTGTCTTACATGTTTCACATGCTTTTATGTATTTACGGACATCACGTACTAACCCTGGCCAATAAAATTTTCTTCGAATAAGCTCTAAAGTTTTTACCATCCCTCCGTGGGCTGCGATTGGAGAATCATGAAACCTGCTGATAAGTTTTAGCCGTAACTTTTCCGGTATCCATAATTTCCATGCCTCAGAGTCTTCAGTATCATCACCACTATAATGGCATGATCTAATGTAAACAAAATTATCTATGACCTTTATGTCGGGAAATTTTATGGGGTTATCATTTATCTTTCGTTTTAAGTCTATATAATCATTATCGTTGAAATGAGTTGAGTTTAAATCTAACTCTGGTTCGATATATTCTAGACCTGCCACATCTGCATTAGGAATTCGGGACAGTGCATCCGGTACTACGTTATTTTTACCCTTTCTATGGCTAATAGTGAATCTAAAGCCTTGTAGTCTCCAAACCCACCTAGCTAAGCGACCTGTTAAATCTTGTTGTTTCATCAGCCAAACTAACGAAGAATGATCAGTTATAACCTCGAATTCTTGAAGCTCAAGGTAGCAACGAAATTTTTTTATAGCTTCAAGTGCGGCTAAACATTCTCTTTCAGTAACGCTATAATTACGTTGGGCAGTATTTAATTTCTTGGACATGAAGGCAATAGGTTTCTCTTCACCATTGTCATCATTCTGAACAAGCACAGCACCGATGCCGTAATCGCTGGCATCACAATGCAAGTAAAATTTTTTACTAAAGTCGGGGTTAGATAATACCGGGGCTGAGGTAAGAAGATTCTTAATTTTTTCAAAAGACTTTTGAGCCTCAGGTGTCCAACAAAATTTTCTTTTAGTTGACAAGACTTCTGTTATAGGGAAAACAATAGATGAAAAATTATTGATAAAGCGTCGGTACCAACCAGCTAAGCCTAGAAAGCCCCTAACCTGTTTTAGGTTCTTAGGAATTGGCCAATTGCTAATTGATTCTATTTTTTCTGGATCGGTTTTAATACCACCGTTTCCAATTATATAGCCAAGATAGTTGACTTCCGTAACACAAAATTTAGATTAAGAGATATTAAGCGTTAAGTTTGCTCTTTTAAATTGTTCGGCGATTTTTATGAGAACAGACAAATGGGTGCTGAAATCTTCAGTTACAATAATTAGATCATCTAAATAACCAAACACACAATGACGTAAATCTGGTGGTATTAACTGATCCATTAAACGACACATTGTAGCGGGAGCATTGCATAACCCGAAAGGCATAACCACAAATTGGTACAAAGGTCGACCTGGAACGGTAAAAGCAGTCAGGGGTTTAGCTTCATCGGTCAGTCCTATTTGCCAATACGCATCTTTTAAGTCCAATTTTGATATTAAATTAGCCTTAGGTAAACGTGAAAAAATCCCTTCTATATTCGGCAGGGGGTATGCATCCTTGATGGTTAGTTCAAGGCACAGGCGAACCTTATTCGGTTTTACAACCAGCCTCATTGGAGAACTCCAAGGAGAAGAAGAAGGCTCTATGACACCTAAAGACAACATTCTGTCTATCTCATCCGACATTAATTTTTCCACGGCTGGGGATACAGGGTAAAATCTTTGTTTTACTGGCTTTGAGTCATTAACATCAATTGAATGTTTTATTAAGCTGGTACGACCTAATCCCTGTTTTTCAAAATTAGGAAAAAACTCGATAATTACAGCAAGCTGCTGACGCTGGCTTGGTGTTAAGGGATATTCTAAATTAGAATTTTGAGCTTTTGAGTCATACAAATTTTGAGGGCATTTATTAGATGTAACCGGATTACAATCAGACAGACAAGAAACATTTTGCGGACTTTCCTTTTCAGAAGTATATATAATACTTCCGAAGGGTTCTGGAGCTAAATTAAACAATTTCCAGAAATCTAATCCCAGTATAAGTTTTTGTGTTATAGTTGGTACAATTAAAATTTTCATTTTTCGAATTAGATTCTTAAAAGTAACATCAACATTTAAAAATCCTATAACTTTTTGCACTCTACCATCGGCAGTTTTTACACATGATTTGAGGGGAACAAATTCCTGAAATTTAGAAAAATCATGAGCAGCTAACTCTGAACCAATACAGGAAATGTTTGCTCCAGTATCTAAAAGGCCTAATTCACTAAATGACAAAAATTGAACAGCAGCATAATATCGTTTATCATCTGGATTAGTAAAAATGGAAGATAAAATATATTTCGAAAAAGTTTTACGGTTTTTATAAAATTTGTGTATACGGAGAGTAGAACGTTTGGGTTTTCTCAATTTAGTAAAAGTTAATGCATCACATTCGAAAATTGCTTTACGTTTCTGTAAATAATTTTGTAATCTAATATGGTAAGGTATAATCGGAGGACAAAATTTATCAGTACTTTCATTTTGAGGCAAAATTTTAAATAAGTTTTCACTTGGTTTGGCAACGGTGTTAGTGTCATAACATTTAATATTTTTTAATTTTTGAGGATTTAAGGGCGATGGCGGGAAAAGTTTTGAGCTGCTAAGTTTTTTGAAGGATTTAGTATTTTATTAGCACATTTTTTGCATTGGGGTTTGTAGGTATTTTTTTCACCACACCCATAGCAAAATATATTGCGTGTTTCTAGGCAATCTTCCCAGTAGTGTCCTGGTTGATCACAGTTCCAGCACTTTAAAGGAAGGTTGGACTGTTGAACAGCATCAATTAAAAATTTTGACGTTTTATCGCCTTCAACAAAATCTAATTCAGGGGAACCCTCGACTTCGGCCACTTGACGACGCATACCACTATTAGAATAAGATTTTTGCAACGTATTTTTACGAAAATAATCTTCTCCAAGCAAATGCTCTCTCATCTGAACTAGTTTCCGCAGATGAGCAATCGAATAAATTGGAACATACAATAACTCATGCCTTATTTCAGGACGAAGATTACGGGTCAAAATTTCTATCAAATCGGATTCGGGAATCGGGGTTTCTAGTCTATCCAGCATCGCAGAAATAGATTCATAAAATGATTCAAACGTTTCATTTGATTTCATCTTACGATTCCGAATTTCTTCTTGAATATCAAAGCTAGATTTGAATTCCTTGTACTGATATTTAAGCGCCACACAGAATTCATTCCAGTCAATTGTATTAACTTGTTTGTGATAGCGCCAGTACCAGTCACGAGCTTTACCGGCCAATAACACGTGTAAGTTTTTACAAATAAGAGTAAAGTCATTATTAAAGTTTTCACGGGTTAAACAACGAACACGATATAAAAACTCATCTACACTAATACCATTTGACGAACCGTCAAATTTTAGGTTCCAGTTCTGTATTATGGACGTGATTTTATCAGATCTAATGGCAATACTTTCATCAAAAGATGAATTACTACGAGAATTTATACGGTTATTTTCAACGTTATAATTTGGGTTTTCAGGTCTAGGCGGAGGAACTGAATATAAAATATTTGGATTTGAATTTTGTGGTGAAACATTTTGATTTTGAGCTTGAACTGATGAATGATTTGGATTCTGAACTGATGGGACTAAGTTTAAATTTTGCAATAAACGTGAAACTGTATTTTCTATCATGTTATTGATATGTGAATAATCTATGTTCTGAGAAAAATGATTCCGATCAGATGTTTGAACTTGATGATTACCACGAACCTGAGGGGAATTATGAAAAGTAATATTTGGTGGATTCCTTTGGGGAGTTAATAAAACAGGATGAGAATTACCATCAGGTAAAAAAGTTTGCGTATCATGGAATAAATTCCTAGCTTGACTTCTAGTGAAATGTTTTACATGAGCGTTTGCAGCACCACGTGGTCTACCGCGAGTGTTACATTTGGTTTTCTCTAGAGTCTGAGACTGAATAGAAATGTCAGTTCTTCTTAACTCTGATAGAGCACATGGACGTTTGCAATTTGGACATTCTGAAGAATTAGACAAATAAGTTTCTATACAAGAGCGATGAAATGCGTGGTTGCATTCCGAAATAAGCAAGCACTCCTCTCCTTCTGACATTTTTTCATTGCACACAAGGCAAATCTGCTCATTATTTTCTATAGGGGCAATATTAACAAGATCTGAAATTTGCGTAGGCGGAGGTGATCTTTCCATCATTATAAATATTAAAACAATAAAACGGGAAACGATAAAAAACCAATCGCGATTCAAAAAATTTAATAATAAAAAAAAATTTAAGCTAAGAGTTTTCTTTGTTAGGAGAACCTCGTTTAGTATCTCTTAACTATGCTAACCAAAGTTATGTAATTTCTGAAAATTATTATTTACAGAGAATAACAATTGTAACAAATAAAAAAAAAACCAAATTTCATAAATATAACAAATTGTGTGACAAAATTGGATTCCTTTGTAATTAGTTTAAATTGGTATGAAATTTAAAAGATTTTGTATACTAAAAAAAAAAATATATAAATATATAATAGAACTAAAAATAACGAATAAAAATTTAAATTCAATTTTGAAACAAATTTTTTCTCAAAATATAGGATTTCAATTGGGTAACCAAATAAGAAGTAGAAAAAATAAAGATTAACAAAAAAAAATATAAATTTGTGTTTATTCAAAAAAAAGTAGATCGAAGAAGTTATATTATTTTTTTAAGTTGCAATTAATAAACTCTAAAAAAAAATCAAAAAAAAAAATTTGTGGAAAAAATATTTGGTATAAACAAAAAACTTAGAAGCAACAAAAAAAAAATAACAAAAATGTTAAGGTATTTACTTTTACAGTAACTTAATTACAAGTTTTCTTACTATTTTGATGTGAACTGAAATGGGTATATATTTATCGCGTTTTCAATTGTAAAAAAGGGATAAAAAGCAAAACAGGTCTATATAGTTTAAAAACAACCAATTATTTAACATTTTAAATTCCAACAAACCGACATACTTATTTTCACTTATAAAAACTTATATTATTGGACAATAAATCGCAGATAGCAAAAATATTGTAAATCCGAATAAATATCAGGATGTCAATACCTCAGTCGAAAATAAAATATATAAAAATTATGTTTATTAAACTTCCACGAATGCTATAAATTTTATATGAAATTCTATCTGTATAGAAAAAGGAATTTTATGAAATCTTTGGTTAATATATTCGAACTTTAAACCCCTCAAATAATTAAAAATCCAAAAGTTCATAAAATTTATTTATATATCAGACTTCACTTCATTTAAAACACATAGTATCATGAGTTAATGAAATCTAAAATAAAACAAAATGAAGAAAATAAGTTAGAGCCAAGGAAACTAAGTAACTTTAATGAAACTAAATCAAGTTTTCCTTTCGGCCCCACGTTGGGCGCCAATTTATGTAATGAACAGACAAAGATTCAGCTCGAAAAGCTGATTCTATCCTTTGGCTAATGGTGCTCTAGTAGAGAAAGGAGAACGAACGGGAGCCATTGATATTGCTAGCTATCAGCCGGGTGGGGGGGATTCTTGTTCTTATCAATCTCTTTTGCCAAATAAGAAATCTTTCCGTTACATAAATATTATTATAGACTCCCTATATAATATACTGGACCGGGTGTTGATCGTATGTATAAAAGATGTAAATAAGACCCCAGTTATGATCAACGAAATGACGGAATAACTACAAAAAATAACCTTTACAATTGAAACTTTATATTCTCCTCTTGGTGTACATGAAGAGAGAAACGCCTCTTAACCCTCCCAACCTTTGATCTGAGCGGCGTAATAATTTCTGCTCAAATCCCACTATCATCTACCACATTTCGATCACATCAGTAAGAAAACTTAATAGATTTTAATAATCCATGATGCTAATAAAAAACTAGCACAATTTATTTAATTTCATTTAGGCTTAAACCTAGAAAATTTGAATTATTATTACCCGCGAAAAGTAACTTAATCACCAAAGAAATCGATTTAAAATAACTCATGTAACTTAAAAAACACTATTAAAAAAAATAATAACAAATATCAAAATTTAAATATTTTCTTATCATTGACTTAGTGTCATATTATCAGATATGTACTTATAGGGTACAAAGAAGCAAAAACGTAGATCATTGTAAATTCAACTAAAGATACATAGGCATTTGATGCGAAACATGTTTCATTGTTAACAGAACTAAAGTGAATGATCATATACATTTGTCCTGCAACATGCTGCGGGTGATGATGTTGTTGCTTCTTTTTTTATATTTAAGAGTAATTAATATGTGAAATATTTATTTATAGAACAAATGTTATAAATTTGACTCACCAAGAAAAAAATGTTGATTAAACTAGCGGCTGAGGAGGCCTCTTCAAACGCTGGCAACATCATTGGTATAACTACGAATAATTACTCTTATATATGTTAACTACGTCTAGATTATGTCTGGGCATATGGGAGTTTCATATATATAGGTATACTTAAATTTATGTACATATGCTAAATTTGTTTAAAAAAAAAATAATTTTAGTAATTAAACAAAAATTACTAAAATTAAACTTCAATGTGCAATATTTTATAGGTTAACATTTGTGCAATATAGGTTTAAGGCAATGTTAAAGAATTTTTAACATTTTTTTTAATTTTTAACAGAATTTTACTTTACATGACACCAAAAAGTTTATTTAATAGAACACCAAAAAAAATATTTGATTCTGACTTAAGGACAATTTTGAAATTTGAAAATTTGGGATTTAATAAATAAGATTTTTCTTTTAGCACTTTGAAATTTAATTAAAGCTATTAAAATTAACGCAATAGTTACACAATTTGATACGTTTGTTGTTTTTATTGTTCCGATGCATGTTGTAAAGTTGATGATGTCAAGATTTGTCACTCTTTTGTATTTTGGGTGCAAAAATTTATATCCTTAAGCTGAAGGACAAAGGATTCTTCTAATATTTTAGTTGTTCATTTTTTTATTTTTTTGTTGATGATGTATTAATTCTTTTTTCTAGGTTTCACTTTCTTATTTTTTTTTTTTATTTAATTAATACTGGATTAGCATCAACGTGGTTTTACCGCTACGGATGTTTCGTCAGAAGTTTGAAAGTTAAATGTTTTCTCTGCTTACTCAATTTGTTTATGCTTCTTCTGCTTTTGATTTGCCTTTTAGGTATTTTAATTGTTGCTGCGATTTATTGTTTCTTATTAAACAATTTATAAGAAATAAAACAATAGTTGTGGCGATTTTATTAAATGCACTTTAGGGTTTAATTGTGTGAAACAAAATTTGTTAAATACAAGGAAAAATCCCTAGTAAATGAAAACAATGTTTTTGAAGTTTTAGAAATTATATTTCTAAAAAAGATATTGAAATTTAAGTTTTTAAAATTTACCTTGACACAATTGTGGAAAAAAAAAATTGTTGTAGAAAAAAAACGCAACTCCAAGTACAAATCTTAAAGATTTGGTTATGCTTTTACAGAAGGCGAAAATGATGCAGGTTAATTTAAAAATCTAACAAAAAGTTATTAGATTACTTTGGGGACATACAGAATATAATATTAAGCAAATATTTTGCTTGTTTTACATACCTTTTAACGTTTTTATGCATCGCTTCATAAGTGAAAAATGAGGTGCAACCTGGTAATGCTTACCAAGAGGTTAATACAACGAAACACAGCAAATTTGATTACATTCATCAACATTATCAACAGCATTTATTAAATAAGGTTTACGTTAATGATATAATTGTGTAAATATAAGTAATAAAATAATAAGAACACTTGAATAATATAATATACAAAGCTATGTTACTTTTAAATAATAAAAAAAAACTTTCATTTTGAAAATCGTACACTACATGCTTTTGTTTGCATAGGAAGAATTATGGTTTCATTGCTTGTAAACAAAGAAATTGTAAATGTCTCGTAATCTATTTTGCAAAGGTATTCTTTTAAAAAGTCTGTTACGCATGCTATATGCTATAAGCTACTAAAACTTCTAGTTTCCTTACCAATTGCGAATTACTATGTCATTTATGTATTGTCAAAATCTATGACTTCAGTTAATTGTATTTTATTTGTTTCTCTTTATTATACTGCTTACAAAACTTATATAGTACTCTCCAAAATGTTAATTGCTTGCATTGCTGTTATTACTATTTTTTATCATGACCCTAAACTCTAATAATATGAGGGCTGGATCTAGGGAAAACTTAAGCACTATGGTAAAAATACTTTCGAAAAATATTTCCGGACTTCAAATCTGTCACATAAATGCCCAGAGTCTAAACAACAAAATGGATGAGTTCCAACAACTTTTTGAAAACAGTAACATAGACATCATATGCGTCTCAGAGACATGGTTTTACCCGGATGTTCATAGTGATATGTACAACTTAAATGGTTATAATCTTTTTCGTGCTGATCGATCAACAAATGCTGGTGGTGTTGCAACATATATAAAAACAAATATAACCTGTAAAGAAAAGTGTAAAAATCTTGCCTCAGACAACATAGAGTATATACTAGTCGAACTCTCTAACGACACAGAAAAGCTGCTGGTTGGGACTATGTACAGACCTAATAATAACATCAACATGGATCATATACTAGAAACGCTGAGCACGTGTACTCTCGGTTATGATCATGTAGTATTAATCGGTGACTTTAACTCGAATATCTTGGTAGACAATAGCCTTGTTGATGATATGAGCTCAATTGGACTTCATATAGTTAATAATAAAATCCCAACACATTTTACGACAACTTCTAGTACATTATTGGATCTCTGCTTTACTTGTAACAAATCACATCTGCTTCTGTTTGACCAGCTATCGGCATCCGTGTTCTCCAAACATGACTTGTTGTTTGTATGTTATGACTTTAATATTGTAAATAACACTACACCACGATTACTAGAATATAGAGATTACAAGAATATCGACTTTCAGTCGCTCGATACTGAGTTATCATCCTTAAACTGGAATGATATTTACTATATGGCTACTGTTGACGAACAATTAAATTTTCTACAACAAAATTTGATCTATCTTTTTAATAAATATGTTCCTTTAAAAGCAAAAGTTATACGAAATGAGAAACCATGGTTTACAAACGAGATAAAAAGTCTAATTGAGCGCAGAAATCATGCTTACAATAGGTGGAAACGTTTCAGAATGCCAGAATTATATAGTATCTTTAAAAATGCTAGGGCTGCCGTAAACTTAAAAATCAGAATGGCTAAATCGACGTTTTATCACAATAAGTTTCAAACATATATTGACTCTGGTAGAAAATGGAGGGAAATTCGTAAAATGGGCTTAGTAAATCGTAGGAATGTCTCTGTAGAGGTCCTTGACGTGAACGAATTAAACTTTCAATTTGCTGGCACACCTATGCCCCTAATAAACACAAATTTTTATAATAACTTGGGCAGTAGTCACAACCAAATAACTTCCTTTCAATTTACACACGTAACCAAGGAAACTGTACTTGAAACACTTCTACATATCAAATCTAATGCCGTTGGTTATGATGGATTGCATCCAAAGTTTATCAAGCTTACTCTTCCCTACATACTAACCCACTTAACTTATATTTTTAACACGATAATCACAACGTCTACGTTCCCGTCTGAATGGAAGCATGCTAAAATTATACCGATCTTGAAATCTGATAAGAGCTACCGACCGATTTCAATTTTGCCTTATTTGTCAAAAGTCTGTGAGAAAATAATACACTCGCAAATAAGCCACTACCTTTATACAAACTCCATGTTAAATGAAAGGCAATCTGGATTTAGACCCAAGCACAGCTGTACTACTGCTCTGATTGATGTCACGGAGGAAATAAGATGCCAAATTGATAAACGACAAATGATGTCATTCCTAATACTGCTTGATCACTCCAAAGCCTTTGACACAGTTCATCATTCCATTCTCTGTCTTAAATTAAAGCACATGTGCAATTTTTCCTCAACAGCATTAAAACTATTAACGTCATATCTAAGTGCCAGATGTCAAAGCGTATCCCACGAAACAAATGTCTCTGAACGTTGCTTAATGCTCAGAGGTGTGCCACAGGGTTCAATTCTTGGACCTCTATTGTATTCTATATACGCTAATGATCTGCCTTTGCAAGTGAAACATTGTAAAATTCAAATGTATGCTGACGACGTGCAACTCTATATAAGCTGTAAAATATCAGACGCCGCAAATTGCATTCAACTTATAAACGAAGATCTCAATCATATTTATCATTGGGCATCTGCAAATGGTCTAAGCTTAAACCCAAAAAAATCAGTTGCTATTGTTATTGGACCATTAAAATATATAAACACGTGTCTACCACCAATAAAGGTTAATGAAATGACAATTAATTATGTTGATACTGCAAAAAATCTTGGTGTTGTTTTTAACAATCAACTTAATTGGTCAGACCATGTGAAAATAAGCTGTGGAAAAACATTTTCTATGCTAAGGAACTTATGGATGTCACAATATTATACACCGATTCACATCCGAATGCTATTAGCTAAAACGTATTTGTTGCCAACACTCATGTATGGGTGCGAGCTTTTTTCAAGTTGCGATTCGGTTAGTAGGCGAAGGCTCAACGTAACATACAATAATATTGCTAGATATGTATTTGGAATAAAAAGGAACCATAGCATCTCACAATATGCGAAACAGATATGTAACATAACATTTGATAACTTATTGACTTGCCGAACTCTATTATTTTTGCATAAGATTATATATAGTCAACAGCCGTCCTACCTTTATGATCGAATCACTTTTTCTAGATCGAACAGAGGTCACAAGATTAATAGGATCAGGTATAACAAATCAATTTCTAATCAACACTTCTTTATTAACTCGATTCGTCTCTGGAGCCAACTACCCCCTCGAATCCAAATCATAAGCAATGCAAGCCATTTTAAATCTGCCCTATTTGAGTACTTCAGTTAAAATAGCCTTACTTAACATTTACTTATTTGTTAATATATATAATTATTTGTACACAAAATTTATAGTCATTTTATTTTTCATTCTTTATTATTTTTTTCTTCTTCTTTTTAAAATTAATTGTATTTTCATACTATTATATATAAATCTTACTTATCTACCAAATTACTACCCAATACTGTAATATAAGACTTGTTCTTGTTGTATTGCATTGATAAATAAATTAATTAATGTAATATCAAATGATACTGTGAAACTAAATTTAGAAGGCATGCTGGTTTTGTCTTCCGGCTATCTTCAGTCTGGCGTGATTTTTCAAATTTATGGCCATTTTCTCATTAGGCAACTATCTTTGTTCCCAACGAAAAACTGCACTTTAAAGAAATTTGGTTTTCTCAATGTCTCATTTGCTTCGATTTTATCGCAAAGCTAACCGGCACTCATCTGCCAATTATTTATTTTCCTTTTATTTGCCTTACAGATAAATTCAATCAGCTGACTCCCAACTTTTACATGTATTTTGAGTGGCGTTGCCAGCTGAAAACAATGTTTTTTGTCGGTATATTGAGAAACCCAAAATCGTTAACAGACAGTTTATCGGTCCAATAAATTTATGTTGACATTAAGTAACAGGCAGTTTGTCGATACATTGAGAAAATTGCCATTAGAGTCACTATTATGCATAACAAATAGAAAATTTGTTCATCATGCCTATAGAAATAAATGCCAGTAGGTATTTTAAAAACAATCACTTGTTGAACATATTTAGTTAGATGTTTTGACTCGAAGCACATTGTTCCCTCCCATTGTCTAAAAAAAAAGACTACGCCTACGACAATTTCGTGCTCGACAGTTAAATAAATTGTCCCTACAAAAAAAAATCTTCAATTGATCAACCACATAGCATTTCGTATAACATTTCTCTATATATTTTATTTATTTAGAAATTCATGATTTAAAAATATTTAATTAAATTAATTACTAAACTTAGGCTTATAATAAAATAAAACAATATAATTTACTCTTTTATAAAAGTTTTTAACCATAATTCGGTTTTTTTCCATTTTTGTTTTGCGGATAGTCGAGGATTAGATGTTATTAATGAAACTAAGTATATAACAATTTTAAAATCATTATGTAGTTATTGAACTTTAGTTGAATAAGAAAAACAAGTAATCAAAACAAAAAAAAAATAAAATTCAAAAGGTTTTGATCTTGGCTGAATTCGCCGGAGAAAAAGAATCGAAAAGAGAACTAATAATTATAATGATATGTGCAACAAAATATAAAGGGAAAAGAAAAAGGCAAGCTAATAAATTAAATTTGTTTGGTTTTTTTGGTTTTTTTTTTCAAAAACTTACAATTTAATTTTTTCCTTGGCTGCAGTTCCAAACGATGTTGATCATGATGATGACATTTTGATGATGACACGTTCGTTAGAGCTGTGGGCTGTTAATTATAATTTTCTTTTTAGTATTTTTGCATTACCATTAGCTAGTTTCTTTTTTCCTTTACTTTTTTCCACTTTCACTAGTTAAAAATTATATTTCAACCTGTCTTCTTATAATCACTATAAATCCACTGTAAAAATAGACTTATGTTTGTATAATTATTATCTCTTAAAAATAATTTAAATTTTTCCCAAAATTCCACAATTAAATTAATTTTTAAAATTGGTAAGTTACGGGTATAATCACGGACAGACGATTACTAACAATGATAAATTTTTTTTATTTCTTTTTGCTTATTTAAAAAAATGGTAACTATGTGATTAACATAGGAAAAAGAGAGACCAATGTAATGTGCCAATATTAAGAATTGGCCTAAAGGAATATAGTGATAAAGTAAGAGATAAATTCAAAATGTACCAATTAATATTATTGTGAAATTTAAAGAATGAATGAAAATTAATAATGAATGAAAATGTTTTTAAGAATAAAAATAAGAAATATGAGTAATTTGATAGTGATATACAACTAGTGGGTATAAGAAATGAGTTATTTTTTAATATATCTATTAAGATCTACTTATATAATAATGTACGTATAATATTAGGTTAGGGGAATGATTAAATTCTAAAGTAAATTATAATTTGTTTTTTTTTTTTTTTTATTAAGTTAGTTTTTGTAGATAATGTTATTATATATGTATTTGAATTTAAAGTAGATCCAAAGCAAAATGGTTAAGCTGTTATGATACTTGCTATTTTTTGTATTTTTTCTATATTGGAGAACAGTGCAAATATATTTGCATAGGAAAATTGACTAAGTGTAAAGAGTATGATTATATCATAAAAAATCTTGAAATGTCAAACAAATATACATGTGTTATCGATAAATAATCTAAGACTGTCAAAAAAAATATAAAATTGTTTAACTTAAAATTGACATTTCCAGATTAATTGTAAGCACTGTTGCCAATTTTTTTAGTTTTTGATCGAAAAAAACGGGTTTTAACTTTTTTTTTGCGATTTTTAGCTTTTATGACGGTTTTTTGTGGGGAAAAAACGTGGGCAGTATTGTTTGTTTTGTTTACACATGATCAAATTGTATTTCTTGTTCTTTCTCGCATTTGTTGTTTCATTCAGTCAATCCTAAAAAAATCCAATACAAAAAATAGCAAGTATCATAACACCTTTAATGAGATTTAAATATTCTTAAACCTTTGCGTATAAAACTTAACCTCGTTAGAATACAGAAGTCACTTATCGGGTACTATGGGATTGCCGTAAATATATTCTTAGCCCAGGTTGTGAGGTATAAATGCAAAACCTCACAAGTATATGTGACCCGAAGATCCAATTTAAACCCAATTATAATAAATGTAATGGTGTTGGGCCAACTTTAATTGTGAGCTCTGGTCTTTGGTAGAAACTAAGTATAGATTCCCTTATTATTTCATATTAAATAAAATTTTGACTTCTTACCTGAATTATTTTACAAACAATTGTACTTAAGTATTCCACAATCTAATTATTTGGAATAATTGAAGTATTTATATAACTATGGAACTTGAAGTCGAAATTTTTACAAAATAGCCAGATAATTTATTGGAGCAAAGAACAAATGAGCTACTCAGAACACGATGTTTTTTTGAAATAGAAAGGAAGTAAAATCGATTAAGTAAAAGGTGATATTTGTATATATAAAATACCCGACTACTCAAGTAGCTGGTTCATAGTGATCATAATTGTAATAGAATTATTTTTGACACACAGTGCTGGCCAAACCGGGAAAAGAAACCAAGTCTGCCTACAATATAATTCCCAAAGTCGTTACAAGTCTCTTCCTATTATCCCGTCCGTCTCTATTGGGAAACTTTCATCTACTAGATGAAATTTGAATCTGCATGTTTGGTCTGCTAGGGAAAATTCAAGTTCACTTGTTCCTAATGAGTGTATTTCTTCTTTATTGATGCCTGTTAGTTTGCATCTACTCTCTACATTTAGTGCTTCATCCTCAAAAATTGTTTTAGTGCGACATAATGATATGTCGGCACCTGTGTCGACAAGAAATGTTAAATTTTCATTTTTATATTTAGCGATTATATAATTTGTGTTATTATTTGAAACTTTAAATACTCTTAATTTTGGCTGTCCGGAATATCCCTGTATTCCGAGCCTTCCTCGTTTCCCTCGTCTTGTACTACATGTATATTTCTTCTGCTGTTATTATTATTTCCGTAGTTGTTGCTGCTTCTATTGGAATAACTATTCCTATTGTTATTGTTGTTATTCCTGTAGTTTCCATTATTACGGTTGTAATTGTTGTTTGCAGACGAATTTGTGTTGTTTCTGTTATTGTTTGAATTGTAGTTGTTATTTCTACTGTTTTGGAAATTATGGTTATTCCTAGTGTAGTTGTCAAAATTTCTGTTGTTTCTATTATTGTTTGAGTTGTAGTCGTTAGTACTACGGTTTGAGAAATTATGGTTGTTGCTGTTATTAATGTTATTCCTAGTGTTATGAAAATTGCTATTGTTGTGCCTGGTATCATTATTATTACGATGTTGTTTTTGTATATACTGTACTGAGTTAGTAGTTATTTTATTTTCATTTTCTAGTTTTAGCGCAAGTTCTACCGCGCTTTAAATTATCATTAATTCCTCTCTTAAATGAATCTAGAGCAAGCTTTAAGTTCAATCTGATAATTACATTTTTCTCCGCCTCTGTGGCGTCACTACTAAGTTCTTCTATTCCTAACCTGTTCAGGTTGTCGATTACAGTTAATATTATTTCCCTGAATGCATTGACAGACGTTTTCCCTTGGTAAATATTGCTTAGTTTGGACTGTAATTCTGGAATGGTCTTTGTACTTTTGTACCTTTGTAGCATGATTGCATTATTTTAGTAATGATGAATTCATTACTTTAAGTGACTGACATCCAAATATCGTATGTCACACTAAATGCACTCATGCTAAATTGTGAAAAGTTATTTGAAACCCATTTGTTTCCAACGTGGGAAAATATATAAAATACACACAAACATGTATTATTATTAGGCTAAGCTAAATTCTCATAAGTAGTATATAAGGTAGAATAATTTATAATTTAAGAACAATTAAAAAATAAACACAGTGAAGAGTGCAACTCGATTGCACCTTCTATATAAATAAAACAAAAGAAATTGTTTTAATTTACACCTTTGTTGTAATTGTGTTTTTAAAGTATTGAAGTTTTCGGGTTTCGCATAACTACCTATTGCTGTTCTTACCCCTGAGGTTAATTTGGCGTGGTAGACGTATTGTAGGATATCTTGTTTTGCTGTTTCAGCAAGAGTTTTCTCAATGAGTTCTGCTGTTAATAAGAAACTTTCCAGTTCTTCAAAGTTTCCAGCAAAAAGTGGGAGTGCTTTAGTCACTGTTTCTAAACTAAATGCTGCCATTGTATTTCTTGTTTTTACAGTTTCCTTTATACTTTTACCTAAATATTCTTCTATAAGCTTGTAAAGATTACAAAATACGAATTTTATTGCGAATTTTCCTGAGTCCTCTTCCTTAAACTCAATTGGTTGAAATTCGTTTCTTAAATTTTCTATGTATTTTAACTTATTCAATATTGTCGCTTCAGTATAGGTTCTCCCTGGACTCTTTTTCAAGTTCCTCCAGAATTTCTTCAAGCTACTTAATTTCTCTTCCATATATTTTCTAAGACTTATGTATAAGTAAAAATTAATTAAATTTTTTTTTTTTTTTATAATTTATACATCGGTTATAATGGTTTTATTCTTATTATTGGTTATAAGTTTTTGAATTCTGTAAATTATAGATAAGAATATGAGTAATAATAATGATAATAACAATATTTTAATGATTTTTGTAAACATTGTGTTAGAAATTTACGTGTTGATTTTTTTTTTTTTATTGTCTCCTATGTAAGGCATATATCAATTTTATAATGTAGGCAACTAATATCAATGCTAATGTTACTATCATAATTATTTCAAAGATATCTAGGTTTTCCTTCTCATTTTTATTCTGTAATCTAACCGTATTTTCTCTTATGTACTCTATTAGTTGATTATCGTTATTATTGTGTTCTGAACCCTCATGTTTCCCTACTTCGTAACTTGCGAAAATTAGAGGTATGGCTTTTAACACATTTTTCCACCAAGTCATTTTTTTTTTTGAAAAGGGCAATGTTGTTAAAAAAATTTTTCTATAATCTTGAAATTTTTACAATTCTTAATGTTTATATATTGTTTTTATAATCTTGAAATTTTAACAATTCTAAATGTTTATATATTTCCATTTTATTTATATATTTTTCTTCTTTTTCCGCAAGTTGCTATGTGCTTCGGGTTGTCTCTTAATTGTTGTTGTCCTCTTAAGATACTCCTCTATGCTGATAGCCTAGGCCCGAGCCTGCACTAAGCGGGGTTGGTTTATATGCCGGTGCCGTTGTTCGTTGTGGTTCCGGGACGTATTGTTCGACTAAATACTTTTCCCAGCGTTTTAAAATGTCTTGTACTTCTTCCTCCATCAAAATTTAGAAATTTGAGTATTTCGGGAGTTAATTATTGCCAATACCGGCAGGATCAAAAAAAATGTAGTGGTCCGAGATGGCAGGATCGCCATGTAGTGTAAGATGTTAGATGTAGTGTGTTTATTTTTGTTTTCACTTGTTTGCCCTATAGCCCAATATATTTTTATGCAGCTGTAGGGTACCAGCTCGATGGTCAGGCGTTCTTTCGAACTGCCAAATTAAAAGACTAAAAATAATCAACAAGGCAACAACTGCCACTTTACGTTTTCAAATCTAAAGTCTGTTTTATATGTGGGCTACTGCCCTTTTTATACTAATTTAATCCTATTGCCTACTTATTCTTACTTATAGTATTAATTCTTAAAATCTATGCCTCTCTCTTAGTACTATGGAATTAACATTGCTTTACCCTTTGTACTGTGCTGTGACCAATCAGAATGCATGAGTGAGGAATGTACTCATTTACATTAGACAATCAAAATTATGTCACTCACATTCTGATTGATCTGCTTTACCATTGTATTGATTCATGTGTTCGAACACATTGAGTCATTGGGTAAATGCCGTTATTTGATATTTTGTTTACCCTACAGTTATTCGGGTGGTATGTATATATTTTAAGTTGGATATTGGGTAGGCAGTGGACGCTTAGCAGGTACACTACACTATGCTAGCTGGGAAATAACAGATCATTTTATACATGAATGTATGTTTATTTAATATAAAAGAAATATTAACAAAAACAATGAGAATTAACAAAGAACATAAAAATTCATGGAAAAAACAAAATAATTGCGATTTATATTTTTATAAACAGCTTAAATTGGATATTTATGTGAAAAAGTGGCCACCATATATTTTTATGTGTGCAGCTAACTTTGATGTTTTGTTTGAAAATATTTTAAAGCTGCCCAAAAATGTGCAGGTATACAAAATTTTTGTATGAAAATAATTTTAAAATGCCAAAAATTTTGTGAATTTATCTTAAATGTGCAGGTATAGAAAGTGCACTTAAAAAAGGAATTTGTATAGAATTATAAAGAATAATTCCAAAAATTATCAATTTTGTGCAGTTAAGTCAAAAGTGCACGTAAACAAAAGGCAGTTAAGTCAAAACTACTGTATATCAAAGACCGAAATGAAGTTCTAGAAAAAGTGCAATCTTCTGAAAATTATTTTAGTTTAGAACATTTTAAGCTCAAATTTTTATTATTTTTCATCGTTTTTATGTACATGAAGTACACATAAATTTTTTTTTTTCTATATATTGTTGGATTTAAAAAAAAAACTGGATGGTTTTTACATATCGCACCCTAAATACCAAAAGGTAACAATTTTTAGGAGAGCCAAAAACAGTTTATTTAAAAATTATTTTTAAAAAAATTAGTTCCCTTATGAAAAAAGTCCAATTTGAAGAAAGTTTTGCTATGCCTTTTGAGAATTAATTTATGAAAAAAGTCATTTTTTTTAAATTTTGAGTTGTGAACCTTTAGTATTTAGGGTGCGATATTAAAGTTTTATACTGAATTAAAAAAAACTCTTCTGTTGGTGTAATTTTTTATCCATTTTTTCCATGTGTCCTGGTTGATAGGTTCAAACTTCTGGCAGCCCTAAGTTAGTTATATTTTTTTTTGTTTTATTTGAAAGAGATATCCTTTTTCTATTTTAAAATGTTATTATAGTAGCCATTGACTTTATTTTCTTTTTATTGAGCGCATTTTCGTACACTACTCAGAAAATTTGTAAAAAGGTCATATTTAGGAATAAAAAAATAATAATTTCGGGGATCGGGCGATATTAAAAAAAATTGTAAGTATTGATAAGTACATGCCTAAATAAGTGTTTACTGGAAAAAAATATTAAAAAAATTAATTGTAGGTTCTTTTGTTGACCTTTTTCGGTTGTCGAATATAATCGACATTTACCTCAAGAGGGTGTATTTTTTTCATCTGTAAGCACTACAAAATAGAGTTTTTATTTAGAACTTATAACATTTTCTTTGCGGATTTTCATAGACAATGGAGAAATTAAATGATTAACAGATAATGGCTTATTCGGATGTTGAGGACGTAATTGAAGATGATGACGATGACGTCATATTTGAAGTACCGCAAGTGCAGCCAAAGGATATTGTACCCGGTGAGCACGACGTTATGTTAGAAGACATTATCGATAATATCCATAATATCCACTGATCAAGACGAAGCTGAACCAGATACTGAAGCAGCTCCGAAGATTCCACTTGTATGTACTCCTAAAAGCAGTATAAGTTGGCGTACTGTTCGAACACCCGAAAATCATGGAGGCATTACTTTTGTGCCACTGCACATTGGTCAAAAATCCATTTTTTCTGGCCAAAATTTAATTTTTTTATTCTGTTTTTTCGTACTTTCTATATTATAAACAGTATTAAGACATTTCAAGTCGACAAAAACAAAATTAATTTTTTATATACCGTTATTTATTGTTAATCTGTATAGCGACAAACATAAACCTTTTTAGTATTGTTGAAGAATTGAGAGCCAGCAGTGCATTTTAAGTGTCTGATTTAACATTATTTTAACAATTAAAACAAAAGTAATTTAACTAAAATGTTTATGGATAATCAAGTTGAAGGCAAGTGTTTATTATATATTGTGTGAATTGTTAAAAGAATAATAACTAGATTTAGAAAGATTTGCATTTTCTAAGGGTACATAAAAAAATGTTCTTAATATTTTTTCCCGGATTAATTATGACTTATAAAAAAATTTCCAAATTTGTCCGGCGCCAAACAAAAAAATCTAAAATAATTACAGTCTATAGAATATTATTCTTTTAATATTTGCTGCAACTTTTTGCAATTTTTTTAAATAATTAAATTTTTGTTAGGTAACCTAAGCATAAAAAACTGCGATCTTCTTCAAATATTGCTGCAGAATGATTCCAAGGAGGAGAAAAAGAAAGCTCTTCTACAGATTATGCCAGATATTTAGAAGAAACAATACGACTTTTTTGTGTTAAGGTTGAACAGAAGTGGCGGGAAAGCCACAGATGCTTAAAATATTTTTAGTCCCGAAATGGGAAGTGGCTCGCATCTGAAGTAATAAATAAATAAATAAAGTGCAAACAGAACTCCCGAGCTATTCAAGGGTTGGTCGGCCACGACTGCCATATTCAGAAATGTCTGATCGCAGCAAAAGAAGGGAAGCGGCAGGTCTTTCATCATGCATGCAAAATGAGACCGATCTAATGGTTCATGCAGCATCTATTTCAGCACGAAAAAAGGGAGAAAAGGACCTAGCTGCTGTTTTAAAAAACACAATGAAAAGTCCAACGCGTCCGGCTAAAATCAGAAAGCTATGCTATGAAAATTTTAAAGAACCTGTTAAACTTTCTGACGAGGAAGCTCTTGCATTTCTGATTGAAAACAATTTCACAAAACAGCAGTACCATAATATTCGCATGGAAAATATACAAAGAAATTGTGGCATATTTCTACCATATTATAGGCTTCTAGCAGTAAAAACTCTCTGCAGGCCTAGCAATATATTTGTGAGCGAAAAAGTATCTCTACAAATGCTATTGCAACATACTGCAACAAGAATTGTAGAAACGCAGAAAGAAGTAATTTTACATGGTATAAGTCCCCTTCACTGCCGTATTCGATTTTTAGAATTTTTGTTGCATTTAGGTTATAAACGTGACTTAAAGAAATGGCAGATTAGGGAGGATAAAGATCGGGTAAAAGTTTCTGATAGGAAACGAAAAATTCAAAATGAATTCTGGACAGAGCTTGGCCTTCGTGTCGACATGCCAAAAGTTGGTGGTTTTGGTTCAACAAATGACGGCAATTCTTCACGTCGTGCATTTGCCAATTATAAGAAATTTGCAGAAATTATTGGTGTCAACGAAGAGTTAGTTTTCCGCTTTTATATAATACTCAAATGTTTATCATGCCAATTTCCACTTCAACAAGAAAATTTTGAGCATTATTGTTTCGAAACCGCTCAATATTTTCAAAGTCATTACGGCTGGCTACCTATGACTCCTACAGTACATAAAGTTTTAATTCATTCAAGGCAAATAATGCAGAATACATTACTTCCTGTTGGATGCTTTGCAGAGGATGCTTCTGAATGCAAAAATAAAATATACAAACATGACAGATTATTTCATGCACGGCGAAACAGCCGTATCAACAACCTAACAGATGTTTTTAACAGAGCATTAGATACATCAGATCCCTTGATATCGTCCTTACGCCTAAAAACTCGGATGCATCAAAGAAAGCGCCAAACACTTCTATCGGAAGTTATTCAATTATTATCTTGCGAAGATCCTAGTAAACAAATATCAGCACTGAATACAGAGGACGGTGATATCACAGACGAAGAAGCATCTGAAGAAGAGTTTGAAGAAGAACATGAAGAAGATAATTTGACTTTAGAAAACGAGCTGAACATAACCATCGATTGATCATTATTTAATTGTTATTAAATCAAAATAGATATTTTTGCGCCTTAATGCATTGTATTGATAAAAAAAAGTGTTTAAAACACACTTGAAATTCTTTCGGCTTAAATGTATCTTTTTAACATTGGTTTTATAGGTTTCATTTTCGATTTCTTATTATTATTTTTATATTTTATCCCTTAATTTCATATACCTATTTGATAAAGAATTGCTATAGTTATTAATAATAACTGATGTATAAACAAAATAAAGTATTTATTTTATATAAATAATTTTGGCCAAAAAAAATGGATTTTTGACCAATGTGAACTGTCAGAAAACAATTATATGTGTGAAATTGCTACGCCATTTTCGTATTTTAATAAGTATTAAACGGATGTTTTTTTTCACAAACGGTGCACTACACAAATAAGTATGCACAAAAGACAGGTCAACTGCCGTTCAAGCAGTGTTCGGTAGACGAAGTACGTATTATTTTTGCCCATCACATTATGATGAGCGTTCTAAAATTACCTAGAGTAGCAATGTTTTACGACTCCTCCATAGGAATAACTTTTCTTACTGAAAACATGACGCGTAAGCGATTCTTTGCTATACGCAATAATTTGCATCTGGTAGATATAAGTACAAGGAAAACTGGATGCAAAGATCGACTTTTTAAAGTGTCACCGATCATTGAACTAGTCCGAAAGCGTCTAATGCAACTACATCTGGAAGAAAATTTATGCATCGATGAGCAAATTATTCCATTTAAAGGAAAATTCATTGCTAAGCAGTACATAAAGGGAAAACCATGTCCATGTGGAATAAAAGTATTCTTTCTGTGTGGTAAAAGTGGTATGCGTTACGATTTCGTTGTCTACTAGGGTTCGACAACACCAATAATCCAACAATGGGTCAAAAACGTTGGATTTGGTTCAACTATTGTACTTCATTTAACGCAGCGCATTCCGAGGAATGAAATTGGGCATAATCTGAATGTATAAGTGCCGATGGAAATGTTATTATCACTCGCTGGTATGACAATAAGACAGTAAACCTAGGCTCAAATTTCGTTGGGATCGGCAAAGAAGATAAAGCCAAGCGTTGGGATAAGAATAAAAATGATTTTGTAGTCATTGACCGGCCTGAAGTTGTTCGAATGTACAACGAAAGTATAGGCGGAGTAGATTTGTTAGATCAAATGATACAATATAATAGAATAAATATTCGCACCATCAAGTGGACACTACGAGTCATTATGCACTTCGTTGATTTGGCTTTAACTGCTGCTTGAATATCGTCGAGAATGCATCACACAAGGTGTCCCTAAAAAAATTCTAGATTCTATGAATTTTCGGATACAGGTTTCCCAAACTCTGGTCGCCGCTCAACAAGAATATGTACCGCAGACAGAAACGCCACGACAACGAGGACGGCCATCAAAAGAAAGTTGCAAAGAGAAGCCAACAACAGCTTTCACTTCAAACTTGGAAAGCCGCGACAGCTCAGACGGAACCGATTCCATGTTAACACCACCTCAGAAAAGAAAAAGAAATATATCAAAAAATTCCATCACAAGAGGTCCGACATGATGAGCGGCTCCACATACCCATTTTTGTGCAAGTTAAAAGCGCTGGTCGGTGCAAGGCGCAATGTTGTGAAAAAAGCTCTTTTATTGTCTGCAAAAAATGCAATGTTTTTCTTTGCGTGAAAAGAAATTCAAATTGCTTCGAAAATGTTCATAAAGTTTATACAAATTAAAATATTAAATTTGTGGTTATTACTAGTTGTACATGTATTATATTTTTTTTCAACCAAAAACATTTAAATAAATGGTAAAAAAATCAATATTTTCTTTTATTTTGGTACAAAAAAGAAACAAATATACGTTACAACAATAGGTACCTCTGAAGGTCAATGTCGAATATATTCGACATTCCCTAAAAACCAGGGGGGCTACAAGAGACGAAAATTAATATTTTTCCTGGCTTCAGCGCCATCACATTACCTTAATTACAAATTTTCAGGTTTGTATCTCGAAACAAATTATTTTTGACACTGAAAGGGTTAATTCATTTTTCTCATTCCCAATTTAAACAAACATGTATCAAATCGTTTATACTTAAAACTTTAATATTTATATTAGACTTAAAATATTAAAAATATTTAATTTTTACAGAAGTTGCAAAGGCATAGAGAAACCTGGCGATGATGATTGGATTACAAGTGGTAGTTTAGGATCACGCGATGCGGTTCTGGTATTCCGAACATCTGTTTTAAATACGAAAATTAAACAAACTCTTGTTGAAAACGACTCTAATTCATTGTATGATATTGAGAATACAGAATCTGAAATAATAAATAATGCAAGCTTTTGTAGAAATAACATAATAGCTAATGGTATTGGCAATCCAGCGCCGTCCACAAGTACAACTTCCATATTTTCCAAAGGAGATAAAAGAAATATAGTCAGGGCCACGAAAAATATTTTACGTATCGTTAAGACCGAAAAAAAATTGTGCGATTCGCTGTCATCGAGTGACTACTCAATTTCGAGTGAAGGTGATGAACTGGATGAAACCGAAAAGGCGGTAGTAACGCATTTTGATACTTTAACTGATATAGAAGATGGCAATGTCGTAGTTGAAGGAGAAGACGACGACGTTGAAGGTAAATTAGTTGATGACTTTGATGAGTATTTGCCAGCTGCTGGTATGCCTGCTATTGATCTAAAATTGACATACAAATTTGTTCAAACGGAAACAAAACTTTTGCGAAAAATTTTTGCTCATCATGGGCTGGCAGAAGCGGAAGAGAGCGAAAACTTTAGTATTCTGTGGACTGGTGTACACATGAAACCTGATATTTTGCGAAATTTGGCTCCATATCAGCGCGTTAACCACTTTCCTAGGTATTTTAAGTCTTAAAAATTGCATTTTTATTAAATTTATGTTTTTACAATTTATGTACTCTTCTAGGTCTTATGAGTTAACTCGTAAAGATCGTTTATATAAAAATATTGAAAGAATGCAACATTTTCGAGGACTAAAACATTTCGATATCATACCACAATCATTTATGTTACCTCTAGAGTACAAAGACCTCATAACAGCGCACAATAAGAATAGGGGACCCTGGATCGTTAAACCAGTTGCATCAAGCCGTGGACGAGGTATTTTTATAGTAAACTCGGTAAGTAAAAATCAAAGACCGGAAATTACGAACGGAAAACACAGAATTACTGCCTGTTTAACGATTTCGAACGTTAACGTTCGCATAGAAAATTATACTTAAAACAAAAACAAAATTCTAAAATTTGTTTTTGTTTTATATGTAATTTTCTATGCGAACGTTGACGTTCGAAATCGTTGAACAGGCTGATAAATTTTCTTTTTTAAATAAAAAATTTTTGTGTGTGAAAAAATGATTTTTTTTCTGTGTTTAAATTGAAACGATAAAAGAAAAAAAATTTCTTTGAAAACAAAATTTTTAGTTTCAAAAAAGCAAAAACTTTTTTTGTAAAAAAAACAATTTAAATTGTTTAATTAACTTTTTTCTTTGTTGAAAAATATTTAACATTTTTCATTTTTCGAATTTATTCTATGTGCTTAATTTCAGTTATGTATTTTATTAAGCTTTTTTGTAATAGTCCTATTCCTTTCAATTTTTCCAAAATTACTTTATACACTACCAGACTATTATATTGTATTTTCTTGTTACATTTTCCTTTGGACAGCGTATTTACCTTAGATTTCCTTTGGACAATTGTGAATTGAATTGTATGTACAGAAAAATTTTTAATTATTAGACACCAGCAGAATGTAATGCATTTTCTGGCCCGCTACGGCCTTCGTCAGCATTCTTTGTGTCTAATAATTGTAAATTTTTCTGTTCATACAATTCAATTCACAATTGTCCAAAGGAAATCTAAGGTAAAATGTAACAAGACAATACAATATAATAGTCTGGTAGTGTATAAAATCATTTCTGAAAAATTGAAAGGAATAGGACTATTACAAAAAATCTTTATAAAATACATAACGGGATATTAGCTCATAGAATAAATTCGAAAAATGAAAAATGTTGAATATAATATAAAGTAACCTTCGGAAGGAAATAATTCCCAGTTTCTATTTGAAAAATATTTCTTAAAACGTTTTTTTTTTTAGAAAATTTTATTCTAAGTATTTTTAAAAAATGTAGTTTATAAAAAAAACATTGATGGCGGTTCTGATGTAAATGGATGTTCCTTATAATAACTAAGGTAAACATTTTATCTATTAATGAAGTGTTAAGTTTAGGCAATAAAGTATTTTCGAAATCTTCTGCGCTTAAATTTCTGATCCAACGAAGCGCTGCATAGTTTCCTTTTTAATGCAATTTTTCATGGGATTAATGTCAAAATTCATTGGTATTGCGAAGAAAATTCTTTCAGTGTAGCTATACATTAGTTAAGCCATACATTAGGTTTAGGCTCAGATTTAAAATCCTTGCCAAAGTTAAGACATGCTCATTAAAATAATCTTGCAAAAAATATAAAAAAATAATAATAATCTGCAAAAAATTTCCTTTCCAAAAAGGTACTACACTTCTATATTATAGAGTAAAACATATAAAATATATTCTATTGAATATGTATGTATATTGCATTTTTGTTTTCATAAATCATTGTTGTAAAAAGAAGTGAATTTGATCGTAATTTTCGATTATATCTATTAAAAAAATATCGAAAAAAGGTTAAATTTTTATATTTTGGAATCTTCGCTTTAAGCTAATAAAAGTTTTTTCAGTCAATATTCAAACATTTGCAAAACCTAATTATGAGGCGGCCTTAAGGTGCATGTAGACGACATGTTTTTTACATCTGACTTATCAACTTCTCAAGTCACATGTAATTGTGCATGTCTGTCCAAATTCGGTCACAAACGTACATGTAATTTGCTTCTGACATTGTCTCTGTTTATTTTGCATAGTTGTTGCAAAAACCAAAATAAAAATGCCGCCACGAAAATTTTTATTTACGCCGTAAAATATTTTAGACATCTTAACATATTTTTCTTTTAATTCAAAGATACCAATTTAGGATATTATAATGAAACGGTTTTTATATATATATTTACATAAATTCTATTCAATGGTGCGATGATCATACATATCTCGGTATTGTAACATATTAACTGCAGCCGGCTAATGATGCCGTCAATAGTGGACGCCGCTGCCGGTTTCTTCTCGGCATAGATTTCTGATATCAGTTGGTTTGTCAGAAGAAAATAGAGCACGCTCTAATTGAAATTTTGTCAGATGACTTCGCATCTGACTTTTGCAGAAGCAAAGTTAAAAAGGTAACACACGACATGTATGTATTTTGCAGTGGAAAATTTGACATGTCAGATGACAAAAACATGTCGTGTACGGTCGCCTTTATACCACAGAGTATACAGAGGCGTCACGAGACAGAAAATATTGTGTTTTTTTCTGTCTTTTTCTTCGAAAGCTGCCCTTTTTGCGTTTTTTGTTTTGATTATGCAATTTGTGTAGATAGTAGCGGCCTGTTTTTACGCATTGTCACTTCACTAACAAAAAACGTTTTCTTTCTCTTTCTTCGAAAGCTGCCCTCGCAAATGATTTAGGCATTTTTCATACGTCTCTTTTTTCATCTCTGTATACTTTGTGCTTTATACTACGATTGACCATAGTGCGCTGTATTAAGATTTATTAAATTTTATGTTTTTTACACCAGAAATCACTCTGCAGAATTTTGGGATGATCAGTCCATAATAGAGGTCTGCAAGAATAAATAAAAACCAATTTTAACACACTCATTTGTTTTTTAACTACAATGACATTGTGTCGAGCACCCAATAAAAACGAAACAAATGAAAGAATAACCAAAGACAAGACAAATAAAAAAACTCATTAAATTCAGTCAACTCAAGTCATATGAGTGAAATATTCAAATATAATTTGAATGTAAAATCTCTGTACCTACACATTGCGTATGTATGTGTAAGCTTAACTCTTTAAATCAGAGACCGGCAAAAGTACTACACCGTGCTTTTTTTCTCACAATAACACAGGGCTGCCAGGTACTTTTTTTCGTCCTCCCCAAACTTAAAAAAACATTTCCCCAAAAATCCCCCAATAAAAAAGAAAACCCCCAAAAATAAACCCCTGTAAAAAATACACAATTTTTTACGGATAATTTAAATATTTATTTGAGTTTTCCTTGTACTATGGTCTACAAGAGATAATTTTTATTGTAGGGAAATATGAAGTTGTATTAAAAACATATATAGTTTATATATATGTATATACAGTCGAACTTCCCTATAATTAATCTGCATTGAAAACATAATTGTTTCTACACTTTGATTACTTTATCATCTAGAAGAAAAGTTTACGACATTTAAAAAATTGACAAAAACTAAAATAAGAGATTTTTTCGCGTTGTATTCACTTTTCAACTTATCAATCGACTTTTCTTTACCCAATCGTCACCAAACTTCATAATTTTTGTTTTTACATACAAGGAAACAAAATTAGCCCATTCATTGACTTAAGAGTTCATTTTAATTTTTTTATCATCTCTAATAAGTATATGTACATTAAGGGTATAACCAATATTTTGGCATAGTACCATGAGGTCAACCATACCCTAGTAACCACGAAAATTATAATCTTTTGTAATTTTACTCAAAAAAGTTCACGCACCAATTGGTTTATCTAAATCAATGCAATATTGAATATTGATAATTTTATACGGTGTATTTTATTATTTTTTTTTTCATTAAAAAAGGTCAAAGATACGTTTTGGTTTGCGGAAAAATTTCTTACTATCTCTAAATTTTAATGTAATTTCACACTTGAGCTATTTTTTGTTTTAAATTAATATATTATAAATTCTTAACCAAAAATAGAATTAAAAATTTTCAAAACTTCATCGCGGTTGGTGAGTGAACTTTTTTTAACTTAGCAATTTTGATATTTTAACAAATTGTTAAAAAGTTATATCCCTAATGTACATACATGAACTTCACTAGGAAAATAAGAATTTTGTACAAGTTTTTCATGTCAAATAAAAATAAAACAAGTAAGAAAGTATAGTCGATCAAGCCCGACCATATAATACCCTACACAACAGTATTAAAAACACATCATGCTTATTTGTCCATATAAATATGGATCTATCTATGTTTTAAATTTCATTAAAATCGGCTTGTGAGGCAGAAATTGCCCCTCCTCGTGGTCCTATTTTTTAAAAAATGCTTCCCTTTTGTGTCCATAAAGATATGGTTCTATCTATGTTTTAAATTTCATTTAAATAGGTTTGATAGAAATTTTCCCCTATCTTCCCTCGTGGTCCTACGATTTGGCCCATTTTCAATACGCTTGGTCCTTGTGCCAATAAGAACCTATGTCCCAAATTTTATCAAATTATCTCCAAAATTGCAAGCTGTACTTTGCGCACAAGGTTACATGGACAGTAGTGTGACCGCAAGTTTTATTTAATTTATTTTTTCGTATTTTCACTTGGCAAACCCATTAGAATGATTCCAAATTAGAGAAAAAAAATATATATAGAAAATTTTAGATCGTTTGCATAGTTATTAGCCGTGCCTTGAGCCCACAAAAATTGCTAAAATGCTATTTTTCTCACTATGGGTCGCTTTAATTGTTGATAACTTCCGTAATATTTATTTTAGAGAAAAACCTTATTTTCAAATATTCTAGGGCTATATCTTATGAACAATGTTGCTCTGTATTAGTTTTCTTTAACATGAATATTTTTTCCAGAAAAAACCAAATTAAAAAATAACACCGAAACTTTCACATATCTTCGCATTCTTTGCCTGGTGGTTACACTACGTGACAAATTTTCCACAAAGTCGTGACCAGATGTTTCTGACAGCTTATCTTTATCCCCTGAATTCGAATATGAAGTCACAATTGTCAAAAGTATAACAGTTTTTGAGATATTCCAAATGCAAATGTCTTCAACAATTTTGAACGGACTATGTATTTCTTTCTCTCATGGGTCGTTTGAAGAGTGGGACCATACACCGAAAAACACAAAAGTACCGTTATCTAAAAAACGGTACTTAGAAAAAATAAATTACAGCGATTTTCGTGTTCAGGAGATCCCAATTGACTTATTTTTTGGCTGTAAGCCAGTGTTATAAATTTTATGATTTTGTTCAATTTGGTATTTTCAAGTTGTTTTTAAACCAAAAAATAAAACTTTTTTAAGTTTTATAAGTTACGACATTAGCCTATTTCAATACGAACATTTTGTGCCCAATAGGATCCAGATCGGTGCAAAAATTACATAGTTACAGAAGATTAATTGAATTAACCCACCTTTCGATTTGTATCAAAACACAACAAATAAATGAGACTATCAGCCGTTACAACCAAGTACTATAGTGCATAATAAGTAGTCTGGGGCTACACCACTTCTGCGCTGATAGCCTCAAATATACAAAGCTAAATTTTTAGTTAAAATAAATATTTAAAATAGCTTAAAGGTATTGAATTTCTATGTGGGTACATTTACTAAATGTAGCTTTGTCATTTTTGTACCTATCTTTGTCTTGTTGTGCGCAAATTGTTCATATTAAAATAATCTAATGTCGCATGCAATAAGACATTAGGATTTTTAAATCATAAGTTTAAAAACAATAACTTGAAAAGAGCAAAATTGAACAAAATCATAAAAGTTATAATGAAGTTTGAAGTTTTGTCCACTATAACTCTGCCATTTAATGACTCATCTCTTCAAACGACCCATGGTTATTTAATAAATTTTATAACCTCTCAATGAAAAGAAAGAAATACTTAGTCCGTTCAAAATTGTTGAAGATATTTGCATTTCAGTCCCATCATCTTTTTTAAAAACACAAATAACGGTTTGGAATATCTCAAAAACTGTTATACTTTTGACAATTCTGACTTCATATTCGGATTCAGGGGAAAGTTTTACATAAAGATTAGCTGTCAGAATCATTTGTTCACGACTTTGTTGAAAATTTGTCACGTAGTGTAACCACCAGGCAAAGAATGCGAAGATATGTGAAGATATGTGAAAATTTCGGTGTTATTTTTTAATTTGGTTTTTTCTGGATAAAATATTCATGTTAAAGAAAACTAATAAAGAGTAACATTGTTCATAAGATATAGCCCTAGAATATTTGTAAATAAGGTTTTTCTCTAAAATAAATATTACGAAAGTTATCAACAATTAAAGCGACCCATAGTGAGAATAATAGCATTTTAGCAAACTTTGTGGGCTCAAGGCACGGCTAATAACTATGCAAACGATCTAAAATTTTATATATATTTATCTTTTTTCTAATTTGGAATCATTCTAAGGGGTTTGCCAAGTGAAAATACGAAAAAAAATAACGGTCACCCTAATGGACAGCCAGCCAGCCAGCCGGACGGACATCGTTAGCTCGACTCAGAAAGTGATTCTGAGTCGATCGGTTTACTTTGAGGTGGGTCTAGGACAGGGATTTCCATTTCTTTGCACAATTGTGCACATCAATCCTTAGACATATTTTTATGCTCTTCAATTCAGTCGTCGATGTGACTTCGACAAGTGTACATGTCTAGCGGATGCTAAATTATTTTGTTTCAGCTAACACTCAAAAAATATTGTGCGGTCAAAAATGCTTTTGGTAACATCCAATGCCTTGCGTGCAATTTTTATTTAGAGTTTAAATTAAATTAATATAACATTTCATAAGTTTACATGCAAAGCAAAGAACTTTGTAAAATGGTAATTATTTGAGATTTAAAATCAATTTTTAATATTTCAGATAAAAATGCGTTAACCGTTTTATTATTAAAAAAAAAGGAAGGTATTCTATTAATTTGTAATTTTCAAATTATATCTACATTGTTTTGCATTTAAGCTAACGATATTAGTCTTGGGCTTAATCGTTCATTTAGGTGACTTGTCATTAGAGTTCATTTAAAAAAAGTGAACTAGTTCATTCTTCTAGTTCAGTAGTTCACTTTTAGTCAGTCTTTTGCGTCAGTCAGTCTTTTGAGTCAGCTGTTTATTTCGTACTTTTGAGTCAGTTCATTTAAGTCAGTCCATGTAGTTCAAGGGTTCATTTACTTCAGTTGCTTGTTCACTTTTTGTTTGTTTATTTTTGTGTGTCAAGCTTTGAAAAAATTAATAAAAATTTAATAAAAACAACCATATGAAACAAAAATTTATTTAACAGAAATTTATTTTCTTCTTTAAAACAATATATAAAAAAATCTTTAATAAAAAACACTAAATAATAAGCATTTAACCAAGACATTAAAAAACACACATAAAAGTGAATAGGTATAAGCACAATAAATTAAAAATGCGTAAGGAATAAGTGGAGCCTTAATTAATTTACAATAGAAAACAAATATTTAATTTCTAAAGCAATTGTGTATATTTTATAAACAAAATAATTTCCAATATTTTTAATTAGGCTTAAGTTCATGAAATTTAATTTTCATTAAATTATTCTTATGAAGAAAGGAATTTTACAACATGAAAATTAATTAAAGTTGTTATCGACGACTGCTGACGTCAATAGTCAAACATCAATCCTTAAACCAAATTGTATTTTAACATTTGGTAGATCGAAATTTGCTTTCCTGAATGATTATCCATCTTAATTGATTTTACATGTTTTTTCCTTACTTCTGTTTTTTTTTCGTACTTTTGTCAAGAATTTTTCTTGAAGTCCAAGTACATTTTTTGTTTTTTCATTTTGTCTTTCCCTTTTCCGTTGACCTTTTTCAGCACAACTTGAAGGACAAATGTACACATAGAGCTCGTGCCTTAGCTTTAACAATAATTAGTATTGTGGTTATTTTGTTGAACTATTTATGGTTTTTAATCCAAATTTTTAATATTTTTAATTAGGCTTAAGTTCATGAAATTTAATTTTCATTAAATTATTCTTATAAAGAAAGGAATTTTACAACATGAAAATTAATTAAAATTGTTATTGATAATCTTTCATTCTTGACGTGGCTCGGGCTCGAACCCTGGCCGGCAGGTTACCATGACATGTTTCGATCGCAACCACTCGATCTCCTCAGATGGATTTGCCGTCTTACACTCGCAGCCATCGACGACTGCTGACGTCAATAGTCAAACATCAATCCTTAAACCAAATTGTATTTTAACATTTGGTAGATCGAAATTTGCTTTCCTGAATGATTATCCATCTTAATTGATTTTACATGTTTTTTCCTTACTTCTGTTTTTTTTTTTTCGTACTTTTGTCAAGAATTTTTCTTGAAGTCCAAGTACATTTTTTGTTTTTTCATTTTGTCTTTCCCTTTTCCGTTGACCTTTTTCAGCATAACTTGAAGGACAAATGTACACATAGAGCTCGTGCCTTAGCTTTAACAATAATTAGTATTGTGGTTATTTTGTTGAACTATTTATGGTTTTTAATCCAAATTTTTAATATTTTTAATTAGGCTTAAGTTCATGAAATTTAATTTTCATTAAATTATTCTTATGAAGAAAGGAATTTTACAACATGAAAATTAATTAAAATTGTTATTGATAATCTTTCATTCTTGACGTGGCTCGGGCTCGAACCCTGGCCGGCAGATTACCATGACATGTTTCGATCGCAACCACTCGATCTCCTCAGATGGATTTGCCGTCTTACACTCGCAGCCATCGACGACTGCTGACGGGAATAGTCAAACATCAATCCTTAAACCAAATTGTATTTTAACATTTGGTAGATCGAAATTTGCTTTCCTGAATGATTATCCATCTTAATTGATTTTACATGTTTTTTCCTTACTTCTGTTTTTTTTTTTTTTTTTTTTTTTTCGAACTTTTGTCAAGAATTTTTCTTGAAGTCCAAGTACATTTTTTGTTTTTTCATTTTGTCTTTCCCTTTTCCGTTGACCTTTTTCAGCACAACTTGAAGGACAAATGTACACATAGAGCTCGTGCCTTAGCTTTAACAATAATTAGTATTGTGGTTATTTTGTTGAACTATTTATGGTTTTTAATCCAAATTTTTAATATTTTTAATTAGGCTTAAGTTCATGAAATTTAATTTTCATTAAATTATTCTTATGAAGAAAGGAATTTTACAACATGAAAATTAATTAAAATTGTTATTGATAATCTTTCATTCTTGACGTGGCTCGGGCTCAAACCCTGGCCGGCAGGTTACCATGACATGTTTCGATCGCAACCACTCGATCTCCTCAGATGGATTTTCCGTCTTACACTCGCAGCCATCGACGACTGCTGACGTCAATAGTCAAACATCAATCTTAAACCAAATTGTATTTTAACATTTGGAAGATCGAAATTTGCTTTCCTGAATGATTATCAATCTTAATTGATTTTACGTGTTTTTTCCTTACTTCTGTTTTTTTTCGTACCTGCCGGCCAGGGTTCGAGCCCGAGCCACGTCAAGAATGAAAGATTATCAATAACAATTTTAATTAATTTTCATGTTGTAAAATTCCTTTCTTCATAAGAATAATTTAATGAAAATTAAATTTCATGAACTTAAGCCTAATTAAAAATGTTAAAAATTTGGATTAAAAACCATAAACAGTTCAACAAAATAACCACAATACTAATTATCAAAATAATTTCCTTTTGTTAGTTCCCTTTTAGACAGGCAAAGTTTACTTTGCAAAGTCTTTTGTAATTCTCTTTTAAACTTTGTTTGGTGTTTAAACACACAAAGTTTAATTTGACAAATTTTTGTTTATTCGTTGTTGCAGCCAACTTCAGATACAGGGTTGATAAATGGCATTTTTTTAAATGTACTTAATACAGAAAAAAAATTTACAACTTTTACCCTAATTGTACTTAATGCCAAAAAAATATTTTTTACAAGATTTTTTATTTGCATAACAAGAAATGTACATCAAAATGCACTTGTGCTATACATTTATATTTGAAATATACCTTTGGCAATTAACAAAAAGAAAAATTAAGTAAATAATAAGGAATTTAGACGAAGAATCTTAAGCTTGTTTTTTTAGATTTGAAAGTGGAACAGGCTACAAAAATGTTTTACCTACCCAGTAAAAACTTCGCCTGCAAAATAATGTGTTAAGTAATCAGGGAAAAGTTAACATACTACTTCCAATTCTACTGAAAGAACCAATGAATTTTACAAGGGATGTCCCAAAATGAATACATTTTTATGTAAGTCATTATTTTTTTCCTACATACATCTGAAAAATAAGTAGTTATAGAAGTAATTATAGTAGTTTGTATATAGAAGAAAGCTACTAAATAATTAGTGAAAGTAGCTATTCATTTTAAAAAAGTAGGCGAAGTTTTTAATGTGTAGTAATGCCCGTAATTTCTACTAAAAGTATCTAGCTGTGTATAGATATCTATGGTGCAAGGAATTTTTCATAATTTTAACACATATGATTTGCTTACTGGTTTTATATGTTCCACCATCGATAAAATTACAAATGTTGTCATATTTAAAAGAAAACTTAAAGGAAAAAACTTATATGGGCATTTCCTCAGAATGGTTTACCAGGATGTAAAAATAAAATTTTGATTATCATCGTCTTTTATTGTTTATTTTTATAAAAAAAAAGTCTATGTTTTTCTAAAAGAATGGTTTCATAGCATATCTCAGCTATTTTACACTCAATTAACATGATGAATTTTATCACGTCCAATTTTAGACATTTTTTTTTTTTTTGGTAGCAAGCGGTGTAGAGAAGAAAGAGGAAGAGAAAAAAGAAATCATGTCTATTTTTCTACCCCTCTTTCCAAACTACCGAACAAAAAAATGACGTCTAAAAGTGGACGTCATACAATTTATCATGTAAATTGAGTGTTACTTGAGGAAATTACGCTGAAAACTGGAACATTTTATATTTTCTAAGTATTTAAGCTACTTCTAAAGACATTTTTATATACTTATTTTGCATGCAAAAAATATGTTTTATTTACACTCTTTCTTCATAATCTCTCCATTACAATCAATTGTAAAAGGAGTATTTAGATTTTTAATAAGGAAATTTGAAGATATTTATGGGAAAATGCATGGTGATAATAATAAATAAACATATGGAAAAATCATACGTTCGCGTCCGGTACATAAGCCAATGAAACAAAAACCAAGAGAGATATTTTATTTTGTAAATACTGGATGGAGACGTACATTACTACACTCATAAAATAAATTAATCACTTTTGAATATTCCGTTCCATTACGCAGATTTTTACATTTCAGTACTGTCAGCCAAAGTTGACTTCTATTTTGCGTACGTTCGTGACCACATGTTTATAACTAGGTATCATTATAAAAAATTTAAACTCGATGAAATCCATCTTTTGCACTAAACTTAGAGCTACCCAAATGCTATCGAATCGCCAAAAAAAAAATGATTGGAAAAGTTTTGTTTTCTATATTATTTGTAAATCAAAAGCGTACGAACGTACGTTAGTGACCCCAGGAAATGCCCATATATAAAATATTTAATTAAAAAATTACAACAATCAGGTATAGTAAGGAACATAAAATTATTATTTTTAAAGAAGATGAAAGTTCGGTTGGTGTATGAAATTAGTTTTGTAACATATTTCTATACATATTTAATTTTTTTTATTTTAAACTATAGCAACAAGATTCATAAGACTGTAGCAATAATTTGTTTGAATTAAATTCGATATCATAAAGGGGAAAAAGCGTTTGCAATTTTTAAATTGTACTAAATTTGCACTGGAGTACTTTAGTACTTTTGCACTGCTAATAGTAGTAAAAAAAGTACAATTGTACTACCAACTTTATCATCCCTGCTCAGAAATAAACTACGAACGAAAAACAAAAGGAATTTGCGAGTACAGCAAAGTTCGTACTCCCCCGCTATTCTCTTTTCCCCTCCCTTCCATAAACTTAAGACTTTGCAAAGTAAACTTTGCCTGTCTAAAAGGGGACTTATATTTAAAAAAAAAATATTTATATTCAATGTTTTTACAAAAACAACTGATTGAAAAGAAACAACATTATTTAGTTTCTATATTTTATAATATACTTGTTTCTTTTACTCATTGCCAGATTACTAAAACATTTTCGTAATATAATCAGGGCTGCCATATTAAGAGATGTCTCGCCACACGTGCCGATTTTCAAACATTTTGACTACACTGCGATTTTTTTCTGCGATTTATAAAATACATGGCGATTTTTTATTATTAATAATATTTCATATGACGTGCTAAATAAACAATTTTTATTTTTGATAAATACACTGAAATTAGATAAGCTATTTATTTATTTTGAGACTCTAATACTATGTTTCGACTATCAGCAAAACAACTGGTTTTGTTTTTCGAAATCAATTTCGCATTTATGTTGTTAACAAACATGAAAGCAAAAAATATAAGTGTTGAATAAAAAATATTTTCTTATTTGTTTTTTAATACACAGATATACATATGTATAATTTAATAAATCTTGTTATTTTGGTAAATCTGTAATATTTTTTGAAATTGTTAATCACCAGTAATGGATAACTCAGAGTTCGTCGGCTTGGAGTGTAAACCTGCTAAATCCACTTTTTAAGTAAATTGAGATTTTAATGCCGTATGGTAGAGAAAGATATGCCTCGTCGACCAGCATCTAGTTTTTGAGTCCTGAAGTGTGTCAAATCAACAATATTTTTGGTTTTCCTCTCAAGCAGCAAATAGGAAAATAAAAAGATTTTTGTCTCTCCTGTAAAATTTGTTCAAAGGGAGTTAGCAGGTCTACACTCTAAGCCGACGAGTTGTTTCATGATTTTCGACATTTTTTGGAGCAAAACTAGTTTTTGTTTGAGTTTCGAAAATTAAAAATCTATGGGAAAACAATTAGCAGAACACTTGATTTGCTGCAAATCTAGTTTTGTGGCCCAGAACATGTAAGTGGAATACTATTACGTGATGGAAACACTCTGACACGTTTTGCTCAAAATAAGCACCCCTATCTCAAACAACTACTCCCATGAAAATAATCCCATATTTTTTATTTCGTATTGTGAATGATTCCTATAACAAATTTTATGGAAATGAATTCCCAAACTTTAAAAATTTGGCATCGCCAGAGTTTACTCCCTCCAATTTTTTTACTAAATAAATTTCCAAAAAGTGTTAGTGTGCACGAGAAAGGAACATGTAAGTTTAAATTTGTATTCTAGGGTAGGGCTCAATTAAATTACTTTTTCCTTTTATTGAAGGAGTATTAATAAGAAAAATTAAGAATAACACTATTCATTATTTATTTTATTATATTATAATTAGTGTTTTATTTTGTATATTTTTCTTTCAGAATACAAGCACTGACAATTTATTCACAATAGAGGCTTTTTTTTATAAAGCACTGAAAAATAATGCACAATAGAAATTTTTACTCCCACAATATTTGGATGACAAATTAATGACTTATCTTATTGTCAACAAAATCACCTTAACAATATATTTTAGCACGTCCTACGGAAATCTTAAGAGGCCCATAGGCACATACTGCTGACACCTACTGCCGATGAAACCTTCGTACACGTGTGTGATTGAGATTTTACTACACACCTATCAATCATCATTTTAAAATAAATTTCATTTCGTGAAATTCAAGAAAACTCTTATTTTCTTCACACGTTTTTTTCTCAGATACTATTTTAAATTTGTTTTAATTTAAATTGAAAAGAAAAATATATCATAAAATTAATAATTTATGTTATTGTTCATTTGAACAACTGTCAGCAGTATGAGTTCATTAAAAAATCAAACTTTTTTTTTTTTGATTTTTCATGCTGCATTGTCTGTGTGACACATACATTAATAAAAATTTCAAATTTACAAACACATGCTGATTGCATGGTCATGAGCAGTATGTGTCTATGGGACCCTTTATTAATAATACAAAATCGCCATATTTTTATAAATCGCCGAAAAAAAAAAATCGCAGCAAGACATCTCTTAGTATGGCAGCCTTGATTGTATTATGAAAATGTTTTAAGTAATCTGGCAATGAGTAAAAGAAACAAGTAAAGGGTGGTTATATTATGTTATTACATATAGGCACTAATAATATTGTTGTTTCTTTTCAATCAGTTCGGTAAAGAATAATAAATAAAGTGGACAAACAACTGAAGTAAATGAACCTGTGAACTAAATGAACTGAACTTACATAGCGTTTACATTTGCCAGTACTGGCAAGACAGTAGCAATTCATTCAAACTTTTTCACTAATACATAAACACTTTTACAGCTATTTTGTTTTTGCATTGTTTTGCCAACTAATATGTATATGCTTACTGTCTTGCCAGTACTGGCAAAAGTAAACGCTGTGTAAATGAACCCACTCAAAAGACTACTGACGCAAGAGACAAAGTGACGTGAGTGAACTGTCAGACTAAAAGACGGTTCAACGTTCATCTGACTGACTAGTTCAATTGAACTAGTTCGTTCATGAACTACCCAACTCTAAACGATATGTGTTTTGTTTGTGAAAAAAATTCTTTGATACCTGTAAAAGGGTCCCTTTTTCTTTCGTTTAAAAGGTACGTCTTTTTATTAAGAAAAAAATAGCCACAAGAATTTGTTGGTATTTTGTGCTTGTAAAAATATTTTTGTTTCTGTACCAATCGCGTCGGTGGGTTTTTTTTCTTTGAAAACACTTTTCTTTAGTAAGTAAAAATATTTAAAAAACAAGTTAAAAAAGTTTTGTTTTGCTACAATTTATGTGTAATCCTATACAGATAAAAGCAAATGTGACAGCAGGTTCTAACTTTTTCCCAAATTAAAACTGGTGATTTTTCCAATTTTCCAAAAACTTCACTAGTTTATAGAAATCTCGAAATCGACAAAAGATATGAATATGCCGAAATATATGAAACACTTTTCAATAATTTTCAAGACAGGTTTCAAGATTTTGTAATTTTACAACCGCTATTAGATCTTTTCGATAAACCCGTTTCGTTGCGATGTAAGCAACTTCGAATTTGATATTCAATCAGAACTAATCATACTACGAAGCGAAGTAAATGCTCTAGACGAAAATAATATTGTAGAGTTCTGGAAAGATTTGGATGGCAAGTTCTATCCTGAACTGAAAAAAATTCATTTAAGTGCCTCTCTTTATTCGGCACTACTTACCTATGCGAACAAATTTTTTCGGATTTAAAATTTATTTGTTCCAAGGAACGTAAATTAAATTAAGTTCATCCCATTTGAAAAGCATTCTGCTATTACGAAACTGCCATGAAAGTATAAATTTAGAAGATTTTATTTTATAAGTTGTATAACACAACGGAACAAAATTAAACATTTTTTGTGTTGCTAGAAAATGTGTAGCAAGCAGTTCTTTACCAATGCAATATCGCTGATTTTAAAACTGCACTTTTTTTCTATCAGCTGTGATTTTTATTTTTTTATGAATTTTTAAAACATAAAAATCTTTAATTTTTTTACAATTGTTTGATAAGATATTTGAAACTGATTTAGAGTCTAGTGAATATAAATTTATCTTACCTTTATTCTTTTGTAAGTATTTATCTATCCATTTTCAAACACAAATATAAAGTGTTCTATATTTTCCTAATAGAAAAAGAGATTTTAACTGAATTATTTTGGCACTATGCGCCCACGATTTGGCGTAAAAGCAACAAATTATTATTATTATTATTTTAGGCTTAAAAATTATTTCTTTTTTAACTTTGGCCTTTAATTCTTCATAGTGGAATATTTTTCAAATAAAATTGTATAAACCCAACACACATTACAAACACTGCATTTAATATTGAATAAAACTAAACCAGGGATGTCAGCGCCTTGCACAATTGTGCAAATTAATTCACATGTACGCTTACGCTCTTTTATTTTGCGAGCGTAAAATATAATTGTTTACTGAGAAACACTCTCATTCAGCGGGAAATATTGCAAGGTCTGTTTTGAGGCCTCTAAATATATTTATGTATAAAAATAAATATACAATAACTGTATGTAGGTACATCTTTTTTTTTGTTTTATTATCTTTTTTATTTTATTTATTATCTATGTTTTTGTTTTGTTTTATTTCTGTTTTTGACATTGTACAATGATTTTAAAACAGGGATTTCCATTTCTTTGCACAATTGTGCAATTGTGGTTATTTTTAAGAAAGAATTTTAAAATTTTATAAAAATATATATGTAAAGTGAATCCTAATCAACAAAAATTTCAAATTTTCAAAATAATTGTTTTGCATTTAAGCTAACGATATGTGTTTTGTTCGTGAAAAAAATTCGTTGATGCCTGTAACAGGGTCCCTTTTTCTTTCGTTAAAAAGACGTACCTAAATGCAGAAATTATTAAGAAAAGAAAAAGCCAAAAGAAGTTGTTGGTATTTTGTGATTGTAAAAATATTTTTGTTTCTGTACCAATCGCGTCGGTGGGTTTTTTTTTTGAAAACTCTTTTCTTAAGTAGGTAAAAATATTTAAAAAACAAGTTAAAAAAGTCTTGTTTTGCTACAATTTATGTGTAAACCTATACACATAAAAGCAAATGTGACAGCAGGTAAAATTTTTGGGTAAGAAGATGTGTTTTATTGATGTATTAATGAAACTTTATTGTTTCGCACTATTTTTATTGCTTACTTTTTTATGCTACAATTATATGACCTGTTATAATGACTTTATAGATTTTTGCAGGCAAACTCAGGTGCGCATTTGGTATTTTGTAAAAAGTTATGATATACCATTAGCTAGAATTAAAATGTATGCACAGATGTTTGAAGTATGAGTAACCCAACACCGTGAATACCCTTTCTATTTTACTTACCACTATGAATACCCTAACTTTTTACTAAAATAACTTTTTCACGTTATAATTCTCATGTAATTCATTTTATTTTTGAATAAATAGACCAGGGAAATCCATTTCTATGTACAATTGTGTATACCTGTAAACTTCAAATTAGAATTTCATTTAATAGTCTTGTAGACAGCGATAACGGACGTGCAAGCGGATGAGTTTATTAAAAAAAAGATAAATGATGCCATATAGTCTTGGGCTTAATCGTTCATTTAGGTGACTTTTCATTAGAGTTCATTTAAAAAAAGTGAACTAGTTCGTTCTTTTAGTTCAGTAGTTCACTTTTAGTCAGTCAGTCTTTTGAGCCAGCTGTATATTTCGTCAGTCAGTTCATTTAAGTCAGTTCATGTACATATGTAGTTTAAAGGTTCATTTACTTCAGTTGCTTGTTTTGATTTCTTATTCTGTTGTTGTTTATTTTTGTGTGTGTCAAGCTTTGAAAAAATTAATAAAAATTTAAATACTTAAAAAAACTTATTTAAATTTTTAATAAATATTTAAATATAATGTAATAAATTTTTAATAAAGTTCAAAAACACAATTGTGAATTTTTTAAAAAATTTCCTTTTTGTTTTTCAACAAATAAATTTGACATTCCTCATTTTACAAAAACAAAATGCATAATATTTTTCATGTTCTTTACCGAATTGATAGAAAAGAGACAACAATATTATTAGTTTCTATATGTTATAATATACTTGTTTCTTTTACTCATTGCCAGACTACTAAAATATGTTCATAATATAATCAGGGCTGCCATATTAAGAGATGTCTGGCCACATGTGGCAATTTTCAAACATTTTGACTACACTGCGATTTATAAAATATATGGCGATTTTTTTATTATTAAAAAGATTTCCTTTTGACGTGCTAAATTTCCAATTATTATTTTTGATAAATACACTGAAATTAGATAAGCTATTAATTTATTTTAATACTCTAATACTATGTTTCCACTATCAGCTTGTTGTCAACTTGTTTTGAGCAAAACGTGTCAGAGTGCTTCCATTATGTAAAACTGGTTTTGGTTTTCGAAATCAATTTGGCATTAATGTTGTTTACAAACATGAAAGCAAAAAATATTTTTGTAAAATAATAAATATTTTCTTATTTGTTTTTTAATACACATTATCTATATATAAATCGGCTAAGGCAAAACAGTTAAGAACACTTTCCTCCTCTGTATGTCAACCGATTTGAACAAAATATACACCATTTAAGAGGTATTTACTCAAAGAAGTGCACAATGTATATTTTATTAAAATCTGTTCAATAATTTCAGAGTTATAAGCGTTCAAAATTGTTACTAACACAAATGCAAAATAAATAAATAAAAATTTATTTTCAATTATCAAATAATAAAAAGTTAGGGTGATCGATTATTCGACATTTTTCAGAAACCGGTTTTCGAATATTTCGACTATATAAATCAGACCAGGCAAAACTGTTAAGAACGCTTTCTTCCTTTGTTTGTCAACCGAAGCTCTGTGGGGAGAAAAAGAGGGGAAATATGGGAAACTAAATTCCTTTTTTTTACTTTTCTGTGCTTCATATGATAATCTTTAAATTTTCTATAATATAGAACTTATAAACATAATATTATAGCTGAAGGATCCTGAGTGAGTGATAACCTATGCTGGTATTTTTTGTTTTTCATCTGGAACTTTTTGAATTTTCGTTAATATTCGACCTATAAAGATAAAATTGTTCATTAAACTGGGTGAATAAGAACATGTAAGGGGAGCTTTTTGGTACTTTTTCGTTCTACATCTGGTACTTTGATTAATTTTCGTTAGTATTAGACATAGAAACATAAAATTAAACGCGCAACGTCCTGGGTGGATGACAATATATAAAGGAGACTTTTTGATACTTTTTTGTTTTTCAATTGGTATTTTTTATACTGAACTTACACAATTAAATTACTCACGTAGAAGATTAAATATGAACCGGAGGTTGGTCCCCCGCCAAAGCGATCTACTTTGAAGGAAAAAATAAATGCTCGAAACAAATAAATTCATATATACTTAGATGAATTATGTTTTCTTCATATTTACAAAAAAAAAAAAATCATGGTCGAATTTTGACCATAAGGCGAACACTAGTACATATAATTTAATAAGTCTTGTTATTTTGGTAAATCTGTAATTTTTTTCGAAATTGTTAATCACCAATAATGGAAAACTCTGAGTTTTTTCATGGTTTTCGACATTTTTTGGAGCAAAACTAGTATTTATTTGAGTTTTTCGAACATGAAAACTGTATGGGAAAACAAGTAGCAGAACACTTGTTTTGCTGCAAATGTAGTTTTGTGGCCCAAAACATGTAAAGCGGCCCATACACTTGCAATATTATTGTATATGATATTCGCCATATCATTTCCATTTTGTCCTATATTTTACAATAAGTCGCACAATAGTTTCATTCATTCAATAAAAAGGCGAACATAACCTATAGGAATAATATAAACAGCATTGTATAATGTTGCCAACATACTTCTCTTTCTTTTCGTTGTGCAATAAAAATCAAGTCTTTTGATTGTTGCCAATATATTGTTCCACCTTCGAATATCACATACACATTGGCGATATAATTGTACTATACGTAAAATTTAACAATATTATTCTAAGTGTATGAGCCGCTTAAGTGAAATACTATTATATAATGGAAACACTCTGACACGTTTTGCTCAAAATAAGCACCCCTACCTCAAACAACTACTCCCATGAAAATATTCCTATATTTTTTTTATTTCGTATTGTGAATGATTCCTATAACAAATTTTATGGGAACAAATTCCCAAACTAAAAACATGTAGGGAACATGTAAGTTTTAATTTGTATTTTAAGGTAGGGCTCAATTAAATTACTTTTTTCTTTTATTGAAGGAGTATTAATAAGAAAAATTAAGATAAACATTATTCATTATTTATTTTATCATATAATTATTAGTGTTTTATTTTGTATATTTTTCTTTCAGAATACAAGGTCTGACAATTTATTCACAATAGAGACATTTGTTTATAAAGCACTGACAAATAATGCACAATATAAATTTTTACTCCCAAAATATTTGCGATGACAAAAAATTGTCAGGTGAAAACGCTATGTTAATGCCGACAAAATCACCTCAACAATAAATTTCAGCATGTCCTACGGAAATCTTAAGACGCCCATAGACACATACTGCTGACACCTACTGCCGATGAATCCTTCGTATACGTGTGTGATTGATATTTTACTAAACACCTATCAATCATCATTTTAAAATAAATGTCATTTCGTGAAATTCAAGAGAACCCCTACTTTCTTCACACGTTTTTTTCTCAGAAACTATTTTAAATTTGTTTTAATTTAAATTGAAAGAAAAATATATCATAAAATTAATAATTTTTTTTATTGTTCATTGAACAACTGTCAGCAGTATGAGTTCATTTTGAAATCAAACCTATTTTGGATTTTCATACTGCATTGTCTGTGTGACGCATACATAAATAAAAATTTCAAATTTACAAACACATGCTGATTGCATGAGCATGAGAAGTATGTGTCTATGTGACCCTTTATTAATAATACAAAATATTTTATAAATTGCCGAAAAAATCGCAGCTAGACATCTCTAAGTATGGCAGCCTTGATTTTATTATGAAAATGTTTAAAGTTATCTGGCAATATGTAAAAGAAACAATATAATGTTAAACATAGAGACACTAATACTATTGTTGTTTCTTTTCAATCAGTGCGGTAAAGAATAAGAAATCAAGTGGACAAGCAACTGAAGTAAATGAACCTGTGAACTAAATGAATTGAACTAAATGAATTGAACTAAATGAACCCTCTCAAAAGACTGCTGACGCAAAAGACAAAGTGACGAAAAGTGAACTGTTGAACTAAAAGGAACTGTCAGACTGAATGACAGTTCAACGTTCATCTGACTGACTAGTTCAATTGAACTAGTTCGTTCATGAACTACCCAACTCTAATGCCATATAAAAAATATTTTATGATAAAAAATGCATTTAATTATTTTCAATGTCTCTTATGTTTTAAAACATTTGAACTTAAGAGATTGTATACTTTGGAAAGGCATTATGATCATTTCCATAATGATATTAAACAATATGAAGTAAAAGAAAGGGAAAACCAATATAAGATTAAAAAAAAGGTTTATTTGGATAGCTTGAAAAGTTGGGTATCACAAGAAGAAGAGCATGAAGATAGGATAGAAGAGTTAAAAATAGAAATATCAAATTTACTAACTTTGGAAATAGTAAAACAGGGAAGACCATTTTCCGATGGGGCATTTATAAAAAAGCTTTTCAATGCAGTTTTGGAAAAACTGAAAATCGACTGCAGCGTAATAAAAACGCTTCCCATGAGCCGAAATAGCGTCGTCAAGCGCACATCAATTTTAGCTGCACATATACAATCTGTGATTAGGGAAAAGTTACAAAAATTGTGAATATTTTGCTTTTTGCCTCGACGAAAGCACCGACATTAATGATCTTTGCCAATTGGTCATTTGTGTTCGATGCATAGATAGTGAGTACAATGTTTTTGAAACTATGTACTCACTTGAAACGTTTTACGGTAATGTAACAGGTAAGGTATTATACGACGTAGTCTTTGAAAACCTGATATCTGTTACACAAGCTTCAAAATTAGCAGGAGTTTGCACGGATGGTGCAAACGTTATGGCCGGGAAGTATGAAGGTTTCGTAGGACAGCTTAAGCAAAATGGAATTGATGTACATGCTTTCCATTGCATAATTCATCAGTCCATGCTTGCCTTAAAATTTATAAGTGATCATGCCGCTATTAAGACTGCAGAGCGGATCATCAATAGAATACGGTGGGGTCATCATTCATTAACGCACAGAAAATTTGTAAGTTTTCTTAAAAACGTAAACGCCAATCACCACGACTTAAAAATGTTTACGGAAGTTCGCTGGCTTAGTCGGGGTGATTGTCTTAACAGGTTATTCGATCTTAGAAAAGAGGTGTTGCGTTTTTGGGAAACTGAAAATTTAGACGAATGTGAATTAATACAGTTGAATGATTATGAGTTCATTTTAGACCTTGCGTTTCTGGCGGATACAAGCAGTATTTTAAATGAGCTAAATTTGGAACTACAAGGAAAGGGAAACAATTTAAGTGACATATATACGATTGTTTTTAATTTTAAAACCAAATTATTTTTATTAACAAATGAAATAAATAATGAAGATTTTTCCAACTTTCCTAAAACTTTGCTTATTTATGACAAGGAGAAATATTTGAAAAAATCTGAGTATTTGGCAATTTTTGAAAACCTTTTTTACAACTTTCAAGATCGTTTTCAAGATTTTGAGGATATAAAACCACTACTTAACATATTCCAAAATCCCTTTAAGTGCGACATTGCGAGTTATGAATTCAGCATCCAGTCGGAACTAATCATACTTAGGAGCGAAATTAATCCTCCAGACAGGGAAAATATTATTGAGTTCTGGAAAAATTTAGACGGGGCGCTATATCCTATATTAAAAAAAAATTCCTTCAAATGTTTGTCGCTTTTCTCCTCAACATATCTTTGCGAACAAATATTTTCCGATTTGAAATACATTTGCTCAAAACAACGCAATAAATTAACATCCGCAAACCTAAAAAATGTTTTGTTGTTACGAAACTGCAATATAAATTTAGAAGATATTATTGGTAAATAAAAGTATTTATTATAGGCTAGTAAAATCTTCTCTTTTTATAATGGTGGTAAATACTTACAGAATATTTTTAAACTTAATATTTGCATTAGTATGAGCAAATGAATTTTCATTGTTAGAATTCGCAAAGGTATGTTGAGCAAAAAACGAAAAATATTGGAAAGAATTGTATAAGGTTGTAAAAAGACTTCAAATATTGTGAACTGCGCAATTTTTCCAAAAAATAAGCAAAGTTTCTGAGGTTGCAAATTAAATTTATTTAAATAATAACTGATTGTGTCTGTCCATAACTCAACATTTTTCGATAATTGTATTATTATTTATTGCTTTTAAGTCTTCATAGCAATAAATGTAAGTTAACTTTAAATGGTCTGATGAAAAATGAATGGAAAGCATGAACTATATTTCCTCGCATAATGCTGGCCCTGGTGTTTGCATCGCCCTTTCATGAAAATGTTTTGTAAGTTTTAATACCTTACCTGATTCCCAACAATTTAATCGAACATAGATGACCCTTAGAAAAGGTCTTTAATAAGGCCTCGCAACCACATATTTCGCCCGCTGGTCATGTAAGAGATAAGAGTAATCTCACCAACACAATCATAATTGACATCACTGAACTAAACCCTTTTTCTTTAGTAGAAGCGCTGACTTAATAACAGTTGTCTCTTTTCAATGTTACAACTGTTTCAGTATCGCTTAAAGTTAGTGTATTATTATCAAACAAACAAAAAGTAATCGCCTTTTACGTGTTAGCCAAAAAAGCGGCATTTTTGGACCGATAAATCGGCAAAAATGGCAGGCCTGGTCATACACAATTGTGGAAACAAAACTCACATGTACGCTTACGCTTTTTTATTTTGCGAGCGTAAAATATAATTGTTTACTGAGAATACTCTCATTCAGCGGTAAATATCGTAAATATCGAAAGGCCTGGTATGAGGCCTCTAAACAGAAATAATATGTTTATGTTTATATAAATAAATATACAATAAAATTTCTTAAAGCCGCTTTTTAGTGAATTAATAAGTAGGTTAGGTTAGGTTCCATTGGCAGCCGTGATCAAGCACAGCTCACGTGGGTCCATTAATTAGTTCCCGTTGTGTTACCATGTCACACCGTCTCCCATGGGTCCTATGTTGTCTGGCTGCTAGTGCTCCCACGCAGCCATCCGGTCGATTCAGTAAAGGAGTGGATCCTATTTACATCAACATCAGAGAGACAAGTTTTGTCCCCAAGGGCTCTTCGACCAAACATTTTGAGTCTTAGATCTCCGAATGCCGGGCAATTACAGAGAAGATGTTCCGTTGACTCTTCCTCCTCCTCCTCGCCGCAACTTCTACATAAGTCATTGTAAGGGAGCCCCAGCCTCTGGGCGTGCCTCCCAATGGGCCAATGGCCGGTTATAACCGCAATCAGGTTTCTAAGATGATGTCTGGACAGCTGTAATGCCCGCCGTGTCCTTTTTTCATCTATGATGGGCCAGATTTTCCTGGTTTCCCCACAGGTAGTTTCAACGAGCCACCTCTGACTGGCGATGATATGAAACTTGTGCGCAATGAGTTGCTTACTCCTTGGGAGTGAAACACCTACATTATATGTCGAGCCGTCTCGATTCAAGGTGGTACCTGCATACGCCAACGAATCCGCCATGCAGTTCCCCGGTATGTCCCTGTGTCCGGGGACCCAATTAAGGGTGACCAGTGAATGTCTCGCTATCTCCTCCAGAGACATCCGGCATTCTCGGACAATTCTCGATGTGATGAACACATTCTCCAGGGATCTTATGGCCGCCTTGCTGTCGGTAATAATGTGAATATCCCTTCCAGATATATCACCGTACCGGATGCGTCTCGCGGCTGTGTAGATGGCCATTATCTCGGCCTGGATGACACTGCAGTGGTCCGGCAGCCTTATAGGAATGCTCCAGTTTAGCTGCTCGGAGTATATGCCAGAACCGACACCACACAGTGCTTTAGACCCGTCCGTGAAAATTTGAATCGCGTTCGCGGAAATTTGTAGGTCATCATAGTGAACCACATTATCCAAAATGCTTACCGTGAAGCCAGGATCAAAGATTGGCTCGGGTGTGACATAATCAACATCCATGTTCCAATTAATTTCGTTCAGAATATTAGCATGTCCGATATTGTAATCCCTCCATGCTCCGGTGGCCCTTAGTCTTACCGCCGCGTTCGCAGCTAGACTTTTCGCCAAAATGTCTGGTAGTAACCAGTTTAAAATCGTAAACAGTGCCTTAGAGGGGGTTGTTCTAATGGCACCTGTTACCGCTATCGCCACCATTCTCATTGTACGTTCAAACCTAATTTGATGACTCTTCACCTCGAGTGCCGGCCACCAAACAGCAGCCCCGTAGAATAGAATGGGTTTAATGACACATTCGTATAGCCAATATACATTTCTCGGGTTAATTCCCCAGTTTAGGCCAATGGCCCCTTTGCAGCAATATAATGCAGTTGCCGCCTTATTAGTCCTGGAAATGGTGTTCATCCTCCAGTTCAGTTTGCTGTCCAATATTAGCCCAAGATACTTGTCTCATTGCGTTAATAACCGATTCAGGTTCAACGTTGTTGAAAGCGCCCTCAATATCTAGGAATGCAACTAAGGCAAATTCCTTGTAGTGCAGGGATCTCTCTATGTGGCCCACCAATGAGTGAAGCGCAGTTTCCGTGGACCTTCCCTTCGTGTTGGCGTGTTGAGCCAGTGACAAGGAATTGTGTCCTAACGATGATCTAATATGACTATCCAAAATCCTCTCCAGTGTTTTCAGTAGAAAGGAGGATAGACTAATTGGTCTAAAGTCCTTAGCCATAGTGTGAGATGTCTTCCCACTCTTGGGGATGAAGACGATCTTATATGTTGTCCAAGTTAATGGGACATATGAGAGACTCAGGCAGGCTCTAAAAATTGCCAAAAGCCATGGCATCAATATTCCCAGGTTCTTTTGTAGATCCGCTGGGATAATGCCATCCGGACCTGGAGATTTAAAGGGATGGAAGCTTTTGACCGCCCATTCCACACGATGGCGAGTTATCGGAATATTAGAGATATCCCGAGTGCCAGTAAATGTTACCTCCCTAGGCACATCATCAGTGCAACCTGGGAAGTGTGTATTCATCAGGACCTCAAGGGAGTCCCGACTGTTTGTGGTCCAGGATCCGTCCATCTTCCGTATATACGATGGAATAGCTGGTTTAGAGGATAAAATCTTACGTAGCCGACTTGTCTCCGAGGAGTTTTCCACGTCGCTGCAGAAATTCCTCCATGACTGTCTCTTGGCCTTCCTTATAAGATTTTTGAATCCATTTACTGAGGACTTGTAACTGTTCCAAACACCATTACGTTTTGCCTCATTAAAGAGTTTCCTGCTTTCTTTGCGTTTTTCAGCAATCTCCGCATTCCACCATATGGGCTTAGCTTTGCCCTTCCTGTCGATTCTTTTACAGGATTCGTTCGTTGCCTCAATTAAGACACCAGTCAAAGACTCCACTGCGGAGTCGAGCATGGACACACTGTCTATGAGAACCGGGCCCATAGGCAGCTTGTCCTAGAGTACACTCGCATAGATAGACCAGTTGGTCCTTCTTCTATTCGTGTAGGGTTTAGCTGAATCAACTCTAAAGGAGAAATTGAAATCAATATACATGTGATCAGAGAGGGAACAGTCCTTTGACTCATTCCAATCGCTAATCATATCCGCGAACTTATCACTAATAAGCGTAACATCAAGAACCTCCCTTCTGTTAGTTACAATAAAGGTGGGCTCACTACCCCTATTAACTACTGTTAGTTCATTTTCTACTATGAAGTCCAAAAGCGACTCACCTCGTGGATTGACATCCGAGCTTCCCCAGATGGTATGATGCGCATTAGCATCCGCACATATTATTAGGGGGATGTTGCGCCTGCTGGCACACGACATCGCTTTCCTGGTTGTGGAGTTTGGTGGATAAGCACCCTGATCGTGTGCCATGTAGCAGCTCATGAACCAAACTGTTCTGGTTCTGCATTCTACTGCGACAGTGCAGGTGTCCTTATCGCTAAAATCAGAAAGAATGAAAGCTTTAAGGATGTTTTTGACCATAACGCAAGCCCTGGTCTTACCTTGATCGGCTGCGTACAGAGTACTATAGCCGTCTAAACTGAGTCCGCAAACCCTGTCTCTATACAACAATGGTTCTTGGATACATATAAGCTCCTCCGTGCCTGAAGCCAATCGGAGGAGAAGGGCAGCTGACGCCGCTTTAGAGTGATGAAGGTTGATTTGTGTAACCTTCATCATAGTTCATCGCTATGGACGACTGTGACGTTGGCATCCTCTGTGTCATCGTCCGATTCCAGAAGGATGTCCTCATCGTCCGCCACTTCCATCTTGCCAAAGAAGTCACCCACAAGTCCACTGACCGATTGAGTGTCTTCATTGGCCGATGACGTAGCGGAATCGTCTTCCATATGCTCCGTTGATGCTGTTGCTGTTGTGGTAGTCACCGGAGCTTGAGGCTTCCCTTTGTCATCACCTTTGTAGACTCGGAGGAAGACAGTTCCAAATCCATAGAATATCTTCCCCTGTGTCTTCCGAAGTGACGGCAGAGAGTCACTGTTTATTATAACAGTGGCCTTCCTGGACTCTTCAACAGATTCAGAAACCCTCACTACTTTCCAGTCCTGTGTGGGTAGCTGGGGGTTACTGATCTGTATAATTTCCAGGATCTCCTTGGGGTCGGATGGCTCAGCGGGGATCTTGGCAATAGATCTGGGCCTTTGCGGTACATCGGCCAGATGTATTGCCTCAATCTTAGCGCCCTGCCAAACTTCCCCCAGGGACTCCACGGCAGCCTTGTACAGCAGCGCTGAACGCTCATCTGCACACGCTATCAGTTTAATGTGACCTTGATACCAGCCGGCATCTTCACATTGTGGTGGTGGTCCAGGGTTACCCCTTAAGACATTAAGGAACGCCCTACTAAGTGCGACGACAACCAGCTTCCAGTTCTTGGATGAAATGGTGCCGTCACTGGCGTTGCGGTCAATGATCGCCCAAATGAGGTGGTCTTTAGCCACATCTTTGTACGACCTGTTTTGCGGCCGTTGAGGCGTATATTTGGACCGTTTAGTCCCAGGAAGTGTGTCCTCCCCTGACCGTTGCCGTTTAGGCGCTGCTTCGGTTGGCTTCCGTTCAGGATTGCCTTCCTCTGCAGAGGGAGGTCCACGTTTTAAACCCTCAATATGGGTTTTTGCCCACTGAAGAGAAGTTTTTTCCTGCTCAGTGAGCTCACCAACCGGTTTTTCACCAAGTCGGCTAATGATTTTGTAGGCGGAGCGCCTGGTTGTGAAGGCCCGTTTAGATGCATTTATGTGCCTTTGGGGTTTTTTGGTAGGTGCCGTAGAGGCTAAGGGAGGTGCATCAGAGAGCATCGAATCATTCTTCGTGTGCTCTCTTTGCACAGGTTTCGGCACATGGGAAACTGGATTTCTGGCAGACTGAGTCTGTACCGTCAAGCCAGCACCCGAGGAAGGGGTTTTGACAGGTTTTTCTCCCGTCCGGACCTGGGAAGCCTTAGAGGTACCTGGTTTCGAAGAACCCTGCACCAAGCTTGGTTTACGACCGCCTGACGGCTTAGTCGTGTGTTTTTGCGCACTAGTAGCTAACCGTCTAGCAGAGCCTGGCGCAACCACCTTGCTAGACGAGGTCTCAGTAGCATTCAACATACTGCAGCCTGATACCGACGCTGTAGTAGTAGGGTCTCCGGGGATTATGAAGCCCTTTGCCGGATACTTAGGGCATGAATTTTCGGACATTTCGGGGGGGGTGAATTGGGGTTGCATTTTATGCCTAACTGCCAGGCGAAAGAATACCTGCCGCTCCTCTGGAGACAGACGCAGACCATCAGCCGCTCAATATGAGAACAGACGCTGATGGATTTTATTGCGGACCGACGGCCTTCAGGAGGCCTAACAGTTGACCGTAAAAGGTCAGCGGACGCATAGTCATTAGCCGCTCCAACTAGGAGAAAACAGACGCTAATAGACAGGGGGGGGTAGTTCTTGGTTCGTACTCGGTTTAGACCCTTCTGGCATGGGAGGCCCTACCGGTCTTGACTGACGTCACTACCGCCAGCATGACTCTAAACGTCCTTGTACTTAAGCCCTCGCATCGCGGCAAGATGACTACCCATTCGCGAGGGAATTAATAAGTAGGCTTTTTGCAAAAATTGTTTCTTTTGTATCTAAACTAACCAAATGTTGAAGTAAAAAATGGAGAAATATTTTAAAACTAAAAAAAAAAATATCTTTTTTTGTTGCATGAAACTATATGTTGTGCAAGGCGAATTTATTACAGGTGGTCTTAAAAGCCCAGCTGAGTAATTTTTTTTAGCTTTATCATTGTTGGATGTCAAAATTTTGTTTATTATCTTTGTTTCCGTTTTGTTTTATTTCTGTTTTCTTTAAAAAAAAAAAAAAAAAAAAAAAAAATATCATTAATAAGGCCTCACAATAGGCCTCGCAACCACACATTTCTCCCGCTGGGAATGTAAGAGATAAGAGTAATCTCACCAACACAATCATAATTGACACCACTGCCCAGCGGGAAAACTCAGAAGACCTTCTTACTTCAGCCCTTTTTAAAGGCCTGCTTAAAAAAATGTTTTGATTTAATTACTATTCTTACGTAACTGCTAAAGAATGCCTTATGGAAGGCCTCGGCTCTTTGGTATAAAAGAAGCGAGAAAAGAAGGAGTAACATTTTTTGCTTTGTTTTTTTTTTTTTTTTTTTTGCACAAGCAAAAGAGTTCAGATCCCTTTACAAAAACAAAGTAACATATGTTGTAAATCCTTTTCGTTGAAGTTGAAAAGAGAAAGAGTAAAATTTTTTGTTTTGTTTTTTTTCGCCAAAGCGAAACAATTCAGATCCCGTTATAAAAACAAAGTAGTAAAGTAGGTACATATTAAAATACAAAATAAAAACAATAATGTAAATTATTTTAGTTGAGTTTTGTTTATTAAAGAAGATAGGTACATGTGCTTAAAAGCTTTTTTTTATTATATACATACTTTTATTTACAATCTATTTTACAATATTTAGCAAATTTGATTATTTCAATAAAAAATAGGTATCACATGTGTTATTAAACTACAATAACAGCCTGTTCATGGATTTCGAACGTCATCGTTAAACAGGCAGTAAGTTTAATAAAATATATAAACATACGTTTGTAAAATAGGTATACATATATAAAAAGTTAAGTGTTCATTTTCTATATTGGAGATCTGATGTACATAAAAGCTATTCAGTCTTCTAATTTCATTTGTAAGGAAATATTCCTTAATGTTTTAGACTGATAGCCCTTCAATATGACCTTTAATGCATTTGTAGAAGGATGGTCTGAAAGGCCTTTTAAGAGCCATTAATTGAAAGGCATTTTACCATACCTTTCTTAAAAACCCTTCAAGATAACCTTTTTGCTAAGGCCTTTTGACAGTCATTCGCTGGAAAGCCTTCTAAAAGCCATTTATTTGAAGGCCTTTAAGAAGCTCTGGGGAAGAAAGGAAAGCGGAAGGCCTTCTCCGCAATGACAACGCGTGTAAAAAAGAAATGAGTATGGAATGGAGCGAGAAGGGCTTGTTTATCCAAAAGAAGGGGTACAGAGGCCTTCTGGAAGTCCTCCGTACTCCTTTTTCCCGCTGGGTGGTCTAGGACCAATATTTTAAGGCGTTACAAACATCAGCACAAATGCATCATACCCTCTCCACTATTGTGGTGTGGGTATAATTATAGGAACAACTATATTTAAATATGAATTGATATTTAAATTGAATTGAATTATTGAAATTAGCCATAAGCAACGAATACTTAATTTTTTTTTAGCTGTATTTAAATATAGTTTGCTTTAAGTCATAACTTTTTGCTTAAACCAAGCCACACATAAATTTAAAATAAGAACATTTTGGCTTGGACGAGAATGGTGCAAAATATTTTTAATTCAGTCTAGTTTTTTTAGTTTTTTGTGGTGCTTTAGTAAATAATTCTTTCCGTGTATTTCCCCAAAAAATCCTAATTTTTTTTAAATCCCCAATGAAAACCCCAAATCAAATTTTTTGTCCCTTTTAGCAACAAGAAAACCCCTAATTTGGGGTCAAAACCCCAAAGCTGGCAGCCCTGCAATAACGTTCGCTCTCACTTTGTAAAAAACAAACAAACAATCAAACAAGAAGGTTCTGTTGACGCTTGCTTTATTCCACTGCGAGAAATGTTTAAAGAAGAATGGGAATTTAATTTCTTGTTAGCCGAAATTTTTTTGGCAAGCCCGAATATTAATGAAATTATAGTTTTTTTTTTTTTATTTTTTCTTGAAGAATCGTTTAAGTTTAAGTTAAGTTTAATAAAAGCAAGTAATTAATTTCTGAATGTTGTTTTGTTTCAATGGATTAACACGTTTAAATGAAATTATAGTTTTTTTTTTATTTTTCTTGAAGAATGTGATTTTTTTAATTTTAATGATTTTTTGTTTCTTATTTTATATAAAACATACTACACTTATGTTTTGAGTTTTTACATTAACAGCCAGATTGATTTTAAAAACAAAAAATAACACAAAAATGTCTTTAAGTGCTTCTTAGAGGGAGAGTTATTATTCTCTCACCAAAAACAAAAAGTCTGCATGTATGTGTTGCCGGGCTCTGCTTTAAATAAGAGAAGCCACAAGCTTACACACATAGTCCCAATTCACACCTTGCATGTCTTAAGGCCGCTTTAGCCGACCGTAAATGTAATTAAATGCAATGTAAAGTACCGTAACGTACTGTAAGCTCGTTAGTGCACTTGTAGAACATGTAAGAACGTGTTAGCTGTTTTTCACAACCAAAAACTAAAAAGCATTAGTATACATAAAACAACACACACAGTGATGAGAATTAAAAATGTTGAAATGGTGACCGCTTTGCAGAAAAAGTACCAAGTGATTTAAATAGTATTAAAACTGTATTTCTTGCATGTTTAAATAAATAAATAATTTAATATTTGATATTAATATTACAGATTTACAAAAAACAAATATGTATTATATCATATTCGTACGCATGTTCTTACATTAATTTCAAAATGTGCATACGCCTAAACAAGGTTTTGATACTACTAAAAACCAGACTTTGTTTGTTTGTGGATATGTATACATTTGTTAATTTTATACATCTAAACATATATTTGTATAAATGAAAATATGTATAGATTGTAACTAATTTTGTCAAAAGTCCACAGATATTATAACAGAAAAAGTACCAAACAAAAAGAGTGATTTTACCCGCATTGCATTTAAAATATAAGCAGCCCATCACTATCTACAACTGTCACGTAACCTCGTAATGAAATTCTATTTTCTACAGGTTGGCACGTTACGGTTAAGTGACATTACAGTCAGTTAAGCATTTGCATTGCTTTCCATATAACAGAAACGATCAGCTGTTTACATTACATTTACATTTCTACATTTACGGTCGGCTAATGGGACCTTTATTGATCAGCTTGCTACTTTATAACGAGAGTGAAGAGAGGAAAATAAACGTTTCTCTCTCACTCTCTCTCGCCTATAAGGTAGCAAGCTGATCAATAAGACTTGCAACGTGTGAATTGGCACATATTATGTCAATGTATTCAAATAAATGCATGGACCAGAGAATGACAACAAGTACCCATAAGAATAAAGCTGAAGGTCCACACCATGCGTTTATGCGTCTGTCCTTTTATGCATTTTACAAACAAGTTGAATCAGTGTAATTGTATATGACAAGTTACACAACAAAATGCAGTGAATGCATAGACGCATCAACGCATGAAAGTGAGCTATGTATTTATTTAAAAAATAGGATAACGAGGGGAGATAGGGAGCAATTTATTCCTCTTCCAAACTATTTAAATAATTTAAAACATAGATAGATCCATATTTACATAGACACATAAGCTATGTATTTTTTTAAAAAATATGACCAAAAGGGTTATAGGGGGCAATTTCTGCCTCTCCGAAACTATTTAATAGACTTCAATAAAATTTAAAAAATATAAAGGTTTTTATTTATTTGGACACATTAGCTATGTATTTTTTTCAAACTATGACCACGAGGGGCAAATTACATGTACGTTTTTGATCGAATATTCACCCTTATTGTGTTTGGCGTATTTAAAATACGCCTACGACTATTTGGTTATAGATTAAAGAGAACGTGTATTTGTTTTCTTTAATCTACTACCAAACAGTCGTAGGCGTATTTTAAATACGCCAAACACAATAACAATAATTAAAATAAACTTTGTTAAACAGCAATTGTAACACACATGCACAGCAACATGTGACATGAAAAGTTGACAAGTCAGATGTAAAAAACATGTCGTGTACATGTATCTTAAGCAAACGCTATAAATAAATATGTAGTGAGTGGTTGTTTCACTCTTTCTTATTGGCACAATATACAAATCAATACTTACATGCATACATAAAAAGCAATATCTTCCATCTCGTATCGTCTACCTATGCTATGGGCGTGTGACAGCAACAAGTGGCTCTACGACATTGATGTCCATTCAAGCAAACAATTGTTTGTAAGCCCCACCCGTTTGTTTTTTACGCTCTTTAATTTAGTTGCACACGTACGGAAGATGAGTTGATCTTATTTCAAATACAGTGTGTAAGATAAGTAATAAAATTAAAAAAATATTTAAATGTTTTTACGAAATTGTCATAAAAGCATAAATGTCGAAGAATTTAGCGGAGTTTTTTTTAGATATAATTATTAATTTTAATTTCTAAACATGCTCGCACTTCACATTGAATTTTTTTTAATGTAAATATTTAAAAATTTCCAATTCTTACTGTTTGTAAAAAATTTTTAAAAGTTAAAATTTTAAAAGTCAATTTAAAAAATAGAAAATTTAGTTGGACGGTATTATTATAAATATTTTACAATCAAAACAATTTATTTCTATTAAATTTAAATAAAATTTGTGCGATTAGTTTTGCGTATCTCTGTATTTTGAAACTCTCTCATAATACATATGCAAAACATTTTTGAACATCAATGCTCTACGACAGTGATGCTCATTCAAGCAAACAATTGTTTAGAAGCCCCACCCCTTTGTTTTTAACGCTCATTAATTTAGTTGCACATGTACGGAAGATGAGTTGATCTTGTTTCAAATACAGTGTGTAGAATAAGTAATAAAATTTAAAAAAATTGTTAATGCTTTTACGAAACTGTCATAAAAGCATAAATGTACAAGATTTTAGTGCAGTTTTGTTAGATATAGTTCTTACTTTAAATATACAAACATGCTCGCAGTTCACACTGAATTTTTTTTTATATTAAAATTGGAAAACTTCCAATTCTTACGGTTTTTTTAAATTTTTAAAAAGTTACAATTTTAAAAGCAAAAAAAAAAAATAGAAAATTTAGTTTTGACTGTATTATTATAAATGTTTTTCAACCAAATCAATTTCTTTCTATTAAATTTAAATAAAACTGGTGCGCATAGCTTTGCGTATCTCTGTATTTTAAAATTCTCTCTCAATACATATGCAAAACATTTTTGAGCACCAATGCTCTATGATATTTTTATTTTTGCATGTAAAAACCCTTTACGCATCCGCTCAATTTTTTTGCACTTATCGCTGTCACACACACAAAGCATAGGTAGACGACACGAGATGGAAGATATTGTTTTTTTTGTATGCATAAAAGTATTGATTTGTATGTTGTGTTAATAAGAAATAGTGTAACCGCTACTTAAAACATTTAGCGCTTGCTTAGACGCCTTTCTGTAACGTTTTAAAATTCAAACATTTACTTTTAATAAGTTGTAAAGAAGAGTTTTTCTTTAAAAATTTCATCCAGTGTATGTATGTATGTAGCATATGAAAAATTATAAATTTAAAGTATGGAAAATAATCAAGAAATTTTAGAGAAAATAAATTATTTTGGAGAGGCATAAGTCGCCCCCTATCTCCCCTCGTTATCCTATTTTTTTTTTTAAATACATAGCTTATGTGTCTGCACAAATATGTATCTATCTATGTTTTAAATATCATTAAAATCTGTTAGATAGTTTTGGAGAGGCAGAAAATACCCTCGAGCTTCCCTCGGGGTCCTATTTTTAAAAAAATATATAAAGCTTGTGTGTTCATATTTATATGGATATATCTATGTTTGAAATTTTATTAAGATCTGTTAGATAGTTTCGGAGAAGCAGAAATTGCCGCTAACCGCCTTTCGTTGTTCTAATAAAATAAGCTTACCGCATTAGTCAAATGTTAAAAAGCTTTAAAATTATCTTGATATTTTTCTGAATAACAACACAAAAAAATTTTGCCTAGTTTCAACATTTTTAAAATTGCATTTGCCATCTCTGCTCTCTCTCGCGCTCTGTATATTTACGTTATACTTACGGTAATACACATACTTATATGTATGGGTATTGCAGATAGCTAACACAGGGTTTCCACCTGAGATAAGATATAAGATTTTTATATCAGCAAACGTCAAATTCAATCGCAGAGAGTATTATCTTACGTGTGGACTCTCAAATAGTGTTAGTATTAATATTATAATAAATGTTATGAGACAGTTGTTATAAGAAATCTTATAACAACTGTCTTATAAGATGAGCTGTCAAAAATACACAGACATACACACATATAAAACAATAATAAGACGCATTCATTAGAATGTTTAATTTTTTTGTGCAAAAAGTGAAAATCTTGTGATAAGTGTTTAAAAAAACAATATTTTTAACTAAAAAACAAGAAAAAACTAAATATAAAGAGTAAAAACGAAACAAGTTTACTGCACGAGAATCATTCGATTATGAAATCTTATAAGGCACGTGTTCCCCTTGTTTAAGATTGACTTGAAGAAATTTGTTCTCTCATTCTGCCGACGCACTGTGGCTGAAAATTGAATTTCATCGGCCAAAAGTCCAATTTTTCGTCATCGCCGATTTCAAAAATTTTAATGCCATTCAATATCAAACATATTAGAACTAAGGTATCCAAAAAACTAGATTAAAATATTGATAATTGTGAGTGTGACTTGCGGACCTATAAAATTGGTAACCTCGGAAATTCAAACTTTTAAAAACTTCACCAAAAATATTTTATGGATTTCAAAAAAAATTAAATTTACGGTGTGCTACAAAAAATATGCTTACATTTTTAGGTTATCTCCTTTGCCTTTGGAGATATTCGGATAAAACGGATTTTTGGCTTGATTTTATAACGGTTTTTCTAGTTTTTTAATCGGATGGATTGTGTTTTATGTCAAACTCTTATCAATAGTGGGTTCAACATTTTTTATTCTACTCTATTATGCTACCTAGGAGTATAGTATAACGCCAGCTACATATGTATAAAAGCCAGTGGTATTCGAATAAAATCTCAGTTGTTAAAATATATCTAAGCAATAACAATCTAATTTTTAAATATCTATAAAAATGGATAGCTTCAGCTATAAAGAATTATCCGAAGAGTATTTTAAAAATAAAAAGGAGGAAGATGTTTTAAGTTACATTGAAGGAAAACTCAATTTATATTCCTGCAGCACTGACATACAATCGGAACTTCAAAATAAAATAATCGATTTCGTCAAAAACTTAAAAAAGCGGTTCAAACAAGTTGGATGGAGTAAACCTAGATTTTACAACAGTTTTGCAAACTGGTTAGATGGCGAACTCAGTGTCCATATATCTTCAGAAGGTACAAATGAAAAGAACCTTGGGAGGCCAAAGAAAACACTTGATAACTGTAGCGATAGATCTAAAAGGCGGAAGCTTAAGGATATCAACGAAGAAATGCTATATCAACTGCGATCAGAAAAAGAACTCACAAAAGTCGATATTATTGAAAAAGTTTTTATCGCTAGTCCCAAGAGAACAAAACGGATTCTTAAGAGTATTCCAACGCCAAGCGATGAAAAACAGTTTTCAAATGAAGAGGCATTAGCATTATTTTTAGATTTGAAGTTAACAAAAGAGCAATATATTCAGCTCAGAGTGCGTGCAATTGAAAAAGGTTCAAATCTGTATCCTGCTTATCATCACATAACTGCTGCTAAGAAGGAATGTTTGCCACCAAGGTACACTATTAAAATCACACCAATTTCGGCAGAGGTAAAACTTCAAGGTCTACTTAATCATACAGCTCAGCGTTTACTACAAGGAGATGATTTAAAAAATATGGGAACTGCAAGTTAACTCTCTTTTGCAAATGGGGATGTGATGGTTCTTCTGGACAGAAACAATACAAGCAATCTATATGTGAAAATACTTCAGATACAGATATGTTCATGGTATCATTTGTTCCATTGCGATTGGTAAAGAATTTGGAACACTCGGAGCCTTCGACCAGTACGATGCAAACAAAGGATATTTGGACAAATCTCACACTATCTTCTACAAAATACTGCAGACCAATTAAATTTAAATTTAAAAAGGAAAATGCTGTTACCATTAAAAATAAAACCAGTTATATAAGAGCCCAAATTGCAACACTACGGCCATTAGAATTAGAAATAGGTGGCCATATAATTGAAGTTAACTATCAATTAGTGCTAACGATGATAAACGGAAAAGTAGGCCAGGCTTTGACTGACACAAAGGCTTCATCCAGCTGCATTATATGCCAAACCACATCAAGCAAATTAAACCAAGTCCCGGAAAAATCATTAGATAATACTAATGCATATGAATTTGGATTATCGCCGCTACATACAAGAATACGAAATATGGAGCACATATATTAAAAATCAGTTATGATTTGGATTTTGGACCTACAGGATCAATAAGAAAAAATGAAACCAACAAGGATTTAAGAAGTATAAAAAAGAAGCATGTTCAGGATGAATTTCGCAAATGTGGCTTGATTATAGACCAACCAAAACAAGGATCAGGCAATACGAATGATGGGAATACAGCAAGAAGGTTCTTTTCTGATCCCAAAAAAGCATCTGAAATAACAGGTGTTGATATAAGTCTTATAGCAAGATTTAAAACAATCATTGATGTACTTGCATGCAATGAACAAATTGATTATAGAAAATTTGGGGATTATGCCAAAGAAACAGCTCGAATATATACTATCAAATATCCATGGAGAAATATGTCTGCAACGGTTCATAAAATCCTTTATCATGCAGAGGATGTCATTAGGCATCATTTAGTACCACTAGGAGATCTGTCAGAAGAAGCCCAGGAAAAAAGGAATAAAGATTACAGATTTTATAGGGAGCACAATACCAGAAAAATGTCACGAGATTTTACGAACGAAGATCTGTTTAATATATTGTTGGCAACGTCAGATCCGCTCATCTCTAGCATTCGAAGTCAATGGAAAGTAGAACATCGGGACTTAGATGAAGAAGCAAAAGGGTTGCTATAGGACAAAGATAATACAAAACCAAATATGGAATATTTGGAGGCAATTTTCCAACCGAATCAATAGTAGATATAATAAATCTTATTGTTATTTAAGCAAAAAATATGTTTTTGTCCTTATTGTTATTTAAATAAAAAAAGAAAAAAAAATTTTTTTAATTTACCCTTATTTATTTTTTTAATCTAAAAAGTTTTCTAGTGGAACTGGTTCCACTTGAACCTGTTGTAGAGTTTATAATGTAGAAACCTATTCACAAAATGATCATAGGTATTATTACATGCCTATAAATTTTTTTTAAAGGTATAGTGGCATATACGAGGCGAATGTATATGCATATAAAGGTAATATGAATACGAATTTCTCCAGAAATATATAAAAATGTTTATATTTTTCAAAAGAAAACATTAAGACCCGTTTTCACAACTTACCGATAGCTAAAGGTAAGATTTTATCGGCAGTATAAAAAGTGTTCCATTATAACAACTTTACTTTTAACTACCAGGTAGGATTAACCTTAATCTACTTTATCGTTCTCTTTAGGTTAAAGTAAAGTTTTAATAATGGAACACTTTTTATAAGGCCATTTAATGTCTACTTTAAGCTATCGGTAAGTTGTGAAAACGGGCCTAAGTGTATGCTTGTAGAAGCAATTTATAGTCAGTTTGACATTTTTACTCCCATATGCCCTATTCCAAATCAAATTTTTCAAACAAAAAAAAAATAATTATTTGAGTAAAAAATTCTAATAATTCAGCACACCGATTTTTATACATTTAGAACAGTAATGTTTTCTCATATGTCCATTATTATCTAGAAAATTCTGAGCAATATCGAATGGTAAATTATATTGCCTTTATTGAACAAAAAAAAATTTAAAGCCGTTTTCCGGGACTGGGAATTTGGGTATTTGTTTATCAAAAATGGCGATGTTTTTTAGTCCACTGTTTTAAGAACTTTTTAATCTACATAACTGCCAAAATTCATTATGATACCTTTATTCATGTTAGATTTATAGAATGTCAAACATTAAAATTATTAAAATATAGTGTAAATGAATAAAAGGGCTTTCAATATGAGTAAAAAATAATATTTTTAAGGTTTGACATTCTATAAATCTGACATGAACAAAGATATGCTAACGAAATTCTCAATCATTAGCATTTTCATACTAAATGCTAAAAAACATCAAAAGTTCAAATTTGACCTTAAATTTCTCAACAACTACTGAACGGATTTTAACAAAATTAAAACTGTTAAAAAGTTCAAGAAGTCTTCTTTTTATCGGTTCAAAAGTTACAGATTTTTGGCCGATGAAAAACGATTTTCAGCCACTGTGCGACGTTCTCTCACATATTATATCAGACATTATCTTAGGTAAAGACCCGATGCAACAGAAATTTTATTTATATCTGCATGTACATTCAAAAAGAAGAAGAACCAGTGCCCATGTTCTGTAACTCTTGCGTCGAGAAAGTTTTCGATTGAAATGTGTGAAATGAAACAAAAATGCCATAAATTGAAACAAACAGCTGTTTTTCTCACTTAACTGTGTCTGTAACTTTTTTTGGCGAGTAAAAGCTGTCACGTAAGGAAATTACTAGCCAATTTACAGAAAAAGTGTGTCTGTAACATTTTGGTGAGAAAAGTTCCCGCTTTGATCTGTCAAATAAACTCACGAATAAAAATGGGGCGAGAAAAAATTTTACCACTAAAAAACAATTAAAAATGCAAAATGCTAAGAATAATAATAATAATATATTTTTCTTGGCACATTTTTCATTGTTTTATTATTTTGCTTTTAACATTTTTAAAAAATATACGAATGTCTTCAAACCTCGTTTGCAAACAACAAACATTAAAGTCGCTCTTTTCACAATTTGGCATAGCCGACGGTTGTGTTTCGCCGCCGTCGTTGAAAAATTTCCAATTTACTTGAGGGTTACACGTTCAAGTTTTGGCTATCAAGTTTTAATACACTCCAGAGAATAGCTTTTTGCAATTGAAAAAAAATCGCATTTAATTAACGACAACAAATACACACGCTTACGGTCATACAGTCAAACTCGCGCAACCACAAATATTCGCTGCTGGTTTGCAGTCATTCAAATAACGCACATCGTGCTTTGTTATTTATACAATCGTTGCCTTCGTTTTTTTTTATAAAGATTCTAAGTGTTCTGAGCGCAAATGATTGTTTGGTAAAGAAACAAAAAATACAAACGAAAGAGCCAGAAATCAAACAATTATTACTCATGTATTTATTCAGCATAACTATGTAGTACAAGAAAAAAAAAATTTAAATGAAACTAAACACACATACTTATGTAGGTACACACAATTTCCATAGAAACAAAAAGTACAGTAGTAGTAGTAGTAGGTACAATGTATTTTTGTTATTGTTGTTTTTATTGTTGTTAATTTTGAAAAAGCGTCTCATCGTTGTTTATTGTTGTTGTTGTTAATGTAAACAAAAGTATAGAGAATGTGCTCTTTTGAATTTACTCAGTTGTGTTATATTGCGTGAGCAACAAAAATGCAAATAAAGCACTTTCAATAAAAAACGAATAAATGAAAATATCAAATATGTACGAAAGGAAAAAAAAAATTACCAACGTTGAACTTTGTTTTGCATGTATAGAGTTATTGTAAATTTTAGCGTATGAATAAATGCACAAAAATAGTGAGTTTTGAGGTTCTCTGATACACTCACACTTTTTTACCAATACACTCATACTTTTAAAAATTGATACGAACTTGCCTCTAAAATTCTCTTGCCAGTGAGTGTATCAATTTTCGTTCAAGAAAACATCTTATTACAAATCACAGAGTATACAGAGGCGTCACGAGACAGAGAATATTGTGTTTTTTTCTGTCTTTTTCTTCGGAAGCTGCCATTTTGCGTTTTTTGTTTTGATTATGCAATTTGTGTAGATAGTAGCGGCCTGTTTTTACGCATTGTCGCTTCACTAACAAAAAACGTTTTCTTTCTCTTTCTTCGAAAGCTGCACTCGCAAATGATTTAGGCATTTTTCATACGTCACTTTTTTCATCTCTGTATACTTTGTGTTACAAATCTTTTGAAGTTGTTTTTGTTTTTTTTCACAAATATTTTGCCGGCAAAAGCTGAAGTTCTTTTTTTTTACAAATTGTTGCGGGAATTTTAAAATTTTAACTAAAAACCTAAAAAAAATAGTGAAATATGTTTATTAATAAAATTTATATAATATGTATTTTTATTCGACCTTTATTATTTTAATATGTAAAATAAATGTTCAAGCTTAAGGTCTTATTGTTTTTGTTAATTTTGTTGAAAGAAAAAAAACCCTGAAGAAGGCACTCAAAGAAAGTGCCGAAATATTGGTGAAAATAAATTTTATAAAAAAAAGTTTTTTATATAAAACAATAAGACCTTAAGCTTGAACATTTATTTTACATATTAAAATAAATGTTAATTTTGTTGAAAGAAAAAAACCCTGAAGAAGGCACTCAAAGAAAGTGCCGAAATATTGGTGAAAATAAATTTATTAATAAAATTTATTTATAAAATTAATAAGCAAAATGATGTTCTGCGATTCATAGAGCTGTACAGAAGCCATGAAATTTTATGAATCTTTCATCACATAGGCGAAATGATTTAAAAATAAAAGCCTACGAGTCTATAGCTTCTGAAACAAAAATGCCAGTGGAAGAAGTAAAGAAAAAAATAAAGTCCCTTCGAACAGCCTACAGTGCAGAAAAATCAAAAGTGGAAAATAGCAAAACATTTTGAGTTGTTTTCTCGGCGACGACATCTTGAAAAAGTAAATTGCTTTCAACTTTCGTGCAGCCTACGTCACAGCTGTCAACTTTTGCATATTTTGACAATCAGTATATGTAAAAGACTATCAAGAAAATCTGCAATGTCACATCGGCTTCGGGTGCAATATTATGACATTTATAACGTAACGACGTAATCTCTTTTGATAGTTTTCGACATGAGTTGCAGACACACATTTTTCTCATTTTTCGAGAAGCGATGGAATATTTTGTTTCACATCTCTTCGATGCAAGAAGTTCTCACTTATGATACAGAACATGGGTACAGGTGGCGAACGTCATAGTGATTCAGCGTGACAAACGCTGACAATATTAAATCATCGATGACAAGTGTTGATTTTACTTTGGTGTCATATATGACTTTTTGAAGTATTTGTCCAAACTGTCATAGATGACCAATGTTGATTTTGTCTTGTAGGCGTCCATTTGTTTGTGAGTCCTAACAGACAATATCATCAACTTTCATTAGTGAATTGTTTCAGGTAGAGTGACAAGGAAAACACAATAAACTCAAGTAATAAATGGAACAGAACAAACAGAAAAAGAAACGGTTCGTTATTTTCTGATTTATTCATTGACGGATACATGTAGCAGACAAAGTCCTGCAGCACTCACTTCGTGATCTATTCATAACAGACAATGCCGCTGATAAATTAATCAATTATTTTTTTGTTGAAAGAAAATTAAAAATATAATTTTGATTTAATTAACATTTTAGTTTTTTTCGCTTAAAATAAAATAATTTAAACTTGTAGATGTGTTGTTGGGAATTATCAAAGCCTGATCTATAATTATCTAGCTGACCCGACAGACGTTCTCCTGTCCAAATTAGGAAAAATGTTTGCGTTCGATTCTTAAAATCCATTAAAAAGATGCAAACATTTGATAGAAAAATTAGTTAAATCGATGGAGCAAAATTTCCTTTCCGTAAAAACCTAAGTTGGACCATGGCGATGATTTTAAAGAAAAAAATCGTCCAAATCGGTTAAGCCGTTCTCAAGTATAATTGAGTCAGCCTATTTTTTTTTTTTTTATTACTTAATACTAAATAATGTCATACATATTATATACGAGGGTGACTCTCAACATCCCTCCCCCCTTTATGGAAAAGTGCGGTCCTTCGTCTTTTTGGCATATGTGGAGACATCATTCGCGGTTATCCCATCGGTTGTTGAGCGAATGAAGGCAGGGTACTTATTGATACTCATAAGAATTGACGATGTTAGTGGATTAAACGCGTCTTTACGTAGACGAACACCAAACGAAGACGCACTTTAGAATGTAACATTTTTTTTTAACTATTATTAACTATTATGTTGTGCATTCTTAATTCTAATTGTGGTACAATTAACTTTTTTTTCAGTTCTCAGTTATCTTCATAACTTCTTCATGTCATAATATAATAGTAATAATAATAATAATAATAAATTTAGAAAACTAAAAAGTTTAAGCTACAATTATTAAATATCAACAAATCAGTTAGGGAAAAGATGTATATTTCTTAATAGCTATGGTAAAAATTATCAAATAAAAGAATTACAATAGATACAATAATAAAATCCACATTTAAATGAAATCATTCAATGATTAATTTATTAAATAAATAACTATAAAAATCTTTTTTATGTTCCTCTTTTGTTTTTTTCTTTTTAATTAGAGGCCAAAAAAGTTATTTTGATTTTTTGGTGGTCTGGTTTTAAAGTAAAAATATTTAAAAAATATAAAAAATCAATTACTTTTTTTTTATATTTATATTTTTGACTCAAATATTTATTTAATTAAACAAAAGGCAAATGATCGCAGTTGTAAACAAAAGGCTGGCTGGGATCTACACAAAAAAGAAATATAAAACATTCAACGTCTGTGCTATAATGCTTAGGTATGCACATTCTGGGCGTTGTAAATATGTATAAAGAGTTTTGACTCTTTGCAAATATTTTATGCTCAGAGTGACAATAATTCTTGTCATTGATACATTTGTTCCTCCCAGTGAATAATTTTATCACTGAGTTGCAACAAGTATTTATGTTTTGTTTCTTTTGTCCAGCCATTCTTATTCAAATGGTTCGCTGATTACTCAAATGTTTGCTTAACCAAAGAGAAATGCATATGATCATGATTTTAAATGGAATTCTTGCTGGGATCTACACAAAAATCATATATCAAAAAAAAAATTTTTAAACACTAACGTGTGTGTTATAGTTCTTAGGTAGCACATTCTAAAATGTATATTGCGCTGTTGAATTGCGCTGGGCGTTGTAAATATGTATGTATAAAGAGTTTTGACTCTTTGCAAATATTTTATGCCCAGGGTGACAATAATTATTGTCATTGATACATCTGTTCCTCCCAGTGAATAATTGTATCACTGAGTTGCATATTTATGCTTATGTTTATATTTCTTTTGTCCAGCCAAAATTTGTTTTTTTTTTTTTAGTTCTTATAATTCTTATAATAGTTCAAAATAGAATGCTTTCTGGGATCTACAAAGAAAATGAAATAAAAGAAATATTAAACATTCAACGTCTGTGCTATAGTGCTTAGGTATGCACATTCTAAAATGTATGTATATTGCACTAGTGAACTGCACTCGGCGTTGTAAATATGTATTATTTCAGCATTTAAAGGATTAACGTTGAGGCGCGCACGTGGAGTACAAAAAGTTTAAATAAATAAAAAAAAGAACGGAAGCGAATGAATATAAAACACATAAATTTTACGGTTAAATTTATTTAAATCAAATGTGGCCTAAATGCAAAACAAATATTCTTTGAATAATTAACGAAGTAAAATTATCTATTTATTATTTTGCTTATTGAAATATAATTAAAAAAAACATGAAGAAAAAAAAACATAAGTGAAAAAGATAACGAACTGTTTTAGCCCCCTGTTCCCCTTATCAGGTGTTGGTTAATGGAGAGATGAAGAAAAGGTTTTATGAACGATGCCAATATTTTGTTTTTACAATAAAAAGGATATTTTATAAGAACTTCCGTTGTTTTTTATGTGTTAAAAGATGTCCACGTGAAAGTAAAAAAAAAAGTAAAATTGTTTTAAAGTTAAATGAAAATCTATCTACTCACTTAGGATACGTAAAGGTACCTATTGCGATTTACCCGTTTATAAATCTTATAAACAATTTGAATTCAAATTAAACTGAAATTGTTAATTGTATTATGTGTAAGTGAGTGAGCGAGTGAGTTACTGAGGAGTACCAAAAGTTAAATGTTAGCCGCTGTTAAACAAAAAAAAATATCAAAAATAAAATAAAGTGTAGTGTTTTTCTTTTCTGTTTATAAATCACAAGAATTAGGTAACCATGCAAAAAAAAGTAGTAGGTACAATTTTTACAACAGTCTTATACAGCACTTTCCCGAGCGGCCTACCGTTACCCTATAGGTTTTTTGACCTATTTCTTTTTTCATTCCTCGTCCCCTCTCCAATTTGCCCTCATGTCCCTCAAAATTTCTTTGTCTGTGTCCACCTCTTTTTCTGTGGGACTCTGGTTATTTGTTCGTTTTGACCAACGTTCTAAAACCTTAGTCAAGAGGTTCCGTGTGATGCCGCATTGGGACATGTCTACCTCGTTTGGTGGAAACTGTATACCCAAGCCCCTGCTAAACCTTTTCATACAGTAGTCTGCGTGCCGTATGGTGTGAATACCGCAATCTACTGTATTGTTCTGTTGAGGGCATTTCGCATAGACTAACGGAACTTCCTTAAGAGGGTGCCCTATGGAGTGGTACAAATTGGAGATATAACGCGCCGGTGTCTCTAGATTGTGGGGTCTAAGGGAGCCGAAAAATATAACCCTTTTGTCGGACACTAGGCCCAAGGTCCAGTGGTTTTGCTCAATTACTGTTGCTCTTGGAATCCTGCCGATATTCCTCTCGTTGGAGGGGTCAAGACTCCACAGTTTTAGTGCCATGTAAAATTGTGCATTAAAAACGTGTACCTGTTCTGCCTGCAGGGGTGTGAGGGTTGTGTCGAGCACCCATTTTAAAAAGATGTAGATGTGTTGGTCGCTAAGCCAGCCGTTGTTTTTTTTAGTATTGTAATCCACATGTTTCAGCTCTAGGGCCCTGTTTTTATGTTTGTATTTGCAAAAAGTGTTGTCCGTCTTTAGAGAGTTTGTTGTGCACCGCCTACTTTCGATTTAATTGTAATTTGACTTGACCTCACTATATATATATATATATATGTATATATAAAAAAAAGACAAAAAAGACAATGACACCATGAATAACTCAAATTACAAAGATGCAATATCAGCGATTAGCAAAAAATTGATTATATGCGTATTAATTTTAATAAAAAAAATACTTTAGTTGGTTTTGAATAGAACATACAGGAGGGTTGTTTAAGAAATTCTTGAGAAACGTACTGTTGTAAGGAAGCACACATTAAACTTCAACTGGTAGGTCCTTGGCCAAATCCCGCCTAATCTGAGAATTCCTAGCTGTACCCTTGGTTATTCTATTCTCTGTTATCCTAACACTCGCCTGTCTCTGTCGTCTGAATAATATAACCAGTGTAACTGCCATGCCCATTAGCAGAGCGAAAGTTGTAATACCTATTGTTAGTGTCACTAACTTGTGGGCGTGTAGTTCGTTTATCTCCCTAATATTCTTCTCCTGTGCTAGGACTATGTCCTCAAATAACATTGGTCTTTCTGTATTGAAACTAGTTTCCTTAGGTGGAATTGCGAAACTTTGCTCAAACTTTGTCCACCTGTTGGTAAACGTTAGGTCACCTAGTTTGATCGTACAATTGTTGAAGTGAATGTAGTAATGGCCCTGCAACCTGAGCCCACGGCTGTCGCATGTGCTTTTAAGGTTAGTCAGGTGGGCGTTGATGACTATTACCTTGCTGTCGTCTATCCGGATGATGTCAGGTTTTATCTTTTTCACCATCCTGCACGGTTGCCTAATCACGCAGCTTCGCGACTCTTTCAACTCAAAAACCGCGCTGCCCTCCTCGTAGGCGAGTGTTCGTTCTCCTATTTTTATTACGCATCCCATTCCTTCGTCTATCTGTAGCTTTTCCTCATTAGGTACAGGAATGATGACGGTTTTTTTTTTTAAATGAAATCTTTTCTAGCGGTACCTTGATGATTAAATTTATAGTTCTGCTGTGGCTTGTCACTATGCCGATTTTGATGTCCTTTAATTTTTCGACATCTATGTTAAACGTTTATATTTCCTCCTGGGTTAAGAGAGTAGGTGAAAAAACTCCCAATCTCGCGGATGCCACTGTTTGTTGTAGATTTTCGATTTTCCTCTTAAGTATGTTGATCTTGAAAAGTTGTAGGAATGCGAGATTTTCTCTGATGAGATTCATGTCCTCAACTGGGTTTAATCTTTCTTTTAATTTCCTGCTTGTCCGTCAATATGACGTCCTTGTGTTTGCATAGACTTGTTGAAATTGTCGTTAATAACTATCTGTTGATTAAAACCTTCGATCAGCTGGTGGTTGTTTTCTGTCATCACTCTTTGCTGTTCTTCGATATTCTGTCTATCCTCTTCGTCCATTGCTCCGAAAACAAACTTCAAGAGGGATCCTTTGCGTTTACCAGCCCTCTGGTTTTCCGTCGCGGCAACAGTGTGTGGAGGGAGTCCTCCATTTCATGCAGCTGGGATCTGGCCATGTCGCAGTGTGGTAGTTCCCCAATGATGTCCAAGTTATGATGGAATTGTTTTATCACAGCACCTATGTTTTCTAAATTAATCACGTGGATGATGTAATCATACTTTTTCACAAGTTGGGTGGTGCCCATATGAATTTCCGTAAACCCACTGTGTGACTCCAGCTTCTCAATGAACAGTTCCGCACGAATTCCGGGGCTACCGAGCAGTACCATTAGTCCTACGAAAAGAGACTGAAGCAGGGATTTTAGTTAGAAAGGCTACCAAACCACAATCTGTCGGTATGTCTGGGTAAGTCGGGCGTCCTCTGGGTGCCGAATAAAAATGTAGTTCCCCTTGTTCTTCTTATATTTATTTTTGTTACTTTCAACAGGAGATTCTTACTCGACCAGAATGCTCCAAATATGATCGTGAGCCCGGATGGTGCCCCGTTAGGACTAAAGGATGGTCCCTTCGGCCCACACCAGGCCGAATGGATCCTAGCCGGTACGTTTTGTTTCAATTGAATTTTCTTATTGAATTTATACTAATTCCTTTTCTTCTTTCAGCCATCTGGGACTGTTGCCCTTTCCACTGCAGGACCATCCTCGTGTGAACTGCGAGTTATATTTTAATTTATTTTGAATTATATTGTTTCGAAAGTAGCTTTAGTTAAGAATTAGTTGTAATTATTGATTAAAAATTAGATGAATTTATGTATTGATTAGTTATTAAGTATTTGCTAGTTATTTTATTAGTTTAAATTGTTATTGTATAAGTTATGCACACTTCTAGTGTAAAAATCCATGTACAGATGTAATGCTAAAATTGTTGTGCATAATTGTTCTTCAACCCCACTGTAAACTAGAATGTTCTTTATTAAGTTATCTCAATTTATGGCAACGCCTAAAAGTATGCCTTAGTTTATGATGCCTAATAACTCAATTAATTCAGCTATATAGATAGTAATAGCTGAATAAGTTTAATTAACGAAATAGCCATTATTAGGAGTATAAATAGGAAAGCAAGAGATGGCATGATTCATTCTAAGTTCTTACTTTGTCAAAAACGTATCACGCTGAGAAGATTATAGTTGTTTGTAAATAAGAGCTAAAAATTACGGTTGTTAAAGTGACTAAGTACTAAATAAAGTTGTGTAAATTGTAAACAGTAGCAAAAGTGTTGTGTTTATTTGTTTTATTTGAATTGCAATAAAAGAACTCGAAACGGTTTATTAAAAAGGAAATAAACCAAAATGTTATTTAGGGGCAGTAACGTAACAATATATATATATATATACTAAAGTCCGGTTTTTGGAAGAGATTTTCTGTAAATGCCAAGAAATTTGTGGGTAAGTCCACAAATTCCAAATAAAATATATGTACGTCTGTAATTTTATTACATATGAGCCAAAAATCTCCTGTCAAAGTGCTTTAGTGCAGAGTGCGTTTAAAATGGAGAGTTTATTTAGATTTCTACCTTCTGGTCACTTCCCCCTGTTTATGTATTTTAATTTTACTCCTGAGTATCTTGCTTAAACTTTCCTTTTTTTCATTTTGTGACCGTCCTGGTCCTGTCTTTATTTCTAACATTCTTTCTGGTTAATTTCTTTATTTCTTCATGACCTGTTTGGTCATATTTCCCCTTTTGTTTTTTCCTTGGTTTATTACCTTATTTTTATCCACATTTTCTGTTATTTTTCTCGAGTATCGCCTTAACATTCACTCCTAATCTCGTAGCTTTGGTTTCGAGCCAAAGTAACTAGGATGGGAGAATGGTTTGACTGATACTTCCCTTATATTATATGGCCTCTTGGCTATTCAACTTACTTTTATTGGTGCTACCACCTTACTTTGTTATCTTCTTGATACTTTCTTTTTTGATCCTTTTTATGTTTACCCTTAACATTTCCTTTGTAGGCAAACTACCCATGGCGGTGCAGCATAGTAACCTAATCAATGTTTGCTGAGTATCCTACTTGTATTCCATCTTCGTCCCGTACCTTTGGTTTCGAGCCAAAGTAACTGGAAACGAAAATGGAGTAACTCATACTATTTAAACAAAATATACCACCCAGAAAGAAAAAAAACGAAAGCTACCCTTTTTATTTACTTGAAAATATCAAAATCTATCCCCTTGCACTCTACCACTTTTGTCAATACTTATTTCGCTAGCTTTATCAAATTGTTGTGATAAACCTTTTCCGAGTTCTTGTGTCTTATTCTTACATTGACCGGTGTTGGTACTCCCGTAACTTTGCAGGGACCCAACCATATAGGTGAGAATTTATTTTTTCGCGCCTGATTCTTTAGCCAAACCATTTGTCCTGTCCTAAAATGTCTAGTTCTCGTGCCCTTATCATAATATTGTTTTGATTTTTCCTTTGCTCGAACCTGGTTTTGTCTCACGACTTCATAACTTCGTTGACTCTGATACCTGAGGATCTTGCTGTAATCATCTATGTTATACAGAGGCGCTGGCTGTTTTTTGAGCCTCACAGGTATTTCAAATTCGAATCCGTACAGGACCCTATTCGGTGTTTGCTTAGTGAACGAATGTCTGGTATTATTGTGCACATGCATGGCATGATGCAGCCATTCATCCCAGTTAGTTCCGTCAAGCTTCACAAAACTCCTTAAATATTCTGCCAGGGGTCTATGCGTCCTTTCCAAAGATCATTGGATTGGGGATGATACGGTGTTGTATAAATGTTTTTCACTCCAAGCATTTTGCAAACTTCTTTGAATAATTTCGAAGTAAAATTACTTGCGTTATCCGTATCCAGGATCTTGGGGATGAACAATCGTGCAATTATTTCCCTGAAGAACTATCTTGATAAAAAATTGGCAAAAACCGTGGTACAATGTTTTGTTCGAAACCCGGCTATTTCGGTAAGAGATACAGCCAAAAAAACCGGAACTTCAAAATCGTATGTCCAAAAAGTAAAAAAATATTATAACTTAAAATCATATAAAGTTCAAAAAGTACCAGACCGGTCGGAATGTAATATTTGACAAAATTTAATTGCATTGTTATGGATGATGAGACGTACTGCAAAGCCGACTTCAACCAGTTGCCTGGGAAGGAGTTTTATACAGCATTTAAAAGAGGAGGAGTCAGTGTTAAATTCAGTCAAAAAAAAGTTGGTAAATTCCCGAAACAATATATGATTTGGCAGGCCATTTGTTCATGTGGTCTAAGGAGTAAAGAAGTCATCGTAAAAGGGACTGTAAACTCAAAAATGTACATGGAGAAATGTCTGGACGGATCATTAAAGGAATTTTTAAGACAACACAAAGAGCCCGTACTGTTTTGGCCAGACCTGGCAACAAGTCACTACTCCAGAAACACATTAGAATGGTTGTTTCGCCAGAACAACTTTTTAAATTTTATTTTTCATTTTTTTATTATTTTTATTATTTATTTAATTTTACTTGAATTTTGAATTTTTTTTAATGAATTAATTACTTTAAATTACTGCTTCATAAATTATTAAATTTTAACGTCAAGCAGCTTGGGAAATTATTTCCCAACTGTTATATGGTCAGATTGTTAAGAACCATTTTTAAAATAAAGTTTAATTCTGTATTGTAAACGAAAGCAACCGGTCTTGTACTTATTTTCGAGTGTGATTTTTGATTTTAAAAGAAACTTTAAAACAACCTTAAAAAAAAATATTATTTAATTTAAATTAAATATCCTTAAAAAATATTAAGGAAAAACATTTTGGCGCCCGAGCAGGGACTGTTTTAAAAAAAAAATAAATAAATCTTAAAAATCCACGGTTACCATTACCGTACTTTCGGTTTCGTTTTGTGAAACTAAGTTTTAATTTCGTGCGTCGTTAGTGCAACAACCCGAAAAGACAAATAAAACAAAAATAACCACAAAACAATCAACATCCAACAATTTTAAAAACCCAACAATATAACCAACAGCAGAAGGAAGTCATCCAGATGCCTAATTACAACTGCATTTTGCGCCAAAAGGAAAGTGCCGAACGTCAACAAACTTCTAACCAGGTATTAAAGAACAAATAATTGTGTGAGACTTTGTAGCAATTCAATTTAAAAAATTAAACTACTAATATTCATTTGCCAAAGTTTATTTTCCACACCAAAATTATTCGTTCTTTTAATGAGATTTGTATTACTAACAATCGCCTAAGTAGTGAAACACACAAACATATAAAAATAAAAGTGCTTTTTATTGTTCGCAAGTTAATTATCATTAACATAAAATTAATAAAACATAATTATCTAGCGCAAGTGTTGAAAAAACCACCACAAACGGGAAAAAATCCGCCTCCTCGCTGTAATTTTGCCATCACTTACCGTTCGCTCTCTTTATTTTCATATTCCGGAGTTTTTCATTTGCTACAAAATTAAAAATTTTTATTAAATTGTAACTATTTACATACTTACATATTTCCAATAAATATTTACTTTTTTTATTGTGTTACATTTCTTCTTTAACTCGCTCGCTTTATTATATGACGTTTGCTTTGTTTAACTTTCTTTAAACTCGTTACTTATAAGTAGAAAAGTTTACCAACACTGTGTATTGATCTGATTGGCAACATCATTGATCAGAGGTAAACAGCGAGTAAAAACAAAAACAAACATAAACATAAACAAATAACAAGAAGAAGAAAATATTTAGTGCACAAAATAAATAAAAACAATTTGAAATTAATAAATAAATATAAATTATATTAAATTAAACAAACAGTAAATAGTTGAGAATTTTTAAAAGAAAGTAAAACTGTGTATGAAAAATAATATACGTTAAATATTGTGAAAATAAATCGAGGAAAAATAATTATTATCGGACGGACATTTGTCAAAGTGATCGCGAGTGAATTTAATATTCAAGAGGCTGTGGTAAGCTAGTGATACATAGAGAGACAAAAACTAATTACATATTAAAATTCAATTTGCTTGTTTTATAAACAACAATATACATACATATAAATATTTTGTCATTTGTTTTAACTTTTTCTTTTGTTTGTTTGCGGTGCAACCCAGCAAACATTTTTGCGAAAATTTTAACGCGTCAATAAAATATTTTTATTTTACCGATAATTTTGAAAATCATTGTGAATCGAGAAAAAATTATTGAAATTACTCTTCACAACCCAGCGAACAATTGTGTTTTGAAATTAATTAAAAAGTTTCCCTACATTTTTTGCAGTTTAATTGCAAAATATTAATAAATAAAAAATAGTTGAAACCTAAAAATATCTGTACCATATAAAAGGTTGTTTCTGCAATAGCATTGAGACAGTAAGTTGATCTCGGAACGTTTTTTATTAATTTTTTCGTGTCACTGAGACAACGCTTAAAGTTCCTTGAGGTCCTTCCGGAAATTTTTAAGATAAAAAAGTATTTAAAATTAACTTTGTTTCCTATTTATTCTGTTGTTGATCAAATAATTCTCGACTACATTATGGCCGGCGGCAAAAAGCAAAAAGGTTCCGCTCCTAGTCTTGAGAGTTTATACCAACAGAAAAACACAATTTTAGGCAACGTGGCAAGAATACGTCGTTCCATTAAAGAGAAGACAATTTCGTTTAATCAGAATGAGTTGCAATGTAGGTTAGAAATTTTAAATTCATATATTGAGGACGCAATGGATATTCAGGCAGAGATAGACATTTTAGATCCGTCAAATAATGAAAGGTCTGATTTGGAAAATTTATGCGTTTCCACTAAAAGTATGCTTCTGGGGTATTTAACTCCAAGGCAAAACAGTTTTGCAGAAACCACTTTAGGTTTCCAGCCTCATCATAACCGACTTCCAAATATGAAGTTGCCGAAATTCAGCGGAAAATATTCCGAATATAAAAACTTTATAAGTTTATTCGAGAGTTTGGTTGATAGTGATACCACTCTGACTGAAATTGAAAAATTCAACCATTTGATATCATGCTTGTCAGATGAAGCTCTAGGCACGGTTAAAGCCTATCAAATAAGTGAGCAAAATTATTCCAAGGCTTTGCAAAGTTTGAAAAGAGTTTATGACAATCCCTGTCTGATATTTTTCGAAAATATCACTGAATTATTTGAGTTGCCGGAAATGTCTAAACCATCGGCAACAGTCTTGAGGTGCATGATCGATACGGTTTCGGCCATATATGGGTCACTTTTGTCAATTGGTGACGACAAAGCAATTACTAACGCGATAATAATTCACTTAGTAATGACAAAAGTAGATCCGAGCACTAGATCAAAATGGGAAGAGCAACTTGATTACGAAAAGTTGCCCCTATGGAGTGATTGCGAGGCAGCTTTGAACAAAAGGTATCAACACATTTCAGCTGAAGAAGCTTCAAGTTCAAGGTTAAGGCCTACTGCCAATTTTCCAAAGAAAAATGAAACGTTTTCTAAAAAGAAATCAAAGTCTTCATTTGTAAGCCAACCCAATCCACAACAAGAGGCAGTGAAATGTTTGTTTTGTGCATCTGCTCAACATTATGTATCTAATTGTCCTTCGTTCTCAGCAGTGCCTGTACAACAAAGATTCGACTTTGTTAAGGGCGTTCCTGCCTGTATTAATTGTTTAAAGAAAGGTCATTCTGTGACGAAATGTAAATCGTCAAAATGTCGAGTTTGTAGTCGCTCACATCACACTTTACTACACATTTATGCTGCAAATAATGCACAACCAGTAAATGAAAGTAGTTCTGATCCTAATAGAGCTTCAACTTCGAGTGCTTCTGTTAATCATTCGTCTTCAAGCCAAGACAATGTAACATTGGCGACCGCATTGGTTAATATTAGAAATAGATCTGGTCAATATGTTTTGGCTAGAGCGTTATTGGACTCCGGTTCACAAATTAACTTTGTAACTGAGGAACTATCTCAGCGACTACAACTCCGAAAAGAAGAAAGAAATCTCAGTTTACTTGGTATAGGTAGAACTAATTCTTCCGCCAAATTTAAGCTACAGGCAACAATAAGATCTCGAATGAATTCACATGAGTTTTCGTCAGAATTCTGGATTCTTCGATCGATCTCAAACTATCAACCAGATCATAAAATTTCGACACATGGTTGGAATTTGCCTTCTAATATAGAATTAGCTGATCCATATTTTAATAAACCTCAAAAAATAGATATGTTGATCGGCGCTGAGATTTTCTTTGAATTATTATGCGTTGGTCAAATTAAACAAAATCCTAACAGTCCAACACTCCAGAAAACACTTCTAGGATGGATTGTTTCGGGAAAATATAGGGAGCCAAAAAATACTGATACGAATGTATGCCATTTAAGTACACTGAAAGAAAACGAGGAAGATTCACTTGACTTAGTTGTCCGTAGATTCTGGGAGTTAGAAGAAATGCCTAAAGGGGTAAATATTCTTTCGTTAGAGCATCAAAAATGCGAGGAAAGTTTTTTGAATTCTATTCAACGACTACCCTCGGGAAGATTTAAAGTGGCTCTGCCGTTCAAGGCGAATCCTAATACTTTGGGTCTTTCTTTTGAAACAGCAAAACGACGATTTCTATCATTAGAACGTCGACTGTCGAAAGATCCACAAATGAAAGAGATGTATAACTCCTTTATGAAGGAATACATTAACTTGGGACATATGTCTATTACAGACAACAAAATTCCCAATACGCCACATTATTTTATCCCGCATCAATGTGTATTACGTCCACAGAGTTCTACTACAAAATTAAGGGTAGTTTTTGACGCTTCTTGTAAAACGTCAACTCAAATTTCTCTTAATGATCTACTAATGATCGGTCCTACAATTCAAGAGGAATTATATTCTACGCTAATTCGTTTTCGAATGCATAAATACGCCATCACGGCTGACATTGAAAAAATGTACCGTCAAGTAATAATTGATGAGGCCGACAGAAATTTTCAATTAATATTATGGCGAGAAAGTCAAACCAAAAATATTGAAATTTATAAATTGAACACAGTGACTTATGGCACCTCATCTGCTCCATTTCTGGCAATACGATGCCTTTCTTATTTGAGTGAATTGTTTGAAAAAACTTTACCTATCGGGTCTAAAGTAATAAAAACAGACTTCTACGTCGATGATTTGTTAACTGGCGCCGATTCAATAGAAGAGCTTGATGTAATTAGATCTCAAGTCACTGAAATACTTCATTCGGCAGGTTTTAATTTAACTAAGTGGTTTTCAAATCATTTTGGTCAAACCGATCACGCAATGATGGAGAAGTCTGTTCAAATAGATCCGGATCTCACGAAGACATTAGGCACTTATTGGCGTCCGAAGAGTGATGTATTTAAATACCACTTGGATGATTCATTTCTGAATTTAAGGGCAACAAAACGGAATATATTATCCGTTTCGGCAAGGCTATTTGACCCGCTCGGACTTTTGTGCCCATTGGTTATAAAGGCGAAGATTCTTCTGCAAGAACTATGTCTAATAAAGCTAGATTGGGATGAATCAATCCCTACACGTCTTGATACGTCTTGGTTGAATTTCAAGTCCAATTTATTGAAAATTGATACTTTAGAGATCCCGAGATATGTTTTAACCAATACTAGAACTAAATGTCAAATTCATGGGTTTTCTGATGCTTCTATGCGCGCGTATGGCTGTTGCATTTACATCTGGAGTATAGCTTCTGCTAAAATTTCATGTCGATTGCTAACGGCTAAATCAAAAGTTGCTCCTCTGAAGACAAAGTCACTTCCCCGACTTGAATTGTGCGCAGCGCATTTACTGGCCAAATTATGGTCGAAAATAAAACCTATGATTTCGTTTGAGATAGAAAGCATAACATTTTGGACGGATTCAGAAATAACGTTGCACTGGATTCAAACTCATCCATCGACTCTAGCGACATTTGTGTCAAATCGCGTTTCAGAAATTCAGGATTTATCTACAAATATCACTTGGCGTCATGTTCCAACTAAAGAAAATCCTGCTGATATAGTTTCTAGAGGTTGTAATGCTGATGAGTTAGTTGATTCTATTTGGTTCGACGGCCCAAGATTTTTACTTAATGAAAGTGACAAGTGGCCCGTTAACAAACATTTTGAATTGTCAATCGAAGAAGAATCGCTTGAGAAAAGGAAAACTAACGTGTTTTTTGCTGTAGGGGAAAATGAGGACAACTATATAGTAAAAGTGATTGAGAAATATTCATCATATACTAAAATGATTCGAGTATTCACTTATGTATTTCGTTTTCTCGATATTGCTCGTGGAGATAAATGCCGCAATTTGGGTATACCTACAGCGAAAGAAATTAATTGGACTTTCCTTCAGCTTATTGAATTTTACCAAAAATTGGACTATGCCGAAGAGCTGAGAAAATTAAGTAAATCACAAGTTTTGCCTTCTAATTTACAGAAATTGAATCCATTTGTCCATCAATTTAAAGACGAACATCGTTCATTTTCACTACTTAGGGTCGGCGGGAGGTTGCTAAATGCACCAATTGCATATGATGCAAAATTTCCCCTTTTAATGAAAAGGAAATCTCATTTTATGGCACTTTATTTGCGACACTTACATTTAGAAAACTGTCATGCTGGTGCTAAAGCACTAGTAGCCATTGTGCGAGACAGAATTTGGCTAATAAATGCCCGCGAAGAATGTTCAAAGGTAGTCCGCAAGTGCCTTCATTGCTTTTTGTATAAACCAAAGTTAATGAGTCAGATAATGGGAAATTTGCCCGCCGATAGGGTGAGAGCTCTACGCCCATTCAAAGTGTGTGGTGTAGATTTTTGCGGCCCAGTTAATATAACGCTTAAAATTCGTAGCCGTCCATCCGTTAAAATGTATATAGCTATATTTGTGTGTTTTACTTCAAAGGCTGTACATATTGAGCTGGTTTCTGATCTCTCTTCCAATTCTTTTATTCTCTGTCTTCAAAGGTTCATCGGCAGACGTGGGCTCCCAGAGCGCGTTTATTGCGACAACGCAACCAATTTTGTCGGTGCCAGCAGAGAGCTGCAGCAGCTTCGAGAGGCGATGGTCACCAATGCCGGAGAGCTACAGAAGTATGCTGCCAACAGAGGGGTCAACTTCATATTCATTCCGCCGCGGGCTCCACATTTCGGCGGCCTATGGGAAGCGGCCGTCAAATCTGCCAAAGGACTGCTCGTCAAAACCGTGGGCACGGTGGTACTGAGCCAAGAAGAGATGCAGACGGTCCTGGTTCAAGTAGAGGCAGTATTGAACTCCAGGCCAATCGCTCCAGTCAGCAACGACCCGAACGACGGCGAAGCGTTAACTCCGGGGCATCTGTTGATCGGCGAGAGCCTACAAGCGCAGCCGCTAGAATTGCCTCGAGAAGAAGTGGACAGGCTGAGGTTCTGCAAGAGATGGCGGCTTACCTGCGCTCTCAAGCAGACGTTTTGGCAGTCTTGGGAGAAAGACTACGTCCGCAGCCTACAAGCCAAAACCAAGTGGGCAGAAGAAGAGCCAGATCTCGCCGTCGGCAAGCTCGTCGTCGTTCACGAGGACAACATGCCACCCATGCAGTGGCTGATCGGCCGAGTTCAGGAGGTAACCCCAGGCGCAGACGGCAAAGTGCGAGTAGCGCTAGTGAAAACTAAAAACGGTGTGCTGAAGAGGCCGATTCATAAATTGGCGCTGCTTCCAGTAGATTGAAGACCGTAGGTCCTTCAATGGGGCCGGTGTTTCGCCAGAACAACTTTTTAAATTTTATTTTTCATTTTTTTATTATTTTTATTATTTATTTAATTTTGCTTGAATTTTGAATTTTTTTTAATGAATTAATTACTTTAAATTACTGCTTAATAAATTATTAAATTTTAACGTCAAGCAGCTTGGGAAATTATTTCCCAACTGTTATATGGTCAGATTGTTAAGAACCATTTTTAAAATAAAGTTTAATTCTGTATTGTAAACGAAAGCAACCGGTCTTGTACTTATTTTCGAGTGTGATTTTTGATTTTAAAAGAAACTTTAAAACAACCTTAAAAAAAAAAATATTATTTAATTTAAATTAAATATCCTTAAAAAATATTAAGGAAAAACAATGGTACTTTTCAAACAATATACATTTTGTTCCCAAAGAGGCTAATCCTCCTAACTGTTCAGAGCTCCGTCCGATTGAAAAATATTGGGCATTAATGAAAAGATCTTTAAAAGGCACAAAACAAAAATGCAATAACGAAAGAGATTTTTGAAATAAATGGCGAAGAGCTTACTCTATAGTCAACCAAAATACTGTACAGAATTTAATGAAAGGGGTTAAAAGAAAAGTCAAACATTTCTTTCAAAATCACATATAAGTTCACACTTTTTAGTTTAATTGCTTTTAAATTTATCATGAATTTAAAAAAATCTTTTTTTGTAAAAATCCGAATCCTAATTTTAATTTTACATACCAAAATGTAAGTATCAGTTTTAACGTGGACAGTCTTTATATATTTGTTGCCACTTGAAGATTCGGGTAAAGGTCCCACAATATCCATGAAAATTCTCTCAAAAGGCAAATTAGGGGTTGTGGTCAGGGTCATTGCCATCCTATATATTCTCGAACTTTTATTTTGTTGACAAAGCTTGCAGGAGGCATCATACTCTTAATTTGGCCCTGAATACCGGCCCATTTATATTGTGATCTTATGCGGAAATATGTTGTATATATGTATATCCCTTTCGTCCGTTAAGTACGTCGTATTATCCTCTTGCTTATTGTTTCTATCAGTCTCTGATTCATCCCGCACCCCTCTTGTTTGCCTATTCTGGTTTTCCATCCTCTTTGCTCCCGACCTAGTTATATCACCTATGTTCACTTCCTCAGTTGGCAGGCGGCTGAGAGCGTCCGCATTCTGATTTATCTTGCCAGGTTTGTAACGTATCTCAAAATCATATTCCAATTTTTTTAGCCTTAGGCGTCCCAATCGACCTTCCTGATCCCTTAGATTGGCTATTCCCTTCAAAGGTTTATGGTCAGTAAATACTACGAAATGTCTGACGAAAAGATATGATCTAAACGTTTTGGTTGCCCATACGATGGCTAGCAACTCCCGCTGGATTGTGGAGTATCGTTTCTCCGTGTCGCTTAACACTCTGCTAGCGAAATAGATTGACAGGTCACTTCCAGGTTCTCCTTGGGAGAGAATTGCTCCCAGAGCGCCATTACTAGCATCTGTTGTTAAGATGAAAAGTTTGTTAAAGTCGGGGTATTGGAGTAGAGGAGGATTGGTTACAGCTTCCTTTAACTTGTCCATTGCTTCCTGACACTCTTGTGTCCATTCCAATTTAGCGTCCCTTCTCAGCATTCGATTAAGTGGTAAAGAGATTTGTGCCGAGTTTGGTATGAACTTTCTGTAATAATTCATTAACCTCAAAAACGCTTTCAGCTCCTTGATATTTCTAGTCTTATTCGGGTCTGGCAACACTCCTCTTTCTGAGCACTGGTGGCCTAGATAAATTTTCTCTCTTTGCAGAAAATTACATTTCTCGGGGTGCAATTTGAGGTTGTATTTACGCAAGACGTCCAGAACTTTCATCAAACGTGAATTATGGTCCGTTAAATTTCTGCCAAAGATAACTATATCGTCCAAATAGACAAAACAGTCGATTTCCTGCAGCCCGGTTAATATTGAGTTCATTATTCTCTGAAAAATGGCTGGTGCACCTGTCACTCCGAAGGGCATGCGGTTGAATTCAAAATCTAAATTGGTACTGAATGCTGTTTTTTGTTTATCCTTAGGGTCCATTAATACTTGGTGGTATACACTCGCTAGATCGAGAGTAGAGAAGTATCGACGGCATCCCAGCTGGTCTAGGATTTCATCAATTCTTGATATAGGAAACACCTTTTTAATTGTGGCATCATTTAGCTTTCTAAAATCTACCACTAGACGCCGTCTTTTCTCGCCATTCGTCCCGCTTTTTTGGGAACTAACAGGATCGGGGAGTTGCTGGGTGATATGATTCCATCATTTAGCATTTGGCTTACTTGTCTATTGCTTTCGGTCCGATGGACTTCGGGTAGTCTGAACTGCCTTGTATTTATGGAAGGTTGACCGGGCTGTGTGGGTATCTGATGCATTGGGACATGCGTATGGGTTAGGCCATCTCCTGGTAAATGGAAAATATCATCGTATGTTTTCAGGATGCCCCCTATCGAGGCCTTTTCCTCTGGATTCAAATCCTGGCTAAGCTGTACTGTTTCTAAAAGTAATTTTTCCCTTCTGGATTTTTCCACCGAACTAATCGTATTTATTGCTGCGTTGGCTTCTCCACTGAAATTTTTTTAGCTTTCAAAATTCAGGCTTACTTTTTTACCTAGTCGTACAGAAAAGTCGTTAGTGTTGATGATAGGGACAAATGCCTTTCCATCTTTCACTGATGTAAGGGTTTCCCCCACGAAAACTCCTGGGGATATTTCTGATTTATTCACAATGATATCTCCTTTGACCGATACAACTGTTGCTGGCAATATCACGTGGGAGCGTCCTTTAATAAACATGTTACCCGGTATGTATAGGTGCGGTTGTTTTTGCTCCGATGTGAGAGGCAGGGAGGCTATTTGTTGCTGGTTATCAAAAAATTTTATGTTTTTACTGATGGCTTCAGTAACAGTTCTGTTCCAAATCATATCTCTGCCTAGCAAGCCATCTGCCGGAAGTCGACTTTCCTCAGGTACTACATACATTTGTAGTGCTAAATTGTTTATACTTGCATGTCGTGCGGTTATTGTGCCCACGGATGTAATTCTTCCCCCAAAAGCTCCCGACAGACTTTTTGCTCGTTCGCATTTATTTGAATGTGTGGTGCTAAAGCCTCTGCTTTTACTAACGTGGTATCCGCTCCCGTATCTATGAGCAAGGACAAATTTTTATAAAGCGCCTCATCACATGGGAATTGTATGAACGCGTCATTTCCTCCTATAATTTCTTGGCTTTCCATACGTAGTTTATGCTCCTTTTGTGACCCTGATTTTTAAAAAAAATTTCCGTTGGCCTCCGGAATGTATGTGCAGATATTTTCCCTCCAGCGTACTCTTCTGTTATTGTTCTTGACACTACTACTACCAGAGGTTTCATCACAAGGTCTTTCTAAGGGTAACTGAATTTTTCCGGCATCCCAGCTATTTAGTTTTGGCTGGGCCGCCTGGAGTTTCCCGGATTTCTCAATGGGCAATTGGTCCTTATGTGTCCCACTCTATTACAATCGAAGCATCTAATTGGTTCATTCCTCATTCTTCCATGAACGAAATTATTCCTATTGGGCTCATTATGTGGTGAAGCCACGGCCTGTTGTCCCCTTTGTTGATTGCACTGCCGTTCTCTTGGCATATTATTACTCCCTCTGGAGCCGAAATTATTAGCCCCTTGCCAATCGGTACTCGGCTGCGTATTCTGGCCACGCACTTGGTTGTTGGGATACCTCTGCTGTGGTTGCTGGCAGAACTTGTTCTCTGTGTGGCCATTTGTTCTACATATCCTGCAGGTCAACGTGCGTAACCTTTTAAGGCACTCTATTTGGTTGTGACCTCTACGGTGACAGAAATCGCATTGTTCTACTGTTTCTTCTGCGTTACCCCTACATGAGGGACCTATCTCATGTCCATACATGCCAAATTTTACGCAATATGGTGTGTTTAATCTCTGTTCGCAATTTGTCCTATTGTGGCCTTCCTGGTTACAGAAACTACACGTTGTCGTTATGGTCACAGTGTTTATCCCAACCTGGCCACCGCCAAAAAGGTATTCTGCATTTTATACTATCTGCACTAATATTTCCAAATCCTCATTTTCCTCGCCTACAAACCTTGTCCTTAGAGCTTGATCTCGGAGCCCTTTAATGAAACTTTTTTACCGCCAATCTCTTAAAATCTTTTAATATGATTTGTCTACTGTTCACATCGCTCCATTCATTCACTGCGATGCCTTCCGCTTATTAAGTAATGCTTCTATTCGGCTACCGAAACGGCTCGCTGGTTCTTTTGCTCCTTGCCTGCATGAGATAACAAGTTCCCTGATCTGGTCTAGCGTTTTTGTCTTAAGGTACTGCTTTTTTATCGCGTTACAGAGAGCATCCACTGTACCGAAGGAATGGGGTGCTATTCGCACGTAAGCAGAACCCATTAACCGTAACTTGAGGCACTCTATGACTTCTGGAGTTATGGCTCTGCTATCGTCAGTAATCAGTTCTCGCTCTGCCAACTTACATCCTTGAATAAAACGGAAAACTTCCGAAGTCAAATCCGGTCCCTCGGTGCCAAAAAACGTAGGGACTATATTGTTGACAAGTTTTGTAATTGTTGAGCTTGACGCCATGTTTTGCCTTCTAATAACTGAGTTGCTTGAAGTTGGGGTTGATATCAGTCTTTGGAGGGTTCTCAGGGATTCCTCTATAAAGCTCTCGAAATCTGCTTTAATATGGGGCGATTTGAGTTTAAGCTGTACGAATTCCCTCTCGTATTGCGATAAATCTGCTTACTTTCTGTTTATCGTTTCTACCGTATATCCCCTGCTACCCGCCTTTCTTGCAGTTATTTTAATACTTTGTGTTTTGGCTATCAAATCAAAAGCTGCCGCTTCCTCATCTATCTGGATTTCCTCGTTCAAATTGCCCGCTGTCTGTCCGCCCGAGGCTGTATGGCCGCCGTCTGCTTGTTCTATTACTATCCTTGGAGCTCTGAAGCCTTCTTTTGCCAGTTCTTCACTTAGGGATGGAGTGGTTGACCTACTTTTGTGTGTAATGTCGAGTTCACGATGCGCGTTTTCGAAGGCTGTTTGAAGTCTTTGTACGGTGTCGTCTAGTACGTCTATTTGCTGTTGTTGTTTTAGTTGTTTCTCTAATTCTTTCTCACTCAACCCCTTTTTCCTCAATTTTTCGCCCAACGCCGCGTTTTCCTGCACTACCTGCTCCAACAAACTGTCCGTATATTTGATTTGTTCCCTTAGCTCCCGACTTTGCTTTTCTAACAGTTTTTTTGTTCCCTCTAAGTCTTCTAAGAATTGTAAAACATAGCCAACCTCTTCTAACTTGGTCAATCTCTGGTGCCTTATAATCTCCCTATGTTGTTCCGTAAATTCTTTACCTAGTCTTAATCCGTTCAATTCTGTCCACGCGAGCACCTGTAGACTGTCCACTGAATAGTTATACTTATTAAGTTTGGCTAGTAATTCGTCTGTTCTTAACTGAGGGTTGTCCATTTATACTCACGAAAATTGCAAAATAATACTTACCAGCACCAAAACGATTTGTGCCATCCTTAAATTTTGGGGGAAAAAAAACTTTTTACGCGTTACCAACAATGTCGCGTTGTACTGGTCCTTCCTTAAAACTACCTCAATACAGCTGGTGTCAGTGGCAACTACTTGTACATCCACCACTTTGTATTTTCACACAGATACTTAAGGCGTACCAGAATGTGGCTGCTTAAGACCTTCAGCACTTTGCTTCTACACTCAGTGGTTTCCTTAACGTTTTCCTCGCCACCGTCTTTACCGATTTTGTTATGGTTTGAGGAAAAACAAACCGAAATAAATCGCCTCCTAATGTGGTGAAAAGTCCGCGGCAACTTACTTGCAATTCCACCAATTCGCACTTCTTCGAAGATACTAAAGGCGTACCAGAATGTGGCTGCTTAAGACCTTTAGCACTTTGTTTCCGTGTTTACTGGTTTCTTTTACTTTCGTTGCTTTCGAAACCAGTCGCCATACCAGGAAGGGATCTAATTTCGGCAAAAATGTCGTGTAATAAATAATTTTTATTCCTGGAGCGTCCCTTGGGAATCGCAGGATCTTTATTTAATTACCGGCTGCGCCAATTGTTGTAGTTGTGATTAGAAGATATTTTTGTATTTTTCCTAACCTTGAGTGCTCCGTGGAGATCGCAGGTAGATTTTTATTTGCTTGCTAATTACAACTCAACTTAAATTTTTTCTTACCCGCTATTTATACCTAGTTCTTATAATTAAAATGCTGACTGTACTAAAGTCATTTATTTTTTTGATTACTTAATACTAAATAATGTCATACTTATTATATACGAGGGTGACTCTCAACAGCCGTTTGGCAAAGCTTGAAATGGCAAAGTTTTTTGATAATTTTTTTTAATTTAATAATTTTTTAATTTTAAATTTTTACAATTTTTAGTAATCTATGTAATTATTTTGGTAATAGGTACAAACTCAACAAATTGTTTGCTTGATTTTTTCTGTATAGGATAACTTCAAGCAATTTGACACCAAATTTGTTCTTTTCTATTGAGTTTTTCGAAAGTGTGCGTGTTTTCAACAGACGAACAGAGAGACGGACATGGCTAAATCGACTTAGAATTACTCAAGGAGCCAGAATATATATACTTTATGGGATCTGATAATATTTTGTATTAAAAATATAAATTGTTGACCAAAAATCGAATGCTGTTATCAAAAATATGCACTTAAGCAAAATGCACGTATACGATTTTTTTTCTAACAAAATTTAGCCATCATAGGCAAAAAATGCAGTTAAGTGAAATGCAGCTAAACGAAAAATATTGTATATCAATAAATTCGAAATTTTTTTCCTTTTTTAAACGCATGCCATATTAAACAAACAAGTACACTTTGCAACAAACTTTCAAAATTACTGTTTATATTGGATTGAAGCAAAAAAAAAAGTCGTAAAGCTGGACGTGCTAGTCGGGGTTGCTTGTATGGTTTCAAAAAGGAAATTAAAAAAATATAGAATTTGAATTTTTCTACACATTTTAATAATGTTTTTTTAACTACAAAAATAGACGGAAATTATTTTTAATTTTATCCTACGTTATTTAAATCGCACAAATTGGAAAACTGATATGGAAGGTTTTGAAATTTTTTTGGAAGACCTTTCGCCAACACACTTTTGTATATTGGGTGATTTAAATGCCCGTTTGTTTCTACAAGACCTACCAAATATCAGTGAAACGAGATGCTCTAAAGACAAAACATTTAGTCCGAAAGGAAAGCAACTTATGTCTCTTGTTACTAACTTAGGGGGAATAATACTCAACGGTAGAACAGCGGGTGATGCTCAGGGCGAATACAGTTTTTGTGGAGGTGCTGGTAGTTCAGTTATAGACTATTGTATTTGTTCACACAGTCTTCTTAAGTATGTTGAGGATTTTACTATTGGTTACAAGCCATTTTCTGATCATATGCCTCTTGAACTATAATAATAATAACAATAATAGAATCTTATCGGGCCAGCAAAGGCTTCGATCGAATGTGAATTCAGTCACCAAATATTGTGAAAATCTAAATCAACTCGCTAGTACTTATAATTCTGTTAATATTCACAATAGTTTGATTGATGACATTGTATTGTCTATTAAAAATAAAATTAAAGAAGCTAATGTATCTACAAAAAACAAGTTTCGATTTGAGCCAAAACAAAAATGGTTCAACTGGAATGTGCCCGTTTCCGTAAAAATATGTTAAAAGATCTAAAAGCGTATATAAAGAGGCACACAGATGTAATAAAATCAAGATATAATTCTGCAAGATATAAGTATCTTAACATTTGTCGAAATAGAAAACTTGAGTCCAATAATGAAAATCTGAAACAATTTAATTTGGTCAGCTGCAGTAAAGCGTGGCACAGTGGTATTTTTTTGGCAAAAAGTCTATTTTTTACAGTTATTTTTTAGAAATCTTATGATGCAATTCTGTAGAGAAATGTTTCATTAGTAGAAAACCATGATTTGTTTTCGAAAAAAATAAAATTTTTTATAAAAAAGAGTGTGGTAAAGTTATCTAAATATTATACAACGAAAACTGATGAAAATTTTACTACATTTCAGTTGTTTATGCAATAAATATGGTTTAACTACGAATAGTTTTAGAACATTCTTATTAAAATAAAGTATTTTAAATTTATATAGTTTAAGAGATCTGAGCAAATCAAAATGACTCCAAAAAATTTAGCATTTGCAGTTTTCATTAGAAAAAAAATAAGTTAGCTCGGTCTACCTCCGTGTTAGTACTACTACTAAATTAAAGTTTGGAATGTTTTCTTTCATTTTATGTAAAAAAAATTCTGCGGCTTTTTGCGATCGCTGAACAAACTTATAAATTTTGTGATAAAACTCACGTATTTTTTGTGAATATTTACAATAAATTGCAATGCATATTTACAGTAAAAGGTTTTATATACTTAGGCTTTTACTTTTACTTTTTAATAACTGATTGACAGCAATATCGAAAAAGTGCATAACAAAAAAATAAAAACAAAACCATTTGATTATTTGAAATAATAATATTTGCCAATAAAAGTTTAAGAAAACTATTAAACCGAACTAATTTTTAAAATGGGTTCCTTTTGTGTTTCATATAGTGAATTATGCAAGGAACTTATAAATTGCAATAATAATGTGGATTTATTAACTGATTTCATTTTGGGTTCTATGGGCGGTGGGTGGAGGGCGTGGCCAATTTTGATTAAACTTTATATTTTTCTTAATTGAGCTAAATAACGGCTCAGAGCAAAATTTCAAACACTTTGGGCCAAAAAAAAATTTTGGGTTCTATGGGTGGTGGGTGGAGGGCGTGGCCAATTTTGATGAGACTTTATTTTTTATTTAATTGAGCTAAATAAAGGCTCAGAGCAAAATTTTAACATTCTACGAGCACTCCTTATATTTTTTGCCAAACATTGTATGGACATATCCCTCTGTGCGTGGTGGAAACTCTCCAATAATATGAAATCAAGAAAACAAATAACAATAAGCAACCTAACTGCAGATGATTTTCGTATAGATTTTAGAAATTTATTGCAAAATACAAACAAAATAAATGAAATTCACTGCGGCCCTATGCTTGAGATTTTTGAGCTTTCATTAGTATTAAGATCGTTAAAACTAAATAAGTCTCCTGGAATCGACGGTATAAGCTATGAATTCTATAAATTTGCCCCGCCTGTTTTGTTACGGAAATACTTTCCGTTCTCAATCACATATTTTTAGACGAAAATGTTCCACCAAGCTTTAAAACCGTCATATTAATACCACTTTTAAAAAGGTGATCCAAATTGCGCTTCAAATTACCGTGACTTATCACTAATTGATACCCTGTGCAAAATCTTTAACACCATAATTTTAAATCGCATAACAAATTGGATCGAAAAATATTCCATATTAAACGAATATCAGGCTGGATTCAGAAAAAATTACTCCACAGTTGATAACGTCTTCAATCTGACAAATATTGTACACTTAAACAAAATAAATGGTAAGAACATATACGCATTTTTTGTGGACTCTTCCTGTGCTTTCGATTTGGTTCCCAGAAATTTGATTTTTTATAAATTATCAAGTATGGGACTATCATCAAAAATTGTTCGTATTCTACAGCTTACATACACTCAAAATATTATGTAGTTTAATTTAAGCGAAAATTCATTTTAAATAAATTAAAATTCATTTAGAAAACGGATCATTTACATTTCATATAAAACAAATGATTTTAACATTAATTTTTTAGTTTTTCATTTATTGAACAGCATATTCGTTAAAATTTAATAGCTTTTACTTTTAAAAAATATATTTTAACCGACAAAAATCAAACTACATAACAAAATAAATACAAAAAAACATTATTTGTTGGTAGTTTGTTTTTTGAATAACAAACATAAATATAAAATAACTATATTTTTATTAAATTTTAACAGTACGGAAAACGAATTTATTAACCCACAATTTGTCACCGTAATAATTTTATAAGTGTACGAAAACACATCTAGTAAAGTCCTGTATGGAAATACGTTTTCTGAACCTTTTAATGTTAACGTTGGCGTTAAACAAGGATGCATACTTATTCCAATTTTGTTTGCATTGTATCTTAATGACTTAGCTGATTTCCTTCCAGGCAGAGTAAAAGTTGCAGACATTGCTGTTAAACTTCTTCTGTACGCAGATCACATTGTCATTTTGGCCGATTCCCCAAGTGAACTGCAAACCATGATTGATGCTCTTCATTCTTACTGCTTGATGTGGTGTCTTAAGGTAAATTTGGAAAAATCAAAGATAGTTGTTTTTCGACGTGGTGTAAGAATATCCAATAATATTAAGTGGAATTTTGAAGAAAGTAATATTGAAATTGTCAATAACTACAGATATCTGGGAATGGATATCAATTTTAGCTTTTTTTTTTACAAAGCACTTAGGAAACAAATTAACAACAGCGAAAATGGCGATTGCATCAACATGGTCAAAATATATAAATCATCCTAAGATAACAGTAAACTTTACATTTTCGTCGCTGCTTCCCGATCTATAATGTTTTACGATGCTTAAATTTGGGGCTTTAAAAAATATGATGAAGTGGAAAAATTATTTTGATACTTCACAAAAATGTTACTTTAAACATTCAATACGCCAAACTACATGCTTTATTTAGAAACTGGTCTTAACTCCCTGTATATTGATACCTTAAGGCTACATTTTTCTTACATTAATAGAGTTCTACAACTGCCTAAGCATAGATTGCCTCGAATGTTAGCTGAAAAAATTTTTTCAGTGAAAACCTTTTGGGCTGAGGAGTGGGTAAATATATGTGAAAAAATTCAATATGTTTTTGAAAATTCAACTAAACCCCTGTGTGAATACTGGAAACCAATACTTGAACTTTAAAAAACAACGGAAAGAGAAGATCTTATATCTAATGCAAGAGGCTCACAATTTCATGATTTGTATCCGCAAATACCTTTAAGCACAAATCCTATTTTTACTTCAGAATTTTCGTCACGTGCTACAACTCTAATAATCAGAGTACGTGGCGGCCTTCTTGATTTAAATAGTAGGGCATTAAGACGTACTTCAGTTGCCTATGTACCCTTTGTAATACGGATGAATCCGAAAATACATTTCACTTCTTAGGAGTTTGTCCTATTTTTAATGAGTTCCGGGTTAAATATTTTTGTAAAACATTTTTGGATATGAACGAAGTAGTAAATATACTTAATGGCAACGATAATAATTACTATAGTTTATACAAATATTTAGAAATTTGTTTAAAGTAAAGAAAACTTTTCCTTAATGAGTTCAATTAAATTTCTTTAAAATGTAAATTGACTATTATTCGACCTTTACAAAATTTTATTAGTATAATTATAAAAAAAGAGACCTCAAGCTTAATTAAATAATAATACTAATAAAATTTCTTTAAAATGTATTATTAATTTTTAACGTACAATTTATTCTTTTTTATAGTATAATCAATTTAAAATTTGGTAGAACTAAAGTAAATTTGCTTATAAATTAATTTAATTAAAATCAGCTTTAAAATGCCAATCTGGCTCATAACTATAATAGTTAAGGCAAATATAGATACATATGACCTAAAAAATTGTATTACTTACCTTTGAAAATATTGATAAAAATATCTATTAAATACAGTTATTTCCGCTTAATTGAGTTCCTAAAAATGCACGACTTTTGACGCAATTAAACGGGAACTTAATTAAGCAGTACTCGGTTAATTGAATCGCCGATGCATTTAAAACGAAAATCGCTTAATTGAGCAAGATGTGCAATAAAGCGAAACACCCATGTGTAGATAGAAAATAAAACTCATTTCTTTATTTATTAAGTTAAAAAAGGGCTTAGGTTTTTTAAAACAAAATAAAAATCAGGTACGTTCATCGTACAATCTTTCTTGGCGCAAAATAAAACCATTAACCGAAACATTTGCTCTTGTTTTTCGCTATGCGGTCTTATTTTGCGAAATAATTAAGCGGGTGACGCAATTAAACGGAACTCAACTAAACGGGTATTTTTACAACGACAGTTATACTGAATGATTTCGTTACATGATTTTTAGTGCAATAAAACGGGAAACTCAATTAAGCGGGGTCAATTAACCGAAAACAACTATCAAACAAAAAAAAAATAATCCACCAACACCAGATGATGAACCATCTACAAATTCTAAAAAAAAAATGTAAAGAAAATACAAAAGCCAGAAAAAATCTTAAAAAAATAATTTGACGTCTATGAAGTCACGAGTAACAGGCCAACAAATTTATAATCTATTTATGATGCGCTTCTTACTAAAAAACTAACGTCTGTAGAGAACGAGAGCACGTTTTCGGTAGCAGGCAATATACATACATATCAACAAGGATAGAAATAAATTCTCTGATGAGCTTTTAAAAGTTTTAATAATACTAAAAAAAATTTTCTTAAAAGAAAATTAATTTTACCAAGTTGGTATTAATAATAACTATTAAGTATTAATAAGTTTTAATAATTCGTGATCTCCCAAAAAAATAAATGTATACATACTGATTAGGGCGGGTCAAATTGTATGGATAGATTTTTTTGATGAAGCGTATAGCAGAAACGTAATCTATAATTGATTCTGAGAAATTTTGCTCAAGAGACCATAGCTCTAAGTCTGGTTTGGAGCCCCCTAAAATTTCAAAATAGATATTTTTCCATATGTACATAGAATAATCATATATATTATTTCTAAAGCACTTTTTTTTGTCGGTTGCAAATATCTCCCATACCACCGCATCAAATTTAATGAATGATATCTCATTTTAAAGCTTATTTCTAACACTAATGACGAAAAATAATTAGAAATTTAAAAATTAATATTTTCATTGATAAAAATTACGGTGCGAAATATTCGCACGGGTCATCTAGTTTAATTAAATTCGTCATAAAATCGGATAGAATTTTAGTAGATTTCTGTATTGATACCAATATTTTTTTTTTATTTTTAGGCGAATTCATAAAGGTGATATTTTCGTGTCATCTGTTTATTGTTTTTTTCCTTGCTTGTATACTGAATGTCAAGCGTTATTTACATTTTGTGAAAAACTTTGTTAAAATTTAAAATCTAAATACAAGAGAAAAAAAACTTATTTAAATGTAATAAAACCAAAAAAAGTGAACATAAAAACTAAACAAGAGGATTTTAAAAGGCGTAAGGAATAAGTGGAGCCACAATAAATTTCCAATACAGGAAAAAGATTTACAATCTAAAGCAATTTTGTATAAGTATTTCATAAACAAACAAATTCCCTTTTTTATATTTTCAACCAATTATTTTGACATTCAGTCTAACTTTTTACAAAAACAAAATACATAGTATGTTTTAAAAGAAAGGGATAGCTAGCATAACGCTATCTCATGATGCGGTCACCTTTATGAATTCGCCTTGAACTAGCCTAAAAAGAACTTTTAACTAATAAATTCTGAATTTTCTTCGAGATTTTTTTTTTGCAGATTATGAATAATGAATGATATGAATGAATAATGACGTACAAAATAATGACGTTTACCAACACTAAACGTTGCCAAGCTTGCTTTTCTTTCTTTCTTAAGGGCATAATAAACCTCACAAATGGCTTGGCAAACATGTCAAAATTTTACGTTTGTACAAACATTTTGTGTTGTTAATTGGGGTGTTTGCTGTTTGGACAAACATTTGAAGCAATGTTTGCAGAAATATTAAAAGTTTTTGATATTTGGCAGACATGTTGGATATTTGTCAAACTTTTTGTGGCGTCTAATGCTAAATGTATTCAATACAATTAATTTTTAATCTTAAATTAAATTTTTTTAGTGGTATTGCTTGCCACAAAACAGCTCGTTGTTTAAATCACTTTTTACTTTAAATGTTTTGCCTTTATTTTATAATTTCTTCTCCGTTTTAAGCAAAAAGCAACAAAATTGCCGCCTGCATTGGCGTCTGCATTCATTGAAAACAAAAATGAAAATTAATGTTTATACGGACAATATTTGTGTTGTTTATTGGCAAACCCCAAACGGAAACAATGTGTGTGTTTGCCAAGCATTTTGTGTGGTTTATTATGCCCTTTACACAGAGTTTACATTTGACAGTATTGGCAAGACAGTAAGAAAATACATATTAGTTGCCAAAACACTACTAACTGTCCTCATGACGTAGGCGTCCAGACAGTACTTAAGACAGTTCCCTTTTTAAAATATGTCAAACTTGAATGTTGCAGCGCAAGTCCAGCTACACGTATTTTGTCTAAACTAAACAAATTTAAAAAAAGCTAAAAATAACTTTATTGTGTGAACAAATATAAAACTTAACTAAAATATAAAAAATCAAAGCAAAATATGTTTAATTTTTTTACATTTTGATTTTTTTCTCTTTTGCTAACAAAACTTTAGATCGCTGTCCAATTTTACTGTCTGCAAAATTTTCTAGACAGTAGACAAGACAGTTGGAAAAGTGTGCATGTATTTGTGAAAAAGTTTGCATGTATTGCTACTGTCTTGCCAGTACTGGCAAATGTTCATCGTGCAATGCACACGCAGTTTGCCAAAATACATAAATAAAAACTCCGTTATCACAATACGAATATTTTTTTTATTTTTAAATTTAATGTGACACAATCAAAGAGTGCAGTGATAATATCAAAGTTATTGTGGATAATCAAGAACCATCAACATTGTCTGCGGTGTCTTCGCAAATGGAAGCAACAATATTAACAAGTTTTGACTCTAGAATCTAGAATCTAGAGTCTAGATCAGGGATTTCCAAAAATTTTTAGGATGTGTATTAGTGAGTACCAGAGAGTAAAAAAATTGAGAGAATGCATTAATTTACAGCCGAAATAAAATGTTAGTAATATATTTTATAAGTTGTATAACACAAAGGTACAAAATTAAAAATTTTTTGTGTTGATAAAAAATTTGTAGCAATTCTTTACCAATTCAATGTCGCTGATTTTAAAACTGTACTTTTTTCTATCGTCTGTGATTTGCGTGCAATATTTATTTTTTATGAATTTTTAAAACAAGAAATATTTATTTTTGAAATTTGCTCTTAACGGAATTTTAATACATCATGTGAAAATATCTTTTACACTTGCGCAGAAGTAAAGTTTAATGTTCGAAAAACATCACTTTTAAGAAACTTGGCATTATTTTTATTTGTCAAAAATTCTTTTTACGCAGTGATGCCGCAGCTCTGCAGCAAATTTTGGCAATTATTGCTGCAGTTAATTTTCTGAAGCAATAACTTTTGACATAAAAGAAATCGTTTTATTTTTCTTTTGTGATGCTTTTTATTGCATTTATAAGAAAACTGTTGACATCGGTATTGGTAATCACATTTTTATTATTATTTTATTTTTGCTTATTAAACTTTGAAATTCAAACTTTGCAAAGCTGTTGTGCAGTAAAAAAGTATCAGCATCACAACTGCAACTGGTAATAACGAATCAGCAACAACATTTTTAAATCTACCGTTAAAATTATATTGTTTATTACTTCCAAAAAACAACAACATTATAATATTTAATATGTTTTATAATAAATTGAATTGTTTTAACGTTATAAAATGTATTGTAAAAAAAGTATTTATATATTTATAATCTTAAATTAAGTTTGTGTAAAAGTCTGCAATTACGCATGTTTTTCATTTTATAAAAGTAAAAAAGTGATAGTGGCACCACTGAAATATAAACACACAGTAAAAAAAACAGCTGTTTATATTTTTTCAATTGTAGCTGCCGTCTTCAACATAATTCAGTAGCAGACTACACGACAATAACCCAGCAGCATTTGTAGTCGTGTGTTCGTGTATCCTGCTGTGGTGAATGTGTTTAATGCAAAATGAAATGTACACAGACTTAAGCTGGGATCACACGATTGCCGCAAATGCACCAATATGACACAATTTTGATTGTGCTTTATTGACGCACAATAATTAAATTGCACCAACCAAATATTCTGAAATCACACGATTGCCCTGTTTTAAATAAATTTAATTGCCGCTAGTTGTTACAAAGCGAAATGGGTACAAAAGTTGCCGCTGCACAGTCACACGATTGTTACTACTTGTGTAGACTGCGAAAACAGCTGTTGTGGTAGTTTTTTTTATTATAGTTTGTTTGTTCGTTAAAAAAATTAAAATTTTATGATAAGTATATTTAAACAAATTTTTGTTGAATACTTTTATTTGAAATAATTAAAAAAAAAAAATATGAACTATTAAAGACAAATATCTTTAAAAGACATAATACTTATTTTTTTTTAATATCTTGAAAAAAAATATTCATTCACACTGAATAGCTATGCTTGTGAACATACATATTTCGTTAATAGCAATAATTAAAAAAATAAATAAATTCATATATATCTTCATTAACTACAAAAAGAAACACTAAAAAGTAAATTTAATAAAAAAATGGCAAATATTGGCACGAATTGTGTTGTTTGATTGCCGCACAAGAACACAGTAAATATTGGTGAATTTTTGTTATTTTTATTGACGCGCGGTTGCATGGCAAACAGTCACACGATTGCCGCACCAGGGTAGCATTTGATTGGTAAAACAAGCACAATATTGTCCTCGATTGGTACACGATGGCTCTAAACGAATATGCGGAGATTTCAAAGTGGCCGTAAATTCGCAAATTGACGTGGAGCAGTATCCGCTTCCTACTAGGAAAAAGTTATTTCATACAATTCGCGATAGAAAATATTTTTCGAAGATTGACCTTAAAGATGCATATCTCCAAATGGAATTGGATGACGCAACGCAGAAAATTTTGGTAATTAATACACCACTTGGACTATTTCAGTACCAACGCTTACCTTATGGTATTGCTAGCGAACCGGCTATTTTCCAAAAATATATTGAACAATTACTTCAGGGAATCGATGGATGTGCAAATTATCTTGATTATAATATAATATTAGCACCTAATCAAGAGGAACACTTGAAGCGTCTCGAAAAGGTATTAGTAATTTTATTTTCAAATGGTATTCGCTGCAAAAGGAAAAAATGTGAATTGTTAAAGAACAAGGTCACCTACTTGGGCCGTCAAATTAGTTCCGAGGGTATTCTACCTGACGAATCTGGGGTACTTGCTGTTAAAAATTTAAAACCTCCCAAAGATATTAAAGAACTGGAGGCTTTTATGGGCAAGGTTAATTATTATCATAATTTTGTTCCAAATGTTTAAAATATTGCCGCTCCAATTAACATGTTACGAAGAAAAAACGTTCCTTTTAAATGGGGAACGATTCAACAGAAGTCCTTTGTGGAACTAAAGTCTTACATAATGAAGGCAACTGAACTTGGACATTTTCAGGAAAAATTTCCACTTGTCCTTGCTACCGATGCGTCACCATTAGGAATTGGAGCGGTTATTTCTCATCTTTACCCAGACGGAACCGAAAGGCCTATCGCATTTGCCTCCAAAATATTGGACAGACATCAGGTAAATTATAGTCAGATTGAAAAAGAGGGCCTAGCTATTATATTTGGTTTAAAACGTTTTCATCAACTTTTGTATGGCCGGAAATTTATCCTCATAACTGACCATAAGCCATTAGTCAGCATTTTGAAGGCTGATAAACAGTTGCCAACTATGACTGCACATAGAGTTCAGCGTTGGGCTATAACGCTTATGGCGTACCAATTCGAAATAACATTTCGAAAACTGCCGATCATGGCAATGAGGATGCATTATCGCGTCCACCCATTGGGGCCGATGAAAGCATTGATAAAGAGGAGGGAAAATGCTTGAATGTAACTTTTGATGAATTTCCGATAAAAAGTAATATCTTTAAACACTCTAAAGCTGATAAAACGTTATGCACAGTTTTTAACTATGTAAAACATGGGTGGCCGAAAACAGTTTATCAAGATTAATTAAACCTGAAACCATTTTTCAGTTGAAGGAATAGTTTAACTTTTCACAATAACCTGCTTTGTTTGGAAACTGACTATATTCGCGTCGTCATACCCGAAGCCTTAAAGAAGCAAACATTGAACTGTTGCATGATGGACATTGGGGCGTTGTTAAAATGAAGCAACTCGCTAGACAGTATATTTGGTGGAACAATATCGATTCTGATATAATGAAAATGTCTTCTGACTGTGAGATATGTAAAGTCCAAAACCAAACTCCTTGTAAAGAATACGAATCCTGGCCGAAATCAGCAAAACCTTGGGAGCGAAGACATATAGGATCGATATTTAATTCTATGTGGCTTATATGTGTTGATTCGTATTCATACGTTTCCTCAATGAAAAGTACCACCACGGAAGACACAATCTCGCTCTATCAGCTATTTTTTCCATTGAAGGTTTACCTAATACCATCGTCAGCGGCAACGGTCTACAGCTAAGTTGAAAACAATTTGAGCAATTTTATACAAATATTGGAATTCGTCACATCACAACAACTCCATTTCACCCAGCTTCTAACGGCTTAGCAGAACGTTTTGAGAGAACGTTTAAATTATCTGTACCAAAAAACATTGACGACAACATGGCTACTAAGGATGCTGTACATAAATTTTTAACAACATATCGTTTCATGCCGAATGCAGAGGGAAAGTCTCCAGCAGAGCTGATGCGTAGCAAACCTGTTAGAATTATTTGGTCACAGTTTCTTGAATCTTCAAAATCAAATCATCAGAATTTCTCAAATCCTAGCAAATATCAAGCAAACGATTCAGTATATATAAGATTTTACGGTAAGGGGGAAAAATGGATACCTGGCGTTATACAAAATTGGCAAGGTTATTTTCACCATAAAGACTGAGAAGGGAATTTGCAGACGTCATATAAACCAGATGAAACCTCGTAGCTCGCTTGCCATTGATCCGGGAGGCGCTAGTGTAACCAGCGAAAGAATAGAATTACCATCATCTTCAAATCCAGTACCTTCTTCATCACAAACACTGGATAGTAAGCCAGCCGATAGTGAAACATCTCCTTCAACTAACTCAGACGTCCAGGATGACTCTAATGATAATCAACGGAATTCTGGAGTTCGTAGGACAACTAGAATTCGTCGAGAGGTTATACGCTACCAACCAGATGACTACAGAAGACAATGAAAACTTTAATTGTTATCATCTATGTATGGCTAACGAATAACATTTATGTACTTCCTTATTATCATTATTTTATTCAGTATTTTTGTAACTTTGAATTGAAAGATTAACTATAATTTTATATTAAATGAATTTTATAATTTATGTTTTGATTTCATATATCTTTAAAAATTTAGGGTGAAGTAATGTAGTATATTTCAGTTAAATTGAATTCATTTTATAATACAACTCTTTTGTTCATACTCTTATTAGACAACTCTGTAAATATTAGTTATAAGATAATAAGGAAATATCTAAGAACAATCCTGTAACTCCTATTGACCCCTGATCTAAACCATGACATATGTAATTAACAACATTCAAAACAGCTTCCTATGTCAATAATTGACAAAACTGCCACCGGACGATAGTCATTAAGTAAAGAAGAGTTTACACCTTTCGGGATTGGAATAACTTTACTGATCTTCAAACAATCTGTATAAACTGATGTTGTAATAATTGCATTGAAAATGTTAATTAACATTGGAGAAATAACATCTTTACAGCTTACAATAGCCTTTGGTGTAATATCATCATACCCAGCAGACTTTTTCAGATTCATATTGCCCATAATTAAATCCAGATCTTCATTAGAAACAAGTTGAAGAGAAAAACGAGGTAAAATTTGACATACGTCCTAAGTTGATTACAATGATAACCCGAAATAACTGGTATTTGTGGATTCAACTCACAAACAGAATTTACAAAATGCTTATTTAGCAAATTAGCTTTAACTTTGTCATCAGAAACAGTTACACCCGATGGAGTTATAACCTTGACATCTCTTTTTGACACTCTTCCCAAAATATTATTTAAAAAATTCCAGGACTTTTTTGAATCACCATTCATAAGCGAATTATTTTATATTGGCAAATATAATTGCAAGTTAAAAACAACAGAATGCTCGTGTGTTGATTCCAGAATATCTAAAAGAATTTATGATGAACCAGCATAATGATAGAAAATTCACAATACATGAATATACGGAAGACGTTGAAGAAGTAGCTACAACAATACCAACACTTACAACTAGTACCGATGATCCAAGATACGAACCACCTGAATTACACATGGATGAAGGTAAAAATGAACCAACAACAGAAGTTCTAGAAGCAACTGTGCAAATGAGACGAGGTCATTATACTCAAAGATACGATGCCTTAAATTTTGCTATGATGTGTGATAGATTCGGTGTTTCAGATAGATTCGCTTCATGTTTAGCAACAGCTTTATTCTAAGATATACATTTTAGAGATGTTCATGGTAAGCTTGTTGCTATGGATAAATCAAAAGTGGTTAGAGAAAAAGTTAAATCTAGAGATGCAGTGCTTTCTACACGACATACAAATTTTTCCATAACTGCATTCTCTTTCGATGGTAGAAAAGAAGACTCATTAACTACAGAGAAAATTAATGACAAATTTCATACCACTATGGTAACAGAACCGCATTTAGTTATTCTGAAAGAGCCCTATAATGAGTTACTTGGATATGTTAATTTGGGTAGTAAAGATGCAAAAACCAAACACAGAAAACTGAATGAATTTTTCAACAATAAAACATTAACAGGTGATCAATTAATTGGCATATGCATATGCAGTGCTGGTGAGACAGCAAATACTGGAACAGAAAATGTTATTTTACGATTATTTGAAAAACAGTTAAATAGACCAATTCCCAGGTTTATATGTCTGATTCATTTCAATGAACTGCCACTTTGTCATTTATATGAAGCATTGGACAAAACAGTCACCAGTGGACCACGAGCAGCAAGTGGAAAGTTATTCAAAGCTATTCAAGAATGTGAGAAATTGCAGGTATGTAACACTTTATTTTATTTAATATCATCATTTATTATCATTATTTATTGTCATTATTTTACTTTTCGATTGGAATTTGAAGTTTAAATAAAATAATTGCATTTTAATTGATCTAAACATTTCATTTTTCAGGCAGTAGCTCATTTTGATCCAATACCACTGGAGAATATGCCTGCAATGATGGATCATGAACATGAGCTCGAACTATCAACAGGTGTTAAATATTTATATCAAATAGCTAAAGCAATTACGAATGGTACTGTTCCAGTTGATTTAGCTAACATTAAACCAGGACCAATTGCACATTCTCGTTGGTTATAGCCTTTTTACACTGATCAACATCTAACATCTACCATCAATTTTCCACCATTTGCGAAAATGTTAACATCTTTCCATAAGAAATACATAGGGCTAAAAACCAACATCTTTCAACATCTTTAAAAGATGTTTCTATCTCATTTTATTCCATTCTACATCTTTAGATTATTTTAGTGTCATCACTAGAAAAGTGGCAATAAGTTCTATTATTATTGTGGCATCACTGATAAAAAGAAATTTGTTTTGAAAGCAGCGTTGCCATTTGTCAAGTTTTATCTTTAATTGCAATGTTTTTTTGTTAAGTATTTTTTATATTTTTAAACAAATTGAACTTCAAATACATTTTTGAGTTTTCTTTTTAAATTTGGCACTTTTGTGAGAAAAAATCATTTTTAATTAAAAAAATTTTTTTTTTTCAAAAATGGTGACATTTTTGTTTGATGGTAGATGTTAGATGTGAGCAATGTAAACGAGTGTTTCACATTTTCTACATCTTTGATGGTGGATGTTAGATGTTGATCAGTGTAAAAAGCCTATTAACCAAAGCAAGTAGATAACTAAGATTATATGTAACAACTAATACACCATCGACCAATTTAAAAACTTTGGCAGTTATATTATTACAGTTTATGTTCCAATGTACTTCAATGTGAAGTTTTATAACTCTATTGTGTACGGCAGTGCGCTTTTATTAAAATTTATACGTTGGACACGATACTTACAACCAAACTTTCGTAAAATTATAGATGGTGTAGTTCAAAACAACTCATATTAACAATGTTATTTGATGATCGAAAAGCAATACGGGATAGAGCTACCAAAAAGATTTTGCATTATCGAGAAAAATTATACGATCCAACTAAACTCAGAGTTTACAAAAAATATATTTTAAATTTCGATGCTACCGATTATGTCAATATGGTTGATATGAATAACGACGATAAATTATTTGAACCAGCATTTACTCGACAGATTCCATATGATCACTTGGTAGAATACTTAGATTTCGATGAACCACCACTGGCTGATCCACAAATTCCAATGCACATACAAGGTCCAGAAAGGCATGTACAATTATTAACGAGTGTTTCAAAACGAGTTAAAGAAAGGAATCGTGAAGGAATTATGACAGTGACATTAGGAAGTCATAAGAAAACTCCTCGAATGGAAAGTAAAAAGGACCTTAAAAAATAATATTACCACGTTAAAACATTAAATTGTAGGTCGAGAATTATATATAAAAATAAATTGAATTAAAAATGTAAAAATAGTGTTTTTTTGTGGAAACCTTGAAAATTTTGATTTTTTTCAGATCGATTTTCCTACAAAAAGGAGTTCGAAAACAAAAAAATTTATCGTTATAAAAGTTGTTGGAAATTATCTGAACTTTCATAATCTGCAAAAAAAAATCGCGAAAAAAGTCGAAGAAAATTTAGAACTTATTAGTTAAAAGTTCATTTTAGGCTTTTTCGACAAAACTTCCATATCTCTACTAAAAATAAAAAAAATTGGTATCAATACAGATTCTGAAAGGTGATAAAAATACCTTTCAAACAAGCCCAGATTGAGAAATCTACTATAATTTATGACTAATTTAATTAAATTATTCTATGTATATATGGAAAAAATATATATTTTGAAATTTTGAGCTATGGTCTCTTGCGCAAAATTTCTCATAATCACCTATAGATTACATTTGGCCCTAATACTTATATAATATGCATGTACATTAGGGTACAACCAAAATAAGGCCCTATCAGCACGCTGTAGCCGATGTTGTGCTGAAATCGAAAAATGTTTCCTCAGGTCATTTCGGAACAAAAGCGTTCCGCGTCGAAGCCGATTTCTGAAAGCCCTTTAAAATTTTTTTTTTTATTTTTTCAAAACTTTGTATTTCTTCAAAATTTTTTATTTTATAATTATTTAAATATTTACAGTTCTTAATGTAATTATATGATTATAATCAAAATTACAATCTAAAAACTATATTTGTTAAGTGAAATTAACTTTAGATAAAAAATTCGTGTTGATTTGCATTGGGGGAATATATCTTGTACGACTTTGATGGCGCGTTCCACACAAATGTTGCTGCGTTGTGTTTTTGGAATTCTTGATTCATCTTTCACCCAATGTCTTAGAAAGCATATCTGAGCATTAGTAAAGCCCGATAATGATTTGTTTCAGGCTTCGAAGTCATTCTTATTGTAACAATGATCTGAAAACCAAATGTTGTACCAAGGGCCACATATAAAATTTTGAAAAAACAGAGTTGCATTAGCAAAAATCGATTGTTTGTAACCAGTTTATCTCAAAAGCTAGTAACAAACCTGTTTATGGTTTGTATGGATAAATAAGTTTCACGAACTAGTTTAATACCATAAACAACTTATAAACTGTTCATGGTGTAGGTGTAAATGCATTATTACAGATCCCAAACTTAATTGCATTTGACGCGGAACCTTTTTTAACGATATCGGAAATCTAAAGATGCACTTCTTATTGTTTTTTTATGCACCACATGGTCATAGGGCCATTTTGATATTTTCGAAAATTGTAAAGAAGTTGTATCCCTAATGTACATATACACAAAAAAATAATTTAGGTAATTTTACCAAGGGGTGCATAGGTAATTTATTTTTATATAAAAAGAAACAACTAAGTCTTATTGTCTTAAATAATTGATAATTTATACAATAAGTATTGCTTAAAATTTTTGTTAATATTACTAATTGGGTAAGGTATGTATGTATCTTCTTCGAATTTTTTTATTATATGTATGTATGTATGTTTATTTTATTTTTTTAATTAGAATTTTCAGATCTGAAAAAAACATTAAAAAATAAATTTGAATTTAGAATTTTTAAACATAAGGTTAAAAATTAAATTAAAAATTATTCAACCAAGGATAAAAATACAACGTATGTAAGTAAGTATTATTAACATAAGATAAGGAACCCCGCTGAACTTTTTAAAAATAAGACAGAATATATATTAACAATAAAACCAATAATTATTTATTACTTTTATTGAAGACTAGTCACAAAGCCTGTCCCTGCCAGGCATACAAATCTTTTAGATAATAACTAACATAGTAACGCTCATAAAATAAATTAAACAAAAAATGATTATTCAATGTTTTAATACATTAAATATATATGAAGAAAAAATATGAAGAAAAAATATGTAAAAACTAACAATAACTAAGTAACTAAATTATAATACTTCTTTAAAATCAAAATTTTTTGAAAATACTGAGGAGCAACCCTTTTTTAATATACCCTGATTTCCATCTACATGCATCACTTTTACCTTAACATCATCTTTTTTCTCACTCTTGAGAAAGCAACGTATAATTGTCCATGACTAAGAATTGGTTTGGGTAAATATATCCCCACCCTCGTTAACGTTTGACCTTGAGCTTTATTGATGGTGATGGAAAACGCCAACCTTATAGGAAACTATCTCCTACGCATAATAAATGGTAGGTCGGGATTAATGGGAGCCAAACCAATCCTCGGAATAAATGCAGGATTGCCTTTTGCAGTGCCGGTTAATATAGTTGCGCATATTAGATTCTGTGACAGTTGTGTTACTTGCAGTCTTGTGCCATTGCATAGCCCTCTTTTAGTGTTTGAATTCCTCAGAAGCATGATAATGGCTCCCACCTTGACTTACAACTTATGAGGAGGCGTTCAAGATGGCGATAGACTGTTAAAAAACTCCACCGGATAATTTTCCCGTTCAGCTATGCTATTGCTCTCCACCGTGTCAACACTCAAAAATGTAAAACATTCACCCTCTAAAAGACTTATATATAATCAACTGCACGAATATTGACTTTAATCTGTAAAATTTTAAAGTTGGACCAAAGATTAGAAAACTTAATACATGATTCGATAATGACCGTCCTGTGAGCATGTGGTACCACTGGTAAATATTGGCGAAAATCTCCTCCAACCAGCACAACTTTACCTCCAAAAGGCTTGTTATTTTTCATCAATTTTTTAAGCAACTTGTCGATAACATTAAATGCATAGGTAGGTGCCATTGTTGTCTCATCCCAAATGATTAACCTAGCCTTTCTTATCTGCTTTGCATCCACTGAACTTGCCCTCATACTTGAAGTTGATGTTTCTGTCAATGGTACTGGTAGCTTGAACTGAGAATGATATGTGCGGCCTACTTGTAGAGAGATTCGCTGCAATTCCTGTCGACGCAACTGGTAATACAATATCACCCTTTCCTCGAACTATGCATAATAAAGTTTTGTACAAATAACTTTTCCCACTTCTACCCGGTCCATCAAGAAAGAAACAGTTAGTGCTGTGTTGACGATTGTATATAGCATCAATGATGGTTTAAAAAGCATTTCTTTGCTCAACATTTAGAAAAGATTGAAGCATGGATCCTTCCATTTTTTCTTGTGATGTACTAAAAATATCTTGCATGTCGTTCGAAAGATTTTCGGAAGGTTTCTTTAAACCGAAGTCTGTGCATGTCTTTCCATGCAAAATAAAAATATTTTGTACTTGTTGTAGGGAAAAATGTTCGCAAGTCTCACAATTTCGTGCTTGACATTTGTGTCGGCGAACAAAATCTTCAACACAGTGTTGAAGGTATTTATTCCAAAGTTTTCGTGTATGTACAGGACTTCCAAATACACATATGTACACAGAAAAAATTATTGCCGAATTATTTTCAAACAAACGCTTGTTTGAAAATTTTTTTAATTTCTACAAATTTTTTTACTGATTCAATTAAAATTTTTGTTTGATTTTTATTTAACCAACAAAAATGTTGACAACCATTCAAAAATATAATACACGCGTTATTGGTTTCAAGTTTTCATAATTTTGTATGAAATATTTAACGCTTTTTAATGTTGTCGTCTTTTTGCATTTTTTTATTTGATCGTAAGCAACACTTCTTTCTGTAAAATATAAGAACTACAACAAAAAACACATGCAGTCTATTTTTGGACACTTAAAAAAAGTACAACAGTAAGAAAGATGAAGAGGTTTAAAGTAAAAAAAAAAAAAAAAATGGCAGGTAAAAAAACGTTTCACTCTTTTTAAACAACAGAAACAACAACAACATTATAAGAAACAAAATAAATTTTTGGTTGGTTTCAAAGTTGGTTAAAAAAAAACCAAAATCCCGTATTCAATTTTTTCAAACTGTTTGCTTAAATACATCAAATACAAAAATGTAATGATGACGAAAAACATATCGAGTCGGTGTGTCGCCGTTTTTGGGTTACATTTCTTCTTCATTAACAAAGGAAAGGATACAGCAACAGTGAGTGATGACGAAAAACATTGTGTAGAAAAAAAATAGAACTTCGTTCAAAAATTATTCCACCAAAAAAAATGTGTCTCAAAGCCAGCCAGCCGCTCTCTCTGCCATCATCTTCTAATACAGTGTCTGCTTGTGTGCGCACCATTGCTTGTGCAAAACCTGTTTTTTTTTTTTGATTTTGAAATTTAGTATATGAATTTCAGTAAACTTTTTGTTTGATTCAGTTAAATTATTTGTTTGAAAAAATCAGTGTTTTTTTTCAATAAACAAAATGCAAATAAATTGTTTGAATATGCGAATTTGTTTATAGGACCGATTTCAGACAAAAAATTGTTTGATTCTACAAATTTTTTGTTTGAATTGGGAAAATAATTTTTTCTGTGTAAGTGAAAAGCTGTCTGAGTGCAACTGGCATGCTCATTGCTATTGCCTCTTCAAGAGTCAATTCTTAAACTGAATTGTCTTCTAAGAGGCCAAGAGCCGGTGCAGCTTCTTTGAAACTGGAGTGCGTTATCCTATTTATAGTTTTTAAGTCATTATAGCCCAGCGCACCGGTAATATGCAACAGTAGTAGCCTGAGATACTACCTCTCTCCTTCAGATACACCAACAGTGTACATGCGCCCGATAAATTTACCTCCTCGTTCTTTGTTTCCAACCACTTTTCTTATTAAATACATAATGTTCCGGGATTTCGGTATAGTAAAATTTTCTAGCATTAATATATTTTTCATTGAGACAAAACCATGCAATGAGAGTTGAGTTTGAAAAGGAAATACTATTGACTGCTTTATCAACGTTGTTTGGTTAAAATATACAATTTGGTGGTTCGGTAAATGTATTGCCAGCCGAATTATTGCATGTGACTGGTCGTGCATTGGTTTTGCCAAGATTCTCCATGCAGCCTCTGGAGCGCTTACATATCTTGTGTCTATTAATGTCCTTATTTCATCATGTATTAAGGCTCAGTTAGGCGAACGTAGCTGTACCCGTAATGTACCGCACCGTAGTGTAAGCACGTTGGTGCACTTATAGAACGTTTAAAAACGTGTCATATGTTTTCCCATACATAAACAAAAAGCAATAGTATACATAAAACAAAACACACAGTGATGGGAATCAAAAATGCTCAAATAGTGACCGTTGTGCAGAAAAGGTACCACGTGATTTAAATGGTATTAAAACAGTATTTTGGGTATGTAAAAAATTTTAATAATTTAATATTTTTATTATAGATTTACAATAAATAAATTTGTATTTTAGCATGTATAAATTTTTAGCATACAGATATTGTAATGTACGGGAGGTACCACGCCCACTTCTCCAATCCCGACCACATTTCGTGGGATGGTGTGTATTGATAACTAAAATTTGTGTACAAAATTTGGAAACTTTGGCTCTTGCCGTTCTCCAGATATACTAAAAAAAATAATTAAAATACAACAACAACAAGGGATTTTTGAACACAAAACATACTTAGAATCACGTTCTGGTATATAACTCTAACGCCAATCGAGTCTCCACCTTTAAATTTTCTGCAAATGTTGAAGAGGGTATAATACTTAACATATATTTTTTTAAGAATTTTAAAAAATATACTTTTCTAGATATGGAGCTTTGAACTCAAGACCCCAATAATTGAGCTTTGACCTTTTCTTAGAAAAACACAATATGCATATCATTTTAAAGGGTGCACTTTCACCTTTAAAACGATACCAATAAAACTAAATTATCTTGCATAGTTCAAGAGTTCTATCCCCTTTTGTAAGGAGACTTTTGAGGTTTTTTCACATTTTTCTCATCTTTAATGACGTCATATTTCGGAAGCCGAAAGAATCTGGGGTCTGAAAATTTATGTTTTGTTAAAGTCCAATAACATTCAACATTTGTGTTGAATTTCATTCAAATCGGAGGTGATGATGCCGAACGACTTAACGGTTTGACATGGATTCACTCTATTTGTATATTTGGAAATATGTTGTATTGTAAGTTGTTTTGTCGCAATTCCATAGATATGCTAAAAAAAGTACCAAAAAAAAAGAGCAAAATTACCCGCATTCAATGTAACATACAAGCCTCCCATCACTGTCTTACAAATGTCACGTAACAACGGCATGAAATTCTATTTTATACAGATTGGTACGTTGCAACTACGGTACATTGCATTTCGGTAAGCTTTTGTATTGGTTTTCATATAACAAAAAGCGAACAGCTGATTGATACAGTACAGATACGGTACAGCAACGTTCGCCTAACTGAGCTTTTAAAGAACCTTGCTCCGTAATTTCAACATTAGCACAGTCATAACCTTAATAGACGTACTTTAAAAGGTATTTGACGCTATTAACAGAGGCACATACTCCTACGTTAATATGGCAATTATATTTTAAAATTAAAAATGGATTATATGGCACAATCCACTGATTAGTTACCTCAAATCCTGAAGCAGTTTTGCAAGTGACATCAGAATTCTTACGACTGTATCTGGGATACCCATCATGATTACATACAGTTTCCTCTTGAAATTGTTTTGGGAAACCTTTTGAGCACTTTCCATCTTCCATGCAGGGAGAATTCATATTATTGTCTCCGCAATGCCCATGTAACATATGCTTTAGAACAATGCTATGGAGTCTAGGATAATCTTCCGGATTGGGTATCTCTGCTGAAACAATGTTAGCAATAACATCCCTATCGCGAGGTTTATCGTCCTCCGACAACATTATAAGCATGTGAGCATGAGGGATACCGCTTTTTTGGAATTCATTGACATGGATTTTGGCAACAACTTTACCGAATATATGTCTTTTACAAATGTCCGTAAGCAGTTCAGTAAGTTTTATATGAAAAACACGTGCTATTAAATCAGGTCGATCTGTTTGATACGATTCCATATTTTCCTGGTAGTAAAAAATTTCAAACGGTTCAAATTTTGGACCACATAATCCACAATAATATAACGTACTTCCATTCCCCTTGAAGCTGTTCCATAGACTACATGAGCAAGGGACGAAAACAAACAATTTCCGTCCCCATCAATTGGGAAGACTTTGTAACAGACGCCGTCCAAAACATCCATCATTGGAAATTATTAATTAAAAAATAACTGAAAACGAAATTGTTGTAACATTTTTTTAAATTTAAATGTGTGTAAACCCCCTCATACGATTACTTCTTATTACAATAGGTATACAACAAAAACAAAGAATATAAATCAGGGATGTAATTATAATAAATGTAATTAAATTTAAAAAGTTTTTTTTTCATATTACAATAGGATCGAGTTTTAAACTTTAGAGTGTTTACATAATACATGGGCAGAAGAACAACAAATTCTATATATGAGGAGGATTTTTCAAAACTTGATAAATCCACTTTTTGTATTTCAGGACAATTTAAGAAAACGTTTTTTTAGTTATGCCCACTCGGAGCAACGGAACCATCCTCCGCAGCTCTTAAACGCAAAAAATCCATAAGGCCTTGATAACTTGCAGCACGGAGCTCTTTTTGGTGTTCTTTTAACCAATGAAGACGGTTGGATTCCATTTTGACGTAAGAATCTACAAAGTAGTGTTGCGTTCGTTTTCCTACGCTCAAAAATGTATTAAAATCTCCACGCACGGCAATCCGATAACTGTAGTAACCCATCAGAGAAACCCGTGTTCTTTTGGTAGTGGATATATTTTGTTTTAACGGTATATCTGGGTGCCATCCAGACTCTCCAAATGGAAATAGTATTGGATATGTCATAGGCCCTAAACTTGGATGAAGACTACTGATACGTTTAGTACTGGTACCTTTGGGGTCTGATGGATCTGGCCTCAAATGTATAAGAAGATATCGTTCAAATGGAGGTTCACCGTCTGCGCTCTGAAATATTGCAGCTACTTCGTTGACTCTCTGTGCATTATATCTTCTGTTCTCAAGAGATCTGTCGTGCCTTATTGCCATTGAAACTAACGGTACTCGGACCCCTCTTTGTCTGGCCTCAGCTGTTGCATCCTTCTCCACTTCATACAACATTTTGTGTGCCTTTGCCAATGGATTATATTGGTTGAAGAAGTTACCTAACATTTTCATAACAGATTTACTGCATCCAGTGTTTCCAGAATTTTTCATACGCTCTTCAGTCGCTGTACGGTTGAGCGTATTTTCTTGTGTCACCGGGTACAGGATGAAGAGTTAATGCCCTATGGTAAATTTGACCATGAATGCGGAAACAATATGGACCGCATCCTGGCGGTGCTGTAATTTGTGCACCCAATGACGCAAATGAAAATGCACTGTTAAAGGATCGAATATGTTTCAAGAAGTTTTTCGATTGCCCGTGTTTTCCGGTTATTAAATCCTTCAAAATGGCAGGATAAGGTTGAGATGATAAGGATGTATGGTCAACTTTCCCTTTCTGACAACAGTTTGAAAATTTTCCATCTGGTGCCTTTTCCTTATGAAAATGTTTTGCTGCACAAATGGAACATTCAAAAGTCATACCTCCACAGTAATGCTCCTCAATAGAATCTTCTTTTCCCTTTTGTTGTCTGCCATTCTTGCAACTCTGCAAAATATTTACATGTTGAACATGTCTTTTAGGAGGCAACACTACGTTGCTTTCATCCTCGTGCAGTCGTTTATTTGCCATTATTTTTCTGCTTTGTTCTAATCTCCTTCTTTTCGCACAAACTGGTTCAACATGTCTTTCAACTGCTTTTCGGTTTGCATCCTCCTTTAACCTTTCCCTTTTTTGCTCATCTGTTTCATTTAGTTTTTGAGCTGCCTTTCTCTTTCTGTTCTCCTCTTACCTCTGACTTCTCCGCAAACCGCATTCAGTAAGTCTTTGGGATGCGTTTCGGATTTTGTTTTCGTCCAACCTCTTTCTTTTCTGTTCATCATCTTCAAATTGCCTATTTGCTATCTTTCTGGATGCATCATTTTTTAATCTTTTATTTTTATCTCCTTCGGATTCTTTAAATTTTCGTAATGTTTCTCTCCTTGAACGCCTCAACTTTCTGCGTGCTATTTTATCTTTAAAGTTTTCCTTATATTTGAAATGAAATTTTTTTCTCTCCCTTTCTTTTTTAAGCTTTGTCCGATATGATCTTTTTCGTTTGGGCAATATAATTCTAGTCTTTTGCGCAACATTTGACATTTGTGGGGAAAGTGGGTTAGGTGATGAAATATTCTCTTAGACATCAAAATGGCCATTTGAAATATTCCCTGAAAAATGAAGTTTTTAAACAGGATGTTGTTCATTTTCAAAGCGTAAAAATATGGCCCCATTTCTCCAAACCTCAAATAAATATGGAAATATTTCTGCGGCAGCTTGAAGTTCGCATGAAGTACCATACGTTCCTCTTTTTCTTATATCAATAGAATATACTTCAACATCATTATAGTTGTCATCCTCTGGGGTGGTAGTAAAAAATTTCAAACGGTTCAAATTTTGGACCACATAATCCACAATAATATTACGTACTTCCATTCCCCTTGAAGCTGTTCCATAGACTACATGAGCAAGGGACGAAAACAAACAATTTCCGTCCCCATCAATTGGGAAGACTTTGTAACAGACGCCGTCCAAAACATCCATCATTGGAAATTATTAATTAAAAAATAACTGAAAACGAAATTGTTGTAACATTTTTTTAAATTTAAATGTGTGCAAACCCCCTCATACGATTACTTCTTATTACAATAGGTATACAACAAAAACAAAGAATATAAATCAGGGATGTAATTATAATAAATGTAATTAAATTTAAAAAGTTTTTTTTTCATATTACAATAGGATCGAGTTTTAAACTTTAGAGTGTTTACATGATACATGGGCAGAAGAACAACAAATTCTATATATGAGGAGGATTTTTCAAAACTTGATAAATCCACTTTTTGTATTTCAGGACAATTTAAGAAAACGTTTTTTTAGTTATGCCCACTCGTATTTCTTATAAATTTTTGTTACAGTAATGCAAACGGCAAGGGGAGTCATTGATCTATACAGGATTTAAAAATTTAGCAATGAGATAATTCGAAAAAAATTCAATTTTTCAAGTGGATTTACCAAGTTTTGTTGCGATCGGACTGGATTTATCAAGCTTTATTGCGGCCGGATTGAATTTATCAAGTTAAGTGTTCAACCACTATGCAATAATCTTTGTTTTGCTAAAATTACTTATATATAAAACATCCTTTATACCCTTAACCTTCATGTGTAGAAGGTATATATAAATTTGTAGTTGAGTTTGTAACTTCTGCAATATTGATCTAATACGCCATGAAGCTTATCTATTCTAGATCCCTATGGGTCTAAGAACCTAGAATATATCTAGACAGATATCCGTCTGTCCATTTGTCCATCCGATTATCTTTTTAATGTTGAAAATAATGTAAGTAACCGTAAAAAGTATGTTTTGAAAAATTTGCTTATCAAAGTACTTCTTTTGGAGAAGGTACGTTTTTACAAAAAGGAATACCTTCTTGCAAAAAAGTAGCTTTCTACTAAGATGTATCTTTTTACAAAATTTTCATTGTAATTTACACATTCGAGATGATCATATTTGGCCCACTGTGCAAGCACTAAGTTTCTAATTAATCCAAAACTTGAAAGCCTAAATTGTTTTCTATTAAGTCGCTAAATTTCATCGAAATCCACCCAGTAATTAAAAATTTATTGAATTAGTATGAAAAGAATGAAGTAGATGTATCAAGTTTTGATGAAATCATGCATATTTGTTCCTTTTTTCTGGCTTAACTAACTATAGAGTTTTGGTCCAATTTTTTTCGCTGCGTTTTCATTTCAAAGTCGACAAACCAAAAAAGAAATAAAACTTAATTCGGTTAGATATGGATTTATTAAGTTTTGATAAGATCCTCCTCATATTTTACGGGTGGTAGCAAATCAGAAGCAGCGCCCACCAATAAATTACATTTTTGCTATGTTTTGTAGGGTGCCTTGTGGTTGAATTTGGCCGGTTATGTTTTTTACTTGTTTCTTCTGTTTCGTTCTTTACTCTCATGTTTTGCACCAAAAACAAAATACATGTAAATCACACAATCTTCATCTGGGTCTATAGCTGCGATCGGCACCCTATACTATTACAGTTTCTGATTGTATGCGCTGTATGAATTTTACATACATATGTTGTTGTTAATGTTGTTAAATTCTCTTTAATGTGTGTGCACACGTACGTAAAAAAAGAGTATAACAGAGAATAAAGGAGAGAAGAGAAAACGCGCCGCCCTGATTTTGCCGATCGCAGGTCTATAGCTTTAATTAGAAGTTGAAACTTTTAACATGTTGCTTTTGTGCTATTTACCTATTATGTATGTTTAGTAATTGTATCAGACATATGGAATTCAATGAAGAGTATATTTCGAGGAAAAGAGAGAGCAACAGGTTATAGATTTCTTTATGAATAGTTGACTCTTTATTTCTCTAGCAAAATAGACATACATATGCATGCAATTTGTTTAAATCATTTTATTGAAAAAACTCTTTATAAGAAATTAACTCAAATATTCTTTCTCTGCTTGCAGTCAGCGATTTTTGCCCGTTTTAGCTTATACGTTTTTTTCCTATTAATTCTCTCATTTGCTTTTGTATTTTTCTTTGCGTTTTGCAGATGTAATAATTTTTTATTTATTTTTTTTTAAATATTGAAAGATTAGAAATTACACAGGCCTACGAAAAAAACTTTTAAGTAATGTAATCAATTTTTTATATTTTTTGATATGTTAATTCCGTAGATACAATGAAAAAGTCGAACATATTCTCAATTTGTTTTAATAAATGACTTTTTTATATCCTCCTATTTTGAAAGGTCTACAGAACTTCAATTTGGGTTTGAAAAATCAGTGAAAAAATCAATATTTGCAAAGATGCGGTACACCTTATAACAAACATACATCTACGAATAGATTTTTTAAATAATTCAATAATGCTATTGCATTAGCCTTTCGCTGCCGGTATTAAACTGTAGGTCCCTTCAATGAGTTTAAAAATAGAATCGGGTGCAGATCATTCACTGGGAGAGGTCTTTCCATGCCCTTAAAGGAATTTTTTTTTTATAGGAAAATGTTGAAAAAAATAACGAACAATTGAATACTCTTATATATATTTACGGTCTCTGATTTAAATCCTCGGCGTTTTACATATTGCAGGTTGTAAACCATCCACCAAACCGAAGTATAGTAAAATGTAAACGTACCGAAAAAATCTCTGTTAAAAACGAAAACTGACATACATCGTACGAAATATTTATAAAAACGTGTTTCGAAATAATAGACAACGAAAGTTTTTCTTAAAATTCGCATAAAATTTTTTGGATGTACATAACAAAATATAACCTACCTTGAAGAGGACTTTGAGTAGCTTTCAAAATTATTAATGACTTAAGTTAATTAGTTGATTTTTGTAAAAAAAATAACTTTATATTTATAACATTATATAAATTCACTTCAAATAGGTAGTTATAATTTCTTCCTTTAATGATAATTTAAAAAACGCGCAACGCACCGTAAATATGTAGTTCAATCCAATTCGAATGGGCACAATGAAGAATAAATTCCAATAACTCAATATTATTATTTTTTAATTTAGATGAATGTAAATAACAGTTACTTTCTCTTAGAATATGATTGTTCTTTAAATCACTTTACAAACAAATCTTGAAAATCAAAACAAAAACCCAATTTATTTGTTAGTAATTATGTATGTGATACAATAAGATTATCTCTACTTTTCAACACCAGTATTAAAATCTGATTCCACTATGATTTCTAGCAGAGAAAGTACTTTCTGTATACCAAATTTTATGTTGTCATATCGAAAATATAAAAATTCTTTAAAAAATACATAATTCAAAATTGAGGGTTTTATGCTGAAATAAGCCACATGTACAGCCCGGAGACCGAAAATTAGGAATCTGACAATGCTATGATCTTCCTCAGACAGAGGGCTTTAAATATGAAGAGTGTCATTAGGAAAACGCAAAAGTTTTCTGCAAAAAATATAAGAAAAAGTGAATGGTTTATTCAATGACCACGCCCACCGCCCACAGACCGAAAATCGGGCTCCGTCTTGCACCAGTGGAGCAAATGAGCTTTATGTATGCCAAATTGCATCTTTCTGCGAGGGCAGACGGCTTCAGAAAGCCGCGGAAAGAGAACCGGACATACATCTGGACAAACAACGAAATTATATAAGTATATAGATGATTAATTTGGACGATGCTGGATCAATATGGATTTTAAAGACAAAACTAGTTTTAATCCTTATTAATGTAATCCTAATTGTTCGCATCTCAGGCTACAATAAGTATTTCACACAAATTCCTTGCAAAGGAAGAGGCAAAAATTTTCCAGATTTTACCCTATTTGGAAACTATGGGCAGTCATGGGCTCACAGGTTAAAAGTAATATAAAAGTGTCAGTAGATCATTAAATTAATTGGTACACATTATGAATTGATAAATAAAATATAATGAAATTAAAAATGTAGTTAATTTTATTTAAAGTCTGTAACTAAAAAAAGTACATAGAGTTGTTAAAAAAAAGTAGTAAATTTACCTATGACCTATGTTCTTGTACAAAATTTAACTTAGATAACTTTTCTAAAATATAAATTTAAACTAACATTGCTATCATTGGTAAATTTTCAAAGTTTCTTAGTAATTTTAACAAAATATTTAGATACTTTTTCGAACATAGAAATTACATAAGTTAAACGTTTTATTACCTAAGAAACTTAGATACTGCCATGCTTCCCTTGCGCTTAGTTAATTTTATACCATATTTTTAGGTAATTTTACCTATGATTTTTTTTTGTGTGTACATATGAATGTAACAATTGGTTTGGTTTTGTTGGTTTTCTGTGGAATTAATAAAGTTATTAAGTTGAATATGTGTATATTGGCTGTTTTCCTAAACGTGTGTTTACAATGTATCAATACCGTGTTGATGCATTGTGTAATTATGGTGTTTTCTTTTCTGACAATAATGTTCCATATATGCTACCATTCTTGCGGGTTTTTGTTCCATACTAAAAATATATGTAAAAATGTGAGAAGTTGTCGTTTTCCTTTCTAAACATGTTGCAACAATAAATGGCAAATTTGTTCCATTTCTTAAGGCCTAGTTAGGCGAACGTTGTTGTACCCGTAATGTACCGCACCGTACTGTAAGCACGTTGGTGCACTTATAGAACATTTAAAAACGTGGTTTATGTTTTTTCTATACATAAACAAAAAACAATAGTATACATAAAGCAAATCACACAGTGATGGTAATAAAAAATGTTTTAAAAAGTACCAAGTGATTTAAATGGTATTAAAAAAGTATTTTGTGTATGTAAAAAACGTTAATAGTTTAATGTTTATATTATAGGTTTTCAATAAACAAATTTGTATTTTAGCATATATATTATAACCAGGGCAAGGGACTTCATGCAAATGCATGTTTGTTGTCGGTACTCTGAGACCCACCTAAAGTTAATATCTTTGCGAATCACAATATTTCCAGTAAAATGGCATCAATTTGTTAGTGCATATTTTTGCATATTTTGCTTTAAATGCATGTTTTTGCATATTTTGATATAAATGCATATTTTTCGTCATATTTTGTTATAAATTCACATTTTTCGTCATATTTTATAATATTTATAAAAAAAATGGCTCTTTTCTTAGTTTTTTGTTTAGAAATATCTTTCTGTTCAAGGCGAATTCATTATAAGGTGTAGTCAGTGAATCAGCTGGTTATAGTTGTTTCAGCCCTGAATCTGTCAAACAGTCAAAATAGTATGGGAAAATCTGCTAACTTCGACATTTTCAAGGAGCAAAAACAACATGTTGGTGTTTGGTACTGAATTACCTACATTTTATTATAAATTCACCTTGTTTCTTTTACTTTTAAAAAGTAGCACATACAAAAATTATACAATTTGTATAATTGTGCACATAATTGTAGAAGTAACAATAAAACAGTTTTTGACATTTCATTTTGTTCGCGGTTTTTTTTACTTGAAGAAACGGCAAATAAAAATAATGTTCGGCGAAGAAAAAATAGAACTCAACATAATATTTTTGATTTACGGTGTAAGAAGTATGACCTAAAATCCAAAAAGTATTAATAAAAAAAAATTGTTTCTAAGGAAAAAAATGCCAAAAGAAAAAATATCAAAAAATAATCTTTTAAATAAGTGTGTTTTTGAGTCTTCAAAATAGAGGGGAAAGTACTTTTTTGCAAAGTTTACAAAAAGGTGTTTCATTTAAAAATTTCAAGTAAATCAGCACCTTCAAAGCCAGAAACACAAAGATTTATGATTTATGAAAACGTTTCGCAAACTTTAATTTCAAGAAAATCAACTTTTGGGGATAAGACTAGCAAATTTAGTTTTGAATTGTATAATGCTCTGGTGTCTGCAGATATGCCTCTATATTAGCTAATCAACCAAAATTATAGAATTTTTTTAAACAAATATAACAATGAAACCATTCCTACGGAAACAACCCTTATAAAAACTTATATCGCCAAGTTGTACACTATACAACTATGTGACATTGTTGAAAGAATTAAGTGACATAACTTGTGGCTGTCTATTGACGAAGCAATGGACACTGAAGGACGTTTCGTTGTCTACGTAATTGGGATCTTGAATGCAGAAGAAGAACAGAGTAAACACAAATTTTTTTTTAATATTGTAAAGTTTGAAAAGGTGGATCATGCTTCAATAGCTCGAACTTTCAAAGATTCAATTTCTCTTTTAGAATCCTTTAATAAAAATAAAATTTTGCTCTACTTGACCTTTTTTTAAGATATCTTACTCAAAAATGTTACATGTCACATGCTAAGCTCATGCCATGCATGAAAGATTTTAAAGTCTCCTTTGCGTTTCAAGATGGGGTACCTGGTTGCAGGCAGTTGAGTATTATGCCAAAAATTTTGAAGAATTTAAAGATGTGGTAAATAATTTTAACGAAAATAATGCAGTCGCGATAAAAAAGTGAACAATATTTTAAATGTACCTAATATAAAGGCTCAATTAGAATTTATACACTCAAACAATGGGTTTCTAGTCGAGACAATAACCGAACTTCAATGGTTTAAATCATTAAAATAAGAAAAGTATCGGCGAAAAAATAATAGCCAAAATTTATGCAGTTTTAAAAAAGAATGCCGGATTTAAAAAAGTTAAAGAAATTGGTAATATTTTTAATTTACCTTTCAGTAAAGAAAAAATTGTAGACAAAGAATATTCTACAAAGGAGTTGACCACTTTTAAATATCCACCTATTACATCCGTTGATGTCGAACGAACACTTTCAATGCTTAAAACTGTTTTAAGTTAAGACCAAATAGAATGAGTTTTACATTTGATAACTTAAAAAAAAAACTTATTTATTTATATATGTAAATATATCTTTATCTACTACTACTTTTTAAACTATGTTTTAAGTTTTTAAAACTGAATAAAATGTATTTATGTTTTTTTTTTTGTTAAATATGGTTAAATAAATATATTTTTAATGCATATTTCTTACTTTTATTTTTGCATATTTTACGATTTTTAGTGCATGTTTTATGCGCATATTTTGCGATTTTAAGTGCATGAACTTCCTTGCCCTGATTATAACAAAAGATATATTGTATTGTGGTGTATGCACCAAAAAAGGTTTTGCTACCATTTAAAGCCTTTAATTCTTTTCACATTTCCATTGTATGTGTATATGCATTTGTTTATATGTATTGTACATCTAAACATAAATATATTTGTTTATATGGAAATATGTTGTATATTAAGTTGTTTTGTCTCGATTCCATAGCTTAACTGAAAAAAGTACCAAAAACGAGCAAAAATACCCGCATTCAATTTAGCATACAAGCAGCCCATCACTGCTTTACAACTGTCACGTAACAACGGCATACAAATCTGTTTAATACAGATCGAGACGTTCCGTCAACGTGACATTTAAATTCAGTAAGCATTTGCATTGTTTGCAAATGACAAAACGGACCAGACGTTCCATTAGGGGACGTGAACGTTCGGCTAACTCTGCCTTTACCCGCAGTTATAACTGAGTGTGAGATAATACCCTTTTTTGCATCTGCGTAAAGTACTTTTTTATGCAAGCAAGTATTTTTTTACTTGTGTTTGCGGACAATTTGCGTTATATTGTGATTTTTAGTTATATTGTGATGTATATAAAAACTTTTTGTTTTTCGTTTGTTTTACTTTTATTATATTTTTTTGTTGCAAAATTTTTAACAACAGCTGACATTAATTATTGAAAATCAGTGCTATTAACGCTTATTGGAATTGAAAGAAAATTTAATGTTGAAAATTGCTACAAGCGTGGTGAATATCGCTTTTAGTACAAACTTTGCATTCAATATTTAACACGCTAAATACACATTAGTGTTGAGTGTAACCTAATAAATATATTACACAACTATAATGCATCATTATTTTTTAGAAAAGAAAACAACATTAAATTTTTACCTACGTTGTGTTGCAAATGAATATGTTTTGCATCTACATTATTTTAACTGCTTTATTTGCTTTTCTCTACGCAGTGACAGCTACAAAGTTGCATTTCGGAACTAAATGCATTGTCAAAATTTTTATGGTTGCATTTAAGAACATGTTGCCATGTATTACTACAATGCAACAGGCGTTTAGGAAAACAGCTATTCTTTTAAAAAAGTAAAAGCTTTTATCTTGAACTCATTTAATGAAATCATTGTTTTATTCAAAGCATCTAGGGATTCCCGGGAATAAGATTTTTTTGTTTCGATTCCCGGGAATAGAAAAAGTCCGAGAAATTGGAAACCCTAATACCAACTGAAGAGCAGTAAAGGACTTCAGGTATTGATTAAGCGTGGACCCAGAAGAAATAAAAACATTTTTGGAAGAGAAGGGCTTCAAAATAAAAAACGCAACAAATATTAAAAATTGGGAAAAATCCCCAGCCAATATTTTGAGTAGAGCTAGAACCCGGCGACGTAAAGCTTAAAAAGACGAAACGCATCTTATTAACAATTTGAAAAAAATATATTCTGTACAGAGGAATCACTATAGAAGAAATGGTCCCGTTTTGGCATACCGAATTTGGGCATACTAAGGCATATTGCTACTTACTGGTAATACGCCTCAAATGCAGGTTATAAATCAAGTAAACACTAATGAAATTTAGACTGCGCAGCCTAGTAATAACAGTACCTCTTACGCTAACGTAGTAAAATCAAACCATGTGACAATGCAAGATGCTTCGACAATCAATCTAGAAAAACCATGGAAATCGAGAAAAACAATGGAAACATTATTGCAAATAGTAAATTATTTTACGAACACAATGACTAATATGATGCAGGAAATTCTTGGAATGCAATCGATGTTATTGCAAGCTGTACTTAACACGCCATGAACTGTTTGAAAATTTGTTTTCGGAACGAAAACGGCATCCGCCAACATAAAAATGAACTAGAATACTTTCTTAAAAATAAATAAATTGATGTTATGATAATTTCTGAAACTCATCTGGATGGATTTAAATGTGGTCACGAGCCGAAAACCAACATATTGGCCTACTGATCAGCAAAAAATGAAACGATTCATGTTAAAGCTTCCTTAGAATTATCTTCCGATCACACACCTACAAAGTTACTATAATGAACCCAAATAGAATTGTTTCTCCGTCTGGTTACTAAGCGACGTTAAAGTATAAAAAAATATCTCAGTACCAATCGCACAGAAAATATTCCTCTTAGTACACCGGAGAATGTGGATCTCTCTATTGCTAATTTTGACAGTTGTCTTTAACTAGCTGCTGAATAATCCAGCATTACGCTCAAAAAAAAATCCAAAATAATAAAGTATATTCTACAGATGTCAATCTGCGGCTGTAGGAAATATCGCCCAAAGAAAAATCGCCCAAAAAAAAAAGTGAAAAATCGCCCAAAAAAATTGCATGTAAAATTGGGCCTGATTTCATATGAAAAATGGCCCAAAATTTTTGGGCTATTTATCGTTATTGTTGGGTGATTTTTCGTTTTTTAAATTTGGGTGATTTTTCATTATGAAAAATCACCCAAAAATGTTGTATGAAAAATGGCCCAAAAAAAATGGGCTATTTTTAAAATTCTACCATAATCTTACATAGCAGAGAAAACCATGTTTTATTATGGTTGCAAACAACAAAACTATTTTTCAAGAAACTAATTTAACCATTATATGGTTGTCGGCGACAATGATTTGGTTAAATTAAACATAATGTCGGTAGAATTTTTTTAAAAATGGTTTTGTAGCTTTTTCTCTGGGTGTATATATTAAATATATACATATATATCGAAAATAAGGATTTTCTTTTCTATGGTATAACAAATACTGGCTTCGCTAACTAAAGCTTCTCTGTATCGCCGGCCTTCGGCCGGGCGCAAGAATTTTCTCCTCTATGGTATAACAAAAACCGGCTTCGCTAACTAAAGCTTCTCTGTATAGCCGGCCTTCGGCCGGGCGCAAGGATTTTCTCCTCTATGGTATAACAAACACCGGCTACGCTAACTAAAGCTTCTCTGCGTAGTCGGCCTTGTTCGGAAACAAGGCAGTTTTTCGAAGCTTTACTTAGCGAAACCGGTTTTTGTTAGACCATAAAAGAGAAAATCCTTGCACCCGGCCGAAGGCCGGCTATACAGAGAAGCTTTAGTTAGCGAAGCCGGTCTTTGTTATACCATAGAGGAGAAAATCCTTGCGCCCGGCCGAAGGCCGGCTATACAGAGAAGCTTTAGTTAGCGAAGCCAGTATTTGTTATACCATAGAAAATGAAATCCTTATTTTGGATATATATATTTAATATATACACCCGGAGTAAAAGCTATAAAAATATTTTATCCATATTATATTTAATTTAACCAAATCATTGTCATCGACAACCATATTATGGTTAAATAAGTATCTTTAAAAAAATCACTTGAAATTTTAACGGTATTTTAAAAAAAAATGTACACATTTTTGATTATAAGTTAAGTTACGTTATGACATGTCACCTAAATTTATATGAATAATAAACACTTTTTTGCAAATTTAGTAATTTTTTTTTTTTTTTGGGAAAAAATTAGTTTTTGCTTTTTGGGTCATTTTTCATTTTTTTTTTGGGCCCTTTTTCGTTTTTTTTGGGCAAAATTTCATATTTACCTTTTTGGGTCATTTTTCATGTTCGCTTGGGCGATTCTTCATTTGGGCGATTTTTCATTTTTTTTTTTGGGCCATTTTTCTTTGGGCGATATTTCCTACAGCCCAATCTGCTCTTGACTGGAAAAAAGAGATCAGCTCAACTTAAGAATTTATTAAAAGAGTGCAGAAAAAGGCTAAAGGCCCAGGGTTGTTAGATGTGACGATTTTTTTTGAGAAAATACAGTAAAATGATGATTAACGATTTTTTTACTAACCCTGCGGCCACACGATCAAGTTGTTCTTGATAGTATTTTACATATACTGCTTGTCAAAACTTACATAAGTTGAAAGCTGTGACGTAGGCTGCACTCAATTTGTAAGCAATTAACTTTCAAGATGTCATCAAGAAAACAATTTATAAAGACGAACATGTAATCAGCTGTTAAATTGAAAGTAAAATTGCCAAACGAATGAAGAGTTGAAATTGAAAGCCATCTCGTGGTCAATTTAAAAAGTGTGAGTGTGTTAGTAAAAAAGTGAGAGTGTATTGCAAATTGAATGGAATTGAAAGGCAAAACTTGATCGTGTGGTCACCAAGTAAAAGTAATAGTGTTATGACGATTTTCTGGCATCAATAAAACACTTACAAGAAATATTTACAATTATATTGCGAACAGTCCAAAACGTCAAAATCAATTTTTCGAAGTACAAAAATGATTGGAAATTAAAAAAAGTAATTTCAATTTTTGGGAATACAAAATTTTAATTTCAAAAGATTTTGTTATTCGTGCTTCATTCCCAGTTTTTATTCTTGATAAAAACACTTGAAATTTATTGTTGATGGGATAAGCTATTCCTATGCATTTCACTGGTTGCTTAGGCCAGATCATCAGGAAACTTCATCCATAAAGATTTTAGAAAAACTAAAGGTATTAAACCAAATAAAACTGTTAAACGTATAAGACTTATAGCAACAGTTTTACTTGTAACAATATCAAAGCTTTAACAAAACACATCAACAATAAAAAAGTGGGTTTATCTCATCTTACATTCCCTACTACAATTAGTTGAAATTCTCTCAACATTAATTGTAGTTGTAAGTAGGTTAAGAAAAACAAAATAAAAAACAAACAACAACTTACAAAAGATGTTGTCAATTAAGTGTTTTTTTAGGCCGTGCACTTGCCTGTTTATTATCAAAAAGTAATTTCAATTTTTGGGAATACAAAATTTTAATTTCAAAAGATTTTGTTATTCGTGCTTAATTCCCAGTTTTTATTCTTGATAAAAACACTTGAAATTTATTGTTGATGGGATAAGCTATTCCTATGCATTTCACTGGTTGCTTAGGCCAGATCATCAGGAAACTTCATCCATAAAGATTTTAGAAAAACTAAAGATATTAAACCAAATAAAACTGTTAAACGTATAAGACTTATAGCAACAGTTTTACTTGTAACAATATCAAAGCTTTAACAAAACACATCAACAATAAAAAAAGTGGGTTTATCTCATCTTACATTCCCTACTACAATTAGTTGAAATTCTCTCAACATTAATTGTAGTTGTAAGTACAATTAATTAGTTGAATAAAATGAAGTCTATAGCCATTAAGGCTAACTATGCTATCAAGAGTTCCTTTTTTAAGCCAAGTCTCAGAAACGCAAATAATATCAATTGAAGAGTTTTCGAAAACAAGTCTAAATTCGTCAATTTTATTGTTAAGGCTTTGTGCGTTAAGATGACATATTTTGACACCTTCAATTTGGTTGGCTAAGATACGAACAATGTTAACAATACCATCATTGGAACTGGCAGTTAAACTATGCAAATTTGGAGACATCATTAACGAATAAGGAAAACTCAAAACTAACAGCAAAGCAAAATTTCAAATCGTGAAAAAAAGAGATTTTAAACAATAATTAATGTATAAATTAATAAAAGTCAATACAATAATAAAAATCAATACAATAATAAAAATGAATACAAAAATGACAACATATAATGTTATTAGAGGAACAATTAACAGTTGACACATACCATTCATGAAAAAGCTGGTTTATTTGCTCCGGAAATTCAATCAGCATCGGTTCATCAGATGATAATTTTTTTACATATACAAGACAACGTAAAGTATATGTACTTTGAATTTTACGTTCTTTTTTAATTTTCAGCGCCAGCCTAAATATGTTGTAATTATAATGTGTTCGATTTTCGTTGATGTAGATAGGTTGATCACTATCAAAACCTGCAATTCTTAGCTTAACTGCCTATTTTTAGAAAACGTAAGCAAGTGAGTGAGTGAGAAATTATATTGAAAACAAAAACAAATTTTCGCTTTTTATTGTTGTTTTCATTATAATTTCTCACTCACTCTCTTGCTTACGTTTTCTAAAAACAGGCAGTTAGACTAAAGCTAAGATCCCACTATCGGCTCAAATAGCACAATCTGTGACGATTTTTATTGTGCTGTATCGGCGCACATTAAAAAACATTGCAAAATTTATTCTTGGGTGGTCCCATTATCGTCGCACATTGTGAGAATTTTTTTCGGTTCATATCGGCCAAAACTCAATTGCGACAATAATCGGTACAATGCGGTCACACTATCGTGTTATTTGGGCCAATTTAATCATATGTTTTGGTTTATTTGTTTGTTGGCGACATACATAATTTTACTTTAAAAATTCGCAAAATTCTCCGTTTGAATATTCCTTTATTAGTTTCCTAGCAATTTTAAATAATATATTAATATAAAATTAAAAATGTATTCAATTTTATTCAAACTTACTGCACTTGTTTTTTTTTTGTAATTGTTTTTCTGTAAACAGATGTTTACAAAGCAGGGATGGCAACATCGATACAACAGCAATGTTTTCGTTAAAGCAAATTGTTTTCTTTCATTTAATAATACAAATGTACTATTTAACTTTTTAATACATAAATAATAGATAAAACAAATGTAATTTTGGTACAATTAAGCTCAAAAAAGTAAAATTTTAGTAGCCAGTTGGTGCACTTTAAAAAAATTCGTTTTGCCATCCCTTGTATCGGCGCTGATTGGCGACTGTCATCAGCACACAAGTGGCCGATAAAAATCGGTACATATTAAACAATTTGATTGCTCCACATTGTGCAAAAGAGTGTTCACATTATCGGCGCATCAAGGTTAATTTTGATTGTCCACAGTCAGCACAATTTCGGCACAGATTGTCGCAAATTAAAAAATATTGACCGTTCACACTACCGGCACATGAAATAAGACAAAAATTGGTACATTGCGCCAATAGTGGGATCTTAGCTTAACAGGCAAATTTTCATTTTTGTTGTCGTGTCTATATTTTGCAATGGTCCTTAACATGTAGTTTTTATCATAGGGAGAACATAATTTGAGTACAATAACTTTATCGTTTGGAGTGAAATGTTTGTTGTCTTTATATATTTTATTAAGTCGATACATATTATCAACCTGAAGCGTGGGAACTTTTAAAAATATTCAAATATTGTCAAAGATTTCAAAAAGATTTTCGTTTTCATAATAGGGCACACCTCTGATTCGTATACTGCTGGCTGCGGGTTTTCTACCCGATTTTTACAGCTGGGCACGTTTGTCTTATGAGCGTGAAAGTTAAGTGAGCACATTAAGCCGGGTTTACCTTTATTCTCCATTTTCTCAGTGATGGTACACCAAAGATACAAAGATAAAATGGCTCTCCTGAACAAAACCCTTAGGTCCCTTTCTATTTTTTGCGTCACATACGTATACTCACATATTATTTAACCTATGAAAAATATCGACGATTAGAAAACTAAAAAAATTTATTTGTTGGCTCTAAATTTTCTTCTTTAGTTTTATTTTAAATATGATTTAGTTTTATATTATTTTAAAATCAGGTCACACTGATGGCGAAGCAAGTTGCTTCGTTCATGACTCGGGTGTAAAGCATGAATAGAGAGCGAAGCACGTGCCGTGGAAACACAGCATAAGCATGACCAACAATTACAAATAAATTTTACTGTGAGAAGTACCGAAAATAATTAAGAACATTAATTAAAGAAAAAATGTCTTTTGAAATGCACAAAAAATTAAACTGGTGCACCAAATTCAGTATTTAAACTTTACTCTTTACAGGGTTAGGATTATTTAAGTGTTTTCCGAGAGTGGGAACTATTTCACGAAATTAAGTAATGTATTGTATAAATTATACAATTCCTTAATTAAATTAAATAAGATTTTTATGGTTAACTAAATAAATGGATTTGGTTAATTAATTTCGAATTCAATTTCAATTATTCATTTAATCAAAATTTTAATAGAATCTTACAAATAAATCGACTACTAGTTTGCTCTTTTTAATTACAATAATAATTATTTTTATAATGTTGTTGTTGTGTTTTGCTTGGCTTAAGGTCATATACAAATTTTAAATAAAAAATCCGCAAATTTGGTATATTAAAATCTTCAGAGGATTTAAAACACTGTCAAATTAAAACTACAACAAAAAAGTTGATATGTACGTCTGCACTGCTTCTCATATTTTCATTAAAGGTAAAAGGGTATATATAAGTTTATCATTCCGTTTGTAATTTCTACAATATTGACCTTAGACCCTATAAAGTATGTATATACTGGGTCCTTATAAAAAGCGAAGTTGATTTAACGATGCCCCTCTTCTTATCTCCCGCCCCCTCTTTGTATATGTGTACATATGCTAGCACAATGCCCAATATGATTTTCTTTATCACTCTTCTTTATTATTTAATCTATTTAACCAATTTATTTTAACAAATAGAAATGGAAATTTTTGATTCTTTTTGCAACTTAAAAACTTATCAAAAAAGATTAATCTACGGTATGACAACACTGCCTATAATAAAATAAAACAAACAAACACACATACGTCATACAAACCATTATGGTGAATAAAGGCCCCTATTACGGTTCACAACTCAAATCAGTTGATTTGTAATTTCTTAATTTATGTATTATGGTTTTTTACAACTTTACTATATTGCGGTGAACAAAAACATAAAAAAAAATTACAACCCATCACAACCAACTGTTTTAATTACAACTCAAATGAGTTGAGTAAAACGGGCCATATTTCACTTCAATAGTATTCAAACAACGTTCCTTCATGGTTCAGTTGTCTAGGATGTTTGTTAAGGTTAGAAACTGCGGTGCCCTGGTTCAAATCTTGGTTCTTAAAAAAAAAAATTTTTTTTGTAATTTTTATGTTCTAAAAACGATAAAAAAATATTTACCAGTTTTTGCTTTTTATATTTTATTTATAATGATGTTTTTAGTATATGTAAAACCTATTAAGTTTTTGTCTAGTTTTGAAATTTTTATGTTCTAAAAACGATAAAAAATATTTACCAGTTTTTGCTTTTTAAATTTTATTTATAATGATATTTTTAGTATTATAATATGTATGTATATGTAAAACATATTAAGTTTTTGTCTAGTTGCTCTGTATTCTGTTCGCACAATGGTGAAGGGCACAGTCGAATATAGCACTCTTACTTAAGTTTGAAGTTGAATAAAATATAGATTTTGTCGTAATTTTTTTCAATTGAATCCATTAACACAATATTTAAAATCATACGCGTTTTTTATCATATTTTTTTAAACAAAATTAATCATTAAATAAGAAAAAAATCACAATTTTTAATTTTTACAAATTAAAGTAATCAATATAACATTATATTTAAAATAATAAATTAATTATCAAAGTAAAAAAAAACTAAACTCTGGCAGCATGCTTTATTTTTGCGAGAGCAATAATTTATCTTGTGCTTTATTCCCAATTTTTATTATTGATAAAAACACTGAAATTTATTGTTGAAGGGAGAAGTTATTCCTATGCGCATTTCACTGGTTGCTTAGGCCAGATTGTCAGAAAACTTCATGCAAAGATTTTAGAAAAGCCAAAGATATTAAACAAGTAAAACTGTTTAGCAAGGCCTAACCATAATATGCATAGCCTTGCTTAACCTACTGTCAAAAATTAACAAAAAGTCTCTCAAATGTATTTAAAAAAACAAAAACAAAATAAAAAAACATTTGATTCCGTACGGAATGTGCGATTAGATTCGCACCTTGCTTAAGCAAATGACAGTTTCATTAAACTTAGCAGAAAGTTTCCTTAAGTTCAATATGGTTTACCTCATATAATTAACATGTATTCGCACATTTGATTCAGCCAACTTAAGCACATTGTGGTTGGGCCTTTAGTTGTAACCATGTCAAAGCTTCAACAAAAACAACAACAATAAACAGTGAGTTTATCTTTTCTTACATTCCCCACTACAATTGGTTGGAATTCTTCCGATATTTATTGTAGTTGTAAGTCGGTTAAGAAAAAACAAAATGAAAACAAAAACAACTTGCTTTATTGCTCTCGCAAAAATAAAGCATGCTGCCAGAGTTTAGTTTCTTTAAAGCCGTGCACTTCCCAGTTTATTAAGTTGTTTGAAATGAATTTTCGTTTGAATTTAACTACATAATATTTTGCTTCCCGGTACTTAACTCCGAAAGATTGGTGCAACCTATGAATGATGTATTGGTCATCATCAGTAAAGTGTTTGGTCTTTTCCTTTTTCTCAAACTCTAGCCACAATTTCGTTAGATATGCAGATCTTTTTTATATAAATCGTGTTTAAAAATTTAGTGCTCTTACACTTGAACCAAAATGTTAAGAGGCTAACAGCCGTACCAGCATTAGAGCTGCAGAGGCTTCGAAGGAACATATTTATTCAGATTAATTCCTTTAAAAATTTCTTTATTTAATTACAGTTATAAGTCCATTAAATTTTCTTTAATTTTTTTTTTCTTCAAAAAATGTAGGGGTTTGGCTTTAAGTTTATTTATTTATTTCTCAACTTTAATTTATTTATTTAATTACATTAATTGTTTGCTGAAACAAACCATAAAAGAAAAACGCAATCAACGTTTAATTTTGTATTAATCAAAACTAAAACACTAATAAATGCTTAATGAGTAATTATTAGTGTCTGACCGATTAATCGGCTTTGGTAATGGCCAAAATTTGCTAATCTGTGTTCGACATTAATTTAGCCGATTTTTGCCGAAGGCCGAACTTTTTAATACCATTTTGTATATGCAAATGTTTCAAAATCATGCACAAAAATATTGTTACGTTACTGCCTTTCAATAACGTTTTGGTTTATTTCCTTTATAATAAACCGTTTCGAGTTCTTTTATTGCAATTCAAATAAAACAAATAAACACAACACTTTTGCTACTGTTTACAATTTACACACTTTATTTAGTACTTAGTCACTTTAACAACCGTAATTATAGCTCTTATTTACAACCAACTATAATCTTCTCAGCGTGATTCGTTAATGACAAAGTCAGAACTTAGAATGCCTCATGCCATCTCTTGCGATCCTATTTATACTCGGACAAATGACCATAGAACGTTCGAGTTCTGAAGTCTAGATGGCTCTATAAAGTTCTAATAACGGCTATTTCGTTAATTAAACCTATTCAGCTATTACTATCTATATGGCTGATTTAATTGAGTTATTAGGCATCATAAACTAAGGCATACTTTTAGGCGTTGCCATAGATTGAGATAACTTAATAAATAACATTCTAGTTTACAGTGGGGTTGAAGTACAATTATGCACAACAATTTAAACATTACATCTGTACATTGATTTTTACACTCGAAGTGTGCATAACTTATACAATAACAATTTTAACTAATAAAATAACTAACAAATACTTAATAACTAATCAATACAAGATAACACATAAATTAATCTAATTCTTAACCAATAATTACAAATAATTCTTAACTAAAGTTACTTCCGTAACACTGCCCCCCACTTAAGCCTGTTCGTCCCGAATAGGCTCAAAATCACCTCTTCCATAAGGGGCTAATCGTTCCAAATGAACAACTTTCATTTTGGCTCTTGGACTTTTATATTTCTGTATTCGGTATACAACATCATTTAATTTCTTTATCACCTTATATGGACCATCCCAATGTGTCTGTAATTTGGGAGATAATCCTTTTTTTCGTTGGGGATTGAAAAGCAAAACTAACTGGCCCTCTTTAAATCCTTCCGAATTTGCTGCTCGATCGTATCTGGACAACTTTCTATGGCCACGGACGGACTTTCTATGGTCATAAGGATTTCTCCGCTCCAATGAAGATACCTGCTTATCTTCTGGTATATGTAGTGCCTTACAATTGCACTGTGGAAGCGGCGCACAAACTCTGTTTACTGTGCTCCTGGCTGCCACACGCTTTGGGCAGTTTCTCTTAAAATTTTGTCTTCCACCTATACTATTGGCCCTTATAACCTTAGCCGATATAGGTTCAAATCTTTTTGCTGTTAACCAGTCTTTACTGGGCTCTACCTGCAACGAGCGACCTTCACTGACGCATACCCTTTTATCTGCCTCCGTACAGTGCCTGGCTTCCAATCTGCTAAGCTGTCTTGCATGAGCAACCGCTTTTTCCCGTTTTGCAACTTTTCTGTATGGTGACGATTCCAGACGAGTACAAGCGATAAGCTGTCCCACACGAGCCTCACTTTCATACCCAACATTCAGGGGTATTTCATAATCAAACAAATACATGATTTGTTTTCCCATATTCAGACTTATGTTATGACTAATCATAAAATCTGCGCCAATCAGTACTTCGTCTACAATGTTGGCCACAATAAACTCATGAAAATTGACAACATTGGCAATTCTTAACACCACACGTGTTTTGCCATAGACAGTAGCAGGCTCACCTGTAGCTGTTCGCAAGCTCACTCCGCTTAGTGGTTCGACAGCTCCCGTTACCAAGTCAGGCCTTATAATTGAAAATCCTGCACCAGTGTCGATAGTCAAAATTCGCTTTTTACCATCGATGTAGCCAAATGTCGTAATACTTTTATATCTCTTTGGCACTACTAAATTTATTACCGAGTCCTCAGATGCGAAAGGTAGCACTCCCTCCATACTTAACGGCGCCTCCTGTGATGACTGATGACTAGCTCGTTGGTTGTTTCTCGGCGGCGAAGCAGGTCTTGAAATTCTTTCTGGTGCTTTGCAGTTACGCTGTATGTGCCCAACCTTACCGCAGTTATAGCATTTCAATTTGTTTTTGCCCAGCTTCTCACTTAACACCCGCAAAGCTGCTTCTTTAAGGCTTTTTAATTCCTTCATGATATCTCTATCATCATCAGCAACAACATCGAGCCTTTGCACCTTATACGACTTCTGCTTTGCAACTATTCTTGCGGTTTCCTGAGCCAGGGCAAATGAAACAGTTTCTGCAAATGTCGACTTTAATGCTGCACACACCGCATACTTAACATCAGCATCTCTTATACCGTTAATAAATGCTTCTGTTTTGAAGCTGTCCAACAATGGATGATTCTCACCAGGGTAAGTTAGCTGTACCAACCGCTCAATCTCCAGTGCGAAGTCCTGTAAGGTTTCGTTTGCTTTTTGCACTCTTCCACGTAACTCCATTTTGTAGATTTCCTTTTTGTGTTCACCTCCATACTTACGTTGCAGTGCTACCATAATTTCATCATAATTGTTTCTGCTACTTACTGGTACACTTTCAAGCACTTCAGCCGCAGTCCCCTTTAAAGCAAGAATGAGCTCGATAGCTTTTTCCTCACTGTTCCATACATTTCTGTTGGCAACTGTATCGAACTGGAACTTAAAAACATTTAATGGGACACTACCGTCAAAGCAAGGGGCCTTTATCCTGCTGGAAACTTCTGGTATAACCCGTACTGATCCCTCTTGGTTTTGAAGACTATTTACTTTTGCTTCCAGATTGTGTAGTTTTTCATCCACTTCTATTTTAACATCAGTCAACTTTTTGTTGAACTCTATTTCCATTTCATTTACTCTTTCATTTATTTCACTGGAAATCTCCTGAAGTTTCTCATTTGTTATTCTGGAATTCTCTTGAATTTCAGCCAGGATAGTGCTAGACTTTTCCTCCATTTTTCTAGAAGTTTCATCAATTTTTCTAGAAGTTTCAGCCAAGATATCGTTAGAATTTTCTTTTATCTTCTGTACCATGCTTTTGGAATTATCGTCCATTTTTCTAGAAGTTGCATCTGAATTTTCTTTTATCATCATTACCATGCTTCTAGAATTATCGTCCATTTTTCTAGAATTCTTAAAATTTTCCTCCGACAATTTTTCCATTTTTGCCATTATAGCAGCAAACATTGTGTTAAAATCCATGTTGCTAGCTACTGCACGAGTACATACCTCTATTTCTTCTTTTTCCTCGAATTCGTAACTCGCAATGTCCATATTGCGTCGCTGGAATTCATCTAATAGTCTCTTCTGCAGCTCTGCTTTATTACCTGCAGTTGGCAGATCCAACTTGCCCAATTCTTTCTTGAGCTGTTCTACTTTTAGCTCTTCAAATTTCATTGCTGTCTATTTTTTTTTTTTTTTTTTTTGTTATTTTTATTTCACTTTCTTTTTATTTTATTTATGCAATTTCACTTCTGACACCAATTGTTACGTTACTGCCTTTCAATAAAGTTTTGGTTTATTTCCTTTATAATAAACCGTTTCGAGTTCTTTTATTGCAATTCAAATAAAACAAATAAACACAACACTTTTGCTACTGTTTACAATTTACACACTTTATTTAGTACTTAGTCACTTTAACAACCGTAATTATAGCTCTTATTTACAACCAACTATAATCTTCTCAGCGTGATTCGTTAATGACAAAGTCAGAACTTAGAATGCCTCATGCCATCTCTTGCGATCCTATTTATACTCGGACAAATGACCATAGAACGTTCGAGTTCTGAAGTCTAGATGGCTCTATAAAGTTCTAATAACGGCTATTTCGTTAATTAAACTTATTCAGCTATTACTATCTATATGGCTGATTTAATTGAGTTATTAGGCATCATAAACTAAGGCATACTTTTAGGCGTTGCCATAGATTGAGATAACTTAATAAATAACATTCTAGTTTACAGTGGGGTTGAAGTACAATTATGCACAACAATTTAAACATTACATCTGTACATTGATTTTTACACTCGAAGTGTGCATAACTTATACAATAACAATTTTAACTAATAAAATAACTAACAAATACTTAATAACTAATCAATACAAGATAACACATAAATTAATCTAATTCTTAACCAATAATTTCAAATAATTCTTAACTAAAGTTACTTCCGTAACAATATTATATAAAAAATTCTGTTGTGGTAAATTATATTGATTCTAAACGTGGTAAACAAGCAAGCAATATCGAAAACAAAGAAGAAAACAAATTAAAGTTTCTATATGGGAAATGCATTTTCTTCACATTGCAGTGGAAGAAAATTTTAAAAAAATACTCGAAAAAGAAAATTTTTTATAAATAAATGGGGTTTCCTGGTTAATAAATTAATTTATCTTAAAAATGTTTTTTCTTGTTGTAAATTCGGATAAGTAAAGTTCGGCTTCGCTTCGGCCGAATTTATCCAATTGGGCCAAACTTCGGCATCAGCCTAAAAAATTGGCTTCGGTTGCACACTGGTAATTATTTATACAAAAAAGAGTTATCTACCTAATAAACAAAAGCGCTTTTTAACTTAAGTCATTGACTTAAGAAAGTGGTTAATATTTTAATATAATGATTGGAACTTAAATAAAAAGAAACAAATGCAATGAACTTATATATTGCGAAATGTAATAATGAACTAATATGTATTAATATAAAAAACTAGCGGATAGCCGGCGCACAATACTTTAATGTAGAACAAAATTATGCAAAAATAGAAGGAGTTGACCCAGACTAATAACAATTTGCATGGAGGTATATAAATAATAATAAACAAAATTTGAAGTTTTGAAAAATTCCGTCAAAGGATTCATGTACCTTCCACATATCCTTTTTTTAAAAATTTAATTCTGCAACACTTTTGATGTTGAATTGTTGAAAATTACCAAATCTAAAATTATACATATGTGACTCGGTCTGTGAAAAGGTGGCTTAGTATTAAAAAAATTATTTTTCACTTTTTTTTGGTTCGGATAGAAAAACTGAATTTTATTGAAAATCGAGAATGAAGATAATACATGAAATTAAAAAAAGATATTTTGCACAAAAAAATATTTATTTAACAGAAACAGAACGATGGAAACCAACTACCGATAAACTGACGAAATGCATTGTTTAGGGATCACATATAATGTTAAAATTGATGTACATACTTAATTTATTATAAATTCTAGCAAGGATACAAACAATTTAAATATTTCATAATTAAAATATATTTCATACAAAAATATAAAAAACAAGAACAATTTTGTGGTCCGTAAAATGCACAAAAATAACACTTCAACTCAAAATGTGGTAAATTATTTTCCTTGCGTTAATAGTAAGAGCAACGGAGCATATATTCTTTAAAAAAAACTGAAAAAACGGTGCACTCAGTTTTTTTTTTTTTTTAATTTAAAGTAAATATTAACGATTTTTATATTTTTTTTTTACGGCTATATAATAATGTTTAATAACGGTACAGATTTTCTTGAAGTTAACTTCTTTAGAACGTTAATTTTTAAACACAGTACAAAGAAAATAGGATAATTTTATCGTACAGAAAAATATTTATAGTTTTTAATCTAAAGTACTAAATTATAAAAATTAATAAATGCGTTTTGGGCCTCTACAAAAAATCATATATCTCTAAGTTAGAACTAAAATCTAGTAAGCTTTTTTAATGGCGGATACTTGGCTTATTAAACGCCAGAGAAAATTGAAAAAAGTATTCACCCAGTTTTTTTATTTGTCCATCAAAATTTTTTTTTTTTTACTTTTTTTAGTTACGGCAACACTTTTTTTTGATTCATCCAGAGTATTACTAAAGGTCGTTACACACTATCTCACAAAGTCTCTTTTGTGAAAATGCAACTCTGTCATGATAAGTTGGTATTGTTTTTTGAAAATGTATAAACAATAATTAGATCAGGGAATCCATAACACGCGTTTTCGCCTCCACGCAGCGCATGCTTTTATAACCTTACTTGCGTTCTACGTTTCAAGTTACATGCAACGCTTTTTATGCAGCAGCAGCACAAGTAAAAATAAAATTTAATTTGCCAAAATCAGCTGATTTGTTCGAACGCAGCTTGTGACGCTTACAAAAGTAGAAAGTAAACCTACTTTTCGCCTCAAGGCATCTACGATTTTGTGCATGTAACTTCGTACGTATAACTACACAGATTCTACTTTTTTGACAGCTGCGTATGCTGCGAAAAAGCGAGTAACGCGTGGTGTGGACCTCCAGTTTAAGACTTTGTGGGATAGTGTGTAACGGCCCTTGTACATACTTTAAATAAAGTGTGGGCTCATATCAAATATTTACTTAAAAATTGTGGTAATTCTTTAACATAAATATTTAAAAATTTTTTTTTCAAGTACATGAATTAAGTTTAATTTTTCTTGTAAAATGTTATTAAAAATTAGGACATGTTTAGCGACCTCTAGCAGCATTTAACACACAAAAAGGTTCTTCCCACATGTAATTTATTTCGATACGAATACAGTACTGGGGCCTAATTACCGCATTCGATATCGAGTAAGCTATCGTATCGAGTATACTATCGTACTAATGAAAACTAGAGAGAAGTAATGTCTTTGGTTACTCGATATCGAATGCTATCATCTCAAATTACGATACATTTCATTCGATATCGACAGTCATAATACCAAAATAAAAAATTTCGATCAATTTTGCTCGATATCGTATGCGGTAATTTGACCCCATTATTTTTTTTTAAACATTGGAGCAACATTGTTTCACTTTATTTTTGTATATGGCACAAAGTACTGTGCGGCATGTGCTACTACGTTCCACATTTCTTGTAGTCTAATTTTTGAAATCCTTCATAGCTTATGTGTCTATCTAAATCGGTCTATCGTTTGTTTTAATTTTCATTCGAATCTGTTAAAAAGTTTTGGAGAGGCTGATATTTCCCCCTACCTTTGCCCGTGATCTTATTTTTTTTTTAAATGTGTAGCTATTGTGTACAAATCTATGTTTTAAATTTTATTAAAATCTGTTGGATTGTTTCGGAGAGGCAGAAATTACCCCCTAACTTCCCTCGTGGTCCTAGTTTTTAAAATTATTAATTAATTAACAAAATTGCCTTTGTAATGAAACCATGGAGCACATCGGTTGGATGGTTTCAGAGTCATTTAAATATTTGTATTTTATGTATGTACTTATATAGATAAATTTATATAAATATTTTTGTTTTTGTAATTTCAGCCTGATCAGATTCCTCAAGAAGAACAGGTGCTGGTATCCAAATATGTTTCAGATCCATTATGTATTGATGGCCATAAGTGTGATTTGCGCGTATATGTCTTAGTTACTTCATTTGATCCATTAATTATATATCTTTACGAAGAAGGTTTGGTGCGCTTAGCTACCGTGAAATACGATATTAATGCTGATAACTTGTGGAACCCGTGCATGCACTTGTGCAACTACAGCATTAATAAATATCATACGGACTACATTAAATCAAATGATGCTCATGACGAAGATGTTGGTCACAAATGGACACTATCTGCCCTGCTGCGTCATCTTAAGTCTCAAGGCTGTGACACGCATTTGTTAATGGCAAACATTGAAGATCTCATTATAAAGTCAATTTTATCATGTGCTCAGTCCGTTATATCAGCCTGTCGAATGTTTGTCCCAAGTGGAAATAACTGTTTTGAATTGTATGGATTTGATATTTTAATTGATGATACTCTAAAACCTTGGCTTCTTGAAGTTAATTTATCGCCATCAATGGGGGTAGATAGTCCGCTTGACGCTAAAGTAAAATCTTGTCTGATAACTGATCTCCTAACATGTGTCGGAATCCCTGCTTTCAGTCCAACAATGCGTGCTCACTACGATAAAAAATGGACAAGGTTTCGAAACGTTTCGTCGTATAGGCGCACCAGTTCTGCCGAACCTGCATCATTTAGTGGATCTTCAAAGCGCTCTGGAAGTTCTATAGGAGGAAATAATGTTTGCAAACAATTAACTCTTGAAGAGCAACGAATTGTTCGCAATTCACGTTTCCAAAATGCTCGCCGTGGAGGGTTTGTTCGCATTTTTCCAACAAATGACAGTATGATACGCTACGGTAACTTTTTGGATACAACTACAGGTATTCCAATGTCAACACCAGTTTTGCAAGGGCAAAGTTTTCAATCGTTGTTATTACAACATAATTACAATCAAATGCTATTTAACCAACTGTTCGGAAAGCTTTCCAAGGGCGACGAATCCAAAGAAGATAATTCATTTCAAGAACGTATTAGTCAGTACGAACGGGCTTTAGAAGCTGTAACGCCCGTATTGTTTGAAGCGAAGCAGGTCGAACCAAAATGCGAAGAAGAAGGAAAACGACTTTGCAAACAAATTATTAAATTAATTGATAATGGGTCAGAACTAACGCAACTGCAAGCTCGACAAGTATTTGGATTCTATTTAGAAGCGGTTTTGCGTCGACTTACAGAAGACCCTAAAGATTGCCATGAAAAAATAATTTTGAAGTTTCTCAATCGTGTAGGTGGCTCTGTTAAAGCACCAATGTTCTTTCGAAATCCACAAAACATAAAAGTTGTTAGTAAGGCCCGCTCTGCTATGGTAGCCAAACTACTTGGGGATTTCCTAGAGCAATATAATCGTGATACCGAGGCATATGTAGATGCCTTTGATCATATCGGCATGATACCATCAGATCTTTTTATAGAATTTTTAACACAAGCTCAAGAAGCAGATTTGGAGGCTGTGCTAGCACTTAATACAAATCTCACAGGAAGTATGTCGTATCTATACAATAGATGTGGTATATCAGTGCCACCTACTCCTCCAATACCATCTGGTGTTCACGGGTTTCTCAAAGCCCTACCTGCAATGGTATTAGGTGGGTCTGGCGCTAGAGACTTTAATAAATGTGACAGCTATTATAGAACGAGCATCGACAAAGAGTCATCACAATTGCAAAGCAAAAAAGAAAGAATTAAAAAATAGAAATTATGTAATTAATATTTTTCTTATAAAGGAATAACAGGCACATAGCAAGTAAACAAAATACTCAAAAAATGGTAAACGAGTGCCTAAATTAGATATATTAATTAATATTAGGGAAATTATAATGTGAGCTTACTTACAAACATACCTAAATTGATGGATAATGCTTTATTCAAAATATTTAACAAAAATACCAAAAAGTTGTGATATAAAAATGCTTAAACGCCGTTGTAATGATTAATTTATTAAGTAATAATACTAGAGACTTAAGTTTAAAAAATTAAACTTTCACCAAAAATCTTAGGCTTTTTCAATTTGAGTCATAAGTTAATACTTAATTGTTTTAATACCTTTCACCGAAGGTAAACGGGTATATATAAGTTTGTCATTCCGTTTGTAATTTCTACAGTATAGATCTTACACCCTATCAATTATATATATTCTTGGTCCTTATGAGAAGCGAAAATGATTTAATGATGTCCGTGCGTCTGTTGAAATGGATTTTTCGGAGACCTACAAATGGCTGAGATATAAACAAAAAACTACGACTGCCTCTAAAGTTACCCAAAAATCCCTTGTTTCTTATTTCATTTTTATGGATATCTGGAGAACGGCAGGAGCCAAAGTTTCTAAATTCGGTCCAAGCATCTTGGTTATCAATACACAACATCCGACAGAATTTGAATAGATTGGACAAGTAGGCATGGCACTTCCCATACAAAAACATTAAAGGTTTCTGAATATCTGGAGAACCGCAAGAGCCAAAGTTTCCAAACTGGTTATCAATTTGACAAGTGGGCGTGGCACAAAGTCGAATTATTTATATTTAAAGAACGGTATTTAGATTACTTTCTGCTATTTTCGCATCATGGGGAAGAGTATATCGTCGGTCTAATGTAGAAATTCCCTAACTCGATTTTTTTAGAAATTGAGTTTTTAGTGATTCCAATACATTTCCCACAAATACACCTCGTCACAAAAATTTAATACAATAGCATCAAAAATATCAGTTTAGCAAGCAATTGAAGAAGCCATTTAACATTATGATACATACATTTTTCTATTATGTTTTTGCCTTCTCCTGTAAAGTTGCATTTAAGTGTGTTAGGGCCTTTCTACATGAGACCAACGACATAAGATTCGGCATAGCCGAATATAGCACTCTTATTTGTTTTAAGAAATCCTCACACCCAAGTTACAAAAATAATTTTACACACAATTAAATTAAATAACATACAATCTGCCAATCATACAGTCTTAAGCCAAAAAGTGTGGCAAATAATTATGCGATATGATCCTATTGAAATATAAATTGTTCATTGGTTGGATGTTGTAATGTGTAACAACCTCCCTAAAATATTTATATTTTTGTTACAAACATTAACATAGATTGGAAACGGAATGCAGCGATTCTCATTTAATTTTGCACATTTTCGTTTTATACGAAAATTATACTAGAACATTTTGTGAAGATCGGCCTTTAATTAACCATGTGCCCACTCTCGAAAAAACTTAAATACGCCAAAAACAATAACAAATTATGCTCTTACAGTAAAATTAAGCTTGCCATATTTTCATTACATTAGAAAGAATTCTGTAAAATTTTTATGAGGATATAAAGCCCACTCTGGGAGATCATTTAAATACGACTAAAACCGCAACAAATGTAGATGATGTAATAAAATTTTGTAGAATTTAGCATATAATGACTAGAAATAACACCATATAACTTTGTGATAATCGGTCCATAACTTACCATAGGTTCCATATAAATCGACTTAAGAATCATTAAATTTAGGTTTTTTATTATTGATGAACAATCAATAAACTACCCTACTGAAAATAACTTTAATATGCATAACAATTAGTGTTTTTTCCCGCACTTTTTAAATTCCCGGGAAAGAAGAAAAAAATATTATTCCCGGAATCTCGGGATATTTTATTACTTATTAACTTCTTTCTTTAATGAAACTAATATTTCTTAGTGGCTAGTATGCTTAAAATAATTTAATCTAGTATACATATATAAGTGCGTTTGTTTACTTTTCCAGTAAAATCCAGTAGGTGAGTAAATTTTGGGCAATATGAAAATTTTACTCTCAAAACTGGCTCTTGCAAAAAAAAGTAAACGAACGGAAAAATTGCAGGTTATTTCAAACATATGATCGCTAAAAAGCTTAGTGCTGCAAAATATTTATTATTAAGACTACCCTGTATATCGTTAGCTAAAATGCAATAAGACGTAACTAACAAAAAATTCAAAATCGAGTTTTTGATTGATTATTATGAATGCTATAAAACTACTTGTCTTGACAAAATTTTACACTTTATTAACAAAAAACAAAGGGACGTAACTACAAGTTTTTTTTGTTTGCTGTATGCAAAACGACGTAATTACACATTTTTTTTCTAAGAAAATATAATGAAATAGTTTTCTTTGAAAATTGGTTGAAGAATTCCATGGGCAACTCATCAATGCATGTTTTTCTGACATGTTTATAGTTTTCACTTTACAAAGTTTTTTGCTTCTCCTTTAAAATTATATTTTTGTTATTTACGTCTTTTTGCATTTTAGCTAACGATATGTATATTGTTTTTGGTACTTGCATGCGCAAAGTGCAGGTCGCAATTTTGGAGATAATTTGATAAAATTTGGGACAAAGGTTTTTGGCACAAGGACCAAGTCTATTGAAAATGGGCCAAATCGTAGGACCACGAAGGGAAGATAGGGTATATATAAGTTTGTCATTCCGTTTGTAATTTCTATTGATGTTAGACCCTATAAAGTATATATTCTGGGTCCTTATGAGGAGCGAAGTCTATTTAACGATGTCCGTCTGTCCGTTGAAATGGGATTTCCGAAGACCCCATATATGATGGGGGCCAGGTTATTATACATTTATGTCACATACGGTCCGGAATTGTTTGCTTTTGAAATTCAGCAAGATCGGTCTACAAATGGCTGAGATATGAGTAAAAAACCACGACTGCCTCCTACCAAAATGACATAAACATACCATACAAACCAATTCAATTTGGTTTCTACGGTCATCGCTACGGCTGTGGCATTATTTTTATGTCACGTCTTATTGCACCTAGTTGAACATAATGCCACAGCCGTAACAATGACCGTGGAAACCAAAATGGAATTAGTTTGTTAGTTGTGATTTTTTGTTGTCTTACATGGCGTTTACATTTGCCAGTACTGGCAAGACAGTAGCAAAACATGCAAACTTTTTTACTAATACATGCACACTTTTCCAACTGTCTTGTCTACTGTCTAGCAAATTTTGCAGACAGTAAAATTGGACAGTGATTTGACATTTGCATCTGAAGTTTTGTTAGCAAAAGGAAAAAAATCAAAATGTAAAAAATAATTAAATATATTTTGCTTTGGTTTTTTATATTTTATTTAAGTGTTATGTTTGTTAACATAATTTAGTTATTTTAAGCTGTTTTTAATTTTGTTTAGTTCATGTTAAACACGTTTACCTGGACTTGAACAGCAACATTCACGTTTGACAAATTTTTAAAAGTGAACTGTCTTAACTACTGTTTGGACGCCTACGTCACGAAGACAGTTAGTAGTGTTTTTGGAAACTAGTAGTATTTTCTTACTGTCTTGCCAGTACTGTCAAATATAAACGTACTGTTATATCCTTCATATGAGTGGTGAATTTTTTTTAATTTGTTTAATCAAGGCGAATTCATGTAAACGGTGGTGTCGATACCAAAAACACAACAATTGGTTTCTACGGTCATCGTTACGGCTGTGGCATTATGTTTAAGTCACGTCTAATTGAACATAATGCCACAGCCGTAAGAATGACCGTAGAAACCAAAATGGAATTAGTTTTTTAGTGTATGTTTTTTTTGTCACTTCGGAAGCTATGGTAATACAGCGACTATGATAATGCAGTGTTGGTAATGTTTCTTTTTGTTGTTTTCCTATACCCTTCATATGAGTGGTGGATTTTATTTTAATGTGTTTAATCAAGGCGAATTCATGTAAACGGTGGTGTCGATACTACAACAAGTAGCAACACCAAAAACACAACAATTAATTTTTTTTTTTTTTTTGTTGCTTTCGTTAATCCGTATGTCAAAAACACAAGGAACTTTTGACATTAATTTCGTTTCAAAAACGGTAATTTTTAGAGGGCCGTAAGGTTATGAAAAAATAAAAGTTTACATCATTGCAGTGTTGCCAAAACTTGGTGACCCAAAATGGCTAAATTTATAGACAAAAATGGCTTAAAATCGGCCATAAAATGTCTTAAAACTTGTTTAAATAAAAACACATTGAAATTCAGTTACAAAACAAAATTAGATCTTTAAAAATTTTTTACAATGAAATTTTAAACTGAGATCAATTTGTTACATAAGAATAAAAGTAAATTAAATATTCTGGCATTTAAAAGATGAAATCATTGATAAATTTAATGTCGTTATCCTTTATCTTATAGGAATCACTTCTGCCTAATAGTTTTAAATATTTTGAAGGTAAACCATTATCATGACAACCTATACCCAACCTTTTGAGTCCAAATCTACAATAGAAAATACAAAAAAATAAAAAATCTGTGGTTTTCATGGGCAACCGCGTACATCTTAAAATAAAATTTTTCAGGAGAGCCAAAAAAACCCATTCTAGATCAAACTATGGGTTAGGTATTGCACCTTTTGATCTTTGTAATAGAGTTAAAACATCGGAATGAGTCTATCAGTTTTTTAAAAATTTTAGAACCATGTAAAGAAATTGAAATTAAAATTAAGCAATATGGCATCAACATTTCAAAATCGAAAAAAAAATAGACATACGCGTTTGCCCATGAAAACCACAGAAATATTTTATTGGTATGGTAAATTTTTTTACCCAATTGATAAAATAGAATTTACGGTTGCCTAATTCTCAAGTTAAATTTAAAGATGTTTACTTGGCTATATACCCTAACCAACTTCAGCATTCGACCATGGAAGTGAGAGCAACTTTACAGAAATACTGAAATTTCTAAAACTTCTGACCAGAAAGAAACTGCTGTTTTTGTTGGTCCATTTTATAAATTAAGTATTGTAATACTGTTCCTATATTTTGAAATATGTTTCATCATCGTTTATAGTGATTTGCAACATTTGTAGAAGTTTTGATTTAAATAAAATGCGTTTAAATTTGTTAAAAACGTTTATTTTACTTTTACAAAAACGGCAAAAAAAAAATTATGGCGAAACAATTTGAAAAATGGCTATTTTAATTTTTTAATGGCTAAACAAGGTGAAAAATGGCTAAATCTAGCCACTAAATTGGCGACACTGCATCATTGTACACCACAGTTTACATGAATTCGCCTTGGCATGTATCTTCTTCTATCTTCTTCTATATATATATATAAAAATTAAACAATTTTTGTGTGTTTGTTTGTTGGCTTATAGTGAGAATGTTCAATAAGCGGGAAGGCGCAGGGGGAAATACCTCCCATAGGAGGCATATATTAAATATAGCTCAAATGAAGAACTATTAAAGGGAGAGTCGTCAAACGTGGTTGAAGCTACTATTATGGCAAACTTTAAATTTGAATATAGAAATGGGCGGCGTAGACAGAGGAGGAGCAGTACCCCTCATAGGTAGAAATATAATTTAGAGCCGCTGCACTCATTTTATTGAACTTTTTGTAGTAAGATCTTCTGAACCCCAAAATTAAAATAAAATAGCAGCGGGGAAATGTTACCCCCCATAGGACGCCAATGTTTAATATCGCATATCTTAAGAACTGTTATAGTAAGAATGTTCAAACTTAGCAGAAGTCACTCCTATGGTATACAACACTTTTGAAAATAAAAATAAAGCGGGAAGGCGCAGGGGGGAAACCTTCCATAGGATGCATATATTAAATAGCTCTCAACTGAAGAAGTGGTTAAAGCAGTATAGCGAAGCGCACCGGGTTAAGCTAGTTTTATATAATTAAAGAGAGGAAAAGCTCACAATCATGCGTGCCTTCACCAGGGTTGCCAGATGATTTTGGTAAGAAATCGGCATATTTTCAAAAAAAATCGGCATTATCGCCACTTTAATTTAAAAAAATCGGCAAACCAAAAATACCTTTTTATATACAGGGTGTGTGTGAAACGGTAGCAAAGTTCTATGGTGAAATCAAATTTGTTTGTGGTAGAATATTTTCATATTTGTGCTGTGTGAAATTGTAACATTTTTGACAACGTAAAATTTTGACATGAAGAAAAAAACAATTACTAATAGTTTTGTGAAAATTAATAAATTAAACAAACGTTTACCAATAATCATTTCAATTCTGTTGGAAATGAGATCGTCCCAACTATTTGATGAATTCGTTCTGATTTATTAACAATTTTTACAAAAAGTGTGGGCAAAAAAGCTTATTCATATTTAAATACTTACATCTTGTATAATTCTTTTTAATTTTTTTTGCCGCCGGTCCTGCTTTCATATTTTTACATGCTTCCATATTATTTCTTATTTTGTTTAAACAAATTTGATGTAAAAAAATAATTTTGTGGTTGTCAAAAATTTCTACACTAATGTCAAAATTTATACTAGCCCCCAGGGCTAGTGAAATTTTGTTTACCTCAATAGTGTCAAAATTTTACTTCCATTAGTACTTTGCTACCGTTTCACACACACCCACAGTAAAACATTATTTTTTTTTTTTTGACACTAGAATAACAAACAGAACAATTCAGCATAACCTTATGTTGATTATACAAAAAATATCATAGATTTCAATAAAAATAAAAATTATTTAGAAACAAAAATGTATGTGTGTATTCCGTACCTACTTTGGGTAAATTGTTTTAAAGTTTTGTACTTTTTATTATTACAGATACATATGGAGGGCTCAGAGCTGAAGCGAACCAAGTCAAAAAAGAAAATTCGAAAATATATTGAGTTTGAGTAAGTAAATTGCCATTAATTACTGGAGCCACTAACTTGGATTTATTACCGTTACCTAAGGAACGAAACTGTTTTTGACTGGATTGAATTAAATTTTGCGGTGATTTTCGCACCAGATTTGAAATACATATACGTGATATATTTTATGACTTGGTTCTGTTCAGCTCTGAGCCCTCCATATGAGCTTGACATTTTTTTTCAATCCTCAATTTGAATATCAGCAACAAAATAGTTTAAAATTTTAAATAATCTTTAGAATGAAAAATTCCTCTCAAATATTAATTTTGCAGGGTATATCAAAATTTTGTTTTATTTAGTTGACTTGGCTAAAAATTTTTTCCACATTGGCGAAATATTTTAAAAGCACCTAAATTTGTAAGAAATGCACCAAGAGAATTTTCACTTTTAAATCTGATTTTTATTATTTTTTCCAAAAAGTTTATAAATTTACTTGACTTTCTTACAAAAGATTGGAAATCAGATGCACGTTTGTCGTCCTCATTAGCGCTTAAAAAAATCTTTTTATACCCTTCACCGAAATAGAAACTAGGAATTTTAGTGTTTTTTCGCCAAAACAGATAAATCTTTGGTATGACAACGGCTGTAGGAAATATTGCCCAAAGAAAAATCGCCAAAAAAAAAAAATGAAAAATCGCCCAAAAAATTGCATGTAAAATTGGGCCTGATTTCATATGAAAAATGGCCCAAAATTTTTGGGCTATTTTTCGTCATTGTTGGGTGATTTTTCGTTTTTTAAATTTCATAATGAAAAATCACCCATAAATGTTGTATGAAAAATAGCCCATTTTTTTGGGCCATTTTTCATTTTTAAAATTCTAACATAATCTTACATAGCAGAGAAAACCATGTTTTATTATGGTTGCAAACAACAAAACTATTTTTCAAGAAACTAATTTAACCATAATATGGTTGTCGGCGACAATGATTTGGTTAAATTAAACATAATATGGGTAGAATTTTTTTAAAAATGGGTTTGTAGCTTTTTCTCTGGGTGTATACATATATTAAATATATATATATATCGAAAATAAGGATTTTCTCTTCTATGGTATAACAAATACTGGCTTCGCTAACTTAAGCTTCTCTGTATAGCCGGCCTTCGGCCGGGCGCAAGGATTTTCTCCTCTATGGTATAACAAAGACCGGCTTCGCTAACTAAAGCTTCTCTGTATAGCCGGCCTTCGGCCGGGCGCAAGGATTATCTCCTCTATGGTATAACAAACACCGGCTTCGCTAACTAAAGCTTCTCTGCGTAGTCGGCCTTGTTCGGAAACAAGGCAGCTTTTCGAAGCTTTACTTAGCGAAACCGGTTTTTGTTAGACCATAAAGGAGAAAATCCTTGCGCCCGGCCGAAGGGCACTTTTAAATGTGTCATAAAGTCCAAGGACACTACGACACTGGACGTTATGACATGTCACCTAAATTTATATGAATAATAAACACTTTTTTGCAAATTGAGTAATTTTTTTTTTTTTTTTTTTTTTTTTTTGGGAAAAAATTCGTTTTTGCTTTTTGGGTCATTTTTCATTTTCTTTTTGGGCCCTTTTTCGTTTTTTTTTTTGGGCAAAATTTCATATTTACCTTTTTGGGTCATTTTTCATGTTCGCTTGGGCGATTTTTCATTTTTTTTTTTTTTGCCATTTTTCTTTGGGCGATATTTCCTACAGCCTATGACAACACTGCCTTTACAAAAAGAAAACAAACACATATACATGGCACAAGCTATTTTGGTGAATATAACGGTTCACAGCTCAAATAAGTTGATTTGTAATTTTTATATTACAACTTTGCTTTATTGCGGTGAACAAAAACATCAAAAGTAATTACAACTCACAACAAAAGTTGTGAACAGTAAACGGGCCATATTTAATTTTAATGATATTCAACAACGTTTCTTCATGTTTCAGTTGTCTAGGGGGTGTGCTAAGTTAGAAACTGTGAGTTCCCTGGTTCGAATCTTGGTTTTTTAAAGAGAACATTTTTTTTAAATATTTTTTTTTATGTTCTAAAAAAGATTAAAAAAATATTTACCAGTTTTCGCTTTTTAAATTTAATTTATAATGAAGTTTTAAGTATTGTAAATATGTATGCATATGTAAAATTTTTTAGTTTTTGTCTAGTTGCTCTGTATTCTGGTCGCACAATGGTGAAGGGTATTTAAGATTCGGCACAGCCGAATATAACACTTTTGTTTTATTTTGTGTTTTGTAGCCCACACCAAAGATTCTAATTGCGTTCCTGTATGTTGGCGTGTGCATTCCAAAATATTAATAATAAAATTCCTAATAATATTTCTAGTCATTATAAAATAAATTACAATCACAAAGATTACGAGTATATCCGTTTTAATTTGGGAAAATCCTTAAACAATTATTTAGTATCTTGTACCTATACTATACATCGAAAATAGTGTATAATAATAATTGAGCATTTGCTTTTTAGTTTATAAGCTATTTCATAACAATATTTTATTGTAAGCGCACAAAGCAACTTTGAGAATTTTAATTAAGATTTATACATTATCTAAATAAATACAAGTTTGGATTTATATTTAATACATATGAGAGTATCTGATAAATACTTTTTAAGTATTGTTCTAAATCCATCCTTTGGGTCTTATGAATATATTACATTCTTAATACATTTATAAAACCTATATTGATTATTGCACTAATTTTTAATAGAATGATTCCACTTTAAATTTTTAATAAATTAATCATTTTTAAAAATAATGTTAATTGTGTGTTTTATTTTATTAAGCATAAGAGATAATTCGACTTATTTCAACAAAAGGTTTTTTACTTCCAAACATTTTAAATATGTAACATATGTAAGTATGTTAATTAATTTTTTTATTTATTGAATCTTAATACAGCGTTGCCACGATCATACAAATTTGCAATCAAAATGTTAAAAAAAGTTGTAGGGGAATGTAAGGAAAGATAAACTCACTGTTTAGTGCAGTGTTCGAAAATAAACAGTTCATTATTTAACGTTCGGCTCACACACCCAGGAACGATATCTATTTTTTTTAGTGATTGTGTAGACATACACAACCCTTAATACCGTTCGTAACTATTTTCAAGAAAGAACCAAAACGAACGAAACTAAATGCTCACATCTTTTGTTGGGTTTGATAAAAATTGTAATATTTTTGTGTTCGAAAGATGACTAACAGGGAAACGTTATTTTTTTTAATGATTTTCTACACAAACACTATTAGCGTTTGTGTTTTTCACAAATCTACCTAGCCGAACATTAAGAAACGATATTTAGTGTTTATTTTCGAACACTGGTTTAGTGTTAGTTTCGTTTGTTTGAGTGGATAAAACTTAGATTGCTGAATGGGAGCTCAGTGGCAGCTGAAGTGCATGGAGCAGTCAATAAACGAACCGCTATTTTGCTCAATTCTGTAGAAGGAGATATTTCTTCTATGCAGCTCCACACAAAATTTTTAGCCCGCATATCCTCTCTGGCTTTATAGTTTGCTAAGTCCACCATTTCATTTACATATATTAAAATTGGTACCCATATCATAAATAAACTGCATTGCAATTAGATAGTCGGATGAAGTTAAATCGTGCTCTTGACTATTGGGGTCAAGGAAAATAGCAGCCAAATGTATTTGAAATTAATCAAATTTTGTCATTATCATCATCATTATCATCGAATGTCTTTAAAAGGAAAATATACACGAAGAATAATTATCCATTGTGCCATCGCACTATAGGAAATTTCCCCTGTTTTTGGCCAAAAGTAAAAAATTTGAATTTTTGCAAAGTTTATTTTTTTTTTTTTTTTTTTGCTTTAATATAATAAAAAATATATTTCGGTTACTTTAACAGTTGTCTTGATTACGATTTCTAAACCAGTTTACAGAAAACCTTTATGTTCAATATACATATTTTGTGACATCTTCTAATAAAAGTTTTCGTGACAAAAATTTATATTTTTGAAAAATTAAAAAATGGAAAATAATGCCGAGGGTAAGTACTAGGGTATTCATTTAATCGACCTTTTGCTTTAATCGGTTAATCGCTCGATTAATTAACCGAGGTTTTGGTTTAACCGGTTAATAATCGGTTAATTTAGTTTTTGATCGGTTAACCGATTAATAAAGTTTTTTTTTATAAATTAAGTAATTTCAATATATAAAAATGCATTAATTGCTTATTATTTGGAGTTTATAAGTAAAAAAAAAACAATAAAATACCAAACATAGCAAGTCCTGAACTAAAACAAGCAAGCAAAAAAAAAACAATTCATAAATATGTAATATGCATTTTCCAATTAATGCACAAGGTGGGTATCAAGTCATATCGTCATAATATCCTAAATAAAATTTAAAATTTTTTAAAGTTAATATTTCAAACAAAATGAAAATTGTAATGCTGTGTTCATTGATTCGTCACAACTGTATATTTTAATTCAAAATATAAGCAGTAGCTTACAGCAGTCATATCGTTGGCTTAATATGCAAACCTGCTAACTCACTTTCAGCACATTTTACAGGAGAGAAAAAAAACTTTTTTTTCCTATTTGAAGCTTGATATAAAATTAAAATAACAGTCAGTTTTACACACTTCAAGACCTAAATAGAAGAAAAACTACATGCTGGTCGACGAGGCGTATCTTTCTCTACCACACGGCATCAAAATCTCAATTTACATAAAAAGTGGATTTAGAAGGTTTTCATATTAATCTGACGATATATATTTCCTGTAATTATTTATGACTACCTTGTGATACCCCCAAATATTTACATATTTATACAAAAATAAACTGAGATAATTTTATTAGTTATTTCAATAGTTAAAGGAGATCTTATAAAATAATCTTTAAAAAAGTTATTTATTTTAAATGTTTAGGATTGAAGCGACTCTTTTCTTTCGTTTTACAAAATTTGACTTGGAAAATATTATTTCACTTATCGTAGATGAATGTCTAATTTCTCAGTCCTTTTCCAGGATTTCTCTAAACATATAAAATACTCCATTGTGCCATTAAAGTTGTTTTAAATTATCAAAAAGTAATTTCAATTTTTGGGAATACAAAATTTTAATTTCAAAAGATTTTGCTATTCGTGCTTAATTCCCAGTTTTTATTGTTGACAAAAACACTTGAAATTTATTGTTGATGGGATATGCTATTCCTATGCATTTCACTGGTTGCTTAGGCCAGATCATCAGGAAACTTCATCCATAAAGATTTTAGACAAACTAAAGATATTAAACCAAATAAAACTGTTAAACGTATAAGAATTATAGCAACAGTTCTACTTGTAACAATATCAAAGCTTGAACAAAACACATCAACAATAAACAGCAGTGGGTTTATCTCATCTTACATTCCCCACTACAATTAGTTGAAATTCTCTCAACATTAATTGTAGTTGTAAGTAGGTTAAGAAAAACAAAATAAAAACAACAACAACTTACAAAACTACAATTAATGTTGAGAGAGTTTCAGCTAATTGTAGTGGGGAATGTAAGATGAGATAAACCCACTGCTGTTTATTGTTGGTGTGTTTTGTTCAAGCTTTGATATTGTTACAAGTAGAACTGTTGCTATAATTCTTATACGTTTAACAGTCTTATTTGGTTTAATATCTTTAGTTTGTCTAAAATCTTTATGGATGAAGTTTCCTGATGATCTGGCCTAAGCAACCAGTGAAATGCATAGGAGTAGCTTATCCCATCAACAATAAATTTCAAGTGTTTTTATCAAGAATAAAAACTGGGAATTAAGCACGAATAGCAAAATCTTTTGAAATTAAAATTTTGTATTCCCAAAAATTGAAATTACTTTTTGATAATAAACAGGCAAGTGCACGGCCTTAAAAACACATAATTGACAACATCTTTTGTAAGTTGTTGTTGTTTTTATTTTGTTTTTCTTAACCTACTTACAACTACAATTAATGTTGAGAGAATTTCAACTAATTGTAGTGGGGAATGTAAGATGAGATAAACCCACTGCTGTTTATTGTTGATGTGTTTTGTTCAAGCTTTGATATTGTTACAAGTAGAACTGTTGCTATAATTCTTATACGTTTAACAGTTTTATTTGGTTTAATATCTTTAGTTTGTCTAAAATCTTTATGGATGAAGTTTCCTGATGATCTGGCCTAAGCAACCAGTGAAATGCATAGGAATAGCTTGTCCCATCAACAATAAATTTCAAGTGTTTTTATCAAGAATAAAAACTGGGAATTAAGCACGAATAGCAAAATCTTTTGAAGTTGTTTTAAATTTTTAACACTTCTAATTGTTTCGGTTAATTATGTTAAAGGACTGATATGAGAAGAAACAAAAACTAAACATATCCCAAAAAAGTTCGTAAAACAAAAAAAGGTGTTGGCAATCAAATATTTAACCCATTTTTCGCCACATTCATGTTGATCGATGATGAAGATAAAAAAACATTGAAAAATATTGCAATTTTAGTCATCGGTCGGCGGAAAATAGGTTAATATGAAGATAACTGAACACCTTCTTTGTTTGTATTAAAAAATATTTTCTAAACAAATATATTCTGTATATGAGACGAAACAAATAATTAAAAACACAAACAAAATATGTTATAATACTACAAAATATTGAAAATTTTGTTACTTCGGTTAATCGACTGAAATAAACCGGTTTAATCGTTAATCGAAAAAAGCCAATTTGAAATTAACCGATCAGCTAATCGGGTAGTAATTAATCGGTTGACGGTTAACCGACTGAATACCCTAGTAAGTACTTTTACATTTTATAGCACAATGTTGGTAAACTCATCTAAAAAATCAATTAAATTGGAAAAATTAAATTGACCTTAAAATTAACTAATGGAATTATGAATTATTATTTTATATAGACTTACAAAAAAATGATAACACATCTTAGACATAATATCATAACAGTTCTATAGAACAATCAATTGTCTTCTAAATTTTATATATTTCATCTGCGAGATTAAAAAAAAATCAATTTTTTCTAATTATTCAATTAATAGAATTATTCAATATATGGCTAGAGAAACACAACGAAATTGACAAAAGGTCAGCTATTTACGCCCATTTCTTGCCATACATTTCCGATAATGATTGTTCCAAAAACTTAAAACAGTATTTAAAAGAGCATTTACGATTATTTTGTTCAAATATGAATATAAAATGGCGTAATAGTTCCGGGAAATTTAAAAAATTTTGAAAAACATCATGCTGAATGGCTTAAATCCAGTACTTTGATCAGAAAACTTGAAACGCAGTGTGCCTCCATTACATCCAAATCTGGACGACCGCAAGTACCTTTTTGCCAAAAATCTGAGAGAACAAAACGACGAGTTGCAATAGAAATCTGTACAGATAAATCTAATGAAGTGGAATCCCTAATTCTTGCTGCAACTGCGTCTGCTCGTAAATGTAACTCATTAGATTTAGCAGTGGTTTTAAACATAGCTGTCAGTACTGATGAAGTCAGGCTGATGAAGCAATAGAACAACTTTTCAAAAGTGTAATATTGCGATATCAGAGAACTGCAAAATCACTATTTTTCTTGACTTATTCATACGCTCAAATTAACATTCACTCTTTGCCTGCAAAACAAAGTTCAACGTTGGTAATTTTTACATCGTTTCGTACACATTTGATTTTTGCATGTGTGCGTTTTTTATTGAAAGTGCTTTGTTTGCATTTTTGTTGCTCACGCAATATTACACAAATACCCAAAGTCAAAAGGCACACATTCTTATACTTTTGCATTCAAGTAGTCATTGTCCACTCGATGAGACGCTTTGTTAACATTAACAACAATAAACCACTCGATGAGACGCTTTGTTAAAATTAACAACAATAAAAACAACAATAACAAGAATACATTGTACATACAGAACTACTATACTTTTTAAGAAACGATAAAAAAGTCTTCTGTTTCTATGGAAATTGTTTGTCCTTCATGTGTGCGTTTAGTTTCATTAAAATTTTTTTTTTCTTGTACTACATAGTGACTGCTGAATACCTATATCAGTAATAATTGCTTGATTTCTGGCTTTTTTGTTTGTATTTTTTTTTTTTTTCTTTACCAAAACAATCATTGTCGCACCGAACACACAAAGATCTTAATTAAAAAACGAAACTAACGATGGTATAAATAACAAAGCACGATGTGCATTATTTGAATGGCTGCAAACCAGCAGCGAATGTTTGCGGTTGTTCAAGTTTGATTGTATGACCGCAAGCGAGTGTATTTGTTGGTGTTCATTTACTGCGATTTTTTTGCAATCGCACAAAGCCGTTCTCTGATCTATATATATATATAAATGAATGATGTTTGTATGTTTGTTAGCTTATAGACTCCTAAGCTACTGAACCGATTTTCCTTTTACATTTTTACAGTAACATTACATGAGCCCTAAAAATAAAATAGGCTACTTATTTTTTCAAAAGGAGCAGGGGAGTTGGTACCCCCCATTGGATGCCAATATTAAATATCGCATATTTTAAGAGCCGCTGAACACATTTTGTTGAACTTTTGGTAGTAGGATCTTCTGAGCCCCAAAATTGAAATAAAATAGCAGCGGGGGAAGTGGTTCCCCCCACAGGACGCCAATGTTTAATATCGCATATCTTAAGAACTGTTATAGTGAGAATGTTCAAACTTTGTAGAAGTCACTCTTATGGTATACTATACTATAAAACAAAAATAAAGCGGGTAGGCGCAGGGGGTAAATACCTCCCATAGGTTGCATATATTAAATATAGCTCAAATGAAGAACTATTAAAGTGAGAATCTTCAAACGTGGTTAAAGCTACTTTTATGGCAAACTTTAAATTTCAAATAAAAATAGGCGGGGTAGACAGAGGAGGAGCAATACTGTAATGAGTTTTAATTGTATGATTGAATAATTTCCCTATACAGCAATACAACAATACAAAAAACAACAGGCATTTTGTTTGTGTAAAATTCCCCGCCGTTGTCAAAATCTTACTACTGCATAGGGAAAACAAAAGGAAAATGTGATTTGTGTGCATTTATGTGTGGCAAAAAACCGAAAACGTAAACAAAAATAAACATGTATAAGGAAAATGTAAACAACTTTTGACATCGTTGAGGACTTTTGACATCGTTGAGGAATAAACCAAGTAAACATCTTCTTGCGCAGACCTATTGTATAGACCTTGCTCTTGGCTATTTTTCCTAGCTGTCAGGGTTTCAGCTGATTTGTAAGGCATTCAAAGGAACTGCCGAATTATTTTTGAGGCTTTCGAAGAGAACACAAGGCAGGTTGTTGCCGAATTAGTATGGTAATTTCAAGACTGACTTTATTAAATTTTACTTGTTCTTATATACTAAGTTTGAAATTAATTTTTAAACTTTCTAACTTATTATACTTATTGACAAAGTTCTATTTGTCTTTATCGGTACCATGGATATATCAAGATTTTTACTCTGTCTGTAATTGTACTAGCCAATCAAAATGATAGTATCTGTAAATGTACTCATTTACATCAAAACACTCAATGTGGTTTGTTTGCATTCTGATTGAGTAACTTTTATTCATTTCCATGCATTCCTATCCCACTTGTTTTACATTTTAGTGAATGTGAGTTAATTGATAAATGCAGTTATTTTATATATTGCATACCCTACTCTGATTTGGATTGTATGTATGAACTTCAGAGTGGGCAATGTGTGCGCAGTAGACACTTGTGAGGTACACTACAGTACCCCTCATAGATAGAAATAATAACAAGTGCCGCTGCACGCATTTTGTTGAACTTTTCGTAGTAGGATCTTCTGAGCAAACCAAAGCGGGTAGGCGCAGGGAGGAAATACCTCCCGTAGGATGTAATATATGCAATATCTCTCAACTGGTCGTTAAAGCAGTGTAGCGAAGCGCACGGGGTTAGGCTAGTAAGATATGAAAATATAATCAGAAAGCGGATATGAAGAAATGGAGAGTGGTTGCATTTTGAACCCATGTATAATGTAGTTGACGGTTTGGATCTCGAAAATCATATTGTTGAATAAAATCCTTTTTAAACATTTTTTTTTTTTTTTTTTTTTTAATAATTTATTTTTTATTATTGAATCTTTCTTATCGAAATTTACAATATGTATTCAAATCTTAATTCTACTTGTTGTTTATTAGTTGTTACCTGTGTAACCACTAACTGCTGTATTCAAATTTTTAAGACTGTCTTCTAGTAAGGCTCAAAGTATCGGTTCTTTTTAGCCTCTGGTGACCTTCAAACTGAAGCAAACCCCGAGCGAGGTAGTTAGGGCGAACCATTAGTTTATCGATGTAGCTTATTGAATATTTTTTAATTTCCTCCTGGATAGTGGGGACGTTGAGATCTCTGTGGATAATATCATTACGTATATACCATGGGGCGCAGACAATTTGTCGTAATATTCTAGACTGTCTTCTTTGAAGCTTTTGGATGTTAGATGCGCATGCAGTACCCCATAATTGGATGCCATATGTCCATATTGGTTTTATGATGGACTTGTATAGAAGAACTTTGTTGTCTAAAGACAAGTTTGAGTTTCTACCGAGAAGCCAATGTAGTTGAGCTGCTTTAAGTTTCATAGCCGTTATTTTCGCTTCGATATGACGAGACCAGGTCAAACGTCTATCTATATGAACTCCCAAGTACTTTACATGGTTTTCTACCGGAACAGTGATGTTATTTATTTTTACTGCTGGGCACGTTTGTCTTCTGAGCGTGAAAGTTAAGTGAGCACATTTAGCCGGGTTAACCTTTATTCTCCATTTTTCTAGCCATGCCTCTAGTTCATTGATGTGGGACTGCAGATTTTGCGATGCGACTTTTGGGTCATGGTTAACGCTAATAAATGCTGTGTCGTCTGCAAATGTAGAGGTATGCGTGCTCAGGTTTGTTGGCATATCCGCTGTGTATATTATATATAGAAGCGGTCCTAATATGCTGCCTTGGGGAACACCAGCAGTAATTTTCTTGAGGGGGGAGTATTTATCTTGCGACCTTACTATGAATGTTCTGCCTGTTAGATAGCTCTCCAGAAGCTTGTGAGTGTTTTGAGGAAGCATTCGTGTTATTTTGATGAGTAGCCCATCATGCCAAACTTTGTCAAATGCTTGGGAAATGTCTATAAACAGGGCTGAGCAGTATTGCTTTTTCTCAAACGCCGATCTAATAAGGGTGACAATTCTATGCACTTGCTCTATTGTACCATGTTTCGCTCTGAATCCGAACTGGTGATCCGGGATGATGTCGTGTTCATTTAGATGAGGAGTTATACTTAAAATGAATATTTTTTCGAAAAGCTTTGATAGGATTGATAATAAGCTTATCGGTCTGTACGACGCAACCTGGCTAGCATCTTTTCCTGGCTTGGGAATCATAACAATTATAGACTTCTTCCATGAGGATGGGAAGTATCCGACTCTTAATATAGCGTTAAAAATGAACAGCAAGATTCTGGAAGCAGACGAAGGTAAGTTTCTTATCATTGACCCTGTGATACGGTCAAGTCCGGGAGATTTTCTAATATTCACTTTTTCTATTGCAGATTTTACTTGAGTAATGTTAAATTTTAATGGATGGTTTACCTTATCAGGAATGGTTGGACGACAGGAACAAGTATGTGTATCATGTGGCGTGAAAACTTTCTCAAGATGGCCCGCGAAAGCGTTTAATTTTTCATCTGTGTTTTTCGCCCAAGTGCGGTTTTCCAGTCTTAATGGAGATTCTTGGGTTATAGGGCATTTCATATGCCGTACAGCCTTCCATAAGCTATAATTGGAGTTTTTTGTGGCATCTAGGCTGTTTAGATAGCCTTCTATTGCAGACTCGTGGTTCTGTCTCAATTTGTTGCGAAGAGTTGTCAGGCATAATTGTAGTTGGGCCTTAGTGGTTGGGGAACGACTGTTTTGCCATTGTCTTCTTAACTTCCTTTTTTCTCTGATAAGGGTCTCTATATCCGTCGATGTATTGTAAGGAGCACGTTTAATTGTCCGCTTGATTGGGGTTGCATTTCTTGCTGCAGCATCCAAGACTTCTGTAAATCGGTCGACAGCTATTTGGATGTCAGATGAATTTTTTAGGGGAATGCACTGTGATAGGTGAGAGCTCACATACATTTTATACTTTAACCAATTTGTGTTTCTGTTTGGATAGGAAAACCAGTTTGCAGCTGCGGCGTCAGAGTTACATTTTAAAATGAGGATTGAAGGTGAATGATCAGACGAAAGATCATAGGAGGAACTAACTAGTACCTGATCGCGCTTGATGTTTTTGATTACAGCAAAGTCAATAAGGTCTGGTAGCTTGTTGAAGTCGGTTGGCCAATAGGTAGGCTCACCACTCGATACCACATCAAAGTTATTTGCAGTTACGGTATTATATAGCTGATTACCTCTAGGACTAATAAGTCTGGAGCCCCAATATGTATGTTTAGCGTTGTAGTCGCCAGCAGCAATGAATTTCTGGCCCAATGTGGAGAAGAAGTTGAGAAATTTATCGTGTAGAATTTTGTGCCTCGGGGGACAATAAACGGATGTTAACGTTAGTTTGAAATCAGTCAGATTTATAGATGTGGCCTGGATACAATCTTCTTCGAACTCTGGCAATGGTAAGTGTCTGATGTGTTTGTGCACAATTATGGCTGTGCCACCACAAGCTCGTCCGCTGGGATGTTTTGTGTCATACGTAAGGTAACCATTTACCCTAAAGCAGTTTTTATGAGTAAAGTGTGTTTCAGAGACAAGAAGTACGTCGATTTCATGCCTATGAAGAAAGTTTGCAACTTCGTGTTTATGTTGGGATAACCCGTTTGCATTCCAGAAACATATTTTTAACTGGTTCATTTTTTGTTGAGTAGAACTTGCAGGAGCATGTTCTGGTTTCGCATCATTTCCTGAAACATGCTCTGCATAGTGGCCATGAAGTTATTCATAGTTTGAATTAAATTTTCAATTGAGGTAGGCATTTGTAGACCTTCCCTAGGAACATTAGCGTATGGAGGTTGCTTTGCGTTGGAAGTACTCGGGGGATTTTTCGCATTAGGGTTTCCTTTTAGGACTTGGGCATATGATTGGTTTTGTTTGTTTGTTTGTGTAGTACTAGCAATAGAGCCAGCGGCTTGGCTGGGCGCATGTGATGGACCATATTGAGAGTGAGTATATTTTTGAACTAAAGCTGGTTTTTTTAAATGCAAGAAGACTTTACAACCCCTATAGTTTGCCGTGTGATTTTCGCCACAGTTGCTGCATTTCTTGACATTTGGGTCAACTTTAGAACGATTACATTCGGCGGTTTTATGAGCGTCGCCACAAACCACACATACGTGAGGCAATTTACAATATGATTTTGTATGCCCATATTCCTGACAGTTTGTGCATTGGGAGGGACCCTTTCGTTTTATTGGCTCCTCAACAGTTATTCTTCTGTTGAGTAGGTAGCGCAAGTTGTATATGGGATGAACTGAATTTTTGGTTTTGAGAACCGATGAATCAAACGATATCTCAATGCGGTGCAGTGGTTGGGGAACTTTGTTCCTGTTCAAAATGTTATGAACCGATTTTACCTCGTACCCCTCTTGCTCTACGGCAGATTTTATTTCATCTGTATTTATGACAATAATCAATCCCTTAGCACTTTTTAATTGGTATGTATAGTAGCTTTTATTTTCTGCGTCCAGGTGTCTTGATATAATACGAAAGTTCGTTTCTGTACTGGCTTGAATTTTGGTCTCTTGAATTTGTCCGCGTCGTATAGAAACGACGTAGAAATTGTTCTTACCTACAAGTTGAGTCAACATGTTGACTATGCTATTTGATGTTTGCTCCCGCAGATAGATAGGTGGCGGTTTAACTTCTTTAGTGGCTGTCCCATTAGCTAATTCTGCTTCTTCATCGTCAGGTATGGATAGTACAGAGAATCTGTTACCATTTGTTGGCAAAGAGACTACGTTAGAGCCTTTGTATTGTTTGGCCACGCGTTCCTGTTGGGTGGACCTAGGGCTAGCCTTTCTCTTAGTTATTGTTATATATCTGTCCATGCCTGTTTGCACTTTAGTACTTTTTGGTACAGCTCCTGTATTTGTTAATGCAAATCGTGATGTTCCAGGTTTTTCGTTATTATTCCTCTGGTCAGACGGCTTCACACTTTGAACCACATTTACGGTCGGATCAACACACTTGCTCAGGTTGGGCACACTTGAACTTAAATTTCTGTATGGAAAACCAGTTGCGCTGGCAATTTTTGCACTTAAAAGATGTTTGTTTAATTCAGGGTATCGAATGTTTTCATTGCTCACGCTCGGGGAGCTTACCACAATATACGCATTTCTGCTATTTGTGCTGGGCCTACTCTCCTTATTGGGAGTATTTGTGAGGCTCATTCACAAATCTCTTCGGGCACACTAGTTATTGTTCTTTTTTTTTCACCTATTACAAATATTTTTTTTTCACCTACGGTAAATATTTTTTCACTTTTTTTTTTTTTATTATATTATTTTTTTTGTATTTTTGTTACTCACTGATACACGTCCGTACTCGTCAAGAGCTAGTTCGCTAGTTTTTAAACATGACTTTGTTTTTTAATTCATTAAATTGGTTAAATTAATGTCTACTCTTATATTCGAAAGGTATGTGTACACTCTAGAGTATGCATTTAATCGGGCTTTTGCTTTAATCGGTTAATCGCTCGATTAATTAATCGAGGTTTTTTTTAATCGGTTAATAATCGGTTAATGTTGTTATTGATCGGTTAACTGGTGAATAAGATTTTTTCTAAATTAAGTAATTTCAATAACTAAAAATTATTTATTATTTGGAGTTTATTAGTAACAAAAAAAAAAAACAATAACATAACAATTCTTGAACCAAAACGAGCAGACAAAAAAATAATTAATAACTATTTAATACATATATTTTAATTAAAACATATCATGTATTTGCTAAAAAAATAAGCTTTGAGATCGTTTTATTAAACATTTCAAAAAGGAGATCTTAAAAAATAATGTTTAAGAAAAATAAATTGGTTTAAATGTTTAGGATTTAAACGATTCTTTTCTTTAGCTTTGATAAACTTGAAAAAATTCTTTCACTTATCGAAGATGTTGGAAAAATCGAAAGCAACCCATAATACAGTGCCCATGTTCTGTAACTCTCGCGTCGAGAAAGTTTTCGATTGAAATGTGTGAAATGAAACAAAAATGCCATAAATTGAAACAAACAGCTGTTTTTCTCACTTAACTGTGTCTGTAAGTTTTTTTTGGCGAGTACAAGCTGTCACGTAAGGAAATTACTACTCAATTTACAGAAAAAGTGTGTATGTAACATTTTGGTGAGAAAAGTTCCCGCTTTGAACTGTAAAATAAACTCACGAATAAAAATTGAGCGAGAAAAAATTTTAACACTAAAAAACAATTAAAAATGCAAAGAATAATAATAATATTTTATTCTTGGCACATTTTTCATTGTTTTATTATTTTGCTTTTAATATTTTTATAAAATATACGAATTTTTTCAAAACTCGTTTGCAAACAACAAACATTAAAGTCGCACTTTACACAATTTGGTATAGCCGACGGTTGTGTTTTCGCCGCCGTCGTTGAAAAATTTTCAATTTAAGTAAATTTTGGTCGCCGTCAACGATATGTGTTACTGACGTTCTGAACGTCTGCAATGTCACATCGGCTTCGAGTGCAATATTATGACATTTATAACGTAACGACGTAATCTCTTTTGATAGTTTTCGACATGAGTTACTGACACACATTTTTCTCACTTTTCGAGAATAATGGAATATTTTGTTTCACATCTTTTCGATGCAAGTAGTTACAGAACATGGGTACAGATTATCTTATTTCTTAGTAATTTTCCTTTAATCATTTTAATCTTCCATTATGCCATTTAAATCCTGTTTTAATTTTTTTAAATGCTCAACACTTCTAATTGTTTGGGTTAATTCTGTTGTTGCGTAACTATCGTAAGTTTCTTCTGTTGTCAGGTCATCATCTAACTCATCCTGACAAAGCTCAGCACCGAACATTCTGCAAAAAATTTTATTTCCGAATTTCTTAATTTCTGTTTTTGTACTGTATTTAAGGAATGTATTTCTAGAAAAAAATATATAGTATGAAAAAATATTTCTAAAAAACACATTTTTGGTGAACTTTGGTACAGATAAAATTGTAAAATTCAACATGGTTGTATTGTAGAATGCCTTTTAAAAAGTGAGTTGCGAGTTTTGGAACTCACCCATAATAAAAAACACAAAAAATATGGTTTAATACTACAAAAAATTAAAAATTTTATTACATCAGTTAATCGACTGAAATTAACCGGGTTAATCGTTAATCGAAAAAAGCCAGTTTTTAAACCGATCAGTTAATCGGGTAGTAATTAATCGGTTAACCGATTAACGGTTAACCCTAGTACACTCGAAAAAGTTTTTAGAAAAAAGCAGTTTAGAAAATCAGATTATCTATCCAAGTTTTAAAAAAATCTTGGATGCGGGAACCTATAACCCCTTCATAGAACTAATTATTTGTTCATTTTTTAGTTAAATTTACTTATGTTTTTTTCTGAGTGTATGCAAATTTTTTTCGGTCACTCCCTCTCTCTTAAAAGATCACCAAAAGTCAAATCCAAAAAATCGTTCAAATCGGTCCACCCGTTTGGCTGCAATTATATTTGGCCAAAAAAAAGGGGGTAAAATTATTATCGTGCATCGGTTGAAATAGTTTTAAATTGAAGTTTAACATATTCCAAAAGTCTTCACTAAGTAATCATGATTTTTTTGTAGCTTTTAGAATAAATTTTTCGTGAACAGTCAAAGCTTGAAGCGGAACTTTACTGTTTATCATGCTATTTAAAGATGTTGCGCGCACAGTGGTATTTTTTTTGGCAAAAAGTCTATTTTTTTACAGTTATTTTTTAGAAATCTTATGAAGCAATTCTGTAGAGAAATGTTTCATTAGTAGAAAACCATGATTTGTTTTCGAAAAAAATAAAATTTTGTATAAAAAAGAGTGTGGTAAAGTTATCTTATGGTGTTTTCTTTTCTACAAAAAAGTGTGACATTTTATTTAAAAAAATGCAATTTGGTGTCTGTTTCATAAAAATTTTGCTTCCAAAAAAGGGTGAGTTTTGTAGAATAAAACAACCCACCCTTTTCGGGAGCAAAATTTTTATGAAACAGACTCCAAATTGCATTTTTTTTTAAATAAAATGTCACATTTTTTGTAGAAAAGAAAACACCATTAATATTATACAACGAAAACTGATGAAACTTTTACTACATTTCAGTTTGTTATACAATAAATTTGGTTTAACTACGAATAGTTTTAGAGCATTCTTATTAAAATATAGTATTTTAAATTTAATAGGAAAGAAAAATTATTTAAATTACATATATAATTTAAGAGATCTGAGCAAATCAAAATGACTCCAAAAAATTTAGCATTTGCAGTTTTCATTAGAAAAAAAATAAGTTAGCTCGGTCTACCTCCGTGTTAGTACTACTACTAGATTAAAGTTTGGAATGCTTTCTTTCATTTTATGTAAAAAAATTCTGCGACTTTTTGCGATCGCTGAACAACCTTATAAATTTTGTGATAAAACTCACGTATTTTTTGTGAATTTTTACAATAAATTGCAATGCATATTAACAGTAAAAGGTTTTGTATACTTTTAGGCTTTTACTTTTTAATAACTGATTGACAGCAATATCGAAAAAGTGCATAACAAAAAAAGAAAAACAAAACCATATGATTATTTGAAATAATAATATTTGCCAAAAAAAGTTTAAGAAAACTATTAAACCTAACTAATTTTTAAAATGGGTTCCTTTTGTGTTTCATATAGTGAATTTATTTTTTTTTTTTTTTAATTTATTTATTTATTTAATCAATGGATATTATCCTTACTGACTAATAACAATATTGACTTAAAATTAATGAATAACAATATGCATTTTAAAATATATTACAAATTTACAGAATATATGTATATAAAAATTTACGAATTAAGAAAAACAATAATTTTATGTTTTATGGAATTTAAACATAAAGAAAAATCAACAAATTGTGACAGAGAATTAAATTGTCTACATAACCTTGAAAAAGGATCAGCAAAAGCATAATTTTCTCTATAAAATTTAACAAAGAGCAGAGTGTAATGACGCGTATTGCGACTAGGTATATTAAATTTAACAGACTCTAACAAAAAATCACAACAAACATTACCATTAATAAGATTAACCATAAAAGAAACATTTAACATTGTACGACGACTTTTGAGCGATGGTAATTTTATTAATGCCAGTCTACTAGCATATGAAGGAAAGTTTGTCGAGTAACTCCAATGTAGACCACGCAAACAGAATAATAAAAATTGTTTTTGGACCGATTCAATACGAGAATTGTGAATGTTGTAAAATGGGTCCCAAATGATTGACGCATATTCTAAGATTGGTCTAACGAGTGATACGTAAAGTTGCTTCGTTATGTATGGATCGGTGAATTCTTTAGCCCAGCGCTTAATAAAGCCAAGAACACCTCGAGCTTTATTCACAGTTAATGTTATATGAGAAACAAAGTTTAATTTAGGATCCAGTAAGACTCCAAGATCAAGAAACGAATCAACCAACTCCAGTTGATGGCCACCCAAAGCATAATTAACGGCAATACAGTTATTTCTATAAAAACGCATACATTTGCATTTCACAAGATTCAGCTCCATCATATTATGATTACACCATAAAAAAAAGTTATTAAGATCCGATTGAAGATAAAAATGATCAGCGAAGCAATTAAAAGAATGGAAAATTTTTACATCGTCAGCATACATCAATATATTGGCGAACTTGATAACTTTGGGCAGATCATTAATAAACAGCGAAAATAAAAGTGGGCCAAGATGACTGCCTTGGGGAACACCGGACGAAACATAAATGTACTTGGATATACAATTATTGAATTGTACTTTTTGCTTTCTTCCAATTAAATAAGAACTTAACCAGCATAAACTTCTACGGGATAAACCTAATAAATCCAATTTAGTAAGAAGAAGGTGATGGTTAACTTTATCAAACGCTTTACTGAAGTCAGTATAAACAGCATCAGTTTGTTTCTTTTGTGTAAATGCACAATTAATTAAAGTTGTTAAATGAAGTACATTCGTTGTAGTTGAACAGCCTTTTCTAAAACCATGCTGGCAAGCTGCCAGTAAGGACGAGGTGTGATGACTGAGGAAATCAGTAACTAGTTTTTCAAAAAGTTTTGGAATCTCACTCAATTTGGCAATTCCTCTATAGTTTGTTATATCCGATTTATTGCCAGATTTAAATAAAGGTTTTATATACGAATCTTTCCATAATACGGGAAAATAACCACATATAATCGACGCATTAAACATAAAAGTTAATGGCGTAACTAATGATTCAGCACATTGATTTAAAATACACGTTGGAACAAGATCAGGACCATGACTAAAAGACATCTTTAGCCTTTTTAAGTTAACCAAAATATCATTACTATTAAAAGTAGGGAAAGAGATTGCATGGTTTGATGAGAGCATATAGGGATAACCATTACTATCATCGTATACAGCATCAGAATAAGTCGTGGCAAAAAAATCGGCAAACATATCATTTGGTATTTAATCCACGAACATTTTGATAAATAAAATTTAAACGATTCTTAGAGCCAATTAGTTTTTTGAAGCAAACGGTCTTCTAGGTGGCAAACGAGCAATATTTGTAGCTCTTGGATTATCTTTAAAGATGTATTCACGAACAATGATATTAGCAGGCCAAAAACAGGTATCAACAATCTGATCAAAGACACAAGCAGCAACAGCAATTTTAAACGATGTTATACTTCTGGGTTGAGAGTACGAAAATTTGTTTATAACAATATCAACATTAGAACCGAGTTTTGTTTTAATGTAATAATCGATGTCTTCTACGGTTGTATCGCAAGCCAAACGGGAAATAAAAATTGTACGTTTTGGAGGCACAACAATTAATGGCTTAGGAACGGTAAAATTGCCAGCAGAATTTTTAGATCCAGTATCAGTATCGGATATAGGAATATTACCCAGTAGAGGGATAACATTCGTAGCTAAATTTGGTGCTGATATTAGATTAATGTTATTATCAGTGCTTAATTCTGGACCAGAGGAGTTAGCCATTACTGGTGTAACATGAGACCTGGTGGATGTTTTCTTTCTCTTCGGGGATAATACTTTTGGTGAGTTAACAAATTTATCAAGGTTCGAAAATTTTGAAAACAATTCCCCAAATTTTAAAAGTTCAGTCTGAACAGCTAAAAAGTTTTTGTTAAGTTTATCAAAATCATCCTTATAACTTTTAACAAATTTATAAAACTCAATATTAATTTGCTTGCAATTTTTACAGGTCCACTGAAGGGATTTAACTGGATCAGCAAGAGCATCAGCGTCACGTGCTTTGAGTGCTGTACATTTCAAATGGTAATTACCAGAGCAAATCCAACACGATATCATTCTCTCACTACTGGTAATGTTGCAGTTAGTATTAAAACAATCCATTATTATTGCAGATTTTAGTTTAGTAACGTATATCACAAATGTGTTTACTGGGATAAAAATTACACATTCACAAGTAGATACCGTTAATGTACAAATATTAATTTCCTTATCCAATTCACAAACCCGTTAATATTTGGATTTTTATAACAACAGTGATTTTAAATAGTTGTATTTAATGTTATTAATTTAAACAGCTGATCACCACACTTGTAAAAAGATCGTAAAGTAAATTAATTAAATTATCAAAAACAAAAATCGACGAAATAGAAAATAATTGATCAAAATGATGGTATAACTGGTAACTTTCCACAACAACTTTATAATGCACAGGTAAAAAAACAAGTTTGCGGCTATTTTAAAACAGTTTATAGATTAAACACAGTAGTTAAAGTATTTTAATTTTGTTTTTTCTTTTTTTTATTTCAGAGCAGACAATTTGACACAATACTTAATACACTACTTTAAAGTGTATTGTGCAAGGAACTTATAAATTGCAATAATAATGTGGATTTATTAACTGATTTCATTTTGGGTTCTATGGGCGGTGGGTGGAGGGCGTGGCCAATTTTGATTAAACTTTATATTTTTCTTAATTGAGCTAAATAAAGGATCAGAGCAAAATTTCAAAAACTTTGGTTCAAAAAAAAATTTTGGGTTCAATGGGCGGTGCGTGGAGGGCGTGGCCAATTTTGATGAAACTTTATTTTTTATTTAATTGAGCTAAATAAAGGCTCAGAGCAAAATTTCAAAAACTTTGGGCCAAAAATAAATTTTGGGTTCTATGGGCGGTGGGTGGAGGGCGTGGCGAATTTTCATGAAACTTCATATTTTTCTTAATTGAGCTAACCAAAGGCCCAGAGCAAAATTTCAACATTCTACGAGCACTCCTTATATTTTTTGCCAAACATTGTATGGACAAATCCCTCTGTGCCGCGTCTTGACAGGAATCTTTAATTGATCGCCTGATCGTTTTTCTTTGCAGATTTTAGAAAATATCGAAGAAAAACTTAATTTTTATTTTTATTACCTCAATAACTTATAAAAAACTGTTCTTTAACGAAGAGCATTTTAAGAAATCATCACTTATGGAATTGAGGCAATGTGCTACCCAATTTAGAGGTACTACGTGGGGATATACATACTTATATTTCTAACTATTTTAAATCCAACTTGCATATTTCTTGCATTATCACCAGTCAAAACTATGAACTTTTTTTCACCGTATTCCTTCATGACTTTCATAATTTCTTCAGCGAGATAAGCAGAAGTGTGATTGTTGTTTTCCGTTGCCAAGTTGCGAACAAAAATAATCTCTGGCTTAGATATTAGAATGTTTATTACACTTTCATTGCGAATGTTGCTCCACCCGTCACACTGCAGAAGCAAGTATCTTGCTGACTTCAGTTGCGCAGTAATATGATTTGACGTTTCATTATATAGTTTCTTTAAATACTAACTGGAAATTGCCTTTCTGTTTGGCAATGTAAATGAAGGTTGCAATTCTTCAAAAACCTGTATCCAGAGCGGATGTTCCACCATTGCGAATGGAGCACAAGATACAGTAATAGCCTTTGCTAGTTTCTCACGAAGGTTCCCTTTACACTCATCTGACATTATTTGGCATGATTTTGATGCTTGGAAAGAATTTAATGAGCTTAAAACTTCACTGGAAGGAGTCGAATTTTTCAATGAAATTATTCTCAGTTGATTTTTTTTACCAATTTCTCGTTTGACTATAGGTGCGTTTGAGTACTTTTACAGTAAAATGCAGTAAATGTGTAAACTGAAAAATTAGCTCTCACAAAAAGCTGTGGTCCAAAAAAATACGCGAACGCAAAATTTGAAAAAATTCGTAAAATAAAGGCAAAAGCTGATGGCAAATAATTGAAGTGTTGAAAAATGTTTACACTTTTGACTACTTAACTCGTTTTCTTATCGGTACTCGATTAAATCCTTTCTATAACACGAACATTTTTGGAAAACACAAACAAACTATTTTATGTAATCTTTCATATTTGTTTGTATTTTATTTTATTTTACTTATTTGTAGCGGGTTAAATTATTTAAAAGAACATGAATAATTTTTTTGTTATTGATTACTTAAGTACCCAAATACTTCACACTTTTACAACTCTAAAAAATTAACATAACAAAAAGAGTTTCAAAAGTTTGTATTTAGCGAAATTAATGCTTCACAAACAAGGTAAATTAATTAATATTTATTCACTTTTTGTTTTGGTTTCATTTTTATTTCAACTTTTCTTTTATTTAACAATTGAAAATATCTAATAAATAACTATTAGGATGAAGATTTGGATACTTATTGAAAATTTGGTTAGAGATTCAATGAAAAAACAAACAAATACTTATTGAAAATTTCGTTAGAGATTCAATAAAAAAAAACAAAAAAAAACCTTGCTGGGATTTCCAAAAATTGTGTACATTAAAAAAGATAATATTAATGGGTATTCCTGTATTATCGAAATAAACAAAACATATTTTTATAATTTACGGGGGGGAAATTTCCTTATTTCACCCCCCCTAAATCCGCGCCTGCAGTTTATAAAGTAACACTATCCAGTGAGACACAAAGAATGCTGACGAAGGCCGTAGCGGGCCAGAAAATGCATTACATTCTGCTGGTGTCTAATAATTGTAAATTTTTCTGTACATTCAATATACCTCATTGCTTTCCAAAGGAAGGCTAAGGTAAAATGTAAAAAGAAAATACAATATAATAGTCTGGTAGTTTATAAAGTCATTTCTGAAAAATTGAAGGAATAGAACTATTACAAAAAAGCTTTTTAAAATACATACAGGGGTTTGCTGGAAATCGCAAACGCAAGAATTTTAAAAGTCGTTTTTTAGTAAGATTTCTGTAATAAAAGAATTTTATGACAAATATTATACAAACATTTCTCTATTAAACAGAATTTTATAACAAAAATTATAAAAAGTAGATTAAAAGTTTATTAAAAACAGCCTCCAAATTCTTGCGTTTTGCGTTTGCGATTTCCAGCACAACCCTGATAACTGAAATTTAGCTCATAGAATAAATTCGAAAAATGAAAAATGTTGAATTAATAACTTTATTTTATTATATACATTTTCTAGATATAATTTATATTTCTTGTACATAATGGAAAATCGATTGCTTTATTTCATTTGACTAAATTTAAACAACAAAAAAGACTTTAAAATTATAATCAAAGATACATAAAAACTTAAAGACCAATTTTTTGTGCTAATCCAGAGTAAACATGCAAGGTAACGAATCCTATCAATATGGAAACCAACCCCTTAACGGCAATGGTCGACCAAGGTCCAAATGTTAATACACTTAGCAGACCGTCTAGCCAAACACCTTTAAAAATGGTGATTACTAATAAAACAGTAACTAAAGGTTTGAATGCCTTGTTAAGGTCATGGCGGGTAAATAACCAAACCAAAGTAGCTGTAGTTATGTGTTGAATCTATTAAAAACAAAATATACAAAAATATTTAACTAATATTTTTAATATTTAAAAATTTTAACACTAAAAAACAATTAAAAATGCAAAGAATAATAATAATATTTTATTCTTGGCACATTTTTCATTGTTTTATTATTTTGCTTTTAATATTTTTATAAAATATACGAATTTTTTCAAAACTCGTTTGCAAACAACAAACATTAAAGTCGCACTTTACACAATTTGGTATAGCCGACGGTTGTGTTTTCGCCGCCGTCGTTGAAAAATTTTCAATTTAAGTAAATTTTGGTCGCCGTCAACGATATGTGTTACTGACGTTCAGAACGTCTGCAATGTCACATCGGCTTCGAGTGCAATATTATGACATTTATAACGTAACGACGTAATCTCTTTTGATAGTTTTCGACATGAGTTACTGACACACATTTTTCTCACTTTTCGAGAATAATGGAATATTTTGTTTCACATCTTTTCGATGCAAGAAGTTACAGAACATGGGTACAGATTATCTTATTTCTTAGTAATTTTCCTTTAATCATTTTAATCTTCCATTATGCCATTTAAATCCTGTTTTAATTTTTTTAAATGCTCAACACTTCTAATTGTTTGGGTTAATTCTGTTGTTGCGTAACTATCGTAAGTTTCTTCTGTTGTCAGGTCATCATCTAACTCATCCTGACAAAGCTCAGCACCGAACATTCTGCAAAAAATTTTATTTCCGAATTTCTTAATTTCTGTTTTTGTACTGTATTTAAGGAATGTATTTCTAGAAAAAAATATATAGTATGAAAAAATATTTCTAAAAAACACATTTTTGGTGAACTTTGGTACAGATAAAATTGTAAAATTCAACATGGTTGTATTGTAGAATGCCTTTTAAAAAGTGAGTTGCGAGTTTTGGAACTCACCCATAATAAAAAACACAAAAAATATGGTTTAATACTACAAAAAATTAAAAATTTTATTACATCAGTTAATCGACTGAAATTAACCGGGTTAATCGTTAATCGAAAAAAGCCAGTTTTTAAACCGATCAGTTAATCGGGTAGTAATTAATCGGTTAACCGATTAACGGTTAACCCTAGTACACTCGAAAAAGTTTTTAGAAAAAAGCAGTTTAGAAAATCAGATTATCTATCCAAGTTTTAAAAAAATCTTGGATGCGGGAACCTATAACCCCTTCATAGAACTAATTATTTGTTCATTTTTTAGTTAAATTTACTTATGTTTTTTTCTGAGTGTATGCAAATTTTTTTCGGTCACTCCCTCTCTCTTAAAAGATCACCAAAAGTCAAATCCAAAAAATCGTTCAAATCGGTCCACCCGTTTGGCTGCAATTATATTTGGCCAAAAAAAAGGGGGTAAAATTATTATCGTGCATCGGTTGAAATAGTTTTAAATTGAAGTTTAACATATTCCAAAAGTCTTCACTAAGTAATCATGATTTTTTTGTAGCTTTTAGAATAAATTTTTCGTGAACAGTCAAAGCTTGAAGCGGAACTTTACTGTTTATCATGCTATTTAAAGATGTTGCGCGCACAGTGGTATTTTTTTTGGCAAAAAGTCTATTTTTTTACAGTTATTTTTTAGAAATCTTATGAAGCAATTCTGTAGAGAAATGTTTCATTAGTAGAAAACCATGATTTGTTTTCGAAAAAAATAAAATTTTGTATAAAAAAGAGTGTGGTAAAGTTATCTTATGGTGTTTTCTTTTCTACAAAAAAGTGTGACATTTTATTTAAAAAAATGCAATTTGGTGTCTGTTTCATAAAAATTTTGCTTCCAAAAAAGGGTGAGTTTTGTAGAATAAAACAACCCACCCTTTTCGGGAGCAAAATTTTTATGAAACAGACTCCAAATTGCATTTTTTTTAAATAAAATGTCACATTTTTTGTAGAAAAGAAAACACCATTAATATTATACAACGAAAACTGATGAAACTTTTACTACATTTCAGTTTGTTACACAATAAATTTGGTTTAACTACGAATAGTTTTAGAGCATTCTTATTAAAATATAGTATTTTAAATTTAATAGGAAAGAAAAATTATTTAAATTACATATATAGTTTAAGAGATCTGAGCAAATCAAAATGACTCCAACAAATTTAGCATTTGCAGTTTTCATTAGAAAAAAAATAAGTTAGCTCGGTCTACCTCCGTGTTAGTACTACTACTAGATTAAAGTTTGGAATGCTTTCTTTCATTTTATGTAAAAAAATTCTGCGACTTTTTGCGATCGCTGAACAACCTTATAAATTTTGTGATAAAACTCACGTATTTTTTGTGAATTTTTACAATAAATTGCAATGCATATTAACAGTAAAAGGTTTTGTATACTTTTAGGCTTTTACTTTTTAATAACTGATTGACAGCAATATCGAAAAAGTGCATAACAAAAAAAGAAAAACAAAACCATATGATTATTTGAAATAATAATATTTGCCAAAAAAAGTTTAAGAAAACTATTAAACCTAACTAATTTTTAAAATGGGTTCCTTTTGTGTTTCATATAGTGAATTTATTTTTTTTTTTTTTTTAATTTATTTATTTATTTAATCAATGGATATTATCCTTACTGACTAATAACAATATTGACTTAAAATTAATGAATAACAATATGCATTTTAAAATATATTACAAATTTACAGAATATATGTATATAAAAATTTACGAATTAAGAAAAACAATAATTTTATGTTTTATGGAATTTAAACATAAAGAAAAATCAACAAATTGTGACAGAGAATTAAATTGTCTACATAACCTTGAAAAAGGATCAGCAAAAGCATAATTTTCTCTATAAAATTTAACAAAGAGCAGAGTGTAATGACGCGTATTGCGACTAGGTATATTAAATTTAACAGACTCTAACAAAAAATCACAACAAACATTACCATTAATAAGATTAACCATAAAAGAAACATTTAACATTGTACGACGACTTTTGAGCGATGGTAATTTTATTAATGCCAGTCTACTAGCATATGAAGGAAAGTTTGTCGAGTAACTCCAATGTAGACCACGCAAACAGAATAATAAAAATTGTTTTTGGACCGATTCAATACGAGAATTGTGAATGTTGTAAAATGGGTCCCAAATGATTGACGCATATTCTAAGATTGGTCTAACGAGTGATACGTAAAGTTGCTTCGTTATGTATGGATCGGTGAATTCTTTAGCCCAGCGCTTAATAAAGCCAAGAACACCTCGAGCTTTATTCACAGTTAATGTTATATGAGAAACAAAGTTTAATTTAGGATCCAGTAAGACTCCAAGATCAAGAAACGAATCAACCAACTCCAGTTGATGGCCACCCAAAGCATAATTAACGGCAATACAGTTATTTCTATAAAAACGCATACATTTGCATTTCACAAGATTCAGCTCCATCATATTATGATTACACCATAAAAAAAAGTTATTAAGATCCGATTGAAGATAAAAATGATCAGCGAAGCAATTAAAAGAATGGAAAATTTTTACATCGTCAGCATACATCAATATATTGGCGAACTTGATAACTTTGGGCAGATCATTAATAAACAGCGAAAATAAAAGTGGGCCAAGATGACTGCCTTGGGGAACACCGGACGAAACATAAATGTACTTGGATATACAATTATTGAATTGTACTTTTTGCTTTCTTCCAATTAAATAAGAACTTAACCAGCATAAACTTCTACGGGATAAACCTAATAAATCCAATTTAGTAAGAAGAAGGTGATGGTTAACTTTATCAAACGCTTTACTGAAGTCAGTATAAACAGCATCAGTTTGTTTCTTTTGTGTAAATGCACAATTAATTAAAGTTGTTAAATGAAGTACATTCGTTGTAGTTGAACAGCCTTTTCTAAAACCATGCTGGCAAGCTGCCAGTAAGGACGAGGTGTGATGACTGAGGAAATCAGTAACTAGTTTTTCAAAAAGTTTTGGAATCTCACTCAATTTGGCAATTCCTCTATAGTTTGTTATATCCGATTTATTGCCAGATTTAAATAAAGGTTTTATATACGAATCTTTCCATAATACGGGAAAATAACCACATATAATCGACGCATTAAACATAAAAGTTAATGGCGTAACTAATGATTCAGCACATTGATTTAAAATACACGTTGGAACAAGATCAGGACCATGACTAAAAGACATATTTAGCCTTTTTAAGTTAACCAAAATATCATTACTATTAAAAGTAGGGAAAGAGATTGCATGGTTTGATGAGAGCATATAGGGATAACCATTACTATCATCGTATACAGCATCAGAATAAGTCGTGGCAAAAAAATCGGCAAACATATCATTTGGTATTTAATCCACGAACATTTTGATAAATAAAATTTAAACGATTCTTAGAGCCAATTAGTTTTTTGAAGCAAACGGTCTTCTAGGTGGCAAACGAGCAATATTTGTAGCTCTTGGATTATCTTTAAAGATGTATTCACGAACAATGATATTAGCAGGCCAAAAACAGGTATCAACAATCTGATCAAAGACACAAGCAGCAACAGCAATTTTAAACGATGTTATACTTCTGGGTTGAGAGTACGAAAATTTGTTTATAACAATATCAACATTAGAACCGAGTTTTGTTTTAATGTAATAATCGATGTCTTCTACGGTTGTATCGCAAGCCAAACGGGAAATAAAAATTGTACGTTTTGGAGGCACAACAATTAATGGCTTAGGAACGGTAAAATTGCCAGCAGAATTTTTAGATCCAGTATCAGTATCGGATATAGGAATATTACCCAGTAGAGGGATAACATTCGTAGCTAAATTTGGTGCTGATATTAGATTAATGTTATTATCAGTGCTTAATTCTGGACCAGAGGAGTTAGCCATTACTGGTGTAACATGAGACCTGGTGGATGTTTTCTTTCTCTTCGGGGATAATACTTTTGGTGAGTTAACAAATTTATCAAGGTTCGAAAATTTTGAAAACAATTCCCCAAATTTTAAAAGTTCAGTCTGAACAGCTAAAAAGTTTTTGTTAAGTTTATCAAAATCATCCTTATAACTTTTAACAAATTTATAAAACTCAATATTAATTTGCTTGCAATTTTTACAGGTCCACTGAAGGGATTTAACTGGATCAGCAAGAGCATCAGCGTCACGTGCTTTGAGTGCTGTACATTTCAAATGGTAATTACCAGAGCAAATCCAACACGATATCATTCTCTCACTACTGGTAATGTTGCAGTTAGTATTAAAACAATCCATTATTATTGCAGATTTTAGTTTAGTAACGTATATCACAAATGTGTTTACTGGGATAAAAATTACACATTCACAAGTAGATACCGTTAATGTACAAATATTAATTTCCTTATCCAATTCACAAACCCGTTAATATTTGGATTTTTATAACAACAGTGATTTTAAATAGTTGTATTTAATGTTATTAATTTAAACAGCTGATCACCACACTTGTAAAAAGATCGTAAAGTAAATTAATTAAATTATCAAAAACAAAAATCGACGAAATAGAAAATAATTGATCAAAATGATGGTATAACTGGTAACTTTCCACAACAACTTTATAATGCACAGGTAAAAAAACAAGTTTGCGGCTATTTTAAAACAGTTTATAGATTAAACACAGTAGTTAAAGTATTTTAATTTTGTTTTTTCTTTTTTTTATTTCAGAGCAGACAATTTGACACAATACTTAATACACTACTTTAAAGTGTATTGTGCAAGGAACTTATAAATTGCAATAATAATGTGGATTTATTAACTGATTTCATTTTGGGTTCTATGGGCGGTGGGTGGAGGGCGTGGCCAATTTTGATTAAACTTTATATTTTTCTTAATTGAGCTAAATAAAGGATCAGAGCAAAATTTCAAAAACTTTGGTTCAAAAAAAAATTTTGGGTTTAATGGGCGGTGCGTGGAGGGCGTGGCCAATTTTGATTAAACTTTATTTTTTATTTAATTGAGCTAAATAAAGGCTCAGAGCAAAATTTCAAAATTTGGGTTCTATGGGCGGTGGGTGGAGGGCGTGGCGAATTTTCATGAAACTTCATATTTTTCTTAATTGAGCTAACCAAAGGCCCAGAGCAAAATTTCAACATTCTACGAGCACTCCTTATATTTTTTGCCAAACATTGTATGGACAAATCCCTCTGTGCCGCGTCTTGACAGGAATCTTTAATTGATCGCCTGATCGTTTTTCTTTGCAGATTTTAGAAAATATCGAAGAAAAACTTAATTTTTATTTTTATTACCTCAATAACTTATAAAAAACTGTTCTTTAACGAAGAGCATTTTAAGAAATCATCACTTATGGAATTGAGGCAATGTGCTACCCAATTTAGAGGTACTACGTGGGGATATACATACTTATATTTCTAACTATTTTAAATCCAACTTGCATATTTCTTGCATTATCACCAGTCAAAACTATGAACTTTTGTTCACCGTATTCCTTCATGACTTTCATAATTTCTTCAGCGAGATAAGCAGAAGTGTGATTGTTGTTTTCCGTTGCCAAGTTGCGAACAAAAATAATCTCTGGCTTAGATATTAGAATGTTTATTACACTTTCATTGCGAATGTTGCTCCACCCGTCACACTGCAGAAGCAAGTATCTTGCTGACTTCAGTTGCGCAGTAATATGATTTGACGTTTCATTATATAGTTTCTTTAAATACTAACTGGAAATTGCCTTTCTGTTTGGCAATGTAAATGAAGGTTGCAATTCTTCAAAAACCTGTATCCAGAGCGGATGTTCCACCATTGCGAATGGAGCACAAGATACAGTAATAGCCTTTGCTAGTTTCTCACGAAGGCTCCCTTTACACTCATCTGACATTATTTGGCATGATTTTGATGCTTGGAAAGAATTTAATGAGCTTAAAACTTCACTGGAAGGAGTCGAATTTTTCAATGAAATTATTCTCAGTTGATTTTTTTTACCAATTTCTCGTTTGACTATAGGTGCGTTTGAGTACTTTTACAGTAAAATGCAGTAAATGTGTAAACTGAAAAATTAGCTCTCACAAAAAGCTGTGGTCCAAAAAAATACGCGAACGCAAAATTTGAAAAAATTCGTAAAATAAAGGCAAAAGCTGATGGCAAATAATTGAAGTGTTGAAAAATGTTTACACTTTTGACTACTTAACTCGTTTTCTTATCGGTACTCGATTAAATCCTTTCTATAACACGAACATTTTTGGAAAACACAAACAAACTATTTTATGTAATCTTTCATATTTGTTTGTATTTTATTTTATTTTACTTATTTGTAGCGGGTTAAATTATTTAAAAGAACATGAATAATTTTTTTGTTATTGATTACTTAAGTACCCAAATACTTCACACTTTTACAACTCTAAAAAATTAACATAACAAAAAGAGTTTCAAAAGTTTGTATTTAGCGAAATTAATGCTTCACAAACAAGGTAAATTAATTAATATTTATTCACTTTTTGTTTTGGTTTCATTTTTATTTCAACTTTTCTTTTATTTAACAATTTTTTTACAATTTGTATGCTTTTTATTTGTTACTTATTGTTAACGCGGAGATTGTAAACGGTCCCTAATTATTGTTCAGTGGACTAATTACTGTTTCGTTAAGTTGAACTTGTTGTTATTTGTGTCAGTATTATTGTTATTCACCCCTATCGTGAATAACAAGTGGAATTTTTGTTCCCATGAAATTTTCATTCCCCTCGAAGGGAAAAAAGCAATCGTGAATCTCATGTGAAACATTTTTCACGCTATCAGTTCCAGTGAATGTAAAAAAAGAAGAAATATTAAAAAATTGAAAATCAATTAAATTTTTGTTCAAAAATATTCAAGTATATATTTAGTATCAAAGCTATTTACGGGAATACAAAATTTATTATTAAGATTTTTGTATGACGTGCTAAATTCCCAATTTTTCATATTTGATAAATACACTGAAATTTATTGTTGAGGGAAAGCTAGATTCTATGCGCATTTCACTGGTTGCTTAGGCCAGATCATCAGGAAACCTTTATACAAATAAAACCCTAAAGCGAATAAGAATTTTAAACACTCAAAGTCTTACTTGTAACAATATCAAAGCTTAAACAAAACACCAACAATAAACAGTGAGTTTATCTTTACTTACATCCCCCTACAATTGGTTGGGTTCTTTCCGACTCGAATTGTAGTTGTAAGTGGGTAAAAAGAAAAAACAAAATTAAAAAACAAATTGTTTCATTCTATTGTCTTCGCAAGAAAACAACAACAAAAAACCAATTTGGCAATTCAGTTTTCTGCTCGGGCACATGCAAGTATATTATCAAAGTTATTTACGGGAATACAAAATTTATTATTACGGTACGTACTTATAGAGAAAAAAACCCCAACAATACAAATAAATAAAACCCAATTATTATTATAAGCCCAAAAATTAAACCCCGTATTTTTCTCATTTTATTATTTTCGAAAAAATATATCAATGAAAACATTTTGGTCCTTCAGCCCGGATTTAAACCCCCCGAGTCCTTGAAATATTTTAAAGAAAATATTTTATTTTCAGAATCCCCAGTGCGAATTTTTTGCATCAATTTATTTTGCGATCATCAAACTCATTTTTAATTTCAACCCCCATTTTTCATAATTTAAACAAAAGGTAAGTTGTATGATTTTTATTTAAAAGTACAATAATAACAAGTGATAATATAAAAAAAGATCAAAACCATTTTGCCATCGGCAAAACACCATAGTGGATTTTTTGTTTGTGCTTATATTCCAACCCGAGTTTTTATCCCTAAATTCGCGTGTGTTTTTTAGTCCAAAAAAGTGTATTTATTTTAATAAGTGAAATAATTATTTTCTTTTAAAGAATTTCTTATTTTTTAAGAACAAAACCAACAAGTGCGCGATTCGGTTTGCCATCGGCAAAACACCACAGTGGATTTTTTGTTTGTGCTTACCCAGCAAAAACTTTACTTACAATCCTACTTTTAATGACTTCAAGAATTCATTACTTTGTAGCTTTATTCGCCACTTTTTGGATTATTACCCAGCAAAAACTTGGTAATGACATGCCATTACTGAACAGCTTACTTTTCAATGACTACTACATACCATCTTCATTACATAGAAGTAGTTTGGTAATGACTTATTTAACTCCCTATTTGTAAGCGAGGGTGGTAAGTAGTTGCCTACAATAATTTAATCTCATATTTACGCTCTTAATTGAGTAAAACAACGTTTTTTTATACAAAAACTACACTGCCCCGGTAGACTAGCTGGTAGTGAGCTAGTCTATCAGCACCGAGGTTGCGCGATCGAATCCCACCAGAGACAAAATAAAAAATAAAACAAAGTAAAATAAAATAAGAAAAAATAGAAAAAATAAAATAAAGTAAAATAAAATAAGAAAAAATAGAAAAAAAAATAATAAAAAAAAAATAGTAACAAAAAAAAAATTTTTTTAAAGTCATTCAATGTTAGTTGTAATTTTGGTGACATCGGAGTAATAACTTTTTAACTCCCTATTTGTAAGCGAGGGAGGTAAGTACTTGCCTCCAATGACATCACCGTGTTAAAATAATGAGTTAAAATGCCAATGTATAAGTAGTGAAGAGTCGTTATATTAGCTTTTTAACTCATTACTTTGCAATGTAAGTTTTTGCTGGGTAGTTATATATTAAATACAGTAGTTTTGACTTAACTGCCTTTTGTTTACGTGCACATTTGACTTAACTGCGCAAAATTCATAATTTTTGGAATTATTCTTTATAATTCCATACAAATTCCTTTTTTAAGTGCACTTTCTATAGCTGCACATTTAAGATAAATGCACAACATTTTTGGCATTTTAAAATTATTTTCATACAAAAAATCAAAGTTAGCTGCACTTTGACTTAACTGCCCAAAATAAATATTTTCTGGAATTATTCTTCAAAATCCTTGTTTACGTGCATTTTGTATACCTGCACATTTTTCATATTTTTGGGCAGCTTTAAAATATTTTCATACAAAACATCAAAGTTAGCTGCACACATAAAAATACATGGTGACCACTTTTTCACATAAATATCCAATTTTAGCTGTTTATAAAAATATAAATCGCAATTATTTTGTTTTTTTCCATACATTTTTATGTTCTCTGTGAATTCTCATTGTTTTTGTTAATGTTTCTTTTATATTAAATAAACATACATACATGTATAAAATGATCTGTAATTTCCCAGCTAGCATAGGCTGTTTGTTAGACGATTATGTTTAATATACAACTCCTTAAAGAATCTTTTGATGATTATCTGATGAGTATCAAAAACATCTAAATCTCTTTTTTATTTATTATTTTTTGACACGATCATCTTCAAATCTTGGAATGAACCTTTTGGGATTCTCTGTAAGAATCGTATAACAATTACTGGGCTACCTAAATAAGACCGTTTTTGAAGTATGAAAATCTATTGCTAATAAAATTTTAATAAAACAAACCGGCCTAAGGATCTGTAAAAAAAGGATTTTTCGACAGGATGGTGTTGATTTCGCGACCTTAAGGTTTGTTTTATAGAAATTGTATGAAAATTAGTAGTTTTGGCATGAAAAATACCTTATTTAGTTAGCTCAGTCATACGGCTGAGCATATCACGAGTTGTAAAATAACACCTACATGAGTCTGATACGACTCTTGGCATGCTTTTTAAAAAACTCGTTAGATAATCTCTACATACATCACAAACGATTCCCTTTGCGATAAATATAAGCGTTTTTCGCTGCGTTATGGAAGAATCTCTTATACGAATCAGTATGTGTAACAGTTTCTCTCGTGTGAGGAATTGTTTACAATTAAAAAATGAGCTCGTCGACTCTTTGTGAGATTCCCAGTAGACTCCTAGACGATTGAAAAGGCTAGCTGGGTTGGAATAAAATTTTAATAAAATATACATTTATGTATTAATAAAATAATGTTTTTATTCTACTTTTAAATCAAACACTTTACTTTAGCTGCACTTTTGTACAGGTAACCACAATTGTGTACCTGCACATTAAGGCAGGTAAATGCATTTAAGATAACTGCATTTTTGATTTACCTGCACAAAAAATCGTGCAAAGGAGATTGTGCAGCTAAGTCAAAACTACTGTAATAACTTTATTATTATATCTTAAATATACAGAAAAATTTATATTTTCATTATGACAATAAAAATGTCATTATAGTCATTATAGTCAAAAAACATAGTTTTTTAATACAAAAACTAAGCTGCCCCGGGTACTAGCTGGTAGAGAGCTAGTCTATCAGCACCGAGGTTGCGGGATCAAATCCCGCCAGAGACAGAAAAAAAAAAATAAAAAATAAAATAAAGTAAAATAGAATAAGAAAAAATAAAAATAAAATGAAGCACAGCCGCGAATAACGTTTTAAGTTACAAAATAATAATTTTTCAGGAGAGCAAAAAAACGTTTTTTGACAAGCAGCATTATTTGTTTTAAACATTTTTTTTTCTATTATTTAAAATAGTGATAATAAAAACTTTAATGCAAAAGGCTTTTAAAACATTATTCCGCACTGCAAAACCATTTCGGTTTCATCATTATGTTAGTAACTTGCAATGTTCTTCCACTGGCTGACACTTTGTACGCCATTTTGAAGGCGTTAAGGTGCATAGTTTTGGTTGATTTGATGTTTAAACTGTGTAAGAGAGTAAAGTCAACGTTTATCTGCAAAAAAACAGTTTTTGCAAAATGTGGCGTTTACAACGTTTTTCGCGGCTGTGCTTCAAATAATTAAAAAAAAAAAAAAAAAAAAATTAAAAAAAAATAAAAAAAATTTTACTTTATTGACTTTGTGTAACTATATATTTTTATAAAAATTTTAAGTATAAAAAACATATTATTTTTTAGATTATAATAGGCTAAATTACAAAGGATTACTTTTGGGACATCTCGAACAAAAATAAGTACTTTTTCTAGTAGAAAAGTAAGTAGACGGCTCGTCAAATTCTCATTATTTTTCTGCTTATTTTGTAAGCAAAGTTTTGGCTGGGTATACTCCAACCCGAGTTTTTATCCCTAAATTCGCGTGTGTGTTTTAGTTCAAAAAAGTGTATTTTTTTTAATAAGTGAAATAATTATTTTCTTTTAAAGAATTTCTTATTTAATTTCATTTATTTAAATTGATATTTATATCATTGAAATTGTTTTTTGTTATTTTAACCCGCGGTTTTATTCTCTGCTAGCTACTCTGTTAACAAAAGCTTTTTATTTTTCCCCCCCGATCGTGCTCTATAGAGAATAATACTCACAACTTTTAACTCGTTAATTTTGCCAACGAGAAAGGACGGTCATAGGTGAATTTTGAAAAATAATTAATTTTTAATAATTGAGTGATTGTTTTAAACTTACCCCTTTGATGATTAAAAAAAATTAATTAAATAATTGAAAATAAAATAACCCTGTGCTAATAAGTGAGTGCAATATTTTTATTTTTTATTAAAAGCACAACATTGCGTCTTTATTGAGTGTTTGTGTGTTTTTTGGTTTGTTTTGTTTTCTCTTTTATATTGACACACACAACGTACACTAGTGCTGCAACTTTTTATTCGTGCGAAAACCCGGTTACTAATAAATTAATTGTGAAAAGTAATTATTTTTGACTCTTTTCATTGATTTTTACCCTTAAAAATTAATTTAATAATTAAATTAATTTATAATCATCCAAAAGTAATTTCAATTTTTGGGAATACAAAATCTTTTGAAATTAATTAATAATCGCTATAAACAGCTAGTTTCTTAGTAATTTAAAAATATTCGATTAACCCATAGTCGGTACCCGTTAACATTTAGCAGCAGGCACAAGTGTTTTTTAACGAATTTTTTACCTTTTTTAATTGAACAGAGAGTTTTTATACTTGTTGACTTCCTGTTGTTCCTTATATCGCAAAATGTAACCCGTTTTTTTATTTTTAATTTGCGATATTTCCTTTTTTATTAAACAAGGAATCCTAATGTAAAAATTAACTTTGGTATATAAATATATATTTATTTTTACCCATTTTTTTATATTTTTTATTCAATAAATTTATTTTATAAATATTTTTTACCAAAGATACCCATTTTTGTTGGACTGTGTTATTTCTTTTTTTGAAAATCGGATATATTTGCATATTTTTTATCCTGTTAATTAACACGAGTTTAGTGAACGTTTTTTTCCTATTTTTAACGTAGGGTTTTTATCGGTTTTTAAATATATTTCTTTTAAAATTTCTCCATATACATTGAGATCAAAGATGGATATGACTACATTTATCCACAATGCCGACCGTATGGCAGATTTCGAGGCATATATTGCCAATATACCCTTAGCGGAACACCAACTTGGTTCTTTAAGTAGTCATAAGAAAGAGCTCAAGCGTTTATGGAAAGCTGTTCGGTTAACATATGACTCCTTGTTAATTGAGGCCGAAAAATTAAAAGATCCCCAGATTAGAGAACTGAAAGTCAAGTACTTTCAGTCTTATGGCACCTATACCCTGGGGATATCTCTTATAACAGGTCACCTAGAACGACTTAAATTAGCGACGCAGGTCGAAAGGTCAATAGCGCAAGCCGCACCCATGACTAATTTACCCCCTTGTGACACCCCAAAATTCTATGGTGACTATAAGAGTCGGCCGTCATTTCGAGATATGTTCTCAGCTTTGTATGGTAATAACCCCCGTTTAGTCCCAGTTCAAAAATTGTACTACCTGTTGCAGAAAACTGCAAAGGATGCGCATGATACCATACAAACTGTGCCCCTTACGAACGATGGTTATGAGGTCGCATGGAAAAAGTTGGTTGACACTTATGAAAATAAAGATGCCCTCATAAACGAACAGCTTCGAGCCCTTTTAAAAATTAAACCGCATTCACAAGAGTCAGGAGCGACTATTAAAAATTTGCAAAGAACGATAAATAATTGCATTACGAATTTGTCGTTACTTGGTTTTTTTTATTTATTTTTATTATTGAATCTTTCTTATCGAAATTTATAATATGTATTCAAATCTTAATTCTTCTTGTTGTTTATTAGTTGTTACCAATGTAACCACTTACTGCTGTATTCAAATTTTAAAAATTGGTTCTAGTTAGGCTCAAAGTATCGGTTCTTTTTAGCCTCTGGTGACCTTCGAACTGCCATTAGTTTATCGATGTAGCTAATTGAATATTTTTTAATTTCCTCCTGGATAGTGGGGACGTTGGGATCTCTGTGGATAATATCATTACGTATATACCATGGGAAGCAGACAATTTGTCTTAATATTCTAGACTGTCTTCTTTGAAGCTTTTGGACGTTAGATGTGCATGCAGTACCCCATAATTGGATGCCATACGTCAATATTGGCTTTATGATGGACTTGTATAAGAGAATTTTGTTGTCTAAAGACAAGTTTGAGTTTCGACCGAGAAGCCAATGAAGTTGAGCTGCTTTAAGTTTCATTACCGTTATTTTCGCTTCAATATGACGAGACCAGGTCAAGCGTCTATCTATATGAAATCCCAAGTACTTAACATGGTTTTCTTCCGGAACAGTGATGTTATTTATTTTTACAGCTGGGCACGTTTGCCTTCTGAGCGTGAAAGTTAACTGAGCACATTTAGCCGGGTTAACCTTTATTAGATTTTGCGATGCGACTTTTGGGTCATGGTTAACGCTTATAAATGCTGTGTCGTCTGCAAATGTAGAGGTATGCGTACTCAGGTTTGTTGGCATATCCACTGTGTATATTATATATAGAAGCGGTCCTAATATGCTGGCTTGGGGGACACCAGCCGTAATTTTCTTGAGGATGGAGTATTAATCTTGCGACCTTACTATGAATGTTCTGCCTGTAAGATAGCTCTCCAGAAGCTTGTGAGTGTTTTGAGGAAGCATTCGTGTTATTTTGATGAGTAGCCCACCATGCCAAACTTTGTCAAGTGCTTGGGAAATGTCTTTAAGCAGGGCTGAGCAGTATTGCTTTTTCTCAAACGCCGATCTTATTAGGGTGACAATTCTATGCACTTGTTCTATTGTACCATCTTTCGCTCCGAATCCGAACTGGTGATCCGGGATGATGTCGTGTTCATTTAGATGAGGAGTTATACTTAAAACGAATATTTTTTCGAAAAAGGATTGATAATAAGCTTGTCGGTCTGTACGACGCAATTTGGTTAGCATCTTTTCCTGGCTTGGGAATCATAACAATTATAGACCTCTTCCATGAGGATGGGAAGTATCCGACTCTTAATATCGCGTTAAAAATGAGCAGCAAGATTCTAGAAGCAGACGATGGTAAGTTTCTTATCATTGACCCTGTGATGCGGTCAGGTCCGGGAGATTTTCTAATATTCACTTTTTCTTTTGCAGATTTTACTTGAGTTATGTTAAATTTTATTGGATGGTTTACCTTATCAGGAATGATCGGACGCCAGGAACAAGTATGTGCATCATGTGGTTTGAAAACTTTCTCAATGTGGCCCGAGTTACATACTCACCTACTACTGCACTGTATTCCATACCACAACAGCAATGTGTACAATAAAGGGGGTCAATGCACTAGACGCTACGTTGCAAATTGCAAATACAATTATTAAGAATTTATTTAGCATTTTCGAGTTAAACATAAAAATATTGTATTTATTAAAATAAATAATAAATAAACAGGAAATAAAGTATTTTGTTGCAATTGTGAAATTTATTTGTAGCTTAAGTTGCATTTGTCAAATATAATAAAAAAATAGCTTAAGTTGCAATTGTAAAACTTAGTTTTAAAGTATAATGTATTGAAGAAAGAATAATAAAAATCAGAAGTAAATTGATGTGCAAACCTAACGTGTTTTTTTTCGGTCTAAACTAAGGACTAATTATAACTGGCGCAGTCGGTCCTACAGTTGCGATTACGGTGTACCACAATACAAGGTACAGGACAAAAAAATATATACTACTAGTTTTAACACTAAAATAAATATAAAAACAAGTGAAAAAAAATAACAAGTATATACACGGTGAAAGAATATCATCGTTAATACCTAAAAGAAACACATAAACTTATAGTACTAATTGGTGACATTGAAATAAAAAGTGATAAAGAAATATATACATATGTACATACAAGTATAATTACGGTGAAAGAATATCATCGCAAATACTTAAAAGGAAAACAAACAAAAAAAAAACTTATAAAAAAAAAAACAAATAATAAAAACTGGTGACAAAAAATATCTACATATGTATATACGTTGAAAGAATTATATTACAAAATTAAAATAATAAAAAAAAATCATACATAAAAGAAGCAACGGTGACTGAATATCATCGTAAGCACATTAACTAAAATCAAAGAAAAATATATAACTATAAATTAACAAAAATCCTTGTGAAAAATTGTGGTAAAAATCAGCGAGGGAATATCGTTGAAGACACCAAAATCGTTGGATTCTAATCCATTTACAACTGGAGCCTACCATTAATATAAAAGAAGGAAGCGTACATCAATCTACTTCTCCATGAGGACATCAATAATTTTTTGTCTGTAAGCTATTAAAATAAGAATATAATTATATATTTATATTAAGCAAATTTATATTGATGTTAAAAAGAAAGGCTAAAAGTTTGGCCTTATCAAAAATATTAAAGAAAGCTAAAAGCTTAGATAAAATATCTGAAAATAGTCCCACTAAAGAGTCACATTATTCAAGTTTAATAGATATTAGAGAAATGCCAAATCAAAATCAAGACCAACCCAATCCACAGACTTCTACACAAAGTATTTATTCAGTCAATATGCAGGAAATTTTTAATTCTCTCAGGATCCCTGACGTAGCAAAAGACCTCCCTAACTTCGACGGAAATCCCCGTCTTCTGTATGACTTCATTACCAATGTAGAAGGAATTTTAATGTTCTTAAAAGGAACAGAGCATACGCCTTACGGTCAAATCATTCTTAGGGCAATTAGGAACAAAATAACAGGAACTGCCAACGAACTTTTGAATACTTACTTAACTCGACTTGACTGGACTGAAATTAAACAAAATCTAATATACGCTTTTGCAGATAAAAGAACAGAAACCACCTTAATAAGAGATCTCCATAATATAAGACAAAGTGACAGATCCCTTGAACAATTTCATGCAGATATTCTAGAAATCCAAGCAGCCCTGCTCAATAATGTCCTCATTAACGAAAAAGATCAGAAGGTAATTAATTCTAAGCGAGAACTATTTTTGGAAATGTGCCTTAACGCTTTTCTGACAGGACTAAAAGAACCTTTAGGCGCAACAATCCGTGCCATGCGCCCAGACAACTTGTCTACAGCACTAGCTTACTGCGTAAAGGAACAAAATATAACAACATCTAAACAAGTCATTAGACCATACAAACCATATCAACCCAGACAAATTCCTTTTTACAATCAGTACTACCAAAATTTTCAGAACAAAATTCAAGGACAGAATTACAGACAATTTAATACACAACAACAAAGAGAATTTAATAGGCCCCAATATTATACAAATCGATATTATAATACCAATAATCAAATACAGGAACGCAATCCTTTCGCAAGAAATGCCATAATGCCTCCAAAAGCAGAACCGATTGACAATAACACAACTCGAACAAATTTTCGACCAAGCACATCCTATTCCCACAATAAAACAAACATGACTGGACGAAATTTCGAACACCGAATAAACCCTAATTCAAATTTCCACAATATTAATCAAAGTGTTGAAAATTATCTAAGCCAAGAAACTGAAAGCCTTGTAAACATTGATGATACAGTAAATTTTCAAGCATCTGCCTCGAAAACCCCACGGGGTACGTAGATATAAATAAGCATGGTTCTCAACTACCGTTCATACTAATTTCTTCTCCTTTTGGTCGAGCATTGCGATTCCTAATCGACTCAGGAGCCTCTTCTTCATTCATCAACCCTGAATTTATACCCAAAGAAAACCACATAAACTGTCTACCCATAACCATAACCACAATATCTAACAAATACACGCTAAACACAAAAACTAACTTACCGATATTTGAAGAATTTAAAGAAAATGGTCAGCTCGAATTTCTAATTTTTAAGTTCCACAATTATTTTGATGGACTTTTGGGAATAGATTCCCTACAAAAACTTAAAGCAAATATTGATCTACAAAATAATAACTTAATAACACCAAAAACTATTATTCCTTTACAAATGAAACCCACTACAACCTCACATAAGTATCAAGTTTTCGCTAATTCTCGAAGTATAATCCAACTTCCAGTAGACGTTGAGTGTGGAGAAATTTTTATAAGGCTAACCAACATCTCAGCCAACCTAGAAATCTCCGAAGGTATTTACAAAGCAGAAAATTGGCTGAGTAATGTAGAGGTAATTAACAAATCAAACGAAGACCAAATACTATTTCTTGAACAACCAATTAAAGCAGAAGCATACGAGTCTACAGACTTCGTTGAACTCAACTGTATCAATCCAGAATACAAAAAGGAACACAATCAGACAGACATAAAGTCACTAATCAGAACAGATCACCTAAATGACGAGGAACAAAAACTCCTCCTTAGGCTTTGCCGACAGTATAACTCTGTATTTTATAGGGAAAATCAGGCACTCACATTTACAAATCAGATTAAACACAGTATACAGACAGTAGACGATATTCCAATACACACAAAATCGTACCGCTATCCATACATACATAAAGAGGAAGTCCAGAAGCAGATATCAAACATGCTCGAACAAGGAATAATAAAACCATCGTATTCCCCTTGGAGCTCTCCAGTGTGGATAGTCCCAAAAAAAACGGGACGCAAGCGGAAAGCAAAAATGGAGACTGGTTATTGACTACCGGAAATTAAACGAAAAAACAGTGTCAGATAGATATCCCCTACCTAACATTTCAGATATATTAGACAAACTAGGTAAATGTATTTATTTTTCGACACTAGATTTGGCTAGTGGATTTCACCAGATCGAAATGAGCCCGAACGACATACAAAAAACCGCCTTCACGGTCGAAGGAGGGCATTTTGAATACATTAGAATGCCCTTCGGTCTCAAGAACGCCCCCTCCACGTTCCAGAGGGTAATGGATAATGTACTCAAAGATCTCGTGGGCAAGACCTGCCTAGTTTACCTCGATGACATCATAATTTTCTCCACCTCACTTGAGGAGCATCTTCAAAACTTAAGGCAAGTTTTCGAAAGATTAAGAGTATCTAATTTCAAAATTCAAATCGACAAGTCCGAATTCCTAAAAAAGGAAATCGCATTTCTAGGACATATCGTGTCAACTGAAGGTATAAAACCTAACCCAATCAAAATACAAGCTATAAAAAACTTCCCGATACCGAAAACCCCAAAAGAGATTAAATCATTTTTGGGACTAGTAGGCTACTACCGGAAATTCATTAAGGACTTTGCAAAACTCGTAAAGCCATTAACTGTCTGCTTAAAGAAAAATAGAAAAATAGATTTTAATCCGGACTATGTAAACGCATTTGAAACATGCAAAAACATGTTAGCCAACGACCCTATTTTACAATATCCAGATTTCTCCAAGCCTTTCGTTCTCACCACCGATGCAAGTGACTTTGCAATTGGAGCAATACTATCGCAAGGACCAATAGGCAGCGATAGACCAATATGTTATGCGAGTCGCACATTATGTGACTCCGAAACCAACTACTCAACAATCGAAAAAGAACTCCTTGCTATTGTTTGGGCCACTAAGTATTTCCGCCCTTACTTATACGGTCGCAGATTTAAGATCATCACAGATCACCGTCCACTGACGTGGATTATGAGTTTAAAAGACCCCAATTCCAAATTAGTGAGGTGGCGGCTTAAACTAGAGGAGTTCGATTACGAAATTCACTACAAAAAGGGCACTCAAAACACAAACGCAGATGCCCTGAGCAGAGTAAAAATTTATGGAAATCAAACAGACGTCAATTTGACTGAAGCGACTTCAAATCACAGCACCCAAGGCACCACTATACATTCAGCAATTGAGAATGTAGACGATGGTATTCATATATCGGAAAAACCACTTAACGAATTCAATATACAAATAGTTCTAGAGAACAGCCAATTAGGATCTCCAATGACATTAGAAACAATTTTCAGAAATAGACAAAGACGCATAATACGGCGACCTCATTTTAATGAACAAATAATGACAGATATATTCAAAAAATTCTTCCCACCTAATAGGTTATCAGTTATATATACTGACGACGAAACTTTTAAAATCGTTCAAAGCACTTATTCTAAATATTTTTCCAATAATAAACTTTTTAAATTACTAAGATGCACAGAAATATTGGAGGATGTCAGACAAAATGACGACCAAGAAAAAATAATTAAAGAATACCATGAACATAGCAACCATCGAGGTATAATCGAATGCTACCTACATCTAAAAAGAAAATACTACTTTCCATACATGAAAGAACTAATTTCAAAAACTATAAATAACTGCGAAAAATGCCAAACATTCAAATACGATAGACAACCTCCTAAAATAAAATTCAAAATACCAGAAATCCCATCCAAACCATTAGATATATTACATATAGACCTATACACAATAAATAACAATCAAAATTTAACAATCATAGATAAATTCTCAAAATTCGCAGCCGCATTCACTCTAGAAAATAGAAATAGCATAACCGTACTTAAAGCACTGAAATCCTTCCTAAGTTCTCATGGCATCCCCAAAAAAATTGTTTGCGACCAAGGATCTGAGTTTACAAGTAATATTTTTAAAGCCTTTTGTAGACAATACGGCATCGAACTCCATTTCACTTCGTTTCAGCAAACAAGTAGCAACTCACCAGTCGAAAGACTCCATTCTACATTAACTGAAATTTATAGACTCATTTTAGAGGAAAAGAAATCAAACAGACTCGAATTAAATCATGAAGAAATGATTACGGAATCGTTACTAACATATAACAATTCAATACATTCAGCAACTAAACTTACCCCTTTTGAGCTTTTTTATGGCAGAACATATACATTCGACAAAAATATTAAATTCAATAATGAACATGATTATTTAAGAAAACTCAACGAGTTCCAAGAAATTCTATACCCAAAAATTAAAGAAAAATTTATATCTTCCATTTCCAACCGTGTCGAAAAACTAAATACATCTAGAGAAGACCCCGAAGTTAGACAAGAAAATGAAACCGTTTATAGGAAAAACTGTAGGCGGAATAAAATAACAGCAAGATTTTCTAAACAAAAAGTAAAGAAAGACAACTTACATACGATAACAACAATGAACAATCAAAAAATTCATAAGTGTCGCATTAAGAAAAAACGTAAAAATCTATCTTTTTAGGCTGGCTCTCTCCGCAGCACAATATATAGAAATTCGAGACCTATCTAAAAACAAAGGCATTTTACCAATAACCCTAGGTTCCGCAAGATTGATAAAAAATTACAGTAACTTCATCCACGTTATCAATCTGGACAAATACCGAGAAAACATTAAGAATCTCAATAACACAATCAAGCTTTTTGAACGGAATAGCTCAACAAAAATTTTTACCAGCACTACAAGATTGAAACTTAAAGAATTAGAATCAAAACTAAATAGTCTATTGACCAAACGACATAAAAGAGGATTAATAGACGGAGTTGGACATGCAATTAAATTTATAACTGGAAACATGGACGCAAGTGACGCTCAGGAAATAAACCAACAAATTAGGGAACTTGAATCTAATCAGGACAAAATTCGGACTACCATATCAGAAGATCATAAAATCAACTTGGCCATGGCTAAGAGATTTGACAACATTACAAGTCACATAAACGACATGCAGGGAACAATAGAATTGTTTTTAAATAGAAATGCTAACCAAACAACATACTTTATAAAAAACACAGAAACTACAATTAGAGAAATCCAATACCTTAACCAAGTAAATTACAATATTGACATATTAACAAACCATATTAAAGACATATCAGAAGCAATCATTCTAGCAAAACTAAACATAATTCCAAAATTAATCCTGCATACTGATGAAATACAACAGATTAGTCATTACCTAGAAAATCAGTCTATTAAAACAAAATCAGTAGAAAATATATATGAAATACTTGGACTTCAAGCTTATTATAATGAATCTAACATTATTTTTAATATTCAAGTTCCTAACCTTGATCCCAACTCCTACCAATTTTATCATATAATACCATTACCAATAAACGAAACAAAAACAATTATTATAGAACCATACGTATTGTATAACGAATTTAAAATTATATATGTAACCGAAAAATGTCCTAAAATAGAAAATATATACTTTTGTTCAAAATTTAAAAATGCAGAAGCAACGTCGAGTTCTAGGTGTATTGGCCAACTTTTTAAAAACCAAGATGCTAATTGTGTTATTAATGACACCGGTAAGATACAGTCTATTTGGCAACCAGAACCTAACCCCATTTTATTCATCAATGTACCAAAAACAAAAATTGAAACAACTTGCGAAACAAACAATCAATCAATAGAAGGAACCACCTTAGTGCATTACAAAAATTGTGAAATAAATGTAAACAATATTACATACAATGATGATATCAACACCTTTTGGGAAGACATATACATAGCCCCAGCACCAATAGCCGAAATCCATGCATCTGTAGAAACCAAAACAATTACCTTAAAGAGACTATCAGAATATGATATTAAACAACAAGCCGAAATTACGACAATATCCTACAGGATGAACGCACACGATTTGGTTGAATTGTTAATGTGGATAGCTACTATTGGAACGAGTATCTTTATCCTTAAACAGTTGTACTTACAAAGAGTCAAACAAGATGTCCACGCTGAAGCTGTTATCCCTTTTATCCCACAGCTTCAGACTAGGGGGGGAGGAGTTACATACTCACCTACTACTGCACTGTATTCCATACCACAACAGCAATGTGTACAATAAAGGGGGTCAATGCACTAGACGCTACGTTGCAAATTGCAAATACAATTATTAAGAATTTATTTAGCATTTTCGAGTTAAACATAAAAATATTGTATTTATTAAAATAAATAATAAATAAACAGGAAATAAAGTATTTTGTTGCAATTGTGAAATTTATTTGTAGCTTAAGTTGCATTTGTCAAATATAATAAAAAAATAGCTTAAGTTGCAATTGTAAAACTTAGTTTTAAAGTATAATGTATTGAAGAAAGAATAATAAAAATCAGAAGTAAATTGATGTGCAAACCTAACGTGTTTTTTTTCGGTCTAAACTAAGGACTAATTATAACTCCCGCGAAAGCGTTTAATGTTTCATTTTTGTTTTTGGCCCAAGTGCGGTTTTCCAGTCTAAATAGAGATTCTTGGGTTATAAAGCATTTCATATGCCGTACAGCTTTCCATAAGCTGTATATATATATATATTATATATATATATATATATATATATATATATATGTCATGGCGATGTGTTGGGGTCTGTTTTTCGATACACGGCTTTTTTTAGGGTCATTTGTATTCTTTGGGCATCGGTCCCAAATAAATCATAGGTCTAACGCTTGCTTTGGGGGCCGACCCAATTTCAGGAGATTTTTTCCAAAAAAAAAAAAAATTTTATAAATTTTTATTGATTATGAATTGACTATTGCTTATTTACTACCATTACATATCCTTTTATTAATAGACACTCAATAAATGTATAATTTTCACATTTTTAGATAAATTATTAAAGTATGATATTGCCACATTTTCGAAAAAAATTTTATATTTTAAGGTCCAACACTGTATTACCATAACCACTGTATTACCAAATGACATCATTTTGTATTACTTTAGGGTAGTTGAACTGTCAAACTTTTATTATAAATTGACATAACAAAAGTACTCAAATTTTTTATACTTTAATTGGGGAAAAAATAGTACCAAAAAGGCGAAATACGGGAAATTTGATATTTTACTTAAGCTTTTTGGTTCTACAGCTGGAATTTTTTAATTATCGTTAATGTTGGACCTTAAAACATGAGATTCAACATGCAGTATCCTGAGTCGATAAGAATCTATGATGGAATTTTTTGGTACTTTTTTGTTCTTTAACTGGAACTTTTTGAATTTCCACTAGTATTGGACCTAGAAACATAAAATTCAAGGTGGATGAGAGTCTATAAGAGGAAACTTTTTGGTAATTTTGTATTCTTCGACTGGTACTTTTAGAATTGCCGTTGGTATTGGACCTAGCAATATAAAATAAAACATGCAAGGTCTCTAGTGAATGAGGATCTGTAAGAGGGCTTTTTGGTACTTTTTGTTCTTTAACTGGTTCTTTTTGAATTTCCGGTAGTATTGAACCTAGAAACATAAAATGCAACATGCAATGTCCTGTCCTTTTTGAATTTCTGTTGGCATTGGACCTAGAAAGATTAAATTAAACATGCAAGGTCCTGAGTGAGAATCTGTAAGAGGGCTTTTAGGTACTTTTTGTTCTTTAACTGGTTCTTTTTGAATTTCCGGTAGTATTGGACCTAGCAACATTATGAGTGGATAGGAATCTATAAGAGGGAACTTTTTGGTACTTTTTTGTTTATTAACTGGTACTTTTTGAATTTCCGTTAGTATTGGAACTATAAACATAAAATTAAACATGCAAGGTCCTGAGTGAATGAGAATCTGTAAGAGGGCTTTTTGGTACTTTTTGTTCTTTAACTGGTTCTTTTTGAATTTCCGGTACTATTGAACCTAGAAATATAAAATTTAACATGCAAGGTTTTGAGTGAATAAAAATCTGTTAGAGGGATCTTTTTGGTACTTTTTCGTTTTTTAACTGGTACTTTTTTTAAATTTTCGCTAATATTGTTCTTATGAACATAAAATTTAACCTTCAAGGTCCTGAGTGAATGAGAATCTCTAAAAGCGCTTATTGGAACTTTTTAGTTCTTAAGCTGGTACTTTTTAAATATCCGTTATTATTGGACTTAGAAACATAAAATTCAAGATGCAATGCCCTGAGAAGATAAGAATCTATAAGAGGGAAGTTTTTGGTACTTTTTTGTTCTTTAGCTGGTACTTTTTGAATTTCCGTTGGTATTTGACCTTAAAACATGCAATATCCTGAGTCGATAAGAGTATATGATGGATCTTTTTGGTACTTTTTTGTTCATTAACTGGTACTTTTTGAATTTCCTTTAGTATTGGACCTAGAATCATAAAATTCAAGATGCAATGTCCTGGGTGGCTGAGAGCCTATAAGAGGGAACTTTTTAGTAATTTTTTATTCTTCCACTGGTACTTTTTGAATTGCCGTTTGTATTGGACCTAGCAATATAAAATAAAACATGCAAGGTCTTTAGTGAATGAGGATCTGTAAGAGGGCTTTTTGGCACTTTTTTGTTTATAAACTGGTACTTTTTGAATATCCGTTATTATTGGACCTAAAAATATAAAATTCCTGAGTGGATAAGAGTCTATGAGGGAACATTTTAGTACTTTTTTGTTCTTTAACTGGTACTTTTTGAATTTCCGTAAGTATTGGACCTAGAATCATTAAATTCAAGATGTAATGTCCTGAGTGGATAGGAATCTATAAGAGGGAAGTTTTTGGTACTTTTTTGTTTATTAACTGGTACTTTTTGAATTTCCGTTAGTGTTGGACCTATAAACATAAAATGCAACATGCAATGTCCTGAGTGGATGAGAATCTATTAGTGGGAACTTTTTGGTGCTTTTTGAATTTCTGTTGGTATTGGACCTAGAAAGATTAGATTAAACATGCAAGGTCCTGAGTGAGAATCTGTAAGAGGGCTTTTAGGTACTTTTTGTTAATTAACTGTTACTTTTCCGTCAGTATTGGATCTAGAAACATAAAATTAAACATGCAAGATCCTGTCTAAATGAGAATCTGTTAGAGGGATCTTATTGGTACTTTTTTGTTCTTCGACTGGTACTTTTTGAATTGCCGTTGGTATTGGACCTAGCAATATAAAATAAAACATGCAAGGTCTTGAGTGAATGAGGATCTGTAAGAGGGCTTTTTGGCACTTTTTTGTTCATAAACTGGTACTTTTTGAATTTCCGTTATTATTGGACCTAGAAATATAAAATTCCTGAGTGGATAAGAATCTATGAGGGAACTTTTTAGTACTTTTTTGTTCTTTAACTGGTACTTTTTAAATTTCCGTAAGTATTGGACCTAGAATCATTAAATTCAAGATGCAATGTCCTGAGTGGATAGGAATCTATAAGAGGGAAGTTTTTGGTACTTTTTTGTTTATTATTTGGTACTTTTTGAATTCCCGTTAGTAGTGGACCTATAAACATAAAATGCAATATGCAATGTCCTGAGTGGATGAGAATCTATTAGAGGGAACTTTTTGCTGCTTTTTGAATTTCTGATGGTATTGGACCTAGAAAGATTAAATTAAACATGCAAGGTCCTGAGTGAGAATCTGTAAGAGGGCTTTTAGGTACTTTTTGTTAATTAACTGTTAATTTTCCGTCAGTATTGGATCTAGAAACATAAAATTAAACATGCAAGATCCTGTGTAAATGAGAATCTGTTAGAGGGATCTTATTGGTACTTTTTTGTTCATTAACTGTTACTTTTTGAATTTCCGTTAGTATTGGACCTAGAATCATAAAATTCAAGTTGCAATTGCCTGAGTGGATAGGAATCTATAAGAGGGAAGTTTTTGGTACTTTTTTGTTCATTCACTGGTACTTTTTGATTTTCCGTTAATATTGGACCTATAAACATAAAATTAAACATGCAAGGTCCTGAGTAAATGAGAATCTGTAAGAGGGCTTTTTGGTACATTTTTGTTTATTAACTGGTTCTTTTTGAATTTCCGGTAGTATTGAACCTAGAAACATAAAATGCAGCATGCAATGTCCTGAGTGGATGAGAATCTATTAGAGGGAACTTTTTGGTACTTTTTGAATTTCTGTTGGTATTGAACCTAGAAAGATTAAATTAAACATGCAAGGTCCTGAGTGAGAATCTGTAAGAGGGCTTTTAGGTACTTTTTGTTCATTAACTGTTACTTTTTGAATTTCCGTCAGTATTGGACCTAGAAACATAAAATTAAACATGCAAGATCCTGTGTAAATGAGAATCTGTTAGAGGGATCTTATTGGTACTTCTTTGTTCGTTAGCTGTAACTTTTTGAATTTCCGTTAGTATTGGACCTTGAAACATAAAATTAAACATGCAAGGTACTGAGTGAATGGGAATCTGTAAGAGAGCTTTTTGGCACTTTTTTTTCTTTAACTGGTACTTTGTGAATTTTCATTAATATTGAACCTAGAATCATAAAATTCAACATGCAAGATCTTGAGTGAATAACAATCTGTTAGAGGGGTCTTATTGGTACTTTTTCGTTTTTTAACTTGTACTTTTTTAAATTTTCGCTAAGATTGATCTTATGAACATAAAATTTAACCTTCAAGGTCCTGAGTGAATGAGAATCTCTAAAAGCGCTTATTGGTACATTTTAGTTCTTAAACTGGTACTTTTTAAATATCCGTTATTATTGGACTAAAAAACATAAAATTCAAGATGCAGAGCCCTGAGTGGATTAGAATCTATAAGAGGGAAGTTTTTGGTACTTTTTTGTTCTTTAGCTGGTACTTTTTGAATTTCCGTTGGTATTTGACCTAGAAACATAAAATAAAACATGCAAGGTCCTGAGTGAATGAGAATCTGTTCTTTAAATGGTACTTTTTGAATTTCCATTAATATTGAATCTAGAATCCTAAAATTCAACATGCAATGTCCTGAGTAGATGAGATGCTATAAGAGTGAAGTTTTTTGTACTTTTTAATTCATTAACTGGTTCTTTTTGAATTTCCGTTAGTATTGGACCTAGAAAGATAAAATTAAACATGCAATGTCCTGAGTAAATGAGAATCTATAAGAGGGAACTTTTTGGTATTTTTTAATTCATTAACTGGTACTTTTTGAATATCCGTTAGTATTGGACCTAGAAAAAAAATTAAACATGCAAGGTCCTGAGTGAATGAGAATCTGTAAGAGGGCTTTTTGGTACTTTTTTTCTTTAACTGGTACTTTTTGAGTTTCCATTAATATTGAACCTAGAATCATAAAATTCAACATGCAAGGTCTTGAGTGAATAACAATCTATTAGAGGGATCTTTTTGATACTTTTTCGTTTTTTAACTGGTACTTTTTTTAAATTTTCGCTAAGATTGGTTTTATGAACATAAAATTTAACCTTCAAGGTCCTGAGTGAATGAGAATCTCTAAAAGTGTTTATTGGTACTTTTTAGTTCTTAAACTGGTACTTTTTGAATATCCGTTATTATTGGACTAAGAAACATAAAATTCAAGATGCAATGCCCTGAGTGGATAAGAATCTATAAGAGGGAAGTTTTTTGTACTTTTTTGTTCTTTAGCTGGTGCTTGTTGAATTTCCGTTGGTATTTGACCTAGGAACATAAAATTAAACATGCAAGGTCCTGAGTAAATGAGAATCTATAAGAGGGCTTTTTGGTACTTTTTTGTTTTGTAACTGGTACTTTTTGAATTTCCATTAATATTGAACCTAGAATCCTAAAATTCAACATGAAATGTCCTGAGTGGATGAGAATCTAAAAGAGGGAACTTTTTGGTACTTTTTGAATTTCCGTTAGTTTTGGAACTAGAAAGATAAAATTAAACATGCAATGTTCTCAGTGAATGAGAATCTATAAGAGGGAACTTTTTGCTACTTTTTAATTCATTAAATGGTACTTTTTGAATTTCCGTTAGTATTGGACCTAGAAAGATAAAATTAAACATGCAAGGTCCTGAGTGAATGAGAATCTGTAAGAGAATTTTGGTACTATTTTGTTCCTTAACTTATTATAGTTTCTAAATATTCAGAAAGCGGGTAATCAAAATAAATATACCCATACCTTACTCATTATTCTTAAATGGTCGGCGGGTTAAACCAATAATGGGCTGACGAAATACGTTGATTGTCGTTGAAAGACCACATACAAAAAACTTCAATTTATGAACTTTTAATAAACTGAATTTTGAATGGAAATTTGGTTGACTTTACTTTAATGAACCATAAATATTTTTTCTGAATAACGTATAACGTTCTTTTTTTTTTTTTCTACCAAACACGTTTTATGTCCCATAAATTTGAAAAATTTTTATATTCCATTATAAATGTATCCGAGAAACATAAAATATCGAAAAATTTTGATATTTAAGAAACTTATTTAAAAATACAAATACAAAATTGGTACTTTTTTGAAATTCTAATGATTATGGGTGAAGATCTTTAACTTAATTACCGTTAATATTGGACCTAGAAACATTAAACTCAACATCCAATATCCAGAGTGATAAGACTCAATGCGGAACTTTTTGGTACTTTTTTGGTCTTTACCTGTTACTTTTTGAATTTACGTTGGTATTGGACTTAAAACTCAAAATTAAACATGCAAGATCCTGAGTGAATGTGAATCTTTAAAGGGATATATTTGGTACATTTTCGTTCTTTAACTGGTCCTTTTTTAATTTTCATAAGTATTGGACCTAGAAACATAAAATCAAATATGCAGTGTCCTGAGTAAATTAGAATCTTTAAGAGGGGCTTTTTGGAACTTTTTGGGTTTTTAACTGGTAGTTTTTGAATATTCGTTAGTATTGGACTTAAAACATAAAATTAAACATGCAAGGCCCTGAATGAATGAAAATCTTAAAAGGGATCTATTTGGTACTTTTTCGTTCCTTAACTTGATTTTTTTTCAATTATTGGACCTAGAAACATAAAATTAGATGCCCTGAATAAATGAGAATGTGTAAAAGGGGCTTTTTGGAACTTTTTTGGTATTTAACTGGTACTTTTTGAATTTCTGTTAGTATTTGGTCAAAAAAATAAAATTAATGATTTTGCACAACTAGATCAAAAAGCAATTCAGACTTTATTAATAACAATTTATTATGATTTTGGGAAAGCTTTTTTCGGATTCTATAGTGAAATATTTGATAAATATGAACTAACCTAAGTCGATTTATCCATGTCCGTCTGTAAAAAAACGCACTTTAGAAATCTAAAAGAAAAGAACAATATTGATGTCAAATTGTTTCTAGCTTTCCTTAGCAGTTTGGGAACGAAATCCAACAAGATCAATACAGTAGGATAATAGTTATGAATCAAACTGTCTAACAACCAACCTTAAAAATTTATAGTTTTGTTATAAACTAACATAATTAGTAGCGGAATGCAATTATTGGTAAAAGATTTTGCACATATTCGTTTTATATAACTTAAATTATTATAAAATTAAGTGAAAATCTGTCAATAATTTACCATATGCCCATATAAAGCCCACAGTCGAAAATACTATAGAAGCGTTAAACGACAAATGCCATTATAATAAACTTTTGGTGGTCAGTTTTATATGAATAGGAATTATTCTGTCAACTTTTGTGAAGATTGGTATATAATTTATAACACAGTACAACAGCCAATCTGGGGGGTGAGAAATTCCAAGTCAGGGTGATGGTACTAGGTCAGTATAGTAAAACCCTCAAAGGGTTTGGCGTTCGTATGTGTCAGTTTTTTTTTATGACATTTTAAATTTTTTCCTTATCTTGATGTTTTTTTGTTTAACATAACTCGAGAACCACTTGTCCGATTTTGCTAAAACAAACTCAAAAAAATTTCATATAACGTTTTTCTTTATAATCAACAGTTTTGCCGGTAAAAATAAATTTGTGGAGAATTATAATTGACTAGCATTTAACCCGCTACTTCGTTAGCGTCTCCTTTTCCTTCGTGAACATATTTGTATGCCAAAGCTTATTTTTCTAGGTTTAAATTATTTTAATTTATAGCATCTAACCCGCTACTTTGTAATCAGGCCAAGTTGTATAATTTTTATTTAAATTTTATTAAAACGGCCGAATTTCGTAAAAGTACCAGACAATTACTTACTTTTTTTTATTTATTACACAAAAATAAGTATTAAATTAAAAAAAGTACCAGTTTATAAATAAATACCAGTTAAAGAACAAAATAGTACCAAAACCCCTCTTAAAGATTCTAATTCACTCAGGACCTTGCATGTTTAATTTTATCTTTCTGGGCCCATTAAAAATGGAAAATCAAAAAGTACTTGTTAATGAATAAAAAAATACCATAAAATTCCCTCTTATAGATTCTTATCCACTCAGGAAATTGCATGTTGAATTTTATTATTCTAGGTTCAATATTAACGGAAATTCAAAAAGTACCAGTTAAAGAACAAAAAAGTACCAAAAAGCCCTCTTACAGATTCTCATTCAATCAGGACCTTGCACGTTTAATTTTATGTTTCTAGGTCCAATACTAACGGAAATTCAAAAAGTACCAGTTAAAGAACAAAGAAGTACCAAAAACTACCCTCTTATAGAATCTTATCCACTTAGGGCATTGTATATTCAATTTTATGTTTCTCAGTCCAATAATAACGGATATTCAAAAAGTACCAGTTTATTAACTAAGAAGTACCAATAAGCGATTTTAGAGATTCTCATTCACTCAGGACCATGCAAGTTTAATTTTATGTTCATTAGACCAACATTAGCGAAAATTTAAAAAAAGTACCATTTAAAAAACGAAAAAGTACCAAAAACATCTCTCTTACAGATTGTCATTCACTCAAGAGGTTCCATGTTTAATTTTATGTTTCTAGGCCCAATACTAACGGAAATTCAAAAAGTACCAGCTAACGAATAAAAAAGTACCAATAAGATCCCACTAAAAGATTCTCATTAACACAGGATCGTGCATGTTTAATTTTATGTTTCTAGGTCCAATACTGACGGAAATTCAAAAAGTACCAGTAAATGAATAAAAAAGTACCAACAACTTCCCTCTTATGAATTCTTATCCACTCAGGACCTTGCATTTTTAATTTTATCTTTCTAGGTCCAATACCAACTGAAATTCAAAAAGTACCAATCAAAGAATTAAAAAGTACCAAAAAGTTCATTCTTATAGATTCTCATCCATCCAGGACATTGCATATTGAATTTTATGTTTCTAGGTCCAAAACTAAAGAAAATTCAAAAAGTACCAGTTAAAGAACAAAAAAGTACCAAAAAGTTCCGTCATAGATTCTTATCCACTCACGACATTGCATGTTGAATCTTATGTTTTTAGGTCCAACATAACGATAATTTAAAAAATACCAAAAAGGTTAAGTGAAATATCAAATTTCCTGTATTCCCCCTTTTTGGTACTATTTTTCACCCCATTAAAGTATAAAGAATTTCAGTATTATAGTGGCAGCCCATAATTTAGTACGAATATTTCAAAAAATGGAGAAAAATGTTTTTTAAAAAAAGTACCAAAAATAATTACGATTTTTACCCCTTAAATGTTCGGATTTCGAAAAAGTACCAAATTTATATTCGTATTTTTTTGATAAGTTTCGAATGCGGTATTAACTTTGTTTCTATGTTTATTGGTTCAAAAGATAGATGGGGTGTCAAAAAAGTACTAAAATTCAGATTTTACACGTTTACTCCCAAATAGGGCCGAATTTCAAAAAAGTACCAGACACCTGTCCGCTTTTTTTTCTAAAGAACTACGATAGGTATTAAATTTTTTTTGTATCTCTTTTAGTTTTGGAGATATAAGGTTACCGAATTTTCCCGTTTTTACCCTTTTTTACCCCCTAAACATTCGAATTTCCAAAAATCCCGTCTTAGTGGATCGATTTGGGGAGTGACCAATCTCTGGTCCGAATTTCAAGTGTCTAGCTTCAGGCGTTTAGGCTGTGCGATGATGAATCAGTCAGTCAGTCAGTGAGTCAGTGAGTCAGTGAGTCAGTCAGTAACGTTACAATTTTATATATATAGATAAGTGCAAAAAAATGTTCAAGCCTGGATGTATGCAGCAGATTTTATTACAAACCTGCACTGCAATTTTTGTGACTTTTTTTTAGCGATCGGTGAAAATCGTCGGACTTTTGTTTGTTATTTGAAAGAATACACCCACATTCAGTGATGCCAACAGTAAGGGATTTCCCCTTTTCTAGGGATTTTTTTTTTCGGAAAATTTCAACCGTAGGGGACACAATTTTTTATTTTAGGGCATATTTATTTATTTATTTATTTAATCAATGGATATTATCCTTACTGACTAATAACAATATTGACTTAAAATTAATGAATAACAATATGCATTTTAAAATATACTTCAAATTTACAGAATATATGTAGTACATAAAAATTTACGAATAAAGAAAAACAATAAGAAAAATCAACAAATTGTGACATAGAATTAAATTGTCTACATAACCTCGAAAAAGGATCAGCAATAGCGTAATTTTCTCTAAAAAAATTTAACAAAAAGCAGATTATAATGACGCGTATTGCGACAAGGTATATTAAATTTAGCAGACTCTACAGAAAATCACAACAAACATTACCATTAATAAGATTAACCATAAAAGAAACATTTAACATTGTACGACGACTTTTGAGCGATGGTAATTTTATTAATGCCAGTCTTCTAGCATAGGAAGGAAAGTTTGTCGAGTAACTCCAATGAAGATCACGTAAACAAAATAATAAAAATTGTTTTTGGACCGATTCAATACGAGAATTGTGAATGTTGTAAAATAGATCCCAAATGATTGACCCATACACTGAAAGAATTTTCTTCGCAATACTAACGAATTTTGACATTAATCCCATGAAAAATTGCATTATAAAGGAACCTATGCGGCGCTTCGTTGGATCAATGAAACCTGTTTCATTAAAAGGACTTAATGAAACATTACATTAGATCCATGAATATCATTCATTGGATGAATACTTTCAATAAAGTAAAATTTTTTTTTTTTTTTTATATTTTTTTTAATTATTTTTTTTTTCTTTTTTCTTATTTTATTTTACTTTATTTTATTTTTTATTTTTTTTTTTCTGTCTCTGGCGGGATTCGAACATGCAACCTCGGTGCTGATAGACTAGCTCACTACCAGCTAGTCTACCGGGGCAGTGTAGTTTTTGTATAAAAAAACTATGTTTTTTTCTCAATTAAGGGCGTAAATATGAGATTAAATTGTCCATAATAACAATAACAACGTTGATTGAAAGTGGATTGAAAGTTTTTGTTTCATTACTATAATGACATTTTTATTGTCATAATGAAAATTTAAATTTATGAAGGCAATTATTGAAATATGTTGCTTTTATAAAAAAATTTTTTGATTTCATAAATTTAATGGCATACATATAACATAAGATGTATGAAATTATTAAATCTTACATTTTTTAATTAACAATTAAACATTTTTTAAGGAAACTATAATTTTGCATTAATTTTTGAATATAGTTATGTTTGTATATTGTTTTTTTATGTTCCCAATTAAAATTTTTTGTTTTACTTGGACAAACTTAAGTTTTCATATATCCAATGAAAATTTTTAACGTAATTACGAAATCTAATGAAGCGATTTTAACGAAAATACTTCATCAAACCTATGAAATTCCATTTAGACAATTACAATTTTCATTTACCCAAGGAAAACTTTTTTATGAAAATGATTCATTAAATATATGAAGCATTTTTCTTTCAGTGTATTCTAAGATTGGTCTAACGAGTGATACGTAAAGTTGCTTCGTTATGTATGGATCGGTGAATTTTTAACCCAGCGCTTAATAAAGCCAAGAACGCCTCGAGCTTTATTAACAGTTAATGTAATATGAGAAACAAAGTTTAATTTAGGATCCAGTAAGACTCCAATATCAAGAAACGAATCAACCAACTCCAGTTGATGACCACCAAAAGCATAATTAACAGCAATACAGTTATTTCTATAAAAACGCATGCTTTTGCATTTCACAAGATTCAGCTCCATCATATTATGATTACACCATAAAAAGAAGTTATTAAGATCCGATTGAAGATAAAAATGATCCGAAAAAAATCCCTAGAAAAGGGGAAATCCCCTACTGTTGGCATCACTGAATGTGGGTGTATTCTTTCAAATAACAAACAAAAGTCCGACGATTTTCACCGATCGCTTAAAAAAAGTCACAAAAATTTCAGTGCAGGTTTGTGATCAAATCTGCTGCATACATCCAGGCTTGAACATTTTTTTGCACTTATCAATTTTAATTCTCCACAAATTTATTTTTACCGGCAAAACTGTTGATTATAATGAAAAACGTTATATGAACGGATTAAAGAAATTGTAATTCTAAATTTTTTTGAGTTTGTTTTAGCAAAATCGGACAAGTGGTTCTGGAGTTATGTTAAACAAAAAAACATCAAGATAAGGAAAAAATTTAAAATGTCATAAAAAAAACTGACACATACGAACGCCAAACCCTTTGTGGGTTTTACTATACTGACCTAGTACCATCACCCTGACTTGGAATTTCTCACCCCCCAGACAATAATCCCAAAAATGTTCCATAGTGTTATTCAAAAGAATTGAAACAAAAACTAAAGTTTTATTTAGAAAGAGCTAAAGAACTAACAATAAAGACAAAAGAAAAGAGAATACAAGACAATAAATATAATAATAGATTAAATTTAAATATAGGAGATTTAGTTTTAATAAAAGTAGAGAATAGAAAGAAAAACCAAATCCCATACAAAGGCCCATATAAGATAATTAGACATAACGGTGTAAACACCATATTAGATTATAATGGAGTTGAAAAAGAATTCCATAACAACCAACTAAAACCATACATAGCATTAAGTACCAATAATTAAGTATATTATATTAAATACTATATACAAATAGACATTAAGAATCACAAAATTATAAAAATACTTTATATAAACAAAAAAAAAAATTATAAAACTGTATAACATTGACGGTACTATGAAAATATCAAGAAAAATCAATCCCCTAATTTTTCTCTTAGCGGTGAGGGTGTAGTGTACCTCATAAGTTGCCACCGCATACCCTTAGACCACTCTGATAATTACATATGCCAACTAAAACAGAGTAGGGTATTTTACTAGATCAAATAACGGCAAACTGACTGACAACAAATATAAAAACAAAGCTGATCAATCTAAATTGAGTGAAGAATGTAATTGAGGGCATTCTTAACTCAAAACATTCTGATTGGGCAAGAACAATTGCAGGGAGTAAATCAATAATATTTAAATGATTAATATTGACATTTTCATAATACCGACAGAGAAAAACATAGCTCTGTCGATAATTAGGATAAGTTAGAACGGCTAAGCCAAAATCTCAAACATAGTATATAAGCACTTGTAAATTTAAATAAAATCAGACTTGAAAATTAACAACTAAAAAATTGGCAATTACTTGCCTTGTGTTTTAATTTGAAAGGCTCAATCTTTCCGGCAGTTCCTTTGAACGCCTATTCACTGCCTGAAACCCTGACAGCTGTTTAATAACCAAGGGTTATAGGGAAAACAAATATTAATCCTCCACACGGCGATTCTGCCTTTACTAACATTAATCCCGCCAGATTAAAACCTCCACAGAACTTATCAAGGAGGAAGAAAGCAGTCAACACCAGAAAGTTCAAATTCTTTAATTTTTATGGTAACCTTTGTAGCTTTTTAAATTAACTAGGAACATAACAGATATAAATATTTCTTAGGTTTATTGGCAACAAAACAACGTTTAGAGAAGTAGCGAATGTATTCAATATGTCTTTATCAAATGTGCATGCATCATTCAAAAAGGTGTTGCAATTCCTCTTATACTACATTTACATTAGCCCGAAATCTTGTAGATTTGATTTAAAATCTTCTTCGAAATCTAGTGCGTTTACATTATACTTTTTTGACATTAGCGAGATTTTGTTTTTTAACAAAACAACTGACTAAAAGTTTTTTCATTACACATACAAACACAAAAAGAAATATACATCTAAAAATTTGCATTACCTTTTATTAATAATCAACGATATTTATTTTATCAATATTATTCGTCTTTTTTATATTTTTACAGTTTTTATTAAACTTTTTAATTTTTTTTTAACAATTTTTGTTTTTTCTTTTTTTTTAAATGTCATTTTTTCTTGTGCAGGGAAGTATTTTTTAATGCTTTATTGAAAAAACCATAGTTGCATCATTAAGTACTACTAGATTTTGAATAGATTTGGTCGAAATCTAGTCACGAAGTAGATTTTGTTTTGTATGGGAAATCTAGTCAAACACAACTAGATTTGGCTCGAAATCTCGTAAGTACCAGATTTGGCGAAGGTGTAAATGTAGTATAACATACAATGGCTCCAGAAGTTATAAAATTTCCCCAAACCGTCAATGAAAAAGAATCTGTTGCCAAAGAGTTTGAAAAGGTTTGGAAAATGTGTTGAAAACATAATTTTTTTGTATTATTCGAGATATTCTCAAGAATCAAAAATACAGTTTTGAAATATGGAAATTTGTTTTAAGATATTTGATTTTTAGATTTCAGGATTTCCCAATATATTAGGCTGTGTGGATGGAAGTTACATTTCTGTAAAAACACCAAAGCACAAAATACGTTCCACCTACGCTTATAGACACGACTCTGTGTCTATAACTTTATAGGGCATTTGCGGCTCAAACCTGCGGTTTCTAGATGTTTTTACAGGTGTTCCTAGTAAAATTCATGACTCCAGAATATTAAAGCTTTCTTTTATTGGAAAGAAACTACCGCTCTTGTGTGCACCAACGTACCATATATTTTGGGATTCAGCATTCCCATTAACAGAATACCTCTTAACGCCATATCGTGATTACGGTTCTTTTAGTGAATGTGAGAAGTATTACAATAAGCAGTTTTGTCAATCCCGCGTAAAAATAGAGAACGCTTTTGGTGCTTTAAAGAATCGTTTTCGGCAACTAATACGCCTAGACTTTCACAGCGTTGAAATTATGGCGCAATTTGTTATTGCAGCGTGTGCTCTTCACAACATTTGTATTGATAATGATGACGTTCAGGAGGACGAAGTAAAAAATAGTGAAATCCTCTTGACTTTTGAAAGCTTCGATCAAAATAGACGCGACAACGTGTTAACTCAACTAGGACAATTGAAGAGAAATTAAATAAAAACACTTTTATGGAACTTTGTGTACGAATGGTAAAAGGTCAAACAAATACAGTTGAACTTCTATAACTCCATTATCCCGACAAAAAATTTCGATTTACAGAAACTTCAAGTCGGAGCATTTTGTAATCAATGCACAACAAAAAATTAAATTCGTTCGGTATTCATGTTATTTTAATTTTATTTCGTACAATTGCATATGTACATACATATTTAAAGATTTCCTTTAAAGTAATACAAAATTGTTTTTTTAATGTAAGTTAGTTACATTCAATTTATTGTATTATTAAATGTTGATGTTTTTATTTTATATTAATAGACGAATCCCCTGAAGAAGTGAACATAAAATTCACGAAACGTCGGGAACAATGAAATAAAAAAGTTTTGCATTTTTATTTTCACAAATAGAGTTAGGCCTCACCAGCACAGAATACACAGATCTGTCACAAGACGGAAGATTTTGAGTTTTTTTTGTCTCTTTCAAAGAAAGCTGCCCTTTTGCATTTCCTTTTTCATCATCTTCTATGCCGCAATACTATGAACACAAATTTATTTAGTTAAGATTTTTTACAAAACTGTTGTAAAAATTAACTTTTAAGTTCACCACAACACGAGTAAATAATATTTAAGTAAGTAAATAACATTATAAAACAAAGCAATATTACTAAATACATTTTTTTGCACAAAAAACAACGTTTGTTGAACTAATGCATTTGTTTAACGTGGTTTGATTTTGTTATTTTTGTTTTGATCATGCCATTTGTGTTGATTGTTGCGGCCTGTTTTTACTCTTTGCCACTTCACTGCCAAAAAAAAGCTTTCTGTCTCTTTCTTCGAAAGCTGCCCTCGCAACTGATTTGGGCCTTTTTCACACGTCACTTTTTACAGTTCTGTGTATTCTGTGCTCACCAGCTAAGTATATATAAGCAAATAAACAAATATAAATAAAAGTAAGTGGCCAAAAATAAAGGAAATCAAATAGAAATAATGTGTGATTTGATAAGTGTTTACATGCATTTAGATTTATCAAATTTTTAGTAGATAAAATTACATACTCATGTCTGTGATTAAAAATATAATTCGCTATAATAGCTCTGTTTCTTTACTTTTTGGGTAAAGTTCGTGAAAATGAGAGCAAGCTTAAATTTCTCTCATAAAGAGACAAAATTACACAAAAGTACGGGAACAGAAAAAACCAAATTTTAAGCACGAAATAAAAAGTCATTGTTTTGATAGTTTTTACAAAACAATAAAAATGTATGCCCCTTTTGAAAAATTGTATATTGTCTGCAGAAATAAACTAATTTTACCAAAAATTAAACCAAACAAACACTTTTACAATAATAAACATTATATTTTTCTAATATTTCAACATAAAACTTTATATTTAAGTACATTATTTGACTCCACAACACTTTTTCCAAAATTTGGTTCAAAATTTTTTTGCTTTGCATTTCATTGTTTTGTTTATGTTTTACAGCTGTTTGACAATTTACACAATTTGCACGAAGAAAAATTCTGGGCTGTTTCGTGCAAGAAGAAGAAGAATTTAATTCTCTCAAATCCGCTCTCATTTACACAAATTAAAAGTACGGGAACGCTTTTCGTGCAAATTGGGATCCCGAGGGATCCCAAAGTAGAGTAAAGAAACAGAGCTAATATCTATAGATAAAATCTCGAAAAATGTAATGTGTATAAGTTAATAACTAACATATTTATTTTTTTATTAAAGTTCAATTTCCCATGTCGCAATGCAATTGCTGACACACTTTTTAAAGTTCATTTCTTTTAAATAAATTTTATTTTATTTAACCTTTATTTATTTAATTTTAATATAATTTATTAAGCTTGAGGTTTTTCTTTTTTTATATAAAAAATTTTATAACATTTATTTTATAACTCCAATATTTTGATACAGCAATGTGTATCATCGTCAGGGAAATAATTAAACAATTAAAATAACTTTTATAAAATAATGAAAAAATAATAACAATTGTCAAATAGAAAAAAATTATTTAATTTCCTGTTTTGTTTTTAAAAACTAAATGTCTATAATTTTGTGCTACATTTTCCGTGTCCGATTTAAAATTAATTCTTAACAATTCTGGTACTTTAATGATTTGTAACATTTCTAGCATTAAACGTCGCTTATAATTTTTTTCTGTGTTTAAAACTGATACATTCTCAAAGTCCGGAGAGTGATTTAAACTGGCACAGTGGGCTGTTAATGCTGTTTTTTGTGATGAAATATCCCTAAACTTTTGATTTGATTTGTGACCCGATATTCTAGTTTTCAGTTTATTCTTTGTCGTACCTACATACACTTTGTTGCATTGTCCATTATCATTTCCCTTACAAGGTATTTTATAAACTACATTCGACATTTCTAACTTATGTACTTTATCTTTAGTTCTAGTAAATAATTTACCAACTGTATTATATGATTTATGTGCTATTTTACATATCTTTGTGTCGAATATTTTCGACTTTTCTAAACGTTCCGATATTTTAGGAATATATGTAAGTGATTTGTAAATTTTTGGCTCTACAATTCTATTCAAGTTGTTTACTCTATGGTTATTGCATTGTCTTATTAAATTTGATATCAGTTCAATTGGAAAACAATTATCTTTCAAAATATCCCTAATCCTTTTTAAATTCTTGTTATGAAATTCTAAATCACTTATTCTCAGTATTCTTTCTATAAGATTTTTTGCAGTATTAATAATAACCCTCTTTGGATGTTTGGAGAAATAATTAATAATTCTACCAGAAGAAGTTGGTTTTAAACACAAAAAAAAAAAAAAAAAAATTATAAGCGACTTTAATGCTAGAAATGTTACAAATCATTAAAGTACCAGAATTGTTAAGAATTAATTTTAAATCGGACACGGAAAATGTAGCACAAAATTATAGACATTTAGTTTTTAAAAACAAAACAGGAAATTAAAAAAAATTTTTTAGAATGTAATAGATTATTTGTATTAAAAATTTTTTTAATTGTAAATAATTTTTTCTATTTGACAATTGTTATTATTTTTTCATTATTTTATAAAAGTTATTTTAATTGTTTCATTATTTCCCTGACGATGATACACATTGCTGTATCGAAATATTGGAGTTATAAAATAAATGTTATAACATTTTTTATATAAAAAAAGAAAAACCTCAAGCTTAATAAATTATATTAAAATTAATTTCTTTTAAAGTTCAATTTCCTATGTCGCAATTTAATTGCTGACACATTTAAAGTAAATTTCATTAAAGTTCAATCTCCTCTGTCGCAATTCAATTGCTGACACATTTAAAGTAAATTTCATTAAAGTTCAATCTCCTCTGTCGCAATTCAATTGCTGACATATTTAAAGTAAATTTCCTAGTTTTTATTTTCTTTTATTTAAAATGCTGACGACATGTTTGCATTGAATATGATGATTAGCTGCTCAATAAATAAAGGTAGTTAGTAAGTAAAAAGTTGTACTTAGTAATAATTAATAATTTTAATAAGAAAGTCCGATCAAGAAGACATAGTCTTCCGGCACAAAAAATAATTTAAGTTAAATAAAAAACAGAGGACATAGTCTTCTCTTGAAAAAAAAAACAAAAATAAACAAGTGTTTTTATAATTGGCGCCCGAGCAGCCTGGTATAAAAAAAAAAAAAAAAGATATACCACGGAACCTGAGCCTGTACGTGTCCGTCCGCAGGCACCCGTTCGTTTATAGAATTGTATCGAATCCTTAGTAACGAAAAGTAAAACGGAAAAAATTCGTGCAATCGGAATGGTTCTAGTTAAGTGATTTAGTTAAGTTAAATGAAACTGATAAAAAGCACTACAGTACTTTTCGCTTATAGTCACATCCCTTAGTTGCACGCAATGTTGTGACTATATCGCTAATGTGATTATAAGCCTAATTTTTTTATATGCCACAATATGGCATATAAACAAAATCGTATATAAGCAATTTATGTGATTATAAAAAAGAAAACAAATTTATTTCATTTATATGTATACATAGTATGTATGTATACGTATTGAATATATTATAAACAAATACATAATACTTTGTACGTTAAAAGGTTAAATTATAAAAACTTTAATAAAATAAAGTAAAAGAAAACAAAATATTTTGATAAAAAAACTTAAAAAAAATTATTGATTGCCTTCAAAACTCCATATAATATTTTCTGATTGAAATCACGAAACTTTAAAAAGGTGAATATATAATATAATAAAAATTATTCAAAAAAATAACACAGTTTTTAATTAAAAAAATCTGTTATTTTAGTTTGGCTTAATTTCAACGAATTTTTTAAAGCCTTTTCTTCTATTTTGTCAAACAAAAAATTGCACTCCAATTCATTTTCCATACAATACGTTCTCAAAACATCTGCGAAGTTTAAAATATCCTTTGTTGTGGGTGGATCTTTTTCAACAATAAACATTTCGTCTTCATTTTCCCAAACATCATCTTCTTGTGTAGAGTCTTCTTCGTTAACCGCCTGTAAAATTTCTTCATTGCTCAAATTTCCAAAACAAACAAGATCATCATCGCAATGCAAATATTCAGATGGATAAGAAACAACTTTGGCAATAAAATCTTCGTCTTCTTCAATTTCATTGAGATCAGTATTGGTATGGAAACCAGCCTGTAAAAAATATTAAATTAAAAATTTAAAAATAAATTTACACTTTTAACTGATAATATGAACGTACTTTTTTAAAACAGTTTGCAATTGTCTCAGGTTTCACCAACCACTATGCCCGTTTTACAAAATTTAATGCATCCAATATTGTAACCGATTTCAGATAATCTGGCACAGTCTTTCCCTTTTCTAAACTGCATAATTGCTTTTTTACTATAATCTGCCGATATTGATATTTAAAAGCATGTATGATGCCCTGGTCTAACGGCTGTATTAGTGCAGTGGTATTTGGTGGTAAAAATTTGACTTCTATATTTGACAGTGATACGGTTACCTTATGACAAGAGGCGTTATCAATAAGTAAAATTATTTTTTTGTTCTCCTTAACCATTTCATTGTCTATCGTAGAAAGTATTTGATTCCATATGAAACTCGTCATCCAGCTGTTTTTATTGGAAAAATATTCGACTGGTATGTTTTTGTTTTTAAAACATCTCGGCTTTTTTGGTTTCCCAATACAAAACACTCGCTTATATGAACCAGTTGAATTACATATAAATAAGAGTGTCAGCCGAGATTTTTGAGTTTTATACCCCTTGGGCTGATCTCCTTTAATGAAATAAGTTGTATTGGGTAATGCTTTGTAGTATAGACCGCTTTCGTCAGCATTAAAAACACAATCTGCAGAATATTCTTTGAGCAAATGCGGTAAAACACTTGACTTAAAATCTTCCGCCGCCGATTCGTCGTTGTCCTTAGATTCTCCATGAATCTTTCCAAAGTTAATGTTTGAGCGCTTTCTCCATCGGAATAACCAACTTGAATTTGGCTCAAATTCTTCATTTAATTGAACAGAAAATTCTTTAGCTTTGTTCATAAGCATTAAACTACTTACAACAGCGTTTTTGCTACGCATATCATTCAACCAAATGGTAAGAGCCCTTTCAATATTGGGATGATCGCCTTTTCGTTGTCTTTTAGACTTTAAGTTAGATGTATTTGCCAGCCCACGAATCTTCTCCTCGTTTTTTATAATTTTGGAAACGGTAGACACATCTATTTTGTATTTGGAGCCCAATTCTTTTCTTGTTAAAGAATTATGTTTATAATCATTTAACAAACTATTTTTTTCTTTTACAGATAAATTTACACGTTTACTCATTTTTTCTGTTTTATTTTTTAGTTTGACAGGTTTTTCAAAGCACTATTGATGAAATATCGTTAAAAAACAAAAATGTCAAAATAAACAACACGGTTGTATTTTACCATTTGATTTTTAGTACATTTTATTGGTTTGTGTCTTAAAGAGCTAATTTCTCCTAAATGTATGTGACAATATCCTAAATAATTTGCATGTAAGTAAGCTTTAAATAACCACACATAGGTGGCATATATGTCAAATGTGATTATATCACTAATGGACTATATCGTTAATATTTTGTATTAATTTGACTTATAGAGGGCTGTAAAAACGTATATTTTGGACTTTATCGCTAATTGGACTATAAGCGAAGTGACTATAGGCGAAAAGTACTGTACTAAACAAAAACAATAATAATAAAAACTACCACAGTGAAAAATTAAGACAAAAAAACTTAAATTAATAAAAACTTGTTAAGTGATTTAGTTGAGTTTAGCACTACTAAACAAAAAATAATGATAAAAAGTATCACAGTGAAAAATTAAGAAAAAAACTTAAAATTAATAAAAACTTGTTAAGTGATTTAGTTAAGTTAAACAAAACTGGTAAAGAGTGCTACAAAACAAAAACAATAATAAGAACTACCACAATGAAAAATTAAGTAAACAACTTAAAATTCATAAAAACTTATAATAAACGAATCAACAATTTATAAAAACTTTATAAACATTACCAAAATAAAAGAAAATACGTAAACTTCAACAACATAAAAATCAACATCAACACGAAACTCAACATAGAAGTCTAACCACCCTTCAGAAGATTAATCAGCTCTAACCCGTTGAAAATCATCTTTACTTTAAAACACAACATTAATAATTTCATCAGTAAAGCAACAGCTAAAACATGAAGGCAGTTCTAATAATTTTGTAAGTTAAGATTATGTTTGAATTTTAAATAAAATATATTTTAAGCAAAAAGATTCTTACTTTAGTAAAAACTAGGAACGTAAAAATAAAAATCTTTTTTAATAAATAAAAATAAAATTTTTATATTTTTGAACCAACTCTAAATACTATCATGGCGAATCCTAACAATCTAATTAGACCACCTGTCCTTAACACCCCTAACCCCAACCCAGTTGATCCACACAATACTCGAATGAATACTGAATTAGAGAATAGGATATCTTTAATTTGCGAACAACAGTGTAGGAATATTGTGCAGTCTATCATAAACCCCAACGCGGACATAAATTACGGAAATGATCAAACCATAGAGGAAAGATACAGGGAGAATTTACACGACTTAGATAAAATATCGGACATAGTAAGGAGTTTGAGAGAATTTTCCGGAAACCCCTCCGAATTTAACTCCTGGAAAAAAAGTGTTGATAGGGTATTACAAATCTACGATTCAATGAAAGGAACTCCAAAATACTACGGAATCCTAAGCGTAATTAGGAATAAGGTAATAGGGAATGCAGACATTGCATTAGAGTCATATAACACGCCACTAGACTGGAATAGTATAGTAAGATGTTTGACCCTACATTACGCTGATAAACGTGACTTAGGCACGTTAGAATATCAAATGAACTCACTTATCCAAGGGAAAAACACTACCCAAATCTTTTACCAACAAGTCTATTCTCACCTTTCCTTAATTTTGAATAAAATTGGCTGCATGGAAATGGGGCAAGAGTCTTTGCGACTTTTGACTCAGACATATCGAGACAAAGCTCTCGATACTTTTATAAGAGGCTTAAATGGAGATCTACCGAGCCTCCTAGGCATTCGTGAACCTTCAGATCTTCCACAGGCACTACACCTTTGCCTGAAGTTGGAAAATCAACATTATAGATCGGAATACGCAAATAAACACCAAAACTATTAACATCGGCAGCAGCCATCACCTTCCCCAATGCGTAATTTAAACACACAAAATTATAATAGACCATTTTACCCAGAATTAACATTCCAAAACCCTACCAGGTATAAAACCCCTATGAACAGTATGCAACAAAATACATTTAAAAATCAACAACCCTTCCCTTACCATAACCCCCAACAAACGTTTCAACCGCATCACCAAATTCAACAACAATTCCAATTTCAACCGTCAAGACCGACAGAACCTAAACCCCAACGATCCGAACCTATGGAAATTGATCAGTCGGTACAAACAAGAAATATAAACTACCAAAACAGACCCCGTCAAACAATGCAATTTCAAGGCAAAAGACCTGAATCAATGAATCACGTCCCACCACCATTCAAACAACAACGAAATTTTCACATACAAACCGAACAGCAAAATTTCGACAATATAATGGAATATGAAGAATTTCAACCTGAAAATTATGAGGCCAACTACTACCAGCAACTGCAAAACGAAGATATAGGAAAATACGTTGATTCTTTAAATCAACAGGATAAACAATACGAAATCCTTACACAAGATTTAACTGACATTAATTTTTTAGGTTAACATACTCTTCGCTACTTTAATTCGAATGTAGGGCGAAGAATGGTCAAATTTTAAAAATTTTAATAGACACAGGGTCTAATAAAAATTACATTCAATCATCTCTCGTTAACAATCCTAAACAAAACAAAAACCCTTTTTTGCCAATTCAGTTTCTGGCGACATTAAAATTACACATCATACATTTGCGAACCTGTTTAATTTACCCAATCATCCTATTAAGTTTTATATTTTACCCTCTTTAAAATCATTTCATGGTATTTTAGGCCATGACAGCCTACAGGAATTAAACGCAATAATTCATATCAAAGAAAAATACATGTTAATAAATCACAAAATCAAAATTAAAATTCACCAACAAATTTCCCAATCCGTAAACAAAATGGAATTTAGAACTAGTCATATGGACGAGGCTCAAAAATCTCAATTAGAAGAAATTATAAATAATCATCCCAATTTGTTTAAAGACCCTAATAAAAAACTTACATTTACTTCTCGAATCAAAGGAGAGATTCGAACCACATCCGACTCACCAATATATTGTAAATCATACCCTTATCCCATGGCACTCAAAAACGAGGTTGAAAAACAAATAAATGAATTTTTAAGCGACGGTATAATCAGGCCTTCTAGATCACCTTACAACGCACCCGTCTGGATTGTCCCGAAAAAAATGGACGCATCCGGCGAAAAAAAATTCAGAATGGTCATTGACTACAGGAAGCTGAACGCGATCACTGTAGCCGATAGATACCCTATCCCGGAAATTAACGAAGTTCTTGCAAATTTAGGAAAAAATAAGTACTTTTCAGTGGTAGACCTTAAAAGTGGTTTTCACCAAATTCCCTTAAAAGAACGAGATATAGAGAAAACCGCATTTTCCGTCAATAACGGAAAATTTGAGTTCGTCCGACTTCCATTCGGATTAAAAAACTCGCCATCAATTTTCCAACGAACATTAGATGATGTTCTAAGGGACCACATAGGTAAAATATGTTATGTCTACATAGACGACATAATTATATTTTCCAAAACTGAAAAAGAACACTTTGAAAATCTATACAAAATATTTGAAACATTAGAATCCGCAAACTTCAAAATACAGCTCGACAAATGTTTTTAAAAACAGAAATTGAATTTCTAGGATTTATTGTAGGAACCGAAGGAATTAAAGCTAACAAACAAAAAGTAGAAGCAATAGCCCAAATACAAACCCCAAAAACTGTAAAAGATTTAAGAAGCTTTCTAGGCATGTCAGGTTATTATAGGCGCTTCATCCAAGATTACGCGAAACTTGCTAAGCCCCTGACATCCCTTTTAAGAGGGGAGGAAGGACGCATTTCAAAAAATGCCTCCAAAAATACAAAAATATCTTTAGACCAGAATGCTCTGGATGCATTTCAAAAATTAAAAAACTCGTTAATCTCTAGTGATATAGTTCTCTCTCACCCTGACTTTGAAAAATGTTTCGAGTTAACGACAGATGCTTCCGACTACGCAATCGGTGCAGTCTTATCGCAAAACAAAAAACCTATAACCTTTCTTTCCCGAACACTAAGTAAAACCGAAGAAAATTACGCCACAAACGAAAAAGAAATGTTGGCTATAATTTGGTCATTAAATTCTCTGAGAAACTATCTGTACGGATCCCGAAGGGTAATCATATTCACAGACCACCAACCTTTGACATATGCTCTTAGTAGTAAAAATACTAACAGCAAAATGAAGAGATGGAAAGCCATCTTAGAGGAATATGATTATGAACTCAGATATCAACCCGGTAAAACAAATGTAGTGGCAGATGCACTATCTAGGCCACCACAAATACATTCAATGACAGCAACTCAACATAGCGATGAAAGTTCATCAGACAATAAAATACCAGCAGTGGAATGCCCTATAAACGTCTTCAAAAACCAAATCCATATTTTAATAGACAACCATGATAACTACAAATTCGAAATTCCCTTTCCAACTTATCATAGGCATATAATAAAAAAAACCGTACTACACCAAAAAAATATTAATTTCGATTCTAAAAAAATATCTTAATCCTAGCGTAATTAATGGACTATTTACTACTGAACCAATTATGGGAGTAATTCAAGAATTTTATTCTGAACATTTCATAAACTATAAAATAAGATTCACACAGTCACAGGTCAAAGAATTAACTAACGATGTAGAACAAGAGGAGGTCTTAATCAAAGAACACAGAAGAGCCCACAGAAATGCTAAAGAAAATAGAGAGCAAATAAAGAAAGACTTCTATTTCCCAAAAATGACAGAAAAATCCAATAGAATTGTTAAAAATTGTCAAGCCTGCAGAGAATAAAAATATGATCGTCGTCCTAATAAACCACAATTCCAACCCACACCAATTCCACAAAATCCTGGAGAAATCATCCATATTGACATTTACTCTACCGAAGGAAATCTTGTACTAACAGCAATAGATACATTTTCAAAATACGCTTTGGTCAAAATCTTAAAATCTAGGGCAATAGAAGATATTAAAGAACCATTAAAAGAAATAGTTTTAGCCTTTGGTATCCCTAAGTCCATAGTCATAGACAATGAAAAATCCTTAAATTCCGTATCAATAAATTTTCTTCTTAAAGATCAATTCGGCATCGAAATCTACACTACTCTACCCTACTCTACCCTACTCTAGTTCTGTTAATGGTCAAATAGAAAGATTTCATTCCACTCTTTCAGAGATTATGAGATGCCTAAAGCAAGACAAACTCCACACCACTTTTCATGACTTACTTACTGGAGCAATACACGAGTATAACAGGTCAATTCATTCCACCACCGGTAGAAAACCGATAGATATATTTTTTAACAGAAACTCAAGTAATGATCCAAACAAAGCAATTTTGGACAAACAAGAAATCATCAGTCGTTTAACAGAAAAACAGAAACAAGACCTAGACTACCATAATCAAAATAGGCACGAAATAAAAACTTATTCACCAGGAGAAGAAATCTTTGTCAGAGTTAATAAGAGACTAGGTTCAAAACTGACTCCAAGGTACAAAAAAGAAATAATCAAGGAAGATAGAAACTCCACCGTTTTAACAATGACAGGCAGAATTGTTTATAAAAGTAACATTAAGAGAGAATAAATTACCTTTACAGATTTTATTTCACATTTGCAAAAACTGAAGTCCAAATTTTGGATTACACTTCTTCGTACGTGGTAACAATCAATGGAGGTACAGCAAAAATTCAGCAAGGAACTTTTACTATTTTACATACAATAAATCTGGCACAATATGCAATATCCATATCCAATACCCACACATTTATCCAACAAAACATCCCAAATCACCATAACCTGTATCCCGTCCTTATCCATGAATTAAGCCTAACTGAAAATATTTTAGAAAATATAACACCCACTATAAAAAATAAAAGAGCAATAAATGCCATAGGTACTATTTGGAAATATGTCGCAGGCTCCCCGGATCACGACGATTTCGAAATAATAGCTAGTAATATAAATGATCTTAATAAAAATAATATTAACCAAGTGTACGTTAACGAAGCTTTTAATAAAAGATTACAAAACCTAACAGACGTAGTAAATAAAATTTCAAATGTAATAAGGAAAGATGTATTATTAGAAAACGAAATAGTTATAAATTTACAGAATAGAGTAAGACTAGTTAAAGAAGAGCTAATAAATATTCAGAATGGAATCGAATGGGCAAAGCTTGGAATTGTTAACCCATTATCTATATATATAAAAAGAAGTGTACATTTTGATTGTCACTCCATAGCTCGAGAACGGCTCGACCGATTGCCATAAAATTTTTAGGGAAGGTACAGGGAGGAGTGATGATGGTTAGTTGATTTTGAAATCCAAAATCGGTCTATCTGGGGGCGGAGGGGCGTGGCAAAATCCATAACTTGAGAACGGCTTGACCGATTTGAACGATTTTTTCTTTAAAATGATCGCCATGGTCCAACTTAGGTTTTTGCGGAAAGAAAATTTTGCCCCGCCTACTTTTACGCCCACTTTTTTCAATTTACCTAAAATCAGAAAACGGCTTCATCGAGTTGACTAATTTTTCTTTCAAATGTTCGTAGTAATCAACTTTAACTTTTCATCGAAAGAAAAATTTACCACGCCTACTTTTACGCCCACTTTTTCTATTAGGCGCATAAGTTGAGAACGGCTTGACCGATTTGAACGATTTTTTCTTTAAAACTATCGCTATGGTCTAACTAAGGTTTTGCGGAAAGAAAATGTTGCCCCGCCCACTTTTACGCCCACTTTTTTCGAATTACCTTAAATCAGAAAACGGCTCCATCGATTTGACAAATTTTTCTTTCAAATGTTCGCATTAATCCATTTTAAGTTTTAATCGAAAGAAAAATTTATCACGCCTTCTTTTACGCCCACTTTTTCTATTAGGCGCATAAGTTGAGAACGGCTTGACCGATTTAAACGATTTTTTCTTTAAAATGATTACCATGGTTCAACTTAGGTTTTTACGGAAAGAAAAGTTTGCCCCGCACACTTTTTTCGATTTACCTGAAATCAAAAACCGGCTCCATCGATTTGACAAATTTTTCTTTTAAATGTTCGTATTACTCCATTTTACGTTTTCATCGAAAGAAAAATGTATCACGCCTATTTTTACGCCCAGTTTTTCTATTAAGCGCATAACTTGAGAACGGCTTGACCGATTTGGATGATTTTTTCTTTAAAATCGTCTCTTAGGTTTTTACGGAAGGAAAATTTTAAAGGCCGTAAATTTCGTTTAAAGCTAAAATTAAATCGTCTGGTAATAATGTTTGCTTAGGGCCAGCAACGCGGACCGGCTCAGCTAGTTATTAGATAAAAAAGAAATTGAAATTGCTACAAGTAAAATTAGAAAAGAAAATATTGTATTTGTAAGCCCTGAAGAGGCACTCCAATTTGCCAAAGTATCTGTCTTATACAGTACTAATAAACAAATATTTTATTTGGTCAAGATTCCCTTAACAAAAAAAGAAACTTACGAAAACGTAATTTTAAGACCGGTAAAAAAAGGAAACTCTGTAATTAATTTAGAATTTAAGCAGATTTTAAAAAACGAAAAAACTATATATGGTGTAAGAACTGATTGTGAAAAATATAATAATATAAGAATTTGTAAAGAAAACCAAATAAAGAATATTTCTAATACCAAATGTATTCCTAATCCTTTAAGTAGTCAAAATTCTACATGCGTAACGAGCAACAATCATCATATCCCATTAATCGAAGAAATTGAGTCCGGCGTTATCTTAGTAAATAATTGTAACACATCAATTTATATTGATGAAACGCGTAGAAACATATCTGGAACGCTTCTTATCAAATTTTATAACAGCACTATTAAAATTAACAATAGGACTTTTAACAATATAGAAGCCTCACCCTTGCAAATCATCCCCGCATTAATGCAGCCCGCTCCTTTTGAAAGCGATCATATTAATTTCTTGTCCCTCGAAGCTCTTAACGAGTTACAGATTAATAATACGGAAGTAATTTCAACTATTCAAAGACACTTGAACAGTGGAGGATGGTCAATTTCTGGTGTCCTCAGTCTAATTGTCATTTCCATGGCATGCTTAAAAATTTTCTTTAAAAACAAGAAAATAATCGTTTGGGAATCTCAAATTCCACAAACTAATAACGAGCCTCAGGCGACAATAAGTGTGCAACAAAGTATTGAATCCCCTAAACCAATAGCATTAGAAGCTCCCACTAAACCACCAAGACTAAACAATATTCCGTATTTCTAAATGATTGAGGACAATCAATTTAAGAAGGGAGGAGTTAATAACTAACATATTTATTTTTTTATTAAAGTTCAATTTCCCATGTCGCAATGCAATTGCTGACACACTTTTTAAAGTTAATTTCTTTTAAAGTTCAATTTCCTATGTCGCAATTTAATTGCTGACACATTTAAAGTAAATTTCATTAAAGTTCAATCTCCTCTGTCGCAATTCAATTGCTGACACATTTAAAGTAAATTTCATTAAAGTTCAATCTCCTCTGTCGCAATTCAATTGCTGACATATTTAAAGTAAATTTCATAGTTTTTATTTTCTTTTATTTAAAATGCTGACGACATGTCTGCATTGAATATGATGATTAGCTGCTCAATAAATAAAGGTAGTTAGTAAGTAAAAAGTTGTACTTAGTAATAATTAATAATTTTAATAAGAAAGTCCGATCAAGAAGACATAGTCTTCCGGCACAAAAATAATTTAAGTTAAATAAAAAAAAAACAGAGGACATAGTCTTCTCTTGAAAAAAAACAAAAATAAACAAGTGTTTTTATAATTTATATAATCAAATAATTTAATAAAGATGAATTTTAAAATTATAAAAAAAAAGATTTATCAAATTTTATTAAACAAAAGATAAATGTCATATTTAAATGCTAATTTGTTTTAAATAAAACAAAAATTTAAGATGGAAAACAATTTTTGGAAATAAAATTCGACTTGTGGAAGTGTGCCCACGCGTGGCGCAAATACTTTACTTTGAGTTATAGAAAAATTCAATATAAAGAAGTTCTTGAGTTCAAGTTTTAGAAATGAAATCATGTGAATTGGACTGTCTACCGCTATTGCCAAAAGATTCCGTTCGACTTAAAGATTTTCGACTTACAAAAGTTCGACTTATAGAAGTTTAACTGCATTATATATGTATGTAAATACTCTGTAAAACAAAATAAAATACATTCAACTAAATAAACGGAAAAAATACTAACCCCCGTATTCACAAACGATTTTTAAATTTAACTAACGTTTATTAAGGATAATTTTTATAGTAAATTTGTTCTTCAAACCTTTATTAAAATTTTAAACGTTTTTGTAAATAAAGGCATATATGTTTAAAATTTTCGTTAAATATAGTTTTTTTGGGAGGTTTAAATATTAGTTATTAAAATTAAAAAGGAACAAAGTACAATAAATTCAAAAGTTATAAAGTATAATAAATTGAACATTTTATAAGTCTTCGTTATTCTGTAAAACATTCTTCAATAGCTCCATCTTTTCTTTATGACGCCTTTCCCTTGCTTCCTCCTTTTCTTTTTGATATTTCTAGTAATGTTTCCTGAATAGTCTCACTAATTTTTCTTGGTTTTGGTTCAAAATTTTCATTTTTATTAGCTCTTATGCAATCATTAGCACTAAATTGAATGTCTGGTTCAGTGGAATCATCCCTTAAACTTATTTTTGCGATCTCATCCTCGAATTCGATCGCCTTTCTTTTCGAACCGGACTAATTATTATTGTCTACCACCAACTTTTTTCGACTTAAAACAGTTTTGTATCTTTCTTCACTGTTTTTCCTGAGATCTCGGATGCTATATATATTTAGTCCTTTAAAATTCCCAGTTCGAACATAGGGCGATTACAAATGATTTCCATTGAATTCTGTCTGCTGCCAATTTTTTAGCTTCGCTCCAACTCTTTCCAGCTGTGCGTAGTTCAGTTTCTACCTGCCGTCGCATTTATTTGCTGGTCTGCCTCTTCGCCTGCTGCCTTGAGGGTTGTATTCAATTGCTTTTCTGGTGACGTCATCATGTGGCTTTCTGAATGTATGACCCAGCCAATTCATCTTTCGCATTCGTATGTCAACTGTGACAGGGTTTTGTTTTTTGCCATAGATCGTTGTTTGATATAGTGTCTGGCCAGAAGACATGTAATATTCTACGTTAACATCGGTTGACAAAGACTTGAAGAGAATACGAATCTCTTTCCGTGATATTCCATGTCTCGCTTCCATATAATAATACCGACTTTACATTTGAGTTGAATAATTTCAACTTCGTGCGAAGCGTATTACGGGATGAACTCCAAACTTTTTTCAAAGCACCAAATGCTTGGTTTGATTTTGATATTCTGTATGCAATATCTTCTTTACTACCACCAGATGACGTAATTAGGCTACCAAGGTAACAGAAATGATCGACATTATCAAGGGAATGGTTCCGAATTTTTAAAGATTCGTTGTTGTTTGCATTAATACGCAATGATTTCGTTTTGGAAATATTGATATTGAGACCAGCTTTTGCTGCACACTCCACAAGAAGATTGAGTTTGGACTGAAGGTCGTTGTAGCTATGCGACAAAAGACATATGTCATCAGCATAGTCAAGGTCATCCAATCCACCTTGCAACCCAAAGGTTATGCCACGATCACCTCTCATTGATTGCGTCATTACAACATTCAAAACGATATTAAAAAGAAGCGGGGAGAGCACACATCCTTGTCTCACTCCTTTACCGACCGGAAATTTGTTACTTACAAGCCCCTCGTGTAAAACACGGCAAGACGCGTCATCATACAAACACTTAATAAGTTCTATCAGAGTGCATTTAAGAGCGCCCCATATAGCCTGTTGTTGCAACGTGTCGAACGCTCGTTCAAAATCAATGAATAGTAGATATAATGGGGATCTCCATTCAACCGATTGCTCTACTATAACTCTCAGGCTGCTAACCTGATCGATACAGGATTTACCTTTCCTAAACTCTGCCTGTTCATTACGCAGCAGTGGTTCGATGATAGTAGCGAGCCTTTTATTGAGGATGTAAGCAATAATTTTGTTTGTCATATTCAAAAGTGTAAGGCCCCTCCAGTTCTTTAGTTCTGATAGATTACCCTTTTTCGGGATCTTTATTATAATTCCTTCTTTAAGTTCTACGGGGAGATGTTTGTTAGACCAAAAGTTCTCTATCAGGGGCTTAAGTAAATTGGCAGTGATGTTGCAGTCTGCCTTTAGAAGTTCAGGTGGGAGAAAGTCAGGACCTGGGGACTTATGGCATTTCAAAGATTTGATTGCAGATATAATCTCTTCAATATTAGGTGGTTCAACATTAATGTTATTATTTGGTCGGTGTTCAGAGTCTGCGCAATTACAAATATCCGGTCTATCAGTTGTTAAATGTCTACTTAACATTACTCTATAATGTTCTTCCCACATTTTGACCTGGACTTCCTTATTGTGCACTAGCTCATTAGCTGAGTTTTTTAGAGGTTTTTTGTTGACGGTATTACGGCCTGTGAGGGTTTTAGTTATCTTATACAGATCTCTTGGTCTCATTGTTTGACTTGCATTTTCAGCCTTATCAGCAAGATCATCCACCCACTTCTTCTTATCTGCCCGTGCACTGCGCTTTACCTGGCGGTTTGAATCATTATATTTTGCCTGCCACTCCGATTTCGCTTGTCTCGTCCTTGCATTATATATGCTATACTGGCCCACATATCTTTTTTGGTTCTAAATTTTTTTAAACGGGCCTATTTCTGCCATATAATTTGAATACAAATCCAACAGCTTCCTGGTCTCTCCATCTGTCCACACTTAATAAAAATGTAAATGCATATGTACATAAATAAACAAATACAGTTTGTAAAAAAAATCTTTGCACATAGAGAAAAATAAAAAAAAAAACTATTTTGAATTGATTTTTAATAAAAATAAACTAATTTTTTATTTTTTTTTTTTAACAGTATTTTAAAAACATATGTTTTACTAATATTATAAACAAAAAATTTTTATAACAAATAAAAAAATTCTAATGCAGAATAATAAAAAATAAAAATATTTCAATTTTTCTACTGTAAAAAAAATGTTTGCACACTTAATAAAACATTTTAATTCTGATGTAAATTTTTCAAATTTTGTTTCTAATATTTTGTGTGTCCACCTCGAGCATCCATTACCGCTTGCAAGCGAAGGCATCGATTGAATTAGCTTCGGAATATTGTATTCTGACGGTATTTTTTCCCACTCTTCTTTAATGAACCGTATCAAATCATTTTTGTTTGTTGGCGATCTTTTTCCTACCTTTTTCTTTAGATGAACCCACAAATTTTCAATAGGGTTTATATCCGGACTTTGGGCAGGAGTATCAATAACTTTGGTACAGTTGTATAGTAACCAGGACCTACACAAATAAGATTTATGCTTGGGATCATTATCTTGATAATATTTGTATTTAAATTTATTCGGATTATCCGGGTCTATAAAACCAAATTTTTTAACGCTGGCGGTTAGTTCGTTTTTTAAAATATCCAGATATACTTCTTTTGTCATAATTTCATCCAAAATCCTAATTACACCAACTCCTTTGCTTGATATACAGCCCCATACCATTACGGAAAGTTTTCCAAACTTTACTGTATGAATAACATTTTTATTTTCTAGTGCTGTTAGGGGCTTACGCCAAACTCTTTGCGGTCCGTCATGATAATAAAGCATAATTTTTGTTTCATCTGAGAAAATAACATCGTCCCTGTAGTCTGGAGGAAGTAAAACGTGTTCAGTTGCAAATCTTAATCTTTTTTCAATATTTTGAGCAGAGAGCAGGGGTTTTTTTCTCGCCACTCTTGACGAATATTTATGCTTTTGAAGAACATTTCTGATAGTTGAATGGGAAACACGTATCCCAAGGTCTTTTTCCACTTGAAAAGCTAATCTTCTAGTGCTGGATTGGAGGTTATCATAAATAGTTCTAATTATTTTTCTTTCAACTCGCTGCGTCACCTTTTTCGGCCTGCCTGTGGATCCTTTTAAGTCTAGTCGTCCTTCTTTTTCAGCACGGGATATGATATTATATACAGTTCTGATTTTCAGGGAAAACATATCGGCGATTTCCTTGGCAGATTTGCCTTTGTAGTGATTGAAATACACCAATTGTAAAATATCTTTTGAAACTCGTTTTCCTGGCATTTTTTTAAAACCAAATATGCTGTTACTTGTTGCATTAACGACGATCACTTACTTACTAAATCTTTGTTTACCACTTTCACATTCCATTCTATTTTTGAAAAAACAAAATTTTTGAAAAATAACGGCATTTTTGTTCTTTTTTTATTTGTCTTTATTCAATATGCAAACATTTTTTTACACTATATAAACTGACTAAACTTCTTTATGTATTGTTGTTGTTGTAATGTTTTTGTCTTTTTGAAAAGTATTGGAGCCTTTAGTCGCAAACAACTTCCGTTATGGGATCTGTGCAAAAAAAACGTGTGTAAATGTTTTCTTGTTGAAATTTTTGAATGAAGATAATATATTACATGATTTTTTTTATCTGTGCAAAGATATTTTTTACAAACTGTATATTTTGTTCACGAAAATAAATTCTTACATACCTTGAACTCTTTTATATAATTTGGGGGATTCAAGCAATTCTACATCTAAATATTCTTCGTCGAAATTCTCCATTTTGAATTAAATCGTTTTTTTTATTTTGGTGGAAAATTCTATGAATTTATTATCGTTTTAAATTTGTTCAAGCAATAAGTGATGCCAATGTCTGTTTCCAAACCGTAAAGTAAGTGTGTAGCAAATAATCGAATAGTTTTAAAATAGTTTAACATGCATATACTGTAGAATTTTTTTCTCAGAATAGAAATCGCCATAATAAGTTTTTGACACATAAAAGTCATGCCAAGTTTCTTAAAAGTGATGTTTTTCGAACATTAAACTTTACTTCTGCGCAAGTAATACCCAACAACTGCATTTTAGGTAAAAACTGGATCAAACAAGTACTGGTATTATTAAAAACTACTTCGAAATATCTTTCACATGATGTACATATTAAAAATTCCGTTAAGAGCAAATTTCAAAAATAAAATTCCCTACTACAATTAGTTAAAATTCTCCCAACATTAGTTGTAGTTGTACGTAGGTTATCAAAAACAAAATGAAAACAACAACAACTTACTTAGGGAATGTAAGATGAGATAAACTCACTGTTTATTGTTGATGTTTTTTGTTTAAACTTTGATATTGTTACAAGTAGAACTGTTGCTTATACGTCTTATACGTTTAACAGTTTTATTTGGTTTAATATCTTTAGTTTTTCTAAAATCTGAATGGATTAAGTTTCCTGACGATCTGGCCTAAGCAACCAGTGAAATGCGCGTAGGAACAGCTTATCCCATCAGCAATAAATTTCAGTGTTTTTATCAATAATAAAAATTGGGAATTAAGCACGAATAACAAAATCTTTTGAAATTAAAATTTTGTATTCCCTAAAATTATTTTGATAATAAACTGGCAGTGCACGGCCTGAAAAAACTTAACTGGCAACATGCTTTTGAAATTTGTTTTAATTTTCATTTTGTTTTTCTTAACCTACTTACAACTACAATTAATGTTGGGAGAATTCCAATCAATTTTAGTGGAGAATGTAAGATGAGATACACTCACTGTTTATTGTTGATGTTTTTGTTTAAATCTTTGATATTGTTACAAGTAGAACTGTTGCGAATAAGTCTTATACGTGTAACAGTTTTATTTGGTTAAATATCTTTAGTTTTTCTAAAATCTTTATGGACGAAGTTTCCTGACGATCTGGCCTAAGCAACCAGTGAAATGCATAGGAATAGCTTATCCCATCAACAATAAATTTCAGTTTTTTTTATCAATAATAAAATTTGGGAATTAAGCACGAATAACAAAGTCTTTTAAAATAAAATTTTGTATTCCCAAAAATTATTTTGATAATAGTGTTGCTAATATTAAAAAATATTTAAGGAATAAGTGCTTAAAATATTTTTTTTTATTAAAAGAAAAGAATCGGCTTGAAATAAGAATTGATATTTATATAAATTTTTCGTATTCTTGAAAGCACTTCCATAGGAAAATGTTTTTCGCGCCAGCGCTCCTAGTTTAGGAGTTATAGGTCGTAAAATTTGCAAAATGATTTTTTCATATCTCTTTGAATCTATAAATATGCTTCAAAGTGTGTTTTTAAGAGCCGATTTCATATATTGATATTCCGTGGCTGACTTTTTTGTACAAAATTGGCTTTATCTTTAAATTATATCGACACAACAATAATTATTTAACCTTTAGATATTTGCTTAATAAAGTTTTCTGTATTGCGAGTTTTCGGCCTTGCCTTGGTTATTATTTTTCAATTTCGCCACGGTTTCTGTTCACATATCGTCGTGCCGAAGTTATCTTGCCGTATATCACAAAAATTTTTTTTTGGGAAATCGAATCTTAAGGTTCAAATTGTTATACACAAAAATGAACGTGAAAAAAGTCGTCCAATATTTTTGTCAGATATTGTGTTTGAAGTTCTTTATCGATTTATGTAAAAATATCCAAAGCCATGGAAAAAAATTTTTAAGTTATAGCCATTATCACGTCCGAAAAAATTTTTCAATTTTGTCGTATACGCCAGTTTTTGCGATACATTTTTTAGTTTGTGGGATATAAGACAAAATAAGGTATTAACAACCTACATTCACGTGTTTAACCAATATTGAAAATTAAGTTATAATAATTTTCGAAACAAAAATTTATGCAAGTGACAAATATATTTACGTATAGTTATAGTTTTTATTTTATCGAATTTCCTTATGTATGAATAATTTTAAGGTTTATTACTACTTAAGGGTGGTCTAACCATATTGCACGATGAAAACTGTGAGTCACACCGTAACGTTTAATTTTTGTCCAACTTAATTTGACATTTCTTGGTATAAGTGCCAAATTAAACCATGGAGAGGTGCAGCATTGAGCAGCGCGTTAAGATTTCTGAAGCCTTTTACGAAAATGGGCGTTCAAATCTAAAATACATTTTGTGCACATCTTGATTTTTTTGGATTCGATCAAATGTGTCCACAATCGGGATAATTGTGGGCAAATTTCAGCAAACCAGCTCTGTAGGAAATGTGAAAACGCCTGTGCATGCATGCTTGGTGCGGTTTATGGCCAGGCGGCATCATCGGGCCTTACTTCTTCGAAAATGAGGTATGCCAAGCAGTTACTGTGAATGGTGTTCGCTATCGAGAGCTGATAACGGATTTCTTTTTGCCAGAAATTGAGGATATGGACCTGGACGATAAGTACCTAGTTCCAAAAAAATGTGTCACACGGCTAACGAAACAATGGCTCTTCTGCACGAGAAATTCAATGGCCATTTTAACTCGCAGTCACGATCATATGATTTGACACCGTTGGCCTTCTTTCTTTGGTAATATTTAAATTTTATAATAAAAAGTGTACGTCAATAAGCCAAGAACAATTCAAGAGCTAAAGGATTAGATAATTTGACAAATTAAGGATATTGCACCTCAATTAGGTCTCAGAGGCATTGCAAATATGGACCATAGGACAAAGGTATGCTACCGAAGCCGCGACGAGCATTTGGCCAATATTTTGTCTCACACATTGTTATCATAGATCCTTCTATAATAATAAAAAAATTCAGATAATTCTCTAAAAACTTTTTGTTTTATTCACAATTAACATTGTGCACTAGTGTTGGACTATCCTGAATATTTAACCTTTAACTGCTTAACAATAAAGTGAATTTAGGCAATAATTCATCAATATAAATAGCCGTTGTGTAAAATATCTTTACATATAAAAAGAAAAATGTTCAAATAACAGTAATATTAACAAGATAGTCTCTTTTTTGTAACATGCCTAATATACTTTGTTCACATACAACAAGATAATGCAAGATTTTTTTAATTGAACATTTGCATACGTTTTTTGTCGTATATCCACAATTATGCTACATATGATATTATAACGCATTAAATTTTTCGCAAAAGTGGATATACAACAAAATAGCTTCGTAATATCTCATTAACAATAAGAGATAGAGACGTGAGGATTGCGCAGATCGATAGATCTGTTAAATTTACCAACGGAAACGGTCTTATCTCATTTTTTTCGATTTTGTGATATACGACAAGATAACTCCGGAACGACGATATGTAGGTGCTTATTGCTCTTCTGAATGGGTGAGTGCTGCAGTGTCTCTTCTTCTTAAACGAGTGTGGCCGCCACGATTAAAAATATTTCCAGCTAGTGGATTTTGTGTTGTTCAAGCCAAATATTTTACTGCATATTTTGTAATCATAGTTTTTACTAATTGCACATTGAGATCCTTATGTTTACGTTTTTAACATACCAGGGAGCGGCTGTGATTATTCGAAGAAGTTTATTTTGGCGTCTATGATTTTTTTCGATATTAGAGGCGAAGGCAGTGCCCCATAGTTGAATACCGTAGCACCATATAGGCTTTAAGATAGAGTTGTAAGGTAGAAGCTTGCAATCAAGACTAAGGACAGAATTTCTTCAAATAAGCCAATGAATTTGGATGGCTTTTAGTTTAATTTGAGTTAATTGCGTCTCTATATGGCTTTTCCACGTTAAACGATGGTCTAGACGTATACCGAGCAGCGTTACCGTTGTGATACTAAAGTATCAATTTGACCCTTTTTCGACGGTGTTGATACCTTTTATGACCCTTTTTTAAATCATACTTTTGTATCATTATCACTTATTTTGTGACACTTTTTGACCCTTTTTGGAAAAAGCTCTCACATTTTGTTTTTTGTCAACACTGCGGAACAGAAGTGCTAAACAAATGTTTTCGATATAAGCATTGCTTGATATGGAACATACTCAAAGTATAAACTTACAATTCTATGCTTTCTTCTCCTTGATTTTTGATAGTAAAGTACAATTTCCCTAAAAGCAAACATAACTCATATAAATATGTGTTATTTTTTAAAACAAAAATTTTACATTTTATTAAAAAATGCAATTTGGTGTTTTGCTCTCTTAAACAGTAGCATGTTTTATTCAAAAAAATTCGCCTTTAATAATGGCAAAAGGTATTGAACTTTTCGCCCCCTTTTGAATCGAAAGTGTTGAGAGTGCCCTAACACAAATGAAAACAAGAGGTAAAAATTTCTCAATTAGCGTAAATTCCCAAAATATTTGGTAAAAGCGGTATGATAGCAAAGTCTTATAATTATAAAAAATCGTAAAAGCTTTAAAAAATCTGACACTTACAGGAAAAAATCGCTTTAATCGAGAAAATGGTTACAATTCGCGAACGATAGCAAAATTTAAAACAAACACTAAAATTTATTTGACATCGCTAAATTCCATAAAAAGTATGAAAAAATTAGCTATAATGATAAAGAATAAACTTTTTGTCAGGTTATTAAAACAGGACAGAGAGGACAGAGTTTGCTTATAAAAAAAACTTGGTCTTATTATGTTAAAATGGGAAATACTGCTTATAAAAAAGTTGACCCTTTTTTTATTGAAATACCCTTATTTTGACCCCTTTTTCTGGAAAATCCCCTTTTTGTGACCCTTTTCGAAAATTTCCAACGGTAACCCTGATACCGAGGTATTTTACATGCGAATTTTGAGGTATTATTTGATTATTGATTTTAAGATGGGGCATGATTCCTGACGCAAATTGAATGTTCTATGTACGCATTTTTGCTCATTGACCTTTATCCTCTATTGCTTTAACCAAAGTTCGAGTTGGAATATATGATCCTGTAAGTATCGAGATGCTTCTTGACTGTTTTCGTGCACGCTTAGAAAAGCTGTATCATCAGCAAATGTTTAAAGTTGGGTGTAGTTATTTGTAGGCATGCCCGAAGTATAAAGTAAGTAGAATAGAGGGCCCAGGATGCTACCTTGTGGGACTTAAGCGCAAATTGGTTGAGGGGCACTTAAAAAATTTCCTTCTTTTATAATAAATTGACGCAAAAAGCTTTGATATATTTCATAATAAGCTAAAAGGCCTATATGACTCATGTTTTGTATGATGTTTACCTAGCTTTGGTATCATGGTTACTAAGGAAACCTTCCACTTTTGAGGATAGCATTCCAGACGTTATATAGCATTAAAGATAAAAAGAATAATTTTCTTTGCTATGCGAGGTAGCTCTAAAAGCATTTTATTACTGATCTTATCAGTCACAAATAGCCTTTTCGATTTCTCTTATCTCAAATGTTAGGGGAACAGCAATGTTAGGGGAACAGCTGCTCTAGCAGTAGCAGGTGGTAACTCGACCGCAATATTGTGAGATATATTTGGTGTAAATACATTTTTCAAGTGACTAACAAACAGATTTCCCACTTCAATATCATTTCTTGCCCAACTACCATTCAAGTTTCTTAATGGTGGCTTAGATATAACTGGCCTTTTTCAGATTTCTAGCTGCACGCCATAATGAGTATTCTGATTGTGGAGTTGCATCAAGTTCCTTAACGCTAGGAACACAACTGGAACGAACGACGAATTTTTGGCCGCGAATATTCGTCGACAAAAATAAAACATATTTGTGTATATGAAAATACACACAATCAAGGCGTCGGCCGAAATTCGTCACACGCGCCGACTTTGAAATAGATTTATTTCTATTTCACACGCCGGCGAACGACGAACAAATCAGTACCAGGGGCCTAATTCTGGCAGTCGTGATCGAGTACTTTCTCGATTCGAAAGCAATTTTATTTCAGTCGATACTTAACGAATCGAAATTATTTTTTTCAGTATTGTGAAACTCAAATTAATGCTTTACAATACTGAAGAAATAATTCCGATTTGTTCAGTATTGACTGAAATATTTAGATATTAAATTGCTTTCGAATCGAGAAAATACTCGATCACGACTGCCAGAATTAGGCCCCAGGTGACCATGTTGGATTTTAGTTTTCAAGTATTTTAGTATACAGAAGTTTTGACTTAGCTGCACAATCTCCGTTGCACGATTTTTTGTGCAGGTAAATCAAAAAGGCAGTTATCTTAAATGCATTTACCTGCCTTAATGTGCAGGTACACAATTGTGGTTACCTGCACAAAAGTGCAACTAAAGTAAAGTGTTTGATTTAAAAGTAGAATAAAAAAATTATTTTATTAATAAATAAATTTATATTTTTTTAAACTTTTATTCCAAACAAGCTAGCATTTTCAATCGTCAAGGAGTCTACTGGGAATCTCACAACGGGTGATTTTGATCGTCGACGCTCATTTTTTAATTGTTGACAATTCCTCGCACGGGAGAAATTTATCTAACGAGTCTTTCAAAAAGCATGCCAAGAGTCGTATGAGACTCATGTAGGTATTATTTTACAACTCGTGAAATGCTTAGCCGTATGACTGAGCTAACTAATTAAGGGATTCAAGCGTATTTTTCATGCCAACACTTCTAATTTTCATACAATTTCTATAAAACAAACCTTAAGGTCGCGAAATCAACACCTTCCTGTTGGAAATTCCTTTTTTACAGATCCTTAGACCGGTTTGTTTTATTAAAATTGTATTGGCAATAGCATTTTCATACTTCAAAAACGGTTACATTAATTGTTATACGATTCTTACAGAGAGTCCCAAAAAGGTTCATTCCAAGATTTAAAGACGAGCGTGTCAAAAAATAAATAAAAAAATAATAAATTATAAAAAGATGTAGATGTTTTTGTTACTCGTCAGATAATCATCAGAAAGAAGATTCTTTTAGGAGTTGTACATTAAACATAATCGTCTAACAAACAGCCTATGCTAGCTGGAAAATAACAGATCGTTTTATACATCGATGTATGTTTATTTAATATATAAGAAACATTAACAAAAACAATGAGAATTCACAAAAAACATAAAAATGTATGGGGGAAAAACAAATAATTGCGATTTATATTTTTATAAACAGCTTAAATTGGATATTTATGTACATATGTCAAAAGTTGCGGCCCTTTGTTCCTACTAGGAACCACAGGACATAATATATGTGAAAAGTGGCCACCAAATATTTTTATGTGTGCAGCTAACTTTGATGTTTTGTATGAAAATATTTTAAAGCTGCCCAAAAATATGAAAAATGTGCAGGTATACAAAATGCACGTAAACAAGGATTTTGAAGAATAATTCCAGAAAATATGAATTTTGGGCAGTTAAGTCAGAGTGCAGCTAACTTTGATTTTTTGTATTAAAATAATTTTAAAATGCCAAAAATTTTGTGCATTTATCTTAAATGTGCAGGTATAGAATGTGCAATTAAAAAAAGGAATTTGTATGGAATAAAAATAATAATACCAAAAAATATCAATTTTGTGCAGTTAAGTCAAATGTGCACGTAAACAAAAGGCAGTTAAGTCAAAACTATAAAGTTACTTTTTTAATTTAATAATTGTTTTTTATTATTTTATCGCATTTAAAATAAATATACAAATTATATAATCATAAGAAATATATAAGAATAATATATATTATTTCTAAAGCACTTTTTTTTGTCGGTTGCAAATATCTCCCATACCACCGCATCAAATTTAATGAATGAATCTCATTTTAAAGCTTATTTTTAACACTAATGACGAAAAATAATTAGAAATTGAAAAATTTATATTTTCATTGATAAAGGATTTGTACGGGCAAAAAGTTAACGAAGTATTAAAAAAGCATTTAAACATATGTATGTATGTATGTAAATATGTATGATATATATTATGATTTCTAATATTTTTATACTTTTAATAAAATGTATTGAAGTAACTAAAATTTCTATTAATTATTTTTATTTTATGTTACAAAAATGACAACTAACGGTGCGAAATATTCGCACGGGTCATCTAGTATATATTATTTCTAAAGCACTTTTTTTGTCGGTTGCAAATATCTCCCATACCCCCGCATAAAATTTAATGAATGATATCTCATTTTAAAGCTTATTTCTAACACTAATGACGAAAAACAATTAGAAATTGAAAAATTAATATTTTCATTGATAAAAATTTTATTTTAGAATGTATTGAAGTTAGTAAAATTTCTATTAATTATTTTCATTTTATGTTACAAAAATGACAACTAACGGTGCGAAATATTCGCACGGGTCATCTAGTAGTTTTTAATTGTGTTTTTTTAATGTTTGTATTTTTTAAGTGAATTTTTTTCATATGGGCAAATCCCAGAAACAGTTCACCAACCAAAAATTTTTCAAATGAATTTTTTTTTTAACGGAATATAAGACTAGATGTTTAATTTCATTTTTATATTAAAAAATATGTATTTCAATGATCATCAATGCAATAATTTTTACCAAATCCTACCACACTGCTGATTTTTTAATAAAATACGTGAATTTAGCATTATTTTAGGTGATTTTTGTGCTTAAAATAGCACTTAGAGCAAACTTATCAAAATATAAATTTCGTTAAAATAAAAGTTGATATTCATTAGTTAACAAATTAGTTAAAGAAATGCAATTCATAATAATATAATTTGTTTTGTTAAAATAAATAAAATATAATAATAAAATACTACTGGAAAAACTGTAGCGTGCGTTACGTAGCGTACGTCACAAAGGGTTCACGGCTTTTGTCAAAAAATCACAACATTTTTTGGCTGCAAATAAGTGCGTTTAGAATTCTCTTATACTCATCTTTCATTTAGGAATCAGATTTTGTATAGCTTATCATGCAAAATTCGCTAAAAATTAGGAAAACGCACTTCAACCTTTGAAGTTACTTCCACTTTTTGTAGCGTGCGTCACAAAACTTTGTGATCAATTATTTCGCAACAAATACTTGCTTAGAAACTAGGAATGAAACGATACGAGTAAATACAAGTACATATTCGATACTTTTATATAAGTACCAAGTATTTTTGTAATCGATACTAAGCAACCGACTACCAAGTAGTATCGGTAAAAAAAATACTCGGTATCGGCCAAAAGTAATCGTTTCACTTTGGTATTGACATTAATCTTAAATTTTTGATTATTTTCCAAAGCTGGAGCACCAGTAACGGTATCAAGAAGCCCGTTTGACCAGTAAACACCTATAAACCACATATCGTCTATCGTCTATTTCCTTAATTGCTGGCTATAGGAAGTTCGTTATTATGTCGCGATAACGAACACCATTCACGGTAATTGCTTTGCCGACCTCATTTTCGAAGAAGTACGGCCCGATAACGCTGCCATCCGCAGAACTAAGTGGGCGAGCATGCACATATGTTTTCCCATTACCTACAGACCCGGTTTGCTGAAATTTGCGCAAAATTCTCCTGATTGTGGAAACATTTGGTCGATTATGCTGACCAAAAAAATCACGATGTGCACGAAATGCATTTTGATTGAACGCCCATTTTCGAAAGAGGCTTTAACAATCTTAACGAGCTGCTCAATTGTGTACCTCTCAATGATAGAAGTCCTTAAATACTGAAACAAAGAAAGGCCAATTTAAGTTGCGCAAAAAACTTGACTCACAATTATCTAGATTATGGTTTAACCACCCTATATTATATATTTATCAATTCAAAAATAAAATACATATTTACATTGAAAATAAATTCATAGTAACATTGTTCATTTCTGGAATAAAAGGTAAATAAAAGGTTTTTATCCTGAACGTTCTATAAAATTTTGTTTCCTAAGATAAAAAAGATTATTCGAAAGGAAATTGATACTTGGTGGTAAATTAAAGTGGTCTCAAACTTTACACTTTGTGTTTTGCACAAAAATTCTAATGGGTCGTAGTTAGGATTGCCAGACGGCCTGAATTGACCATTTGTCCAGTTAAAAAACTTTATTTAATTTTTAAAAATAACTTTTTTATTAATTTTTATTATTGTTTAGAATAAAATAATATACTAAGAAAAAATTGTAAGGAAACAATTTCTATTTTGTCGACAAACATTCCAATTAATGAGATAGAGAGAAAGGTCCAATTTTTCAAAAATGCGATAAAAATAACGTACAAACTTATATAAATTGATCTCGTTTTTTAGTCATGCCATCTAGCCATACTTTTTGTGCATGCATTTGAGGTATTTCTGATAATCTTTATTCACAAGAATCCATTCATATGACCGAATAAAGGCTACAATTTTAAAAATACAAAATTTTGATGAAAGTTGCAAAATGTGTCAAACATTTTTGCTTACAACTAAAGTAATAGAGTTATTAAATTCTTTAAAAATCGAACAAGCTTTAAAAACGATCCAGTAGTTAAAGTTCATTAAATAATTTTGTTTTATATATGTACTTAATACAATGAGTACATCTTATCTTTATTAGAATTTACCTCAAAATAAAAAAACGACGGTAATTTAAACAAAAATTTAACTGGAAATCACTATTGATTTCAATATAAAAAAACGACGGTAATTTAAACAAAAATTTAACTGGAAATCACTATTGATTTCAATTTCACTCGATTCGTAACATGGCTGTTTATGTACTTTTTTATTTGATTTAATTTAATATATACCAAGTTGAATTTATATAAGCGGTGGCAGCAATACTAAAACAAAACAAAACAAAAACCACAGAAACAGCTGATGTTAACGTCTCGAAATGTTAACTATTTATAAATAATAGGTGCGATCCCGTACTTTTTGGGTAAAGTTCGGTACAATGAGAGTAAACAAAAAATTCTCTCAATAATAGACAAAATGTACAAAAGTACGGGAACAATAAAAACCAAATTTCCACCCCAAAAGAAAACGTTAATATGAAATATGTTCAAATAAATACCCGAATGACACATAAGCATGTATAAAAGTAAAATTAAACATGAACTTCCATTTTTCAACATTTTCTATTGCTTATTTTATTAATATTATGTATTTAAATTCTTTTGGTAATACTTGATTGTAGTTTGTAATTGTTTATTTTTTAACACAGCTGATTGCTTAACAATTTTCCAATTCAACCCAAAGAAAAGTACGGGCTACTTCGTGCATGAAGAAGAAGATGATTTTTCTCTCAAAATCTCTCTCACTTTACCAAACTTCCCAGCGGGAAAATGGAATTAACAGGAATCAAGAAAGTAATACATATCTCGTATGATATTTGATTCCAGAATTCATTATTCTTAACACAGACCATGTCCTAGGATTGTAATAAATTATTTTAATGTATCCTGCGAATGAATTAAATAATTCATTCTTTGGAATAAATTTTATTATTCAAAAGTCTTATAATAAAAGTCTTCTCCAATGCCGTTTGGAATACATTTTTTAATACCTGTTTACTTTAAATAACTTTGACCCACAGACATATAATTTGTGCTTTGACCGTACGCTTTCAAACACAAATTGCGACTAAAATAAAAATTATAAGTAGGCGACATAAAGGCAGCAAAAAAATAACGGATTTTTATTAAGGAAATATGTATGTAAAGCAAAAACACGAATAATTGTTACTAACAAAAACAATACATTCCTTGTTCTGCAAATGTGGGAATATACGTGGTAATCAGTGCTTAAATTTTGTGTCTTTTTCATATGGGCAAATCCCAGAAACAGTTCACCAACCAAAAATTTTTCAAATGAATTTTTTTTTAACGGAATATAAGACTAGATGTTTAATTTCATTTTTATATTAAAAAATATGTATTTCAATGATCATCAATGCAATAATTTTTACCAAATCCTACTGATTTTTTAATAAAATACGTGAATTTAGCATTATTTTAGGTGATTTTTGTGCTTAAAATAGCACTTAGAGCAAACTTATCAAAATATAAATTTCGTTAAAATAAAAGTTGATATTCATTAGTTAACAAATTAGTTAAAGAAATGCAATTCATAATAATATAATTTGTTTTGTTAAAATAAATAAAATATAATAATAAAATACTACTGGAAAAACTGTAGCGTGCGTTACGTAGCGTACGTCACAAAGGGTTCACGGCTTTTGTCAAAAAATCACAACATTTTTTGGCTGCAAATAAGTGCGTTTAGAATTCTCTTATACTCATCTTTCATTTAGAAATCAGATTTTGTATAGCTTATCATGCAAAATTCGCTAAAAATTAGGAAAACGCACTTCAACCTTTGAAGTTACTTCCACTTTTTGTAGCGTGCGTCACAAAACTTTGTGATCAATTATTTCGCAACAAATACTTGCTTAGAAACTAGGAATGAAACGATACGAGTAAATACAAGTACATATTCGATACTTTTATATAAGTACCAAGTATTTTTGTAATCGATACTAAGCAACCGACTACCAAGTAGTATCGGTAAAAAAAATACTCGGTATCGGCCAAAAGTAATCGTTTCACTTTGGTATTGACATTAATCTTAAATTTTTGATTATTTTCCAAAGCTGGAGCACCAGTAACGGTATCAAGAAGCCCGTTTGACCAGTAAACACCTATAAACCACATATCGTCTATCGTCTATTTCCTTAATTGCTGGCTATAGGAAGTTCATTATTATGTCGCGATAACGAACACCATTCACGGTAATTGCTTTGCCGACCTCATTTTCGAAGAAGTACGGCCCGATAACGCTGCCATCCGCAGAACTAAGTGGGCGAGCATGCACATATGTTTTCCCGTTACCTACAGACCCGGTTTGCTGAAATTTGCGCAAAATTCTCCTGATTGTGGAAACATTTGGTCGATTATGCTGACCAAAAAAATCACGATGTGCACGAAATGCATTTTGATTGAACGCCCATTTTCGAAAGAGGCTTTAACAATCTTAACGAGCTGCTCAATTGTGTACCTCTCAATGATAGAAGTCCTTAAATACTGAAACAAAGAAAGGCCAATTTAAGTTGCGCAAAAAACTTGACTCACAATTATCTAGATTATGGTTTAACCACCCTATATTATATATTTATCAATTCAAAAATAAAATACATATTTACATTGAAAATAAATTCATAGTAACATTGTTCATTTCTGGAATAAAAGGTAAATAAAAGGTTTTTATCCTGAACGTTCTATAAAATTTTGTTTCCTAAGATAAAAAAGATTATTCGAAAGGAAATTGATACTTGGTGGTAAATTAAAGTGGTCTCAAACTTTACACTTTGTGTTTTGCACAAAAATTCTAATGGGTCGTAGTTAGGATTGCCAGACGGCCTGAATTGACCATTTGTCCAGTTAAAAAACTTTATTTAATTTTTAAAAATAACTTTTTTATTAATTTTTATTATTGTTTAGAATAAAATAATATACTAAGAAAAAATTGTAAGGAAACAATTTCTATTTTGTCGACAAACATTCCAATTAATGAGATAGAGAGAAAGGTCCAATTTTTCAAAAATGCGATAAAAATAACGTACAAACTTATATAAATTGATCTCGTTTTTTAGTCATGCCATCTAGCCATACTTTTTGTGCATGCATTTGAGGTATTTCTGATAATCTTTATTCACAAGAATCCATTCATATGACCGAATAAAGGCTACAATTTTAAAAATACAAAATTTTGATGAAAGTTGCAAAATGTGTCAAACATTTTTGCTTACAACTAAAGTAATAGAGTTATTAAATTCTTTAAAAATCGAACAAGCTTTAAAAACGATCCAGTAGTTAAAGTTCATTAAATAATTTTGTTTTATATATGTACTTAATACAATGAGTACATCTTATCTTTATTAGAATTTACCTCAAAATAAAAAAAACGACGGTAATTTAAACAAAAATTTAACTGGAAATCACTATTGATTTCAATATAAAAAAACGACGGTAATTTAAACAAAAATTTAACTGGAAATCACTATTGATTTCAATTTCACTCGATTCGTAACATGGCTGTTTATGTACTTTTTTATTTGATTTAATTTAATATATACCAAGTTGAATTTATATAAGCGGTGGCAGCAATACTAAAACAAAACAAAACAAAAACCACAGAAACAGCTGATGTTAACGTCTCGAAATGTTAACTATTTATAAATAATAGGTGCGATCCCGTACTTTTTGGGTAAAGTTCGGTACAATGAGAGTAAACAAAAAATTCTCTCAATAATAGACAAAATGTACAAAAGTACGGGAACAATAAAAACCAAATTTCCACCCCAAAAGAAAACGTTAATATGAAATATGTTCAAATAAATACCCGAATGACACATAAGCATGTATAAAAGTAAAATTAAACATGAACTTCCATTTTTCAACATTTTCTATTGCTTATTTTATTAATATTATGTATTTAAATTCTTTTGGTAATACTTGATTGTAGTTTGTAATTGTTTATTTTTTAACACAGCTGATTGCTTAACAATTTTCCAATTCAACCCAAAGAAAAGTACGGGCTACTTCGTGCATGAAGAAGAAGATTATTTTTCTCTCAAAATCTCTCTCACTTTACCAAACTTCCCAGCGGGAAAATGGAATTAACAGGAATCAAGAAAGTAATACATATCTCGTATGATATTTGATTCCAGAATTCATTATTCTTAACACAGACCATGTCCTAGGATTGTAATAAATTATTTTAATGTATCCTGCGAATGAATTAAATAATTCATTCTTTGGAATAAATTTTATTATTCAAAAGTCTTATAATAAAAGTCTTCTCCAATGCCGTTTGGAATACATTTTTTAATACCTGTTTACTTTAAATAACTTTGACCCACAGACATATAATTTGTGCTTTGACCGTACGCTTTCAAACACAAATTGCGACTAAAATAAAAATTATAAGTAGGCGACATAAAGGCAGCAAAAAAATAACGGATTTTTATTAAGGAAATATGTATGTAAAGCAAAAACACGAATAATTGTTACTAACAAAAACAATACATTCCTTGTTCTGCAAATGTGGGAATATACGTGGTAATCAGTGCTTAAATTTTGTGTCTGATGAAATTACCTTCTCGATTCCAATGAATGCATTATTATTCTTTCGAAAATAATGCATTATTTTTTTAATTATTTATGTAATCAATTCCTCATTTTCCCGCTGGGTTTGAGTACGGGAACAGTTTTCGGTAAGATTGGGATCCCGTGGGCCGTTGAGTACGGGATCACACCTAAAATATTATGAAACGAAAACAAATTGATTCGAACTGTCAAAGTCAACAGACTTCTCACTGCCACATGTAGCAAATTCGCCCTGATTATAATTTTGTAATATGATATAAGACTGAATTTAAAGTGTTACGTTTCTTTGCTTTTAAAAATTTTTTTTTTATTGCAAAATAAAATCTGAAGTAAAATTTTATATTTTCTTATAGTTAAGTACTTTTTCAAATTGTCCAGTTATTTTTTTAAAATCCAGGGGAATTTTTCTATTGTCCAGTTATTTGACTTTTGATATCTAACAACCCAAGTCGTAGTTCTTATTGTATTGTTTAGCACTAAAACACTAATAAGAACGTTTTTAAATGCTGCTTTCTATTATTTTATGATACCAACCGATGCAAGTACCGATACAAGTAAGTATCGATACTTTTTTTCGATACTAAGTAGGTATCGATACTTTACGAGCGATACCACATCGAGTAAAAGTATCGATACCTTAGAGGTATCGTTTCATCCCAATAAGAAACTATGATATATGCCATTCGTAAGTATATATTAATGTCAGTAAACACTATATATAAGTTGAAGCTATCTTTTTTGAAAGACCAAAAAATGTGTATATTTCAATCAGAAAACGCGTGCGAGTGTAGCGTTCGTCACGCAGGATTTGCCCATATGGTCACACTATTTCTCTCTCTTTGCGCAAACTGTAATATACGCTTAGACATTTCCAGTCTGTACAATATTTTATCTAATCTCTTGAACATTATCCTGCCTGATTTCAAAATTTTGATTATTCAATTGAATTTTAACGGTCAGAATAATTGTGGATTTTATTTAGCTCACACTGTTGCATTCACTATTGGTCATCTAGTTAGCAACATTGAAAACTGCAAATATACTGCATAAGAATGCAATTACTTAAGCATTGCTACCGAACACTCTCTAAAATAAGAAAACGCGTGGTTTTTCTAAACTAAAAATCTATTCTTTCTTTTCCAATTTGCACCTTCAGCCATCAACATCAAAAAATTAAAAAATAAAAAAAATAAAAAAAGAATAATTTAGATTAAATTATTAACCAAGTGTGTGTTACATCCTTACAGGATATTTTTATATAATTATAATTGCGGCCTAAAATATTTGGTAATTTATTAATACTAAAGGTAATTTTGTTTAAAAATAATTACAACACCTTGCATCGCAGGCTTATTTTATTTTTTTATTGAACTCATAGAGATTTAAAATCAGATCCCCGATTACCAAAAGATTACCGATTACCAGAGTTGATAAATTCGAACCTAAGGCTAAGATACATATTATAACTTCTAAAGTTAAAATATCGCGCAAGGACTCTGAACAGTCAGGTAATATGTCTACAAATTAAACTACGATCCCTATTAATAATAAAAATCTCCAATAGGCCGTTTTGTAAGCTCCATGTACAGTGGTGGTCACGTTTCTCTAGCCACCACTGTACCGTGGTATTTCTCTCCAAAAAAAAATATTATCATAGGAAATTTGCCGATATAAAACCAGTTTGTGGTTCAACTGTTTTGAGAAATAGAAAAGAAGAAAGAAAAAAAAAACCATTTCAGCAGAAAAACAATTTAATTTGTTATAATTCATAATACGATACAGAAGTGCATGAAGAACGCAATATTTTAATGACAACATACATACCTAAATATCTATATGGACTTAGAATAAACAAACCTTTTTTTTACAAAGTTGTTGGCTACTTAAAAGTAATACAGAATTTTACTTTTAATTCATATTGGAATTCTCCCACCTTATATGCGGACTACATGCTGAATATGCTACACCCAAATTGATTTCTACAGAACCAATTAATCGCATCAATTATTATAAAAGTGACTTAAAAATTAAAACTACCTCACGTAAGTGTTAAGTATTTTCAATTCATAATGCAAAAAGTCACAAATTTAACTAAAATTTCCATACAAATCATTTTCTACTATCAAAAAAAAAAAAAATAAAACTAAAAATTAAAATGTGTACGAATTTTAACAAAATATGGTTTGAAGAAACTTAACAAATTTTGCCCACTATATCCCAGTCGAAATTTTTATTATAACATGTTTCTATTTAAGTTAAGGTACATATAATAGTTAAGCCCCTCTTAGGAATCAACGTATATGCAAAACAAAATTCAACCTTAATAAACTTCAACATCTGCAGCGGATTGTCGAGGCCTCCACATTCTCCAGCTCCAGATAACTTTTTTAATTGGTGAGTGAGTTTATAATTTATTATCTATATATATTTTGTTTTGCATAAAATTTTGAGACTTAAGTCTACATAAACATTTAATTGAATACCCAAAAGTAACAACAACAATGAACATATCGGACAATATTTAGTTAACGCCGTCAGTCGAGTTGTAGATGTCAATTTAAATTGCATTCAATAGAAGCAAAGTTAAAATTTTTTTTGTAATTCCTTTTTGGTGGAGACCTTCTTAATTGCAACGAGTTTTTTTGTTTTAGTAATGATCATTAAGCGATGCAATTAATAATCTTGTTTTTGTTACTTATTTACACTCTAGTTTAGGAGTATTAGTACACCCGGCATGAATTTAAATTTAAAACCATTCGGGTTGTTACATATTCCGAATTTTTTTTTTTTTTTTTTTTTGTTATCGATACCTATTTTAGATTAATTATTTTCGCAACGGGTTTAAAATGAATTCAGCATATGTTTAGTAATAGCAAAGAATATAAATCTTATAGAATGCGCATCATGTAGAAGCAAAATTTCTTATGGCGGGGTTTATCATTACGCCCCGGTCTCATATAATTTCGCTCACAAATTTTGCAAAGGCAATTTGTTGTTGGTTTGTGTTTTCACTTAGAGGACTGAAGAGAGCATCCAAAATGTGCAGCATTAACACATACACATGTTTGCTGTTTTTGCCAGCCAAAGTGTGTGTGTTTGTGTTTTTTTTTCGTTGAAACCGGTTTTTGGTATTTTTTTAATTGATTTCGTTTTGTTTTAAAACAATTTATGTGCAAATAACCTACGTAAGAGCGAATGCGACCAATTGCGTAGTTGTAGGGCAACAGTATGTGTTTTATTTTTGTAAAAACTAAACTATATCGATTTGCACCGAATTATAATTCCATTTTTTAGATTATTTAATTATGTACTTACCATGTGTGTATGTATATTAATGGAATTTATAAATAAAGGAGTGGCATAATTATAAATAGGTATTTCTCCTTGATTGTTTGTTAAATAAATTTCATATTGCTCAGTTTGTGAACATTTATTAAATTAGTACTCCTCCGAAAACATTGCTCTTGGTCTTTAGAAAAAGGAAGTTCCAAGAAAAGAAAAATACAAGTTTTATCAAACGAATGATTTAATATATTAAAATATTAGGGGGGTTGATATCCTCATTAAATTCTTTTTAAATATGTATGTATTTGTATCGCTTTGGTTGATTGAAAATTTAATTGGAAATAATTTTATTTTTGTAAATATCATTTTTTTACATTTGTGAATAGACATAAAGTTAGAAATAAATTAAATTTATTCCGAATATATGAGAACTAAATTTTTTTAATTTCCAAGCAACATGATTAAATAAAAACCAAACAAAATTCCTTAAGAAGGAATAATAATATGTTTTATTTTAATCTATTTTTAAATATCTTTAATAAGAATATTAAAACTGCACAGCTATGAAATAAATATAGGTATAACATGGTTTGACAAAAGACCCCAAAAGCATTGTGTGACCATGCCGCTTTAATAAACATAAAATATTTTTTATGAACAAGGCAGTTTATGTTTTTACATATTTTTATATTCCTATAAATCTTTAATTTTACAGAAAAACTGCATCTGAATTTCGGTGCGAACCGATATAGTTTTATCTGTACAACAATAAAACACATACTCTTACCCTACAATTACACAATCGGTCACATTTGCTTTTACGAAGGTTATTTGTACAAAAATTGCAAGAAACAAAAATTCTTTTGTTAGGTTTTTGTTTTATTTTTTACTTAATGTGTTTTTTTTTTGACTTGGCAATGTACATACATACACACTCGTGCACTCACATACATATACGCTGATAAATGAGAATTAAAAGTTCTCATAAACAACGAGAGAACGATGCATTGTTACGCTCTTTGTTTTTGCTACTTTCCCTTTTGTCTTCCCGCCCGCATCATGCATTTTTTTTCAAAAATATTTTAGTTTTCCTTGAGATGCGCATTCTATATGATTTATATTCTTTGGTAATAGTTAGTGAATATGGTTAGTATGTAAGTAAATATTAAATAATCTGAATAAATGGTGAATTCTAGAATGGAGCTCTAAGGATTTTGTTAATGTTTTCGTAGTGTGAGAAAGTAAGTGTTTGGAGCGTGTTAGGGATCTTTTTTAACCTTGCCCAATAAGATCAAAGGAAGGGTGGGTCGTGAGGCACTATATCTCCATGACATCTGGGAGATATAAACAAATATTACTTTTTGGTCAAATTTAGTTTCCTATAGGTGGACGAAAGTATCGGGTCATGTTTTACCTTCTTTTATTGTTTAAATCAACCTATTTTTTTATGACTTGTTGTAGTTTAGGGAGTCTACAATAATTATTTATGAATGTCAGATAAGTAGGAGGGACATAAACCAACCAGAACAAGAACCCCGCCACCCGACTGACCGCTAGTGGTAAATCAATGGCTCCCAATGTTCGGTTGTTTTGTATAGCTTCCTCTTAGCCGTCTTTTTATGATGACCGGGAAAGATTTAGTTTAAAGATAATTTTATTTTTCGGATTCGATCAAGGTATTTCGGCGGTCTATTCATGTATTCGTTTGTTACTCTTGAATTGCACATTACATAAATTGGCGCCCAACGTGGGGCCCGAAAGTGTTATAAAAATTGTGAAGATAACATTAACCGAGTCATCTATTATCTTACACTTTCAGCTCTAGTTTTTTTTTTAAATCATTTTATTGAAAATGTTAAAATTTGGAATAAGTGAAGCTTACTTTTGACCACAACTTTTTATACTTTCTTTGGATTTTCAACCTTTTGACGAATAACGATCGAATTGTTGACGAGGAAGATCCCTGAAAATATTTTGCGCATTAGTGAATCACGAGTTCTTAAGTTTTAGCAATTTCTTGAAAAATTTCATAGCGTTATTTAGTTGAAGATATATTTGATGAGGTATCATTATCCTTATATTGTATGGAAAATATTGATTTGGCAGCATGCATTTTAATATCCAGTAATATTGGTTTATGGGAAATAATAAAATAGTATAATGGTTTTTAAATATATTTTCGACAAAAATAGGAGGATGAAATTTCCATAGCCCAATTTTTTTTTTTTTATAAATTTGATCCAACTAGTTTCATCCACACTTACAAAACTCTCACGCAGAAACGAAAACTGATTTGATTTGTTTTAAAAAAGGAAAAAAACCCCGTTTGGTTACCTATTTTATGAACATAGGAATCAATCTTATTGAAAAACTTGTTTTTTTATGAATCATATGATTTTTACCCTATACAATTATCTGAATTATACGATTAATATTGCTAGAAGTCCCATTAGTTTTTTGAAATACGCCTTACCCTAAGCTAAATTTTTACTCTGAATTTTGGCATTGTTTTCACAACCATTAGGCACTTATCTAATGCAAAATGTCCTTAAGTCATTCGCCACAGAGAACACAGGACCAAGCACAATGTGCAACAGTTGATCTTCCACCGATAGAGAACCTATGCATTGTGTGCAATGAAAACATTACTGAAACACAGGAAGTCTTAATCATCAACACATGTAGTCATGAGTTTCATAGAAACTGCATTGAGAACACGTTATCTCAGTCCTCTGAGTGTACTTTTTGTAAAAGTAGTTGCGAATTAGCCGATCTTGTCGTCAAAAGATTCGATACTCAGCTTCTTAGAAATAGTCCAAAACCTAAGCCGGTTAAAACAGGCAAGCCACGGGGTGCAATGGCAAAAAAATATAGCACTAGGCATTATACTAGGAGCTTAGCTCAAGAATTTGCACAACAACATTCTAAAGATAGCCATAATTTGAGCGCTCAGGTCGAGCAAGATGAGCGAAATTACAGCCCTCATGCTGTCCAGCAGGCGGTTGTCGGACCACCTATGCACCGGACTGACAATAATCAAATTGTTTCCAATGTTATAGATTACGGTCAAATCAATCAAATGATTGAGAATACCATAACTCGTTTATTGGGAAATCTCAACATTACTTCCGAGCATACAAACCAGCCTCCAAATGTTGCAACGCCGGTACGACCAACTCAGCCACCACACATTTCTGCCAACAACCAATACTTACAACCCCCTCAATATAATGTTTCGTCTGATCCTCTTCGACGATCAGGAAATCAAGTTCTCGATTCCGGTTATGGTTTGAAAGTTGATAAGATAACTGCGATTATCCAAAATTGGAACATCAAGTTTGATGGGTCCACTAATAGACTAACCGTAGAGGAATTCCTGTATAGAGTTAGGTCTCTTACTTCTGAAAACTTTAATGGAGACTTTAGTATTATTTGTAAAAATCTTCCAATGCTTTTGACAGGCAAAGCTCGAGATTGGTACTGGAGGTACCACAAACAGGTGGATAGGATTGAGTGGTCTGAGTTTTGCGCAGCGCTACGTTACCAATATAAGGATTTTAGGACTAATTTTGATGTACGGGGGGAAGTTAGAAATAGGAAAATGAAACAGGGGGAAACGTTTGAAACTTTTTATGAAAATATTTGCTCTATGATAGATAGACTGGACAACCCTATTCCCGAAACTGAACTGGTGGAACTTCTCACTAGGAATTTGAGGCCAGATATTAGGCACGAACTCTTGTACGTTCCAATATATTCTATCTCACACCTAAGAAAGCTTGTGCAGATGAGAGAAAATCTCTTGTCAGATGATTACTTTAGGCGTAATCTAGCATCAAAACCTATTGCGAATTCTCTCACAAGACGTACAGTTGCCGAGGTTGATTTTAACGAGAATAATATCGAAAATTTGTCGAATTCTAATGATATTGCCATCGACGCAATTCACCAACGTCCAATTGTTTCCAACTGCTGGAATTGTGGAGAACTGGGCCACCACTGGGAAGACTGTATTAGGGATAGAATAGTATTTTGCTATGGCTGTGGGACAAAAAACGTATACAAACCACAGTGTCCTCGTTGCGCACTTAGAAAACCGTCGAATTCAAAAAACTAGAAAATGGAACAACTTTTACCCAATCTACGCAAAATAACCAGACTGGACTAAATTCAGGTGAAACTATAAGAATATTATCTCGCTCTAACAATGAAAATTCACCTTTAAATTACCTTATCTATCCACATAATCCATATCATGAAAGACTGAAAGATTATCTCAATATTAGAGAAAAAATTTTTAATTCTGCCTCCGTCGCACACTGGGTTATTGGGTATCAAAACTGTGGATTAATTAAAAAATTAATTTTGAAATAACACTCGAATACTTAATAACCATAGAAACTACACATAATTCTGCGTCACTAACCGAAAAAATAACGGCTCTAAGTTGTATAGTGAAACTGCATTATGTTTTTGAATTTACACTTTTATTCTTTGTTCGCTTGCGCTCGCTGTAAAATTGATATTTTAAGTTTAAAAAAGTGTTTCTTCGATAAAAAAAACTTCAAGTGAAATTTAAATCTGAGTATGGAGCCTTCAACTTCAGGTATTGAACTATTTTTCAGATACAAGTATTACAGGAAAAAAAGTGATTTAATATTTTAAATTATTTTTTTGTTCAAAGTCCCCAAAATGTGCATATTTGGGGTATATATTTGGACATATAGTTAATTATCGGACTAGATCGGGCTCTGATTTTTTTTTTTTTGATTTTGCGGATTGTAGACGATGTTTCTGCAAAAAGTTGAGCTGCGCTTTTGTGGCATATTTGATTAATTCTACTTTTTGTTCATTATGTCAGTGGTCAAAAATGATCAATTTCCACGCATGTTTTTTGTTGCTGGCGTTTTGTGTATCTGTTTTGTTTTGTTATTGATATTTATTATTTGTTTTGTGTTGTTGTTGTATAACTGATTTGTGATGCTCAGGGTTCCCAGTTTTATTTTATACCTTATCCCCAATTTGCGATTTTTCATCCCCAAAAATCCCCAAAACTATTGTTTCCAGTGTTTGCCTTCCAGTTTTGGAGTATTACTTTATTTTTTTCGATAGACAATGTTAGTTTTGTCCCAGTGAATGTCAATTTAATTGTGAAAAGCTAAATGGAAAATTATTTCCACGTTAAAAGTAAAAAAATGTTTTATCATTTTGCTAGGGATAAGTTCATGCACACGTTTCTTCACTCGTCAACATCTGTACAACTTAATGCAAAACTCAGGATTCCAGCATTTTGAAGATAAGTTCAATTATTTAAAGGAATAAATGAAGAAGTGTACTGAACCATCAGAGGAAGATATTCCTATTTTCAATGCCACAATGAATCGTTTCATCTCCGAATTTAAAACCCGATGGACAAGATGTCATAGAAAAGAAGAACGTTTCTTTAAAACCCATCGGAATTGGTTAGACTCTTCTATTTCTTTTTGTACTAAACAGCTAAAACGAGGTCGCAAAGAAATTGCTTTCGAAGAATGCGGCCCAAACACAAAGTACAAAAAAACCAAGGTTTTAAGAGACAACACATCGTTGTCAATGCTAGCTTTTGCAACTCAAGTGAAGTTACGGGAGTCTGGTAATATTGGGGCGTCTAAGTTAGTAAATGATGTAGCTTTTTTGTCACCAACGAGAGCGGACAAATACAGGAAAAGTTTAATTCAGTCGGCGGCGTCCAACAAAATGAGTAGTGAAGAAGCATTATCTGTTTTGGTTGAAGCTAAACTATCGCGGCATCAATATAATATTGTGAAATCATCTGCTCCAGAAAGGTTTCCCTCGTACACTGCTGTCCAGTTAGCAAAACAACAATGTTATCCAAAAAGCGATAGTATGAGAGTATGTGAAACCTCAGTCGAAGTTGATTTACAGGCACTTCTTAATCACACTGTTGAACGCCTAGTACTGCTGCAAAACTGTGTGATTGATTCTATTAATAAAAAAGAATTGTCTGAATTTTGTTTATACACAAAATGGGGCTTCGATGGGAGTTCTGGCCATAGCTCATATAAACAAGCATGGTACAGACGCTACTGATTCCTCTGTGTTAATAACATCAATTGTGCCATTAAGGTTGGTATGCGGGGAAAAAATTATGTATATGGCAGAATCCCCGCCCTTCTTCTACCAGATTCTGCAGACCATTGAAAATGGAGTTCATCAAAGAAACATCAGTTGTTTCAAAGCTTGAGCATGATAGAGTCAATGAAGAAATTAAACATCTAACTAATTCAATTGTGGCACTTGGTGAGAAATTTGTAGTAGTGAGACATAGTTTAATATTATCGATGATAGATGAAAAGTTTGTAACGCTCTCACTGAAACTACATCTACACAAAAGTGTTACTTCTGCGGATCCACCAGCAAAGATTTTAACCAAATTGATAAAATGATAAAAAAGGAAATTAACACTGATAATTTACAATTTGGGTTATCGATTTTGCATGGATGGATACGATTTTTTGAGTGCCTTCTTCATTTGTCATATAAACTGCCAATCAAAAAATGGCAAGCTAGATCAGACTCCGAAAAGCAAATTGTCCAAAAAACTAAAGCAGCAATTCAAAAACAATTTAAAGAGAAAACTGGTTTAATTGTTGATCGTCCAAAACCCGGATTCGGTAACTCCAATGACGGAAATACGGCCAGGCGTTTTTTTCAGAATGCGGAACGATCAGCGGAAATTATGAAAATTAACGTTAATTTAATAGTCAGAATGCATAATATACTGATTGTTGTTTCTTGTGGTCATGAAGTAAATGTACATAAGTTTCGGGAATATGCACATGAAACGGCTAGAATCTTTGTAGAAAATTATCCGTGGTACTATATGCCTCCAACATTGCATAAATTTTTTATTCACGGACCTGAAATAATAGCATATGCATTGTTACCGATTGGCCAATTATCGGAAGAAGCGCAGGAAGCTACCAACAAAGATTTCAAAAAATATAGAGAGTGTTATTCTAGAAAAATGGATCGACAAAAGTCGAATCAAGACGTTTTTAATATGATGCTGATTAATTCTGATCCAATAATATCAAGCAGGAGAAAATTGCCTGAAAAAAAATTACACAGCCTACCAAAAACGGCTGTGGATATGTTACAATCTCCATCCTTAAATTTGGCAAACGCTTATGCCAGAGACAATAATAGTGCTCATGGCAGTGATTCCGACGAGGAAGATGGTGACGATGATAGCAATGATGATGCATAATTAATTGATTGTAATGAAATTTATAATGAAATGTTTGTTTTTTTATTTAAAATAATAAATAGTCGTATTATCGCAAAATTTAATTTTTTCTGCATATTTTAGGGTAATATACAGAAAAACCTGTAACATCGATATCTCGCTAACTAAGGGAGTTATCGATAACTTCATTTAAGTTTTCCGCCTAATTTTAGAAGCACGACAAAACAAAATTATCTGGTCTAGTAAAACGCTGAAAAGTTATCATATTGTTTAAAACTTCAAAGCCAGATATCTCGATAACAAAGCGAGTTATCGATAATTCTTACTTAATTTTTTCGGTTTATTTTGAGGTATTCTCTAAGAAAATAAAACGGTAAAAAGTTATCGATTTTTTTTAAACTTCAACTCCAGATATCTCGATAACAAAACGAGTTATCGATAATTCTTACTTAATTTTTTCGGTTAATTTTGAGGTATTCTCTAAGAAAATAAAACGGTAAAAAGTTATCGATTTTTTTTAAACTTCAACTCCAGATATCTCGATAACTAAACGAGTTATCGATAATTTTTATAAAATTTTTTCGGCTTATTTTGAGGTGTTCTAAACAAAAATTATCAGTTTGAGAGGCCTCGGAATTAATCCACAGTTTTGATACAAAATACCCCAGTGTGCGTCGGTCCCAGAAAGAAACCGAAAAGGTCTACGCTTCGTCTAAGACGATATTTTAAATCACGTAAACTAGTATCTAACTGCGTTATTTCCGCTATTATTAATAACGTAACTGACCAACGCTTTTACGCAAAAATAGAATTTTTAAAGTTTAAAGAATATGGTCTGCTCGACACCGGGGCTAATGTCTCATGTATTGGCTCAAATGTAGCTACTAATGACTTTTCTGATTGTCAACATTTTTATCCTTTTAAAAGCTACGTCAAGACTGCTGATGGTAGATTACAAAGAACAATAGGAATACTTGATGTACCGGTTACATTTAGGGACCAAGTCCAGAGAATTAAATTTTTAATTGTTCCGTCCACTTCACAAAGAGTCATCCTTGGATTAGACTTTTGGAAGTCATTTAAACTTGCCGCAGACATTTTCGATTCTGCAATTGTTTCCATTCCGTCCGCCTATAACACTTTTGACAGAGATTTATCCAAGTTGTCCGTTTTAGACAGACCGTCCGAAGTTTTGTCCGACTGTTTAGAGAAGTCTGCTCGACCAGACGAATACAAATATCCATTGACGGTAAGCCAAACTCAACAGTTAAACACCATTATAGATATTTTTCCAAATTTCGCAAAAGACGGCTTAGGGAGAACAACTTTAATAACTCATGAAATTGATGTCGGTGGTGCGAAACCCATCAAACAGAGATTTTACCCCGTGTCCCCAGCCGTGGAAAAATTAATGTATAAGGAAATAGATCGAATGTTAGAACTAGGGGTCATAGAAGAATCCACATCTGTATGGAGTTCTCCTATGCGTCTAGTTGTTAAACCAAATAAAATCAGACTTTGTTTGAACGCCAGGAAACTTAACAACGTGACAAAGAAAGACGCATACCCTTTACCTACTATTGAGGGAATTTTTTCCAGACTTCCAAAAGCAAATCTAATTTCAAAGCTCGACTTGAAAGACGCATATTGGCAGATCGGCCTAGCCGATCAGTGGAAGGCACTGACAGCGTTTACGGTACCGGGTAGACTGCTGTACCAGTTCGTTGTTATGCCTTTTGGTCTTTGTACAGCCCCCCCAAACAATGTGTCGTCTTATGGACCAGGTAATTCCCCACGACCTCCGCCACTGTGTCTTCGGTTACCTCGACGAACTGGTAGTTGTTTCTGAAGATTTTCAATCGCATTTGACGGCTCTCGTGAAAATAGCTGATCAATTTCGTAAAGCAAATTTAACTTTAAATATCGAAAAAAGCGAATTTTGTGTCACACAGGTGAAATACTTGGGATTTGTTATTGGCCATGGTGGGATTCAAACTGACCCGGAAAAAATTTATGCTATTTTAAAATGGCCTACACCAAAAAACATTAAACAAGTCCGTGGTTTTCTAGGGATTGCAGGGTGGTACCGTAGGTTCATTGAAAATTTCTCCACTGAGGTCTATCCAATAACCGAGGTATGTACTATCAACTAAGCGCAAGTTCAATTGGAGTCCTGAGGCCCAAAGGGCATTCGAAAAAGTAAAATTTTTGCTAACAACAACACCAGTTCTTTCGAATCCGGACTTTTCCAGGAAATTTTATTTGCATTGCGACGCATCAGATTACGGTATAGTCGAAGTATTAGTACAATTGGACGAAAACGGACAGGAGAGACCCATAGCTTATATGTCTAGAAAATTAAATACTGCACAGCGCAACTACAGCAATACGGAGAGGGAGTGCCTTGCCGCCCTCAAAGCGATAAAAAAATTCCGTTGCTATTTAGAACTTCAGGAGTTTGAGGTCATTACAGACCACTCCTCCCTGGTATGGCTTATGAGGCAACCGGACCTCTCAGGTAGATTAGCTCGATGGGTATTAAAATTACAGTCCTTTAAATTTACAGTAAGCCATCGAAAGGGTAAAGACCACGTTGTTCCTGATGCTTTGAGTCGAATTCACTGTGCCGCAGTTTCCGATATCCACATACTTGCACCGGAAATAGACTTAAACTCTTCCCATTTTAGCGACTCCGATTATCGAGACCTTAAGGAAACAGTGTAAGCGAATGCTGAAAAATATCCGGACATTAAGGTTATTGAAAATTTTGTTTACATACGTACAAGCCATTACTCGGGAAATTGGGACGAGGACCAATATGCTTGGAAATTATGGGTTCCTATGCAACAGAGGTTAGAGGTTATAAAAAATATACATAACTCTATTACCATAAATGGTGGAATGGTGAAAACTCTAGAGTTAATTAGAAGAAACTTTTATTGGCCAGGTATGGTTACAAGCGTGCGAAATTTCGTCAGAGATTGTGAAACTTGTAAAGAAACCAAAGCACCTAACATGATTTTAAAGCCGGAAATGAGCCGAGAAGTAAAAATGGTCACATTGGACTTCTTATAGTACTGGACCGTTTGTCCAAGTTTCATTGGCTTTGTCCCCTTCGAAAATTTACAGCTAAAGCTATCAAAAGTTTTCTTTTAGGCAATATATTTCACATATATGGAGTGCCTGAGTTTATTGTAAGCGACAACGGATCACAATTTCGTGCGAATGAATTTGAAACCTTTTTGACAAAATTAAGTATTAAGCATACTCTTACGGCATTATATGCGCCACAGGCAAATGCGTCCGAACGTGTTAATCGTTCGTTAATTTCAGGAATTCGAACTTTTTTGAAAAATGACCACAAAGACTGGGATGAGAGCATAAGTTCTATTAGCTGCTCATTAAGAAATTCATTTCATCAGACAATCCAATGCTCCCCTTATCAAGTCTTATTTGGCTTGGAAATGATAACCCACGGCTCGTCTTATGAGTTACTTAGAAAACTTAAGATGTTAGAAGAACCGTTTAATCCTCTCCCCAGGGAAGATAATCTAGGTTTGTTGCGCAAAAATATTAAAAAGAATATAAGATCATCGTTTGAAACAAATAAACATAATTATAACCTGAGAGCTAGGCCTATTCAATACCAAGTAGGACAGGAAGTATTTCGCAGGAATTTCTCCCAAAGTAATTTTACTAAGAACTACAATGCGAAGTTAGCCCCGCTATTTCCCAAGGCGAAAATTCGTGAGCGTACGGGAAACAACTGTTATGTTTTGGAAGATTTGGACGGAAAGGTTATTGGAACTTTCCACGCCAAAGATATTCGCCCATAATTAAAAGTTATTACCTACGCCGTAAATAATTGTTTTCCGTCTAATTCTGCTGCTTAAAATAAACCCCAGAATTATCTGGTTTGTAATATACGCTTAGACATTTCCAGTCTGTACAATATTTTATCTAATCTCTTGAACATTATCCTGCCTGATTTCAAAATTTTGATTATTCAATTGAATTTTAACGGTCAGAATAATTGTGGATTTTATTTAGCTCACACTGTTGCATTCACTATTGGTCATCTAGTTAGCAACATTGAAAACTGCAAATATACTGCATAAGAATGCAATTACTTAAGCATTGCTACCGAACACTCTCTAAAATAAGAAAACGCGTGGTTTTTCTAAACTAAAAATCTATTCTTTCTTTTCCAATTTGCACCTTCAGCCATCAACATCAAAAAATAAAAAAAAGAATAATTTAGATTAAATTATTAACCAAGTGTGTGTTACATCCTTACAGGATATTTTTATATAAAATTATAATTGCGGCCTAAAATATTTGGTAATTTTGTTTAAAAATAATTACAACACCTTGCATCGCAGGCTTATTTTATTTTTTTATTGAACTCATAGAGATTTAAAAACAGATCCCCGATTACCAAAAGTTTTTGATAAATTCGAACCTAAGGCTAAGATACATATTATAACTTTTAAAGTTAAAATATTCCGCAAGGACTCTGAACAGTCAGGTAATATGTCTATAAATTAAACTACGATCCCTATTAATAATAAAAATCTATAAATAGGCCGTTTTGTAAGCTCCATGTACAGTGGTGGTCACGTTTCTCTAGCCACCACTGTACCGTGGTATTTCTCTCCAAAAAAAAATATTATCATAGGAAATTTGCCGATATAAAACCAGTTTGTGGTTCAACTGTTTTGAGAAATAGAAAAGAAGAAAGAAAAAAAAAACCATTTCAGCAGAAAAACAATTTAATTTGTTATAATTCATAATACGATACAGAAGTGCATGAAGAACGCAATATTTTAATGACAACATACATACCTAAATATCTATATGGACTTAGAATAAACAAACCTTTTTTTTACAAAGTTGTTGGCTACTTAAAAGTAATACAGAATTTGACTTTTAATTCATATTGGAATTCTCCCACCTTATATGCGGACTACATGCTGAATATGCTACACCCAAATTGATTTCTACAGAACCAATTAATCGCATCAATTATTATAAAAGTGACTTAAAAATTAAAACTACCTCACGTAAGTGTTAAGTATTTTCAAATCATAGTGCAAAAAGTCACAAATTTAACTAAAATTTTCATACAAATCATTTTCTACTATCAAAAAAAAATAAATAAAACTAAAAATTAAAATGTGTACGAATTTTAACAAAATATGATTTGAAGAAACTTAACAAATTTTGCCCACTATATCCCAGTCGAAATTTTTATTATAACATGTTTCTATTTAAGTTAAGGTACATATAATAGTTAAGCCCCTCTTAGGAATCAACGTATATGCAAAACAAAATTCAAACTTAATAAACTTCAACATCTGCAGCGGATTGTCGAGGCCTCCACATTCTCCAGCTCCAGATAACTATTTTAATTGGTGAGTGAGTTTATAATTTATTATCTATATATATTTTGTTTTGCATAAAATTTTGAGACTTAAGTCTACATAAACATTTAATTGAATACCCAAAAGTAACAACAACAATGAACATATCGGACAATATTTAGTTAACGCCGTCAGTCGAGTTGTAGATGTCAATTTAAATTGCATTCAATAGAAGCAAAGTTAAAATTTTTTTTGTAATTCCTTTTTGGTGGAGACCTTCTTAATTGCAACGAGTTTTTTTGTTTTAGTAATGATCATTAAGCGATGCAATTAATAATCTTGTTTTTGTTACTTATTTACACTCTAGTTTAGGAGTATTAGTACACCCGGCATGAATTTAAATTTAAAACCATTCGGGTTGTTACATACTCCGAATTTTTTTTTTTTTTTTTTGTTATCGATACCTATTTTAGATTAATTATTTTCGCAACGGGTTTAAAATGAATTCAGCATATGTTTAGTAAAAGTTAGTGAATATGGTTAGTATGTAAGTAAATATTAAATAATCTGAATAAATGGTGAATTCTAGAATGGAGCTCTAAGGATTTTGTTAATGTGTTCGTAGTGTGAGAAAGTAAGTGTTTGGAACGTGTTAGGGATCTTTTTTAACCTTGCCCAATAAGATCGAAGGAAGGGTGGGTCGTGAGGCACTATATCTCCATGACATCTGGGAGATATAAACAAATATTACTTTTTGGTCAAATTTAGTTTCCTATAGGTGGACGAAAGTATCGGGTCATGTTTTACCTTCTTTTATTGTTTAAGTCAACCTATTTTTCTTATGACTTGTTGTAGTTTAGGGAGTCTACAATAATTATTTATGAATGTCAGATAAGTAGGAGGGACATAAACCAACCAGAACAAGAACCCCGCCACCCGACTGACCGCTAGTGGTAAATCAATGGCTCCCAATGTTCGGTTGTTTTGTATAGCTTCCTCTTAGCCGTCTTTTTATGATGACCGGGAAAGATTTAGTTAAAAGATAATTTTATTTTTCGGATTCGATCAAGGTATTTCGGCGGTCTATTCATGTATTCGTTTGTTACTCTTGAATTTGACATTACAAAACAGCAAACAACTTTCTCAATTAGTTAATCGTCGTTATTGTGTTTCATACGACGAATTTACTCAGCGAATTTTTACTAAAAAATTCGTCGTGTAGGGCGAAATTCGTCGTTCGTCCCTGTTGTGTTCCTAGCATAAGACATTTTTCTAGAGAAGCTGTTTTCTGAGTCTGCAGTAACTTTCTTAGCCTTTTGTGCACACTTTTAATAAATTCTAAAGTTAGGGGATCTGTACAGTTGCCACTCTCTTCGAACTCTCCTTTTTTCAGTCAAGAGCCGCTCGACATCTGAAGAATATATTTTGTTACTTTAGATTTTTTTTTGTGCATTTATTTGTGTGGCTGACGTCGCTAAGTAACCTCACCGAGATACAATTCTCTTTGGGTTCGATATAGTAACAATTGAAGCTGTGTGGTCGCATGATAATTCTAAGGAAGCTTCAACATGAATTGTTTCTGTGGGGATGTTTTTAACCACGCCAAAGTCGATAACATCTGAAATTTTTTGCTGATCAGTAGGCCAATATATTGGTTGTCCGCTCGCGATCACATTTAAACCCATTTTAGAGATTGTTTGAAACAAAACACGACCTTTTGGTGTTATAAGTCGTGACCCCCAGAAGGTATATTCAGCGTTATAATCGCCAGCGGCCAGGAAACAGGGCTTTCTGATATGGAAAATCTAGGTGGAGAGTATAAAGAAGAAATTACTATGTTTCGATTTAGCTCTTCAACACAAATATTCGTTGCTTGCAGATAATCTTCACACTGATCAAACATTTAGTAGTGCTTAATTCGGGCTTTTATCAACATGGCAGAGCCTCCACAAGCACTTTCTCGAGGGTCCTTAGTATCATATAGTATATAACCATTAATTTTAAACGTATTTTTTAGGTCAAGTGAGTTTCAGAAACCAACATGACATTAATTTGTTTATTTTTTAGAAAGTATTCTAATTAATTTTTATGTTGGCTGATGCCGTTTGCGTTCCAAAAACAGATTTTTAAACAGTTAATGGCTTGTTAAGTACAGCTTGCAATAACATTGATTGCATTCTAAGAATTTCCTTCATTGCGTAGGAGGTTCTGTTATTACTAGGCTGTGGAACTTGAATGTCATTAGTGTTTAGTTGATTTGTTACCTGCATTTAAGGGAGATTAATTGTCGGTCCAACCGACTGCTTGACGATAGTGTATACAGGGCATCCTCTATAATTGACAGTGTGATTACCGCCACAATTGCTACATTTTTTAACGTTGGGATCATTTTTAGATTTATCGCAAAGAACTGTACCATGTAATTCACCACATACTACGCAAACAAGGGGTAAGTTGCAGTATGACTTAGTATGGCCAAATTCTTTGCAGTTTAGACATTGATATGGACCATTTCTTTTGTGCGGCTTCTCTTAAGTTATTTTCCTATACAGAATATATTTCAAATTGTAAATAGGGTGCGTTTCGTTTTTTTTAAGCTTTACGTCGCTGGGTTCTAACTCCACTCGAAATAGTGGTTGGGGATTTTTTCCCTATTTTTAATATTTACTACATGTTTTACTTTACAGCATTTTTCTTCCAAGAAAGTTTTAATTTTCAGGGTCCACGCATGAGTCAATGTCCTTTATAACTACCTGAAGGCATTTACTGCTCTTCAGTTGGTATGTATATAAATTTTTATTAATTGCTTTAAATTTTGTAATTACTTTGCGAAAATCGTCCTCGTGGTTTACCTGTATTTTTAAATACTACCTCGCCTTATTGCAGCTACATAAAATAAGATGAGGTGCTTCCGAGGATTCCTCATCCAGAATTGATAAACGATTTTGGGAATATGTTCTGTCAGTTGTACCATCTTTTTAAACTTTCGGTGCCGAGGCGACTGCTGAGGAGGTAGGGCTACGATCCCGTTAAGCACTGTCATATATCTGTCAATGCCAACTTGTACTGGAGGCTTATGAGCAATTTTAAATTGAGTTGATGAGTTTTCGATAGCGGCTGTTTTGGGGTTATTTGTATCATCACTTATCTACGTTGTTTTTGGCAGTGCGGCAACACTTGCAGTTAACAAATTTGTTATTGTATTACGATCGACCGTATTTGTAAACAAAGAGGGTGAGAGGGAACGCGTAATTGAGTAATTGGTTTAGCCCATGGTGAAATAACTAGAAGGTGGCAGCACTAGGGAATCTATTATTTTTTCCTCAATCTATGGTGAACTTCCATAACGTCAAACTTATTTGTTTATTCTTAGGAAATGTCAAAAAAATTTTGATTTTCTTTAAAAAAATAATCTTTGTAATAAACAAAACAATTTGTGCGGGATAATATTTAAAAAAGTAGATTCATTGATTTATTATTATTACAGTTTAATTTTTAAAAACCAATAATAAATAAGATAAATTTAACTCTTCATTTTAAAATATTGAAATTATTTTATAGTTTAGGCTAACACGGGCAAAAGGCAATCGATAAAAGTGCATACATATAAATTTTACAATTCTTCGGATGCTGTTCTTAACTCATCCAACAATCAGGGAGGGACACTTAAAGAAGCAGAAGCTATAAGGGAAGTGGCTGGTATTTTATGATTATCGGGCATATTCTAGAAATCGAAATTAAGTGAAATTGAAATCGAACTACATTTATCTATATATATAAAAGTGAATGTATGTATATACATATATTTGTATATATATATATTTGTGCCTTATAGGAGGCCAAACCACTTTACCGATGAACTTGAAATTTTCACAGCATGTAACTGTGACCCTGGAAGAGACATTAGGCTATATAAAATTGTGACTGGGCAAAGGGGCGATGCCACGCCCATACAACCCAAAATTTAAATTCGTGTTATTTATGACATTTTTTTCCCTACGGCGATAATATTTGGTATATTTGTTGTTGGCATGAACAGAAATACGTTTAATAAAAAAGTGGGCGTGGCCCCGCCCCTTTATAGAAAAAGTAAAAAACGTTATACCTAATGAACTACTGAACCGATCGTCACTAAATTTTCACAGAAGGCTATTGTTCTGAATTAATGTGTCGTTGGGTTCAAAAAGGTGTGGATGGACAAAGGGGCGGTGCCATATTTTTTTGTGGATGTCAATAATAAATAGCTCATATTTTAAGAGCCGCTGCAAGCATTTTGTTGAACTTTTGGTAGTAGGACCTTCTGAGCCACAAAATTGAAATAAAATAGCAGAGGTGGAAGTGGTACCCCCCATAGGATGCAAATATTAAATATCACGTTACTGAAGAACTATGATAGCTAGAGTCTTCAAACGTGGAAAAATCCACTATTATGGTAAATTTTAAAAGAAAAATGGGCGGGGTTGACGGAGGGAGAGCAATACCCCCCCTCCCATATTAAATATCGCGTTACTGAAGAACTATGATAGCTAGAGTCTTCAAACGTGGTAAAATCCACTATTATGATAAATTTTAAAAGAAAAATCGGCGGGGTTGACGGAGGGAGAGCAATACCCCCTACTACTGAATGCCACGGAATTCTCTTACTACGAAGCAAGAGAATTATAACAAAAAAATAAACTGTACAGCTGAACGCAACATTCAGCAGTTTTTATATGCGTTGAATAAAGCGAATTTTGTGTCAAACATTTATTGCTTCAAAGTGGGAACTCGCTATATACCTCAACCTCTAGAACTGCAGAGACACCAGAGCAGCTTGATGAACGCCATGCACAAAATCGTAATCGAATATCACAAAAACGTCGAAAGCCTGCATCATACGAGCGAAAGGCAGAAACCGATAACGCTGAAGATGAATTAGTTGCAATTGGACAAATGAATAAAGTTTGTCAATACTGCAACGCCTATAAGTACAAAAACAAAGCACCTGCAATGTGCTGCGCAAATGGCAAATCGTAGCCGGTTTGCAAATTATGCTTCATGCAAACAACCACTTGGTGAGGGCATTCAAACAAGCGAAAGATGATCCGCAATTAGTTTTAAATGCACACTGTATTGCAATTTATGCTGACAAAACGCCAGCAGGCGAACACCAATGACGTTTAAACCTATCTTCAATAAAATTTTGACACCAGTCAAATAATACCAACAATTAAAAAATGTTTAAATTAGTGAGGAATTATTGTGATTTGGCATAAAAATAAAAAAAAAATTAAAATGCCTCCAAAGAAATTATCACTTTCCCAACGTACACAAAAATCATTGAAAATGAAATCCCAAAGAGCTAATGAAACGCCTGAAGAACTTCAAGCACGCCTTAGAGTTCAACGATCGCAAGCTTCAACCTCAAGAGCTGCTGAGACTGCAGATCAATATGAAGCTCGCATACTAAATCTGCGGTCCCGAGCCTCAACATCTAGAGCTGCTGAGACTGCAGAGCAATATGAAGCTCGCATAGAAAATCTGCGATCCCGTGCCTCAACCTCAAGAGCTGCTGAGACTGCAGATCAATATGAAGCTCGCATAGTAAATCTGCGGCCCGAGCCTCAACATCTAGAGCTGCTGAGACTGCAGAGCAATATGAAGCTCGCATAGAAAATCTGCGATCCCGTGCCTCAATCTCAAGAGCTGCTGAGACTGCCGATCAATATGAAGCTCGCATAGAAAATCTGCGGTCCCGAGCCTCAACCTCTAGAGCTGCAGAGACACCAGAGCAGCTTGATGCACGCCATGCACAAAATCGTAATCGAATAGCGCAAAATCGTCGAAACCCTGCATCATACGAGCGAAAAGCATTCCACTACACACCAGAAACCGATTACTCTGAAGATGAATTAGTTGCAATTGGACAAATGAATAAAGTTTGCCAATACTGCAATGCCTATAAATACAATAACGAAGCACCTGGAATGTGCTGCGCAAATGGCAAAATTTCTTTGCCCGAACTAATGCCACCACCAGAACCAATGCTGTCATTAATTTCAGGTAAGAAATAATCAATATATTGTGCTTTTAAAAACTAATAATTATTCAATTATTCAAAATAATAAAATTCGACTTGAAAGGCACGACACCGGATTCGCAACATTTTTTAAATAACATACGAAAATACAATTCGTGTTTCCAAATGACATCATTTGGTGCGACTAAAGTAGTTCGAGACAACTTTATGCCAACATTTAAAGTTCAAGGCCAAATTTATCACCGAATGGGATCAATATTGCCAATTCCAGATGAGAATCCAAAGTTCTTACAAATTTATTTCATGGGACAAGCGGATGATAGCGATCAAGTGCAACAGCGTCAGCACTACAATCCAGGCACGAAAGAGCGAATCGTCGCCGGTTTGCAAATTATGCTTCATGCAAACAACCAGTTGGTGAGAACAGTCAAACAAGCGATAGATGATCCGCGTTTAGCTTCAAATGCACACTGTATTGCAATTCATGCTGACAAAACGCCAGCAGGCCAACACCAAGGACGTTATAACGCGCCTGCAATAAATGAGGTAGCAATCCTGATGGTAGGTGAGCCAGTGGCACCTCGCGATATTATTATTCGGCGTCGCGATAAGAGTGTTCAGAGAATATCTGAAACACATCGCTCATACGACTCTCTTCAATGTCCATTTATTTTCCCATATGGTGAAGATGGATATCACTTTGAAATTCGCCAAATCAATCAAACAACCCGTAAGTTAACATTTTAAATATAACTTTGTTGCACTTGACTTTAAAATAAATGAAGTTATCGCAAAATTTAATATCTGACATATTATAGATGAACCAACGAGCAAAAAAGTGAGTTCGATGAAGTTTTACGCATTTCGCTTAATGATTCGTCAAAACACTGACAATCATATTCTGAAATGTCGCGAACTATTTCACCAGTATGCTGTGGACATGTACGCCAAAATTGAAACGGAACGTCTGTTATACATACGATATAATCAAGCCATACTACGAGTGGACGACTACATTCATCTTCGCGATGCAATACATCATCAAAATGACATAAATCCCAATGAACTAGGACAACCTATCATATTGCCAGCAACATTCACAGGAAGCCCCCGTCATATGCAGGAATATTCACAAGATGCAATGACATATGTGCGATCATGTGGGCGCCCAGATTTGTTCATTACATTCACATGTAATCCGAAGTGGGAGGAAATTAAATTGGAATTGTCTTCTGGGCAAACATCTGCTCATCGAAACGACATAACAGCACGCGTATTTAAACAAAAATTAAAATCACTAATTGATTTCATTGTTAAGTTACGTGTTTTTGGAGAAACGCGGTGCTGGATGTATTCCGTGGAATGGCAAAAACGTGGATTGCCACATGCACACATTTTAATTTGGTTGGTTGACAAAATTACGGCTGATAAAATAGATGATGTCATTTCTGCGGAAATACCTGATCCTAGCATTGATTCACATTTACACGAAATTGTGATCAATAACATGATTCATGGTCCGTGCGGAAGCATCAATCCAAATTCACCATGCATGACCGATGGGAAGTGCACGAAAAAGTATCCACGACAATTGCTGCAAGAAACAATGTCTGGTATTGATGGCTATCCGCTTTATCGTCGTAGATCAACTGAAGATGGTGGAAAATCAATTACGCTGAACGTGCGAAACAGTGACATTGATGTTGATAATCGCTGGGTAGTACCCTATTGTCCTTTGCTTTCAAAAACGTACAAAGCGCATATTAATGTTGAGTATTGCAACTCAGTAAAATCAATTAAATACATCTGTAAATATGTTACCAAGGGATCAGATATGGCAGTGTTTTCGTTGGACAATCCAAATGATGAAATTATACGTTATCAAATGGCCCGATACATTAGCAGCAATGAAGCTGTTTGGCGAATTTTAGGATTTCCCATTCATGAACGTCATCCGACGGTTGTTCATTTATCTGTTCACCTAGAAAATGGGCAACGCGTTTACTTCACAGAGGTAAATGCACATGAAAGGGCGGCAGCGCCACCAGCTACTACGTTAACTTCTTTTTTCGATATATGCGCAAATGATTTATTTGCCCAAACTTTGCTTTATGCTGAAATTCCAACATACAACACGTGGAACGCATCAACAAAAAAATTTCAACGCCGCAAGCAAGGAAAAGCAGTTCAAAGATGGCCAAATTTATATTCCACTAATGCACTAGGTAGGCTGTATACTGTTCACCCCCAAAATGACGAATGTTTCTATTTGCGAATGCTTCTTATAAACGTTCGCGGACCAACTTCATTCGAGAACTTGCGTACAGTTAATGGCCTAATATGTGCAACTTATCGAGAGGCATGCCAAAAACTTAATTTGTAAGTGTAGAACATGATTTGCGGAATCCATGTTGCATTGGAGATAAAATAGAGGATACATGATGTGACAGCGTGTTGTATATAAGTTTTTCAAATAGTTTTGGTATAGCACTAAGCTTAGCAATACCTCTATAATTCGAAATATCAGATTTAGCACCAGACTTGAACAGCGGAATAATAAAAGATTCTTTCCAAATAGAAGGAAAATAACCCAACTTCAGGGATTTGTTAAACATGTAAGTCAAAGGAATATACAATAAATTCGAACATCGGTTTAAGATACAACTGGGAACTCCATCTGGACCTGCAGAACACGATAATTTTAACTTTTTCAGATATGTCCGTTAATAGTTGTTAATAGTTGTTGATTCCGGAATTGTGTATGGATAATGGTTTTGGTTAAATACTGACGAAGAGTATGTCGATGCAAAAAATTCAGCAAACATATTGCTTATGATTTTATCATCTGATGATTCTGAATCTCCAAACTTCATAACCGAGGGAAAGTCTACTGCACGTCTTTTAGAATTAACAAACTTATAAAATGATTTCGGATCATTTTTCAAGTTATTTTTTACTTTTACTAAGTATTTATCATAAGCTAGTTGATTAGCGATAGTATATTCTGATCTTGATAAGGAATATTTCGTATAAGCACTCGACGTTCCATATTTTTTATAATTTTTGAACATTTTGTTTTTCTCGTTTTTAAGCCTAGAAAGATAATTTGTATTCCAGGGAGGACCATTAGATCTTGCAGGTAAAATTCTAGGTACAGATGTCAGAAAGCATTCATTAAGAATATGGTAAAATGTCTTTACACACAGGTCCATATCATCATTACAACGAGATAGTACGTTTATCCAGTCAATTTCTGCCAACTGAAGTTGCAAGTTATCGTAATTCGTACGGCTAAAACAAAAGATTTTATGATGTTGAGTTTTATTTTGATCATAAGTACAGGAGAAAAAACAGGATATTTCAAGCGTTGGATGATACATATCTTCAGGATTAGAGATTGGAGTATGACACTGTATAAAAAATTCAGTTGGTTCATTAACAAAAACAAGATCCAGTATTCTACTAAGGGCATTTTTAATGAAGTTGATTTGGAAAAAACAATTATCAAGTAAACCGTATATAAATTCAGCTGATGAGTTAGAAGAGCGGGATGGAACCAAGTCATTAGAGTCAGGATTACCTTGCCATAATACAGACGGCATGTTAAAATCACCAATTAAGATTACTAAGTCAGATGATTTTAAGTTATTTACGATTAAATCAATTGCCTTCAGATGATCTTCATAAACAGTAATAGGCGAATTAGGTGGAATGTATGAACAAATAATGTAGAGGGATTTTTTATTTATTTTTACTAACACAGATATCATCTCAATATGTAAAAAATCTTTTAAGATAATTTCTTCGGAGGAAAACTCATTTGATATGGCAATTAAAACACCACCACCAGATCTTTTTTCCTTATTTTCCAATTGATTCGAATCAGACCCTGCTATGCAACTTTCTCTGTCTTTACGGAATATTTGATATTTAGGACAAAAAATCTCTGAATTATTAATTTTTTTTACTGAGCCAGGTTTCAGTGAATATAATTATGTGATTATTGAAGCCAAAACTATTACAGTAAATTGATGAAAGTTTTGAATTTATACCCCTTACGTTTTGATAGACAATAGAAATTAGTTTTTTGAATTTAAATTTGAATTGGGAAGGCGAGCGTTATCCTCTTCACGATATTTGAATTCACGTACTAATGCATTTTTAGGCCAAAAATCAGGACTGACAATTTGTTGGAATAGATTTTCAGGGACAATTATTTTAAATGATGCCCTATTTCTAGAATTAATTTTATAAACATTAATATCTTCTGGAATACAATTTTCAATCTTTGACACTATATGAAATTTCATCTCATCAGCTTTAGTATCCAGTGCAAAGCGAGTAGCAAATATTGTTTTTTTTTGGAGGAATAGTCCTGAGACCCCTAGGGGTATATGATGGCATAGTATCAGTAACAGACGGTAAAGCAGGCCGTATTGGGGATGACGCTTCAAAATTAATTAATCGACCGGAGTAAACAGTATCAGTACGCAAGTTCTGAGTATTAGCAGTTATAGGCAACGAAGAAATAGGATTTGCTGTTTGCATATTAAGAGCACTATTATTAGCTGTTGTATGTGTCGGAAAAGCAGTATTCCCATTTAAGTTTAAATTAGGTGCAGCTTATTAATTAATATTTCAACATTGTTCAATTGACAACTAGGATTTACTTGATCTTTACCGGAAATATTTTGGTTCGGATTAGCCAAATTAAAGGTAGTATTATCATCAGAATTTTCCTTATTCAAGAATCTAGGAGACTTCCGGCGTTGTGGAGATGGTAATTGAGGTGAATGTAGTCCTTCCAATGATTTAAAATCTTCAAAAAGCTTTCCATAAGCATTAATTTGTGCAGATAAATTAATTAAATTATTTTGAATTTGCAAAAAGTTATTTTTAGTGCTTTGAAAAAATCGGTAGAAATCAGCTCCAATTTTTTGGCACTCATTACAGCGCCAATGCAAGTTCTTATGCTTCGATATAGATTCAGCCACTAAGCCAGATAGACCACTGCATTTAAAGTGACATAAACCATGACAAAGCCAACAAATAATCATTCTATCATCATAACCTTCCAAAGAACAGCCTTTCTTCAAACATGCCATTTTGATAATAAAGTATACACAAAAAAGAAAAAAAGTTTTTTTTTTTTTTAAGTGTATGTCGATAAAGCAGTAACAAATAAAATACAGCACTGTTGTTCAATGAGCGGCAATGCTATTACTTAGAAGTTGACAGATATAAAACAGATGTTTATTAGTTTATATCGTAAAATATTTTAATTTGAGTGATTTTCTTAATGATAATTATAAAAAAAAGTCAATTTTAATTATGAAAAATTTGCCAAAATTTAACAAAATTATTGTCTTAAAAACGCGTTTTAAAGACTGTACAATTTATACAATCGATAAATAGTGAGTTAATAAAACAAATCGGCACAGTTTAAGTGGTAAACAATATAAAAAAACACACGAAAACAAATATTTTTCAGAGACAATTTCAATACACGTACACGTGGAGATATACGTTTTTTTCTGAAATCAAATCTACCAAATTTACAGCAGGAGCAACTTTCAGCATACAATACTTTAGTGACAGCAATTACAAATGAATGTGGTGGATTGTATTTCATTGATGCACCAGGCGGTACAGGAAAAACGTTTTTGATTTCGCTAATTTTGGCTAAAGTTCGATCCCAAAACAATATTGCATTGGCCATTGCATCATCCGGCATTGCGGCAACACTTTTGGATGGGGGCAGAACAGCGCATTCAGCACTTAAATTACCGCTGAAATCCCTATTCTCTGAGACGCACACATGCAATATTAAGAAAAATTCATCAATGGGTAAAGTACTGCAAACATGTAAGATAATAGTGTGGGATGAGTGCACAATGGCACACAAAAAATCTTTAGAGGCCCTCGATCGCATATTACAGGATTTTAGAAGCAACAGAACATTATTTGGTGGAGCTCTGATTTTGTTAGCCGGTGATTTTCGCCAAACACTGCCGGTAATTCCAGGTTCAACGCCAGCTGATGCGCTTAATGCATGCTTAAAATCATCCATTCTTTGGCGACATGTTCGCACACTGAGATTAACAACAAATATGCGTGTGCAACTCCAACACGATGCATCAGCTTCCGGATTTTCAAAGCAGTTGTTGGATTTAGGAAATGGGAAAATGACGACGGATTCAACAACAAAATGCATCACGTTTCCACCTGACTTTTGTAAAATGACACAATTCATTGAAGAGTTGATCAGTTGCGTATTTCCACATATTGATCACAATTTCAAAAACAAGGAATGGTTATGTGAACGAGCGTTACTTGCTGCCAAAAACATTGATGTTAATTCCATAAATAATGCCATTCTGAATAAAATCTACGAAACTACAAAAACGTACAAATCCATAGATACTGTAGCGAGAGTGGATGATGCCGTAAATTATCCTGTTGAGTTCTTAAATTCACTCGATGTGCCAGGATTTCCACCTCATGTTCTACAATTAAAAGTTGGAGTGCCCATTATTTTATTGCGCAATATCGATCCACCACGCCTTTGCAATGGCACTCGACTTGCCGTAAAAGAAATGCGGAACAATTTAATCGAAGCAACCATTATAACAGGAAAGTATAAAGAAACAGATGTACTGTTGCCACGCATTCCGATGATACCAACTGATTTGCCATTTGACTTCAAACGATTGCAGTTTCCTGTTCGGTTAGCGTTTGCGATGACAATAAACAAAGCCCAAGGTCAATCTATGCAAGTTTGCGGATTGAATTTAGCAAATCCATGTTTCTCGCATGGACAACTTTATGTTGCATGCTCGCGTGTTGGAAAACCCACCGATTTATATGTTTATGCTCCAGGTGGAAAAACTAAAAACATTGTATATCCTAAAGCATTGCAATAATTTATTAATAATTTAATTAATAAATTTTTGTTAATACATATTGTAAATACTTTTAGTGTTATTTTATAACGAAGGGGGTAGCGAAGCACACCGGGTTAAGCTAGTATAGATATAAAATGGAATATTTTTCTATACTTTCAGGACGTTTTTAAAATTGGCTCCATTTTAAATCCACTTCATTTCGTTTTCTAGAACATACCCTTATAACTCGTCAAAAGGTTGTGAAGTTCACAATTCAAACCCTCAAAGTTGGTTTCATTTTAATGTAAATTTGGCACACATTGATTGCTACGCTGTATTAAATCCAAAAATGATCTAGTGGAGGAGACTTTAGTGGCTGCAGTTGATTGTTGTATAAGCTAAAAAAAATTAATTAAATAAATAAATAAAAAATATTCTAACTTATTTTAACTTACTTTTACAGTGTTTTGACTTAGTTCATACTTCAAATGCATTTCCTCTAAATTTATTTAAGTTTTCTGCAAATCCTTAAGGTGTTTTTAAGTTTTTAATTGTTCCTCGCTTGCTTAGCAGTGAGTGTATGTGCTCATCATATATGTGGTGTATTCTTATAGCTTTCTTGGTTCATCACTTTGTTCCTCAAATACTTGATCAAGTTCTTTCAATTTCATACGTTAGAATTAATTCTTTTCGTGTTGCCTGTTTCAAAGAATTTGCATTTTATTATTTTGTAAGTTCATAATTTTATAAAAAAAATTCAAACGTTAATCTTGAGGCTTCATGCTGGAAACCGCTTTGTTGTTGCAATTAAATAACATGTTTTACTAGTTTCATAATTTCTGCATTTTGTTGGCTAGAACTTTCAGAAGAAAAAGAAATTGCTTCTAAATAACATTGTCTAGGATAATTTTTTATAAGTTTTTATTTTAGTTTAAACTTTTTTAAATATTGTCTAGGTTCCATTAATTTCTCTGCTTCGTTCTCTAACTTCTTATACAATTGCCTTTTTAGCTTGTTCCCGCTCTAATAATTCTCCGATTCTTTCATCTTCTAATTGTTATTTATGTAAGATAACATCACTTTCATCTAATGCCTTAAGTTTTCTCTCTAACTTATAATAATTCTTCAAAAGATTTTCTTGTAATCATTAGCACAGAATACATTAAAAAAATTTTGTGATCATTAGGCTTTTGATTTGTGGATTTCAAGTTCTTCCGCTATGAATGTATATCTTTGTATTCTTTCATTTATGTATATATTGTTTAATTTTTAAAGCGAAGGCTTCTTTTTCGGTAGAATTTAGTTTTTAGACTTGTTTGCAACTTTTCAAAAACAATAATATTTTGGTGCGGTGAAAATCCATATTTTTGACACAACCCAGCAAAAACTTTACTTACAATCCTACTTTTAATGACTTCAAGAATTCATTACTTTGTAGCTTTATTCGCCACTTTTTGGATTATTAGTTATATATTAAATAATAACTTTATTATTATATCTTAAATTTACAGAAAAATTTATATTTTCATTATGACAATAAAAATGTCATTATAGTCATTATAGTCAAAAAACTTAGTTTTTTAATACAAAAACTACACTGCCCCGGTAGACTAGCTGGTAGAGAGCCAGTCTATCAGCACCTAGGTTGCGGGATCAAATCCCGCCAGAGGCAGAAAAAAAAATAAAAAATAAAATAAAGTAAAATAGAATAAGAAAAAATAAAAATAAAATAATTAAAAAAAAAATTAAAAAAAAAATTAAGAAAAAAAAAAATTTTTACTTTATTGACTTTGTGTAACTATATATTTTTATAAAAAATTTAAGTATAAAAAAAACATATTATTTTTTAGATTATATGTAATAGGCTAAATTATAAAGTATTACTTTTGGGACATCTCGAACAAAAATAAGTACTTTTTCTAGTAGAAAAGTAAGTAGACGGCTCGTCAAATTCTCATTATTTTTCTGCTTATTTTGTAAGCAAAGTTTTTGCTGGGAATGGACTATTTTACACAAACAAATTTGCCTGTTTTTGTTGTATTGTTGTACAACAACAACTAGTGCTGCCACCTTTTAGTTATTTCACCATGGTTTAGCCGTTAAATATTTGCTATCATCGATTCTCGTTTCGTCAGCACTCACTGTAACATAAGCATTTCATTCATTATGTTTTATTGTTTTTGCATTATACGCATTCATAAGAGTTTTTTATATACATATTACTGTTTGTTTAACTGTACGCTTCTTTTTATTTGTTGTTTTAAAACCCCAAAAATAAAAAAAAAAAGAATAAAGAAAAACAAGAAATGTTTTTGCTTAAAATGTATGTGTGTGCATAGATATATTTTTGTTAATTGTAATTTTTAATATTTGTATTATTGACGTTTTTCATAATAACAATACTTCTTAGATCCTTAATAGTTATTGATAAAGGGTACGTTCGTAAATTCAGTTGTTTGGTATATCTTGCGCAGCTTAATGTTCGTAAAAGCATCACTCTCATATCGTCGATCTCATGTGTTTTTTTAGTGATTCCAATATATTTCCCACAAATACACCTCGTCACAAAAATTTAATACAATAGCATCAAAAATATCAGTTTAACAAGCAATTGAAGAAGCCATTTTACATTATGATACATACAGTTTCTATTATGTTTTTGCCTTCTCCTGTAAAGTTGCATTGCCCCAATGGAGTGCCCCGGTAGGCTAGCTAGTAGTGAGCTAGTCTATCAACCCCGGGGTTGCGGGTTCGATTCCCGCCAGAGACTCTGGTTTCTTTCCTGCAGACAAGCGTAAAGCTTCGCGGGGATTATCATAGGTAAAAAAAAAAAAATGTGAGTAAGGGCCTTTCTACATGAGACCAACCATATGTCAAAGGTTTTTATGCAGTGATGACGCAGCTTTGCAGCAAATTTTCGGAATTATTGCTTCAGGTAATTTTCTAAAGCAATAACTTTTGACAAAAAAGAAATCGCTTAATTTTTCTTTTGAAATGTTTTTTCTTGTCATTTATAAGAAAACTGTCACTTTTTGGTTCCATATTTTCAATAAGATTTGTCATCGTCATTGTAAAAACAAGTAAGAGTGCTATATTCGGCTTTGCCGAATCTTATATACCCTTCACCATTTTGCAAGCAGAATACAGAGCAACTAGACAAAAACAAAAAAATTTTTACATATACATACATATTTACAATACTTAAAACTTCATTATAATTCAAATTTAAAAAGCGAAAACTGGCAAATATTTTTTTAAAATCGTTTTTGAACATAAAAATTAAAATAAAGTTTGTTTTTGGAAAACCAAGATTCGAACCAGCGCACAGTGTGTCTGCTAGTACAAGCTAGCGGGACAATATTATTTCTTCACTTATTCCAATTGTTTATTATGTATATTTATGTATTCCAGGTATCTCAAGCTTTTTTAAGAAAAAAAAGTGGAAAAATATGTACTGTTACTTATTACCAGGGAAACCAGAAATATGCAATTGCATGTTTTTCCTTGTGCGACTAATGAAGGCAGAAACAATATATTTATCCGTTTTAGAGCTATTTATGAATTTTGTCATCGATTTGTTAGTGCATATTTTACCGTTTGCAGCATTTTTTTGGCATATTTTAGTATAAAGAACCTTTTTGCAGCATTTTTTAGTTTTATAACGCATATTTTGCATTCTTAATGCATATTTTGATACATATTCAATTTTTTTAGATGCCTACAACAGCTTTCGCAACAAATGAAAAAAAAATATTTTTTCGAAAATCTGTTACTTCAATTTCGACCTCTACATTTAATTTTTACTACAAAATTGTAAGTTAAAGCAGGTTGTCATTAAGGATAAATTTTATTCGATTTGTATCTACTCCAATCTTTTAGTATTCCGATCGACTCAGAATCACTTTTTAAAGTGATCTAACGATGTCCATCCATCCGCCTGGCTGGTTGTCTGTCCATGTTAGCCTTGTGCGCAGAGTACAAGTTCCAATTTTGTAGATAATTTCATCAAATATGGACGAAGTCTATGCAAATAGTGAGAATCGGTCTATAATTTCACATCGAAATTAGACTCTTTGTGTCCGCAAGCTATCTAATTACGATGGTATTTAAATTAAATTCGTGCCAAAAATATTTTACTTCAACTTAAATTATTTTCGAATCGATTCACATTTGCTGAAAGCTCCCATCCTTATCTTGCTTTAAATTCCTTTTAAATGTTAACATTTGTTAACAATTAAGCAACCGTTCCTAAAATCCCTTTAAGACAAAAACCCATATGGATGTTAATATCTAGATAATATTTGGCGCAAAATTCTCTTATATGAATTTTAACGTTTTTTAGTGTTTTTTTTTTAGAGTCCACATAATAAGCTAAAGCTTCGTCTGGTGTTAACTGCCGACTTTCTTCGGAACACTTATTATTTTCTCTAGTTTCACTCACCGCGACGTTATGGATCTGTTAAGGAACACTTCGATGCCCTTCTTTACGAGTAGCTAACACAGCTGCGGTAAGAAGCTCACTTGCAGTTCGCGATTCCAAAAGATCTTCTACTCTCCGTCTCTTCGTTTTCGTTGATGAGTCTTCAAATGATTTTCTGGGTCGTCCTACGGAGAGAGCCGCTGATGATGTTGAAGTGCACGGATAATTAGACCACATCTTTATTTCGATTTCGGATCCCTCTAACCATTCTTTATGTTTGATTATAAAAATTTCTTTGTTATACTTTAAAGAAGTCCACTTTTGACTGAATTTTGCTGAAAGGCTTGATATTTCCGTTTTGAGTTGTTTTAGAGATTCATCAGAAACATCAGACATATTGAATTTTTCACTAATATAATAAAAAATGCCATTGTTCCGTTCAGTTTTGTCATATTTTAGCCATTCTTCAAAAACTCTGAATTTGATATTACACCAAAAGTATACATCTTTTTTATAAAAAATATAAGCCATAATATAGTAGATACCTTCAACAGAATATTCCATCACAAAAAAATCGTTTCACTTTGCTAAAAATTTTAAAATATGTTACCACAAGTGTGCATAAAATGCAACTGATTTGCAAATGAAAATTACCTCTCTTAGGAAGGGTAACTTTGACCCCCTCATAAGATACCTTTATGAGGTGATAAGCAAATAAATTTTTGGAATTCGCTACCTGGAGAGGTTCTTTACAAGGCGCTATCAGTGGTTAACGGAAATTACGTCATGAATATTGTCCCGCTAGCATGCTCTAGCCGAATCACTGACAGTTTCTAACCTCAACAAACCCCCTAGACAACTGAACCATGAAGGAATGTGGATTGAATATCATTAAAATGGAATATGGCCCCTTTTATTGTTCACAAGTCAACTCATTTGAGTTGTAATTATTTTTGATGTTTTTGTTCACCACAATTTAGCAAAGTCGTAAACCATAACACAAAAATTACAAATCAACTTATTTGAGTTGTGAACCGCCCCATAATGGGTGAAAATCGTTTTTCATCGGCCAAAAATCTGTAACTTATGAACCGATAGAGATAATTTTTCAATTTTTTTTGCAGGATAACTTGAACTTTTTACAGTTTTAATTTTGTTAAAATCGGTTCAGTAGTTGTTGTTCAGTACTGAAATTCTGTAACTTTTTAACGACAAAAAATTGTCGTTAAGTAGTCAAAATTCGTTAGCTAACGAAAGTTGTCGTTAAGAGCTATTCTGTAATGAAATTTTAACAATTTTTATCGGCAAAAAATGTCGGTAGCTAACGACACAAAAAAAGTTCTTGTTTAATAATAACGATAATAAATGTACTGTTACCAGATTAAAAATATAGAGTAAAGTAGCCAATTTTTAACACAAAAAAAGTAAGAAAGTATAGTCGATCAAGTCCGACTCTACATTGCAGTATTTGGGCGATCATGTTTCCGCCAAAATCGTGAGGTTATTATTCACATAATACATTTTTGTGCCAAATATTATCTAAGTTTCTACTATTATTAGTGTATTCGTATGGGAGCTGTGGTCAAATATGGACCGATTCTAAAAAAATTTGTTCTGGTGATTAATGTAGGTTGCGACAAAATATTTTTGGATCTTATTCAACTCAAATGTCTATAAAACAAGATGTCTATTAATAGGCACAAAACCCTATTCCGGAAAGAAGTTTTCATGTGGGCTATAAAAATTAAATAACTGCTTCTCACCATTATAAAAATGCTTCGACCTTGTGACAATAAACGCTTATGTGCCAAATTTTATAAAATTATTTTTAAAACTGCGACCTGTAATTTGCACACAAGATTATCTTGGACAGACAACCAGCCATCCTGATAGAAGGACGGGCTTCGTTAAATGGATTCTGACATTGATTCTGAGTCAATCGGTATACTAAAAGGCAGGCCCAGAACCTATTTTTAAATGTGTTACACACATTCGTACAAACACATAATACCCTTTTCACATACAGTAGTGCTGGTATGAAAAGTAAGAGCAGAATGTTGTGCTAGAGTGGCTCAGTCATCTGGAAATTTTTCCCTATGTATAAAAGAATTTAAAACCAACATATTTGTTTAGAAATATAATCAATATTTACACGTTTTCATTCATGTTTTGTTAAAATAAATGCAATAAAACAAATTTATTTTTTATTTTTTATTAATTTTAAAAAATGTTCACTTTGACGTTCTTATATTTTTACCGATATTTGTCGTCAATATTTCTAAACAAAAATATTTGTTTATTTAAAATACAGAATAACAAATTCGTTAAAGTAACCGAGATTTCTCGTTAATTAACGATATCGGTAGTTAAATTCAAAAAGTTACAGAATTGAGGTACAGAGTCTTCAAACGTGGTTAAAGCTACTATTATAGCAAACTTTAAATTTCAATATAGAGATGGGCGAGCAGTTCCCCTCACAGATAGAAATATTAATAAGAGCCGCTGCACGCATTTTGTTGAACTTTTGGTAGTAGGATCTTCAGAGCCCCAAAATTAAAATAAAATAGCAGCAGGGGAAGTGTTGCCCCCATAGGACGCCAATGTTTTATATCGCATATGTTAAGAACTGTTATAGTAAGAATGTTCAAACTTTGTAGAAGTCACTCTTATGGTATACTACACTTTGGAAAATAACAATAAAGCGAGCAGGCGCAGGGGGGAAATAAGTCCCATAGGATGCAAGTATTAAATATCTCTCAACTAAAGAAGTGGTTAAAGCAGTGTAGCGAAGCGCACCGGGTTAAGATAGTATGTATATAGAAATGAAAAATGTTTGTATGTTGGCTTATAGACTCCTAAACTACTGAACCGATTTTCCTGAAATGTTTGCAGTAATATCACTTGAGCCCTAAAAATAAAATAGGCTACTTATTTTTTCGAAAGGGGCAGGGGAATTGGTACCACCCCATTGGATGCCAATATTAAATATCGCATATCTTAAGAGCCGCTGCACGCATTTTGTTGAACTTTTGGTAGTAGGATCTTCTGATCCCCAAAATTGAAATAAAATAGCAGCGGGGGAAGTGGTTTCCCCCATAGGACGCCAATGTTTAATATCGCATATCTTAAGAACTGTTATAGTGAGAATGTTCAAACTTTGCAGAAGTCACTCTTATGGTATACTACACTATTGAAAATAAAAATAAAGCGGGTAGGCGCAGGGGGGGGGGGGGGGGAAAACCCCCCATAGGATGCATATATTAAATATCGCTCAACTGAAGAACTATTAAAGGGAGAGTCTTCAAACGTGGTTAAAGCTACTATTATGGTAAAATATAAATTTCAATATAAAAATGGGGGGGTTGACAGAGGAGGGGCAGTACCCCTCATAGATAGAAATATAATTAAGAGCCGCTGCACGCATTTTGATTAACTTTTGGTAGTAGGATCTTCTGATCCCCAAAATGAAAATAAAATAGCAGCAGGGGAAAGGTTCCCCCGATAGGACTCCAATGTATAATATCGCATATCTTAAGAACTGTTATAGTGAGAATGTTCAAACTTTGTAGAAGTCACTCTTATAGTAGACTACACTATTGAAAATAAAAATAAAGCGGGTTGGCGCAGGGGGGGAAATACCTCCCATAGGATGCATGTGTTAAATATAGCTTAAATGAAGAACTATTAAAGGCAGAGTCTTCAAACGTCGTTAAAGCTTCTATTATGGGCTGGTTAAACAGAGATAGAAAAAGGTAGGATCTTCTGAGCCTCAAAATTTAAATAAAATAGCAGCGGGGGAAGTGGTACCCCCCATAGGCCACCAATTTTTAATATCGCATATCTTAAGGACTGTTATAGTAAGAATGTTCAAACTTTGCAGAAGTTACTCTTATTGTATACTACACTTTTGAAAATAAAAAGAAGCGGGTAGGCGCAGGGGGTATACCTCCAATAGGATGCATATATTAAATATCTCTCAACTGCAAAAGTAGTTAAAGCAGTGTAGCGAAGCGCACCGGGTTAAGCTAGTTTACACTATATAAATAATAATTTTAATGTTTGACATTCTATAAATCTAACATGAATAAAGGTATCATAATGAATTTTGGCGGGGGACTATTGGGAAAGTGATGCGTTCATAAGTCACGTACTTGCTCACATAGCCAATCCTTTCCAAAAGTCAACCTCACCCGCTGTCCTTTACGGGCTCTCTCAGGTGAACTCTCGTGGTGTAAAGACGTGTGCGGAATACTAGTGAAAAATCTTTAAGATTCGGTTGTGAAGTACATTGTTGTTGGACTCTGAGTGTTTGAAAGTGTTGTTGGTTTAATTATAAATAAATTGTGAGACTCCGCTGGCGGGTGCTCCGTTGAATTTGTTTGTAAACAAACCTCCGGCCGAAAGTGAGGTTAGGTAGAGACAGAGACTCTTTGTGGTATTACCAGAGTGGTAATAGTGAAAATAGTGTTGACGGATCGTGCGTGTTTCTGGACTATCGCGATTGAATTTCGGTTTTTGATTTTGTTTGAAAGCCATCTGGCGGTTGGTAGTGTATTATACACTTCTACTTGAGGTTGGTGGAATTGATTTTGGTGACGAACTTGGCAGTACGAAAGGTTAGTGAGTTTGATTTTGATTTGAACTTGGTGTTTTGTGGTGATGCCTCCTGCTAAGAGCAAGAGGAAACCGAAAGGTGACGCATCGGACGTTACAACCGACGGCGTGTATAGCGTCCCGCCTGCCAGTGTGCCGAAAATTCGACACACTGACAGTGAGATGTTGAGTGCCGGTGATGACGTGCAGCAGAAGAGGTTCAAGCCTGGCTCGCCACGGCTAAACGTGCTGCTGCTGCTGCTGTTGGTGCTGGTGCTGCTGTCTGTGGTGTTTCTGATGATGCTGTTGGTGCTGGTGTCGCTGTTGCTGCTGGTTCTGGTGCTGCTGCTGCAATTGGCGATGAGGTCGAGTGAAGGCGAAGCGAAAGGCTGCTGCTGGTTCGAGTGGAGGTGAGGTTGCTGCCATGAAAGAGATCACCAAGGCGCTGACCGAGGTGGTGGTTAACGAAAGTGTTGCGGCGAAGCTGGCAAAGGAGGTGCTGGATTGTGCGGCGAGGTATGAAGAGGTGCTCATCAGACTGATGGCAGAGAACGAGCGGCTGAAGGGCCGGCTCGAGGGCCGGCTCGAGGGTAGTGTGGCGGCTGGGCCCTCTAAAGTGCCCCCGTTGCCGTATGCAACCAAGCCGGTTGAGACTTGGTCGGCGGTGGTGAAGGGGAAAGGTGTCCCCACGACTTCGAAGGAGGTCATGGAGAAGGTGGTGAAGCAGGTGAGCCCAACGTTGGGTGTCCGGGTGCACGAAGTCCGGCCTACGCGGGATGGAGGAGCGGTGATCCGTACCCCCTCGGTGGCGGTAGGGCTTGAGGTGACGGCGGCCGATAAATTGGGCCCCAAGGTGACAGTGCAGAGGGTGCACGGAGAAATCACCCCTGACGAGTTTATGGAGGAGCTGTTCGAAATGAACCTGAAGGATATTATGTCACCGGAAGCCTACCGGAGAGGTGTGCGGTTAGCGAGTAAGCCATGGAAGGCGGATGGAGGGCCAGTAAATGTTGCGCTGGAGTGTACCCTGAGGGTTGCTGAGCACCTGAGGGCCACTGGTGTATACATCAAGTGGTTCCGTTTCTTGGTGCGGATTCAAGACCCAGTGTTCTCCTGTTTCAGGTGCCTGGGCTTTGATTTTCGCGTGCGTGATTGTCGCATGACTGATGAGGTGTGCCGTATGTGCGGAATTCCGGGCCATGGAGCTGCCAGGTGTCCAAATGAGCTGCGTTGCCGGAATTGTGCGTTTAAGGGCTTGCCTTCAAACCACTTGATGATGTCGATGGTGTGTCCGGTCTATGCGGCCGCGGTTGCAAGGGCGAACGCAAGACATTAAATATTGAGGGATTCCCAATAATCCAGTTTGATTGCCAAGGTGCTTACGCTGTTATGTGCGAGTTGGGACAGGCGATGCGGCGTCGTGGAGTTCCTTTTGCGCTTTGGAGGAACCGTATATCGCGAATGGCTGCGTAAGGGGTTTGCCGGGGGGGATGCGAGTTTATACGGACAGTGGGGGAAACTCGGCTATAGTAGTGGAAAAACCGGACGCGGACATTATGATAGTTAGCAGTAGCCAATGGGGTGTCTGCATTTCTGTGGAGTGCGATTTTGGGAAGATGTTGTTGGCTAGCATCTACTGTGTAGGTAGGGAACCTTTGGATGCATACTTAGGTTATATGGATACGGTACTTCTCTATGGAAGTAGTATTCCTGTTATCCTCGGACTTGACGCAAATGCATGCTCTCGTATGTGGTTCTCCAAGATGCCCAGAAATGTTTCTGGTCATCCGAACTATATGCGAGGAGTAGTGCTTAGCGAATGGCTGGTCACAAAGTGCCTCATTGTTGTCAATGACCCGAGTGAGCTGTATACTTTTGATGGTCCAAATGGAGTTAGTGACATTGACGTAACGCTCGCGAATAGCGCGGCTTTGATGACTTTTGAACTTAGGTGGAGGGCTTGTGACGATTGGGGAGTAAGTGATCATAATCCGATCGAGATTATGGCCACCTTACGAGAACGAACGAGGGAGACGCCTCTGCCTCTTAGATGGCAGGGTAACGGTGTGGACTGGGACAATTATGCTAGGGAATTTAGGACGGCGGCCCTAACGCGCCCGCTGAGTGACTATAGGGCACTGACGATAGATGACCAGGTCAGCATGATTAATCGGTGGTTATTAACCGTTAATGATGCCGTGCTGGGTCGTTTTGTTCGAACGACACCTAGCAAGGTCAAATGGTGGACGGGCGAGTTGGAGCGGACGAAAAGGTCCGTCAGGCACCTCAGGAGGTTGTTCCAGAGGGCCAGACATACTTAATATGTCTTAACAAAATTTTTTCGTTAATAATACCTTTATATAAAACTTTGTAATATATAGTAGTCTGTAAGGATTCATATCCATAGATTTAATCAACTGACCTTGCTTGCCTCCGGGTTGACAATGTTGAATTGTCCTCTTGGATGGACGGAGGTAGTTGAGCGTTCCCCTGTTACACGGGATTCGGTCGGCCCTCCCGACTTGGAAAGGTCGGAAGTTTCGGACAGTATTTGCCGCGTCAAGAGTAGGAACTCGCCGGGTATTGATGGTATGACTGGAGAGATGGCTAAGGCCATATGGAAGGCCATATGGCCTCCTCCTCCCGGTACTTGGAAAAGTGCTTGAGAGGATAATGGTGACGCGACTGAAGGAGGATAGCACTGAGCCGACTTCTGAGTACCAGTTTGGATTTAGGGAGGGGAGATCCGTAGAAGCTGCGTGGCTGCATGTTAAGCAGTGCGTTAGTAATGCTTCTGACAAGTATGTGCTGGGAGTGTTTGTCGATTTCAAGGGTGCGTTTGACCGTCTCCACTGGAACGCGGTTCATGACAGATTACGTAGTGTAGGTTGTTGTGAGCTTGACTTGTGGGGAAGTTACTTCAGCTGCAGAAAAGCTTGTGTGGTTGGTGCAAGCGGCGCAGCTTGGAGGGATGTAACTCGGGGGGTGCCCGTAGGGTTCTGTCTGTGGTCCTGTTATATGGAACCTCATGATGGATCCATTGTTGGCACGTCTGAGCCGTCTCTGCAATCTGTGCGCATATGCGGATGCTTTGCTCGTTTTGCTCGAGGGACAGTCTCGTGCTGTTCTGGAGGCGAAGGGTGAGCAGGTCATGCGCATAGTTAATGAATGGGGTGCACAAGTCGGTGTTGAGATTAATCTTGACAATATTGTGATAATGCTGCTCAAGGGCAGATTGTCTAGTACACGTCCTACTGTCATTAAGTCTGGTATCGTTAGTCTCAGATATGTGACTCAGGTCAAGTATCTGGGAATAATGATGGGTGAGCGGATGAACTTTTTGGTTCATCTTGCTCATGTAAGGGAGAAGCTGACTGCTGTCGTTGGTAAGGTCAAACGCATACTGAGGAGTGACTGGGGCCTCAGCAGGCGTGCTGTTCGAACCATTTATGGCGGGCTGTTCGTTGCATGTGCAGCGTATGGTACGAGATAGTTATGACTGTTGTTGGTCGCAAAAAGGTGCTTACTTGTCAGAGGGTTGCTATGCTTGCTTGCATGCCGGTCTGTCGGACTGTTTCTACGGATGCTCTTCAGGTCTTGCTGGGTGCAGCTCCCCTTGACTTAGAGGTGATACGCCGTGCTATCGCCTATAAGATCAAGAAGGGGCTGCCACTTCTTGCGCATGATTGGCTTTCTGCTGTTGACGTGGTGAATAGGGAGAGTAGGGAAATCAAGGTGATGTTAGCCGATCACTAGGTGGAGGACGCGCTGGACGGACTCTGACAAGGGTCGTGACACGTATGCTTTTATACGGGATGCGCCCTTCGTACGCGAGCGCCCAGATTTTGGCTTCGGCCTTAGTCTGGGGTTCTTACTGACGGGACATGGCTCACTCTATGCATTTTTGCATCGGAGGGCCTTGTCGGACACTTCGGACTGTGGGTGTGGGAGGGGAACCGAGGACGTATGGCACGTTATTGCTGAGTGTCATTACTATGATGACATTAGGGACTTAGATAGTATGGGCATCACTCATACTGGGGCGGGTTGGGATTACAGTAGGGCCTTAGAGGACGATCGGACGATGGGGAGGTTGGGGCAATTTGCCCATTAAGTATTTATTAGGAGAAGACGGAGAGAGTGAAGGTGAGCTCGTTCGCAGTCATTTGCGAACCGACGCTCGCGTATATCGTCGAACTGTCTGCTCTGCGCATTGCTTCGTGCTCGGAGGTCGTTTGCTGTTTTTGGTGGAGTCTCGTCGTGTTGGTGTCTGGTGATCTGCCCATGCTGCTGTTGCTTGTGCTGGGGCACTTGTGTCTCTGGTCCCTTGGGGCTGAAGATGGGAGTGTCTTGGTGGAGTAGCGGCATGATGTTGGCTGATTTCCGGAACGGCCCCCTGCTAAGTTCGTGTTCTCCTAGTGCGTCGTTGGTTGCGGTCGGTCGATTGTGACCGTGAGCCTGTCCGTGAGGACAGCTGCGTTTATTGTTGTGTTTTTTGTTGTCATTGTTTGTGCGTGATGTCCATAGCTGGTGTCACGCAAGGTGGCCAAAGTGTCGCTCGTGAGAGCGGCTGTTTATTGTTTTTGTTGTATCGTCTATTGGTGATGTAAAGTCCCTTTATGTAGATGTTTGTGGCGTTCCGCAATTTGCGGAATTGCAGTTCCAGTTGCTGTTTGCAGTGTAGCTGTGTTGCTGGCGTCGTATGCTGCTTTTTGCTGTGGGTCACCAGTCCCGGTACCGTTTGGGGTCCAACTGTTAGTAGATTAGGCTACGAAGCTGACCGAAGTCTTTATTCGTGCCACGGGAACCAGGGTGCCCTTCGGACCTCGGTCCCAACCTGGTTATGGTGAGGACCCTTCGGGGGAGTAACGTGGTGGTTGTGGTTTAATACCCATATCGCGGGTAGAGTAATTTATTGCTCGGTGTGGAGTTGCATTGCAACTGGTTGCCATTTGACCATAAAATGGTAGGAGTGTTAGATAGGCTCCGCCCTGCACCGAGGGGTATGAAGTGTCCAGATGCACGGATTCGAAGTCGGTACCCTTTTTTGACCCTGTTTTAAGAGGACCGTGAGGAAAGGTCTTCGGACGATGATCACGTAAAACCGGACAAATCTGTCCTTTACGGGCTTGGTGTCCCCTGTCACGCTAACGAGGCTCTGACGACCGACCATGGACGGTATAACCTTAATACTTGCACGGCTAATCCCGGCACTTACTTTGCACGCCTGGTGGCGATGTTGGCAGCCCCAGCACCAGGATCGGACGCTATAGCCTAATAAGCTGTACGTCTTAAATAACTCTTATTACCGAAACCAACACAAGAAAGAAAACTAATGAACCCGATATAAAGATGACGGAATTTGGCATGAAAACAAGGAGTAGAATTGGAACATGGAACATACGTACCCTACTGGAGCCATCACGGCTTGCACAGCTATGCAAAGAGTTTGTAACTTACAAACTTACCTTGCTAGGGCTATGTGAAATTAAATGGTGTGAGTCAGGGGAATTCACAACATCAAATGGCCTTACCATTCTCTTCTCTGGTAAACCATCGAATGTGATTCCTCGATCCAGTGGAGTTGGAATTGTTCTTTCTAAGCAGGCCAAACATGCGCTTATGGACTGGAAGCCACACTCAGATATAATTATCACCGCCAGAGTGCGTGGCCATGCTCGTATTATCACGCTGATACAGTGCTACGCCCCTACGGATACATCTGAAAAGTGGGTGAAAGAAGCGTTTTATAATCACCTCGACAGTGTACTCGCAACCGTACCCAAGGGTGATATTTAAATAATGATGGGCGATTTCAATGCACAATTGGGACCTGATAACTCAACAGCAGAGAGTACTATGGGAAGACATGGATTAGGGCGCCTGACGGAAAACGGTAAGATGCTTCTAGACGCATGCCGAACAAATAACCTTGTTATTGGCGGCACTCTATTTCCTCATCCGAGGATTCATAAAGTTACCTGGATATCTCCTGATAGGGTGACCGAAAACCAGATAGGCCACATCATTATCAGCAAGAAATGTAGAGGTTCGCTACTAGATGTGCGAAACAAACGTGGTGCTGATATGGGCAGTGATCACCATCTTCTAATCGCTCATATACGCGTTAAAATCGCTGCCATCAAAAATAGTTCTCTAGTGACACAAAGGAAATTTAAAATGGCGCAGCTAAAAAAAATGAGGTAATTTCCAACGCTTTCATCAACGAATTAAAAACTTATATAATAAATAACAACTCTGAACGTACGTGGCCAGAAATCAAAGATATATTTATCAAAGCTGCAGAACATCACCTTGGTTTCAAAAACAACATCCGAAAGGATTGGATTAGCGATATCCCATGGAAATTAATTCAGGACAGAAAGGAGGCCAGAGCTGCCCTTAACGCGAGCAAAACTCGCTCGAATAAAATTAAACATCAGGAAACGTATAACCGAGATGTTAAACGTAATGCGAGCTGTGATAAACGGAAATGGGTCAACAATATAGCAAACGAACTTCTAGCAGCAGCAGCAACCCATCGCGCGAGAGACCTATACCTCGCTGTGAACAAGTTAACTAATAGAACATTTTCGTCTGGTAGACCCCTGAAGAATGACGTAGGGGAACTTGTAACATCAAAAACGCAGCAACTCAGCTTATGGGGAAATTTTTACGATATATGCTGAATACAACGTCCGCTTTACAAGATTCAATCTGCACTTGCACTACCCACGTATTGCATCCATCCATATATTCTGTGTGTCCAGGAATCATTGAAATCAGGGAAGCAATTAGTTCAGTTAAAAACAACAAATCCCCTGGCCTGGATAATATTTCCCCAGAACTCCTTACAACCGACCGAGTTACTAGCGCTCGCTTATTGGAACGCGTCATAAGAACATACTGGAATGAAGAATCCATACCCGACGAAATCACCTCAGGCGTAATTATAAATCTTCCCAAAAAGGCGATTTAACCGCCAGAAAGAATTGGAGAGGTATAACTTTGTTGAGCATGGTCAACAAAGTTATTGCGAATATAATAAACAAAAGGCTGTCAAAAGCAATTCATCTCAGAATGGAACAAGCTGGCTTCCGCTCTAACAAATCTTGCGTCGATCAGGTCAATAGTCTTAGAATTATTGTGGAGCAGTCCATTGAGTGAAGATCGCCTCACTATCTCGTATTTTTTGACATCGAAAGGGCTTTTGAAACTCTCAGTCACACGGCCATATAGAGCGCACTGGCATGCAAGGGTGTCCCGAATAAAATAATAAACTTAATAAAGACAGTGTACAGCAATGCAACATGCCGAGTATTGCATGAGAAACATCTAAGCAAGAACATCAGAATAAAAACCGGAGTTCGCCAAGGCTGTGTCTTATCACCACTCCTCTTTAACTGTGTCCTAGATGTAGTGATGCAAAAGTCAACAAGTCATAGCAGAGGGATAACATAGGGTTTGCAAGACAGATTAGAAGACCTGGACTATGCAGATAATATATGCTTATTAATTCATTCGTTTTCCGATATGCAATCAAAGTTAAATCTAGTAAGCGAAACAGCAAAGCGAGCTGGATTGAAGATAAACATCCCCAAAACAAAAACACTTAGGATAAATGCTAACAAATAGAAACTTTTTCAGAAATGACTTTATACACTACCAGACTATTATATTGTATTTTCTTTTTACATTTTACCTTAGCCTTCCGTTGGAAAGCAATTTACAATTATTAGACACCAGCAGAATGTAATGCATTTTCGGCCGTAGCGGGCCATATAAAGTCATTTCTGAAAAATTGTAGGAATAGAACTATTACAAAAAAGCTTTATAAAATACATAACTGAAATTTAGCTCATAGAATAAATTCGAAAAATTAAAAATGTTGAAGATAAATGCTAACGCAACGCGGAAATTCCTAATATACGGCAAGGAAATTGATGATGTGGAGTCCTTCTGCTATCTAGGCAGTATAATCGACAAATCCGGTGGTTCATCAGCCGATGTGGCCAGTCGCATTAATAAGGCACGTAATGCATTTGCCCAACTCAGCCCTGTTTGGAAATCGCCTAACATCTCGAAACGTACCAAAATTAAAATTTTCAACTCCAGCGTCAAATCCACATTGCTGTACGGTTGCGAAACGTGGAATATGGCACCGCGCGATATCCAGTCCCTTCAGGTGTTTGTGTTATGGTACTGGGCTTTAATAGGACAACAAAAGGGACTAATAGAGGGTGACCGCATATAACTGTGTGTACCAAGATGCTAACCAGCTGCTTCAGTCTGTCGCGGTTCGTATTGTTTAAGTTCGGTCTATCCCAATTACCAGCCATAACCAGAAAATAAAAGTACACACCATTTAAATAACCTAACAATCAGGCTCCCGGATGGTTTCAAAAAAGGATAAAAAAAAAAACAGTAGTCAGCAGTACAAATTTTTAGTCTGCTCTGTACCCTTCCCATAACCATGTCTTTAAGCTGTCATCGAAGACCCAATAGCTTATCAGAACAACAAATCTTCAAATAGTTTCGAATTACATATTTATTTACAAATTCATTTTAAAGATAAATTATCCATCATAAAACAATTAAATTTATTTGCCCAGAAAAGGCCTTAATCTAAATAATAACATATGTAAATATAGCGTCTAGCATAAAGGGTACTTAAATTGTAGTGGTTGTTAATGTTTTTTCTTTTTTTTTGTTTTTCTTCTTTAAGAGTTTAATCAAAACAAAAATTAAAAAAAAATTCTTGAATTTATGATGAAAAAAAAGCTAGAACTCAAATCAAACTTCGCGATCAAAACAAAAAAAATAAATAGGTAAATAACAAAAAAAATTAAATGAATTTTTTTGATAAAAACATATTAAATAAAAAGAATTATATGCGCCAAATAATGAAAAGAAATGCAAAGAATATAAAAACTTACATACTTATATACATCAGCTTGGTTACTTATCGTCCTCTGCTTTTTGAATTAGTCTTTTCTCCGGATTGAAGGCCTGCTCCTCCGTCGATGAGCTGAACAATATCAACGTATTTTATTTTACATTAATAGAAATTTAGTATTAAATGAAAAAAAAAATGTTCATTAGTACCACAATAAGTTTAAAGTTCGTATTGTTTGTTTTCTTTGCTCACACTATTCGATTATTACTTAATCCGGCTCTATTTTCTGATCGTACTCTTTGCTGTTACAATTTAGACTTAAGTAATAATTGATGATTATGTATGTCAAATCAATCGGACTTTAAAGGTAAAGAAGACAAACAAAAACCAAAACAAAAACAGACAAAATATAATAAAAAAATTTATGAATTAAAAGTATACTATAAGTAATGAATAGAAAAAAAACAATTTTAAAGTAATTAATATTACAACCAAAAAAAAAAAACAAGAGACAAAAAAATTATGACTGATGAATCAGAAATGGGACTCCTGAAATTCTTGTTGCCAAAAGATATTTATACGCACCTACATATATACATGTAAACATATATACTTGTATATCATTGTTCCTCTTATAAAAATATAAAACTGATTTATATTATTCAAGCTAAATGATTACGGTTAACAAAAAAACTTAGTTTACAAAACATTTACATCAGTAGATATAAATGTATATCAACGAAAAAGCCAATTAACACTTGTTCAATTGAAGTGAAAAGCCTTAAAACTTAATCTGATAAAATTGTAAAGGGGTACAAATTTTGCGGTCTCCCTCCCGTGTTATTTAAATCACGGGAACACTTTCCGCGCCGAACCTTTTCTCAAGAATGAGATATCTCCGAGTAACGACTTCACTTCACCAATACCCCGTACGCAGTTTAAATACCTCACACCAGCAAAATCGGCCTAATTAACACCTAGAGCCACCAAGGTTAAATCAACGTGTTTTAAAATGGCTTCCGGATTAGGTTAGGTTCTACAAAATAAAATAATTAGCAACTTACGTTTTGATTTCTTGAATGGCACATACCACGTAATAATAACAATTATACTCCTCAACGGTGCCCAAAGCCTTTGGCTCATGAAAAATAATCGTGTGGCTTCCCTTTCCTTGGAACTTTTCAGCTTAATACACTCGACCTTAGTCTTCAATTATTAATTTAGGTCTTTTCACTATGACTGTTCAACGTAAATGCCGGAAATTAACTTAACATGTTGGAGCTGCACATGGGTTAAATAACGAGTAGAAACTTCATCAATGAACTAGTAAAAATGTCAATGAAATTGTAAAACGGCGTGACTACACTCTATAGCAGGGATGGAAATGCTTAACTTCATATACGATTAATCGAATCATTGTTACCACAGACAAATTATCTTTGCAATAAATTCTCAACTAAAATTTGCATGTCCTCGCGTTTCAACCTGAAAAGGAATTTGTTTCCACTGCAAAATATATGGAATTGGAAAATAAATTAGCTCAACACAGCGCAAAACATGTTTAGCAAGAAGCGTCTAAACATGAAAAGTGTTGAGTTATGTTGGTCCATTCCGTATATCCTTACCGTGATAACATTCTATTTTGCCAGTTTCCCTGTCCTTGAGTTGGTAAATATTATTACCCTTTGCGCCAATAACTATGGATGGTAAAAATATTGGAGCAAATTTTGAGCAAAATTTTTTTCCTGCATTACTAGCTTCAAATTTGCGGCGATATACGGTACTACCGATTCTTAAATCTCTGCTAGCACTTCCTACATTGTACCTTTTTGACGAGCTTCTAAAAGCGGTTTCTATGTTCTGCAAAACTTCATGCCTTACCAGTTTTAGCCTATCATTTCGATCAAGAACGCTAATATCAAGGCAATGTAATTTTTTTAAGAGGTCATATTCTTTCGCATGAGAAATCATTTGTTGCCCAAACAAAGCATAATAAGGACTATAGCCCGTGGTATGATGAAAAGAACTGCGTATGGCTTCCGCTATATCTTGAAGGTAGTTATCCCAGGTCGAGTGGTCCTTTAAGATGTAAGATCTTATACCTGCGACAAAAGAGCGGTTAACTCTCTCGCTGGCATTTGCCTGCGGGCTGTATAAAGCCGTAAATATATGTTGTACCCCGCGAAAGTTTAAGAAACTTGCCAATCGGGCACTTTTAAACTGTTTTCCATTGTCGCTTAATATGCACTCAGGTGTTCCAAATAATGGAAATATTTCCTCTTTTAAAAAATTAATAACAAGTGAAGATGTGAGTTTTCGGACTGGTTTAAGGAAAGGAAATTTTGTAAAGCCGTCCAGTAACACTATAGCCCCAATATTTCCCCTTTTGGACCTAGGAAATGGGCCAATGAAGTCTATGTACAGATTTTGAAATGGACGATTAACTTGAAAACTGCTTGTCATAGGTGGTCTTAATGGTATATTTGGAGATTTAGATTGACGACAAGATTCACAATTTGAAACATATTGTCTGGCATCAAGAGCCATATGAGGCCAGTAGAAATTCCGACGCAGTCTCTCCAAGGTTTTACTAACTCCCCCGTGGCATTTGTTCGGTGGCGAATGAGCGTTTTCAATGACAGAATTTACCAGCGTTTCTGGTACCCATAATTTCCAATGAAATATTTCATCGCCTGCATCCCCATTAGAAAATTCACATCTCTTGTAAAAAATGTTCCCCATAATACGTAGGTCCGGCAATTGTCCTACATTCTCCTCAATATTTCCGCGCATTTTAACGTATTTGTCTGAATCAAACTCAGGGGACTCTAGATCGATAATCGGACAGGTTTCCAATTCGGAAATTTCTCCGAAATTTTGTCTTGATAAACAATCAGGAACGATATTTTCACAACCCCTGCGGTGTTCAATTTAAATCGATAGCCCTGTAGCTTTAATGACCAACGCGCCAGGCGACCAGATAGGTCAGATTGCTTCATCAGCCATTGAAGACTGGCGTGATCAGTCACAATGGTAAAGTCCTGGCCCTCCACATATGGTCAAAATTTTTTCAACGCCATGATTACCGCCAGACATTCTAACTCAGTTACACTGTAACTCGATTGAGCCTTGTTTAGTTTTTTAGAGAAATATGCCACAGGCATTTTACTCAGTATCTTCACTGACTTGAGTAAGCACAGCTCCAACTCCGAGTTTGCTGGCATCGCATTGGAGGATAAACGGTTTGGAATAATTCGGACTTACTAGAATTGGGGCTGAGGACAACTTTTTTTTCAATAGCTCAAAAGCTTTTTCAGCTTCTGTACTCCACTGAAAGCCTTTTCCTTTTTTCAGTAAATTAGTAAGAGGAGCGGTTATCGATGCAAAATTTTCAACAAAACGGCGGTACCAACCGGCCATACCGAGAAATCTCCTTAATTGTTTCACTGATACAGGAGTTGGATAGTCAGTTATTGCTGACACCTTTTCCGGGTCAGTTCTAAGCGTACCGTTGCCAACAATGTAGCCCAAATACTTAACCTCCTTGGTACAAAATTTACTCTTTTGAACGTTTATTGTAAGATCTGCGTTCCTTAAAGACAATGCTACCTTTGTCAAAACAGACATATGACTCTCAAGGTCAGATGAGATGATTAGCAAATCATCGAGGTAGACGAATACTTCGTCTCGTAAATTTGCGGGGATAACACGATCCATTAACCGACAAAGGGCTTGAGGGGCATTACATAAGCCGAAAGGCATTACACAATATCGGTAGAGAGGGCGATTGGGAACAGTGAAACACGTTAAATCTCTAGAGTTTTTGGACAACGGAATTTGCCAGAATGCTCGACGAAGGTCCAATGAAGTTATATATTGGGCTTTAGGCAATCTGCGTCTATATGTGGTAACGGGTATGCATCTTTGATGGTAACATTATTAATTTTTCTTGAATCCAGGCAAAGAAGTACTTTATTGGGTTTTCGAACTAATACTACGGGACTTGACCAAGGACTGTTAGGGGCTTCTTCGATAACTTTAAGTTTTACCATATCATCTATTTCCGAATGAACTTACTTGCGGGGGAGATATCGAAAATATCGAAAATATTAATCGGCCGTACATTGGGTTCTAACTGTATAACATGCTCCATTAAAGAGGTTTTCCCTAAACCCTCCTTTTCATATGAGGGAAAAAGACTCTTTACCTTTGCAAGTTTAATTTTTTCCGAGTTAGACAAAGAAACTATCAATGTCAGACGAGCTATCTATCTCTATTTCTGATATTATGTTTGGAGCAATCTCAAAAACCCTCCAAAAGTCTATACCCAATAATATATCCTGGGTTAATGATGGAACAACAAAAAAATTAATTTCCTCAGACTTGTCTCTAAAAGAAACAGTAATTTTAAGCTTTCCATAAACAACCTGATGACGAGAATCAGCTGTCTTTATACAAGTTTTTAAACTTTTAAAAATATTCATTTCACTAACTTCCTTGGCGAAAACACCCCCAATACATGAAACTTGTGCACCACTATCCAATAACCCCAACATGTTCCTACCTAACAGTTTTACCTGAGCATATGGTCTCAAGTTATCCTTCCGGTTAGTTATAAGTGAACAAATAATCTTCCTATTAGATTTAACCGTATTCCAATAATTTTTTTGTCTAGCAGAGGTACGTCCTCTCTTTCCTAAAGAATTAAATATTTCCCTTCTTTTCTCATTGTATAACCTTAAACGAACCTCATATGGTACAATTTCCCTGATTCTAGAACTGGTGTGGAGAGGGTAAGTTGGATTAAATATTTTCATTGATCCTTCATTAACGGGTCTTTGCGAAAGTGTAAGTGAGCACTTTCGCTCTTCTTGAAGTTTCCCGGATTACAGTTTCCACAAGTAGGTTTGTACACTCCAGCGGCACCGCAGCCATAGCAAAATATTGACCTAGCTTCCATACAATCCATGTAACGGTGCCCATCTTTACGACAATTCCAACAATTAAATTTATCGCCATCACGTTTTGTTAATTCCTCGACCTTAACTTCATCGGTGTTTTCATTACCGTTTGTAGCTAAAATATTATTCTCTAACTCATTAACACTTCTACGTGCACAAGTACCAGTGTTTCTGCTGTAATTTGTAAAGGGAGTATTCACTTTTGATACTTCACTGAGTAAGCTTTCACCCTTAAGGCATAATTTACGTAATTGAGCTACTGAGTAAATTGGAACATACAATAATTGTTGTCGAATTCTAGGTCGTAAACCACGTTGAAGAATTTCGACCATCTCTTCTTCCCTCAATGGTATATGTAAGCTCTCTGCCATTTTAAAAATAACGCTTTTATACTCTCCAAAAGATTCATTTGGTCCTTGTTTGCGGTTACGCATATCTTCCTTAATTTCTGTATCGGTTCGATATTCCTCAAAATTAGTTCTAAGAGCCTCACAAAGCGAAGGCCAGGTAATCCTATCTACTGATCTTCGAAAACTCCAAAACCAATCCCTAGCCTCTTTTTCAAATAAACACTGAGCATTATCGCACAGAATATTAAAATTACCACCTAACGTGTCTAAGACCAACGACTTAATTCTATATATAAAATTTTCAACTGATAATTTGGGAGAACCATCAAATTTCATATCCCAATGATTGATTAAACTTGCAATTTTTCCCGCATTCATAACAATTAACGAGTCACGTCCCCGAATCATCCCGCGAAATTTCACTATGACGAGGCAAATCTTGAGGCCACTCATAATGTGAATGATGATTAGCTGAAGCATTGTTTTGTGTCCGTATTTCATTCGGCAAGTTGAGGTTCAATCTCTTCAAAGAATTTATTACTGCGGACTCAATACGTTCCTCGATTGTTCGAGTTACCCGTTCCTCCAACGGCGCCTTCCAACACACTCGCCTCTACCGCAGCAGAAGGAGCAGCCTGTTGAGTCTCAGATTGATTTTGAGAATGACTACTACCAGCAACTGGCTGAACAACTATATTGTTGCCTGACGTATTTGCTCGGGACCTGGTTCGAGCCCCTCTATTAGGTGTTTGAGAAATTCCAAATTCCCTACCACTACAATGTGCCCTGCATTGAGGACATGTAGAATTCCTTTTAAGCCAGGTCATTAAGCAATCCCTATGAAAGCTGTGACCACAAGCTGTCCTTAAGGTATTGCCCTCAGCAGTAATCTTTTCCCTACAAATGGTACACACATTTAAGTCCTCGGTACTGTGTTGAAGAGACATTTTGTGTAAATAATGAAAATCAATATTAATAAGTAAATTTTAATTCTAGTGAAACTAACAACTTTCTAACCAGACAGTAATATAATATGTTTCTCCTTTCTCTATGTATCTACTCCTATTTGAAAATTATATCTGTTGTTCTGAATAGCATACTAACATTTTATTATCCTTCTTATTTGCGCAAAGATATTTAACGTATATGTTTAACACCTAGGTAATATACAGATCCACAATGAATCTAATATATATAATACCAAAAATAAATATCCGCAAGGACAAACAATTAGATTCAGTAATATATTTCCCTAATAAGAGTTGTCGTATTTTAGACTAAAGTATAATCCATAAAAAATCAAGCAACTCTTACTCTCAGACGGACCTGATACAAAAAAAAAATCGATAATATTATAACTGGGTCAGAAACATAGCATAAAGCCATATTACTGCATTCCACAGTTTATAAAGTACTATAATTTTCTATAGCAAAAAAAATCTTAAAAAAAATTAGAAGACACGAATCCCTCGTGCCCCACGTTGGGCGCCATTCTGTCTTTAAGCTGTCATCGAAGACCCAATAGCTTATCAGAACAACAAATCTTCAAATAGTTTCGAATTACATACAGTGAGAAGCATAAGTCAAGGTACCTCTTTTGAAATAAAACAATATCTAAAATTTTTTAAAAAACAAGTAAGAAAGTTTGTGTTATTTTATCCTATATTGTAAAATTATTCATATACTACAGTCTAGCAAAATTATGCACTCTTATTCTAAGAAACAACCATAAAATATCCTTAAGTACCTGGCAACTCCATAATTTTGCACAGCAAAAGTCTTGGTACTCTCTAAAGTGATCTATGTTTTAGTATTGGCATAGCTATTATGTTAAATGTTTTTTCTTTCTACATTAATGAGGGTACATTTAGAATGTATTTAGAGTTATTTCTTGTTGATATCAGTAGCAATAAATAAAACGAGTAGAAAATAAGACCAGATCTGGGCATCATTGCAAGCTTAGTATCAGAGAAGAAAGAAAAATAGTGTCTTTAATTAGGAATGACCCCTTTAAAAGTGCACCAAAGATTGCTTCCGCGTTAAAAAAGTGTTTCCGCGGATACAGTACGAAGATCAATCAAAAGAGCTGGGTACAACGCTCGTACAGCACCCAAAAAGCCCTAAATAAAGAAGTCAAATAAAAAAAGCGAATTTTAAAAGAGGTACCTTGATTTATGTACAAATTCATTTTAAAGATAAATTATCCATCATGAAACAATTAAATTTATTTGCCCAGAAAAGGCCTTAATCTAAATAATAACATATGTAAATATAGCGTCTAGCATAAAGGGTACTTAAATTGTAGTTGTTAATGTTTTTTCTTTTTTTTGTTTTTCTTCTTTAAGAGTTTAATCAAAACAAAAATTAAAAAAAAAATTCTTGAATTTATGATGAAAAAAAAAGCTAGAACTCAAATCAAACTTCGCGATCAAAACAAAAAAAATAAATAGGTAAATAACAAAAAAAATTAAATGAATTTTTTTGATCAAAACATCTATATCTATATATATAAAAATGAAAAATGTTTGTATGTTTGTTTGTTTGTTTGTCGCCTTATAGACTCCGAAACTACTGAACCGATTTTCCTGAAATCTTTACAGTAACATCACGTGAGCCCTAAAAATAAAATAGGCTACTTATTTTTTCGATAGGGGCAGGGGAATTGGTACCCCCATAGGATGCCAATATTAATTATCGCATATCTTAAGAGCCGCTGGACGCATGTTGCTGAACTTTTTGGTAGTAGGATCTTCTGAGCCCCAAAATTGAAATAAAATAGCAGCGGGGGTATTGGAATCCCCCATAGGAAGCCAATGTTTAACATCGCATATCTTAAGAACTGTAATAGTGAGAATGTTCAAACTTTCTAGAAGTCACTCTTATGGTATATTATACTTTTGAAAATAAAAATAAAGCGGGTAGGCGCAGGGTGCGAAATACCTCCCATAGGATGCATATATTAAATATCGCTCAACTGAAGAACTATTAAAGGGAGAGTCTTCAAACGTGGTTAAAGCTACTATTATAGTAAACTATAAATTTCAATATAAAAATGTGCGGAGTAGACAGGGGAGGAGCAGTACCCCACATAGATAGAAATATTAATAAGAGCCACTGCACGCATTTTGTAGAACTTTTGGTAGTAGAATCTTCTGAGCCCCAAAGTTGAAATAAAATAGAAGCCGGGGAAGTGGTACCCACCATAGGACGCCAATGTTTAATATCGCATATCTTAAGAACTGTTGTAGTGAGAATGTTCAAACTTTGTGGAAGTCACTCTTATAGTATACTACACTTTTGAAAATAAAAATAAAGCGGGTAGGCGCAGGGTGCGAAATACCTCCCATAGGATGCATATATTAAATATCGCTCAACTGAAGAACTATTAAAGGGAGAGTCTTCAAACGTGGTTAAAGCTACTATTATAGTAAACTATAAATTTCAATATAAAAATGGGCGGGGTAGACAGAGTAGGAGCAGTACCTCTCATATATAGAAATATTAATAAGAGCCGCTGCACGCATTTTGTTGAACTTTTGGTAGTAGGATCTTCTGAGCGCCAAAATTGAAATAATATAGCAGGTGGGAAAGTGGTACCCCCCATAGAACGACGATGTTTAATATCTCTTATCTTAAGAACTGTTATAGTAAGAATGTTCAAACTTTGTAGAAGTCACTCTTATGGTATACTACACTTTTGAAAATAAAAATAAATATCTCTCTACTGAAGAACTATTAAAGGGAGAGTCTTCAAAGGTGGTTAAAGCAGTGTAGCGAAGCGCAACGGGTTAAGCTTATATACATATATAAAAATAAAAAATGTTTGTATGTTTGTTTGTTTGTCGCTTTATAGATTCCGAAACTACTGAACCGATTTTCCTGAAAATTTTACAGAAACATCACGTGAGCCCTAAAAATAAAATAGGCTTCTTATTTTTTCGATAGGGGCAGGGGAATTGGTTCCCCCTATAGGATGCCAATATTAATTATCGCATATCTTAAGAGCCGCTGGACGCATTTTGCTGAACTTTTTGTAGTAGGATCTTCTGAGCCCCGAAATTGAAATAAAATAGCAGCGGGGGTATTGGAATCCCCCATAGGACGCCAATGTTTAACATCGCATATCTTAAGAACTGTAATAGTGAGAATGTTCAAACTTTCTAGAAGTGACTCTTATGGTATACTACACTTTTGAAAATAAAAATAAAGCGGGTAGGCGCAGGGGGGAAATACCTCCCAGAGGATGCATACATTAAATATCGCTCAACTGAAGAACTTTTAAAGGAAGAGTCTTAAAACGTGGTTAAAGCTACTATTATAGTTAACTATAAATTTCAATATAAAAATGGGCGGGAGAGACTGGGGAGGAACAGTGCCCCTCATATATAGAAATATTAATAAGAGCCGCTGCACGCATTTTGCTGAACTTTTGGTAGTAGGATCTTCTGAGCCCCAAAATTGAAATAAATTAGCAGCGGGGGAAGTGAAATCACCCATAGGACGCCAAGGTTTAACATTGCATATCTTAAGAACTGTTGTAGTGAGAATGTTCAAACTTTGTGGAAGTCACTCTTATGGTATACTACACTTTTGAAAATAAAAATAAAGCGGGTAGGCGCATGGGGGAAACACCTCCCATAGGATGCATATATTAAATATCTCTCGACTGAAGAAGTGGTTAAAGCAGTGTAGCGAAGCGCACCGAGTTAAGCTAGTATTAAATAAAAAGAATTATGTATATGCGCCAAATAATGAAAAGAAATGCAAAGAATATAGAAACTTACATACTTATATACATCAGCTTGGTTACTTATCGTCCTCTGCTTTTTGAATTAGTCTTTTCTCCGGATTGAAGGCCTTCTCCTCCGTCGATGAGCTGAACAATATCAACGTATTTTATTTTACATTAGTAGAAATTTAGTATTAAATGAAAAAAAAAATTTATTAGTACCACAATAAGTTTAAAGTTCCCATTCTTTGTTTTCTTTGCTCACACTATTCGATTATTATTTAATCCGGCTCTATTTTCTGATCGTACTCTTTGCTGTTACAATTTAGACTTAAGTAATAAATGATGATTATGTATGTCAAATCAATCGGACTTTAAAGGTAAAGAAGACAAACAAAAACCAAAACAAAAACAGACAAAATATAATAAAAAAATTTTTAATATTTTTAATTAGGCTTAAGTTCATGAAATTTAATTTTTATTTAATTATTTTTATGAAGAAAGGAATTTTACAACATGAAAATTAATTAAAATTGTTATTGATAATCTTTCATTCTTGACGTGGCTCGGGCTCGAACCCTGGCCGGCAGGTTACCATGACATGTTTCGATCGCAACCACTCCATCTCCTCAGATGGATTTGCCGTCTTACACTCGCAGCCATCGACGACTGCTGACGTCACTAGTCAAACATCAATCCTTAAACCAAATTGTATTTTAACATTTGGTAGATCGAAATTTGCTTTCCTGAATGATTATCCATTTTAATTGATTTTACATGTTTTTTCCTTTACTTCTGTTTTTTCGTACTTTCGTCAAGAATTTTTCTTGACGTCCAAGTACATTTTTTGTTTTTTCACTTTGTCTCTCTCTCTTTTCTGTTGACCTTTTTCAGCACAACTTGAAGGACAAATGTGCACATAGAGCTCGTGCCTTAGCTTTAACAATAATTAGTATTGTGGTTATTTTGTTGAACTATTTATGGTTTTTAATCCAAATTTTTAATATTTTTAATTAGGCTTAAGTTCATGAAATTTAATTTTTATTAAATTATTTTTATGAAGAAAGGAATTTTACAACATGAAAATTAATTAAAATTGTTATTGATAATCTTTCATTCTTGACGTGGCTCGGGCTCGAACCCTGGCCGGCAGGTTACCATGACATGTTTCGATCGCAACCACTCGATCTCCTCAGATGGATTTGCCGTCTTACACTCGCAGCCATCGACGACTGCTGACGTCACTAGTCAAACATCAATCCTTAAACCAAATTGTATTTTAACATTTGGTAGATCGAAATTTGCTTTCCTGAATGATTATCCATTTTAAAATAATTTAATAAAAATTAAATTTCATGAACTTAAGCCTAATTAAAAATATTAAAAATTTGGATTAAAAACCATAAATAGTTCAACAAAATAACCACAATACTAATTATAATAAAAAAATTTATGAATTAAAAGTACAACAAAAAAAAACAAGAGACAAAAAAATTATGACTGATGAATCAGAAATGGGACTCCTGAAATTCTTGTTGCCAAAAGATATTTATACGCACCTACATACATATATACATGTAAACATATATACTTGTATATCATTGTTCCTCTTATAAAAATATAAGACTGATTTATATTATTCAAGCTAAATGATTACGGTTAACAAAAAAACTTAGTTTACAAAACATTTACATCAGAAGATATAAATGTATATCAACGAAAAAGCCAATTAACACCTGTTCAATTGAAGTGAAAAGCCTTAAAACTTAATCTGATAAAAATGTAAAGGGGTACAAATTTTGCGGTCTCCGCAACCATTTCTCAAGAATGAGATATCTCCGAGTAACGACTTCACTTCACCAAAACCCCGTACACAGTTTAAATACCTCGCACCAGCAAAATCAGCCTAATAAACACCTAAAGCCACCAAGGCTAAATCAACGTGTTTTAAAATGGCATCCGGATTGGGTTAGGTTCTACAAAATAAAATAATTAGCAACTTACGCTTTGATTTCTTGAATGGCACATACCACGTAATAATAACAATTATACTCCTCACCGTTGCCAAAAGCCTTTGGCTCATGAAAAATAATCGTTGGCTTCCCTTTCCTTGGAACTTTTCAGCTTAATACACTCGACCTTAGTCTTCAATTATTAATTTAGGTCTTTTCACTATGACTGTTCAACGTAAATGCCGGAAATTAACTTAACATGTCGGAGCTGCACATGGGTTAAATAACGAGTAGAAACTTTATCAATGAACTAGTAAAAATGTCAATGAAATTGTAAAACGGCGTGACTACACTCTATAGCAGTGATGGAAATGCTTAACTTCATATACGATTAATCGAATAATTGTTACCACAGACAAATTATCTTTGCAATAAATTCTCAACTAAAATTTGCATGTCCTCGCGTTTCAACCTGAAAAGGAATTTGTTTCCACTGCAAAATATATGAAATTGGAAAATAAATTAGCTCAACACAGCGCATTTGTTAACAAATGCCTGCGTAGAGTCTTGCGTGTTTACTGGCCCTCCTTAATATCAAATGCCCAACTATGGTCAGATACCAACCAGCAACCAATTGAGATGGAAATAAGAAAACGCAAATGGGGTTGGCTTGGACACACTCTCCGCAAGCCATTAGAGGATATCACTAAGAAGGCCATAGACTGGAACCCACAGGGAAGCAGGCGCATCGGACGACCATCACACACCTGGAAACGCCAAATCATAACCGAACTGTCCGAGCTACGACTACAGTGGAACGAAGTCAAACATCGCGCTGATGATCGAGATCATTGGAATCAACTTGTGGCGGCCCTATGCTCCCCAGAAGAGAAAAATGAACATATATATATATATTAGAGCGACTCAAGTTGTATGGAAGCAAAATTCGTGCTCGATGTACCTTTCTAAAAATGAACCTTGGACTTTTTTAAGATGACATTTTAAATATTTCGGCTCCAGCTTTGACCTCTCGTGAGCTGGACCAGTTTGAAAAAGGGTCTATTTTTGTATGTTTTGTTAATTTGTGAATCTGTTCCCTTACCAACTTATACAAATTGGGTATCGTAAGAAAGGTTTTTTTAAGGCGCGCCCAACTGTATATACAATTTGTCCAAGGACGATCATCCATGTCCTTTTTTTTAAGGATTTTCTGTAAAAATAACGGTTTTTGAATTTTTTGTTCGGGGTTGTTTGTAATAAAAGTGCCATATTAACATATTTTATTCTTTAGTCGATTTAAGTAAATACGTGTCTCAGCTTTTTTTGAAATTCGTGCAAGTTCGCGTTTTGACAAAAATGCAATGGGGTGATAACCCTTCGTTTTATATAGGGCAATATGGGTATCAAATTTTTTCTTTTGCCAAGTACATCATCTTTGTATGTAAATAATTTAGGTTTTTGCAAATTAGATGCATTTTACACGGTGCTCTGGAATATATATAATTGCAATTTTGTAGTAACGCTTATATGACAGCAAATTTAGTTTCTAGACCATGTATGAATGAAAATGGGGCTTAAGAAAGAAAAAAAGAAATGATCCACGACTTTTTGGCGGCATATTTTTTTTCGCAAATAAAAAAAATTCAAGTCGTTTTTCTTTCTTTAGTCCTATTTTCATCCATACATGATCTAGAAACTAAATTCGCTATCATATTAGAGTTACTACAAAATTGCATTTATATATATTCCAGCGCACCTTGTAAAATGCATCTAATTTGCAAAAATCTAAATTATTTACATACAAAGATGATGTACTTGGCAAAAGAAAAAATTTGATACCCATATTGCCCTATATAAAATGAAGTGCTACCACCCCATTGTCAAAACGCGAACTAGCACGAATTTCAAAAAAAGCTGAGACACGTATTTACTTAAATCGACTAAAGAATAAAATATGTTAATTTGGCACTTTTATTACAAACAACCCCGATCAAAAAATTCAAAAACCGTTATTTTTACAGAAAATCCTTAAAAAAAAGAACATGGATGATCGTCCTTGGACAAATTGTATATACAGTTGGGCGCGCCTTAAAAAACCTTTCTTACGATACCCAATTCGTATAAGTTGGTAAGGGAACAGATTCACAAATTAACAAAACATACAAAAATATACCGTTTTTCAAACTAGTCCAGCTCACGAGAGGTCAAAGCTGGAGCCGAAATATTTAAAATGTCATCTTATAAAAGTCCAAGGTTTATTTTTAGGAGGGTACATCGAGCACTTTTTTTGGTGAGTCGCTCTAATATATATATATATATATATATATATATATATATATATATATATATATATATACATATATAATGAATTTTGGCAGTTATGTAGATTAAAAAATTCTTAAAACTGTGGATTTTAAAACATCCCCATTTTTGATTAAGAATTACCCAAATTCCCAATCCCGGAAAACGGGCTTAATTTTTTTTTTGTTCAAAAACAGGCAATACAATTTACCACTCGATATTGATCAGAATTTTCTTGAAAATAATGGACATATTAGAAAACATAACTGTTCCAATTGTATAAAAATCGGTGTGTTGAATTATTAGAATTTTTTACTAAAATTAATTTTTTTTTTTTTTTTTGAATAATTTGATTTGGAATTGGTCATATGGGAGTAAAAATGTCAAACTGACTAAAAATTGCTTATACAAGCATACTCATAATGTTTTCTTTCAAAAAAAATAAACATTTTTATATATTTCTGGAGAAAATATCTTTTTTTATCAGCGAAAGAACAAATGAGTAATCGTATTACCTTTATATGCATATACATTCGCCTCGTATATACCACTTTACCTTTAAAAAAATGCATAGGCATAATAACACCTCATTTTGTGAATAGGTTTCTACATTATCAACTCTACAACATGTTCAACTGGAACCAGTTTCACTAGAATACTTTTTAGATTAAAAAATAAATAAGTGTAAATTTTTAAATATTTATTTTCTTTTTTATTTAAATAACAATAAGGACAAAAAAATATTTGTTGCTTAAATAACAATAAAAGTTAATTTAATCTACTATTCAATCGGTTGGAAAATTCCATATTTGGTTTTGTATTACCTCTGTCCTGTAGCAGCCCTTTTGCTTCTTCATCTAATTCATCCTGAACATGCTTCTTTATTATACTTCTTAAATCCTTGTTGGTGTCATTGTTTCTTATTGATCCTGTAGGTCCAAAAGCTGGATGAAGCCTTTGTGTCAGTCAAAGCCTGGCCTTCTTTTCCATATATCATCGTTAGCATTAATTGATATTTAACTTCAATTATTTGGCCATATATTTCTAATTCTAATGTCCGTAGTGTTGCAATTTGGGCTCTTATATAAATGGTTTCGTTTTTAATGGTAACAGCAGTTTCCTTCCTAAAATGGGCTAAAGTAGGATACGCTTATAACTGGTCTCATTTTAGTGGTAACAGCAGTTTCCTTCCTAAAATGGGCTAAAGTAGGATACGCTTAAAATCCCACAGGTATTGGTAATTATATATTATAAAATACCTAGCACAACTTGGCTTGGTAGACTTATATTTCAGTCATATGAATAGGTAAAATAAAAAGAGCAAAAGAAATGTTGCGAATTATTTTACACAAACTAAAAAAGTGTTCTATAGGCTGGTCCAAACAGGTACAACAGTGCAGTTGGGTTTAGAGTGGATACTTTCACCTTCCTACAGCTAGTAAAATCTCTCTAAACCCTTTTGACCCTCATAAATTGTATTCCTCTGAACTTCAATTTGTCGGTACAGCAATACAACATAACATTGTTTAAAGACTGCTTTACTACCAATATAAAAAATGCTGAACCCACTATTGATAACAGTTTGACATTAAACATAAACCACCCGATTAAAAAACTAGAAAAATCGTGATAAAAGCAAGCCAGAAAATCCGTTTTATCCGAATATCTCCAAAGGCAAAGGAGATTACCTAAACATTTAAGCATATTTTTTGTAACTCAGCTTAAGTTTAAGTTATTTTTGCAATCCATAAATATATTTTTCGTGAATTTTTTAAAAGTTTGAATTTCCGAGGTTACCAATTTTAGAGGTCCGCAAGTCACTCTCCCGACCCTCCATGGACCAGTGTTCTTTCAATTCAACTCAAAAGCTACCCGGTCATGACAGCTTTAAATTTTATTCAAATATGTTCAGCCGTTCATAAGAAGCAAAATAATTTTTCAAAACAAAACGTTCGTAAACCATTGTGTTATATTTCAATCATATGAGCAGCTTAAATAAAAAGAGCAAAAAAAAAGTTGCAAGTAATTTCATTAAAACGAAAAAAGTATTCAACTAACAGTTCCAAACAGTTGCACAAGTATGTATGGGGTTAAAGAGGACACTTTCAGCTTTCTGATAAGTTCTACTCCTCTAAAATTCGGACTTAACCAAAATATAGAACCTGGGGAAACATTTAATAACACATCAGGTATAAATGATACAGCAATGTAATGAACCATTTCTTAAAGACTACTTTCGTACTAATACAACACAAAAAAATTTCGACCAATTATTGATAATGGTTTGCGATAAATCATAATTTAGTTCTGATCAAATTTACAAAAATTTATTTTTTTCTAAAACAACATAAAATATTTGTTTCCAGCAGCAGGCCACAGCCACAATTACCAATGTTTTAATCTAGTTTTTTGAAAACCTTAGTTCTAATATGTTTGCTATCGAATGGCATTAACATTTTTGAAATCGGCTATGACAAAAAATTGGACTTTTGGCCGATGAAATTCAATTTTCAGCCACAGTGCGCCCCCTATATTCACCAAAATGGTTTGTACCATGTATGTGTGGTTGTTTTATTTAGATTTATCTTTGTTGGCGAGTTTTTAAGTAGCAAATAGAAACAACAATTCCCAGTTTCTATTTGTCAAAATTATTTCGTTTAATAGGTTAAATATATAAATAAAGAAGAGTGATAACGAAAATCATATTGGACATTATGCTAGTATATGTAAACAATGGAAATGGGGGGGGGGGGGGAGGAGTACATCACATGGTTAAATCACTCTCCTCATAAGGACCCAGAATATATATACTTTATATATACCCTTTTTCCACCTGAGATGAAGGGTGTAAAATAGTAGTTTTTGAGATTTCAGTATTTTGATTATAACTCAGCCATTTTTAACCGATTTGACCGAAATATATACCGACGTGTTTAAGAAGAAATTTGCCAGCTAGTTGGGTTATAAATCTTGGACTCGGGAAGATCTATGGTTCCCAAAAGTGGGTATTAAAAAACAAAATTATTATTTTGGTCATAACTTTTTCATATCTGAACCGATTTTTCCCAGTTTTTTAGAAAATATTTTTTACTAAAGATTTCCGGTCTTTTGATATACAAGGGATAACCATAGGCCATATAACAGTCCAAAAAATCAGGTTTTAATACAATTTTTGATATTTTTTGTACGGGAGGTACCACGCCCACTTCTCCGATCCCGCCCATATTTTGTGGGATGCTTTGCATTGATAACCTAAATGTGTGTACCTAATTTGTAAACTTTCCTCTTGCCGTTCTCAAAATATACAGAAAAAAGTAATAAAAATACAACAACAAGGGATTTTTGGGAAAAATTAGAGGTAGTCGTTGTTTTTTGCTCATCTCTCAGCCATTTTTGGACCGATCTGGCTGAATTTCAATAGCAAGAAATGGTGGACTATATGTGACATAAATGTTAAACAACCTGCTATCATGTCTGGAGTCTCCGGAAAACGCATGTCAAACGTAAGACGGACAGATGGACATGTTTAAATCAAGTTCTCTCCTCATAAGATCAATATTGTAGAAATAACAAACGGAATATACCCTTTTCCACCTGAGGTGAAGGGTATAGAAACTTGTAATATTATTTAATGTAACCTTATTAAACTTTTGAAATTTAGCTCGTGTTCAAAAATTAAAACTTTGCAAAGCTGCTGAGCAAAGTATCAGGATTATAACTTCAACTGGTAATTACGTATCAGCAACAACATTTTGTATCACTGCTGCAGTGATGCATAGTTTTTATGCATTTACGTACGTACATAAAGTGTTCTGAAACTTTTACGACCTATACCACGTGCTTTGACGGACATTTTTTTTTATTTTAAAAGCAGTTTATATGTATTTTTTTATCTGCCTTAAAATTATATTGCTTATTAGTTCCAAAAACAACAAAATTTTACTATTTTAAATGTTTTGAATAAATTCATTTGTTTTTACGTTAAAAAATGTATTATAAATAAGTATTTATTTTGTTTATAATCTTAAATAATGTTTTTATAAAAAACTGCAATTATGCATGTTTTTTCCATTTAATAAAAAATAAAAACATAATAATGGCACCACTGAAATATAAAGACATACCTTAAGGCCAATATACACTGGTCAAATTCCCATCCAGCATTAAGGTTGTATTAGTGAAAATGAGTTTGTATGTGTGACACCGACGATGCTTGATGGAATATCAAAAAATTTAGATATTTAGCATGCTTGACGATTGATTTTGATGAATGTATTGGCGTTACTCTTCAAGCACCCACACATTTTTAACGTGATTTCAAACCGAACAGACACTAAAAATGTCGGATGAAAAAAAATGCTTTGGAGGAAAAAAAAAATGTTATGGAATTAATTGAAGCATACCGCTCATTTCCAGCACTTTGGAACACAAAATGTGCTGACTACAGTAAACGAAATATTAAAGAAGACCAGTATGATTCTTTAATGAAGACATACAAAAAACAAAACCCTGATGGGAAAAAGATGATTTGAAAAAGAAAATAAATTTGTTGCGTACAAATTACAGACGGGAGCTAAGAAGGATTAGTGATTTAGAAAAGAGTGGAGCTGGAGTAAGTGACTGTTCCGGGACAACTTTATATTATTTCGACGCGTTACATTTTTTGAGAGATGTCGAAACTCCAAGTTCATCCGCATCATCATTTAAGGTACGTGCAGTGGTGGTTTTCGGCTTATCCTCTTGAATCGAATGCACAAAATTTTTATTTTTGGTCTTATTTAAATTTTAAAAACAAGAAAATTTTCGTGCTGCAATTTTTGTTTTATTCCATAAATTAAAGTAAACAATACATGTATACATTAAAGGGGATTCACAATTCTTTTTTTTATATTTTTGTACCCTCCACCACTAGGTATGGGGTAATGATTATATACTACGTTAGTGATTCCGAGTGAAAGTATTTTAATAATAATCTAATTATGTCGTTACCTAAACCGCAAAAGGCCCTAACTATCAAAAAATTTAAAATCGACCTTTTGATTCAATCTAATTTATAACATCAACGCAATTGTCCACAAAAAACTTGGAATCTTTGGACCAACATTAGCGAGTTTATTGGCAAAATACAAAAGGCCCTATCTACAAATAATTACATGGTAAACGCTAAAAGGTCTAACTAACAGTTTGTATAACATGTAACATTGTCAATTATCACAACAACTGGTAGATTTTACAAGAATAATAAATTATAAACAGTTTAAAGCGATCTATCAATTTATCATTTTTAATGGTTTTTGCTTCTCCTTTTAAATTTTCAAAATGTTAGATAGGGCCTTTTGCGTTTTAGGTGACGATATATATATATATATATATATATATATATATATATATATAAAATATATGGCTTACGTCTAGTTTACCAACGCAGCTCCAAATAAAAAAAAGGGTAGGGTTATAGAAAATTGAAAAATAAGAAGCAAAAACTAAATGACAAAATTCTCGGAAACGCATAGTTTCAGAGTTATGGACCTTTGAAGTTTTCATATAAATTTGCGATTTCCCACTACATTTTTGAACGTATATAGGTAATATTGGTATCATTTAAAAGCTTTTGAATACATTTTTCTAGATATAAACATTTTATTTTAATATTATTATTCCATTAAGGATTAAGGAGCCAGCTATGCGGAGAAGCTTTATTTAGCGAAGCCGGTGTTTGCTATACCATAGAGGAAAAAATCCTTGCGCCCGGCCGAAGGCCGGCTATACAGAGAATCTTTATTTAGCGAAGCCGGTGTTTGTTATACCATAAAGGAGAAAATCCTTGCGGCCGGCCGAGCAACTTTATTTAGAGAAGCTGAAGTTTATTTGATTACAGTTTTATTACCTAGTGCACTTCCTTAACATTTTGATATAAATTTTGTAAAAACAGTATTAGGAGCTAAAGATTTAAAAAGTTTTAAATAAATTTTGCATTTCCAGAAAGATCTGTTCAAATTCTTTCGAATAATATCAATATTGGCCATATACGTTCAGAAATGTAGAGAGAAATCGCAAGTTTATATGAAAACTTCAGAGGTCCATTTTATTTGTTCTTCTTATTTTTCTATTTTCTATTACCCTATGTGCTTTTTTTTTATTTGGAGCTGCGTTGGTAAACTAGACTTGTTCCAAATATATACATATATCGTCTTATCGTCTTAAAGACCTAATAACCTATCTGCGATAATTTCAAAATTGAGTTTTTTATGGATTTTTATTCCCTATATAATAACGCATATGTGTGCAAAATTTTGAACATTTAATATTACAAATGACAAAGTTTTGTACCTAGAGAACCGTTACGGACAAAAAAAGAGAAAAATAAATCATCACAAATCACGATAAAAGTTTAATTTTGTTGCATAGTGTAATTTAAACAAACATTAAGTATTTGTTTTTGCTTAAACCAGTAAAAGAAACTACTACTGTAATTATTTAATGTATGTAATATTCATGTGTAAAGAAATTTCTATTTATTCATACTAATTAGTACTGCAGATAGGTTATTTGGTTTCAGATTTTTACAATTCCAAAAAAACCTAAGTGTCATAACATAAGCTGTGATTTGAAAAACCAAATTTTCTCAACCGATATATATTACTGGTTTCATTTTAATCAAAATGTGTAATTTTCGTTTCAATATCGTTAATAGTTCCAATTTTATAACGTTTTTTCCCTCTCCTGTAAACCCGATTTTCATGAAGTTTATAAACATAGATAAATCCATATTTACATGGACACATAAGCATGATGTGTTTTTAAATACTGTGGTGTAGTGTATCATATGGTCGGGCTTGACCGACTATACTTTCTTACTTGTTTTTATTTGTTTAACTAAATAAAACTAAATGATTTTTAACCACATTAAGGAGGTTTAATTTTTTTTTATTTAATAAAAGTTAACAATTCAAAAATTTGTTACAAAATTACATGTACACATATTTGCTTGAAGTTCGTTGGTTCAATTCATCATTAGAATTTCAGCGAACTATCAAAAAAGAAATAACAATTACGTTAATTAAGAAAATCTAAAATCATTAGCAATGAAAAACAGGGACCGTTATGATTATTAATTTTTTTCCATAAAAATCAGATGATAACAGTTATTTAATTATTTATATTTTTTTGGGCAAACCTAAGTTATATTTTGATTTTTCGAGCAAAAATACCAGTTATTTTCGGTAGACATGAACGTGTTATAATAATTTAGTTGACTATTTAAGGTCAGCTAAATTATTATAAAACGTACATTTCTTTAAAAAAAACCTGTAGTTTTTCCGACTTTTATGGAAAAAGGAATAATGAATGCGGTCCCTGCTTTATTTAGACTGCCATGATAGTTGGCCTTCGTTATTGAAAAAGTCCATAAATGTGTCTCTGACTTGTTTTGCTGAGTTACTGGAATTTCTGGAAGAAGTACTTTTTAAAGATACTAACTCTGGCACCCTACTTTCAAACTCCATATCGGTATTAAGCACTTCGTTTTCGTAGCCTTCAGAAGTTTTTCTTCTTAAAAAATTGTGCAAATAGCAGCAAGCTAGCACAATTTTATTCACTTTTTCGGGTGCTACATTAATGGCGTTTTGAAAAACTCCAAAACGTGCTGTTAACATACCAAAAGCATTTTCGACAACACGGTAATTAAATATTTTTTGTTCCTCCGTTAAGCCAATTTGTGCGAACGGCTTCATGAAGTTTTCAGTTAATTGAAAAGCATCATCCCCAATAAAAACGTATGGGAGTACCCTTTTATCGCAAGGCGCTAAATTTGGCATCGGAATGTTGAGCTTATTTTCATAGAATGATTCGCCGAAGGAGGTGTGCCGAATGACTCCACCGTCAGAAATTCTGCCATTAGTGCCAACATCAGCAACAATAAATTCATAGTTGGCATTTACTACAGCCATAAGCACCACACTAAAAAATTTTTGTAGTTATAGTAATAAGACCCGGAACCATGTGGATTTTTAATAGCAACATGTTTCCCGTCGACAGCGCCAAGACAATTGGGAAAATTCCATTTTCCGTAAAATTCGTTTGCGATAGCCTTCCACTCTTCGTTACTTTGTGGGACCTAAAATTGCAACACAAAATACATAAATATGTTAGTAGTTATTTTAATATTTGTATTATAATATTGATTTTAGAATAATGAAGAACCACAACGGAAAAAGCAGAAAATCACTCCAACCGATGAATTAGTTATGCTGGCAGCTGATCGGTTGAAGCACCCTGAAGACAATAACCATCACCTTGCGAAGGTATTTACAGAAAAGCTCTCAAAAATGGAGGGAAACCAGAAAATTTTTGCAGAAAAAACAATTCATGATGTTCTTCTCCATGGCCAACTGGGTCTTCTAAATTTTAATACCAGTTTAACCAACATAAGTTCCTTATCAAACATAAGTCGCTCTTCAACGCCGTTAAGCAGTAGTCCATCAATAGTATACGCTGATAAATCTATATATAAATCGACACCATCAAATAATACATTTGAAGATACATTTCCCAAAAATTCACAACATATTGTCGCCCCATTCGCCAAGTTCCAATAACTACGCAAATAGCCAGGAATAAACATGAATATACGATAATTGATTATCCCTTTGAAGAAACTCAGGATCCAGCAGAGGAATCTGAATCATCAATAAACCTTAGTTCTTTTTATTCTAGTTTTGACGATACTTTGTAAACTAATAAAATATATTTGAGAAAGTGACTAAAGTAAATAATATACCTATTATATTTATTATTATATTTACTTTGTTTATTACAATCAGTTTTAGTGATTTTGCAATATGTACAATGTACATCTGTATATTTTCTTTTTTTTACTTGAATTATTTTTAACTGAATATTGCAAAAGCAAATAAAAAAATATGAAATAAATTTTTTTGTTAAATACAACATTTACGTGTAAAATTTTATTTTTGCTTGAACATTTTCAAAAAAAGTTTAACATACATAAAATGCTATAGAAAACATGTATGAAACTAAAGTCGGTCAACCCCGACTTTTATAAAACTCCACATTATTATCCAAATTATTTGTTTTTCCTTTTTATTAACTGCCTGTTTTTAGAAAACGTAAACAAGTGAGTGAGTGAGAAATTATATTGAAAACAAAAACAAATTTTCGTTTTTTATTGTTGTTTTCAATATACATAATTTCTCACTCACTCACTTGTTTACGTTTTCTAAAAACAGGCAGTAAATAAATTAATTTATTTTTGTAAAAAAATTAGCATTTTTTCAAAAGCTACTTTAATAAAAACAAACTGTTCAATTTGAAATTAATAATTTGGCTAAAATTATTATTAAAAATTGGCAAATATTTATTATTTTAATTTCCACTTTACTTTTGTGTTTTGTTCAAAAAAAATTGTATGGCGGGCATCTCTAAAAAGTTATTAAAGATGGGTTCAGGACCAATATTTAAAGATCTTGCAAACAGCAGCACAAATGCACACTATTGCGTTGTGGGTATAAATATGACCGTCGTAGCACTGCTTTGGCTGAACTAAATCTTGTGTAATTTTCCTCTTTCATTGAACTTCCCTTACGCCAAACAAAAAAAGAAATGAGTTTTCGCATTAGAAATATTTATCTATAAAGATTTACTTACTTTTATATATTCTTCTAAACACTGGATAATAGCATCACTTGTTTCCATAACAATTTTGGACACACAACAGGAGGATATAGCACTTGAAAACTTTATGTCCTCAAAACTACATCCACTCAGAAAGTACCTAAGTGTTGTTGATAGCCGGAAACTGACTGGTATAGCCTTACGAAGTTGTGTGTCCCTCTTTTGTATCAACGGTCCAACTAAATTAAGTAACTCCTCGTATGTGGAACTATTCATCCTCAAAAAGTTTTTAAAGTCGCTTGCTGAAGACACTCTGAGCTCAACCAATAAATTTTCATGTGTAAATTGATTCCTCTTTTTGAGCCACTCTTTCATCCAAATGCGCTTCTTTCTTTTATTTTGTTTAATTTCCATTTCTTTTCTTTTTAGGCAAACCGCCAAAATTGACACTAAAGTTTCGTCTGAAACCGACATACTTAAAACTTTTTAATTAATAATTTTCTTCTCCTTTTCTTCAATTTTTCTTTTATTTATTAAAAAGCAACACAGTTGTAATCACAATTTAACACTTTTTATCTTATTTTTTTAACACACTTTAAACGTGATTTCAAACCGAACAGACGCTAAAAATGTCGGATGAAAAGAAAAATATGTTTTAATGTTTTAAAAAATGTTATTTAATAATTTTGTCCTTCTTTTCTTCAATTTTCTTTTTTAATTATTAAAAAGCAACACCGCTTAGTATGTCATCACAATTAAACACTTTTTAACTATATTTTAATATTTTTTGCTCCTGCTGTTGTCACTTCAAAATAAAATGCAAAATGAATGCTTGATAGTTCATCCAGCAAATGTATGTTCTAATGTCAAGCACACGTACACGAGCTTGATGTCAAGCATTTGACAACTGTATTTGGGCCTTTACCAGAAACGAATGAGCGAGTAGTCACAATTTTCATTTTGGTGTTAAGAAAATGATAGAAAGAAATGACCAAAACTAATTTTCCGGTCACACTCGGTCATTTCTTTCCATCATTTACTTAACAACAAAATGAAAAATGTTACTACTCGCCCATTCATTTCTTGTAGGGTAGTAAACAAAATAGCTCCCTACAAGAATTGAATGAGCGAGTAGTCACATTTTTCATTTTGGTGTTAAGAAAATGATAGAAAGAAATTACCGAAATAAAGTTTTCGGTCACATTCGGTCATTTCTTTCTATCATTTTATTAACACTAAATGAAAAATGTGACTACTCGCTCTATCATTTCTTGTAGGGCTGTTAATATTTTTTTCAATTGTAGCTGCCGTCTTTAACATAATTCAGTAGCTGACTACACGACTATAATTACAGCAAGCAGTATTTGTAGCGGTGTGTTCGTGTAGCCTACTGTGGTGAATGTGTTTGATGCATCATTCTTGTTTCATTTTGACATATTTTTTGTGTTGTTAGTGTGATTTTTTTTTTTAAGATAAAAAAGTAAATAAAACCTAAAAATATATTATTTATTCTTTTTTTTCTCATTATTTTTTATTGAATCTTCATATATTAAATATGAACTAACAATAATTAATCAAATCTTATCCTTCTACTTTATTTAGGTCCTGCCAATGCCAGACAAAAATTTTCTTCATCACGGTTTCTGTTCACATATATAGGTGTTTATCGCTCATCTAATTGGGTAAGTGCTCCAGTGTCTCTTCTTCTTAACCTTGCATTTACACATGCCACTGCCAGTTAGAAAAACTCAATACACTCACACTTTTTTACTAATACACTCACATTTTTCGCAATGGCAGCTCCAAGGTCTATCCAATAGGTCTGCGCAAGAAGCCAGATGTTAACTTGGTTTATTCCTCAACGATGTCATAAGTTGTTAACATTTTCCTTATACATGTGTATTTTTGTTTACGTTTTCGAGTTTTTGCCACACATACATGAACAGAAATCACATTTTTCCTTTTGTTTTCCCTATGTAGTAGTAAGATTTTGACAACGGCGGGGAATTTTACACAAACAAAATGCCTGTTGTCTTTTGTATTGTTGTAGAAGTAAGCAGACCTATTGGATAGGCCTTGGGCAGCTCCACTGGCAGCAAAAATTACATGCGAGTGGAAATTTGGCACTTGCATGCCACTACCCTGCAAATAATAGGACCAGTCCAAACACGCGTGTAAAGAGTAGCCCACAAGGGACCAGGACTAGTCCAAAAGTAACCCAAACGTATGAAAAAAACATGGTCTATTCAACATTACGATGTCCTAGGGGAGGACCATATAACCCACCTTTGGACTACTAAGGAGTAGTTTCAAAAGTACTCCATGGTATACACAAGAGGGTTAGTTTTGAAGTCGTTTAAAAACGAAAGCACGTCGTTAAAAAACGAAGACATGTCGTCTCACTTCAAATATTTTTTAACAATGACATGGTCCATGCTTGCATTACATCGGACAAGTCCATGGAGTAGTTCATTTTATCAAAATGAATCAGGTGGTCCAATATTATTTGCAGGGTAAATGTCAAAACGATAAGCAATGTTACCCTGTTTAAAATTTAATGCAAATTAACAGGATTGTTGTAAACCTATCAATTATGTTTTAAAATGTTAAATGTATTATTATGATGAATTTTTCGAAACGTGCATTAATAAAAGCAAGTTTATAATTAACAAGCATTAATATTGTTTAAATAATGCTTATATAAATTTTTTTTTTTTTCATTATTTATTTATTGAATCTTCATATATTAAATATGAACTAACAATAATTAATCAAATCTTAACCTAATACGTTATTTTTTTGTCCTGCCAGTGCCAGACAAAAATGTTCTTCATCGCGGGTTCTGTTCACTTTTATAGGTGTTATCGCTCATCTAATTGGATAAGTGCTGCAGTGTCTCTTCTTCTTAAGCGAGTGTGGCCGCTATCATTTAAAATATTTCGAGCTAGTGGGTTCGGGTGCAATTCGAGCCTTTTAAAGTATTTTACTGCATATTTCGTAATCATAGTTTTAACTAATGGAACATTAAGATCCTTGTGAATATTTGAGTTTTTAACATACCAAGGGGCAGCTGTGATTATTCGAAGTAGTTTATTTTGGCGCCTTTGAATTTTTTCGATATTAGAGGCCGAGGCAGTGCCCCATAACTGAATACCATAGCACCAGATTGGCTTTAAGATGGAGTTTTAAAGAAGAAGTTTGCAGTGGAGACTAAGGACAGAGTTTCTTCCAATAAGCCACTGAATTTGGATGGCTTTTAGTTTCATTTGAGTTAATTTTGCCTCTATATGGCTCTTCCACGTTAAACGGCGATCTAGATGAATACCGAGGTATTTTACATGTGAATTTTGAGGTATTATTTGATTATTGATTTTAATAGGGGGGCATGATTCCCGACGCAAGGTGAATGTTATATGTCATTTTTGGTCATTGACCTCTATCCTCCATTGCTTTAACCATAGTTCGAGTTGAAATATATGATCCTGTAGGTATCGAGATGCTTCTTGACGGTTTTCGTGCACGCTCAAAAAAGCTGTATCATCAGCAAATGTTGAAGTTTGTGTGTAGTTGTTTGATGGCATATCCGAGGTATATATTAAGTATAAAAGTGGGCCCAGAATGCTTCCCTGAGGGCCTCCAGCGTCAATTTGCTGAGGAGAGCTTAAATAATCACCTTCTTTAATAATAAATTTTCGACCGACTAAGTAGCTTTCTAACAGCTTGTGTGTGTTTACTAGTAAGTTGAGCTTCAATTTATGTAATAAGCCTTCATGCCAGACTTTATCAAAAGCTTGAGAAACATCGATGAAGAGAGCGGAACAATATTTTTTTTCTTCAAAGGCTTTTCTTATTGCGTTTACTATACGATGGGTTTGCTCAATTGTGCTGTGTTCTCTTCTAAAGCCGAATTGGTGGTTAGGAATACATCTATTTTCATTTAAAATTGGGGTTAATTTTGACGCTAACAGCTTCTCAAACAGCTTTGATATATTAGAAAGTAAGCTTATAGGCCTATATGACTCAACTTTTGTGTGATCCTTTCCAGGTTTAGGTATCCTGGTGTCTAAGGAGACCTTCCACTTTTGAATATAGTATTCAAGGCGTAAAATAGCATTAAAAATTAAAAGAATAATTTTCTTTGCTATGCTGGGTAGCTCCAAAAGCATTTTGTTGCTGATCTTATCAAAACCAGGAGCCTTTTTGGGTTTTAAATCACAAATAGCCTTTTCGATTTCTCTTATCTCAAATCTTAGCGGAACAGCTGCTCTAGCAGCAACAGGTGGTAACTCGACCGCAATATCGTGAGATATATTTGGGGTAAATACGTTTTTTAAATGATTGACAAACAGATTTCCTTTTTCAACATCATTTCTTGCCCAACTTCCATTCAAGTTTCTTAATGGTGGTTTAGAGACAACTGGCCTTTTGAGATTTCTAGCTGCACGCCATAATGAGTAGTTTGATTGTGGGGTTGCATCAAGTTCCTCAAGATATTTTTCCAGAGAAGCCGTTTTCTTAGTCTGCAGTAACTTTCTAAGTCTTTTGTACACTCTTTAAGTAAGTTCTTAAGTTGAGGGGATCTGTGCAATTGCCACTCTCCTCGAGCCCTCCTTTTTTTCAGACAAAAGATGCTCGACATCTGTGGAATATATTTTAATAGTTTTTGTTTTTCTGGGGGCAATATTGGAATGTTGAACAGCTAGTTTCAGAAAACTGTCAAAATTATCAATAGAGCGATCTACATAATCCGGTGTACTGAGCGCAATATTTTCTGTGCAATGGGTACTGAGATATTTTTTATATTTTAACCATTTAATTTGCGTAGCTGTCGTCGGAGGTACAATTCTATTGGGGTTCATATAGTAACAATAGTAGGTGTGTGGTCGAAGGATAAATCTAGGGAGGCTTCAACATAAATCGTTTCTATGGGAATGTTTTTAACCACGCCGAAATCGATGACATCTGGAATTTTTTGATGATCAGTGGGCCAATACGTTGGTTGTCCGATCGCTACCACATTTAAATCCATTTTAGAAATTGTGTTAAATAAAACACGACCCTTTGGTGTTATAAGTCGCGACCCCCAGAAGGTATGTTTAGCGTTATAATCGCCAGCGGCTAGGAAACACGGTCCTTATGATTTAAAATATTTATAATATTGGTCCTCCGATATTGAAAATCTAGGCGGGGAGTATAACGATGAAATTACTAGGTTTCTATTTAATTCCTCAACGCAAATGTTCGTTGCTTGGAGATAATCTTCACGATGATCACACATTAGGTAGTGTTTGACTCGGGTTTTTATTAAAATGGAAGAACCTCCACAAGCTCTATCTCGAGAGTCCTTGGTATCATATAGTATATAACCATTTATATTAAACGTATTTCTTGAGGTCATATAAATAAATGAACAAATTTCCCCAAAACATTTTGAAAATGAACTCGCAGTGGCATATCGTCGGTTGATTATTTAATTGTCGTATGTCATATGCAATATGTATACACTTACGACAATTAAATAATCAACCGACGATATGTAAACACAAAAGCCAATGGCATGAGATTCGACTATTTCGAACAAATTTTCTTTGTTAATATGTATACAGTAGTGGCATGCCACTACTTGCATGTGTAAAGGCAGGGTAAGCGTGTGTGGCCGCCATGATTTTAAATATTTCGAGCTAGTAGATTTGGGCGTTGTTCAAGCCTTTTTAAGTATTTTACTGCATATTTTGTAATCCTAGTTTTTACTCATGGCACATTGAGATCCTTATGAATGTTTGAATTTTTAACATACCAGGGAGCGGCTGTGATTATTCGAAGAAGTTTATTTTGGCGCCTTTGCATTTTTCGATATTAGAGGCCGAGGCAGTGCCCCATAGTTGAATACCGTAGCACCAGATATTTATTTATGTGTTTAATTTTAATTTTATTTTATTGTGCCACATATGTATAACTTTAATTCTACAGTACTGTAATATAAGACACCGTTCTTGTTGTACTGTCTTATCTAATAAAGAATCAATCAATCAATCAATCAAAACTAAAAAATGCTGCAAAAGGGTTCTTTATACTAAAATATGCCAAAAAAAAATGCTGAAAACGGTAAAATATGCTAAAATATGCACTAACAAATCGATCAAAATAATTCATAAATAGCTCTAAAACGGATAAATATATTGTTTCTGCCTTCATTAGTTGCACAAGGAAAAACATGCAATTGCATATTTCTGGTTTCCCTGGTAATAAGTAACAGTACATATTTTTCAACTTTTTTTTCTTAAAATAGCTTGAGATACCTGGAATACATAAATATACATAATAAACAATTGGAATAAGTGAAGAAATAATATTGTCCCTCTAGCTTGTACTAGCCGACACACTGTGCGCTGGTTCGAATCTTGGTTTTCCAAAAACAAACTTTATTTTAATTTTTATGTTCAAAAACGATTTTAAAAAAATATTTGCCAGTTTTCGCTTTTTAAATTTAAATTATAATGAAGTTTTAAGTATTGTAAATATGTATGTATATGTAAAAATTTTTTTGTTTTTTTCTAGTTGCTCTGTATTCTGCTTGCAAAATGGTGAAGGGTATATAAGATTCGGCAAAGCCGAATATAGCACTCTTACTTGTTTTTACAATGACGATGACAAATCTTGTTGAAAATATGGAACCAAAAAGTGACAGTTTTCTTATAAATGGCAAGAAAAAACATAACAAAAGAAAAATTAAACAATTTTTGTCAAAAGTTATTGCTTTAGAAAATTACCTGAAGCAATAATTGCGAAAATTTGCTGCAGAGCTGCGGCATCACTGCATAAACACTTTTAACATATGGTTGGCCTCATGTAGAAAGGCCCTAACTCACATAAATTTTTTTTTACTATGCTAATCACCGCGAAGCTTTACGCTTGTCTGCAGGAAAGAAACCAGAGTCTCTGGCGGGAATCGAACCCGCAACCCCGGGGTTGATAGACTAGATATTTTTGATGCTATTGTATTAAATTTTTGTGACGAGGTGTATTTGTGGGAAATGTATTGGAATCACTAAAAAAAACTCCATTTCAAAAAAATCGAGTTAGGGCCTTTCTACATGAGACCGACGATATGAGAGTGATGCTTTTACGAACATTAAACTGCGCAAGATATACCAGACAACTGAATTTACGAACGTACCCTTTATCAATAACTATTTAGGATCTAAGAAGTATTGTTATTATGAAAAACGTCAATAATACAAATATTAAAAATTACAATTAACAAAAATATATCTATGCACACACATACATTTTAAGCAAAAACATTTCTAGTTTTTCTTTACTTGAGGGTTACACGATCAAGTTTTGGCTATCAAGTTTTAATACACTCACACTTTTTTACCAATACACTCATACTTTTAAAAATTGATACGAACTTGCCTCTAAAATTCTCCTGCCAGTGAGTGTAGCAATTTTCGTTCAAGAAAACAGCTTATTACAAATCTTTTGAAGTTGTTTTTGTTTTTTTTTTTACAAATATTTTGCCGGCAAAAGCTGAAGTTCTTTTTTTTTACAAATTGTTGCGGGAATTTTAAAATTTTATCTAAAAGCCTAAAAAAAATAGTGAAATATGTTTATTAATAAAATTAATAAGCAAAATGATAAAGTCCCTTCGAACAGCCTACAGTGCAGAAAAATCAAAAGTGGAAAATACCAAAACATTTTGAGTTGTTTTCTCGGCGACGACATCTTGAAAAAGTAAATTGCTTTCAGCTTGCGTGCAGCCTACGTCACAGCTGTCAACTTTTCCATATTTTGACAATCAGTGCCCATGTTCTGTAACTTTAGTGAGAACTTCTTGCATCGAAAAGAGTGAAACAAAATATTCCATCGTTTCTCGAAAAGTGAGAAAAATGTGTGTCTGTAACTCATGTCGAAAACTATCAAAAGAGATTACGTCGTTACGTTATAAATGTCATAATATTGCACTCGAAGCCGATGTGACATTGAAGACGTTCAGAACGCCAGTAACACATATCGTTGACGGCGACCAAAATTTACTTAAATTGAAAGTTTTTCAACGACGGCGGCGAAAACACAACCGTCGGCTACGCCAAATTGTATAAAGAGCGACTTTAATGTTTGTTGTTTGCAAACGAGCTTTGAAGGCATTTGTATATTTTATAAAAATGTTAAAAGCAAAATAATAAAACAATGAAAAATGTGCCAAGAATAAAATATTATTATTATTATTCTTTGCATTTTGCATTTTTAATTGTTTTTTAGTGTTAAAATTTTTTCTCGCCCCATTTTTATTCGTGAGTTTATTTGACAGTTCAAAGCGGGAACTTTTCTCACCAAAATGTTACAGACACACTTTTTCTGTTAATTAGCGAGTAATTTCCTTACGTGACAGATTGTACTCGCTAAAAAAGTTACAGACACAGTTAAGTGAGAAAAACAGCTGTTTGTTTCAATTTATGGCATTTTTGTTTCATTTCACACATTTCAATCGAAAACTTTCTCGACGCGAGAGTTACAGAACATGGGCACAGTATATGTAAAAGATTATCAAGAAAATCTTGATCGTGTGGCTGCACTGTTATTCTTTTTTTTATTTTTGGGGTTTTAAAACAACAAATAAAAAGAAGCGTACAGTTAAACAAACAGTAATATTTTTTTTTGTAATTTTTTTTATTGAATCTTCATATATTAAATATGAACTAACAATAATTAATCAAATCTTAACCTAATACGTTATTTTATGTCCTGCCAGTGCCAGACAAAATTTTCTTCATCACGGGTTCTGTTTATCGCTCATCTAATTGGGTAGCTGCAGTGTATCTTCTTCTTAAGCGACTGTGGCCGCCATGATTTAAAATATTTCGACCTAGTGGATTTGGGTGTTGTTCAAGCCTTTTTAAATATTTTATTGTATATTTTGTAATCATAGTTTTAACTAATGGCACATTGAGATCCTTATGAATGTTTGAGTTTTTAACATACCAGGGAGCTGCTGTGACTATTCGAAGAAGTTTATTTTGGCGCCTTTGAATTTTGTCGATATTAGAGGCCGAGGCAGTGCCCCATAGTTGAATACCGTAGCACCAGATAGGCTTTAAGATAGAGTTGTAAAGTAGCAGCTTGCAATCGAGACTAAGGACAGAGTTTCTTCCAATAAGCCAATGAATTTGAATGGCTTTCTAGCAGCTTGTGTGTGTTTGCTGGTAAATTTTGCTTCAATTTATGTAATAAGCCTTCATGCCAGACTTTATCAAGAACTTGCGAAACATCGATAAAGAGTGCTGGGCAATATTTTTTTTCTTCAAATGTTTTTCTTATGACATTTACTATTCGATGAGTCTGTTCGATTGTGATGTGTTTTCTACTAAATCCGAACTGATGGTTTGGAATCAGGCCTGCCATTTTTGCCGATTTATCGGCATTTTGCCGATTTTTTGCCTCTAAATTATCAAAGTGCCGTTTTGCCGATTTTTGCTCCAAAAATGCCGATTTTTTAACTAACACGTAAAAGGCGATTACTTTTTGTTTGTTTGATAATAATACACTAACTTTAAGCGATACTGAAACAGTTGTAACATTGAAAAGAGACAACTGTTATTAAGTCAGCGCTTCTACTAAAGAAAAAGGGGTTAGTTTTATTCAATATTAAATGCAGTGTTTGTAATGTGTGTTGGGTTAATACATAATTATTTGAAAAATATTACACTATGAAGAATTAAAGGCCAAAGTTAAAAAAGAAATAATTTTTAAACCTAAAATAATTCAATTAAAATTTCTTTTTCTTTTAGGAAAATATAAAACACTTTATATTTGTGTTTGAAAATGGATAGATAAATACTTACAAAAGAATAAAGGTAAGATAAATTTATATTCACTATCAATGAATATAATTTAAATAATAATTACTTTGATAATTAAATAATTTTTTTTTTAAGATTATAACGCAATTGAGGACGATGTTAGTACATAAATTAAATAGCCAATTCTTATGTAAGGAAAATTAAATAAATTTGCAAACTTTCTGCCAACAAATTTCAGATTTATAACGTGAACATTTAATGGCAGCATTTGGTACAATTTTTGGTCCTTCCACCTTCTTCCGCAAATGTGGAAAGAATTTTTTAATGTAACAGAGTTTTGATGTTGACTGGAAAATTTATCTTTGCAAGTTATTCGTTTTTAAAGTTTAAATTATTATTTAAAAATTAATAATTTAAACTGTTTTGATATTAATATTAAAACAGATTTAATAAAAATGTCAAACTAAAATATTTTTGTATATGGAATATACTTAATTATAATAAAGTTAAAAAAAACTTTATATTTAACTACACTTTCTTTGTAAAACGTTTATTTTGATTGATTCTTTTGAAATTTCATAAGTTAGATAATTCTGAATTGTTCTTATTTGTAAGTAAGAATAGGTTTTATTGTATTTAAAATAGGTATTTTTAATGACGATTTTTTGCCGATTTTTTTATATTGAAGTGCCGATAATGCCGATTTTTTTTTTAAATATGCCGATTTTTTATCAAAATTATCTGGCACCCCTGTTTGGAATACATCTAGTTTCACTAAAAATCGGTGTTAATTTAAAAAATAATAATTTCTCAAACAGCTTTGACATATTTGATAATAAGCTAATAGGCCTATATGACTCAACTTTTGTATGATCTTTACCTGGTTTTGGTATCATGGTAACTAAGGAAACCTTCCATTTTTGAGGGTGTATTCAAGGCGTAAAATAGCATTAAAAATAAAAATAATAATTTTCTTTGCTATGCCAGGTAGCTCTAAAAGCATTTTATTACTGATCTTATCAATACCAGGTGCCTTCTTAGTGTTTAAGTCACAAATAGCCTTTTCGATTTTTCTTATCTCAATCTGAGGGGAATAGCTGCTCTTGCAGCAACAGGAGGTAACTCGACCGCAATATTTTGAGATATATTTGGTGTAAATACGGTTTTCAAGTGGCTAACAAACAGATTTCCTTTTTCAATATCGTTTCTTGCCCAACTACCATTCAAGTTTCATATTTTCATCATTTTCTACATTTTTGTGTTCGTTTGTACATAAAATACAACTGTGGGGAAAATTTTCAAGTTCTGTTGTGAATATGTTGATGAAAAACATGCAAAACATGTTGCGTGTTTTACCCTTACTTTTACTTAAGGTGTTCATACTGCCCTGTTCTACAACTTTGGTACTTACTACTTTCTTTGTACAACAAATGCTTTATTTTGTTTGTCATAATTCATACCGCTCATAATTTTGTAAAAAATTTGTTTTAAAACAAAATATCACAAGTAAGAAAGTATAGTCGGTCAAGCCCGAACATATGATACCCTACACCACAGTATTTAAAAACACATCATGCTTATGTGTCCATATAAATATAGATTTATCTATGTTTATAAACTTCATGAAAATCGGTTTGAAAGTTTGTGAGAGGCAGAAATTGCCCCCTACCTCCCCTTGTGGTCCTATTTTTGAAAAACTGTATAGCTTATGTGTCCAAATAGATATGGAAATATCTATGTTTAAAATTTCATTAAAATCGGTTTGAGAGGCAGAAATTGCCCCTATCTCCCCTCGTGGTCCTATTTTTTTAAAAATGCATACATTTTGTGTCCATATAGATATGGTTCTATCTGTTTTAAATTTCATTGAAATCGGTTTGATAGTTTCTGAGAGGAAGAAATTTCCCCCTATTTCATCAAATTATCTCCAAAATTGCGACCTGTACTTTGCGCACAAGGTTACATGGACAGCCAGCCAGCCAGCCTGCCAGCCAGCCGGACGGACATCGTTAGTTCGACTCAGAAAGTGATTCTTAGACGATCGGTATACTTTAAGGTGGGTCAAGGACCAATATTTTAAGGCGTTACACACATCAGCACAAATGCATAATACCCTCTCCACTATTGTGGTGTGGGTATAAAAATATTTACACATTAAAATCAAAAAAGTCTATTTGTATTATAATCGTTTTAAGTTTTATAAGCCATTAGTGATGTTAATATTTTTTTTCCAACCCGTAATAGCGTGCAGAAACCGCTTAAATAGCTTTAAAAATCTCTCATTAAGTACATTAATGATGAAAGTGTAATAGTTGTAAATAAAAGCACTAATTGTGTTCTATTGAAATTGCACAACATGTAACACTTCGAGTGATTATAGGCAACATTAGAAAATGTAACATGTATATACTGTAACATATTTTTCTCAGAAAAGAAATCGCCATTAGATATAACTGGCCTTTTTATGGTGTTTTCTTTTCTGATAAAAATGTTCCATGTAAGCTACCATTCGCGCGGGTTTTTGTTCTATGCAAAAATGTGAAAAGTTGTCGTTTTCCTTTCTAAATATGTTGCAACAATAAATGGCAAATTTGTTCCATTTTTTACCCGTAGTTATAACTGATTGTGAGATAATACCCTTTTTTGCATCTGCGTAAAGTACTTTTTTATGCAAGCAAGTATTTTTTTATTAAGTTTTTTCTTGTGTTTGCGTACAATTTGCGTTATATTGTAATTTTTAGTTATATTGTAATGGATATAAAAACTTTTTGTTTTTCGTTTGTTTTACTTTTATTTAATAATTATATTTTTTTGTCGCAAAATTTTAAACAACAGCTGGCATTAATTATTGAAAATCAGTGCTTTTAGCGCTTGTGGAATGTTGAAAATTGCTACAAGCGTAGCGAATATCGCTTTTAGTACAAACTTTGCATTCAATATTTAACACGCTAAATACACATTAGTGTTGAGTGTAAAACGTAGCTATTATTTTGTTCCATTGTAATTTAGAAAAATGTATCACTTTGTATCTTACACAAATATAATGCATTACTATTTTTTAGAAAATAAATCACCATTAGATTTCTAACTGCACGCCATAATGAGTAGTCTGATTGTAGAGTTGCATCAAGTTCCTTAAGATATTTTTCAAGAGAAGCCGTTTTCTTAGTCCGCAGTAACTTTCTTAGCCTTTTTGTGCACTCTTTTAATAAATTCTTAAAATGCGGGGATGTGTACAGTTGCCACTCTCTTCGAACACTCCTTTTTCAGTCAAGAGCCGCTCGTCATCTGAAGAATATATTTTATTATTTTTTTTTTAATTTTTAGGGGGGTAACGATGGAATGTTGAACAGCTGGTTTAAGATAACTGTCAAAGTTAACAATAGAGAGATCCACATTCTCCGGTGTACTAAGCGGAATATTTTCTGAGAAATTTTTTATATTTTAACCAATTTATTTGTGTGGCTGACGCTGCTAAGTAACCTCACGGAGATACCATTATATTTGGGTTCGATATATATAGTCACAATTGTAGGTGTGTGTTCGGATGATAGTTCTAAGGAAGCTTCAACATGAATCGTTTCTGTGGGGAAACGCTAATGTCGATAACATCTGGAATTTTTTGCTGATCAGTAGGCCGAAATGTTGGTTGTCCGCTCTCGACCACATTTAAACTCATTTTAGAGATTGTATTAAACAAAACACTACCTTTTGGTGTTATAAGTCGTGACCCCCAGAAGGTATGTTTAGCGTTATAACCGACAGCGGCCAGGAAACAGGGTCCTAATGATTTATAATATTTATAATATTGGCTTTCTGATATGGAAAATCTAGGTGGAGAACACGCAGAAAAAAAATATTGTTGGGCATGGTTACAGCAACAACACTATGTTTATTGTAACAATATATTGTTGTCGTACACAAAAAATTGTTATTTTTATTTAATATCAACAATATTATAGTTACTGTAAACATATTAATGTTTATCGCAATAATAAATTTGAGTATTGTTGACCAAAAAATAATTATTTTTCTAACAACTAAATTATGATTACTTTCAAAACATATTATATTACTCACAACCATATCATGATATCTATTAGCCATAACATGATAACTTTTTTTTATCATATTATTTTTAAGAAGCAATCAAACTTTTTTTTTCTCTAATAATATTATGCTAGCGCCATTTATAAAATAATTTTGAATCAGTTGTGTCGTTTGTTTAATATGTGAGCGGTTAAACAAGATAAATTACCATAAAAAATAATAAATTTAAAGTAATTAAAATATTAGCGGAGTTCAGTATTAGTGAAGTAATAGTGCAAAATATCGTAGTAAAATCCAACACCAAAACACACAGAGATTTCGTTTGATTTTATCAAACTGTTACGATATTTTTCATTTACTGTTTTGCAAGCCTTTTTTTATATCAAGAAAAATTGTAAAAAGTCAGAAAATAAAAAATCGATACATACAAATTTTAATTTATTTTGTATTGTTATGACAGTTATTAAAGGACCTGTATCATAATATGATTGCTTCTAAATTTATTATGATTAACATGATGATGATATGATTACTTCTTAGCTTATTATGATTTACATGACAATAATATGATAATTTCTTAACTTATTATGATTAACATGACAATAATATGATTCCTTCTTAACATATTATGATTAACAGAATAATAATATAATTAAGGGAAAAATATTATGATGTAATATTACGAATATATTTAGCCATAATATGATTCAATAATAACCTTAATATGGTGACTACAATCATGAATCTTATCATAATATAATAAATTTGTTTTTTCTTTGCGTGTACAAAGAAGAAATTAGTATGTTTCGATTTAGCTCTTCAACACAAATAGTCGTTGCTTGCAGCTAGTCTGCACAATGATCAAACATTAAGAAGTGTTTCATTCGGGCTTTTATCAAAATGGCAGAGCCTCCACAAGCTCTGTCTCGAGGGTCCTTAGTATCATATAGTATTGGTATTGGTTATATACTTGAGGTCAAGTGAGTTTCAGAAACCAACATGACATCAATTTGTTTATTTTTTTAGAAAGTATTCAAATTAATGTTTATGTTGGCGGATGCCGTTTGCGTTCCAAAAACAGATTTTTAAACAGTTCATGGCTTGTTAAGTACATCTTGCAATAACATCGATTGCATTCTAAGAATTTCCTGCATAATATTACCCATTGTGGTCGTAAATTTATTAACTGTTTGCACTAATGTTTCCATGGTTTTTTAAAGACGATTTAAATTAGAAACTGGAGTTTCTTCATTAACTGGCGAAGCAACTTGCATTGGCACATGGTTTGATTTTAGGATGTTAGCGTAGGAGGTTCTGTTATTACTAGGCTGTGGAGCCTGAATGTCATTAGTGTTTAGTTGATTTGTTACTGTTGAGGGCTGAACTTTGAATTTTTGCCTCAAATCTTTCACGGTTCACTTAAATGTTTTCGATTTTAATAAAAACACTTTTTTTTATTTATTTTTTTGTATTTTAGTTTTATTTAATATAAAGGTTTTAAATCAATGTATTTTGTTTTGTTCACAGTTTTGTTTTTACTTTATGTACAATGTATAAATGTTTGTTTGTTTGTTGGGTCACAATGATTTTTTCTGTTGCTTCACTTGTTTATTGTTCTATGGTTGAAACTAGAGTGATGTTTAATGATTTTAAACATTATAAAACAAGCAAGGTTTCATATAAGAAAATGAATGTAATGAAAGAATTTAAGATTAAGTAAATAACAATTAAAGGACCGCTAGGTTTTTACAGGGTGCTGCGTTATAAATGAGTCATCATTAAACAGTTACCTGCATTTGAGGGGAATTAGTTTTCGGTCCAACCGACTGCTTGACGATAGTGTATACAGCACATCCTCTATAATTGTCAGTGCGATTACCGCCACAATTGCTACATTTTTTAACGTTGGTGTCATTTAAGATTTATCGAAAAGAACTGTACCATGTAATTAACCACATACTACGTAAACAGGGGGTAAGTGGCAGTATGACTTATGGTGTTTTCTTTTCTGACAACAATGTTCCATATATGCAACCATTGGTGCGGGTTTTTGTTCCATCTAAAAATATATGCAAAAATGTGAGAAGTTGTCGTTTTCCTTTCTAAACATGTTGCAGCAATAAATGGCAAATTTGTTCCATTTCTTACCCGCAGTTATAACTGAGTGTGAGATAATACCCTTTTTTGCATCTACGTAAAGTACTGTTTTATGCAAGCAAGTATTTTTTCTTGTGTTTGCGGACAATTTGCGTTATATTGTGATTTTTAGTTATATTGTGATGGATATAAAAACTTTTTGTTTTTCGTTTGTTTTACTTTTATTATATTTTTTTGTCGCAAAATTGTTAACAACAACTGACATTTATTATTGAAAATCAGTGCTGTTAACGCTTGTGGAATTCAAATAAAATTTAATGTTGAAAATTGCTACAAGCGTGGTGAATATCGCTTTTAGTACAAACTTTGCATTCAATATTTAACACGCTAAATACACATTAGTGTTGAGCGTAAAACGTAGCTATTATTTTGTTCCATTGTAATTTAGAAAAATGTATCACTTTGTAAGGGTTCGTGTAACCTAATAAATATATTACACAACTATAATGCATCATTATTTTTTAGAAAAGAAAACACCATTAGTATGGCCAAATTCTTGGCAGTTTAGATATTGAACCGGTATTTTTATCAACAAAATCAAAATTTTTATTAACTCATTGAGTTTTGCTCTCTAAGATATATCGGGGGTGGCTTAGACGATTTGATGACGTTTGTTGCTTCCGAGGATTCCTCATCCAGAATTGAGAAACGATTTTGGGAATATGTTTGGAATATTATTGTATAAGTCTGAGTTCATACGGCTCATGTCTTATCCCAGCGGGAAAAAGAAGGAGTACGGAGGCCTTCTAGAAGGCCTCTGTACCCCTTCTTTTGGATAAACAAGGCCTTCTCGCTCCATTCCATACTCATATCTTTTTTACACGCGTTGTCATTGCGGAGAAGGCCTTCCGCTTTCCTTTCTTTCGCCAGAGCTTCTTAAAGGCATTCAAAAAAATGGCTCTTAGAAGGCTTTCCAGAGAATGGCTGTCAAAAGGCCTTAGGAAAAAGGTTATCTTGAAGGGGTTTTAAGAAAGGTATGTTCACTTTTATGCACTCAACTCGTAATGTGCAGCTTGAAATACCACAAATACATCTTTCCGTTTTTGAACGCTCTTTTCAAATCAGAATATGCCGAATCTGGAATAATTTGCCTATAACTTTTAGACGGTTTACGTACTCATATAACACTTTTAAAAAGGAGCTTTTAAGATTTTATAGTGGAAATACCTATTAATGACATATTTCTAGCATAAGGGAAAAAAAAAACAATGACACGTTATTATTTAAATTTATATTTTGTAATACTTATGTGGTTGGGGAGCCATCAAATTAAATTAGAAATTACATATTGTACCTATATTGATAAATATTTATATAAAACTAGCTTAACCCGTGCGCTTCGCTACACTGCTTTAACCACTTCTTCAGTTGAGAGATACTTAATATATGCATCCTATGGGAGGTATTTCCCCCTGTGCCTACCGGCTTTATTTTTATTTTCAAAAGTGTAGCATACCATAAGAGTGACTTTTACAAAGTTTGAACATTCTCACTTAACAGTTCTTAAGATATGCGATATTAAACATTGGTGTCCCATGGGGGGTAACACTTCCCCCGCTGCTATTTTATTTCAGTTTTGGGGCTCTGAAGATCCTACTATCAAAAGTTCAACAAAATCCGTGCAGTGGCTCTTAATTATATTTCTATCTATGAGGGGTACTGCTCCTTCTCTGTCAACCCCGCCCATTTTTATATTGAAATTTAAAGTTAACCATAATAGTAGCTTTAACCACGTTTGAAGACTCTCCCTTTAATAGTTCTTCAGTTGAGTGATATTTAATATATGCATCCTATGGGAGGTATTTCCCCCCCTGCGCCTACCCGCTTTATTTTTATTTTCAATAGTGTAGTATACCATAAGAGTGACTTCTACAAAGTTTGAACATTCTCACTATAACAGTTCTTAAGATATGCGATATTAAACATTGGTGTCCTTTTGGGGGTAACACTTCCCCCGCTACTATTTTATTTCAGTTTTGGGGCTCTGAAGATCCTACTATCAAAAGTTCAACAAAATGCATGCAGCGGCTCTTAATTATATTTCTATCTATGAGAGGTACTGCTCCTCCCCTGTCAACCCCGCCCATTTTTATATTGAAATTTTCATTTTACCATAATAGTAGCTTTAACCACGTTTGAAGGCTGTCCCTTAAATAGTTCTTCAGTTGAGCTATATTTAATATATGCATCCTATGGGAGGTATTTCCCCCCTGCGCCTACCGCTTTATTTTTATTCTCAATAGAGTAGTATACCATAAGAGTGACTTCTACAAAGTTTGAACATTCTCACTGTAACAGTTCTTAAGATATGCTATATTAAACATTGGCGTCCTATGGGGGGAACCACTTCCCCCGCTACTGTTTTATTTAAATTTTGGGGCTTAGAAGATCCTACTACCAAAAGTTCAACAAAATGTGTGCAGCGGGTCTTAAGATATGCGATATTAAATATTGGCATCCTATGGGGGGTACCAATTCCCCTGCCCCGATTTTGGATTTCAAAATCAACTAACCATCATCACTCCTCCCTGTACCTTCCCTAAAAATTTTATGGCAATCGGTCGAGCCGTTCTCGAGTTATGGAGTGACAATCAAAATGTACACTTCTTTTTATATATATAGATTGTATCTGTAAATCATGGATAGATGTTAACTGCAATACATGTATAATTGGCCCTATGGGCTTTCTTTGTATTGAAAGAATGGAATAAATAAATAAAAGGCCTTTTAGACCATCCTTCCAAAATGCCTTTGATTAAAGGTCATATTGAAGGGTTATCAGTCTAAAACATTTAGGAATATTTCCTTACAAATGAAATTAGAAGACTGAATAGGTTTTATGTATGTATATATTAGATCTCCAATATAGAAAATGAAACAACAATTAACTTTTTATTTTATTAAACTTATTGTAGTTTAATAACACATGTGATATTTTTTTATTGAAATAATCACATTTGCTAAATATTGTAAAATAATAAAAATAAAACTTTAAAGCACAAGTACCTAAATTCCTTAATGAAAAAAACTCAACTAAAATTATTGGTTTTATCTTGCATTTTAATATGCACCTACTTTGTTTTTATAACGGGATCCAGGGGTCTAATCACCTCATACGATATCGAGCAAAATTGATCGAAATTACTTATTTTGGTATTATAAAACTCGATATCGAATGAAATGTATTGAATTTGAAATAATAGCATTCGTTATCGAGTAACTCAACATTACATTTACCGAGTTTTCATTCGATACGTCAGCGTCTATCGTATGCAAAAACATTCGATAGTTTACTCGATACGATAGTATCAAATGCGGTAATTAGACCCCTGAATTCTTTCGCTTTGGCGAAAAAAAACAAAACAAAAAATTTTACTCTTTCTCTTTTCAACTTCAACAAAAATTATTTATAACATACTTATGTTACTTTGTTTTTGTAAACTGATCTGAATTATTTTGCTTTTGCTTGTACAAAAAAATAAAACAAAAAATGCTACTCCTTCTTTTATACCAAAGAGCCGAGGCATTCTTTAGCAGTTACGTAAGAATAGTAATTAAATCAAAAAAATTTTTAAGCAGGCCTTTAAAAAGGCCTGAAGTAAGAAGGTCTTCTGAGTTTTACCGCCAATATTGACCCATCACACATTAGACCAGGGATTTCCATTTCTTTGCACAATTGTGCAAAACAAAACTTACACATATTTTAATGCTCTTCAATTAAGTCGTCGATGTGACTTCGACAAGTGTACATGTCTAGCGGATGCTATATTATTTTGTTTCAGCAAACACTCAAAAAATATTGTGCGGACAAAAATGCATTTGGTAACATCCAATGCCTTGCGTGCAATTTTTATTTAGAGTTCAAATTTTAAGACTCAAATGTAGAACAATATAACATATCATTAGTTTACATGCAAAGCAAAGAACTTTGTAAAATGGTAATTATTTGAGATTTAAAATCAATTTTTAAAATTTCAGATAAAAATGCGTCAACAGATATTATTAAGGAAAAAATATTGTATTCTAATAATTTGTAATTTTCAAATAATATCTACATTGTTTTGCATTTAAGCTAACGATATGTGTTTTGTTTGTGAAAAAAATTATTTGATGCCTGTAAAAGGGTCCCTTTTTCTTTCGTTAAAAATACGTTCCTAAATGCAGAAATTATTAAAAAAAAATAGCCACAAGAGTTTGTTGGTATTTTGGGCTTGTAAAAATATTTTTGTTTCTGTACCAATCGCGTCGGTGGGTTTTTTTTCTTTGAAAACACTTTTCTTAAGTAAGTAAAAATATTTAAAAAACAAGTTAAAAAAGTTTGGTTTTGCTTCAATTTATGTGTAATCCTATACAGATAAAAGCAAATGTGACAGCAGGTTCTAATTTTTCCCCAAGTTATAACTGGTGATTTTTCCAATTTTCCAAAAACTTGACTTGTTTATAGAAATCTCGAAATCGACAAAAGATATGAATATGCACAGAAAAAATTATTGCCGAATTATTTTCAAACAAACACTTGTTTGAAATTTTTTTTGATTTCTACAAATTTTTTTACTGATTCAATCAATATTTTTGTTTGATTTTTATTTAACCAACAAAAATGTGGACAACTCTTCAAAAATTTAATAAGCGCGCTATTGGTTTGATGTTTTCATAATTTTGTATGAAATATTTAACGCTCTTTAATGTTGCCGCCTTTTTGCATTTTTTTATTGATTGTAAGCAACACTTCTTTATGTGAAATATAAGAACTACAACAAAAAACACATGCAGTCTACTTTTGGACGCTTTAAAAAAGTACAGCAATAAGAAAAATGATAAAATAGCGTGACGAGGTTTGTAGTAAAAAAAACAACAAAAACAATAGCAGGTAAAAAAACGTTTAATTTTTTTTAAACAACAGCAAAAACACATTATAAGAAACAAAATAAATTTTTGGTTGGTTTCAAAGTTGGTAAAAAAAAACAAAATCCCGTATTCAATTTTTTCAAATAGTTTGTTTAAATACATCAAATACAAAAATAGAATGATGGCGGAAAACATATCGAGTCGGTCTGCCGCCGTTTTTGGTTACATTTCTACTTCATTAGCAAAGGAAAGGATAAAGCAACAGTGAATGATGAAGAAAAACACTGTGAGTATAAATATAACTTCGTTCAAAAATTATTCCAACAAAAAAATGTGTCTCAAAGCCAGCCGGCCGCTCTGCTCTGCTTCATCTTCGCCAACAGTGCTTGCTTGTGTGCGCGTCATTGCTTGTGCCAAAACTTTTTTGTTTGATTCAGCAAAATTATTTGTTTGAAATTTATATGAATTTCAGTAAACTTTTTGTTTGATTCTGTAAAATTATTTGTTTGAAAAAATCGGCGTTTTTTCAATAAACAAAATGGAAACAAATTGTTTGAATATGCGAATTTGTTTGTAGGACCGATTTTAGACAAAAAATTGTTTCTACAAATTTTTTGTTTGAATTGGAAAAATAATTTTTTCTGTGTGCCGAAATATTTGAAACACTTTTCAATAATTTTTAAGACAGGTTTCAAGATTTTGTAATTTTACAACCGCTATTAGATCTTTTCGAAAACCCTTTTCGTAAAGTATAAATTTAGAAGATTTTTTTTATAAGTTGTATAACACAAGGGAACAAAATTAAACATTTTTTGTGTTGCTAGAAAATGTGTTGCAGTTCTTTACCAATTCAATGTCGCTGATTTTAAAACTGCACTTTTTTTTATCAGCTCTGATTTGCGTGCAGTATTTATTTTTTATGAATTTTTAAAACATAAAAATCTTTAATTTTTTTACAATTGTTTGATAAGATATTTGAAACTGATTTACAGTCAAAACGCTTCCGAATAAAAAAAAGTGCAGTTTTAAAATCAGCGACATTGAATTGGTAAAGAATTGATACAAATATTTTATCAACACAAAAAATGTTTATTTTGTTCCTTTGCGTTATACAACTTATAAAATATATTACTAACATTTTATTTCGGCTGTATTCTCTCAATTTTTTACTCTCTGGTACTCACTAATACACAACCAAAAATTTTTTGGAAATGCCTGCATTAGACTAATTTTTAAGCGAACAATTTTTGTTCCATCAATCACACACTGTAGTAAAATTATCTGGCATAAAATGTCTACGTGTACAAAGTTTTTTCAGTGTTTTTTGCATTGATTTGTTTTTGAAAATGTGCATGTATTAGTTTTGTGCTGCTTGTGCGGGGTTGAAGCCGGTTGAAACTTTACGCCAACGAAAAACAATTCCCTTCACCTCGCTTGCCTAAAAACTGCCATTTAACGCCAGCATAATTAGTCTAGTGTGTGATGGGCCATTGACAAGATTGCTACTTTATAGGCGAGAGGGACGAGGGGAAAAGAAACGAGTACACAGATGCATGTACTGTCTTTACGTTTTGCTTTTTCATTCGTTGTTTAATTTTGTTATTGTTTTCAATATCAAAAAAGCACATGTCGTCAACATGACATGAATCATTTGAACGCCAATTCATGTTCAAAGAAGAAAAAGGAAGAATCTTGTCAATAAGACATGAGCCGTATGAACTCAGACTTACGATCGAACGTATTTGTAAACAAAGAGGGTAAGAGGGAACGCGTTCGAGTAATTGGTTTAGCCGTTAAATATTTGCTATCATCGATTCTTGTTTCGTCAACACTCACTGTGTCTGGGATCAAACTATGAAAGTTTTATTTGAGAAAGTCTGAGTTTATGGGTGAGAGGGGAAAAAGGAACAGCATGTTATCTTCTCGTATTTTAAAGCGTCCATTCGCTGATCTTATATTATTTTTTTTTTTATGAAAATAATATTATGATATGGTTTATTGTTTTTGCATTATACGCATTCATAAGAGTTTTTTATATATAACTGTTTGTTTAACTGTGCTCTTCGTTTTATTTGTTGTTTGAAACCCCCAAAAATAAAAAGAAGAATAAAGAAAAACAAGAAATGTTTTTGCTTAAAATGTTTGTGCATACGTATGTATATTTTTGTTAATTGTAGGTTAAAAATTAAGAACAAACTCAATGATATACAATTTTATTTTGGGTGAAAATTTAGAGATTATAAAAAATAAAAAAGATTATTGCGGAAAAAAAATATATATATTAACCTGTTAATGTATGAACTTGATTAATTATTAGAGGAAAAAGAAAGGACAATTTGTTGAAATTGCATGCTTTTGGCTTAAAAAAAACTGCTTTCGTTTTGACGCGAACGGAAAAATTGTTCAGTTTTATTTATTGTACGCTGATTGGCGGAAAGTTAACTCACATTTGTGTATCTAGTGTAAAGTGGTCGGAAAATATTTAAGTTATTTGGCACTTTAATTATATAAGTGGCTTTAATGGATGGGGACGATGACGGTGGCAGTAACCCGAATATGATGGTAGACGAAGGCTATTGTTTAGAGGACAACTGTTCTAAAAGAAAGAGGTTGGAAGGCGCTACCTCGCCAGCTAATGTAGACGTTTCCCGGCTAGGGAAGAATGGGTCTGAAAACAATGTGAATAGACAAAATCGATTTTCAATTCTTGCTGATGTAGAGATTGAAAATGTTGACTGCATTGAAAACACAAAAAACAATGACAAAAAAATTGAAAATGGCGACTCAAGGTTGGTTAAGACTGCCACCAAAACGTTTTGCCCGCCAATTTTTCTTTATAATGTGAATATTAAAGGGCTTTGTGAGCAACTTGAGGCGAAAACTCCAAAAATATGCTTTAAAATAAAAAATGTGAATAGAAATAAAAGCAAACTTTATCTTTCAGATGCAACAATTCATGCTGAAATGATGGCTCTTTTAAGGGACAAGAAGATAACGTCATATTCCTTCACACCAAAGGAATTTAAATAAATTTCAGTGGTTCTTCGTGGGCTGTATCATAAAACTGAAGTAGAAGATATCAAAGCTGCATTAGATAATGTAGCCCTGGATTCAGTTTCCAAAGTGTCAAAGTTTTCTACAACATCTTCAAAAAAAAAATAACGTGGGCACGGGTCTATTTCTCATTACTCTTCTGCCGGGAAAGAAGCTAAGTGATGTGGCAAATATCAAATATCTGTTGCATCAGTCTATAGTATGGGAAAAAAAAAGAAGAAAGAATGATGAAATTCAGTGCCATAGGTGTCGGCTTTGGGGTCACATTTCCAGGAACTGCAATGCGGTTTTCAAATGTGTTAAGTGTAAAGATTCACATGAACCAGGTGTATGTCCCCGTAACAAATCAAGCGATTCTGAACCATGCTGCGTAAACTGTAATGAAACTGGCCATCCGGCAAACTGGAGAGGTTGTCCCATGTATAACAAATATTTGGCAACTAAGAAGGAGCGACTGAATCAAGTACGTGAAGTTCAGAAGAATGCAAAAAATAATGTGAAAAAAGTGGTCAATTCGTCTTTTTGCTCACCTCAAAAATCCTTTGCAAGTTTATTTAAGAATCTGCCAAAAACCCACGAAATCCCTCAAAACCCTCAAAAGAAAAAATCACCAATCATTGAAAAGTTTTTGGAGCTTGCAGACTACTTTATGGAACCGGAAGAGCTGTCCCTGGATCGTGAGATAAATAATTTTCTTTCCAATTACAGAAGCATGCCAAAGTCTGAGGCCAAATCTGAATTTTTGCGCCTACTGAATAAAATTAAAAATTTATATGGGCCATAGAAATTTAAAATTCCTCACCTTCAACGTTAGATCACTCATTGACACCAGTCGTCAGATTGATCTTTTTAATACCCTCTTGCATAATCAAATTGACATTGGCTTTATTCAGGAGTGTCATTTACGTCGTAATAAGAAGGTGCAACTTAACGATTACAGCTTTATTTATGATTACTCTCAAATTGGCGTAGCTATTGTAATAAAAGACAAAATTTCCTATAGTCGTATAAACATTAATGATATTGGGTTCAACGGCAATTTTATTATAATTGAATTTAACTCCAGCAACATATGCAAGAAATATTTAATTGGTTCCATATATATACCAAGCAATTTTTCGTCCCCTTTAATATATGAGGGGTTGTCTAAAATTCTACATGTAGCTGCAAACTTTGATGGATTTGTCCTCGGAGGTGACCTAAATTCCAAGCATACAACATGGGGTGATATAATGGACAACAACAATGGAAAAGTTTTAGAGGTCTGGCTGCAAAACCATGCCTTGGACGTCGTACGTCTTTGCGATAACAAACCTTCATACCCAAATGGTGGCTCCTACCTGGACCACTTTCTTCTAAGTCCTAATCTCGTCAACATCGCAACGCAGAATTTTAAAATTTCAACACTAGCATCATTCTCAGACCACTTTCCCATCAAATAAGAGCTACAATTAAACCCCAACGATCTTATTTTGCAAAGCCCTAGGTTCATGAGATCCTACAAAAACACAAATTGGGCACTTTTTCGCCGAGAGGTAGAAATTGACTCCTATAGTATAATGCCTTCCGAAAGTAGATGTTATGAAAATGGTGAAATTGATTTACTGATAAATAATTTTAGTAATAACCTTATCTCAATTCACGATGCACATTCAGAAAAAATTGAATTAAGAAACAACAAAATTCCAGTTTCTGAGAACATCAAAAAATTCTTCAAAATAAAACATAGATGGCAAAGAGACCTGAAAAAAATTTTTCATCGCACAGGAAATAGACATAGTCAGGAGTACAACACACTCTCTACACAAATTCATCTTCTAAAGACAATTATCAAAGAGATGGTTAATATTGAACAAGCCAAAATATTTAACGACAAGCTGGAAAAGATAAGACCTGGTCCAACAGCCTTCAAACAAGTATACCAAGTACTGGGAAGAAAAAAAAATCCATTTTGTAAGCAGTTAATTATAAACAACACCGCTATAACCAAAGATACCGACATATGTGAATCATTCAGAGAATATTATTCTGAAGTCTTCAGCGCAAGCACACCAGAACGTCCAGTTGCCAATGTGGATTCCCGTATTTCGTCCTGCGTAGAATTATTTCCTAGACACATTTTTTCATTTGGTGAAAATTTCAGCTCCCTCGAAAACGAGGACAGTTACCACTTTACAAAATTGGAGTCTGTGAAGGAAGTTATAAGAAAAATTAGCAATAAAAAGTCATACGGTAATGACAAAATATCTAATTTTATAATCAAAAAACTGCCAGATGCATCTTTAAAATTTCTCACAATTATCTTTAATAACTGTATCAACAACTACTACTTCCCAACATCTTGGAAGTCAGCAAGAATAATTCCGTTGAAGAAGAAAGCAAATAGTGATCACCCTAAAGACTTTAGGCCTATTTCACTTCTATCCAATCTCGGCAAAATCTTAGAGCACATCTTGAAAATCAAACTTGAAAATGAATTTGTTGTGGATCCGGTTTCGTCGTTTCAGTTCGGATTTAGAAAATTACACTCGACGCATCACGCCCTGTTAAAGCTGCACAGTGATGTTACACGGAATCTGAGAGAGAAAATTTGCACTGTCGTAATTTCACTGGATATTGCGAAGGCGTTCGACTCCGCTTGGCACAAAGGAATTCTTTTTAAACTAATAGACCTGGGTATGGATCCGTTCTTGGTAAAAATCCTTCAAAGCTATTTTTCCGAACGCAAATTTTACGTTCAAATCAACGAGGCCTTATCCGTTTGTGGAAATGTAGAAAGTGGAGTTCCTCAAGGAAGTGTGCTGGCGCCTCTTCTTTTCAACCTCTTCCTAAATGACTTCCCACACCTTGCTGATTATTCAAAAGCTATTCTGTATGCCGACGACTGCATAATATACTCTCATAACGTATCACCAATAGAGGCCCTCAGGTCTGCCGCATACCATCTCGGCATTATAAGTGCATTCTACAAGACATGGGGTATCGAAATAAACGCAGAAAAATCGGAGGCAATTTGCCTGAGAAATGCCTCAGGAAAGTGCGCCAGATTTGTGGTCCCTCAAAGCAAGCTGTTGCAACTTTCCCTAGACGGCGTTGATTTACCGTTAAAATCCAGTATCAAGTATCTGGGGGTAAATATTGACAAGCTGATGAAATTCAACAAACACGGTAGAATCGCCCTGGGAAGGGCAAAGCGCATAGCCGGCAGTTTCTCAGGTTTATTGAATAATTCCTGCCTTCCAAAAAACACCAAACTGCTTCTTTACAAAGTCGCCATTAGATCAGTTCTCATTTACCCTTTCCCAATTTGGTTCTCTATCTCCCCTAAAGTGGCAAAAGAGCTGGAAATATTCGAACGAAAAATACTGAGAAAATGCATTGGTAAACATTTCCAAACTTATACAAAACGTTACTCCGATAAATTCATCTATGAACAATCTGGTATTATTCCATTCTGCAGATACGCGCAATCTCTTCAAAGAAAATTTGTCGACAACCTGGAACATCACGACAATTCACTAATGAATGAAATTTTTGAATACGAGAAGCATCTAGAATGGGCAAGTGTGCCTTATATGTCACCCGTTGGTATTTTGACGGAGCCGATTGAAAATGCCCCCGACCCATTCCGCTTGCCTAACTTTTACGAAAAGGTTTTCCCAGGCTCACATAGGGGCTAATCTAATCTAATTAAATTTTGTGATATCTATATATTTATACTTTATACTATTTTATAAAATTGGCAACTTTATTATACTTGAATTGTATATTCGCTTACTAACGTAATCATATTAACCTTATTATACATTTACAGGTACTTATATAAGCAATCTAATTAAATCCTAGTTATTTTTGTACATTGGTCGTTAATTCCTATAACATTCCGTGATAAAAAAAAATGTTCTCTGTTCGATAATGTTTTAACAGCTGTTATTTAGTTTTTAAGTGTTTTGTTTATTGTTAATTTTTGTTTAACAGACTTTCGCTCTGTATGTCAAAGTAAATGCCGGGAGCAAGTATTTGGTACAACTTTTATTTTTAACATAACGTTATGTTTTCAATTTTATTTTAGCACGTAGCTTATTCATTTACGGTGTATTGGAACAAAACAAATATACATAGTTCTAAGTTTTAATTATATAATGTCGATTTTGTATATTAATTTATGTAAGAAAAAAGAAAAGAAATCAAAGAAGCCTCAATAAAGTTTACTTACTTACTTTTGTTAATTGTAATTTTTAATATTTGTATTATTGACGTTTATGTTCAATAATTAAAAACTATTTGAAAGCGTCCATTCGCCGATCTTATATTATTTTTTTTAAGAAAATAATATTATGATATTATAAATATACATTTATTTATGTTAAAAAAAAAACCGTATGCCGAGTTAAAAAAAACACGTCTGCATTCAACAACCACCAATATTAAACATTACAATAATTTAATATGTAACAAGTACATTAATTATTACCAAATATATATTTTTATTCAAACTAATAAATTTTCTAAAAAAAATTTTAAAGCTTAATTAATTTACAATTTTATATGATTGAGTTACTAAAAATATATGTAGTTAGCAATATGCCAAAAAAATTAACTTTTTCGTTTTCAAGCTATTAATGCCGAATGATTTTTAATACTTCGGGGGTAGAGTCAAGTACCCCACTTGCTTATTAGAGTGCCCCGCACTTGTCCTAAAACTGATATTTAGGGTGGCCCTTACAACTTGGATTTTTTGACTTTTTATGAATTTAACGCATTATTTATGTTGTTAGCTACAAAATCAAGGTTTTTATGTATTGAATAGTTAGTTTGGGTAGCAATCTTTAATTTTTGGGTTTTATTGGAATAATACACTGAAAAAAACAAAGTGGCAAAAAAAAAACTTAAAAGTAAGAAAATACGACTTCTAACATTTAGCACGGCACAAATTGGGCTAAATATTATGGATTGCCATGCAACACAGTTGTTAATGACAACAAAATCTAAAATTCTGCGTTGGTGTGTGGCGATTTCGTTTACAAGAAAATTAGGAAAATGTAAAAAAAAGGCGAAAAAAATTTAAAAGATTGGGGTTTTTGACCTTCATTCACTTATAACTTTTGAAGTAGGAGTGTTATCTTCAAGCACCACCGCAGAGTTTTAGATATTTTAATCATCAATAACTCTGTTGTCTCCCAACGCGTCATATTCAGCCGAATTTGTGCCGTAGTACAAACAGTACAGCATATTTTCGACAAATTTTATTAATTGATTAAAAAAACAGGGTGAATTTAAAAAAAAAACCGTAAATTTACGCTACTAAAATTAGTTTTACATTAGTTATTAAGAACATAGACACTGTTTTCACTTTGGGAAACAAAATTCTTTCCATGTGGTAAGTAAATATACTTCTATTTCATTTACTATTGCGATAAATCGGCAGTAGATATTTTAGCCGTCACCTTTGCGTGCTTATTAAATACACAGCCTCACAAAAATATAAAAAGGTTCTGATCCAGAAACCAGGCCCACCAATCCTTATGTATTATGACCTCCTGAATGCAATGCCGCCATAAGAATTGAATTCTATCGTTGGGTTTTCATGTTATTTACAAGGAAAGTCCGCAAAGTGACCTTACCTAATTTGTAAATTTGACCATGTTAAAAAGTGTTTGTTTAAATGCATGTAACTTTAAAAATTTTTGACAGATTTGATCTTACATAAAGAAATACAATTTTAAAAAATTTTAACTAACAATAAGTCAAATTTACAAAGAAACCGATTTGATATTTCAGTTTGTGCAAAAATATCCTAAAGCGTACACGGATGCGAAAATGATTCATGATTATATTGCAGACACAAATTTTCTGTATCAAATTTTCTGTAGCAGCTTGCATTGAACCACCAAAACATATTAGCACTTGTAAATCAATTGTTGCTTGTGATCATCTTACTTTCAAGGACGTGCTGTATCAAATATTTGAATATTTAGAGTTCGAAGAAATAAATAAAAGATCGTTCTTGAATTCAATTCTCCCCAAATTTCAATTTGCTTGTAACACAGACAAGCTTAATTTGCTTACTGCAAATTTGAAAAATATGTTAACATTTTCCAAACAGTTTTAGCGGATGCGAAAGATTCAATGTTAAAAAGATATATCGATAAACATGTGGATGATGTATACTCATTCCACAGTAATATCAATGTGGTGAGAGTGTTTGCGATGGCGAAGAGGAACGAGGATATGGAACCTCAGAAAGAAATATACACCATGTGTCAGCAAATAAAAGCCCGGCAAAACAAATGCATTCACTTCCTTTTCGATATTTTGCAGTTCTATCCAACGAAGCAAGATTTCCATATCATATGGTGTGAAAATAATGAAAAAGGTTTTTCAGGAAAATAAAAAATGGAATGCTAAGGAACGAATAAAGAGATTGGAAGAGATGGAGCAAACAACAAGTAAAAAAACGACGTACGGAGAGTAAAGTCCTATTTCTAAATTTGCTTTATGTGAATGAGCCTATGGAATTATTTAATTTATGAAATAAACTATCTGATGTCGATGTACAGAGTAATCGGATAAAAATTCTTTAAAAGCAAATAAACATGTTGAGAGGTTTAAATTATAAATATCACGGTGAAAAAGTTTAGCAAACAACAAATTTGGATTTAGAGTCCCAACTCAAAGATCTCTAAAATTTAAAAAATAAAATAACTTGATGTTTTTAAAAGTATAAATAATAAAGATTTCTGTTAAATACATTTCTAGTAAAATAGCTAAAATTTTTTTCGCAAAACTAAAAATGTATACTTTAATGATCGATTAAATAAAAGTTGCATACATACATATTTTAATATAAATTTGATACTATTTCATTTTCTTATAGATCGTTTCTTTCTCATTCAGTTATTTTTCATCCGATTTTCAAGTTTTTTTTTTTGTTGGAAAGGTATTTAAATTACCTTTCTAAACGTAGAATATAGTTAGTAAAAAATATTGCCGCTAGATGGCGGTAAATTCATTTTTTTTTTTTTGGAAAAATGCATCAAAACTCCCTGTATTTGCAAATATTTTGAAATTATATGTTCCACAAAACTACTCGCCATACGATTTTGTACAAAGTTACCAAACAACACTTGGTCGAATTCTGGAAATTTAACGGTCAAAATTTTGATTTTCTTCAAGCACCTAAAAATAACGGTAATTTTGTAAATAACGGAATTATATAAAAGTCGCGGAACAAAAGTTGCTTCTGATACCCTAAAGACATATTTTCAACAATAAAAAAGTTATTTTTTGCAAAAAATCGATTTTGGCATATTGCTAAATATAGTATATAAAAGCTTGAAGTGTTCTTCCCTCAACATATTATGTTTTGATAAATATGTTGACAAATTTTAGGTTTATTTTGAAAAATCTTTCAAGAAATATTTATTTTTCTAAAGTGGCTCTTAACGGGCTAATAAATCGGAATTTTTATGTAAAAGATATTTCGAGGTAGTTTCTAATAATAACAATACTTCTTAGATCCAGCTTTTACCTAAATAAATAGTTATCGATAAAGGGTTCGTTCGTCAATTCAGTTGTTGGGTATCTCTTGCGCAGTTTAATGTTCGTAAAAGCATAACTCTCATATGTCAAAAGTTTGTATGCAGTGATGCCGCAGCTCTGCAGCAAATTTTGGCAATTATTGCTTCCGGTTATTTTCTGAAGCAATAACTTTTGACAAAAAAGAAATCGTTTAATTTTTCTTTTGTAATGTTTTTTCTTGTCATTTATAAGAAAACTGTCACTTTTTGGTTCCATATTTTCAATAAAATTTGTCATCGTTAATGTAAAAAAAAGTTTTATGATCATTTAATTGGTGTGTTCCACAAGATCTCGGGCATGTTCGGGCTAATGAAAGTAAAATGAAAATTACTCTCTAAATTTGCCGAAACTACACAAAATTGCTGGAACGCAAAAAACCATTTTTGCACTTCTTCAAATACTAATGCTGCTTACTTTTCAAATTAAGATCTATTTAAGTGATTTTAGACATTTAAAAGTCATAAAATAATAAAACCACAACATTTGCATCATTGTAATTTTTTATATATTGTTTTTTTTTTATTAAAGATAAAGGAAAATATATATACAATAGACTGGTCTTTTCTTGTATGGGATTTTTTTTTTTTTTTAAATTTAATTGCTTGCGCTGCTTAAAATATGAGGTTTGGTGTAAGAAATCATGGCCTAATTTTTCAGGTCAATCCGACGGTGCCTAGCCGTGCCAAGTGGGGCCCAAAGTTTCCCATTTTATAAAAAAAAACATCTTTTCTATCAGATCTTTATAGTTATACTAGTTGAAAAGCCGCATATCAAAAATATGACTACGCTACGATCTTCCGCAGAGAAAGTTCTTCAAGTGTGCCAAATTTCAGCTTCCTATGTCATCAGATGGCTTCAGAAAGTTGCGGAAAGAATAGGACATACATGCAAACATCCTGACATACTAAGAAATTATATATTGAATAGATAGATTAAAGTATTTGCAGTTTAATATTTTAGTATGATACGAACGAAAGATTTTTAACTAATTCGGGGTCGCTGAATCCAGTGGTGCTAGCCGTTTTTTTAGGTTAGCTTTAGTTTTCGAGATATACCGTTATTTCGAAAATTAAGGATGTTGCACAACATATGTTCGCGCAACTCAAAAACGCTTTAGCTTATTGAAAAACTAAAAAAAACCGAAATTCGGCAATAAAATTTACTTTAAGAAAGTTAAAACTTTTTTCTTCATATTGGCTTTGGTTTTCGAGATATACCGTTATTTCGAAAATTAGGGAGGTTGCACAACATATGTTCGCGTAACTCAAAAACGCTTTAGTTTATTGAAAAACAAAAAAAAACCGAAATTCCGCAATAAAATTTACTTTTAGATAGTTAAAACTTTTTTCTTCATATTGGCTTTGGTTTTCGAGATATACCGTTATTTCGAAAATTAGGGAGGTTGCACAGCATATGTTCGCGTAACTCAAAAACGCTTTAGTTTATTGAAAAACAAAAAAAAAAACCGAAATTCCGCAATAAAATTTACTTTTAGATAGTTAAAACTTTTTTCTTCATATTGGCTTTGGTTTTCGAGATATACCGTTATTTCGAAAATTAAGGAGGTTTCACAACATATGTTCGCGTAACTCAAAAACGCTTTAGCTTATTGAAAAACTAAAAAAAACCGAAATTCCGCAATAAAATTTACTTTAAGAAAGGTAAAACGTTTTTCTTATATGCGCAGTCGTTTTAGAAACATAATTTTTTTTCTGGAAAAAAAAATAATTTTTTTATTAAAATTTCGGAATTTTTGTTTTTAAAAATTCATAAAAAATTGAAAAATGGAGCTATGCTTCCAATTTTATAGAGTCATATAAAAAACAATATTGCAAACAAAACAAGCTATAAATGATTAAAATCTGTTCACAACTTTTGATTTTATGTATTCACAAAGACGAAAAATTTTAATTAATTTAAGAATTTTATTAAACCGCCATATGTGTATAATTGAAATTCTTATATTTGGCCCGTGTAGTGCCTAGGATGCCTCAAGAAGGGTCAAATGTATGACTGGAGTTGGTCTTGAGGCATCCTAGGCACTACACGGGCCAAATATAAGAATTTCAATTATACACATATGGCGGTTTAATAAAATTCTTAAATTAATTAAAATTTTTCGTCTTTGTGAATACATAAAATCAAAAGTTGTGAACAGATTTTAATCATTTATAGCTTGTTTTGTTTGCAATATTGTTTTTTATATGACTCTATAAAATTGGAAGCATAGCTCCATTTTTCAATTTTTTATGAATTTTTAAAAACAAAAATTCCGAAATTTTAATAAAAAAATTATTTTTTTTTCCAGAAAAAAAATTATGTTTCTAAAACGACTGCGCATATAAGAAAAACGTTTTACCTTTCTTAAAGTAAATTTTATTGCGGAATTTCGGTTTTTTTTAGTTTTTCAATAAGCTAAAGCGTTTTTGAGTTACGCGAACATATGTTGTGAAACCTCCTTAATTTTCGAAATAACGGTATATCTCGAAAACCAAAGCCAATATGAAGAAAAAAGTTTTAACTATCTAAAAGTAAATTTTATTGCGGAATTTCGGTTTTTTTTTGTTTTTCAATAAACTAAAGCGTTTTTGAGTTACGCGAACATATGTTGTGCAACCTCCCTAATTTTCGAAATAACGGTATATCTTGAAAACCAAAGCCAATATGAAGAAAAAAGTTTTAACTTTCTTAAAGTAAATTTTATTGCCGAATTTCGGTTTTTTTTAGTTTTTCAATAAGCTAAAGCGTTTTTGAGTTGCGCGAACATATGTTGTGCAACATCCTTAATTTTCGAAATAACGGTATATCTCGAAAACTAAAGCTAACCTAAAAAAACGGCTAGCACCACTGGATTCAGCGACCCCGAATTAGTTAAAAATCTTTCGTTCGTATCATACTAAAATATTAAACTGCAAATACTTTAATCTATCTATTCAATATATAATTTCTTAGTATGTCAGGATGTTTGCATGTATGTCCTATTCTTTCCGCAACTTTCTGAAGCCATCTGATGACATAGGAAGCTGAAATTTGGCACACTTGAAGAACTTTCTCTGCGGAAGATCGTAGCGTAGTTATATTTTTGATATTCGGCTTTTCAACTAGTATAACTATAAAGATCTGATAGAAAAGATGTTTTTTTTTATAAAATGGGAAACTTTGGGCCCCACTTGGCACGGCTAGGCACCGTCGGATTGACCTGAAAAATTAGGCCATGATTTCTTACACCAAACCTCATATTTTAAGCAGCGCAAACATGTAAATTTAAAAAAAAAAAAAAATTGCGACCAGTCTAATATACAATAACGTTTTTACAACTTTAATTTTTTCACAAAAACCTAACATTTTGCTTTTTAATATGTTTTTTAATTAAAACTAAACATTTTCTTTTGCTTGTAAATTTCCTGAATTATTTATCAGTTTCATATGTAAACAAAAACAGCTGATTGTTTTTTCTTGTCCGATCTTACCCAAAATAAAAGTTCGTGCAAATTTGTACAGAAAATGAAAAAAAACTACTCTCTCAATTACTCTCTTAATTGCACAAAAATTGTTATGTGGAACGGTTTTGGGTAACTTTGTGCAAGTTCGGACTGTTTCGTTATGCATGTGGAACAGAGCTAATGTAACCTTATTAAACTTTTGAAATTTAGCTCGTGTTCACAAATTTAAACACAGCTGTTGTGCAAAGCATCAGGATTACAACTTCAACTGGTAATTACGTATCAGCAACAACATTTTGCATCACTGCTGTAGTGATGCATAGTTTTTATTCATTTACGTACGTACATAAAGTGTTCTGAAACGTTAACGACCGTTGACGGAAAATTATTTTTATTTTTGTATTTTAAAAGCAGTTTATATGTTTTTTTTATTTAATCTGACGTTAAAATTATGTTGCTTGTTAGTTCCAAAAACAACAAAATTTTACTATTTTAAATGTTTTGAATAAATTCATTTGTTTTTACGTCATAAAATGTATTATAAATAAGTATTTATTTGTTTATAATCTTAAATAATGTTTTTATAAAAAACTGCAATTATGCATGTTTTTCTGAGAAAAATATGTTACAGTATATACATGTAACATTTTCTAATGTTACCTATAATCACTCGAAGTGTTTCATGTTGTGCTATTTCAATAGAACACAATTAGTGCTTTTATTTACAACTATTACACTTTCATCATTAGGTGCGTTTGAGTACTTTTACCGTAAAATGCAGTAAATGAGTAAACTGAAAAATTTGCTCTCACAAAAAGCTGTTGCCCAAAAAAGTACGCGAACGCAAAATTTGTAAAAATTCGTAAAATATAGGCAACACACAGAAAAAATTATTGCCGAATTATTTTCAAACAAACGCTTGTTTGAAAATTTTTTTAATTTCTATAAATTTTTTTACTGATTCAAACAATATTTTTGTTTGATTTTTATTTAACCAACAAAAATGTGGACAACTCTTCAAAAATATAATAAACGCGTTATTGGTGTCAAGTTTTCATAATTTTGTATGAGATATTTAACGCTCTTTAATGTTGTCGTCTTTTTGCATTTTTTTATTTGATCGTAAGCAACACTTCTTTATGTGAAATATAAGAACAACAACAAAAAACACACACAGTCTATTTTTGGACGCTTTAAAAAATTGCAACTATAAGAAAAACAATAGCAGAAACAACATTACAAGAAACAAAATCCCGTATTCAATTTTTTAAAACTGTTTGCTTAAATACATGAAATACAAAAATAGAATGATGACGAAAAAGATATCGAGTCGGTCTGCTGCCGTTTTTGGTTACATTTCTTCTTTAGCAAAGGAAAGGATACAGCAACAGAGAGTGATAAAGAAAAACATTGTGTTGTGTGTATAAAAAAAATACTTCGTTCAAAAATTATTCCAACAAAAAAAATGTGTCTCAAAGCCAGCCGGCGGCTCTGCTCTGCCGTCATCTTCTCATACAGTGCTTACTTGTGTGCGCGTCATTGCTTGTGCAAAAACTTTTTTTTTTTATTTTGAAATTTTGTATATGAATTTCAGTAAACTTCTTGTTTGATTCAGTTAAATTATTTGTTTGAAAAAATCAGTGGTTTTTTTCAATAAACAAAATGCAAATAAATTGTTTGAATATGCAAATTTGTTTATAGGACCGATTTCAGACAAAAAATTGTTTGATTCTACAAATTTTTTGTTTTAATTGGAAAAATAATTTTTTCTGTGCAGCTGATGGCACATAATTGAAGTGTTGAAAAATGTTTACACTTTTGACTACTTAACTCGTTTTCTTATCGGTACTCGATTGAATACTTATTATAGCACGAACATTTTTGGAAAATACAAGCACTCTATTTTATGTAATCTTTCATATTTGTTTGTTTTTTATTTTATTTGCTATTACTAATTTGTAGCGGGTTAAACTATTTTAAAGAACATGAATAATTTTTTTTGCTATTGATTACTTAAGAACCCAAATACTTCACACTTTTACAACTTTAAAAAATTAACATAACAAGAAAAAATTTCAAAAGTTTGTAAATTACCCTGAGGCCACACGGTCAAGTTGTTCTTGATAGTCTTTTACATATACTGCTTGTCAAAATTTACATAAATTGAAAGCTGTAACATAGGCTGCACTCAATTTGTAAGCAATTTACTTCCAAGATGTCAACAACAACAAAGACAAACTTGTACTCAGATATTAAATTGAAAGTAAATTGCCAAACAAATGGAAAGGTGAAATTGAAAGCCATCACGTGGTCAATTTAAAAAGTGTGAGTGTGTTACCCCACGTCTCCATGCACTTTCGATTACTTGAGGGTTACACGATCAAGTTTTGGCTATCAAGTTATAATACACTCACACTTTTTTACCAATACACTCATACTTTTAAAAATTGATACGAACTTTCCTCTAAAATTCTCTTGCCAGTGAGTGTATCAATTTTCGTTCAAGAAAACAGCTTATTACAAATCTTTTGAAGTTGTTTTTGTTTTTTTTTTCACAAATATTTTGCCGGCAACAGCTGAAGTTCTTTTTTTTTACAAATTGTTGCGGGAATTTTAAAATTTTAACTAAAAACCTAAAAAAATAGTGAAATATGTTTATTAATAAAATTTATTTATAAAATTAATAAGCAAAATGATGTTCTGCGATTCATAGAGCTGTACAGAAGCCATGAAATTTTATGAATCTTTCATCATATAGGCGAAATGATTAGAAAATAAGAGCCTACGAGTCTATAGCTTCTGAAACAAAAATGCCAGTGGAAGAAGTAAAGAAAAAAATAAAGTCCCTTCGAACAGCCTACAGTGCAGAAAAATCAAAAGTGGAAAATAGCAAAACATTTTGAGTTGTTTTCTCGGCGACGACATCTTAAAAAAGTAAATTGCTTTCAACTTGCGTGCAGCCTACGTCACAGCTGTCAACTTTTGCATATTTTGACAATCAGTATATGTAAAAGACTATCAAGAAAATCTTGATCGTGTGGCTGCACTGTTAGAACATGACATGACCATAACGCCGGCAGAGCAACGGTATTATTTTGTTCATGTTCTTGTATGTGGCGAATACGTGTTGATGTTCATGTTCTGATTGACCACAATTTTTGTTGTTGTGCGTTTGGTTGTATACAGATAATACATTGTATGGCCAACATCATAGCGCACATGGATGCTAAGACGAATGTTTAGGCAAAGATGGCAGCATATGGACGAAACATGAACATGAACAGTCTACACGAGTAGAATTCATGTGCGACATGATGTTTTTACCAAGTTGATGGATGGTGGAGACGGGTAGTTAGAAAAAACTGAGAGTGTATTGCAAATTGAAAGGAATTGAAAGGCAAAACTTGATCGTGTGGCACCAAGTTAGCCAAATAAATGCTTCACAAACAAGTTTATTTATTTATTTTAATATTTATTATAATTAAAATTACAATAAATTATACAATTTAGGCACTAGCATCTAAGGCTATCGGCCCTCGTTATATAAAATATAAATTATTAATTTAGATATAATTATGTAACTTAATACACTTTAAAAAAATCATAGATTTTGTTAACATATTCATCTGTTGTATTAATTAGTAGATTTATGATATTTGTTTTTTTACATATCCTTAAACGTGTGGTGTTTAATGCTTGGCAGTCAGCAAGAATATGGGGGATTGTTAATATTGAGTTGTTGCAAAAAGTACTCATTGGTTGGGGATCCCTGGATATTAAATATTGATGTGTTAATCTGGTACAGTGTTGAAAAATTCAGTACTTTGGTACTTTTTTCAGTACTTTTTCATATTAAAAATACCGCAGTACCCCCGCGTAGTTTTCAGTACTTTTTAATCCTTTGAGCTTTTTAACTGTGATGTGATCATTTCGATAGCAGGCTTAGGTTATCAGGTGTTTGTTGCATAATGTATGAGTTGTTTTTTAAAAATAATTAACGACGTTAATATTGAAATGCAAAGCGTATGCTAGGATTCATATTTTGCTTTCTAGAATGGGATATTTGTTCTTTTAACTGACAAGAAAATTTATAAAAAGGGAAGCATAGGATAATATGTTAGTGGAAAATTTAAATGAAAACCATATTTATAGAAACATGCAATGCACATAATATCTTTGTGTGCGTGCGTTTGGGGCTTGGTTATCACTGGTTTATAAAGTAAAAGAAGCTGCGAAATCGTTTTATTCGACAACGTGCGAAACATTTAGTCCTAAAACCTTAAAAGTGATAATCAGTTTCAATCCAAAAATATTGTTTCCGGAAAAACCATTAGAATAATACCGATGTTATTAATATTCACCCCTATCGTGAATAACTTTTCCGTTGTATATTTTCCCCTTTTCACATATTTGCGATCATGAACAACTCACATGAAAAAATGTAATTCAAAGAAGAATAATAACGTGAAAAAATGTTCGCGGGAATAAAATTCCCCTTATCTTGAAAAATTCTTTCCCTCGTAATTTGTTCACATTTCCCTTAGATTTTCTCACTTAATTTATGTTAATGACAATCAAACCGATATATGTATTGCTTAACAAAATGCAAAGCAATAGGTCGATTGCCTGCGGATTTGTGAAGCTTTCGATAGACTTGGTGGCAGAATTTTGGAAAATATTTTACTACATAAAATTTAAAAAAATGGAAAAAACTAACGTTGTAGTCAAACTATCCCTCCAATACTAAATATTTTGCTTTATAGAATTTTAAAGAAATAAAGAAAAAAAAACCAACTTTTATTTTGCTTTATTAATTTAACTTTTCTTTAAACTATATACTTGTATATTTTTGAACAAAAATTTCATTGATTTTTAATTTTTTATGATATTTCTTCTTTTTTTACATTCACTGGAACTTGTAGCGTGAAAAATTTTTCACATGAGATTCACGATTGCTTTTTTCCCTACGAGGGGAATGAAAATTTCATGGGAACAAAAATTCCACTTGCTATTCACGATAGGGGTGATTATTTACAAACGATAATATCGATTCTCAATTCTGTGTTCTAGCGGATCTTTCAGAAATAAAGCATTTCAGAACTGAATATATTTAAATTTCTTGGAAAAATATAGCCAATATTAAGAACGAAACTAATGTTTGCTGACATTTCATATATTGCTTTTGTCATTTTATCGATACCACATTTCTGAGCATCAACTGAACGAACATTTTCAAATGCAAAATGATGTAAAAAGCAGAGGGAGAAATCGTTTACATGTAGAAACTGTTTCAAGATTGATAAAAACTAAAGATCTATTAAAATCAACTGGTAGTTGCTTTTTCTTATACCACTGAATTAAAGTCTTTATTTTTAAACATTAATGTTTTGAACTTCTTTAGAATTAAGTTCTAAGTATGTTATATATGTAAAAGTTTGAATTATGTAACTTTGCAAAAGTTAAAATATAAATACCAGTATTAATTTATGTTGACAAAAATAACATTTTTAATTTATTTACTTATTCACAAATATATGAAATATTTCAACTATTTTTTTTTAGAAAATATTAAAAAACGTTCCGTTCATACACTTGCAATATAACTGTTAAATTTTATCGTCAATGGGTTTGTGATATTTGAAGGTGACACAATATATTGACAAGAATCGAAATCAGAAAAGCAGTGCAATATACTATGAAATGTGTTTGCAACAATGTACTATGTTGTTTTAGTGTTTAGTGTTTTTTTTAATAAGAGTTGCACCATATTTTAATTGAAATCATTGTGCCACTTATTGAATAATATCGGGGCATATAGAAAAAATATGACGAATATGACAAGATTGCTACTTTATAGGCGGTAGGGACGAGGGGAAAAGAAATGAGTTCACAGATGCATGTACTGTCTTTACGTTTTGCTTTTTCATTCGTTGTTTAATTTTGTTATTGTTTTCAATATCAAAAAAGCACATGTCGTCAACATGACATGAACCATTTGAACGCCAATTCATGTTCAAAGAAGAAAAAGGAAGAATCTTGTTAATAAGACATGAGCCGTATGAACTCAGACTTATGTATAACAGAAATATTATTTACATGTGTACCTCCAATATAAATACTGTTTGTTTGCTATTAAATACTTAGATAAATGAATTCTAATAAAACATTTTTTGTTCCTTTTATTTTCATAAATTATTGTTTTATTTTTTAACAAAAAGTACCATTTGGTGGGAAAAATACTCTTTTAGTTGAAGTTTAGTACCATTTCAAAATTTCAATTTTGCAACACTGATCTGGTATGTGTTAGGCGGAGTCGGGTGTAACATTTATTTTTATGACAGTTGGTAGAAGTTGGAAGAGTTATAGGTGTTTTGCTCAGATTTATTTGTTTGTAAAGATGGTTATATGATATTGTAATAATATCTTTCTTTGGAGAAGTACTACTTTGTCCAACATTTATGTTAACTTAATATGGGAACTGCTATCAACACTACGCTTTCCTTCTTCTTCTTATTATTTTTCAGAAATTACATAATTAAATATATACATGTTATGTTATATGAGTCAAATCGTTTTAAGGAGATCAAAATACTTTTTAATTAGAATGAAAAATATGGCTTTTTAAAATCAATTCGTAGCTAAATTAAATGAAGTTAAATTTTCTAGTTAAACCACTACTTATTAGAAAAAAACCAATAAAAAATTATCATATATACAGTGCGCTCGCGGTAACGTGAACTAATTAAAACCTAGGGAGTTCATGTTAGCGAAATTGTTCACGTTAGCGATTGTCGAATTTCATAAAAAATATGTCTGTTTTAAACGCTTGAACGTGAAATTTTTTCTGATTATTTCCATTATTAAAATATAAATGTATATATTTATGTGTTTTATTATTATTTCCATTACTAAAATATAAAAATAAAATTATTAATTAGAATTCATTACAAACCAAAATGAGATCACGAGAATATATCTATTGAATTAAAATTACCTTGCAAATAAAATTACTTATAACATTTAGGCATTAAAAAAATCGGTTATCTTTTTCTGCTGCTTTTTCTTTTCTAATAAGTAGTTTAAATACTGCTTTCTCCCTTAAGCGTCCAACTACACTCTTGTCACTTTGATCCACTATTGCATCTTCTGCCCATTGCAATGCATTGTTAAAAATTTCAATTGCCTCACTTGCAGCAATTTTTTTAACAGGATCATCGGGAATGCAAACTTTATAGGGTGTAGGATCAATATTGTAGAAATCACAAACGGAACGACAAAGTTATTAATACCCTTTTACCTTCGGTGAAGGGTACAAAAAATTGTTCACGTTATAGAGCTTTCTGAGTTTGTTCACGTTACAGAGTAGTCAATGTAAAAAAAATCTTGTTCAAGTTAGGCGGTGTTCACGTTAGACGGTGTTCAAGTTACCGCGAGTGCACTGTATATCCAATTTTACCGGTAATTTAACACAAATATTTAATATTTTAAATGTTTGTTTCACTTATTACTTATATACTTTCGTTGATGATACGTCTTTTTGTTTCTGAAAATTACAAATTTATATAATGCAACATGCACAACTTGAAAAATAATAATAAATTCAATATTTTTTCCTTAAAAATATATCGGTTATCGCATTTTTAGCTGAAATATTTAAAATTGCTTATAAATCTCATAAACATTTTACAAAGTTTTCTGCTTTGCATGTAAAATTATGAAATGTGATGTTACATTATTTTGTATTAAAGATGACGGACGATATGTGCAGTTCTTTTAATTTTTTTTGCAATAATGTTTTCTTACAAAAAATCCAACAGACACTTCGGCTGGTTGCCTATACCAAAAATATTTTACACAAACAAATACACACAGTCATTTCGGGCTGTGGTCGTGCAAACTGTCAAGCAACAACAACATTACTAGTGAGGATCGTTTCTAAAACTTTTTTTCCTCATTTTTCATGACTGAAGAAAGGCAAAAATGGATTTTTCCTCAAAAACATGAATGAATTTGGCGAAATATTAACAATTCATTCATGACTATGAAAAAAGTTACATATTTTACATATTTCATTTATGAAAAAAATTCAAGAATGGTTGAATATGAGCGATCACATTTGAATTTCTCTGAACTCTGGTTATATCTGTCCCATTGCTTTAAAATGGAGGAATTGATATTTTGAAGTAGTTTTCTTGCTAAAAAATTTATTGATTGAGGTATATATACAAATGAAGGATGGGAAACAGTTGATTTAGCTGCTTTATCTGCTGTCTCGTTTCCTTTTATACCAATATGGCTAGGAATCCAACATAGCTCAACTTTTTTAACCAATTGTATTAAGAGTTGTTGAATGATAATAATGTTATGGTTGTTGTTTTTACGGTTAAATGTTGCATCGAAAACAGAACGACTGTCAGTGAAGATTATGTGTTTGTTAGGAGAATTCTTACATGATTTCAAAGCTTCAATAATTGCTTCTGCCTCTGCTTCAAATACAGTTGCGTGATGGGGAAGAAGCCCTCTTATTTCTGGGTTCAAGTCGGCAAGGCGGGTGGCTGTAATTTGTGCAGGTTAAATTTCCTTGTAATTTTAAAAATATGGGATAAAGTTGATGAACATTTGAGATCCTTCTTTCTTCTCTTTAATAAATTTATGTGTTTATGCAGTAAAGAGGATTTGCTACAAAAAACTTTATTACAAAGTTGGACTTTAAGTTTGTTGGCATGTATTCGTAGGGAGTCAAATCCCCCTTCGGCTTTCAATTTTTTTATTGGAGTAGTACAAAACGCTCTCAGGCATTTATGCGGATGACCTTTATGTGATAGCAAAAGTTAAGGCAAATGAAAGAATTAAAGAAGAATTTTACATAACTCTACTTGCCATTGATAACTGGACCAAATTATCTGGTGCAGATATCTCATTTGATAAAACAAGTCATCTGCATATTTGTAGAAAACATAATTGTAATAATATTACTATAGAGTATAAAAACATAAAGATTCATAATGTAAATTACTTTAAGATTTTAGGTCTAAACATTGACTCTAAGTATAGCTTTAAGAACCATTGTGTTTATTTAAAAAAAAATTTAATGACTTGTCTTAATATTATAAAATACCTATCTTCCTATAAAGGCAATATGCACACAAATAGTCTTCTACTTTTAGTTAAATCTTTAATAACTTCCAAAAGAAACTATGCACAAGTTATCTACAGCAAAGCTGCAAAATCAACATTAAAAATTGTCGAAAATATTCTTAACAAATAAGTTTTATTAATTAATATTTATTCACTTTTTGTTTTGGTTTAATTTTTATTTCAACTTTTCTTTTATTTAACAATTTTTTCACAATTTGTATGCTTTTTATTTGTTACTTTTGTTTGTTTACCTTTTGAAACATATGTTTTTTTTTAATTTACTAAAATTTACTGCAAAAATTTCTGCAGTAAAAATTTGTAAATACTCAGACAAGAATTGTCACTTTACGCTCTCAATTTGTGTTCTCATTTATTGCATTTTGTGTACTCGAACGCAATTTCTAAAGTTCAGTAAAAAATAGTAAAACCTTTTGTGTTCTCGAACGCAGCTATTAATGTACTTAATGAGCGATTTTGAAAGCGGTTTCTGCATGCTATTACGGGTTGGAAACAAATATTAACATGGCTTATAAAAATTTAAACGATTATAACATGCAGTCTGCAACTGGCATGAAATGCTTAACTTTAACCTGTGCGCAAAGTACAGGTCGCAATTTTGGAGATAATTTAATAAAATTTGGGACATAGGTTCTTCATGGCACAAGCACCAATCCTATTGAAAATGGGACGAATCGTAGGACCACGAGGAAAGATAGGGGGAAATTTTTTACTCTCAGAAACAATCAAGCCAATTTTAATGACACATAATTTATTTATTTATTTATTTAATTTATTCGTCTATGGAATTAATCCTTACAGACTATTTATACAACACAAATGTTAATAACTCACATAAAATAATTAATTATGAATTTAAAAAAATTATTATTTTACTTTTAGTTATATTAGTATTTAAAGAAAAATCTATAAATCTAAACAGTTCATTAAATTGAATACACATTCTTCTGAGAGGGTCAGCGTTTGCATAATAAGCTCTAAAAAACTGAACGGATAATGGTGAGAAGTAACGTGTTGGTCGTTGAGGAATGTTGAACGAAATATTGTTGATCAGAAAACCAGAACAAACATCACCGTTAATAATATTCAATAGAAACGAGACATTTAACATAGATCGTCGGCTTTTTAAGGTTGGCAGCTTAACAAGGGCGAGCCTGCTGGTATATGATGGAAGACTTAATGGGTTGAAATTTAAACTTCGAAGACAGAACAACAGGAATTGTTTTTGAACAGATTCTATCCTGTCGATATAAGTTTGGTACATAGGGTCCCAAATTATGGAAGCATACTCCAAAATAGGTCTCACAAGTAATGTGTATAAGGTTTTAGTTACATAAGGGTCATTGAACTCTTTAGCCCACCGTTTTATAAAACCAAGTACTCCTCTGGCTTTGTTTACCATAATTGTTATATGATTAATGAAACTTTGTTTAGGATCCAATAAAACACCAAGATCTAAAAGCTATCCACTTTTTCTAGTTGATAATTGCCCAGCATATAGTTTACAGATATCGGTCGCTTTCGGACAAAACGCATATATTTGCACTTTTTTAGATTCAGCTCCATTAAATTTGAATTACACCATTTGTAAAACGAATCCAAGTCATTTTGAAGTAAAACATGGTTGGAGTATTCACTAATACTCAAGAAAATTTTCACATCATCAGCATACATTAAAATACTTGAAAACTGAATAACTTGTAGTAAATCGTTTATAAACAAGGAAAATAAAAGCGGTCCAAGGTGGATGCCCTGTGGTACCCCGGATGATACGTTTATATTTTTCGAAGATTCATTGTTTAAAAGTAAGCTTTGCTTTCTATTTGTTAAATATGAGTTAATCCACATTAAGCTAACATTAGCAAATCCCATCAAGTGTAATTTCTTTATAAGAAGTTTGTGATTGACTTTATCAAAAGCTTTGCTGAAGTCTGTATAAACTACATCTGTTTGTTGTCTTCCAAGAAACCCGCGATTGACTATTGTAGTAAGTTGTAATAAATTTGTTGAAGTTGAACATCTTTTTTGAAAACCGTGTTGGAAGGGAGAAATTAAAGTGTTGACTTGATGACATAGGCGTTCCGTTATAAGTTTTTCAAAAAATTTTGGTATAATACTTAATTTAACAATACCTCGATAATTTGTAATGTCGGACTTGTTTCCAGATTTAAATAGCGGAATAATGAAGGAATCTTTCCATTTATTTGGAAAATACCCATATTTTATTGATGTATTAAACATACGTGTTAATGGAATAGCTAAAACGTCTGCATATTTAATTAAGATAAAACTAGGAATTTTATCAGGTCCACTTTTGTAGGAAAATTTAAGCTTTCTTAATCCATGAGCAACTGTAGAAACATCCAGCAATGGAATATTAATTGTTTGATTAGCGGTAAGTGTATATGGATAACTGTTTGAATCATCAAAAATTGCATCCGAATATGTAGTTGAGAAAAAGTTTGCAAACAAATTACTTATAACAGCATCATCACTGGATTCATTATGCTGAAATTTCATTATAGCCGGAAAGCCAGTTGTTTTCCTCTTAGAGTTAACAAATTTGTAAAATGATGTTGGATTATGTTTAAAGCTATTTTTCATTTTCATTAAATAATTTGAGTAACATGATTTATTCAGAGTAATATATTCAGCGCGACTAATACAGTATTTCCTGTGATCAAGAAGAGAACCAGATTGTTTGTACTTTTTGAAATCTTTATTTTTTTTATTTTTAACTTTAGCCAGTTGCTTGGTATTCCAAGGAGGCCCGGATAGTACTTTGGTAATTCGTTTCGGAATACATAAGTCCATAATTGAATACATCGTGTTGTAGAAGGCATCAGTCATATGATCAATAGCAGCAGTTGTGTTTGAGGGACAAGTTAATATGTTATCCCAGTTCGTACTATTTAGAAGTTCATTTAACATTAAGTAGTTTGATTGCGTGAAACAATAACATTTATCATTATTTTTATGAGATTTATTTACAAGTCCAGATGGAACGGATATATTAATTTCAATGGTAGGATGATATCGGTCTTCAGGAGTAGAAATTGCGTTTGTTCGGTTTATGTAACACTCCTCAGTTTCGTTGACTAATATTAAATCTAATAATTTAAAATTATTATTAAGTATACCATTAATTTGAAAAAGACTCATATCATGTAAAATATTGAAAAGCTCATCACACTTATTATTTGATTTAGACGGAACAAAATATTTATCATCAGTAAATTATAGTCCTATTTCTTCGACCTTTTTTTTTATTAAATACTTTAATAAATTCTTCAAGCTTAAGGTCACTTATTTATAAAATTAATTAAAATATTTTTATTTTCAATATTTCGATTTCCGTTGGAAATCTTCTTCAGGAAATTTTTTTAAAATAAAATAAAATTTGACAATAAATGGAAAAATAAAATATGGAAAAATAAATTTTAAAATTTCAAAAAACAAAATTATCATAATAAATTTAAAATTCCATTCTACAAACTTTAAACAAAAGACAAACAAACAAAAAAGGAAAACAAAATTTTTAAATTTATTCAAAGCCTAAAACCTATTTTAATGTCCCTTTCCGTCAATAATAAGCTATGACATCTGAAATTTATTTTAAAAATAATCAAGGACAAATACCTATTTTAATTATCCCTTACATCAACCTATTTATTTTTATTCAATAAATGTCTATAAATTTGAGCTAAGCCCTCAGTATCTTTTTTAAAATTAATCCTTTTCTCAAATGGAACATTATTTATCTGCAACATTTCTAACATATATCTACGTTTCTTAAAACTTTCCGTATTCAAAATTGATGTGTTTTCAAAATCAGGATAATGATTAAAATCCCTACAATGAGTTGATAACGCCGTTCCATGGGCTGAATTATAATTCCTATATTTTTCGTCATGTTTATGTCCAGCTAATCTAATTTTTAGTTTTGTCCCAGTTGTTCCTACATATATTTTCCTACATTGTTCATTATCATTGCCACCACAATGAATCTTATAAACTAAATTCGACCTATCTGACTTTAGTAATCTATCCTTAGTTTTTGTGAATAATTTCCCTACATTATTAATCACCTTATGTGCCATTCTGTATTTCCCTTTATCATATATATTCGAGTTTTCTAATCTTTCTGAAAACCCAGGTACATAAGTTAATGACTTATAAATACGTGGTGCCGAAATCTCATCAATATTACGAGATCTATCTATATTGTATTGTCTTATTAATTTGCAAATCAATTTGTTGGGAAAACTATTATTTCTCAAAATATTCCCAATAATTTCCTCATTTTTCTTATGAAATCTATTGTCACTAATTGTTAATATCCTGTCCATTAGATTCCTAGCTGTGTTAATGATAATTCTCTTTGGGTGTTTAGAATAATAATTTAAAATTCTACCTGATGAAGTTGGTTTTTGATACCAATCTACCAATAATCTACTTCCTTTCCTTATCACCAATGTGTCCAAATATGGAATTGAAAAATTCAATTCCCTTTCAATAGTGAACTTAATATTTTGATCAAAAGAATTAAACGTTGATAAAAGATTATCTATCTCATTCTCATTAACTATAACAAACAAGTCATCTACATATTTCGTTATTATCTTTGGTTTAATTGTCAATTTTCCTAAACATATATCTAATAATTTCTCCATAACAATATCAGCAACTATTGGAGATGCTGGAGAACCCATATGCATATATTTTCTTATCAAATTGAAAATAAATATTATCTACTATACAGAACTTAATAATTCTCAAAAATAAATCCTTATTAATATTTGTTAACCCTGAAATTTTATCCCAATTTTCCTCAATAATTCTAATAGCTAAGTCCACTGGAATACTAGGAAATAATGAAACAACATCAAGTGATATTAATTTTTCATTATCCTGAATTGTTAAATTTTCCAACTTTTGTTTAAATTGTATAGAATTACTAACATTATACTTAGAATTCTCCGTTATCTTCTTAAGTAAATTCGTAATATATTTACAAAGATTATGTGATGGTGAATTTATGGACGAACAAATTGGTCTTAAAGGAAAATTGTCCTTATGAATTTTTGGTAATCCATATAATTTTGGTGCTACAGATATGAAAGTTTTTAATTTGTTTTTTTCCACTAATGTTATCACGCTTAATTTAAAAAGTTCTTCGATAAATTTATTATTAATTTTCTCAAATCTGCTTGTTGGATCTTTTTCTAATGTGTGAAAAGTAGTCTCGTCACTTAAAATGTTTTCAATTCTAGACATATAATCTCTTTTATTAATAGCTACCGTTGTGTTACCTTTATCCGCTTTCAAAATCATTATTTCCCTATTATTTCTAAGAAATTTTTCACTCAATTTCACTTTATTTATTGTAAATCTATCCCTACAATCCAATGACATTTTATTTAAATGATTATCTACTATCGTTACAAAATTTGACCTTTCAATTTCCTGTTGTTCCTTATTTTCTACAGTTTCAATAAAATCTTCACCATCACATATAACTTTCATCAATGGAAAATCTCCCTTATTTACTGGAAGTGCGTGTTTTTGTCCTAAAGATAAAATCCATTGTACGTCCTCTGGTATATCCCTATCTGTTTTATTTACAAACCATTTCTTATTAAATCTTATTCCTAATTCTTTTCTCTGCAAATTAATAAGACAATCAAACTTTTTCTTATGTACCTGTTTTTCTTTCTTCATTAATTTATCTGCTAATCTGTCATCATATTTCAAAAAATTCTCCATCTCAAAACTGTTCAAAAACCTGCTTATAACATATTTTAAATATCGTAATTCATCTTGATTTTCCCTTAATTGGTAATGTTTTTGTTTGATTGATGAATTAATGTTCCATTTGAGAAAAGGATTAATTTTAAAAAAGATACTGAGGGCTTAGCTCAAATTTATAGACATTTATTGAATAAAAATAAATAGGTTGATGTAAGGGATAATTAAAATAGGTATTTGTCCTTGATTATTTTTAAAATAAATTTCAGATGTCATAGCTTATTATTGACGGAAAGGGACATTAAAATAGGTTTTAGGCTTTGAATAAATTTAAAAATTTTGTTTTCCTTTTTTGTTCGTTTGTCTTTTGTTTAAAGTTTGTAGAATGGAATTTTAAATTTATTATGATAATTTTGTTTTTTGAAATTTTAAAATTTATTTTTCCATATTTTATTTTTCCATTTATTGTCAAATTTTATTTTATTTTAAAAAAAAATTTCCTGAAGAAGATTTCCAACGGAAATCGAAATATTGAAAATAAAAATATTTTAATTAATTTTATAAATAAGTGACCTTAAGCTTGAAGAATTTATTAAAGTATTTAATAAAAAAAAAGGTCGAAGAAATAGGACTATAATTTACTAAAGAAAGAACAGAGCACCATGAATTATCAAGATTTCAAGAGCTATGAGGGTAATAAGAAATGGATCAACAGGTTCAACATAGTAAGGAAAAAGATAATAAAATGTAAGGCAACAATTACATTTTTGATAAGATGCCGTAATGAGGGGATTATGCCAAAATTTATCAAATATTCCACTAAGAATATTTTCAAAATCTTCCAAGGAAAATCGAATGCTTCAATGACTTATCAATTCGGGAAATATGTTCAAGGCTTACAAAACAGGATTCTTAATTCATCAATCAAACAAAAACATTACCAATTAAGGGAAAATCAAGATGAATTACGATATTTAAAATATGTTATAAGCAGGTTTTTGAATAGTTTTGAGATGGAGAATTTTTTGAAATATGATGACAGATTAGCAGATAAATTAATGAAGAAAGAAAAACAGGTACATAAGAAAAAGTTTGATTGTCTTATTAATTTGCAGAGAAAATAATTAGGAATAAGATTTAATAAGAAATGGTTTGTAAATAAAACAGATAGGGATATACCAGAGGACGTACAATGGATTTTATCTTTAGGACAAAAACACGCACTTCCAGTAAATAAGGGAGATTTTCCATTGATGAAAGTTATATGTGATGGTGAAGATTTTATTGAAACTGTAGAAAATAAGGAACAACAGGAAATTGAAAGGTCAAATTTTGTAACGATAGTAGATAATCATTTAAATAAAATGTCATTGGATTGTAGGGATAGATTTACAATAAATAAAGTGAAATTGAGTGAAAAATTTCTTAGAAATAATAGGGAAATAATGATTTTGAAAGCGGATAAAGGTAACACAACGGTAGCTATTAATAAAAGAGATTATATGTCTAGAATTGAAAACATTTTAAGTGACGAGACTACTTTTCACACATTAGAAAAAGATCCAACAAGCAGATTTGAGAAAATTAATAATAAATTTATTGAAGAACTTTTTAAATTAAGCGTGATAACATTAGTGGAAAAAAACAAATTAAAAACTTTCATATCTGTAGCACCAAAATTATATGGATTACCAAAAATTCATAAGGACAATTTTCCTTTAAGACCAATTTGTTCGTCCATAAATTCACCATCACATAATCTTTGTAAATATATTACGAATTTACTTAAGAAGATAACGGAGAATTCTAAGTATAATGTTAGTAATTCTATACAATTTAAACAAAAGTTGGAAAATTTAACAATTCAGGATAATGAAAAATTAATATCACTTGATGTTGTTTCATTATTTCCTAGTATTCCAGTGGACTTAGCTATTAGAATTATTGAGGAAAATTGGGATAAAATTTCAGGGTTAACAAATATTAATAAGGATTTATTTTTGAGAATTATTAAGTTCTGTATAGTAGATAATAGATATTTTCAATTTGATAAGAAAATATATGCACAAAAAAAGGGGCTACCTATGGGTTCTCCAGCATCTCCAATAGTTGCTGATATTGTTATGGAGAAATTATTAGATATATGTTTAGGAAAATTGACAATTAAACCAAAGATAATAACGAAATATGTAGATGACTTGTTTGTTATAGTTAATGAGAATGAGATAGATAATCTTTTATCAACGTTTAATTCTTTTGATCAAAATATTAAGTTCACTATTGAAAGGGAATTGAATTTTTCAATTCCATATTTGGACACATTGGTGATAAGGAAAGGAAGTAGATTATTGGTAGATTGGTATCAAAAACCAACTTCATCAGGTAGAATTTTTAAATTATTGTTCTAAACACCCAAAGAGAATTATCATTAACACAGCTAGGAATCTAATGGACAGGATATTAACAATTAGTGACAATAGATTTCATAAGAAAAATAAGGAAATTATTGGGAATATTTTGAGAAATAATAGTTTTCCCAACAAATTGATTTGCAAATTAATAAGACAATACAATATAGATAGATCTCGTAATATTGATGAGATTTCGGCACCACGTATTTATAAGTCATTAACTTATGTACCTGGGTTTTCAGAAAGATTAGAAAACTCGAATATATATGATAAAGGGAAATACAGAATGGCACATAAGGTGATTAATAATGTAGGGAAATTATTCACAAAAACTAAGGATAGATTACTAAAGTCAGATAGGTCGAATTTAGTTTATAAGATTCATTGTGGTGGCAATGATAATGAACAATGTAGGAAAATATATGTAGGAACAACTGGGACAAAACTAAAAATTAGATTAGCTGGACATAAACATGACCAAAAATATAGGAATTATAATTCAGCCCATGGAACGGCGTTATCAACTCATTGTAGGGATTTTAATCATTATCCTGATTTTGAAAACACATCAATTTTGAATACGGAAAGTTTTAAGAAACGTAGATATATGTTAGAAATGTTGCAGATAAATAATGTTCCATTTGAGAAAAGGATTAATTTTAAAAAAGATACTGAGGGCTTAGCTCAAATTTATAGACATTTATTGAATAAAAATAAATAGGTTGATGTAAGGGATAATTAAAATAGGTATTTGTCCTTGATTATTTTTAAAATAAATTTCAGATGTCATAGCTTATTATTGACGGAAAGGGACATTAAAATAGGTTTTAGGCTTTGAATAAATTTAAAAATTTTGTTTTCCTTTTTTGTTTGTTTGTCTTTTGTTTAAAGTTTGTAGAATGGAATTTTAAATTTATTATGATAATTTTGTTTTTTGAAATTTTAAAATTTATTTTTCCATATTTTATTTTTCCATTTATTGTCAAATTTTATCTTATTTTAAAAAAATTTCCTGAAGAAGATTTCCAACGGAAATCGAAATATTGAAAATAAAAATATTTTAATTAATTTTATAAATAAGTGACCTTAAGCTTGAAGAATTTATTAAAGTATTTATTTATCATCAGGTAAGAATTTCCAGGCTATTGAAGGTAAATTGAAATCACCAAGAACAATAACTGAGTCATCCGGATTAGCATCGCGAAGAACAAATTTAATAGCTTCGCCATGTGTATCATATAAAGACTGATGGGATGATGGAGGGATATAAGAACAAGTGATAAATATTTTTTTGCATTTTAGTTTGATTAATTTATTTATTTATTTATTTATTTTTTTTATTTAATATATAATTAGGTCTATGGATAAATCCTTACAGCCTAATACAAATGAGTATTTAACTTAAGTATAATATTACGTTTAACAATATTTAAATCCAGAGAAAATCAATAAATTCAAACATTTCATTGAAGCAACAACACAGTTTTCTAAATGGGTCTGCCATAGCATAGTTAGTTCGGAAAGTTTTTATAAATAAGGGATTATAGTACCGTACCGTACGTCGTGGAATGTTAAATGATAAACTACTTAATAAAAAATTCGAGCATACTTTTCCATTTATTAAGTTAATTACAAATGAGACATTTAGCATAACTCTGCGACTTTTCAGTGTTGGCAAACGTATTAAAGATAATCTTGTAGAATATGAGGGGAGATTATCATATCCTCGATATGTATCTCTCAGGCAAAAAAGCAAGAATTGTTTTTGAATGGATTCAATATGATCACTATGAACCATATAATGTGGATCCCATACAATCGAGCCGTATTCCAAGATTGGTCTAACGAGAGATGTGTAAAGTTGTTTAGTGACGAAAGTATCCTGGAATTCCTTCGCCCAACGTTTAATAAAAGCCAGAGTACAACGAGCCCTGTTGACAGTCATTGTAATGTGTTGAATAAAATCCAATTTTGCATCCAGTAAGATGCCAAGATCCATAATTGTGTCAACTATCTCGATTTTATAGTCACCGAGTTTATAGTTTTTTAAAATACTACGTTTTCTAGAAAAGCGCATATGTTTACATTTCATTAGGTTTAAATCCATTAGGTTATGTTTACACCAATTATAAAAGGTATCCAAGTCTTCTTGAAGATAATTATGGTCTAAATAGTTCGTGAAGTTTAAAAAAATTTTTACATCATCTGCGAACATTAGTATATGTGAATGTTTAATAATATCAGGCATGTCGTTAATGAAGAGCAGAAACAAAAGTGGGCCAAGATGACTACCTTGCGGAACACCGGATTTTACCAATATAGGTTTAGAAGTTGAAAACCCAAATTTTACACATTGTATTCTGCCGAGAAGATATGACCTTAGCCAGCTTAAATAAGTTTTGTCGAAACCCATAATATCAATTTTTCTCAAAAGAAGGTTGTGATTTACCTTATCAAATGCCTTACTGAAGTCGGTATATATAACGTCGGTATGCTGGTTGTTGACGAATCCCTCATTTACCAAAGTTGTCAGTTCTAAAATATTTGTCATAGTTGATGATTCTTTACGAAATCCGTGTTGAAAAGGTGTTAATAACGGTGAAACTTGATGAACCAATGAATCTAAAATGCATTTTTCAAAAAGTTTTGGAATTGCGCTAAGTTTGGCTATACCTCTGTAATTAATTATATTTGATTTATTTCCAGATTTGAATAAAGGAATTAAATATGACTCTTTCCATATTTTTGGAAAATATCCATTTTTCAAAGAAATATTAAAAATAATTGACAACGGCATTGCTAAAGCTTCCATACAGTTGATTAAAATACTGCTTGGTATACCATCAGGACCCATTGAGTTTGAATATTTAAAAGATTTTAAGCAATTGATAATATTAAGTGTGGTTATTGGTGAAAATGAAATAGTTTGACCAGTAACTATATTAAATGGATAATTGACATTTTCAGCACAATGTGCATCAGAATATGTGGACGAAAAAAAGTCGGCGAATAAATCACTGATTTCCTTTTCATCGTGTGTTTCAGTACCCATATATTTCATGACCTTCGGTGCGCCAGAGATCTTTCTTTTCGAATTTACAAATTTATAGAATGATCTTGGATCGTATTTTAAGTTGTTTTTTATTTTAATCAAATAATCGTTATATAATTTAGCATTTAGCAAATTGTATTTTGCACGAAGGACGGAATACTTGCTGTAATCGCAGTGGGATCCAGATTTCTTATATTTTCTGTAATTCTTGTTTTTTAAGTTTTTTAACGAAGAAAGTTGTTTATTACCCCATGGTGGTCCTGATTTTGAGCTCAGTGAAAATTTTGGTATACATTCATTCATATATTGTTTTATTGTACTGTAGAAATTATTAATCATTTTATCGATTGTTTCTGGTGCGCCAATGCGAATGGATAACAATTGAATCCAATTTGTGTTAATTAAAAGGTTATGTAGGTCGTTGTAATTTGCCCTTTTAAAACAAAACACCTTTTCTTTTTTATGAAAATTTTGAACACGATGACAACTAAAAATGTTGCAGCTAATTTCAATTGTAGGGTGGTAACGATCTTCTGGGAGTGTTATAGGATCAACACGATTTATTGTACATTCCTTAGGCTCATTAACAAATACCAGGTCAAGTAATTTACCATACATATTGTAGACGCCATTTATCTGATGTAGACATAAATTTGTAATGTTACCGAATATATCATCACTGATGTTATCAGAACGATTAGGAATGTAAGTTTTACTTTCTGTGGAGAAATGCCAGGTAATCTGAGGTATATTAAAATCGCCAAGGACTAACATGAAGTCACCCGTACTGATTTTTGAAGCCACTTGTTCCATTGCCAAAATGTGTTGTTGATAAGTAATTATATCAGATTGAGGTGGAATATAAGAACATGTAATAAATATTTTAATGTTGTTTACTTTTACTACCACTGCAATAAATTCAATTTTACTTGCTAAGTTTAATATTAGCTCTTCAGCAGGAAATGTATTTAAGACAGCTATTAAAACTCCACCGCCAGTAGTAACTGTAGTTCTATCGCGCCGGAATACATGAAAATTATTGCAAACAATTTCGGTATTTAAGAAAGTATTATTTAGCCAAGTCTCAGTTAGACAAATTATGTGGTGATTGAAATTAAAACTATCGACATAAACTTTGGAGCATTTAGTCCTCATTCCACGTACGTTTTGGTATATAATAATGAGTTGATCGTCGGGAGCATCAGTTAGTTTTTTGAATGTAATAATTGTTTTTTCGGCAAATAAGCAACATTCGTTGGACGCCGGTTTATATTTTGTTCATATTCTCGAACTAAGACATGTTCAGGCCAAAAAGATGGGTCGAGAATGGAGTTAAAAATTTCAAATGGAACAGTAAGCTTAAATGATGTGATAATCCGCGCTTGCGAGTAAGTAAACTTATGAACATTCAAATCAAAATTTTTGCCGATCTTAGATTTAATATACGCATCAATGTCGTCAACAGATGTATCAGATGCAAAACGAGATACAAAGATTTGTTTTTTTGGTGGGATCACTCTCAGATCTTTTATAGCAGCACAGTTATTTTCACTATTTATCAAATTAACAGGATTTGTTGCATTTTGATGATTTATTGGGACAGTATTAGTTGGAACGGATGTTTTGCATAGAAGAGTTGGCCCACGATCATTAACAGATGAAGAAGCGGGTTCGGGATTCTGAGGCAAAGATGGCAAAGAAGAAGGTTCAGTCAACTTTACTTTATTGTTTAACCTTGCAGATTTCCTTTTCGGTGATGTTTGAACAGGAGATTTTATAGATTCTAAAGCATTAAAATCATCAAAAATTTTAGCATATTGTGATATTTTATCAACAAGTTTATTTGCTTCTTCTTGAATTTCCAAAAAACGGGATTTGTTTGATTGGAAAAAACGATAGAATGTAATGCTTATTTTCTTGCAATCATTACAGCGCCAAGCAAGTCCATTATCTTTCGACAATGATCCAGCAACAAGACCGGAAAGACCACTGCATTTAATATGGCAAAGACCATTACATAACCAACAAGAAACCATCATCTCTTCATCGTTGGTAATGGGACATTTTTTCATAATACACGCCATGATATGATCCAATTTATAAGTGTTTATATATATTTTAAAATAAAATTGTTTTAAAAGAAAATTGTTTGTTGGGTATACAATCCTACTATCCAATAGATGGCGCTTAGCGATTAAAATAGCAAATACACAAACCAGTTAGAGTTGTAATTACAAATATATGGAACAAATTAGATCAGCTGACAGTAGATGCAGAATGTTATCCACAGAAAAGAAAAATACGATCCACTACAAGAACAGGTCACAAGTAACAAAATACGTACAATTTTATCCTTTGATTATCACAAAAACCGCACTCCCAGATGCACACACTCCAATGACACCGACAGCACAAAGGGATATGTTGTTAAAAATATGTTTATTAGCTTTACAGCGAATCACAAAACAATTGAATTTAAAAAAGTAAACAGAGCGACTTATATACACATCTAAATGACACCAATGTTGCCAATTTACATTTAATACTGCTATAAATTCGATGTTGGGTGAAGAATCAATTAATAACAACTCAGATGGTAAAATACTGGAGACCGCAATAAGAACACCGCCACCATTCGTTAAGGTACCACGGTCACGTCTAAAATATTATATTTATTAGAAAGTATTTCAGCATCCAAAAAGGTATCGTTTAGCCAAGTTTCAGTAAAATCGATTACGTGATGATTAATGTTAAAACTTTTTATATACAAATCAGACAGTTTAGTTCTCAATCCACAGACATTCTGGTACACTAATGAAATGTTATCACCAGTGAAATCTCTTAGTTTTTTGGAACATTTGAAACGTGTTGGGGAAGACGGCCAAAATTAATTGATCTTGGATTTTCCCTGTATTTATATTCACGAACCAAAGTATTTTCTGGCCAAAAATTTGTGTCAAGAATACGTTCAAAAAGATCAGGAGAAACAGTTACTTTACTTTTTTATTTTACGTAAGAATCGACTGCTTCAGCAGTAGTTTCAGAAGCTAAACGAGAAATAAAAATGGTTTTTTTAGGAGGAACAGCTCTTATCGTATAATTGTTGATTTGACCAGTATTAATAGCGGGGTCTGGTTGATTTGATGCCACTACAGCATAACTAAACGGCGTTATAGTATTAGTAAGTGTAGATGAACACGGAGCATTAATAACATTCACAACAGGCACAGGATCATCACGTTTATCTTTATTAGCATTTCTTGCTGATTTACGGCGCACAGTGGCTGAAAATCGTTTTTCATCGGCCAAAAATCTGTAACTTTTGAACCGATAGAGATAATTTTGCATTTTTTTTTGCAGGAGAGAAGACTTCTTGAACTTTTTTACCGTTTTAATTTTGTTAAAATCGGTTCAGTAGTTGTTGAGAAATTTAAGGTCAAAGTTGAACTTTTTTAGCATTTAGTATGAAAATGCTGATGATTGAGATTGAGAACTTTGGTATTTTTTTATTAAAAAAGTGGGATTTTTTTTAGCCCACTGTTTTAAAAACTTTTTAATCTACATAACTGCCGAATTTCGTTAGCATATCTTTGTTCATGTCAGATTTATAGAATGTCAAACCTTAAAAATATTATTTTTTTACTTTTTATTCATTAACACTATATTTTAATAATTTTAATGTTTGACATTCTATAAATCTAACATGAATAAAGGTATCATAATGAATTTTGGCAGTTATGTAGATTAAGAAGTTCTTAAAACAGTGGACTGAAAAACATCCCCATTTTTGATAAAAAAAATACCCAAATTCCCAATCCCGGAAAACGGGATTCTTCGTTCTTCGTTCGTAAAATCTCGTGACATTTTTCTGGTATTGTGCTCCCTATAAAATCTGTAATCTTTATTCCTTTTTTCCTGGGCTTCTTCTGACAGATCTCCTAGTGGTACTAAATGATGCCTAATGACATCCTCTGCATGATAAAGGATTTTAATAACCGTTGCAGACATATTTCTCCATGGATATTTGATAGTATATATTCGAGCTGTTTCTTTGGCATAATCCCCAAATTTTCTATAATCAATTTGTTCATTGCATGCAAGTACATCAATGATTGTTTTAAATCTTGATATAAGACTTATATCAACACCTGTTATTTCAGATGCTTTTTTGGGATCAGAAAAGAACCTTCTTGCTGTATTCCCATCATTCGTATTGCCTGATCCTTGTTTTGGTTGGTCTATAATCAAGCCACATTTGCGAAATTCATCCTGAACATGCTTCTTTTTTATACTTCTTGAATCCTTGTTGGTTTCATTGTTTCTTATTGATCCTGATGGTCCAAAATCCAAATCATAACTGATTTTTAGTATGTGCTCCATAATTCGTATTCTTGTATGTAGCGCCGATAATCCAAATTCATATGCATTAGTATTATCTAATGATTTTTCCGGGACTTGGTTTAATTTGCTTGATGTGGTTTGGCATATAATGCAGCTGGATGAAGCCTTTGTGTCAGTCAAAGCCTGGCCTACTTTTCCGTCTATCATCGTTAGCACTAATTGATAGTTAACTTTTAATGGCTGTAGTGTTGCAATTTGGGCTCTTATATAACTGGTTTTATTTTTAATGGTAACAGCATTTTCCTTCTTAAATTCAAATTTAATTGGTCTGCAGTATTTTGTAGAAGATGGTGTGAGATTTGTCCAAATATCCTTTGTTTGCATCGTACTGGTCGAAGGCTCCGAGTGTTCCAAATTCTTTACCAATCGCAATGGAACAAATGATACCATGAACATATCTGTATCTGAAGTATTTTCACATATAGGTTGCTTGTATTGTTTCTGTCCAGAAGAACCATCACATCCCCATTTGCAAAAGAGAGTTAACTTGCAGTTCCCATATTTTTTCAAATCATCTCCTCTAAGTGATTGTAGTAAACGCTGAGCTGTATGATTAAGTAGACCTTGAAGTTTTACCTCTGCCGAAATTGGTGTGATTTTAATAGTGTCCCTTGGTGGCAAACATTCCTTCTTTGCAGCAGTTATGTGATGATAAGCAGGATACAGATTTGAACCTTTTTCAATTGCACGCACTCTGAGCCGAATATATTGCTCTTTTGTTAACTTCAAATCTAAAAATAATGCTAATGCCTCTTCATTTGAAAACTGTTTTTCATCGCTTGGCGTTGGAATACTCTTAAGAATCCGTTTTGTTCTCTTGGGACTAGCGATAAAAACTTTTTCAATAATATCGACTTTTGTGAGTTCTTTTTGTGATCGCAGTTGATATAGCAAAGCTTCTTGAATACTTGTATCTCCGATTGCTTCGTTGATATCCTTAAGCTTCCGCCTTTTAGATCTATCGCTACAGTTCTCAAGTGATTTCTTTGGCCTCCCAAGGTTATTTTCATTTGTACCTTCTGAAGATATCTGGACACTGAGTTCGCCATCTAACCAGTTTGCAAAACTGTTGTAAAATCTAGGTTTACTCCATCAAATTTGTTTGAACCGCTTTTTTAAGTTTTTTAAAATTAGATTGTAATTGCTTAGATATATTTTAACAACTGAGATTTTATTCGAATACCACTGACTTTTATACAAAGCATGCGTTATACTGTGTTCCTAGGTAGCGTAATAAGGTAGAATTAAAAACTAAATTGGGCTAAAGTAGGATACGTTTAAAATCCCACAGGTATTGGTAATTATATAATATAAAATACCAAGCACAACTTGGCTTGGTACATTTATATTCCAGTCATATGAATAGGTAAAATAAAAAGAGCAAAATAAATGTTGCGAATAATTTTCCACAAACTAAAAAAGTGTTCTATAGGCTGGTCCAAGCAGGTACAAAAGTGCATTTGGGTTTAAAGTAGATACTTTCACCTTTCTACAGCTAGTAAAATCTCTCTAACCCTTTTTGACCCTCATAAATTCTATACTTCTGAATTTCAATTTGACTGCAATATAGAACCTGAAAAAATATTTAATAACACAGCAGGTATAATCGGTACAGTAATACAACATAACATTGTTTGAAGACTGCTTTACTACCAGCATAAAAAATGTTGAACCCACTATTGATAAGAGTTTGACATAAAACATAATCCATCCGATTAAAAAACTAGAAAAATCGTTATAAAATCAAGCCAAAAAATCCGTTTTATCCGAATATCTCCAAAGGCAAAGGAGATAACCTAAACATTTAAGTATATTTTATTTTATTCAACACATAACAATGACTGTCAACAGGGCTCGTTGTACTCTGGCTTTTATTAAACGTTGGGCGAAGGAATTCCAGGATACTTTCGTCACTAAACAACTTTACACATCTCTCGTTAGACCAATCTTGGAATACGGCTCGATTGTATGGGATCCACATTATATGGTTCATAGTGATCATATTGAATCCATTCAAAAACAATTCTTGCTTTTTTGCCTGAGAGATACATATCGAGGATATGATAATCTCCCCTCATATTCTACAAGATTATCTTTAATACGTTTGCCAACACTGAAAAGTCGCAGAGTTATGCTAAATGTCTCATTTGTAATTAACTTAATAAATGGAAAAGTATGCTCGAATTTTTTATTAAGTAGTTTATCATTTAACATTCCACGACGTACGGTACGGTACTATAATCCCTTATTTATAAAAACTTTCCGAACTAACTATGCTATGGCAGACCCATTTAGAAAACTGTGTTGTTGCTTCAATGAAATGTTTGAATTTATTGATTTTTCTCTGGATTTAAATATTGTTAAACGTAATATTATACTTAAGTTAAATACTCATTTGTATTAGGCTGTAAGGATTTATCCATAGACCTAATTATATATTAAATAAATAAATAAATAAATATTTTTTGTAGCACACCTTAAGTTTAATTTTATTTTGAAATCCATAAAATATTTTTGGTGAATTTTTTAAAAGTTTTAATTTCCGAGGTTATTAATTTTAGAGGTCCGCAAGTTACACTCCCGACCCTCAATTCTTTCAATTCAACTCAAAAGCTATCCGGCTATGACAGTATACAATTTCATTCAAATATGTTCAGCCGTTCATAAGAAGCAAAATAATTTTTCAAAACAAAACGTTCGTAAACCATTGTGTTATATTTCAGTCATATGAGCAGCTTAAATAAAAATAGCAAAAAAAAAATGTTGCGAGTGATTTCATTAAAATGAAAAAAGTGTTCAACAGACAGTTCCAAACAGTTCAACAAGTACATATATATGGGGTTAAAGAGGACACTTTCAGCTTTCTGATGGTACTAAAATCTCTTTAACCCATTTTGACCCTAACAAGTTCTACTCCTCTAAAATTCGGATTTAACAAAAATATAGAGCCTGTGGAAACATTTAATAATACATCAGGTATAAATGATACAGTTATGTAATGAACCATTTCTTAAAGAATACAATCCCACTAACCAATTATTGATAACGGTTTGCGAGAAATCATAATTTAGTTCTGATCAAATTTACAAAAATTAATTTTTTTCTAAAACAACAAAAAATATTTGTTTCCAGCAGCATGCCACAGCCACAATTACCAATATTTTAATCTAGTTTTTTGGATACCTTAGTTCTTATATGTTTGCTATCGAATGGCATTTACATTTTTGAAATCGGCGATGACAAAAAATTGGACTTTTGGCCGATGGAATTCAATTTTCAGCCACAGTGCGGCGTTTTGGTGAAGATCCAGGTGGAGATTTTAAATTATCCAAGGATTTGAAATCATCAAACAATTTTCCATATGCAGAAATACGCTCAGATAGTTTTGCAGCTTCCTCTTGCATATCCAAGAATTTATTTTTAGTATCCTGGAAAAAGCGGTAAAAACTAACACCAATTTTTCTACAGTCGTTGCAACACCAATGTAGCCCTTTATTATTGTTGATAGAATCAGCAACAAGCCCAGAAAGACCACTACATTTAAGATGACAAAACTCGTGACACAACCAACAAACAATTATTCTTTCCCCGTCACCTTTAATCGTACAGTTTTTAAAAAATAGCTCCACAAGGGGAGGTAGGGGGCAATTTCTGCCTCTAACAAACTTTCAAACCGATTTTAATGAAGTTTATAAACAAAGATAAATCCATATTTATATGGGCACATATGCATGATGTGTTTTTAAATACTGTGGTGTAGGGTATCATATGGTCGGGCTTGACCGACTCTACTTCCTTACTTGTTTTGATTTTAATTTGTAAATATTTTTATATATTGTTTTAAAACCAATTTTTTACAAAATTACGAGCGGTATGAATTAAGGCAAACAAAATTAAACATTTGTTGTACGAACAAAGTATTAGAACAGGGCAGTATGAACACCTTAAGTTAAAGTAAGGGTAAAATATGCAACATGTTTTGCATCAACATATTCACAAAACAACTTGAAAATTTTTCCCACAGTTGTATTTTTTGTGCAAACGAACACAAAAATGTAGAACACGTAACATTAATGCAACATTTTTCTCAGAAAAGAAATAGGCAATAGTAAACACGACTAAAATTAATGCATTATTCTTGTTTCATTTTGACATATTTTTTTGTGTTGTTAGTGTGATTATTTTTTAAAGATAAAAATGTAAATAAAACTTAAAAATATATAATTTAATACTTTTACTAATATGATAATGTTAATTTTATCACTTTATTTTATTAAACATAAATTTTTATTTTGTTTTTTTCTCTTTGTTTTGATTTTTTTTTGAGAGCTAGTTCAGCTAAAATAACGATAAATATTATCGATATTGGAGATGATAGTACATTTTTCCTGTTTCGCAGCCTGTTTCAAAATGAAACGACCTGTTTCGCTCTCAAAATTTTGTATGGGGAAAAAAGTAGTTTCAATCATGTTTAGGGCGCAAAACAGGAATAAGAGAGCGAAACACGAATATTGCTGTCCGTGTGAACATGTATAAAAAAGCTACCACACATCTGTTTTCGCAGTTGTAGAATAAGAACAATCGTTTGACTGTGCTGCGGCAATTTTTGTACCCATTTAACTTTGTACTAACTAGCGGCAACTAGATTTGTATAAAACAGGGCAATCGTGTAATTTCAGAATATTTGATTGGTGCATTTTCATTATTGTGCGTCAATAAAGCATAATCAAAATCATATTGGTGCATTTGCGCCAATCGTGTGATATCAGCTTAATATGGTAGAGTACCAGGTAAGAAGCTTTATATTTCGAAAGCAAATCAAATTAAACGAATGAATTGCACAAAAAAATATAAAAATTATCCATTAGAATTTTGGGAAAATATTCTTTTCACGGATGAGAGCAAGTATGAAATACTTGGTGTAAACAACCGCAAAAAATATGTCGAATTGCGAATGAAGCGTTCAACGACAAGAATGTGATTAAAACCGTAAAACATGGTGGTGGCTCTGGGGATGCATGCAGCACCGGGGGTCGTAAACCTTGTATTTATAGAATCAGCGATGACGAAAGAAGATTACCTGCGCATTCTACAACACAATGTCGGCCCCAGTGTAAAGAAATTAGGCTTATCAAGGAACCGAATATTTCAACAGGACAATGATCCTAAAAGTTCGTCCAAAATTGTGAAGGAATTGTTACTCTACGCCTAGTACGCAGGATGAATGGAAAAAAATTAGTTGAATCGTCCAAGCAGGTTATAGGCTGTAATAAGTCAAAGGGACGCCAAACGAAGTATTTAAAATAATGCTGTATATAACGTCAACACTTTTTTTTACTTTTATTGACGCGTTAAATTGGTGTAACATAAATTAAAACTGAATTTTTTTTCTATGTGCCTTTATTTTATGGCGATTTCTTTTCTGAGAAATATGTATGTTGCATAAATGGTACATGCTCTACACAAAAGAGATAGAGCATGAAACATATATGCAACATATTTCTCAGAAAAGAAATCGCCATTAGTGTTTGGTTTTTGTGCATTTAATTTTATTTTTATGACTAATGAATTATGTTTAATTGTTTTTTTATATCATTGATTGTTTAAATATAATACATATTTTTTAAAATCAAAATTCGGTGTTTACTTTTTTTGACGCTCACAGATATACATATCTACATGTGTAAATGACTTACCGTTTTCCGAAAGTTCCCGCAAACAACTTCTATCTATATGTTGATAAGCAGCAAAATTTCTTCAATTTCTTATATTTATCGAAATTGTTGTAAACTTTTTATTTAAATTTATCTATTTTTTTATTAATTCACTAAAACGTTTTTGTCGTTGTTTTTTTTTTTGTATTTGAATTTTATAATTTTTTTATGTAAACAAAATCTAGCTGACTTGTAGGGTTAACATAACAACAAACCCAAAATCTTTATATCCAAGAAGCACAAGAATTTACGAAAATTAACTCATTGGCAATAATGTTGATTAACGAAAGAAAAAAAGCTTTATTTATGTCAAAAATTAAAAAACGAGAGCTTTTAAATGTTTAAAAAAAACACTTGTTTTTTATAAAAACAGGCTGAAAGTCTTGATAAAAAGTACGAAACAATAGAAGTAAGGAAGAAACATTTAAATAAAATGGAAAATGGATAATCATTTAGAGCAAATTTCGATCCACCAATACCATGGTTAAAGATTAATGTTTGACTATAGACTGGCAGGCGTCTCAGTGGTGCAAACGGTAGAACGCAAAGAATTCTGATAATGGGAATGCGGTTGTTATCGAAACATGTAAATTCGACCCAATGTCAATCCCGTGCTCAGCCAAGAACAAAATTATAAAAAAAAAAAAAAAATTTAATTCATATCATGTTGTAAATTCCTTCCTTCACTAAAAATAATTTACTGAAAATTAAATTTGATGAACTTAAGCCTAAATCAAATATCAATAACTTCAATTAAAAAAGGGTGATGTTAAATGTGAACCACACCTAAGCGTCAAGTTTTTTTCTACATTTCGTTTGACATTTCTCAATTTCAGACTAACTTAATTTGAACGCGTTATAGTTATTCAAGCTTGTTATGAAAATGGGCGATGAAATCAAAATGCATATCGCATTTTTTCGTTCAATTCGTCCAAATGTGCGTACAATCGGAAAAATTGTGCGAAAATTTGAGCAAACCGGGTCTGTAGGAGATGTTAAAACACCGGTGCATGCTCGTACTGTAGAAAATATTGCTGCTGTTTGCGATAGTGTGGTTGAAGAGTCGTCCATCTCAACTCGTCATCGTGCCCAACAAGTGCACCTCGAAAATTTGGACCAACGGATGGAGGTATGCCGCCGAGGTCGCGGTGGCCATTTGGCTGATATTTTTTTTTCGTACATAATTGAATCATACCAATATGATCATCATAAAAAAGTGAAAATTATTTCCTAAGTCTGGGATCACACTATGAAAGTTTTCTTTCAGAAAGTTTGAGTTTATTGGTGAGAGGGGAAGAGAACATGCTTTTCATCTCTCTTCTCTCACCCATAAACTCAGACTTTCTGAAAGAAAACTTTCATAGTGTGACCCTAGACTAAATAACTTGTGTTTTATTCAATATCGGCCCTTTAAATTTACCACCCTTTACCCTGCCTTTACACATGCAAGTAATTACTTGCAAGTAGTATATACGTATTATCAACGAAAAAGTCGAAGAAAAAGCCGAAAGTCTTGCAAGTAGCTTGAGTGTTTACACAGTCAGTTGTAAGTTCATTTTTCAAATGTTCTCGAAGCGAAAACTTCCTATAAAAAAAACTTTGTTTTTTGGTTTAACAACATTACCATGTTAAAAATATTAACAAGTTATAACAAAACAAATTAAATAATTCCTTCTTTATTTAATTTTCGGTCCATCTTGATGAAAAAATTATGTTTATTTTATAAAATTTCTGACTCCAGTATTGTCGTAGTGGCGATTTCATAATATTACTGAGAAATTATTTTCATTAACAATTTTTTTTTCAAAATGCTTGAAATTTATGATAAAATTACCATTGAGATGGGGTGTTGTATAGTTGTTCTCTTTTTTACGTGTTATTTTTTATAAATACACAGAAAATCCGCTATAAACATAACTTTTATATTACTAAGTACTAGTAAATTGATACAAAAGTCATCCATGGTAACACTGTTTCTTCATTTGTCATTTTACTTACTGCAAGTGTCAAAAATTCACTTGCAAGCAAATTCTCTTGCAAGTTGGGCTGCAAGTACGAAAAATGTGATGGTGTTAGTAAAAATGTGTGAGTGTATTGAGTTTTTCGAACTTGCACTTGCAAGTGTAAACCCTAGGTTATATAAAAACTTTTAAAAATTCCCAAAATCCCGAATGGCAGGATTCTTAAAAATCAATCTTGATTGGCATCCCTATCACACACATAAAAATGGGAAGATATTATTGTGTTCCATAAAGCTTTAAAGCTTTTAAGCATTAGTAAATATTCCAGCGCTGATTCCATGTGTCATTAACATTTAAGTGCGCATGGAGAATAAGGCCAAAATATTAAACATTAGAAAAGTCAAAATACTAAAGTTTCCAAAAAAATAAAAAAAATTAAGAAGTTCTTTTAACTGAATATAAATAGATGAATTTGTTTAAAAACATTATACATACATACATTCGTGATAATATGTATGTATACATAAATTCATAGGTTAATTGTTAAATTTTTAATAGAATTTATAAGGGATAAAATCAATTATAGACAGTGAATAAAACGAAAAATTGGTATGGCAAATGTAAATAACTAAATAGGCGTTGTGTTTAATTGAATGTTTGTACATACATATGTATGTACGTGAATATAACAACGGTATCTTTAAGTATTTGTTTGTAATTTTCAGGATTCATTAAGAATAAAACCTGATTGCATATTTTGTGGTTACATAAACAAATGACATTGAATACTGAAAAGTACACAAGTTAAAAATTCCTTTTAAAACTTTTGCAAGAGGTAATATGGGTACAGCCGGAGTAATTACGACTGCTAATCCCAGTGGTGGTAGTCATTCGGCCCTTTTACAAAAGCAAATGTCATTTAAAACGTCCGTAGGAGCCAATCAATTGTCAAAAGCTGATGAAATCGAAGTAATTGAAAGTGGACACAACGACGCTTCATCACCACGCTATAATAAGGTAAAATTTTTATTTTATCATTATGTATGTCACAAAAGCTATTTCTATACTTTGTGGGTTAAGATCGGATAACTGGGAGTAAAAGCAAATTCCTCTTAAAAACTATAAAAAAAAGAAAAACAAAAGCACAAAAACAGAAAAACGTATCGATTTTTGCTTAATATTTATTGTTTTTGATGTTCAAATCAATAAAAACTTAAGGGCTAACTATAATGTGCTTAAGCAAGTATGTAATACATTTAATCAAATGTGTACAACCATAATGTACTTAAGAAACTTTTCGTAAAGTTTCTACAAGTGCCATTTGCTTAAATCCTTGGTTGCATGATTTTAATTCAAAATACAATTTTTTTACATGTTTTATTTGTTATATGTAAAATTTTGATGGCAAAAATTCAATTGGATTTGTTTTCCTTCTAGAAGAAGTTAAGAAACATTGTATATGTATATGCATTTTTATGCAGGAAATCGGGAAAAAAGTAATACGTTTTAGTTTATTATATACTCATATATTTTTTTTAATCGATTTTAAAGTTTTTAATATTAAAAAATACTCAAAAAGTAATTTCAATTTTTGGGAATACAAAATTTTAATTTCAAAAGATTTTGTTATTCGTGCTTAATTCCCAGTTTTTATTATTGATAAAAACACTTGAAATTTATTGTTGATGGGATAAGCTATTCCTATGCATTTCACTGGTTGCTTAGGCCAGATCATCAGGAAACTTCATCCATAAAGGTTTTAGACAAACTAAAGATATTAAACCAAATAAAACTGTTAAACGTATAAGAATTATAGCAACAGTTCTACTTGTAACAATATCAAAGTTTAAACAAAACACATCAACAATAAACAACAGTGGGTTCATCTCATCTTACATTTCCCCACTTTTGTAAGTTGTTGTTTTTTTCATTTTGTTTTTCTTAACCTACTTACAACTACAATTAATGTTGAGAGAATTTCAACTAATTGTAGTGGGGAAATGTAAGATGAGATGAACCCACTGTTGTTTATTGTTGATGTGTTTTGTTTAAACTTTGATATTGTTACAAGTAGAACTGTTGCTATAATTCTTATACGTTTAACAGTTTTATTTGGTTTAATATCTTTAGTTTGTCTAAAACCTTTATGGATGAAGTTTCCTGATGATCTGGCCTAAGCAACCAGTGAAATGCATAGGAATAGCTTATCCCATCAACAATAAATTTCAAGTGTTTTTATCAATAATAAAAACTGGGAATTAAGCACGAATAACAAAATCTTTTGAAATTAAAAAATACTTTGATTCCATTGTACTTATTTTTCGAGAACACTATTAAGCCTTCTCAGAGTGAAACTTTTTAAAACAGTTTCTTGATTTGTTAAGATAAAAACTTGTATCACATATCACACGAAATTACATCCAGTAAATCCTGACACCTTGCACGTAAGCTGATTTTCGAACCACTTTGGCAAGTGATCTATGTGATCTTATCGAACCTCGTTTTGTGGAATTGGCAAGCTTCTCTGGTGTTTTCTCTAAAATATGTATGTATATAAACAAATTATTTCTGTATATGGATGTGCCAGAAGCTAAGAGGCCTTATACTACATTTACACCTACGTAAAATCTAGTACTTACGAGATTTCGAGCCAAATTTGACAAGATTTCCCATACAAAACAAAATCTACTTCGTGACTAGATTTCGACCAAATCTACTCAATATCTAGTAGTACTTAATGATGCAACTATGGTTTTTTCAATATAGCTCTAAAAATACTTCCCTGCACAAGAAAAAATGACATTTAAAAAAAAACTAAACAAAAATTGTTAAAAAAAAATTTAAAAAGTTTTATAAAAATTGTAGACTCGTAAAACTGCTCTGAGTGTAAAAGCAGCTCGCGCTTTTTGTCATTATTTCTTAAGGACAAACAGTTCGTTTTTGTTTGTCTGCATTTGTTGCGTTTTGCGTTGTCACCCCGCATTGGTTTATGGTTAGGTGTCGTATAACTGTACCGAGTTACAGTTTTTGCGGTTTCAACATTAACTATATGCAATCGTTTTTAACCTTAAATAAATAATGTGACTGGTGGAGAACCATATATAACTCAGACATTTTACCAAGGAAATAACACAGAAGTTTACTGGTGGATACCAAAATATTCTGGAGCGGATTCTGGAAGCTCTCGCCTTCCTATACGAAGTTTTAGATCGAACGAGGACTTTGCGGTTGAGGCTCCAATAATTTGTGTGATACCCTGGCATTATAACTATAAATAGTACGCCAAAAAATTTCAAGTTTTAAGCAAAATCAAAAAAAATTAAAATTTAAAAAAAAAAATAGACGAATAATATTGATAAAATAAATATCGTTGATTGTTAAAAAAATGTAATGAAAATTTTTTAATGTATATTTCTTTTTGTGTTTGTATGTGTAACAAAAAACCTTTTAGTCAGTTGTTTTGTTATAAAACAAAATCTCTACAAGATTTCGGCCTAATGTAAATGTAGTTTAACTGCACCTTTTGAAAATTTTTCAGTTTTTTTATATAACTATCTAATAAGTTGTGAACTCTCTGAAAAATAATATGTTCTTTTATTATATTAAAATTTTCCCTTAAAAAATATGAAAAACCAAAAAAGGGTTTGAATCATATTTAATTGTTTTTAGAAGCTAGCAGCTAGATAACGCAAAAACATACATAACAAACTAAGGCCATAATATATCGCTGTAATATGAATAACTTCACTTCGCGTGTTCGGTAACTTTTTTTTGTAATTAGATTTTCAAAAATCATGATGTGCGCTTATTTAATCTACTTTTAATTTTGAGGAGTTAGGCCTTTTAGCTTCTGACCCATCCATTTATACAAAGGTAAATATATGTATATAACCTACAATTTCAGACCCAGATTTTTTTTAGTGGCTGAAAATCGTTTTTCATTGGCCAAAATTCTGTAACTTTTAAACAGAAGGAGATATTTTAGTGAAATTTTTTGTAATCGGCAGATAGATTTTTTTAACTTTAGCGTGATATATGGTTTTTTTTTTTAATTATTTAAAATGTCATTTTTGGATTTAAATAATAATCATTAACATTTTTTGTAATAATGGAACACTCCAAAAAATTAAATGTTTGCACCATAAAAAATTTTTAACATAAAAAAAAAAATAGTAAAATCAACTGGAAATTTTGCTATTATTACTGAAAAACTAACAATTTTTTGCTTTCAAGTTTGTTAACACTTAAAAAAACACTTTCGAAATATTATCTAAAATCTTGCTATTACTACAGAAGAATCTAATAATTTTTTTGTTGTAAAATTTGTTAATATTAGCAAAGTAAATGCGCTGAATTCTGATTTTTTTTTTAAATTTTGATACGAAAATATAAATATTTCTCATTTATTAAAACATTTAATATAATATGTGGATAAAAAACCTCTTAAAAAATAAAAGCAGCAATAGATTTTAATAGCTTTTGTAAAAATGTGCGTTTCTGTTTATTATTACTTTTTACTAATACAATGTCTGTCTTAGATTTAATGGATTATAAATAATTATAGTTAATTTAATTGAAAGATTGATTTCCAATTTCTGTTTTGTGTTATTTCTGTTCTTTAGTAGTTTTTTGACTTCTTCATCTAATTCCCGATGTTCCACTTTCCATTGATTTCGAATACTGGAGATAAACGGATCTGACGATTCCAATAATATATTAAATAGATCTTCAGTAGTGGAAATTCGTGAAATTTTTCTAGTATTGGGCTCTCTATAAAATCTGTAATCCTTAATCTTTTTTTCCTGAGTTTCCTGTGATAAATCTCCAAGTGGCATCAACTGATATTTAATGACATCTACTAAAAATGAGGTTAAAATCAACACCTGTTATTTCAGATGCTGTTACTGGATCTGAAAAGAATCTTCTTGCGGTATTGCCATCATTTTTATTGCCTGACCCTTGTTTCGGCTGACCTATAATCAACCCAAATTTGCGATATTCATCTTGAACAAGTTTCCTTTTTGAACTTCTTAACTCCTTGTTGGTTTTGTTGTTTCTTATTGATCCTGAAGATCCGAAATCCAAATCATAGCTGATTTTTAGTATGTGGTCCATAAGTCGTATTCTTGCATGGAGTGGTGATAATCCAAATTCATATGCATCAGTATTATCTAATGATTTTGTCGGGACTTGGTTTAATTGGCTTGATGTTGCATGGCTTACGATGCAGCTGAATGCAGCCTTCATGTTAGTCAAAGCCTGTAGTGTGATTCACTTTGCTTTTTAAACCACAAATGTTTCGTTTAAAATTGTTAACCACAAAATTAACCATTTTGCTATTCACTATCACTTTTAACGACATCTGCTGGTGTTTAAAGCCAGATGTTTCAGTCAGCTGTTATTTTTAACAAAACAAATTGGCTTTGAGGTATTTAACCAACAATTTATCCACTTTTTGACACACGCCAATTTTCCGTGGAGGTTCTTATTTACTTAACCTAAAGCCAACCATTTGACTCCAAAAAAAATTAATTTAATTAAAATTAAATAAATAAAATAATAACAATAAGAAATGCTTTACGCACTTTGCATAATATCATTTAAAATCTGTACTGGCATTCTGAGTTTCTTTTTTGAATTCTAATTTAATAGGCCTGCAATATTTCGTAGAAGATGGCGTTTCATTTTTCCAAATATCCTTTGTTTGCGTTGTACTTGTCAAAGGCTCTGAATCTTCCAAAATGTTTGTTAATCGCAGTGGTACAAATGATACCATGAACATATCTGAGTCCGAAATATTTTCACATTTTACTTGTTTGTATTGTTTTTGTCCGGAAGAACCATCACATCCCCATTTACAAAAAAGAATTAAGTTTGTGTTTCCACATTTCCTTTTATTGATTGTAGCAAGCGTTCAGCTGTGTGATCAAGTAGAGATTGTAGTTGCACCTCTGCCGAAATTGATGTGATTGTAATAGTCTCCTTTAATGTCAAACAGTCCATTTTAGCAGCTGTTATGTGATGATATGCTGGATACAGATTTTAGCCTTTTTCAACCGCACGCAGTCTGAGCTGAATATATTGGTGTTTTGTTAATTTCAAATCTAGAAATAATGCTAATGCCTTCTCATTTGTAAATTGTTTTGTATCACTCGGAGTTGATATACTTTTAAGAATCCGTTTTGTTCTCAATGGACTAACTTTATCAACTTTTTTAATGATATCCGCTTTTGTCAATTGTTTCTGTTAAGTATCTTGAATATTTTCATATCCGATTTCTTCATTGATATCCTTAAGCTTCCGCCTCATAGATCTATTGCTACAGTTATCCAGCGATTTTTGTGGTCTCCCACGTGTGTTTTGATTTGAAGTTTCTAAAGCGATCTAGACAGAAAGTTCGATTTCTTACCAGTTTGCAAAGCTCTTATAAAATTTATCTTTGCTGTAATCAACTTTCCTGTATCGCTGTTTTAAATTGTATTTCAGTGCTATAGAAATTTAAGTTTCCATTTTTTCGAATGTCATTTTTAGCATCTTCCTCGTTTTTGTTTCTTAAATACTCCCCGGCCAATTTTTTATAGCTGAAGCTCTCCATGTTTTATGAAAAACGTTGTTATTGTTCAGATATATTACATCCACTGAGCTTGCATCCGGATGTCACTTGCTTTTAAACCTTTTTATCCTTTTTTTATACCAAATACTGGTAGAATAAAAAATATTGAAAAACTTAAAATCCTTTTATTTATATGCTATAAAATACCTGAAACAAATTTAACAACGCATTGCATAGTAATAGGGTCATAGACTATATAGAATAGAAGACAAAAAAAAATTTAAAAATCCCTTCTAAGGTGGGATTCACAATATACCTGTTAAGCGTAAACGCGTGTCTAAGCTCTTTATTCTACTATAAAATACGCTAGTGTGAACGTAGTGGAACGGATAAGGATGAATCAGGGCAGATATGCGATTTTCTGATTGTGTAACAATAATAAAATTTTGTATATGTGCAACCTATTCTGTTCGATCACGATCAATTTTGCCTATATCATAAAATTTTTTTGAAGGCAATAGCACATGATTTCAGTTACTTCTCCAAACATTTTTGCGGAATAAAAAAAAGTAAAAAAAACATTTCAAACAAAAAAATTTTTTTTTGGAGTTATTTCATTATATTAAAAAAGTGGTAAACAGGCGGGTCCGGGCGGGTACACAAGTGTATACAGGGTTAAAGAAAACACTTTCACCTTTCTACCTTCTTAATCCCTTTTGTTCCGCAAAAGTTCTATTCTACTAAAGTTGAAATTTGATAAAAATATAGTAGTTTAGAAAATATGTCTTAACATCTCATTTATAAATTACACAATAGTCTCACATATTATTTTTTTAAAGACAACAAGACTACCAACCTAGCAAAAAAGCTAGCAGGCATTATCGATGATTGTTTTTGAGCTATGATAATTTCTTTCGGATTAAATTTAAAAAAAAATCACTTTTTTCTGAATTAAAAAAAAGTTGTGTTTAAAAACATGACACAACCACAATTACCAATATTTTGACCTAATTTTTTGGCAACCTTAGTTTTAATATTTTTACTATTAAATAAAATTAAAATTTTTGAAATCGGTGACAAACAAAAATTGGACTTTTGGCCAATGAAATAAAATTTTCAGCCACATATTTTTCCAATTTGCAAAGAGTTTTTCCTACTTTTAAACGAAAGTTAAAATTTTCGTTAACGACAATGCCTTTTTGCGATTCGGAACGTTAATATAAAAGCCAAGCGTTGACCAAGGATGTTTCTATCAAGCTGTAGAAGAGGCGCAAATACAATTTTTTAGAGCGAATTTTGATTTTTTAACGTCTGATAAATGAGTCAAACCCACCTCTAATGTAACACTATCCAGTGAGACACAAAGAGTGCTGACGAAGGCTGTAGCGGGCCAGAAAATGCATTACATTCTGCTGGTGTCTAATAATTGTAAATTTTTCTGTACATTCAATATACCTCATTGCTTTCCAAAGGAAGGCTAAGGTAAAATGTAAAAAGAAAATACAATATAATAGGCTGGTAGTGTATAAAGTCATTTCTGAAAAATTGAAGGAATAGAACTATTACAAAAAAAAAGCTTTATAAAATACATAACTGAAATTTAGCTCATAGAATAAATTCGAAAAATAAAAAATGTTGATTATAATATAAAGTAACCTTAGGAAGGAAATAATTCCCAGTTTCTAAAGCCATTAATGTCAGGCAATGAAGTATAAAAATTGTTAAAAAATAATTTAAAATTTTTTGAGGTGAAATACCTCTTAAAAGTCTTATGACAACGGGTGCTTTCCAGAACACAAAAGTTTTTGCTATTTTTCACTGAACTTTACTGGATTTTACTAAATTGCGTTTGCGTAGACAAAATACAGTAACTGAGATCACAACCTGAGAGTAAAGCAGTGATGTTCATTAAAGCAAACAATTGCTTAGAAGCCCCACCCTTTTGTTTCTTACGCTCATTAATTTAAGTAGTTGCACATCAGAGAACTGCAAAATCCACTATTTTTGTTGATTTACTCATACGCTACAATTTACATTAATTCTATGCCTGCAAAAAAAAGTTCAACGTTGGTAATTTTGACATCGTTTTGTACACATTTGATTTGTGCATGTATGAGTTTTTTATTGAAAGTGTTTTGTTTGCATTTATTATTGCGCACGCAATAACACAATTTCTTACAGTCAAACGGCATTTATTCTTTTGCTTTTAAGTCAGTGATGTTCATTCAAGCAAACAATTGTTTAGAAGCCCCACCCCTTTGATTTTTACGCTCATTTATTTAGTTGCACACGTACGGAAGATGAGTTGATCTTATTTCAAATACAGTGTGTAAGATAAGTAATAAAATTAAAAAAATATTTGAATGTTTTTACGAAATTGTCATAAAAGCATAAATGTAGAAGAATTTAATGGAGTTTTTTTAAGATATAATTCTTAATTTTAATTTATAAACATGCTCGCACTTCACATTGAATTTTTTTTAATGGTAATATTTAAAAATTTCCAATTCTTACTGTTTGTTTAAAAGTTTTTAAAAGTTAAAATTTTAAAAGTCAATTTAAAAAATAGAAAATTTAGTTGGACGGTATTATTATAAATATTTTACAATCAAAACAATTTATTTGTATTAAATTTAAATAAAATTTGTGCGTTTAGTTTTGCGTATCTCTGTATTTTGAAACTCTCTCATAATACATATGCAAAACATTTTTGAACATCAATGATTTAAGTAGTCATTGTCTACTCGATGACACAACGACAAATGTAAATTGGTATGAGTATGAGTTGCTTTGTTGGTATGATTGTTGATGGCATAAGTTCAAATAAACTAGTTGTATTGTCCAATTTGTTTTTGTGTTTACCCTGCAAATAATATTGGACCACCTGATTTTGATCATTGGACTAGTCCGATGTAATGCAAGCATGGACCATGTCATTGTTAAAAAGTGTTTGTAGTGGACCACATTTCTTCGTTTTTTAACGAAATGTGTTCGTTTTTAAACGACTTCAAAACTAATCCTCTTGAGTATACCATGGACTAGTTTTAAAACAACTACTTTGTAATCCAAAGCTGAGTTATATGATCCTGCCCTAGGACTTCGTAATGTTTGTTGGGGCTAGTATCGCTACCTAGCCTTTTAAAAGTATTTTTTAAATTCAAAAAAAATGAAACACGGTAGGTTTCAAATTTAAATTTTTACAAATTTATTTAGGCTTCTTGCCCTGTTGAAGTTACAAATAATACTTAAAAACTAAATTACAAAAAGGTTTGTAGTAAGCCAACAAAACAAACTCAAAGGAAAACTACAAACTCAAGAGCAATAATATACATAAGTATATACATATACATATGTATTATAGCAAAATACATGAAATTAAAGAGAATTGCAAAATTCCAACGAGTGCTCTACACTCAGAGAAAAAATTACGTTAAATTCAAAATTAAAAAAAACAATTAAAAGTTTAATAAAATTAAAAATAACACAGAAAAAATTATTGCCGAATTATTTTCAAACAATGCTTGTTTGAAAATTTTTTTGATTTCTACAAATTTTTTTACTGATTCAATCAATATTTTTGTTTGATTTTTATTTAACCAACAAAAATGTGGACAACTCTTCAAAAATTTAATAAGCGCGCTATTGGTTTGAAGTTTTCATAATTTTGTATGAAATATTTAACGCTCTGTAATGTTGTCGTCTTTTTGCATTTTTTTATTGATTGTAAGCAACACTTCTTTATGTGAAATATAAGAACTACAACAAAAAACACATGCAGTCTATTTTTGGACGCTTTAAAAAAGTACAGCAATAAGAAAAATGATAAAATAGCGTGACGAGGTTTGTAGTAAAAAAAAACAACAAAAACAATAGCAGGTAAAAAAAACGTTTCATTTTTTTTAAACAACAGAAAAAACACATTATAAGAAACAAAATAAATTTTTGGTTGGTTTCAAAGTTGGTAAAAAAAAACCAAATCCCGTATTAAATTTTTTCAAATAGTTTGCTTAAATACATCAAATATAAAAATAGAATGATGGCGAAAAACATATCGAGTCGGTCTGCCGCCGTTTTTGGTTACATTTCTTCTTCATTAGCAAAGGAAAGGATAAAGCAACAGTGAGTGATGAAGAAAAACACTGTGAGTATAAATATGACTTCGTTCAAAAATTATTCCAACAAAAAAATATGTTTCAAAGCCAGCCGGCCGCTCTGCTCTGCTTGCTTGTGTGCGCGTCATTGCTTGTGCCAAAACGTTTTTGTTTGATTCAGCAAAATTGTTTGTTTGAAATTTATATGAATTTCAGTAAACTTTTTATTTGATTCTGTAAAATTATTTGTTTGAAAAAATCGGCGTTTTTTTCAATAAACAAAATGCAAATAAATTGTTTGAGTATGCGAATTTTTTTGTAGGACCGATTTTAGACAAAAAATTGTTTGATTCTACAAATTTTTTGTTTGAATTGGAAAAATAATTTTTTCTGTGCATATAAAATTAGAAATTTAAACAAAAAACTAAATTTAAAGAAAATTTAAGAAAATGAACAAAATATAAGAAAATTGGAAAAATAAAATAAGTTTGAAATCGCTTCAACATGCTCCCCCCGAAGAGTGGCAAAAGCACCACCTTCACGCCAAGGGTTCGATCCAAATTGGATCCATTTAAGCCAATGATAGATGTTTCGGATATTGGTACGTCAAGGTCCGGATGCGTTGTTGAATTCAAGAGCTTTTTTTTACTGCCCCTTGGGATGCTTGCTTGAAGGTACTACGGGGTTCTTCAAGATGAAGTTTCTTGGCCACGGCTGCCAATTGGGTGTCATCTAGTTGAGAGAATGTGGCTTTTAGTGTTGCCACTGCGTTTGTTGGTGGAATGGCTGCCAGAGCTCTAGCTTACACGGGTCCCTCGCGCTGAGGTTCAGCGAGGACATCTTTTTGATTTTTGGGTGTAGCAGAGTGTGGTGAAAGGCATTGCAAGCCACTCCGTTGACCAAAACTGCACATCCTCTGGTTGAGGTACACTGGTCTCTAACATGATTGTAGGCCATGCAATTCAGGCAATATTGCAGAGGGTAATTGAGCTGGCAAATGTGGCATCGTGGTTGCTTCTCCATCTGTATTTATACCAAAAGAAAAGAAAGAAGTATATACATTGTTAAAAAATACCTAATGCGACTGAGATTTCTTATTTTCTATTTTTGTTGAGGAACTTGGTAGATTAGTTGGTAGGTGGTGGTAATTTACTCATAGTGTTGTTTGTCGGTAGCAAGCATAGTTTTACAATTGGGCGTAAAATTATGCCCTTTTTAGTGACTATTTCAGCATTTCTTACTTTGCTGTCTCGACCATAGATTACGTTATTAACGCGACCAAGGAGCCACTCGGTAGGTAAGTCTTCTTTGACTATAACAATATCATTTGGTTTTAAGTTGTCGCGTTCCTTCTGCCATTTAAAACGGCGTTGAAGCTCGGTTATATATTCAGACTTCCACCGTCGAGCAAAAATATGTTCTAGCGCTTTTAATCTTTCCCAGCGTTTAAGAAAAGGCACGTCTTCGAACGGAGGCTCAGCAGGTGCTTCTGGTAATGCTGTCATTGGAGCCCCTCTAAGTAAGTGCCCTGGGGTCAGTGGTAGAACTTCACCCGGGTTTTCGATAAGAGGCGATAGAGGGCGCGAATTCAAAATGGCTTCAATACGAACTAGGAGCGTGCTGAATTCTTCGAAATTGAAAGATAGGCGGTATAAAAGACCAGGTAACGCCCGAGGTGGAGTACTTGTCAATTAAAGTCTTTTCAATAGATTTTAAGAACTCGTTGTGGCCTTTAAGAAGAGCATAGCTTGCGCCGACGAAATTTCGACCGTTGTCGGAAAACATGGTCTTGGGGAGTCCTCTGCGCCCGGTAAAGCGGTGAAAGCAGGCTAGAAAGGCATCGGCCGAGAGGTCTGAACAGACTTCTAGATGGACGGCTCGTGTAGAAAAACATACGAACACAGCAGCGTAACCTTTGAGAATCTTTGCATTTCTCAACGTAGAAGATTTAATATTAAAGGGACCAGCGAAATCGACTCAAGTATATGTGAAGAGCAGGGAAAAGTTCACGCGTTCTGGGGGGAGTGCGGCCATGATTTGGTGCTGGACCTTATGCTTGTAAATCGTACAGGCCTTGCATTCTCTGATGCATTTTCGGACAAGATTCTTTAATCTGGGGATATAAAATCCCTGTCGAATCGCACGTATCATTGTATGGGGCTCAGAGTGGAGCATAATGCGATGGGTAATGGGAACTAGGAGCCTCGCAAAATGAGACCCTTCTGGCACAATAACTGGATGACGTTCCTCGTAACTTAAACTGCATTAATAAGCCTGCCGCTGACTCTTAAAAGGTCGTCCTTATCAATAAAAGGATTCAAGTTAAGCAATCTGCTTTTGCGGCTTAACGGTCTCTTTTCTTTCAGACAATCGTATTCACGGTAAAAATACCTCTTTTGTGCGAGCGACATGAGTCGAGTTTTTATTGAGCTAATTTCCTGAGCTGTAATAAACTTTTCGGTGGAAAATGGTTTCTTGAGAACTCGGTTGACAAATCTAAGTCGATAACAAAGAATTCGCAACGCCTTGGAAAAGATGAAAATTCTTCTAGTACATCTGTGCAATTTATGTCAAGATGAAAGTTGATGATAGACTCTTTTGTCTCCAAGTCGACTGGGTCAAACTTACGAGGTATTGGCCACAATGTTGGGGGAAGGTGTAGCCAGGTAGGCCCATGCCACCAGAGTTGATTGTCTGCAAGTTCCTGCGGGGAGCAGCCTCGAGTGCCCACGTCTGCAGGATTTTCCTCAGTTTTGACGTGTTTCCAGTGTTGAGTGCTGGCGATGCTGATGATCTGAGTCACAAGATTTGCGACAAAAGTTTTTAACGTGTAGGGAGGTTTTTGCAACCAACCCAGGACTATGGACGAGTCTGTCCACAAAAATAGCTCATAGGTGAACTGACAATTCGTGACTACACTACGGATGAGCTTAGCCAACAATTAAGCTCCACAAAATTCGAGTTTCGGAACGGTAGTCCGCTTGATCGGAGCAACTTTCGTTTTTGCTACCAGCAAATGACTATTTATATGGCCTTCTGAGTTTTCTGTTCGAATATACACTAAACCACAATATGCCTTCTCTGAGGCGTCACAGAAGCCATGTATTTGGATTTTATATCCTGGGGAGAAATCTACCCATCTAGGTATCTTAATGGTTGAAATAAATGGCAAGTTTTTTAAGAATAAATTCCATTTTACAGGTATGTGTGGAGGTACCCCTTCGTCCCAATCAGACTTTGCTTCCCATAATTCTTGCATAAAAGTCTTACTTATAATTTCGCCAACGTAGAACAAGCTGCATCAAATCCGTTTAAAGCGTTGGGCCCTGGTATAGCACGTCATTTAATGAAACCCCGCTTCCGGTTTTCTTTGAGGCGTTAAAGACCACTCGCACTTTTGTGGTTTTACTTTCGGGGGTAGAAAAAATGAAGAAACTTTTTCTGCTTTGGGTTCAAAATGCACAACTGGTTCCATGTATTCTTGGAGAACTTCAGCGTACTGCGCCTTCAGATCAGCGGTCTTATCGAGCATTTTCTCCATTCTATGGTACTGCGCAAGAGCCATATTTCGGGAGGGGCCTAAAAAAATTTCTTTCGGAAATTGTTCCTTGAACTACGTAACGTCCATCAGACTGCCGAATTGTGGTACGTTTGAAATAATTTTCACAATAAATGTCACTTTCAGCCTGAAGATCGGTTTTTCCGCCTCTTCTATCTCCCAAAACTTTTTTAGTTGCTCATGAAGGGCCAGATCGCTGCCAGGCAAAACAAAAGTGTGGAATGACTGAACTCTAGTTTCTGGTTCAGGGCCTAGCAAATACCAGCCAAAGTGGGGCTCTCGGGCTTCAAGATTGTTTCCAATATTCATTTTTACGCCGCTCAAATTTATAAAAGGCAGGTAATCACTACCAATAATCATTTCAATTGCAGCAGGTTTGTAGAAATAGGGATCTGCAAGTTTCAAACCTTTTATTTTACCGTTTGAATTGGGATCGGCCGTGATGGCATAAAATGTGCCAATGTTGGTACCACAATCGCTCGGATTTTAATTTTAAAATCGGATATTCGAGATTTAATTGTGACATTGCACCTTCCCTTCGAACTTTCTATCACCGTATTACCGAACCCTGATATTTCGCTATGATGGCGTTCTAGGGGGATAGCTAAATTCTGTTGAACACGCCTTAGGATTAAACTTCTAGTCGACCCTCTATCAATTAATGCGCGAACAGTGAATTTTTCGCCTAAATGCTCTACATGAACCAAAGATGTGTGTTAAATGGTAGTTCCGCTGTGTTGAGATAAATTGACCTGAACCGACTCCCCATTTGCACCCGAAGTGGCAGATCGTCCCGATTGAGAATTGTATGGCCTCGTGTTACTCTGAGTACCCGACCCTGATGGCCTTTCGTTGTCTGAGACTGCTGATGAGTTGACGCCCTTTGAGTGGTAGCCTTTTTCGCTTTATCTTCTTCAATATGCAACATGGTGTGATGCCTTTGATTACATCTGTTGCAGCTACTGGTGCTCTGACATTTCGTCTTGAAATGAGTGGGTGAAAAACAATTCGCACAAAATTTGTTCGCATAAACATATTTGATTCTATCATGGACGGACAGACTCTTAAAATATTTGCAGAATCGTAATGGATAATTCTGCTGGCATTTCTTGCAGCTAAATTTACCTTTATCAGTTTCAGCATCAGAATAGAAAACTTGAGATTTGGAGGTATTATTGTCTCGGCTGTGCGGTTTCCTCAAATTCGTAAAAGTTTCAATTCTCTCAGACAGAAATTTGTTAAATTGTCGCCAGGAGCTTTGAAGTGCAAATATGCATGAGAAAGGGGTCATTATCAGCTACCTCAACTTGAAACGAACTAATAATCGACAAACCATTGCTGACCGTGTTTTGAAGTTGCCTTCAAAATTTCAAAGTTTCATTCTGAGGGATGCCATAAATTTTCCTAATTTGATTGTTAATTAGCTTATTTTCGTAGCGATTTTTCAAGGCCTGCCAAGCTAGCTCAAAATTAGCATCTACCAAATCATAATATTTTACATGCTCTTTCCGAAACCATTTTTAAAATTTTTGCTCAAAGCCTTAAAATATTTTACACCTCAACGATTTCTCAAATGAAATGAAAAAATTTACAAAAAATAATCGTGAAGAAATTCAACTTTATACAAAGGCACATTCAAATTATTCGCGACGAATGAAAGCGATGTGGAATGTTTAAAAAACAGCTTTAAATTTCACCAAAAAATTTTCGAAAATATTTGCCTCAAAACTGCCAAAAAATTTGCCAAATTGTCTGTATTTCAATGTAGATTTATTTTCTCAAAACTTTTTATTTCTTAAATTTTTTTCTACCACCATAAAATTATTTTCAATATTTAGCCACAAATCAATTTTACTCAGATTCTGTAAAAATTTTTTAAAAAATCTACTCATCAAAATTCCCAATATAATTATTATAATTGTGCTTTAAATTAAATCTTTCAAAAATTACGCACTCTTTTCTCCAAACAATTTTTCAAAAATAATCGAACACACTTCACAACAAATTTAGAACGGGTTGTTCATAAGCATTACCCTTTTGCATTAAATAATGCTTGAGTTGTGTACCACCTGTAGGGCCTCTGTGTAAAATTTTTTAACACCTCTTTTCGGTTCACCCTTTTTATTTAAAAATTTAATAAATTTGCTTGTATTTTTGCAATCATTATTAATGATATTTTTAAATTTTGTGTACCACTTGAAGGGTTACCCTTTAAATCGGTTTCTTTTAAAAAATTATTACCTTTTGAATCACCCTTTAACTTTAGTAAGACTTGTAGTCACTGTGCATCCAAGTACAATGATGCTTACAAAATTTTGTGAACCACTTGAAGGGACACCCTTTAAATTTTTCTCAAAAATTTGCACTTGTAGAATCACCTTTTTTATTTCCAACTTCAGCAGACTTGATGTCACTGCGCATTTACTTCTAATGCTGCTTTATGAAATTCTGTGTTCCACCTGAACGGCCACCGTGTGAATTTTTCAATAAAAAAAAACTTCTTTGTTATTCTTCTATATTTTGCGCTATCTTGCAAAAATTATTTTTATTGATACAAATTCTTTCTAATTCGACTTTATTATTAAAATGTATAATAATTTGTTTAAGCTTGAGGTCTTTTTTATATAAAAAATTAAAAAAATTTTTATTTTTATATAAAAAAGAACTCAAACTTAAACAAATTTATATAAATTTAAATAATAAAGGTCGAATAAGAAAAAAATTATATTAACAAAAATAATTGTTGTAATTTTATTTTAGTGCTTATTAAATTCTTTAATTTAATTCTTTGACTACAATTATAGTTTGCTACCATTTCACAAATTTAATTTCTTTCTCACACAATTTGCTTTTATGTTTTTCTTTTTTGCTTTTTGTTTCTCAATTGACAACCAAATTTGACGTTTTATGTAAGCAATAATTGTCAACGAAAATAGACTAACAATTATTGCAACATAAATTGTCGGCAATAAATATGTACAAAAAATTGCTGTCTACATTAAAGGTAACATAAATTTGACATTTACTGCAATATATGTCGCAATTATTATCTCTGGTATAGACCGGCAGTAAATACCAAAGTTGGGGAACGTGTAGGAATCGAAACACTTGGTAATGAGTGTGACGAGTGTGGCAATTATATTTAACAGCAGTACACATGGTGGAATAAGTAGGTGACATCGTTACGGCAACAAATACAACATAACAACAAAAATGGATATTATATAACCGTTTACGTCAAAAAGTACTTTAAACAAAAATCAAAGCGTACCGCTGAACATGATGAAATAAATACATTTTGGGCCAATTTTTATTTAATTATGGTCAATATCTTATTTATTTTAATTTAAAATTATCAAAAACTTTAATAAAATACAATAATCACAGCACAAAACGTGGACTTTTTGTAAACATAAACAAAACTTTGACATAAACCTAGACAAACAATGCAAGAGCAAAAAATCGTCATCTGGCGTAGTGCTGCCACCTGTTTATTCCACCATGGCAGTACGCATGTACAAAAACCGTTGCCTGTCTTATTTACCAGTGTTGGCACTTTTTAAAAGTGCTGGCACGTTGAGGATTTTTTATATCAGTGATGGCATTTTTATTAAATTTTAAGGTTATGTTCGACTACTTGTTGGATATGATTGTGCAGTAATTTTAATAAATTTTTTTGCACTTTTTTTATAAAAATCACACAATCGCACTAAATATAATTAAAACACTGCACTTACCCAATCTAATCCTTTTGTTAATAACTAGTGTTTACCTTATTGATTTTCCCTCTCGAAAATCACTCGTCTGGTAGAACTTTCTTCCTTCTTGGAATGTTTAGCGCAATTTTTTCCTTTTGTTGGAACGGGATACACCTCAGATTTTTTGCCAGTAGTCCTCTTGACTGCTGTTAATGTCGTAGTTGTTGCAGTGGAACAACTCTTGACGACGCTTCAAAAATTTGCCGTAGTTGTTACGGGAGAACAACTGCTGATGGCATTCAGTGGACAGGTTTGCCACTGGTAATTTCAATCCTAGCTCCTCTAGGATTTATCGAAGGAACAAATGTTGGGGCTAGTATCGCTACCTAGCCTTTTAAAAGTATTTTTTAAATTCAAAATAAATGAAACACGGTAGGTTTCAAATTAAAATTTTAACAAATTTATTAAGGCTTCTTGCCTTGTTGAAGTTACAAATTATACTTAAAAACTAAATTACAAAAAGGTTTGTAGTTAGCCAACAAAACAAACTCATAGGAAAACTACAAACTCAAGAACAATAATATATATAAGTATATATGTACATATGTATTATAACAAAATACGTGAAATTAAAGAGAATTGCAAAATTCCAACGAGTGCTCTACACTCAGAGAAAAAATTACGTTAAATTCAAAATTAAAAAACAATTAAAAGTTTAATAAAATTCAAAATAAAATAAAATTAGAAATCATATAAAACTAGAAATTTAAACAAAAAACTAAATTTAAAGAACATTTAAGAAAATGAACAAAATATAAGAAAATTGGAAAAATAAAATAAGTCTGAAGCAGTGATGCTAACTTTTATTTTTTCATTACCGTACGGCCCTCTAAAAATTACCGTTTTTAAAAAGAAAAAATTACCGTACGCAAAGGTTTTTTAATTAAACATTCACAGCAGTATTCAAAACCTATTTATTTAAACTTTTAAATGTGTTTTATGAAAAATTTTAATGAAAATATTTGTTTAAAACATATTTTAAACCAAAATTATTGTATTTTGTTATCAATACGAAAGTAAAATCATCATATAACTAAAATTTTAACGTTACTGACAGACTGATTCATCATCGCACAGCCTTAAACGACTGAAGCTAAAAAGTTTAAATTTGGACCGAAATTGGTATCGTTCAACTAAGACAGAATTTTTAAAATTCGAATATCGCAAGAGAATATTAACCCAAAAAGTTATTTTTTACGTTTTGGAAAAAATTTACACGCAATATCCATATCTATCCGCTGTAAAATATAGTGCTATTTTCTCATCTTCTTATGATGAAACGATTGGTTTTAAAGTTCTTTTCCATATGCCTTAACACAAAATTAAAACATAATAGTTTTGCTTCAACTGAAAAGTGTTAATATTTAAGCTTCGTACAGACGGTGGTCAGATCTTACAATGTTGTCATTAAAATTGCCTAAAAAGTATTGCAATTGTGTTATCATTGTAAGCTAATTTTGATTTGGCAGATGTGTAAAATTAATGCATCTGACAATGGCACCATTTTCAGAAAAAGGACAACATTGTAAGATCTGACCACCGTCTGTACGAAGCTTTACTATAGTTAAATGCATCACATTACGGCTACTTTAAATGCTTAAAAAATTTTTGATTTTGAAACAAACAAAAAGTTTAAAATACAATTAATAATATAACTACAACTAGTTGACTCGTGCGAATATTTCGCACCGTTAGTTGTCATTTTTGTAACATAAAATGAAAATAATTAATAGAAATTTTAGTAACTTCAATACATTTTAAAATATAATTTTTGTCAATGAAAATATTAATTTTTCAATTTCTAATTATTTTTCGTCATAAGTGTTAGAAATAAGCTTTAAAATGAGATGTCATTCATTAAATTTTATGCGGTGGTATGGGAGATATTTGCAACCGACAAAAAAAAGTGCTTTAGAAATAATATATATGATGAGTTATTTAATTTTTCATATTTTACACTTATCACTGTAACCTAAGCATTTGCAGAAACAAAACATTCTTAATTGTTTGTATAACATTCATCTAAAACTGGTTGAAAATCACCTCTCAAAAGTTAAAATCATAAAGCATTCATATGGAAGTATGTATATAAATATCAAAAAACCCAAATCTTGATATTACCGTATTTTAAATGAAATTACTTTGCTACCTTTTGGGGCTCAGAATTACCGCAAAAAAGGGTAATTACCGTACGGTTAACAGCACTGGTCTGAAGTCGCTTCAACAATGTTAAATATGCCATGTTTATCCCATACGTTTGAGTTACTTTTGGACTAGTCTTAGTCCCTTGTGGGCTACATTTTACATGCGTGTTTGAACTAGTCCTATTATTTGCAGGGTATTTTTTTAAAAGCATAACAAGCAACATTAACAACAATACATTGTACACACAGAACTACTGTGCTTTTTAAGAAATTATAAAAAAATAAAAACGTCTTATGTTTCTATGGGAATTGTTTCAGCTGCTGAAAAGTCATCAGAGCAATGATTTTTGTGTATTTTTCTTTGTATATGTTTTTTAGCAAAGCAATAATTGACGAACGAAGCTAAACATGGTATGAATAGCAAACCCAATACGTTGTGCATGACTTGAATGAATTTTAAATAACACCGATCTGTGTGGCTGAGAAAGTTTGATTGCATGATTTGATATTGTTGATTTAATGCGAATTTTTTGCAATCGCACAAAGCCGTTCTCTGCTGCACATGTACGGAAGATGTGTTGATCTTGTTTGAAATACAGTGTGTAAGATAAGTAATAAAATTAAAAATATATTTGAATGTTCTTACGAAACTGTCAAAAAAGCATAAATGAAGAAGAATTAAGTGGAGTTTTTTTAAAATATAATTCTTAATTTTAATTTCCAAACATGCTCGCAGTTCACATTGAGTTTTTTTAATGGTAATATTTAAAAATTTCCAATTCTTACTGTTTGTTAAAAATTTTTAAAAGTTTAAATTTAAAAAGTCAATTTAAAAAATGGAAAATTTAGTTGGACTGTATTTTATATAAATATTTTACAATCAAAACAATTTATTTCTATTAAATTTAAATAAAATTTCTTCGCTTAGTTTTGCGTATCTCTGTATTTTAAAATTGTCTCATAATACATATGCAAAACATTTTTGAACATCAATGCAGGGCTGTCAGCTTTAGGGTTTTGACCCCAAATTAGGGGTTTTCTTGTTGCTAAAAGGGACAAAAAATTTGATTTGTGGTTTACGTTGGGGAGTTAAAAAAAAATTAGGATTTTTTGGGGAAATACACGAAAATAATTATTTACTAAAGCACCACAAAATATGGCTTGAACTAAAAATATTTTGCACCATTCTCGTCCAAGCCAAAATTTTCTTATGTTAAATGTATGTGTGGCTTGGTTTAAGCAAAAAGTTATGACTCAAAGCGAACTATAATTAAATACAGCTAAAAACAAGTTAGAGTGCTATATTCGGCTGTGCCGAATCTTTGATACCCTCCACCGACAGTTCAAATGTTTAAGGAGTAATATCTGTATGATGTTATTATTATCTTAAACTGTGACGATTTGTTATTAATTATGGTTTTAGGCGACTTAACTGTTTTCCGGTAGTAGGGTTTCTATGGGGCCTAGGGTAAATTATGTACAATTCTTCACGAAATTTCACAGTATCATTTATAGTCTTATAAAACTGTGACGAGCCAAAACTTGTTATGATTGCACTATTTTTGATGGTGTTAGGCGTACTAAACTTTTTTTCCGGGAGTAGGGTTTCTATGGGGCCTAGGGTAAATTATGGACCGATCGTCACGAAATTTCACAGTGTTATTTCTAGTTCTAAAAAACTGTGACGTTCCAAATTTGGTACGCTAGCGTTATTTTTTACGGTTTTAGGCGTACTAAACTGTTTTCCGGGAGTATTGTTTATATGGGGCTTAGGGTAAATTATGGACGGATCTTCACGAAATTTAACAGTATTATTTCCAGTCAAATAAAACAAATTTTTGCAAAATCTTATCTCATTCCGTGCCTTGTTCCAGCATTTATGTTATTTTTTGTAACAAAATTATCAATTTTTTTAGGTGGTGGTTCCACATTTTGATTCATAGCTCTGGTCCTACTGAACGGATTTTGCTGGATTTCAATCCCAAACTGCTTAGGATAACTACAAGCAATTTGGCACCAAGTTTGTTCATTTGTTTTGAGTTGTTCGAAAGTGAGCGTGTTTTCAACAGACGGACAGACAGACGGACATGGCTAAATCGACTTAGAATTACTCAAGGACCCTGAATATATATACTTTATGGGGTCTGAGATGAATAATAAAAAAGTTTCACACGGAATGACAAACTTAATATACCCTCTTCACAACTAATTGTGGTGGAGGGTATAAAAAAAAAAAAAAATAATTAAAATATTTGATAGGGAAAAGTAAAACAAATAGAAAAATTGAAAAAATTAAATTAAAAATTTGGAAAAAATTTAAAAAAAAATTAACAAAACTAAACCTAAGGGAGAAAATCGAAACGGAATCAAAAAAAAAGGGAACAATTTTGATAGAAAGTGGCGATAGTAACAAACTTACAATATAAAAGGTAAAACAGACCACAAAGAAATAAGAGCTACCACAAAAACAAAAGTGCTTAAACATTTAAAGTGAATACAAAAAAAAAATATCATTACAGTGAAAACAAAATTAACTTTAAAATAGCCAAAGCAGCTATAGATAAAACAACACGGTGGAAAGAAAACAAAACTAAATGAAACATAACAAGACATAAAACGTGTAAAAAAAAGAGAGAAATTAAATTTAAAAAGGGTAACATTCCGAGTTGCCCGAAGGAAGATGCCGGTGCGGCCAAAGTACCGGTCACCACAAAACCAAAAAACATAATAAACATCCAGATGGATCATCTTTACCACAGGATAGTATTGTTACGTTACTGCATTTCAATAACGTTTTGGTTTATTTCCTTTATAATAAACCGTTTCGAGTTCTTTTATTGCAATTCAAATAAAACAAATAAACACAACACTTTTGCTTCTGTTTACAATTTACACACCTTTATTTAGTACTTAGTCACTTTAACAACCGTAATTTTATAGTTCTTAATCTTCTCAGCGTGATACGTTTTTGACAAAGTCAGAACTTAGAATGAATCAAGCCATCTCTTGCGATCCTATTTATACTCGGGCAAATTACCATAGAACGTTCGAATTCTGAAGTCTAGATGGCTCTATACAGTTCGCCTAATAACGGCTATTTCGTTAATTGAACTTATTCAGCTATTACTATCTATATGGCTGAATTAATTGAGTTATTAGGCTTCATAAACTAAGGCATACTTTTAGGCGTTACCATAAGTTGAGATAATTAAATAAAGAACATTCTAGTTTTCAGTGGGGTTGAAGTACAATTATGCACAACAATTTTAACATTACATCTGTACATTGATTTTTACACTAGAAGTGTGCATAACTTATACAATAACAATTTTAACTAATAAAATAGCTAGCAAATACTTAATAACTAATCAATACAAGATAAATTAATCTAATTCTTAACCAATAATTACAAATAATTCTTAACTAAAGTTACTTTCGTAACACTGCCCCCCCCACTTAAGCCTGTTCGTCCAAATGAACAAATTTCATTTTGCCGCTCGATCGTATCTGGCTTTCATCTTGTCACTAGACAACTTAATGCTGTCTCGAACAAATTCATGAAGTTCATTAAGAGTTTCTTGTTCTTGTGAGGTGGAGCCTTCAATGTTTTCACCAGTTGGTATTGGCTTAACGCCAAACTCTAGATCCCCTGGTAGTCTCAGTTCTGTTCCAAACACAATATGCCAACAGGAATTTTGAAATGTGTTCATCCCAGTCTTTTTGTTTTGTGCTGACTACTTTTCGCAAATGTTCCTCCAATGTACGGTTAAATCTTTCAACCATGCCGTCAGATTGCGGATGCAATGGGGTTGTTCTTGTTTTTCTTATTCCGTACAATTCACACATTTCCTTAAATATAGCAGATTCAAAATTTCTGCCCTGGTCAGAATGTACTTCTAATGGAACACCGTAGCGGCACAGCCAATTGTTTACGAAGACGTCTACCACTGTCCTAGCTTCTTGGTTTGGGATCGCATATACCTCCGGCCATTTACTAAAGTAATCGATGACTACTAGCACATATTTGTTTCCGGCATTACTTACAGGAAATGGTCCAGCTATATCCATTGCGATTCGCTCAAATGGGCACCAGAATTATACTGTTGTAGTGGCCCACGACTTCTCCTTACTGGGCCTTTAGCGGCAATGCATTGTGCACAATTTGCTATCCAATCAGTTACAGCTTGTTGGCAGCCAACCCAGTAGAAGCGTTGTTTTAATTTTTCTAAGGTTTTAGTCACACCTAGATGACCACCGCTAGGACCGTTGTGAAATTCACTCAGAACTTCCTTTACTTTCGCTGACGGCACTACTATAAGGTTTTTAACTGATTTTCCGTCAGTACTTTCCCACGTACGGTATAAGCAGCCATTTACTACTTGAAGGCTGTTCGACAGAGCCCAGTATGCTTTCATCAGTGGACTTTCAGGCGTAATTTAATTTCGTGCGGGTCTTCTACCTTCTTCCTTAGCTATCAAAATTTTAGCTAAAATGGGATCATTTCTCTGCGCCATCGACCAGTCTTCATTGGATTCTATTTGCAATAGACGAACGTCACAGATGTTTTCCTTTCCTTCAGCCCTTACGCAATGCTTGCATTCCAGCTTACAGGGTCTTCTTGACAGAGCATCCGCATTGCCATGTTTTCCACCTTTTCTGTGTTCAATGCTAAAATCGTAGCTCTGAAGGCGTTCAATCCAACGAGCTATCTGGCCTTCCGGGTTTTTAAATTGCAGCAACCACCTGAGTGCAGAATGGTCTGTTCTTAAATGAAAATGTTGGCCATACAAAATTTTGTGAAAATGTTTTATGCACTCAAGTACTACCAGAAGCTCTCGCCGAGTCACGCAGTAATTTCGCTCAGGCTTCGAAAGTATTCGACTGTAATAGCCTACGACTTTCTCTACACCGTTGACCACTTGGGACAGCACACCTCCAATTCCGAATCCGCTCGCATCAGTATCTAGCACAAATTTCTCGCCCGCGATTGGATAAGCCAAAATTGGTGCTGAGCACAATAATTCCTTTAGCTTCTGGAATGCCCGTTCCTGTGCTTCATCCCAGTCATATGCCTGCGCCTTTTTGGTCAATTCATGCAGACTTGCAGCAATATTTGCAAAGCTCGGTACAAAACGCCTGTAGAATGTACATAAACCTAGAAAACTGCGTAGCTCATGTAGATTTTTAGGGCGAGGCCAATCCATAACTGCTCGTATTTTTTCTTCGTCTGTGGAAATGCCATCAGATGTTATACGATGCCCTAGGTATTTTACTTCTTTCTGGAACAGTGAGCATTTCTTAACACTTAACTTGAGTCCGGCTGTAGATATACGTTTTAACACCTCTTCGAGGTTTTTCAGGTGTTCAGGAAATGTTTTTCCCATGACAATAATGTCATCAAGGTACACCAAACAGGTCTTTCGGTGGAGACCTTTCAACACCTGTTCCATCAAACGCTCAAATGTAGCCGGAGCATTACAGAGCCCAAATGGCATTAAATTAAACTGCCATAAGCCATCACTTGCACTGAAAGCAGTTTTCTCTTTATCCTTGTCTGCAATTTCTACTTGCCAATAGCCGCTCTGCAGATCTAATGTGGAAAACCATTCTGTTCCGGCTAACGTGTCCAGGGTGTCATCAATCCTAGGCAGTGGATAACTGTCCTTTTTGGTGACGTCATTTAGTTTCCTGTAGTCTACGCAGAACCTAGTACTTCCATCTTTTTTCTTTACCAAAACCACCGGAGAACTCCAGGGACTTGATGATGGTTTAATTATGCCGTCCTGTTCCATTTCATTAACCAGGTCTCTAACTTCATTTCGTTTTGCTAGAGGAATGCTTCTTGGGGCCTGTTTTATTGGCTTAGCTTCGCCGGTGTTAATTTCGTGTTTCACTATTGACGTCCGTCCCTGGTATTTACCTTTCGAGGCAAAGATAAAGGCATATTTCTTTAGTAATTGTTTAGCCTTATTTCTCTCGGGCGGCCTCAGTTTTTCGGTCCATTTCCGCACATGTTCCTCTAGGAATTCCTGGTCCTTGATACTCTTTTTAGCAGCATCTGGATGTTCATCGCAACTTATTATTGCCTCTGTTGAAGCACATTGTCCAATCTTAAAGTTCTGCGTAAGGACCTTTTCGCTGTTTGATAAATTAAAAACTCTTACAGGAACTAAGCTGTTGTTGGTTTTAACGAGGGCATTCGCTGTTACTATGTCACTTGTTATTGATGCTGGCTCTACCATCCATACACTATTGTTGTCCTCACAATCTCCCTCCATTCGCGCCCATACTATGGTTTCTGACTGTCTTACATGAGCCTTGCTTTCGTATCCAACATCAAGGGGTATTTCAACATTACGCCAAGTCATAATTTGTTGTCCCATATCCAGACGAATACCTTGTCCAATCATAAAATCTGAGCCAATAATTACTTCATCTACAATATCAGCCAAATAAAAAAAAAAAAATAAGTTTAAATACATGGTGAGCGCTTGTATTGGCCATACTTAATTTTACTTTTACTTTTCCAAAGACGGTGGCAAGCTCACCCGTAGCTGTTCGCAGAGACTCACAACCCTTAGTGGTTCGATGGACTGTTGTATTAAATCAGGCCTACTGATCGAATGTGATGCCCCAGTGTCCACAGTCAAAACCCGTTTTTGACCGTTGATATAACCACAAGCAGTAAGGTTTCTATTACTCTGTTGTATTACTGAGATGGAGATTGTGGGGCCCATAGATGTGGGAGCTAGCTCATGCCCCGCAGTGCTAGCTCTTTTTAGTTTAACGGGGATTCTTGTGAGGACTGGCGATTACCCCGCTGGTTGTTTCTGGGCGGTGAAGCAGATCTTGAACGCTTTCTTGGTGCTTTGCAGTTACGTTGTATGTGACCAGTCTTTCCGCAGTTATAGCATTTAACCTTAGTTTTCGTTTTCTTCTCACTTAAAGCTTCCATAACTGCCTCTTTTAAATCTTCTGTACCATGCTTCTAGAATTATCGTCCATTTTTGCCATCATAGCAGCAAACATTGTGTTAAAATCCATGTTGCTAGCTACTGCACGAGTACATACCTCTATTTCTTCTTTTTCCTCGAATTCGTAACTCGCAATGTCTATATCGCGTCGCTCGAATTCATCTAATAGTCTCTTCTGCAGCTCTGCTTTATTACTTGCAGTTGGCAGATCCAACTTGCCCAATTCTTTCTTGAGCTGTTCTACTTTTAGCTCTTCAAGTTTCATTGCTGTCTATTTTTTTTTGTTATTTTTATTTCACTTTTTTTTTATTTTATTTATTTCACTTTTTTTATTTTATATATTTTATTTATGCAATCCCACTTCTGACACCAATTGTTATGTTACTGCCTTTCAATAACGTTTTGGTTTATTTCCTTTATAATAAACCGTTTCGAGTTCTTTTAGTGTAATTCAAATAAAACAAATAAACACTACACTTTTGCTACTGTTTACAATTTACACACCTTTATTTAGTACTTAGTCATTTTAACAATCGTAATTTTATAGTTCTTAATCTTCTCAGCGTGATACGTTTTTGACAAAGTCAGAACTTAGAATGAATCATGCCATCTCTTGCGATCCTATTTATACTCGGGCAAATGACCATAGAACGTTCGAGTTCTGAAGTCTAGATGGCTCTATAAAGTTCGCCTAATAACGGCTATTTCGTTAATTGAACTTATTCAGCTATTACTATCTATATGGCTGAATTAATTGAGTTATTAGGCTTCATAAACTAAGGCATACTTTTAGGCGTTGCCATAAGTTGAGATAATTTAATAAAGAACATTCTAGTGTTCAGTGGGGTTGAAGTACAATTATGCACAACAATTTTAACATTACATCTGTACATTGATTTTTACACTAGAAGTGTGCATAACTTATACAATAACAATTTTAACTAATAAAATAACTAGCAAATACTTAATAACTAATCAATACAAGATAACACATAAATTAATCTAATTCTTAACCAATAATTACAAATAATTCTTAACTAAAGTTACTTTCGTAACAGTATGTAATAATATTATAGTAGAAATTTTTTTTTTTAGTTTTTAACGAATTAACTAATATTTTGTGTGTTTGGGACACCCAAACTCTCCCTAACACGCGTACTAACAAATAAATAATCACTGCGAAACGCAAGCGTCCCTCCAGTGGTATAATTAATAAAATAAAATAATAAAATAAAAACAAAAAGAGGGAACAAAATTTTTTTTCTTTCGAATTCCTTTGCAATTTAATAGATTAAATTTTAAAATGGGTGGCCAAGAATCTAAGGTTGAAAACCCCAACGCAAATGTCATAAACGAGATTAGGGTGGAAGTAGAGTTCCCGGTAATTTACTTTATTATAATTATTGTAATCCTTGCAGTGCAATTGTTGATCACCTTGTATCAGTTACATAAAAGGTCGTTAAGAAAAAGTTACGTCCGCGCTGCTTCCATGGCAAATGAAATAGAAAAAATTTAGAAAAAAAGAGAAGGAAAAGTGAAAGTGAATAATCTTTCGTTAACAATAGGTCGTTAAACCTAACAATTATTTCTGCGCGACATTTCGCGTAATTATTTTTATTCCGACCTGAAATTTATTTTACTACTATCTTACTGCCCGGTTATGATTAAGGGTAATTTCTTTTTGTATTCGTAAACGCGAATTTATTTTTCCTATTTATCGAAAATAATGGCGCTTATTAATTGATTATCCGCTAAATGGAATGGGATTCAATTGTCGCAAAGGCAAGGCAAATTAAAGAAGATTTTAATAAATCATATAAGTGTCCAAACGTTGATAGAGATACCAAGAGAGAAACCATTGATAAACATATAAAGGTTCTCGAAGGTCATCTCGAACGTTTGAGGGTATTGTTTAACGTTCATTACTCTCGCTTAACAGCTGCACATAAAGTAGCTGCTGACGCCTTCTATGCAGACGTCAGAGAAAAATTAATACCTGTCGCTCTGAAAAAAGGAGTGGAACTAAAAAAATCTGTCTCATTCCAGGGGGATACAGATTCTATAGTTGAACCTATATTACAAAACGTTAAAATCAGTGTCGCTCGGGAAACAAATGCAAAAACTGAAAACACTAAAGTTTCTTACAACCGCCTCAAAACTCATTCCTGAGTTTGATGGTCGACCAGAAAACTTACATGGTTTTCTATCGGTCCTGGAACTGGTGGACAGCGTTTGCGAGGGCCACGGTGCCATAGCTATAAATTTGGTTAAACCAAATTAAGGGGCACTGCCATTAATTTACTAAAGGGAAATGAGGCGAACTTAACTCAGATAATCGAATCCTTAAGAACAAATGTAAAAGGCGAATCTGTGGACGTAATTTCAGCCAAGCTGATGAATGTAAGACAGTCGAGTAAAAATGCTGGCGCCTATATTAAAGAAGTGGAGGATTTAACAAAATCGCTCCAATCGGCTTACATATCAGATGGTTTAACGCCACAATTAGCCGACAATTACGCGACAAAGGCCGCCGTTAAGGCGATAGTCAAAAATGCAACCAACGAAAGAGTTAAGTTGGTAATGCAGTCGGGTAGATTCGACAATCTCAATGAGGCTGTTGCAAAGTTTGTAGAGAGTTGTACCGAAGTATACGGACAACACAATGCGGTGTTATACCTAAACAGTGAGTGTAGTCAGACTAACTACCATAGAAGAAACCGTCGAGGTTACCGCGGTAATAACACAAACAATACAAATAATCATGGTAGGCATGCATACCGGGGTAACGATAACAGACGTTACAATAATAATAACAATAACCGTTTCTATAGGGGCCGCGGCAATAACCGTGGATCCCAACAGGTCAGGGTTCTACCAAATCCGTTGGTTCCAAGAGAGTTGACCTTAAATTTGGAAATATTTTAATTACGCATAAATTTCATACGGTTTTGGATGATTTCCCTATACCATGCGATGGAATCATAGGTCTTGATTTTCTAAAAAAGTTTAATTGTAAACTGGACTTTAATGAAAATGAAGAAGAAAATGAATGATATCCAACCAGGAATTACAACCTGGTGTATATATTGCGAACACTATAGTTAACGGTGATAATGTATACGTAAGATTACTTTACACAAATAATAGTGATACGCCACTTTGTGCTAGGAGCATAATTACGGAGGATCTGTCAAACTATGACGTATTGAGAACATCAGGAGCATGTGAGAGAAGAACTCAAGAAGTCCTGGATAAACTCAGTAAAAACTTTCCTGATCGATTTAAAGACGATCTTACGAAACTCTGTACGGAATATGGTGATATATTCGCCCTAGAAACCGAAGTGGTTTCGACGAATAACTTTTATATGCAAAAACTCAGACTAAGTGACAAGACACCGAGCTATATAAAAAACTATAGAATTCCACACGCCCATGAGGCGGAGGTTGATAGGCAAGTCAAAAAACTAGTAGACGATGGGATAGCAGAACCATCTACATCAGATTATAACAGTCCCTTATTACTAGAACCCAAGAAATCATTACCGAACTCCGAGAAGAGAAGATGGCGATTGGTAATCGATTATCGCCAGGTGATTGCAGACAAATTCCCACTTCCAAGAATAGACGATATTCTGGATCAATTGGGACGTGCTAAATATTTTTCATGTTTGGACCTCATGTCAGGTTTCCATCAGATAGAGTTACACGAGTCTTCAAGAGACATTACTTCCTTTTCTACGGGAAATGGCTCTTATCGTTTCACGCGATTGCCATATGGACTCAAAATTGCACCCAATTCATTTCAACGCATGATGACCCTTGCGTTTTCTGGCTTAACGCCGTCACAAGCATTTTTGTATATGGATGATTTGGAAGTACTAGGGTGTTCGGAAAGACACATGTTTAAAAATTTAACAGATGTTTTCGAACTATGCCGAAAGTACAATCTAAAGTTACATCCAGACAAATGCACATTTTTTATGCACGAGGTAACTTACCTTGGGCATAAATGTACTGACAAAGGCATCCTTCGGGATGATAGCAAGTACGCAGTGATCAGGGACTACCCAGCCCCACTGACGCTGACGGTGCAAGAAGATTTATCGCTTTCTGTAACTGTTACAGAAGATTCATTAAAAATTTCTCTGATTATTCCCGTCACATATCAAAATTGACGAGAAAAAATGTGACATTTCAATGGTCACCAGAATGCCAAAGGGCGTTTGATTATCTTAGGAAAGCTTTAATGAATCCGGTGATATTACAGTATCCAGATTTTAAGAAACCATTCTGTATCACTACAGACGCAAGCAAGCACGCATGCGGGGCGGTACTTAGTCAGGAGTACGAAGGTAGACAGCTTCCAGTCGCCTACGCCTCGAAAGCTTTTACTAAGGGTGAAAGCAGCAAGTCAGCAGTTGATCAAGAACTCACTGCAATCCATTGGGCAATTACTCATTTTAGACCATACGTTTATGGTAACATTTTTTGGTTAAAACTGACCATCGCCCACTAACCTACCTGTTCTCTATGAGAAACCCAAGTTCGAAATTGACTCGCATGAGATTAGAGCTTGAAGAGTATGATTTCACTGTGGAATATCTCAGAGGCAAAGAAAACTTTGCCGCAGATGCACTATCGAGAATAACGATAGGTGACCTAAAGGAAATAACTAAAAACATCTCAAATATACTGAGGGTAACGACTAGATCATCTGCGAGACGGGAAAACCCCGGCGAAAATAACCTCAACCAGCATGAAATGTACAAAAAGCCCAATATATGTGAAGTCATTAATTATACTGACGTCAGAAAATATCCAAAACTGAAGATGACTTCTGACCATTGCTCCTTGAAGCGTGGCAGGAAAATTATCCAAGAGATAATAATATATGATCTGTTTTTTAATGGGAAAATTGATCTAGAACAATTCTTTCCAAGGCTGGAATCACCAGCCGGCAAACATGGCATTATTAATGTACAAATGGCACCCAGTGAACAAATTTTCGAATTTGTCACAGTAAGTTAATTTAAGGCCGTGGGCAATGAAAAATTGAAAAACTTACAAGTAGCGCTACTTCCAAGGGTGACCAAATGAAAGAAGAGGATGAAATAATTGAAAAAATCAAAAGATATCATGATGACCCAGTTCAAGGGGGACATACTGGGATAACAAGAACAGTAAACAAGATAAAAAGATACTTCTATTGGCCAAACATGATTCGTGACATATCGAAATACGTCAAGTCATGTCAGAAGTGTCAACAAGCCAAGATTATACGGCATACAAAAACCCCTATGGTAATAACAGAGACCCCAACCAAAGCTTTCGACACTGTATTAGTGGATAATATTGGACCATTGCCACGTACGGAAAATGGCAATGTGTATGCAGTCAAACTTATATGTGACCTATCAAAGTATTTGGTTACTGTACCAATACCTGATAAAAGCGCGAAAACAGTTGCGAAGGCTATATTCGAATCTTTTATACTCAAGTACGGTCCAATGAAGACGTTCATTACGGACATGGGGACGGAGTATAGAAATTCGATAATGAATGAACTATCCGAATATTTGAAAATTAACAATATAACGTCTACAGCTCACCACCACCAAACTCTGGGAACGGTGGAACGTAGTCACCGAACTTTTAATGAGTACATACGATCGTACATATCCGTTGAAAGGGATGATTGGGATGAGTGGATGAAGTACTTCACGTACTGTTTCAACACCACCCCATCAGTGACACATGGATATTGTCCATATGAGCTTGTGTTCGGAAGAATTCCAAACGGATTTCATGAATTTAACTCAATAGAGAGGGTAAATAATCTTTATAATATAGATAGCTACAGCAAGGAAGTTAAATATAGATTGGAAATTGCTTATGCTAGAGCTAGATTTTTTTTAAATAAATATAAATTAGAAAGAAAAGAATATTATGATAAAAACAAAAGAGAATTAGATATTAAAATAGGAGACGCTGTTTTCCTGAAAAATGAAACAGGCCATAAGCTAGAAGAAAGGTACCTAGGTCCTTTTAAGGTTTTAAATTTATTAGATAACAATAATGTTAAAATAGGGAGCGATAAGAAAAATGCACAAATTGTGCATAAAGATAGATTAAAAGTAGTATTAAAATAAAATACTTAAAATTAAAAATACTATTAATACAAAAATATACTATTAATATTTAAAATCAAAAATACTATTAATACAAAAATATACTATTAATATTTAAAATTAAAAATACTATTAATACAAAAAAAAAATAAATGACAGTTAATACTTAAAAAGAAACATACCATTAATAAAAAAAATACTATTAAGGCTTAGAATAAAATTACAATTAATATTAAGAACAGGCCCTAAAGCAAGAATAATTTCATATTTTTCCAATATTACATTATTCTGCCAAAAGGGGAGGTGTAGTGCATATATTTGTGTGACACTCCTCAGCTTTTTTTTTAATTTTAACAATGTTCCCATTGATATACTATTACATTGAAATGTAATAGTAGTATAAAGTAATAATATGCTGAGTAGTGGGAAATGCAACAAATTCCCACCTATGTATATGCACACGCCATAGCTAATGATAATTATAATTAAGTTGATGTTAATAATTAAGTTAGTATTAATAACAATGATAATAAAAATAAAGATTCATTAACAAATCGCAATTCAACAAGTTCTTTTATTTGAAATGGTCACGACAACCCCCAATTTTGTGAAGTTTGTAAAAAAAATCCCATGAGCCAAAAAAATAGGGGGTGGGATGGGGGTAAATGTCTTCTCATCGGATTCAAAGTTAGGGGAAAACGATACAAAAGCCAAAAAAAGCTTAACAACTGTCCCTGAGTCGCTCCTAGAGGGGTAAAATGTAAGACTGACTACCACTTATATTGCCCCCCCACATTTTTTGTTAACATACTAACCCCCTATCTGTTCTCCTTAACGGGGCTCCCATACTAAATATTGTTTTTTATAAAATTACCCGCCACCGCCCTAACTAGCCCCAGAGTGTCCCTAGAGGAGTCAAATATATGACGGACCTCCAATATTTTTGCAATTCAATCATTTTTTCAGAACATACCTAGTCTTTATCTTTAATCATTAGTGTGGTCCCATTACAAAAATTTCTAAAATGGCGGAGTTGCACAACATATGTTCGCAAAACACGAAACGCTTTATAGGCTTTTTACACTGATCAACATCTACCATCAAAGATGTAGAAAATGTGAAACACTCGTTTACATTGCTCACATCTAATATCAAACAAAATGTCACCATTTTTGAAAAAAAAATTTTTTTTTTTTTTTTCTTCATTATTTATTTATTTAATCTTCATATATTAAATATGAACTAACAATATTTAATCAAATCTTAACCTAATACCAGACAAAAATTTTCTTCCTCACGGGTTCTGTTCACTTTTATAAGTGTTTATCGATCATCTAATTGGATAAGTGCTGCAGTGTCTCTTCTTCTTAAGCGAGTGTGGCCGCTATCATTTAAAATATTTCGTGCTAGTGGGTTGGGGTGCAATTCGAGCCTTTTAAAGTACTTTACTGCATATTTTGTAAACATAGTTTTAACTAATGGAACTGAGATCCTTGTGAATATTTGAGTTTTTAACATACCAAGGGCAGCTGTGATTATTCGAAGTAGTTTATTTTGGCGCCTTTGAATTTTTTCGATATTAGAGGCCGAGGCAGTGCCCCATAACTGAATACCATAGCACCAGATTGGCTTTAAGATGGAGTTGTAAAGGAGAAGTTTGCAGTCGAGACTAAGGACAGAGTTTCTTCCAATAAGCCAATGAATTTGGATGGCTTTTAGTTTCATTTGAGTTAATTTTGCCTCTATATGGCTTTTCCACGTTAAACGGCGATCTCGATGAATACCGAGGTATTTTACATGCGAATTTTGAGGTATTATTTGATTATTGATTTTAATAGGGGGGCATGATTCTCGACGCAAGGTGAATGTTATATGTACGCATTTTTGCTCATTGACCTTTATCCTCCATTGCTTTAACCATAGTTCGAGTTGAAATATATGATCCTGTAGGTATCGAGATGCTTCTTGACGGTTTTCGTGCACGCTCAGAAAAGCTGTATCATCAGCAAATGTTGAAGTTTGGGTGTAGTTGTTTGTTGGCATATCCGAGGTATATATTAAGTATAAAAGTGGGCCCAGAATGCTTCCCTGAGGGACTCCAGCGTCAATTTGCCTAGGAGAGCTTAAATAATCACCTTCTTTAACAATAAACTTTCGACCGACTTAGTAGCTTTCTAACAGCTTGTGTGTGTTAACTGATAAGTTTAGCTTCAATTTATGTAATAAGCCTTCATGCCAGACTTTATCAAAAGCTTGAGAAACATCGATGAAGAGAGCGGAACAATATTTTTTTTCTTCACATGCTTTTCTTATTGCGTTTACTATACGATGGGTTTGCTCAATTGTGCTGTGTTCTCTTCGAAAGCCGAATTGGTGGTTAGGAATACATATATTTGCATTTAAATTTGGGGTTAATTTTTACGTTAACAGCTTCTCAAACAGCTTTGATATATTAGAAAGTAAGCTTATAGGCCTATATGACTCAACTTTTGTGAGATCCTTTCCTGGTTTAGGTATCATGGTGACTAAGGAAACCTTCCACTTTTGAGGATAGGATTCAAGGCGTAAAATGGCATTAAAAATTAAAAGAATAATTTTCTTTGCTATGCTGGGTAGCTCCAAAAGCAATTTGTTGCTGATCTTATTAAAACCAGGAGCCTTCTTGGGGTTTAAATCACAAAAAACCTTCTCGATTTCTCTTAACTCAAATCTAGGGGAACAGCTGCTCTAGCTGCAACAGGTGGTAACTCGACCGCAATATCGTGTGATATCTTTGGGATAAATACGTTTTTTAAATGATTGACAAACGAGATTTCCTTTTTCAACATCATTTCTTGCCCAACTTCCATTCAAGTTTCTTAATGGTGGTTTAGAGACAACTGGCCTTTTGAGATTTCTAGCTGCACGCCATAATGAGTAGTCTGATTGTGGGGTTGCATTAAGTTCCTTAAGATATTTTTCCAGAGAAGCCGTTTTCTGAGTCTGCAATAACTTTCTTAGTCTTTTTGTACACACTTTAAGTAAGTTCTTAAGTTGAGGGGATCTGTGCAATTGCCACTCTCTTCGAGCCCTCCTTTTTTCAGACAAAAGATGCTCGACATCTGTGGAATATATTTTAATAGTTTTTGTTTTTGTGGGGATAATATTGGAATGTTGGGCAGCTAGTTTCAGAAAACTGTCAAAATTGTCAATAGAGCGATCTACATACTCCGGTGTACTGAACGGAATATTTTCTGTGCAATGGCTACTGAGATATTTTTTATATTTTAACCAATTAATTTGCGTAGCTGTCGTCGCTAAGTAACCAGTCGGAGGTACAATTCTATTGGGGTTAATTATAGTAACAATTGTAGGCGTGTGGTCGGAAGATAATTCTAGGGAAGCTTCAACATGAATCGTTTTTATGGGGATGTTTTTAACCACGCCGAAATCGATGACATCTGGAATTTTTTGATAATCAGTATGCCAATATGTTGGTTGTCCGCTCGCTACCACGTTTAAATCCATTTTAGAAATTGTGTTAAATAAAACACGACCCTTTGGTGTTATAAGTCGTGACCCCCAGAAGGTATGTTTAGCGTAGGCCTGCCATACGTCCTGGTTTCCCAGGATTGTCCTGGTTTTAGACTACTTGTCCTGGTGTCCTGGTCCACTATTAAATTGTCCTGAATTTTTGTACAGGTCAAGAAAAACAAATTAGTTTTTTGCTTCATGTCAGAAGTGTCAACAAGCCAAGATTATACGGCATACAAAAACCCCTATGGTAATAACAGAGACCCCAACCAAAGCTTTCGACACTGTATTAGTGGATAATATTGGACCATTGCCACGTACGGAAAATGGCAATGTGTATGCAGTCAAACTTATATGTGACCTATCAAAGTATTTGGTTACTGTACCAATACCTGATAAAAGCGCGAAAACAGTTGCGAAGGCTATATTCGAATCTTTTATACTCAAGTACGGTCCAATGAAGACGTTCATTACGGACATGGGGACGGAGTATAGAAATTCGATAATGAATGAACTATCCGAATATTTGAAAATTAACAATATAACGTCTACAGCTCACCACCACCAAACTCTGGGAACGGTGGAACGTAGTCACCGAACTTTTAATGAGTACATACGATCGTACATATCCGTTGAAAGGGATGATTGGGATGAGTGGATGAAGTACTTCACGTACTGTTTCAACACCACCCCATCAGTGACACATGGATATTGTCCATATGAGCTTGTGTTCGGAAGAATTCCAAACGGATTTTATGAATTTAACTCAATAGAGAGGGTAAATAATCTTTATAATATAGATAGCTACAGCAAGGAAGTTAAATATAGATTGGAAATTGCTTATGCTAGAGCTAGATTTTTTTTAAATAAATATAAATTAGAAAGAAAAGAATATTATGATAAAAACAAAAGAGAATTAGATATTAAAATAGGAGACGCTGTTTTCCTGAAAAATGAAACAGGCCATAAGCTAGAAGAAAGGTACCTAGGTCCTTTTAAGGTTTTAAATTTATTAGATAACAATAATGTTAAAATAGGGAGCGATAAGAAAAATGCACAAATTGTGCATAAAGATAGATTAAAAGTAGTATTAAAATAAAATACTTAAAATTAAAAATACTATTAATACAAAAATATACTATTAATATTTAAAATTAAAAATACTATTAATACAAAAATATACTATTAATATTTAAAATTAAAAATACTATTAATACAAAAATATACTATTAATATTTAAAATTAAAAATACTATTAATACAAAAAAAAAAAATAAATGACAGTTAATACTTAAAAAGAAACATACCATTAATAAAAAAAATACTATTAAGGCTTAGAATAAAATTACAATTAATATTAAGAACAGGCCCTAAAGCAAGAATAATTTCATATTTTTCCAATATTACATTATTCTGCCAAAAGGGGAGGTGTAGTGCATATATTTGTGTGACACTCCTCAGCTTTTTTTTAATTTTAACAATGTTCCCATTGATATACTATTACATTGAAATGTAATAGTAGTATAAAGTAATAATATGCTGAGTAGTGGGAAATGCAACAAATTCCCACCTATGTATATGCACACGCCATAGCTAATGATAATTATAATTAAGTTGATGTTAATAATTAAGTTAGTATTAATAACAATGATAATAAAAATAAAGATTCATTAACAAATCGCAATTCAACAAGTTCTTTTATTTGAAATGGTCACGACAACCCCCAATTTTGTGAAGTTTGTAAAAAAAATCCCATGAGCCAAAAAAATAGGGGGTGGGATGGGGGTAAATGTCTTCTCATCGGATTCAAAGTTAGGGGAAAACGATACAAAAGCCAAAAAAAGCTTAACAACTGTCCCTGAGTCGCTCCTAGAGGGGTAAAATGTAAGACTGACTACCACTTATATTGCCCCCCCACATTTTTTGTTAACATACTAACCCCCTATCTGTTCTCCTTAACGGGGCTCCCATACTAAATATTGTTTTTTATAAAATTACCCGCCACCGCCCTAACTAGCCCCAGAGTGGCCCTAGAGGAGTCAAATATATGACGGACCTCCAATATTTTTGCAATTCAATCATTTTTTCAGAACATACCTAGTCTTCATCTTTAATCATTAGTGTGGTCCCATTACAAAAATTTCTAAAATGGCGGAGTTGCACAACATATGTTCGCAAAACACGAAACGCTTTATAGGCTTTTTACACTGATCAACATCTACCATCAAAGATGTAGAAAATGTGAAACACTCGTTTACATTGCTCACATCTAACATCAAACAAAATGTCACCATTTTTGAAAAAAAAAATTTTTTTTTTTTTTCTTCATTATTTATTTATTTAATCTTCATATATTAAATATGAACTAACAATATTTAATCAAATCTTAACCTAATACCAGACAAAAAGTTTCTTCCTCACGGGTTCTGTTCACTTTTATAAGTGTTTATCGATCATCTAATTGGATAAGTGCTGCAGTGTCTCTTCTTCTTAAGCGAGTGTGGCCGCTATCATTTAAAATATTTCGTGCTAGTGGGTTGGGGTGCAATTCGACCTTTTAAAGTACTTTACTGCATATTTTGTTAACATAGTTTTAACTAATGGAACTGAGATCCTTGTGAATATTTGAGTTTTTAACATACCAAGGGCAGCTGTGATTATTCGAAGTAGTTTATTTTGGCGCCTTTGAATTTTTTCGATATTAGAGGCCGAGGCAGTGCCCCATAACTGAATACCATAGCACCAGATTGGCTTTAAGATGGAGTTGTAAAGGAGAAGTTTGCAGTCGAGACTAAGGACAGAGTTTCTTCCAATAAGCCAATGAATTTGGATGGCTTTTAGTTTCATTTGAGTTAATTTTGCCTCTATATGGCTTTTCCACGTTAAACGGCGATCTCGATGACTACCGAGGTATTTTACATGCGAATTTTGAGGTATTATTTGATTATTGATTTTAATAGGGGGGCATGATTTTCGACGCAAGGTGAATGTTATATGTACGCATTTTTGCTCATTGACCTTTATCCTCCATTGCTTTAACCATAGTTCGAGTTGAAATATATGATCCTGTAGGTATCGAGATGCTTCTTGACGGTTTTCGTGCACGCTCAGAAAAGCTGTATCATCAGCAAATGTTGAAGTTTAGGTGTAGTTGTTTGTTGGCATATCCGAGGTATATATTAAGTATAAAAGTGGGCCCAGAATGCTTCCCTGAGGGACTCCAGCGTCAATTTGCCTAGGAGAGCTTAAATAATCACCTTCTTTAACAATAAACTTTCGACCGACTTAGTAGCTTTCTAACAGCTTGTGTGTGTTAACTGATAAGTTTAGCTTCAATTTATGTAATAAGCCTTCATGCCAGACTTTATCAAAAGCTTGAGAAACATCGATGAAGAGAGCGGAACAATATTTTTTTTCTTCAAATGCTTTTCTTATTGCGTTTACTATACGATGGGTTTGCTCAATTGTGCTGTGTTCTCTTCTAAAGCCGAATTGGTGGTTAGGAATACATATATTTGCATTTAAAATTGGGGTTAATTTTTACGTTAACAGCTTCTCAAACAGCTTTGATATATTAGAAAGTAAGCTTATAGGCCTATATGACTCAACTTTTGTGAGATCCTTTCCTGGTTTAGGTATCATGGTGACTAAGGAAACCTTCCACTTTTGAGGATAGGATTCAAGGCGTAAAATGGCATTAAAAATTAAAAGAATAATTTTCTTTGCTATGCTGGGTAGCTCCAAAAGCATTTTGTTGCTGATCTTATTAAAACCAGGAGCCTTCTTGGGGTTTAAATCACAAAAAACCTTCTCGATTTCTCTTAACTCAAATCTAGGGGAACAGCTGCTCTAGCTGCAACAGGTGGTAACTCGACCGCAATATCGTGTGATATCTTTGGGATAAATACGTTTTTTAAATGATTGACAAACGAGATTTCCTTTTTCAACATCATTTCTTGCCCAACTTCCATTCAAGTTTCTTAATGGTGGTTTAGAGACAACTGGCCTTTTGAGATTTCTAGCTGCACGCCATAATGAGTAGTCTGATTGTGGGGTTGCATTAAGTTCCTTAAGATATTTTTCCAGAGAAGCCGTTTTCTGAGTCTGCAATCACTTTCTTAGTCTTTTTGTACACACTTTAAGTAAGTTCTTAAGTTGAGGGGATCTGTGCAATTGCCACTCTCTTCGAGCCCTCCTTTTTTCAGACAAAAGATGCTCGACATCTGTGGAATATATTTTAATAGTTTTTGTTTTTGTGGGGATAATATTGGAATGTTGGGCAGCTAGTTTCAGAAAACTGTCAAAATTGTCAATAGAGCGATCTACATACTCCGGTGTACTGAACGGAATATTTTCTGTGCAATGGCTACTGAGATATTTTTTATATTTTAACCAATTAATTTGCGTAGCTGTCGTCGCTAAGTAACCAGTCGGAGGTACAATTCTATTGGGGTTAATTATAGTAACAATTGTAGGCGTGTGGTCGGAAGATAATTCTAGGGAAGCTTCAACATGAATCGTTTTTATGGGGATGTTTTTAACCACGCCGAAATCGATGACATCTGGAATTTTTTGATAATCAGTATGCCAATATGTTGGTTGTCCGCTCGCTACCACGTTTAAATCCATTTAAATAAAACACGACCCTTTGGTGTTATAAGTCGTGACCCCCAGAAGGTATGTTTAGCGTAGGCCTGCCATACGTCCTGGTTTCCCAGGATTGTCCTGGTTTTAGACTACTTGTCCTGGTGTCCTGGTCCACTATTAAATTGTCCTGAATTTTTGTACAGGTCAAGAAAAACAAATTAGTTTTTTGCTTTAGTTGTTAACAAAGGTTAAGATTTTTGTTATAACATTGCTTACATAAGGTAATTGTATAAAGAACTTTAATTAAATTCAACTGTCATCTGGTGTAAAGCTGGTAAAAGCTTTCAATAATATTAGATGATAGTCAATCCTCTTTCAAACTTTGTTTCAACTAGTGGCTGTAAAAAGTTATACCGTGTAAACAACTTTTATAAGTAAACGAAAACCGATAACAAATTGCTTTCTCTAAGGCAGCCCATACATGTTTCAATTCAATTGTCAACTGAGTCGGTCGTTGTCCAAATCAAAGCGTGTATGGCTTAGTCAATTGATTAGTTTGACAGTTGTCGAGTTGGTTGATGAATAATCAAAAGAGTTTGATTTTTTTCAAGTTGAGTACTTAGTCTGCTCAATGGACTAAAGAAAGAAACTCGTTAAAGAATGAAACACTGGAGAGTATTATTCAATGTAAGTTTGATTTTAATATGACATGCTACCTGTTTTATAACTATATCAAAGACCGAAATGAAGTTCTAGAAAAAGTGCAATCTTCTGAAAATTATTTTAGTTTAGAACATTTTAAGCTCAACATTTTATTATTTCTCACGTTAATTTTTTTTTTCTATATATTGTTGGATTTTTTTTAAAAATACTAAAAGGTAACAACTCACAATTCTTAAATTCTCAGAAGAGCCAAAAAACTTTTTATGTAAAAATGGTGATATTAAAAAAAAAAACTAGTTCCCTTATTAAATTTGAAGAAAGTTTTGCTATGCCTAATGAGAATTAATTTATGAAAAAAAAGTCATTTTTTAAAAATTTTGAGTTGTGACCCTTTAGTATTTAGGGTGCGATATACTACGATTTTTTATCCATTTTTTCCATGTGTCCTGGTTGATAGGTTCAAACATCTGGCAGCCCTAGTTTAGCGTTATAATCGCCAGCCGCTAGGAAACACGGTCCTAATGATTTAAAATATTTATAATATTGGCTTTCTGATATTGAAAATCTAGGCGGGGAGTATAATGAGGAAATTACTAAGTTTTTATTTAATTCCTCAACGCACACACATTAGGTAGTGTTTGACTCGGGTTTTTATTAAAATGGCAGAACCTCCACATGCTCTATCTCGAGGGCCCTTGGTATCATATAGTATATAACCATTGATTTTAAACGTATTTCTTGAGGTCAAATGAGTTTCAGAAACCATCATGACATCAATTTGCTTATTTTTAAGAAAGTATTCTAATTCGTTTTTATGTTGGCGGATGCCGTTTGCGTTCCAAAAACAAATTTTTAAACAGTTCATGGCTTGTTAAGTACAGCTTGCAATAACATCGATTGCTTTCTAAGAATTTCCTGCATCATATTACCCATTGTGTGCGTAAAATTAGTTACTGTTTGAACTAATGTGTCCATGGTTTTTTCTAGACGACTTAAATTAGAAAATGCAGTTTCATCATTACTTGGCGAAGCACCTTGCATTGGCACATGGTTTGATTTTAGGACGTTAGCGTAAGAGGTTCTGTTGTTACTAGGCTGAGGAGCATGAATGTCATTAGTGTTTACCTGATTTGTTACCTGCATTTGAGGGGGATTAGTTTTCGGTCCGACCGACTGCTTGACGATAGTATATACAGGGCATCCTCTATAATTGGCAGTGTGATTACCGCCACAGTTGCTACATTTTTTTACGTTGGGGTCGGTTTTAGACTTGTCGCAAAGAACTGTTCCATTTAATTCACCACATACTGCGCAAACAGGAGGTAAGTAGCAGTATGCCTTAGTATGGCCAAATTCCTGGCAGTTTAGACATTGAACAGGTCCATTGCTTTTGTGCGGCTCCTCAATAGTTACCCTTCTGTACAGAATATATTTTAAATTATAAATTGGATGCGTTTAATTTTTTTTTGAGCTTAACGTCGCCGGGTTCTAGCTCCACTCGAAATAGTGGTTGGGGATTTTTTTCCCCTGTTTTTTATATTTGTTATGTTTTTTATTTTAAAGCCCTTCTCTTCCAAAAAAGCTTTAATTTCCACTGGGTCTACGCATAAGTCTATGCCCTTGATTACTACCTGAAGACCTTTACTGCTCTTCAGTTGATATGTATAAAAGTTTTTATTCAGAGCCTCAAATCTTGTAATTACTTTTCGAAAATCATCCTCGTGATTCACCTGTATTTTAGTATCGTTAATGATACCTCGCTTTATTGCAGCTACATAAAAGGAATTTTCACCGAAAATTAAACTTTTTATTAACTCATTAGAGTTTTGCTCTCTAAGGTATATCGGGGGTGGCTTAGACGATTTTATGACGTTTGTTGCTTCAGAGGATTCATCCTCCAGAATCGCAAAACGATTTTGTGTATTTATTCTTTCAATAGTTGGTACTTTTGAGGCCGAAGCAACAGCTGAAGAGGTAGGGCTGCGCCCCCTTTTAGCACTGTTATATACCTGTCCATACCAACTTGGACTTGGGGGTTTTGACAGTTTTTTTCTAGAGGGTTTTCCATAGTGACTGTGGTAAAATTCATGGCATCATTTCCTACTAAGATGGTTTTTGCATTCGCGGCACTACTTGCGGACACGGCAACACTTGTCCCAAGAGACAGTTTAATATTTTTTAATGTATCACTATCCACTGTTTTTGTAAACACCGAGGGTGATAGGGAACGTGTTCGAGTGATTGGCTTAGCCGTTAGATAGTTTATATTGTTTTGTTTTGTTTTATTTATTTCTGCATTATTTTCATTTGCATGAACTAAAACGTAAACGTTTCTTTAATTTTGTCTTAGTGCTGTTTCACTGTTTGTACTCATGCAAAGAGTCGTTTTTGTTTTTCACCGATTTGCTTTGCTCTTAATATTTTTATTATTTATTGTATTTTACAACAAAAAAAAAAAAAAAAAATAAGAAATTTAAACTTAAATGTTTTGTTCAAAATATGTATACACATGTACGAACATTCATACGTACATATATATTTTTACTATTTTGTTTTATTTAATTTTATCGTTTTAATTGTTCACTATAATGTTAAATAATTTAAATAACAAAATATATTATTTATTTTTAAGCGTCCATTCGCTGCTTATATTACAAAGTCAATAGTTCAAATCGTATGCGGGTTTAAAAATATACGTCTGTATCACAACAAAGCACAAACCGAACTTTATGGCCAATATTGGTATTATTTGAAAGCATTTGAACAGATCTTTCTGGAAATGCAAAATTTATGTTAAACTTTTTTACTCTTTAGGTCCTAATACAATTTTTACAAAATTTATATCAAAATGTTACGGAAGTGCACTAGGTAATAAAAATGTAATCAAATAAACCCCAGCTTCTCTAAATAAAGCTTCTCTGCATAGCCGGCCTTCGGCCAGGCGCAAGGATTTTATCCTCTATGGTACAACAAACACCGGCTTCGCTAAATAAAGCCTCTCCGCATAGCAGGCTCCTTAATCCTTAATGGATTAATAATTATACCCTTCACCTCAGGTGGAAAAGGGTATATATAAGTTTGTCATTCCGTTTGTAATTTCTACAATATTGATCTAAGACCCTATAAAATATATATATATTCTGGGACCTTATGAGGAGAGAACTTGATTAAACCCTGTCCGTCTTACGTTTGATATGGGCATTTCCACCGAAAGGTCCACCGCAACAAAAAAATTATAAGTTCTTGAAAAGACTTTGTTTTATCATATTTTAACAGGAAAGCCATCAAATTTAATAAGAGTAAAAAAATTTTATATTTATTTATAACCCATTTCAAGATTTATGAATGCAAAGTGGAACAAGTGCAACTTTTCTTATTTGGATATTTCTTTTGTACGTTTTGCTATGATAACAGTTCTTTGGTATCTTGGTACTTATATAAAGTTGTTCACGTGCGACAACGTAAGTGTGAAAATTTATAATTTAAAAATAATTTTTTATATATGCAAATGATTTATTTATGTTAATATAAACATTTCAATCATTTAAATCTAGATGAGCAAAAAAAAAAGCACTAAATTAAAAAATAAATCCATATTCTAGCCATTAACAATGATATACGATACGATGAGATTAGACTTTAAATGACGATGATATATAAATCGTCATAGCATCGTCATATATAAAACAAAAAGGGCTGTAATTTAGGGCGTGGCAAAAACAATTTTTTTAAAGTTTTTCAAACTTAATAAATATACCCTTTATTTTAGGGCGTGACTGATGAAAATTTTATTGCTTATATAGGTTTCTACCTGATTTAATGTAGTATGTGTGTGAAAAAGAAAAAAGGGGCTTAATTTGTAGGCGTGTAATAAAAGTGGGCATATTAAAATCTATACATACGTAGTTTTAGAAGGACTTTCTCGGCACGTAAAAAAAATTGGACATTTGGGGGAAGGATCCGAGATGGCATAAGTGGCGCCCAGAATTTGAGGTCGGATTAAAAAGTCACTAAAGACAAAAATTAAGCCACTATCAAGCCATGAAAAACGATATTCAATATGATGAGATCGGACTTTAAATGGCAGCGCTTAATATAAAAAACCAAAAGGGCTGTATTTTGGGGCGTGGCAAAAAAAATGTTTCCTGTTTTAGAAACTTCATTGACATATCTTTCATTCTAGGGGGTGACTGGCACAACTTTTTTTTTGTATGGAGGTCGACCCGTTATAATCAACATATATATCATGATGGAAAAAAATGTCATGTGCGACAGATCACGTGCGACAGCGATTAAAGATAAATAAAAAAAAGTATACATTATTTTTATTTAAAATGACAGCCATATTTAAGAGATATGAGTGCATAACATTCTACAATTTTTTGCATTCAAATATTGCCTCAGGTTTCGATGAAATCGGCATTCGAAAAAATGGCCACAAAAACCACTTCTATTTTCGTCACGTGCAAATGCCTTGTTTTTTTGCAATTTTCTTGAAAACGTAACAATTTATCAAAATGAATAATAGCACCAATTATAGGGCTAATTAAAAGCTATAACTTGAATCTATTGCCAAAATAAATATACGTTTTATTTTGACTTTTTTTTAACTTTAAATGTGTACGATGGTCACGTTCGACATGATGGAAATGCCCATATGTGTTTTCCGGAGACTCCAGACATGATAGCGGCTAGGTTGTTTTACATTTATGTCACATATAGTCCACCATTTCTTGCTATTGAAATTCAGCCAGATCGGTCTAAAAATGGCTGAGATATGAGCAAAAAATCACGACTACCTCTAATTTTTTCCCTTGTTGTTGTATTTCTATTGCATTTTTCTGTATATCTTGAGAACTGCAAGAGCCAATGTTTACAAATTAGGTACACACATTTAAGTTATCCATACACAGCTCGTAGAAGGGGGCGTGGTACCTCCCGTACAAAAAATATCAAAAAGTGTATAAAAACCTGATTTTTGGACTGTTATATGACCTATGGTTATACCTTGTATATCAAAAGATCGGAAATCTTTAGAAAAAAATATTTTCTGAAAAACTCGGAAAAATCGGTTCAGATATGAAAAAGTTATGACCAAAATTATAATTTTGTTTTTTTAATACCCAATTTCGGGAACCATATTTCTTCCCGCGTCCACGATTTATAACCCAACTAGCTGGCAAATTTCTTCTTAAACACGTCGGTATATAACTCGGTCAAATCGGTTTAAAATGGCTGAGTTATAATCAAAATACTTAAATCCCAAAAACTACTCTTTTTATACCCTTCACTTCAGGTGGAAAAGGGTATATATAAAGTATATATATTCTGGATGAGAGTGATTTAACCATGTGATATCCTCCTCCCCCCCCCCCCCCTCCCCTTTTTGCATTGTTTACATATACTAGCATAATGCTCAATATGATTTTCTTTATCGCTCTTCTTTATTATTTAATCTATTAAACGAAATAACTTTAACAAATAGAAACTTGGAATTGTTGTTTCTATTTGCTACTTAAAAACTCGCCAACAAAGATAAATCAACGGTATGACAACACTGCCTATACTAAAAGAAAACAAACAAACACACATTCAATTGTAAATTTGATTTGTTGGTGAAAACTATTAAGTTCGACTAGGGTGTCGTCTATTGCACTTGTATTAATAATCCCAAAGAGGTCGTCAACGTATTTTGTAAGAAGTCTGGGTTTAGTTTTAAGATTTTGAAAGCAATTTTTGAGTAATTCCTCAATTACTATGTCTGCCACAATAGGAGAAGCTGGCGAACCCATTGGAAGGCCTTTACACTGAGTGTAAATTCTATCTTTGTATTTGAAATACCTATTTTCTTTAATACAGAATTTTAATACCTTTAAGAAAAGTTCCTTGAGCATCGTTGTGTGTTGTTGTATTAATGTCCACCTATTTTTGATAACATCTATATCATAATCAACGGGAATACTCGGAAATAATGATATTACGTCAAACGAAATTAATCTTTCATCGTCACTTATTGCGGTATTATTAATCTTATTACTAAATTGCACTGCATCCCTTACATTAAATTCAGATGTTTCCGTGAGTCTATTAAGAATATTTACTGTAATTTTACAGAGTTCTCTTGATGAGCAAATCGGTCTTAACGGAAATCCCTCTTTGTGGATCTTTGGCAATCCGTATATTCAAGCAGCTAGTGCCGCGTCAGTTTTCATTCGTCTTTTTTCCATCGCATATATTGTATTGCACTTAAATAATTCTTCGACTAGATCATTGTTTTTCTTCTGTAGAGATGAAGTAGAATCTTTGGTTAATCTCCTATATGTCATTAGATAACTCAGAATCTCATTCATTCTAGTCTCGTAATCATGTTTTTCCATGGCACCTGTGACGTTGCCTTTGTCGGCATTTAATATCAGCACATTTTTATTTCTGTTCAAAAATGCTTTTGCCTGACCCACTGCGTTCAATACAAAACGCTCTCTTTTATCTAGACTTTGTTTATTCAGATGAATTTCTATCATCGTTGTAAACTTCGGTCGTGCAATTTCCTGTTGTTCCTTGTCCTCTAACGTTAAAATGCAGTCTTCGCCATGAGCAATGAATTTAAATAAAGGGAAGTGTTTGTTTTCTGAAAATAATAAAGAATAAAATTTATTAAAAATTAATTGTGGCCTTGAGCTTATTAATTAACATAGAAAACGGTTATCTCTACAAAAAATTTATTCAAAAGCTTTTAAATGATACCAATATTGGCTATACACGTTCAAAAATGTAGTGGGAAATCGCAAATTTATATGAAAACTTTAGAGGTCCATAACTCGGAAACTCTGCGTTTCCGAGAATTTTGTCATGTATTTTTTCTTCTTATTTTTCAATTTTCTATAACCCTATGTACTTTTTTGTTATTTTTAGCTGAGTTGGTAAACTGGACTTAAGCCAAACTTAAAATTAAATAAAGAAAAATAAAACAAGTAAGAGTGCTATATTCGGCTGTGCCGAATCTTATATATCCTTCACCATTGTGCGAGCAGAATACAGAGCAACTAAATAATTTTAACATATACATACATATTTACAATACTTAAAACTTCATTATAAATGAAATTTAAAAAGCGAAAACTGGTAAATATTTTTTTAAAATCGTTTTTAGAACATAAAAATATTAAAAAACATTTAATTTTAAAAAACCAAGATTCGAACCAGGGAACTCACAGTTTCTAACTTAACACACCCCCTAGACAACTTAACCATGCACGAACGCTGTTTAAATATCATTAAAATGAAATATGGACCGTTTACTGTTTACAACTCAACACAGTTTTTTGTTTGTTTTCTTTTTGTAAAGGCACTGTTGTCATACCGTAGATTTATCTCTTTTGGCGAGTTTTTAAGTAGCAAAAAAAAAAAAAATATTCCTAGTTTCTATTTGTTAAAATTATTTCGTTAAATATATGAAATAATAAAAAAAGGGTGATAACGAAAATCATATTGGGCATTATGCTAGAATATTTAAACAAATGCGAAGGGGGGCGGGGTGGGGGGGGGGGGAGTGGAAGAAGACACGACAACCGGATTTGAACTTCGCTTTTCATAAGTATATAGATACTTTATAGGGTGTAGGACCTTCGGTGAAGGGTATAAAAAACAAACTTAATTATAAAAAAGAGTAATTTTTGGGATTTCAGTATTTTGGTCATAACTCTGCTATTTCTTAACCGATTTGACAGATAAACCGACGTGTTAAAGAAGAAATTTGCCAGTTATTTTGGTTATAAAAGTTGGACTCGGGAATATCTATGGTTCCCGAAAATGGGTATTTTTCAAAAAAACATTAATATTTTGGTCATAACTTTTTCGTATCTAAACCGATTTTGCCGAGTTTTCCAGAAAATATTTTCTATTAAAAATTTCCGATCTTTTGATACATAAGGCGTAACCATAGGTCATAATACAGTCAAAAATTCAGGTTTTTATACAATTTTTAATACTTTTTGTATGAGAGGTACCACGCCCACTTATCCAATCACGCCCTCATTTTGTGGGATGGTGTGTATTTATAGCCTAAATGTTTGTACCTTATTTGAAAACTTTTGCTCTTGCCGTTCTCCAGATATACAGAAAAAAGTAATAAAAGTAATAATAAAAAAGTAAAAAAGGACAAATTAGTGGCAGTCGTGGTTTTTTGGTCATATCTCAGCCATTGTTGGACCGATCTGGCTGAATTTCAATAGCAAGAAATGGTGGACTATATGTGACATAAATGTAGGGTATAAAAATATGTATGTATGTACGAATGTACATACATATGTATGCATACATACACTGAGCATTCACATTTGAGTTTAAAATTCTTTTTTTTTTGTTATTTTAAATATAATAAAAATAAAAATGTTAAAAGCACAGAAAAAAACTGAAAAACAAAACCAATTTTTTTTTATCAGTAAAATCATTGAAACAACAATAAAAATAAATGAAAGAAACGCATACATATGTAACAGTTAATGCTAAAGAATGCAATGCTGAAATAAATAAAGCAAAAGAAAACAATAATAACTACCTAACGGCTTGACCAATTGTTCGCACATGTTCCCTATCATCCTCTTTGTTTGCAAAACAGTAGATAGTGATTCATGATAAAATATTAAACTGTCTCTTAGGACAAGTGTTGCCGAGTCCGCAAGTATTGCCGCGACGACAAAAACAATTTTAGTAGGAAATGATACCATGAATTTAAACAAAGTCACTTTGAAAAACCCTCTTGTAAAATGTTGTCAAAAGTCTCAAGTACAAGTTGGTATGGACAGGTATATAACAGTGATTAAACAGGGTCGCAGCCCTACCTCTTCAGCTGTTGCTTCGGCCTCAAAGGTACCATCTTTTGGTAGAATAAATTCACAAAATCGTTTTGCAATTATGGAGGATAAATCTTCAGAAGCAACAAACGTGATAAAATCCTCCAAGCCTCCTCCAATATATCTTAGGGAGCAAAACTCAAACGAGCTAATAAAGAGTTTGATCTCGGTGATAGGTGAAAATTCGTTCTACGTAGCTGCAATCAAGCGTGGTACAGTAGTTTTGACTTAGCTGCACAGTCTCCTTTGCACGATTTTTTGTGCAGGTAAATAAAAAATGTAGTTATCTTAAATGCACTTACCTGCCTTAATGTGCAGGTACACAATTGTGGTTACCTGCACAAAAGTGCAGCTAAAGTAAAGTGTTTGATTTAAAAGTAGAATAAAAAAATTATTTTATTAATACATAAATTTATATTTTATTAAAATTTTATTTCAATCCAGCTAGCATTTTCAATCGTCTAGGAGTTTACTAGGAATCTCACAAAGAGTCTTTTTGATCGTCGACGAGGTCATTTTTTGATTTTAGACAATTTCTCGCACGGGAGAAACTGTTACACGCACTGATTCGTATGAGAGATTCCTCCATAACGCATCGGAAAACGCTTTTATTATTCGTAAAGGGAATCGTTTATGATGCATGTTGAGATTATCTAACGAGTCTTTCAAAAAGCATGCCAACAGTCATATAGGTATTATTTTAAAACTCGTGCAATGCTCAGCCGTATGACTAAGCTATCTTAATAAGGGCATCAGGCGTATTTTTCATGCCAAACTTCTAATTTCCATACAATTTCTATACAACAAACCTTAAGGTCGCGAAATCAACACCATACTGTCGGAAAATCCTATTTACAGATCCTTATTTAGGTAGCTCAGTACAGTTATTTTCGCTTATAGTCCACAATCTAGTTGCACAACTTTTGTGGACTATAAGCGAATTTGGACTATAACCGATTTTTTTTATAAGCCATTTTATGGATAATAAGTGAAATCTATTATAATCCACATTTTGGACTATATAAATATTATTTTCTTGAATAAAACCATAATTTTTAAACAAAAGAAAAGTTTATTTAAAACATAACCAAATATTGATTTAATTGAAATAAATTGTTTAAAATAATAGTTGCGAGAAAGGTAAATAAAAACATGTTGCCTGTTGATTAAAAAATATATGCGTGCTAAGAAAATGTGGCTATTAAAGGAAAATGGACTACAAGCGAAATGGACCTTAGAACAAATAATTTGTATAAATTCGAAAAAATGTGCAAGTGAATATGACAGTTTTGGCTTTAATCCGTTTTTGGCCTTTAAGCGAAATGAGCGAAAAGTACTGTAATTGTTATACGACTCTTACAGAGAGTCCCAAAAGGTTCATTCCAAGATTAAAAGACGAGCGTGTCAAAAAAAAAAAAAAAAATAAATAAATGAAAAAAATATTTAGATGTTTTTGGTACTCGTCAGATAATCATCAGAAGATTCTTTTAGGAGTTGTATATTAAACACAATCGTCTAAAAAAGCATTTTCAATCGTCAAGGATTCTACTGGGAATCTCAAAAGGAGTGTTTTTTCATTTCAAAACTTCTAATTTTCATACAATTTATATGATAAGGTCGCGAAATCACCATCCTGTCGGAAAATCCTTTTTAACAGAATTTTCGTATTTCAAAAACGCTCTTATTTAGGTAGCTAAATTGTTATATGAGTCTTACAGAGTGTCGCAAAAGGTTCACTCCAAGATTAAAAGACGAGCGTGTCAAAACATGAAATAAATAAAAAACATTAGATGTGCTTGTTTTTGTTACTCGTCAGATAATCATCAGAAGATTATTTTGGGAGTTGTATATTAAACATTATAGTCAAACAAACAGGCTACGCTAGCTGGGAAATAACAGATCATTTTATACATGTATGTATGTATGTTTATTTAATATAAAATAAACTTTAACAAAAACAATGAGAATTCACAAAGAACATAAAACATAAAAAAACAAAATAATTGCAATTTATATTTTTATAAACAGCTTAAATTGGATATTTATGTGAAAAAGTGGCCACCATATATTTTAATGTGTGCAGCTAACTTTGATTTCTTGTATGAAAATAATTTTAAAATGCCAAAATTTTGTGCATTTATCTTAAATGTGCAGGTATAGAAAGTGCACTTAAAAAAGGGATTTGTATGGAATTAGAAAGAATAATTCCAAAAATGATCAATTTAGTGCAGTTAAGTCAAAAGAGCACGTAAACAAAAGGCAGTTAAGTCAAAACTACTGTAGTATAAACGAGACAAAAATACAAGTAAATAATGAGAATGATTTTCGCAAGCTAATTAACAAATTTGAAGCAAATAAAAACAGTTTTTATACATACCAACTGAAGAGCAGCCAAGGTCTTCAGGTAGTGACTAAGGGAATTGACTCATGTGTGGACCCACAAGAAATTAAAACTTTCTTGGAAGAAAAAGGCTTCAAAGTAAAATATGTAGTAAATATTAAAAATAGGGAAAAAATTCCCCAACCACTATTTCGAGTGGAGCTAGAACCCGGCGACGTAAAGCTTAAAAAAACGAAACGCATCCTATTTACGGTTTGAAATGTATTCGGTAAAGAAGAATAACTATAGAGGATCCGCACAAAATAAATGGTCCCGTTTAATGTCTAAACTGCCAAGAATTTAGCCATATTAAGGCATACTGCTACTTACACCCTATTTGCGTAGTATGTGGTGAGTTACATGGTACAGTTCTTTGCAGTAACTGTGGCGGTAATCACACTGCCAATTATAGAGCATGCCCTGTATACACTATCGTCAAGCAGTCATCTGGACCGAAAATAATCCCCCTCAAATGCAGGTAACAGATCAAGTAAACACTAATGACATTCAGGTTCCGCAGCCTAGTAATAACAGAACCTCTTGTGCTAACGTCCTAAAATCAAACCATGCGCCGATGCAAGGTGCTTCGCCAAGTCATGATGAAACTCCAGTTTCTAATTTAAGTCGCCTAGAAAAAACCATAGAAACATTAAATAATTTTACGAACACAATGGGTAATATGATGCAGGAATTTTTAGAATGCAATCGATGCTATTGCAAGCAGCAAACTGTTTAAAAATTTGTTTTTGGAACGCAAACGGCAAACAGTTAAAAACATCCCCACAGAAACTATTCATGTTGAAGCTTCCTTAGAATTATCTTCCGAGCACACACCTACAATAGTTACTATAATGAACCCCAATAGAATTGTATCTCCGACTGGTTACTTAGCGACGTCAGCCACAAAAATAAATTGGTTAAAATATAAAAAATATCTAAGTACCCATTGCTCAAAAAACATTCCGCTTAGTACACCGGAAAATGTAGATCGCTCTATTGGTCATTTTGACAGTTTTCTGAAAAAAGCTGTTCAACATTCCAGTATTGCAAAAAAAAAAAAAAAAACAAAAAATACTAAAATATATTCCACAGATGTCGAGCGACTATTGCCTGAAAATAGGAGAGCTCAAGAGTGGCAAGTGCAAAGATCTCCTCAACTTAAGACCTTGCTAAAAGAGTGTGCAAAATGGCTAAGAAAGTTACTGAAGGCTCCGAAAACGGCCTCTATGGAAAAATATCTTAAGAAACTTGATGTAACTCCACAATCGGGATATTCATTATGGCGTGCAGCTAGAAATCTCAAAAGGCCAGTTGTCTCTAAACCACCATTAAGAAACTTGAATGCAAGTTGGGCAAGAAATGATGTTCGAAAAGGAAATCTGTTTGTTAATCGTTTAAAAAAGTATTTATCCAAAACATATCTCACGATATTGCAGTCGAGCTACCACCTGTTGCTGCTAGAGTAGCTATTCCCCTCAGATTTGAGATGAGAGAAATCGAAAAGGCTATTTGTGACTTAAACACTAAGAAGGCACCTGGTATTGATAAGACCAGTAATAAAATACTTTTAGAGCTACCTCGCACAGCTATTTTACGCCTTGAATACTTCCCTCAAAAATGGAAGGTTTCCTTAGTTACCATGATACCAAAGCCAGGTAAAGTTCATACAAAAGTTGAGTCATATAGGCCTATTAGCTTATCAAATATGTCAAAGCTGTTTGAGAAATTATTAGTTTCAAAATTAACACCGATTTAAAGTGAAAATATGTAGATGTATTCCAAACCATCAATTCGGATTAAGAAGAAAAAACAGCACAATTGAACAAACTCATCGCATAGTAAATGTCATAAGAAAAACATTTGAAGAAAAAAAATATTGCTCAGCACTCTTCATTGCTGTTTCGCAAGCTTTCGATAAAGTCTGGCATGAAGGCTTATTACATAAATTTACCAGCAAACACACACAAGTTGTTAGAAAGCTACTTAGTCGGTCGTCCATTTATTATTAAAGAAGGAAATTTCCTAAGTTCACCTCCGCCAATTGGAGCTAGAGTCTCACAAGGGAGCATCCTGGGCCCTTTATTATACTTAATTTATACATGGAACATGCCAACAAACAACTACACCCAAACTTCAACATTTGCAGACGATACAGCTTTTCTAAGCGTCCACGAAAACCGTTATGAAGCATCTTATTACTTACAGCATCATATATTTAAAATAGAAATATGGTTAAGACAATGGAGGATAATGGTCAATGAGCAAAAATGCGTACATATAACATTCACCTTGCACCAGGAATCTTGCCCCCCCCCTATTACAATTAATAATCAAACAATTCCTCAACATTCGCATGTAAAATATCTCGGTATATATCTGGATCGGCGATTAAATTGGAAATGCCATATAGAGGCAAAATTAACTCAAATGAAACTAAAAGCCATTCAAATTCATTGGCTTTTTGGAAGAAATTCTGTCCTTAGTCTCGATTGCATGCTTCTACTTTACAACTCTGTCTTAAAGCCTATCTGGTTATACGGTATTCAACTATGGGGTAATGCCTCGGCCTGTAAAACGAAAAAAATTCAAAGGCGCCAAAATAAACTTCTTCGAATAATCACAGCCGCTCCCTGGTACGTTAAAAACTCAAACATTCAGGATCTCAATGTGCCATTAGCAAAAACTATGATTAAAAAATATGCAGTCAAATATTTAAAAAGGCTTGAACAACACACTGGCTTAAGAAGAAGCTACACTGCAGCACTTACCAAATTAGATGAGCGATAAACACCTATATATATGTGAACAGAACAGAGAATAGCTTTTTGCAATTGAGAAAAAAATCGCATTTAATTAACGACAACAAATACACACGCTTACGGTCATACAGTCAAACTCGCGCAACCGCAAATATTCGCTGCTGGTTTGCAGTCATTCAAATAACGCACATCGTGCTTTGTTATTTATACAATCGTTACCTTCGTTTTTTTTTTATACAGATTCTAAGTGTTCTGAGCGCAAATGATTGTTTGGTAAAGAAACAAAAAATACAAACGAAAGAGCCAGAAATCAAACAATCATTACTCATGTATTTATTCAGCATTAACTATGTAGTACAAGAAAAAAAAATTTAAATGAAACTAAACACACATACTTATGTAGGTACACACAATTTCCATAGAAACAAAAAGTACAGTAGTAGTAGTAGTAGGTACAATGTATTTTTGTTATTGTTGTTTTTATTGTTGTTAATTTTGAAAAAGCGTCTCATCGTTGTTTATTGTTGTTGTTGTTAATGTAAACAAAAGTATAGAGAATGTGCTCTTTTGAATTTACTCAGTTGTGTATTATTGCGTGAGCAACAAAAATGCAAATAAAGCACTTTCAATAAAAAACGAATAAATGAAAATATCAAATGTGTACGAAAGGAAAACAAAATTACCAACGTTGAACTTTGTTTTGCAAGCTTAGAATAAATGTAAATTTTAGGGTATGAATAATCAACAGAAATTGTTGATTTTGAGTTTCTCTGGAACAGAACCCGTGATGAAGAAAATTTTTGTCTGGCACTGGACATATAATAAAGTATTAGGATACGATTTGATTAATTATTGTTAGTTCATATTTAATATATGAAGATTCAATAAATAAATAATGAGACAAAAAAAAAATATTCTGTACTGCTGTTTATGGTATGGTATCTGTCAAAAATTAACAAAAAGTCTCTCAAATGTATTTAAGCAAACAAAAACAAAAAAATAAACATTTGAATCCGTACGGAATGTGCGATTAGATTCGCACCTTGCTTAAGCAAATGACAGTTTCATTAAACGTAGCAAAAAGTTTCCTTAAGTTCAATATGGTTTACCTCATATAATTTTCATGTATTCCCTCATTCGCTTAAGCCAACTTAAGCACATTGTGATTGGGCCTTTACAGATATGCAGGATGACGTGTTTTTTTCTCATTTTCGGTTGAAAAAAAAGTATATTCGAGGTATTTATTACCCAATGCTAAAATTTTATTGTTAAATTAATCAGCACTTTTAATTCAAAGAAATTGCAGAATGCTATAAAACCCTGGTGGAATCCATATGCACTTGGACGTATTGGAATTTCCTTAGAAAAGGCATTACAGATAACGATTTGGAAACTAAGCAAGAACTGCTCTTTCAGAGTTGTCAGTGATCGCTTTGGTGTGGCAAATGGTCTTGCATACAAGGTGTTTGTCAAAAAAATAAAAATGATATGCCGCTTGAAAGGAGATTTTACAAAATTTCCAAAGACTGCAGCTAAATAAAGGCAAACAAATGAAGCGTTTTCAAACCTTCGATACAATCTTTTCCCTTCGTTTTAGGATGTATCGACTCGACGGAACGCATATTCCGATTTCGCAACCAATCAAAGATGAAATTCGTTATCGAAACAGAAAGGAAACTTACTCAATTATTGCACAAGCAAAATAATGTTTTTAATCTGGAATGTTTTTATATCTAAAATTTTTTTTAGGCTATTGTAGACAGTCGTATGGCAAATAGGTTCTTTTAGAAAAGCTATAATAAACAAGGAAATAAACATTTGTTCCAATTACCATCTATTGGACGATGGAGGCTATCCCTTTAACACGTTGCTTATGGTGCCTTACCTTGATAACGGATTTTTGACTCCAATGCAATCGAAATTCAACACTATTCTGAGTTCTACTCGAGTTGTTGTGGAACAAGAAAGCATTTGGTATACTAAAAAAAAGTTTAGAATACCGAAATATATCGAAGTTCAACGTCCACACATGCCCAAGTAAATAACAATGGCATGCATGATTCTTCATAACATAATTATTGATAATGAAGGCAACATAGCCCATGAAATAGTAGAATAAGCAAACACTGAACCCCAGATTGACGAAGGAGCGATTTTTTCAGGACATAGAGAAGCAAAAGCAAAAAGAGATGCATTAGCAACATTATTTTCGGCCTAGTGTGAAATAAATTTCTTAAATTTGAATATATATTTGTTATTTTACGTTTTAATGAATTCATAAAAAAAAACTTAAACAAAAACATAAATTAACCAAAAAAAAAAGTACGAAAAAACAGAAGTAAGAAAAAACATGTAAAATAAATTAAAATAGATAATCATTCAACGCAAATTTCGATCTACCAAAGGTAAAGTACAATTTCGTTTAAGGATTGATGTTTGACTATTGACGTCAGCAGTCGTCGATGGCTGCGAGTGTTAAACGGCAAACCCCTCTGAAGAGATTGACTGGTTGCAATCGAAACATGTAAGGGTAACCTGTCCTTAAAAACGCCTGGGTTCGAGCCCAGCTTCAGTCAAGAATGAAAAATTATCAATAAATTTTAATTAATTTCATGTTGTAAAATTCCTTTCTTTAATTTAATGAAAATTAAATTTGATGAAGTTTAGCCTAATTAAAAATATTAAAAATTTATTTTTTTTAAATTATCAGGTGAAAAGCATTTCAGTCTTAAATTGAAAATAATTAGAAATCAATTTTTTTCTATAATTTTCTGGAATAAGGTACGAATTTCTTTCATTTCAGCTAGTGTTTCCTTCTCTACTGCTTGTTTTTTCATTGTTTTTGCATCTGCCTCAGATTCCTTAACTAAGAAATCCAAGATTTCGCACCGCTTTCGTTTTGTTGCACTTCGCGGAGTAGAAATATCTGAGGAAGATTCATCAGTATCTTGCATCGTTGAAGTATCGGACGTCGATGGTCCATCACATAAGTCTTTCATCAATCTTTGAAGGGAACATTCGATCATATCACCAGGCACCAAAACGCTACTACGACTGCCGAAAACCTCATGCAACATATCGAAAAATTCCCATTTTGTTGAGCCCTCGCCAGATGTATTGTTGCGTTTTTTAATTCTTTTGTCTGTTCCCATTATGTTTACAAAGCATCTTTTGGTTTCATCTTTTGTAAATGGAAAAGTGCTATCAATTACCTTGATACCCCGCATTATATGTTCCAATTGTATTTCTTTTTTTTTTTAGCACTGAATTCTGGCTAATGCCACAAACGCACTTCTATGAGTAGATTTTTTCTTTCGTGATTCCATTTTTTTTTCACTATGTACGAAAAATTTAATGGTAGATCACATATTTATATAAAAAAGATTTAAATTACCACAAATATGTCATTTCTATAACAAAACTTTCACCGCCGGTAAAGATGTGTGTTTAAATGTTTAAAAGAATAACAAATAAAAACCATGCAAGAAATTGACAAATAAAACGCACTGAAAAGCATTGGCATACAATAATGAACATGAGGCATTGCCAAAACAAATTTTAATGTTTTTATGAACACAATGCATTGTAAGTTTACAGTACGTTTACATTTGACAGTACTGGCAAGACAGTAAGAAAATACATATTAGTTTCCAAAAACACTACTAACTGTTTTCGTGACGTAGGCGTCCAGACAGTTGTTAAGACAGTTCACTTTTAAAAATAAGTCAAACGTGAATGTTGCTGTTCAAGTCCAGCCAAACGTGTTTTACATGAACTAAACAAACTTAAAAACAGCTTAAAATACTTATATTGTGTTAACAAACATAACACTTAACTAAAATATAAAAAAATCAAAGCAAAATATGTTGAATTTTTTTTACACTTTGATTTTATCCCCTTTTGCTAACAAAACTTCAGATTACTGTTAGCAAATGTCAAATCACTGTCCAATTTTACTGTCTGCAAAATTTGCTAGACAGTAGACAAGACAGTTGGAAAAGTGTGCATGTATTAGTGAAAAAGTTTGCATGTATTGCTACTGTCTTGCCAGTACTGGCAAATGTAAACGCCAAGTTACATTGCAAACTGCATTTATGAAGTCAGCCATACTTTTTGTGCTTATAAATGGGGTTTTTTTTGACTGAAATCTTAACCGGTGGTCAACACTTTTCTACCGACGTTTTGGAAATGAAAATCGGACAAAAAATGGTTAAGTTAGTAAAATTTTTACTGGAACCGAATTGAAAAACATCAAAAAGCTGACATAAACATCTGGCTATTTCGAGTCTGTGGTGAGAAAATGTTTTAATGCAGAATCAAAGAATTCCTAAATATCTGTTATATTTAGTCATTCATTGGGCAAACAAAATTTACAGAACTTTTTATTCATGAAAAATACCATTTTCGTACCCTTTTTTGACGCGGTTTAGTTCCCGGGATCTTATCGCTAGAGATAAAATATTTTGGGAATCTTCATAAAACATGTCAAAGTTAGTTTTGAAGGGGTACATCCATAACTTTTTTTTATTGAGTCGGTCTAATGAACATATGTATAGCAATTGTACATTATCGTTCCTTATTTACATACCATGTATTAAAGATTAAATAAAAATATTTTCAGTTTTTTTATAAAAAGTGTTTAATTAATTTTTTTATTTTTCGAAATAACTGAAATAAAGTTAACAATTGATTTTTCACTTCATCGCTTTTTATTTTTCCTAACTGTGTCAGCAGAATATTTCTCCTATCGTTTTCTCATTGCTCGTCGTTAAGGCTAGTTTACCCTATTATACTTTTTATAAATACATGTCCAAAACTCAAGTAAAATGGGAAAGTGTGAATGCCATGTGTCATGAAAATGACAACTATTACGATTTCATCTTTTTTTTTAAATTTTCAAAAACAATAATACTTCTCATTTGATCAGGGTTGTATTTTAACAAAAGCATGTTCATGTGCGATAGTGTAATTACAAACTGTAATGTTACATTCGAATTTTTGACAATCGCAACAAAACTCTTTGGATTTCTATCTCACAAAGTATTATAGAATAAGTAAACCTTGTGTGATAGTAAACGCTAGTACTGCGGTTAAAAGCTAGGATCACACGATTGCCGCAATGCACCAATTTTCACACTTTTTAATATACCAATCGTGTGACTGCACAACCAATTGGCTCATGTACCAATCGAGGACAATATTGTGCTTACTTTTACTAATCAAATGCAACCCTGGTGCGGCAATCGTGTGACTGTTTGCTATGCAACTGAGCGTCACACACAGGAGTATTTGGCCTGAAAAGCTGGCCAAAATTATTAAACGTGTTTTTTGAATTAAAAATTTTAGTTTTTTGATAGTTTTATGTGTAGTATGATATAAAAAGTCAAGTAGCAGATTTTGAAAAAATTACACTGCGCAACAAAAAAATTTTTCTCTACCCTAGAAATAAAAGTATGTGGACTATATGGATTTTGATGCCCTTAATTCAAATCTGTTTTCCGTTTTTCTCTAGTACGTAAGGATTTCCTTTTAAAGGCGTGGCATACTTCACCACCTAAATCGTTGGGTTGCCTTATATATTTTTCCATAACTTGAAAACGTGTTCTCCGATTTTAATATCAGAAGATGCACTGGAAAATTCTGCTTAAACTAACCATACACATTTATTTTATATCTATTACTATTTTGGAGTTATTAAAAATTTAATGGCGAAAAAAAAATTTACATGCAAAGTGCGTCAAATTTTTTGTTTTCAAAATGCAATAAAAAAATTTAAGAACCAAAAAGTTTAAATTTTTTAGAATTTTTCTAAAAGCCACATTCCTAAGGAATAAAAATTGGTATAAATGGCAAAACTCATAATTAAAAAATTTGAAAATTGTAAGGCTCTTATTAAACAGTATTTTTTTCTATGAAAAATTCTTTATTATATTTATTTTATATTATTTTATACTTTATAAACGGAAAAGTTAAAGTAATAAAAATTTCTTACTAATTATTATGTCGTATGTGTATCCTCATTAGCTGCATCATCGGTGTCAGGAAGAAAAAGTGTGATGGTTTCTGATGAAAAAGCTTTTTTATTATTCCGTTCTCTTTGCGTACTGCAGCTTATAAAAGGGTCACTGCTCAGAAATAACCTATTCAAGACACCTCGATTTGTAACGCTTCTGCTGAATTTCCTTGAATAATTCGTACGATATAATCGTAAGTGCTTATTTCTGGCCTCGGCAGCTTCTTCTGACAATTGTCCAATTGGCAAGATTGCTTGCTTTATAACACTACCGCCATGAATAAGAATCTTGTGCATCGTAGGACTCATGGGGTGCCAGTTGTAAAGTTGCACATATACTTCGGCAGTTTTATGTGCAAATTCCTCAAATTTCTCAATATTAATTCGGTGTCCGCTAGTTATTGCTTCCAATATTATTTTCAGGCGGTTGATTAATTCTTCATTTATTCCAGTGATTTTCGATGCAGTTGCTGGGTCCGAAAAAAATCTTCTTGATGTGTTGCCATCATTAGTGCTACCGTATCCTGGTTTTGGAACATCTACAAGTATTACTATCTCGTCTTTAAGTCTTTTTTGGATGAATATCTTCCTCTCTTTAACAATTGCTTTATCTTCATCGCTCCTTGCTTGCCACTTTTTAATTGGCAGTTTATATGAGAGATGAAGTATCGATTATAAAAAGCGTATGCGTGCATGTAAAGTGGATAGTCCAAAACTCAAGGCATCACAGTTCAGACGAACATTCTTCTGCAACGTGTTAAAATCTTTCGAAGTTTGACCGCAAATGTAACACCATTGTCATTACCATCGTGTGTTTAATTTGTGCAATTTTTCCATTACACGGTACTTCGCTTTTCTTTAAAAATTCAATTTGATTATTTATGTATCCTATTTCTTGCTTCGTGATGTCAGTTGTTTCCTGCACAAAACGGATGCGGATTGGTCTACACAGCCTAGTTGAGGATTGTGTTTGATTTCGCTATATCATTTTTATTTTTCCATTAGTATTTGTGATTAGTTTAATTGGTACACAACTGCTTTGGAATATATTAGCGTCACTAACATCTTCGTTTTCGAATTTCTGCTTATAACATGCTTGGTGCGATCCGTCACAGCCCCATTTGGTTATAAGTTCCAAGAAATTAAGCTCTTCATAGTCTAACTGCTGCAAAACCTCTTCAAGGTATATACATAAACGTATTGCTGTGTGGTCGAGGAGAGCTTGGAGCTTCACTTCCGGTAATGTTATTATGGATAATTAAGAATTTTTGCAATTTATAATTACATATAGGCAGGTATTAATATTGTGAAGTGTTAAAAGTGATGTGAATAACAGTTGAAATCAATAATTCAAAATACATGAAAGTTTATGGCAATATATATGTGCTTTTCATGGGCAACCGCGTATGTCTTAAAATAAAATTTTTCAGGAGAGCCGAAAAAACCATTCTAGATCAAACTATGGGTTAGATATTGCACCTTTTGAACTTTGTAATTGAGTTAAAACATCGGAATGGGCCTATCTGTTTTTAAATTTTTTTTTTTTTAAATGTAAAGAGCGCTTAAAATTAAGCAATATAGTATCAACATTTCAAAATCGAAAAATAGACATACGCGGTTGCCCATGAAAACCACAGATATAGGTATAAGAAAAAGTGCCCGATGAGCAAAAATAGAAGAAATGTGAAAATATAAAAAAATCGTCAAAAATAATGGCGCAAACTTGCGCACACTTTTTTTTTGGTTTCTAAAATTAGAGATTCCAAATTTTATTGTGGTATCAAACATAATTCGTAGACATGCTAACCTCACTTTTAAAAACCTCTTCTTTTCCTTTTTTGCAAAAAAAAAGTGTATAATTTTTTTTTTTAGCTTTTGAACGAATTGTTTCAACATGAATATTCAACATATTTAAATAACTTTTGATCAAACCTTTCAGCAAAAAAAATAATCTTTGTTAAACCTTTATTCGTTTAGCCGCAAAAATAATATCATATAAACCAGAGTTCAGAGAAATTCAAATGTGATCGCTCATATTCAACCATTCTTGAATTTTTTCATAAATGAAAAATGTAAAATATGTAACTTTTTTCACAGTCATTAATGAATTGTTAATATTTTGCCAAATTCATTCATGTTTTTGAGGAAAAATCAATTTTTGCCTTTCTTCAGTCATGAAAAATGAGGAAAAAAAGTTTTAGAAACGATCCTCACTAGTAATGTTGTTGTCGCTTGACAGTTTGCATGACCACAGCTCGAAATGACTGTGTGTATTTGTTTGTGTAATATATTTTTGGTATAGGCAACCAGCCAAAGTGTCTGTTGGATTTTTTGTAAGAAAACATTATTGAAAAAAAATTAAAAGAACTGCACATATCGTCCGTCATCTTTAATACAGAATAATGTAACATCACATTTCATAATTTTACATGCAAAGCAGAAAACTTTGTAAAATGTTTATGAGATTTATAAGCAATTTTAAATATTTCAGCTAAAAATGCGATAACCGATATATTTTTAAGGAAAAAATATTAAATTTATTATTATTCTTTAAGTTGTGTGTGTTACGTTTTATAAATTTGTAATTTTCAGAAACAAAAAGACGTATCATCAACGAAAGTATATTAGTATTAAGTGAAGCAAACATTTAAAAAATTAAGTAATTAAATATTTGTGTTAAATTACCGGAAAAATAGGATCTATGTATATTAGGGCGGGTCGATTTATTTTTCGACAATTTCCCTATGATTTCCGTATTCTATGGGTTATTCCATGAAAATTTGCCAAAGGAACCATACCTCTATCGTTAAAATCGAGTCCCCTACTTTTTGTTGGTAGATTTTTTCCCAAATTGACCAGTAGGCGCGTTGGAAAGGTGAGCTCATTTTGATAAATTTGCAAAAAAAAATCTCCAAAATTGGTCCAACGGTTCAAAAGTGACGGGCATTTTTGTCCAAATTTTGGAGCATTTTTCCATTTTTTTCAAAAAGTTGGTTTTATGTGTTATTTTGTTTTAGCAATATCGCATGAATTAATCAACCGAATTCGATAAGTTTGGGCTTAAACTCTTCGTTTTGAATTGTAAATTGAATTAAATAATGGATTGAGCCAAAAAAATGGCCATGAAAGTACTATTCTTGGACAAAATCATGAAAAAAATGGAAAAATGGTCCAAAATTTGGACATTTTTGAACTTTTTACCAACAAAAAGTAGGGGACTCGATTTTAACGATAGAGTTATTGTTCCTTCGGCAAATTTTCATGGAATAACCCATAGAATACGAAAATCATAGGGAAATTGGTGAATTTTTTCACTCCCTACAAATCGACCTTCCCTAATGTATATATATGATACTTTTTTTTAATGATTTTATTACTAATAAGTAGCGGTTTAAACTAGAAAATGTAACTTCATTTAATTCAGCTACGAATTGATTTTAAAAAGCCATATTTTTCATTCTAATTAAAAAGTATTTTGATCTCCTTAAAATGATTTTTTTTACAATGAACAAATTTAGCAAATAAAAATTTAACTCATATAACATAACATGTATATATCGAATTATTTCAAAAGAACTCCGTATCGCATTCTTACGACGCTATGTACGTTGCAAAAAGTAAATTTTAATTAGGTAAAATTCTGAAAAATAATAAGAAAAAGGAAAGCGTAGTGTTGATAGCAGCTCCCATATTAAGTTAACATAAATGTTGGAAAAAGTAGTACTTCTGTAAAGAAAGATATTATTACAATTTAATAATTCTAAAGGATTAACACAAAATAAAGCTAAACAGTATATATTTCACTACTTTATAAAAAAATAAAAAAGGCAATTATTCCAAAAATTAAGAATTTTTTTTTTTTTTTTTTAAATTTATTTTTATATTGAATCTTTCTTATCGAAATTTACAATATGTATTCAAATCTTAATTCTACTTGTTGTTTATTAGTTGTTACCAGTGTAACCACTAACTGCTGTATTCAAATTTTAAGACTGTCTTCTAGTTAGGCTCAAAGTATCGGTTCTTTTTAGCCTCTGGTGACCTTCGAACTGAAGCAAACCCCGAGCGAGGTAGTTAGGGTGGACCATTAGTTTATCGATGTAGCTTATTGAATATTTTTTAATTTCCTCCTGGATAGTGGGGACGTTGAGATCTCTGTGGATAATATCATTACGTATATACCATGGGGCGCAGTTCATTGATGTGGGACTGCAGATTTTGCGATGCGACTTTTGGGTCATGGTTAACGCTAATAAATGCTGTGTCGTCTGCAAATGTAGAGGTATGCGTGCTCAGGTTTGTTGGCATATCCGCTGTGTATATTATATATAGAAGCGGTCCTAATATGCTGCCTTGGGGAACACCAGCAGTAATTTTCTTGAGAGGGGAGTATTTATCTTGCGACTTTACTATGAATGTTCTGCCTGTTAGATAGCTCTCCAGAAGCTTGTGAGTGTTTTGAGGAAGCATTCGTGTTATTTTGATGAGTAGCCCATCAAACTTTGTCAAAAGCTTGGGAAATGTCTATAAACAGTGCTGAGCAGTATTGCTTTTTCTCAAACGCCGATCTAATAAGGGTGACAATTCTATGCACTTGTTCTATTGTACCATGTTTCGCTCTGAATCCGAACTGGTGATTCGGGATGATGTCGTGTTCATTTAGATGAGGAGTTATAATTAAAACGAATATTTTTTCGAAAAGCTTCGATAGGATTGACAATAAGCTTATCGGTCTGTACGACGCAACCTGGCTAGCATCTTTTCCTGGCTTGGGAATCATCACAATTATAGACCTCTTCCATGAGGATGGGAAGTATCCGACTCTTAATATAGCGTTAAAAATGAGCAGCAAGATTCTGGAAGCAGACGATGGTAGGTTTCTTATCATTGACCCTGTGATGCGGTCAGGCCCGGGAGATTTTCTAATATTCACTTTTTCTATTGCAGATTTTACTTGAGTTATGTTAAATTGTAATGGATGGTTTACCTTATCAGGAATGATTGGACGACAGGAACAAGTATGTGCATCATGTGGCGTGAAAACTTTCTCAAGGTGGCCCGCGAAAGCGTTTAATTTTTCATGTGTGTTTTTGGCCCAAGTGCGGTTTTCCAGTCTTATTGGAGATTCTTGGGCTATAGGGCATTTCATATGCCGTACAGCCTTCCATAAGCTATAATTGGGGTTTTTTGTGGCGTCTAGGCTGTTTAGATAGCCTTCTATTGCAGACTCGTGGTTCTGTCTCAATTTGTTGCGAAGAGTGGTCAGGCATAATTGTAGTTGGGCCTTAGTGGTTGGGGAACGACTGTTTTGCCACTGTCTTCTTAACTTCCTTTTCTCTCTGATAAGGGTCTCTATATCCGTCGATGTATTGTAAGGAGCACGTTTATTTGTCCGCTTGATTGGGGTTGCATTTCTTGCTGCAGTATCCAAGACTTCTGTAAATCGGTCGACAGCTATTTGGATGTCAGATGAATTTTTTAGGGGAATGCACTGTGATAGGTGAGAGCTCACATACATTTTATACTTTAACCAATTTGTGTTTCTGTTTAAATAGGAAATAAAGTTTGCAGCTGCAGCGTCAGAGTTACCTTTTAAAATTAGGATTGAAGGTGAATGATCAGACGAAAGATCATAGGAGGAACTAACTAGTACCTGATCGCGCTTGATGTTTTTAATTACAGCAAAGTCAATAAGCTACCAGTTATTGAAGTCGGTTGGCCAATAGGTAGGCTCACCACTCGATACCACATCAAAATTATTTGCAGTTACGGTATTGTATGGCTGATTACACTGAAAAAATTTTCTTCACAGATCCAATGAAATTTACATTAAAATTCAACCTATGTAACCTTTCATTGGATTAATGAAATGTTTCATAAAAACAATGAAAATTTTGCATTAGTTTAATGACAAACGTTTATTTTATCCATTTTTTCAATGAGGATTCATAAAATCAATGAAAATTTTGTCAATGATTTTATTAATCCTTCATTAAATCAATGAAAGGTTACATAGGTTGAATTTTAATGTAAATTTCATTGGATCTGTGAAGAAAATTTTTTCAGTGTACCTCTAGGACTAATAAGTCTGGAGCCCCAATATGTATGTTTAGCGTTGTAGTCGCCAGCAGCAATGAAGTTCTGGCCCAATGTGGAGAAGAAGTTGAGAAATTTATCGTTTACAATTTTGTGCCTCGGGGGACAATAAACGGATGTTAACGTTAGATTGAAATCAGTAAGATTTATAGATGTGGCCTGGATACAATCTTCTTCGAACTCTGGCAATGGTAAGTGTCTGATGTTTTTGTGCACAATTATGGCTGTGCCACCACAAGCTCGTCCGCTGGGATGTTTTGTGTCATACGTAAGGTATCCATTTACCCTAAAGCAGTTTTTATGAGTGAAGTGTGTTTCAGAGACAAGAAGTACGTCGATTTCATGCCTATGAAGAAAGTTTGCAACTTCGTGTTTATGTTGGGATAACCCGTTTGCATTCCAGAAACATATTTTTAACTGGTTCATTTTTTGTTGAGTAGAACTTGCAGGAGCATGTTCTGGTTTCGCATCATTTCCTGAAACATGTTCTGCATAGTGGCCATGAAGTTATTCATAGTTTGAATTAAATTTTCAATTGAGGAAGGCTTATTTCCAGAAGGCATTTGTAGACCTTCCCTAGGAACATTAGCGTTTGGAGGTTGCTTTGCGTTAGAAGTACTCGGGAGATTTTTCGCATTAGGGGTTCCTTTTAAGACTTGGGCATATGATTGGTTTTGATTGTTTGTTTGTGGAGTACTAGCAATAGAGCCAGCGGCTTGGCTGGGCGCATGTGACGGACCATATTGGGAGTGAGTATATTTTTGAAGTAAAGCAGGTTTTTTTAAAAGCAAGAAGACTCTACAACCCCTATAGTTTGCCGTGTGATTTTCGCCACAGTTGCTGCATTTCTTTACATTCGGGTCAGCTTTAGAACGATTACATTCGGCGGTTTTATGAGCGTCGCCACAAACCACACATACGTGAGGCAATTTACAATATGATTTTGTATGCCCATATTCCTGACAGTTTGTGCATTGGGAGGGACCCTTTCGTTTTAATGGCTCCTCAACAGTTATTCTTCTGTTGAGTAGGTAGCGCAAGTTGTATATGGGATGAACTGAATTTTTGGTTTTGAGAACCGATGAATCAAACGATATTTCAACGCGGTGCATTGGTTGAGGAACTTTATTCCTGTTCAAAATGTTATGAACAGATTTAACCTCATACCCCTCTAGCTCTATGGCAGATTTTATTTCCTCTGTAGGAACAGAACTATCTATGCCTTTTATGACAATAATCAATCCCTTAGCACTTTTTAATTGATATGTATAGTAACTTTTATTTTCTGCGTCCAGGTGTCTTGATATAATACGAAAGTTCGTTTCTGTACTGGCTTGAATTTTGGTTTCTTGAATTTGCCCGCGTCGTATAGAAACGACGTAGAAATTATTCTTACCTACCAGTTGAATCAACATGTTGACTATGCTATTTGATGTTTGCTCCCGCAGATAGATAGGTGGCGGTTTAACTTCTTGAGTGGCTGTTCCATGTGCTGATTCTGCGTCTTCATCGTCAGGTATGGATAGTACAGAGAATCTGTTACCATTTGTTGGCAAAGAGACTACGTTAGAGCCTTTGTATTGTTTGGCCATGCGTTCCTGTTGGGTGGACCTAGAGCTAGCCTTTCTCTTAATTATTGTTATTTATCTGTCCATGCCTGTTTGCACTTTAGTACTTTTTGGCACAGCTCCTGTATTTATTAATGCAAATCGTGATGTTCCAGGTTTTTCGTTATTATTCCTCTGGTCAGACGACTTCACACTTTGAACCACATTTACGGTCGGATCAACACACTTGCTCAGGTTGGGCACACTTGCACTTAAATTGCTGTATGGAAAACCAGTTGCGCTGGCAATTTTTGCACTTAAATAATTTTTATTTAATTCTGGGTATCAAATGTTTTCATTGCTCACGCTCGGGGAGCTTACCACAATATACGCATTTCTGCTATTTGTGCTGGGCCTACTCTCCTTATTGGGAGTATTTGTGAGGCTCATTCACAAATCTCTTCGGGCACCTTAGTTACTGTTCTTTTTTTCAGCTATTACAAATATTTTTTTTTTTTTTCACCTATTACAAATATTTTTTTTCACTTCGAATTTTTTTATTTTTCTTACTCACTGATACACGTCCGTACTCGTCAGGAGCTGGCTCGAAAATTAAGAATAACTGTCTTTTTGAGGATATTGATGAAGGGCCACTTGGAAGAATGCAATCCTAATAAAAAAAAAAACAGATTATTTAAAAAAAAACTAATAAAAATATTTCTTTTGTATTATAAACTTTTTATATTATAAGGAAGAAATTTTATGGTCCCATACAGATTCATTATAGGGAAGTTCGACTTTATTTAAATTTATTAAAAAGGAAATACATACCTAGATATTATAACTCATAAGGATACAGGCGCGGATTCAGGGGGGGGTGAAATTTCCCCCTCGTAAATTATAAAAATATGTTTTGTTAATTTCGATAATACAAGAATTCCTAATAATAATATTTTTTTTAATGTAAAAAATTTTTGGAAATCCCAGCAAGGTTTTTTTTGTTTTTTTTTTATGGAATCTCTAACGAAATTTTCAATAAGTATTTTTTTATAGAATCTCTAACGATTTTCAATAAGTATCCATACCTAAATCCTAATAGCTATTTATTAGATATATCCAAAGAAACATCTAGTTTACTGTCTTCAAATACTTATTAGTCTACATTCAATCCCAGCAGGTGACATCTATATCCAAAGAGTAAACGTTTGACTTGATAATGATTGCGGTTGAATTATTAAAAAGCCTTAGTATTTGCAATATTTATGTATATATTTATGTGTTATATGAATCAAAATTCTATTCGATAATTTTTGACGAAAGCATGGATTTGTCGGGGCAAAGCCAGATTTCCTTATCTTTAAGATATTTCAACATACAACAAAAAGCTTTTAGGGAAGAATTTATTGGCTTTATTGTAAACGCATTTGAGGCGGCTTCAAAGGATATTGATGACATTGATGTGTGAATTGATGCGAGTGCACTATCAGCAATAGTTCTTACAGTTTTGACAAATTTTGGTCTTGACCTAAAAAATTGTGTAGGAGATGGAACAGGTGGGTGTCCTCTGATGTCAGCAGAAAATGGAGCTGTTCAAAATTTCTGGAAAAGCGATAAATGCGAAACAAACGCCTTGCTATTCCCATAAATCGAACAACTCAATTTCTAAAAGCAATAAAGTGCCATTAATACAAAAAGTTGTATCATTTGTTAAAGAAATGACAAAATCCCATGCGAAAGACAGTTTTAGCGAAGTATTTGGGAGCCAAACTCTCTTCATTATGCGTCTTTGCAACAAGTGTACATCATATAGTAGAAGCTTTGGAAAAAATATCTGAGTGAAAAGGTAGTATCTCTACCTTTATATTAAGGAACTCACTTAGAACTTTTAAATTTATTTGCGGAATATACATGATACTTATTGTAACACAGCCACTTAGTATCATTTTACAAAAGCAAGATAAAGATCTTCAAAAAGGATCAAGCCTTATCAAAATTTTAATCATGTGCCTTGAAGAAAAAAGAAATAAAGCCGAACAACAATTTAAAGCGATTTTTGAAACAGTTAAAGTTCTTTGCGTTCAAATCATGGTTCCTAAGGTTCCTGTTGAAGATTACTACCGAGTTGTAGGTTACATTCCTCTTATTGAATTCATTCTAGAAGATCTCATAACAACTGTCCCAATACATATCCCAAATGTATTGAGCATACCTAAACTTCAACCTCAAAGTGTAATCAAGTCATATACAGATACAAAACTGTTAAAACCACAACTAGCTAATGAGCTGATTATATATTTGATAAAAGATATAAACACCTACTAAGATCTAAACTTGAGCCTGATGTATCAGATAACGTTGTAGATGTTTTAATAAACTGTGATGAAGATATCTACCCAAATGTAAGAAAAATATTTCAAATTTTCGTTTCAATGCTCGTCAGTAAAGCTACGTGTGGGAGGTCATTTCCTACCCTTCGTCGAATAAAAACATGGCTCGGGTCAACAATGACAGAAGATAGACTGCACTGTCTAAATTTACCTCGCAAGAAAATCATAAATTGCTTATTTAAAAAGATTAATGTATATTGAACTGATCTTATATTTTATTTAACCTTTTTGTTGAGTTTTTTTAATTAGGCCAATGACTTTTTTTGGACAAAATTTCTTCATCCCAAAACGCGATGGGCAATTTAGTATTGATAATGAAAATAATTTTTTAGGCCATTTGGTCAAAAAAGTTTCCCCACCAAATGCAAAAAAATTTTTTGAGGAGCTTAATTTCCATACACATTATATATGGTACATTTATTGTTTACATACATATGCTATATATTTTAGCCCCCATATTCATAAATGATTATAAAATTTAATAAACGTTTATTAAGGAAAATTTTCATAGAAAATTTGGTTTACAAGCCTTTATTAAATTTAAAATATTTTTATGAATACAGGCATAAATACATAAAATAAGCAACTGTATAACAAAAATGTAAAGCTATTTTTTTGGGTGTAATGAAATAAATTTTAAGTTTAAAGTGCGAGTTGATTTACATAATGGAAAAATATCTTGTGCAACTTTAATAGCTCGTTCCGCGCATATATTATATATATATGTAAGTGTTAATTTTTTATTGTTTACATATGTTGTCTAATATTATAGTGATATTGAAATATGATTTATGTTTGATTGTATTTATTTTAAGATTCCTGAAGATGACATCCAAAGGATGTCGAAATATTGAAAAATAAAGAATTAAAAAGGAGAAAAAAACTGACCTCGAGTTTGAATATTATTTATTTTTTTGTAATTAAATGTTAATTTTGTATAGTAAGGAGAAAAATTTAAATTCAAAATTTTATCGCGTTTGGTGCGAAAACTTTCTTCACGATCGCGAAAAAGTAATATGTACATCATTTCTTAATATTTTTTCACGGTCTATACGGCTATGCGATAAAGAATTTGATATTCGTCAAAATTGCAAAAAGTACTAACCCTAATACACATATTATTTTTAATAAACTTTCAAAAACAAATTTTTTACTTTTTTGTATCATACAAAATTCCCCCCCCCCCCCCCCCCCCCTAAGGCTCAAGCTGGGTCCGCGCCTGTAAGGATACTAACATAATAATGATGACAGTCTGATGGAAACAAAAATCTGAGGACCTGCAGATGTTGCCATTTATTCTTAGAAATTTTCAGCGTTTGGAAGTGCAATGGGGTAGGCTGCAAAATTTCTAAATTTCTAACAGTCCTATAAGGGAGAAGCTGATAGTCACACTTATAATAAATTTTGTAATACATACGTATATGGATTCGGCTTTTATAATTTTACAGCACTTTTATTAATTTTTCTTTTGCAATAATTTTTAGTCTGATCACTAATTCCACTAACACCCTGGTAACAGTTATAAAACAAATTACCCAGTTTTGACGTTTAAAAATATTAATGTGTTCTTTTAAAAAGAATTAAAAACTCTGCTAATTTTTTTCTTGAGTGTGATAATACATTATTTGTTAAAAAAATTGTATTTTTGATGAAATGTAATTTTTAATTTTGTAAATAACTTGGAAATTTTTTTAGGTAGCAGTTTAAAATTTTATAAAAATATGTAATGTGAATCGTAATCAACAAAACAAATAAATTTAAAATTTTCTAAAATTGTTTTGCATAAAAGCTAACGATATGTTTTTTTTTGTGTAAACAATTCTTTGGTGCCTTTAAAAAGGGTCACTTTTTCTTTCGTTAAAAAGACGTACCTTCTCTGCAAATAAAATTGGACCACCTGACCCATTTTGATAAAATGGACTACTCCATGGACTAGTCCGATGTAATGCAAGCATGGACCATGCCATTGTTAAAAAGTGTTTGTAGTGAGACGACATGTCTTCGTTTTTTAACGACATGCTTTCGTGTTTAAACGACTTCAAAACTAATCCTCTTGAGTATACCATGGAGTAGTTTTAAAACTACTCCTTACTGGTCCAAAGGTGGGTTATATACCATGGAGTAGTTTTAAAACTACTCCTTAGTGGTCCAAAGGTGGGTTATATGGTCCTCTCCTAGGACATCGTAATGTTAAATAGACCAGGTTTTTTCCATACGTTTGGGTTACTTGTGGACTAGTCCTGGTCCCTTGTGGACTACTCTTTACACGCGTGTTTGGACTGGTCCTATTATTTGCAGGGTTTATGCAGAAATTATTGAGAAAAAAAAAAAAAATAGACACAAGAAGTTGTTGGTATTTTGTGTTTGTAAAAATATTTTGGTTTCTGTTCCAATCGCGACGATGGGTTTTTATTGCTGAAAACACTTTTCTTACGTAGGTAAATACTAACAAAGTTATGTTTCGCCACAAGCAAAGCGACCGTAAGTATAGTTGATGGGTAAGAAAATTTGTTTTATTGTTGCATTAATGTAATTTTATTGTTTCGCGCCAAATTTACCAGTTTTTGAAAGTTCAATGAGGTGTTTTAAACACCGTTGCGCTTGGTCCAGAAACAACATTTTTTTCACAAGACTTCATCTTCAGTTCTTGCAGGTAGTAATTTTTTTCAATTGTTTTTGCCTTTATGTCTTTTAAAGGAAAAGAAACAGACCCTTTTAGAGGCATCAACAAATTTTTTACAAAATCAAAACACATTTTAGTTTACCAGCCAACAAATAATTTTACAAAACACACACAGGCTATCGTGCTGCATAGCGGGAAAAATTGCGAGCGCTTTGACTTTTCAGGCCTTAAAGAAGGTTTACAACTAGATTTTCAATAAACTTTTACTTATTCCACTCTGCCTTCTTCGAAAAGGTCTTTTAGAATGGGTTTTATGAAATATTTTACAAACTCAAATTAACTTTTCTGAGATAAGGCCTGTCGAAATAGTTTTATTAGCAGTTATGTTGGAATGTGTAGCAAGTTTAGTTATTAATTTACTCACTTCGCGTTATTAGCAACAACAATTTGCGACCTTAGGTCAACAAGGATCTATATGCACCTAAACAACATGTGAGATAGAACCTTGTTGTCCTAATACAGTTGGAATGCGGCTGGAAAACTTAATATCGGTAAAAAGGCCTTCTTTAAGGCCTCGTTACTACTTCATTTTCCCGCTGTTAATGGTCGGGCAAATCGCGTTTTTTTCATTATGAGGAATTTGAATGTGAATTTTTTTAAATTTGTTATTTATTCTTATTTGACCTTTATTTTTATAATAACTTTTTAATTATTTAAGCTTGAGGTCTTTTTTTATTAAATATTATATTTATTATTTTCGATATTTCGCTAACCTTTGGTTAGCATCTTCAGGAATTAATTTAAACAATTTTTGTAAAAATAACAAAAAACGATAACAAAATTATGAAAACATTTTTTTTGTGTCATAAATTAAATTCAAAAACCTATTTGTCATAAAAAATTTTTTTTTAAAAAACCATAATAACAAAAAAATAAAATATAACTAAAGTATAACAATTAATATAAACTGAAAAAATTTCCTAGCTATAAACTTAATTCAAAAACCATATGTACAATAATAAAAAATATTTTTGCTAAAGAAAATTCCTATAACATATACAAATTTTTTTAAAAATACCTATTTATCTTACATACTTATAAAAACAATTTTAATTAAACTTATTTTATTCTAACATATATATCGTGACCTAAGGACAAGAAGGTTCTAATTTTCATGTAATTTAATTTGCAAATTTAACCCTCTTGTTCCAAGGCTGTGATAGGTATATTTATATTATTATATCTAATCTTCTATCTCTTAATAACTAAATTTCTATAATTATTAGCTATATGTTCTGTGTCTGCTTTAAAATTTATTCTCTGTGCAATTGGTGTATTAATTATGTGTAACATTTCTAATATATATCTGCGTTTGTAGTTAGTTTCAGTGTTTAAAACCGACGCTTCTTCAAAATTTGGATAGTGATTAGATTGATGACAATGATGACTTAATGCTGTCTTTTTAGAGTTAATGTCCCTATATTTTTGATCAGATCTATGTCCCGCAATTCTAGTCCTTAATTTGTTCTTAGTTGTACCTATGTAAACCTGGTTGCATCTTTCATTATCATTTCCTTTACAAGGAATTTTGTAGACAATGTTAGACATATCCCATTTACTAGTTCTATCCTTTGTCTTGCTAAATAAACGATTCAATGTATTATAAGCTTTGTATGCTATCTTATATTTATCAGTGTCAAAGATTCTTGATTCTTTTATCCTTTCCGAAACATTTGATATATACGATAATGATTTGTATATCATCGGTTCTGTTGTTCTCATAATTCTAGCATTCCCATTACTCCTATCTCTATATTGATTAATTAATCCATTACTCAAACTATTTGGAAAATTGTTATCCCTTAATATATTTCTAATTCTAATTATGTTTTTTCTATGATAAACCTTGTCACTAATTGTTAGTACCCTATTAATTAAATTTCTAGCAGTATTTATAATAATCCGTCTACTGTGTCCAGAATAATAATTTAAAATTCTGCCTGATGCTGTTGGTTTTTGATACCAATCTATTAATAAATTATTTCCCTTTCTTATTATTAAAGTATCTAAGAAAGGTAATTTTGAGTTACTTTCCATTTCCAAAGTAAATTTAATATTACTATTAAACTCATTAAATGTGTCCAACAAGTTATTTACCCCACCTTCAGTAATAATGCAGAAAAGGTCGTCAACATATTTTATCATTATCTTAGGTTTAATATTCAGTTTTCCAATGGATGTGTCAAGTAACCTTTCCATTACAATATCCGCTACAATTGGAGAAGCAGGAGATCCCATTGGAAGTCCTTTCAGTTGTGTATATACTTTCCCATTACAACCAAAATATCTGTTGTCCTCTATACAAAATTTTAAAATTCTTAAAAACAGTCCCTTGTCAATTTTCGTATATTGCTCTACTATGCTCCATTTTTCCTCTATTATTTCAAGTGCCAAATCGACTGGTACACTAGGAAATAGCGATACCACATCTAATGAAATTAATTTTTCATTTGTTTGTATACAATGATTACTTAACTTCTCTTTGAATTGCACTGAATCTTTAACATTATATATAGAATGTTCAGTTATTCTTTTTAAAATATTCGTCAAATATCTACACAATTCATAAGAGGGTGAGTTGATAAAAGAACATATTGGTCTCAAAGGAAAGTCGACCTTGTGAATTTTTGGTAAACCATAAAGTTTAGGAGAAGTAGCAATATTTGTTTTAAGTTTATGTCTTTCGGATATGGATATAATTTTCTGCCTAAAAAGATCTTCTACAATTTCATTATTAGTTTTTTCCAATCTACTCGTAGGATCCCTATTGATCACCTTATATTTTGCATCATCTTCTATAATATTATTAATTCTTATGTCATAATCTCCCTTATACATAGCTACGGTTGTGTTACCCTTATCTGCCTTTAATACTGATATATTCCTATTTCTCCTTAAAAAACTTTTTGTCCTATTAAATTTATCCAATATAAACTTATCCCTGTTATCTAATCTCATTTTGTTCAAGTGATTGTCCAAAATAGTTGACAATTTATTTCTAGCTATTTCCTGATCTTCTTTCCCCTCTATTGTTTGAACTAAATCTTCTCCTTCTGTTATAATTTTTAGCTTAGGGAAATTTTCCCTCCTAACTGGTAAAACATATTTTGGTCCTAATGATAACATCCACTTTACATCCCTTGGAATATCCTCTTTAGTTTTATTTACAAAAAATTTATTATTTATTTTAATTCCTAATTCTTCATTCTTTAATTCCTTCAATTTATCATATTTTTTCCTATGAATTCTTCTTACCTTCTCATTTAAAGAAGCCTCAACTCTCTCTTCAAATTTTAGAAATTGTCTCATTTCCTCTTCCGTTAAACATCTTTGTAAATTTCTAATCACTATCTCCAAATCTCTTTGAAAAAGCTTCAGTAATTTGTGTTTATGTTTAAGTGTTAATCTTAAAATCTTATTTTGTAATTCGTGTACATACTTATAACTAGTTTTTTGAATCTCCGGAAGTCTCCTGGACACAGTAGACGGATTATTATAAATACTGCTAGAAATTTAATTAATAGGGTACTAAAGGGATGTAAAGTGGATGTTATCATTAGGACCAAAATATGTTTTACCAGTTAGGAGGGAAAATTTCCCTAAGCTAAAAATTATAACAGAAGGAGAAGATTTAGTTCAAACAATAGAGGGGAAAGAAGATCAGGAAATAGCTAGAAATAAATTGTCAACTATTTTGGACAATCACTTGAACAAAATGAGATTAGATAACAGGAATAAGTTTATATTGGATAAATTTAATAGGACAAAAAGTTTTTTAAGGAGAAATAGGAATATATCAGTATTAAAGGCAGATAAGGGTAACACAACCGTAGCTATGTATAAGGGAGATTATGACATAAGAATTAATAATATTATAGAAGATGATGCAAAATATAAGGTGATCAATAGGGATCCTACGAGTAGATTGGAAAAAACTAATAATGAAATTGTAGAAGATCTTTTTAGGCAGAAAATTATATCCATATCCGAAAGACATAAACTTAAAACAAATATTGCTACTTCTCCTAAACTTTATGGTTTACCAAAAATTCACAAGGTCGACTTTCCTTTGAGACCAATATGTTCTTTTATCAACTCACCCTCTTATGAATTGTGTAGATATTTGACGAATATTTTAAAAAGAATAACTGAACATTCTATATATAATGTTAAAGATTCAGTGCAACTCAAAGAGAAGTTAAGTAATCATTGTATACAAACAAATGAAAAATTAATTTCATTAGATGTGGTATCGCTATTTCCTAGTGTACCAGTCGATTTGGCACTTGAAATAATAGAGGAAAAATGGAGCATAGTAGAGCAATATACGAAAATTGACAAGGGACTGTTTTTAAGAATTTTAAAATTTTGTATAGAGGACAACAGATATTTTGGTTGTAATGGGAAAGTATATACACAACTGAAAGGACTTCCAATGGGATCTCCTGCTTCTCCAATTGTAGCGGATATTGTAATGGAAAGGTTACTTGACACATCCATTGGAAAACTGAATATTAAACCTAAGATAATGATAAAATATGTTGACGACCTTTTCTGCATTATTACTGAAGGTGGGGTAAATAACTTGTTGGACACATTTAATGAGTTTAATAGTAATATTAAATTTACTTTGGAAATGGAAAGTAACTCAAAATTACCTTTCTTAGATACTTTAATAATAAGAAAGGGAAATAATTTATTAATAGATTGGTATCAAAAACCAACAGCATCAGGCAGAATTTTAAATTATTATTCTGGACACAGTAGACGGATTATTATAAATACTGCTAGAAATTTAATTAATAGGGTACTAACAATTAGTGACAAGGTTTATCATAGAAAAAACATACTTAGAATTAGAAATATATTAAGGGATAACAATTTTCCAAATAGTTTGAGTAATGGATTAATTAATCAATATAGAGATAGGAGTAATGGGAATGCTAGAATTATGAGAACAACAGAACCGATGATATACAAATCATTATCGTATATATCAAATGTTTCGGAAAGGATAAAAGAATCAAGAATCTTTGACACTGATAAATATAAGATAGCATACAAAGCTTATAATACATTGAATAGTTTATTTAGCAAGACAAAGGATAGAACTAGTAAATGGCATATGTCTAACATTGTCTACAAAATTCCTTGTAAAGGAAATGATAATGAAAGATGCAACCAGGTTTACATAGGTACAACTAAGAACAAATTAAGGACTAGAATTGCGGGACATAGATCTGATCAAAAATATAGGGACATTAATTCTAAAAAGACAGCATTAAGTCATCATTGTCATCAATCTAATCACTATCCAAATTTTGAAGAAGCGTCGGTTTTAAACACTGAAACTAACTACAAACGCAGATATATATTAGAAATGTTACACATAATTAATACACCAATTGCACAGAGAATAAATTTTAAAGCAGACACAGAACATATAGCTAATAATTATAGAAATTTAGTTATTAAGAGATAGAAGATTAGATATAATAATATAAATATACCTATCACAGCCTTGGAACAAGAGGGTTAAATTTGCAAATTAAATTACATGAAAATTAGAACCTTCTTGTCCTTAGGTCACGATATATATGTTAGAATAAAATAAGTTTAATTAAAATTGTTTTTATAAGTATGTAAGATAAATAGGTATATTTTTAAAAAAATTTGTATATGTTATAGGAATTTTCTTTAGCAAAAATATTTTTTATTATTGTACATATGGTTTTTGAATTAAGTTTATACAGTACTTTTCGTTTATAGTCACTACGCTTATAGTGACATTAGCGATATAGTCCATTTTATCTGTTTATTTTGCCGCTATAAGTTATTTTAATATAAAGTATTAACGTTATAGTCCATTTAGCGATATAAGCACATTTGCCATATATGACATTAATCAACAGTAGTCAAAGGGAAAAGTAAAGCAAATTATTGGCGTTATAGTCACATTAGCAAAATTTACTAAGTTCTTTTTAGTTTTCGAATCAAAAATTCATCCAAAGAAAGAATGAATTAAATCATTTAATTTTTGTCATAAACTCTCTACTCATAAAAAATTAGTTTTTGCCGTTGGTATCAGTTTTGAAATATCTTGTTATTATTTTAACTATTTTTTATACGGTATGCAACTCTGTTTTAAAACCATAAGCCTGATGTCGGTGTAATTTATATGAATTTTTTATTTCCTTTATTCACATAACTTGATTATATTCGATTTCGGTTATATGCGTCATAGTGGCATATGTGAATTTGCGTTATAGTCACATTAGCGATATAGTCCACGTTATGGTTGCAACTTAAGGATGTGACTATAAGCGAAAAGTACTGTAGCTAGGAAATTTTTTCAGTTTATATTAATTGTTATACTTTAGTTATATTTTATTTTTTTGTTATTATGGTTTTTTAAAAAAAAATTTTTTATGACAAATAGGTTTTTGAATTTGATTTATGACACAAAAAAAATTTTTTCATAATTTTGTTATCGTTTTTTGTTATTTTTACAAAAATTGTTTAAATGAATTCCTGAAGATGCTAACCAAAGGTTAGCGAAATATCGAAAATAATAAATATAATATTTAATAAAAAAAAAAAAGACCTCAAGCTTAAATAATTAAAAAGTTATTTTTTTAAATTTTTCATATCTGACAAATTCACATATGAATTTTTTTGTTTGCTCATTTTTCATGAATGAGGATATTCAAAATATTTTTTTTTCCTCACCCTCATGAATGTGAAAAACAGTAAAATTTTAAATTTGAGCGAAAAATGAGCGAACGTTTCGGTACTCTGATATAAACATCCAGAAACCGAAAAAAAAACATTTAAATCTCATATAATTTTCTTCACTTTCCTGACTTTAGCAGGGTCTCAGAGCTACAAATCGCAACTAAAAGTCTTCAAAATTTAAAATATAATGTAAAATATTGTTATCTGTCGAGCTGCGTACTTAGTTCTTAAGATTTCTTAAAATTCAGTTTTGCCTTTTTGGCCAGCTTTTCAGGCCAAATACTCCTCTGTGCGTCATAAAAATAACAAAAATGCCCTACAATTTATTATCTTCTTGTGCGGCAATCAAACAACACAATACGCGCAAATATTTGCCTTTCTATACCCTCCACCACAATTAGTTGTGAAGAGGGTATATCAAGTTTGTCATTCCGTGTGAAACTTTTTTATTATTCATCTCAGACCCCATAAAGTATATATATTCTGGGTCCTTGAGTAATTCTAAGTCGATTTTGCCATGTCCGTCTGTTGAAAACACGCTCACTTTCGAACAACTCAAAAGGAATGAACAAACTTCGTGCCAAATTGCTTGTAGTTATACTAAGCAGTTTGGGATTCAAATCCAGCAAAATCGGTTCAGTAGGACCAGAGCTATAAATCAAAATGTGGAATCACCACCTAAAAAAATTGATAATTTTGTTACAAAAACTAACATATGTAAATGGTGGAATAATGCACAGAATGACATTAGATTTTGCAAGAATTCGTCTTATTCAACTGGAAATCACGCTGTAAGATTTCGTGATTATAAATGATACTGTGAAATTTTGTGAAGATCGGTACATAATTTACCCTAGGCCCCATAGAAACCCTACTCCCGGAAACCGGTTTAGTACACCTAAAACCATAATTAATAATGCTATCATAACAGAAATTGGTACGTCACATTTTTAAAGGACTAGAAATAACACTGTGAAATTTCGTGACGATCGGGCCATAATTTACCTAAGGCCCCATATAAACCCTACTACCGGAAAACAGTTTAGTACGCCTAAAACCATAATTGATAATGCTTTCATAACAGAAATTGGTACGTTACGGTTTTAAAGCACTAGAAAAAACACTGTGAAATTTCGTGACGATCGGTCTATAATTTACCTTAGGCCCCATATAAACCCTACTACCGGAAAACAGTTTAGTACGCCTAAAACCGTAAAAAATAATGCGATCATAACAAATTTTGGCTCGTCACAGTTTTGTTCGGTTTGTGCTTTGTTGTGATACAGACGTGTATTTTTAACCCCGCATACGTTTTGAACTATTAATTAATCATATTTGATTTTGTAATATACGCAGCGAATGGACGCTTAAAAATAAATTATATATTTTGTTATTTAAATTATTTAACATAATAGTGAACAATTCAAACGATAAAATTAAATAAAGAAAAATAGTAAAAATATATACATACGTATTAATGTTCATACATGTGTATGCATACATACTCTCAACAAAAACATTTTTTTTTTGGTGTTGTTGTAAAAACAATAAATAATACAAATATTTAAAGCACAGCAAACGGTGAAAAACAAAAACAACTCTTTGCATGAGTAAGAACAGTGAAACAACGCTAAGGCAAAATGAAAGAAATGTTTATGTGACCGTTCAGGCAAACGAAAATAATGCTGAAATAAATAAAACAAAACAATATTAACTATCTAACGGCTATGCCTATTATTCGAACACGTTCTCTTTCACCCTCGGTGTTCACAAAAACGGTGGATAGTGATACATTAAAAAATATTAATCTGTCTTTGGGGACAAGTGTTGTAGCGTCCGCAAGTATTACCGAGCCGGAAAAAACAATCTTAGTAAGAATTGATACCATAAACTCAAATACAGACGCAATGGAGAACCCTTTAGTGAAAAATTGTCAAAAGCCTCAAATACAAGTTGGTATGGACAGGTATATAACAGTGTTTAAACGGGGTCGCAGCCCTACCTCTTCAGCAGTTGCTTCGGCCTCAAAAGTAACATCTTTTGATAGAATAAATTCACAAAACCGTTTTGCAATTCTTGAGGACGAATCCCCAGAGGCACCAAACGTCATAAAATCTTCTAAGCCACCCCCAATATATCTTAGGGAGCAAAACTCAAGTGAGTTAATAAAGAGCGTGATCTCGGTAATAGGTGAAAATTCTTTTTACGTAGCGGCAATCAAGCGTGGTAATATAAACGAGACAAAAATACAGGTAAATCATGAGAATGATTTTCGCAAACTAACAAACCAATTTGAATCCCTTAAAAAAAGCTTTTATACATATCAGCTAAAGAGCAGCAAAGGCCTTCAGGTAGTGATCAAGGGCATAGACTCGAGCGTGGACCCTGAAGAAATTAAAACCTTTTTGGAAGAGAAAGGCTTGAAAATAAAAAACGTTACAAATATCAAAAATAGGGAAAAAAATCCCCAACCACTATTTCGAGTGGAGCTAGAACCTGGCGACGTTAAGCTTAAAAAAAATGAAACGCATCCTATTTACAATTTAAAATATATTCTCTACAGAAGAATAACTATAGAGGAGCCGCACAAAAGAAATGGTCCCGTTCAATGTCTCAACTGCCAAGAATTTGGTCATACTAAGGCCTACTGCTATTTACCCCCTGTTTGCGTAGTATGTGGTGAATTACATGGTACAGTCCAGTGCGATAAGTCTAAAAATGACCCCAATGTAAAAAAATGTAGCAACTGTGGCGGCAATCACACTGCCAATTATAGAGGATGTCCTGTATATACTATCGTCAAGCAGTCGGCTGGACCGAAAACTAATCCCCCTCAAATGCAGGTACCAAATCAAGCAAACACTAATGACACTCAGGCTCTGCAGCCTAGTAATAACAGAACCTCTTATGCTAACGTCCTAAAATTAAACCATGTGCCAATGCAAGGTGCTTCGCCAAGTAATGATGAAACTCCAGTTTCTAATTTAAGTCGTCTAGAAAAAACCATGGAAACTTTAGTGCAAACAGTAAATAATTTTACAAACACAATGGGTAATATGATGCAGGAGATCCTTAGAATGCAATCGATGTTATTGCAAGCTGTACTTAACAAACCATGAACTGTTTAAAAATTTGTTTTTGGAACGCAAACGGCATCCGCCAACATAAAAATGAATTAGAATACTTTCTTAAAAATAAACAAATTGATGTCATGATGGTTTCTGAAACTCATTTGACCTCAAGAAATACGTTTAAAATCAATGGTTATACACTATATGATACCAAGGACCCTCGAGATAGAGCTTGTGGAGGTTCTGCCATTTTGATAAAAACCCGAATCAAACACTACCTGATGTGTGATCATCGTGAAGATTATCTCCAAGCAACGAACATTTGTATTAAAGAGCTGAATCGAAACATAGTAATCTCATCCTTATACTCACCACCTAGATTTGCAATATCAGAAAGCCAATATTATAAATATTATAAGTCATTGGGGCCCTGTTCCTGGCTGCTGGCGATTATAACGCTAAACATACCTTCTGGGGTTCACGACTAATAACACCAAAGGGTCGTGTTTTGTATAATACAATCTCTAAAATGAATTTAAATGTCGTCGCGAGCGGACAACCAACATATTGGCCTGCTGATCCGCAAAAAATTCCAGATGTCATCGATTTCGGAGTGGTTAAAAACATCCCCACAGAAACGATTCAAGTTGAACCTTCGTTAGAATTATCCTCTGATCACACACCTACAATAGTTACTATAACAAACACCAATAGAATCGTATCTCCCTCTGGTTACATAGCGACAACAGCTACACAAATAAACTGGTTAAAATATAAAAAATATCTCAGTACCCATTGCACAGAAAATATTCCGCTTAGCCAAAATGTATTAACAAAGTGACCTCAGTACTACAACAATGAAGCAATAAAAAAAACAACAAGCATTTTGTTGCTAGAATTGAGACGGCAAGTGTCAAAATGCCTTATAAAAAAAGTAAATAAACAAAAAAAAAAAAATGACGACAAACGTCACACACGAAGAAAATCACTGCAAACAGCTGCGCTTGTGAGGTCACTTTATTAGTACATTCTGCGCTTAGCACACCGGAAAATGTGGATCTCTCTATTGTCAATTTTGACAGTTATCTTAAACTAGCTGTTCAACATTCCAGCAAAACCCTCAAAAAAACCAATTATAACAAAATATATTTTGCAGATGTCGAGCGCCTCTTGATTGAAAAAAGGAGAGTGCGAACAGAATGGCAATTGCAAAGATCCCCTCAACTTAAAAATGAATTAAAAGAGTGTACAAAAAGGCTAAGAAAATTACTGCAGACTCAGAAAACGGCTTCCGTAGAAAAATATCTTAAGGACTTGGATGCAACTCCACAATCAGGCTACTCATTATGGCGGGCAGCTAGAAACCTCAAAAGACCAGTTATCTCGAAACCACCATTAAGAAACTTGAATGGAAGTTGGGCAAGAAATGATAATGAAAAAGGAAACCTGTTTGTAAATCATTTGAAAAACGTATTTACCCAAAATAGACCTGACGATACAGCGCACGAGTTGCCGCCTGTTAATGTTAGAGCAGCTATCCCCCTAAGATTTGAGATAAGGGAATAAGAAAGGGCTATTTGTGAATTAAACACCAAGAAGGCACCTGGTATTGATAAAATCAGTAACAAAATGCTTTTGGAGCTACCTCGCATAGCAAAGAAAATTATTCTTTATATTTTTAATGCTATTTTACGACTTGAATACTACCCTCAGAATGGAAGGTCTCCTTAATAACGATGATACCAAAGCCAGGAAAAGATCACACAAAAGTTGAGTCATATAGGCCTATTAGCTTATTATCTTATATATCAAAGCTGTTTGAGAAGCTCTTAGCGTCAAAATTAACCCGAATTTTAAATGACAATGGGTGTATACTAGGGTATTCATTCGGTTAACCGTCAACCGGTTAACCGATTAATTACTACCCGATTAACTGATCGGTTAATTTCAAATTGGTTTTTTTCGATTAACGATTTAACCGGTTAATTTCAGTCGATTAACCGAAGTAACAAAATTTTCAATATTTTGTAGTATTATAATATATTTTTTGTGTTTTTAATTATTTGCTTCGTCTCATATACAAAATGTATTTGTTTAGTAAATATTCTTTCATACAAACAAAGAAGGTGTTCAGTTCTCTTAATTTGCCAACACCTTTTTTTGTTTCACGTACTTTTTATATGTATGTGTTTAGTTATTTGTTTCTTCTCATATCAGTCTTTTAACAGAATTAGGCCCGATTTCACAACTTACCGATAGCTAAAGGTAGGATTTTTGCGGCCATATAAAAAGTGTTCCATTGTTACAACTTTATTTACTTTAACCAACCAGATAGGATGAACATTTCTTTATTTAATCGCTCACTTTAGGTTAGAGTAAAGTTTTAATAATGGAACACTTTTTATAAGGCCGGTTAAAGTCTTCTTTAAGCTATCGGTAAGTTGTGAAAACGGGCCTTAACCGAAACAATTAGAGGGTTAAAAATTTAAAACAACTTTAATGGCATAATGGAGTATTTTATATGTTAAGAGAAATCCTGGAAAAGGACTGAAAAATTAGACATTCATCTTCGATAAGTGAAATAATATTTTCCAAGTCATATTTTGTTAAACTAAAGAAAAGAGTCGCTTTAATCCTAAACATTTAAAATAAATAACTTTTCTTAAAGATCATTTTATAAGATCTCCTTTAACGATTGAAATATCTAATAAAATTATCTCAGTTTATTTTCGTATAAATATGTAAATATTTGGGGGATTCACAAGGTAGTCATAAAGTCGTATGTCTAAAAATAATTACAGGAAATATATATCGTCGGTTTAATATGCCAACCGGCTAAATCCACTTTTTATGTGAATTGAGATTTTGATGCCGTGTGGTAGAGAAAAATACGCCTCGTCGACCAGCATGTAGTTTTTCTTCTATTTAAGTCTTGAAGTGTGTAAAACTGACTAATTTTAATTTTCTATCAAGCTTCAAATAGTTACTATAACAAACACCAATAGAATCGTATCTCCCTCTGGTTACATAGCGACAACAGCTACACAAATAAACTGGTTAAAATATAAAAAATATCTCAGTACCCATTGCACAGAAAATATTCCGCTTAGCCAAAATGTATTAACAAAGTGACCTCAGTACTACAACAATGAAGCAATAAAAAAAACAACAAGCATTTTGTTGCTAGAATTGAGACGGCAAGTGTCAAAATGCCTTATAAAAAAAGTAAATAAACAAAAAAAAAAAAATGACGACAAACGTCACACACGAAGAAAATCACTGCAAACAGCTGCGCTTGTGAGGTCACTTTATTAGTACATTCTGCGCTTAGCACACCGGAAAATGTGGATCTCTCTATTGTCAATTTTGACAGTTATCTTAAACTAGCTGTTCAACATTCCAGCAAAACCCTCAAAAAAACCAATTATAACAAAATATATTTTGCAGATGTCGAGCGCCTCTTGATTGAAAAAAGGAGAGTGCGAACAGAATGGCAATTGCAAAGATCCCCTCAACTTAAAAATGAATTAAAAGAGTGTACAAAAAGGCTAAGAAAATTACTGCAGACTCAGAAAACGGCTTCCGTAGAAAAATATCTTAAGGACTTGGATGCAACTCCACAATCAGGCTACTCATTATGGCGGGCAGCTAGAAACCTCAAAAGACCAGTTATCTCGAAACCACCATTAAGAAACTTGAATGGAAGTTGGGCAAGAAATGATAATGAAAAAGGAAACCTGTTTGTAAATCATTTGAAAAACGTATTTACCCAAAATAGACCTGACGATACAGCGCACGAGTTGCCGCCTGTTAATGTTAGAGCAGCTATCCCCCTAAGATTTGAGATAAGGGAATAAGAAAGGGCTATTTGTGAATTAAACACCAAGAAGGCACCTGGTATTGATAAAATCAGTAACAAAATGCTTTTGGAGCTACCTCGCATAGCAAAGAAAATTATTCTTTATATTTTTAATGCTATTTTACGACTTGAATACTACCCTCAGAATGGAAGGTCTCCTTAATAACGATGATACCAAAGCCAGGAAAAGATCACACAAAAGTTGAGTCATATAGGCCTATTAGCTTATTATCTTATATATCAAAGCTGTTTGAGAAGCTCTTAGCGTCAAAATTAACCCGAATTTTAAATGACAATGGGTGTATACTAGGGTATTCATTCGGTTAACCGTCAACCGGTTAACCGATTAATTACTACCCGATTAACTGATCGGTTAATTTCAAATTGGTTTTTTTCGATTAACGATTTAACCGGTTAATTTCAGTCGATTAACCGAAGTAACAAAATTTTCAATATTTTGTAGTATTATAATATATTTTTTGTGTTTTTAATTATTTGCTTCGTCTCATATACAAAATGTATTTGTTTAGTAAATATTCTTTCATACAAACAAAGAAGGTGTTCAGTTCTCTTAATTTGCCAACACCTTTTTTTGTTTCACGTACTTTTTATATGTATGTGTTTAGTTATTTGTTTCTTCTCATATCAGTCTTTTAACAGAATTAGGCCCGATTTCACAACTTACCGATAGCTAAAGGTAGGATTTTTGCGGCCATATAAAAAGTGTTCCATTGTTACAACTTTATTTACTTTAACCAACCAGATAGGATGAACATTTCTTTATTTAATCGCTCACTTTAGGTTAGAGTAAAGTTTTAATAATGGAACACTTTTTATAAGGCCGGTTAAAGTCTTCTTTAAGCTATCGGTAAGTTGTGAAAACGGGCCTTAACCGAAACAATTAGAGGGTTAAAAATTTAAAACAACTTTAATGGCATAATGGAGTATTTTATATGTTAAGAGAAATCCTGGAAAAGGACTGAAAAATTAGACATTCATCTTCGATAAGTGAAATAATATTTTCCAAGTCATATTTTGTTAAACTAAAGAAAAGAGTCGCTTTAATCCTAAACATTTAAAATAAATAACTTTTCTTAAAGATCATTTTATAAGATCTCCTTTAACGATTGAAATATCTAATAAAATTATCTCAGTTTATTTTCGTATAAATATGTAAATATTTGGGGGATTCACAAGGTAGTCATAAAGTCGTATGTCTAAAAATAATTACAGGAAATATATATCGTCGGTTTAATATGCCAACCGGCTAAATCCACTTTTTATGTGAATTGAGATTTTGATGCCGTGTGGTAGAGAAAAATACGCCTCGTCGACCAGCATGTAGTTTTTCTTCTATTTAAGTCTTGAAGTGTGTAAAACTGACTAATTTTAATTTTCTATCAAGCTTCAAATAGGAAAAACAAAAAATTTATTTTCTTTACTGTAAAATGTGCTGAAAGTGAGTTAGCAGGTTTGCATATTAAGCCAACGATATGACTGTTGTAAGCTACAGCTTATAATTTAGTTTTCTACTATACAGTTATGACGAATCAATAAACGCAGCATTACAATTTTTATTTTGTTGGAAACACAACAATATTTACGTTAAACAATTTTAAATTTTATTTGGGATATTATGACGATATGACTTGATACAACACCTTGTGCATTAATTGGAAAATGCATATTACATATTTATGAATTGTTTTTTTTTTTGCTTGCTCTTTTTAGTTCAAGAATTGTTATGTTTGGTATGTTATTGTTTTTTTTTTGCTTATAAACTCCAAATAATAAGCAATTAATGCATTTTTATATCGTTACCTTCCCGTAAGAATGTATTAAGCGACATTTCTAAAATTGTGTAGGAAACGAAAAAACGTTTCATTTAGTTATTTATTTTTCGGATTTTATTGAAAGAAACATATTTGGAAAGCGGTTTTCAGAATACAAAACATATTTAAAAATGTGGCTTAGCATAGTTTCTTTGGCGGATAATACAAATTACAGGGTGCCACATTATTCCAGTGAGAAAACTTGACGGTTGATACAATTTTATTTTCACCCTAGATTCCTTTGCACCCATGATAGGGCAGCGAAACCCAGGCCAAAATGTGGCGCTTAATTTCTAGTATAGATCCACATCAAAAAGTCATTTTCGAAAAAAGTGTCGCTTAATACATTCTTACGGGAAAGTATCGATATATTGAAATTACTTAATTTATAAAAAAAACTTTATTAATCGGTTAACCGATCAAAAACTAAATTAACCGATTATTAACCGGTTAAACCAAAACCTCGGTAAATTAATCGAGCGATTAACCGATTAAAGCAAAAGGTCGATTAAATGAATACCCTAGTGTATACCCAATCATCAATTCGGCTTCAGAAGAGAGCATAGCACAATTGAACAAACCCATCGGATAGTAAACGCCATAAGAAAAGCCTTTGAAGAAAGAAAATATTGCTCCGCTCTTTTCATAGATGTTTCTCAAGCTTTTGACAAAGTCTGGCATGTAGGCTTGTTACATAAGTTGAAGCTAAACCTACCGGTTAATACACACAAGCTGTTAGAAAGCTACCTTGTCGGTCGAAAATTTATTATTAAAGAAGGCGATTTTTTAAGTTCTCCTCAGCCAATTGAAGCTGGAGTCCCTCAGGGAAGCATCCTGGGCCCACTTTTTTACCTTATATATACCTCGGACATGCCAACAATCAATCACACCCTAACCTCAACTTTTGCTGATGATACAGCTTTTCTAAGCGTACACGAGAACAGTCGTGAAGCATCTCGATACCTGCAGAATCATATATTTCAACTAGAACTGTGGTTTAAACAATGGAGAATAAAGGTCAATGAGCAAAAATGCGTACATATAACATTTACCTTGCGTCGGGAAACATGTCCCCCTATTAAAATCAATAATCAACTAGTGCCTCAACAATCGCATGTCAAACATCTCGGTATTCATCTAGATCGGCGTTTAACATGGAAATGCCATATAGAAGCAAAATTAACCCAAATGAAACTAAAAGCAATTCAAATTAACTGGCTTATTGGAAGAAATTCAGTTCTTAGTCTCGACTGCAAACTACTACTTTACAACGCTATTTTAAAGCCAATATGGTGCTACGGTATTCAACTATGGGGCACTGCCTCGGCCTCAAATATCGAAAAAATTCAAAGGCGCCAAAATAAACTTCTTCGAATAATTACAGCTGCCCCTTGGTATGTTAAAAACTCAAATATCCACAAGGATCTCAATGTGCCACTGGTAAGGACTATTATTACGAAGTATGCGGTAAAATATTTGAAAAGGCTAGAGTTGCACCCAAATCCACTAGCACGAAATATTTTAAATGATAGCGGCCACTCTCGCCTAAGAAGAAGAGACACTGCAGCACCTACCCATTAAGATGAGCGATAAACACCTACATATGTGAACAGAACCCGTGATGAAGAAAATTTTTGTCTGGCATTGGCAGGACATAAAATAAAGCATTAGGTTAAGATTTGATTAATTATTGTTAGTTCATATTTAATATATGAAGATTCAATAAATAAATAATGAAAAAAAAACAGTTTTATAGGACTATAAATGATACTGTGAAATTTCGTGAAGATCGGTACATAATTTACACTAGGCCCCATAGAAACCCTACTCCCGGAAACCGGTTTAGTACACCTAAAACCATTTTTAATAATGCTATCATAACAGAAATTGGTACGTCACAGTTTTAAAGGACTAGAAATAACACTGTGAAATTTCGTGATGATCGGTCCATAATTTACCCTAGGCCCCATATAAACTCTACTCCCGGAAACCGGTTTTGTACACGTAAAACCATAATTAATAATGCTATCATAACAGAAATTGGTACGTCACAGTTTTAAAGGACTTGAAATGACGCTGTGAAATTTCGTGATGATCGGTCCATAATTTACACTAGGCCCCATATTAACCCTACTACCGGAAAACAGTTTAGTCGCCTAAAACCATAATTAATAACAACTCGTCACAGTTTAAGATAATTATAATAAATAGACATCATACAGATATTACTCCTTAAACATTCGAACTGTCGGTGGAGGGTATCAAAGATTCGGCACAGCCGAATATAGCACTCTAACTTGTTTTAAATAAATTTTACGTTTTTGTGATTTCTTTAGCAAGTAATAAATATAAATATAAATAAATAAATAAATATATATATATATATATATATATATATATATTTATATATATATGTTCCCGAAGATCCTATAAGGAGAATAGGACCCCACGATAACAACTATGACGTTTTAAAATTGTGTAGGCAGGTCCAGGTTCTATATGATCGTCACCCCAAAGAAAAAAAAATGATGATATCAAAATATTACGCATCACAAAGAACTTTTATTTACATAAATCATAACGTCATAGCCAGTGTGACCACAAAAAAAATTGGATGCTAAATGGGGCTTAAAGCAATGCTTAAAATAAAATTTTAAAATGCTTAATTTTATTAAATAGTTGTATCATTCTAATGAATTTACATCGTAAACATTATTCCTGTTTACAGTATTTTGATGTTAACACACGTTTACTTTTTATACCGTGATCTTTTCTTTACAATATCTCAGAACTGTAACTCTTTATATTAACTCTTAAACTCTCTTACTTCTTCTTTCTGTGCTCCTTAAATTATATTTCGCTTTGTAGGCTCTTACAGTTATAATACTCTGAGATATGTTTTTATGTAATTTAATTTAATATAATTTTACTTTATGATGGCTACACCAGGTAGCATAGAAAAAATTAAAATAAAAAATAAAAATAAAAATGAAAAGAAATAGTTCCTGTGAACTGTATAGAAATGCACTTTCACTACTAAAATCCCTAACAAGCAAAAAACAAAACGTACCTTTTTTTTATTGAAGATCGTTGAGATGAAGTATGTAGGCAAGAATGTGACCACAAGAAATCCAATGATGAATTCTCAGAGAGTAATAATTCCAATCCGGTTCGAATGGACCAAATGTTTGTGTGTAGAAGTGTAGAAGGAGCTCTGGATGGCAATTGGTTGATTAGTCTCTGAGCCGATCGAATAAACAAAATAATGTATTTATTTTGTTTACTCAGAATTTGCCAAAAGCCCAATAGGAAATATTTGCAAGAATGAAAATAGAAATGAAACAAGTAGGTATTAGGATTTGGATAAATAAATTAGATTTATTAACTAGATTTCTGTGGGGTTTACCTTTCGCTACAGCAGCTAAAAAAACAAGAAGGAAAAATTGTTAAGGAAAAACGGAAACAGCATTTTTGACATTAAGGCCAAGTTGACGGACGATTTAGGCATTATGCGCAAGTGAGAAAGAATGACTATTTGTAGCATTCAGCCTTTAAATACGTTAATTACCAAGGGGAAAAACTTTGTACAAAAACTTTTAATGTCGACAATCAGAGGTGGGATTGTGGCATTAACATGAGAAAAGTAATGCAGTTACAAAACTGCGGTTTGATGCATTAAAAAGAGATTATTGTCTTTTTTAAGAATCACCAAAAAAGTAAAAATCGATTTTTTCATCCATAGGTACCTTTTAACTGAAACTGACACATATAATTTTTTTATATAAACCTCATTTGTTTTAAAGAAATAAAATTTTTTCTGATATATTATTCATTCATTAGAATGATACAACTATTTAATAAAATTAAGCATTTTAAAATTTTATTTTAAGCATTGCTTTAAGCCCCATTTAGCATCCAATTTTTTTTGTGGTCACACTGGCTATGACGTTATGATTTATGTAAATAAAAGTTCTTTGTGATGCGTAATATTTTGATATCATCATTTTTTTTTCTTTGGGGTGACGATCATATAGAACCTGGACCTGCCTACACAATTTTAAAACGTCATAGTTGTTATCGTGGGGTCCTATTCTCCTTATAGGATCTTCGGGAACATATATATATAAATATATATATATATATATATATATATATATATATATATATATATATATATATATAGTTGTTATCGTCAAAGTTACTGTCGCCAAATTTTATATCAATTCCAACACTTACGTTCTATTTTAAATATGTAACATAAAAAAGAGGTTGAAATGGTATAGGTTCAACCCCCCGTTCTACATGCAAGCGCAAGTTCGAAAAACGCAATACACTCACACTTTTTCACTATTATTCACACAATTTTTGTATTTTCAGCCAATCGTCTGTTTCCCCGATTTTCCCTTGATAATACGTATACACTACTTGTAAGTAATTACTTGCATGTGGAAACGTAGGGTTACACTCACTTCTTTTGATAAGGTGAGAAAGTATCCTTTTTTACAACTGTGTTATGTACTTTATTATAAAAGTAAAAAAGTAACTTTGACAACTACACACATAAATCATCTTCATCATTTGATCATTATGAGGAGTGAATTTTAAAATTAAATAATAGAAATCCTCAACCTCGTGTTAAAGTATTTGTGAATAATGCGATCCATTTATATTCTGCTCCGATGTACATACATATGTGCAAGTATATTAAAAAAACACTTACCAAATCAAAATTGTAAAAACGAACACCAAATTCTTACAGCTTAAAAGTTCAACAGTGTTTTAAATTTCCTTGTGAATGATGTAGCTCCGCAGCGTATTAAAATCCCAAGATCAAATGAGTAGAAAGAAAAAGTGGCAAATGAATTTAGAAAGGTTGGCTATAATTTTTAATCTGTTTCAGTTTTATAAAACCTTGTTTTCCAACAGATATCTGGAATACCCAATATTTTGGGATTTATTGACGATAGGTATGTTGCTGCTAGAACTCCGAAGAACAAAATTCGTCCCACATATGCTAACAGACACGACGGAGTCTCTATAAGTCTCCAAGATATTTCTGACTCAAGGTTATAGTTTTTAGATGTTTCTAGAGTAGGGCTGCCAGAAGTTTGAACCTATCAACCAGAACACATGGAAAAAATGGATAAAAAATTACACCAAGAGAAAAGTTTTTTTTAATACATATGTATGTAGTATATCGCACCGTAAAACTAAAGGGTCACAACTCAAAATTACTTTTTTCATAAATTAATTCTCATTTCACATCTCTAGCTACTTACAAAATTTAAAAAGGCCTAGCAAAACTTTCTTCAAATTGGACTTTTTTCATAAGGGAACTCATTTTTTTTAAATATTAACACCATTTTTATATAAACAGTTTTTTGGCTCTCCTGAAAATTTAAGAATTTTTATTTTTAAATCCAACAATATATATAAAAAACAAGTTAGAAAGCTATATTCGGCTGTGCCGAATATTTCATACCCTCCACCGACAGTTCGAATGTTTAAGGAGTAATATCTGTATGATGTTATTATTATCTTAAACTGTGACGATTTGTTATTAATTATCGTTTCAGGCGACTAAACTGTTTTCCGGTAGTAGGGTTTATAGGGGGCCTAAACTGTTTTCCGGGAGTAGGGTTTCTATGGGGACTAAGGTAAATTATGGACCGATCTTCACGAAATTTCACAGTATCATTTATAGTCCTATAAAACTGTGACGAGCCAAAATTTGTTATGATTGCATTATTTTTTACGGTTTTAGGCGTACTAAACTGTTTTCCGGTATTAGGGTTTATATGGGACATAAGGTAAAATATGGACCGATCGTCACGAAATTGCACAGTGTTATTTCTAGTCCTAAAAAACTGTGACGTACCAAATTTACGCTAGCGTTATTTTTTACGGTTTTATGCGTACTAAACTGTTTTCCTGGAGTAGTGTTTATATGGGGCTTAGGGTAAATTATGAACGGATCTTCACGAAATTTAACAAAATTTGCAAAATCTTCTCATTCCGTGCCTTGTTTCAGCATTTATGTTATTTTTTGTAACAAAATTATTAATTTTTTTAGGTGGTGGTTCCACATTGTGATTCATAGCTCTGGTCCTACTGAGCCGATTTTGCTGGATTTCAATCCCAAACTGCTTAGGATAACTAAAAGCAATTTGGCACCAAGTTTGTTCATTTCTTTTGAGTTGTTCGAAAGTGAGCGTGTTTTCAACAGACGGACAGACAGACGGAAATGGCTAAATCGACTTAGAATTACTCAAGGACCCAGAATATATATACTTTATGGGGTCTGAGATGAATAAAAAAAAAGTTTCACACGGAATGACAAACTTAATATACCCTCTTCACAACTAATTGTGGTTGAGGGTATAAAAATTAACGTGAACTTCATGTACATAAAAATAATGAAAAAGAATAAAAAGTTGAGCTTCAAATGTTCTAAACTAAAATAATTTTTAGAAGATTGCACTTTTTCTAGAACTTCATTTCGGTCTTTGATACAGTTATAAAACAGGCAGCATGTCATAATAAAATCAAACTTATATTGAATGATACTCTCCAGTGCTTGAGTCTTTAACGGGTTTCTTTCTTTAGTCCATTGTGCAGACTAAGAACCCAACTTGAAAAAAATCAAAATCTTTGGATTTTTCTGTTGTCGAGTTGGACAACGTCAAACTAATCAATTGACAAAGCCATACACGCTTTCATTTGGACAACAACCGACTCAGTTGACAATTGAATTAAAACGTGTATGGGGTGCCTTAGAGAAAGTAATTTGCTATCGGCTTTCGATTACTTATAAAAGTTGTTTACACGGTATAACTTTTTACAGCAACTAGTTGAAACAAAATTTGAAAGAGGATTGACTATCATCTAATATTGTTAAAAGCTTTAACCAGCTTTCCACCAGATATCATTTGAATTTAATTAAAGTTGTTTATATAAATTCCTTATGTTAGCAGTATTATAACAAAAATCTTAACCTTTGTCAACAACTAAAACTAGCAAAAAACTAATTTGTTTGGTTTGACCTGTACAAAAAACCAGGACAATTTAATATTGGACCAGGACAAGTAGTCTAAAACCAGGACAATCCTGGAAAACCAGGACGTATGGCAGGCCTATTCTAGAGTATTACAACTTTCTTTTATTGAAAAAGAATTGCCTAATATCTGCTCTAACAAATATTATTTGTTATGTGATGCAGTGTGTCCTTTACGGGAATAGTTATTGACTTCATATCCAGATTATGGCAATTTAAATGACTCTGAAAAGATTTCAAGTTGCATTTCAGTAGAGCTTGAGTATAAATAGATAATGCATTTTGATTATTAAAAAATCGTTTCCGACAGTTAATGCGCTTAGATTTGCACAACGTCGAATCTAGGCAGTTTGTTATTGCAAGCTGCGTTGTTCATAACAGATGTTAAGATATAAATGAAGATCTGCCGGAAAAAAATTATTAATACTGAGTAAAGCTGGGATCATACTGTTGCCGCAAATGCACCAATATGACACATATTTGATTGTGCTTTATTGACGCACAATAAAGAAATTGCACCAATCAAATATTCTGAAATCACACGATTGCCCTGTTTTATACAAATTTAATTGCCGCTAGTTGGTACAAAGTGAAATGGGTGCAATAATTGACGCAGCACAGTCAGTCACATGATTGTTAGGTGGGGTGCTTTAAAACCATGGGAGGTAAGGCCATGATGGCTTTATCTCTCATTCAAAAGGGAGATAAAGTCTTTTATTTTTTTTGTTCATTTAAATGGGAGATAAAGCCATCATGGCCTTAGCTCACATTAGCGATATCAGAAAATGGCTTTATCTCTCATTTCAGTTTTGAAGAACTTTTGCATTTTACATTGATTAATAGTTTTCACTTCCGGAAACACTTAAGTCAAGTATTGAAATCTGGCTTCGCATACTAAAGTTTTTCTGCGTGGCGGGCTGCGGCCGCGCTTAGGGGTTTTTTCCTCCAGTAGGACACGGTAGGTGGCTTCGCTGAATAAAGTTTTCCTGCGTGCGTCACAAGAATAAAAAAAATGTTTTTCAATGATAACTAAGGATTTTCCCTTTTACAGAACGTTCACACTATGCATAATAATATTCTGAAAAAAATGGCTTTATCTCTCATTTGCGAAAAAAAATATGGCTATATCTCTCATTTCGCAAAATTTTAAATATGACATTATCTCTCAATGATTGGGCAATAAGGCTATTATGGCTTTATCTCCCATTCAATTGAGCAATAAAGCCATCATGGCCTTATCTCCCATGGTTTTAAAGCACCCCACCGATTGTTATTACTTGACAACTGCGAAAACAGCTGTTGTGGTAGCTTTTTTATTTGTTTGGAAGTTTTAGTTGGTATGTTCATTGAAAACGAAAAATTTGTTCATATGTAGGTACACTACAATTTTTTTTTGAATAGTTTTATTTGAAATATTTTAAGAAAAATTTATGAAATTCCAAAAATTAGTTCAACAATTTCTAATGTTAACGTTTGCATGGAAAATTTTTATGAAATAATAAAATCTAAATAATATTATTTAAATATCAGTTACTAAATTCAGTAACTTTATTAATTTAACTACCGATATCGTTTCGTAAAGAGAAATCTCGGCTACTTTAACAAATTTTTTATTCTCGTTTTCAAGGTAACAAATATTTTCTTTAAGAAATATCAACGACAAATATCTGTAAAAGAAATAATACTTATTTTTTATTAAATATCTTTAATAAAAATATTCGCACTTAACAGCTACAAATGTCTAAGACAGATCTTTAACATCCACTGGCCAGATCGTATTTCAAATGAAGCTCTGCTCCAAAGAGCAAACTTCTTGCCAGTACACATTGATATTCGTAAATGGAAGTGGACGTGGATAGGCCACATATTGCAAAGACCACAAACAGAAATTGCAAGAACAGCCCTCGACTGGAACCCCCAAGGACAACGCCGCCAAGGTAGGCCCCGTAACACCTGGGTTCGTTGCCTTAAACAAGAATGTTTACTTGCTCGAGTATCCTGGAATCAAACAAAAACAATTGGCAGAGATAGAATCAGATGGAGAGAATTTGTTGACGACCTATGTTCACACTGAACTTTATTTAAGTATTTATGGTGTTCAGAAATGTAATTCTATTTATATTTAGATAAATAAAGGACATATATATATATATATATATATATACATATATATATATATATATATATATATATATATATATATATAAATATAACAGCTACATAGTATGCTTGTAAACATATGTACATATTTATTTATCTTTATTACTTGCTAAAGAAATCACAAAAACGTAAAATTTATTTAAAACAAGTTAGAGTGCTATATTCGGCTGTGCCGAATCTTTGATACCCTCCACCGACAGTTCGAATGTTTAAGGAGTAATATCTGTATGATGTCTATTTATTATAATTATCTTAAACTGTGACGAGTTGTTATTAATTATGGTTTTAGGCGACTAAACTGTTTTCCGGTAGTAGGGTTAATATGGGGCCTAGTGTAAATTATGGACCGATCATCACGAAATTTCACAGCGTCATTTCAAGTCCTTTAAAACTGTGACGTACCAATTTCTGTTATGATAGCATTATTAATTATGGTTTTACGTGTACAAAACCGGTTTCCGGGAGTAGAGTTTATATGGGGCCTAGGGTAAATTATGGACCGATCATCACGAAATTTCACAGTGTTATTTCTAGTCCTTTAAAACTGTGACGTACCAATTTCTGTTATGATAGCATTATTAAAAATGGTTTTAGGTGTACTAAACCGGTTTCCGGGAGTAGGGTTTCTATGGGGCCTAGTGTAAATTATGTACCGATCTTCACGAAATTTCACAGTATCATTTATAGTCCTATAAAACTGTTTTTTTTTCATTATTTATTTATTGAATCTTCATATATTAAATATGAACTAACAATAATTAATCAAATCTTAACCTAATGCTTTATTTTATGTCCTGCCAGTGCCAGACAAAAATTTTTTTCATCACGGGTTCTGTTCACATATGTAGGTGTTTATCGATCATCTTAATGGGTAGGTGCTGCAGTGTCTCTTCTTCTTAGGCGAGAGTGGCCGCTATCATTTAAAATATTTCGTGCTAGTGGATTTGGGTGCAACTCTAGCCTTTTCAAATATTTTACCGCATACTTCGTAATAATAGTCCTTACCAGTGGCACATTGAGATCCTTGTGGATAACATACCAAGGGGCAGCTGTAATTATTCGAAGAAGTTTATTTTGGCGCCTTTGAATTTTTTCGATATTTGAGGCCGAGGCAGTGCCCCATAGTTGAAAAAGTATTACGACATTTGGCTACATCGATGGTAAAAAGCGAATTTTGAATATCGACACTGGTGCAGGATTTTCAATTATAAGGCCTGACTTGGTAACGGGAGCTGTCGAGCCACTAAGCGGAGTGAGCTTGCGAACAGCTACAGGTGAGCCTGCTACTGTCTATGGCAAAACACGTATGGTGTTAAGAATTGCCAATGTTGTCAATTTTCATGAGTTTATTGTGGCCAAGATTGTAGACGAAGTACTGATTGGCGCAGATTTTATGATTAGCCATAACATAAGTCTGAATATGGGAAAACAAATCATGTATTTGTTTGACTATGAAAAACCCCTGAATGTTTTTTTTTTTTTGGCTTTCTTAAAACTAAAATTTTTTTGGCGAACTAATCATAGTTATATTGCCGCAAAGTCCTCGTTCGACCTAAACCTTCGCATAGGAAGGCGAGAGCTTCCAGAATCCGCTCCAGAGTATATTGGTCTCCACCAGTAATCTTCTGAGTTTTTTTCTTGGTACTCCACCAGTAAAACGTCTGAGTTATATTGGTTCTCCACCAGTCACATGAGTTATTAATGGTTCTCCACCAAACAAAACCTCAAATTGAGGTTAAAAACGATTGCATATAATTAATGCAGATACCGCAAAAACTGTAACTCGGTACAGTTATACGACGCCGAAACACTAACCAATGCGGGGTGACACCGCAAAACGCAACAAAAGCAGACAAACAAAAACGACCTGTTTGCCCTTAAGAAATAATGACAAAAAGCGCGAGCTGCTTCTCCACTTAGAGCAGTTTTACGAGAGCCCTGAATGTTGGGTATGAAAATGAGGCTCGTGTGTAGGCTTGCCAACCGTACTTTATAATAAAGTATTGTACGTTATTTCGAGTAATTGTACTCTATACTTAATGAGACTAATAAAGTACGCGAAAATACTTTATTTCGCATGATGAATTCAAAATAGATTCAGGTTATATTAGTCACGGTTTTATTAGTCATTAAATTATAATACTTATTGTCCAATTTTATTTTTAGAAAATTTAAAGAACAACTAATTAATATTAGTCAGGGCCATTTGTTGATGTTTTTTATATTGGCAGGGCGATTTTTCGAAAAAATAATCTGACAGCACTATTTCACTTGTTTGTTTTGTTTGAGTACAATAACTGCCTGTTTTTAAAAAACGAGTGCAAAACTCTTTCAAATAACTCCCTACTTTTAGATCGCGAGCACAAAAGTGACTCGTTTAGCTAACATTTAAAACATAATTTCAAAATGTCCATTCCTTAAGGCGGCTCCCATACAAAATGTTGAAAACAGACTAGAAATATATTGAAGAAAACGCACCATGACAGCCAAGGAGTCGCCTTAACAATTTCCCGGAAACATACTTGCCATTTATCACCACTTCTTAAGGGGCTTCCATACAAATATTGCATTTTATGGACTTTTTAAATTAATTAAATTTTTCGACTTTTGTTAGTAAAAGCAAAAGTTGTTAACAGATTTTAATCATTTTTAGCTTGTTTTGTTTGAAGCTTTGTTTTTTATATGTCTGGAAAAATTAGAAGCATAGCTGTAATTTTTTATAGATTTTACAAACAGAAATTTCGAAATGTTGCTAAAAAAATTATTTTTGTTTCCAAAAAAAAAAAAAAAAAAAAAAATATGTTTCTAAAACGACTGCGCATATTAAATTTAACGTTTAAAGGAAATTATATTGCGGATTTTCGTTTTTTTTAGTTATTTCAATTAACTGAAACGTTTTTGAACAGGTTTTGGATTCAGCGTACCCGAATTAGGTTAAAGCGCCAGTTGCCCGTCTTGTCTCAAAAAAAGTGTCAAATTCTAGCACAGTGTAATTGTTTGATAAGCCTTGCGGAAAGCCAAAAAAAAAAAAACATTTTTAAATATAACAATGAAAAGAAATATGTAATTGTACTTTATATTTATACTGTGTACTTTTTTTCTTAACCTTTAATACACTACGTGACAAAATTTCAACAAAGTCGTGACCAAATGAATCTGACAGCTAATCTTTATGTAAAATTTTCCAATGAATCCGAATATGAAGTCAGAATTGTCAAAAGTAGAACAGTTTTTGCATTTCAGTCACAGCATCTTTTTTAAAAACACAAATAACGGTTATTTTGGAATGTCTCAAAAACTGTTCTACTTTTGACAATTCTGATTTCATATTCGGATTCAGCGGAAAATTTTACATAAAGATTAGGCGTCAAATTCATTTGGTCAAGAAATTGTCACGTAGTGTTATCAATGTACTTTAATTGCAACAAAAAAAGTTGGGAACCCTACTCGTGTGGGACAGCTTCTCGCTTGTACTCGTCTGGAATCAAAAAGTTGCAAAACGGGAAAAAGCGGTTGCTCATGTAAGACAGTTTAGCAGATTGAAGCCAGGCACTGTACGGAGGCAGATAGAAGCGAAAGCATCAGTGAAGGTCGCTCGTTGCAGGTAGAGCCCAGTACAGACTGGTTAGCAGCGAAAAGATTTGAGCCCGTATTGGCCAAGGTAAGGAGGGCCAATAGTATAGGTGGAAGACAAAATTTTAAGAATAGCTGCTCAAAGCGTGTGGCAGCCAGGAGCACAGTAAACAGAGTTTGTGCGTCGCTTCCACAGTGCACAAGGCACTACTTATACCAGAATATAAGCAGGTATCTTCATTGGAGCGGAGAAATCCTTATGACCTTAGAAAGTCCGGGCGTGGCCGTAGTAAGTTGTCCAGATATGATCGGGCAGTGTATTTCGAAGGATCTAAGTAGTAGAGTTGGGTAGTTCATGAACGAACTAGTTCAATTGAACTAGTCAGTCAGATGAACGTTGAACCGTCTTTTAGTCTGACAGTTCCTTTTAGTTCAACAGTTCACTCACGTCAATTTCTCTTTTGCGTCAGAAGTCTTTTGAGTGGGTTCATTTAGTTCAGTTCATTTAGTTCACAGGTTCATTTACTTCAGTTGCTTGTCCACTTTATTTCTTATTCTTTACCGAACTGGTTGAAAAGAAACAACAATATTATTAGTGTCTATACCCTATAAGAAATAAATAAGCGAGTAGTCATTTTCTAAACACCAACGTGAAAAATGTGTATTCGCTCATTCGTTTCTTGTTAAATGTGATATGTTATAATATAATATATGTATTTATTTCTTTTACTCATTTCCAGATTACCTTAAACATTTTCATAATATAATCAAGGCTGCCATATTTAGAGATGTCTTGCAACACGCAGTGATGCCAGAAGTTCAGATTTATCTGCATTTTGAAGATGTTATACCCCAAAATTGCTCAAATGCAGATTTAAAGATTTTTGGTTTAAAATTGCAGATTGTTTAGCTTTGTGCTTTTTTTTTCTCACAATAACATTCGTCCTCCCCAAACTTAAAAAAAAAATTCCCCAAAAACCCCCAATATAAGAGAAAATCACCAAAAATAAGCCCCTGTAAAAAATACACAATTTTTAACGGATAATTTAAATATTTATTTGAGTTTGACTAGTACTATGTTCTACAAGAGATCATTTTTATTGTAGGGAAATATGTTGTTGTATTACAAACATATATATATAGTTTATATATTCCCAGCAGGAAATGTCACTAGTGAATCTGGACTGATTCACTATTGACACAGTCACCAGTACTAGTGACTTATTATACTCCAGGCAATGTTATTTACAATAGACAATTAACATGTGCGTGTCATTGGAAATCTACTAATGACGTTGGTACTACTGACTATGTAGGTACTGACCAGGTAGTTCCTTTGGGAACGTATGTTGACATTGGAACCAGAGAATCGCTAGTAAAAGTAGTCTACACCTTTTGTAAGAATACGAAATCATAACAATCTTTTTAAATATTTTTTTTATATGCAAAGAAACAAAATTAGCCAATTCATTGACTTAACAGTTCATTTTAATTTTTTTTAACACCTCTAATAAGTATATACAAATTTTGTACTTATTATACATAATCATATTATTGACAAATTAGGTTCAAACTTTTCAGATATTTTTTTTTTTGATAAAAAAAAACAACCTTTTTTACCCGGTCTTTATTGATATTAAGCGATATTGCAAAAATGGCCACCCTAATGTTTTTGTGTGCATAAAACTTAGTTATCTCCTATTGAAAAATTAAACTCATATTTTTTACACGGAAATAAGTTTATTTTCCAAAGTGACCAATTTCCTTTCTTAACACAAAAAATCCAATAATAGCTTTATGATTGTAAAATATTTTGTTCGTATTTAGTCAAATTTTCTTGAACAAACAAACATTTTCTCATGATCAAAAAATTCATGTTTTTGGTACATATATGATCAAAAATTTCTTAAGACCAGAAATACAAAAGAAGCTGCATTTATTTAATATTATCTTGATTAATTAAAAGAATCGAATCTCTTGTATCAAGAAACAAATCCTAGGGATTTTTTTTTTAATTTTTCAGAAAATGTTCAAGAAAACTTGGTTTAATTCATTTAATTTTCATTTGAAATGACATGTTAACAAATCAATAAAAAGTTTCTTTTTCTTATATTAAGTTTTCCTTAAACTAAATAATGCTATACGTTTTTATGTTAAAAATTCAGGCTTTTCTTCGTATTTTGTAAAATATTAATAGCCGATCTCACTAATTTAAGGGGGTTATGGAAAAGTGACGCGAATACAAATGACTTATCATATTGTACACACAGCCAATCCTTTTCAAATGACAAACTCACCCTCTGTCCAGAAAGGACTTGGTGACCCCTGTTTTTGACAAACGAGGCCCTGTCGACCGATCTTAGGCGGTATAACCTTAACAACCGCACAGAGGAAATTCTGTTGCCAACCTGGAGTGTCAGCGAACCCTGAATGGCCAAAGTGCGTCTCAGGAAGAAGGAGATCGCGAATGTTGGATCCTCTGAAACACTGGCTCCCAAACACAGCACGTTTGGGTGCTTAGATAGCAGCCCTATCACCAAACTGGGGAACGAAGGCTAGCAAACTACGTTTCTGAACTTAAATTGCTAACGAATCGCTAAAAATTTGGCGCCCTATGCTCCAGTGGGAGTTAAAGGAACATATACTTATATATCACTAATTTATTTAAATACCAATTTATGTTTAAAATTAGTTTTTCATGTCGTATAAAAATAAAATTATAGGAACAACTATATTTGAATATGAATTGATATTTAAATTGAACTGGTGAAATTAGCCATAAGCAACGAATACTTAATTTTTTTTTTAGCTGTATTTAATTATAGTTCGCCTTGGGTCATTACTTTTTGCTTAAACCAAGCCACACATAAATTTAACATAAGAAAATTTTGGCTTGGACGAGAATGGTGCAAAATATTTTTAGTTCAAGCAATATTTTGTGGTGCTTTAGTAAATAATTCTTTTCGTGTATTTCCCCAAAAAATCGTATTTTTTTTAAATCCCCAATGTAAACCCCAAATCAAATTTTTTGTCCCTTTTAGCAACAAGAAAACCCCTAATTTGGGGTCAAACCCCCAAAGCTGGCAGCCCTGCTAACTAGTACCTGATCGCGCTTGATGTTTTTAATTACAGCAAAGTCAATGAGGTCTGGTAGCTTGTTGAAGTCGGTTGGCCAATAGGTAGGCTCACCACTCGATACGACATCAAAATTATTTGCAGTTACGGTATTATAAGTCTGGAGCCCCCATATGTATGTTTAGCGTCGTAATCGCCAGCAGCAATAAATTTCTGGTCCAATGTGGAGAAGTTGAGAAATTTATCGTGTACAATTTTGCGCCTCGGGGGACAATAAACAGATGACAACGTTAGTTTGAAATCAGTAAGTTTTATAGATGTGGCCCGGATACAATCTTCTTCGAACTCTGGCAATGGTAAGTGTCTGATGTGTTTGTGCACAATTATGGCTGTGCCACCACAAGCCGTCCGCTGGGATGTTTTGTGTCATACGTTAGGTATCTATTTACCCTAAAGCAGTTTTTATGAGTAAAGTGTGTTTCAGAGACAAGAAGTACGTCGATTTCATACCTTTGAAGACAGTTTGCAACTTCGTGCTTATGTTGGGATAACCCGTTTGCATTCCAGAAACATATTTTTAACTGGTTCACTTGTTATACAGTAGAACTTGCAGGAGCATGTTCTGGTTTCGCATCATTTTCTGAAACATGTTCTGCATAGTGGCCATGAAGTTATTCATAGCTTGAATTGTATTTTCAATTGAGCTAGGCGTATTTACACGGGGCATTTGTAGACCTTCCCTAGGAACATTAGCGTATGGAGGTGGCTTTGCGTTGGAAGTACTCGAGGGATTTTTCGCATTAGGGTTTCCTTTTAAGACCTGGGCAAATGAGTGGTTTTGTTTGTTTGTTTGTTTGTTTGTGCAGTACTAGCAATAAAGCCAGCGTCTTGGCTGGGCGCATATGACGGACCATATTGGGAGTGAGTATATTTTTGAACTAAAGCAGGTTTTATTAAATACAAGAAGACTTCACAACCCCTATAATTTGCCGTGTTATTTTCGCCACAGTTTTTGCATTTCTTTACATTCGGGTCAGCTTTAGAACGATTACATTCGGCGGTCTTATGAGCGTCGCCACAAACCACACATAGGTGAGGCAATTTACAATATGATTTTGTATGCCCATATTCCTGACAGTTTGTGCATTGGGAGGGACCCCTTCGTTTTAATGGCTCCTCAACAGTTATTCTTCTGTTGAGTCGGTAACGCAAGTTGTATATGGGAGGAACTGAATTTTTGGTTTTGAGAACGGATGAATCAAATGATCTCAATGCGGTGCATTGGTTGAGGAACTTTATTCCTGTTCAAAATGTTACGAACAGATTTTACCTCATACCCCTCTAGCTCTATGGCAGATTTTATTTCCTCTGTAGGAACAGAACTATCTATGCCTTTTATGAGAATAGTCAAACCCTTAGGACTTTTTAATTGATATGTATAGTAACTTTTATTTTCTGCATTCAGTTGTCTTGATATAATACGGAAGTTCGTTGCTGTACTGGCTTGAATTTTGGTCCCTTGAATTTGCCCGCGTCGTATAGAAACAATGTAGAAATTATTCTTACCTACAAGTTTAGTCAACATGTTGACTATGCTATTTAAAGTTTGCTCCAGCAGATAGATAGGTGGCGGTTTAACTTCCCTAGTGGCTGTTCCATTGGCTGATTCTGCTTCTTCATCGTCAGGTATGGAGAGTATAGAGAATCTGTTACCACTTATTGGCAAAGAGACTAGGCTAGAGCCTTTCTTTTGTTTGGCTATTCGTTCCTGTTGGGTGGGCCTAGGACTAACCTTTCTGGCTATTGTCCATGCCTGTAAGCACTTTAGGACTTTTTGGCACAGCTCCTGTATTTATTAATGCAAATCGTGATGTTCCAGGTTTTTCGTTAACATTCCTCTGGTCAGACGACTTCACACTTTGAACCACATTTTCGGTCGGATCAACACACTTGCTCAGGTTGGGCACACTTGCACTTAAATTGCTGTATGGAAAACCAGTTGCGCTGGCAATTTTTGCACTTAAATAATTTTTATTTAACTCTGGGTATCGAATGTTTTCATTGCTCACGCTCGGAGAGCTTACCACGATATACGCACTTCTGCTATTTGTGCTGGGCCTACTCTCCTTGTTGGGAGTATTTGTGAGACTCATTCACAAATCTCTTCGGGCACCTTAGTTATTGTTCTGTTCATTTATTTTTACCTATTGCAGATATTTTTTTTTCACTTCGAATTTTTAACTTTTTTTTACTCACTGATACATGTCCGTACTCGTCAAGAGCTGGTTTCGAACTGTACTGTACGTTTGTGGCCGAATATTATAAACCTTCTGTAAAACAGAAATTTCGACAGACATGCACAATTACATTTGACTTGAAAAGTTTACAAGTCAGATGTAAAAAACCTTTAAGGCCCAAATACATTGATCAAAATACCCATCAAGCATTGTTGTAGTATTAGTAAAAATATGTTTGTATGTGTCACACCGACGATGCTGGATGGAAAATCAAATAATTTAGATATGACGGCGAATATTACGTCAATCACACGTACACGATGAATTCGCCGGCTGGACAAGCATTTGACAAGTGTATTTGGGCCTTTAGATGAGATTTAGTGAATTATATTGCTTGGGATCTATCGAAATAATGTAGATCGTTTAATTTATTTTTAAACAATAAGATAAAATTAGTTAGATGAGAGTAAGTGAATTATTTTGCTTGGCATCTATTGAAATAATTAAGATCAATACCTTACCGTGTGTTTAAAATTTTTTAGCAAGCTTAAAGTTGGGAATTGTCACATATAGCCCTAACAAGATATTAACTGAAAATCGTACCATCCTTAGTTAACTAAAACTACAAAAGTAAGTAAAGCCGTCAACATAAACAAGTAGTTTTTAACCAGCAAAACAAAAAATCTTAATTAGAAAATGTATAAAATCTGTAAATTTAAATGTATTGAGATATGTTTCTTTAAAACGTATTTTCCCAATTGATTGACATTTCAAAAACGCTAGATTTAGCGAGAAAATCTCTAAATTGGCAACAGTGTCCTTGGGCAATTATGGGCACGCCAGAACAAAATGATGTTATGAACAGTGTGACCCTTTTAGCATTTTCACTGCTAAATTTAGCGTTATTTATTTTGATTTAGCAGCGAACTTTTTAAATAGCATTTAGCATAATTTTCAGCAATTTTCTTTTTAAGCATTATTTAGCATTTTTAAATCTTAAAAATTTAATATATTGCTATTTCACAATATAAGTGAACATTTATACGTTTATACAAATGTATAATAATAGCAACCCTGTAAACACCAAAAAAAAATTAAAGAAGAAATTGTATATTTTACTACAGAAGAAATAACGGTTTTGGAACAGCAATGGCAAAAGCTGAATTCTGAATTCTGTAGCCCGTTTCTGTATTTCTCACATCGTAAAACTTTTCGCATGAAACGTGTGAATTGCAACAAAAATAGTGTGAAATGAAACAAAAAATGGTTTTTCTCACACAAGTGTTTCTGTATATTTTTTTTGCGAAAATTATCTGTCATTTAAATAATTTTACAGCAATTATTGGAAGGATGCGAGAAAAAGTGTTTCTATAACAATATTTTGCGAAAAGTTTCTTTCAACAACTGTCAAAATAAGTCACATTTGAAATTGGTGGCGAGAAAAACAAAATGTAGATATTTTGAATTTAAAATATGTTTATATAATATTTTTTTAAAATAAATAAATAAAAAAATAGAAGGAATATAAATGATGAATGCATAATTTATATGATGAAAATAAACAATAAACAAAAAACAATTGTTATATTTTTTTTTTAGCCTTTTCTTGTTTTGGTTTTCATCAGTGTTGCCTGATAAATTTGTGTCAAAATCATTAATTTCCTGAGAAAAAAATAAAAAAGATTGTCTTTTTAGTTTTAAGAATCGTGCAATTTAAAATCAATTTTAAACAAATTTGTTTCGACTTTTATTATAAAATAATCAAACAAAACATAGTTAAAGTTCATGGGTATTTAATAATTTCATTAAATTTATTTTTATTTTGTTTTCTTTAATCCGATAACAATTTCAAATTGTTATTTTCCCCTGGAGAAGTTACACAAAGGCATGAGAAAATATCATTTTAAACAAAAAATAAAATAAATATTTTTACAAAAGCAAAAAGAAACCAAGCTTAATAAAATAAACATACATCCTTTTTTAAAATAGATATGTATATACATATTTACAAAAACCGAGATCAAAATGGAAAATTTTTAAATTAAATCAGCTTTAATAACAGTATTATAAATATTCTGGGTTTTTATGGAATTGATACTGACAACGTTGTTTTATATTTATATCGTATGTAGTCCGAAATAGTATATAATTGAAATTTAACTATATCGGTTTACAAATGGCTGAGATATAAATCTTTAATTTACCTATTCCTATAATCTTTTTCTTTTTTATCTGAAATAGACTTGTAGAATACCTGGTAGTTAAAATTAAAAAAATCTGTTCATAAATAAACGGGTTAAAGACCCAGTAAAATCTTCGGCTACAAAATAATATGTTAAGTAATCAGAAACACATAAAAGCACTACATACAATTCTACTGAAAAACTAATGCATTTTACAAGCGTTGTGCCAAAATGAACAAATTCAAAAGTAAGTCATTTTTTTAATCTAAATTCATCCAGAAAACAGTAGTTATCGAAGTTCTTATGGAAGAAATCTACTAAATAACGAGTGAAAGAAGCTATCCATTTTGAAAAAGTTTTTACTGGGAGACAAACAAATTTCTTTCTTGCCGGAATAATGGTTTTGGCACAAAAGTGTACATATAAAATAAGATATAAGAAGTATTAAATCTTCAAAATAAGCCAAGTCGGTCCATTACTTTCCCTCGAAATTTTGCTTTTGCCGATACATTTTTTAGGGAAGAGTCAAACTATTTCGAGGACAATTTTCACAATAGGGATACATATAAAAATTTAACCCTTGTTTCTAAAGATATCTTTTTTTTCTAATAAACAAACATATAAAAATATTTACAATTATCTTATTTCGAAGACTAAGTGTAAAACGCAACGCCAACAATTTCATTTATAAATTTGTTTGTATCGGAGCAAAAAATCGTCGAGATGACGATAACTCGTCAAATCTGGCAGCCCTGTTTTTATTATATTTATTTCTTTTGTTGACGTTTCGCTTTTATTTGACTGGAAATATTCCAGTTTAAACAGAATTTGTTGTGTCTGTTTTCGCATTCAAATACAGAAACACTTTTATCTCATAAATCGAGAAACGATGGAATTTTTTGTTTCACACTTCATGTAAGAAATTTTATGCTGCGTACACACAGTGCAATATACATGCAATCTGTTTCAATGCAACCTCAAAATATCAAAGCGTTTTGATGTTGATGCAACCTGGAATGAATGAAAATGAATTTAATTCACTAGATTACGTAAATGTGTTGCATAGTGTGTACCCAACATTACGATGCGAGAAATACAGAAACGAGCTACTGGATAGGTGTTTTTGAGTACAGAAACGCTTTAAAAGAAAATGCTTTCAACGAGTTAGTTTCTTTTGTTATGAAGTTTTTGGTTTTGCCATTTAGTAACGCGGAAGTTGAAAGAATTTTTAGCTGTATGAACCTTATAAAAACCAAGGTTACAAACATTATGGTATTGAATGCATTTTTTTAAATTTTTCAACAATTTTAATAACTCCATTTCATTACCCCGGGTCTCCACGTAGCAATATTTATTGCGGCAAACGTCAAATTTGATTGCTCAATAAAATTTGCGACGTATAGACTGCATATTGCCATGAGTGGCAATCCATTGCGCAATGATTGCTCTTCTTATTGCTTAAGCAATTATTGCTTAGCAATCTGCTGTCAAATCAGTTGTAATTTATCTGACATTTCATTTCTCTGTACGTTTGGTTATTTATTAGTGTGTTTATTTATTAAAAAAGCAAGTGAAAAAATACTTCAACAAAATACAGAAAAAGTTTTTATATATTACATTTTTAAATAAACGTCAATATCAACAAAAGCAAACGAAGAATTTGTTTTTTTTTTTATATTTTTATTTTTTCAATAGAACAATACAAGTTTTAGGTTTTTTTCATATGCAAATAAACAAAAAAGCAATACAAAACACAGCTACGACAATTACAATTAATTATTTTATTAATTAATTTAAAAAATAAAATTTAACAATCACTTCAAAACACAACATAAAACATTTGTTATAAATACAGCCACAAAACTTTATACAACTACTCGAGGTGAAAATTGCAAATTTATGGCAAAGCAATAACAAGTGTTTTCCAGCAATATAATCAGCAATCATTGCTCCATTGTTCTGTCATTGTTCTGCCGACGTTATTGCTTGTACTTAGCAATAAAAATTGCTACGTGGAGACCCAGCGTTAACTGAGAAGACACATTGGTCTGAAATCACACCTGTTGAATTCATTGATTTACGTTATGCTATGTTCATACGACGTTATAAACCACTCGTATCGCTCTTTGAAACTAGTTTGCCAAACATGCTGTTCATACGTTTTATTCTTGTTTCATTTTGACAAGTTTTTTGTGTTGTTAGTGTGATTTTTTTTAAATAGATAAAAAAAAAGTGAATAAAACTTTAACATTTACCCCCGTATTTATAAACGATTATTAAATTTAACAAACGTTTATTAAGGAAAATTTTCATACAAAATTTGTTTTGTAACCCTTTATTAAATTTAAAATTTTGTTATAAATATGGGCGATATTATTTAATACTTTTATTAATATCATTATGTTAAAATTATCACTTTATTTTATTAAACATCAAATTTTATTTTGTTTTGATTTTTTTGAGAGCTAGTTCAGATAATCTAACGATAAATATTATCAAAATTGGAGATGACTGTACATTTTTCCTGTTTCGCAGCCTGTTTCAAAATTAAACGACTTGTTTCACTCTCAAAATTTTGAATGGGGAAACAAGTCGTTTCAATCATGTTTGGGGCGCGAAACAGGAATAACAGAGCGAAACACCAATATTGCTGTCCGTGTGAACATGGTATTACACGTTGGCTAAAAAGGCTAAATAGATTTTATCATTACTGTTGATCTAATAATAATGTGTGATGAAAGCAGATCATATTATAATAGCATTTTTACCAACACTTTGGAAGTTAAGAAAAACTATTCATATACCCAGCGGGAAAACTTAGAAGACCTTCTTACTTCAGGCCTTTTTAAAGGCCTGCTTAAAAATTTTTTTTAATTTAATTACTATTCTTACGTAACTGCTAAAGATTGCCTCATAGAAGGCCTCGGCTCTTTGGTATAAAAGATAAGATACACCTTCATTCAGACCCCTTTACAAAACAAAGTAGCATATGTTGTAAATTTTTTTAGTTGAAGTTGAAAAGAGAAAGAGTAAAATTTTTATGTTGTTTTTCGCCAAAGCGAAAGAATTCAGATCCCGTTATAAAAACAAAGTAACAAAGTAGGTGCATATTAAAATAAAAACAATAATGGGTGTGTGTGAAACGGTAGCAAAGTTCTATGGTGAAATGAATTTTGTTTGTGGTAGAAAATTTTCATATTTGTGCTGTGTTAAATTGTAACATTTTTGACAACGTAAAATTTTGACATAAAAAAAAACAATTACTAATAGATTTGTGAAAATGAATAAATTAAACAAACGTTTACCAATAATCATTTCAATTCTGTTGGAAATGAGATCGTCCCAACTATTTGATGAATTCGTTCTGATTTATTAACAATTTTTACAAAAAGTGTGGGCAAAAAAGCTTTTACATATTTAAATACTTAATCTTGTATAATTCTTTTTAATTTTTTTTTGCCACTGGTCCTGCTTTCATATTATTTTTTATTTTGTTTAAACAAATTTGATGAAAAAAAAAATTTTTGTGGTTGCCAAAATTTCTACACTAATGTCAAAATTTATACTAGCCCCTAGGGCTAGTGAAATTTTATTCACCTCAATAGTGTCAAAATTTTACTTCCATGAGTACTTTGCTACCGTTTCACACACACCCAATGTAAATCATTTAAGTTAAGTTTTGTTCATTAAGGAATAGGTACTTGTTCTTAAAAGTTTTTTTTTATTATATACTTTTATTTACAATATATAGCAAATTTGATTATTTCAATACAAAAATAGGTATCACATGTGTTATAAAACTACAATAAGTTTAATAATACGTTTGTAAAATAGGTATACATATCGACCCATTTGCGCGAAATTATCGTATATGCCAATTTTTTTGAAATTGAGTTTTTGATGAAATCTTCTACATTCAAAGAGACGTCCACTTCGTTGCTCCAAAAATTGAATATATATTTTCATATTTATATTGCAAATGATAGCAGAGAAAAGTATAAAAATGGCTCTCCTGTAAAATTTGGTTTTTGTAACATACGATAATTTCGCGCAAAGGGGTCAATATATAAAAAGTAAAGTGTTGTTTCATTTCCTATATTGGAGATCTAATATGTACATGAAACCTACTCAGTCTTCTAATTTCATTTGTAAGGAAATATTCCTCAATGTTTTATATTGATAGCCCTTCAATATGACCTTTAATCAAAGGCATTTGTAGAAGGATGGTCTGAAAGGCCTTTTAAGAGCCATTAATTTAAAGGCCTTTTAACATAACTTACTCAAAAATCCCTCTAGATTATCTTTTTCTAAGGCCTTTTGACAGTCATTCTCGGGAAAGCCTTCTAAGAGTCATTTATTTGAATGCCTTTAAGAAGCTCTGGCGAAAGAAAGGAAAGCGGAAGGCCTTCTCCGCAATGACAACGCGTGTAAAAAAGATATGAGTATGGAATGGAGCGAGAAGGTCTTGTTTATCCTTCTAGAAGGCCTCTGTACCCCTTCTTTTTCCCGCTGGGTAATGATGTGTTTAATGTGTAATAAAATTAACTGAAAGTGCTGTTGAATAGCCTTTTATGTTTTCAATGACAATTTTTGTTTTTACTTATATTTTGTATTAAATAATATATATCTGTGGCAAAAAATAATAATGGCTTAAGTTGACTTAAGTGCTTTTTAATTTTATAACATATTCTTATTATCTTCTTCAAGATCTATGACGCAGCTTAATTTCAAGTATAAAATGTCATTTTTAATAAAACTATACCCATTTATATTTTAACTTTCACAATACAACACACAATTCATTTTAGACAAAACCCTTAATATCTCGAAACACGAAATTTCGACTTAAACCATTATTGTTTATTGCCACAGATATGTAAGTATATCGTTACCTAAAATGCAAAAAACCCTACCTAACATTTTGAAAATTTAACAACAAACAATTTAGAATGATAACTTTATTAATCGCCTTTAACTGTTTATAATATATTTTTCTTCTACTTTTCTTATAAAACCTAACAGTTTATTTGACAGTTAACAATGTTGCATATTTTGCAAACTGTAGGTTAGGGCTTTAAGTGTTTATCAAATAATGTTTTGTAGATAGGACCTTTTTTGGTTAAAAAATCGCTAACTTCAGTCAGACTACTAAATTTACCCCTATCGCGAATGTTATGGGAATATGAAATATGGGATCAAACTTAAATTCCCATCCCCAACAAATCGGTATCGCAAATATTATGGGAGTAAAATTTACTATTGTGAATTATTATTATTTATTATTTGAGTCCTACCTTAGAATACAAATTAAAATTTACATGTTCCCTTCTCGTTCACATCAACACTTGTTGGGAATTTATTTATTAAAAAAATTCGCGGGAGTAAACATTGGCGATGCTAAATTTTTTAAGTTTGGGAATTCATTCCCAAAAAATTTGTTATGGGAATCATTCACAATACGAAATAAAAACATATGGGAATATTTTCATGGGAGTAGTTGTTTGCGATAGGGGTGATTGTTTTTATTAAATGAATCTATGTACATATGTATATGTGTCAGTTTCAGTTAAAAGGGACATATGGGCAAAAAATTAGTTTTGGAGAAAAACGATTTTGAAGTTAACACGTTAAGTTATTTCTAATCAAAAACTTATTTTAAAGCTTACTTATGAGATGTTTGTGTGTAGAAGTGTAGAAGGAGCTCTGGATGGGAATTGGTTGATTAGTCTCTGAGCCGATCGAATAAACAAAATAATGTATTTATTTTGTTTACTCAGAATTTGCCAAATGCCATGAAAATAGAAATGAAACAAGTAGGTATTAGGATTTTGGATAAATAAATTAGATTTATTAACTAGATTTCTGTGGGGTTTACCTTTCGCTATAGCAGCTAAAAAAACAAGAAGGAAAAATTGTTAAGGAAAAACGGAAACAGCATTTTTGACATTAAGGCCAAGTTGACGGACGATTAAGGCATTATGCGCAAGTGAGAAAGAATGACTATTTGTAGCATTCAGCCTTTAAATACGTTAATTACCAAGGGGAAAAACTTTGTACAAAAACTTTTAATGTCGACAATCAGAGGTGGGATTGTGGCATTAACATTGCCGCCCGCTTTGCAGGATATATGCAAGGGAAAAGTGGCTTGATGATGTCAAAGATGCTGAATCAAACTTAAAGATATACGTAGATAATAAAAAAACCAATTCGAATAGGTAAATATACTTAAATTATGTAATTCATTAAAAGGAAAATTGAACACATTATTATAAAAAATAAAAAAAAAATTAAAATCAAACACAATTCGTTTTTTTTACTTAAATAAGAAAAATTAGATATGAATTCTATACGTTTTGTAGTTTGCTTGTGGTTTATTAATAAAAAGAGCCTTTCATGTTAAATTTTAAATGGAACATGGACCATAAATTGTCCACCCGAACAACGTGCTTTGGGCTGTTGGAAAACCCGTTCTGGAAAAAACTACCTGACATATGACCTTTGGATATAAATCCACACCAATGACCATATCTATGGGTGCTGACTCATAGAATTTTGAATCAGCCAAAAAGAGATCCTTAAAATTTGCTCTGTACGATTCAGGCAGAGAATGCGCTGGAGTTCGAAGCGCGACACGGTTATCCACCCTGATGGTGCCTTCTATTTTTGAAGATGAGTCAAATCTCGATTTCAATACGATCGGACAAATGGTTTCATCGTGCAAGGTGTAAGATGTCAGGTCCAATTTATCGACAAGCTTTTTAGATAGCCGACTGACTGGAGACCCAGAGTCCAGTAAACAACGGGCATGAGAAGTAGTGGAACCTATCTTTACTAATACAGTGGGTAGCAGTATCAAGGTGTTTTGACGCAGTATCGAAGTTAATGTCGAGGACTTACAAGTAAGTGCCGGAGAAGCCTTGTTTTTAGTTTTAGGCTCGGTGGACTTACGGCTATTGGAGGACGATGATGGTTTAGGTTGTGGTGACCGAGATTTGGAGCGGGAGCGTAAACGTGACTTTAGTAGGTCTTTGGCTAATCTTGGATTAACATGGAGTAACGTGTGATGAAACTTGTGACAATGTTTACATCCATGTTTGGAAAAACACGTTCCATTGGAGTGGTCATGTGCCAGACAGTTGAAACAATATTTGTTCTCCCGCACTGCACGAATACGGTCGGAAATATTCATGGCCAGAAATTTCCGGCAAGTGCGGAGAGGATGAGGGCGATTACATATACGGCAAGGATACGAGTTGTATAATTCCAGTAGACTCAGAATGAGTTTTTGATTTACTAGAGGCCGTTGAAATTTTTGGCATTATGAGCTGAAAAAATTAAATTAATAGGAAACAGTGAATTTAGGAAGAAATTAACATTCTGTCGGTAGCAAAACTAGCTTAACTATCGGCCGTGTTATCAAGCCGCGTTGCGTAAATACATCAGCTACGCGAACACGATCATCCTGACCTGAATAGACTTTAATTATTCGACCGAGTCGCCAACAATTTGGAGGGAGGTTTTCATCCTTTATCACTACCATTTCTCCTTCCTTAATATTGATCTCAGGCTTTCTCCACTTAACTCTTTTACTCATTCCCTTTAAATATTCATTTTTCCATCTAGAACAAAAGTTTTTGTGGATAACTTTTAGTTTTTGCCACCGATTGATGAGTGACAAGGTGGAGGCGTTGACCTGCGGATCGACAGGTGCTAAGATTGGACTGCCTATGAGAAAATGTCCGGGGGTCAGTGCACAAAGATCAGCAGGATCTGACGATATCGGGGAGATAGGTCTGGAATTTAGACAAGATTCGACTTTGGACAATAAAGTTGACAATTCTTCGAAAGTGTATTTGTAGACTCCAGCAATTTTCCGAAAATGGGCTTTAAAACTTTTCACACCAGCCTCCCATAATCCTCCCATATGTGGAGCTCCTGCTGGTATGAAATGCCAGGAAATTTTCTGATGGGCATAATTGGTTTCTACATATTGCCGGGAAGACTGTATGAACTCTTTCGCCAGAACTTTGGAAGCGCCTACGAAGGTTGTGCCATTATCGGAATGAAGGTGAAGTAGACACCCCTGCGTGCAACGAATCGGCTAAAAGCTGCAAGAAACGCCTGGGCAGATAAATCCGAAGTGGCCTCTAAGTGAATTGCTTTTGTGGAGAAGCACACGAATACGCAGACATAGCCTTTTGAAATTCGACAAAACCGACCAGAATAGCTTTTGACGTCGAATGGTCCGGCGAAATCCACGCCAGTGTGGGCAAATGGACGAGTAATTTGACATCGCTCAGGAGGCAATGCTGCCATTATTTGACGTTGGAACCTTTTCTTGTAAATCACACAAATTTTACATTTGTTCAAAATCCGTAAAATATGAAAAAAGAACTTTAATCGGTTTAATTTCTAAGCTGGTACTCGGAATAACGGACAACGGAAAGTTAGGCCAATGCGATTCTATTTTCCTTAGACATGGTGGGCCACACCACCATAAGTTATTGCCAATAAGTTCTTGGGGACAAACCCCTCTACTTGCCAGATCTGCGGGATTGTTTTCTGAACTGATGTGACGCCACTGCGAATAATTAATGACCTGAGAAATTTTCGAAACTCGATTTGCAACAAAAGTCAACCAATTGCAAGGTGGTTTTGCTAGCCAAGATAGAACAATTGTTGAATCCGTCCAACAATAAGTAGAGTATTTTTCAACATCTAATCTCGGAACTAAAGTATCTATCATCTCAGCTAACAAAACTGCCCCACACAGTTCAAGTCTTGGAATGGAAATCGTTTTAATAGGAGCTACTTTCGTCTTGGATGTTATTAAGTGAGTTGAAATGGAACCAGAAGAGGCTATACGAACGTATAATGCTGCTGCGTATGCTTTTTCGGATGCATTGCAAAATCCATGAAATTGAATATCAGCATTTGGACAATAATCAATCCATCGAGGAACCCGAATGGTATTGATCACGGAATAGTTATTTTGAAAAGTTTTCCACTGAGCAAGAGCATCTTTAGCCAGGACATCATCCCAATCAGTACGATCTATCCATATTTTTTGCATTAATATTTTAGCTTGGACAATACAAGGAGCTAGGCAGCCAGCTGGATGGAACAATTTAGCTATTTCGGATAAAACTTCTCGTTTTGTGTAGTTCGAGGTTTCGGAAAATGGACTCGCAGTAAAGTAGAATTCATCCGAACATGCGTTCCATCGTATGCCAAGAGTTTTTGCTAAGCTGCTATCTTCAAATTTCAGGAAATCCTCATGTAATAGATGGTCTGGTGGAATATCGGCTAGAATATCTTCGGAGTTAGAAGTCCACTTTCTCAATGAAAACCCAGCGGAATCTAGAGCTCGAATTACCTCATTTTTTGCTTTCATTGTTTCTTCTTTTGTATGAGAACCTGCAAGGACATCATCAACGTACATTGAACTTCGCAGTATCGTACTCGCGATAGGATAAATGGACTGAACGTCATCTGCTAGTTGAAGCAATGTCCGAATTGCAAGATACGGTGCACAATTGACCCCAAACGTCACAGTCTTTAATTCGTAATGGCAAATGGGACTATTCGGATTACTTCGGAACAAAGTTCGCTGGTGTGGAGTATGATCAGGATTGACCAGTATCTGCCGGTACATTTTCTGAATGTCCGCATTAAAAACGAATCGGAAAAATCGCCATTTTAAAATGAGTAGAGTTAAGTCGGTTTGGAGAATAGGCCCTATATGAAGCAACGAATTTAAACTATGGCCGTTGGAGGTGGGAGCGGAGGCATTAACGACAACGCGAACCCTTGTACTGGTACTATCTGGTTTGATCACAGCATGGTGCGGTATATAGTACTCTTTTGAACTTTCGAGTGGAATAGGCAACTTGACTTTAAACATATGCCCTAACTCTTCATATTCTTGTACAACTTTATCATAATTAATCTTAAAATTTGGAGTCCGAATAAGCCTAGCTTCATTTCTAAAAAACTGTGCCATAGCACTGGACCTAGAATGTCCAATATTCAACGAATCCGGGAATTCTTGTTTAAAGGGCAACGAAACTACATATCTCCCGTCTATATTTCTCTTTGTAGTTTTTACATACAAGTCCTCACAGAACCTATCAGAGGCTGACATAAAGTTCTTCCTAGGAAGATTTTCCACCTCCCAAAACCGTGAAATTTCTTTATCTAAAGAAATTTCACAGAAATGTGAAACTACTGTGGGACTATGTTTCGACAAATTAGAAATAGGACCAGTAAGAATCCATCCGAATGTGGTTTCTTGGGCAATAAGAGATTCACAAACGTTATGAATGATCCCTGAACAAACAATGAATGGGAAAATATCCCCCCCAATCAACATATCAATCTTCGAACTACAATAGAATTTCGGATCAGCTAACTGAATTTCGGGAAGATTTGAGAATATCGAAGACGAAATATTCTGGGAAGGTAAACTATTAGAAAGTTGTGGAACTACCAAAGCCTAAACCGGGATCTCAATTTTATCGTTCGTTGGCGATCCTAATACAAAGTTGCACTTTCGTTGAACCTTGGCGAAACCGTGTTATTTAATCCGGAAATCTGTACATTAGTCCGTTGAAAAGGAAGCTTAATAGAATTGAATAAACGTTCGGAAATAAACGTTCCCTCTGAACCTGAATCTACTAAAGCCCGTGCCCTATATTTAATTCCCAAGTGGCAAATATCGACCCAAGCTGTTCCTAACAAAACTCTCTTGGAATTCGTAGTAAAGCAGGATTGAACTCGGTTTGAACTTGAAGGACTAGTGGACTGTATCTTGTTAGAACTGGGTTGAGAGAAGGGAGCAGAATTGGGGTTAAGAGTTGAAATCGAATTTGAATTTTGAATTGAAGCAGGGCTAGGACTATCAACTTCTTAATGTAGGAGAGTATTATGTCTCTTTTGGCATTTAAAACAACTATTTTTGCTCGTGCAGTTTCGCACACTGTGTGTCTATGAGAAACAGTTTAGAGATAAGCACTCCTTTCTTATTTCGTTTAGCCTTCGTTGATGGTCCATCTTCAGAAATTTATGGCATTTGCGAATCGGATGGCTTTCATTTTGACACATCTGACATTGCGGCCCAGCAACATTTGCTTGAAAGCTGTGAACTTTTTTGTTGGAACTCGAATCTGAATTATTTTTTGCTTTTGAATCATTAGTCCTGAAGGTGTTAGTACCTCGAATCTCTGAAACAGATTCTAAAGTTCTATACCGATTTGCTAAGAATTTATCCAGGGCAGACCACTTTGGAATAGCTGTCTTATCTTTCAACTCCAGTTCCCATAACGTTAATGTACTTTCCGGAAGTTTGCTTGTACTTATGTAAACAAAAATTGGATCCCAACTGGTCACGTCAATACCATAGAGGGTTAATACCGAAATGCAGGAGTTAATGTCCCTTTGTAATTGCTTTAAACTTTTGCACGATTCAGAACTAATTGTCTGAAGGTTAAACAAAACCCTCAACTGACCATTGACGAGAACTCTGCGGTTCTCATAACGTAAGCACAGATCTTTCCAAGCAAGATCGAAACCTTCATTTGTAAGGGGAGCTTTCTGTACAATTTCCCTAGCCTCACCCTTTGTTTTTTGCCTTAAATGAAATAAATTCTCAACATTACTAGCGCGAGAATTAGAAACAACTGCAGTGAACATGTCACGAAATGTTGGCCAGGAAGAATAATTGCCATTGAAAGTTTCAATTTCAATTGGAGGCAAGTGCAGGCTGTGTGCCGTTGAAGAAATAGTGCTTGGCTGAATGGTATTATCGGTCGAATGCCCGATTCCTGGGACTGTTGACGAAGTGCATCAGACATTTCGGATAATCTGGTTAAGCAATTACAGTACGTTGTGTATGTGCTTTTATATTTAGGTAGGCGGCTTTAAAACGATTCCAATTCGAATTAAGTTCATAACGATGCACTTCCAGGGCATGGGGAGAAGCTAAGGGGTATTGGTTGTCGTTAAGATCAGCCTCAAATTCGATAATAGTATCGGCTACACGAATAAATTGATCCAAAGACATTGTTCGTCGTTATAATGATTTTTAAAAAAAATCCGGAAAATAATAACAATTTCGAGCAAAATTGGGAAAAGGTATATTAAAATTTCAGACACAGACCAAATTACAAAAATAAAATCGGAAAAAATTAAAAAAAATTTCAAGCAAAATTGGCGGATACGACAATATGATTTTTCCAGATTTAATGTTTAGCTCGAAATTATAAATGCTCTAAATAAAGATTTATTGATAATTGAAGCACCACAATTATTCAGAAAATAAAATAAATTTAAAGTAGAATTTTGAAGTGGAATCAAATATTAAATAATTAAATATTAATATTAAATCTTTCCTCAGAATCTTATTTTTATTAACTCATGTATTTTTATATCAAATATTTGATTAAAAACGAAATTTTAGTTCAAATGGTGAATGCATAAGTTTGAATACCTGTATAAAAAATGATTGCAGCTATTTAGGAAACTGGAATGTAGATCAGCTGTTCACGGAAAAAAATTCTGAAAAGGTCATTCACCTTTTACTAATTGGAAATTGTAATAAGATTATAAAAAATAATTGAAATATTAGGTCTGTTCATGCACTGAGCATACACAGTCGAAAAATACTCGAAGAAATTATATACGAAATTTTATCTAAATAAAATGTAAAACAATCTGAAAGTTCCAAAGGCAAACTATATAAGGATATTCGTAAATTAAAACGCATACAATTTCATAAATCCCAAAAAATACCACAAATGAAGCAATGGAATAAAAATATATCAAAAAAAAAATCATTAAATAAGATGCTATGAATGTTCAAAATAGTCTTATAATCGAATAAAAAGTTAAACAATCAAACAAAATAAATTGTATTTATTAATCAGTTAACCAGTTCGGTTTGTGCTTTGTTGTGATACAGACGTGTATTTTTAGCCCCGCATACGATTTGAACTATTAATTAATCACATTTGATTTTGTAATACATAAATATAAGCAGCGAATGGACGCTTAAAAAAAAAATAATATATTTTGTTATTTAAATTACTTAACATAATAGTGAACAATTTAAAACGATAAAATTAAATTAAATAAAACAGTAAAAATATATATGTATGTACGTATGAATGTTCATACATGTGTATACATATTCTGAACAAAAACATTTAAATTTAAATTTCTTGTTTTTTTTGTTGTTGTAAAATACAATAAATAATAAAAATATTAAAGCAAAGCAAAACGGTGAAAAACAAAAACAACTCTTTGCATGAGTACGAACAGTGAAACAACACTAAGACAAAATGAAAGAAACGTTTACGTTTTAGTTCAGGCAAACGAAAATAATGTAGAAATAAATAAAACAAAACAAAACAATATAAACTATTTAACGGCTAAGCCAATTATTCGAACACGTTCCCTATCACCCTCGGTGTTTACGAAAACAGTGGATAATGACTCATTTAAAAAACTACAACTAGATTTGGTGACAAGTGTTGCCAGCCCAGGAAGTATTGCCGTGACGTCAAAAACAAATTTAGTGGGAAATGATACCATGAACTCAAACACAAATGCAATGGAAAACCCCCCTGTAAAAAGTTGTCAAAAGCCTACAGTACAAGTTGGTATGGACAGGTACATAACAGTGCTTAAACGGGGACGCAGCCCTACCTCTGCAGCAGTTGCTTCGGCCTCAAAAGTACCATCTTTTGATAAAATAAATACTCAAAATCGTTTTGCAATTCTGGAGGATGAATCCTCTGAAGCACCAAACGTCATTAAACCATCCAAGCCTCCCCCGATATATCTAAGGGAGCAAAATTCAAATGAGCTCATAAAGAGTTTGATATCGGTGATAGGTGAAAATTCGTTTTACGTAGCGGCTATAAAGCGTGGAAGTATAAACGAGACAAAAATACAAGTCAATAATGAGAATGATTTTCGCAAAATAGTAAACAACTTTGAAACGCTTAAAAAAAACTTTTATACCTACCAACTGAAAAGCAGTAAAGGTCTACAGGTAGTGATTAAGGATATTGACTCATGTGTGGACCCAGAAGAGGTTAAAACATTCCTAGAAGAAAAAGGCTTCAAGGTAAAACATGTAGTAAATATTAAAAATAGAGAAAAAATTCCCCAACCACTTTTTCGAGTGGAGTTTGAACCCGGTGACGTAAAACTTAAAAAAACGAAACACATCCTATTTACAATTTAAAATATATTCTCTACAGAAGAATAACTATAGAAGAGCCGCACAAAAAAAATGGACCTGTTCAGTGCTTAAACTGCCAAGAATTTGGCCATACCAAGGCATACTGCTACTTACCCCCTGTCTGCGTAGTATGTGGTGAACTACACGGTACAGTTTCTTGCGATAAGTCTAGAACCGACCCCAACGTAAAAAAATGTAGCAACTGTGGCGGTAATCACACTGCCAATTATAGAGGATGCCCAGTATATAATATTGTCAAGCAGACGGTTGGACCGAAAACAAATACCCCTCAAATGCAGGTTGCAAATCAGGTAAACACAAATGCAATTCAAGCCCCCCAGCCTAGTAATAACAGAACCTCTTACGCTAACGTCCTAAAATCAAACCATCAGCCAATGCAAGGTGCCTCGCCAAGTAATGATGAAACTCCGGTTTCTAATTTAAATCGTTTAGAAAAAACCATGGAAACATTAGTGCAAACAGTAAATAATTTTACGAACACAATGGGTAATATGATGCAGGAAATGCTTAGAATGCAATCGATGTTATTGCAAGCTGTACTTAACAAACCATGAACTGTTTAAAAATTTGTTTTTGGAACGCAAACGGCATCCGCCAACATAAAAATGAATTAGAATACTTTCTTAAAAATAAACAAATTGATGTCATGATGATTTCTGAAACTCATTTGACCTCAAGAAATACGTTTAAAATCAATGGTTATATACTATATGATACCAAGGACCCTCGAGATAGAGCTTGTGGAGGTTCTGCCATCTTAATAAAAACTCGAGTCAAACACTACATTATGTGTGATCACCGTGAAGACTTTCTGCAAGCAACGACTATTTGTGTTGAGGAGCTAAATCGAAACATAGTAATTTTTTCTTTATACTCTCCACCTAGATTTTCCATATCAGAAGGCCAATATTATAAATATTATAAATCATTAGGACCCTGTTTTCTGCCCGCTGGCGATTATAACGCTAAACATACCTTCTGGGGGTCACGACTTATAACACCAAAAGGTCGTGTTTTGTTTAACACAATCTCTAAAATGGGTTTAAATGTGTTCGCGAGCGGGCAACCAACATATTGGCCTACTGATCAGCAAAAAATTCCAGATGTTATCGACTTTGGCGTGGTTAAAAACATCCCCACAGAAACGATTCATGTTGAAGCTTCCTTAGAATTATCATCCGACCACACACCTACAATTGTTACTATATCGAACCCAAATAGAATTGTATTTCCGTCAGGTTACTTAGCGACGCCAGCCACACAAATAAATTGGTTAAAATATAAAAAATTTCTCAGTGCCCATTGCACAGAAAATATTCCGCTTAGTACACCGGAGAATGTGGATCTCTCTCTTGTTAACTTTGACAGTTATCTTAAACTAGCTGTTCAACACGTTCAGCGTTACCCCCAAAAAAATTAAAAATAATAAAATATGTTCTTCAGATGTCGAGCGGCTCTTGACTGAAAAAAGGAGAGTTCGAAGAGAGTGGCAACTTTACAGATCCCCGCAACTTAAGATTTTATTAAAAGAATGCACAAAAAGGCTAAGAAAGTTGCTACAGAATCAGAAAACGGCTTCTCTAGAAAAATATCTTAAGGAACTTGATGCAACTCCACAATCTGACTACTCATTATGGCGTGCAGCTAGAAATCTAAAAAGGCCAGTTATATCTAAGCCACCATTAAGAAACTTGAATGGTAGGTGGGCAAGAAATGATAATGAAAAAGGAAACCTGTTTGTAAATCATTTGAAAAACGTATTTACAACAAATATATCTCACAATATTGCGGCTGAGTTACCACCTGTTGATGCTAGAGCAGCTATTCCCCTCAGATTCGAGATAAGAGAAATCGAAAAGGCTATTTGTGACTTAAACACTAAGAAGGCAACTGGTATTGATAAAATCAGTAATAAAATGCTTTTGGAGCTACCTCGCACAGCAAAGAAAATTATTCTTTTTATTTTTAATGCTATTTTACGCCTTGAATACTATCCTGAAAAATGGAAGGTTTCCTTAGTTACCATGATACCAAAGCCAGGTAAAGATCATACAAAAGTTGAGTCTTATAGACCTATTAGCTTATTATCAAATATGTCAAAGCTGTTTGAGAAATTATTAGTTTCAAAATTAACACCAATTTTAAGTGAAAATAGATGTATTCCAAACCATCAGTTCGGATTTAGAAGAAAACACAGCACAATCGAGCAGACTCATCGAATAGTAAATGTCATAAGAAAAGCATTTGAAGAAAAGAAATATTGCTCAGCACTCTTCATCGATGTTTCGCAAGCTTTTGACAAAGTCTGGCATGAAGGCTTATTACACAAATTGAAGCAAAATTTACCAGCAAACACACACAAGCTGCTAGAAAGCTACTTAGTCGGTCGTCAATTTATTATTAAAGAAGGAAATTTCTTAAGTTCATCTCAGCCCATTACCGCTGGAGTCCCACAAGGCAGCATCCTGGGTCCCCTATTATACTTAATTTATACTTCGGACATGCCAACAAGCAACTACACACAAACTTCAACATTTGCAGACGATACAGCTTTTCTAAGCGTCCACGAAAATCGTTATGAAGCATCGCGTTACTTACAGCATCATATATTTCAACTAGAAATATGGTTAAGACAATGGAGGATAATGGTCAATGAGCAAAAATGTGTACATATAACATTCACTTTGCGCCGGGAATCTTGCCCCCCTATTACAATCAATAATCAAATAATTCCTCAACATTCGCATGTTAAATATCTCGGTATACATCTGGATCGGCGATTAACGTGGAAATGCCATATAGAGGCAAAATTAACTCAAATGAAACTATAAGCCAATGAAATTCATTGGCTTATTGGAAGAAATTCTGTCCTTAGTCTCGATTGCAAGCTTCTACTTTACAACTCTATCTTAAAGCCTATCTGGTGCTACGGTATTCAACTATGGGGCACTGCCTCGGCCTCTAATATCGACAAAATTCAAAGGCGCCAAAATAAACTTCTTCGAATAATTACAGCCGCTCCCTGGTATGTTAAAAACTCAAACATTCATAAGGATCTCAATGTGCCATTAGTGAAATCTATGATTACAAAATATGCAATAAAATATTTCAAAAGGCTTGAACAACACCCAAATCCACTAGCTCGAAATATTTTAAATCATGGCGGCCACACTCGCTTAAGAAGAAGAGACACTGCAGCACTTACCCAATTGGATGAGCGATAAACACCTATAAAAGTGAACATAACCCGTGATGAAGAAAATTTTGTCTGGCACTGGCAGGAGATAAAATAACGTATTAGGTTAAGATTTGATAAATTATTGTTAGTTCATATTTAATATATGAAGATTCAATAAACAAATAATGAGAAAAAAAAAAAAAAAAAAATTAATCAGTTTATTTCAATGAACAGACCTATTGTGCTTTCATACAAAAATCACTTCGTTCGCTCCGCACTTCCAATATAAATAAAATTCCCGTGGTGAGAGTAAGGAATATCTCACTGTTTACAAAAAAAATAGGGATGAAAATAAAAACAGTGTTACCGTAAAAACGTTTGGACAAATGAAAAACTTTAAACAAGCAAGTACAAGATAAAAATTTTTTATATAATAATATAATAAAAAATAAAACCCAGGAATACAAAAAGAAGTAAAACCATGCAAAATTTGAAATTTATGAAGGGTTTTTCTTCTGTTTTTATTTATGTATATTTTTTTTTTATATTCTTGTAGATATAAGCTTTGCCAAAGCAACGAACACCAAAATACAATATAATTATCATACAGCCTTATTAAGGCATAAATTATATTATATATTTTAATAAAAGCAAAAAATTTAAAATTAAATGTATTTTTCCCCTATGAACAAAGTGTAAAAAAAAGATTTTTTAAAGCCACTGCGGCAACACCTTTCCTTAGTAATTGGAACACTAAAGAATTTATTTTATTTATTTATTTATTTATTTATTTATTTATTACTTGGATATCACATACAACAAGAATTGAATCTTTTAAATTACAGTATGTGATGTTATAACGATACAATTTATTTTAGTTACATTCATTAAATAAGACAGAAGTAATACGTTAATTTAGTTTTATATGAAAGACAGAAAAACATAAAATATATAATAGAAAACTAATATTAATTTATAAGATACAGAGGTATATAAAGAAAACAAAAAGGTGTTATTAATTAAAACAAGAGAACAATTTATTTTTGAATTGCATAACGTTGCCTATGGTTTGTACTGTGTTGGGTAGTGAGTTCCACAGTCGTATGGTATTTGTAAAGAACTGCCATTCAGAAATTAACGTACGATATCTTAGTTGTATGATGTGTTTTCCTCTATTAGAACGTGCAAATTTTAGGCGGTCATATAAATAAGTTGGTTCTTGGGTGTATATAATTTTATGAATGAGTATAAGTGATTTAATTTTCAGCAATACTTCAAGATTAACTCCGTACAAAGATTTAGAATATAGAGAAGTTCCATCATATCTTTTTATTCCATAGACGTATCGTAGAATCGCATTGTAAGCTACAGTTAATTTACTCTTACTGTATGAATCACAGAAAGCAAACAGTTCACAACCGTATAGAAGCTTAGGCATTAAAAACGTTTTCGCGAGAAGCACTCGAATATTAAGAGGTGTAACATGTTGTGATGGGTATAGAGTTCTTAGCATAGAAAAAATTTTTCCAGAAACAGAAATAATGTGAGAATTCCACTGAAGAGTTTTATTAAAAATAATACCAAGATTCATAGCTGATTCAACAATTGAAATAGTTTGATTTCCTAATAGTACCGGAATATCAACAACAATATTTTGATTCCTTTGAGCTATAATCAGGCACTTTGATTTTTTTGGATTTAAGTATAGTCCATTCGACGACGCCCATAAATATATCCGATTTAGATCCACAGAGAGTTTAGCAATACAATCTTGTATCAAGTTCTTTTTACAACTAATATATATTTGAACATCATCAGCATAAATGTGACTGCTGCAGTGCAAAAGACGACTAGGTAAATCATTGATGTATAGTGTGAATAATAGAGGCCCAAGAATAGATCCCTGTGGTACCCCCATAGACACATGTAGAGCAGTAGATAAAGAGTTCCCAGCGGCCACGGATTGGTACCGATTAGTAAGATAAGTTCCTAGTAGTGTAGTGGCAGTTGAAGAAAAGTTAAACTTATTATATAACTTAGTGCAAAGTATTTCATGGTTAACTGAGTCAAATGCCTTAGAGTGATCTAAAAGTACAAGGAACGTAACTCCTCCTTCATCAATATTGCGTCTGATATCTTCAGATACACTGATGAGCGATGTAACACAGCTATGCCTTTCTCTGAATCCAGATTGATTTTTTACTAGTAACTGGTGATTTGTCAAGTATTTACTCATTTGCTTATGGATTAGTCTCTCGAATACTTTAGATAAATAAGGTAGTATTGATATGGGACGATACTCATTTGCAGTTTTAGGTACAGGGATGATCTTTGCATATTTCCAGCAATTTGGAAACTGACTGGTGGTGATAATGGTGTTAAATATGTGTGTTATGTAACCTAGTAACTTAGGTAGAAGAAGTTTTACGAATCTTGGATGAATTTGGTCCAGCCCGACCGCATTCGACGTTACAGATAGACAACATGATAGTACTTCACCTTGAAGAACACCAGAAAATTCAAATCGGCGTACGGTAGATGGTGCCGAGAGATGTTGTAAAGATTCTGAATTGTCAGCCATCACATCTTGATTCACAACTTGGGTACTATTCATTGGTATACTTGAAGGAATATTAACAAATGATTCATTTAGTTGATTTACATCGATATTACAGGCAGAAGTAATTTTTTTCCCAATACCAATTTCCTTGATTGTCTGCCATTTCTTTTTAGAGTCTAAAGCTAATCTGAAGCGTGTTGCATAATAACTAGTTTTCGCGTCCTTAATGCTTTTATTTACGTACTGACGAGCTCTTCGGTATTCTTCATGTAATTCAGAAGTTCTAAATCTTTTCCAACGTCTATAGGTCTCATTGTTATAACCGCTAGAACATTTATATTATAAATGTTACATTTTTATACATGTATGTGTGTATGACAAATTTATTACTAAACAAACGCAAGCCAACACACATACATCTATACTTTAAAATTCTTTATTTTCCAAATCGATTTTATTAAGTACTTAAAATTCTTGGAATTTTAAGTGTTACAACAAACTCTCGCTTGTTGAACTTTTATTGTCAAAATTTCAAAGAATTTTAAGTGTTACAACAAACTCTCGTTTGTTGAACTTTTATTGTCAAAATAATATTTCAAAGAATTTTAAGTGTTACAATAAACTCTCGCTTAAATCAAAACTGATGATTTAAGCAAGAGTATGAACTTTTAGTATTAAGCAATATTGTACCCTATTTTTTATTAAGTATATAACATATTGATTTTAATAAAGAAGCGCAGTAAGAACTGGGCAGCATTGAACTGAACAACTTTCAAAGTGTTTTTTTAATTTATTTCACAAAAGTATTCGGACATTTATTTGGCGCAGTCGGTAGGATTCCGCGGAGTGTTATCCTTTCAGGAGAAAATAACTTGTTTCAAATCATTGAATTAACGCGGTAACGTAAGTCCGTTCGAAAGATCGAAGGACGTGAAAAAAAAGTTTTGTGAAATTTAAGTCTCCTTGAAAGATCAAAGGACACAAAAAACACTTATACTTTAAAAAGATTAAAAGTAGTTTTTTCGAATTTTTGTTTTGTTTTGTGAAATCCTTCGAAAGATCGAAGGACGTGAAAAAAAAAACATTTGTTAAATTTAAGTCTCTTTGAAAGATCAAAGGACACAAAAAAAAAAAACACATACTTTTAAAAGATTAAAAGTAGTTTCTTCGAATTTTTTTGTTGTTTTGTGAAATCCCTCGAAAGATCGAAGGCAGTGAAAAAAAAGAACTTTTTGTGAAATTTAATTGCTTTGAAAGTTTAAAAAAAAAAAAAAAACGTAAAGGAAAATATTTCTAAATAGAAAAAGAAAGTAATTAAACTTAAAACGTGAAGAACATTCAATAAAAAGTTAAGAAAAAAAATACAACTTTAACAACGAAGTCCTGCAACACCAACCAGAGGAAACGAGCAACTCCACTACAAAGTAAGGCGATTCTAAATTATTGTTATTTCATTTCCACAAATTTTTTTTTATTATTATTATATTACCCTAAAACTATTTTTAAATGCATAAATGCGTACAATTGAAAAAATTAATATAGAATCGGAGATAGAAAGAATTATATTATACACGCTTAAAGAAGAAGATATTGAAAGATTACAAAGCTTTTTACGCAAAATAACTTTAATAAAATTAAGAGCAAGGAAAAAATATTCAAGAAATAAGAAAAATAATAATAAACAAAAATATATTAGAATTTAATTTTTTAAACAGATTTACTGCTGCTCTGAATTTAGTAAAAATGGTAGACGAAATACGAAACCAACCCAATAGGCTAGTTATTGACCCACTTAAATATTTAAGTAACTTACCAGACTTCTTTGGAGACAGTAAAGATTTACAAAACTTTACAGCACTCATAGACAGAATAAATCCTCATTTAGAAACTTACGATGAGCTATCAAAACAACTTTTCTTGGACATTATAAAATCGAAATTAAAAGGTAAGGCCAGACAGACTATAGAAATCAACTGTCATGCCACTTCCTGGACACAAATGAAAATTGTACTCCAGAATAATTTTGGAGATCGGCGTACCTGCGACGAACTCTTCGATGTTCTTCGAGCAACAACGTTCAAGACTAATACTGTAGAATTTTATAACGAAGTTAAGGATAAATTACACATACTCAATAACAAAATTGTAATCATATTAGGAGAAACAGACGCTGCTAGACAAAGTGCTAGAAATAACATGCAAACAGCATTAAATATATTTAAAAGTAAAATACCCGAACCAATGAAGACAATTCTTTTCTGTAGAAATCCAATAGACATAGAGGAAGCAATGGACATCTTATTCCAAGCAGGATATGCATATTCCAGCAATCCTGATAATCAAAAACACTTTACACCTAGACACCAACAAACTCACAATAACGGCAACAATTATAATCGCGGTTCATACAAAAACTCTTCCCATAATCGACAAAATAACCAAAATAATTTCCATAACAGTCAGAATTATAGGGAAAACCAAAGATATACTACTTACAACCAAAGACAAAACAACAGAAACCCAGTCCAACAACACTATGGACAAAGCAATGCACCCGATCTAAGACCCCAAAACCAATTTCACCGACAAAATATACCTAGGGAAAGCATTCAGTGGCACAACAACCACAACTTCCAACCAACACAACGACAGGAACCTATGAACGTTAATGTTAACGTAATATCAGAAAATTTTCGGGACAGAGCCTCGGGAAGCAACTTCCACATATAAAAATAAAAACAAAATTAGGACATATAAAATTAATAGTGGATACTGGAGCCACCAATTCAATAATTAACCCAGGAATTTGTCATCCAAAGTGGATACACCAAATTAAACCCCTTATAATTAAAACTATTCAAAACGAAGTAAACGTAAAAGAAAAAGTAATAATTCCAGCATTCAAAGAATTTAAAATTACTGATAAAATGCTACAGTTTTATGTTTTAAAATTTCATAACCATTACGATGGCCTACTAGGCAATGATATACTTAAAACATATAATGCTTGCATAAATTATGCAAATAATTCTATCCAAATAAATGGACAGAATATACCAATATTTTTTGACGATAAAAAAGAGATAAAAAGTAAATCAATTTTTTGTGAAGAACAGTACAACATTTCTAATAGGATGATCGCTACGCAGAAGGTAGACAATTATAGTAACAATGTGAAAGAATATAAAACCTTGGAACACCAAATTAGAACACAGCACCTTAATTCTGAAGAAAAACAACGTCTCTTACTACTTATAAAAAAATATTCATCAATATTTTTCAAAGAAAATACACAACTTAGCTTTACAAACGCCATTAAACATAAAATTAGAACTATAAACGATGTTCCAATAGTCTCAAAATCTTATAGATACCCCTATATACACAAATTTGAAGTTGAAAGACAAATACAAGAGATGTTAGAAAGTAATATAATAAGAGATAGCAATTCGCCCTATTCCGCCCCAATCTGGATTGTGCCAAAGAAAGCCGATGCAAGTGGGGAAAGCAAATGGAGACTCGTCATTGATTATCGCAAATTGAATGAGATTACAATTGACGATAAATATCCTATACCCAACATAGAGGAGATACTTGATAAACTGGGAAGATGCCAGTATTTCACAACCCTCGACCTCGCAAAAGGATTTCATCAGATTGAAATCGAAGAAGAGGATATTCATAAGACAGCCTTCAGCGTTGAAGGAGGTCATTATGAATTTTTGAGGATGCCGTTTGGGTTAAAAACAGCCCCAGCGACGTTTCAAAGATTAATGAATACAGTCCTTAAAGACTATATAAATAAGATATGCTTAGTATATCTAGACGACGTGATTATCTTCTCCACGTCACTACAAGAACATTTGAATTCTATAAAATTAATATTTGAAAAATTAAAAGAAGCCAATTTAAAAATTCAGTTAGACAAGTCCGAATTTTTGAAAAAAGAAACAGAATTTTTAGGACACATTGTTACAATTGAAGGGATAAAACCAAATCCAAAAAAAATTCAATGCGTATCTAACTTTCGAATTCCAACCACCGTAAAACAAATCAAACAATTTTTAGGTCTTACGGGTTATTATAGGAAATTCATTAAAGATTATTCAGCAATAGCGAAACCTATGACAAAATACTTAAAAAAGGATATAAAATTAAATATTTCCGATCCAGAATATCAAAAAAGTTTCAATACACTAAAAACTTTACTCATTAATGAACCAATATTAGCATACCCCGACTTTACAAAGAAGTTTACAGTTACCACAGATGCTAGCAATTATGCATTAGGAGCCATTTTATCTCAAGACAACCATCCAATTTGCTATGCTAGTCGAACCCTTAATGATCACGAAATAAACTATAGCACCATCGAAAAAGAACTACTTGCTATAGTATGGGCAACAAAATATTTCAGGCCTTACTTATTTGGAAGAAAATTCACTATAGAAACAGACCACAAACCATTAACGTGGCTTTTTTCAATTAAAGAACCAAACTCTAAACTCGTGAGATGGCGTCTAAGACTTTCTGAATTTAATTATGATATAAAGTATAAAAAGGGAACTAAAAACAGCAATGCCGACGCATTGTCAAGAATAGAAAACGAACCAATTAGTATAAACGTGATGAATTTAAGTGATACAACAATAAAAGAAACCCCAACAGCTATTAACCTATTTAAAAACCAAATTATTATAAAGAAGATAACGTCCGGATCAGTTAGAATAAGAAATAGGAATGTCTTTAAAAACAAAAGAAAAACTATCTTTATGAAAGAATTAGATAAAGAATGTGCTATCACTTTGCTAAAAACGCATTTTAATCCCACTCAACTAAATGCAATCTTAATAGATGACGATTTTTTCCCTGTTTTCAAAGAGACGTTTGACGAATTGTTCTCAACTAATACAAATTTCAAAATAGTACGATGTTTCAATTTGGTAGAAGACATAGAAGATGAAGGAAAATTAAGTGAAGAAATAAAAATAGAGCACCATGATAAGAACCATAGAGGTATCACAGCAGTTTTTGAAGAGTTGAAAAACCGAATCTACCATCCTCAACTTAAATTAAGAATAACTCAATTTATAAACAATTGTGAAGTATGCAACGTAGAAAAATACGACAGAAAGCCTCCTAAAGTACCCTATAAAATAACAGAAACACCCAACAAGCCTCGAGACATTATTCATATTGACGTTTTCTATACTTTACAAAAACAACTATTTCTGACTATAATAGACAAATTTACAAAATTCGCTTCAGCATTTAGAATTTGTGGAAGAACTTGGGTAGAATTTAAATCAAAACTTATTCAATACTTCTCAATATATGGTAAACCAAGAAAAATTGTTGCAGATAACGAACTCGGGTTTAAAGCAATCCCATTAGTACAATTTTTAAAGGATGAAAACGTTATAATACACTATACCTCCAATAGCAATCACACCTCGAATGCAGACATCGAGAGACTACATAATACCATTAATGAACATATTAGACTTTTGCGACATGACGAAAGAACCCACAACGAAACTATCGAAGATAAAATATCTAGAATAATAGGGTTTTACAATAATACAATACATAGTACTACAAAGGTAAAACCAATTGACTTCATAAACGGAAAAATCTCAGAAGAAGAATACCCAAAATTTTATGAACTAATACTACGAAAAAAAACTAAATATATTAATACATTAAACAAAGACAGGACTGATGTCGAAATAGAGAACGGAGAAAATTTTATTAAGGAAATAAGAGGCGGGAAAAACCACCGTAAGTATAGGAAAATTAACGCGACCAAAATAGATAATGAACACCTAAAAGAGAATAAAACAAATCTTAAATATTACAAAACCCATGTTAAACCATTTAAAAAATTCCAGATTAGAGCAAACAATGCTTAGATATTGATTAACACGCACATATATTTTTAGATGCAAACCTGGACTATAATTTTCATCTTATTCACACCCATAAGAGCGCAACTACTGAACATCCAAGACTTGACAAGTAATAATGGTTACCTCCCAATCAAAGTGGACGAAGTTAAAACAATTGAACAATATAATAAAATCCTTCATGTAATCAACATAACGGCATATACAGACAGTCTTTACCTCTTACAGCAGAACATAAAAACAATAAACAGCAGCCTTACTAAAACTAACCCCGAAACAAGCTCTCTACTTGATAGTATAACAAAAAACTATGAGATATTAAATGTAAAAATAAGTAACTTAAAACCGCACTTCAGAGAAAAAAGAGGCCTTATTAACGTATTAGGAAAAGGGTTAAAATATATTGCCGGATCTATGGACAGCGACGACGAGACTCAGATAAACAATGCCCTCAATTCAATGAAAACTCAAGTAAATAATTTCACAACTTTTAATAATCTCATAAGTAATCAAATTAAGAATATTACTAATCACATCAACCAAAAACAAATAGTAATCAGCACTTATTTCAATAAATTTAAAAACTTTCTTCAAAATAAAATTAGAGATTTGGAAGACGAATTTAGACTTATAAGCCACATATATCAAGTAAATAATGACATTACCCTTTTAAAAAACCATGTGGACGACATTGGCCAAATAATTTTTTCCAGCAAATTAGGAATAATCCCAACAGACATACTTACGAAGACAGAACTAGATTTAATTACCAGCTTTGATAGCTATACTAATATCAAAGTAGCAGTAATATTTGAAAATGAAAACATCGTTATAATTCTTTTAATTCCACAATATTCAAATTCTGTACTGTCAAAAATTATATTTGAACCAATACCTAATTCAAAAAACAAATCTATATCACTTAAAAGTAACGGAGTACTTGTTAGCAAAAATAATAAAATATATGAAACAAATGTTAAAGAAAATCTAAAGAAAAATTTAATACAGATTAATGATAATTGCTTAGAAAATATTGTTAATTTTGAAGAAGCCCATTGCAATATGACAACCATGGATATTACCAGTGTAAACGAAATAATACCAGGTATTCTAATATTTAAGAATTTTTATTCCAAAATAACACATAATTGTAATAATAAATATGACTTAAAAATAACGGGCACTTTTCTTATCAAATTCGAAAATTGTGAAATTTATACATTAGATAATAATTTTACAAATGTTAAAATAAAATTATACGAAAATTTTATCTTACCCAATTTTATAACTAAAATAAAAGAAAACTCTAATACAACTTTTGCTGATTTAAAACTAGAAACTCTATACTTAGAGCAAATTAAATATGAAGAAACTATTAAAAAAATACTTTACCATAACAATAAATCAAAAATTATTAATATAAGCATTAATATAATAATAATACTTGCAATTTTGATATTGATTTTAATTTTATTCTATATGAAACCTAAAAGTAAAGTTCTAATTTCGCCGGAGCCTCAATCTAACGGTGGGGGTGTTATAACCGCTAGAACATTTATATTATAAATGTTACATTTTTATACATGTATGTGTGTATGACAAATTTATTACTAAACAAACGCAAGCCAACACACATACATCTATACTTTAAAATTCTTTATTTTCCAAATCGATTTTATTAAGTACTTAAAATTCTTGGAATTTTAAGTGTTACAACAAACTCTCGCTTGTTGAACTTTTATTGTCAAAATTTCAAAGAATTTTAAGTGTTACAACAAACTCTCGTTTGTTGAACTTTTATTGTCAAAATAATATTTCAAAGAATTTTAAGTGTTACAATAAACTCTCGCTTAAATCAAAACTGATGATTTAAGCAAGAGTATGAACTTTTAGTATTAAGCAATATTGTACCCTATTTTTTATTAAGTATATAACATATTGATTTTAATAAAGAAGCGCAGTAAGAACTGGGCAGCATTGAACTGAACAACTTTCAAAGTGTTTTTTTAATTTATTTCACAAAAGTATTCGGACATTTATTTTCTCATCTCGTACATTTATTAGGGTTTTTATGGTTGAATTGAACCACTTTTTCGTCTTTTTTTCACCACGGTATGTACGCACAGGAACCATGATATCAAATAGCTGGAGCAAATGGCTATTAAAAAATTTAAGCTGTTCTTCAGCAGAAACCAAATTGTAGATCAAATCCCAGTTTATAGTGTTAAAACATTCTTCCAACATGTTAAGGTTGATGTTACGGAAGTCATAAAAACTTATTGGTGTTTCAGCGTTTACTACTTTAAAATCATAGGATATATAAATAAGGTCATGATTTGAGAAACATGGTGCATTGATTTGGTCAAATAGTAACAGGTTCGATACATTTCCTATTATAAATATATCCAGTAATGTTCTGCTAGAACTAGTAAAGTGTGTAGGTTGCTCAGTATTTACAATACTTAAACCAATGGATCTTAGTTGGTCTGTAAAATTGGAACTTGACCCAGCCAAAATATTGCAGTTGAAATCACTCGCAACAACAATATCATTGTATTGAGTAGCTAATACTTCTAACTTCTGCATAAAATCATCAAAAGGTACGTCAGAACATGGACGGTAAGTGCAGCCCAACAATAGATTACTGTCACCATCAGAAATTTCAATGAATAAAAATTCAATTCGCTCACTATCCATGGATCTCAAAACTTCCTTATGACGTATCCCGTTCTTAATGTATATTGCCACACCACCAGCATGACCCTTTCTGTCATTCCTAATTATTTTGTACCCATTGGCCGTAACAAAACTGTCTGGTAGTTCTCTTTCAAACCACGTTTCAGATACACACACAATGTCCACCTTAGATTCCTCAAACTTAAAACGAAACTCATCCATTTTGTGAAGTAAACTTTGGGCATTTATATGACAAATGTTGAGACCTTCCCGTTGCTTTGTAAGAATTTGAATCATATTTCTAGAACTAACTGCGGAACTTACCCCATCACTACTTGTGAGTGACATATATAGAATTTAAAACAGGAAAGGCAACGTTATTACAATAAAACACATATGTAAAATGCAAAATGTAAAATGAATTCATTATAAAAATATAAAAATAGTTTAACATAAAATTATAAAAATAATTTAATTTGCTGAAGTAAAGCCAATAAAGATGATGGTAACGAAAGGGCAACACGGTTACATCAGTACTGCATATTAACTTGTAGGTTTGTATTGGATACTTGAAAAAAACTGTTCAGTTGGTTTAAATCTTTAATGCGTGTCGGCTCATCACTCGGGTTAACTTTTATATATACTAGCCCACGCAAAGAATACGCACTGGCTAAACGGTTATTTTTACGCAAGTTTAGTGCTGCGTTTAGAATTTTAAAGTTGTTTGATGTTAAATTTTCATTAAGGTATACTTTTGAGTTTTTATGCGAGTTAAAACCAATATGTTGAAGGCACAGTTGACTATTATTCATTTTCCTAAAATGAGCTAATGACTTTAATATGAAGTTCTTGTCGTACGGCGAGCAAAGCTTCACAAGTATAACTGCGTCCGGAGAATTAACTTGTTTATTATTTCTGTTTTGCAGACGGAAAATAGATTTGAAGGCAGGCGTAGAAATATTTAAGGAGCAACAAATGCTATCAAAAATTTCATTAAGCTTTTCATCTTTTACAAAAGGAATACCATTAACGCGTAAATCACACGATACAGATAAGTTTTCTTGACGACTTATTTGCGATTTTAAAGTTTTTATTTCATCCTTAAGTGAATTTATTTCGGAGCACTGTGTTTCTAAAAAAGATACCCTCTCGTTTACAGAGTGAATCTCACTAACTATGTCACAAATACGTTTGTCGAGTTCTTTTAAGAGTTTGGTTTCAACATCATTAATTTTTTCATTTATATTTATAAGAATTCTGTCTTCACTCTCTTTAATTTTCACTGTAATAAGTTCAAATTGTTTATCAATTCTCTTAAACATTTTTTTTTTTTTTTTAAAAGTTTTTGTTTTGTTATTTGTTGACAATATACCAAAAAATCTTTTTTTTACACTTTGTTCATAGGGGAAAAATACATTTAATTTTAAATTTTTTGCTTTTATTAAAATATATAATATAATTTATGCCTTAATAAGGCTGTATGATAATTATATTGTATTTTGGTGTTCGTTGCTTTGGCAAAGCTTACATCTACAAGAATATAAAAAAAAAATATACATAAATAAAAACAGAAGAAAAACCCTTCATAAATTTCAAAATTTTGCATGGTTTTACTTCTTTTTGTGTTCCTGGGTTTTATTTTTTATTATATTATTATATAAAAAATTTTTATCTTGTACTTGCTTGTTTAAAGTTTTTCATTTGTCCAAACGTTTTTACGGTAACACTGTTTTTATTTTCATCCCTATTTTTTTTGTAAACAGTGAGATATTCCTTACTCTAACCACGGGAATTTTATTTATATTGGAAGTGCGGAGCGAACGAAGTGATTTTTGTATGAAAGCACAATAGGTCTGTTCATTGAAATAAACTGATTAATTTTTTTTTTTTTTTTCTCATTATTTGTTTATTGAATCTTCATATATTAAATATGAACTAACAATAATTTATCAAATCTTAACCTAATACGTTATTTTATCTCCTGCCAGTGCCAGACAAAATTTTCTTCATCACGGGTTATGTTCACTTTTATAGGTGTTTATCGCTCATCCAATTGGGTAAGTGCTGCAGTGTCTCTTCTTCTTAAGCGAGTGTGGCCGCCATGATTTAAAATATTTCGAGCTAGTGGATTTGGGTGTTGTTCAAGCCTTTTTAAATATTTTATTGCATATTTTGTAATCATAGATTTCACTAATGGCACATTGAGATCCTTATGAATGTTTGAGTTTTTAACATACCAGGGAGCGGCTGTGATTATTCGAAGAAGTTTATTTTGGCGCCTTTGAATTTTGTCGATATTAGAGGCCGAGGCAGTGCCCCATAGTTGAATACCGTAGCACCAGATAGGCTTTAAGATAGAGTTGTAAAGTAGAACCTTGCAATCGAGACTAAGGACAGAATTTCTTCCAATAAGCCAATGAATTTCAATGGCTTTTAGTTTCATTTGAGTTAATTTTGCCTCTATATGGCATTTCCACGTTAATCGCCGATCCAGATGTATACCGAGATATTTAACATGCGAATGTTGAGGAATTATTTGATTATTGATTGTAATAGGGGGGCAAGATTCCCGGCGCAAAGTGAATGTTATATGTACACATTTTTGCTCATTGACCATTATCCTCCATTGTCTTAACCATATTTCTAGTTGAAATATATGATGCTGTAAGTAACGCGATGCTTCATAACGATTTTCGTGGACGCTTAGAAAAGCTGTATCGTCTGCAAATGTTGAAGTTTGTGTGTAGTTGCTTGTTGGCATGTCCGAAGTATAAATTAAGTATAATAGGGGACCCAGGATGCTGCCTTGTGGGACTCCAGCGGCAATGGGCTGAGATGAACTTAAGAAATTTCCTTCTTTAATAATAAATTGACGACCGACTAAGTAGCTTTCTAGCAGCTTGTGTGTGTTTGCTGGTAAATTTTGCTTCAATTTGTGTAATAAGCCTTCATGCCAGACTTTGTCAAAAGCTTGCGAAACATCGATGAAGAGTGCTGAGCAATATTTCTTTTCTTCAAATGCTTTTCTTATGACATTTACTATTCGATGAGTCTGCTCGATTGTGCTGTGTTTTCTTCTAAATCTGAACTGATGGTTTGGAATACATCTATTTTCACTTAAAATTGGTGTTAATTTTGAAACTAATAATTTCTCAAACAGCTTTGACATATTTGATAATAAGCTAATAGGTCTATAAGACTCAACTTTTGTATGATCTTTACCTGGCTTTGGTATCATGGTAACTAAGGAAACCTTCCATTTTTCAGGATAGTATTCAAGGCGTAAAATAGCATTAAAAATAAAAAGAATAATTTTCTTTGCTGTGCGAGGTAGCTCCAAAAGCATTTTATTACTGATTTTATCAATACCAGGTGCCTTCTTAGTGTTTAAGTCACAAATAGCCTTTTCGATTTCTCTTATCTCGAATCTGAGGGGAATAGCTGCTCTAGCATCAACAGGTGGTAACTCGACCGCAATATTGTGAGATATATTTGTTGTAAATACGTTTTTCAAATGATTTACAAACAGGTTTCCTTTTTCATTATCATTTCTTGCCCACCTACCATTCAAGTTTCTTAATGGTGGCTTAGATATAACTGGCCTTTTTAGATTTCTAGCTGCACGCCATAATGAGTAGTCAGATTGTGGAGTTGCATCAAGTTCCTTAAGATATTTTTCTAGAGAAGCCGTTTTCTGATTCTGTAGCAACTTTCTTAGCCTTTTTGTGCATTCTTTTAATAAAATCTTAAGTTGCGGGGATCTGTAAAGTTGCCACTCTCTTCGAACTCTCCTTTTTTCAGTCAAGAGCCGCTCGACATCTGAAGAACATATTTTATTATTTTTAATTTTTTTGGGGGTAACGCTGAACGTGTTGAACAGCTAGTTTAAGATAACTGTCAAAGTTAACAAGAGAGAGATCCACATTATCCGGTGTACTAAGCGGAATATTTTCTGTGCAATGGGCACTGAGAAATTTTTTATATTTTAACCAATTTATTTGTGTGGCTGGCGTCGCACAGTGGCGCCATTTGAGTTTTTTCGTTGCAAAAATCATATCTTTTGAACCGAATAAGGTAATTGAACAGTTTAAACAGCATATGATAGATAACTGTTCAGCCTATGAAATGTGCATTTGAAAAGGGTGCTACGCTGTGTAGGGGCCTACTTATGGGTTATCAAAGTTAAAATTAGTAGAAAAATCAATTTTATGGTACCTAAAAAAAAATTATTTTTACATTTTTAGATTGTTTTTATTTTTTTTTTCTTTAGGGTTCTAAATTATTACCCAACAAATTAAAAAAAAAAATTTTTTTTTTTTAAATTTATTTTTTCAATTTTCTGTATTTTCGGTATATGGGTAATTCCATGTCAAAACGACCAAGAGTGGGACACGACCCCTTCCGATTTTAATGAAATTTGGTGAGAATGTTCCTTTTATCTTATAAGGAACATATATGAACGAAAAAAAATTTTAAAATTTTTTTTTCAAAAGTTATGTCATACTCAAAATGTCATAATTTCGCCGAATTAGCCGAATGTGTTGAGCTTATTTCTTCAATAACTCGAATAACTCGAATACTCGATAACTCGAATGCCGCGCACCTGGCATTTCACCCTAATTGGGGACGCTGAATTCAGTGGTGCTAACCGTTTTTTTAAATTAGCTCTTGTTTTCAAGATATACCGTTATTTCGAAAATGTAAGGCGCTGCACAGCATATATTCGCGTAACTCAAAAATGGTTTAGTTTATTGAAATAACTAAAAAAAAACCGAAATTCGGCAATAAATAATAAAGTGGGGTTGGTCATCACATTTGACCCATCTAGGAGCATCCTACGCGCTGTAGGGGCCAAATTAAAGAATTTTATTAAACCGGCAATCATTAGTATGGCAACCATGTCTTTTTAAACCTTTTTTACCTCTAGAAGCCAAACGGGCACGTACGGGCAGATAAAATTTTTGAATTATGTAAAGAAATAATCAAAGAACAGATTTTGCAAATATGGCAAATATAGAAAAATATAGATTTTTGTTATTTTCCGTCAAAGTTGAAAAAATAGTGAAAAAAACGGATAGTTTTTAAATAGTGATTTCACCAGGGAGAAACACAAAGCAAACAGTTCATTTTTTTTTATCATTACACATTTAATAAATGCATCAATCAATACAAACAAAAAATAAGGCGATTCGTTACCTATTTTTTCGTGATATTACACCTGAAATCGCAACAAATTTTACTAAAAATTGTGTGTTTTTTTGAAACCGAAAGTCGGTCAACTTTGAACGGCTATATCTTCTAAACTAAAAATTTGATATTATTAAGAGTGGCAGATTTGAAATCGTTGAAAAGTTTCCTATAACATGAGTTTATTCAAAACTTCGTCGGTGCTCATGAAAATTTTGATTTTTGCAACCTCGTTTGCTCTACGGGCGCTACTGTGCGTCGCTAAGTAACCTGACGGAAATACAATTCTATTTGGGTTCGATATAGTAACAATTGTAGGTGTGTGGTCGGATGATAATTCTAAGGAAGCTTCAACATGAATCGTTTCTGTGGGGATGTTTTTAACCACGCCAAAGTCGATAACATCTGGAATTTTTTGCTGATCAGTAGGCCAATATGTTGGTTGCCAGCTCGCGAACACATTTAAACCCATTTTAGAGATTGTGTTAAACAAAACACGACCTTTTGGTGTTATAAGTCGTGACCCCCAGAAGGTATGTTTAGCGTTATAATCGCCAGCGGGCAGAAAACAGGGTCCTAATGATTTATAATATTTATAATATTGGCCTTCTGATATGGAAAATCTAGGTGGAGAGTATAAAGAAAAAATTACTATGTTTCGATTTAGCTCCTCAACACAAATAGTCGTTGCTTGCAGAAAGTCTTCACGGTGATCACACATAATGTAGTGTTTGACTCGAGTTTTTATTAAGATGGCAGAACCTCCACAAGCTCTATCTCGAGGGTCCTTGGTATCATATAGTATATAACCATTGATTTTAAACGTATTTCTTGAGGTCAAATGAGTTTCAGAAATCATCATGACATCAATTTGTTTATTTTTAAGAAAGTATTCTAATTCATTTTTATGTTGGCGGATGCCGTTTGCGTTCCAAAAACAAATTTTTAAACAGTTCATGGTTTGTTAAGTACAGCTTGCAATAACATCGATTGCATTCTAAGCATTTCCTGCATCATATTACCCATTGTGTTCGTAAAATTATTTACTGTTTGCACTAATGTTTCCATGGTTTTTTCTAAACGATTTAAATTAGAAACCGGAGTTTCATCATTACTTGGCGAGGCACCTTGCATTGGCTGATGGTTTGATTTTAGGACGTTAGCGTAAGAGGTTCTGTTATTACTAGGCTGGGGGGCTTGAATTGCATTTGTGTTTACCTGATTTGCAACCTGCATTTGAGGGGTATTTGTTTTCGGTCCAACCGTCTGCTTGACAATATTATATACTGGGCATCCTCTATAATTGGCAGTGTGATTACCGCCACAGTTGCTACATTTTTTTACGTTGGGGTCGGTTCTAGACTTATCGCAAGAAACTGTACCGTGTAGTTCACCACATACTACGCAGACAGGGGGTAAGTAGCAGTATGCCTTGGTATGGCCAAATTCTTGGCAGTTTAAGCACTGAACAGGTCCATTTTTTTTGTGCGGCTCTTCTATAGTTATTCTTCTGTAGAGAATATATTTTAAATTGTAAATAGGATGTGTTTCGTTTTTTTAAGTTTTACGTCACCGGGTTCAAACTCCACTCGAAAAAGTGGTTGGGGAATTTTTTCTCTATTTTTAATATTTACTACATGTTTTACCTTGAAGCCTTTTTCTTCTAGGAATGTTTTAACCTCTTCTGGGTCCACACATGAGTCAATATCCTTAATCACTACCTGTAGACCTTTACTGCTTTTCAGTTGGTAGGTATAAAAGTTTTTTTTAAGCGTTTCAAAGTTGTTTACTATTTTGCGAAAATCATTCTCATTATTGACTTGTATTTTTGTCTCGTTTATACTTCCACGCTTTATAGCCGCTACGTAAAACGAATTTTCACCTATCACCGATATCAAACTCTTTATGAGCTCATTTGAATTTTGCTCCCTTAGATATATCGGGGGAGGCTTGGATGGTTTAATGACGTTTGGTGCTTCAGAGGATTCATCCTCCAGAATTGCAAAACGATTTTGAGTATTTATTTTATCAAAAGATGGTACTTTTGAGGCCGAAGCAACTGCTGCAGAGGTAGGGCTGCGTCCCCGTTTAAGCACTGTTATGTACCTGTCCATACCAACTTGTACTGTAGGCTTTTGACAACTTTTTACAGGGGGGTTTTCCATTGCATTTGTGTTTGAGTTCATGGTATCATTTCCCACTAAATTTGTTTTTGACGTCACGGCAATACTTGCTGGGCTGGCAACACTTGTCACCAAATCTAGTTGTAGTTTTTTAAATGAGTCATTATCCACTGTTTTCGTAAACACCGAGGGTGATAGGGAACGTGTTCGAATAATTGGCTTAGCCGTTAAATAGTTTATATTGTTTTGTTTTGTTTTATTTATTTCTACATTATTTTCGTTTGCCTGAACTAAAACGTAAACGTTTCTTTCATTTTGTCTTAGTGTTGTTTCACTGTTCGTACTCATGCAAAGAGTTGTTTTTGTTTTTCACCGTTTTGCTTTGCTTTAATATTTTTATTATTTATTGTATTTTACAACAACAAAAAAAACAAGAAATTTAAATTTAAATGTTTTTGTTCAGAATATGTATACACATGTATGAACATTCATACGTACATACATATATATTTTTACTGTTTTATTTAATTTAATTTTATCGTTTTAAATTGTTCACTATTATGTTAAGTAATTTAAATAACAAAATATATTATTTTTTTTTTAAGCGTCCATTCGCTGCTTATATTTATGTATTACAAAATCAAATGTGATTAATTAATAGTTCAAATCGTATGCGGGGCTAAAAATACACGTCTGTATCACAACAAAGCACAAACCGAACTGGTTAACTGATTAATAAATACAATTTATTTTGTTTGATTGTTTAACTTTTTATTCGATTATAAGACTATTTTGAACATTCATAGCATCTTATTTAATGATTTTTTTTTTGATATATTTTTATTCCATTGCTTCATTTGTGGTATTTTTTGGGATTTATGAAATTGTATGCGTTTTAATTTACGAATATCCTTATATAGTTTGCCTTTGGAACTTTCAGATTGTTTTACATTTTATTTAGATAAAATTTCGTATATAATTTCTTCGAGTATTTTTCGACTGTGTATGCTCAGTGCATGAACAGACCTAATATTTCAATTATTTTTTATAATCTTATTACAATTTCCAATTAGTAAAAGGTGAATGACCTTTTCAGAATTTTTTTCCGTGAACAGCTGATCTACATTCCAGTTTCCTAAATAGCTGCAATCATTTTTTATACAGGTATTCAAACTTATGCATTCACCATTTGAACTAAAATTTCGTTTTTAATCAAATATTTGATATAAAAATACATGAGTTAATAAAAATAAGATTCTGAGGAAAGATTTAATATTAATATTTAATTATTTAATATTTGATTCCACTTCAAAATTCTACTTTAAATTCATTTTATTTTCTGAATAATTGTGGTGCTTCAATTATCAATAAATCTTTATTTAGAGCATTTATAATTTCGAGCTAAACATTAAATCTGGAAAAATCATATTGTCGTATCCGCCAATTTTGCTTGAAATTTTTTTTAATTTTTTCCGATTTTATTTTTGTAATTTGGTCTGTGTCTGAAATTTTAATATACCTTTTCCCAATTTTGCTCGAAATTGTTATTATTTTCCGGATTTTTTTTAAAAATCATTATAACGACGAACAATGTCTTTGGATCAATTTATTCGTGTAGCCGATACTATTATCGAATTTGAGGCTGATCTTAACGACAACCAATACCCCTTAGCTTCTCCCCATGCCCTGGAAGTGCATCGTTATGAACTTAATTCGAATTGGAATCGTTTTAAAGCCGCCTACAACACATTTATGTTAGAGGCGGAAAAGGAAGCTAGCGGAAATAAAGATCCGATAGACATATAACCTTTTAAGTTAAAATATAAAAGCACATACACAACGTACTGTAATTGCTTAACCAGATTATCCGAAATGTCTGATGCACTTCGTCAACTGTCAGTCCCTATCCCAGGAATCGGGCATTCGACCGATAATACCATTCTGCCAAGCACTATTTCTTCAACGGCACACAGCCTGCACTTGCCTCCAATTGAAATTGAAACTTTCAATGGCAATTATTCTTCCTGGCCAACATTTCGTGACATGTTCACTGCAGTTGTTTCTAATTCTCGCGCTACTAATGTTGAGAAATTATTTCATTTAAGGCAAAAAACAAAGGGTGAGGCTAGGGAAATTGTACAGAAAGCTCCCCTTACAAATGAAGGTTTCGATCTTGCTTGGAAAGATCTGTGCTTACGTTATGAGAACCGCAGAGTTCTCGTCAATGGTCAGTTGAGGATTTTGTTTAACCTTCAGACAATTAGTTCTGAATCGTGCAAAAGTTTAAAGCAATTACAAAGGGACATTAACTCCTGCATTTCGGTATTAACCCTCTATGGTATTGACGTGACCAGTTGGGATCCAATTTTTGTTTACATAAGTACAAGCAAACTTCCGGAAAGTACATTAACGTTATGGGAACTGGAGTTGAAAGATAAGACAGCTATTCCAAAGTGGTCTGCCCTGGATAAATTCTTAGCAAATCGGTATAGAACTTTAGAATCTGTTTCAGAGATTCGAGGTACTAACACCTTCAGGACTAATGATTCAAAAGCAAAAAATAATTCAGATTCGAGTTCCAACAAAAAAGTTCACAGCTTTCAAGCAAATGTTGCTGGGCCGCAATGTCAGATGTGTCAAAATGAAAGCCATCCGATTCGCAAATGCCATAAATTTCTGAAGATGGACCATCAACGAAGGCTAAACGAAATAAGAAAGGAGGGCTTATCTCTAAACTGTTTCTCATAGACACACAGTGTGCGAAACTGCACGAGCAAAAATAGTTGTTTTAAATGCCAAAAGAGACATAATACTCTCCTACATTAAGAAGTTGATAGTCCTAGCCCTGCTTCAATTCAAAATTCAAATTCGATTTCAACTCTTAACCCCAATTCTGCTCCCTTCTCTCAACCCAGTTCTAACAAGATACAGTCCACTAGTCCTTCAAGTTCAAACCGAGTTCAATCCTGCTTTACTACGAATTCCAAGAGAGTTTTGTTAGGAACAGCTTGGGTCGATATTTGCCACTTGGGAATTAAATATAGGGCACGGGCTTTAGTAGATTCAGGTTCAGAGGGAACGTTTATTTCCGAACGCTTATTCAATTCTATTAAGCTTCCTTTTCAACGGACTAATGTACAGATTTCCGGATTAAATAACACGGTTTCGGCCAAGGTTCAACGAAAGTGCAACTTTGTATTAGGATCGCCAACGAACGATAAAATTGAGATCCCGGTTTAGGCTTTGGTAGTTCCACAACTTTCTAATAGTTTACCTTCCCAGAATATTTCGTCTTCGATATTCTCAAATCTTCCCGAAATTCAGTTAGCTGATCCGAAATTCTATTGTAGTTCGAAGATTGATATGTTGATTGGGGGGGATATTTTCCCATCCATTGTTTGTTCAGGGATCATTCATAACGTTTGTGAATCTCTTATTGCCCAAGAAACCACATTCGGATGGATTCTTACTGGTCCTATTTCTAATTTGTCGAAACATAGTCCCACAGTAGTTTCACATTTCTGTGAAATTTCTTTAGATAAAGAAATTTCACGGTTTTGGGAGGTGGAAAATCTTCCTAGGAAGAACTTTATGTCAGCCTCTGATAGGTTCTGTGAGGACTTGTATGTAAAAACTACAAAGAGAAATATAGACGGGAGATATGTAGTTTCGTTGCCCTTTAAACAAGAATTCCCGGATTCGTTGAATATTGGACATTCTAGGTCCAGTGTTATGGCACAGTTTTTTAGAAATGAAGCTAGGCTTATTCGGACTCCAAATTTTAAGATTGATTATGATAAAGTTGTACAAGAATATGAAGAGTTAGGGCATATGTTTAAAATCAAGTTGCCTATTCCACTCGAAAGTTCAAAAGAGTACTATATACCGCACCATGCTGTGATCAAACCAGATAGTACCAGTACAAGGGTTCGCGTTGTCGTTAATGCCTCCGCTCCCACCTCCAACGGCCATAGTTTAAATTCGTTGCTTCATATAGGGCCTATTCTCCAAACCGACTTAACTCTACTCATTTTAAAATGGCGATTTTTCCGATTCGTTTTTAATGCGGACATTCAGAAAATGTACCGGCAGATACTGGTCAATCCTGATCATACTCCACACCAGCGAACTTTGTTCCGAAGTAATCCGAATAGTCCCATTTGCCATTACGAATTAAAGACTGTGACGTTTGGGGTCAATTGTGCACCGTATCTTGCAATTCGGACATTGCTTCAACTAGCAGATGACGTTCAGTCCATTTATCCTATCGCGAGTACGATACTGCGAAGTTCAATGTACGTTGATGATGTCCTTGCAGGTTCTCATACAAAAGAAGAAACAATGAAAGCAAAAAATGAGCTAATTCGAGCTCTAGATTCCGCTGGGTTTTCATTGAGAAAGTGGACTTATAACTCCGAAGATATTCTAGCCGATATTCCACCAGACCATCTATTACATGAGGATTTCCTGAAATTTGAAGATAGCAGCTTAGCAAAAACTCTTGGCATACGATGGAACGCATGTTCGGATGAATTCTACTTTACTGCGAGTCCATTTTCCGAAACCTCGAACTACACAAAACGAGAAGTTTTATCCGAAATAGCTAAATTGTTCCATCCAGCTGGCTGCCTAGCTCCTTGTATTGTCCAAGCTAAAATATTAATGCAAAAAATATGGATAGATCGTACTGATAAGGGATGATGTCCTGGCTAAAGATGCTCTTGCTCAGTGGATAACTTTTCAAAATAACTATTCCGTGATCAATACCATTCGGGTTCCTCGATGGTCTGATTATTGTCCAAATGCTGATATTCAATTTCATGGATTTTGCGATGCATCCGAAAAAGCATACGCAGCAGCATTATACGTTCGTATAGCCTCTTCTGGTTCCATTTCAACTCACTTAATAACATCCAAGACGAAAGTAGCTCCTATTAAAACGATTTCCATTCCAAGACTTGAACTGTGTGGGGCAGTTTTGTTAGCTGAGATGATAGATACTTTAGTTCCGAGATTAGATGTTGAAAAATACTCTACTTATTGTTGGACGGATTCAACAATTGTTCTATCTTGGCTAGCAAAACCACCTTGCAATTGGTTGACTTTTGTTGCAAATCGAGTTTCGAAAATTTCTCAGGTCATTAATTATTCGCAGTGGCGTCACATCAGTTCAGAAAACAATCCCGCAGATCTGGCAAGTAGAGGGGTTTGTCCCCAAGAACTTATTGGCAATAACTTATGGTGGTGTGGCCCACCATGTCTAAGGAAAATAGAATCGCATTGGCCTAACTTTCCGTTGTCCGTTATTCCGAGTACCAGCTTAGAAATTAAACCGATTAAAGTTCTTTTTTCATATTTTACGGATTTTGAACAAATGTAAAATTTGTGTGATTTACAAGAAAAGGTTCCAACGTCAAATAATGGCAGCATTGCCTCCTGAGCGATGTCAAATTACTCGTCCATTTGCCCACACTGGCGTGGATTTCGCCGGACCATTCGACGTCAAAAGCTATTCTGGTCGGTTTTGTCGAATTTCAAAAGGCTATGTCTGCGTATTCGTGTGCTTCTCCATAAAAGCAATTCACTTAGAGGCCACTTCGGATTTATCTGCCCAGGCGTTTCTTGCAGCTTTTAGCCGATTCGTTGCACGCAGGGGTGTCTACTTCACCTTCATTCCGATAATGGCACAACCTTCGTAGGCGCTTCCAAAGTTCTGGCGAAAGAGTTCACACAGTCTTCCCGGCAATATGTAGAAACCAATTATGCCCATCAGAAAATTTCCTGGCATTTCATACCAGCAGGAGCTCCACATATGGGAGGATTATGGGAGGCTGGTGTGAAAAGTTTTAAAGCCCATTTTCGGAAAATTGCTGGAGTCTACAAATACACTTTCGAAGAATTGTCAACTTTATTGTCCAAAGTCGAATCTTGTCTAAATTCCAGACCTATCTCCCCGATATCGTCAGATCCTGCTGATCTTTGTGCACTGACCCCCGGACATTTTCTCATAGGCAGTCCAATCTTAGCACCTGTCGATCCGCAGGTCAACGCCTCCACCTTGTCACTCATCAATCGGTGGCAAAAACTAAAAGTTATCCACAAAAACTTTTGTTCTAGATGGAAAAATGAATATTTAAAGGGAATGAGTAAAAGAGTTAAGTGGAGAAAGCCTGAGATCAATATTAAGGAAGGAGAAATGGTAGTGATAAAGGATGAAAACCTCCCTCCAAATTGTTGGCGACTCGGTCGAATAATTAAAGTCTATTCAGGTCAGGATGATCGTGTTCGCGTAGCTGATGTATTTACGCAACGCGGCTTGATAACACGGCCGATAGTTAAGCTAGTTTTGCTACCGACAGAATGTTAATTTCTTCCTAAATTCACTGTTTCCTATTAATTTAATTTTTTCAGCTCATAATGCCAAAAATTTCAACGGCCTCTAGTAAATCAAAAACTCATTCTGACAGTCTACTGGAATTATACAACTCGTATCCTTGCCGTATATGTAATCGCCCTCATCCTCTCCGCACTTGCCGGAAATTTCTGGCCATGAATATTTCCGACCGTATTCGTGCAGTGCGGGAGAACAAATATTGTTTCAACTGTCTGGCACATGACCACTCCAATGGAACGTGTTTTTCCAAACATGGATGTAAACATTGTCACAAGTTTCATCACACGTTACTCCATGTTAATCCAAGATTAGCCAAAGACCTACTAAAGTCACGTTTACGCTCCTGCTCCAAATCTCGGTCACCACAACCTAAACCATCATCGTCCTCCAATAGCCGTAAGTCCACCGAGCCTAAAACTAAAAACAAGGCTTCTCCGGCACTTACTTGTAAGTCCTCGACATTAACTTCGATACTGCGTCAAAACACCTTGATACTGCTACCCACTGTATTAGTAAAGATAGGTTCCACTACTTCTCATGCCCGTTGTTTACTGGACTCTGGGTCTCCAGTCAGTCGGCTATCTAAAAAGCTTGTCGATAAATTGGACCTGACATCTTACACCTTGCACGATGAAACCATTTGTCCGATCGTATTGAAATCGAGATTTGACTCATCTTCAAAAATAGAAGGCACCATCAGGGTGGATAACCGTGTCGCGCTTCGAACTCCAGCGCATTCTCTGCCTGAATCGTACAGAGCAAATTTTAAGGATCTCTTTTTGGCTGATTCAAAATTCTATGAGTCAGCACCCATAGATATGGTCATTGGTGTGGATTTATATCCAAAGGTCATATGTCAGGTAGTTTTTTCCAGAACGGGTTTTCCAACAGCCCAAAGCACGTTGTTCGGGTGGACAATTTATGGTCCATGTTCCATTTAAAATTTAACATGAAAGGCTCTTTTTATTAATAAACCACAAGCAAACTACAAAACGTATAGAATTCATATCTAATTTTTCTTATTTAAGTAAAAAAAAACGAATTGTGTTTGATTTTAATTTTTTTTTTATTTTTTATAATAATGTGTTCAATTTTCCTTTTAATGAATTACATAATTTAAGTATATTTACCTATTCGAATTGGTTTTTTTATTATCTACGTATATCTTTAAGTTTGATTCAGCATCTTTGACATCATCAAGCCACTTTTCCCTTGCATATATCCTGCAAAGCGGGCGGCAATGTTAATGCCACAATCCCACCTCTGATTGTCGACATTAAAAGTTTTTGTACAAAGTTTTTCCCCTTGGTAATTAACGTATTTAAAGGCTGAATGCTACAAAAAGTCATTCTTTCTCACTTGCGCATAATGCCTTAATCGTCCGTCAACTTGGCCTTAATGTCAAAAATGCTGTTTCCGTTTTTCCTTAACAATTTTTCCTTCTTGTTTTTTTAGCTGCTATAGCGAAAGGTAAACCCCACAGAAATCTAGTTAATAAATCTAATTTATTTATCCAAAATCCTAATACCTACTTGTTTCATTTCTATTTTCATTCTTGCAAATATTTCCTATTGGGCTTTTGGCAAATTCTGAGTAAACAAAATAAATACATTATTTTGTTTATTCGATCGGCTCAGAGACTAATCAACCAATTCCCATCCAGAGCTCCTTCTACACTTCTACACACAAACATCTCATAAGTAAGCTTTAAAATAAGTTTTTGATTAGAAATAACTTAACGTGTTAACTTCAAAATCGTTTTTCTCCAAAACTAATTTTTTGCCCATATGTCCCTTTTAACTGAAACTGACACATATACATATGTACATAGATTCATTTAATAAAAACAATCACCCCTATCGCAAACAACTACTCCCATGAAAATATTCCCATATGTTTTTATTTCGTATTGTGAATGATTCCCATAACAAATTTTTTGGGAATTCATTCCCAAACTTAAAAAATTTAGCATCGCCAATGTTTACTCCCGCGAATTTTTTTAATAAATAAATTCCCAACAAGTGTTGATGTGAACGAGAAGGGAACATGTAAATTTTAATTTGTATTCTAAGGTAGGACTCAATTAAATTTTTTTTTTCTCTTATTAAAGGAGTTTTAATTAAGAAAATGAAGATAAACACTATTCATTATTTATTTTTTTATATTTTTATAAGTATTTTATTTTGTATATTTTTCTTTCACAATACAAGCACTGACAAGTTATTCACAATAGAGACGTTTGTTTATAAAATACTAACAAATAATTCACAATAGTAAATTTTACTCCCATAATATTTGCGATACCGATTTGTTGGGGATGGGAATTTAAGTTTGATCCCATATTTCATATTCCCATAACATTCGCGATAGGGGTAAATTTAGTAGTCTGACTGAAGTTAGCGATTTTTTAACCAAAAAAAGGTCCTATCTACAAAACATTATTTGATAAACACTTAAAGCCCTAACCTACAGTTTGCAAAATATGCAACATTGTTAACTGTCAAATAAACTGTTAGGTTTTATAAGAAAAGTAGAAGAAAAATATATTATAAACAGTTAAAGGCGATTAATAAAGTTATCATTCTAAATTGTTTTTTGTTAAATTTTCAAAATGTTAGGTAGGGTTTTTTGCATTTTAGGTAACGATATACTTACATATCTGTGGCAATAAACAATAATGGTTTAAGTCGAAATTTCGTGTTTCGAGATATTAAGGGTTTTGTCTAAAATGAATTGTGTGTTGTATTGTGAAAGTTAAAATATAAATGGGTATAGTTTTATTAAAAATGACATTTTATACTTGAAATTAAGCTGCGTCATAGATCTTGAAGAAGATAATAAGAATATGTTATAAAATTAAAAAGCACTTAAGTCAACTTAAGCCATTATTATTTTTTGCCACAGATATATATTATTTAATACAAAATATAAGTAAAAACAAAAATTGTCATTGAAAACATAAAAGGCTATTCAACAGCACTTTCAGTTAATTTTATTACACATTAAACACATCATTACCCAGCGGGAAAAAGAAGGGGTACAGAGGCCTTCTAGAAGGATAAACAAGACCTTCTCGCTCCATTCCATACTAATATCTTTTTTACACGCGTTGTCATTGCGGAGAAGGCCTTCCGCTTTCCTTTCTTTCGCCAGAGCTTCTTAAAGGCATTCAAATAAATGACTTTTAGAAGGCTTTCCCGAGAATGACTGTCAAAAGGCCTTAGAAAAAGATAATCTAGAGGGATTTTTGAGTAAGTTATGTTAAAAGGCCTTTAAATTAATGGCTCTTAAAAGGCCTTTCAGACCATCCTTCTACAAATGCCTTTGATTAAAGGTCATATTGAAGGGCTATCAATATAAAACATTGAGGAATATTTCCTTACAAATGAAATTAGAAGACTGAGTAGGTTCCATGTACATATTAGATCTCCAATATAGGAATTGAAACAACACTTTACTTTTTATATATCGACCCCTTTGCGCGAAATTATCGTATGTTACAAAAACCAAATTTTACAGGAGAGCCATTTTTATACTTTTCTCTGCTATCATTTGCAATATAAATATGAAAATATATATTCAATTTTTGGAGCAACGAAGTGGACGTCTCTTTGAATGTAGAAGATTTCATCAAAAACTCAATTTCAAAAAAATTGGCATATACGATAATTTCGCGCAAATGGGTCGATATGTATACCTATTTTACAAACGTATTATTAAACTTATTGTAGTTTAATAACACATGTGATACCTATTTTTGTATTGAAATAATCAAATTTGCTATATATTGTAAATAAAAGTATATAATAAAAAAAAACTTTTAAGAACAAGTACCTATTCCTTAATGAACAAAACTTAACTTAAATGATTTACATTGGGTGTGTGTGAAACGGTAGCAAAGTACTCATGGAAGTAAAATTTTGACACTATTGAGGTGAATAAAATTTCACTAGCCCTAGGGGCTAGTATAAATTTTGACATTAGTGTAGAAATTTTGGCAACCACAAAAATTTTTTTTTTCATCAAATTTGTTTAAACAAAATAAAAAATAATATGAAAGCAGGACCAGCGGCAAAAAAAAATTAAAAAGAATTATACAAGATTAAGTATTTAAATATGTAAAAGCTTTTTTGCCCACACTTTTTGTAAAAATTGTTAATAAATCAGAACGAATTCATCAAATAGTTGGGACGATCTCATTTCCAACAGAATTGAAATGATTATTGGTAAACGTTTGTTTAATTTATTCATTTTCACAAATCTATTAGTAATTGTTTTTTTTTTATGTCAAAATTTTACGTTGTCAAAAATGTTACAATTTAACACAGCACAAATATGAAAATTTTCTACCACAAACAAAATTCATTTCACCATAGAACTTTGCTACCGTTTCACACACACCCATTATTGTTTTTATTTTAATATGCACCTACTTTGTTACTTTGTTTTTATAACGGGATCTGAATTCTTTCGCTTTGGCGAAAAACAACATAAAAATTTTACTCTTTCTCTTTTCAACTTCAACTAAAAAAATTTACAACATATGCTACTTTGTTTTTGTAAAGGGGTCTGAATGAAGGTGTATCTTATCTTTTATACCAAAGAGCCGAGGCCTTCTATGAGGCAATCTTTAGCAGTTACGTAAGAATAGTAATTAAATTAAAAAAAATTTTTAAGCAGGCCTTTAAAAAGGCCTGAAGTAAGAAGGTCTTCTAAGTTTTCCCGCTGGGTATATGAATAGTTTTTCTTAACTTCCAAAGTGTTGGTAAAAATGCTATTATAATATGATCTGCTTTCATCACACATTATTATTAGATCAACAGTAATGATAAAATCTATTTAGCCTTTTTAGCCAACATGTAATACCATGTTCACACGGACAGCAATATTGGTGTTTCGCTCTGTTATTCCTGTTTCGCGCCCCAAACATGATTGAAACGACTTGTTTCCCCATTCAAAATTTTGAGAGTGAAACAAGTCGTTTAATTTTGAAACAGGCTGCGAAACAGGAAAAATGTACAGTCATCTCCAATTTTGATAATATTTATCGTTAGTTTATCTGAACTAGCTCTCAAAAAAATCAAAACAAAATAAAATTTGATGTTTAATAAAATAAAGTGATAATTTTAACATAATGATATTAATAAAAGTATTAAATAATATCGCCCATATTTATAACAAAATTTTAAATTTAATAAAGGGTTACAAAACAAATTTTGTATGAAAATGTTCCTTAATAAACGTTTGTTAAATTTAATAATCGTTTATAAATACGGGGGTAAATGTTAAAGTTTTATTCACTTTTTTTTTTTATCTATTTAAAAAAAATCACACTAACAACACAAAAAACTTGTCAAAATGAAACAAGAATAAAACGTATGAACAGCATGTTTGGCAAACTAGTTTCAAAGAGCGATACGAGTGGTTTATAACGTCGTATGAACATAGCATAACGTAAATCAATGAATTCAACAGGTGTGATTGCAGACCAATGTGTCTTCTCAGTTAACGCTGGGTCTCCACGTAGCAATTTTTATTGCTAAGTACAAGCAATAACGTCGGCAGAACAATGACAGAACAATGGAGCAATGATTGCTGATTATATTGCTGGAAAACACTTGTTATTGCTTTGCCATAAATTTGCAATTTTCACCTCGAGTAGTTGTATAAAGTTTTGTGGCTGTATTTATAACAAATGTTTTATGTTGTGTTTTGAAGTGATTGTTAAATTTTATTTTTTAAATTAATTAATAAAATAATTAATTGTAATTGTCGTAGCTGTGTTTTGTATTGCTTTTTTGTTTATTTGCATATGAAAAAAACCTAAAACTTGTATTGTTCTATTGAAAAAATAAAAATATAAAAAAAAAACAAATTCTTCGTTTGCTTTTGTTGATATTGACGTTTATTTAAAAATGTAATATATAAAAACTTTTTCTGTATTTTGTTGAAGTATTTTTTCACTTGCTTTTTTAATAAATAAACACACTAATAAATAACCAAACGTACAGAGAAATGAAATGTCAGATAAATTACAACTGATTTGACAGCAGATTGCTAAGCAATAATTGCTTAAGCAATAAGAAGAGCAATCATTGCGCAATGGATTGCCACTCATGGCAATATGCAGTCTATACGTCGCAAATTTTATTGAGCAATCAAATTTGACGTTTGCCGCAATAAATATTGCTACGTGGAGACCCGGGGTAATGAAATGGAGTTATTAAAATTGTTGAAAAATTTAAAAAAATGCATTCAATACCATAATGTTTGTAACCTTGGTTTTTATAAGGTTCATACAGCTAAAAATTCTTTCAACTTCCGCGTTACTAAATGGCAAAACCAAAAACTTCATAACAAAAGAAACTAACTCGTTGAAAGCATTTTCTTTTAAAGCGTTTCTGTACTCAAAAACACCTATCCAGTAGCTCGTTTCTGTATTTCTCGCATCGTAATGTTGGGTACACACTATGCAACACATTTACGCAATCTAGTGAATTAAATTCATTTTCATTCATTCCAGGTTGCATCAACATCAAAACGCTTTGATATTTTGAGGTTGCATTGAAACAGATTGCATGTATATTGCACTGTGTGTACGCAGCATAAAATTTCTTACATGAAGTGTGAAACAAAAAATTCCATCGTTTCTCGATTTATGAGATAAAAGTGTTTCTGTATTTGAATGCGAAAACAGACACAACAAATTCTGTTTAAACTGGAATATTTCCAGTCAAATAAAAGCGAAACGTCAACAAAAGAAATAAATATAATAAAAACAGGGCTGCCAGATTTGACGAGTTATCGTCATCTCGACGATTTTTTGCTCCGATACAAACAAATTTATAAATGAAATTGTTGGCGTTGCGTTTTACACTTAGTCTTCGAAATAAGATAATTGTAAATATTTTTATATGTTTGTTTATTAGAAAAAAAAGATATCTTTAGAAACAAGGGTTAAATTTTTATATGTATCCCTATTGTGAAAATTGTCCTCGAAATAGTTTGACTCTTCCCTAAAAAATGTATCGGCAAAAGCAAAATTTCGAGGGAAAGTAATGGACCGACTTGGCTTATTTTGAAGATTTAATACTTCTTATATCTTATTTTATATGTACACTTTTGTGCCAAAACCATTATTCCGGCAAGAAAGAAATTTGTTTGTCTCCCAGTAAAAACTTTTTCAAAATGGATAGCTTCTTTCACTCGTTATTTAGTAGATTTCTTCCATAAGAACTTCGATAACTACTGTTTTCTGGATGAATTTAGATTAAAAAAATGACTTACTTTTGAATTTGTTCATTTTGGCACAACGCTTGTAAAATGCATTAGTTTTTCAGTAGAATTGTATGTAGTGCTTTTATGTGTTTCTGATTACTTAACATATTATTTTGTAGCCGAAGATTTTACTGGGTCTTTAACCCGTTTATTTATGAACAGATTTTTTTAATTTTAACTACCAGGTATTCTACAAGTCTATTTCAGATAAAAAAGAAAAAGATTATAGGAATAGGTAAATTAAAGATTTATATCTCAGCCATTTGTAAACCGATATAGTTAAATTTCAATTATATACTATTTCGGACTACATACGATATAAATATAAAACAACGTTGTCAGTATCAATTCCATAAAAACCCAGAATATTTATAATACTGTTATCAAAGCTGATTTAATTTAAAAATTTTCCATTTTGATCTCGGTTTTTGTAAATATGTATATACATATCTATTTTAAAAAAGGATGTATGTTTATTTTATTAAGCTTGGTTTCTTTTTGCTTTTGTAAAAATATTTATTTTATTTTTTGTTTAAAATGATATTTTCTCATGCCTTTGTGTAACTTCTCCAGGGGAAAATAACAATTTGAAATTGTTATCGGATTAAAGAAAACAAAATAAAAATAAATTTAATGAAATTATTAAATACCCATGAACTTTAACTATGTTTTGTTTGATTATTTTATAATAAAAGTCGAAACAAATTTGTTTAAAATTGATTTTAAATTGCACGATTCTTAAAACTAAAAAGACAATCTTTTTTATTTTTTTCTCAGGAAATTAATGATTTTGACACAAATTTATCAGGCAACACTGATGAAAACCAAAACAAGAAAAGGCTAAAAAAAATATATAACAATTGTTTTTTGTTTATTGTTTATTTTCATCATATAAATTATGCATTCATCATTTATATTCCTTCTATTTTTTTATTTATTTATTTTAAAAAAATATTATATAAACATATTTTAAATTAAAAATATCTACATGTGACTTATTTTGACAGTTGTTGAAAGAAACTTTTCGCAAAATATTGTTATAGAAACACTTTTTCTCGCATCCTTCCAATAATTGCTGTAAAATTATTTAAATGACAGATAATTTTCGCAAAAAAAATATACAGAAACACTTGTGTGAGAAAAACCATTTTTTGTTTCATTTCACACAATTTTTGTTGCAATTCACACGTTTCATGCGAAAAGTTTTACGATGTGAGAAATACAGAAACGGGCTACAGAATTCAGAATTCAGCTTTTGCCATTGCTGTTCCAAAACCGTTATTTCTTCTGTAGTAAAATATACAATTTCTTCTTTAATTTTTTTTTGGTGTTTACAGGGTTGCTATTATTATACATTTGTATAAACGTATAAATGTTCACTTATATTGTGAAATAGCAATATATTAAATTTTTAAGATTTAAAAATGCTAAATAATGCTTAAAAAGAAAATTGCTGAAAATTATGCTAAATGCTATTTAAAAAGTTCGCTGCTAAATCAAAATAAATAACGCTAAATTTAGCAGTGAAAATGCTAAAAGGGTCACACTGTTCATAACATCATTTTGTTCTGGCGTGCCCATAATTGCCCAAGGACACTGTTGCCAATTTAGAGATTTCCTCGCTAAATCTAGCGTTTTTGAAATGTCAATCACGTAGGAAAATACGTTTTAAAGAAACATATCTCAATACATTTAAATTTACAGATTTTATACATTTTCTAATTAAGATTTTTTGTTTTGCTGGTTAAAAACTACTTGTTTATGTTCACGGCTTTACTTACTTTTGTAGTTTTAGTTAACTAAGGATGGTACGATTTTCAGTTAATATCTTGTTAGGGCTATATGTGACAATTCCCAACTTTAAGCTTGCTAAAAAATTTTAAACACACGGTAAGGTATTGATCTTAATTATTTCAATAGATGCCAAGCAAAATAATTCACTTACTCTCATCTAACTAATTTTATCTTATTGTTTAAAAATAAATTAAACGATCTACATTATTTCGATAGATCCCAAGCAATATAATTCACTAAATCTCATCTAAAGGCCCAAATACACTTGTCAAATGCTTGTCCAGCCGGCGAATTCATCGTGTACGTGTGATTGACGTAATATTCGCCGTCATATCTAAATTATTTGATTTTCCATCCAGCATCGTCGGTGTGACACATACAAACATATTTTTACTAATACTACAACAATGCTTCATGGGTATTTTGATCAATGTATTTGGGCCTTAAAGGTTTTTTACATCTGACTTGTCAACTTTTCAAGTCAAATGTAATTGTGCATGTCTGTCGAAATTTCTGTTTTACAGAAGGTTTATAATATTCGGCCACAAACGTACAGTACAGTTCGAAACCAGCTCTTGACGAGTACGGACATGTATCAGTGAGTAAAAAAAAGTTAAAAATTCGAAGTGAAAAAAAAATATCTGCAATAGGTAAAAATAAATGAACAGAACAATAACTAAGGTGCCCGAAGAGATTTGTGAATGAGTCTCACAAATACTCCCAACAAGGAGAGTAGGCCCAGCACAAATAGCAGAAATGCGTATATCGTGGTAAGCTCTCCGAGCGTGAGCAATGAAAACATTCGATACCCAGAGTTAAATAAAAATTATTTAAGTGCAAAAATTGCCAGCGCAACTGGTTTTCCATACAGCAATTTAAGTGCAAGTGTGCCCAATCTGAGCAAGTGTGTTGATCCGACCGAAAATGTGGTTCAAAGTGTGAAGTCGTCTGACCAGAGGAATGTTAACGAAAAACCTGGAACATCACGATTTGCATTAATAAATACAGGAGCTGTGCCAAAAAGTCCTAAAGTGCTTACAGGCATGGACAATAGCCAGAAAGGTTAGTCCTAGGCCCACCCAACAGGAACGAATAGCCAAACAAAACAAAGGCTCTAGCCTAGTCTCTTTGCCAATAAGTGGTAACAGATTCTCTATACTCTCCATACCTGACGATGAAGAAGCAGAATCAGCCAATGGAACAGCCACTAGGGAAGTTAAACCGCCACCTATCTATCTGCTGGAGCAAACTTTAAATAGCATAGTCAACATGTTGACTAAACTTGTAGGTAAGAATAATTTCTACATTGTTTCTTTACGACGCGGGCAAATTCAAGGGACCAAAATTCAAGCCAGTACAGCAACGAACTTCCGTATTATATCAAGACAACTGAATGCAGAAAATAAAAGTTACTATACATATCAATTAAAAAGTCCTAAGGGTTTGACTATTCTCATAAAAGGCATAGATAGTTCTGTTCCTACAGAGGAAATAAAATCTGCCATAGAGCTAGAGGGGTATGAGGTAAAATCTGTTCTTAACATTTTGAACAGGAATAAAGTTCCTCAACCAATGCACCGCATTGAGATCATTTGATTCATCCGTTCTCAAAACCAAAAATTCAGTTCCTCCCATATACAACTTGCGTTACCGACTCAACAGAAGAATAACTGTTGAGGAGCCATTAAAACGAAGGGGTCCCTCCCAATGCACAAACTGTCAGGAATATGGGCATACAAAATCATATTGTAAATTGCCTCACCTATGTGTGGTTTGTGGCGACGCTCATAAGACCGCCGAATGTAATCGTTCTAAAGCTGACCCGAATGTAAAGAAATGCAGAAACTGTGGCGAAAATAACACGGCAAATTATAGGGGTTGTGAAGTCTTCTTGTATTTAATAAAACCTGCTTTAGTTCAAAAATATACTCACTCCCAATATGGTCCGTCATATGCGCCCAGCCAAGACGCTGGCTTTATTGCTAGTACTGCACAAACAAACAAACAAACAAACAAAACCACTCATTTGCCCAGGTCTTAAAAGGAAACCCTAATGCGAAAAATCCCTCGAGTACTTCCAACGCAAAGCCACCTCCATACGCTAATGTTCCTAGGGAAGGTCTACAAATGCCCCGTGTAAATACGCCTAGCTCAATTGAAAATACAATTCAAGCTATGAATAACTTCATGGCTTCATGGAAGTTGCAAACTGTCTTCAAAGGTATGAAATCGACGTACTTCTTGTCTCTGAAACACACTTTACTCATAAAAACTGCTTTAGGGTAAATAGATACCTAACGTATGACACAAAACATCCCAGCGGACGGCTTGTGGTGGCACAGCCATAATTGTGCACAAACACATCAGACACTTACCATTGCCAGAGTTCGAAGAAGATTGTATCCGGGCCACATCTATAAAACTTACTGATTTCAAACTAACGTTGTCATCTGTTTATTGTCCCCCGAGGCGCAAAATTGTACACGATAAATTTCTCAACTTCTCCACATTGGACCAGAAATTTATTGCTGCTGGCGATTACGACGCTAAACATACATATGGGGGCTCCAGACTTATAATACCGTAACTGCAAATAATTTTGATGTCGTATCGAGTGGTGAGCCTACCTATTGGCCAACCGACTTCAACAAGCTACCAGACCTCATTGACTTTGCTGTAATTAAAAACATCAAGCGCGATCAGGTACTAGTTAGCAGGGCTGCCAGCTTTGGGGGTTTGACCCCAAATTAGGGGTTTTCTTGTTGCTAAAAGGGACAAAAAATTTGAATTAGGGTTTACATTGGGGATTTAAAAAAAATAGGATTTTTTGGGGAAATACACGAAAAGAATTATTTACTAAAGCACCACAAAATATTGCTTGAACTAAAAATATTTTGCACCATTCTCGTCCAAGCCAAAATTTTCTTATGTTAAATTTATGTGTGGCTTGGTTTAAGCAAAAAGTAATGACCCAAAGCGAACTATAATTAAATACAGCTAAAAAAAAAATTAAGTATTCGTTGCTTATGGCTAATTTCACCAGTTCAATTTAAATATCAATTCATATTCAAATATAGTTGTTCCTATAATTTTATTTTTATACGACATGAAAAACTAATTTTAAACATAAATTGGTATTTAAATAAATTAGTGATATATAAGTATATGTTCCTTTAACTCCCACTGGAGCATAGGGCGCCAAATTTTTAGCGATTCGTTAGCAATTTAAGTTCAGAAACGTAGTTTGCTAGCCTTCGTTCCCCAGTTTGGTGATAGGGCTGCTATCTAAGCACCCAAACGTGCTGTGTTTTGGAGCCAGTGTTTCAGAGGATCCAACATTCGCGATCTCCTTCTTCCTGAGACGCACTTTGGCCATTCAGGGTTCGCTGACACTCCAGGTTGGCAACAGAATTTCCTCTGTGCGGTTGTTAAGGTTATACCGCCTAAGATCGGTCGACAGGGCCTCGTTTGTCCAAAACAGGGGTCACCAAGTCCTTTCTGGACAGAGGGTGAGTTTGTCATTTGAAAAGGATTGGCTGTGTGTACAATATGATAAGTCATTTGTATTCGCGTCACTTTTCCATAACCCATTTAAGGGGGTGAGATCGGCTATTAATATTTTACAAAATACGAAGAAAAGCCTGAATTTTTAACATAAAAACGTATAGCATTATTTAGTTTAAGGAAAACTTAATATAAGAAAAAGAAACTTTTTATTGATTTGTTAACATGTCATTTCAAATGAAAATTAAATGAATTAAACCAAGTTTTCTTGAACATTTTCTGAAAAATTAAAAAAAAAATCCCTAGGATTTGTTTCTTGATACAAGAGATTCGATTCTTTTAATTAATCAAGATAATATTAAATAAATGCAGCTTCTTTTGTATTTCTGGTCTTAAGAAATTTTTGATCATATATGTACCAAAAACATGAATTTTTTGATCATGAGAAAATGTTTGTTTGTTCAAGAAAATTTGACTAAATACGAACAAAATATTTTACAATCATAAAGCTATTATTGGATTTTTTGTGTTAAGAAAGGAAATTGGTCACTTTGGAAAATAAACTTATTTCCGTGTAAAAAATATGAGTTTAATTTTTCAATAGGAGATAACTTAGTTTTATGCACATAAAAACATTAGGGTGGCCATTTTTGCAATATCGCTTAATATCAATAAAGACCGGGTAAAAAAGGTTGTTTTTTTTATCAAAAAAAAAAAAAAAATATCTGAAAAGTTTGAACCTAATTTGTCAATAATATGATTATGTATAATAAGTACAAAATTTGTATATACTTATTAGAGGTGTTAAAAAAAATTAAAATGAACTGTTAAGTCAATGAATTGGCTAATTTTGTTTCTTTGCATATAAAAAAATATTAAAAAAGATTGTTATGATTTCGTATTCTTACAAAAGGTGTAGACTACTTTTACTAGCGATTCTCTGGTTCCAATGTCAACATACGTTCCCAAAGGAACTACCTGGTCAGTACCTACTTACATAGTCAGTAGTACCAACGTCATTAGTAGATTTCCAATGACACGCACATGTTAATTGTCTATTGTAAATAACATTGCCTGGAGTATAATAAGTCACTAGTACTGATTCACTAGTGACATTTCCTGCTGGGAATATATAAACTATATGTATATGTTTGTAATACAACAACATATTTCCCTACAATAAAAATGATCTCTTGTAGAACATAGTACTAGTCAAACTCAAATAAATATTTAAATTATCCGTTAAAAATTGTGTATTTTTTACAGGGGCTTATTTTTGGGGATTTTCTCTTTTATTGGGGGATTTTTGGGGAATTTTTTTTTTAAGTTTGGGGAGGACGAATGTTATTGTGAGAAAAAAAAGCACAAAGCTAAAAAATCTGCAATTTTAAACCAAAAATCTTTAAATCTGCATTTGAGCAATTTTGGGGTATAACATCTTCAAAATGCAGATAAATCTGAACTTCTGGCATCACTGCGTGTTGCAAGACATCTCTTAATATGGCAGCCTTGATTATATTATGAAAATGTTTAAGGTAATCTGGAAATGAGTAAAAGAAATACATAAATACATACATATATTATATTATAACATATCACATTTAACAAGAAACGAATGAGCGAATACACATTTTTCACGTTGGTGTTTAGAAAATGACTACTCGCTTATTTATTTCTTATAGGGTATAGACACTAATAATATTGTTGTTTCTTTTCAACCAGTTCGGTAAAGAATAAGAAATAAAGTGGACAAGCAACTGAAGTAAATAAACCTGTGAACTAAATGAACTGAACTAAATGAACCCACTCAAAAGACTTCTGACGCAAAAGAGAAATTGACGTGAGTGAACTGTTGAACTAAAAGGAACTGTCAGACTAAAAGACGGTTCAACGTTCATCTGACTGACTAGTTCAATTGAACTAGTTCGTTCATGAACTACCCAACTCTACTACTTAGATCCTTCGAAATACACTGCCCGATCATATCTGGACAACTTACTACGGCCACGCCCGGACTTTCTAAGGTCATAAGGATTTCTCCGCTCCAATGAAGATACCTGCTTATATTCTGGTATAAGTAGTGCCTTGTGCACTGTGGAAGCGACGCACAAACTCTGTTTACTGTGCTCCTGGCTGCCACACGCTTTGAGCAGCTATTCTTAAAATTTTGTCTTCCACCTATACTATTGGCCCTCCTTACCTTGGCCAATACGGGTTCAAATCTTTTCGCTGTTAACCAGTCTGTACTGGGCTCTACCTGCAACGAGCGACCTTCACTGATGCTTTCGCTTCTATCTGCCTCCGTACAGTGCCTGGCTTCAATCTGCTAAACTGTCTTACATGAGCAACCGCTTTTTCCCGTTTTGCAACTTTTTGATTCCAGACGAGTACAAGCGAGAAGCTGTCCCACACGAGTAGGGTTCCCAACTTTTTTTGTTGCAATTAAAGTACATTGATAACACTACGTGACAATTTCTTGACCAAATGAATTTGACGCCTAATCTTTATGTAAAATTTTCCGCTGAATCCGAATATGAAATCAGAATTGTCAAAAGTAGAACAGTTTTTGAGACATTCCAAAATAACCGTTATTTGTGTTTTTAAAAAAGATGCTGTGACTGAAATGCAAAAACTGTTCTACTTTTGACAATTCTGACTTCATATTCGGATTCAGTGGAAAATTTTACATAAAGATTAGCTGTCAGATTCATTTGGTCACGACTTTTTGAAATTTTGTCACGTAGTGTATTAAAGGTTAAGAAAAAAAGTACACAGTATAAATATAAAGTACAATTACATATTTCTTTTCATTGTTATATTTAAAAATGTTTTTTTTTTTTTGGCTTTCCGCAAGGTTTATCAAACAATTACACTGTGCTAGAATTTGACACTTTTTTTGAGACAAGACGGGCAACTGGCGCTTTAACCTAATTCGGGTACGCTGAATCCAAAACCTGTTCAAAAACGTTTCAGTTAATTGAAATAACTAAAAAAAACGAAAATCCGCAATATAATTTCCTTTAAACGTTAAATTTAATATGCGCAGTCGTTTTAGAAACATATTTTTTTTTTTTTTTTTTTTTTTTTGGAAACAAAAATAATTTTTTTAGCAACATTTCGAAATTTCTGTTTGTAAAATCTATAAAAAATTACAGCTATGCTTCTAATTTTTCCAGACATATAAAAAACAAAGCTTCAAACAAAACAAGCTAAAAATGATTAAAATCTGTTAACAACTTTTGCTTTTACTAACAAAAGTCGAAAAATTTAATTAATTTAAAAAGTCCATAAAATGCAATATTTGTATGGAAGCCCCTTAAGAAGTGGTGATAAATGGCAAGTATGTCTCGGGAAATTGTTAAGGCGACTCCTTGGCTGTCATGGTGCGTTTTCTTCAATATATTTCTAGTCTGTTTTCAACATTTTGTATGGGAGCCGCCTTAAGGAATGGACATTTTGAAATTATGTTTTGCACTCGTTTTTTAAAAACAGGCAGTTATTGTACTCAAACAAAACAAACAAGTGAAATAGTGCTGTCAGATTATTTTTTCGAAAAATCGCCCTGCCAATATAAAAAACATCAACAAATGGCCCTGACTAATATTAATTAGTTGTTCTTTAAATTTTCTAAAAATAAAATTGGACAATAAGTATTATAATTTAATGACTAATAAAACCGTGACTAATATAACCTGAATCTATTTTGAATTCATCATGCGAAATAAAGTATTTTCGCGTACTTTATTAGTCTCATTAAGTATAGAGTACAATTACTCGAAATAACGTACAATACTTTATTATAAAGTACGGTTGGCAAGCCTACACACGAGCCTCATTTTCATACCCAACATTCAGGGCTCTCGTAAAACTGCTCTAAGTGGAGAAGCAGCTCGCGCTTTTTGTCATTATTTCTTAAGGGCAAACAGGTCGTTTTTGTTTGTCTGCTTTTGTTGCGTTTTGCGGTGTCACCCCGCATTGGTTAGTGTTTCGGCGTCGTATAACTGTACCGAGTTACAGTTTTTGCGGTATCTGCATTAATTATATGCAATCGTTTTTAACCTCAATTTGAGGTTTTGTTTGGTGGAGAACCATTAATAACTCATGTGACTGGTGGAGAACCAATATAACTCAGACGTTTTACTGGTGGAGTACCAAGAAAAAAACTCAGAAGATTACTGGTGGAGACCAATATACTCTGGAGCGGATTCTGGAAGCTCTCGCCTTCCTATGCGAAGGTTTAGGTCGAACGAGGACTTTGCGGTTGAGGCTCCTAAAATTTGTGTGATACCCTGGCAATATAACTATGATTAGTTCGCCAAAAAAATTTTAGTTTTAAGAAAGCCAAAAAAAAAAAAAAAACATTCAGGGGTTTTTCATAGTCAAACAAATACATGATTTGTTTTCCCATATTCAGACTTATGTTATGGCTAATCATAAAATCTGCGCCAATCAGTACTTCGTCTACAATCTTGGCCACAATAAACTCATGAAAATTGACAACATTGGCAATTCTTAACACCATACGTGTTTTGCCATAGACAGTAGCAGGCTCACCTGTAGCTGTTCGCAAGCTCACTCCGCTTAGTGGCTCGACAGCTCCCGTTACCAAGTCAGGCCTTATAATTGAAAATCCTGCACCAGTGTCGATATTCAAAATTCGCTTTTTACCATCGATGTAGCCAAATGTCGTAATACTTTTATATCTCTTTGGCACTACTAAATTTATTACCGAGTCCTCAGATGCGAAAGGTAGCACTCCCTCCATACTAAACGGCGATGACTGATGACTAGCCCGTTCTCGGCGGCGAAGCAGATCTTCAAATTTTTTCCGGTGCTTTGCAGTTACACTGTATGTGCCCAATCTTACCGCAGTTATAGCATTTCAATTTGTTTTTGCCCAGCTTCTCACTTAACACCCGCAAAACTGCTTCTTTAAGGCTCTTTAATTCCTTCATGATATCTCTATCATCATCAGCAATAACATCCAGCCTTTGCACCTTATAAATGGATACCTAACGTATGACACAAAACATCCCAGCGGACGGCTTGTGGTGGCACAGCCATAATTGTGCACAAACACATCAGACACTTACCGTTGCCAGAGTTCGAAGAAGATTGTATCCAGGCCACATATCTAATTCTTACTGATTTCAAACTTACGTTTTCATCCGTTTATTGTCCCCCGAGGCACAAAATTGTACACAATAAATTTCTCAACTTCTTCTCCACATTGGGCCAGAAATTCATTGCAGCTGGCGATTACAACGCTAAACATACATATTGGGGCTCCAGACTTATTAGTCCTAGAGGTAATCAGCTATACAATACATACAACCGACTTCAACAAGCTACCAGACGTTATTGACTTTGCTGTAATTAAAAACATCAAGCGCGATCAGGTACTAGTTAGTTCCTCCTATGATATATCGTCTGATCATTCACCTTCAATCCTCATTTTAAAAGGCAACTCTGACTCCGCAGCTGCAAACTTTATTTCCTATCCAAACACAAACACAAATTGGTTAACGTATAAAATGTATGTGAGCTCTCACCTATCACAGTGCATTCCACTAAAAAATTCATCCGACATCCAAATAGCTGTCGACCGATTAACAAAAGCCTTGGATTCTGCAGCAGGAAATGCAACCCCAATTAAGCGGACAATTAAACGTGCTCCTTACAATACATCGACAGATATAGAGACCCTTATCAGAGAAAAAAGGAAGTTAAGAAAACAATGGCAAAACAGTCGTTCCCCAACCACTAAGGCCCAACTACAATTATGCCTGACAACTCTTCGCAACAAATTGAGACAGAACCACTAGTCTGCAGTAGAAGGCTATTTAAACAGCCTAGACGCCACAAAAAACTCGAATTATAGCTTATGGAAGGCTGTACGGCATATGAAATGCCCTATAACCCAAGAACCTCCATTAAGACCGGAAAACCGCATTTGGGCCAAAAACAAAAATAAAAATTAAACGCCTTCGCGGGCCAGCTTGAGAATGTTTTCACGCCACATGATGCATATACTTGTTCCTGTCGTCTAATCATTCCTGATAAGGTAAACCATCCAATAAAATTTAGCATAGTTCAAGTAAAATCTGCAATAGAAAAAGTAAATATTAGAAAATCTCCCGGACCTGACCGCATCACAGGGTCAACGATAAGAAACTTACCATTGTCTGCTTCCAGAATCTTGCTGCTCATTTTTAACGCGATATTAAGAGTCGGATACTTCCCATCCTCATGGAAGAGGTCTATAATTGTTATGATTCCTAAGCCAGGAAAAGATGCTAGCCAGGTTGCGTCGTACAGACCGATTAGCTTATTATCAATCCTATCAAAAAAATATTCGTTTTAAGTATAACTCCTCATCTAAATGAACACAACATCATCCCGGATTACCAGTTCAAATTGTCACCCTAATTAGATCGGCGTTTGAGAAAAAGCAATACCGCTCAGCCCTGCTTATAGACATTTCCCACTCATCAAAATAACACGAATGCTTCCTCAAAACACTCACAAGCTTCTGGAAAGCTATCTTACAGGTAGAACATTCAAAGTATATTAGGACCGCTACTATATATAATATACACAGCGGATATGCCAACAAACCTGAGCACGCATACCTCTACATTTGCAGACGACACAGCATTTATTAGCGTTTACTATAACCCAAAAGTCGCATCGCAAAATCTACAGTCCCACATCAATGATCTAGAGGCCTGGCTAGAAAAATGGAAAATAAAGGTTAACCCGGCAAAATGTGCTCACTTAAATTTCACGCTCAGAAGACACACGTACCCAGCTGTAAAAATAAGCAAACATTCGTTTCGTTCATAATATTGGTTATATTTTTCCAAGAAATTCAAATACATTTATTCAGTTCTGAAATGCTTTATTTCTTAAAGATCCTCTAGAACACGGAATTGAGAATTGATATTATTGAAGAAAAGATAAGCTCACTGTTTATTGTTGGTGTTTTGTTTATGCTTTGATATTGTTACAAGTAAGACTTAGAGTGTTTATACCTCTTATTCGCTTTAGGGTTTTATTTGTTTAATATTTTTGGCTTTTCTAAATCTTTGGAAAAGGTTTCCTGATGAGCTGGTCTAAGCAACCGGCGAAATGCGCATAGAAGCTAGCTTTCCCTCAACAATAAATTTCAGTGTATTTATCAAATATGGAAAACTGGGAATTTAGCACGTCATACGGAAATCGTATTAATAATAAACTTTAGTAGTATGTTATTGCCCTAGATGGGAGTATGTACACATTTCTAATAAGAATTGGTATATATGTATATCTTGTAAATGGATCCCTACAAAATATGATTCATGCCTGGATTTGAGTAAGTTATTACAATTGTATAAGAAAAATAGTTGTTATTTATCCGTCTGTCCGTCTGACTGACTAGTTTAAAAATAAAATAATTTGTGTTTGCATCTTTAAAAAATATTTTTTTGTATGTTACAAATGAGAATAAGTTAAGCCCGTGTTTCCACCCCTGGGATGAAACTTTTTTTATAATATTAAACCTTTTTAATTTTCGAATGTGGGATGATGCCTACGCTACAGTCGGATGGTTTATTTAATTAGATATTCGTAAGGTTCGCTACACTGAGCCGTGTATGTGTGTATATTGTTATGATTTTATCGTGTTGTGGTTTGCGGTTTCCTTGCAAATAATATTAGACTACCTGATCCATTTCGATCAAATGGACTTCTCCCTGGACTGGTTCCAATGTAATGCAATCATGGACCATGTCATTGTTAAAAAGTGTTTGTAGTGAGACGAAATGTCTTCGTTTTTAACGACATGTTTTCGTTTTTAAACGACTTAAAAACTAATCCTCTTGAGTATACCATGGTGTAGTTTTAAGACTACTCCCTTGTAATCCAAAGCTGGGTTATGGTCCTGCCATAGGACACCTTAATGTTAAATATACCATGTTTTTACATACGTTGGGGTAACATTTGGACTAGTCCTAGTCCCTTGTGGGGGGCTAAATTTTACACGCGTGTTTGGACTAGTCCTATCATTTACAAGGCTGCCATTTGCTAGCTCCTCCACTTTTATTGTCTGTGTATGTGTGTGGGCGTAAATGTTATTGTCGTGGCTATGTGTATGTGTGTAAGTGTGACCGTCTGGCAACCCTATGTGGGGTCTTTGTTAGATGTTCGTAAAGAGTAGGGTGTGTGTAGATACAACCATGCCGATTGTATATTTTTTGTAATATGAAACCCTTTTATTTTTCGAATAAATTGTACATACGTGACAAATTTAAGTTTCATAAAGTCTCAAAATTCTTGGAAAAACAAAGAAATTTGAGTATTAGTTGAGCAGATGTGTAGGTGTTTAGAATTCTTAAAAAACAGAACAAAAAAATAACTAAATAAATATTTTATAGAATCAGCTAATTGCTCCTTTTCATAATTATCTTTTTTATGTAATATGAAAACTTTTTATTTTTCGAATTTTCAATTTCATAAACTTTTTTTAAAATTAATTCTAATCTCAAAATTCTTGTAAAATCAAACATAATTGAGTGATAAGTGCAGGTGTAGAGATGTTTGATTAAATGAAATAAACTAATGCAAAACTTTAAAATAAGAAAAAAATAACAAAATAAATATTTTAAAGAATCTGCTGATTGTTCCTTTTCATAATTTTCTTTTTTTTGTAATACGAAACCTATAAATAAAAACAATATTATGTTATGTTGTGTAATTTTATTAGGATTTTTTTTCAGATTTTACAGATTCAAAATTAAAAATACGTCTATAAAGATTAAAAAGCTTAAAATTCATTAAAAGACAAAGAAATGTAAGTAATAGTTGAGCATATGCTCCAGTTTTTGATTATCTATCTATATACTTATGTATATACAAATTAAAAATGTTTGTATGTTTGTTTGTTGGCTTATAGACTCCTTAACTATTGAGGCGATTTACCTGAAATTTTTGCAGTAGCATCACGTAGAGAAGATGTGTTGTTGTTAAATGATCTTATTCTTTTTAAGTTGTTTAGATATTGGACTTTGTTACCATTAATATATTTATTATAATGGTCATCATGATCAATATCTATGTCGTAATTAGATTTATTTTCTTCATTTAACCTCATCAAACTAGATACATTATCAATATCATCATCATAATCCATATTGGAATTATATCTATTTTCTTCATTAAAACAAGCTTCGTTATTATCAATATCATCATCATTACCATAATCCATATTATTATTAGATTTATTTTCTTCATTTTACCTCACCAAACTAGATACATTATCAATATCATCGTCATCATAAATCATATTGGAATTATATCTATTTTCTTCATTAAAACCAGCTTCGTTATTATCATCATCATCACCATAATCTATATAAGAAAGATTCTGATTTGAACTAGGTCTATATAGAGATGGAGACGATGGTGTATATAGTGATTGATATGATGGCGATCGTACTGTTCCAGAAGATTTTTTTGTCTTATCAAGTTTTTTTATTATATGTTTTAAAGGGTTTGTTATAGGCTTAAAGGTTTCTTCTAACATATTAACTTTCTCTATTTCATTAAGTTTAATAATTTTAAATTTTTCCGTTTATATCGCTCTGGTTTCAACAATATCTTTTAACAATTCGTTATTTTTACTCATGATTGTTGTATGTATGTGTTTGTATTTTAAATTATAAACGATCTGCTTTATATCTGCTTCTGATCTGCTATCGATCTGCGTCTGATCTGCTTTGTATCTGCTTTTGATCTGCTTTGCATCTGCTTTTGATCTGCTTTCGATCTGTTTTATATAAAATCTTACTTATAATTGAATAAAATTATTAAATTTCTTCCTCTTCGACTGCCTTTAATTAGATCATCCTTACTGACAACAACAAATCCACAATTATCTTTCCAACATTCCTTACAAATTGTTATAAACTGTTTAAATGACATATCACCGATAACATGATTATTAAATATATGCTTTAAATTCATTTCATCTTGTTTAAATATTATAATCATATTTGCATTATCACGTATCAAATGTTAAGGAATTTTCGTATATGTTTGACATAATACAATCTATATGTTTATGTCTACCCATACAAAAGTAATCACTTACAGTGTATTGTTAACCACAAATTACATCATTGAATGTTATTATAGAGTGTGGATTTGCTGGACTTAAAACTTTTTCATTTTCCGAGAACGTAAATAGATTTTGAATATATGTATATGTTTTTGAAACAAAGACCATTAGGACTTTCTATAAGACTAATCATTACATAAGTCTTACCGCAGTTTGATGATTTAACAATTAACGCTGTTATTGAATTTGGTAATAGTGTGCTATGTACAATTTTAGCTTTTTTCATTTTCATCATCAACATTTCTAATAACAATTTTTTTTCGTTTGTTTAACTATTCGCATATTGCTTTGCTCTGCAGATATGCTTTAAATCTGCTTCTGATCTGCTTTCAATGAGCTTTTCGATATATTTTATGAATACAACCCTACTTATAATTGAATAACATAATTAAATCCCTTTCTCTAACGAATACCACTAATTCGATCATCCTTAAGGCTAGTCTTACGTATTCCATAATACTTTGTGAGATAAAAATCTAATGAGTTTTATTGCGAATGTCAAAAAATCTAATTTAACATAACAATTTGTTTTCACACCATCACACAAAGTATAAACACTCACAAATGAAACAAAATGCAACCCTGATCCAATATTTAGAAATTTTTTTAAAAAACGATTAAGTCGTATGGGATGTCAAACTTTTTTTTATAATACTTGTCATTTTCATCACACATGTATTCACACTGTCAGACTTTTACATATTACTTGAGTTTTTGACATGTTTTAATACAAAGTATAATAGTCTTAACACGCCTTTAGTTACAACAACAAAACCACAATTATCTTTCCAACACAGTATCACATATCAAACGCTTAGGAATTTTCGTATATTATTTATTATTATTTATTATTTATTAATAGATTTGTATAATTTAAATATAAAATGTTTTTTACAAATATTTATAAAGTACAATCTATATTTGGCGTAGCAATATTGCTGTAAGCCAGATTGGCAAAGAAAAAGTTCATAATGTTTATTTATTATAAAAAGAAGATTAAACATCAAATTCATTTAATATAAGATATCTATATTTAATACATGTTTCAAGATATTTACAGAGTGAGTTAAAATTGGTGCCATTTAATATATTTAATACTTCATTATAACTTAAAGAGTTTTGACTAAAATATATATTTCTAAATTCTCTGTATACTGGACAAATGCCTATAAAATGGAACGTATTTTCTGATTCCAGCATGTTACAAACTGTACATATACCATCAGTATTATTTTTGAAGCATCTAGCATAAAGATCTAAAAGACCGCCTCTAGTCCTTATAATTAAACTTGTAGCTCTTGAAGAAAATCCTGCAGTAAGTACAGGAGTTATGTCATACTTAAGTTGTGAATACAGATCGTGAAATTGTGAATTTGAAGCAGCGGAGATAAAGTCATTTTTGTCTTTTAATTTCAATAGGCAAATTATATCTTTCCAATAAAAGCATAAGGGATTACTGTTGTTTGGAGATGAGTATTGCAGCACGTTACGCAGATTAGACCACTCTTTTGCCCAGAGCAGGTTCAGTTCTATAACTTTCTCGGCCAATATTCGTGGTAATCTTTCCGAACTTAAAGAAAGTACTTTCTTTATATAACAAAAATGCATTTTTATGGTTGAAATAAATAAGGAGTTAAAATCGGTTTCTAAGTACAACATGTAGTTAGGAGTAGTGGCAGGAAGGTACAACATTTTTTTAATAAAAAATCGGAAAAGCTTTTCGACATCATCGTATTTCTCATAGCCCCAAACTTGAGCAGCATAAAACATAATGGATTTAGAACCAGCCTCAAATATTTTTAATATATTTGGATGATTGATTTTTGATATATTTGGATGATTGATATACTTAGACCAGGTAGATGCTATGGCAATTTTAGAAGCAGATAGTTTGTTTTGTAGATGCTTTTTAAAAGAAAGATTATATGTTATATCAACCCCTAGGTAGGTATAGCTGTTGACGATTTCTATATTATTATTTCCATATTGCCACAATAGGTCAGCAGAAATTCTTGGGCTGTTACGAAATACAACAATTTTTGACTTAGATAAATTAACTTTTAAGCTCCACATTAAGCAATATCTATGAAGAGCATCAATCATTTCTTGTAGACCACTAGGTGTATCTGATAGGATGACAATATCGTCTGCATATAGGTAAACTTTAACATTTACGCTCGCCACATTTAAACCACCAGGTAGAACATCAGGAAGATCATTAATGTATAATGAAAACAATACTGGACTTAGAATGCAACCTTGCTTTACACCAGATTCCACTTCAAAATATTAAGAAAAAGTAGATCCATCCCAAACTCTGCTCTCAGTATTATCATATAAAGATTGAAGTATTCTTATAATTTTGGATGATATGCCAATGCATGATAATTTATAAAACAGACTATTTCTAGGGATCACGTCGAAAGCACACGAGAAGTCTACAAAAAATCCATATGTATATTTACTTTTTAATTTGTTTAAACCAGCAATGTTAACAAGGTTAAATAAATTGTCAACCGTAGAGTAATCTTTTCTGAACCCAGCTTGAAACTCGTTTAAAAAACTATTTTTTGTAAGCCAATCCGATATGCGATTTAGTAAAATGTTATTAAAAATTTTGCAGATTGTATCTATTAACGATAGCCCTCTATAATTTGTTGCTACGTTTTGGTCGCCCTTTTTAAATAATGGTATCAAGATAGATTGCTTAAAAGAAGATGGAATTTTCTCCCAAAGAAAGATATTATTAAATACCAGCTATATGTTTTTTAGAAAGCCATGTGGAGCATATTTATAAAATTCATACGGAATACCATCCTGTCCTGGAGATTTGTTAAGCTTCAGTTTATTTACAACTGCATATAGTTCACAGAATTCAAAGGGAGAATCTAAAAAGCGTCCACAAAATAAGTCATACACCAGTTTATAGTTTGGGATTCCTCTCGGTTCTGAAAAACAGAGCCGAAGTGCAAAAGGAAATCATCAGCGTCTAAATTTCCTTTTGACGCACGAGTACGTGTTTTTAAAGAATTTGATAATTTCCACCATTCTTTGCTGCATTTTACTTTATCAAGTTGTTTAAGGTTATTATTATAAAACTCCAACTTCTTATTCGCACACAACTGTAGGTATTTAGATCTTGCTGAATAATAACATGATTTGTTGGAAGTTGTATGATTTTTCCTATATTTTTTTAGATTTTTAAGCATAACGGATCGAAAACGGAAGCATTTCCAGTCGAACCATTTTTGTTTAGGCTCATATAATGTTTTATTGACTTTTTTAACATTAGCTCGCTTTATACTATCAGTTATTGTTGTAACCATTTCATCAACGGTCATATTATTTTGAATAAGCTGGGTATTTGACAATACATTGAGGTTTCTGTTATATTGAACAGCATACTTATTATTCCAGTATATTTTTTGTAACGAAGACTCCATGTTATTACTACTCATGTGAATTGGAATTGCTATTTTGAGACATAAAGGCATGTGATCAGAAAAGGGTTTAGATGCCACTTTGAAATCATCAACATATTGTAGAAAATTATATGAACAAATACAATAATCGATAACAGAATTTCCCATAACTCCACAAAAGCTGTATTCCCCTTCGGCATCACTTCTTGTTCTACCATTCACCACTATCCCACCAACATTTTCAATCACATTCATTAGTTGTTTTCCTTGAGCATTAATAGTTTTATCTTTGGACCGTCTAAAATCATTTATATTTGACAAACCATGTAATAAATTTTCTTCCAAAACTTGTTCCTCACCAATACGCGCATTTAAATCTCCCATTATGCAAAATTCAGTAGGGCTGAGTTCGTCTAAAAATTGTTCAAAGTTATTTAGATCCTTCTTCCAGTTTGAGCAGTTTAAGTATTTAGGAATAAAATAGAAAATATTGCCGTCAAGTTTGGCAGATAATACTGTATAGTTATGTACGTTAGTAAATTTTAGTGCATATTTTTTCTGGATTTCCTTTTTAAATAGACACCCACCACTTGCACGACCAGCTTTATGAGTTTTAGAAGCATCAACCCAATGTATACAATAATTTTGAAAAAACGACGAGAAATAAGATTGTTTATTAGAAATTACATGCGTTTCAAACAAAAAGAAAATATCAAAATTATTTATATATGATATGAAATTACCGAACTTTAAAGAGCTTTCTAAATTTGCTATATTATATGATATTAAATGGCACGTATTAAATTGCTATTGTAACGAGGAGCTAATTGCATTACTAATATTATTATTTTTATAATTATCAATAAAACATACATCTAAAGTGCACCCACATTCGCCAAGCAGCTTCCTTAAATACTCCGAATCATTTACAGATGACGCCATCACTTTGCCGTTGTACCAGGTGAATTTTTTATCATTAATAAAGATGCAGAACTCTCCAAGGCGAACCTTTACATCTTTCTTAGTTTTAGATATTGTTTTGCTTAATTGCCTTAACTTGTATCTTGTACTTTGTTCATCATCAGTATAGTCTTTCTGTATGTAAATCTCTTGGCCTCCTAACTTTCCTTTTGCTGCTAATATATTAACAGCTTGGGCACTCGATTCTAGGCTAAATACAAAAGATTTACCTGAAGCTAATATTCTGGCTGAAATTATGCGAACTTCCACATTTAGTTCCTTATTACATATATCCCGAAACTTATTTTTAGCCACTTGTGAGTTTGTACATAGTAGTCCACTCACTATAATATTTGAAGTACGAGATCTGCGATCAATAAATTCCATTCGTGTAGTAAGCTTCTTAATATCATCTTTTAATTTCATATTTTCCTGCTTTAACTCCTCCATTTCAGCCTTAATAGCAACCAAGTCCTCCTTTTTAGCAACATCTTTTAGCTTCTCATCCAATACATTACATAGTTTACTCCAAGAAAAAACATCTTGTTGGTTATTATCCGTCATTTTATTACAAAATAAATATTTCTTATTGCTTTTGTTTTGATCAGGAGATGTCGATAACAATGTGCGTTTATTGCTCATTTGGGTAGATTTTAAAGCATACCTTAAGGCATTACTAAATTGACACGATGACAGCAAACAAGATTCTTTCGTTGAATTAAACAGCTGATTAACTTGTCCAGCGGAGTCCCAAAAAAATATTGCAAAAAGACGATTATAAAAATTTAATAAAGAAATCCTTTGTGCCGGAAACTCCAAAACACCAGTATGACTCGAGATCCAATAGATTTTTTAAAAGCAATTTTATTGCATTTATAGTGTTAAATACTCGAAAACTTTTTATTTCAAAAATGTATGAAACGACTAAGAAAATTACACTTGTTGTCACTTTGAACACAGGGTTGCCAAAAACTCCGTTTAAGTTTGATATGGAAATTCAGCCAGATAAGACCATAAATGACGAGATTTGAGCAAAAAAACACAACTTCAAGAATCAAAGTTTCCAAATTAGATACAAAGATATAAGTTTTTATTATACAGAATCCCACAAAATGTGGGCGGGATAAGAGAAGTGGGCGTGGTACCTCCCTAAAAGAAAGCATCAACAAATATTGAATTTTATAAAATCTTGAAGATTTTATAAATTTGTTGATGTTTTCTGTTCTTCAGGTACCCCTTAATTTATTAATTTCCTGATCTTCCCTATCAATTTTCACCGATTACATTTTAATTCTAAACCCAATGAATTCCTTAACAATTTTACCATTACACTCATTTATATCATTTTTTGTTCGCACATTGCTTTCGATCTGTTTTATATATAATCTTACTTATAACTGAATAAAATTATTAAATTTCTTTCTCTAACTTAATTTTTTATTACACAGAATCCTACAAAATGTGGGCGGGATTGGGGAAGTGGGCGTGGCACCTTCCGAACAGAAAACATCAAAAATTTTATTTTATTTTATAAAATCTTGAATTTTATAAAAATGTGGGCGGGATTGAGGAAGTGGGCGTGGCACCTTCCGAACAGAAAACATCAAAAATTTTATTTTATTTTATAAAATCTTGATTTTTATAAAATTTTTTGATGTTTTCTGTTCTGTTCTGTTCTGAGTAGGTTGTGTGTAGATATAACCATGTCGGTTGTATATTTTTTGTAATATGAAACCCTTTTATTTTTCGAATAAATTGTACATACGTGACAAATTTAAGTTTCATAAAGCCTCAAAATTCTTGGAAAAACAAAGAAATTTGAGTATTAGCTGAGCAGATGTGTAGGTGTTTAGAATTCTTAAAAAAACCAAACCATGCAATGCGAGCTATATTGTTGCCATTACTTAAGCTGTGATATATTTAAAGTTTAAAGTAATATGTATTTTTTAAATATTAAAATTAATTTTTATATTTGTATGATCCTGAGTGCAACTAAAACTTTTTCATGTGATTAAATTTTCATTTTACAATCCCTTGAAAAAGTCGACAAACAATCGACGAAACGTCGGGAACAAAATATTGTAATTAAAAATTGAATTTTATTTACATTGAAGAAATTTAGGAACTATTAGCTTGACAAAAATAATATTCAATAACTAAGTAAATATTTTAAAGAATCAGCTAATTGCTCCTTTTCATAATTATCTTTTTTATGTAATATGAAACCTCTTTATTTTTCGAATTTTCAATTTCATAAAGCATTTTTTAAATTAATTCTAATCTCAAAATTCTTGTAAAAACAAACAAAATTGAGTAATAAGTGCAGGTTTGATTTGATTTAATGAAATAGACTAATGCAAAACTTTAAAATAAGAAAAAAATAACAAAATAAATATTTTAAAGAATCTGCTGATTGTTCCTTTTCATAATTGTCTTTTTTTGTAATAGGCAACCTATAAACAAAAACAATATTATGTTATGTTGTGTAATTTTATTAGGATTTTTTTCAGATTTTACAGATTCAAATTTAAAAATACGTCTATGAAGATTAAAAAGCTTAAAATTTATTAAAGACAAAGAATTGTGAGTAATAGTTGAGCATATGCTCCAGTTTTTGATTATCTATCTATATACTCATGTATATAAAAATTAAAAATGTTTGTATGTTTGTTTGTTGGCTTATAGACTCCTTAACTATTGAGGCGATTTACCTGAAATTTTTGCAGTAGCATCACGTGAACCCCGAAAGTAAAATGAGGCTACTTATTTTTTCGATAGGGGCAGGGGAAATGATATCCTCTATAGGATGCCAATATTAAATATCGCTTATCTTAAGAGCCACTGCACCCAATTGCTTTAACTCTTTGCAGTATGATCTTCTAAGCCGCAAAATTTTAATTATATATCAGCAGGGAGTGGTATACCCATAGAATGCCAAAATTAAATATTGCATATCTTAAAAACTGTTATATTGATAATTTTATAACTTGGTACTAGTCAACCTTATAGTTAATTATACCTTTGAAAATAAAAATAAAAAAGTAACACCACCCGTGGGATACATAATATAAAATATCGCGTAACTGAAGAACTATTATAGGTAGAGTCTTCAAACGTGACTAAAGCCAATATTATAGTAAATTATAAATTTTAAAATATAAATGGGCGGAAGAACAATTATCAATTCACAAAATCTGTTTTTAAATTTTTTTACTAATTTTATTTCGATGAGGGTAGCAAAGCGCACCGGGGTTAAGCTAGTATGAAGTAAAATAATGCAAGAATTTACTTAGAAAAAAATAAATATTTTATAAAATCTGCTAATTATTCCTTTTCATAATTGTCTTTTTTTGTAATATGAAACCTTTTTATTTTTCGAATGAATTCTACATTTGTACGTAATAAATTTATTTTATGTTTGTATGGAAATATGATTTCATAAAAAAAGAAACTATGTTTATGAATTAGAAAATAAAACAAATAGTTTGATATATGTATGTATGTATATGTATATTTTTACATTTTATTAAAAATACAATTTTTACATTTAGTTAATTTATAAACATTATTATTATAATATTCCATGATTTCTTTAGCTTCTTCTATGACAGTTTCTTTTGTTTTCTTAAAGCGGGAGCAGGAACAAGTATCTGGACCAGACGTATTATTTTCATCTGACCAAGCACAATTATTATAATGTTCCCCATATCGATTAGTTATTGTTAGAAATTTAATTCTATCCTCCAGATATTCTTTTTTTATGCATATCAAAAACATAATTGTTTACACCAAGATCAATAGAATTGGTCTTAGTTTTGAATCTTTAAATTTATACTTATGTAGGTGTTTTGCTTTCTCCAAATTTATTTATAAAACTCATGTTTTTAGTAAACTATATTAGCCTCCCTAAGTTCCTCAATAATTGAAATTATCTCGTTTTTATGATTATTATGACCAGCACCTTGCGATGAAAGGAGTAAACGTAATCTGTCGACTAATTCATTAGGGTGATCCCAATAAATATAGTTTGGTTTACGTTTTTCTACTAGTTTTAAGGATAATCCACTACCTTTAGTAAGAATATTACTCTTTGTATTGAATAATTTTTTTATAATGCGTTCATATTTAAATGCTTTAGTTCCTTTAATTTGTTTATTTGGCTGATAGTTACGTCTGTGTACATTTGTATTAATAAGAATATCTTCAAATTTTTTTAAATCTATTTTATTATAATGTGAAGGTTTTATGTGGAATAATAGTTCAAATAATCCTGGTGTCCATTTCAACTTTTTATCCCCCATATATAAAGTGTTATCGTTATTAAATTTTAGTTCATTTGTTCCATATCGCCAATTTCCAGCATGGTCTTTAAATCCATAGATTCTATCAATCATTTTAGTATTTATTAACAACATAATATTCTCATATAGTGGTGATTCATTTGATTTTGAATTACTTAATTTAATTCGTTTCTTATCGGTATTTAATTGTGTTTTACTTTTACGTTTAAAAAATAAATGTGTGATTTTGTTGCGTTTTCTATCACCATCTTCATCGAAATTTGAAAGCAATGAATAATTCTTTCGTTTTAGATTTTTTTGGTTTTTATCATTTTTCGATTGTGCTGTGGATGTAGTTGTTGTTTTTAGTGAAATATGCTTTTTAGTATTGTTAGGTTTTGATGATTTCGTTGTTTCAATTGATTGTAAAATTTTCATATTATTTTTCCTTCTCTTTATATTAGGTAGATAAGATGTGTTGTTGTTAAATGATCTTATTCTTTTTAAGTTGTTTAGATATTGGACTTTGTTACCATTATTACATTCATTGTAAAGGTCATCATCATCAACATCTATGTCGTAATTAGATTTATTTTCTTAATTTAACCTCATCAAACTAGATACATTATCAATATCATCCTCATAATCCATATTGGAATTATATATGTATATTTTCTTCATTACAACCAGCTTCCTTATTATCAATATCATCATCATTACCATAATCTATATAAGAAAGATTCTGATTTGAACTAGGTCTATATAGTGATGGAGACGATGGTGTAAACATTGGTTGATATGATGGCGATCGTACTGTTCCAGAAGATTTTTTTGTCTTATCAAGTTTTTTTATTATATGTTTTAAAGGGTTTGTTATAGGCTTAAAGGTTTCTTCTAACATATTAACTTTCTCTATTTCATTAAGTTTAATATTTTTAAATTTTTCCTTTAATATCGCTCTGGTTTCAACAATATCTTTTAACAATTCGTTATTTTTACTCATGATTGTTGTATGTATGTGTTTGTATTGTAAATTATAAACGATCTGTTTTATATCTGCTTCTGATCTGCTATCGATCTGCGTCTGATCTGCTTTGTATCTGCTTTTGATCTGCTTTGCATTTGTTTTTGATCTGCTTTATATCTGCTTTCGATCTGTTTTATATATAATCTTACTTACAATTGAATAAAATTATTAAATTTCTTCCTCTTACGACTGCCTTTAATTAATTAGATCGTCCTTACTGACAACAACAAAACCATAATTATCTTTTCAACACAGTATCACATATCAAATGCTTAGGAAGTTTCGTATATGTTCACATATACTCCGTTTAAGTTTGATATGGAAATTCATCCAGATAAGTCCATAAATGACGAGATTTTAGCAAAAAAAAACACAACTTCAAGAATCAAAGTTTCCAAATTAGATACAAAGATATAAGTTTTTATTATACATAATCCCACAAAATGTGGGCGGGATAAGAGAAGTGGGCGTTGTACCTCCATAACAGAAAGCATCAACAAATCTTGAATTTTATAAAATCTTGAAGATTTTATAAATTTGTTGATGTTTTCTGTTCGGCAGGTACCCCTTAATTAATTAATTTCCTGATCTTCCCTATCAATTTTCACCGAATACATTTTAATTCTAAACCCAATGATTTCCTTAACAATTTTACCATTACACTCATCCTTCATCATCCCTTAAACTTTCTTATTAAGAAGTGGGATATTGTAGACATTATCTATCGGATATGCAGATGAATCAAAATGAGTATTTATATCATTTTTAATATCTCTGTATAGATCATCCGTTTTACAGCATTTCTAATAACAATTTGTTTCGTTTGTTCGCATATTGCTCTACTGAACTGTTTCATATCTGCTTTCGATCTGTTTTATAAATACAGGGGTGTCATGGAAATCGAAAACGTAAAACGAAAGAATTTGGCAGTTCTTTTTATGAACCTTTTAATCTAATTTTTACAATTTTTATTAAAAAATTCTGTTTAATAGAGCATTATTTGTATAATAATTGTCATAAAATTTTTTTATTACAGAAATCGTATTGAAAAACGATTCTTAAAATTCTTTCGTTTTACGTTTTCGATTTCCATGACATCCCTGATAATCTTACTTATAATTGAATAAAATTATTAAATGTATTTCTCTAACTTCATTTTTTATTACACACAGAAAACATAAAAAATTTTATTTTATTTTATAAAATCTTGAATTTTATAAAAATGTGGGAGGGATTGAGGAAGTGGGCGTGGCACCTTAGTAGTAGGGAAATGGGGAGGCAGCAAAAATGCTGCCTCCCCATTCGTTTTTTCCCCATATACCACAGAGGGAGCATTTTGCTTTTCATTGAAAGCAGCAAAAATTCTGCTTCCCCATTCGTTTTTTCCCATATACCACAGAGGGAGCATTTTGCTTTTTTTTTTCGTTCAAAGCAGCAAAAATTCTGCCTCTTTTTGCTCCCGATGTATTTTCCATAAGGAGGAATTTTGAATATAAACAAAATAAAGAATTTTTTGTTTGAGTATTTTTCAATAAAAAAGAGAGAATATTAAGTTGATCACCTTATATTTTCTTCAATGAAGAGAAATTTAAAAAATATGCATGAATAAAATTGTTTGAGTATTTTAAAATAAGATTTAACTCAATTTGAAAGTTTGCCATAAATATAAAAAGGCTTAGGGAGTATATTCCACATCATTATTCTAATTGCCACTTTAAAGGAAACTTAATAAAAATGGTAAGCATTTCGTACATAATAAAGGTATATTAAATTATTTATTATTTTTGTTCTTGTTTGTTTTCAGATGTATAAAAAAATTGTGAATATTGCCCAAGGTATTAAGCCTGAGTATATTAGAATAGATGATATACCTTTAAACCAATCTTTGAAAATTGTGAATTTTGAATGGAAAGAAACACAATATGGTCTAAAAGTCATTGCCAATTTAGATGACAATAAATGGTTTTATCTCCCCAATAGAATGATGAAATTTTTAAACAAGGAGGATCCATACTTAACTCAAATGAATGATAAAGTTTGGACAATTATTTACAAGGGACGTCAATTACCAAATGGACCTGCAATATTCGATTTAAATTATACCTAAACTCTGAAAAAAAAAAAATCCTTACAATAAAGAAAATATAATAAAACAAAAATTTTTTTTCATTTTTATTAGTTTTATTAAAAAATAACTTTACATTTAAAAAATTTAAAATTTAAAGTCCTCCTCCTTTATTTTTGATAAAAATATGTCATCCTCCTCCATGAATTCTCTTATTAAATCGTCATCCTCCTTTAATTCCGATAAAAAGAAGTCATCCTCCTCCATAAATTCTCTGATGTAGGCAGGAGTCTCTTCACTAACATCCTCCAGCCTTTTTTCCTTGATAGCTGAAGGACTTTTATAAAATTTGGACTTCTTAACACTGAAATTATGCAGGCGCATAAAGTGCCTTTTCTTATTAAATTTGTTTGCAAAAGTTATGTGCTCACAAAATTCACAAGTTAATTTTACACTTTCCATTTTTAATTAAATAAAACAGTTTAAAAATCTTTTGAAAATACCTCGTAAAACATATATTTATTTACTTATGCACTTTTTTTTTTGTTTTTATTTTGGTATATATATTTAATGTTTTTCAAAGCATATTTTGAAAACTGATCTATGGTTATTGAACTTTTAGAACATTCTGTGCACAAATAAATACACAATTGTTATTGTGGACATTAAAAGTCAATAAACTTTAATTAAAGTTTAAAAATTAACCTTGAATATTTGCTTCACATTAAATTATGAGCCAATTAACTTTTCGTTAGGGTAAAAAGTGCAATCGTATGCATTTTTAAAGTTTAAAAATTAACCTTGAATGTGTGCTTCACATTAAAATATAAGCCAATAAACTTCTCGTTATGGTAAAAAATTAAATTATGAGCTAATAAAGTTCTCATTTGTGAAAAAATGCCATCGTAGCATTTTTTTTTTTTATGTTTAAGAATTAACCTTGAATGTTTGTTTCATTTTAAATTATGAGTTAATGAACTTTTATTAGTAAAAAAAAATTAAAAACTTATGATTAAAAAGAAACAAATCTCTTATTTGGCAACTATCTATTAGAAAAGCCACAATGAATAACCAAACAAATCAAATTAACCAAAAAAACAGAACAGACAGAATTAATATAACAGAAGTGCTTATATTACCGCCAATAGATTTAAAAATATTCCTTGCGCTTTATGACGGGCAGGACGATGTTTTAATATCAATACCGATATGGCACCTGTACGATGGTATGGATGAAATCCTTTTAGAGGCGACAAGAATCGTGGAAGAAAAACAATAACTATATTTTTATTATATTTTTTTATTATATTTTTTAAAAATTCTTAAATATATACTTAAATAAACTTAAAACTAAAATATCATTATAATTTAAATTGAAATAATTAAACAATTTTAAAATTTTATTAAAACTTATGTTTTTACATCTTAAATAAATAAATACACAACAATAAACACCACATAAAATTGAAGTTTCACTCTGAATTCGAAGACTATTATAAGTAAAAGTTTTACAATTTTTATTTAAAAATAACCTAAAAGACTTATTGGGAGATTGACCAGCAGAACAAAAGTACTCGGCAGGTTTGTTTGTAGGAAAATAAAAAGCAACCCAATGCTGTCCAGGCATATGTGATGGATCAGTGTTAGCAACGTAAAATGATGGTTTTGAAACTGGTTGTGTTGGTAATTTATTACATGCAAATACACCTTTAAATTTATATTTGGTTATATTATTGGAGTTTAAAGTATTTTTAATATTGATTGAATTCATAGTGTTTGAATAATATTACGCGTTTTGTCAATTTCTATAACACTATCAAATTCACAATATACTAAGCACGTTATTGCTTCAATAATTGGTTTGCCAAAACGCCCTTCAATACGAATAGTTCCCTGGTTTATTAAATTACCACAATTAGAATTATTATTATGATCTGGTGTCAAGTCGAAAGCAAGTAAAAAATATCCGTTATCAAAAAGTTCTTTAGTTATTTGATGACCTTTATCGAAATGATGAATTCCAGTTCCTTTAAATAGTGTTTGATAACCACGAGTACTTATTATTCCTCCGTTATTGTAGTTAAGTTCAATTGGTTGTGCAGGAAATTGTACTCCATTAACAACCAAATTAAATCTTTGTAAATTAAAATGTTGAAAATTAAATGGATTTTCTTTTTTCTCTCCAGTATATGCTTTATTAGACACCATTCCAAAAATTAAAAAATTTGGTAACTGTCCAAGTATAACGTTATCTAAAGTTAATGAGTGATTTCCAGGGTGTACTGTAAACGTTTTTATTTCCACTCTTTTATAAGGATAAATAGCATTTCTTGATTGTAATACATTATGATGAGCCATTAGAATATTATGATTAATAGTAAGGTGGTTTATATATAAATTAGCTTCATGTATTTTAATATAGGATTCATTTTTATCGCCACCTTCTAAAATGTAAAATTCCGGTTTTTCCAAATTTAAAGTTACCTTTAGATCAACATTATTAAGCAAGTATTTTTGTTGGTTAAATACATCAACATGAAGTTTTCCAAAAAGCTCTACTCTCTTCCCATCCTTAAATAGTTTTTTTCTCTTGTCTAAACCAGGATTTTCTTTATCAACTAATGAATTTATTTTATTTGTATCAATAGCCCAGCCACATGATTCAAGATGTGTAGATCTGGCATCATTTCCATAATTTAACAATTTTTCAATATAAACCCTATAGTGATAGTTATTGTCAGGTTGTGATACATTTTTATTGTTAAGGTGAACAATACAATTTCTAAACAAGGAATGCAGTAAGTTATTAACTACTCCTCCGTTTCCTTTTAATTCAATTACTAGTCGAAGATAAATACTGTTCAGATCTCGATATGTTTCACCATTGCCTAGTGATACAAATTCAATTGTGCTCGAATTATCTAGTGAGGCAATTGGATTGTAGCTTATTTCTTCGGTTTTAACAACGCTGGTTTGAATTGGAGGAGATTCAAATAAATCCAACTCACTCTTCATACATTCTATAAATCCTGACATTTCCAATTTCCAAAAATATCCTTAAAGTTCTTTCCTCTACAACGTTTTGATTTAATCTGTTGCTTTTGCTTTAAACGTTTAAGTTTTATACGTCGACCTTTACCTTTCTGCATTGTTTTCATTTTATCAATAGTAGCTTCTTTTATATTTTGTATGACCTTTTTTCCTTTGTTTAGTAAGATTTCTTTTATTGGCTTTGTTCCAATTTCTTCTAAAATTTCCTTTCCAATATCTAATGATTTATTCTTTAATATATTCATCCCCGTTTTAAATAAGGGTTTTAAATGTGAAAATACAGCCGAAAATATGGATCCAATACCACGACCGTATTGTAAAATTCTTGGTGCGTGATATATTTCACCAATATTTTGTATATTTTCTCCAGACTGATTATTATAATAACTTGTATAAATCGTATCCATGGTTGTAATAAAAATGATTAATATTGTTTGGTTACACACCTATTTTATATACACTTTTTTTAAAGTGTAGAGTACAATAGACGGGAACTAATTTATTAAAGCTTATCTCTTCTCCTTCATCATTTCGAATCATTATGGAAATATCATTTATATTATAGGCTTCAAGAGGAAAATATTCAATTCTATTGAAATGAATATAGTTCTTTAATGTTGCTACTGAAAATATTTTTAAACATTTAATTTTTTTACTACCAACATTCCGAGGTTTTATTATATCAGTATAAATAAATATGTTTTCACTTATATCAGACGATTCAAATTTATTGATAAACTTATTTATGTTGTCAGAGAATTTGTTCAAAGATTTTTCGAATATATAATTTGATGACGATAATATGGGATCTTTTTCATCAGTTGTTGTAGATTCAGGACTAGTTTTTTGAACATTTTGTTCTATGTTTGAACTTTTTATATCTACGTTACGAGTATCGTTTTCTCTTATAGATATATTAGATTGGGGTTTAACAATGTTTAATGTATTAACAAGTTTTGAAGTTTTATTAATATTTTTTAGTTTTAGCTCGTCGGATGTTTCCATTAGTTCTTTAAATTTTGCTTTAATTTCATCATATTCATTATTAGAGTCAATTTTCAATGTTTTTACAGATTGATTATTTAAATTTGAAATGTTGCGTTTTTTACGTTTAAGTATATTTTGATTCATATTTAGTTGTTTATTCTCTATCGAGAAGGATATATCTGATAATCCGACTTCCCACTGGTCACTCATGCTAAGAGATTGCTTTAATAAATTTGTGAAAGTACTTGAAGTGTTTTTATATAAATTTACTGAATCGTTACTTAATAAAGTAACATAAATACTATTTTCCTCTGTGCTTGATGCCATATTACTTAGAAATGTTAAATATTATAAGTTGTGTGTTATACATATATGAAAAATTTAGTTTATTAACTAAAATCTGTTTGATTAATCCATGAATTATATTCTTTTCCGAAACCCAACCATTTTACAAATAGTTTTTCGCCTCTACGTTTTAAGACTTTTTCAACTAAAAAGATGTTAGGAACTTTAGTTTTTAATAACTCCTCTTGATAAAATCCACCTTTAATTACATTTCCATTAAAATCTTTTAGCTGGTATGTGACAGGGTTTGTTGCATTAATTTTATTTACTTTAAAAACTTCTGTAGACCAATTTGGTGTATATCCCTTTTCAAAAACATTTTTATATTTGCTTATGCGAACAAAATCGTTAATATTGAATTTTCCATTTTTAAAAACTTTTAAATTATTATATACAGTTCTTAGAAGTTTTTTTTCATTTCGCTTATTAACTGAACTAGGTTTCATCTTTATACTTCTGTGATAAGATGAGTTATATTCTTTCAACAGCTTATCTAATGTATCTATCCAGTTATAATTTCCTTGCATACTAAATTGTTTCCACATTTTATTTTTTAAAGTCCTATTAAATCGTTCAACTATTGAAGCTTTTAAATTTGAATATGTATGATAATGATTAATGTTTAGCTCTTTCATTAAAGTTTTGAAATGTGTGTTGTAAAATTCTTTTCCTTGGTCTGAATGCACGTTTTTAGGAGCTTTGTTACTGTTTAACTTTATAATTCTTTTAAATGATTTTGAAACCTCAAATCCTGTTTTAGTTTTTAATGCCAAAGCGTAGGCATACTTTGAGAAAACATCTATTACAGTAAGCATATACTTGAAACCTTTATTAAATTTAGCATATGGCATCATCTCTACCAAATCTATTTGCCAAGTATCTAAAATTCCCTTTTGAATAAACTTACGTCGCTTAAAGTTTTTTCTAGCTTGACTATGAATTTCGTCAATAAGATTTTTTTTACTCATATTAATAAAAATATTCTTCCTTTTTAATTCATTAACAAATGGTTTTTAAGAGTGCAAACATGTTTCATCAGTTTATATATCCATTTACAATGATGGTTTGTGGTCCCTCAGGCTGTGGGAAATCTACTTTTATTAAAAATATTATAAAAAATCAAAATATAATATCTAAAGATATAGACCGAATCATATGGTGTTATTCTGAAAAAAATTCACTTTCCAATATAGAAAATGTAGAGTTTGTCAGAGGAATTCCAGAGACTTTTAATACGAATGACGAAGAATCTACTTTGATAATATTGGATGATTTAATGCTTGAAACATCAAATAAGAAAGTTTGTGAACTGTTTACAAAAGGATCTCATCATAGAAATTTAAGTGTAATTTTAGTTACACAAAATATTTTTCATAAAGGGGCTTATTCGAGAGACATTTCATTAAACTCCAAATATATAGTTATGTTTAAAAACCCAAGAGATAAGACACAATTTCAACATTTAGCTCGTCAAGTATATCCAGAAAACTCAAAATCATTAGTAGATGTATATAATCATTGTACACAACAGGCTCATGGTTATTTAATTGTTGATCTTACTCAAGATATACCTAACGCTTTTAGATTTAGATCTAATATTTTTAATACAGATTACTATATATTTGCAAATATAAGCAATGACCTCAAATCTAAAGTTACTGAAGGAGAACAAACATATTCTCTATGTTCTTAAAAAAGCGGATCACAAACTACGAAATGCAATTTTGAAAAATGTTGACAATGTTGTTATAAAAACTTTAAATGAAATTATTTTAAATATTATAAACAGAAATCATAAAATAAACAAAACTGTGTTTAAAAAACTAAAACCATATAAAAATACTTTGAGGAAAGTTTGCTCATCACAAACCTCTATGCGTCAAAAGAGGAAACATCTTATTCAAAAGGGAGGATTTTTACCCATTATTATTTCATCGATATTAAGTGGAGTCATTGGAAAAATTTTAGAAAATGTCAAATAATTTATCAAAACTTATAGTTCTTCATCCATCAACTTACGAACAATTTAAAGTTAAATATTCTGATTCAGATTTTTTGCATCGGAAACTCTTACCAATATATGGTTCACATTCTCTAAAAGATATTAACAAATGGTATTATATTAAACAAGAACTAGCTAAATATCTAATTGGATCCCAACGAACATCTAACCAGATTAAAATATCAGCATTAAATAATTTGCGCGATAATGAAACTCAAACTAAAAAGGTGTATAAGAAGCATATTGAAACTCAAACTATAACACCTGAATCGAGTAGTATAGCACTGCAAACAGATTTGAATTTGCCTGAGGAAATTTATACAAATAATGATGATCAAAACGATATGGATACAACAATACAAAAATTTAATCCTTCTTCTGCATCTTCCGTAGCTAAGCGTCTTAAAAGTTTTTCGGAAAAAAGAACCCCAAAAATAAGAATATTATCAAAAAATGATAATTACTCAAATATGAAACAATCAACTTTACCTTACCAATACTCTCCTCGTGTAACAAGAAATCGAAAAAAATTAGATTACGATACTGAAAATGTATTATGGCAAAATATTTAAAAACTTATTTTAGAAATAAAATCAAAAAAAAAAAAATTTTTTTAATAAAAGTGTATTTATTAATATATGTATATTGTTTTATTTATTTTTTTTTTTATGTATCTTAAATTTTTGTACATTTTTTTTTTTTATTATATCATAATTATTAAATATTAATTTAAATATCTATGTTCATTAAATATTCATCGTCAGATGAGTCATTTAAAAAATTGTCTATTTCTGTACAAAAGTTGTCAAAGTTAGATTGAAGTCTGAAATGTCCTCGTGCATAAGTATTTATTTGGTCTGAAGCGATAATTCTTTTGTCATCCGCATAACTCAAGACAACCTTGTGTAATTTTTGAGTATACAGCTGATGAAGCTTAGATCTAAATGTATTCATTGTATCAGAAATAATTACTTTTTCAAACAATGATTTTTTATAGTCTGCCATTGAAAGGTTTTTTATGCACGATTTTTTGACACCTTTAGACTTTTTTATTTCATTCATACCGACTGTTTTAAATGAATACATTTTTGATCGAAGCCCAACAAACTCTTTCATAATTTTTCCACTATTTTCATCCTTCATCATACCTAAAACTTTTTTATTTAATAATGGCAGGTTAAAAATATTATTAGGATGATATTCAGATGTGTCAAACCTTGAAGCAATGTCATCATGAATATCAGCATAAAAATCGTCTGTTTTTATTGTGTAGATAAATGAATCTGTATCCATATAATTTAAAGCTAAATTGGATTGAAACTTTGGCTTCATGTATTGATAATGAAAATCGTACATTTTCCATTTAGACAGTTCTAGCACAGCAAAGCCTAAATAAATTGGTTTGTTGTAAGTTATTTGCATAAGTTTTAATTGAATTGCAAACATATTATTGGAAAATTGTGTAATACTCGAGAAATTTGGCTTAGAAATTAGTGCTCTTGCTCCTAAATGATTACGATTTGTAGTTTCCCAATCACTTACTATTTTAACATCTGTACGATTAAGAACGTTTTCCATAGTTTTTCCATAAACAGCATTGTTAAGAAGTTTGAAGAAATCTTTTTCAAATGAATTTTTTGCTAATGTTCTATGATGTGTGTTTAAATCTATATACTTTTTTAGCCATGGAGATTGTTTAAACTTTAACGCTCTATGAATTTTTTTTAATTTCAGTCCATTTTTCAAACACTGTTTAAGAACCCTATAGTGAATTTTATATTTTGTTTTTGATGTCAAGTCTGCAATTAGCTTTCTATATTTGGATTCACCAATAATTTTATTTTCTGGACAAAATGGTAAATCATTATGCGTTTCATGTAAGTATTCGGGGTATTCTAAATCTACCTCCAAAAAATAACCAATTTCAGATGTATCTGATATATTAGCAACATCCAAATTATTTAAAATGCCTTCTTCATAATTCCATTCGAATTCTCCATGGGGAAGATATTCTGACATTGCCCATCCATACAAGTTATTTGCGTCGAGGTACATTAAATACTCTGAAGGCTTACTACTGTCAAATTTTTCCAAATATTTGTTATTTGCTTTAGAATATCTCTTTGAGCATTGAACTAAGCCTCCCCTAATTCCATCTTGTATAAAATTGTACATATTGACATCACTTAGCAGTTCTAACTCTATTTTAGTTGTTCTTAGCATAGCATCCCATGATAGTCCTGGGGCAGTATAATATTGGCATGGGTCAAGTTTATAAATAGATTTACAAATGTGTCGAAAATTTTGAAAAATGTCTTTTAACAAAAGAACATCTGTTTTTAAATATAATTTGGCGTAATCTAATAAGTCAGTGCATTTAAAAGTTCTCCAAACATCTTGAGCATGTTCATAGTCTTCATTAGTGCAATTAGTATTATTTAAAATATTGTAAAAATTGTCTTTAGTGGGAAGATTTGATTCATAAAAGCGTTCCATTGAATCAATGTAAGAGTAAGGAAATACTCCCTTTCTTCTTATTAAATCAAATTCATTTTTCTGTTGATAAACTTTTTTGAGAGTTTGAAAATCATTGTCATTTAAATTGTTGGCAAGAGATTCTAAACTAGACGCCATAAATCGAAAAGAATCTAAAAATCGAATTTCAAAGCTCTTATTATTTTGCATTGGTATAAATTTTGATAATGATATATATAATTCCTTGTTGAGAGGAATTACTTTTATATCACCCTCAAATTTTGATAATTCTTTTACAAATAAGTGGCAATCATAGGAAGAAAAATTATGAAAAAATACCGGTATAAACTTAGGAATTTGGTACAGAAGATTACAAGAGTTATGCGCCGCTCCTCTGTATTTTCCAGTCAAATGACAGTGATCCTTTACTTTGTCACTTCCTAAGATTTTTTCACATATGTGGCAATTTGTTGCAAGATTATGTGAAGTTATCTCAACATTAGTAAGTGCTGTCATGGTTTGATGGGTAGATAAGGAGTTCGTAAAAATTTCTTTAGTGTCCTTAATTAAATTTTCAATAAATACGTAGGGAGCATCTTCACCAAAATAAATGTTAAATCTATCTAAATTATTATCAAAACTACACTTAATATAATAGCTAAATGCACAAGCTATGTGTTTTTGAATGTTTCCATGTTCATCACTCCCATCAATTTTTTCTAAGTAAGCCTCAAAATCTGCATATATGACGAATGGTACATCTAATTGTTTCTGGTAGTTTTTAAAGCGTAACACACAGTCTTCCGGCTTCGGCATTTTTGAAACGACTTTCTTACAACCTTCTTCATGATCTTTCATAATTTTGGCACTTGAAGAGTATTGAAGACATGCGTTACAAAGATATACCCGTCCCTTATGAGAAGTTAAGCTACTTCTTATTAGCCTAAAAAAAAAAAAAAAAAAAAAAAAAAAAAAATAAAACAAAATTAATATTTTGGAATTAAAATTTTGTAATTTACGTTTGTTACCTTGAAATATCTGTTATTAACACATAATGGGACCATTCTTCAGCCGTTAAAAGAAGTAGATTTATATGATGGTCTTTCACTTCACTAGTAAGGTAATATGGTCCCACAATTTGACTTCCCTCACAACCAAATACATTAACACTTATATCTGAATTCGTTTCTTCGAATATCTTAATATCCTTTAACTTAAGAGGGAACTCCAATCTTTCAAAATTTATAAGATTATCTCCTATTTGAAACTTTTCTTCAAATATACTTATATCTTTCAATAAATTTTGATTATTGCCTAAAAATGAAGCAATAATACTCCATTTAAAGCAGTAGTCATCATCGTTTTGGAAATTAAAAACACCCTGTTTTTTTCTTATCCACTGTGGTGTTGGAATATATTTGGAACCTTTAATAAACGATGATTTATTTGTATTTATTTCCAGTATTTTTATTTTTAGTAGAGACCATCCACTGTCCCTCTCCTGAAATTCGGACATTTTTGTACATATATTAAAAAAATGGTTTTTGAGGGAGTCCTCCACGTTGTCGCTTAAAGTCAGGAATTGCATTTTAGATCTATGAGTAATAGAGCGAATGTATATATCCTCATTTTTTATTTGTATGTATTCACATTCCAGCTCTAGATTATACTTTATAGTAACGTGTTGTTTTAGGCTTCCATTAAGAATTTTTAAAAGATCCAAACAAACTCCATTGAAAAACTCTTGTGGATGTAGAATCTCTTCTTTTTGATTTTCATAAATGTATGTGACGATTCTATCCTTAAATGCCCTTTTCACACATTTAAGGTTTTTTAAATTGGACATTTCAATAACCTGTTCTCCACTATTACATCTAAGCGATGTAGTAGCATGCGACTTTTCATGCTCCCTCAGATGATTTACTTTTGAGAACCATTTGAAGCATTCACGGCAGTGAAGGACTTCATGAGTGTCGAGCATGTCCTTTTCCTCGAAAACCGATTTACAGAATTTGCAATTGAACGATGCCATGTTATAGAATATACTTTTTATTTTTAATAAATGTTTGTGCACTTTGAAAGTAGTCTACAGACTAATTAAATAAATCCATTTAAATAATAATATTGTTAATTGCATTTTTTTTTTTTTTATTTTTTTTTTTTTTACCCTAACGAAAAGTTTATTGACTCATAATTTAATGCGAAACAAATATTCAAGGTTAATTTTTTAACTTTAAAAAAAAATGCATACGATTGCATTTTTTCTTTTATTTTTACTTTAACGTAAAGGTTATTAACTTGTAATTTCTATGTTGAATATTTAAACTATATTACATATTACTCTCTTATTTAAAAAAAAAATACTCAAACAATTTTTATTTATACATATTTTTTAAATTTCTCTTCATTGCAGAAAATATAGATCACCTTATATTTTCTTCAATGAAGAGAATTAATATTACTCTCTCTTTTATTGAAAAATACTCAAACAAAAAATTCTTTATTTTGTTTATATTCAAAATTCCTCCTTATGGAAAATACATAGGGAACAAAAACAGGCAGAATTTTTGCTGCTTTAAATGAAAAAAAAAGCAAAATGCTCCCTCTGTGGTATATGGGAAAAAACGAATGGGGAAGCAGAATTTTTGCTGCTTTCAATGAAAAGCAAAATGCTCCCTCTGTGGTATATGGGGAAAAAACGAATGGGGAGGCAGCATTTTTGCTGCCTCCCCATTTCCCTACTACTCACCTTCCGAAAAGAAAACATCAAAAAATAAAATTCATGATTTTATAAAATAAAATAAATTTTTGATGTTTTCTGTTCGGAAGGTGCCACGCCCACTTCCTCAATCCCGCCCACATTTTTATAAAATTCAAGATTTTATAAAATTAAATAAAATTTTTTATGTTTTCTGTTCGGAAGGTGCCACGCCCACTTCCCCAATCCCGCCCACATTTTGTAGGATTCTGTGTAATAAAAAATTAAGTAAGAGAAAGAAATTTAATAATTTTATTCAATTATAAGTAAGATTATATATAAAACAGATCGAAAGCAGATATGAAACAGTTCAGTAGAGCAATGTGCGAACAAACGAAACAAATTGTTATTAGAAATGCTGTAAAACAGATGATCTATACAGAGATATTAAAAATGATATAAATACTCATTTTGATTTATCTGCATATCCGATAGATAATGTAAAAAATATCCCACTTCTTAATAAAAAAGTTTAAGGGATGATGAAGGATGAGTGTAATGGTAAAATTGTTAAGGAATTCATTGGGTTTAGAATTAAAATGTATTCGGTGAAAATTGATAGGGAAGATCAGGATATTAATAAATTAAGGGGTACCTGCCGACATTTTGTAGGATTCTGTATAATTAAAACTTATATCTTTGCATCTAATTTGGAAACTTTGATTTTTGAAATTGTGTTTTTTTGCTCAAATCTCGTCATTTATGGTCTTATCTGGCTGAATTTCCATATCAAACTTAAACGGAGTATATGCGAACATATACGAAAATTCCTAAGCGTTTGATATGTGATACTGTGTTGGAAAGATAATTGTGGTTTTGTTGTTGTAACTAAAGGCGTGTTAAGACTATTATACTTTGTATTAAAACATGTCAAAAACTCAAGTAATATGTAAAAGTCTGAAAGTGTGAATGCATGTGTGATAAAAATGACAAGTATTATGAAAAAAAAGTTTGACATCCCATACGACTTAATCGTTTTTTAAACAAATTTCTAAACATTGGATCAGGGTTGCTTTTTGTTTCATTTGTGAGTGTTTATACTTTGTGTGATGGTGTGAAAACAAATTGTTATGCTAAATTAGATTTTTTGACATTCGCAATAAAACTCATTAGATTTTTATCTCACAAAGTATTATGGAATACGTAAGACTAGCCTTAAGGATGATCGAATTAATGGTATTCGTTAGAGAAAGGGATTTAATTATGTTATTCAATTATAAGTAAGGTTGTATTCATAAAATATATCGAAAAGCTGATCGAAAGCAGATTTAAAGCATATCTGCAGAGCAAAGCAATATGCGAATAGTTAAACAAACGAAACAAATTGTTATTAGAAATGTTGATGATGAAAATGAAAAAAGCTAAAATTGTACATAGCACACTATTACCAAATTCAATAACAGCGTTAATTGTTAAATCATCAAACTGCGGTAAGACTTATGTAATGATTAGTCTTATAGAAAGTCCTAATGGTCTTTGTTTTAAAAACATATACATATATTCCAAATCTATTTACGTTCTCGGAAAATGAAAACGTTTTAAGTCCAGCAAATCCACACTCTATAATAACATTCAATGATGTAATTTGTGGTTAACAATACACTGTAAGAGATTACTTTTGTATGGGTAGACATAAACATATAGATTGTATTATGTCAAACATATACGAAAATTCCTTAACATTTGATACGTGATAATGCAAATATGATTATAATATTTAAACAAGATGAAATGAATTTAAAGCATATATTTAATAATCATGTTATCGGTGATATGTCATTTAAACAGTTTATAACAATTTGTAAGGAATGTTGGAAAGATAATTGTGGATTTGTTGTTGTCAGTAAGGATGATCTAATTAAAGGCAGTCGAAGAGGAAGAAATTTAATAATTTTATTCAATTATAAGTAAGATTATATATAAAACAGATCGAAAGCAGATATAAAGCAGATCAAAAGCAGATGCAAAGCAGATCAAAAGCAGATACAATGCAGATCAGACGCAGATCGATAGCAGATCAGAAGCAGATATAAAGCAGATCGTTTATAATTTAAAATACAAACACATACATACAACAATCATGAGTAAAAATAACGAATTGTTAAAAGATATTGTTGAAACCAGAGCGATATTAAGGGAAAAATTTTAAATTGTTAAAGTTAATGAAATAGAGAAAGTTAATATGTTAGAAGAAGCCTTTAAGCCTATAACAAACCCTTTAAAACGTATAATAAAAAAACTTGATAAGACAAAAAAATCTTCTGGAACAGTACGATCGCCATCATATCAATCACTACATACACCATCGTCTCCATCTCTATATATACCTAGTTCAAATCAGAATCTTTCTTATATAGATTATGGTGATGATGATGATAATAACGAAGCTGGTTTAAATGAAGAAAATAGATATAATTCTAATATGGTTTATGATGACGATGATATTGATAATGTATCTAGTTTGGTGAGGTTAAATGAAGAAAATAAATCTAATAATAATATGGATTATGGTAATGATGATGATATTGATAATGATATTGATAATGATATTGATAATAACGAAGCTTGTTTTAATGAAGAAAATAGATATAATTCCAATATGGATTATGATAATGATATTGATAATGTATCTAGTTTGATGAGGTTAAATGAAGAAAATAAATCTAATTACGACATAGATATTTATGATGATGACCATTGCAATGAATATAACAAAGTCCAATATCTAAACAACTTAAAAAGAATAAGATCATTTAACAACAACACATCTCTACGTGACGCTACTGCAAAAATTTCAGGTAAATCGCCTCAATAGTTAAGGAGTCTATAAGCCAACAAACAAACATACAAACATTTTTAATTTTTATATACATAAGTATATAGATAGATAATCAAAAACTGGATCATATGCTTAACTATTACTCACATTTCTTTGTCTTTTAATGAATTTTAAGCTTTTTAATCTTTATAGACGTATTTTTAATTTTGAATCTGTAAAATCTGAAAAAAATCCTAATAAAATTACACAACATAACTAATATTGTTTTTATTTATAGGTTTCATATTACAAAAAAAGATACAATTATGAAAAGGAACATTAGCAGATTCTTTAAAATATTTATTTTGTTATTTTTTTTCTTATTTTAAAGTTTTGCATTAGTTTATTTTATTTAATCAAACATCTCTACACCTGCACTTATCACTCAATTTTGTTTGTTTTAACAAGAATTTTGAGATTAGAATTAATTTTAAAAAAAGTTTATGAAATTGAAAATTCGAAAAATAAAAAGTTTTCATATTACATAAAAAAGATAATTATGAAAAGGAGCAATTAGCTGATTCTACAAAATATTTATTTAGTTATTTTTTTGTTTTGAATTTTTAAGAATTCTAAACACCTACACATCTGCTCAACTAATACTCAAATTTCTTTGTTTTTCCAAGAATTTTGAGACTTTATGAAACTTAAATTTGTCACGTATGTACAATTTATTCGAAAAACAAAAGGGTTTCATATTACAAAAAATATACAACCGACATGGTTGTAAAGGGTGGTTAAATTTCAAGGGCCGATGTTGATTTTGAATAAAACACAAACTATTTAGGAAATTATTGTAATTTTATTTTATTATGATATATTGGTATTACTCAATTATGTATGGAACAAAATATCGGCCAAATTGGGGCCGCGACCACGGCGCCACACCTCCATCCGATGGTCCAAATTTTCGATGACCCTGAGGCATAATGGAGGTTCTATGCCGTTAATGTGCCGAATTATCTCATCCTTTAGCTCTTGAATTGTTGCTGGCTTATCGACGTACACCTTTTCTTTCAAATAACCCCAAAGAAAAAAGTCCAACGGTGTCAAATCACATGATCTTGGCGGCCAATTAACATCGCCATTACATGAGATAACACGGCCATTGAATTTGTTGCGCAAAAGAGCAATTGTTTCGTTAGCTGTGTGGCAAGTGGCACCGTCCTGGTGAAACCACATATCGTCCACATCCATATCTTCCAATTCGGGCCATAAAAAGTTCGTTATCATCTCACGATAGCGAACACCATTCACAGTAACTGCCTGACCGGCCTCATTTTGGAAAAAATACGGCCCGATGATGCCGCCAGCCCATAAACCGCACCAAACAGTCACTCTTTGTGGGTGCATTGGTTTTTCGATAATCACTCTTGGATTCTCATTCGCCCAAATGCGGCAATTCTGTTTATCGACGAATCCACTGAGGTGAAAGTGTGCCTCATCACTGAAGATGATTTTCTTCGAAAATTGATCATCCACTGTTGCCATTTCTTGCCACCATTCTGCCCATTCACGACGTTTGGAATGGTCAAGAGGCTTTAGTTCTTGAGCCAATTGCACCTTGTAAGCGTGTAAATGCAAGTCTTTATGCATAATGTTCATCAACGACGAGCGTGAGAGGTGGAATTGTTGGGCACGACGACGAGTTGAGGTGGACAGCTCTTCAGCCACACTATCGCGAACAGCAGCAATATTTCCTGCAGTACGAGCTGTACGAGCATGCACTGGTGTTCTCACATCTTCTACAGACCCGGTTTGCTCGAATTTTTCCACGATTTTTGCAATTGTACGCACATTTGGACGATCAAATTGACCAAAAAAATCACGAAGTGCACGATATGCATTTCGATTTGAACGCCCATTTTCATAATAAGTCTGGATAACTTTAACACGTTGTTGGATTGTGTATCTCTCCATGGTTCAAATTGAGTAAGTCTGAAATAGAGAAATGTCAAATAAAATTCGAAAAAAAACTTGGCGTTTAGGTGTGGTTCACATTCAACATCGGCCCTTACAATTTAACCACCCTTTTTCTACACACACCCTACTCTTTACGAACATCTAACAAAGACCCCACATAGGGTTACCAGACGGTCACACTTACACACACACACATAGCCACGACAATAACATTTACGCCCACACACATACACAGACAATAAAAGTGGAGGAGCTAGCAAATGGCAACCCTGTAAATGGACTAGTCCAAACACGCGTGTAAAATGTAGCCCCCCACAAGGGACTAGGACTAGTCCAAACCCAACGTATGTAAAAACATGGTATATTTAACATTAAGATGTCCTATGGCAGAACCATATAACCCAGCTTTGGATTACAAGGGAGTAGTCTTAAAACTACACCATGGTATACTCAAGAGGATTAGTTTTTAAGTCGTTTAAAAACGAAAACATGTCGTTAAAAACGAAGACATTTCGTCTCACTACAAACACTTTTTAACAATGACATGGTCCATGCTTGCATTACATTGGAACCAGTCCAGGGAGAAGTCCATTTGATCGAAATGGATCAGGTAGTCTAATATTATTTGCAAGGAAACCGCAAACCACAACACGATAAAGTCATAACAATATACACATACACGGCTCAGTGTAGCGAACCTTACGAATTTCTAATTAAGTAAACCATCCGACTGTAGCGTAGACATCATCCCACATTCGAAAATTAAAAAGGTTTAATATTACAAAAAAAGTTTCATCCCAGGGATGTAAACACGGTCTTAACTTATTCTCATTTGTTACATACAAAAAAATACTTTTTAAAGATGCAAACACAAATTATTTTATTTTTAAACTAGTCATTCAGACAGACAGACAGACGGATAAATAAAAACTATTTTTCTTATACAATTGTAATAACTTACTTAAATCAAGGCATGAATCATATTTGGTAGGGATCCAATTACAAGATATTTATACCAATTCTTATTAGAAATGTATACATACTCCCATCTAGGGATGATCCCAAATTTGTATGGGAAAAGTGGATTAGAACGGGCAATAACATACTACTAACTTTGTATTCCCGAAAATAACTTTGATGATATTGTTATAGTTTTCTTTTCGTTTGTAAATAACATTAATAACAAAAGTATTATGCTATTGTTTTTTTCGGAAACAATATTTCTGGAGTGGAGCTGATTAACCCTTTTAGGGTTTTTTTTTTCAAAACAAAATTAAGTTCTTAATATTTCGCAAATTGTTGAATAAAACTATTTCGCCGTTTCTTTTACTTTATAAACTATTTCCTTAACATTGCATGTTTCTATAAATACATATTATCCAATGCATCCCTTTTTATAAATTTTCTTGCCACTCTCCCATTTGGAAAGCAAAATATGAATCCTGGCGTCCACGCTTTGCATTTCAATATTAACGTCGTTAATTATTAAAAAAAGCAACAACATAAATTTTGCAACAAACACATGATGACCAAAGTCTGCTCTCGAAATGATCACATCACAGTTAAAAAGCTCAAAGGATAGAAAAGTACTGAAAATCGCGCGGGGGTACTGCGGTATTTTTAATATGAAAAAGTACTAAAAATTACCAAAGTACTGAATTTTTCAACACTGATTTTATATGACTAGAAATTACATTGTCAACTTTCCTGTAGATCAGTCCGTAACTTACCATTTGCCCCATATTAAGCCTACTCTCGAAAAAACTTTAATAAGCGTAAAACCGTAACGATCTGAATCTGTGTTATATTATTATAATATTTGGCCAGTCATAGTTTTATAAGACTATAAAGTACTATAAATTTGGTGAAGATTGGCCCCTAATTCCCATGTAAAGACTACTCCGGAAATATTCTAACAGGTCAAATATTCGACACAGCCAGCGTTGCCAGAAGATTTGGAAGGAAAATCTTCTTTTAGCGAAAAAAAAAAATCTTATTTTGAAGAGAAAAATCTTAAAATTTTTAATAACAAAGGCAAAAAAGTAAAAATTATTAATTTTTTAAAAGAAACTACTTTTTGTTATGGAAACTACATATTTAAATTAAAATACGTAATTGCGGTATTTATACAAAATGAAATTGTAGGTTTAAAATTGTGTTTTAGTTATATTTTCCAAAAAATACATTTTAAATGCACTAAGTTTCTAATAAATAAGAACGTAAAAAAGTCCATCTATATAAAGTAGTTTCATCGAAAGTAATTAAATTCTTATATTAGAGATGTATAAATTTTGGGCAAAAAAAGCTCATACATCATATGAAATCTTGAGGGTTCTCAATTTTTGATACCGTTGTTATATCGAAGGCATTTTGAGCAAATTGCATTTAAAAAAAGCTCACTGAAAACTATGGATTTTCCTAAATATATTCCTAATGAATTTTTATTGAAATAATGTTGGTACACGTTTAAACAGATATTCTTAAGCACTTATGTATAAATACTTTGTTTACAAATTAGCTTAAAGATGGAATGTGGTATTTTCAAACCAAAAGCTTCATAACCCTTAACGGTAACTTTTTACCACTCCTCTTGGTCTAGGCAGACCACAATTAGAACAGCTAAAAACCCCAATTAAATAAACAGTTAATAAATATATTTTTTTTATTGAACGTATGTTATTTGCTAGATTATGCGAATTTATTATATTTTTATTATTTTATTTTACATGCAAGTCATCGAATATGTAGTCCTTAATTCTGCACATTGCTTTTTCGCATCTACCACACATTTGATTCAAACTTAATTCATTCAATTCAGAACATATCATTTATAGAATTCACGTTTCTGTTTTTTTGATATTTTTTCCTATTTAAGAAATATTGCAAGAAAACAAGAAGTCGGTCTGGCCAAAAGGGTAATTTCATAGACTTTTATATAAAATTTCACCCAACTAGTTTGCTTCAATCGAATCCAAGTTAGTTTCATTCGATTCAGCACGTATCATTATAGAACTAACGCCCCTGTTTTTTTGTTAAATTCGAAAAATATTGCAAGGAAAACACAAATTTGATCTGGCCCGACCAAGACGGTAATCCTAGGGTTTAGTTCCATTAGTTTTACCTTTTGGTACTAAGACATAGTAACTAAATACATGAACTTTTTTGTTCTTTAATAAATTAATCTTTAAATATATACTATACATTTTTTCTTTTCACAAATAATTTTTTTATCAATATTCCCAAAATGAACAACCGCGAATCTATGATGCTTTTTTAATGTTTTATATGCCCAGAAATAATGATGCATGTTAGTACAAAAATGTGCAAAACCAATAGACAACAAGCTGATATAAAACCGCATTGTTTTAAAAATTTACTGTTTAAAAAAATGTAAAAGAAAATTATGTATGTTGTACAAAGTTAAAGTTAAAAATCTTTATATATAAAAATAAAAAATCTTAATTTGAGAAAAAAAATCTTTAAATCTTATTTTGTTTAAAAAATCTTGAAAAATAAGACAAAATCTTAATTCTGGCAACGTTGGACACAGCCCAATTCATCACTTCTATTTTTTTTAGGGAAGTTGTAACCCTTAAGGCCTAACCAGAATGTGAATAACGTGGCTTAAGCAACTGAGCGAATACATGTAAATCATATGTGTAAAACCATGTTGAACTTAAAGGAACTTTTTGTTAAATTTTATGAAGCTGTTATTTGCTTAAGCAAAGTGCGAAACTAATCGCACATTCCGTACGGAATCATATGTTTTTTATTTTGTTTTTTTTTTTTTTAAATGTATTTGAGAGGCTTTTTCGTTTGTTTTTGACAGTAGCTTAAGTTTGTTTATGCACATTCTGGTTGGGCCTTTAAGCACGATGGCCACGTATCAAATTGATTTGTCAAACTCAGTTTTTTTTGATTGTGTTAGTGAAAAAAATCTCACACGTATATGTTGATGTGAGTTTGACGAAAATCAAAACAATTTAGATTTTCACTGCCGCTGCTTCTATGATTTGAAGCGAATTTGATGTGTTGCTGCGAAAAACGTCAAATGGCATTTTTATTCAGTTTTCGCAGCGACAACACCGTACGGTAAAAATTTTGTGGTTAAATAAAAAATGAAGGAAACAAATTTTGTACTTGAATTTATTGAAGTATACCGTGGTTTGCCTGCTTTATGGCAGGTTAAATCCAAGGAATACAGCAACAGAGATGAGAAAAATTCTCAGTATAAAGTTCTTCTTCAAAAATACAAAGAAAATTATTTTCCTGCATATGCCAGAGCAATAGCTATGCAACAATTTTCTATGTCATTCACATTTCTAAAAAAAAAAAAAAATTTGTAAACATAAAAATATTTTTCGACCAAATTAACCACACGTTCTTACCTTTTAAAAACAGCTTTGAAATGAAATTTGATGGTTTATGTTTGATACGTTGCTGTGTTAAGCAAAACCAAATATTACCAATACATACATATTATTTGTCAAATCAGTTTGAACGTGGCCATCGTGCTTTAGTATGTAACCTATTGGAGAGCAGCTTATATCTAGATTAATATAAAACTTTTAAAAATGTTAAGGTTTTAGCAGGATTTTTTTTTAATTAAATATTAAGCGGTTTTTAAGTCCGATTTGGCGGAAAAGTCGGTGCCAATGGGTCCCAAATTGTCTCTTAATTGTATTATATGGTCGGACTTGGCCGGCTATACTTTCTTATCTGTTAACTGTTGGAAAGGTTCCTAATTGTTTTTAATTGCCCGTTACCTAATGAAAAAATTAAACAATTTAAATAAGAGTTACAAGATTTAATGGATATTTTAGAACTTTGAAAATGGATTTATAATGTTAATAAATATAACAACAATCTTTATAGTATCCAAATTTAACATTTTTCTACAATATTAATTATTTAATAGAACACAGCTCTCGGTTGGATATGTTGTGCACCATGCATATGGCTGCGCACCTCAGCTACAGTACACAAAATTGCAATTACTACAGCAACTTTATTGGTTACCTCTTTGCTTGTTGCATCGCCGATTTTATTTTTAATAAGTACTGCGCCATCACAACTACCAAGGGACTGTTATACAGATGATGAAGATTGTATGCCAACAGCAGCTCCACCTCCTGAGTGCTTGGATCCAGTGTGTAAAATAGCAGCATCAAGTATACACTCAAAGCTTAATTGGAATTTCGATCCCTGTGTGGATTTTAAAAATTTCAGCTGCTCGTCTAGTTCAAAAATTAATGGATTGTCCAGCCTCAGAGCAATTCGAAGTGCTCAGGAGTCAGTCGACTTGCAAATGCAACGTAAGTATTTCAATATTTGTATACCGTCTGTTTAAAACTTCCTTGAATAATTCTAAGTCGATTTAGCTAGCCATGTCCGTCTGTTGAAAACACGCTCATTTCCGAAATATTCAACAGAAATGAGCAAATGTGGAACAACCTTCCTAAAAATTGATGACAGAGTACACCGATTGTAATTAAATTTGCACATATTTCGGTTCATATGGCAAGAAATCCGATTTCTTAATCATTTACAATAGGCCTTATATAAAAGCCACTCTCGTAAAACTCTTTAGTACGCTTAAAATTGTAATCAATAATGCTTTTGTATTTTAAATTGCCCTGTTTAATTCCCTATGCTAATTTTGTAAAGTTCTTTCATTTATTTAAGAAAATACACCGAATGAGACACTAGGTACTTTAAATCTATACGAACACTATTACACTTAGGCCCGTTTTCACAACTTACCGATAGCTAAAGGTAAGATTTTATCGGCCGTATAAAAAGTGTTCCATTATTACAACATTACTTTAACCTACCAGGTGGGATTAACCTTAATCTACTTTATCGGTTTATTTAGGTTAAAGTAAAGTTTTAATAATGGAACACTTTTTATAAGGCCATTTAAAGTCTACTTTAAGCTATCGGTAAGTTGTGAAAACGGGCCTTAATATTTTAAAAATCATACTTAACCCAACAAACCAAAACGATGTATAAAGAACATGTAGCAAGCTTACTAACATAAGCCTTAAGCTTAGAAAAGTGTTGTGATTACCATTATAAAAGACTTATTAATAACACTGTACAACAAAATCAATTTTTTCCAAAATTAAAAGGTCCGGCCTATAAACTTTGATAGAGGAGACAAAAAAAAGACACATGTATCGGCGTTTTGAAAGTGTACATCTGAATTTTATTTGAGGGGGTTAAAGTTTCCGAGCCTTGGCACATTCTTATTGTTAATTGGCATAAGAAACCATGTGGCCCTTACATTTTCGGTATAAAATGTGTTTAGCAAATTTATCTAGAACGTTACGGAGATCATTTTTGTATAATATATTAACCCTATAACTACTCAAGGTATGGGTCTTTTTTGTCCTTCTTTTAAAAAAGAGCGAAAACACCATTAAAACAGGGATTTAAAGGCTTAAAATGTTCCGCAAAAATATTTTCTGTAATATTTTACTATAAGTCCTTTAATACACAAAAACGGAAAATTCAACCATAAAGTCAGAAATAAGACGCAACCAAAGAGAGCTTAGGGCTAATTTTCCGTTTATTAAGAATTTTATTTAAAAGTACCCAAAAATTTAGCATGAACAAATAGTTCAAATATAACTAAAAATCACTCACATCTCTATTATGTTACCTTTGATAGCAAATTTGGATAGGATGTATTCATGAATTAAATTTTTTTTAGCTCTTGGCAATTCCACTTTATTATCATGCAATGTCCTGCATATTTCAGCGATAAGCGAATGAATACTTTTGCCTTTATAGCGTTCTTCAATGGGTGCGCATGTCTGATGAAACTTTTCAGCATGCTCATCAGATTCTGTTGACAACTAGTTCTCAAAGTAATCCATATGGGAATTTAAAAAATGAATTTTTGTTGACATATGAGCGCCTAGTTTTTCAAAAGCTCTAAGCACGGTGTCTACGTATATTCAATTGGTGAGAGCATTTCGTCGAAGTAAGCGTTTTGCATCAGCTTTCTTATATCTGGACCAACAAAAACACCTGTTGGTATGAAACCAATTTTAAGGCTTTCAACAATAACAACGACTTGAAGAACATATGGTATGTATATCTTTAATGTTTGCTCCGCTTAACATTGTTGTCATGCTGATTCATTTGTACTCAGACATTTAACAATGTTTTTAACCACACCAAGTTTGATATGCAATGGGGGTAAGAGAATTTTTTCAGATGGTACCAATGCTAGATGAACGATATTGTGCTCTCCTAATGTTCCCTCAGCTCTGAACTTCCATTGTTTTTTGGAATATCGGTCGCCCTTCCATCTGCTATCCCAAGTGCATAAAAAGCATCCGTACTTAAAGTATCCAGCCTGCATACCTGTGTAATTAAAAGTCTTTTTAATTTTGAAGTTGAAGAATTCTTTATTTAGTGCGGCTAGTACGCACTGTTTGTACTTGGTATAAGAATTGATTTTATTTAATAATTGTGTCGAGTTTTATACACAATAAATGCTTATTAAGCATTTTCATTACAGTGGAAGGTATAGCGGTTTGCTTAGCATTTTCTTACAATCTCGCATACACTTGTCCAATAGCAAGAGTGGTGATAGTATTACTATTGACGACCGTGTGTACTGCCCTGCAAATAAAATTTGACCACCTGATCCATTTTTATAAAATGGACTACTCCATGGACTGGTCCGATGTAATGCAAGCATGGACCATGTCATTGTTAAAAAGTGTTTGTAGTGAGACGACATGTCTTCGTTTTTTAACGACATGCTTTCGTTTTTAAACGACTTCAAAACTAATCCTCTTGTGTACACCATGGAGTAGTTTTAAAACTACTCCTTAGTGGTCCAAAGGTGGGTTATATGGTCCTCTCCTAGGACATCGTAATGTTAAATAGACCAGGTTTTTTTCATACGTTTGGGTTAGTTTTGGACTAGTCCTGGTCCCTTGTGGACTACTCCTTACACGCGTGTTTGGACTGGTCCTATTATTTGAGGGTGCTAGTATTGTATTCATACACACACACACACACAGCGCACAACACTCAAGTGGCTTATTCGTATTACATTAAACATGCGCATGGTTCATTGCATGTAACGTATACTGAAATTATGTGTGCAAGCAATGTTAATATAAAAGACACGCTACACCTCCCTTTTACGGAAGAATGTTCATATAACTGAAAGTTTTATGGACATTCTTTAACAATTATGTATTATACTTAATTATGTGGAAACAATGTGGAAATAACATTTATTATAATTAGGTGAATTTATTATTTTATTCATTATGGTAAGATTCTGTCCATTCTTATGTACTATATGTTCTTTATTATTTTTCTAATCAACTATGGTTTCATTATTTCTTAAATCTATATTTTTAATTTCATAAGGACCTTTATCTTATTTGTGCCCTACTTCATTTTTAATTAAAACTAAGGCTCCTACTCTGAAATCTACTTCTAATAATGACCTATCATAATTTAATTTTTGTTTAAATTTAGACCTATCTATCATAGCGCGCGCTCTCTTATGTGCTATTTCTAACCTAAATTTAACTTCCTTAGCATAATTGTTGAACTGTTGAAACCCATTTGGAAGTCTACCAAAAACTAACTCATAAGGACAATAGTCATGAACGGAAGATGGCGTAGTGTTAAAACAGTACGTGAAATACTTAAGCCATTCATCCCAATCGGTTTTGTCAACGGATATGTATGATCTTACATATTCGTTAAAAGTTGTGTGACTTCTTTCCACAGTTCCTAGAGTCTGGTGATGGTAAGCTGTTGATGATATTTTTCAATATTCAACAGGTTACACAATTCAGCAAGTATTGAGTTTTTGTATTCTGTACCCATGTCCGAAATGAACGTCTTCATTGGACCATAGGTAAGAATACAATTTTCAAATATTGCTTTCGCAATGGATTTTGCGCTTTTATCTTGTATAGGTACCGTTACAAGATATTTTGTCATATTACATATTATGGTGACGGCATATTCATTTCCGAAATATGATTTTGGTAGTCAAAAGGTTTATTTGGTGTATTTGTCAATGTCAGTGGTATTTTTGTATGCTTTGTTATTTTAGCTGTTTGGCATTTTTGGCATATTTCAACGTATTTTGTTATCATAGTCATAGTCATATTTTTTCAATAATAGTATCTTTTTATTTTATTTAGAGTTCTTGAAATACCGGAATGTCCTCCCTCTGCGGTGTCATCGTGGTATCGTTTCATTATCTCTGTTATTAATTTGGCATTTGTTACGTGGATCACCTCATTAAGTAGCGCTACTTTTAATAATTTATTGCCCATTTCTTTAAATTCATTAATAGAGATAAATTCGAAAATTTTCTCACTGGGTGCCACTTGTACTTTATGAATATTTAATTTACGTCCACTTCTTCGAGCCTAGGGAAAAATTGTCCTAAGTCAAATTTCCCATTAGTAAACAATTCATCTATATTTATACATGCTATTATAGATTTGCCACGTTTAATATAAACTTTTTATGGGGTAATCTCTAGCTTACAAAATTTTCGGGCGTCAGAATTATTAATTGGTTCAAATACATTGGGCTTCTCATTTTCATTATTTAAATGCCGTTTATTTGGTGTAATTGGATATTTATTTTTAAGTGCATTGTTTGTCATTGCTCGAGTTGTTACTTTGTATACATTGCTGCTTTTATTATTTATTTCTTTTAAATCATTTATTGTAATGCGCGACAAAGCGTCGGCCACATAATTATCTTTTCCCCTAAGATATTCTACAGTGAAATCATATTCTTCCAAGTCCAGTCTCATTCTAGTTAGTTTTGAGCTTGGATTTTTCATGGAAAAGAGGTAGGACAGAGGTCTGTGATCAGTGCGGACAAGAAAATGTTTGCCATAAATATATATGGTCTAAAATGTGTGATGGCCCAGTGTATAGCGGTTAATTCTTGTTCAATTGTTGATTTGTTACTCTCGCCTTTTGTAAATATTTTGGATGCGTATGCTATTGGTAGATGTTTTCCCTCATGTTCTTGAGTTAGTACAGCTCCACAAGCATGTCTTTTGTGAAATCTGGATATTGAAGTAATGTTGGACTCATTAATGCTTTTTTAAGATATTTAAATGATGAATCACAATCTTTAGTCCATTCGAACTGCACACCCTTTTTGGACAATCTTGTAAGATGTCTAGAATACTCTGAAATTTTTTTTATAAATCTGCGATAGTAGTTGCAAAATGCTACAAATCTTCTACTTCCCTCATGAAAAATGAAAATTTTTCGGGATGTAACTTAAGATTGCGTTTTCGACATAATTCAAAAACATTTGTTAAATTAGAAAGCATATGCTTTTCCGAACATCCTAAAACAACTAAGTCATCCATGTAAAGAAATGCTTGTTCTGGTCGCAAACCAGTAAAAGCGAGTGTCATCATTCTTTGAAAAGAATTGGGCGCTATTTTTAAACCATAGGGCAATCTAGTAAATCTATAAGATCCATTTGCTGTTGAAAATGAAGTTAGATCTCTAGAGTTTTTCTCTAGTCCAATTTGGTGAAAATCGGACATTAAATCTAGACCTGAAAAATATTTGGCTCTACCGAGTTGGTCTAAAATGTCATCTATTCTAAGTAATAGAAATTTGTCTGCTATCAATTTCTTATTTAGTTGTCTATAATCCACTACGAGTCTCCATCTTTTTGTTTCTGAACTTGGAAGTGACTTCTTCGGTACCAGCAGAATTGGACTGTTGTACTCAGAATTTGATGGTTCCACTATTCTGTCGTCTATTAATTTTTTCACCTGTTCATCTATCTCCTCTTTGTGTGTATGTGGTATCCGGTAATTCTTAATGTACACCGGTTTTGAATCCCTTACTCTCAACTTTTGTTCATAGAAATTATTAATTGTTATTGTTTCTGATTCTAAACCGAAAATATCGCTGTATGATGTGCAAAGTTCCGTTAATGTATTTTTAAATTGTTCTGGAAAGTTTTTCTGTAAAAGTTTTAATATTTCTGATTTTCTATGTGTATTTTTGGTCGGATTTCGTTCGACTATTTCATATTCAGAAAGATTTTCGGTTTTTATTTTACTTTTATTAACTGATGTGATAGTGTTATTAGTATTTAGAATACGAATATATGCTTTATTAGATTTTACCAATGTGTTCGCGATAAAGACTCCTTGTTCAAGTTCTTGATTTGGTATTAATATTTCATTATCGCAATTAATAAAATTTACTTTACATATTACGTCTGATCTTGGCGGCAATATAAGGTTATCGCTGTTGTTAATAATTGGTATTTCTATAGGTTGTGGTATATTGAATGGTCGTAGGACTAGATAGTCATAATCCTGATTAAAATCTAATATACAATTATATTTCTTAATAAAATCCATACCAATGATTCCATCGCTTGGTATTGGGAAATTATTGTCTACTACTTGAAAACTGTGTGGTATTAGATAATTTTAAAATTTTAAATCAAAAAATATACTACCTATAGTTTTAATTTCACCTTGTCCTATTCCACTTAATGTTGTGATTTTGTTAGTATTTATTTTCTTTAAATCAAAATATTTGGATTTTATGAGTGAAATGTCGGCACCTGTATCAACTAGTAGTGTTACTGCTGTGTTACTATTATTTATATTAATCTGAATGAAATAACATAAGTTGAGGTTAAGGTTATACACTTTATTATTTACTGTTCTGATCTTAGGGGATGGTCGGAGTTTTCCGAACCATTTTCATTTGAGTCCATTGCTCGTACGTAGTGTCTATTACCACGATTATTGTCAGGTCTTTGTCTGTTTCTATTATTGTAATTGTTGTTGTTGTTATTTCCGTTGTTATTATTAATATTGTTATTATTTCGGGGATAATTGTTTCTCCCACGAAATCTTCTGTTATTTCCACGATAATAAGTGGGTCTTTGACTGAAATATAATACGGAGTTCTGTTGCCCTGTTCCTTCAGTGCATATCATTGAATTGGCCTGCTTCCATGATAAGTTTTACTTTATCATTGGATCAGTTTTTTGTAATAGCTTTTACGGCAACTTGTGTAGAGTATTTGTTAGCTAACTCACAAGATAAACCATCAGATATATATGCCGTTTCAAGTGACTTTGTGAGATTTTCTATTTCAGTACAGTATGCAGTGGGTGTTTTATTGTTTTGTTTTATGCTCATCAGTTTAGCTGACAAAACATGCACTGATTCACCTTTAACGGTTACTTTGAGCTTAGTGATAATTTCTTCTATTGTAGATTCTTCACTTATGAGATTTCTATCATTTCCCTTAAGCTTTTTTTAATTGGCGATATTGCAGAAGATTCGTGTTGACCCTTTATTAAATAAACTAATTGTAAGGAGTCAATGAATGACTGCAAATTTTCGTATTTTCCATCAAATTCCGTAATCAGCTTTGAAGCTGTATTTAGGAATTCTACCAATGTTTGTGTCATTTTAGTATCTGTTTTATTATCTGTTGTGTAATTTACTGTTTCGTGTAGAGTCTCAGGTAGTTTAATCTGTATATTTTTTAAAGCGGCTATTTTTAAAACTTTGGTTTTTAAATCCAAAAAGAATCCATCTGCTGCAATTTTGTGACTAAGTGTCAACCGATTATAGTTTACATTAAATATAATTCTTATTTCCTCAAGTCTATTTAGTAGGATTTGGAAGTGATGTTGAATGGTCTCTTCCTTAGTTGGTCTTTCAACATTCAGGCACTTATAAGAACGATCGAAGTGCTCTTTAATGAACCTAACCTTATTCAATATATCTTTCCATTCAATTTAAATTTTGTCTAAGTCATTATATTTTATCTAGATTATCTGCTCTGCTAACATATTTTTTCTTGAGTCTTCTATTGTGCATTTGGTAAATGCGAATGATAAAATTAATTATTATAATTACTGTTATTATTAATAGATAGATTTTTTATAGTTAACAAATTTGTTTTTCCCTCAACTATTTCTACTTCATTGACGACATTGGCCTTGGGCCTGTCAAATTTTGTTTCAGATTCACACATTAAAAATTTCTATCTCATTAACGTAATTACTAAAAAAAAAAAAAAATCCCTTATGAAATTAAAAATTTAAAAAAAAAAATAAATTTTTAGTTTGAAATTTACATTAAATATATTTTTATTAAATTTAAGTTTCGATAAAATATAAGAGTAAAATTATCTAAGTGGCATATTATTTTAAAGAAAAATTCCATTAATTAAAAATGTTTATTAAGTTTGACATTAAAAAAAAAAAAATAATTTTGTATATTCTTTTTTTTTTTCTTTTAATATTATTATTATTAAAATGTTGAACTATTTATGGTTTTTAATCCAAATTTTTAATATTTTTTTTTAATTAGGCTTAAGTTCATGAAATTTAATTTTTATTAAATTATTTTTGTGAAGAAAGGAATTTTACAACATGAAAATTAATTAAAATTGTTATTGATAATCTTTCATTCTTGACGTGGCTCGGGCTCGAACCCTGGCCGGCAGGTTACCATGACATGTTTCGATCGCAACCACTCGATCTCCTCAGATGGATTTGCCGTCTTACACTCGCAGCCATCGACGACTGCTGACGTCACTAGTCAAACATCAATCCTTAAACCAAATTGTATTTTAACATTTGGTAGATCGAAATTTGCTTTCCTGAATGATCCACTTTAATTGATTTTACATGTTTTTTCCTTTACTTTTGTTTTTTCGTACTTTCGTCAAGAATTTTTCTTGAAGTCCAAGTACATTTTTTGTTTTTTCACTTTGTCTTTCTCTTTTCTGTTGACCTTTTTCAGCACAACTTGAAGGACAAATGTACACATAGAGCTCGTGCCTTAGCTTTAACAATAATTAGTATTGTGGTTATTTTGTTGAACTATTTATGGTTTTTAATCCAAATTTTTAATATTTTTTTTTAATTAGGCTTAAGTTCATGAAATTTAATTTTTATTAAATTATTTTTGTGAAGAAAGGAATTTTACAACATGAAAATTAATTAAAATTGTTATTGATAATCTTTCATTCTTGACGTGGCTCGGGCTCGAACCCTGGCCGGCAGGTTACCATGACATGTTTCGAAAATATTTTTTCCTCAAGTTTTGCCTCGAGCGATAAGTCGCTTATAGGCGAGTGCGGATTGGGCGCACTTCGTTTTCAGCTATGTTTTTATTTACTATTATTAAAAAAACTTTTTTTTTTTTTTTTGATTTTTAATAAATGACTTATTTTGCTCGCCTCTTTAATTCCTGGGATATCATGAAGTTGATTTCGTCAATTTTTCCCCACATTTTAGAGGATTCTTCCCAAGATGGTGGTGGTGTAGAGCTAATGATCCTAAGTAATATTGACTTTTATCTTTTAAGTTTTTGTACAACGCCACCTCGGCGGTTTTTCCTCGGGGTTGGTGTTTTTGGCTTTTTTTCGTTGGGCAGAGCAGGCTTTTTCTTCCTACTTCTATACTCCTCTATTGTTAGAGGTTGTGGACCTTCATTCATGCCAGGTGGTAAAAATGTTGAGGGTGCTTAAGAAAAACAATTTTAGCACTCCTTCTTCTAGTAAGGGTGATTTTTTAGGACTTAAGCACTCCTTTTAGAAGCCTGGATCCTTTGGGTGCTCGCTGTTTTTAAAAGCACTCCAAAGCTGACAGGATCGCCATGTAATTAAAAGTCTTTTTAATTTTTAAGTTAAAGAATTCTTTATTTAGTGCGGCTAGTACGCACTGTTTGTACTTGGTATAAGAATTGATATTATTTTATAATTGTGTCGAGTTTTATACACAATAAATGCTTATTAAGCATTTTCATTACAGTGGAAGGTATAGCGGTTTGCTTAGCATTTTCTTACAATCTCGCAGACACTTGTCCAATAGCAAGAGTGGTGATAGTATTACTATTGACGACCGTGTGTACTGCTAGTATTGTATTCATACACACACACAGCGCACAACACTCAAGTGGCTTATTCGTATTACATTAAACATGCGCCTAGTTCCCCGGTGGCGTTTATGAGCGACATTGTCATTATGACATTTTCATTGATGAATCATCGCACCAGATACAAGTTGATATTTAGGGAGTTATGCATGACAACGGCTTCGCAATGTCACTGTTCCCTTAAAAGGAAAAACTTAGCGGCATTGTCTGTTATGAATAGATCACGAAGTGAGTGCTGCAGGACTTTGTCTGCTACATGTATCCGTCAATGAATAAATCAGAAAATAACGAACCGTTTCTTTTTCTGTTTGTTCTGTTCCATTTATTACTTGAGTTTATTCTGTGTTTTCCTTGTCACTCTACCTAAAACAATACACTAATGAAAGTTGATGATATTGTCTGTTAGGACTCACAAACAAATGGACGCCTACAAGACAAAATCAACATTGGTCATCCATGACAGTTTGGACAAATACTTCAAAAAGTCATATATGACACCAAATTAAAATCAACACTTGTCATCGATGATTTAATATTGTCAGCGTTTGTCACGCTGAATCACTATGACGTTCGCCACCGGGTCATTGCATGTAACGTATACTGAAATTATGTGTGCAAGCAATGTTAATATAAAAGACACGCTACACCTGAAAGGAAACTAACGACTTTTAAGTCACAACGGATCCGCCACTTATGGTCTTCATATTTTACGTAGTCCAGTATTAATTTTATAGAATCATAGCTTTCTTTAACATTAATTCTATAGGCAATTGGAATAGGAGTTTTGGTATTATCGAAATGCAGAAGTATTGCTTTTAGACTCTTCTTAGATAAATCAATAAATATACGCCAGTCCTCGAGGTTATACATACTCAAAATTCATTGCATTCATTATTCCTTTAATATCGTTGCAATAAGCAAACGTGTTATCAACGTTTACTGAAAAGAACGGCAGAAAGCTGTCTTGACGCTTACGAAAGCTGGTAACATTGACACCAGGTTCATGTAGATAAAGATTTTTTTAAGTCTGCAGTTAAATTTCTGATTTTAACCCTTTAAATCCCTGTTTTAATGGTGTTTTTGCTCCTTTTTAAAAGAAGGACAAAAAAGACCCATACCTTGAAGAGTTAGAGGGTTAAAATATTCTACAAAAATGTTATCCGTAACATTTCACGTAAATTTGCTGAACACATTGGTTTCTTATGGCGATTAACAATAATAATGTGCCAGAGCAGGGAAACTTTAACCCCCCTTAAATGAATTCAGATGTAAACTTTTAAAACGCCGATACACGTGTTTTTTTATCTCCTCTATGAAAATTTATAGGCCGGACCTTGTAATTTTTTTTGTGTTGTACAGTGTAATTGTTTAATAATGAAAAATAATCCCTTGCGTTTATATTACTTGTATATAATATAATCAGAGTTCGTATTTGCTCATGAGTGTCCAGCACATGAGCTAAAATTTGTGCTCATGCGCATGCGCATGTGCAACATTTTCTTATATCAATGCGCATGCTCAAGCGCATGAGCATTGATCGATGAAACTCATGTGCATATGCGCATGAGCATAAAATACTAGCGCACGCATGCACACCCATAAGAAGCCATGTTTGTTTTTTATCTTAATTTCAAACAATGTTGCCAGAAATGCAGTTCATCGTGTAAAATATTATTATGAAAAAGTTGTTAGTCAAAAATTAAGGTATTTGGTTATATTGGTAATTCCTACATAAATTTAATAAATAATTTTAAGTTACATTTGTCTTCTATTTATGAAATTTTAATTTATGACGTACAAAATATGAAAGTAATATACATACCAATTTGAATAATAAATATTTTCAATAGTAGGCATGAAAAAACTAGAACTGATATGTAACTTGTATAATCGGTTGTTGCTTATGCGGAAATTATTTAACCATTCTTGTAAAAAACACATGCAATAACTGTGTAAAAATGTAACGGAATTTTTTTGGCTTTATGATTTTGTAAACATTTTATTAGAACACTTAAAACAGGTAGACTATTTTGTCTAAAAATACATGACAATTTTAACATACAAAAACAAAAATATACATAAATTTTTTTGTTGCCATTCTTTATTTGAAGGAAATTACAAAAAAAACTTAACCTTCAAATAATATTTTATGATCAGTAAAAATTTTGGAATACATAATTTTGTTGTTGCATCAGATTATGTCTGTGCATTGGTCAAAGGGTTATGGAAATTTCCAACTATTCTTATAAAAAAGACACATGCAATAACTGTGTAAAAATGTAACGGAATTTTGTGGTTTTATGGTTTTTTTACTAGAACATTCAAAACAGGTAGACTATTTTGTATTTTGTCTAAAAATCCATGACAATTTTTACATACAAAAACAAAAATATACATGAATTTTGTTGTTGCCATTCTTTGTTTGAAGGAACTACAAAAAAACTTAACCTAAAAAAATTTGTAATACATAATTTTGTTGTTGCATCAGATTATGTCTGTGCATTAGTCAAAGATTTATGCAAATTCCTAAAACTTAAGTTTTGAAAACCGCTAATAAAATTGATTGCTCAGAATGTGAGAAACAATTAAAGTAGTGTGTTTATGCCGCTTCCAAATATGATTTTCCATACAAAAGTTGGGTGCATGGTGTAAGTGTTGCCAAGTTTTTATTTTATTGGCCATTTTAGTGCTTTTTTTTGAAAAATAACAAAACGCTTAACATATTTATAATAGGAATAGGAATTTAAAAACCAGGAAACCAAAATACCAACAAAATGGGTATTTTGACGGGATTTTAGCGTCGACTTGAATATTAATTTAGGATTTTTAGTTGTTATATATATATGTATATATATATATATATATATATATATATATATCTATACATATAAAATAGGCAAATGGTTTGAAGGTTATCTATTTTGATTACGCTGCATCGGCTTTCTAGCTACTTTTTCCATACAAAAGTGGGAAGAATACTGGCAGAATTGCCAAGTTTTTATTATTGCATTTTAGCGCTTTTTTTTCAGTACTATTATTATGGAAAAATAAAAAAACGCTACAAATTTTTAAAAATACTGTTTAGATGCAAATACGAATATGAGTGTAAAAGGAAAATGACGTGTAAAGAAAGTTGTTTATTTAGGAGGTGTGATATTTTTGTTAATGGTATAATTTCTTCGTGTACGTGTCAGTCTTGAAGATTTTAAAAATTTTGTGAGGGATGATAATTTTACTTGTGCATAAGATTTTGTGGGAACAATTTTTTTTGTTTATTTAGTTTATTTAGGTGTTAAATTTCTTCGTGTACGTGTCTTGAAGATTTTAAATTTTGTGAGGGATGATAATTTTACTTGTGCGTTTTCGTCTTAAAGATAAAACTGATCGTGGAATAATTATTTTTAGTTTTTTTAGTTTTTGTGTGTGTTTAGAATAGTTAATGAGTTTATTGCATAGGTTTTCTAGTGACTTTTTATATACATACCTCGGTAGGCTTGTGGGATAGTGAGCTAATCTCAGTATAAGGGTTGCATATTTGATTTTCACCAGAGACTCTGGTCTGTTTTGCTATAACAGACTAAGGATTTAAGTAACTATTGATTGGTTGTGTGTGTGTGTGTGTGTATGATTGATAACGATTATTCATGTGAAAAGTAGGATTCCATCCACTTTTTTTTTGTATCAACAGCAACCAGCTGCACATTAACTGTGTTTACATAATTAATCAGCATAAATACTCAGAATTATATTACAAAAAACAGTAGAAAGCAACTTCTTGGTTAATATTTTCCTTATCGTACTCTACTCCTCCTTATTTATAACAACAACAACAACAACAACAACAACTTAGAATATACATGAATAGAGCTGACGCAGCTGTAACAAGTCTAACAAACAGAAAACAAATCCAACAAAAAAAAATTTTTGGTTTTCTGAAAATCTTTAATTCTACTAAAATAAGCCCCGCCCCTTATTTATAAATTTTTTAACTAATGAAATATGAGCGGACTGTACCAAAAATTTAAACATTAATAAGACTAACCTAGCAATATCAAAACCAAACATGATTGAACATGAATATTATTTTTGTCAAGCTAATAGGGCCTAAATTTCTTCAATGTAAATAAAATTCAATTTTTATTACAATATTTTGTTTAAAAGTAAAATGTTTAACTATAATAATAAAGAGATATAAATATTAAATGAAATGGAAAAAATTTTGTTTATTTAGAGGTAGGTGTTAAATTTCTTCTTGTACGTGTCTTGAAGATTTTAAATTTTGTGAGGGATGATAATTTTACTTGTGCGTATTCATATTGATGATTTACAAGTTGTTTATTTAGTGGAAGGTGTGAAATTTCTTCGTGTACGTGTCTTGAAGATTTTAAAATTTTGTGAGGGATGATAATTTTACTTGTGCGTTTTCGTATTAAAGATAAAACTGATCGTGGAATAATTATTTTTTTAGTTTTTTTCAGTTATTGTGTATGTGTTTAGAATAGTTAATGACTTTGTTGCATAGGTTTTCTAATGACTTTTTGCTTTGAATGCCTCGATAGGCTTGTGGGATCAACCACTTTTTTTTATATCAACAGCAACCGGCTGCACATCACTTTTAATTACATTTAACAAATAGAAGGAGTTGTCATTTTTGGGTTTTGTTAATCTTAAATAGAATTATATAAATATATATATTTTTTTTAAGCAGATTTAATTATCACAAGAGACTCTGGTCTGTTTCACTACAACGGACTAAAGGTCAAAGTAACTATTAATCGGTTAATTAAGTTAGCATATAATTTTTGTTGATAACACTTAATAAGCATTTTCTAAAAACATTTGCAGATAGTTTCACTATTACTCAATGTTTATAACCTTTTATTTATTTTTTTCTTTCTAGTTTGATACTCTTAATATTAGTTGAATGAAGAATTTTTCTATGGTTTGATACTCTACAATGACAGTATAGTTAAGAATTTAGTTCAATCCATGAATACACTTCATACAGTTAATAATTATACATTATACATACAAATACAATAAAATTTCCATTTTATTAACCATAGTGTAGTGTAAGATGGCAGGATCGCCATGTAGTGTAAGATGTTAGATGTATATGTTTATTTCCTTTATGCAGCTGTAGGGTACCAGCTCGATGGTCAGGCGTTCTTGCGAACTGCCAAGTTAAGAGACTAGAAATAATAAACAAGGCAACAAGTGCCAGTTTATGTTTTCAAATCTAAAGTCTGATTTATTTGTGGGCTACTGCCCTTTTTATACTTATTCTATTCTATTGCCTACTTATTCTAACTTACAGTATTAATTCTTAATATCTAAGCCTCTTTTTCAGTACCATGGGATTATCATGGCTTTACCCTTTGAATAAAGCTGTGACCAATCAGAATGCATGAGTAAGGAGTGTACTCATTAGACAATAAAATTTGTGTCACTCACATTCTGATTGATCTGCTTTACCATTGTATTGACTCATGTGTTCGAACACATTGAGTCATTGGGTAAATGCCGTTATTTGATTCTTTGTGTTTGGCATTTACCCTACAGTTATTCGGGTGGCATGTATACATTTTAGGTTGGTTATTGGGTAAGCAGTGGACGCTTAGCAGGTACACTACACCCTCACCGTTAAGAGAAAAATTAGGGGAGTAATTTTTCTTGATAGTTCCATAGTACTGTTAATATTTGTAAAATAGCTCTTAATCTCTATTTACATATGTTATAGTTTTACAAAGTAATTCTTAATAAAGTTTTTATAATTTTTACAATTTTTATTAAATACGTTATAGTAATTCTTAATGTAGTATTTAATATTTGTATAATTTTATAATTTTAAACATGGTTTTCTTATAATTTTTAATGTATATTGTGTGCTTAATAACTGTTCCTTAAATCTATATATGGTTTTAATTGATTATTATGGAATTCTTTTTCAATTCCGTGGTAGTCTATTATAGTATTTACACAGTTTTGTCTTATTATCTTATATGGACCTTTGTACGGGCTTTGATTCTTTTTCCTATTTTCTACTTTTATTAAAACAAAATCTCCTATATTTAGATTTAACCTATTACTATATCTATCTTCTAAATTTCTTTTTTCTTTTATCTTAGTTGTAAGCTCCTTAGCTCTATTTAAAGAATATTGTAACTTTTGCTTAAGTTCTTTTGCATAATCTTCATAGTTATGTATATATTTTATCTCCTTCATCGTTTTGAAATTCTGATGGTAAGCATGGTAATTTACCATATACTAACTCAAATGGTGTGTAACCAGTGTCTATGTGTGGTGCCGTGTTGTAGGCAAAAGTAAAGTAATTTATCAACTTGTCCCATTCGTAATCATTTGCTGTTGTCAGCAAGAATTCATTGAGAACCCTGTGATTTCTTTCTACCGCACCAATTGTTTCATGGTGGTAAGGGGTTGAAAATATTTGTTTGATACCGAGTAGCGAACATATGTTATGCATAAGTTCGTTTTTAAATTCAGTCCCAATTGTGTATTATTGTGAAAAATGCTATACATTTAGTAAAAAGTGTAAAAAATAAATTATTGGAACTATAAGTTTTCTTATTAGATTTCATACGACTCGTAAATCTGCTCTAAGTGGAGAAGCAGCTCGCGCTTTTTGTCATTATTTCTTAAGGGCAAACAGGTCGTTTTTGTTTGTCTGCTTTTGTTGCGTTTTGCGGTGTCACCCCGCATTGGTTAGTGTTTCGGCGTCGTATAACTGTACCGAGTTACAGTTTTTGCGGTATCTGCATTAACTATATGCAATCGTTTTTAACCTCAATTTGAGGTTTTGTTTGGTGGAGAACCATTTATAGCTCATGTGACTGGTGGAGAACCAATATAACTCAGACGTTTTACTGGTGGAGTACCAAGAAAAAAACTCAGAAGATTACTGGTGGAGACCAATATACTCTGGAGCGGATTCTGGAAGCTCTCGCCTTCCTATGCGAAGGTTTAGGTCGAACGAGGACTTTGCGGTTGAGGCTCCTAAAATTTGTGTGATACCCTGGCAATATAACTATGATTAGTTCGCCAAAAAAATTTTAGTTTTAAGAAAGCCAAAAAAAAAAAAAAAAAAAATTCAGTCCCGTTGTCCGATTTGAGCACTTTAAATTTTCCGTATTTTAAAATTAATTGTTCTAATAATGTTTTGGCAGTTGTAAGTGCATCTTTTGTTGACATTGGGTGCGCAATAACGAATTTTGTTAGTTCGCATTGCATTGTCAATATGTATCGGTATCCGTTTGAAATACGTAGAGGTCCTACAGTGTCAATTGATATTATTTCGAAACTGTTGTTTGGGGTGTTTGTTAACGTAAGTGGTTCTTTAATGTTCTTTGTTTGTTTGTTTATGTTACACTTGTCACAGTACTTTACGAATTGCTTTACCATCTTATTCATGTTTTTCCAAATGTACCGCTGTTTTAATTTAATTATTGTTTTTCTTATTAATAAGTGGCCTGCGTGTGTGGCGTTGTGGAATTCATCGATGAGTTTATATTTCAGTATGTCGTCTGTTATTCTTGTTGGGGCATTGTAAATTAATATTTTTAATTGAGGACTTTTGTTGTTTATTCTTATCTTTGCATATGCTTCTTTTAAATCTTACATTGTAAACATTTTAAATATTTTATCATTCTTTGCTATAGCTAATTCTTTTATATTCTCTTTCTTCATCTTAGATATCAGTTTCCTCATGCTGGGTACACACAGTGCAACCTACATGGAAACTGTTTCAATGCAACCTCAAAATATCAAAGCGTTTTGATGTGTATGCAATCTGAAATGAATGAAAATGAATTTAATTCACTGGATTGCGTAAACGTGTTGCATAGTGTGTACCCAGCATCAGAATCGAATCTAGTTTCGCTGAGTTATCGCTGAATCTTGCATGCATATTACTTTCATTTTGTAAGTTTTGGGCATGTAACTTCTTCATATTCGAATCTTGTTTCGATGAATTATCATTACATCCTTTATTGATATAATTATTATTTTGGGTACGTGATTTCTTCATAAGCGAATCTTGTTTCGATGAATTATCATCACATCCTATGTGCACAATATTATCTTCAATTTTTATGTCGACTTCTTCTATATTTTCAAATTTATTAAACTGTAATTTCTTCATTTTCTTGACGTCATTTATGGATGTGCATTCCCATATTAGAAGTTGATCAGACTCCTGAGAGATACATCTTCCCATATTACTTCTATTCGCGCGCTCTGTATTCATATTTATTTCTTTATCTTCATTAATCTTATTTGCCTCTTTACTTGTATTTTCATTTTTCTTTGTCATCGCCCTGGTGGTTATTAGTATTTTCTTTTCATTTTCATCATTTTCCAACGGTATCATTTGTTTTAGTACGTCTGAGTTTATTTCTATTCTTGATAATGCATCCGCATTAGTGTTTATTTTCCCTTTCTTATAAATTATCGTGAAGTCATAATCGCTTAAATCTAGTCTAATTCTTGTCATTTTTGATGATGGATTCTTATGTGAAAATAGTGATATCAACGGTCTATGGTCTGTCACTACTATGAATTTTCGACCGTACAAATATGGTTTGAAGAAATGTATTCCCCAGTGAATTGCGAGCAACTCTTTTTCAATGATTGGTTTATTCATATCATGCTTTTGAAGAGATTTGCTTGCGTAGGAAATTGGTAAGTCTTCGCCAATTTCACCTTGTGATATGACTGCTCCTAGTGCGTAGTTTGAGGCGTCAGTCGTCAAAATAAAAGGTTTGTCAAAATTTGGATACTGCAAGATAGGTGGGTTCAATGATTTTTCTTTTAGAGTATCAAAAGCAGTTTGGCATTCATTTGTCCAAAAAAATTTTACTGATTTTTTCAATAGCATATTCAAGTGTTTCGCAATGTCCGCAAAATTCGGTATGAATTTTCTATAATAGTTGCAGAATGCAACGAAACGTCTAACTTCATCTGCGTTTTTAGGTATCGGGTAATTCTTTATAACTTCATATTTAGCTGGATCTGTTTTAACACCTGTACTGTTTACCACATGAATCAAACACATTCCCACCAAAGCAGGATTGTCAATTCCCGTGAATTGTTAGCGAATGTTAAAATAAAAGGTGGCAGCGACGACTCACCAAACTCTTCACTCGTTAACCTCTTTTCCCCACGTCACTGACAACTTGTAGCTAGTGCACGGCTAAGGCTCGTCGGGCTTGGGCGCTGGTACGTTGTAGCGAAAAGAGATAAACTTTGATAAACATTACTAATTGTGTCAGTAACAAAAAAAATGTTAGCGATTCCTTTTCTGGAAGTATAGGTGTTGTTACTCCCAAAACCCTCCCCTAAACCATGGCAGCATAAAGTCAATTTATGACTGCCCCTTAATCCACATCACCACTTGATACCTACCTTGTCAGCCTAATTATTACTCAGAACTCATTTGGAATACAGTTGACAATTCAATTTTATTTATACCATTCATTACAAAAGATTTCTTAAATATTGACTTAAGCCAGTTGGCTAATAATACTAGGTCCCTAAGTTCGAACTATATTTACACTCTATCCTGAATTCATATAAATGGATCTTAAATCTATTGTTAGGTATAAGGTACTTTGTACTTTTCTTATTTTTGATTTTTAAGAGACTTATGTTTATATGTTTTACCAATTCAGTTCATCATTAAAAAAAATAAACTAAATTTATAGCATAGCACGAGTTCAGATTTACGTTACCGTAAAATTTAATCTTTATTTACCGCAGATAAATGCAAAAGTTCCTCATTACACGAATTATTTTCAATTAACTATAAACTTTTGTATTTATTTCGGATATAAAAATAAAAATCACGGCTTTATAATAATTGTGATTCCAGTTTTTGCCATAAAATCTTGTATTAATTGACCGGATAAGAAATAAAAAGCTTCAGCATGATACTAATTGTGTCTTTATTTTGTTTTAAAACCTTGAATAACTTTGCCGAATAAAACAAAACTTGTTCCACGATACGAATAATGTTTGTTGTTTGCTCTAAAATCTTGAATTTCTTTTCCAATAATAGCACGGAACGTGGTTTTATATCTTTTATTTATTTTCCGAATAAAACTACAAACATTATTCCATAATAAGCATAGTGATTTTTATATGCTATAAACTTCGGTATTGGACACTCGAATAAAAACACAAAAATTACCTCAGGCTACGATTTAAGGTTTTTGTCTGTGATAAGCTTTCATAATACTTAATTTGGTTTTAAACCCCTTTAAACTTTGGTATTTCTTTCTCGAACAAAAATCACAAATCAAATATATAATCCGAATCAATGTGTGAGACAGGAATAACTCTTGTATTTAATTTTCAAGCGAAAAACACAACACGTATTTCCGAATACGATTTTTGGTTTTTATCTTATATAAACTGTGGCATTTCTTTTCCGAATGGAAAAAATACAAAAATTATTTTATAACCGGTTATGGTTCACTAACGATAAATTCTGATAATTATCATTCGAGTAAAAACACCAAGTTTATTTCATAATGCCAATTCAGGGTTATATTTACTAGAAACTTTTGTTTTCTTTTTTTTTCGGACAAACTACCAAATTTATTAATTTTTTTTTTTATGCTATAAATTTTTGTTTCACTGTATATTTTTGTTTCTTTGTTTTGTTTTTATTTTACTGTCAAAAATTTTCACGAATAAAAGAATTTCAAAATTTACAAAAAAATCTCAAAATTTTTCATGTAACTAAAACTTAAATAAAAAATAAAATGTTCTTGAAAAAATTTGATTGGGCTCCAAATCGAGCGGAGTTAAACTGCCGAATAAATTAAATGTATGCCCAAAACATACGTGGTCAATTGTAAGGTGGCCGTTTCTTGTTTTAAGAAGGCAAAAGCTACGGTCAAAAGAAAACTTAATAAAATTTAGAACTCGTGAAAAAAAATTGTTTAATTATGCTCCAAATTGAGCGGAGTTAAACTGCCGAAATGTATTATTTACGTGCCCAAAACACGTGGGGTCAAGTATAGGGTGGCCGTTTCTTGTTTTAAAAGGCAAAAGCCACGGTCAAAAGAAAACTTAAAATATTTACGAACATGGAAATCGCGAGTATAAAACTAACCGGTACAAACTTATGGAGACGAATTAATGCCTTTAATTAAATATACATAAACATAAAAACTAGCTACTTCACTTATCTGGTTTATATGCCGAAGTTATCTTCCAACGTGCTGTTCCATGGTTATTTCCTATCATTAGCAGTTGTTGCTGTTGTTCCAGGTGTGCCGTGATTGTTGTTGGATATAGTTGTTGTACTTTTTGGGACCGGTATTATTGGTAAGCTGTGGTTGAAGTCTTACTTGTGCGGGTGCTATATCCGTGGATCGTAGATTTCGTCGCATGCCCGCTGTAGTTTACTGGTACGCTTGCACTATCACTGTCCACATTTTTTTATTGTTTGCACTTATTGTTGAACATTTTTGCTGCAGCTTTTATTTGTGGTTGAAAAATTTTGCTGCAGTTTGCACTAATTGTTGAAACTTTTCGATAGCACTAGCATTACTGTTGTAACCAATTATTTGCGATTCCCTTATTTCAGTGGCAAGCTGTTTTCGCTACTCCTGGTTGTGACCAATAATTTTTAATTCACCTCTCTGTTTGTTACAGGTTATTAGCGAAGCATTATGGTTATTACGAAGATTGGTGTTAGAATTTTGGTTAGACTCTAAATCTGTTTAGCTGGGGAAAAATTTTAGCTGCTGTGTCTATTGTTATCATGGCTATAATTGTTTAGTGTTGCTAAGTTTAAGGTTGCGATACAGTCGTCGAGTTTGAATTTTTGTCGCATTGACGGTTATGGTACCATTTATGGTCGTAACTGTTTTAAACGTATAACCAATTACTTAGCAATTCCGGTAGATGTGTTGAATTTAGATTTTTGGGTAGTCGTTATTAATTTGGTTTATTGTTACCTTTTGTTGTTGAAAATCCTTCTTGCTACACTATTGTTGATAAAGAATAAAATTTTCCTGACTATTTTTTTTCAAAGACATTGATGTTGCGAAATTTTGGTGGATCTATTCATGTTGTGTTGTTGTTGCAGCGGCTTGTTGGCCGGGGATAATGACTGGTGGTATGCCGGCAATTAAGGTACTTTTTCCTATTATCGGGCAGACATCATAAAGGTTTAGTTGGGTTTAAAATGTTGGTGTTGCAGGAGGTTTATTTAGGTGGTATGGTTACGACTGATGTTAATGAGTGGCTCGTGGCATGTCATGGGAGTGCGTGATAACGTTTCGCTCCGGTTAGACGTTGTACCTTACACGGCAGCGGCTAAAGATGCAGATGTACCCTTTGTACAACTATTTGTTGGTAAAAATACTGCTTCCAGCTTCCTATTTTTCCTTTAAGGTCCAATTACTGCCCTGTACACGTATAAAATAAAATTACCCTGTTTTTAACACTTATCCATTATTCGTTTACTATCGTCACACTTTATCCAGCTTATAAAACTTACCTCGTTTCTTTTGCAAATCCGTTCCAGCTTTGTGTTCACTCAATTTTCCAGATTCCTGCGGATAAAGGTTTAGACCCAACTTCTTCCTACGACATGACAATCAGAAAGGACGGATGTCGCAACATGTTCCCACCATTACGGCCATTACAAACTAGTTCGCAACTGCAGCCAACTTCACCATTACCGGTTGATCAACATTGTAGTAACCTGTGGTTCTACTAGTAAGTTTACGTAATGCTAACCATCTGGCAACATTCCGTTATTTTTACTAGCCAGGGTTGAAATTAACTCGCCAGTGTGGTCAACACGGCACACACCGTCCTTTGTTATTAAGTGTCCTAAGTATACTACTTCTGGTCTTAAAAAACAACATTTCTTTGGATTCAGTTTTAAATTGTATCGCTGAAGTCTGTCTAAAACTTTGACGAGATTTTGATTGTGATGGTTCAGACTACATCCGTATACAATTATGTCATCGACATAGAGAAAAGCTTCTGAATCAAGTCCTGAGAGTGCTATCGAAAGCATTCTCTGAAAAGTGTTTGATGAAATTTTAAGTCCAAATGGTAGTCTTTTAAATTGATAGTGTCCCTGTTGTGTAGAAAAAGCTGTAAGTGGTCTTGAGTCTTTTTCCAATTGAATTTGGTGTAATGAACTAGTCATATCAAGAGTCGAAAACCATTTAGCTCTTCCTAGTTTGTCCAAAATATCCTCTAACCTAGTTAGTGGAAATTTGTCATTAACTATTTTGTCATTTAACTTTCTAAAGTCTACTACAAGTCTCCATTTTCGTTTGTCTTCCGTATTCTTTTTGGGTACCAAAAGAAGTGAAGCATTGTAGGGGCTAACTGATGGTTCTATAATATCGTCATTTAGCATACTTTGTATTTGTTCATTTATTACGTCTGTATGTGAGTGGGGTAGTCTGTAGTTTTTTATACACTGGGGTATTATCTGAAGTTCTAATGTTTTGTTTATAAAAATTGTTTACAGTCAATTTTTCATTCTCTAAATGAAATACATTTTGATATTTTTTGAATATGTTTATTAATTCTGATTTTGCATATTCATCGGTTTTATTTAATTGCAAGTCATTTAGAATTTGTTGAAAACGTTCGTCACTGTTTATATTTGTGTAACTTAATATGTCATAATTTTTAAGTGGGTCAGTGTGCAGTTTAATGCCCTGTAAAATTTGTGTCTCATTTGTTGTGTTTAAAATTTTAATATGTGTCAATCCGTTTTTTGGTGCTATTGAATTACTTAAAAAAATGCCGCTTTTTAATTCATTATTAAATATTACACAATCTTCAGTGAGGTTTAATTTTAATGGTTGTATAATTTCTGTTCGTGGGGGTATAGCAATTTTTAATGTGTCAAATGCTTTTGTTTGCATAGGCAGAATTGTTTTCATTGTTGATGAACAAAGAAATTGTAAATGGCTCGTAGTCTATTTTGCATAAGTATTCTCTATTGGAAAATTGTCATCTACTAGATGAAATTTGAATCTGCATGTTTGGTCTGCTAGGGAAAATTCAAGTTCACTTGTTCCTAATGAATGTATTTCTTCTTTAGTAATGCCCGTTAATTTGCATCTATTATTTATATTTAGTGGTTCATCATCAAAAATTGGTTTAGTGCGACATAATGATATGTCGGCACCTGTGTCGACAAGAAATGTTAAATTGTCATTTTTATATTTAGCGATTATGTAATTTGTGTTATTATTAGAAACTTTAAATACTCTTAATTTTGGCTGTCCGGAATATCCCTGTATTCCGAGCCTTCCTCGTTTCCCTCGTCTTGTACTATATGTACATTACGTCTTGTTGTTGTTTCCATTATTGCTTCTAGGTGTATTACGGTTGTAATTGTTGTTTGCAGACGCATTTGTGTTGTTTCTGTTATTGTTGGAATTGTAGTTGTTACTTCTACTGTTTTGGAAATTATTGTTATTCCTAGTGTAGTTGTCAAAATTTCTGTTGTTTCTATTATTGTTTGAGTTGTAGTTGTTAGTACTACGGTTTGGGAAATTATAGTTGTTCCTGTTATTAATGTTATTCCTAGTGTTACGAAAATCGCTATTGTTGTGCCTGGTGTCATTATTGTTACGATGTTGTTTTTGTATATACTGTACTGAGTTAGTAGTTACTTTATTTTCATTTTCTAGTTCTAGCGCAAGTTCTACCGCGTCTTGTAAAGTTTTTGGACGTGCTGCAAAAATTGCCGTCTTTAAATTATCATTAATTCCTCTCTTAAATGAATCTAGAGCAAGCTTTGAGTTTAATCTGATAATGACATTTTTATCCGCCTCTGTAGCGTCACTACTAAGTTCTTCTATTCCTTACCTGTTCAGGTTGTCTATTATAGTTAAGATTCTTTCCCTGAATGCATTGACAGACGTTTTATCTTGGTAAATATTGCTTAGTTTGGACTGTAATTCTGGAATAGTCTTTGTACTTTTGTTTCTTTGTTGTAATTGTGTTTTTAAACTATTGAAGTTTTCGGGTTTCGCATAACTACCTATCGCTGTTCTTACCCCTGAGGTTAATTTGGCGTGGTAAACATATTGTAGGAAATCTTGTTTTGCTGTTTCTGCAATAGTTTTCTCAATGAGTTCTGCTGTTATTAAGAAACTTTCTAGTTCTTCAAAGTTTCCAGCAAAAAGTGGGAGTGCTTTAGAAACCGTCTCTAAGCTAAATGCTGCCATTGTATTTCCTAATGGTTTCTTTATACTGTTACTTATGTATTCTTCTACGAGTTTGTAAATACTATGAAATTCTAATTTTAATGCTAATTTTTCTGTATCTTCCTCTTTTAACTCTATCAGTTGAAATTCACTCTTTAAATTTTCTATGTACAGTACTTTTCGCTTATAGTCACATCCCTTAGTTGCACGCAATGTTGTGACTATATCGCTAATGTGATTATAAGCCTAATTTTTTTATATGCCACAATATGGCATATAAACAAAATCGTATATAAGCAATTTATGTGATTATAAAAAAGAAAACAAATTTATTTCATTTATATGTATACATAGTATGTATGTATACGTATTGAATATATTATAAACAAATACATAATACTTTGTACGTTAAAAGGTTAAATTATAAAAACTTTAATAAAATAAAGTAAAAGAAAACAAAATATTTTGATAAAAAAACTTAAAAAAAATTATTGATTGCCTTCAAAACTCCATATAATATTTTCTGATTGAAATCACGAAACTTTAAAAAGGTGAATATATAATATAATAAAAATTATTCAAAAAAATAACACAGTTTTTAATTAAAAAAATCTGTTATTTTAGTTTGGCTTAATTTCAACGAATTTTTTAAAGCCTTTTCTTCTATTTTGTCAAACAAAAAATTGCACTCCAATTCATTTTCCATACAATACGTTCTCAAAACATCTGCGAAGTTTAAAATATCCTTTGTTGTGGGTGGATCTTTTTCAACAATAAACATTTCGTCTTCATTTTCCCAAACATCATCTTCTTGTGTAGAGTCTTCTTCGTTAACCGCCTGTAAAATTTCTTCATTGCTCAAATTTCCAAAACAAACAAGATCATCATCGCAATGCAAATATTCAGATGGATAAGAAACAACTTTGGCAATAAAATCTTCGTCTTCTTCAATTTCATTGAGATCAGTATTGGTATGGAAACCAGCCTGTAAAAAATATTAAATTAAAAATTTAAAAATAAATTTACACTTTTAACTGATAATATGAACGTACTTTTTTAAAACAGTTTGCAATTGTCTCAGGTTTCACCAACCACTATGCCCGTTTTACAAAATTTAATGCATCCAATATTGTAACCGATTTCAGATAATCTGGCACAGTCTTTCCCTTTTCTAAACTGCATAATTGCTTTTTTACTATAATCTGCCGATATTGATATTTAAAAGCATGTATGATGCCCTGGTCTAACGGCTGTATTAGTGCAGTGGTATTTGGTGGTAAAAATTTGACTTCTATATTTGACAGTGATACGGTTACCTTATGACAAGAGGCGTTATCAATAAGTAAAATTATTTTTTTGTTCTCCTTAACCATTTCATTGTCTATCGTAGAAAGTATTTGATTCCATATGAAACTCGTCATCCAGCTGTTTTTATTGGAAAAATATTCGACTGGTATGTTTTTGTTTTTAAAACATCTCGGCTTTTTTGGTTTCCCAATACAAAACACTCGCTTATATGAACCAGTTGAATTACATATAAATAAGAGTGTCAGCCGAGATTTTTGAGTTTTATACCCCTTGGGCTGATCTCCTTTAATGAAATAAGTTGTATTGGGTAATGCTTTGTAGTATAGACCGCTTTCGTCAGCATTAAAAACACAATCTGCAGAATATTCTTTGAGCAAATGCGGTAAAACACTTGACTTAAAATCTTCCGCCGCCGATTCGTCGTTGTCCTTAGATTCTCCATGAATCTTTCCAAAGTTAATGTTTGAGCGCTTTCTCCATCGGAATAACCAACTTGAATTTGGCTCAAATTCTTCATTTAATTGAACAGAAAATTCTTTAGCTTTGTTCATAAGCATTAAACTACTTACAACAGCGTTTTTGCTACGCATATCATTCAACCAAATGGTAAGAGCCCTTTCAATATTGGGATGATCGCCTTTTCGTTGTCTTTTAGACTTTAAGTTAGATGTATTTGCCAGCCCACGAATCTTCTCCTCGTTTTTTATAATTTTGGAAACGGTAGACACATCTATTTTGTATTTGGAGCCCAATTCTTTTCTTGTTAAAGAATTATGTTTATAATCATTTAACAAACTATTTTTTTCTTTTACAGATAAATTTACACGTTTACTCATTTTTTCTGTTTTATTTTTTAGTTTGACAGGTTTTTCAAAGCACTATTGATGAAATATCGTTAAAAAACAAAAATGTCAAAATAAACAACACGGTTGTATTTTACCATTTGATTTTTAGTACATTTTATTGGTTTGTGTCTTAAAGAGCTAATTTCTCCTAAATGTATGTGACAATATCCTAAATAATTTGCATGTAAGTAAGCTTTAAATAACCACACATAGGTGGCATATATGTCAAATGTGATTATATCACTAATGGACTATATCGTTAATATTTTGTATTAATTTGACTTATAGAGGGCTGTAAAAACGTATATTTTGGACTTTATCGCTAATTGGACTATAAGCGAAGTGACTATAGGCGAAAAGTACTGTATTCTAATTTATTCAATATTGTCGTTTCAGTATAGGTTCTCCCTGGACTCTTTTTCAAGTACCTCCAGAATTCCTTCAAGCTACTTAATTTCTCTTCCATATATTTTTTTTAGACTTATGTGTAAGTAAAAATTAATTATATTTTTTTTTATAATTTATACATTGGTTATAATGGTTTTATTCTTATTATTGGCTATAATTTTTTTTGAATTCTGTAAATTATAGATAAGAATATGAGTAATAATAATGATAGTAATAATATTTTAATGATTTTTGTAAACATTGTGTTGGAAATTTACGTGTTGATTTTTTTATTCTTCTTTTTTTTATTTACTTAATGCCTCCTAAGTAAGGCATACATCAATTTTATAATGTAGGCAACTACTATTAATGCTAATGTTACTATCATAAATATATCTAGGTTTCCATTTTCATTCTTATTCTGTAATTTAACACTATTTTCTTTCATGTACTCTATTAGTTGATTGTCTTTATTATTGTGTTCTGAACCTTCATGTTTCCCTACTTCGTAACTTGCGAAAATTAGAGGTATGGCTTTTAACACATTTTTCCACCAAGTCATTTTTTTTTTTTTTTTTTTTTTGGAAAGGGCAATGTTGTTAAAAAAAAATTTTTCCTATAATCTTGAAATTTTTACAATTCTTAATGTTTATATATTGTTTTTATAATCTTGAAATTTTTACAATTCTAAATGTTTATATATTTCCATTTTATTTATATATTTTTCTTTTTTAGTCGCTTTATTTTTTCCTTTATATCTTCGCTTTCTTATTTAGTGGTTGTTAAGTTGAGCCTCTGGTATAATATGGCTAGCTGTTTTCTTCCTTGGAATCTTCTTTCAGCACGTTTCTTCCTCTTCCGCACGTTGCTATGTGTTTCAGGTTGTTTCTTAATTGTTGTTGTCCTCTTAAGATACTCCTCTATGCTGATAGCCTTCGGGCCTGCACTAAGCGGTGTTGGTTTATATGCCGGTGCCGTTGTTGGTTGTGGTTCCGGGACGTATTGTTCGACTAAATACTTTTCCCAGCGTTTAAAAATATCTTGTATTTCTTCCTCCATCAAAATTTAGAAATTTGAGTATTTCAGGACTTAATTATTGCCAATACCGGCAGGATCTAAAAAATGTAGTGGTCCGAGATGGCAGGACCGCCATGTAGTGTAAGATGTTAGATGTATATTTCCCTATAGCCCAATATATCTTTATGCAGCTGTAGGGTACCAGCTCGATGGTCAGGCGTTCTTGCGAACTGCCAAATTAAGAGACTAGAAATAATAAACAAGGCAACAAGTGCCACTTTATGTTTTCAAATCTAAAGTCGGATTTATTTGTGGGCTACTGCCCTTTTTATACTAATTATATTCTATTGCCTACTTATTCTAACTTACAGTATTAATTCTTAATATCTAAGCCTCTTTTTCAGTACAATGGGATTATCATGGCTTTACCCTTTGAATAAAGTTGTGACCAATCAGAATGCATGAGTAAGGAATGTACTCATTAGACAATAAAATTTGTGTCACTCACATTCTGATTGATCTGCTTTACCATTGTATTGACTCATGTGTTCGAACACATTGAGTCATTGGGTAAATGCCGTTATTTGATTCTTTGTGTTTGGCATTTACCCTACAGTTATTCGGGTGGAATGTATACATTTTAGGTTGGTTATTGGGTATGCAGTGGACGCTTAGCAGGTACACTACAATAGTACATGGTTTATTAATTGTTTTGATAATATTTATTAAAAGTTTATATATAGTATAAACTTGAAGTCGATTATACCAATAGAATATTAAATGTTACTGAAAAAAGGAAATCATATTACAAAATCAATTAAGATGATCTAAAAAAGAGTATTACATAGGAGTTTTGAATATTTAATAAGGAAATATCTATTATATCTGCTTATAATTATCAGTTAGGAATTTAAAGATAACAAATTTGTTTTATAATTAGTACAGCTTTATATGTTTTTTTTTTCTAGTTTATTAACCATACATTATCATACCATACCATTATAATCCATAGAATATAAAACAATTTAAAATAGTTAAATCCGCAAAAGAAAATTACAAACTTTATTTATTTATGTAAAACCTTACTCCATTAATCATTTATTTATACTTTATATATACTAATACCATGAAATGAATAGTTCAATAACCATATTATATGGTTTATTTAATGTTTTTGTATACCGTTTTGTAATACATATACATACTTATAAATACGGAAGCAATTTTTTTATCGTTGATTTTTAAGTATCTTAACGTCCACCGATTTTAATGAAACATATATCGTTTTAAAGGTATTTTTGTGTAGAAATGCACAATATAAATTTTTTTTCTAAATTTTGAGGATTAAATGGTTTTAAAAGCGTTTTAAATTTGTTTGCAAACACACGCACATACATGTATAAAAAGAAGTTGTGTGTTTTGTTAGTCTCCCAAAATGTGTTTTTTTCTTGCATTATACTGGCAAACACACATGTGCACACATGTATAAAAGACGGTGTGCTCTATGTTGTTCTCCCAAAATGTTTTTGTTTTCATTTTGCACTTGCAAACACACATGTATAAACGTATTAGGACAGGGTTACCTTAGACATTTTAAAAAATGAAGTCGCGTAAAAACGTCGTTTAGAAAAATAAAAGTCGGAAACTTTTTTAATGACTTTTAACGAAGATCTGTGTTTCTATTTTTACTTTGATAACATTTCATGAAAATCTTATAAATAAATTACGGGGATATGCACAACATATTTTTTTTCTAAATTTTTGGAATAAAAGTGTTTAAAAAGCATTTAATTGATCCTATAGACACACATACAAAGATAGGTGAATAGTGAATTTAGCCGTTCTCTTAAAATGTGTACGATTTTATTGTACAACGCACAGGTTCTCTCAAAAGTAAATGTGAAGTGGTCGAATTTCGGCCACCGGGCGATCCTAGTTCCTATAATTTGTTTTCCTATTATTTCCCTTCTATATTTAATATTTATACACTTCCATACATCCTTAAATATACATTCTGTTTTAAGCATTTCTACTATTCATATATAAAATTTTTTTTCTTATACTAACATTCTATATTTAATCTTAGTCTTAGTGTTGATCTTAGTAGTAGTCTTTTGGTCTTGGTTTTATAGTTTCGGATTTCGATCTTTTTTTTTTTTTTTTGTTTATAGACTGGCAACATTACTCTTGTATTACTCTTGCGTGCTGCTTTGTTTACGTTTTCTTAGACTGAATACATATCTGGAAATTTAAAATTTCTTTAATTACATATAAAATATCTATCTACTGTTATACGAATGCTTTGAACTTAGTGTTTTCAATTGAAATATTAAACTTCGATTTTAAACAGACATATGGATCTTTTATTTTATATAGGAAATTAATACTCGGTACTAGCGACAACCTCGAAGCTTGCACCTACCCCAGTTTTCATTACGTGCAAGAATCGAGTTTCTACCATACTTCATTCTCATCAAACTAATCACACAAGGCGATTTTAAGAAAATCCATACTAATCCTTTTCATTTTATCAAATCTATCTATTATATTATTATTTTAATTTTAGCAATTCTTATAAATTCTATTCAGTTCTCACATAATTTAATTCATTCTATATACAACCTTAACCAGTAACTCATATTTATATATACAGTTTTTTCAAACCACTTTTAAAAACATATTTTGATTTTTACTTGTCAACTATATTAAAAAATAATCTATAAACTTAAATGAAAATTTAGGTTTATATTAAGTAATTTAATTATACGCTGAGATACGCTGATGGGTTTTCTACCTTAAATTTATATATTGGATAGAAAGTTAAATCTGAATGTAGTGTTTCGGTAAGAATGTCTCTATATTACTTTAAATCAGGTTTCTTATAATACAAAGTTTTTGAATGAAATATTAACAATCCTAATGTTAATTTCAATCTAATTTAATTTAAATCATATATATATATATATATATACATATATGTATTAATTTGTTAGAATCAAACCATCAATTACCATCATGATCTTATTAATGTCATATATTTTTTTTTCATTATTTTTATTATTCGTTAAAAACTTTATATTCTTATATACAGTATTTATCGGATAAAAGAAACTTAAAAAATCCACGAAAAAAGTTTCTTATAAGCGTTTCTTTCTTATATGCAATTATTTTGTATAAGAAACTTATTTCTTATATAAGTAGCTATGGCCACTAGACTTTCATATTTTGGTTTTCTGTCTCTTTTTTTGTTAACATTTCTCACTTTTAAATAATTATTTTATTCTTTTGAGTTTTTCACTATTTTAGATGTTTTTAAAATTTCGCTTCTTTTTATACCGTTTTGTATTTCTTTAAAAATTTGAACTTTTGTTTTTATTCGCAAAAAACACAAAGCTTCTCATGAGTACCAGCTCGCTCATCTAAAACTAAAAGTAAAAAAAAACTTTGTTCTTGTTGTAAAACTGTCATAAAACAGCGTTGTCCATGCAAACTACATAAATTCTGTGTTGGAAGTTTCTTATATAAATTCTTTTTCTATACATTTTGTGGTTTTGGTGTTTAAGAAAAAGGTTCTTTAATCCGTTTTTTTCTTATAAGCGTTTTTCTTATATGAAACCTTTTTTGTTAGAAAAATCACTAAAAAGACATGGTGTTTTTGAAAATGTTTCTTAAAAGCGTTTTGTTCTTATATGAGATGTTCTTATATCCGATAAATACTGTATAGGAGATGCATATGATTTTGGATTTCTCCTTCATTTTAAAATTGTTTAATTTTACAATTTTCATATTAGTTATTTCAGCCTTTTCATTATCATTATGATCATTATCATAATCATCATAATTAAGATCAGTTATATTCTTTGCTCATTAAAAACAACAATTCTATTATCTTATGTTTTTTTTTCTAGTTTGCTACTCTATAATATTAGTTTAATGAAGAGTTTTTCTTTACCACGAAATGAATAGTTTAATAACCATATTATATGGTTTATTTAATGTTTTTGCATACAGTTTTGTAATTCCTATAATTTGTTTTCCTTTTATTTCCCCTTCCATACTTAATATTTATATACCTCCATACATCCTTAAATATACATTCTGTTTTAAGCATTTCTATACTATACATATATATAAATTTTTTCCTTTACTAACATTCCTATATTTAGTCTTAATCTTATGATCTTAGTCTTGATTTTAATCTTAATCTTAGTGTTAATCTTGATAGTAGCCTTTTGGTCTTGGTTTTATAGTTTCGGATCTCAATCTTAGTTTTTGTATAGACATCTCATTTACAAACCTATAACTTCAATCTTATCAAACCTATCACACAAGACGATTGTCTTCTGTTTTTCAAGAAAATCCATACTAATCCTTTCCATTTTATCAACTCTATCCATTATATTATTATTTTAATTTTAACAAATCTTATAAATTCTATTCAGTTCTCACATAAAGTTATTCATTGTATATACAATAGACTGGTCGCATCTTGTATGGGATTTTTTTTTTTTAAATTTAAATGTTTGCGCTGCTTTAAATATGAGGTTTGGTGTAAGAAATCAAGTCCTAATTTTTCAGCTCAATCCGACGGTGCCTAGTCGTGCCAAGTGGGGCCCAAAGTTCCCCATATGATAAAAAAAAACACCTATTCAATCAGATACTAGATGAAAAGCCGGTCTTAAAGACCGAAATTCGAAAATCTGGCTTCGTTACGATCTTCCGCAGAGAAAATACTTTAAGTATGCCAAATTTCAGCTTCCTATGTCATCAGATGGCTTCAGAAAGTTGCGGAAAGAATAGGACATACATGCAAACATCCTTACATACTAAGAAATTATATATTGTATAGATAGATTAAAGTATTTGCAGTTTAATATTTTTGTATGATACGAACGAAAGATTTTTAACTAATTTTAACTAATTCGGGGTCGCTGAATCCAGTGGTGCTAGCCTTTTTTTTAGGTTAGCTTTAGTTTTCGAGATATACCGTTATTTCGAAAATTCAAAAACGCTTAAGCTTATTGAAAAACTAAAAAAAACCGAAATTCGGCAATAAAATTTACTTTAAGAAAGTTAAAACGTTTTTCTTATATGCGCAGTCGTTTTAGAAACATAATTTTTTTATTAAAATTTCGGAATTTTTGTTTTTAAAAATTCATAAAAAATTGAAAAATGGAGCTATGCTTCCAATTTTATAGAGTCATATAAAAAACAATATTGGAAACAAAAGAAGCTATAAATGATTAAAATCTGTTCACAACTTTTGATTTTATGTATTCACAAAAGACGAAAAATTTTAATTAATTTAAGAATTTTATTAAACTGGCCCGTGTAGTGCCTAGGATGCCTCAAGAAGGGTCAAATGTATGACTGGAGTTGGTCTTAAGGCATCCTAGGCACTACACGGGCCAAATATAAGAATTTCAATTATACACATATGGCAGTTTAATAAAATTCTTAAATTAATTAAAATTTTTCGTCTTTTGTGAATACATAAAATCAAAAGTTGTGTACAGATTTTAATCATTTATAGCTTGTTTTGTTTGCAATATTGTTTTTTATATGACCTTATAAAATTGGAAGCATAGCTCCATTTTTCAATTTTTTATGAATTTTTAAAAACAAAAATTCCGAAATTTTAATAAAAAAATTATTTTTTTTTCCAGAAAAAAAAAATTATGTTTCTAAAACGACTGCGCATATAAGAAAAACGTTTTACCTTTCTTAAGGTAAATTTTATTGCGGAATTTCGGTTTTTTTAGTTTTTCAATAAACTAAAGCGTTTTTGAGTTACGCGAACATATGTTGTGCAACGTCCCTAATTTTCGAAATAACGGTATATCTCGAAAACCAAAGCCAATATGAAGAAAAAAGTTTTAACTTTCTTAAAGTAAATTTTATTGCCGAATTTCGGTTTTTTTTAGTTTTTCAATAAGCTTAAGCGTTTTTGAGTTGCGCGAACATATGTTGTGCAACATCCTTAATTTTCGAAATAACGGTATATCTCGAAAACTAAAGCTAACCTAAAAAAAACGGCTAGCACCACTGGATTCAGCGACCCCGAATTAGTTAAAATTAGTTAAAAATCTTTCGTTCGTATCATACTAAAATATTAAACTGCAAATACTTTAATCTATCTATACAATATATAATTTCTTAGTATGTAAGGATGTTTGCATGTATGTCCTATTCTTTCCGCAACTTTCTGAAGCCATCTGATGACATAGGAAGCTGAAATTTGGCATACTTAAAGTATTTTCTCTGCGGAAGATCGTAACGAAGCCAGATTTTCGAATTTCGGTCTTTAAGACCGGCTTTTCATCTAGTATCTGATTGAATAGGTGTTTTTTTTTATCATATGGGGAACTTTGGGCCCCACTTGGCACGACTAGGCACCGTCGGATTGAGCTGAAAAATTAGGACTTGATTTCTTACACCAAACCTCATATTTAAAGCAGCGCAAACATTTAAATTTAAAAAAAAAAATCCCATACAAGATGCGACCAGTCTATTGTATATACAATGAATAACTTTATGTGAGAACTGAATAGAATTTATAAGATTTGTTAAAATTAAAATAATAATATAATGGATAGAGTTGATAAAATGGAAAGGATTAGTATGGATTTTCTTGAAAAACAGAAGACAATCGTCTTGTGTGATAGGTTTGATGAGATTGAAGTTATAGGTTTGTAAATGAGATGTCTATACAAAAACTAAGATTGAGATCCGAAACTATAAAACCAAGACCAAAAGGCTACTATCAAGATTAACACTAAGATTAAGATTAAAATCAAGACTAAGATCATAAGATTAAGACTAAATATAGGAATGTTAGTAAAGGAAAAAATTTATATATATGTATAGTATAGAAATGCTTAAAACAGAATGTATATTTAAGGATGTATGGAGGTATATAAATATTAAGTATGGAAGGGGAAATAAAAGGAAAACAAATTATAGGAATTACAAAACTGTATGCAAAAACATTAAATAAACCATATAATATGGTTATTAAACTATTCATTTCGTGGTAAAGAAAAACTCTTCATTAAACTAATATTATAGAGTAGCAAACTAGAAAAAAAACATAAGATAATAGAATTGTTGTTTTTAATGAGCAAAGAATATAACTGATCTTAATTATGATGATTATGATAATGATCATAATGATAATGAAAAGGCTGAAATAACTAATATGAAAATTGTAAAATTAAACATTTTTAAAATGAAGGAGAAATCCAAAATCATATGCATCTCCTATATATAAGAATATAAAGTTTTTAACGAATAATAAAAATAATGAAAAAAAATATATGACATTAATAAGATCATGATGGTAATTGATGGTTTGATTCTAACAAATTAATACATATATGTATATATATATATATATGATTTAAATTAAATTAGATTGAAATTAACATTAGGATTGTTAATATTTCATTCAAAACCTTTGTATTATAAGAAACCTGATTTAAAGTAATATAGAGACATTCTTACCGAAACACTACATTCAGATTTAACTTTCTATCCAATATATAAATTTAAGGTAGAAAACCCATCAGCGTATCTCAGCGTATAATTAAATTACTTAATATAAACCTAAATTTTCATTTAAGTTTATAGATTATTTTTTAATATAGTTGACAAGTAAAAATCAAAATATGTTTTTAAAAGTGGTTTGAAAAAACTGTATATATAAATATGAGTTACTGGTTAAGGTTGTATATAGAATGAATTAAATTATGTGAGAACTGAATAGAATTTATAAGAATTGTTAAAATTAAAATAATAATATAATAGATAGATTTGATAAAATGAAAAGGATTAGTATGGATTTTCTTAAAATCGCCTTGTGTGATTAGTTTGATGAGAATGAAGTATGGTAGAAACTCGATTCTTGCACGTAATGAAAACTGGGGTCGGTGCAAGCTTCGAGGTTGTCGCTAGTACCGAGTATTAATTTCCCATATAAAATAAAAGATGCACATGTCTGTTTAAAATCGAAGTTTAATATTTCAATTGAAAACACTAAGTTCAAAGCATTCGTATAACAGTAGATAGATATTTTATATGTAATTAAAGAAATTTTAAGTTTCCAGATATGTATTCAGTCTAAGAAAACGTAAACAAAGCAGCACGCAAGAGTAATACAAGAGTAATGTTGCAAGTCTATAAACAAACAAAAAAAAAACAAGATCGAAATCCGAAACTATAAAACCAAGACCAAAAGACTACTACTAAGATCAACACTAAGACTAAGATTGAAATCAAGAGTAAGATCAAAATACTAAAATTAAATATAGAATGTTAGTATAAGAAAAAAAATTTTATATATGTATAGTAGAAATGCTTAAAACAGAATGTATATTTAAGGATGTATGGAAGTGTATAAATATTAAATATAGAAGGGAAATAATAGGAAAACAAATTATAGGAATTACAAAACGGTATACAAAAACATTAAATAAACCATATAATATGGTTATTGAACTATTCATTTCATGGTATTAGTATATATAAAGTATAAATAAATGATTAATGGAGTAAGGTTTTACATAAATAAATAAAGTTTGTAATTTTCTTTTGCGGATTTAACTATTTTAAATTGTTTTATATTCTATGGATTATACTGGTATGGTATGATAATGTATGGTTAATAAACTAGAAAAAAACATATAAAGCTGTACAAATTATAAAACAAATTTGTTATCTTTAAATTCCTAACTGATAATTATAAGCAGATATAATAGATATTTCCTTATTAAATATTCAAAACTCCTATGTAATACTCTTTTTTAGATCATCTTAATTGATTTTGTAATATGATTTCCTTTTTTCAGTAACATTTAATATTCTATTGGTATAATCGACTTCAAGTTTATACTATATATAAACTTTTAATAAATATTATCAAAACAAACCATGTACTATGGTTAATAAAATGGAAATTTTATTGTATTTGTATGTATAATGTATAATTATTAACTGTATGAAGTGTATCCATGGATTGAACTAAATTCTTAACTATACTGTCATTGTAGAGTATCAAACCATAGAAAAATTCTTCATTAAACTTATATTATAGAGTATCAAACTAGAAAAAAAAAATAAATAAAAGGTTATAAACATTGAGTAATAGTGAAACTATCTGCAAATGTTTTTAGAAAATGCTTATTAAGTGTTATCAACAAAAATTATATGCTAACTTAATTAACCGATTAATAGTTACTTTGACCTTTAGTCCGTTGTAGTGAAACAGACCAGAGTCTCTTGTGATAATTAAATCTGCTTAAAATATATATATATATATAATTCTATTTAAGATTAACAAAACCCAAAAATGACAACTCCTTCTATTTGTTAAATGTAATTAAAAGTGATGTGCAGCCGGTTGCTGTTGATATAAAAAAAAGTGGTTGATCCCACAAGCCTACCGAGGCATTTAAAGCAAAAAGTCATTAGAAAACCTATGCAACAAAGTCATTAACTATTCTAAACACATACACAATAACTGAAAAAAAAACTAAAAAATAATTATTCCACGATCAGTTTTTCTTTAATACGAAAACGCACAAGTAAAATTATCATCCCTCACAAAATTTTAAAATCTTCAAGACACGTACACGAAGAAATTTCAAACCTTCTACTAAATAAACAACTTGTAAATCATCAATATGAATACGCACAAGTAAAATTATCATCCCTCACAAAATTTAAAATCTTCAAGACACGTACAAGAAGAAATTTAACACCTACCTCTAAATAAACAAAAATTTTTCCATTTCATTTAATATTTATATCTCTTTATTATTATAGTTAAACATTTTACTTTTAAACAAAATATTGTAATAAAAATTGAATTTTATTTACATTGAAGAAATTTAGGCCCTATTAGCTTGACAAAAATAATATTCATGTTCAATCATGTTTGGTTTTGATATTGCTAGGTTAGTCTTATTAATGTATTTGTGATATTTAATAATTATAAACATAATAAAGCATGCTCAATCAACAGTTTTAATTTCACAATTAATCATATTTTTGGTACAGTCCCGTCATATTTCATTAGTTAAAAAATTTATAAATAAGGGGCGGGGCTTATTTTAGTAGAATTAAAGAATTTCAGAAAACCAAACATTTTTTTTGTTGATTTGTTTTCTGTTTGTTAGACTTGTTACAGCTGCGTCAGCTCTATTCATGTATATTCTAAGTTGTTGTTGTTGTTGTTATAAATAAGGAGGAGTAGAGTACGATAAGGAAAAATATTAACCAAGAAGTTACTTTCTACTGTTTTTTGTAATATAATTCTGAGTATTTATGCTGATTAGTTATGTAAACACAGTTAATGTGCAGCTGGTTGCTGTTGATACAAAAAAAAAGTGGATGGAATCCTACTTTTCACATGAATAATCGTTATCAATCATACACACACACACACACAACCGATCAATAGTTACTTAAATCCTTAGTCTGTTATAGTAAAACAGACCAGAGTCTCTGGTGATAATCAAATATGCAACCCTTATACTGAGATTAGCTCACTATCCCACAAGCCTACCGAGGTATGTATATAAAAAAGACACTAGAAAACCTATGCAAAAAACTCATTAACTATTCTAAACACACACAAAAACTGAAATAACTAAAAATAATTATTCCACGATCAGTTTTATCTTTAATACGAAAACGCACAAGTAAAATTATCATCCCTCACAAAATTAAAAATCTTCAAGACAAGTACACGAAGAAATTTAACACCTAAATAAACTAAATAAACAAAAAAAAATTGTTCCCACAAAATCTTATGCACAAGTAAAATTATCTTCCCTCACAAAATTTTTAAAATCTTCAAGACTGACACGTACACAAAGAAATTATACAATTAACAAAAATATCACACCTCCTAAATAAACAACTTTCTTTACACGTCATTTCCCTTTTACACTCATATTCGTATTTGCATCTAAACAGTATTTTTAAAAATTTGTAGCGTTTTTTTATTTTTCCATAATAATAGTACTGAAAAAAAAGCGCTAAAATGCAATAATAAAAACTTGGCAATTCTCACTTTTGTATGGAAAAAGTAGCTAGAAAGCCGATGCAGCGTAATCAAAATAGATAACCTTCAAACCATTTGCCTATTTTATATATATAACAACTAAAAATCCTAAATGAATATTCAAGTCGACGCTAAAATCCCGTCAAAATACCCATTTTGTTGGTATTTTGGTTTCCCGGTTTTTAAATTCCTATTCCTATTATAAATATTTTAAGCGTTTTTTTTATTTTTCAAAAAAAAGCACTAAAAAAGCACTAAAATGGCCAATATAATAAAAACTTGGCAACACTTACACCATGCACCCAACTTTTGTATGGAAAATCATATTTGGAAGCGGCATAAACACACTACTAATTAAGTAGAACCAATTCCTGCAACATTAAAGGGCATTATAAACTCGTCCACAAAAAAGACATTACGCATAATGCAAATGAAAGTGATGATGAAGGTGCACCAACAAAAAGCGGAAAATTGAAGAGGTCGTAAAAATTAATATTAACAAGAGCGTATTTTTAAAATGTTGTGTGGGCCTAGTAACAGTTAAAAATTTAACTTTTCGGATTTTCGATGATAGCGAATTTTTCAAAGTTTTAATCTCGCCGTACAAGAAGAAATTTGAAACAAACCTAAATTCAAGGAATATTGTTGATGTTCTTGAAGTTTCCTATGTAAAATGTTTTATTTATTAATATGAACATGTTTAATACATTATACCAAATTTTTTTTTTATTTTAGACAACCAATTTTAAGTTATATGGCTTATTATTTAAAAAAAATTTTAATGATTAAAAAGAATCTGTTCAGGGGCAAATGCAGATATTCACATTAATTATTTATTAAATAATTGCAACTAGTTGTTTTTTTGTTTAAAACAACAAATTATTGTTGAAAAATATTTAAAAAAATAGAATAAACAAATCATAATAATAGTGATGTTAATAAAATAGATAGATATAGCTATGGGTACAACAAAAAGAGCGCATGCTATTATAATATGAAGTCAAACCTAAGCAAACGTTCAGTTTGCCACAACACAAGCGCATTTCCCTTTATTTATTTATTTTTCCTTTTTGAGAAGTGTTCCTATTTTAGCATACTTAGCACATTGAGTTGGAGATTTGCATATTTTTTTGTAGACAATATTCTAACTGCTTTTTGGCATATTTCCTTGCCCAAAAGCAGATTTTGTAGCATATATTTGCTTTTAAGGAAAGCATTTTTTTAACGACATATTTTTAAAAAATTTAAAAAAATATTCAGGTTTTTACTACTTCTATTTGTCGCATAATTTATATTATATATTTTTTAAATAAAACTTTTTATGCAAAAAATTTATATAAAAATTATTTGTTATTTAGCAGCTGCTTAGCAAATTTTTTTTATAAAAATTCACGAGATTTTTAGGATATTTTTATAAAATTTAAAATATTTAAAGTTTTATTTTGTAATTTTAGCCGATTTTAAGTATTTAAATTTTAAAACATCGTTTAGGAATTTTTGTCACATCAAAAATTTAATTTGGCAACGCTGATAATAACATCAATAAATTGTATGCCTGTGTGCATGCACATGGGCATTGATGCGTTGCTCATTCCATGCGCCACTCACGAAATGTGCAACAACAAAATGCACATACACATGAGTGCGTAAGAGACAAATATAAAATATCGCTCTAACGCATGTGCATGCGCTAGTTTTTATGTGAGTGTCTTTTTGGCTCATGCGCAAGAGTGTGCAATGTGTGCGCAAATGAGAACTCTGAATATAATGAAAGCTAAGAAGTCTAATCATAGAATAAGCTTACAGAAAAATACTTTTCTATTGTATAATAAGATATAATTCTTTACTTCTCTGTTTTAACTTATATGGCATATTTACAAAAAGTTTTTTTACTTATGCATATAATATTTAATTAGTTTTTTAATTAGTGTACAGTTTAAAACTCTTTACTCTTTGAACAAAACACAAATACTGAAACTAATAATACAAAATTCAAAGAACGGGACATTATTCTCAAAACACTTACAAAACTTTTGCAAGAATAAGTCATTTGCAATCATATTGGTTGTCATGTTGTAGGAAATCTCTTATGATAAGCTTATTCTACCACTCATTTGCATTTTGCTCTGTTTTGGTCTGTTGGGAATATTTCCAGCAATAAGTTTGAATTGAGTGAACATACATAGCAGAGAATGACAAAAGTATAATTTTAAGTACTCTTCCAATATTCGTGAGAAAACATGTATGGACATGCATGGGTAAAAATTAAATGCAACTGGGGTTCTATAGGGTTAAACTGATCTATAATTTACGAATTTGTTCCCCCCAAAAACATGTCAATAATTTACATATTATCAATGAATAACTTTCCAAGAAATAAAATCGATAAAAAAAAATCAAGTTTTTGGTTATATTTCCATACTTTTGTAATTTTTTTTATCGATTAATAAAAAACATCTGGACAAAACAAATGCAACATGATTATTTTTTCTCAAATAACGGTATATTTTCCGTTTCTCTTTATGTGTAGTTGTTGTTATTTTGTTTTAAATTTAAATTACTAAATACTTATTATGTGTTGTTTTATTTTTTAACCTGCACACAACGGCATAAAGTTTAATTTTAACAAATTCATTTTTACAATGGCACGCGATAAGTTCGGTTTTGAGCTGAGAAAGCGAATTGTAAGTGATCATTTTGATTGAATGTCATATAGGGACATATCCGAAAAGTATAAAATCCATAAAAGCTCAGTTTCACGCATTATTGTAAAATTTCAGAAAATAAGTGAAATTTCAGTAATCCCCCGCGGAGGTCGACCACTTTCGACAAGACATAGAAAGGGCAATTGGATAATCCAGCAGGCAAAGAAAGATCCATTTACAACTTCGTCAAAGATTGCAGCAAATATCAATTTACCAATTTCTACTCGAACTATCCGTATGCATCTCGTCGAAGCATCCCTACGTGCACGTCGTCCAGCAAAAAATACCGCTCATATCTAATCGTCTTCAAAAGAAACGTTTGAAGTTTGCAAAGGATCATTTAAATTGGTCAGAAAACAAATGGAGGACTGTCCTATTAAGCGTCGAATCCAAATTTAATATCATCGGAAGTGATGGCATGTGCTATGTAAGACGACCAGTTAACAAGCGGCTTCAAGCGCGATACTGCAAAAAGACAGTGAAACATGGAGGAGGCAACGTAATGGTGTGGGGTTGTTTTTCTGCTGCTTTAGTTGGCCCAGTGCACAGAATCAATTGAATAATGGAAAGATTTATCTATAGAGACATCTTGGAAAGAATAATGCTTCCACATGCAGAGGATTATATGCCGCTGTAATGGGGTTTTCAGCACGATAACGACCCCAAGCACTCTTCAAAGGTTTTTAAATCGCACCGCACGCATTTTCAAGTTAAACGTTTAGTCTTTAGATATAGATGGCACCTGCAAGGATTGAATGTAGAATAAAAAGTTTTTGAAAACGGTAAACAAGATGTTTCATTGGAAATATCTAATAAATAACTATTAGGATTAAGATTTGGATATTTGTTGAAAATTTCGTTAGAGATTCAATAAAAAAACAAAAAAATTACTTGATTTGTTTTTTATTTAAGCTAATAAGGTCTAAGGTTAATTAATGTTAATAAAAAGTAATTTTTTATTACAGTTTTCCCGACGTTTCGTAGATTTTTTGTCGACTTTTTCAAGGGAGCGTCTATTTAAAATTTTAAAAAATATATAAATTAACATGAATACAAATAAATTACATTAAAAATGTTAAACTTACAATATGAGCTTTTCACATTAAATAAATTTCTCCTTTTACATGTAACATTAAACAAATAAACATAAAACATAAATTTAAAGTTAAACACATATCAAAACCAGTACAGTAGTTTTCGCTTATAGTCCACTACTAAAGTTGCACAACTTTTGTGGACTATAAGCTAATTTGGACTATAACGGTTTTTTTATAAGCCATTTTATAGATTTTGGGCAATATAAAAATGAGTTTCTTCAATAAAACCACTCTTTTTAAACAAAAGAAAAGTTTATTTAAAACATTGCCAAATATTGTTTTATTAATAATTCAAATGCTTTAATAAATTTCAATAAAAACAAATGAGTTTGAGATTCATTTTAATTCTTTGGGTGACGAAATCAAACACAACATAAATATCAAGTTCATAGGATTTTTACCTGACAATTTATTGCTATACCAAACGTCAAAGTCTAAGTTATAAAAAAACTCTTAATATTTTTATTTGCGTTTTTTTTTCTATGAAGTTTGACTGTTGCCAGTTGATTAAAAAAATATAAAAAACAGAGTGGACTATAAGTGAACATTTTTGCATGAAGAATTATATACGCATGCTAAGAAAATGTGGCTTTTAAACGAAAATGGACAACAAGCGAAATGGACCTTAGAACAAATAATTTGTATGAAATTCGAAAAAATCTGAATGTGAATAGGACAGTTTTGGCTTAAATCCGTTTTTTGGCCTTTAAGCGGAATGGACTATAAGCGAAAAGTACTGTACGGTACTTTCCGTTTAAAGTCACAACGCTTATAGTCACACTAGCGATATAGTCCATTTTATCCGCTATAAATTAATTTAATATTAACTATTAACGCTATTGTCCATTTAGCGATATAAACACATTGGCCATATATGCCATCTATCAACAGTCATCAAAGGGATAAGTAAAGCAAATTTATTTATTTTATTTAATCAATACAGCACAACAAGAACTAGTCTTATCTAATAGCACTGGGAAGATAGTGGCACAATATGGTTTTGTTGATAAAAAAAAATAAAGTAAAATCACTTAATGCTAATTTTAAGAAATAAAAGAAATTGAAATTAGATAAAATTGAAAAATATTAAACGATATTAAAAATTAATTATAAAAAAAATATTACAAACATCAAATAAATATAATTTAAAACATTATGCATGTAAAAGCTATATATAGTTTGCGGTTAAACAATTTTTGTTATCCTAAACGATTAAATATTGCAGTTTTAAAATGACGCCAAAGATTGATAGCAGTGAAGAAAAAATGTCTTTTCGATGTATCTTTTCTAATGCGAATGATATTTACTTTGTTTCCTCGGTCAGACCTTGAAAAGATTATTCTATTGTATAGGTATTCAGGCTGTTTAGTATAAATCACTTTATGAAAAAATAATATTGTTCTAAGCTTTAACAGGCTGTCAAATGGTATATTACATATTTGTCTAGAGTACTGTGAGATTCTGTTTCGCCTACTGCGGCCAAACACATATCTGGAAATATTATTGTACGTTACATTAAGCCTTTTCATACTTAATGTATCACAGTTTATTTTGGAACCAGCTTAAGAAATGGCGTTATAGTCACATTAGCAAAATTTACTAAGTTATTTTTAGTTTTCGAATCAAAAATCCATCCAAAGAAAGAATGAGTTAAATCATTTAATTTTTGTCATCAATTTCTCGTAAAAAATTAGTTTTTGCCGTTGGTATCAGTTATGAAATATATTGTTATTATTTTAGGTACGCAAAATAATCTCTAACGCAGTATTCACTAAGCAGCATAAATAATGCTTTTAGGGGAATTCACTTACCTGTGTAAATATGCACTTATGCAAAAAATTTTTCTTATTAAAAAATAGAATAGATTTTCAACAAATGTTTTTAATACAGTTTTAAATTTAATATTAATATATGTATATAAAACAATTCATTTAAAAACAAGTTAGAGTGCTATATTCGGCTGTGCCGAATCATTTCGCTCTATATGATTATAGATATTATAAATTAAAAAAATCAATTTGATATAAAAAAAAAACGGCGTTAGCATTAACATTAGTCGCGGCTTAAACCTATGTTAAATTATTGACTGGCAATCAGAAAGTTGTATGGTTTTTTTTAGAAATTGGAACCAGCTTAAGTAAAATGTCATGACAAGTAACAGTTTTAACCGATTTAAAATTATTTTTAGGAGGGGAATTTGTATTGGACCCATGGTAAATTATGAACCAATCATCCGAACATTCTGTAGAGTGATTGCAGGTGATAAAAAACATAGTGGAACTAGTTTTCGAGTTTAGAGTGTTTTAGAATGGGATCTGAGATAAATTAAGGACCGTATATCACAAAATTGCATGACATTTTTTCTGGCCATATGAAGCTAAGTTGGAAGAAATTTTACCGCATTATTTATATATATCTGCTACGGTTTTAGGCGCATTTAATTAATTACCCAGAATAGACTGTATATGGGGCCTATGGTAAATTATGGACCGATCTGCACGAAAATTTATAGTAAATTTTCCAATCGTATAAAGCGAATCTGTGCAAAATCTTATATTATTGCGTGCATTATGCCACCATTTATGTTAGTTTTTATAACGAAAATATCATCTTTTTAGGGTGGTGGTTCCACATTTCGATTCACAGCTCTTATCCTACGAAACCGATTTTGCTGGCTTTCAATCCCAAAATCAATTAAAAGAATTGTTTAAAAAGTATTTCAATTTAATTAATGTGATAAATGAATCAATTATTTTTTTGTTGAAAGAAAATTAAAAATATAATTTTGATTTAATTAACATTTAAGTAGTTTTTTCGTTTAGAATAAAATAATTTAAACTTGTAGATGTGTTGTTGGGAATTTTCAAAGCCTGAGCTATAATTAATTAAATCAATTAACACATTGTTTGAAACGGCAAAGTTTTTTGATAATTTTTTTAATTCAAATTAAAAAAAATAATTTATTGAAAAAAAATTCACAATTTTAAATTTTTAAAGTTTTTAGTAATCTATATAATCATTTTGGTAATAGGTACAAACTCAACAGATTGTTTGCTTGATTTTTTCTGTATAGGATAACTTCAAGCAATTTGAAACCAAATTTGTTCTTTTCTATTGAGTTTTTCGAAAGTGAGCGTGTTTTCAACAGGCGAACAGACAGACGGACATGGCTAAATCGACTTAGAATTACTCAAGGAGCCAGAATATATATACTTTATGGGGTCTGAGATGACTAAAAAAGAAGTTTCACACGGAATTACAAACTAAGTACACGCTCATTCACCACTATTGGTGATGGAGGGTGCACACTAGAGGTCTGCTTTAAATAACCCACTCGTTTGCCTTTATTCAATCATTTATTCAAATATAAAACATTCAAAAAGATAAGAAGAGAGTAAACCGTATACAAAAATAAGAAAGAATGAAATGAATAAAAAACTTGTTTACTGTAAATGAATTTGAGATTCATTTATAAAAAACAAAACATTGGAATGACCCGTTAGAGAGAGCAAGTTTACAAAAAACATTCGAATAATTTTTGAATAATTGAATGTGCATACATTTATTTGACACTGACATAATATGTGTGTAAGCTTGTGGCTTCTTTTACTTATAAGAGTTAAGCGTACACATTAGGGTGGGTCAATTTTTTTGCCCACCAATCGTATAGCAAAATCGTAATCTACGCAAAATTCTAAGAACTTTTCCTAAAGAAACCATGGTTCGAAAATCAAAATCGAGCTTCCGGTTTTGGACTTGAAAGTATGGTGCTCAGAAAATCTGAAAAAAAATAATACTTTTTTGGAAATATTTATTGCAATTGGTGAATAGTTGGCCTGTATCGCTGAAAGAGGGCTTGTTTAAAAGGAAATTTTCTCAGCTTTATATATCTGTGCTCATTTTTAGAAAATTCTGTACATAAATAATTGGTGAAGAGGTTTTTGTCAAAATAATCATAGTCAAGCTGATAAGAAACCCAAAACTGTCACAATTTTGATACACAAAAGTTAAATAAAATAATTTAATTAAATTTTAATTCAAAGTTGATTAAAATAAAAAAATTCTGCGGCATTTTGACAAAACATCTTAAGTGGAGATAAGAGAGCACAAAAGATTAAAAAAAAAACTCGGTAAAAAAAGCATTTTTGTTAAAAAATTAAATAAACCGAAATTAAACAAACAATTTTGTTCATAACACAAAATTTTAAAACGTAAGCAAAAATGTTTTTTAATGAAAATTCGTACGATTAACACCATTTTTTCAACTTTTTCATTTTGACTTAAGATGTTTTGTCAAAATTCCATAGAATTGATTAATCAAAACTTAATTAAAAGAAAATTTCTTTAAATAAAATTTAAGCAAAAACTGAAAATAAAAAAATAAAAAAAAAATATAATAGAAGTAAGGAAAAACATGTAAAATAAATTAAAATAGATAATCATTCAAAGCAAATTTCGATCTACCAAAGGTTAAATACAATTTGGTTTAAGGATTGATGTTTGCCTATTGACGTCAGCAGTCGTCGATGGCTGCGAGTGTTAAACGGCAAACCTCTCTGAAGAGATTGAGTAGTTGCAATCGAAACATGTAAGGGTAGCCTGTCCGTAAAAACGCCTGGGTTCGAGCCCAGTTTCAGTCAAGAATTAAATATTATCAATAAATTTTAATTAATTTCATGTTGTAAAATTCCTTTCTTCATAAAAATAACTTAATGAAAATTAAATTTGATGAACTTTAGCCTACTTAAAAATATTAAAAATTTGGATTAAAAACCATAAATAGTTCAACAAAATAACCACAATACTAATTAAAAATAAATATTTTTATTATTATTCTATTTTTTATTAAAACGCATTTTTTTGTTAAATTCACAACTTAAAAAAAGAACCGATTAAAATAAAAGCAATAAATTTATAAAAAAAAAATACTGGCCATGCCGGGGGTAAATAAATTTAGTTTCGGCCTATAGCTGCAATTTACATACACAGAAAAAATTATTGCCGAATTTTTTTCAAACAAACGCTTGTTTGAAAATTTTTTTAATTTCTATAAATTTTTTTACTGATTCAAACAATATTTTTGTTTGATTTTTATTTAACCAACAAATATAAGAACAACAACAAAAAACACACACAGTCAATTTTTGTACGCTTTAAAAAAGGGCAACTATAAGAAAAACAATAGCAGAAACAACATTACAAGAAACAAAATCCCGTATTCAATTTTTTTAAACTGTTTACTTAAATACATCAAATAAAAAAATATAATGATGACGAAAAACATATCGAGTCGGTCTGTCGCCGTTTTTGGGTTACATTTCTTCTTCATTAGCAAAGGAAAGGATACAGCAACAGTGAGTGATGACGAAAAACATTGTGTGTATAAAAAAAGACCGTTCAAAAATTATTTCAACAAAAAAATGTGTCTCAAAGCCAGCCGGCCGCTCAGCTCTCTCTCTCTCTCTGCCATCATCTTCTAATACAGTGCCTGCTTGTGTGCGCATCGTTGCTTGTGCAAAAACTTTTTTTTTTTGATTTTGGAATTTAGTATATGAATTTCAGTAAACTTTTTGTTTGATTCAGTTAAATTATTTGTTTGAAAAAATCAGTGTTTTTTTCAATAAACGAAATGCAAATAAATTGTTTGAATATGCGAATTTGTTTATAGGACCGATTTCAGACAAAAAATTGTTTGATTCTACAAATTTTTTGTTTGAATTGGAAAAATAATTTTTTCTGTGTACAATAACTTTGTTGCTATCCATTCGTGGTATTCTGTTGCGGCTTTTAATAGTAACTGCCAAAATATCATCTCGATTACATTCTATGGCACGTGTGAAACATTGGTAAGCAATTGTACAAATCGCTCAGTTCCCTGAATATTTGCCGGTAACCCTAGATCAGTAAACGGTAGATGCTTGTAGTAAATGGCGGCTCAGACAAATTGCTATCGTCCATTTCCAATTTAAAAAATTGTATTAGCTATAAAAACATAAATTTCTGAAATACAATTTGACACTTTCAAAAGTTACAATTGGAAATTTTTGAAGTTAAATTGGAAATTTCTGAAATATAGTTAGAAAATTCTGATATACAATTGCAAATGGTGTTGTAAGAAACATAGGTCCTAATTATATAATTCGCAACGTTACGCCAAAGAATTACATTGAAAGCAAAAACAAAGTCATAAATATTTTGTAATTGCGTTGTTGTTTCTACAGAAATTTTTTTTTGCGTTTTAAAATTTCAAACCCCTCATTACTTGTGGCGTTGAAAATTTTAAAACGGTACATGAGTTTTTGTAGAAAGCAACAAAAAAATAACAAAATATTTATGAATTTGTTTTGCTTTCAATGTAATTCTTTGGCGTTGCGTTTTACATAATAAGGGCCATAATTTAAAAACAAAAAATAAATAGGTAATGAGAAACTGAAAAGTTTGTAATTCTATCGTGCACACAATTTACCGTTAAAAAAACATTATAGAACATTAAAATATAATGTTTGTCTACAGTATCACTACAATTGTTCTGTTTTTTAATGAAGAACCGAACATTATTTAATGTTCGGTTCTTTCTTGAAAATAGTTACGAACGGTATTAAGGGTTGTGTATGTCTACACAATTACTAAAAAAATAGATATCGTTCCTGGCTGAGTGAGCCGAACGTTAAATAATGAACTGTTTATTTTCGAACACTGCTTGAAATGTTATTTTTTTTTAAGAAGCATTCAAGTGCCTCGGTTTTCTAAGACGGTGTAAGATATACTTCACTCCATCTGATCTCCTTACTATTTATACCACCTATATCCGACCGCGTATGGAATACAACTCTCATGTGTGGGCCGGTGCTTCAAAGTCTATTTTGGAGCTTCTCGACCGCGTGCAGGAGAGGGCGAAGGTTCTCATTGGTGACAGTAGGGTATCCAATTCTATTGACTCCCTCGAGCACCGTCGCAATGTGGGTTGTATTTGTCTGTTTTATCGTTACTACAATGGGATGTGTTCTGACGAAATTAGGGATCTGGTTCCCGAAACCCGTACGTTTGTTCGTAATACACGTTTTTCCTCAAGAGCCCATCCTTATGTGGTCGATTGGCAGGTGAATCGTACAACGCATTACAGAGAGAATTCATTTTTTTCCCGCACAGTTCGTATGTGGAATAACCTTCCTGCAGAAGTCTTCCCTCTCACTTACAACATGATTAAGTTCAAATCGAATGTTCACAAACACTACTCCCTCTATCCTCCTTCCCACAACCTATTTTCCTAGTTCCAACACAATGCAATGCATTAGTAGGGGTCATCCCCTGAGTGCTGGTCCTAACAGTAAAAAAAAAAAAAAAAAAAAAGTTGTTGAGAGCTGTTTCACTTACATACTTTACTGCATTTATGTATGTCTTATTGCGTAGCGCATAACATTGCGCTTATTTTTTTAGTGCTTCGCAAAATGAGAAAAACTTTTATTTTATTTTTTTTTCATTTACTTTCTTTTTTTAAAAGGTAGTGAATTTAAAATAGAAAATTGGGTTAAAAAAAATACATTTTTTTTATTTTACCAGCTTGACTATGAACATTTTGACAAAAATCTTCAAACCAATTATTAATGTTGTGAGGGTGACAGGTTTTTTTTTTAAGAAAAGAGGAATATTCTTACACTCTAAATTTTACTAAAATTTTTCTTTGGTTGTAAAGGAAAAATTTTGTTTTGAATTAAATAAAGTTAGCTTTGATTTTTATTATTCAAATTAAAGAAAAATTTTCATTTAAAACTGAATATTTTGTTTGAGGTGATCGATCACAGCAGAGCTAATTTTTATTCTAATTAATAATTTTTGTACCAAAGCAAAAAGAAGGGAATATTTAAAGGATACTTAAAGGATTTTAGGATACATATATATAGAATTGGTAAGATTTTCTTTTTGTGCATACGCGTATATTATTTTAAAATTCTAATTGGGGTTTACTTCCTTTAGTAATTTCTGGTTCACTAGGAATCCTGAACGAAGGGTAATAAACATAAAAAAAAAAAGGAATATTTTTCATCACTCAATTTCATTGTAATAAAAGAATTCTAAGGAAGCTGGGTAAAATTTTTTTTTAATTGGCAACAACAGCAAATATTTACCACCAAATAGGAAATTATCTTTGTGCGTTTATTCCCTATAATGACAGCGGTACCTTCAATATTTGCCACCTAATATTGGTATTTGATAAGGCAGATTTATAAACAATCATCTATTTTTTTTTTTTTCTTATTGATATACATTTAACTAAATCAATTTTTGATATTGGGTGACCACATTCCAACAAAATTATTCGTTTATTTTAATTAATTCGTTTTTGAATTCAAATGTAAACTTTTAATTAATTTTTGTTAGAAATCCCTATTTATACTACATATTTTCTTATTTTTTTTTTAGTTCATTTGTATTTAAATTCATTTGTTTTATAATTTCTGTTTCCTTTAAAAAAAATTATTCAATAATTTTGATAAATTGTATAATAATCGTCAATTAATATCGATAACTTTTGAATCTCGGTTATTTAAAAATCAGTTTAATTTGGTCACCTTAATTTTAATTTTTACACTCATTAACATGTAGACCCTCAACATAAAACATTTCTTAGTAAAAACACTCAAAACACATTCAATCAGTATCAATCACACACACACTCAAATACTCACCACCATAAAAACACTCATACCAAAATATTAATACACATTTTAATTTTTACAAAAATACTTATTTAAATATATTCGGTTAGTGTGGATTATGTTATAAGTAATTATTTAACATTCATACGTAACGTACTCCACACAACAATAGCATATTAAAGAATTGCATAAAATAATTAATCAACGAATTTAACCTACCGTCAATGGGCGCCTACTGACATCGGTGAATTTAAATCAAGTAAGTGGATTACTTTAATTTTCTAACTTAAAACAGCCATATTTAAAATAAACTCTCACAAATTTAATAAAAACTATAAATTAAAATAAACAACACATTCATTCCTATGCTTTCACTTTCTTAAGCAACACATTTACTTAATTTTTTTTTTTTTTTTATACATATTTTATTAATATTTCTACTAAATATTCGGGAATAATAGTTATTTTTATTTTATATACATGTGTATAAAGGGGTGACCAAACTCAAGTTTTGTTTATCTTATTTTTGTTAAATAAATTTTATTTTTATGTTTTGTTCGCGTATTTTAAAACTTTAATATTTTAAATAAATTTTGATTATTGTAATGTTTACAAACATGAAATTTTGAATTTGTTTAGATTTACTACGAAAAGTGAAGTAGAGGTATGGGTTAAGTAGGATAAACTATTTTATGTAATTTTTGGTTTATTTTTGGGCTGACACCAAACATTATACTCTTGTCAGCATGGTGGGTGGGCCTGGCTTTAATGTAGCAAATTCCAGCTTAAGCTACAAGCCAACTATCAATTACGTTCTTTTACTATCCTTGTTTTTTAGTTTGCTTATTTTCTGTGTTGGTCATTGATATTTTTGGCTACCTAAGTTAAAATCTTTTGTAGCGGGTTCTTTTGATATTTGACATTAGGAAGATTTGGGAACATAATACACCCCCCCAAACGACGAGCACGGCCGGATTATAGGTAGCCCGTTCCCAAAGAGAATTATTTAAACCTGAAGAATCGTTACAGATAATTTTGGCGCCCAACGTGGGGCTCTCAGTTTTCGTAACTTCAAATATATACTTGTTCAATTTCAACCAGATGCTGAGGGCCTTAGAATCTTTTGTGTGCAGTGATTATACGGATATTTTTTTTATTTATTTTATTAGTATCTTTTGTTTAATTATTTGTTACTGTGGACTTAATTGAGAACTGTTTTTGTACGGTTATCAATTCCTGGTTGAACATTTAATGGACTTAAGTTATCAGGGCTTGGGTTCGAACTTGAGAATTTTTGTTCTGGTTATAATCGGTTCAACACTCGTTCGACTCTTTTCCTTTTTATTTTCTTTTATGTTTGGATTTTCGTTTGAAATTTATCTTTACAGTTTGATTTGTCTGGATGTATGGACTTAAAGTAATTTTCGATTATTCGGTTACTTTCCTATAACAGACTGTCAATCCCTTTTTATCTTCTTATCACTCATGTTTGTTTTGGACCTGATTCTTTTGAGTTTTAATCGAAAGTTTCCAACAATTGTGAGTTGTACTTCGTTTATTTGTTTAACGTAATTATGGTTGGTATTCGGACATAAATTTGTCTATTTTTTTTTTTTTTTTTAATTTTTTTTATTTTAGCTTTTTTTTTTATTTTCTCAAATATTTTGTTTTGATTTTATTTTTGGTTTTTTTTTTTCACACTTATTTACCCATACCGAAACTTCACTGAGTAGTTGCTAAAATTACCTTTCTGCCAATTCTTTGACAAATAAACTTTTTGTTCAGTTTACGCTAATTATTTCGAATTATTTAGTTTTTCATATAGAATTTTAAATATCTTGGATTGATTTGTTTAATTTTGACTCTGACTTTTGTTGCCCATTGGGTTTCTCTTATTTCAAAGTTTTGTTGATAATTTACCAAATGCCTTTAGTTAGGAGTGCTGAAAATATTCCAGCAAGTTTAGAGCGGGAATCTGCTAATGCTACTATGATTATAGATGAAGGCGCTGGTGGGGATTCAAATCTTACCACAAATACTGTTGGAAGGCCTAGAACTTGTTTGCAATCACGTAGAGATGCTCGAGTACAGGAAAATTGTAATGTTAGACAGATTCGTTGCGTTGTGAATGAATCCTTAAGAGGATTTAGAGAGGAAATAGCCAATATGGTTACAGAAGGGCTTCGCACCTTAACTTTGCCAGTAGAACAGGACAGACAACAGGATCGCAATGAACGCACAGATCGAGATGATAGGAGCATTATTTCTCGGGATGAACGTGATTATCGTGATACAGAAAATTTTAATAGAGGTTTCGATAGAAACTCTGAGAGAGTTCTCAATGTGATCCGTAATTGGAGAATTGGATTTTCTGGGGATACGTCCGATGTAACAGTAGACGAGTTTATCTATAGGGTAAACACTTTAACAAATTCTAGTTTAGGGGGCGATTTCGGTTTGCTAAGTGAGCATGCCCATATCCTTTTTGAGGGCAAGGCTTTAAAATGGTTTTGGCGATTTCATCGCAGTAGTGACGTCATGAATTGGAATGATTTGTGTTTCGCTTTGAAAAGACAATTTAAAGATTACACAACGGATTTTGATATTAAAGATGACATCTTCCGTAGAAAGCAAAGACAAAACGAAAGTTTTGATGACTATTATGATGCGATTTTTATTTTATGTGATAGATTGCGAACCCCGTTATCCGAAGTCGAACTTTGTGAAATTATTCAGCGAAATTTGCGACCAGACGTAAGGCATGAGCTCCTACATTTAGAGATAAATCGAGTTGGTGAGCTAAGACGCGCAGTGAGACGTCATGAAAAATTTATTAAAGACACGACCTTATCGATTGGTAACAAACGCTCGTATCAAAAGCCTCAAATTTCGGAAATTGATGTGGATAGTAGTATGTTAGATAACAAAGATAATATGAAAGAAGAATCAGAGATTTGCTTATTAGTAAAGACTGGAAAATGTTGGAATTGTGACAAGGTCGGTCACACTTTTATAGATTGCTTGGAACCACGAACAGTGTTCTGTTACGGTTGTGGGCGAGAAATATTTATAAACCCAACTGCCCAAAATGTTCCAAAACTCGGGGAAACTCCTTGAAGGATGTCCGGACTGTGGGGAACGGACATTCGAAACAAAATTAGGAAATGTAAATAAACCTTGTGAATTGAATTTACCAGCTGAAACTTATATCCCTGATATGACAAAATTAGCGGAAGAGACTCAAAATAATATTTTGCATCCTTTGCAACGACCCTTTCATATGCGATTGGAAGAATATAACAAGACTAGGGCTTGAATTTTTTGTGAATCTGTTTTAGAACAAAAGCCAAATAGATCATCGAGGAGAATTAGATAATTTTTTAGACGTAGAGGAGAATTTCGTAAGCATGTTTTATCTACATTAGTAAGCAAAGATAATGACAACAGACCATATATTAAATTGGAGTTATTTAACAGATACTGTTTTGCTTTAATGGATAGCGGTGCGAACGTGAATGTAATTGGTGGAGATTTGTGTACAGAGGTATTAGAATCTGGAAACTTTAAGCATAGAATTGGAAATGTTAAAACAGCTGATGGGCAAAAACAGCGTGTTACAGGAACAGTGATTTTGGAAATAACATACAATAGTCTAAGGAAACCAATTGAATTTTTGCTTATACCATCGATAGCACAAGATGTCATTTGTGGTATGGACTTTTGGGACAAATTTGGAATACACATTTTTACAAATAATTCTGTTTGTGATATTATTAGGGATGAAGATCCGGGGAAAATTCCCTTGTCAGAGATGCAAAGACAGAAACTTCAGAAAATAATTAATTATTTTCCAAATTCTGAACGTGACGGCTTTGGTTGTACAACATTGTTGGAACATATCATTGATACTGGTAATGCTGCCCCTATTAAACAGAGGTATTACCCAATATCTCCAGCTAGGGAAAAATTGTTGTGCAGGGAAATATACCGTATGCTAAGTTTAGGTGTTATTGAAGAATGTCCAACTTCTCCGTGGTCATCTCCGGGCGTTTTAATAGTGAAACCTAATAAAGTGCGTTTTTGTGTGGACAGTCGAAAATTGAACTCCGTGACGACGAAAGACGCTTACCCAATTCCAAATATAGACCGAATAATATCGAGACTTCCTCCAATTTATTTTATTTCCAAAGTGGATTTGAAAGATGCATTTTGGCAAATTAAATTGGACGAAACCTCAAAACCAAAGACTGCTTTCACAATTCCTAATCGGCCGTTGTATCAATTTACAAGAATGCCGTTTAGATTGTGCAATGCACCGCAGACAATGTGCAGACTGATGGACCAGGTCATTCCGTATATTTTGAAATCGAATGTTTTCGTTTACCTTGATGACCTTTTGATAGTTTCGAAGGACTTTGACGAACATTTGAAGCACTTGCAGGAGGTAGCATCTCAACTACGAAGAGCCAATCTAACAATAAACGTTAAGAAAAGTAGTTTTTGTATTCGTAAGGTTCAATATCTTGGTTATGTGGTTGGTGAAGGATCTTTAAAAATTGATCCTGAAAAAGTAAAAGCCATTTCTGAATTTCCTGTTCCTAAAACTGTTCGACAAATTCGACAATTTCTAGGCATGGCCGGCTGGTACCGACGGTTTATGATTATGCAGAGATTACATTTCCACTGACTGAATTGCTGTCAAAGCGAAAGATTTTCGTTTGGTCAGATGATGCACAAAAGTCATTTGAAACAATCAAAACAAAATTAATAACTGCTCCAGTTTTAGTGCATGCAAACTTCGATAAGCCGTTTATTCTTCAATGTGACGCTAGTACTTATGGAATTGGTGCGGTCTTGGCTCAGTTAGATGAAAATGGAAACGAAAGGCCAATTGCATTTATGTCCCAAAAACTCAACAAAGTCCAAAGGAATTATTCCATTACAGAACTGGAATGTTTAGCGGTAATTTTGGCAATCAAGAAATTCAGAGCGTATATTGAAGGCCAGGAATTTAAAGTAATAACTGATCACGCTAGCCTCAAATGGCTTATGAGGCAAAAAGATTTATCGGGGCGTTTAGCCAGATGGGCTCTGAAGTTACAAGGGTTCGTATTTACAATAGAACATCGCAAAGGTAAGGATAATGTGGTTCCAGATGCATTATCGCGAGCTTTTGAAGATGACGCAACTGTGGGCGAATTGGAAATACAAGCAATGCCATCTATTGACCTCAATTCTGAAGCATTTGATAGTCAGGAATATGATAGATTAAGAAAAGAATTTGCAAAATCAGAGTTACCAGATTATAAAGTTATAGATAGATTTATTTATAAGAGGACTAATTTTTCATCAGGAGACCTTGATGAGTCTGATTGCTGGAAGCTGCTGATTCCAAACGAACTGCGTAAAGAAGTGATTTTTGCGGCTCATGATTTGCCAAGCGCAGCACATGGTGGTATTGCTAAAACTGTTCACCGTATAAGAAAATTTTTCTACTGGCCTAAATTGGTAAGTGATGTTAAGAATTATGGCCTTAATTGTACCCTGTGTAAAACATCTAAGGTTCCAACTATCTCACTTAAACCACCCATGGGAGAAATGGTGGATTCTGAAAGGCCTTTGCAACGTCTTTATATTGATCTCATTGGTCCTTTGCCTCGTACCAAAAGTGGAAATATAGGAATTTTAATAATTCTCGACCATTTTACAAAATTTACTTTTTTAAAGCCTCTTAAAAAATTTGTAGCCAAACCTATAGTCGAGTATTTAAAGAATGAAATTTTAACTTGCTTTGGTGTTCCAGAAATTATTGTGTCCGACAACGGAAGCCAATTCAGATCGGCTGAATTTAAGAAACTAATGGATAAATTTGGTATTAAACATCAGTTTACTGCGGTTCACAGTCCTCAATCCAATTCTCTGCGGTCATATGTTCGCAACGATCAGCGTCAGTGGGATGAATATTTGCCAAGCATCAATTGTGCAATACGCAGTAGCGTTCACCAAACAACTGGACATACCCCTTATGAGCTTTTATTCGGACAAACGATGATAACACACGGTCAGGACTACAAAATTTTACGTAATTTAAAACTTTTAGCAGACACAGATACGAAACTAGAAAGACAGGACAATTTTACTTTACTCCGCGACTCAATACGGGCAAAGATTGAGGAGGCATATAAACGCAATGTCAAATCATATAATTTAAGATCCAGGATTCGTGAATTTAATATTGGCCAAATTGTTATTCGTAGGAATTTTTCTCAGAGTTCATTAGTAGATAATTTGAATGCCAAGCTTGCACCTACTGGGATAAAGGCTGTCGTAAAAAGGAGAATTGGTAAAGTAAATTACGAACTGGAGGATGTAAATGGAGGATATACTGCGGTATATCATATGAAGGATATCTGGTTGTAATTAAACATAGGATTTCTCGATACCAAATACAATTTTTGTCACCTTTTTCAGATAAAATTCGGCAGCAGGCTTTGCATTTCATCTGTTTTGTGAGGGTGACAGGATTTTTTTTTTAAGAAAAGAGGAATATTCTTACACTCTAAATTTTACTAAAATTTTTCTTTGGTTGTAAAGGAAAAATTTTGTTTTGAATTAAATAAAGTTAGCTTTGATTTTTATTATTCAAATTAAAGAAAAATTTTCATTTAAAACTGAATATTTTGTTTGAGGTGATCGATCACAGCAGAGCTAATTTTTATTCTAATTAATAATTTTTGTACCAAAGCAAAAAGAAGGGAATATTTAAAGGATACTTAAAGGATTTTAGGATACATATATATCGAATTGGTAAGATTTTCTTTTTGTGCATACGCGTATATTATCTTAAAATTCTAATTGGGGTTTACTTCCTTTAGTAATTTCTGGTTCACTTGGAATCCTGAACGAAGGGTAATAAACATAAAAAAAAAGGAATATTTTTCATCACTCAATTTCATTGTAATAAAAGAATTCTAAGGAAGCTGGGTAAAATTTTTTTTAAATTGGCAACAACAGCAAATATTTACCACCAAATAGGAAATTATCTTTGTGCGTTTATTCCCTATAATGACAGCGGTACCTTCAATATTTGCCACCTAATATTGGTATTTGATAAGGCAGATTTATAAACAATCATCTATTTTTTTTTTTTTCTTATTGATATACATTTAACTAAATCAATTTTTGATATTGGGTGACCACATTCCAACAAAATTATTCGTTTATTTTAACTAATTCGTTTTTGAATTCAAATGTAAACTTTTAATTAATTTTTGTTAGAAATCCCTATTTATACTACATATTTTCTTATTTTTTTTTTAGTTCATTTGTATTTAAATTCATTTGTTTTATAATTTCTGTTTCCTTTAAAAAAAATTATTCAATAATTTTGATAAATTGTATAATAATCGTTAATTAATATCGATAACTTTTGAATCTCGGTTATTTAAAAATCAGTTTAATTTGGTCACCTTAATTTTAATTTTTACACTCATTAACATGTAGACCCTCAACATAAAACATTTCTTAGTAAAAACACTCAAAACACATTCAATCAGTATCAATCACACACACACTCAAATACTCACCACCACCCTGCAAATAATAGGACCAGTCCAAACACGCGTGTAAAGAGTAGTCCACAAGTGACCAGGACTAGTCCACAAGTAACCCAAACGTATGGAAAAAACCTGGTCTATTTAACATTACGATGTCCTAGGAGAGGACCATATAACCCACCTTTGGACCACTAAGGAGTAGTTTTAAAACTACTCCATGGTATATAACCCACCTTTGGACCAGTAAGGAGTAGTTTTAAAACTACTCCATGGTATACTCAAGAGGATTAGTTTTGAAGTCGTTTAAACACGAAAGCATGTCGTTAAAAAACGAAGACATGTCGTCTCACTACAAACACTTTTTAACAATGGCATGGTCCATGCTTGCATTACATCGGACTAGTCCATGGAGTAGTCCATTTTATCAAAATGGGTCAGGTGGTCCAATTTTATTTGCAGGGCATAAAAACACTCATACCAAAATATTAATACACATTTTAATTTTTACAAAAATACTTATTTAAATATATTCGGTTAGTGTGGATTATGTTATAAGTAATTATTTAACATTCATACGTAACGTACTCCACACAACAATAGCATATTAAAGAATTGCATAAAATAATTAATCAACGAATTTAACCTACCGTCAATGGGCGCATACTGACATCGGTGAATTTAAATCAAGTAAGTGGATTACTTTAATTTTCTAACTTAAAACAGCCATATTTAAAATAAACTCTCACAAATTTAATAAAAACTATAAATTAAAATAAACAACACATTCATTCCTATGCTTTCACTTTCTTAAGCAACACATTTACTTAATTTTTTTTTTTTTTTTATACATATTTTATTAATATTTCTACTAAATATTCGGGAATAATAGTTATTTTTATTTTATATACATGTGTATAAAGGGGTGACCAAACTCAAGTTTTGTTTATCTTATTTTTGTTAAATAAATTTTATTTTTATGTTTTGTTCGCGTATTTTAAAACTTTAATATTTTAAATAAATTTTGATTATTGTAATGTTTACAAACATGAAATTTTGAATTTGTTTAGATTTACTACGAAAAGTGAAGTAGAGGTATGGGTTAAGTAGGATAAACTATTTTATGTAATTTTTGGTTTATTTTTGGGCTGACACCAAACATTATACTCTTGTCAGCATGGTGGGTGGGCCTGGCTTTAATGTAGCAAATTCCAGCTTAAGCTACAAGCCAACTATCAATTACGTTCTTTTACTATCCTTGTTTTTTAGTTTGCTTATTTTCTGTGTTGGTCATTGATATTTTTGGCTACCTAAGTTAAAATCTTTTGCAGCGGGTTCTTTTGATATTTGACATTAGGAAGATTTGGGAACATAATACACCCCCCCCCCCCCCCCAAACGACGAGCACGGCCGGATTATAGGTAGCCCGTTCCCAAAGAGGATTATTTAAACCTGAAGAATCGTAACAATGTACAGAATTTTCTAAAATTTTATAAAGCTGAGAAAATTTCTTTCTAAACAAGCCCTCTTTCAGCGATACAGGCCAACTATTCACCAATTGCAATAAATATTTCCAAAAAAGTATTATTTTTTTCAGATTTTCTGAGCACCAAACTTTCAAGTCAAAAACCGGAAGCTCTATTTTGATTTTCGAACCATGGTTTCTTTAGGAAAAGTTCTTAGAATTTTCCGTAGATTACGATTTTGCTATACGCTTTGTCACTTTTTTTCGGCCCGAACAAATTGACCCACTCTATTACACATACATACATAATGTGTTGGTACAGATATTTTATATTCAAATTATATTTGAATATTTAACTCATTTGATTTGAGTTGACTGAATCGAATGAGTTTTTGCTTGTTTTGTCTTTGGTTATTCTCTCATTTGTTTTGTTATTATTGGGTGCTTGACACATTGTAGTTTAAAAACAAATGAGTGTATTGAAATTTCTTTTTATTTATTCTTGCAGACCTCTAGTGCACACACAAACACAGCTGCCAGATCAAATGTATTTTCAATTAAAATTTTTATTTCAAAATTAAATTTTTTGCCTAACTTTTTCATAGAATAGCGATATGATACATTTTTTTTATGAGGCACTTAAAAATAATATTTTGTATTAAAAATAAATGCAAAATGAACGTACACGATTTTTTTTCTAACAAAATTTAGCCATCATACACAATGCTTTGTATTTTGTGCAGATAGGCTAAAAATGCAGTTAAGTGAAATGCAGCTAAACGAAAAATACTGTATATTCGAATTTGGTTATATGCGTCATAGTGGCATATATGTGAATTAGCCTTATAGTCACATTAGCGATATAGTCCACGTTATGGTTACAGCTAAAGGATGTGACTATAAGCGAAAAGTACTGTATCACTGTAACGATTTAGTAATTGCAACCCTATAATTTGTGCTAATATTGTTAGTGTCTTCTTTGACATTCATCGATTTCTTTATGTTTTCTTGTATCCTTAGACTTTCAATTGTAAATCTCTTCTTATCCCCCCTTACTTTATCTAGTATTCGCACCCCCTCAAAATCAATTTTATGTTGTGTGTTGATAATGCTGCCGTTTCTTTTTTCCTTTGTATATCCATCATATGTTCTCCCATTCTAGTTTCAAGGGATCGTTTTGTTGTTCCAATGTATATGAGTTCGCAACTTTGTTCGTTATTCCCTTTACATTGTAATTCGTACACAATGTTGTTTTGTTGTTGTTTGTCTATTGGAGATTTTATTGCAGAGAATATAGTGCTAAGTGTTGTATTGGGTTTATAAGCAAAGCTAATATTATTTGTTTCTATTCCCGTTCGTTTGTTTTTATTATCAGTGAGGCCAGGGATGTATTTTACACTGTAAAAATATTTTTGTTCTTTTTCTTTATTATTGGGGTTATTATCATTTTTGTTTTTTATTTGCGTAATTGTGTCTTCTATTAGTGTTGATATAAGTTTATTTGGGAAACTATTGCTTTTAAGGATATTGAAAATTATATTTTTGTTTTTAGTGTGAAAAAGTTCATCGCTTATGTGTAAAATCCTGGAGATGAAATTTTTAGCAGTGTAAATTATTTGATTTTTCGGTTGGGTTGCGTGGAAATTCATTATCCTTCCTGATGAGGTCTCCTTAGCGAACCAGTCAAAAATTATGGAATTTTTCTTTCGAATTAGTTAGGTGTCCAGGTACGCTATTTCCTGATTTTTCTCCCTTTCAATTATAAATTGTATCTTAGGATGAGTCTTGTTAAATGTGGACCAAATTTCCTATTGGTCGTCTGATTTGATGATCGCTAAGATCTCATCTACATATTTAACTATGTATTTGATAAAAATGTTCTTATTTTTCAATTCTTCTATCGAACTGTAAAGCAGGTTGTCAAGTATTATGTCTGCGATTGTAGGGGATAGTGGGTTGCCCATGGGCATGCCAAAAATTTGGTTGTATATTTTATCTTTGTATATCAAATAATTATTATCATTGAGACAAAATTGGAGAATTTTAAGAAATTGAGAGCTTGACATTTTTGTGTGATTTTTTATTACGCTCCATTTTCCCATTATTGTTCGTATTGCCGTTCTAGCTGGAATGTTAGTAAATAAAGAGATGACATCAAATGATAAAATTGTTTCCGATCTATCAAATTTTATGTTGGTGAGTTGTTTTTTTAACTTCTATTGAGTTTTTTATGTTATACGTTTCAGAGACTAATGGGCATTTTCTCATTAGGCGATTATCTTTTTTCCCAACGAAAAACTGCACATTAAAGAAATTTGGTTTTCTCAATGTCTCATTAGCTTCGATTTTATCGCAAAGCTAACCGGCACTCATCTGCCAATTATTTATTTTCCTTTTATTTGCCGTACAGATAAATTCAATCAGCTGACTCCCAACTTTTACATGTATTTTGAGTGGCGTTGCCAGTTGAAAACTTAGTTTTTTGTCGGTATATTGAGAAACCCAAAATCGATAACGGACATTTTATCGGTCCAATAAATTTATGTTGACATTAAGTAACAGACAGTTTGTCGATACATTGAGAAAATGGCCATAAATGTTTTAAAATTGTTCCAATGTATTAAGACATGTGGTAGCACGGTACCTGGACTGATGACACAATAGGTCGAAGGGGGGTATCAGGTGTGTGAATCTTTGGTAACCCGTAAATTCGGGGTGCTTATTGAAAATTTCTTTAGAGATTCAATAAAAAAACAAAAAAACCTTGCTGGGATTTGCAAAAATTTTGTACATTTAAAAAAAATATTTTTATTGGGAATTATTGTATTATCGAAATAAACAAGAAGTATGTATTTTTATAATTTATTCCCCCCCCCCCCCCCCCCTTAATCCACGCCTGCGCTAAATATACCTTCTGGGGGTCACGACTTATTACACCAAAGGGTCGTGTTTTATTTAACACAATTTCTAAAATGGATTTAAATGTGGAAGCGAGCGGACAACCAACATATTGGTCTACTGATCATCAACAAATTCCAGATTTTTTTTCTCATTATATTTTATTGAATCTTCATATATTAAATATGAACCAAAAATAACACAGTTCTACAAATGACCACCTTTTTCTTGAAAAGCGACCTGGTGTAGGTTATAGACCTTACTGAGTAGATCATCAATCAATTTTAAAAAGTTCGGAAACACCCTCAAATTTCGGAGTTATTCCGAAAAACCTATTTTCGGGTAGGTTCGAGTACTTATGAACACGTAACTCAGTTGATTTTAATCCGATTTTTATTTTGAAACGGTTTCAGAACGAAGAGTAAATGTATTATGTATGTGAAAAAGAAAGAGGGGATTAGTACTAAGTTTTAGAAGGACTTTTTTGACACGTGAAAAATTTTGGGTGAGGATCCGTCGAATTAAAAATAAAGCAACTGTCAAACCATGAACAACGATATGCGATTTAATGAGATCAGACTTTAAATGACAGCGCTACATATAAAAAACCAAAAGGGCTGTATTTGCAAAAAAAAAACATTTCCTGTTTAAGAGACTTTATTGACATATCTTTCATTATACGGGGTGTTTGGCATAATTTTTTTTTTTTTTGTATGGAGGTTGACCCGGTCTATTGATCAATATTTATAAAAGCTAAATTTTTCACTTTTGAAAAACCTTAATAATAACTTATTTTTTATTTGATTTTATTAAATGTAAGCTGGTTTAACTCATTACTAAATTAGCTTTAATAAAAAGTATACATAATGGTATGTTTCTAAACAAACTAATTTAAAAAAATGGCACCAAAGTTGAAAAACCGAGAAAAAATAATATTAAAATCAGATATAATTAAGAATATTACTACAAAATTTGTATACGCATACCAAAAAATGTATACATTTAAAAAGGCACATGTCTCTTCTTTCTGAAACCGTTTAAAAAATAAAAATCGGATAAAAATCAACTGAGTAACGTGCACATTAGGGTTATAACTTTTTTTTGAGTGCAAAATACCACTCCAGCACCAAGTGGGGAATTTTGTTCTGATAATAAAAAACTGTTTTTTAAGCTGATTCGGTTGAAAAGTTTCCGCACCGTAAGCGATTCCTTAAACTCCATATTATGTGTGAATTTTATTTTTGGAAATTGAAACCCATTTGATTTTGCATTAGACTTATGACAAATGGTTTAATGTTGAAGATTATATATGAATTTAAACAAAAACGAACTTATTTAAGACAAGAGTAACTGATTTAATGATGAAAATAAATAAATAAACACAAAACTTTAACGCTTTCGGTGCGGAAACTTTTTTCACGAAAGAGGAAAAGTGACACCATATTTTTTTATATTTTTCTATGCCCCACACGGATATGAGGAGGTATTTTTGATATTTTCAAAAATTGCAAAAAGTTATATCCCTAGTGTACATAAGTACTCAAACCTATCCGAAAATGTTTTTTTTTTTGAATAACTCCGAAATTTGAGGGTGTTTCCGAAAATTTTAAAACTGATTTGAGATCTACTCAACAAGGCCTTCAACTTACACTAGGTCATTTTCCAAGCATATTTTCACTGTAGCACCGTGTAATTAATCAAATCTTATCCTAATACTTAATTTATGTCCTGCCAGTGGCAGACAAAAATTATCTTCATCACGGGTTCTGTTCACATATATACATACTAAGGTGTTTATGGCTTTTCTAATTGGCTAAGTGCTGCAGTGTCTCTTCTTCTTAGGCGATTGTGGCCGCCATGGCTTAAAATATTTCGAGCTAGTGGATTTGGTGGTGTTGTTCAAACCCTTTTAAATATTTGTCTGCATATCATAGTTTTTATACCCACACCACAATAGTGGAGAGGGTATTATGCATTTGTGCTGATGTGTGTAACGCCTTAAAATATTGGTCCTAGACCCACCTTAAAGTATATGTCCGTCCGGCTGGGTGGCAGGCTGGCTGGCTGTCCATGTAACCTTGTGCGCAAAGTACAATTTTCGAGATAATTTGATGAAATTTGAGTCATAGGTTCTTATTGGCCCAAGGACCAAGCCTATTAAAAATGGGCCGAATCGTAGGACCACGAGGGTAGATAGGGGGAAATTTCTTCCTCTCAGAAACTATCAAACCGATTTCAATGAAATTTAAAACATAGATAGAACCATATCTTTATGGACACAAAATGTATGCATTTTTAAAAAAATAGGACCACGAGGGGAGATAGGGGCAATTTCTGCCTCTCAAACCGATTTTAATGAAATTTAAAACATAGATAGATCCATATCTATATGAACACATTAGCTATACAGTTGTTTTAAAAATAGGACCACTAGGGGAGGTAGGGGACAATTTCTGCCTCTCACAAACTTTCAAACCGATTTTCATGAGGTTTATAAACATAGATAAATCTATATTTATATGGACACATAAGCATGATGTGTTTTTAAATACTGTGGTGTAGGGTATCATATGGTCGGGCTTGACCGACTATACTTTTTTACTTGTTACTAATGGCACATTGAGATCCTTATGAATGTTTGAGTTATTAACATACCAGGTAGCGGCTGTGATTATTCGAAGAAGTTTATTTTGGCGCCCTTGAATTTTTTCGATATTAGAGGCCGAGGCAGTGCCCCATAGTTAAATACCGTAGCACCAGATAGGCTTTAAGATAGAGTTGCAAAGCAGAAGCTTGGAATCGAGACCAAGGACAGCATTTCTTCCAATAAGCCAATGAATTTGAATGGCTTTTAGTTTCTTTTGAGTTAATTTTGCGTCTATTTAGCATAGGGAATTACAAAAATTATCCTCCATTGTCCATATATCTAGTTGAAATATATGATGCTGTAAGTAACGAGATGCTTCATAACGGTTTTCGTAAACCCTTAGAAAAGCTGTATCGTCTGCAAATGTTGATGTTTGGGTGTAGTTGCTTGTTGGCATGTCTGAAATATAAATTAAGCATAATAGAGGGCCCAGGATGCTGCCTTGTGGGACTCCAGCGCCAATGGGCTGAGGTGAACTTAAGAAATTTCCTTCTTTAATAATAAATTGACGACCGACTAAGTAGCTTTCTAACAACTTGTGTGTGTTTGCTGGTAAATTTATGTAATAAGCCTTCATGCCAGACTTTATCGAAAGCTTGCGAAACATCGATGAAGAGTGCTGAGCAATATGTTTTTTCTTTAAATGCTTTTTATATGACATTTACTATTATGAGTCTGTTCGATTGTGCTGTGTTTTCTTCTAAATCCGAACTGATGGTTTGGAATACATCCATTTTTACTTAAAAGCTGTGTTAATTTTGAAACTAATAATTTCTCAAACAGCTTTGACATATTTGATAATAAGCTAATAGGCCTATATGACTCAGCTTTTTTATGATCTTTACCTGGCTTTGGTATCATGGTAACTAAGGAAACCTTCCATTTTTCCGGATAGTATTAAAGGCGAGGTTGCTCTAAAATCATTTTATTACTGATCTTATCAATACCAGGCGCCTTCTTAGTGCTTAAGTCACAAATAGCCTTTTCGATTTTTCTTATCTCAAACCTGAGGGGAATAGCTGCTCTAGCAGCACCAGGTGGTAACTCGACCGCAATATTGTGAGATATATTTGGTGTAAATACGTTTTTCAAGTGACTAACAAACAGATTTCCTTTTTCAATATCGTTTCCTGTCCAACTACCATTCAACTTTCTTAATGGTGGCTTAGATATAACTGGCCTTTTTGGATTTCTAGCTGCACGCCATAATGAGTAGTCAGATTGTGCAGTTGCATCAAGTCCCTTAAGATATTTTTCTGAGTTTTCTGAGTCTGCAGTAACTTTCTTAGCCCTTTTGTGCACTCTTTTAATAAATTCTTAAGTTGCGGGGATCTGTACAGTTGCCACTCTCTTCGAACTCTCCTTCTTTCAGTCAAGAGCCGCTCGACATCTGAAGAATATATTTTATTATTTTTTTGGGGGTAACGCTGGAATGTTGAACAGCTAGTTTAAAATAACTGTCAAAGTTAACAATAGAGAGATCCAAATTCTCCGGTGTAGCAAACGGAATATCTTCTGTGCAGTGGGCACTGAGAATTTTTTTTGTATTTTAACCAATTGATTTGTGTGGCTGACGTCGCTAAGTAACCTGATGGAGATACAATTCTATTTGGGTTCTATATAGAAACAATTGTACGTGTGTGGTCGGATGATAATTCTAAGGAAGCTTCAACATGAATCGTTTCTGTGGGGATGTTTTTAACCACGCCAAAGTCGATAACATCTGGAATTTTTTGCTGATCAGTAGGCCAACATGTTAGTTGTCCGCTCGCGATCACATTTAAACATTTAAGTAAGTTTCAGAAACCAAAATAACATCAATTTGTTTATTTTTTAGAAAGAATTCTAATTCATTTTTATGTTGGTGGATGCCGTTTGCGTTCCAAAAACAGATTTTAAAGCATTCTAAGAATTTCGTAAAATTATTAACTGTTTGCGCTAATGTTTCCATGGTTTTTTCAAGACGTCTTAAATTAGAAACTGGAGTTTCTTCATTAATTGGCGAAGCACCATGCATTTGCGCATTGTTTGATTTTAGGATGTTAGCGTAGGAGGTTCTGATATAAGAAGGCTGTGGAGCCTGAATGTCATTAGTGTTTAGTTGATTTGTTACCTGCATTTGAGGGAGATTAGTTTTCGGGCCAACCGACGACTTGACGATAGTGTATACAGGGCATCCTCTATAATTGGCAGTGTGATAACCGCCACAATTGCTGCATTTTTTAACGTTGGGGTCATTTTTAGATTCATCGCAAAGAACTGTACCATATAATTCACCACATACTACGCAAACTGCGGGTAAGTGGTTCACGCATGAGTGAATGCCCTTTAGCACTAACTGAAGGCCTTTACTGCTCTTCAGTTGGTTTGTACAGAATAAAAATAAAATTGACCTGTATTTTTGTCTCGTAAATACTACCTCGCTTTATTGCAACTACATAAAATGAGTTTTCGCCTATCAACAAAATCAAACTCTTTATTAACTTATTGCTGGCTTAGACGATTTGATGACGTTTGGTGCTTCCGAGGATTCCTCATCCAGAATTGAGAAACGATTTTGGGAATATGTTCTCTCAGTTGTACCATCTTTTAAAACTTTCGGTGCCGAAGCAACTGCTGAGGAGGTAGGGCTACGAACCCGTTTAAGCACTGTTATATATCGTCAATGCCAACTTGTAATGGAGGCTTATGAGAAATTTTAACTTGAGTTAATGAGTTTTCCGTAGCGGCTGTTTTGAGGTTTATTGTATCATCACTTATTAACGTGGTTTTTGGCACTGTGGCAACACTTGCAGTTGACAAATTTGATATTGTATTACGATCGACCGTATTTGTAACCAAAGACGGTGAGAGGGAACGCGTTCGAGTAATTGGCTTAGCCTTTAAATATTTGCTATCATCGATTCTTGTTTCGTCAACACCAGGTGCGGATTCAGGGGGGGGGGGGGGGAAATAAGGAAATTTCCCCCCCGTAAATTATTAAAATATGTTTTGTTAACTTCGATAATACAAAATTCCCAACAATAATATTTTTTTTAATGTACAAAATTTTTGGAAATCCCAGCAAGGTTTTTTTTTGTTTTTTTTTTTTATGGAATCTCTTACGAAATTTTCAATAAGTATTTTTTTTATTGAATCTCTAACGATTTTCAATAAGTAAGCATATCTTACTCCTAATAGCTACTTATAAGATATTTCCAAAGAAGCATCTAGTTTACTGTATTCAAATACTTATTGTTCTACATTCAATCCCAGCAGGTGCCATCTATGTATATCCAAAGACTAAACGTGATAATGCGTGCGGTTGAATTATTTAAAAGGCCGTAGTATTTGCAATATTTATGTAAATATTTATGTGTTATATAAATCAAAATTCTATTCGATAGTTTTAGACGAAAGCACGGATTTGTCGGGGAAAAGCCAGATTTCCTTATCTTTAAGATATTTCAACATACAACAAAAAGTTTTTAGGGAAGAAGTTATTGGCTTTGTTGTAAACGCATTTGAAGAGGCTGCAAAAGATATTGATTTCTAGAAAAGCGACAAATGCGAAACAAATGCCTTGCTATTCCCATAAATCGAACAACTCAATTTCTAAAAGCAATAAAGTGCCACTACAAAAAGTTGAATCATTTGTTAAAGAAACGATAAATAATTAGTATTGTGGTTATTTTGTTGAACTATTTATGGTTTTTAATCCAAATTTTTAATATTTTTAATTAGGCTTAAGTTCATGAAATTTAATTTTTATTAAATTATTTTTGTGAAGAAAGGAATTTTACAACATGAAAATTAATTAAAATTGTTATTGATAATCTTTCATTCTTGACGTTGCTCGGGCTCGAACCCTGGCCGGCAGGTTACCATGACATGTTTCGATCGCAACCACTCGATCTCCTCAGATGGATTTGCCGTCTTACACTCGCAGCCATCGACGACTGCTGACGTCACTAGTCAAACATCAATCCTTAAACCAATTTGTATTTTTAACATTTGGTAGATCGAAATTTGCTTTCCTGAATAATTATCATGGTAACCTGCCGGCCAGGGTTCGAGCCCGAGCCACGTCAAGAATGAAAGATTATCAATAACAATTTTAATTGATTTTCATGTTGTAAAATTCCTTTCTTCACAAAAATAATTTAATAAAAGTTAAATTTCATGAACTTAAGCCTAATTAAAAATATTAAAAATTTGGATTAAAAACCATAAATAGTTCAACAAAATAACCACAATACTAATTATTGTTAAAGCTAAGGCACGAGCTCTATGTGTAAATTTGTCCTTCAAGTTGTGCTGAAAAAGGTCAACAGAAAAGAGAAAGACAAAGTGAGAAAACAAAAAATGTACTTGGACTTCAAGAAAAATTCTTGACGAAAGTACGAAAAAAAAAAAAAAAAACAGAAGTAAAGGAAAAACATGTAAAATCAATTAAAATGGATAATTATTCAGGAAAGCAAATTTCGATCTACCAAATGTTAAAAATACAAATTGGTTTAAGGATTGATGTTTGACTAGTGACGTCAGCAGTCGTCGATGGCTGCGAGTGTAAGACGGCAAATCCATCTGAGGAGATCGAGTGGTTGCGATCGAAACATGTCATGGTAACCTGCCGGCCAGGGTTCGAGCCCGAGCCACGTTAAGAATGAAAGATTATCAATAACAATTTTAATTAATTTTCATGTTGTAAAGTTCCTTTCTTCACAGAAATAATTTAATAAAAATTAAATTTCATGAACTTAAGCGTAATTAAAAATATTAAAAATTTGGATTAAAAACCATAAATAGTTCAACAAAATAACCACAATACTAATTATTGTTAAAGCTAAGGCACGAGCTCTATGTTTACATTTGTCCTTCAAGTTGTGCTGAAAAAGGTCAACAGAAAAGAGAAAGACAAAGTGAGAAAACAAAAAATGTACTTGGACTTCAAGAAAAATTCTTGACGAAAGTACGAAAAAACAGAAGTAAAGGAAAAACATGTAAAATCAATTAAAATGGATAATTATTCAGGAAAGCAAATTCGATCTACCAAATGTTAAAAATACAAATTGGTTTAAGGATTGATGTTTGACTAGTGACGTCAGCAGTCGTCGATGGCTGCGAGTGTAAGACGGCAAATCCATCTGAGGAGATCGAGTGGTTGCGATCGAAACATGTCATGGTAACCTGCCGGCCAGGATTCGAGCCCGAGCCACGTCAAGAATGAAAGATTATCAATAACAATTTTAATTAATTTTCATGTTGTAAAATTCCTTTCTTCACAAAAATAATTTAATAAAAATTAAATTTCATGAACTTAAGCCTAATTAAAAATATTAGAAACGATAAAATTTTTTAAATATAATCATCCCGAGCGAAAAACAGTTTTAGCAAAGTATTTGGGAGCCAAACGCTCTTCATTCTGCGTCTTTGCAACAAGTGTACATCATATAGTATAAGCTTTGGAAAAAATATCTGAGTGGAAAGGTAGAATCTCTACCTTTATATTACGGAACTCACTTAGTACTTTTAGATTTATTTGCGGAATGTACATATTAAGTGTGCTACGTATTGTAACACAGCCGCTTAGTATCATTTTACAAAAGCAAGATATAGATCTTCAAAAAGGATCAAGCCTTATCAAAATTTTAATCATATGCATTAAAGAAAAAAGAAATAAAAACGAAAAATTTAAAGCGATTTTTGAAAAAGTTAAAGTTATTTGCGTTCAAATCGAGGTTCCAATCGAAATGACAAGATTTGAACGAAATAATCACATCCAAAATGTTGAAGATTACTACCGAGTTGTAGGTAACATTCCTCTTATTGAATTTATTTTAGAAGATCTCATAACAACTTTCACAATAGATATCCCAAATGTATTGAACATACACAGAAAAAATTATCTCAAGAAAATTTTTGACAAAACAGTTTGTTAAAAATATAATTTTTGTTCAACAAACATTTTGTTTGATGCAATGAAAAAATTTATCAAATTTACACTTTGCAAAATAGCACTCAATAAAACATATTTAATAATGAAATATTTAAATATATCTTGATATTCAATAAAACAAATATTTGAATCAACGTAAAAACAGTATTTTTACAACTCTTGTCCATTTTATAATAGGTCATAATTCTCATTTGCTTCACAGTTTTATTTGGTTAAATATCTTTAGTTTTGCCAAAGTCTTTCCTGATGATCTGGCCTAAACAACCAGCGAAATGCGCATAGGAACTAGCTTATCCCCCAATAATAAAAAAAAAGAAAAGAATTGGGAATTAAGCACATCATTATTAATAAATAAATAAAGATTCGATAAACATTTTGTTTGGTTTATTCAACATTTCCAACAATTAATTTAAACAAATCACGTAAAAATTTTGTTGAAAAAAATTATTTTGGGCAACAACTTTTTTTTATTGATTGAATAAACTTGGTTGTTGACTAAAAATTCAATAACTATACAGTACTTTTCGTTTATAGTCACATTAGCGATATAGTCCATTTTATCTGTTTATTTTGCCGCTATAAGTTAATTTAATATGAAGTATTAACGTTATAGTCCATTTAGCGATATAAGCACATTTGCCATATATGCCATCTATCAACAGTCATCAATGGGATAAGTAAAGCAAATTAATGGCGTTATAGTCACATTAGCAAAATCTACTAAGTTCTTTTTAGTTTTCGAATCAAAAATCCATCCAAAGAAAAAATTAATTAAATCATTTAATTTTTGTCATCAACTCTCTACTCGTAAAAAATTAGTTTTTGCCGTTGGTATCAGTTATAAAATATATTGTTATTATTTTAACTATTTTTTATACAGTATGTAACTCTGTTGTAACACCATAAACCTGATGTCGGTGTAATTTATATGCATTTTTAATTTCCTTTATTCACATAACATGATTATATTCGAATTCAGTTATATCCGTCATAGTGGCATATATGTGAATTAGCCTTATAGTCACATTAGCGATATAGGCCACGTTATGGTTGCAACTAAAGGATGTGACTATAAGCGAAAAGTACTGTACCTACAAACTTTTTTATCAATAATGCAAAAATCGTCATCGCAGAAAATTCAAAAACTTTTTTTATAAAATATGCGATTTTCGTATTCAAATATGAAAATTATTTTTTTCCGTGTACCTAAACTTCTACCTCAAAGTGTACAAAACTGTTAAAACCACAACTAGCTGATGAGCTGATTATATTTGATAAAAGAGATAAACACCTACTAAGATCTAAACTTGAGCCTGTTCTATCAGATAACGTTATAGATGCTTAAATACACTGTGATGAAGATATCTACCCAAATCTAAGAAACATATTTCAAATTTTCGTTTCAATACTCGTCAGTAAAGCTACGAGCGGGAGGTCATTTCCTACCCTTCGTCGAATAAAAACATGGCTCGGATCAACAATGACAGAAGATAGACTGTACTGTCTAAATTTGCCTCACAAGGAAATCATAAATTGCTTATTTAAAAAGATTAATGTTGTTTACGTCTTAACTGAAGGCGACGGTGTTTCCAGCCCTGCGGTCTAATTAGATTGAGCTTTGACATCGTGAGGCGCCACCGTCTTTAGGGTTGCCATACGTACTGTTTTAAGCAGTACATGTACTGATTTTTTGCAATTGTACTGTTTTATGCACAACTCCTAAAACAGTACGCAAATGTACTGTTTTTTACACTTTGTACTGTTTTTTGTACTGTTTTTTTTTTTGCTCAGCCTATATTTAACAGAACTAGCTTACAAACAATTATGTTGTGTTAAAAAAAAAAGTTTGAAAATAATAAGAGTTTTTACGCTGTGGTCATTGTTTTCTCATAAATACACATTAGAAATCTAAATTATAATGGGTGGCTCGTAGTAGTGGTATATTTTCGTGTTGTTATGATTTTATGGCTACCTCTTTCAATAGTCTTTCCCTTTCCACACCTGAGAAAGACAAAAATAAAATCTACATTTTTTTTAAGTACTAAAAAAATACTTATTGCAACACAGTTATCGTTAATTTTTAGAACTTTTTTAATTTTCGGGCATGTTCTGGAAATCGAAATCACGTAAAATTGAAAACAAACAAATTTGGAAAATTATCCGTGTTCAAAATTTATAAAAATACCTAATACCTTTGAGGACCACTTTTCTTTACCTAAACTACTGAAATAAGAAAAAGATAAGTTAATTTTTACAAAAATTTTTTTGAAAATATTCATCGTTTTCAATTGCACTTGATTTTAAATATTTTCAGATTTTGTGTAATAAAAATAAACCAAACTATTTTTTTTTTTGGATTTTATAGATTAATGGCCAATTTCACCAAGTTTCGGTTTAATTAACTTTCATTATAAAAGTCAAAAAACCTATTGTTTTAGTAATAGTTAATTATAGCTGAACTTGGTAAAATTAGCCGTAAATAATTTAAAAATTATTTAAAATTGGAAAATTAATTTAGGAAACAAACATTTTCTCAAACTCTATATGCTTGGTGCAACTATGTGTGTAGTGTAAATTGCTTTAAATACGAATATGTTTAAAGAAAATCGTACTTACAAAATCAATGAGTTAATTGTATTGAGCTAAGTAAGGCTTTTCTCCTTTCTTATATGGCTTACATCAATGTTATGGTTTTCCTGGCCAAATGCTTCGTTTGTGGTGTTTGCTTTTTAAACGCAAATGGAGTAATTTCATATGTATATTTATGAAATGCCATAAACTGGAAATAATTCCTTTGACGTTACACATTTTAAGTGTATTTCTTTCTTTATATAATTGTTGTTGCATATTCAATCAGAAGTTTAATATATTTACCCCAATTTCACAAAGTTCAGTTAAAACTAACTATTACTTTAACTTCCAGCTTACAATATGTTTTGACAGCTTGAACTGATAGTTAATTATAGCTGAACTTGATGAAATTGGGGGTTACTTATTAAAACAAATGGTAATGTTGTCGTCAAAAAAATGTACTGTTTTTTTCTTGATTGTACTGTTTTTATGTATTCAATGTACTGTTTTTCCGAATTTAAAATCTGGCTACCCTAACCGTCTTCAAGAAGTTTATTTTAAGTTCTTTTTTGAATTTGTATGTATTTTCGTCAAGTAGATTTTTTTGGTTTTTAAAAAAAAAATGAAGTTGTTAAAAGTTTAATTACTCTCTGTTCAGCCGCCATATCAAAAAGTAGTTTTGTCTTTACCGTACAAAGTTAAGATTTAAACGTTCAATAAACATCGAAGTTTTATAACGTGAAAAATTAAGCCAGGAAAGTGTTTTATTTGGAAAAGCGCTTCGTAATAGGAAAAAATCACTTTTCTTTTTACTTTTTTTTTCTCTTTTCCCGAGTTTGGTCGATATCTTTTGGAGCAACCACCCCTGAGTACAGTCCATAACCCCTGACGAACGTAGTTGACGTTTTTAAATGTATATTGAACTGATCTTATATTTTATTTAACCTTTTTGTTGAGATTTTTTAATTAGAGTAATGACTTTTTTTGGACAAAATTTCTTCATCACACCACGCGATGGGCAATTTAGTATTGATAATGAAAATAATCTTTTTAGGCCATTTTGGCCAAAAACGTTTCCGCACCAAATGCAATTTGTAAATGGTACATTTATTGTTTATACATGCTACATATATATTTCAGTCCCCATATTCATAAATGATTATAAAATTTAATAAACGTTTATTAATTAAGGAAAATTTTAATAGAAAATTTGGATTTCAAGCCTTTATTAAATTTAAAATATTTTTATGAAAACAGGCATAAATACATAAAATAAGCAACTGTATAACAAAAATGTAAAGCTATTTTTTTGGGTTTAATGAAATAAATTTTTAGTTTAAAGTGCGAGTTGATTTACATAATGGAAAAATATCTTGTACAACTTTAATAGCTCGTTCTGCGCAAAAAATTGCAAAAATTACTTACCCTAATACACATATTGTTTTTAATAAACTTTTAAAACAAAATTTTTTGTATCATACAAAATTACCCCACCCCCCCCCCTCCCCCCCTAAGGCTCAAGCTGGATCCGCGCCTGGTCAACACTCACGGTAACATAAGCATTTCTTTCATTATTGTTTTTGCATTATACGCATTCATTTTTTTTTATATGTATATGTAATACTGTTTGTTTTATTGTTCTCTTCTTTTTATTTGTTGTTTAAAAACCCCGAGAATAAAGAAAAGAACAAAGAAAAACAAGCAAGGTTTTGCTTAAAATGTGTGTGCATACATACATATATTTTTGTTAATTGTAATTTTTAATAGTTGTATAATATGTTGTATGCTCATTAATTAAAAATTATTTTAAAGTGTGCATTCGCTGATCTTATATAATTTTTTTTTTTAAATAATATTATCTAAGTATGTATATGTACATATATGTATATAAAATTGTAACGTTACTGACTGACTCACTGACTGACTGATTCATCATCGCAGAGCCTAAACGCCTGAAGCTAGACACTTGAAATTTGGACCAGAGATTGGTCACTCCCCAAATCGATCCACTAAGACGGGATTTTTGGAAATTCGAATGTTTAGGGGGTAAAAACGGGAAAATTCGGTAACCTAATATCTCCAAAACTAAAAGAGATACAAAAAAAATTTAATACCTATCGTAGTTCTTTAGAAAAATAAGCGGACAGGTGTCTGGTACTTTTTTTAAATTCGGCCCTATTTGGGAGTAAACGTGTAAAATCTGAATTTTAGTACTTTTTTGACACCCCATCTATCTTTTGAACCAATAAACATAGAAACAAAGTTAATAACACATTCGAAACTTATCAAAAAAATACGAATATAAATTTGGTACTTTTTCGAAATTTGAACATTTAAGGTGTAAAAATCGTAACTATTTTTGGTACTTTTTTTAAAAAACATTTTTCTTCATTCATTGAAATATTCGTACTATATTATGGGCTGCCACTATAATACTGAAATTTTTTATACTTTAATGGGGGGGAAAATAGTACCAAAAAGGGGAAATACAGGAAATTTGATATTTTACTTAACTTTTTGGTATATTTTAAATTCGTTTATGTTGGACCTAAAAACATAAGATTCAACATGCAATGTCCTGAGTGGATAAGAATCAATGCAATGTCCTGAGTGGATAAGAATCTATGACGGAACTTTTTAATACTTTTTTGTTCCTTAACTGGTACTTTTTGAATTTCCTTTAGTATTGGACCTAGAAACATAAAATTCAATATGCAATGCCCTGGGTGGATGAGAATCTATAAGAATGAACTTTTTGGTACTTTTTTATTCTTTGATTGGTACTTTTTGAATTTCCGTTGGTATTGGACCTAGAAAGATAAAATTAAACATGCAAGCTCCTGAGTGGATAAGAATCCATAAGAGGGAAGTTTTTGGTACTTTTTTGTTCATTAACTGGTACTTTTTGAATTTCCGTCAGTATTGGACCTAGAAACATAAAATTAAACATGCACGATCCTGTGTAAATGAGAATCTTTTAGTGGGATATTATTGGTACTTTTTTATTTGTTAGCTGGTACTTTTTCAATTTCCGTTAGTATTGGACCTAGAAACATAAAATTAAACATGGAAGGTCTTGAGTGAATGACAATCTGTACGAGAGATTTTTTTGGTACTTTTTCGTTTTTTAACTGGTACTTTTTTTAAATTTTCGCTAATGTTGGTCTAATGAACATAAAATTAAACCTGCATGGTCCTGAGTGAATGAGAATCTCAAAAAGCGCTTATTGGTACTTCTTAGTTATTAAACTGGAACTTTTTGAATAACCGTTAGAAACATAAAATTGAAGATACAATGCCCTAAGTGGATAACATTCTATAAGAGTAAAGTTTTTGGTCCTTTTTTTCTTTAACTGGTCCTTTTTGAATTTCCTTTAGTATTGGACCTAGAAACATAAAATTCAATATGCAATGTCCTGGGTAGATGAGAATCTATTAGAATGAACTTTTTGGTACTTTTTTATTCTTTGATTGGTATTTTTTGAATTTCCGTTGGTATTGGACCTAGAAAGATAAAATTTAACATGCAAGGTCCTGAGTGGATAAGAATCCATAAGAGGGAAGTTTTTGGTACTTTTTTGTTCATTTACTGGTACTTTTTGAATTTCCGTCAGTATTGGACCTAGAAACATAAAATTAAACATGCACGATCCTGTTTAAATGAGAATCGTTTAGTGGGATCTTATTGGTACTTTTTTATTCGTTAGCTGGTACTTTTTGAATTTCCATTAGTATTGGACCTAGAAACATGAAATTAAACATGCAAGGTCTTGAGTGAATGACAATCTGTAAGTGGATCTTTTTGGTACTTTTTCGATTTAAACTGGCACTTTTTTAAATTTTCGCTAATATTGGTCTTACGAACATAAAATTTAACTTGCAAGGTCCTGAATGAATGAGAATCCCTAAAAGAGCTTATTGGTACTTTTTGGTTTTTAAGCTGGTACTTTTTCAATATCCGTTATTAATTAACTTAGAAACATAAAATTCAAGATGCAATGCCCTGAGAGGATAAGAATCTATAAGAGGGAAGTTTGTGGAACTTTTTGTTCTTATACTGGTACTTTTTGAATTTCCTCAAATAGTGAACCTAGAATCATAAAATTTAACATGCAATGTCTTGAGTGGATGAGATTCTATAAGAGGAAACTTTTTGGTACTTTTTTATTCATTAACTGGTACTTTTTGAATTACCGTTAGTATTGGACCTAGAAAGGTAAAATTAAACAGTCAAGGTCCTGAGTGAATGAGAATCTGTAAAGGGGGTTTGACATTATTTTGTATTTTAAATGGTACCTTTTCAATTTCCGCATTTGTTGGATCTAGAAACATAAAATAAATCTGCAAGGTCCTGAGTAAAAGAGAACCTGTAAGAGGGATTTTTTGAACTTTTTCGTTCTCTAACTAATACTTTTTTTATAAACCGGTACTTTTTTAACTTAATATGTATTTTAAGTTAAAGTAATTGTCTGGTACTTTTACGAAATTCGTCCATTTTAATAAAAACTAAATAAAAATTATCAACTTATTAGTATTGTGGTTATTTTATTTAACTATTTATGGTTTTTAATCCAAATTTTAAATATTTTTAATTGGGCTTAAGTTCATTAAATTTAATTTTCATTAAATTATTTTTATGAAGAAAGGAATTTTACAACATGAAAATTAATTAAAATTTATTGATAATTTTTCATTCTTGACTTAATCTGGGCTCGAACCCAGGTGTTTACGGACAGGTTACCCTGACATGTTTCGATTGCAACCACTCAATCTCCTCAGAGGGCTTGCCGTTTAACACTCGCAGCCAAAACATTTTCTTCCATTCTTTGACATATTCGTACTAAATTATGGGCTCCCACTACAATACTGAAAATTTTGATACTTTAAAGGGGGGAAAAAATAGTGCCAGAAATGGAAATACAGGAAATTTGATAGTTTTGTTTAGCTTTTTGGTTCTATAACTGGTATTTTTTTAATAATCGTTAATATTGGACCTAGAAACATAAAATTCAACATGTAATGTCCTGAGTGGATAAGAAAATATGAGGGAACTTTTTGGTACTGTTTGAATTTCCGTTAGTATTGGACTTAGAAACATGAAATTAATCATGCAAGGTCTTGAGTGAATGACAATCTGTTAGAGTTATCTTTTTGGTACTTCTTCGTTTTTAACTTTTTTCAAATTTTTGCTAATATTGGTCTTATGAACATAAAATTAAACCTGCAAGGTCCTGAGTGAATAAGATTCTCTGAAAGGGCTTATTGTTTTTAAACTGGTACTTTTTGAATATGCGTTATTATTGGACTTAGAAACATAAAATTTAAGATGCAATGCCCTGAGTGAATAAGAATGTATAAGAATAAAGTTGTTGGTACTTTTTTCTTTAACTGGTACTTTTTGAATTTCCGTTAGTATTGGACCTAGAAACAAAAAAATTAAACATGCAGGGTCCTGAGTGAATGAGAATCTGTAAGAAGGCTTTTTGGTACTTTTTTGTTCTTTAGCTGGTACTTTTTTAATTTCCGTTAATATTGAACCTAGAATAATAAAATTCAACATTCAATGTCCTGAGTGGATCGTATTTTTCGAAATACGAACGTTTAAGGGATGAAAATTGTACCTATGTTTGTTACTTTTTCACAAGATGTTTTCGCCATCTATTTATCTTTCATCGCAGAACCTAAACGTCTAAAGCTAAAAGGTTGACATTTGGACCAGGCCCCTCGCCAAACGATCCTGCTAACCTCATACCTCCTAAACTAAAAGAGATGAAAAACATTAACACGTATTGTTGTTCATTAGAAAAATTCGCTAACCTCATATCTCCTTAACTAAAAGAGATAAAAAAATTGAATACTTATTATTGTTCATTAAAAAAATAAACGGACAGGTTTCTGGTACTTTTGTGAGGTACGGCCTTTTTGGGGTGTTAAAGGGTAAATAAAAATTATATCACATTCTAGCTTATCTAAAAAATACAAAACAGATTTGGACCTGTTTTGAAATTTAAAGGTTTAAGATGTGAAAAGCGTTCATAATTTTGTTACTTTTTTACAACATTTTTCTCCATCTATCTATATAATATAAAACTGTAAAGTTACTGACTGACACCTCCTAAGATCCTGAAGCTAAAAAGCTGACATTTGGACCGGACATTCATCCTATGACAAAAACGTACGAAACTATAGGCTCCAACAACATTGCAACATTGAAATTTTTAATACATAAATGGGGAGAAAAAAGTATCAAAAAGGATAACACGGGAAACTAGCTTTCTTTCATTTGCTTTTGTGTTCTACGAGTCTTACTTTTTCAATTTACTATAACTATATTGAACTTAGAAGCACAAAATTATAGGTGCAAAGTCCTGTGTCAATATCAACCTATGAGATGAAAAATGTGGGAACTATTTTGCTAAAACCTATTTACATATTAGATTACAAAGTAGCGGGTTAAATGCTAGAATTTAAACAAATTTAAACCTAAAAAAATAAGCTTTGGCATACAAATATGTCCACGAAGGAAAAGGAGACGCTAACGAAGTAGCGGGTTAAATGCTAGTGCTATTATAAATATACACTTATTTATTTTATTTATGTGTGTGCATAATAAGTTTTTTATATATAACTGTTTGTTTAACTGTGCTCTTCGTTTTATTTGTTGTTTAAAAACCCCAAAAATAAAAAAAAGAATAAAGAAAAACAAGAAATGTTTTTGCTTAAAATGTGTGTGCATTAGACTGGTCGCAATTTTTTTTTTTTAAATTTAATTGTTTGCGCTGCTTAACATATGGGGTTGGTGTAAGAAATTATGATCTTATTTTTCAGGTCAATCCGACGGTGCCTAGCCGTGCCGGGTGGGGCCCAAAGTTCCCCATATTATAAAAAAAAACATCTTTTCTATCAGATCTTTATAGTTATACTAGTTGAAAAGTCGAAAATCAAAAATATGGCTTCGTTACGATCTTCCGCAGAGAAAGTACTTCAAGTGTGCCAAATTTCAGCTTCTTATGGCATCAGATGGCTTCAGAAAGTTGCGGAAAGAATAGGACATACTTGCAAACATCCTGACATACTAAGAAATTATATATTGTATACATAGATAGATTAACATATGTTCGCGCAACTCAAAAACGCTTTAGCTTATTGAAAAACTAAAAAAAACCGAAATTCTGCAATAAAATTTACTTTAAGAAAGTTAAAACCTTTTTCTTTATGTTGGCTTTGGTTTTCGAGATATACCGTTATTTCGAAAATTAAGGAGGTTACACAACATATGTTCGCGTAACTCAAAAACGCTTTAGTTTATTGAAAAACTAAAAAAAAACGAAATTCCGCAATAAAATTTACTTTAAGAAAAGTAAAACGTTTTTCTTATATGAGCAGTCGTTTTAGAAACATAATTTTTTTTTCTGGAAAAAAAAAATAATTTTTTTATTAAAATTTCGGAATTTTTGTTTGTAAAATTCATAAAAAATTGAAAAATGCAGCTTTGCTTCTTATGCAGACATATAAACAACAACATTGCAAACAAAACAAGCTATAAATGATTAAAATCTGTTAACAACTTTCATTAGGATTGCAAGTTAATTACATTTGATGTTTGCTAAATTCATATGAATTGATTCAAATTTCATTAAATTCTTTTTTTTTGTGAAAAGAATTAATTCAAAATTTAGCTAATTCAGTGCATGTATGATTCACGAATTAATTCAAAATTGAATGATTCATTTACATCTCTGATATGTATATATACATATATACAATACGTAAATTAAGCGATACCACGATGACCCCGCAGAGGGAGGACATTCCGGTGTTTCAAGAACTCTAAATAAAATAAAAAGATACTACTATTGGAAAAATATGACAAAATACGTTAAAATATGCCAAAAATGTCAAACAGCTAAAATAACAAAACATACAAAAATACCACTGACATTGACAAATACACCAAATAAACCTTTTGATACGGTAATTGTGGATACTATAGGTCCACTACCAAAATCATATTTCGGAAAAGAATATGCCGTCACCATAATATGTGATATGACAAAATATCTTGTAACGGTACCTATTTGAAAATTAGATAATAGGTATAAAGGTCCTTATGAAATTAAAAATATAGATTTAAGACATAATGTAACCATATATATATATATGTGTTCCTCTAACTCCCATTGGAGCATAGGGCGCCAAAACCATAGTTGATAAGAAAAATAACGGTACCGTTCAGAGTATTGACGGGACACGGGACATTCCACTCTAAGACTGGACTGTCCCGGCGAAAACTGGCCAGTTGGCAAGTCTATATGATACATAAAATAAGTTTGTCCGTAACATCAGTAGCACATATGGGCAAATCCCAGAAACAGTCCACCAACCAAAAATTTTTCAAATGAATTTTTTTTTAATGGAATATAAGACTAGATGTATAACTTCATTTTTAAAAAATATGTATGTATTTCAATGCTCATTAATGCAATAATTTTTACAAAATCCTACCCCAATGCTGATTTCTTAATAAAATACGTGAATTTAGCATTATTTTAGGTGATTTTTGTGCTTAAAGTAGCACTTACAGCAGACTCATCAAAATATACATTTCGTTAAAAAAAAAGTTGATATTCATTAGTTAAGAAATTAGTTTAAGAAATGCAATTCATAAAAATATAATTTGTTTTGTTAAAATAAATAAAATACAATAATAAAATACTACTGGAAAAACTGTAGCGTACGTTATGTAGCGTGTGTCACAAGGGGTTCAAGGCTTTTGTCAAAAAATCACAAACATTTTTTGGCTGCAAATAAGTGCCTTTAGAATTCTTTTATAGTCATCTTTCTTTAAGAAATAAGATTTTGTTACCTTATCATGCCAAATTCGCTAAAAATTAGGAAAACGCACTTCAACCTTTGAAGTTACTTCCACTTTTTGTAGCGTGCGTCACAAAACTTTGTGATCAATTATTTCGCAACAAATACTTGCTAAGAAATTATGATATATGTCATTCGTAAGTACATATTAATGTCACTAAATACTATATATAAGTTGAAGCTATGGGTACGTTCGTAAATGCAGTTGCTGCGCATCAGTTGCGCATTAGTAAGTGCTGGTTCACACAGGTCAAGTTTGACTCTTCAAGTCTTGAGCTTTTAGGAGAGAGGGGTAAAGAGAATGGAAAGGGGTACATACTTGACCGTACCAGTCAGTTTTGTATTTTTCTTTTCTTTTTTCATCCGTAATATAATAAAAAGCTACAAAGTTGAAGGAAAAGAAAACAAAAATTAATTTTGTGCATGAACGTGAACGCAAGTTCAAAATAAAATTTTATTAAAACTGTTCAAGTAAACTTGACCTGTGTGAACCAGCACTAAAGTTGAATGTTCGTAAATGCATCACTTGTAAGAAACTTGGCATTACTTTCATATGTCAAATGTTTTTTTTATGCAGTGATGCCGCAGTTCTGCATCAAATATTGGCAATTATTGCATCAGTTAATTTTCTGATGCAATAACTTTTAACATAAAAGAAATAGTTTTATTTTTCTTTTTCGATGCTTTTTCTTGTAGTTTATAAGAAAACTATTACTTTTTGGTTAAATAGTTTTAATAAAATTTGCCATCGCTATTGTTGATAAAATTTAGCTCTTGCTCAAAAAATCAAACTTTGCACAGCTGTTGTGCAGTAAAAAAGCATCAGCATCACAAGCGCAACTGGTGATCACGCATCAGCAACAATATTTTGCGTCACTGCAGCAGTGATGCACAGTTTTGATGCATTTACGAACGTACCCTATCTTTTTTGAAAGACCAAAAAATTTTTATATTTCAATCAGAAAACGCGTGCGAATGTAGCGTTCGTCACGCAGGATTTGCCCATATTGCAAAAATAAAAAGTGCAATATGTACATAGCCCATAGTTTGATCTAGAATAGCTTTCCTGAAAAATTTGTTTGTTGCCCATGAAAACCACAGATATATCGTAGCAATTTTATAAAATATAATACCATGTTCACACGGACAGCAATATTCGTGTTTCGCTCTCTTATTCCTGTTTCGCGCCCCAAACATGATTGAAACGACTTGTTTTCCCATACAAAATTTTGTGAGCGAAACAGGTCGTTACATTTTGAAACAGGCTGCGAAACAGGAAAAATGTACTATCATCTCCAATTTTGATAACATTTATCGTTAGTTTATCAGAACTAGCTCTCAAAAAAAAGCAAAACAAAGAAAAAAACAAAATAAAAATTGATGTCTAATAAAATAAAGTGATAATTATAACATAATAATATCAATAAAAGTGTTAAATAATATATGTTTAAGTTTTATTTACTTTTTTTATCTATTTAAAAAAATTACACTAAAAACACAAAAAAAATTTCAAAATGAAACAGGAATGAATCGTATGAACAGCATGTTTGGCAAACTAAAAATATTAAAATATATTCCACAGATGTCGAGCGTCTCTTATCTGAAAAAAGGAGGGCTCGAAGTGAGTGGCAATTGCACAGATCCCGTCAACTTAAGAACAACTTAAGTGTACAAAAAGACTAAGAAAGTTATTGCAGACTCAGAAAACGGCTTCTCTGCAAAAATATCTTAAGAAACTTGATGCAACTCCACAATCAGACTACTCATTATGGCGTGCAGCTAGAAATCTTAAAAGGCCAGTTATATGTATCTAAGCCACCATTATGAAAGTTGAATGGTAGTTGGACAGGAAACGATATTGAAAAAGGAAATCTGTTTGTTAGTCACTTAAAAAACGTATTAACACCAAATATATCTCACAATATTGCAGTCGAGTTACCACCTGTTGCTGCTAGAGGAGCTAATCCCCTAAGATTTCAGATGAGAGAAATCGAAAAGCCTATTTGTGATTTAAACCCCAAGACGGCTCCTGGTTTTGATAAGATCAGCAACAAAATGCTACCCAGCATAGCAAAGAAAATTATTCTTTTAATTTTTAATGCTTTTTTTCGCCTTGAATACTATCCTCAAAACTGGAAGGTTTCACACAAAAGTTCAGTCATATTGGCCTAAATGCTTACTTTATAATATATCAAAGCTGTTTGAGAAGCTGTTAGCGTCAAAATTAGCCCCAATTTTAAATGAAAATAGATGTACTCCTAAACACCAATTATGCTTTAGAAGAGAACACAGCACAATTGAACAAACCGCAATAAGAAAAGCCTTTTAAGAAAGATAATATTGTTCCGCTCTCTTTATCGATGTTTCTCAAGCTTTTGATAAAGTCTTGCGTGAGGGCTTATTGCATAAATTGAAGCTGAACTTACTAGTAAACACACACAAGCTTTTAGAAAGCTACTTCGTCGGTAGAAAGTTTATTATTAAAGAAGGTGATTATTTAAGCTCTCCTCAGCTAATTAACGCTGGAATCCCTCAGGGAAGCATACTGGGCCCACTTTTTTTACTTAAAATATACCTCGGATATGCCAACAAACGACTACGCCCGAACTTCAACATTTGCTGATGATACAGCTTTTCTAAGCTTGTACGAAAACAGTCGAGAAGCATTTCGCTACCTACAGGATCATATATTTCAACTCGAACTATGGTTAAAGTAATGGAGGATAAAGGTCAATGAACAAAAACGCGTACATAAAACATTCACCTTGCGTCGGGAATCATGCCTCCCTAAAATCAATAATCAAATAATAACTCAAAATTCGCACGTAAAATACGTCAGTATTCATCTAGATCGCGGTTTTACGTGGAAAAGCCATATAGAGGCAAAATTAACTCAAATGAAACTAAAAGCCATCCAAATTCATTAGCCAATTGGAATAAACTCTGTCCTTAGTCTCGACTGCAAACTTCTCCTTTACAATTCCATCTTAAGGCCAATCTGTTGCTATGATACTCAGTTGGTGGGCACTGCCTCGGCCTCTAATATCAAAAAATTCAAAGGCGACAAAATAAACTTCTTTGAATAATCACAGCTGCCCCTTGGTATGTTAAAAACTCAAATATTCACAAGGATCTTAATGATCCATAAGTTAAAACTATGACTACGAAATATGCAGTAAAATACTTAAAAAGGCTCGAATTGCATCCGGCCGCACTCGCGTAAGAAGAAGAGACACTGCAGTACTTATCCAATTAGATGAGCGATAAACACCTTTATAAGTGAACAGAACCCGTGATGAAGAAAATCTTTGTCTGCACTGGCAGGACATAAAATAAAGTATTTGGTTAAAATTTGATTAATTATTGTTAGTTCATATTTAATATATGTGTCAGTTTCACTTAAAAGGGACCTATGGGCAAAAAATTAGTTTTGGAGAAAAACGACTTTAAAGTTAACAAGTTCATTTTTTTTCTTATCAAAGGTGTATTTAAAGCAGTGTTCGAAAATAAACACTAAATATCTTTTCATAATGTTCGGTTCGGTAGATTTGTGGAAAACAAAAACGCTAATAGTGTTTGTGTAGAAAATCATTTAAAAAAATAACGTTTCCCTGTTAGTCATCTTTCGAACACAAAAATATTACTGTTTTTATCAAACTCAACAAAAGATGTGAACATTTAATTCCGTTCGGTTTTTTTTTAAAAACCAAAAACTTCAATGTGTTCGGTTCGGCTCGTTAATGTTCGTCCCTTTTGGCTGGTAAAATAAACCAAAAATTTTTTACAAAAACAAAATACACAAACGAAAAAAACATTTTAGAACATTAAAATATAATGTTTGTCTACAGTATCACTACAATTGTTCTGTTCTGTAATGTTCGATTTTTTCTTGAAAATAGTTACGAACGGTATTAATGGTTGTGTATGTCTACACAATCACTAAAAAAAAATAGATATCGTTCCTGGGTGTGTGAGCCGAACGTTAAAATTTTTTTTTTTTTTTTTTTTATTCATTATTTATTTATTGAATCTTCATATATTAAATATGAACTAACAATAATTAATCAAATCTTAACCTAATGCTTTATTTTATGTCCTGCCAGTGCCAGACAAAAATTTTCTTCATCACGGGTTCTGTTCACATATGTAGGTGTTTATCGCTCATCTTAAAGGGTAAGTGCTGCAGTGTCTCTTCTTCTTAGGCGAGAGTGGCCGCTATCATTTAAAATATTTCGTGCTAGTGGATTTGGGTGCAACTCTAGCCTTTTCAAATATTTTACCGCATACTTCGTAATAATAGTCCTTACCAGGGGCACATTGAGATCCTTGTGGATATTTGAGTTTTTAACATACCAAGGGGCAGCTGTAATTATTCGAAGAAGTTTATTTTGGCGCCTTTGAATTTTTTCGATATTTGAGACCGAGGCAGTGCCCCATAGTTGAATACCGTAGCACCATATTGGCTTTAAAATAGCGTTGTAAAGTAGTAGTTTGCAGTCGAGACTAAGAACAGAATTTCTTCCAATAAGCCAGTTAATTTGAATTGCTTTTAGTTTCATTTGGGTTAATTTTGCATCTATATGGCATTTCCATGTTAAACGCCGATCTAGATGAATACCGAGATATTTGACATGCGATTGTTGAGGCACTAGTTGATTATTGATTTTAATAGGGGGACATGTTTCCCGACGCAAGGTAAATGTTATATGTACGCATTTTTGCTCATTGACCTTTATTCTCCATTGTTTAAACCACAGTTCTAGTTGAAATATATGATTCTGCAGGTATCGAGATGCTTCACGACTGTTCTCGTGTACGCTTAGAAAAGCTGTATCATCAGCAAAAGTTGAGGTTAGGGTGTGATTGATTGTTGGCATGTCCGAGGTATATATAAGGTAAAAAAGTGGGCCCAGGATGCTTCCCTGAGGGACTCCAGCTTCAATTGGCTGAGGAGAACTTAAAAAATCGCCTTCTTTAATAATAAATTTTCGACCGACAAGGTAGCTTTCTAACAGCTTGTGTGTATTAACCGGTAGGTTTAGCTTCAACTTATGTAACAAGCCTACATGCCAGACTTTGTCAAAAGCTTGAGAAACATCTATGAAAAGAGCGGAGCAATATTTTCTTTCTTCAAAGGCTTTTCTTATGGCGTTTACTATCCGATGGGTTTGTTCAATTGTGCTATGCTCTCTTCTGAAGCCGAATTGATGATTGGGTATACACTAGGGTATTCATTTAATCGACCTTTTGCTTTAATCGGTTAATCGCTCGATTAATTTACCGAGGTTTTGGTTTAACCGGTTAATAATCGGTTAATTTAGTTTTTGATCGGTTAACCGATTAATAAAGTTTTTTTTATAAATTAAGTAATTTCAATATATCGATACTTTCCCGTAAGAATGTATTAAGCGACACTTTTTTCGAAAATGACTTTTTGATGTGGATCTATACTAGAAATTAAGCGCCACATTTTGGCCTGGGTTTCGCTGCCCTATCATGGGTGCAAAGGAATCTAGGGTGAAAATAAAATTGTATCAACCGTCAAGTTTTCTCACTGGAATAATGTGGCACCCTGTAATTTGTATTATCCGCCAAAGAAACTATGCTAAGCCACATTTTTAAATATGTTTTGTATTCTGAAAACCGCTTTCCAAATATGTTTCTTTCAATAAAATCCGAAAAATAAATAACTAAATGAAACGTTTTTTCGTTTCCTACACAATTTTAGAAATGTCGCTTAATACATTCTTACGGGAAGGTAACGATATAAAAATGCATTAATTGCTTATTATTTGGAGTTTATAAGCAAAAAAAAAACAATAACATACCAAACATAACAATTCTTGAACTAAAAAGAGCAAGCAAAAAAAAAAACAATTCATAAATATGTAATATGCATTTTCCAATTAATGCACAAGGTGTTGTATCAAGTCATATCGTCATAATATCCCAAATAAAATTTAAAATTGTTTAACGTAAATATTGTTGTGTTTCCAACAAAATAAAAATTGTAATGCTGCGTTTATTGATTCGTCATAACTGTATAGTAGAAAACTAAATTATAAGCTGTAGCTTACAACAGTCATATCGTTGGCTTAATATGCAAACCTGCTAACTCACTTTCAGCACATTTTACAGTAAAGAAAATAAATTTTTTGTTTTTCCTATTTGAAGCTTGATAGAAAATTAAAATTAGTCAGTTTTACACACTTCAAGACTTAAATAGAAGAAAAACTACATGCTGGTCGACGAGGCGTATTTTTCTCTACCACACGGCATCAAAATCTCAATTCACATAAAAAGTGGATTTAGCCGGTTGGCATATTAAACCGACGATATATATTTCCTGTAATTATTTTTAGACATACGACTTTATGACTACCTTGTGAATCCCCCAAATATTTACATATTTATACGAAAATAAACTGAGATAATTTTATTAGATATTTCAATCGTTAAAGGAGATCTTATAAAATGATCTTTAAGAAAAGTTATTTATTTTAAATGTTTAGGATTAAAGCGACTCTTTTCTTTAGTTTAACAAAATATGACTTGGAAAATATTATTTCACTTATCGAAGATGAATGTCTAATTTTTCAGTCCTTTTCCAGGATTTCTCTTAACATATAAAATACTCCATTATGCCATTAAAGTTGTTTTAAATTTTTAACCCTCTAATTGTTTCGGTTAAGGCCCGTTTTCACAACTTACCGATAGCTTAAAGAAGACTTTAACCGGCCTTATAAAAAGTGTTCCATTATTAAAACTTTACTCTAACCTAAAGTGAGCGATTAAATAAAGAAATGTTCATCCTATCTGGTTGGTTAAAGTAAATAAAGTTGTAACAATGGAACACTTTTTATATGGCCGCAAAAATCCTACCTTTAGCTATCGGTAAGTTGTGAAATCGGGCCTAATTCTGTTAAAAGACTGATATGAGAAGAAACAAATAACTAAACACATACATATAAAAAGTACGTGAAACAAAAAAAGGTGTTGGCAAATTAAGAGAACTGAACACCTTCTTTGTTTGTATGAAAGAATATTTACTAAACAAATACATTTTGTATATGAGACGAAGCAAATAATTAAAAACACAAAAAATATATTATAATACTACAAAATATTGAAAATTTTGTTACTTCGGTTAATCGACTGAAATTAACCGGTTAAATCGTTAATCGAAAAAAACCAATTTGAAATTAACCGATCAGTTAATCGGGTAGTAATTAATCGGTTAACCGGTTGACGGTTAACCGAATGAATACCCTAGTATACACCCATTGTCATTTAAAATTCGGGTTAATTTTGACGCTAAGAGCTTCTCAAACAGCTTTGATATATAAGATAATAAGCTAATAGGCCTATATGACTCAACTTTTGTGTGATCTTTTCCTGGCTTTGGTATCATCGTTATTAAGGAGACCTTCCATTCTGAGGGTAGTATTCAAGTCGTAAAATAGCATTAAAAATATAAAGAATAATTTTCTTTGCTATGCGAGGTAGCTCCAAAAGCATTTTGTTACTGATTTTATCAATACCAGGTGCCTTCTTGGTGTTTAATTCACAAATAGCCCTTTCTTATTCCCTTATCTCAAATCTTAGGGGGATAGCTGCTCTAACATTAACAGGCGGCAACTCGTGCGCTGTATCGTCAGGTCTATTTTGGGTAAATACGTTTTTCAAATGATTTACAAACAGGTTTCCTTTTTCATTATCATTTCTTGCCCAACTTCCATTCAAGTTTCTTAATGGTGGTTTCGAGATAACTGGTCTTTTGAGGTTTCTAGCTGCCCACCATAATGAGTAGCCTGATTGTGGAGTTGCATCCAAGTCCTTAAGATATTTTTCTACGGAAGCCGTTTTCTGAGTCTGCAGTAATTTTCTTAGCCTTTTTGTACACTCTTTTAATTCATTTTTAAGTTGAGGGGATCTTTGCAATTGCCATTCTCTTCGCACTCTCCTTTTTTCATTCAATAGGCGCTCGACATCTGCAAAATATATTTTGTTATAATTGGTTTTTTTGAGGGTTTTGCTGGAATGTTGAACAGCTAGTTTAAGATAACTGTCAAAATTGACAATAGAGAGATCCACATTTTCCGGTGTGCTAAGCGGAATATTTTCTGTGCAATGGGTACTGAGATATTTTTTATATTTTAACCAGTTTATTTGTGTAGCTGTTGTCGCCATGTAACCAGAGGGAGATACGATTCTATTGGTGTTTGTTATAGTAACTATTGTAGGTGTGTGATCAGAGGATAATTCTAACGAAGGTGCAACTTGAATCGTTTCTGTGGGGATGTTTTTAACCACTCCGAAATCGATGACATCTGGAATTTTTTGCGGATCAGCAGGCCAATATGTTGGTTGTCCGCTCGCGACGACATTTAAATTCATTTTAGAGATTGTATTATACAAAACACGACCCTTTGGTGTTATTAGTCGTGAACCCCAGAAGGTATGTTTAGCGTTATAATCGCCAGCAGCCAGGAACAGGGCCCCAATGACTTATAATATTTATAATATTGGCTTTCTGATATTGCAAATCTAGGTGGTGAGTATAAGGATGAGATTACTATGTTTCGATTCAGCTCTTTAATACAAATGTTCGTTGCTTGGAGATAATCTTCACGATGATCACACATCAGGTAGTGTTTGATTCGGGTTTTTATCAAAATGGCAGAACCTCCACAAGCTCTATCTCGAGGGTCCTTGGTATCATATAGTGTATAACCATTGATTTTAAACGTATTTCTTGAGGTCAAATAAGTTTCAGACACCATCATGACATCAATTTGTTTATTTATAAGAAAGTATTCTAATTCATTTTTATGTTGGCGGATGCCGTTTGCGTTCCAAAAACAAATTTTTAAACAGTTCATGGTTTGTTAAGTACAGCTTGCAATAACATCGATTGCATTCTAAGGATCTCCTGCATCATATTACCCATTGTGTTTGTAAAATTATTTACTGTTTGCACTAAAGTTTCCATGGTTTTTTCTAGACGACTTAAATTAGAAACTGGAGTTTCATCATTACTTGGCGAAGCAACTTGCATTGGCACATGGTTTGATTTTAGGACGTTAGCATAAGAGGTTCAGTTATTACTAGGCTGCGGAGCCTGAGTGTCATTAGTGTTTGCTTGATTTGGTACCTGCATTTGAGGGGGATTAGTTTTCGGTCCAGCCGACTGCTTGACGATAGTATATACAGGACATCCTCTATAATTGGCAGTGTGATTGCCGCCACAGTTGCTACATTTTTTTACATTGGGGTCATTTTTAGACTTATCGCACTGGACTGTACCATGTAATTCACCACATACTACGCAAACAGGGGGTAAATAGCAGTAGGCCTTCGTATGGCCAAATTCTTGGCAGTTGAGACATTGAACGGGACCATTTCTTTTGTGCGGCTCCTCTATAGTTATTCTTCTGTAGAGAATATATTTTAAATTGTAAATAGGATGCGTTTCAGTTTTTTAAGCTTAACGTCGCCAGGTTCTAGCTCCACTCGAAAAAGTGGTTGGGGATTTTTTTCCCTATTTTTGATATTTGTAACGTTTTTTATTTTAAAGCCTTTCTCTTCCAAAAAGGTTTTAATTTCTTCAGGGTCCACGCTCGAGTCTATGCCCTTGATCACTACTTGAAGGCCTTTGCTGCTCTTCAGCTGATATGTATAAAAGCTTTTTTTAAGGGATTCAAATTGGTTTGTTAGTTTGCGAAAATCATTCTCATGATTAACCTGCATTTTTGTCTCGTTTATATTACCACGCTTGATTGCCGCTACGTAAAAAGAATTTTCACCTATTACCGAGATCACGCTCTTTATTAACTCACTTGAGTTTTGCTCCCTTAGATATACTGGGGGTGGCTTAGAAGATTTTATGACGTTTGGTGCCTCTGGAGATTCGTCCTCAAGAATTGCAAAACGGTTTTGTGAATTTATTCTATCAAAAGATGTTACTTTTGAGGCCGAAGCAACTGCTGAAGAGGTAGGGCTGCGACCCCGTTTAAGCACTGTTATATACCTGTCCATACCAACTTGTATTTGAGGCTTTTTACAATTTTTCACATTGCGTCTGTATTTGAGTTTATGGTATCATTTCTTACTAAGATTGTTTTTTCCGCCGCGGTTATACTTGCGGACGCTACAATACTTGTCCCCAAAGACAGATTAATATTTTTTAATGTATCACTATCCACTGTTTTTGTGAACACCGAGGGTGAAAGAGAACGTGTTCGAATAATAGGCTTAGCCGTTAGATAGTTAATATTGTTTTGTTTTGTTTTATTTATTTCAGCATTATTTTCGTTTGCCTGAACGGTCACATAAACATTTCTTTCATTTTGCCTTAGCGTTGTTTCACTGTTCTTACTCATGCAAAGAGTTGTTTTTGTTTTTCACCGTTTTGCTTTGCTTTAATATTTTTATTATTTATTGTATTTTACAACAACAAAAAAAAAAACAAGAAATTTAAATTTAAATGTTTTTGTTCAGAATATGTATACACATGTATGAACATTCATACGTACATACATATATATTTTTACTGTTTTATTTTATTTAATTTTATCGTTTTAAATTGTTCACTATTATGTTAAATAATTTAAATAACAAAATATATTATCTTTTTCTTAAGCGTCCATTCGCTGCTTATATTTATGTATTACAAAATCAAATGTGATTAATTAATAGTTCAAATCGTATGCGCGGCTAAAAATACACGTCTGTATCACAACAAAGCACAAACCGATTGTGCACACACGAAGCATAGGTAGGCGACACGAGATGGAAGATATTGTTTTTTATGTATGCATGAAAGTATTGATTTGTTTGTTGTGTTAATAAGAAAGAGTGTAACCGCCACTTAATACATTTAGCGCTTGCTTAGACGGCTTTCTGTAACGTTTTAAAATTCAAACATTTCTTTTTAATAAGTTGTAAAGAAGAGTTTTTCTTTAAAAATTTCATCCAATGTATGTATGTATGTAGCATATGAAAAAATTATAAATTTAAAGTATGGAAAATAATCAAGAAATTTTAGAGAAAATAAATGATTTTGGAGAGGCATAAGTCGCCCCCTATCTCCCCTCGTTATCCTAATTTTTTTTTAAATACATACATAGCTTATGTGTCTACACAAATATGTATCTAACACTGTTTTAAATATCATTAAAATTTGTTAGATAGTTTTGAAGAGGAAGAAAATACCCTCGAGCTTCCCTCGGGGTCCTATTTTTAAAAAAATATATAAAGCTTGTGTGTTCATATTAATATGGATATATCTATGTTTGAAATTTTATTAAGATCTGTTAGATAGTTTCGGAGAAGCAGAAATTGCCGCCAACCGCCCCTCGTTGTTCTAATAAAATAAGCTTACCGCCTTAGTCAAATGTTGAAAAGCTTTAAAATTATCTTGATATTTTTCTAAATAACAACACAAAAAATTTTTGCCTAGTTTCAACATTTTTAAAATTGCATTTGCCATCTCTGCTCTCTCTCGCGCTCTGTACATTAACGTTGTACTTACGGTAATATACATACTTATATGGGTATTGCAGAAAGCTAACAGAAATTTGATTTATATCTGCCCTGCAAATAAAATTGGACCACCTGATCCATTTTGATAAAATGGACTACTCCATGGACTGGTCCGATATAATGCAAGCATGGACCATGTCATTGTTTAAAAGTGTTTGTAGTGAGACGACATGTCTTCGTTTTTTAACGACATGCTTTCGTTTTTAAACGACTTTTAAAACAACTCCTAAGTGGTCCAAAGGTGGGTTATATGGTCCTCTCCTAGGACATCGTAATGTTAAATAGACCAGGTTTTTTCCATACGTTTCGGTTAGTTTTGGACTAGTCCTGGTCCCTTGTGGACTACTCTTTACACGCGTGTTTGGACTGGTCCTATTATTTGCAGGGTGCATATACATTCAAAAAGAAGAATGAATATGCAAATACACATTGGCAGCGTATACCTATACATATTCAACTTTAGCTTGTAATGGGTATTGGTACGTATGTGTATGGTTTTGATCTTTACCCATATATGTCCGTACATGTTTTCTCACTAATATTGAAAGAGTACTTAAAATTATACTTTTGTCATTCTCTGATCCATATGCCCCTTTTAACTGAAACTGACACTGATGAAGATTCAATAAATAAATAATGAAAAAAAAATATTTCTTTTCGTTTTTTAAAAACTTCATAAAATATCTAAAAGCTTGCTAAATTGTATTATAACTACAATAATCCGGAAAATATTGATTGTTAAGAAATTATATTATTGATTAGATTTAAAAATACATTTTTGTAACCAGCCTTTGGGAAATACTAGGGTATTTGCCAATTTTTACCCAATTTTCCCTTTTTACCGGGTATTTACCCTTTTCTTATCTATACACTCACAATATTCTGTACGTACAATTAACTGAAATTGTAATATAAAATAAATGAAAATTCAGTTAACAACCGGTCTACTTATTTTTCATTTATTTTCAAGGCAGATCATTTAATTTTTACTGTCAAAAGTTCAACTCCATGTTCCGTAAAAACAAATGAATTTAACGTTATTTTATATAAATTAACTATCAAAAAATCAACTACATATTCCGGAAAAAACAAAGGAATATTCAGTTATTTTATATAAAATAACTTTAAAAAAATTAACTGAATATTCCATTAAAACAAAGAAATATTCAGTTATTTTATTAAATTTAGTAATTTTCGTTTACTCCACCTAAGAGCCAAATTTCTAAAAAAAAAATACCAGACAGACACCTGACGTTTGTTTTTCTAATAAACGAGAAATGGAGAATATTATTATTTACTTACCCTGTTACACACGTTTGCTTTACTTTTGTTGTACTGACCACGTTGTTTACAGAAGAACTCTCAATTATAAGACACCAGCAGCATGACCGATATGGGTTCGCAATTATATTACTTTTAAAATTTGATGTATTTAACTAAATTATTTTAACAAATAGAAAATGGGAATTGCTTACACAAAACAAGCAATTCATTTTTTATAGATAAGTAAAAATTTATTTTTTGTAGTTAAATTATATAAAATAACTGAATGTTCATTTGTTTTTACGGAATATTATTATTTATTTGGTATTATAAAGGCCCCAAAACAGTTAGGTTATATAGGCCAATTAATTTCACATAAGACCTTATATTCTATTCTAATAGACATATGTACATATTTACATTATTTTAGATTTAAATCGACTTATAAATATTTATTGCAGTCAATAAATTTTTTATGTTTTTAAATTCATTTTCTTTTTGAAGGATAGTAATTTTATTTATTTTATATTTTAAACGTTTGTTATGCAGAAGACTGCATTCATTAAATATGTAAGAGATGGTTAGTGTTTGCCCGCATTCACAAACTGGGGGCTGTGTCTTTTCAATAATATGTTAATGTGAGAAAAAACAATGACCTATTTTGAGTCTATTTAACTTAATAAAGTATTTTATGGATATATTGGGTACTATTAATTTGTGCGATATGTTTCTTTGAATTTTAAATACTTTAGTTCGTTATTATTCTTCCATAGATCATTCAAGTAGCCCGTTTCTGTATTTCTCACATCGTAAAACTTTTCTCATGAAACGTGTGAATTGCAACAAAAATAGATGAAATGAAACAAAAAATGGTTTTTCTCACACAAGTGTTTCTGTACCTTTTTTTTGCGAAAATGATCTGTCATTTAAATAATTTTCCAGCAATTATTGGAAGGATGCGAGAAAAAGTGTTTCTATAACAATATTTTGCGAAAAGTTTCTTTCAAGAACTGTCAAAATAAGTCACATTTGAAATTGGTGGCGAGAAAAACAAAATGTAGATACTTTGAATTTAAAATATGTTTATATCCTTTTTTTTTAAATAAATAAAAAAATAGAAGGAATATAAATGATGAATGCATAATTTATATGATGAAAATAAACAAAAAACAATTGTTATATTTTGTTATTTTAAATTTTTTTTAGCCTTTTCTTGTTTTGGTTTTAATCAAAGCTGCCAGATAAATTTGTGTCAAAATCGTCAATTTCCTGAGAAAAAAATAAAAAAGATCGTCTTTTTTGTTTTAAAAATCGTTCAATTTAAAATCAATTTTAAACAAATTTGTTTCGACTTTTATTAAAAAATAATCAAACAAAAACATAGTTTAAGTTCATGTGTATTTAATAATTTCATTAAATTTATATTTATTTTGTTAAGCTGGAGGATTGTTTTTTAAAAAATTATTTATTTTCTTTAATCCGATAACAATTTAAAATTGTTATTTTTCCCTGGAGAATATTGTATTTATGAAAAAATATGTTAATGACGTCTTGTTGGATTAAAGCACATTTATTTAATATCTATACTTAGTTAGTTACCAATACATAGTAACTTTAGAAGTAACTTAAAATCGATTACTAAATACTTATAACTATTTATGTAAAAGAGTTGCCATGAAGGATTAATAACATAATCCCACAACATCCTCCTTTTTTTTTAGAAAGAAATACAAAATTCATAGATTCACATTTTGTAATACTTCATGTTTTATACTAAAAAGTTTTTACAAAGATAAAGAAATATGTTTGAATATAATACTGAAAATATTTTACAAATTTAATCTTCTAGGTGGAACTATTTTTCTTCCAAACTTTGATGTATACATTTCATTTTCATTACTGCAATTAGTAATAATTTCATTGTTTAAATTTTCATTATGTACATTTTCATTATTACTAATATTTGTATTTTGATGATTATTAACTAAATTTTCATTAGGATTTTCATCGCTAACATTAGAATTTAAATATAAATTATCATTTTTATCAAATTTTACATTGTGTTTTTCATTTTCATTGTTCTTTAAATATGTTGATGGTTTTGCTGATGTCTTCATGATATGTTGTCTATTTCGCCTATAAACTACACCATTTTCATCCTCTATCAAAAAAGATCTTGGCTCTTTACACTTCCTAAAAATTTTACCTGGATACCATACCGACTCTGGATTCTTTTTAAAATAAACTTTCTCATCTATTTCTACTTGCTTAAAATTTTTTGAATTTTTATTGTAATTTTGAGATGATTTTGTTTGTCTTTGTTTGAATACTTTCTCAAGTTGTTTAGAATTTGATATTTTTGGTTTTAAAATATCTGAAATAGTTGGAATTTTAGTTCTCAATTTTCTACTCATTAGTAACTCAGACGGACTTGGTAAATCATTTTTAGGTGTTGTACGATGTTGTAAAAAAGCTATGTATGGATCTGTACCAGTTTCCTTACATTTATATAAAATGATTTTGATTGTTTGAATCGATCTTTCCGCAAGACCATTGGAACGAGCCAAATATGGACTTGATGTAATATTATCAATACCCCAATCAGAGCAAAATTGACTAAATTCTTTTGAATTGAACGGCGGTCCATTATCGGAAATTAAAATTGTAGGTATGCCATGACGAGCAAAAATTGATTTAAATTTTATTATCACCTGTGAAGACGAGTAACCCGAACTCAAAAGCTCTACTTCAAAGAATTTTGAATAATAGTCAACGACTAACAAATACATTTTTTTCTCAAATTCAAATAAATCGCATCCTACTTTGTACCAAGGTATGCCAAAAATTTCGTGGTTTTTTAATTCTTCTTTAGGATTGGCATTTCTATACTTTAGGCAAATATTACAATTTGATACCATACTATGAATATCGTTATTAATATTAGGCCAATATATAGACCCTCTCGCCAAATTTTGACAACCATTTATTCCCATGTGTCCTTCATGTATAAATTGTAACATTTTTGATCGCAAAGACGTTGGTATTAAAATACGCTTATTCTTAAATAAAATACCATCTATCTCACTTAGATCATCTTTAATTTTAAAAAATTGTGTAATTTCTGCATCTACCTGCTTCTTATTATCAGGCCATCCATTTTTTATAAAATGTTTAAGTTTTTGAAAAACTTCATCATTTTTAACCTCATTTCTTATGTTTTCCATGTCACTAGTCGGTAGTGCAATTTGTTTAATTAATGCATTACATTGTATATCAATATCCTTATCAAAATCAGACAGAACTTTTTCTTTAAGTGGAGCCCTAGACAAAGTATCTGCAATAAACAAATCTTTGCCTGGTTTATAAACGACCGTTAAATTGTACGATAATAATCGTAACATAAATCTCTGAAGCCGCGTTGGAATGTTATACAAAGGCTTATTAAACAATGGGACAAGCGGCTTGTGATCCGTTTCGACAGTAATATTTCTTCCATAAATGTATTGATGGAAACGGGTACACCCAAACAAAATCGCAAATAACTCCTTCTCAATCTGTGCGTAATTAACCTGACTATCAGTTAAAGATGCAGATGCATATGCTATAGGATTTTTCCCATGCATTATCACTGCTTCCACTGCAAATTTTAAGGCATCAACAGATAATGTTAAAGGTTTATTTGTATCATAAAATGTTAAAACCGGCGATTTTGTAATTATTCTCCTCAAATTTTCGAATTCATCTTGTTGCTCTTTACCCCAACTCCAAACCGTATCTTCCTTCAAAAGATCTCTCAAATGTTTATTTTTTGCTGACATATTTTCGATAAATGATCCCAAGTAATTAATCATTCCTAAAAAACGTTGTAGTTCCTGTTTAGTTGTTGGTACTGGCATAGCCAATATAGATTCTATTCTCCTATCATCAGGCCTTACACCCTGCTCACTGAAAATATGACCAATAAACTTTATTTCAGTTTTAAGTATTATTGATTTTGTACGATTAAATTTTAGACCTACTGTCTTACCACGTTCTAATACCTGAGCTAAAATTTCATTGTGTTTCTCCACACTAGATGCATGGATCAAGAAGTCATCCATATAAATGACTAAACCTGGAATATCTCCAAAAAGTTTTATCATTTCAGCATGAAATATCTCAGGGGCTGAACTAATACCAAAAGGTAAACGTAAAAATCTGTACCTCCCAAAGGGGGTGTTAAACGTACATAGCTTTGACGATTCGTCGTCAAGCTGAACCATCCAGAAACCCGAGTTTGCATCTAACAAACTAAAAATCTTCGAACCACTCATCCGCGATTTACACTCATCTATTGTTGGAAGATCAAATCTAGGCCTTTTTATCACTCTATTTAAATTCCGTGGATCTAGGCAAAGTCTCAAATTTCCGTTTGATTTTGTCACAAGAACTATGGAATTTACCCAATCTGTAGGTTCTTTAACTTCTTTTATTACATTTAATTTTACCATTCTTTCTATTTCATTTTTTAAAGGCTGATGCAAACTAAAGGGTACACGGCTGACTATTTTCCTTAAGTTCCAGACGACATTTATTCTTAAGTTGCCCTAAACCATCAAACATATCAACATATTTTTCCAAAATAGTCTCACAACTAATTTTGTTCACTGTTTTAATCAAATTCAATTTCAAGGCCATTTCAAGACCAATGACATTATTACACTTCATGTTAACTATATAAAAAGAAGTAGGATATACTACATTATTGTACAAAATTTCAATAAAAATTTTACCAACGACTGGCAACTTTTCGCCACTAAATGTAACTACATTATTCAATACCTTATTTACCATAGAAATACCTAAACGTTCACAAGTACTCAAAGACATCAAATTGGTTTGAGCCCCAGTGTCCACTTGACAGAGTATTTTACTTCCTTCTATTACGATTTCGATGTTCCATATGTTGGATTTTTGTTCCACCTTGCTTATTGAACCAACAAATAAGCTTTCCTCTTCTGAATTGTCTTCTTCACCAATATTTCTCACGTACTTGTAGTTTTTCTTTTTGTCACTTCCCTTTGTGTAACACATTTTGGCATAATGATTTTTCTTACCACATGTATTGCATACAGCGCCCTCTGCCGGACATTTATATTTGTGCTTTTGCCCGCATTTTTTACATTCGGCAGTAAATTGTTGCTTTTGTTGCTTTTGTTCATGATAATAGTTTTGCTGTTGATTTTGTTGTTGCTGCTTTTGAGAGAAATTTCTCCTTTTCAAATGCTTTACAGATGCTACCATTGGCTCATTTTGTCCACCATTTTGAATGCTGGCAACATTTGCTTTTGCCATCTTAATACTTTTAGAAATATCTAATGCCTTTTTCCAGGTTATGTTGCCTTCACTTAAAAGACGTTCCTTGATGTTTTTACAATTTTCAGATAGGCCACATGTAAAGATGTCTTTAAGCAAGCTTTCCCTTAGCCCTCCAAACTCACAAGAAATACTTAGATTTTCCATAATTGCAGCATATTGTCCTATAGACTCATCTGTTTTCTGACGACGCGAAAAAAACGCATGTCTTTCCATCGCTAGGTTGACTTTGGGTATAAAATGCGACTCGAACAGTTGAACCAGATCATTATACTTCACTTCGTCAATTTCTTTATTGAACGAATTAAAAATCTCCAACGTGCCTGGACCCATATGATGTAATAAGAGTGCGACTTTTCTTTCATCTGGTTGCGCATTTAAACCAGAGGCCAACAAAAATATTTTAAACTGCTTGCTCCAGGTTTTCCACTCTAGCGCAGCATTGGACGCATTTATGTTGAACGACGACATTGAGGCTGTAAGAGGCATCTCTTTTAACTCAACCACATTCTGATCCACTGGCGGCACCATTTTTTTTTTTTTTAACTTTTGTACCTGTGCTTTTTTGTAAATCTTCTTCTGTTTACGACAATTTTTTTTTCACAGACTTATATTTTCTTAAGTTCTTTAATATTTTTTCAATTGCTTATTATTTTTTTTTTAAATTTGGTTCGACCAATCTGACACCATATTGTATTTATGAAAAAATATGTTAATGACGTCTTGTTGGATTAAAGCACATTTATTTAATATCTATACTTAGTTAGTTACCAATACATAGTAACTTTAGAAGTAATTTAAAATTGATTACTAAATACTTATAACTATTTATGTAAAAGAGTTGCCATGAAGGATTAATAACATAATCCCACAACAGAGAAGTTACACAAAGGCATGAGAAAATATCATTTTAAACAAAAAATAATATTTTTACAAAAGCAAAAAAAAACCAAGCTTAATAAAATAAACATACATCCTTTTTTAAAATAGATATATACATATGTATTTACAAAAACCGAGATCAAAATGGAAAATTTTTAAACTAAATCAGCTTTGATAACAGTATTATAAATATGCTAGGTTTTTATGGAATTGATAGTGACAACGTTGTTTTATATTTATATCGTATGTAGTCCGAAATGGTATATTATTGAAATTTAACTATATCAGTAGTATGTTAAAGGGCATTCTACCGCACTTTTTCCATACAAATTTGGGATCATCCCATAACCCAGCAAACAATTTCATGTAAAAACTATCCCCTTCTTATATTGGAGGCGATATCATAGTGAGCATTCGCGATCAAGATTTTATACACTGAGCCGTGTATGTGTGTATATTGTTGTGACTTTATCGTGTTGTGGTTTGCGGTTTCCTTGCAAATAATATTAGACTACCTGATCCATTTCGAACAAATGGACTTCTCCCTGGACTGGTTCCAATGTAATGCAAAGTGTTTGTAGTGAGACGAAATGTCTTCGTTTTTTTACGACATGTTTTCGTTTTTAAACGACTTCAAAACTAATCCTCTTGAGTATACCATGGAGTAGTTTTAAGACTTCTCCTTTGTAATCCAAAGCTGGGTTATATGGTCCTGCCATAGCACATCGTAATGTTAAATAGACCATGTTTTTACATACGTTTGGGTTACATTTAGACTAGTCCTAGTCCCTTGTGGGGGGCTACATTTTACACGCGTGTTTGGACTAGTCCTATCATTTACAGGGTTGCAATTTGCTAGCACCTCCACTTTTATTGTCTGTGTATGTGTGTGCGTGAATATGGTTATCGTGGCTGTGTATGTCAGTATGTGTAAATGCGACTGTCGTGGTTGAGGTGCAGGGTGTTTGTTAGATGTTCGTAAAGAGTAGGGTGTGTGTAGATACAACCATGTCGGATGGTATATTTTTTGTAATATTTTTTTTTTTTTTGTCATTATTTTTTTTTTATTGAATCTTCATATATTAAATATGAACTAACAATAATTAATCAAATCTTAACCTAATACGTTATTTTATCTCCTGCCAGTGCCAGACAAAATTTTCTTCATCACGGGTTATGTTCACTTTTATAGGTGTTTATCGCTCATCTAATTGGGTAAGTGCTGCAGTGTCTCTTCTTCTTAAGCGAGTGTGGCCGCCATGATTTAAAATATTTCGAGCTAGTGGATTTGGGTGTTGTTCAAGCCTTTTTAAATATTTTATTGCATATTTTGTAATCATAGATTTCACTAATGGCACATTGAGATCCTTATGAATGTTTGAGTTTTTAACATACCAGGGAGCGGCTGTGATTATTCGAAGAAGTTTATTATGGCGCCTTTGAATTTTGTCGATATTAGAGGCCGAGGCAGTGCCCCATAGTTGAATACCGTAGCACCAGATAGGCTTTAAGATAGAGTTGTAAAGTAGAAGCTTGCAATCGAGACTAAGGACAGAATTTCTTCCAATAAGCCAATGAATTTGAATGGCTTTTAGTTTCATTTAAGTTAATTTTGCCTCTATATGGCATTTCCACGTTAATCGCCGATCCAGATGTATACCGAGATATTTAACATGCGAATGTTGAGGAATTATTTGATTATTGATTGTAATAGGGGGGACAAGATTCCCGGCGCAAAGTGAATGTTATATGTACACATTTTTGCTCATTGACCATTATCCTCCATTGTCTTAACCATATTTCTAGTTGAAATATATGATGCTGTAAGTAACGCGATGCTTCATAACGATTTTCGTGGACGCTTAGAAAAGCTGTATCGTCTGCAAATGTTGAAGTTTGTGTGTAGTTGCTTGTTGGCATGTCCGAAGTATAAATTAAGTATAAAAGGGGGCCCAGGATGCTGCCTTGTGGGACTCCAGCGGCAATGGGCTGAGGTGAACTTAAGAAATTTCCTTCTTTAATAATAAATTGACGACCGACTAAGTAGCTTTCTAGCAGCTTGTGTGTGTTTGCTGGTAAATTTTGCTTCAATTTGTGTAATAAGCCTTCATGCCAGACTTTGTCAAAAGCTTGCGAAACATCGATAAAGAGTGCTGAGCAATATTTCTTTTCTTCAAATGCTTTTCTTATGACATTTACTATTCGATGAGTCTGCTCGATTGTGCTGTGTTTTCTTCTAAATCCGAACTGATGGTTTGGAATACATCTATTTTCACTTAAAATTGGTGTTAATTTTGAAACTAATAATTTCTCAAACAGCTTTGACATATTTGATAATAAGCTAATAGGTCTATAAGACTCAACTTTTGTATGATCTTTACCTGGCTTTGGTATCATGGTAACTAAGGAAACCTTCCATTTTTCAGGATAGTATTCAAGGCGTAAAATAGCATTAAAAATAAAAAGAATAATTTTCTTTGCTATGCGAGGTAGCTCCAAAAGCATTTTATTACTGATTTTATCAATACCAGGTGCCTTCTTAGTGTTTAAGTCACAAATAGCCTTTTCGATTTCTCTTATCTCAAATCTGAGGGGAATAGCTGCTCTAGCATCAACAGGTGGTAACTCGACCGCAATATTGTGAGATATATTTGGTGTAAATACGTTTTTCAAATGATTTACAAACAGGTTTCCTTTTTCATTATCATTTCTTGCCCACCTACCATTCAAGTTTCTTAATGGTGGCTTAGATATAACTGGCCTTTTTAGATTTCTAGCTGCACGCCATAATGAGTAGTCAGATTGTGGAGTTGCATCAAGTTCCTTAAGATATTTTTCTAGAGAAGCCGTTTTCTGATTCTGTAGTAACTTTCTTAGCCTTTTTGTGCATTCTTTTAATAAAATCTTAAGTTGCGGGGATCTGTAAAGTTGCCACTCTCTTCGAACTCTCCTTTTTTCAGTCAAGAGCCGCTCGACATCTGAAGAACATATTTTATTATTTTTAATTTTTTTGGGGGTAACGCTGGAGTGTTGAACAGCTAGTTTAAGATAACTGTCAAAGTTAGCAAGAGAGAGATCCACATTCTCCGGTGTACTAAGCGGAATATTTTCTGTGCAATGGGCACTGAGAAATTTTTTATATTTTAACCAATTTATTTGTGTGGCTGGCGTCGCTAAGTAACCTGACGGAAATACAATTCTATTTGGGTTCGATATAGTAACAATTGTAGGTGTGTGGTCGGATGATAATTCTAAGGAAGCTTCAACATGAATCGTTTCTGTGGGGATGTTTTTAACCACGCCAAAGTCGATAACATCTGGAATTTTTTGCTGATCAGTAGGCCAATATGTTGGTTGCCCGCTCGCGACCACATTTAAACCCATTTTAGAGATTGTGTTAAACAAAACACGACCTTTTGGTGTTATAAGTCGTGACCCCCAGAAGGTATGTTTAGCGTTATAATCGCCAGCGGGCAGAAAACAGGGTCCTAATGATTTATAATATTTATAATATTGGCCTTCTGATATGGAAAATCTAGGTGGAGAGTATAAAGAAAAAATTACTATGCTTCGATTTAGCTCCTCAACACAAATAGTCGTTGCTTGCAGAAAGTCTTCACGGTGATCACACATAATGTAGTGTTTGACTCGAGTTTTTATTAAGATGGCAGAACCTCCACAAGCTCTATCTCGAGGGTCCTTGGTATCATATAGTATATAACCATTGATTTTAAACGTATTTCTTGAGGTCAAATGAGTTTCAGAAATCATCATGACATCAATTTGTTTATTTTTAAGAAAGTATTCTAATTCATTTTTATGTTGGCGGATGCCGTTTGCGTTCCAAAAACAAATTTTTAAACAGTTCATGGTTTGTTAAGTACAGCTTGCAATAACATCGATTGCATTCTAAGCATTTCCTGCATCATATTACCCATTGTGTTCGTAAAATTATTTACTGTTTGCACTAATGTTTCCATGGTTTTTTCTAAACGACTTAAATTAGAAACCGGAGTTTCATCATTACTTGGCGAGGCACCTTGCATTGGCTGATGGTTTGATTTTAGGACGTTAGCGTAAGAGGTTCTGTTATTACTAGGCTGGGGGGCTTGAATTGCATTTGTGTTTACCTGATTTGCAACCTGCATTTGAGGGGTATTTGTTTTCGGTCCAACCGTCTGCTTGACAATATTATATACTGGGCATCCTCTATAATTGGCAGTGTGATTACCGCCACAGTTGCTACATTTTTTTACGTTGGGGTCGGTTTTAGACTTATCGCAAGAAACTGTACCGTGTAGTTCACCACATACTACGCAGACAGGGGGTAAGTAGCAGTATGCCTTGGTATGGCCAAATTCTTGGCAGTTTAAGCACTGAACAGGTCCATTTTTTTTGTGCGGCTCTTCTATAGTTATTCTTCTGTAGAGAATATATTTTAAATTGTAAATAGGATGTGTTTCGTTTTTTTAAGTTTTACGTCGCCGGGTTCAAACTCCACTCGAAAAAGTGGTTGGGGAATTTTTTCTCTATTTTTAATATTTACTACATGTTTTACCTTGAAGCCTTTTTCTTCTAGGAATGTTTTAACCTCTTCTGGGTCCACACATGAGTCAATACCCTTAATCAGTACCTGTAGACCTTTACTGCTTTTCAGTTGGTAGGTATAAAAGTTTTTTTTAAGCGTTTCAAAGTTGTTTACTATTTTGCGAAAATCATTCTCATTATTGACTTGTATTTTTGTCTCGTTTATACTTCCACGCTTTATAGCCGCTACGTAAAACGAATTTTCACCTATCACCGATATCAAACTCTTTATGAGCTCATTTGAATTTTGCTCCCTTAGATATATCGGGGGAGGCTTGGATGGTTTAATGACGTTTGGTGCTTCAGAGGATTCATCCTCCAGAATTGCAAAACGATTTTGAGTATTTATTTTATCAAAAGATGGTACTTTTGAGGCCGAAGCAACTGCTGCAGAGGTAGGGCTGCGTCCCCGTTTAAGCACTGTTATGTACCTGTCCATACCAACTTGTACTGTAGGCTTTTGACAACTTTTTACAGGGGGGTTTTCCATTGCATTTGTGTTTGAGTTCATGGTATCATATCCCACTAAATTTGTTTTTGACGTCACGGCAATACTTGCTGGGCTGGCAACACTTGTCACCAAATCTAGTTGTAGTTTTTTTAATGAGTCACTATCCACTGTTTTCGTTAACACCGAGGGTGATAGGGAACGTGTTCGAATAATTGGCTTAGCCGTTAAATAGTTTATATTGTTTTGTTTTGTTTTATTTATTTCTACATTATTTTCGTTTGCCTGAACTAAAACGTAAACGTTTCTTTCATTTTGTCTTAGTGTTGTTTCACTGTTCGTACTCATGCAAAGAGTTGTTTTTGTTTTTCACCGTTTTGCTTTGCTTTAATATTTTTATTATTTATTGTATTTTACAACAACAAAAAAAACAAGAAATTTAAATTTAAATGTTTTTGTTCAGAATATGTATACACATGTATGAACATTCATACGTACATACATATATATTTTTAATGTTTTATTTTATTTAATTTTATCGTTTTAAATTGTTCACTATTATGTTAAGTAATTTAAATAACAAAATATATTATTTTTTTTTAAGCGTCCATTCGCTGCTTATATTTATGTATTACAAAATCAAATGTGATTAATTAATTAATAGTTAAAATCGTATGCGGGGCTAAAAATACACGTCTGTATCACAACAAAGCACAAACCGAACCGAACCTTTTTATTTTTCGAATGAATTCTACATATGTACGTGACAAATTTAAATTTCATAAAGCTTTTTTTTTAACAGTCCTCATCCAAAAATTCTTGGAAATACAAAGAAATTTGAGTATTAGTTGAGCAGATGTGTAGGTGTTGTAATTTTTCATTATATAAAATAAAACAATCCAATAATTTAAACTAAGAAAAAAAAAATAAATAAATATTTTTTAAAATCTGCTAATTGTTTCTTTTCATAATTTGAAATGTAATAAGAAACCTTTTTATTTTTCGAATGAATTCTATATATGTACGTGACAAATTTAAATTTCACAAAGCTTCTTTTTGAATGAGTCCTCATCTCAAAATTCTTGGAAAAAAAACAATGAAATAGGAGTCATGCAAGTGCAGCTATTTAGAATTCTTGAAAAAACAAAGAAACCGCTGTTGCTGCGGTTTTTGATTAGGACTGTAGTCCCAAAATTCTCAGAAAAACAAATTCTCGGAAAAACAAAGGAACATGAGACATGCATATGCAGATGTTTAGAATTTTTGGAAAAACAAAGAAACCGCTGATGTTGCGGTTTTTGATTATATAAACTTATCTGACACTTACCCCTAACTTATTACTCTCCTCATCAACAATTTTTGATATAAATACGACTGCTTCTGAGGAGACAGAATCATTCTTGTTCTGATAGTTAAATCAGTGTGTTCTATACTTAAAAAGTGAAATGGCTGGCGGTTTTATATGTGAGTTTTGTGATAAAGTATTCACTTTGAATACAAATTTAAGAAGACATGTTCGATTGCATCATGATGGACCATCATCATCGTTTAAATGCCAAACATGTAATCTACATTTTTCGGATCGTAAGGAATGGCACCGACACTCACATTCTGATACAAAAGGTGCCGGTAATGATGAAGAAACAAATATTAACTGTAAAGGTTGTGAAAATTATATAAAAAAAAAAACAAATTGGCATTATCATAGAAGGTCAAGTGCACATCAATTTAACCGTGCTGAGAAAGCAGATAATAACAGTGATGTTAAATGCATAAAATCATCATTTAACAATAGAATTGTCACATTTTTAATTGAAAACAACAATAAAAATAATTTAATACCTGAAAAATTTTTAACGGAAATAAGAGAGAAATTAATAAAATTATTAACAGACACCATGCAAAAACGCGGAAACATAAAATTTAATATGGAACTGTATGGTGAATATGTGCTGATAAAGGAAGGTGAAGATTCTTGTATGGTGGATATAAAATCCCATCAGAATAAAATGAACATTCTTACTATGCTTTCAATAAGAGATGACATCCTTAATATTTACAACGAACAATGTAATATTATAATAAAAAAGATGAGCGAATTTCAGGAGCGTGATAGTGGTTGGGCGTTAATTGAAATAACACGTTTGGAGATGAACATAAATCAATATAAGTGTATCAAAAGATGATGTTGTAGTGGGACCATACTACTTCACCAAAGAAGAAAAGTCCAAACACATCAACTTAATGCTGTTAGAGGATGGAGAAAGATTCCATTATGTGTGGATCAAAAATATTTCCAGGTATGTTAATAATATTTATAAACTTTTTATATATGCCTAAACTTTATTAATAAAAAACATTTCTGCTTTTTTATATATTTAATTGTAGATTGCTAAGTAGTCAACTTTCAAAACATCATGGTCAAACATACATATGCAATACGTGTTTAATCCATTTTCAAGCTGAGTCATCATTAAAACAGCATCAAGATGAATGCAATAAAATGGTTACAAGGATGCCTAGTATAGATAAAAGTAAGCTTAGTTTTAAAAATTTTAAAAAGCAAATGGATGTGCCTTTTGTTGTATACGCTGATTTTGAATGTATTCTGAAAACAGTAAACATTCAAAATTCTAAGAACGTAAAATCAACACAAAAGCATATTCCATTTGCTTATAGTTATTTTATTAAATGTTCGTATAACTCAGACTTAGATATTTTTAAAATTTATATTGGAACTGATGCGCCACAACATTTTTTTAAAACTTTAGTTGACGACATTTTAGCTGTTTACACTAGTCATCTAAGTGTTATTAAACCAATGAATTCCTTAACACCCCTTCAAAAGATTCAACATCATGAAAGCAAGACTTGTTATATTTGTACGAAATCTTTATCTAATGAAGATAAAGTAGCTGACCATTGTCATCTAACTGGTCAATATAGGGGCTGCTCATAATCAATGTAATTTAGAATATCAAATTGCAAATTTCATCCCTATATTCTTTCATAATCTTTCGGCATATGATTGCCATCTGTTTGTAAGAGAGCTTTCAACAATTGAAGGCGATATAAATATTATACCATTAAATAAGGAGCTTTATGTGTCTATATCAAAAAGAATTTCTGTAAATGAAAAAGATACAATTGAGTTACGTTTTCTCGATTCATTTAGGTTTATGCCACCGAGTATAGCAAAATTAGCAAGTTATTTGTCCGACAGTGATTTAACGGTAGTAAAATCAAGCTATCCAAATGATGAAGAATTTAATTTAATGAAACGTAAGGGTGTCTTTCCGTATGATTATTTAGATTCAATGAATCGTCTTGAAGAAATTCAATTACCACCTCGTTCAATATTTTTCAATAAATAAAATAATGAGTCGTATAGTGTGGAGGATTATGAACATGCACAAAAAGTATGGAAAACATTTAAATGTAGAACATTAAAAGAACTTTTAAATATAAAAGTAGATATTCTTTTACTTTGCGATATATTTGAAAATTTCCGTAAAGTTTGTGCAAACATTTATAATTTAGATCCATGCCAATATTATACTACCCCAGGCTTATCCTGGGATGCAATGTTGAAAGCAACTGCAATAGAATTGGAGTTATTGACTGATAATTAATATATATAATTTTAGAAGTTGGAGTGGCACCTTCCGAACAGAAATCATCAAAAATAAAATCAAATCAAAATAAAATAAAATTTTTGATGTAATGTGAAATCATGAAAGGGGACATGCATTACATTACATCAAAAATTTAATTTTATTTTGATTTTATTTTATTTTTTATGATTTCTGTTCGGAAGGTGCCACGCCCACTTCTCCCATCCCGCCCACATTTTGTGGGATTCTGTGTAATAAACAATTCCGCCCTCGCCCCTCCCCCCCAAGTTTTAGTGTAACAATATATCGATGATGAGGTGAAAGGGAAACTAATGAAATTCTTATCCTCGCGCCTTTTGGATATGCAACACAATGTTGCAATATTCAATTAAAAGTAAGATTGTATTTATAAAAAAGATCGAAAAGCTGATGGAAAGCAGATATAAAGCAAATCAAAAGCAGATCGAAAGCAGATCAGAAGCAGATCGAAAACAGATCAAAAGCAGATCAAAAGCTGATCAAAAGCAGATTAAAAGCAGATCGAAAACAGATTCTGTGTAATAAAAACCTATATGTTTGTACCTAATTTGATAACTTTGGCTCTTGCCGTTCTCCAGATATACAGAAAAACAAATAAAAACAACAACAACAAAGCATTTTTGGGGTAAACTAGAGGTAGTTGTGGTTTTTTTTTTTTTTTTTCTTGTTTACAATTTTTATTAAATAAATATGGTTTAAAATAAAAACAACATTTTAACGTTTTCTTTTTTCATAATTTTTTTATTTTACAATTTTTCTTATCATCTAAAAATACTTAAAATTAATTAAAAATCTATATTTACATTGGGAAATATGTCATTATCCTCTTCCATAGGTTTAGAATAGTTATTTATTCTATAATGACCCCATGCAAAAGTATCAATGCCATTATCTCTAATAAATCTCTTATCATCTAAATAACTTAATGTTAGTTTTCTTATATTTTGAATATAAATTTGATGTATCTTAGATCTAAATATATACATTGAATTATAATATAATTTTTTTTCTAAAAGACATTTTCTAAAGTCATTTATACTTAATTTACTAGTTACACATTGCTTAACGCCCTTAATTCTTTTAATTTCCTTATCTTCTCTATCAATTTTCACTGAGAACATTTAAGCTCTTAACTTAATGAATTCCTAAATAATTTTACCATTACACTCATCCTTCATCATCCCTAAAACTTTTTTATTAAGAAGTGGGATATTGTAGACATTATCTATCGGATATGCAGATGTATCAAAATGAGTATTTATGTCATTTTAATATCTCTGTATAGATCATCTGTTTTAATGTCGTAAATAAAGGAATCAGTATCCATATAATTGAGTTTAATGTAATCATAATGAAAACTATACATTTTAAATTTGGATATTTCTAAGACTGCAAATCCAACATAAATAGGTTTGTTGTATTCAGTTTTAATTCTATTCATTTGGATAGCATGCATATCTTCATGAATTTGAAGTGAACTATGGAAATTTGGTTTAGCTATAAGAGCACGGGCTCCTAAACGCTTACCTCTATTCTCCCATTGACATACTATTTGAATGTCTTTCCCCTTATCAACATTTTCCATAGTTTTCCCGTATACTGCATTATTCAACAATTTAAAAAAATTTTGTTCAAATGAATTTTTTGCTAGTGTTCTGTGATGGTTATTTAAATCAATATATTTTTGTAACCAATTTGATTGGTCAAATTGAAGAATTCTATGTATTTTCTCTAAAACTAAACCATGTTTAATACATTGCTGAAGATTTCGATAATGTATTATGTAATTAGTTTTACTATTTAAATCAGTTATTAGTTTCTTTTGTTTCATGGTTTCAATTTTTTTATTCTCAGCACAAAATGGTAAATCATTATGATAGTCATGTAATGTAGATGGATATTCTAGATCTACCTCTAATATATATCCTAATGGAGAATCTTCTGCTATATTATTAACGTTGAAATGGTTATAATTTTCAACCCATTTAAAATTTTTATAGGGGAGGTATTGTGACATTGCATAGCCATACAAGTTATTAACATCTAAATATATTAAGTAGTTTGTTAGAATCATAATCACTAATATATTTATTATTAGCAATTGAATGACGATTAGAACATTGAACAATACCTCCCCTAATGCCCCGAAGGACGAAATTATATATATTAATATCAGTCAACAACTCCAATTCTATTGCAGTTGTTTTCAACATTGCATCCCAGGATAAACCTGGGGTAGTATAATATTGATATGGATCTAAATTATAAATGTTTGCACAAACTTTACGGAAATTTTCAAATATATCGCAAAGTAAAAGAATATCTACTTTTATATTTAAAAGTTCTTTTAATGTTCTACATTTAAATGTTTTCCATACTTTTTGTGCATGTTCATAATCCTCCACACTACACGACTCATTATTTAATTTATTGAAAAATATTGAACGAGGTGGTAATTGAATTTCTTCAAGACGATTCATTAAATCTAAATAATCATACGGAAAGACACCCTAACGTTTCATTAAATTAAATTCTTCATCATTTGGATAGCTTGATTTTACTACCGTTAAATCACTGTCGGACAAATAACTTGCTAATTTTGCTATACTCGATGGCATAAACCTAAATGAACCGAGAAAACGTAACTCAATTGTATCTTTTTCATTTACAGAAATTCTTTTTGATATAGATACATAAAGCTCCTTATTTAATGGTATAATATTTATATCGCCTTCAATTGTTGAAAGCTCTCTTACAAACAGATGGCAATCATATGCCGAAAGATAATGAAAGAATATAGGGATGAAATTTGCAATTTGATATTCTAAATTACATTGATTATGAGCAGCACCCCTATATTGACCAGTTAGATGACAATGGTCAGCTACTTTATCTTCATTAGATAAAGATTTCGTACAAATATAACAAGTCTTGCTTTCCTGATGTTGAATCTTTTGAAGGGGTGTTAAGGAATTCATTGGTTTAATAACACTTAGATGACTAGTGTAAACAGCTAAAATGTCGTCAACTAAAGTTTTAAAAAAATTTTGTGGCGCATCAGTTCCAATATAAATTTTAAAAATATCTAAGTCTGAGTTATACGAACGTTTAATAAAATAACTATAAGCAAATGGAATATGCTTTTGTGTTGATTTTACGTTCTTAGAATTTTGAATGTTTACTGTTTTCAGAATACATTCAAAATCAGCGTATACAACAAAAGGCACATCCATTTGCTTTTTAAAATTTTTAAAACTAAGCTTACTTTTATCTATACTAGGCATCCTTGTAACCATTTTATTGCATTCATCTTGATGCTGTTTTAATGATGACTCAGCTTGAAAATGGATTAAACACGTATTGCATATGTATGTTTGACCATGATGTTTTGAAAGTTGACTACTTAGCAATCTATAATTAAATATATAAAAAAGCAGAAATGTTTTTTATTAATAAAGTTTAGGCATATATAAAAAGTTTATAAATATTATTAACATACCTGGAAATATTTTTGATCCACACATAATGGAATCTTTCTCCATCCTCTAACAGCATTAAGTTGATGTGTTTGGACTTTTCTTCTTTGGTGAAGTAGTATGGTCCCACTACAACATCATCTTCTAGTTCAAACACATTCACACTAATTTCAGGATTCATTAGCTCAAAATCTCTTGTTTGATTAATCGGAAGAGGGAAATTTAAATTGGTGAAATTTAGATCAATTCCATTATCCAGCAAAATGATGTCATCTTCAATATTATTTATTTTATACGATGAACATCTCTTTGTATAATCCGGATCGACTGGGTATAGTGCTGATATTATAGCCCACTTGAAGCGTACTCGTCTCGATTTTGTACGTTGACACATGCTTTTTTCTTCATTATTTTTGCTGGTAAAGGAAGGTATTGTGATCCTTTGATACACTTATATTGATTTATGTTCATCTCCAAACTTGTTATTTAAATTAACGCCCAACCACTATCACGCTCCTGAAATTCGCTCATCTTTTTTATTATAATATTACATTGTTCGTTGTAAATATTAAGGATGTCATCTCTTGTTGAAAGCATAGTAAGAGTGTTCATTTAAGTCTGATGGGATTTTATATCCACCATACAAGAATCTTCACCTTCCTTTATCAGCACATATTCACCATACAGCTCCATATTAAATTTTATGTTTCCGCGTTTTTGCATGGTGTCTGTTAATAATTTTATTTATTTCTCTCTTATTTCCGTTAAAAAATTTTCAGGTATTAAATTATTTTTATTGTTGTTTTCAATTAAAAATGTGACAATTCTATTGTTAAATGATGATTTTATGCATTTAACATCACTGTTATTATCTGCTTTCTCAGCACAGTTAAATTTATGTGCACTTGACCTTATATGATAATGCCAATTTGTTTTTTTTATACAATTTTCACAACCTTTACAGTAAATATTTGTTTCTTCATCATTACCGGCACCTTTTGTATCAGAATGTGAGTGTCGGTGCCATTCCTTACGATCCGAAAAATGTAGATTACATATTTGGCATTTAAACGATGATGATGGTCCATCATGATGCAATCGAACATGTCTTCTTAAATTTGTATTCAAAGTGAATACTTTATCACAAAACTCACAAATAAAACCGCCAGCCATTTCACTTTTTAAGTATAGAACACACTGATTTAACTATCAGAACAAGAATGATTCTGTCTCCTCAGAAGCAGTCGTATTTATATCAAAAATTGTTGATGAGGAGAGTAATAAGTTAGGGGTAAGTGTCAGATAAGTTTATATAATCAAAAACCGCAACATCAGCGGTTTCTTTGTTTTTCCAAGAATTCTAAACATCTGCATATGCATGTCTCATGTTCCTTTGTTTTTCCGAGAATTTTTTTTTCTGAGAATTTTGGGACTACAGTCCTAATCAAAAACCGCAGCAACAGCGGTTTCTTTGTTTTTTCAAGAATTCTAAATAGCTGCACTTGCATGACTCCTATTTCATTGTTTTTTTTTCCAAGAATTTTGAGAGGAGGACCCAATTAAAAAAGAAGCTTTATGAAATTTAAATTTGTCACGTACATATATAGAATTCATTCGAAAAATAAAAAGGTTTCATATTACAAAAAAAATTAGCAGATTTTTTAAAACATTTATTTATTTTTTTCTTAGTTAAAATTATTGCATTAGTTTATTTCATATAATCAAAAACCGCAGCATCAGCGGTTTCTTTGTTTTTCCAAGAATTATAAACATCTGCATATGCATGGCTCATATTTCATTATTTTCCCAAGAACTTTGAGATTAGGACTAAGGTTTCTACGCGGGAAAGAATCCTGGGATTTTTTTTAAATAAATTTTTTCCTGGAATTTCAAATTAAATTTTTTGAAATTTTAATTTGAAATTTATCATCGATAACATGAAAAACGAACAATAACAATATATTCTTTACTAAATAGTGCTTACAAATCAAACATCTTTCCCTACGCCAATAAATCAATAGTCTATTTAATTCATGAGGAAACGTCTAAAAAGCTTCTTAAAGTAGAAAATAAAAATGTACACGACACACCAACACCAGATGATGATCATCTACTATCTTTAAAGATCATCTTGAAAAGGCTATATCAAATTATAAAAAAATCAATGTAAAAAAATTTTCTTAAAAGAAAATTAATTTTTTCAAGTCGCTTTTAATAATAACTACTAAGTATTAATAAGTTTAAATAGTTCGTGATCTCCCAAAAAAAAAAAAATATATATATATATATATATATATATATATATATATATATATATATATATATATATATATATGTATGTACATATGTATGAATGTTACAACTTATTTGGTTTAGTTTTGGTTTTCTGTAGAATGAATAAGGCTAATTTTTTTTAGACTGTTGTATATGTGTATATTCTTTTAAAATATAAAAAATTTTGTCTTGAACTCATATAATAAAACGATTGTTTTATTCTAAGAATCCCGGAAATAAGATTTTTTGTTTCGTTTCCCGGGAATAGAAAAAGTCCGGGAAATTATAAACCCTAATTAGGACAGTTACAAAAAAAGCTTTATGAAATTTAAATTTATCACGTTCATATGTAGAATTCATTCGAAAAATAAAAAGGTTTCTTATAACATTTCAAATTATGAAAAGGAACAATTAGCAGATTTTAAAAAATATTTTTTTTTTTTTTTTTTTTCTTAGTTTAAATTATTGGATTGTTTTATTTTATATAATGAAAAATTACAACACCTACACATCTGCTCAACTAATACTCAAATTTCTTTGTATTTCCAAGAATTTTTGGATGAGGACTGTTAAAAAAAAGCTTTATGAAATTTAAATTTGTCACGTACATATATAGAATTCATTCGAAAAATAAAAAGGTTTCATATTACAAAAAATATACCATCCGACATGGTTGTATCTACACACACCCTACTCTTTACGAACATCTAGCAAACACCCTGCACCTCAACCAGGACAGTCGCATTTACAACTACTGACATACACAGCCACGATAACCACATTTACGCACACACATACACAGACAATAAAAGTGCAGGTGCTAGCAAATTGCAACTCTGTAAATGATAGAACTAGTCCAAACACGCGTGTAAAATGAAGCCCTCCACAAGGGACAAGCACTAGTCTAAATGTAACCCAAACGTATGTAAAAACATGGTCTATTTCATATAACCCAGCTTTGGATTACAAAGAAGAAGTCTTAAAACTACTCCATGGTATACTCAAGAGGATTAGTTTTGAAGTCGTTTAAAAACGAAAACATGTCGTTAAAAAACGAAGACATTTCGTTTCGCTACAAACACTTTGCATTACATTGGAACCAGTCCAGGGAGAAGTCCATTTGATCGAAATGGATCAGGTAGTCTAATATTATTTGCAAGGAAACCGCAAACCACAACACGATAAAGTCACAACAATATACACACATACACGGCTCAGTGTAGCGTACCAATCGATGAACTTATTAAGTTAACCAACCGAATGTAGGGTGAAAATAAAATCTTGATCGCGAATGCTCACTATGATATCGCCTCCAATATAAGAAGGGGATACATAGGGATAGATAGGGGTAGTTTTTACATGAAATTGTTTGCTGGGTTATGGGATGATCCCAAATTTGTATGGAAAAAGTGCCGTAGAATGCCCTCAAACATACTACCTATATCGGTTTACAAATGGCTGAGATATAAATCTTTAATTTACCTATTCCTATAATCTTTTTCTTTTTTACCTGAAATAGACTTAGTAGAATACCTGTTAGTTAAAATTAAAAAAATCGGTTCATAAATATACGGGTTAAATACCCAGTAAAAACTTCGCCTACAAAATAAAATGTTAAGTAATCAGAAACACATAAAAGCACTACATACAATTCTACTGAAAAACTAATGAATTTTACAAGGGTTGTGCCAAAATGAACAAATTCAAAAGTAAGTAATTTTTTTTATCTAAATACATCCAGAAAAACGTAGTTATGGAAGTGCTTATGGAGGAAAGCTACTAAATAACGAGTGAAAGAAGCTATCTATTTTGAAAAAGTTTTTACTGGGAGACAAGCCGGAATAATGGTTTTGTCACAAAAGTGTACATATAAGATAAGAATATCAAATATCAATCATATTTTGTATATGTATATAAGAAGTATTAAATGTTCAAAATAAGCCAAGTCGGTCCATTTCTTTCCCTTGAAATTTTGCTTTTGCCGATACATTTTTTAGGGAAGAGACAAACAATTTCGAAGACAATTTTCACAATAGGGATACATATAAAAATTTAACCCTTGTTTCTAAAGATATCTTTTTTTCTAATAAACAAACATATACAAATATTTACAATTATCTTATTTCGAAGACTAAGTGTAAAACGCAACGCCAACAATTTCATTAAAAGCAAAAACAAAAATATTTTATAAATTTGTTTGTATCGGAGCAAAAAATCGTCGAGATGACGATAACTCGTCAAATCTGGCAGGCCTGTTTTTATTATATATATTTCTTTTGTTGACGTTTCGCTTTTATTTGACACTTAATTACTGGAAATATTCCAGTATAAACAGAATTTGTTGTGCCGTTGTCGCATTCAAATACAGAAACACTTTTATCTCATAAATCGAGAAACGATGGAATTTTTTGTTTCACACTTCATGTAAGAAATTTTACGATGCGAGAAATACAGAAACGAGCTACAGGTGTCAAAAATATATTTTCCAATGTATTGCCTATAATCTGAATATTGAAAGGTATTTTCGGTAGATATCCTGCTTTTTAAAGAATTTCTGGTAAGCTGATCAACTCGTTTCCACCTATATTAAGGTGGCTCGGAACCCATAGAAATGTAATTTCTTGTTTACACTGAAAGACAAATGCTTCATATATTTAATGAATCATTTTCATAAAAAAAATGTTCTTGGATAAATGAAAATTTTCATTGTCTAAATGGAATTTCATAGTTATAATGAAGTATTTTCGTTAAAATCGCTTCATTAGATTTCGTAATTACGTTAAAAATTTTCAGTGGATATATGAAAACTTAAGTTTGTCCAAGTTAAACAAAAAATTTTGATTGGGAACATAAAAAAACAATATACAAACATAACTATATTCATAAATTAATACAAAATTATAGCTTCCTTAAAAAATGTTTAATGTTAATTAAAAAATGTAAGATTTAATAATTTATACATCTAATGTTAGATGTATGCCATTAAATTCATGAAATCAAAATTTTTTTTTATAAGAGCAACATATTCAATAATTGCCTTCATAAATTTAAATTTTCATTATGACAATAAAAATGTCATTTTAGTAATGAAACAAAAACTTTCAATCCACTTTCAATCTACACTGTCCCGGTAGGCTAGCTGGTAGTGAGCTAGTCTATCAGCATCGAGGTTGCGTGATCGATTCCCGCCAGAGACAGAAAAAAAAAAAAAAAAATATATAACAAAATAAAATAAGAAAAAATAAAAAAAAACAAATAATTAAAAATAAAAAAAAAAAAAAATTTTTACTTTATTGAAAGTATTCATCCGATAAATAATAATTATAGATCTTATGTAATGTTTCATTAAATCCTTTTAATGAAACAGGTTTCATTGATCCAACGAAGCGCTGCATAGGTTCCTTTTTAATGTAATTTTTCATGGGATTAATGTCAAAATTCATTGGTATTGCGAAGAAAATTCTTTCAGTGTAGATAGGGATGTTATTAACATTCTTATTTGTTGTATAATTATGTTGTTACTAAATGGATCTTGTAGTCCTTCCAGGGCACTTTTACTGTCGGTTATAATAAGTGTATTTTGACAAATGTTTTTAAGTATTTTTAGACATGTTTTTATTGCCAATAATTCGCTAGTATATATAGAGGAATATTCTTACCAAAAACTGCGAAACCAGTTTTCTCATTCATAACAGAACCATCGGTAAAAAACTGACCATGATTTGAGTATTTGATGTTAATTAATTCCCGTTTATTTGTATATACAAGGGAGAAATCTATAGTAATATTTGAGTAGCACCAGGGTACCATATGAGAGTAAGTTATTTTCTCTATAGCATTTATATTTATGGCATATTTTGAAATAACTTTGTTGAGCTCTTGATGAGCCGTTACGTAAAAAGGAATATATTTTTTGCATTTTGATTTAAGTTGAAATTGATCAATTTTTCTCATATCAGAGATTTTATCGTACATCGGGTGATCTTGTAAAGAAAATATTTTAAGTGTGTAGTTAAGCAACAACTTTAATCTTCTCAAGTAAAGGGGTGGGCATGAATGAGGCTATTATTTGTAAGCTTTTAGCTGGACTAGTTCTAAAGGCTCCAATAGAAAACCTTATTCCTGTGTTAAGGATTGGTTCCAATGTTTTTAAGTCTGAATTAATGGCAGATGAATATATGATTGACGCGTAGTCTAACCCCGGGTCTCCACGTAGCAATATTTATTTCGGCAAACGTCAAATTTGATTGCTCCATTTAATTTGCGACTTATAGACCGCAAATTGCCATGAGTGGCAATCCATTGCGCAATGATTGCTCTTCTGATTGCTTGAGCAATTATTGCTTAGCAATCTGCTGTCAAATCAGTTATAATTTATCTTACATTTCATTTGTCTGTACGGTTGTTTATTTATTAGTGTGTTTATTTACTAAAAAAAAGCAATCAAGAAAAAGCCGCCAAGTGAAAAAATACTTCAACAAAATACAGAAAAAGTTTTATATATTATATTTTTAAATAAACGTCAGTATCAACAAAAGCAAACAACGAATTTGTTTTTTTTTGTATATTTTTATTTTTTCAATAGAACAATACAAGTTTTAGGTTTTTTTTCATACGCAAATAAACAAAAAAGTAATAAAAAACACAGCTACGACAATTACAATTAATTATTTTATTAATTTAATTTATTAATTTAAAAAAGAAAATTTTACAACCACTTCAAAACACAACATAACACATTTGTTATAAATACAGGCACAAAACTTTATGCAACTACTCTCCAGCAATATAATCAGCAATTATTGCTCCATTGTTCTGTCATTGTTCTGCCGACGTTATTGCTTGTACTTAGCAATAAAAATTGCTACGTGAAGACCCAGCGTAAAGTTGGAAGTACAATAGAGCATAATATTTTAAGAAGGGTTTTTGGATAAGATCCGTATTGAGAGCATCTTAGCATTTTAATTAAATTTAGTTTGGAGTTAGCCCTAATGTTCCGAGTGTGGGTCTTAAATGTAAGTTTTTTGTCAAAAATTAATCCTAAAAAATTATGATTGTCAACGAATTTAATATCTTTACCGTATAGTTTCAAAGCTGTGTTTATAACGTCTGGAAAATTTAATTGCTACCGTCTTTTCATCATTAAATTGGAAGCCGCTTGTATCATTCCACATTTCCTTTTTATGGAATATGTTGTTAATTTATATCAAACAACTGAATATTTCTTTGTTTTTTACGGAATATGTTGTTAATTTTTTGACAGTTAAATTGCATTTAATAACTGAATGTTCATTTGCTTTTTACGGAATTCGCGGTTGAATTTTTGACAGTAAAAATTAAATGAACTTTTTGTTACTTTAAATGACATTTACATTTAATTTTATATAAAGAAGAATTTAACTTAATCAACGGACAATATTAACTGCAACTGAAAATCCATTTTAATATTCACTTAGTTTTTTGAATAACTGTTAGAATCAGTTAAAAATAAATTTGCTTGGAATTTTAAATGTTTATTTATTTAAAAATGACTGAACGGAATATTTCTTAAATAAACTGCAGTCCTTTACTGTAATAATATTGTGAGTGTATGTATACATTCTGAATATTTCCAAAGCTGTTTAAAATATAAAAAACTATTGTTAAGATGGCTTAAAGAAAATTTAATTCCAAATCATTCGCTGATAATTGTATCCAATCGGGCGAAATATTAGTCATGCCCACAATAATGAATAACTCATAAAATTAACATTTGTCCTTCGATTTTCATGATATATGCCATATTTTATTCGTAATATACGTGGCATTCAGAAAAATTATAAAAATTTAAAATTTTTATCCATAACATTTTTGTTAGAATTTTTGAAAACAAAAATAGTTCTAATTATGCAAAAAAAAAATTATCGCTATTAATTTTCGAATAATTTCGAAACAGTTGAAAATATAAAAAAATAAATTTTAAAAATAATCAGTATTGTGGTTATTTTGTTGAACTATTTATGGGTTTTAATCCAAATTTTTTTAATATTTTAATTAGGCTAAAGTTCATCAAATTTAATTTTTATTAAATTATTTTCATGAAGAAAGGAATTTTACAACATGAAATTAATTAAAATTTATTGATAATTTTTCATTCTCGACTGAAGCTGGGCTCGAAGGGTAACCTGTCCGTAAAAACGCCTGGGTTCGAGCCCAGCTTCAGACGAGAATGAAAAATAATCTATAAATTTTAATTAATTTCATGTTGTAAAATTCCTTTCTTCATGAAAATAATTTAATTAAAATTAAATTTGATGAACTTTATTTTGGATTAAAAACCATAAAAACACAAAATAACCACAATACTGATTATTGTTATTTATATTTATGTTCACGTTCATGCACAAAATTAATTTTTGTTTTCTTGTCCTTCAACTTTGTAGCTTTTTATTATATTACGGATGAAAAAAGAAAAGAAAAATACAAAACTGACTGGTACGGTGAAGTATGTACCCCTTTCCATTCTCTTTACCCCTCTCTCCTAAAAGCTCAAGACTTGAGGAGTCAAACTTGACGTGTGTGAACCGGCACTAAGTAACACGACTCTTTGACAATCCCTCTCAGCAGGTACCAAAGTATAATAAGCAAAGTATAACAAGTAACACGACTCTTTTTTTAAATTTTATTCTCTCACATGTAAATGTCCTGTGTGAATTCAACACACTTGAGAGAAACAAAAACAAAAGAATTTTTTTTTTTTTTTTTTTTTGTCATTATTTTTTTATTGAATCTTCATATATTAAATATGAACTAACAATAATTAATCAAATCTTAACCTAATACATTATTTTATCTCCTGCCAGTGCCAGACAAAATTTTCTTCATCACGGGTTATGTTCACTTTTATAGGTGTTTATCGCTCATCTAATTGGGTAAGTGCTGCAGTGTCTCTTCTTCTTAAGCGAGTGTGGCCGCCATGATTTAAAATATTTCGAGCTAATGTATTTGGGTGTTGTTCAAGCATTTTAAATATTTTATTGCATATTTTGTAATCATAGATTTCACTAATGGCACATTGAGATCCTTATGAATGTTTGAGTTTTTAACATACCAGGGAGCGGCTGTGATTATTCGAAGAAGTTTATTTTGGCGCCTTTGAATTTTGTCGATATTAGAGGCCGAGGCAGTGCCCCATAGTTGAATACCGTAGCACCAGATAGGCTTTAAGATAGAGTTGTAAAGTAGAAAGAAGCTTGCAATCGAGACTAAGGACAGAATTTCTTCCAATAAGCCAATGAATTTGAATGGCTTTTAGTTTCATTTGAGTTAATTTTGCCTCTATATGGCATTTCCACGTTAATCGCCGATCCAGATGTACACCGAGATATTTAACATGCGAATGTTGAGGAATTATTTGATTATTGATTGTAATAGGGGGGCAAGATTCCCGGCGCAAAGTGAATGTTATATGTACACATTTTTGCTCATTGACCATTATCCTCCATTGTCTTAACCATATTTCTAGTTGAAATATATGATGCTGTAAGTAACGCGATGCTTCATAACGATTTTCGTGGACGCTTAGAAAAGCTGTATCGTCTGCAAATGTTGAAGTTTGTGTGTAGTTGCTTGTTGGCATGTCCGAAGTATAAATTAAGTATAATAGGGGGCCCAGGATGCTGCCTTGTGGGACTCCAGCGGCAATGGGCTGAGGTAAACTTAAGAAATTTCCTTCATTAATAATAAATTGACGACCGACTAAGTAGCTTTTTAGCAGCTTGTGTGTGTTTGCTGGTAAATTTTGCTTCAATTTGTGTAATAAGCCTTCATGCCAGACTTTGTCAAAAGCTTGCGAAACATCGATGAAGAGTGCTGAGCAATATTTCTTTTCTTCAAATGCTTTTCTTATGACATTTACTATTCGATGAGTCTGCTCGATTGTGCTGTGTTTTCTTCTAAATCCGAACTGATGGTTTGGAATACATCTATTTTCACTTAAAATTGGTGTTAATTTTGAAACTAATAATTTCTCAAACAGCTTTGACATATTTGATAATAAGCTAATAGGTCTATAAGACTCAACTTTTGTATGATCTTTACCTGGCTTTGGTATCATGGTAACTAAGGAAACCTTCCATTTTTCAGGATAGTATTCAAGGCGTAAAATAGCATTAAAAATAAAAAGAATAATTTTCTTTGCTATGCGAGGTAGCTCCAAAAGCATTTTATTACTGATTTTATCAATACCAGGTGCCTTCTTAGTGTTTAAGTCACAAATAGCCTTTTCGATTTCTCTTATCTCAAATCTGAGGGGAATAGCTGCTCTAGCATCAACAGGTGGTAACTCGACCGCAATATTGTGAGATATATTTGGTGTAAATACGTTTTTCAAATGATTTACAAACAGGTTTCCTTTTTCATTATCATTTCTTGCCCACCTACCATTCAAGTTTCTTAATGGTGGCTTAGATATAACTGGCCTTTTTAGATTTCTAGCTGCACGCCATAATGAGTAGTCAGATTGTGGAGTTGCATCAAGTTCCTTAAGATATTTTTCTAGAGAAGCCGTTTTCTGATTCTGTAGTAACTTTCTTAGCCTTTTTGTGCATTCTTTTAATAAAATCTTAAGTTGCGGGGATCTGTAAAGTTGCCACTCTCTTCGAACTCTCCTTTTTTCAGTCAAGAGCCGCTCGACATCTGAAGAACATATTTTATTATTTTTAATTTTTTTGGGGGTAACGCTGGAGTGTTGAACAGCTAGTTTAAGATAACTGTCAAAGTTAACAAGAGAGAGATCCACATTCTCCGGTGTACTAAGCGGAATATTTTCTGTGCAATGGGCACTGAGAAATTTTTTATATTTTAACCAATTTATTTGTGTGGCTGGCGTCGCTAAGTAACCTGACGGAAATACAATTCTATTTGGGTTCGATATAGTAACAATTGTAGATGTGTGGTCGGATGATAGTTCTAAGGAAGCTTCAACATGAATCGTTTCTGTGGGGATGTTTTTAACCACGCCAAAGTCGATAACATCTGGAATTTTTTGCTGATCAGTAGGCCAATATGTTGGTTGCCCGCTCGCTCGCGATTACATTTAAACCCATTTTAGAGATTGTGTTAAACAAAACACGACCTTTTGGTGTTATAAGTCGTGACCCCCAGAAGGTATGTTTAGCCGGCGGCCAGAAAACAGGGTCCTAATGATTTATAATATTTATAATATTGGCCTTCTGATATGGAAAATCTAGGTGGAGAGTATAAAGAAGAAATTACTATGTTTCGATTTAGCTCCTCAACACAAATAGTCGTTGCTTGCAGATAGTCTTCACGGTGATCACACATAATGTAGTGTTTGACTCGAGTTTTTATTAAGATGGCAGAACCTCCACAAGCTCTATCTCGAGGGTCCTTGGTATCATATAGTATATAACCATTGATTTTAAACGTATTTCTTGAGGTCAAATGAGTTTCAGAAATCATCATGACATCAATTTGTTTATTTTTAAGAAAGTATTCTAATTCATTTTTATGTTGGCGGATGCCGTTTGCGTTCCAAAAACAAATTTTTAAACAGTTCATGGTTTGTTAAGTACAGCTTGCAATAACATCGATTGCATTCTAAGCATTTCCTGCATCATATTACCCATTGTGTTCGTAAAATTATTTACTGTTTGCACTAATGTTTCCATGGTTTTTTCTAAACGACTTAAATTAGAAACCGGAGTTTCATCATTACTTGGCGAGGCACCTTGCATTGGCTGATGGTTTGATTTTAGGACGTTAGCGTAAGAGGTTCTGTTATTACTAGGCTGGGGGGCTTGAATTGCATTTGTGTTTACCTGATTTGCAACCTGCATTTGAGGGGTATTTGTTTTCGGTCCAACCGTCTGCTTGACAATATTATATACTGGGCATCCTCTATAATTGGCAGTGTGATAACCGCCACAGTTGCTACATTTTTTTACGTTGGGGTCGGTTTTAGACTAATCGCAAGAAACTGTACCGTGTAGTTCACCACATACTACGCAGACAGGGGGTAAGTAGCAGTATGCCTTGGTATGGCCAAATTCTTGGCAGTTTAAGCACTGAACAGGTCCATTTTTTTTGTGCGGCTCTTCTATAGTTATTCTTCTGTGGAGAATATATTTTAAATTGTAAATAGGATGTGTTTCGTTTTTTTTAAGTTTTACGTCGCCGGGTTCAAACTCCACTCGAAAAAGTGGTTGGGGAATTTTTTCTCTATTTTTTATATTTACTACATGTTTTACCTTGAAGCCTTTTTCTTCTAGGAATGTTTTAACCTCTAAAACAAAAGAAATGTCACGAATTTCTTCGTCAAATATTTCGGAAAATTGGGATTGTTCCACATTTTTATCACAAAACATCTAATTATTTTAATTTTTTATAAATATTCTTCACATTTAAACAAATTAAATTAGTTCTTATAAGCACAAATAAAAAAAATAAAAAATATAATTTTTGACGTAAAATTTTTTTATCAGAGTTGCTAATTTTAGTATTAATGTATTGAAAAAAGGGATAAAAAATAAAAATTGACAAAGTTTACATAAACCTTTTAAATGCTTAAATTACATTGTTTAAAACATAATTTCGAAAACAAACCTATGGTTATTGAAATGTGTAACTCTTATTTCACAAAAACACAAAACAAAAGGACCCAGAACATATATACTTTATAGTGCCTAAGTTCAATATTGTAGAAATTACAAACGGAATGACAAACTTAAATGCATACATATCCTTTTTCACCACCTGCGGTGAAGGGTATAATAATGGCTTACTTCTTAATGCATTCATTTTGGACTTCCTTTGTAAAATTCATTGGTTCTTTCAGTAGAATTCATTGGTTCTTTTAGTTGAATTGTAAGTAACTTTTTTACTTTTTTCTGATTACTTATCAGATTATTTTGTAGGTGAAGTTTTTACTGGGTTCTGTATCGCCATGAATTGCAAAGGAATTTCTTTTATTGCAGAGTAACATTTCTATAACTCTATCTAATCTTGTCCGTTCAACTAGTTGACTGCCTGAGTGTTAATGTTACATCAGTGTATAAAGTACTTAAAAAGTAATTTGATGAAGTTTTGTAACAGGGTATATAAATTAAGAAAATATTTTATTTTTATAAAATAATGTAACGTAAAATTATCAAAAAACTTAAATTGCATTTAATAACTCATCAAAAAGAAGGTATATGTATTGGCTTTTTTACAGAACACCACCAGTAATTAAATGAAATATAATTAAAAATAGGTTTAAAAACAGTTTTTTAATGCAAATCGTACTTATATATTGGATAGTTTTACAACTTCACTTTTTGAATTTGGAGTGGCAGAATCTCTGTTGAAAAATTTTAAAACGAAATAAATCCGCACTGTAATAAAAAAATATCTAAAATCTTTGTGATTTATGTTATTACAGCATTTAAATTTTGTGAAAGTTTTTCATATACAATTTTTGTTAAAAAAAATTTTTATGACACACAGTATTAAATAAACTTAGGAATGCTTCACTTTTTACTTGACGTATTCCTGGAAATCTTCAGGAGGTTTAACTAATGTGTTTCTTTTTAATTCCTTTTCATAACAAAAACAATACTTGTCATAAAAGGTTATATCGTTAAATTTTGGCAAATCATTTATTATGCATTTTGTATAATTTTTATAAAGTTAACCACACACGTATGTCTCCGCATTGTTTTCCAAAAATATCTTTGCTTCGGAATTTTCTACATCATCAGTGTGACCACAACTAAAAAAAATTGTATGCTAAATGGGGATTAAAACAATGCTAACAATGCTAAAAATAAAATTTGAAAATGCTAAAAAAATGCTAAATTTTCTCTAAATGATAATGAATGAATTATACATTAATTTACCTGAAAATATTATATATCTTCAAAATAAAATGAAGTTTATATACTAAATACTAAAATTATATACATACATAGATGTATTTAATAAAAACAATTTAGTAGTTTGACAAAAGTTAGCGATTTTTTAACCAATAAAACAAAAGGACCTATCCACAAAATATTACATGACAAACGCTTAAAGCCCTAACCTACAGTTTGCAAAATATGTAACATTGTCAACTGTCAAAAAAACTGTTAAGGTGCAACCATAATGTGCTTAAGTTGGCTAAAGCAAATGTGCGAATACATGTAAATCATATGAGGCAAACTATATTGAACTTAAAAACCATTTTTGTTAAGTTTTATGAAACTGGCATTTGCTTAAGCAAAGTGCGAAACTGATTGCACATTCCGTACGGAATCAAATGTTTTTTGATTTTGTTTTCTTTTTAATACTTTTGAGAGACTTTTTGTTAATTTTTCACAGTAGGTTAAGCAAAGCTATGCATATTATGGTTGGGCCTTTAGGTTTAACAAGAAAAGTAGAAGACAAATAAATTATAAACAGTTTAAGGCGATTAATAAATTTATTATTTTAAATATTTTTTTGTAAAATTTTCAAAATGTTAGATAGGGTTTTTTGCGTTTTAGGTAACGATAAACATACATATCTGTGGCAATAAATAATAATGGCTTAAGTCGAAATTTCGTGTTTTGAGATATTAAGGGTTTTGTCTAAAATGAATTGTGTGTTGTATTGTGAAAGTTATAATATTATTTTTTTATTTTTTATTTTTATTTATTTATTTGAAAAATAAGCAGTACAACAAGACTTTTTTCATTCGTTGTTTAATTTTGTTTTTAATATCAAAAAGCACACATGCATACGCACGACCAAGGTATATTTATAGCAGGTAGTCTCGGAAAGCCAGCTGTTTATTTTTTATTTGCTTGTTTTGTGATACAAACTGTAAAATGTTGTATTGTAAACAAGTTTTTTGTCTTTATCTTATGTCTTTTTTGTCTCTTATCAACCCCTTTGCTGTTTGACAGTTCGTATCACAAAACAACAATAAAAAGCCCTGTTGTTTGTTTTATTGTACAATTGTTGTAATCTCGCAGCTACCTGCTATAAATATACCTTGCGCACGACTATACAAAATAAAAAACATGTCGTCAACATGACATTAGTCATTTGAACGCCAATTCATGTTCAAAGAAGAAAAAGGAAGACTCTTGTCAATAAGAGATGAGCCCTATGAACTCAGACTAAGCCATTATCAATTTCTATAAAACTCCGTAAGTTACGCGCTATTTCTGGTTAATTATTCAATACTCCTGCAAAACTCTCTATATGGCTTGGCATTTCAATTTTAAAATCTTTTTAATCGATTTCCTCACAATTTGGTTTTGCAAGTGGACTACTAATATTTTAATGAAAGTGAGACGGATGAAATTATTGACAATCTGTCTCCATTTGAACTATTAGCGTTCAATTAGGCTCCAGTTACATCTTACGATGTTGAAAGAGTGTTTTCCTTTTATTGCACTATAAAAGGAGATTATTTATTTTTGACAATTTGAAGAAAAATGGTATTGTACCATACAATCAAAACTGAATTAAATAAATGTTTCTTAAATAACAACATATTTATTTTTGCCATTTTGTGCCAAATTTAGTGCCATTTTAAACTTGCCCTGATAATAATAATTCAGTATTATTTATTTTTGAAATATAATTATGTATGAGTTTGCTTTATATCTAATGAAATATGTAAGCTTTAAAAATTACTAATTCTCACATTTAAATTGCGTTAGCTGATTTCACAAGGAAATTAATAGATAAGTTTTAAAAGTTGACAAAATTTAATGCCACAGCTGTTATTTATTGCTGTTTGCTCTTACATTTATTTTGTAATATCAAATAAATGTTTGCCCAAAAATTACTAAAATATTTGATCTTGTGCGTTCACACTTTGTTCACATTGGACAAATATTTGTTTGTCAGCAAATACTTTTATTTGCTCAAAATCAGCTGTTATTTTATTTGACACTCAAAAATATTTTGTGTTCAGACTACGTTAGTGAAATATTTGATGTTTGCAATCAAATATTTCATCAGTCTGAACGTACCTTTAATCTTATTTAATAGTACTGGGGAGATAAAGGCACATTAGATTATAAAATTTACAAAGGTTTATCTTAAAACTAAAAACAAATTAAGTAGTTATGAGTTGCAGATTTTTATATAAAAGAAAAGTAATAATTATAACAATAAAAATTTTTTAGTTATGTATGTGATTTTTCGTTAACCCAAGAGTGTAAATATTTCGCATCTAAAGTGCTTTGCATTGCTTATTATCTGTATATTAGGAGGAAGTTCATTCCAGAGGCGGATGGCATTAACGAGAAAGTGTCTTTCAGATATTTGCTTACGGTATCTTATGGAGTTTATTCTATTGCCCCGATTCGATCTTGAAAATGTCATTCTTTTGTAGAGATAAGTAGGTTGTCTATTAAATATAAGTTTATGTAAAAATATGAGTGTTCGGCATTTCAATAGATTTTCAAAAGATATATTATAGATTTGGTTTGAAAACTGAGTTATACTACTATATCTTGTACGTCCATATATATATCTGGCAATGTTGTTGTAGGTCACTTTGAGCTTATTCTTGCTTATTGAATCGCAACTGGAAAATAATTCACATCCATACATTAAAGTGGGTAGTAGATATGTCTTAGCGAGTAGCATGCGGATATTAATTGGCGTAAAATACTGTGTCATCCAAAGATTTCTTAACATAACATAGGTTTTTCCACATATGGCATTTATATGATTTGACCAGGTGAGATCGTTGTTCAAAATAACGCCAAGGTTTTTGGCACTTTTCACGATTTTAATAGTAGAATGTCCAATTTGGATTGGCGGCAAGCTAGACGGTAAAAATTTTGTTTTGCCTATAAGCATTGCCTTCGATTTTTTCGCATTGAGGCAAAGGCCATTCACTGACGCCCATCTTAATACGTTATCAAGATCGTGATTTAATTTGCTGATACAATCAATAATACCTGATGGAGAACAGCTGATGTAAAGCTGAACATCATCTGCATACATCTGTATACCACAGTAGTTGAGTCTATACGGCAAGTCATTGGAGTATATTGAATATAATAGTGGGCCAAGTATCGAGCCCTGTGGAACACCTCTTGTCATTAAGCAGCTGTTTGATTTATTAGAACCAAAAGAAACGAATTGACTTCTATCACATGGATATGAAGCAAGTAACTTTACAGCTGTGTTTGAAAAATGGCACATGTATTTCAGTTTTTGGCAAAGTATTGTGTGTTCGACGGTATCAAACGCCTTAGAATGGTCGAGCAAAACCAAAAAAGATATCATATTGTTATCAAGTTTTGACCGTATTTCCTCTGAAACATCAATGAGAGTAGAAATACAGCTGTGTCTAGGTCTAAAACCAGATTGTCTCTCAGAGAGCAGAGCATTTTCATACAAAAATCGAGTCATCTGCGTATGTATCAACCTTTCAAATACTTTAGACAAATAGGGCAAAATCGCAATTGGCCGGTAATTTTTATCAGGTTTAGGAACAGGTATAATCTTTGCTTGTTTCCACATTGATGGGAAAGTAGATGTTGTAATTATTGTGTTAATCAAATGTGTTATATGTTGTAGTATATATGTAACTATCAATTTAATAAATTTCGGATGAACCTCATCATTTCCCAAAGAGTCAGATTTAATACTAAGCATGGATTTAAGAACATCGTCCTGGGTAACATGTATGAAATCAAAACATAATGAAAGTTGTTGATTAGTATTGTTAGCGTTGTTAAAGGCATTTGTAGAGTTGTAATATCTGAGATTTGCTTCTGGCATTGGTATATTGGCAAATTCAAAGTTAAGTTGATTAACATCAATTTTGTTTTCCGTTTTCATGCAATTGTTATCGATACCCATCGTACGAATTTCCCTCCATTTCTTTTTTGAGCAAACAGCTGATTGGAACTTTCTCTCATAAAATTTTGATTTTTCAGTTCTAATTTTTAAATTAACGTTTCTTCTGCATATCTTGAAAAAATTATGGAGTTCCGGGGTTTTAAATCTCTTCCATCGTGCATATGCATCATTTCTTTCAATTATTAAGGCTTTAATTTCGTTTGAAAACCAGGGTTTCTCATTTTTTATTTTTTTTACTTTAACTGTCACATACTTTTCATATAAATATTGTATATTGCAATGCAAAAAAGTTACCTGTTCATCTACAGTAGGCATTAAGAATGTTTGGTTCCATGGTATTGTTGTAAGTTCCGTTTCCAGGGATTGGAGATCTATGTTTTTAAAATCTCGATATGTTATTGTTTGTTCTTGTGCTATTGCTTCAAAATTATAAGACACAAAAATTAAATCATGTTTTGAAAAAACAGAGGCAGAAAGTTGGTCAAATAAGAGCATTCGATTAAGATTATCTACAAAACAAAGGTCAAGAATAGTACTGGCGGTGGATGTACAATGTGTCGGTGTTAAACTATTTATCAAAATCATACCAATGGCACTCATATCCTCTATTAAACGTTTATCTATAAGTATATTAGTGTTGAAATCACCAGTAATAACAACATCTGTGTAACCAAGAGTAAGCATGGATAGTTTATCTAACAAAGGCTTAATTTGTATTTGTTTATTAGGCCGATAAATTGTTCCCAGTAAAAGTTTTTGGTTGTTATTGAAAATTTCAAGAAATAAATATTCTGGTTTCTGAGTATTTAAGGCAGATGCTCCATTATTTTCATTTATTTCGATATTATAGGCATTAACATCTGCATCAATAACGACTTCATCGTCATTAACTTTGTCTTCATCAGACGTTTGGCATTTAATTTTGCATGAAATTGATGATTTAACATATATTGCCACACCACCAGCGTTTGAATATCTGTCAGATCGAAAAAGCATATATCCTCTCAGTTTGTAGTAGTTTTCGTGAATTTCAAAGTGAAATCACGTTTCCGAAATACATATTATGTCCATACCTGACCCCTCAAAGATCAGTCGAAATTCATCCATTTTGTTGTTTAGGCTCTGGGCATTTATATGGCAGATGTTTAAACCAGAAGTTCTTTTACAAAGTATTCTGATCATAGTGTAAAGGTTTTCTCTAGAACTAACTCTCCTATTAACTACAGATTGTAAAACCATAGTTTAAAATAAATTTTTTTACTAGCAATGCAAGCACAAAAATTAATTTAAGTAGATTTATCACATATGAGTTTTATAAAAATATATTTAAAAATAGCATTGTTAGAAAAAAGAAGCTTAAAAACAAAATAAGGAATTAGAAAAACAAACAATTTTATTTCGATTAAAAAATATTTTTGAAAAATATGATAATAAACTTTAGCTTGAGTCGTGAAAATGAATATCTTGGTTAAGCGGTATACTTGCATCATCAGCGTTTGGTGAACGAAACATCTGATCCAATAATTTAAAATCATTAATGCAGATTGGATCATCCTTCCCAATCTTTTTAATGTAGACGAGGCCTCTATTAATAAAAGCAGCTGATATTTTTTTACCTTTTTTTAAACGATAAGCTTGCAGAAAAATACTGTGATTTTAAGGAGTGAGATTTTCATTGACATAAAACGGAACAGTGCTATCAAAACCAATAAGATTTAAACGTAAAACATCCTCCGAAGATTTGCTTTAAGAACAAAGTTACGTTCGTATGGGCTTTTGAACTTGATAATAACCGCAGGGTCAGGATCATATTTATCAGATTTTTTATTACTATTTGTGTTATTTTTCTGATAGTTTTTGTTAATTTTAACACGAAATATTGCTTTTACATGTGGGGGGCTGATATTCACAACTTGACAGAGATTCAGGTACATGTCAAAAAGATTTTCATCTTTATTAAAAGGAATGCCATTAATGCGGATATCATTTGCTACTATTGAATTTTCTTGTTTTCTAACACAGTTTTTTAAAAACACAATTTCTTTTTTTAAATCATCAGTTTCTTTTGCTAGTGCTATAACTTTGTCCGTAGCTGTATTTTTTATTTCTTGTACAACAGATTCAAGAGTAGATACTCTTTCGGTTATATTATTTAAATCACTCAAAGTAATATTAAGCCTTTTATCTATCTCACTTAAGAGAAGATCGTCTCACGAAACATAGTTTGTATCATTGTTTGCAATTGTTCGGTTAATTTTTCAAATCGCTTATCCATTAATCTTACAAAATTAAGTGGTGATTCAGCTCTTGTTAGAGGAAGCGATTCTCTGTTTGTAATACGAGGAGTTTTTGGTGCATTTTCAATTATAGAAGTCTGCATAACTTCTCTTAATCTTTTTTGCGCGGGAGTATTCGGGATCTCCATAATTTTTAGCACTTGTTGTTGTTTTTTGTTGATATTTTTGTTTTGACTTCTCAGTTTATTTTTATACATTGATTTTTTTTCTCTTTTTTTGTTTATTTTTACGAATGTTGTGTGCCTTTTTTTGTTTTGTTAATACATTTATGTTTATATTAAATCAATATTTTTGTATATTTTTGCACATATACATTTAAAGGTATAATTTAAGGTTTTTATCTTCTGAGGAGATCGAGTGGTTGCGATCGAAACATGTCATGGTAACCTGCCGGCCAGGGTTCGAGCCCGAGCCACGTCAAGAATGAAAGATTATCAATAACAATTTTAATTAATTTTCATGTTGTAAAATTCCTTTCTTCATAAAAATAATTTAATAAAAATTAAATTTCATGAACTTAAGCCTAATTAAAAATATTAAAAATTTGGATTAAAAACCATAAATAGTTCAACAAAATAACCACAATACTAATTATTGTTAAAGCTAAGGCACGAGCTCTATGTGTACATTTGTCCTTCAAGTTGTGCTGAAAAAGGTCAACAGAAAAGAGAAAGACAAAGTGAAAAAAAAAAACAAAAATGTACTTGGACTTCAAGAAAAATTCTTGACGAAAGTACGAAAAAACAGAAGTAAAGGAAAAAACATGTAAAATCAATTATAAAATGGATAATCATTCAGGAAAGCAAATTTTGATCTACCAAATGTTAAAATACAATTTGGTTTAAGGATTGATGTTTGACTAGTGACGTCAGCAGTCGTCGATGGCTGCGAGTGTAAGACGGCAAATCCATCTGAGGAGATTGAGTGGTTGCGATCGAACATGTCATGGTAACCTGCCGGCCAGGGTTCGAGCCCGAGCCACGTCAAGAATGAAAGATTATCAATAACAATTTAATTAATTTTCATGTTGTAAAATTCCTTTCTTCATAAAAATAATTTAATAAAAATTAAATTTCATGAACTTAAGCCTAATTAAAAATATTAAAAATTTGGATTAAAAACCACAAATAGTTCAACAAAATAACCACAATACTAATTACAATTATAGAGATTGACAGAAGTTATAAGTCATATTGTGAAATAGCAATATATAAAATTTTTAAGAGTAAAAAATGCTAAATAATGCTAAAAAAATGCTGAAAATAATGATATATGCTACTTGAAAAATTCGCTGCTAATTCTAAATAAATAATGCTAAATTTAGCAGTGAAAATGCTAAAAGGGTCACACTGGTAGGTATATTTTGGATTAAATCTAAATGTTGTTCAATGTTAAAGTTCAGTACAGCTTCTTCTAGTAATAACTCGGGAGTTGAGTTAGGTGTATCATAATTAGAAATTTCATTTTCATTATATATTTCGCAATTGCATTTTGTGACAACGTTTACAAAATGTAACCTCCACCGTTTTTGGAAAAGACAACAGAACATTGTGCGACATTTCCTGCCCCACGCCTTATGTGCTCGAAAAAGTGTTCTAAAATGTCTTGTGTTAAAGAATAACAACTGCCGAGAAATATTCACGATATTACCCTATTGAATATTTGCAACTATTTATATATTTTAATTTTAAAATGTTCAAGTATTATTTTCTGTTAATGATTTATTTTGGTTTCGACATCGAGGTAAAAAAATGTGATAAAATGTATTCTTAAAGATGATATTAAAGGTAGCAAATTTTTTTTTAAAGTAAATTTTTTTTAAATAATATTAACTTTAAAACGATTTTTGTATACATGATACATTAAAATACGGTTTACTGTTAAATATAAACCATATGCATATACGTACATATTTCAAACTTAATCAATGCGATTTGAAAATATTTTTGTAAAAAAAGGTACTTAATAAAATAAATAAAATTTTAACATATTTAATGAAACCCTGTATGTCTGGTGAAAAATAAAAATGTATCAATACATGTACATTTTTTCACTAACACATATTTGAGTTATGTACTCAATAGTTAAACAGTATTAAAGCAGATTTTTCGTGTTTAAGAAAATTTCTTTTTATGGGGTGACTGGCACAACTTATACATATCAAAGCAAAGTAAACTAAGTAACACGACTCTTTGACAATCCCTCTCAGCAGATACCTACCCTGCAAACAAATGGAAGATATCCCCTAAGGCAATAGTTTAGCAATATCCCCAAATTGTCATCTAAAAGAAAATAATCAAAGTAATTTTTTATTTTCTTCCTTTTATTGTTTTTGAGAAAATTACGCAACATAGACAGAAAAAATTTTGTTTTAAAAATTATTTCCCAAAATATTCTGCAAAAGGTAAATATTTAAATTAAATAAATCGGTTAAATATTGATATGTTTCCTTTTTAATTTAGTCAAGAATTTCACAACCTTGGATGCAATTTTAAAGAAGTGGTAGGTTTTTTTTCCAAAAATTTGGTGGAAACTAAATATTTATGTATATTTTTTTCTTTATTTTAGTTATAAATTATATTATGTTTAAGTCAAATTTATACGTATACAATTACCAATTTAATTTTAAATAAAAAGCTGTGCTTCTTTGTACACAAATGACAATTTTTTTATAATGCGAAATCTTCTTTTTATCATCCATATGATATGTTGTCGATATCTTCCTATTTTCTTAAAAGTGGTTATCTGGCGATATTGCTAGTTAATCGTCTAGAAGTATCGCTTTCGTATTGCTAAGAAGTATTGCCTTCGAGACACGTTTCTTCCCGAAGGAAGTATCTTCCGCAATACGAAATCGGTTATTGCCGCAATAATATTTTTCATCCAGGCAATACGTTTGGCAATACATAAGGTGTATTTCTGTGTTTGCTGGGTAGTAGTACATAACTCAAATATGTGTTAGTGAAAAAAAATGTACATGTATTGATACATTTTTATTTTTCACCAGACATACAGGGTTTCATTAAATATGTTAAAATTTTATTTATTTTATTAAGTACTTTTTTACAAAAATATTTTCAAATCGCATTGATTAAGTTTGAAATATGTACGTATATGCATATGGTTTATATTTAACAGTAAACCGTATTTTAATGTATCATGTATACAAAAATCGTTTTAAAGTTAATATTATTTAAAAAAAATTTACTTTAAAAAAAAATTTGCTACCTTTAATATCATCTTTAAGAATACATTTTATCACATTTTTTTACCTCGATGTCGAAACCAAAATAAATCATTAACAGAAAATAATACTTGAACATTTTAAAATTAAAATATATAAATAGTTGCAAATATTCAATAGGGTAATATCGTGAATATTTCTCGGCAGTTGTTATTCTTTAACACAAGACATTTTAGAACACTTTTTCGAGCACATAAGGCGTGGGGCAGGAAATGTCGCACAATGTTCTGTTGTCTTTTCCAAAAACGGTGGAGGTTACATTTTGTAAACGTTGTCACAAAATGCAATTGCGAAATATATAATGAAAATGAAATTTCTAATTATGATACACCTAACTCAACTCCCGAGTTATTACTAGAAGAAGCTGTACTGAACTTTAAGATTGAACAACATTTAGATTTAATCCAAAATATACCTACCAGTGTGACCCTTTTAGCATTTTACTGCTAAATTTAGCATTATTTATTTAGAATTAGCAGCGAATTTTTCAAGTAGCATATAGCATTATTTTCAGCATTTTTTTTAGCATTATTTAGCATTTTTTACTCTTAAAAATTTTATATATTGCTATTTCACAATATGACTTATAACTTCTGTCAATCTCTATAATTGTAATTAGTATTGTGGTTATTTTGTTGAACTATTTATGGTTTTTAATCCAAATTTTTAATATTTTTAATTAGGCTTAAGTTCATGAAATTTAATTTTTATTAAATTATTTTTATGAAGAAAGGAATTTTACAACATGAAAATTAGTTAAAATTATTATTGATAATCTTTCATTCTTGACGTGGCTCGGGCTCGAACCCTGGCCGGCAGGTTACCATGACATGTTTCGATCGCAACCACTCAATCTCCTCAGATGGATTTGCCGTCTTACACTCGCAGCCATCGACGACTGCTGACGTCACTAGTCAAACATCAATCCTTAAACCAAATTGTATTTTAACATTTGATAGATCGAAATTTGCTTTCCTGAATGATTATCCATTTTAATTGATTTTACATGTTTTTTCCTTTACTTCTGTTTTTTCGTACTTTCGTCAAGAATTTTTCTTGAAGTCCAAGTACATTTTTGTTTTTTTTTCACTTTGTTTTTCTCTTTTCTGTTGACTTTTTTCAGCACAACTTGAAGGACAAATGTACACATAGAGCTCGTGCCTTAGCTTTAACAATAATTAGTATTGTGGTTATTTTGTTGAACTATTTATGGTTTTTAATCCAAATTTTTAATATTTTTAATTAGGCTTAAGTTCATGAAATTTAATTTTTATTAAATTATTTTTATGAAGAAAGGAATTTTACAACATGAAAATTAATTAAAATTGTTATTGATAATCTTTCATTCTTGACGTGGCTCGGGCTCGAACCCTGGCCGGCAGGTTACCATGACATGTTTCGATCGCAACCACTCGATCTCCTCAGAAGATAAAAACCTTAAATTATACCTTTAAATATATATGTGCAAAAATATACAAAAATATTGATTTAATATAAACATAAATGTATTAACAAAACAAAAAAAGGCACACAACATTCGTAAAAATAAACAAAAAAAGAGAAAAAAAATCAATGTATAAAAATAAACTGAGAAGTCAAAACAAAAATATCAACAAAAAACAACAACAAGTGCTAAAAATTATGGAGATCCCGAATACTCCCGCGCAAAAAAGATTAAGAGAAGTTATGCAGACTTCTATAATTGAAAATGCACCAAAAACTCCTCGTATTACAAACAGAGAATCGCTTCCTCTAACAAGAGCTGAATCACCACTTAATTTTGTAAGATTAATGGATAAGCGATTTGAAAAATTAACCGAACAATTGCAAACAATGATACAAACTATGTTTCGTGAGACGATCTTCTCTTAAGTGAGATAGATAAAAGGCTTAATATTACTTTGAGTGATTTAAATAATATAACCGAAAGAGTATCTACTCTTGAATCTGTTGTACAAGAAATAAAAAATACAGCTACGGACAAAGTTATAGCACTAGCAAAAGAAACTGATGATTTAAAAGAAGAAATTGTGTTTTTAAAAAACTGTGTTAGAAAACAAGGAAATTCTATAGTAGCAAATGATATCCGCATTAATGGCATTCCTTTTAATAAAGATGAAAATCTTTTTAACATGTACCTGAATCTCTGTCAAGTTGTGAATATCAGCCCCCCACATGTAAAAGCAATATTTCGTGTTAAAATTAACAAAAACTATCAGAAAAATAACACAAATAGTAATAAAAAATCAGATAAATATGATCCTGACCCTGCGGTTATTATCAAGTTCAAAAGCCCATACGAACGTAACTTTGTTCTTAAAGCAAATCTTCGGAGGATGTTTTACGTTTAAATCTTATTGGTTTTGATAGCACTGTTCCGTTTTATGTCAATGAAAATCTGACTCCTGAAAATCACAGTATTTTTCTGCAAGCTTATCGTTTAAAAAAAGGTAAAAAAATATCAGCTGCTTTTATTAATAGAGGCCTCGTCTACATTAAAAAGATTGGGAAGGATGATCCAATCTGCATTAATGATTTTAAATTATTGGATCAGATGTTTCGTTCACCAAACGCTGATGATGCAAGTATACCGCTTAACCAAGATATTCATTTTCACGACTCAAGCTAAAGTTTATTATCATATTTTTCAAAAATATTTTTTAATCGAAATAAAATTGTTTGTTTTTCTAATTCCTTATTTTGTTTTTAAGCTTCTTTTTTCTAACAATGCTATTTTTAAATATATTTTTATAAAACTCATATGTGATAAATCTACTTAAATTAATTTTTGTGCTTGCATTGCTAGTAAAAAAATTTATTTTAAACTATGGTTTTACAATCTGTAGTTAATAGGAGAGTTAGTTCTAGAGAAAACCTTTACACTATGATCAGAATACTTTGTAAAAGAACTTCTGGTTTAAACATCTGCCATATAAATGCCCAGAGCCTAAACAACAAAATGGATGAATTTCGACTGATCTTTGAGGGGTCAGGTATGGACATAATATGTATTTCGGAAACGTGATTTCACTTTGAAATTCACGAAAACTACTACAAACTGAGAGGATATATGCTTTTTCGATCTGACAGATATTCAAACGCTGGTGGTGTGGCAATATATGTTAAATCATCAATTTCATGCAAAATTAAATGCCAAACGTCTGATGAAGACAAAGTTAATGACGATGAAGTCGTTATTGATGCAGATGTTAATGCCTATAATATCGAAATAAATGAAAATAATGGAGCATCTGCCTTAAATACTCAGAAACCAGAATATTTATTTCTTGAAATTTTCAATAACAACCAAAAACTTTTACTGGGAACAATTTATCGGCCTAATAAACAAATACAAATTAAGCCTTTGTTAGATAAACTATCCATGCTTACTCTTGGTTACACAGATGTTGTTATTACTGGTGATTTCAACACTAATATACTTATAGATAAACGTTTAATAGAGGATATGAGTGCCATTGGTATGATTTTGATAAATAGTTTAACACCGACACATTGTACATCCACCGCCAGTACTATTCTTGACCTTTGTTTTGTAGATAATCTTAATCGAATGCTCTTATTTGACCAACTTTCTGCCTCTGTTTTTTCAAAACATGATTTAATTTTTGTGTCTTATAATTTTGAAGCAATAGCACAAGAACAAACAATAACATATCGAGATTTTAAAAACATAGATCTCCAATCCCTGGAAACGGAACTTACAACAATACCATGGAACCAAACATTCTTAATGCCTACTGTAGATGAACAGGTAACTTTTTTGCATTGCAATATACAATATTTATATGAAAAGTATGTGACAGTTAAAGTAAAAAAAATAAAAAATGAGAAACCCTGGTTTTCAAACGAAATTAAAGCCTTAATAATTGAAAGAAATGATGCATATGCACGATGGAAGAGATTTAAAACCCCGGAACTCCATAATTTTTTCAAGATATGCAGAAGAAACGTTAATTTAAAAATTAGAACTGAAAAATCAAAATTTTATGAGAGAAAGTTCCAATCAGCTGTTTGCTCAAAAAAGAAATGGAGGGAAATTCGTACGATGGGTATCGATAACAATTGCATGAAAACGGAAAACAAAATTGATGTTAATCAACTTAACTTTGAATTTGCCAATATACCAATGCCAGAAGCAAATCTCAGATATTACAACTCTACAAATGCCTTTAACAACGCTAACAATACTAATCAACAACTTTCATTATGTTTTGATTTCATACATGTTACCCAGGACGATGTTCTTAAATCCATGCTTAGTATTAAATCTGACTCTTTGGGAAATGATGAGGTTCATCCGAAATTTATTAAATTGATAGTTACATATATACTACAACATATAACACATTTGATTAACACAATAATTACAACTTCTACTTTCCCATCCATGTGGAAACAAGCAAAGATTATACCTGTTCCTAAACCTGATAAAAATTACCGGCCAATTGCGATTTTGCCCTATTTGTCTAACGTATTTGAAAGGTTGATACATACGCAGATGACTCGATTTTTGTATGAAAATGCTCTGCTCTCTGAGAGACAATCTGGTTTTAGACCTAGACACAGCTGTATTTCTACTCTCATTGATGTTTCAGAGGAAATACGGTCAAAACTTGATAACAATATGATATCTTTTTTGGTTTTGCTCGACCATTCTAAGGCGTTTGATACCGTCGAACACACAATACTTTGCCAAAAACTCAAACACAGCTGTAAAGTTACTTGTTGTCATATCCATGTGATAGAAGTCAATTCGTTTCTTTTGGTTCTAATAAATCAAACAGCTGCTTAATGACAAGAGGTGTTCCACAGGGCTCGATACTTGGCCCACTATTATATTCAATATACTCCAATGACTTGCCGTCTAGACTCAACTACTGTGGTATACAGATGTATGCAGATGATGTTCAGCTTTACATCAGCTGTTCTCCATCAGGTATTATTGATTGTATCAGAAAATTAAATCACGATCTTGATAACGTATTAAGATGGGCGTCAGTGAATGGCCTTTGCCTCAATGCGAAAAAATCGAAGGCAATGCTTATAGGCAAAACAAAATTTTTACCGTCTAGCTTGCCGCCAATCCAAATTGGACATTCTACTATTAAAATCGTGAAAAGTGCCAAAAACCTTGGCGTTATTTTGAACAACGATCTCACCTGGTCAAATCATATAAATGCCATATGTGGAAAAACCTATGTTATGTTAAGAAATCTTTGGATGACACAGTATTTTACGCCAATTAATATCCGCATGCTACTCGCTAAGACATATCTACTACCCACTTTAATGTATGGATGTGAATTATTTTCCAGTTGCGATTCAATAAGCAAGAATAAGCTCAAAGTGACCTACAACAACATTGCCAGATATATATATGGACGTACAAGATATAGTAGTATAACTCAGTTTTCAAACCAAATCTATAATATATCTTTTGAAAATCTATTGAAATGCCGAACACTCATATTTTTACATAAACTTATATTTAATAGACAACCTACTTATCTCTACAAAAGAATGACATTTTCAAGATCGAATCGGGGCAATAGAATAAACTCCATAAGATACCGTAAGCAAATATCTGAAAGACACTTTCTCGTTAATGCCATCCGCCTCTGGGATGAACTTCCTCCTAATATACAGATAATAAGCAATGCAAAGCACTTTAGATGCGAAATATTTACACTCTTGGGTTAACGAAAAATCACATACATAACTAAAAAATTTTTATTGTTATAATTATTACTTTTCTTTTATATAAAAATCTGCAACTCATAACTACTTAATTTGTTTTTAGTTTTAAGATAAACCTTTGTAAATTTTATAATCTAATGTGCCTTTATCTCCCCAGTACTATTAAATAAGATTAAAGGTACGTTCAGACTGATGAAATATTTGATTGCAAACATCAAATATTTCACTAACGTAGTCTGAACACAAAATATTTTTGAGTGTCAAATAAAATAACAGCTGATTTTGAGCAAATAAAAGTATTTGCTGACAAACAAATATTTGTCCAATGTGAACAAAGTGTGAACGCACAAGATCAAATATTTTAGTAATTTTTGGGCAAACATTTATTTGATATTACAAAATAAATGTAAGAGCAAACAGCAATAAATAACTGTGGCATTAAATTTTGTCAACTTTTAAAACTTATCTATTAATTTCCTTGTGAAATCAGCTAACGCAATTTAAATGTGAGAATTAGTAATTTTTAAAGCTTACATATTTCATTAGATATAAAGCAAACTCATACATAATTATATTTCAAAAATAAATAATACTGAATTATTATTATCAGGGCAAGTTTAAAATGGCACTAAATTTGGCACAAAATGGCAAAAATAAATATGTTGTTATTTAAGAAACATTTATTTAATTCAGTTTTGATTGTATGGTACAATACCATTTTTCTTCAAATTGTCAAAAATAAATAATCTCCTTTTATAGTGCAATAAAAGGAAAACACTCTTTCAACATCGTAAGATGTAACTGGAGCCTAATTGAACGCTAATAGTTCAAATGGAGACAGATTGTCAATAATTTCATCCGTCTCACTTTCATTAAAATATTAGTAGTCCACTTGCAAAACCAAATTGTGAGGAAATCGATTAAAAAGATTTTAAAATTGAAATGCCAAGCCATATAGAGAGTTTTGCAGGAGTATTGAATAATTAACCAGAAATAGCGCGTAACTTACGGAGTTTTATAGAAATTGATAATGGCTTAGTCTGAGTTCATAGGGCTCATCTCTTATTGACAAGAGTCTTCCTTTTTCTTCTTTGAACATGAATTGGCGTTCAAATGACTAATGTCATGTTGACGACATGTTTTTTATTTTGTATAGTCGTGCGCAAGGTATATTTATAGCAGGTAGCTGCGAGATTACAACAATTGTACAATAAAACAAACAACAGGGCTTCTTATTGTTGTTTTGTGATACGAACTGTCAAACAGCAAAGGGGTTAATGAGAGACAAAAAAGACATAAGATAAAGACAAAAAACTTGTTTACAATACAACATTTGACAGTTTGTATCACAAAACAAGCAAATAAAAAATAAACAGCTGGCTTTCCGAGACTACCTGCTATAAATATACCTTGGTCGTGCGTATGCATGTGTGCTTTTTGATATTAAAAACAAAATTAAACAACGAATGAAAAAAGTCTTGTTGTACTGCTTATTTTTCAAATAAATAAATAAAAATAAAAAATAAAAAAATAATATTATAACTTTCACAATACAACACACAATTCATTTTAGACAAAACCCTTAATATCTCAAAACACGAAATTTCGACTTAAGCCATTATTATTTATTGCCACAGATATGTATGTTTATCGTTACCTAAAACGCAAAAAACCCTATCTAACATTTTGAAAATTTTACAAAAAAATATTTAAAATAATAAATTTATTAATCGCCTTAAACTGTTTATAATTTATTTGTCTTCTACTTTTCTTGTTAAACCTAAAGGCCCAACCATAATATGCATAGCTTTGCTTAACCTACTGTGAAAAATTAACAAAAAGTCTCTCAAAAGTATTAAAAAGAAAACAAAATCAAAAAACATTCGATTCCGTACGGAATGTGCAATCAGTTTCGCACTTTGCTTAAGCAAATGCCAGTTTCATAAAACTTAACAAAAATGGTTTTTAAGTTCAATATAGTTTGCCTCATATGATTTACATGTATTCGCACATTTGCTTTAGCCAACTTAAGCACATTATGGTTGCACCTTAACAGTTTTTTTGACAGTTGACAATGTTACATATTTTGCAAACTGTAGGTTAGGGCTTTAAGCGTTTGTCATGTAATATTTTGTGGATAGGTCCTTTTGTTTTATTGGTTAAAAAATCGCTAACTTTTGTCAAACTACTGAATTGTTTTTATTAAATACATCTATGTATGTATATAATTTTAGTATTTAGTATATAAACTTCATTTTATTTTGAAGATATATAATATTTTCAGGTAAATTAATGTATAATTCATTCATTATCATTTAGAGAAAATTTAGCATTTTTTTAGCATTTTCAAATTTTATTTTTAGCATTGTTAGCATTGTTTTAATCCCCATTTAGCATACAATTTTTTTTAGTTGTGGTCACACTGATGATGTAGAAAATTCCGAAGCAAAGATATTTTTGGAAAACAATGCGGAGACATACGTGTGTGGTTAACTTTATAAAAATTATACAAAATGCATAATAAATGATTTGCCAAAATTTAACGATATAACCTTTTATGACAAGTATTGTTTTTGTTATGAAAAGGAATTAAAAAGAAACACATTAGTTAAACCTCCTGAAGATTTCCAGGAATACGTCAAGTAAAAAGTGAAGCATTCCTAAGTTTATTTAATACTGTGTGTCATAAAAATTTTTTTTAACAAAAATTGTATATGAAAAACTTTCACAAAATTTAAATGCTGTAATAACATAAATCACAAAGATTTTAGATATTTTTTTATTACAGTGCGGATTTATTTCGTTTTAAAATTTTTCAACAGAGATTCTGCCACTCCAAATTCAAAAAGTGAAGTTGTAAAACTATCCAATATATAAGTACGATTTGCATTAAAAAACTGTTTTTAAACCTATTTTTAATTATATTTCATTTAATTACTGGTGGTGTTCTGTAAAAAAGCCAATACATATACCTTCTTTTTGATGAGTTATTAAATGCAATTTAAGTTTTTTGATAATTTTACGTTACATTATTTTATAAAAATAAAATATTTTCTTAATTTATATACCCTGTTACAAAACTTCATCAAATTACTTTTTAAGTACTTTATACACTGATGTAACATTAACACTCAGGCAGTCAACTAGTTGAACGGACAAGATTAGATAGAGTTATAGAAATGTTACTCTGCAATAAAAGAAATTCCTTTGCAATTCATGGCGATACAGAACCCAGTAAAAACTTCACCTACAAAATAATCTGATAAGTAATCAGAAAAAAGTAAAAAAGTTACTTACAATTCAACTAAAAGAACCAATGAATTCTACTGAAAGAACCAATGAATTTTACAAAGGAAGTCCAAAATGAATGCATTAAGAAGTAAGCCATTATTATACCCTTCACCGCAGGTGGTGAAAAAGGATATGTATGCATTTAAGTTTGTCATTCCGTTTGTAATTTCTACAATATTGAACTTAGGCACTATAAAGTATATATGTTCTGGGTCCTTTTGTTGTGTGTTTTTGTGAAATAAGAGTTACACATTTCAATAACCATAGGTTTGTTTTCGAAATTATGTTTTGAACAATGTAATTTAAAGCATTTAAAAGGTTTATGTAAACTTTGTCAATTTTTATTTTTTATCCCTTTTTTCAACACATTAATACTAAAATTAGCAACTCTAATAAACTAATTTAAAATCTACCATAAACAAATTTTACGTCAAAAATTATATATTTTATTTGTGCAATAAGAACTAATTTTATTTGTTTAAATGTGAAGAATATTTATAAAAAATTAAGATAACTAGATGTGTTGTGATAAAAATGTTGAACAATCCCAATTTTCCGAAATATTTGACGAACAAATTCGTGACATTTCTTTTGTTTTTGTTTCTCTCAAGTGTGTTGAATTTACACAGGACATGTACATGTGAGAGAATAAAATTTAAAAAAAGAGTCGTGTTACTTATTATACTTTGATATGTACATTAAGGTGGGCAAAAAAAATTGTGCCAGTCACCCCATAAAAAGAAATTTTCTTAAACACGAAAAATCTCTTTTAATATTGTTTAAATCTGTTTTGTAGAAACTAATGAAGATTACGACAATAATGAAAATCAAAGAATTAAGATAATCTACATATGTGTGTAATTAAACGTAATTCTTCAGCATTTCGGAAAATTGGATTAACGTCAATATTGCATTGGAGGCGCGATAAATACATACATATACACATTAGGGTGGTCCAAAATTTTTTTCGATTTTCCAAAAAAGGAGACCAGTTTTGGGTAAAAAAAATTTTGTAAAAATATGACCTGAGAATGAAATTCGGGCTAAATGCAGAGAAAAACGCCCGTAACTAGTGAGGAGTCACCCCTAGAGGTGTAAAATGTATGGCAACTACCATTATATTTACATCCCCAATATTTCTCTAGAACAAACTTATCCTCCATCTCCAACCCTTCATATGGTCCATACGAAAAATTTAATTTCCTCGAAAACCGACTCTAGAACAGACGAACGAACAGCCAGACGGACATGAAGTCTAAGATTAAAAAAACGGAATTGGATTGGATTACATCCTAATTGGTTCCGTTTTTTAATCTTGGAAATGCTTGTGTGATTGTGGTTTTGCTTAATGTTTAACGTAATGTTAAATAGACCATGTTTTTTCCATACGTTTGGGTTACTTTTGGACTAGTCCTGGTCCCTTGTGGGATACTCTTTACACGCGTGCTTGGACTGGTCCTATTATTTGCAGGGATGAGCATGCAACAATTTCTATAGAAATTATGGAATATATTTACAACATTACTGCCCAAAAATTTTGCAACTGTACTGGTTAGAGAATTTTAATGTACATTAAACTAAAAAACTAAGCGCAAATATTTCTACTAACATTTAATCACAATAAATTGTTTTGACTGTAAATAAATTTATAACACTAGATGACCCGTGCGAATATTTCGCACCGTAATTTTTATCAATGAAAATATTAATTTTTCAATTTCTAATTATTTTTCGTCATTAGTGTTAGAATTAAGCTTTAAAATGAGATATCATTCATTAAATTTGATGCGGTGGTATGGGAGATATTTGCAACCGACAAAAAAAAGTGCTTTAGAAATAATATATATGATACTAAATATCCATACTTAATTTTCTATTTTTTAAACTGACTTAAAAATTTTTAAAAACAAAATGTATTCTCATTTTACCTAACAATTAAAAAAAAGTTCATCAAATTTAATTTTCATTAAATTATTTTTATGAAGAAAGGAATTTTACAAACATGAAAATTAATTAAAATTGTTATTGATAATCTTTCATTCGTGGCTGGGACTCGAACCCCGGCCGGCAGGTTACCATGACATGTTTCGATCGCAACCACTCGATCTCCTCAGATGGATTTGCCGTCTTACACTCGCAGCCATCGACGACCGCTGACGTCAATAGTCAAACATCAATCCTTAAACCAAATTGTATTTTAACCTTTGGTAGATCGAAATTTGCTTTTCTGAATGATTATCCATTTTTAATTGATTTTACGAGTTTTTTTCCTTTACTTCTGTTTTCTCGTACTTTTGTCAAGAATTCTTCTTGAAGTCGAAGGTACATTTGTTTTGTTTTTTCATTTTTTGTCGTTCTTTTTTCTGTTGACCTTTTTTCAGCACAACTTGAAGGACAAATGAATACATAGAGCTCGTGCCTTAGCTTTAACAATAATCAGTATTGTGGTTATTTTGTTGAACTATTTATGGTTTTTAATCCAAATTTTTATAATTAGGCTTAAGTTCATCAAATTTAATTTTCATTAAATTATTTTTATGAAGAAAGGAATTTTACAAACATGAAAATTAATTAAAATTGTTACTGATAATCTTTCATTCTTGACGTGGCTGGGGCTCGAACCCAGGCCGGCAGGTTACCATGACATGTTTCGATCGCAACCACTCGATCTCCTCAGATGGATTTGCCGTCTTACACTCGCAGCCATCGACGACCGCTGAAGTCAATAATCAAACATCAATCCTTAAACTAAATTGTATTTTAACCTTTGGTAGATCGAAATTTGCTTTTCTGAATGATTATCCATTTTTAATTGATTTTACGTGTTTTTTTCCTTTACTTCTGTTTTCTCGTACTTTTGTTAAGAATTCTTCTTGAAGTCGTAGGTACATTTGTTTTGTTTTTTCATTTTTGTCGTTCTTTTTTCTGTTGACCTTTTTTCAGCACAACTTGAAGGACAAATGAATACATAGAGCTCGTGCCTTAGCTTTAACAATAATCAGTATTGTGGTTATTTTGTTGAACTATTTTTGGTTTTTAATCCAAATTTTTATAATTAGGCTTAAGTTCATCAAATTTAATTTTCCTTAAATTATTTTTATGAAGAAAGGAATTTTACAAACATGAAAATTAATTAAAATTGTTATTGATAATCTTTCATTCTTGACGTGGCTGGGGCTCGAACCCCGGCCGGCAGGTTACCATGACATGTTTCGATCGCAACCACTCGATCTCCTCAGATGGATTTGCCGTCAAATGAATACATTGAGCTCGTGCTCGTGTTAGAACGACAAAAATGAAAAAACAAAACAAATTTACCTTCGACTTCAAGAAGAATTCTTGACAAAAGTACGAGAAAACAGAAGTAAAGGAAAAAAAACACGTAAAATCAATTAAAAATGGATAATCATTCAGAAAAGCAAATTTCGATCTACCAAAGGTTAAAATACAATTTGGTTTAAGGATTGATGTTTGACTATTGACGTCAGCGGTCGTCGATGGCTGCGAGTGTAAGACGGCAAATCCATTTGAGGAGATCGAGTGGTTGCGATCGAAACATGTCATGGTAACCTGCCGGCCGGGGTTCGAGCCCCAGCCACGTCAAGAATGAAAGATTATCAATAACAATTTTAATTAATTTTCATGTTTGTAAAATTCCTTTCTTCATAAAAATAATTTAATGAAAATTAAATTTGATGAACTTAAGCCTAATTATAAAAATTTGGATTAAAAACCATAAATAGTTCAACAAAATAACCACAATACTGATTATTGTTAAAGCTAAGGCACGAGCTCTATGTATTCATTTGTCCTTCAAGTTGTGCTGAAAAAAGGTCAACAGAAAAAAGAACGACAAAAATGAAAAAAACAAAACAAATGTACCTTCGACTTCAAGAAGAATTCTTGACAAAAGTACGAGAAAACAGAAGTAAAGGAAAAAAACACGTTAAATCAATTAAAAATGGATAATCATTCAGAAAAGCAAATTTCGATCTACCAAAGGTTAAAATACAATTTGGTTTAAGGATTGATGTTTGACTATTGACATCAGCGGTCGTCGATGGCTGCGAGTGTAAGACGGCAAATCCATCTGAGGAGATCGAGTGGTTGCAATCGAAACATGTCATGGTAACCTGCCGGCCGGGGTTCGAGCCCCAGCCACGTCAAGAATGAAAGATTATCAATAACAATTTTAATTAATTTTCATGTTTGTAAAATTCCTTTCTTCATAAAAATAATTTAATGAAAATTAAATTTGATGAACTTAAGCCTAATTATAAAAATTTGGATTAAAAACCATAAATAGTTCAACAAAATAACCACAATACTGATTATTGTTAAAGCTAAGGCACGAGCTCTATGTATTCATTTGTCCTTCAAGTTGTGCTGAAAAAAGGTCAACAGAAAAAAGAACGACAAAAATGAAAAAACAAAAAAATGTACCTTCGACTTCAAGAAGAATTATTGACAAAAGTACGAGAAAACGGAAGTAAAGGAGAAAAAAACACGTAAAATCAATTAAAAATGGATTATCATTCAGAAAAGCAAATTTCGATCTACCAAAGGTTAAAATACAATTTGGTTTAAGGATTGATGTTTGACTATTGACGTCAGCGGTCGTCGATGGCTGCGAGTGTAAGACGGCAAATCCATCTGAGGAGATCGAGTGGTTGCAATCGAAACATGTCATGGTAACCTGCCGGCCGGGGTTCGAGCCCCAGCCACGTCAAGAATGAAAGATTATCAATAACAATTTTAATTAATTTTCATGTTTGTAAAATTCCTTTCTTCATAAAAATAATTTAATGAAAATTAAATTTGATGAACTTAAGCCTAATTATAAAAATTTGGATTAAAAACCATAAATAGTTCAACAAAATAACCACAATACTGATTATAATTTAAAAAAAATTTAATTCAGTGTGAAATGCTAAAATGTTTAAAAATTTAAAGCAAGAATTGTATCGAAGAAAACTCAAATGAATTCTTCTACATGTATGCTTTTATTACAGTTTCGTAAAGCCAATAAAATGTTTTTTTTTAATTTTACCATAATTTATTTTACACACTGTAGTTGTTATCCATACACATGCACTTGTACCTGTCACACGCACATAGCATAGATAACTCTACGTTTCCACATGCAAGTAATTGCTTGCAAGTAGTAGTAGTATACGTATTAATTACGAAAATCAGGATAAATACACAAAAAAACACATAATTTTTTGAGTGGATACACAGGACAGTGCAAGTTCATTTTTAAAATGTCGGCATCAACTAAACATCATCGTTGCATATATGGCTACGATATAAGTTAAATAACTTTATAATTTTTTCTTTATTTAACTTTGATGAAATCTTTATAAAAAGTTATGTTTATTTTTAAAAATATGTAAATACACATTGCCGTGTTTCCGATATCATAAAATTACTAAAAAGAATATTTAAATTAAAATTTTTTTCTAAATGCCTGAAATTTATGTTTAAAAATACCATTAAGTGCGTTGTTGTATAGTTGTGTTATTTTAATTTTTAATTTTGTATGAATTCACAGAAATAAGCTATAAACATAGCTTTTATTTTACGAAGTACTAGTTTATTGAAACAAAACTCATCCACGGTAACACTGTTTTCCATTTGTCATTTTACTTACGACAAGTGTCAAAAATTTACTTGCAAGCCAATTCTCTTGCAAGTTGAGCTGCAAGTACAAAAAATTTACTGGTGTTTATAAGAAAGTACGAGTGTACTCAGTAAAAAATAGGATCATCCAAAGAGTAGGCAGGCGTGGGTAAATACCTTTGTATATTTTTCTTATGTGTACTTGTTGTCATTCTCTGGTACATAATATGCCGCTCAAATAAAGAAACAAGCTAGGAGACTCAATATATTTTTATTTAACGCTTCTTCATTAAAAGCATTCGTGGCCGAGTAGTTAAGTTTTCCCCTGAGACTCATGGGGTTGGCAGTTCGAATCTCAAAAGGAAATTTTTTTTATTTTTATTTCATTTTTTTATGCTCTCAAAAACGATTTTAAGATAATAAAATTATAAAACGAATTTCAAACATCAACTTTGGCAAAAGAGGAAACGGACTTAGGTGCATACATATTTAAATTTTTGGATTTTATCATATTCTTCGGCTTGACGAAATGAAAAGTTGGCGTGGCTAAATTAATATACAGTCAAATCCCGATAATTCGTACCCCGATAAATCGTAATTCCCGATAATTCGTAATAAACTATCGGTCCCTTGAAAAAATCTCGTTAGTTCGTAAAATTTCCATACATTTTGGTCCCCTCGATAATTCGTAATTTTTTTTGTCAAATAAAATCGTCTTTACCTCTTATAAATCGTAATTGTTTGCTAACTACCACTTATAAATCGTAATAAAAACAACAAAAACATGGAAAGAATGATTTTTTGTTTACCGCTAATTTTTTTGCGTGTGTTTTTGCTTGTGTGTGTGTTTATTTTCTTAAGATCAGTTTGTTACATGAATAATTTTTATATATTTTATTTTTAACAATTTTCTTTTATGTTTTTTTTTTTATTGTTTTATTTAATAAATTGAAAAACCCTGTTAATTCGTATTAATTTTATTTAAACCCCGGTAAATCGAAACCCCGCTAAATCGAAAACCCCTATAATTCGTAAGAAATGGCCGGTCCCTTGCAATTACGAATTATCGGGATTCTACTGTATATGTATATCTCAAAAACATTATTTATATAACTTTTTGTTCTTATCGCACCATGATGACGGGTATATAAGATTCGGCATAGCCGAAAATAGCACTCTTACTTGTTAGTATTTAACGACGTTTTTAAAAAACGAAAAGTAATTTAAAGTTAAATTATTTTTATTGATAGTCAATGATTGCCATATTCATTTGTGTTTTATAAATACCCAAATATATTCCCAAAAAAGGAATATTCCCGGTATTTACCCAGACAACAGGTAAATACCCGGAAAAATCCCATCTATATTAATTTGGATACAAATCGACTCAAACACAAATCAAAAAAGGAAAAAAGATTTAAAAATAAATAAAAGCTATTCAGAAAAGTTTCACAAGGATTGGCTAAAGCAACTTAAGTTAAAATAATGGCTGAAAGAAACAGATGAAAAAACCTTTTGAAATTACTGCGAATGCGATATTGTTTCCAAATTTAATGGATTGAAGCAACGTGCAGGAACAAGGATGCACAAAAATGCAACGGGCATAACTACAAACCATCTAATCCCTTTTAAAAGAATATATGTTTATGAAAGTTTATGTGTTGTGCACAGTTCAATTGCACCTGTCGATCATTTGACAAACCTTTGTAAATGGCAATTTGACACCTCGTCGCGAAAGCAGAACGACAAAATGCAGCATATAAAAAACTGTGCTTGGCCCTTACTTTAATAAAGATTTTTCTTTATTTTTACACAGAGAAATAACAAATGATATTGTTTGGAAGGGTTAAGACGATATGTACAAATTTAACATGTAAAAAAGTAAAAATCCATATGACGGATACACATAATTTGAACATACAATAGCTTTATTATACTAGAATATAAAGAAATAAAAAGAGAATCAACAAAAACAAATACAAAATCAATAAATAAAAAACAAAATAAATAACTACACAGTGGGAGAAGAAAACCTAAAACAATAACATCGAACAACACTGCATTAAAAGTAAAATGTTTGTTATGCTGGGTACACACTATGCAAAGCATTTACGCAATCTAGTGAATTAACTTCATTTTCATTCATTCCAGATTGCATAAAAATCAAAACGTTTTGATATTTTGAGGTTGCATTGAAACAGATTGCATGTAGATTTCACTGTGTGTATATTTCCCTGAAGATGACCAACAAAGTTGGTAGAGATATTAGAAGAAGTAAATAATAATACATAATAACAAACAAAACAATAGTTTTTTATTTTTATTCTTTTGAATATAACAGACCTCAAACCAAAAATATGAACACAACACATTTAATAAAAAAATAATGTATATTTGCCGCCACAAACAAGTTACTTGCAAAAAATTTGTTCACCAAAGGTTAATTTACTCTAAAAACATAGCAATTCCTTAAAACATCCACGTTTTTTTAAAAATTAAATGTATTTTAAATACAAACAAATAATATTGGTTTTTATTATTACAGAACTATTACAACACAACACTACATCTGGTCCATTTCGAAAACTAGGTCGTTTATTTGGCAGCTGTTTAAGGCAGAATACAAACTCGTCAACTATTCGTTTAGTTTTGGAACAATTAGGAGGTTATTTGCCGATTGGAGCACTTGGTCCCTCGAGTGTATCTCAGCTTATATCAAAAATATATGAACTAGGTCCAACACCACTAGTAGACATATATTATGATCTTAGTTATGGAAAACGTCCACATGTCTTGCTTATTATAAGTGGTCCTAGTGCAACATCGCCTATTTTAGAAGTAAGTAAAGTTGATATAATTTCGAATAAAACTAAAAATTTCTTTCAGTGGATTAATTTACTTAATTATTTACTGCCTAATTTATAAAAAATAAAACATGTTAATAAAGGGTTTATTAAACGGATTTCGTATGAAAATCCGTTTCATTAAGCCTTTATAACCCGGTTTTATTTTTTATAAATTAGGCCGTTATTATTTACAAAAATAATTTAAACAAGTTAGAGTGCTATATTCGACTGTGCCGAATCTTTGATACCCTCCACCGGCAGTTCGAATGTTTTAGGAGTAATATCTGTATGATGTCTATTTATTATTATTATCTTAAAAAAACCGACATCTGCATTAAAATTGGTTGCAGTTTAAACCTATATTAAATTATTGACCGACAAAATTTTATAGTCTTATTTCTTGTTCAATAAAACTGTGATATACCAAATTTTGTTATGATAGCATTATTTTTAATGGTTTTAGGCGCACTAAACTGTTTTCCGGAAGTAGGGTTTATATGGGGCCTAGGGTAAATTTTGGACGGATCTTCACGAATTTTAGCAAAATCTTATATCATTCTCTGCATAATTCCACCATTTATGTTAGTTTTTGTAACAAAATTATCAATTTTTTTTGGTGGTTGTTCCACATTTTGATTCATAGCTCTGATCCTACTGAACCGATTTTGCTGGATTTCAATCCTAAACTGCTTAGGATAACTACAAGCATTTTGACACTAAGTTTGTTTATTTCTTTTGAGTTTTTCGAAAGTGAGCGTGTTGTCATTAGACGGACAGACAGACGGACATGGCTAAATCGACTTAGAAATACCCAAGGACCCAGAATATATATACTTTATGGGGTCTGAGATGAATAATAAAAAAGTTTCACACGGAATGACAAACTTTGTTACCCTCTTCACAACTAATTGTGGTGAAGGGTATAACAAATAGAATGTGAAAATTATTTATTTTAATAAGTTATTTATATTTTATTAACATTTTTATTTTTGGAAGTGTTTAATGAATCGAATTTGCTTAACCCAACCTTTGGTTAACAATGAAGCTATTGTGACGAGCAAAAGTAAGAGCCCTCGTTTTTGTGTCAGATGCCCTAGCCTTTACTACTACCGGCATTTCTTATCTTTTTAGTATAAATAATTATGCTTATTTGATTTTTATTATTGGTAGTATTTATACTAATTGAACTATGCCTGTTTGATTATTATTATTATTTTTAGTACATCTTCTTCTTCTTCTATATATTTATACTATAAAAAGAAGTGTGCACTTTAATGTCACCACTTACTGCGAAAACGAGTAGACCGATTTCAACAAAAAATTTGGGGTACGTTGGGGATAGTCTGGAGATGGTTAATGTAAAGTTTGCGTGAAATCAGCCCAGTGGTTCCGGAGATATGGCATTTAGATTTTCCTATATATTTCCACACAAATATCAACAAAATGTCCTTCATTTTGAACTCCTTCGAAACGGCTTGACTGATTTTTATGCAATTTTGTATATGTTTTTGTTAGGTATGAGAATAGATGGTAGAGTATATTTTATATCGCTAGAGGACGCAAAATAGGGCATAAGCTCCCCCTCCCTATATCGTCTTAGCTAATCAACCAGTTTTCTTAAAATTTGGCATGCAGGCACTGTAACATCTGAAAGAAAATAGGGAATAGGGCGTGAAAAAGGGCAAGAAGAGTAAAAGCCCCTCTCTATATTTGCTTAACAAATCGACCGATTTTCTTGAAATTTTGCAGAAAAATAGTGTAACATCTGAAAATAACTATAGCATTTAATTTTTTTTATCTTCTTAACTAATCAACCGGTTTTCTTAAAATTTGGCATGCAGACACTGTTGCATCTGAAAGAAATAAGTTATATGGCAAAACAACGTTTGCTGGGCCAGCTAGTATTTGTATAAAATGGCAGTGTTGCAAAATTGAAATTTTGAAATGGTACTGAACTTTAACAAAAATAGGAATTTTTTTTACAAAAGTTTGTTAAAAAATAAAATAATTACACAAATTTTTACTAATCTACATTTTTCTCTATCAGATCTATTTTTCGAGAAATACCGTTATGTCCAAAATAAAGGCCCTTTCACTTAGGGTAGCCAGATTTTAAATGCGGAAAAACAGTACATTGAATACAAAAAAACAGTACAGTTAAGAAAAAAACAGTACATTTTTTTGACGAAAACATAACTAGTTATTTTAATTATTAAAAATATTTTAAACTTTTGATTGAATATACAACAACAATTATATAAAAAAATGCATGTGTAACGTCAAAGGTAAGACTTCCATTTTATGGCATTTCATAAGTATACGAAATTACTCCATTTACCTTTAAAAAGCAAACACCACAAACGAAGCATTTGGCCTAAACGTTCGTTTTTTTTTTAATGTGAAGACAGGAAAATCATAACATTGCTGTAAGCCATATAAGAAAGAAGAAAAGCCTAACTTACCTTAAAACAACTAACTCATTGATTGTGTTACTACGATTTTTTTTAAACATATTCGGCCAATTTTACCGTATATAATTAACTATCACTATGTATAACAATAGGTTTTTTTGACATTTATAATGATAGTTAATTATACCTGAACTTGATGAAATTGGCCATTAATCTATAAAATCCAAATAAATAATTTGGTTTATTTTGATTTCACAAAATCTGAAAATAGTAAAAAAAAAAGTTTTTAACAATATTAAACACAAAACTTTCTCTCAGTAAAAAAATCAAGAGCAATTGAAAATGATGAAGATTTTCAATAAAATATGTATAAAAATTAATGAAGCTTTTCCCTATTTCAAAAATAGTTAAGGTAAATAAAAGTGGTCCTCAAAGGTATTGGGTATTTTTATAAATTTTGAACACGGAGAATTCGGTGATTTCGATTTCCAGAACATGCCCGAAAATTAAAAAGTTTTAAAAGTTAATGATAATTGTGTTGGAATAAGTATTTATTTAGTATTTAAAAAAAATTAAATTGAAAAAAAATATTGATTTGGTTTTTGTCTTTCTCAGGTGTGGAAAGGGAAATACTATTGGTAGATGTAGCCATAAAATCATATGTCTTCAAAAAACAACATGAAAATATATTACTGCTGCAAGCAACCCATTATAATTAGATTTCTACTGTGTATTTATGAGAAAACAATAACCACAGCGTAAAAAATCTTATTAATTTAGAACTTTTTTGTTTGGTACACAAGAACAATTTTTTTTAGCTATTTAAATATTAGGATATTATGAAAACATGTTTTTAGCAGTGTTTTTCTAAATATCTTGATTTTATGTAGACTGGACCAAAAAAACAGTACAAAGTGTAAAAAACAGTACATTTGCGTACTGTTTCGGGAGTTGTGCATAAAACAGTACAGTTGCAAAAAATCAGTACATGTACTGCTTAAAACAGTACGTATGGCAACCCTACTTTCACTACATATATAGGAATAACTTGAAAACTGCTGACCATATTCAGTTAACAAAAAAATCTGAAACTCGGCAACAGTATAATCTTTAAGCCGTACTTAAAGTGCTCTTAAATTTGCCCTGTAGTTGCAGAGATATGGTTCAATTTTTGAAGAAAAAAGGAACATTTTTCCGAAATATTTAAAAATCCGATGATTATTAATAGTTTTCTTTCCCGTTTGGGAAGAATAACATTAATAACATTGGTGTTATGCTCTTGGTTTTCCCGGAAACAATTTTTTCTGGAGTGAAGCTGCTTATAATTTTTAAGGTTTTATTTCCAAAAAAAAAAAAAAAAATACTTTCTAGTGTTTCGTCAAATCTCAAACAAAACGATTTTGCAGTTTCTTTCAATTTATAAACAATTTAGTTGTTTTCTATGCATGTTTCTATACATATGTCAAATTGAGTTCCACAAAAAATTACATTTAAAGGTAGAAGTACATAACACGCGGGTGTGCGCACCAGAGAACTGCAAAATCACTATTTTTCTTGATTTATTCGTATGCTTAAATTTACATTCACCCTTTGCCTGCAAAACAAAGTTCAACGTTGGTAATTTTTACATCGTTTCGTACACATTTGATTTTTGCATGTGTGCGTTTTTTATTGAAAGTGCTTTCCCTGCAAATAAAATTGGACCACCTGATCCATTTTGATAAAATGGACTACTCCACGGACTGGTCCGATGTAATGCAAACATGGACCATGTCATTGTTAAGAAGTGTTTGTAGTGAGACGACATGTCTTCGTTTCTTAACGAAGTGCTTTCGTTTTTAAACGACTTCAAAACTAACCCTCTTGTGTATACCATGGAGTAGTTTTAAAACTACTCCTAAGTAGTCCAAAGGTGGGTTATATGGTCCTCCCCTAGGACATCGTAATGTTTAATAGACCATGTTTTTTCCATACGTTTGGGTTACTTTTGGACTAGTCCTGGTCCCTTGTGGGCTACTCTTTACACGCGTGTTTGGACTGGTCCTATTATTTGCAGGGTTGTTTACATTTTTGTTGCGCACGCAATATAACTTAAGGCTCCGTTAGGCGAACGTTGCTGTATGGCACACATTCTTATACTTTCCCTGCAAATAATATTGGACCACCTGATCCATTTTGATAAAATGGACTACTCCATGGACTAGTCCGATGTAATGCAAGCATGGACCATGTCATTGTTAAAAAGTGTTTGTAGTGAGAGAACATGTCTTCGTTTTTTAACGACATGCTTTCGTTTTTAAACGACTTCAAAACTAATCCTCTTGTGTATAACATGGAGTAGTTTTAAAACTACTCCTAAGTGGTCCAAGGGTGGGTTATATGGTCCTCTCCTAGGACATCGTAATGTTAAATAGACCATGTTTTTTCCATACGTTTGGGTTACTTTTGGACTAGTCCTGGTCCCTTGTGGACTACTCTTTACACGCGTGTTTGGACTGGTCCTATTATTTGCAGGGTTTGCATTCAAGTTGTCATTGTCCGCTTTGTTAACATTAACAACAATAACAACAACAAGTTAGAGTGCTATATTCGGCTGTGCCGAATCTTATATACCCTTCACCATTGTGCGAGCAGAATACAGAGCAACTAAATAATTTTTACATATACATATTTACAATACTTAAAACTTCATTATAAATGAAATTTAAAAAGCGAAAACTGGTAAATATTTTTTTAAAATCGTTTTTAGAACATAAAAATATAAAAAAATGTATTTTTAAAAAACCAAGATTCGAACCAGCGAGCTCACAGTTTCTAACTTAATACACCCCCTAGACAACTGAACCATGAACGAACGCTGTTTAAATATCGTTAAAATACAACTCAACACAGTTTTTGTTTGTTTTCTTTTTGGAAAGGCACTGTTGTCATACCGTAGATTTATCTCTTTTGGCGAGTTTTTAAGTAGCAGAAAAACCCAAAATTTCTAGTTTCTATTTGTTAAAATTATTTCGTTAAATATATGAAATAATAAAGAAGGGTGATAACGAAAATCATATTGGGCATAATGCTGGTATATGTAAACAAATGCGAGGGGGGGGGGGCGGGGGGAGAAGACACGACAATCGGATTTGAACTTCGCTTTTCATAAGGACCCAGAATATATATAATTTGTAGGACCTCCGGTGAAGGGTATAAAAAGCAAACTTTTTTATAGAAAAGAGTAATTTTTGGGATTTCTGTATTTTGGTCATAACTCTGCTATTTCTTAACCGCTTTGACAGATTTATGTATATACCGACGTGTTAAAGAAGAAATTTGCCAGTTATTTTGGTTATAAAACTTGGACTCGGGAAGTTCCCGAAAATGGGTATTTTTCAAAAAAAAAAAATTAATATTTTGGTCATAACTTTTTCGTATCTAAACCGATTTTGCCGAGTTTTCCAGAAAATATTTTCTATTAAAAATTTCCGATCTTTTGATACATAAGGCGTAACCATAGGTCATAATACAGTCAAACAATTCAGGTTTTTATACAATTTTTAATACTTTTTGTATGGGAGGTCCCACGCCCACTTCTCCAACCCGCCCATATTTTGTGGGATGGCGTGTATTTATAACCTAAATGTTTGTACCTAATTTGAAAACTTTTGCTCGTGCCGTTCTCCTGATATAAAAAAAAGTAATAAAAATAAAACAACCGCAAGGGATTTTTTGGAAAAATTAGAGGCAGTCGTGGTTTTTTGATCATATCTCAGCCATTGTTGGACTGATCTGGCTGAATTTCAATAGCAATAAATGTTGGACTATATGTGACATCAATGTAAAACAACCTACCCGCTATCATGTCTGGAGTCTCCGGAAAAAACATATCAAACGTAAGACGGACAGACGGAGTGACATCGTTAAATCAACTTCTCTCCTTATAAGGACCCAGAATATATGTATATACTTTATATGGTCTAAGATCACTATTGCAGAAATTACAAACGGAATGACAAACTTATATATACCCTTTCCCACCTGTGGTGAAGGGTATATTACAGAGTTCAGAGAAATCGCTCATATTCAGTGTGACCACAACTAAAAAAAAATTGGATGCTAAATGGGGATTAAAACAATGCTAAAAATGCTAAAAATAAAATTTGAAAATGCTAAAAAAATGCTAAATTTTCTCTAAATGATAATGAATGAATTATACATTAATTTACCTGAAAATATTATATTTCTTTAAAATAAAATGAAGTTTATATACTAAATACTAAAATTATATACATACATAGATGTATTTAATAAAAACAATTTAGTAGTTTGACAAAAGTTAGCGATTTTTTAACCAAAAAAACAAAAGGACCTATCCACAAAATATTACATGACAAACGCTTAAAGCCCTAACCTACAGTTTGCAAAATATGTAACTTGTCAACTGTCAAAAAAACTGTTAAGGTGCAACCATAATGTGCTTAAGTTGGCTAAAGCAAATGTGCGAATACATGTAAATCATATGAGGCAAACTATATTGAACTTAAAGACCATTTTTGTTAAGTTTTATGAAACTGGCATTTGCTTAAGCAAAGTGCGAAACTGATTGCACATTCCGTACGGAATCAAATGTTTTTTGATTTTGTTTTCTTTTTAATACTTTTGAGAGACTTTTTGTTAATTTTTCACAGTAGGTTAAGCAAAGCTATGCATATTATGGTTGGGCCTTTAGGTTTAACAAGAAAAGTAGAAGACAAATAAATTATAAACAGTTTAAGGCGATTAATAAATTTATTATTTTAAATATTTTTTTGTAAAATTTTCAAAATGTTAGATAGGGTTTTTTGCGTTTTAGGTACACAGAAAAAATTATTGCCGAATTATTTTCAAACAAACGCTTGTTTGAAAATTTTTTTGATTTCTATAAATTTTTTTACTGATTCAAACAATATATTTGTTTGATTTTTATTTAACCAACAAAAATGTGGACAACTCTTCAAAAATATAACAAACGCGATATTGGTGTCAAGTTTTCATAATTTTGTATGAAATATTTAACGCTCTTTAATGTTGTCGTCTTTTTGCATTTTTTTATTTGATTGTAAGCAACACTTCTTTATGTGAAATATAAGAACAACAACAAAAAACACACACAGTCTATTTTTGGACGCCTTAAAAAAGTGCAACTATAAGAAAAACAATAGCAGAAACAACATTATAAGAAACAAAATCCCGTATTCAATTTTTTCAAACTGTTTACTTAAATACATCAAATACAAAAATAGAATGATGACGAAAAACATATCGAGTCGGTCTGCTGCGGTTTTTGGTTACATTTCTTCTTTAGCAAAGGAAAGGATACAGCAACAGAGAGTGATAAAGTAAAACATTGTGTTGTGTGTATAAATAAGACTTCGTTCAAAAATTATTCCAACAAAAAAAATGTGTCTCAAAGCCAGCCGGCGGCTCACTTGTGTGCGCGTCATTGCTTGTGCAAAAACTTTTTTTTTTATTTTTAAATTCAGTAAACTTTTTGTTTGATTCAGTTAAATTATTTGTTTGAAAAAATCAGTGTTTTTTTTTCAATAAACAAAATGCAAATAAATTGTTTGAATATGCAAATTTCTTTATAGGACCGACTTCAGACAAAAAATTGTTTGATTCTACAAATTTTTTGTTTGAATTGGAAAAATAATTTTTTCTGTGTAACGATAAACATACATATCTGTGGCAATAAATAATAATGGCTTAAGTCGAAATTTCGTGTTTTGAGATATTAAGGGTTTTGTCTAAAATGAATTGTGTGTTGTATTGTGAAAGTTAAAATATTAATGCGTATAGTTTTATTAATAATGACATTTTATACTTGAAATTTAGCTGCGTCATAGATCTTGAAGAAGGTAATAAGAATATGTAATAAAATTAAAAAAAACTTAAGTCAACTGAAGCCATTATTATTAATTGCCACAGATATATATTATTAAATACAAAATATAAGTAAAAACAAAAATTATCAGTAAGTTTAATTACACATTAAACACACCATTATATGAATAGTTTTCCTTAATTTCCAAAGTGTTGGTCAAAATACCATTAGAATATGACCTGTTTACATCATATTCTAAACACCTTTCCAATATTCAATAGTTGAACTTTGGTTCATCAATTCGTATGCATTCAGCTTTTGCCATTGCCGTTCTAAAACCGTTTTTTCTTCTGTAGTAAAATCTACCATTTCTGCTTTAATTTTTTTTGGTGTTTACAGGGTTGCTATTATTATACATTTGTATAGACGTATAAATTACAAAATACAATTATAGAGATTGACAGAAGTTATAAGTCATATTGTGAAATAGCAATATATAAAATTTTTAAGAGTAAAAAATGCTAAATAATGCTAAAAAAATGTTTCAAAAATGCTGAAAATAATGCTATATGCTATTTGAAGAATTCGCTGCTAAATCTAAATAAATAATGCTAAATTTAGCAGTGAAAATGCTAAAAGGGCCACACTTATCATATTCAACCATTATTGAATTGTTTTCATAAATGAAAAATTAAAAAATATATAACTTTTTTCACAGTCATAAATGAATTGTTAATATTTCGCCAAATTCATTCATGTTTTTGAGGCAAAATCCAATTTTGCCTTTCTTCAGTCATGAAGAATGATATCGTCCGTCATCTTTAATGCAGAATAATGTAACATGACATTTCATAACTTTACATGCAAAGCAAAAAACTTTGTAAAATGTTAATTATTTGAGATTTAAAAGCAATTTTGAATATTTGAGATAAAAATGCGTTAACCGATATATTCTTGAGAAAAAAATATTATTTTTATTATTTTTTTTAAGTTGAGTGTGTAACGTTATATAAATTTGTAATTTTCAGAAACGAAAGTATATCAGTACTAAGTGAAACTAACATTTAAAATATTAAATAATTAAATATTTGTGTTAAATTACCGGAAAAATAGAATATATGTATATGATAATCACAGGATTAATATGCAGCATCATTAGGTTTGCGTCGACATGGTAAAATTAGTTTGCTTTTCTGATACAGCGCAGCCAGTACTAGGGATGAAACGATACGAGTAAATACAAGTACATATTCGATACTTTTATAAAAGTACCAAGTATTTTTGTAATCGATACTTAGCAGCCGAGTACCAAGTAGTATCGGTAAAAAAATACGTGGTATCGGTCAAAAGTAATCGTTTCACTTTGGTATTGAATTTAATCTTAACCCTAGAACACTAAACCCGGCCTGTGAGGCGACTCGAACGGTTACAAATATCAACACGTGGTTTCGTGCCAACTCAGTCGGCAGCTGTATGAGCTTGTGTGCAGACTTTCATCGCGCTGTGTTTTCTGGTTTCGGAGATATTCACACCCTAGTCGCCTGTGAGGCGAGGTTTAGTATTAAAGGTAATTTTTTTTGCAATAAATAACTGTTTCTCAACTTCTGAAGATCAGCAGAATGATACAGAACCAGAAGTAAAAAAGGTAAGAGAGCAACCTGTAAATTGTGCCCACCCAGCAAGAGACGAATGAGTATTTATTACTGCGCTAATTGCAACAAAACATACTGCCAAGAACATAGATCACCAAATTGCTTCGAATGTGATACCCGAAAAAATGTCTGACTTCATTTTTATGTGGGGAGCAAAATATATATGATATAAAATTTAATTTATTTTTATTAATTTTAAAAAATGATCTCTTAAAAAAAAAATGTGTTCCTTTTAATGCCAATTTTTTTATTTAATATATCAAAAAATAAATTAATTCCTTTTTGGTTTGTTAATAATGAATTGTATTCTATGCGATGAGCTTTTTTTTTAATAAAAAAAACTTTTTCAAAAATACTAATTTTGTGTTTTTTAAAAAAGTAGCCTTACAGGCGAGGTTTAGTATTAACGTGTAAAAAAGTAGGTTTAGTTTTTTAGGGTTAAATTTTTGATTATTTACCAAAGCTGGAGCAGCAGTAACGGTATCAGGAAACCGTTTGACCAGCAAACACTAGGGATGAAGATACCGAAATCCCGAAATCTAAAAATGTAAGTCCCGAATCCCGAGATTTTGAGCTTAGTAAAAATTCAAAAATTTAATCATACTGGCGTGAACCTAATTTTTAACTAGTTTCAAAAAAAGTCACAAGTGAATAAATGTTACATGCAATGCATTTTGTACCACAAAAACAAAATCTGAAGGTGTGGTCTTTTTTCTAAGTTAATGATCATAGAACTGCGCACGCAAAATGCAAGTTGTGCAAAAAGGTATTAACAACTTTAGGGGGTTCCAAAGGTCTTTGGACACATATTTGCTTAAGTTTATTTTATTTAAATTAATACTTGCATATACATATATTTCAAATAAAATAAATTAAATTTTGTCATATAGCATATATGTAGCTATTTATTTACGATACCCAGAATTGTTGAATGCGAACATTGGTTTCGTCGGCAGCATATGTTTGCAATAAAAGAAGGTACCAATTACACTGTGCAAGAAACTGACATTTTTTTTGAGACAAGCTAGCCACCTGGAGTTTTAACCTAGTTGTTGGCGGTTTAATAAAATTCTTAAACTTGGCTCTTGCAGCGCCTAGGATGCCCCTAGATGGATCAAATGTATGACCGACCCCACTTTATTTTTCATCCCAATCTTTTATTTCTAACATACCTACCCGCTATCTCTATTCCTTAAAGGGGCTCCCATACAAAATGTTTAATGCAGACTAGAAAAATATTGAAGAAAAAGTCCCATAAATGCCCAGGAGACGCTCCTTCAATAAGAAAGAAGTTATTTTATAATTTTGTTGCGGAATTTCGTTTTTTTAGTTTTTTCAATAAGCTAAAGCGTTTTTGAGTTATGCTTTATGATGATGTAATAATATATGATGTGTAACCTCCTCCATTTTCGAAATAACGGTATATCTCGAAAACCAGAGCCAACCTAAAAAACGCCGGGCACCACTGGATTCAGCGTACCCGAATTATGTTAAAACGCCATGTGCCTGGCTTGTCTGTATTTTCAACTAGCATAGTGTTATCAGACGTCATTAATTTGTTTTAGAAGCTTTTTACAATACATATAAGTTTTAATACATAATACCTACTTCCATATTACCTTAAAAGAATACATTTTGTAATGAGTTTAATTTTCTTCATGAATTAATTTCTTTTAATACTAATACATAAACAATCAATTATAATTAAATGAATTTTACAAATTGGCTTTTATATATGAAATCCCTATTCGTCCCGGGACTCCGTTTTTTTTTAATTAAAAATCCCGAATCCCGGGTTTCAAAAAACCTGGTCCCGTTTGGCATCCCTAGTAAACACCTATAAACCACATATCGTCCAGGTCCATTTCCTCAAATTCTGGCTATAGAAAGTCCGTTATCATCTCGCGATAGCGAACACCATTCACGGTAATTACTTGGCCGACCTCATTTTCGAAGAAGTACGGTCCGATTACGCCGCCAGCCGCAGAACTAACTGGACAGCATGCGCATATGGTTTCCCATTTCCTACAGACCCGGTTTGCTGAAATGTGCGCACAATTCTCCCGATTGTGGAAACATTTGGTCGATTATGCTGACCAAAAAAATCACGATGTGCACGAAATTAGAGTTGGGAAGTTCATGAACGAACTAGTTCAATTGAACTAGTCAGTCAGATGAACGTTGAACTGTCTTTCAGTCTGACAGTTACTTTTAGTTCAACAGTTCGTTTTTAGTCACTTTGTCTTTTCCGTCAGTAGTCTTTTGAGAGGGTTCATTTAGTTCACAGGTTCATTTACTTCAGTTGCTTGTCCACTTGTTTCTTATTCTTTACCGAACTGATTGAAAAGAAACAACAATAGTATTAGTGTCTCTATGTTTAACATAATATACTTGTTTCTTTTACTCATTGTGTGATAAAAACCAAATTTTACCAACTTTTAATTATAGGGGTAAATTAATTTAAAGAGTATAGTTTGTATTTGAAATTTTTATTTTGTTTTAATCTAGAAACTTTTTGTTTAAACATTCATAAATTGTCGAAAGTTTTTCATTCAAAGGAAAATTTGATTAAGGAAAGTCTTATAGAAAATAGAGAATTTATTTTACGGGAAAACAATTGGTTTTTGAATAATTTGGACAAGTTATTGGAATTTTCGGTTGCGAATATTGCAAATTTTTTTATAGACGAATACATTGTGCATACTTAATTAAAATAAACGGTAAGAAAATTTCGTATTTATGTTTTAGTGAAATCATGTTGTTAATAATTTGTGGTCTTTGTACTGTTGGTAGGATTGTTGTGTCGAATATATTGGCTTCTGAAGGAAGGAAGAAGGAAAAAAAAAAAAAAAAAGACAAAACGTGCATGTGGGTCACTTTGGTGCAAAAATTTTTATTTAAATTGCAATTGGGAACTTGAGGTTCTTTACACGTTTGTGTTGAACCTGATAGAATTCCGGAACCTGATAGAATTCTTGAGGAAACTAAATAAGTTTCCGGTTTATAAGATTTATCACAAGACTAATTTTCCTGCGAGTGAATATATATCCCATAATACCTACATACCTGAAAATAGAGTGACCTACGGGTAGTTCAGTATTGTTTTTTTTTTATTGTTGTTTGAAATTACATATCTCATTTATAACATTTGATCGGACTTTTAAATTTTAATGTATTAAATTGTCGTTAGTTAAATTCTTAAATTCATAAGGTCACCTTAATGTTTAGTTAAATTATATTCATTCACCCCTTAAAATAGGCTATACTAAAATATAAACTTGACACCTTCACAAATTTAAACCTACAACACTATTTAAATTCATTAAAAAGTGGATGGTATCATACCGGATATAGTTTATTTTTGAGTATAATATCACCCACACAACACCCATTCATACAAACATAAGCATTACTTATTTTACATTAATTGTGAAATTTTAAACGTTTTACGCAACTGTCTACTGTCATCCGGCGCCTGCTGACATCGATGGACGTTAAACAAACGTAAGTTTTTATATTTATATTTCATGTTAACGGCCATGTTGGTTACACACTCACTTTATAATAAAATTTACACACTAATATAGAAATGTTATATGAACATCTTTGAATTTTAATATTAATTGCAATACGGGTTACCATTGCGTTTATATTTTTTTTTATAAGTTTTTTTTTTATTATTGATGTTCATGTTACATTTGATATAAACACAATATACATTAATTATTAATTAATCATAAGATTTATACATAGTGTCACCTTATAAAATTTATCTTCTGGTTCAATTATGTACACTAAATTAAAATATAACAAACAGGACTCAAAATAACATTAGTTTCAAATTTAAAATTTAAAACAAATACATAAGTACATTTGGTCTGTTTCCCCCCCCCCCCCCCCCCCTTTAACTTTAAAGATAAATTGATAAATTTAAATTTGTGACCAAATATACTTTAAAACTTCCTTTTCTGCTAAGTTGCAGATTTTTTATTTGTTGCTAATCGTTGTAAATAAATTGTTTTAATTCAAACATGAACTCTTAATTTTTTTTTTATTTGTGAAAAGTGAAGTTTAGGTATGGAGCATGTAGGGTGATTTTTTTTTGTATTTTATTTTTGTTATGGGCTGATAATCAGTATATATATATATATATATATATATCAGCATGGAGGGTGGGCTAGGATCTGTGTAGCATATTACACCTTTCGCTACACATACATCATCAATCTATATATACTTTCTCTTTATTTCTATCTGTCTATATGGGTCAATTTAGTTATTTTTTTTTACTTATGCTACCTAAAATTTATAAATCTCTAAAGAGCGATTTAATTTTATTTTACATTAAACTGGGAACATAACAAACCCCCCCAACGACGAGCACGGCCGAACTAACAGGTAGCCTCGTTTCCAAATAATACCATCTCAGTCTCCGAACTGAAGTTTCGCTACCGAGATTTTTGGCGCCCAACGTGGGGCCTCAGTAGTCGTTAAATTTAAGAATTAGTTTGTGCACTTTCACCAGGATACTGAGGTCTTTTGAATCTTTTGAGGGTGTTGATTTCATATAGACATTTTTACGTTTCATCTTTTCTTTAGCATTTGTAACATGTTAAGTAGTTATGGATATAGTTGTTCATTACTTTTTGTGATAATCAATTCCTTAGCTAGCATGGTGTGTTGCAAATGTTATCAGGGGTTGGGTTCGAATTCGAAGAGTTTTTCTGGTTATTATCGGTTTAATCGTCATTCGAATCTTACTCTTTTCTTCTACTATCTACTTTTTTCGATTTGATATTTTCTTGTTGTACGGACTTAAAGTACATTGATAGTTATTGGGTATTTTCTTGCAACAGATTATCGATTTCAAATTTATTTTCTTATTATTTTTTTTTTTTTTTTAGCTCAGGATGTTTAGGACTTTATATTTTAACATCTGTTTAAGATAACCAGATTTTGAGTTAATATATTATTCTTTTTATATATGGTTGATGTATGAATCTAATGTACTATTTTTATTTTTTTGTTTCGATTACCTTATACTGGCCGATACCGAAATACTTCACCAAGTAGCATATAATTCATAAAATATTTTTAACTAGTGTTCGCCTAATGGTCAAAATTCGACCATAAATTTTATGTAAATATGAAGAAAACATAATTCATCTAAGTAAATAAGAATTTATATGTTTCGAGCATTTATTTTTTTCCTTCGACGTGGATCGATTTGGCGAGGGACCAACCTCCGGTTCATATTTTATCTTCTAAGTACGTGAGTTAATTTAATTTTGTAAGTTCAATATAAAAAATACCAATTGAAAAACAAAAAAGTATCAAAAAGTCTCCTTTATATATTGTCATCCACTCAGGACGTTGCACGTTTTATTTTATGTTTCTATGTCTCATATTAACGAAAATTAATCCAAGTATCAGCTGTTGAACGAAAAAGTACCAAAAAGCTCCCCTAACATGTTGTTATTCTCCCAGTTTAATGTATAATTTTATCTTTATAGGTCGAAAAAGTATCAACATTTTTTATCTTATAGGTTATCATTCACTCAGGACCCTACACCTATAATTTTATGATTCTAAGTTCAATATTATAGAAAATTTAAAAATTATCACATGAAGCACAGAAAAGTAAAAAAAAAAGAAATTAAGTTTCCCATATTTCTCCTCTTTTTCTCCCCACAGAGCTTCGGTTGACAAACAAAGGAAGATAGCGTTCTTAACAGTTCTGCCTGGTCTGATTTATATAGTCGAAATATTCGAAAACCGGTTTCTGAAAAATGTCGAATAATCGATCACCCTAACTTTTTATTATTTGATAATTGAAAATAAATTTTTATTTATTTATTTTGCATTTGTGTTAGTAACAATTTTGAACGCTTATAACTCTGAAATTATTGAACAGATTTTAATAAAATATACATTGTGCACTTCTTTGAGTAAATACCTCTTAAATGGTGTATATTTTGTTCAAATCGGTTGACATACAGAGGAGGAAAGTGTTCTTAACTGTTTTGCCTTAGCCGATTTATATATAGATAAGAACACTTTTCCGTACATAACTCTATTAAACTTAAACAATTTTTTTTGCACTATAATTTTCTTGTGGCGTGATACTTCATTTGTTTTGTTTTGGTGAAAATGCCAGTGGTTCGTAGTTTAGGAGATATACCGGGTCAGGTTGAGCAAGAAAGGGTTAATATTACACGCAGAGAAAAAATATGGTTGGGCATGGTTACGGCAACAACACTATGTTTAATGTAACAATATATTGTTGTCGTACACAAATAATTGTTATTTTTATTTAATATCAACAATATTAAAGTTACTGTAAACATATCAATGTTTATCGCAATTATGAATTTCAGTATTGTTGACCGAAAAATAATTATTTTTCTAACAACTTAATTATGATAACTGTCTTAACATATTATATTTCTCACAACCATATCATGATATTTAATAGCCATAACATGATAACTTTCTATACATTTATCATATTATGTTAAAGATGCAATCAAACTATTGTTACTCTAATCATATTATGTTAGCGCCATTTGTAAAATAATTTTGAAGCAGTTGTGTAGTTTTTTTTATTTGTGAGCCGTTAAACAATTAAAAGATAAAATTCCATGAAAAAATAAGTCTAAAGAAATTAAAAAATTAAAATATTAGCGGAGTTCATTCAAGTATTAGTGATGTAATAGTGCAAATGCAAAATATCATAGTTTTTTTGTAAAATCCAACAACAAATCACACAGAGATTTCGTTATATTTTATTAAAGTGCTACGATATTTCATCAACATCTTAAAATCGAAAAAATGGACACACGCGGTTGCCCATGAAAACCACAGATTTTTCATTTGCTCTTTTGCAAGCCTTATATTGAACTCCGCTATTTGATTAACGTTAAGAAAAATTGTAAAAAGCCACAAAATAAAAAATCGATGCAAAAATATTTTAATTTATTTTGTATTTTTATGACAGCTATGAAAGGAGCTGTATCATAATATGATTGCTTCTAAATTTATTATGATTAACATGATGATAATATGATTACTTCTTAGCTTATTATGATTAACATCACAATAATATGATTAATTTCTTATCTTATTATGATTAACATGACAATAATTTGATTACTTCTTAACTTAGTATGATTAACAGAATAATAATATGATTAAGGGAAAAATATTATGATGTAATAGTACGAGTATATTTAGTCATAATATGATTCAATAATAATCTTAATATGGTGACTACAATCATAATTCTTATCATAATATGTTGCTCTTAGAATATGTTTACTACAACCATGTTTTTTCTTTGCGTGTACTTTTCCATCTGAACAAGGAGCAGGTGGCGATTTAGAGGTTCCTTCACGACCAATCGGTAGACCTAGAACTCGACAACAGTCTCGCAGAGAAGCTAGGGAACAAATTAGTGATAATGGTACTAGGGTACGTCAGATAGTAAACGAATCTTTAATAGGATTTAGGGATGAAGTTATTAATTTGATGGCTGAGGGATTTAGAAATTTGTCGTTAGCTGGTCAAAGACAGGATATACCGGATGCATCTAATACTCGCGCGGAAGGCGATCATTTTGAACAGGAGGATAACATTAGTATGACTTCTCAGAATGTTCAACAAGGGCAAGCAAATCGTAACACATTTCATCATGGCGACATTGATCGTAATTCGGATAGGGTTCTGAACATTATTCGGAATTGGCGAATTCGTTTTACGGGTGATGCATCGGAGGTAACAATCGATGAATTTATTTATAGGGTTAACACTCTTACGAAATCAAACTTGCGAGGTGACTTCAACCTTCTGTGTGAGCATGTCCATATCTTATTTGAGGGTAAAGCTCTAAAGTGGTTTTGGCGGTTTCATAGGGTTAGTGGTGAAATATCTTGGAATGCATTAGTAGAAGCTTTGAAACGACAATACAAGGATTACAACACAGACTTCGATATTAAAGACGATATTTTGCGAAGAAAGCAGCGACAAACCGAAACGTTTGATGAATTTTATGATGCTATTATGCTCTTGTGTGATAAACTTCGAACACCTTTCACTGATGTCGAACTTTGTGAGACCATTCAAAGGAATTTAAGACCAGAGGTGAGGCACGAGCTTCTTCACCTGGAAATAACTCGTGTTGCCGAACTAAGACGTGCAGTTCGGAGGCACGAAAAATTTTTAAAGGATACTTCACTTTCTTATTTAAATAAACGGGCGAATAATAGAAATAATGTGTCAGAAGTCGATGTTATTGATACCGATACTAATGTAGTTAACCATTTGGTAAATGAAAACACTGAGGTGTGTTTAGTGGTAAAAACGGGTCGTTGCTGGAATTGTAGTAATGTTGGTCACAGTTTTATTGACTGTTTAGAACCTCGAACGGTATTTTGCTATGGATGCGGGGCAAAGAACGTGTATAAGCCCAAATGCCCTAAATGTTCCCAGCGGGGAAACGCTCTGAAGGATGTTCGTGCAAAGATGAACGAACATCCGAGACAAAATTAAATCTCACTGTCAATTACACACCTGAGGAAACCAACCAAAATAAAAAACTGACTATAACAAATTCACCGGAATTAACGAATAAACCAGATATGACTATAATTCATCCACTACAAAGACCTTATCATTTACGTCTGGAGGAATACAACCGTGCTAGGAATAGAATATTTAATGTTGACTTTATGGCATTACAACCCAATAGATCTTCTAGGAGAATTCGTGAGTTTTACAAACGGAGGAAACTTTTGAAGAAATGTGTAATTTCATCGGTAGTATCTCAAAATAATGACGATAGACCGTAAATATTGTTAGATATACAGAATAAGAACTATTTTGCGTTATTGGACAGTGGCGCAAACGTAAACGTCATAGGAGGAGAGTTATGTTGTGAAATTATCCAATCGAAAAATTTTAATCGTGGTGCTGGAAATGTCAAGACTGCAGACGGACAACAACAAAAAGTTGTAGGTACAATAATGTTAGAAATTGGTTATGGTAAGCAAAATAAGTTAACCGAATTTCTTTTAATTCCATCAATTAAACAAGATGTAATATGTGGTATGAATTTTTGGACCAATTTTGGTATAAAAATCGTGTCTAGTAGTTCTTTAAATGAAATTGCATCGGAGGAGGATCCGAACAAAATCCCATTATCATCTATTGAGCAACAACAGTTGAATAGAATAATTGACTACTTTCCAAATTCAGAACGTGATGGATTAGGATGTACATCTCTCATTGAACATAATATCGACACTGGTAATTCACCTGCTATAAAACAGAGATACTATCCGATATCACCTGCGAGGGAAAAGCTTTTATGTGACGAAATCGATCGTATGTTACAGTTAGGAGTAATCGAGGAATGTCCATCATCGGCGTGGTCATCCCCTGGTGTTTTAATAGTGAAACCGGGTAAGGTGCGCTTTTGTTTGGACAGTCGAAAATTAAACATGGTGACGACAAAAGAAGCATACCCAATTCCGAACATTGACGGACTTATTTCGAGACTTCCTCCAATTTATTATATTTCTAAAGTGGATCTGAAAGATGCATTTTGGCAGATTACATTGGACGAAACCTCAAGACCAAAGACAGCGTTCACAATCCCTAATCGGCCTTTGTATCAATTTACAAGAATGCCGTTTGGATTATGCAATGCTCCTCAGACAATGTGTAGATTGATGGACCAAGTCATTCCGTACAATTTAAAAACCAACGTGTTTGTTTACCTGGACTATTTACTGATTATATCGAAAGACTTCAACGAACATTTGCAGCACCTGAATGAGGTGTCTTCTCAACTTCGTAGGGCGAATTTAACCATAAACGTGAAGAAAAGTAGTTTTTGCTTGCGACGGGTACAATACCTTGGCTATATTGTTGGAGAGGGATCTTTGAAAGTTGATAGGGAGAAGGTGAAAGCCATTTCCCAGTTTCCCATTCCTAAGACGATTCGACAATTACGACAGTTTCTCGGTAAGGCTGGGTGGTACCGTAGATTTATTGACGATTATGCTACGATCACATTTTCTTTGACGGAATTATTATTAGAAGAAAACATTTGTGTGGACAGAAGATGCAAAGATAGCATTTGAAACTATTAAAAACAAACTGGCTTCCGCACCTGTATTAGTGCACGCAGACTTTTCAAAGCCTTTTATTCTACAATGTGATGCAAGCACATTTGGCATTGGTGCGGTATTGGCACAACTTGATGACAACGGGGTTGAGAGACCGGTAGCATTTATGTCTCAAAAATTAAATAAGGCTCAGAGGAATTACTCAATTACTGAGTTAGAATGTTTGGCGGTCATCTTAGCGATTAGAAAGTTCAGAGCCTACATTGAGGGACAGGATTTTAAAGTTATTACTGACCACGCAAGTCTCAAGTGGTTAATGAGACAAAAGGATTTGTCAGGACGATTGGCCAGATGGGCCCTTAAGTTACAAGGATTTGTTTTCACAATCGAACATCGAAAAGGAAAAGACAACGTTGTACCGGATGCATTATCTCGGTCTTTTGAAAGTGAAGATAATATTGCTGAAATTGAATTGGAAATTCTTCCTTCGATAGATCTTAATTCTACGGCTTTTGATAGTATAGAATACCAACGTTTAAGAGACGAATTTTCTAAGTCTCAGTTACCTGATTATCAAGTCAGGGACAAGTATATTTACAAAAGGACAAAATTTTCGTGTGGTAATATTGATGAGTCTGATTCGTGGAAACTGCTTGTTCCAGTAGATCTTCGAAATGATATATATACAGCTCATAATACTCCTATTGCAGCTCACGGCGGAATTGCGAAAACAATTTTTCGTATTCGGCAATTTTTTTATTGGCCTCGTTTAGTTATTGATGTGCAAAACTATATTGCCAAATGTGAATCCTGTAAAACATCTAAAGCTCCGACTTGTTTACTTAAACCACCAATGGGTGAAATTGTAAATTCTGAAAGGCCATTTCAACGCCTATACATAGATATAATTGGCCCTTTCCCGCGTACGAAAAATGGAAATATTGGAATTCTTATTATATTAGACCATTTTAGTAAGTTTACCTTTTTGAAGCCCATAAGAAAATTTGTGACAAAACCTATTGTTGAATATCTAACGCATGATATATTTTCTTGTTTTGGAGTGCCTGAAACTATCATCTCAGATAATGGAAGCCAATTTAAGTCAAAGGAGTTTACAAGTTTAGTTACCAAGTATGGAATAATTCATCAATATACAGCTGTGCACAGTCCACAGTCAAACGCGTGTGAAAGAGTTAATCGATCGATCAACGAAGCACTTAGATCTTTTGTTAGTAACGATCAGCGAAAATGGGACCGGTACTTATCGAGTATCAATTGTGCGATCCGTAGCAGCATACATCAAACAACAGGTCAAACTCCCTATAACCTGGTATTCGGACAAACAATGATTATGCACGGCCAGGACTACAAACTTTTGAGAAATATGAATCTTTTGGCAGAAACGGACACCGAAATTAAAAGGCATGATAGTTTTGCTCTTTTACGGGATTCAATACATAAGAAAATCCAAGAGGCTTATAAACGCAACGTAAAATCATACAACTTAAGAACTCGAAGGCGTGAGTTTAATATTGGTCAGGTTGTATTTCGTAGAAATTTTGCTCAGAGTTCGTTAGCTCAAAATTTCAACGCGAAACTTGCACCGGTCGGAATAAAATCCATGATAAAGAAAAGAATAGGCAACGTTAATTATGAATTAGAGGATGTAAAGGGTGGATACACTGGTGTTTACCATGTGAAAGATATCTGGACTTAGTTGTTTGTTTTTGTTTTTCAGAAATCTAATATAAATTTTCCCTGTATAGTTTTTTTTTCAGATTAAATCCATTAACAAGTTTAGTATTTAATCTGCTTTGTGATAAAAACCAAATTTTACCAACTTTTAATTATAGGGGTAAATTAATTAAAAGAGTATAGTTTGTATTTGAAATTTTTATTTTGTTTTAATCTAGAAACTTTTTGTTTAAACATTCATAAATTGTCGAAAGTTTTTCATTCAAAGGAAAATTTGATTAAGGAAAGTCTTATAGAAAATAGAGAATTTATTTTACGGGAAAACAATTGGTTTTAGAATAATTTGGACAAGTTATTGGAATTTTCGGTTGCGAATATTGCAAATTTTTTTATAGAAGAATACATTGTGCATACTTAATTTAAATAAGCGGTAAGAAAATTTCGTATTTATGTTTTAGTGAAATCATGTTGTTAATAATTTGTGGTCTTTGTACTGTTGGTAGGATTGTTGTGTCGAATATATTGGCTTCTGAAGGAAGGAAGAAGGGGAAAAAAAAAGACAAAACGTGCATGTGGGTCACTTTCTCTGGTTGTTATTGGTGCAAAAATTTTTATTTAAATTGCAATTGGGAACTTGAGGTTCTTTACACGTTTGTGTTGAACCTGATAGAATTCCGGAACCTGATAGAATTCTTGAGGAAACTAAATAAGTTTCCGGTTTATAAGATTTATCACAAAACTAATTTTCCTGCGAGTGAATATATATCCCATAATACCTACATACCTGAAAATAGAGTGACCTGCGGGTAGTTCAGTATTGTTTTTTTTTTATTGTTGTTTGAAATTACATATCTCATTTATAACATTTGATCGGACTTTTAAATTTTAATGTATTAAATTGTCGTTAGTTAAATTCTTAAATTCATAAGGTCACCTTAATGTTTAGTTAAATTATATTCATTCACCCCTTAAAATAGGCTATACTAAAATATAAACTTGACACCTTCACAAATTTAAACCTACAACACTATTTAAATTCATTAAAAAGTGGATGGTATCATACCGGATATAGTTTATTTTTGAGTATAATATCATCCACACAACACCCATTCATACAAACATAAGCATTACTTATTTTACATTAATTGTGAAATTTTAAACGTTTTACGCAACTGTCTACTGTCATCCGGCGCCTGCTGACATAGATGGACGTTAAACAAACGTAAGTTTTTATATTTATATTTCATGTTAACGGCCATGTTGGTTACACACTCACTTTATAATAAAATTTACACACTAATATAGAAATGTTATATGAATATCTTTGAATTTTAATATTAATTGCAATACGGGTTACCATTGCGTTTATATTTTTTTTTATAAGTTTTTTTTTTATTATTGATGTTCATGTTACATTTGATATAAACACAATATACATTAATTATTAATTAATCATAAGATTTATACATAGTGTCACCTTATAAAATTTATCTTCTGGTTCAATTATGTACACTAAATTAAAATATAACAAACAGGACTCAAAATAACATTAGTTTCAAATTTAAAATTTAAAACAAATACATAAGTACATTTGGTCTGTTTTTTACTTATGCTACCTAAAATTTATAAATCTCTAAAGAGCGATTTAATTTTATTTTACATTAAACTGGGAACATAACAAACCCCCCCAACGACGAGCACGGCCGAACTAACAGGTAGCCTCGTTTCCAAATAATACCATCTCAGTCTCCGAACTGAAGTTTCGTTACAATTGCCAGATAACTTTAAAGCACGATGGCCACGTATCAAATTGATTTATCAAACTCAGTTTTTTTTGATTGTGTTAGTGAAAAAATCTCACACGTATACATATGTTGACGTGAGTTTGATGAAAATCCAAACAATTTAGATTTTCACTGCCGCCGTTACTATGATTTGTCAAATGGCATTTTTATTCAGTTTTCGCAGCGACAACACCGTACGGTAAAAATTTTGTGGTTAAATAAAAAATGAATGAAAAAAATTTTGTACTTGAATTTATTGAAGTATACCGTGGTTTGCCTGCTTTATGGCAGGTTAAATCCAAGGAATACAGCAACAGAGATGAGAAAAATTCTCAGTATAAAGTTCTTCTTCAAAAATACAAAGAAAAGTATTTTCCTGCATATGCCAGAGCAATACCTATGCAACAATTTTCTATGTCATTCATATTTCTAAAAAAAAAAAAATTTGTAAACATAAAAATATTTTGCGACCAAATTAACCACACGTTCTTACCTTTTAAAAACAGCTTTGAAATGAAATTTGATGGTTTGAGTTTGATACGTTGCTGTGTTAAGCAAAACCAAATATTACCAATACATACATATTATTTGTCAAATCAGTTTGAACGTGGCGATCGTGCTTGAATATTTTCATAATAAAATCAAGGCTGCCATACTTAGAGATGTCTAGCCGCGATTTTTTCGGCAATTTATAAAATATATGGCGATTTTGTATTATTAATAAAGGGTCGCATAGACACATACTGCTCGTGCTCATGCAATCAGCATGTATTTGTAAATTTGAAATTTTTATTTATGTATGCGTCACACAAACAATGCAGTATGAAAAATCAAAATAGGTTTGATTTTGAAATAAACTCACACTGCTGACAGTTGTTCAAATGAACAATAAAATAAATTATTAATTTTATGATATATGTATGTTTCTTTCAATTTAAATTAAAACAAATTTAAAATAGTTTCTGAAAAAAACGTGTGAAGAAAATAGGGGGTTTCTTGAATTTCACGAAATGAAATTTATTTTAAAATGATGATTGATAGGTGTGTAGTAAAATATCAATCACACACGTATACGAAGGATTCATCGGCAGTATGTGTCAGCAGTATGTGTATATGGGCCTCTTAAGATTTCCGTAGGACATGCTGAAATTTATTGTTGATGAGATTTTGTCGGCATTAACATAGCGTCTTCACCTGACAATTTTTTGTCATACAAAACTTCAAAGTCTATATAAAAAAACTCGAAAATTTTTGTCAGCGTTTTTGTAATATGAAGTTTGACGTTTGGTATGACAAACAATTGTCAAGTGAAGACGTTATGTAAGATAAGTCATGAATTTGTCATCGCAAATATTTTGGGAGTAAAAATTTATATTGTGCATTATTTGTCAGTGCTTTATAAACAAATGTCTCTATTGTAAATAAATTGTCAGTGCTTGTATTCTGAAAGAAAAATATACAAAATAAAACACTAATAATAATAATAATAATATGATAAAATAAATAATGTATAGTGTTTATCTTAATTTTTCTTATTAATACTTCTCCAATAAAAGAAAAAAGTAATTTAATTGAGCCCTACCTTAGAATACAAATTAAAACTTACATGTTTTTAGTTTGGGAATTCATTCCCATAAAATTTGTTATAGGAATCAGTCACAATACGAAATACAAAAATATGGGAATATTTTCATGGGAGTAGTTGTTTGAGACAGGGGTGCTTATTTTGACCAACACGTGTCAGAGTGTTTCCATTATGTAATAGTTTTCTACTTACATGTTTTGGGCCACAAAACTAGATTTGCAGCAAAACAAGTGTTCTGCTACTTGTTTTCCCATACATTTTTCATGTTCGAAAAACTCAAATAAATACCAGTTTTGCTCCAAAAAATGTCGAAAATCATGAAATCTGAGTTATCCATTATTGGTGATTAACAATTTCGAAAAAAATTACAGATTTACCAAAATAACAAGACTTATTAAATTATATGTATATCTGTGTATTAAAAAACAAACAAGAAAATAGTTTTTATTCTACAAATATATATTTTTTGCTTTCATGTTTGTTAACAACATTAATGCCAAATTGATTTCGAAAACCAAAACCAGTTTTACATAATGGAAACACTCTGACACGTTTTGCTCCAAACAAGTTGACAACAAGCTGATAGTGGAAACATAGTATTAGAGTCTCAAAATAAATTAATAATAAATTAATAATCTAATTTCAGTGTATTTATCAAAAATAAGAATTGGTAATTTAGCACCTCAGAGGAAATCTTTTTAATAATAAAAAAATCGCCATATATTTTATAAATCGTCGAAAAAAATCGCAGTGTAGTCAAAATGTTTGAAAATTGCCACGTGTGGCGAGACATCTCTTAATATGGCAGCCCTGATTATATTATGAACATGTTTTAGTAATCTGGCAATTAGTAAAAGAAACAAGTATATTATAACATATAGAAACTAATAATATTGTTGTTTATTTTCAATCAGTTCGGTAAAGAACATGAAAAATACTGTGCATTTTGTTTTTGTAAAATGAGTGAATGTCAAATTTGTTTGTTGAAAGGAAATTTTATAAAATATACACAATTGCTTAAGAGAGTAAGTGCCGGTTCACACACGTCAAGTTTGACTCGTCAAGTCTTGATCTTTTAGGAGAGAGGGGAAAGGAAATGGCATTCTCTTTTCCCTTCTCTCCTAAAAGATCAAGACTTGAAGAGTCAAACTTGACGTGTGTGAACTAGCACTAAATATTTGTCCTCTATTGCAAATTAATTGTTGCTCCACTTATTCCTTACGCATTTTTAATTTATTGTGTTTTTGAACTTTATTAACTTAAAAAATTAAATAAGTTTTTTTAAGTATTTAAATTTGTATTAATTTTTTCAAAGCTTGACACACACAAAAATAAACAACAACAGAATAAGAAATCAAAACAAGCAACTGAAGTAAATGAACCCTTAAACTACATACATGAACTGACTCCAAAAGTACGAAATAAACAGCTGGCTCAAAAGACTGACTGACTAAAAGTGAACTACTGAACTAGAAGAACGAACTATTTCACTTTTTTTTAAATGAACTCTAATGACAAGTCACCTAAATGAACGATTAAGCCCAAGACTACACGAAATGCATTTTGATTGAACGCCCATTTTCGTAAGAGGCTTTAACAATCTTAACGCGCTGCTCAATTGTGCACCTCTCAATGGTAGAAGTTGTCAAATACTGAAACAAAGAAAGGTCAATTTAAGTTGCGGAAAAAACTTGACGTTAAGGTGTTACTCACAATTAAACATTATTGTTTTACCACCCTTTATTATATATTAATCAATTTAAAATAAATACATAGTTAATTTATGGAATAAAAGGTGAATGAAGGTTGTTATCCTGAACGTTCTATAAAATTTTGTTTCCTAAGATAAAAACGATTTTTCGAAAGGAAATTGGTACTAGGTGGTAACTAAAAGTGGTCTCTATCTTTACACTTTTCGTTTTGCACAAAAATTCTAATAGGTCGTAGTTCTTATGTTATTGTATAGTACTAAAACACTAATGGTGTTTTCTTTTCTACAAAAAAAATGTGACATTTTATTAAAAAAAATGCAATTTGGTGTCTGTTTCTTAAAAATTTGGTTCCCAAAAAGGGTGAGTTTTTTAGAATAAAACAAGCCACCCTTTTCGGGAGCAAAATTTGTATGAAATAGACACCAAATTGCATTTTTTTTAAATATAATGTCACATTTTTTTGTAGAAAAGAAAACACCATAATAAGAAAGTTTTTAAATTATGCTTTCTATTGTTTTATCATACAAAGGATAGAAGTACCGATACAAGTAAGTATCGATACTTACTTGTATCGGTACTGCATTTAACAATTTATATTCCCCTCTATTACTGAACTCGTTGTCGACGGCGTCGTTAATTTTTAGCTCAAGTCACATTTAGTCGACGCCGACGTCAACTCGACATAAAATCGGTATTAATTTGCATGTATATATTGATGTCGACATGTTATCGATATTTAAAAAAAAATATTGCTCATCTCTATGTATTTTGACAGTAATTTAATTTATTTGGGGGATTTCATGTCAAGTGACCCAATTTTGAAATCGATGTCTTCCGATTTGGATGAAATTTGCACCAAGGTTAGTCCTATTGGATAGTAGTTTAGACACAAATTTTCAACAAGATCGGTCTAAAAGTTTCTGAGTTAGTGGGGGTCAAAATTTGACATTTTGGCCATATAGGTGTTATTTCTTATCCATGTTACTTATTACCTATTGGTGTTAGCAAAATTTGTCCCAAGTAGCTTCGATAGCTAGTTGATCCATCTTTTGAAAAAAAATTTTTTTGTTTTTTTAAAAAAAATTTTTTTTTTCAATTTAAAACTTTTTTTTATTTTTTTTTAGCGGGAATGTTTTTTTTTTTTTTTTTATTCAAAAGAAAGCTTATGTCTTTTCCTTAAAGGTAGTTTTGGTCGCTTTTTGGGATGCGAGTGGCTTATGTATAAAAAAAAATAATTTCTAACTCTAGACGAGGGTTTTTCAATTTTTAGCATATGCACTATTTTGAATTTTTTCCTATTTGTGTTTAAGTGTTTCTAAAGCCTTAAAAATAAAACGTATGCAAAGAAACTAGACAAATTAACCTTTCCGACGGTATGTTACAAACCCAATTATTATTTTATACTTTCGATACTGTAATAATGTTAATCCCAGGAATAAAATCACTTTTTTCTGTAGAAATGTTGACAAACAATTCTTTTTTTAATTTTTCCTACATAAAAAAATATACAGTTTTTAGCGCACGTAATACTGAATGTGATTTTTGTTGTCAAAATATCAGGTACCCCAGAGACAAGTGTTTAAATCAGGTGGAAATATTCTATGGCCATTCTCCGAAATACCAGTTAATTTATTATTTTATGACACTTGCCTTTAAAATGTGGGTGGAGAGATAGAAGTTAACAGGTAGTTTTTTAATATTATGTTTAGAAGGTGAAAATTTACAGGTGGCTTATTTTTATTATTATTAGTAATAATTGGTTGAAAAAGGTTATTTTTTATTTTTATTATGTAACATGCGGTTAACCCACACTAAGCCCTTCTTCACCCTTATAAAAAAAATTAGACACCTTCATTAGAATGCACTACCTATATGATCTTAAAAAAAACTATTTATTGTCATTCTGAAGACTTTCGGTATTCAGTAATGAGCCTTGCGTTGAAGTAATCCCAGATGAAGACAAAAGTAGTTCTGAGAATGATGACAGAACTTTTGATGATGATGGTTATTCTAAAGGCCTAGTTAGGCGAACGTTGCTGTACCCGTAATGTACCGCACCGTACTGTAAGCACGTTGGTGCACTTATAGAACATTTAAAAACGTGGTTTATGTTTTTTCTATACATAAACAAAAAACAATAGTATACATAAAGCAAAGCACACAGTGATGGGAATCAAAAATGTTTTAAAAAGTACCAAGTGATTTAAATGGTATTAAAAAAGTATTTTGTGTATGTAAAAAACGTTAATAGTTTAATGTTTATATTATAGATTTTCAATAAACAAATTTGTATTTTCGCATATATATTATAACAATATATTGTTATATATTGTGGTGTATGCACCAAACAAGGTTTTGCTACCATTTAAAGCCTTTTATTCTTTTCACATTTCCATTGTATGTGTATATGCATTTGTTTATATGTATTGTACATCTAAACATAAATATATTTGTTTATATGGAAATATGTTGTATATTAAGTTGTTTTATCTCAATTCCATAGCTTAACTGAAAAAAGTACCAAAAACGAGCAAAAATACCCGCATTCAATTTAACATACAAGCAGCCATTCACTGCTTTACAACTGTCACGTAACAACGGCATACAAATCTGTTTAATACAGATCGAGACGTTCCGTCAACGTGACATTTAAATTCAGTAAGCATTTGCATTGTTTGCAAAGGACAAAACGAACCAGACGTTCCATTAGGGGACGTGAACGTTCGGCTAACTCTACCTTAACTTTTCAGTAGAAGTAGGGATGAAACGATACGAGTAAATACAAGTACATATTCGATACTTTTATATAAGTACAAAGTATTTTTGTAATCGATACTTAGCAACCGAGTACCAAGTAGTATCGGTAAAAAAATACTCGGTATCGGTAAAAAGTAATCGTTTAACTTTGGTATTGAAATTAATCTTAAATTTTCGAATTTTTTCCAAAGCTGGAGCAGCAGTAACGGTATCAAGAAACCGTTTGACCAGTAAACACTAGGGATGCCAATCCCGAATACCGAAAACCCGGGATTATTCTAAAAATTTAAGTCCCGAATCCCGGGGTTTGATATAAAAATCCCGAGATTTTGGGCTTAGTAAAAATTCAATATTAAAACATACTGGCCATGAATCTAATTTTTAATTGGTTACAAAAAAGTCATAAGTGAATAAATGTTACATGCAATGCATTATGTACCACGAAAACAAAATCAGATGGTGGGTCTTTTTTCTAAGTGGATGATAATAGAACTGCGCACGCAAAATGCAAGTTGTGCAAAAAGGTGTTAACAACTTTAGGGGGTTCTACCAAAAGTCTTTTGACACATATAAGTTTATTTTATTAGATAAATACTTCTTATATATAATTCAGATAAAATAAATTAAATATTGTCATATAGCATATATGTAGTTATTTATTTACGATACCACCCAGAAGTGTTGAATGCGAATATTGGTTTCGTCGGCAGCATATGTTTGCGATAAAATAAGGTATCAATTATCTGACGTCATTGATTTGTTTAAGAATCTTTTTAAAATATAAGTTTTTATACGTAATACTTCCATATTACTTTAAAAGAATACATTAAACAGTTTTATTTTGTAATGAGTTTAATTTTCTTCATGAATTAATTTGTTTTAATTCTTATACATAAACATTAAATTATAATTATATGAATTTTAAAATTGGCTTTTATATATGAAATCCCGATCTGGTCCCGTTTGGTATCTCTAGACCACACCTATAAACCACATATTGACTAGGTCCATTTCCTCAATTTCTGGCTATAGGAAGTCCGTTATCACCCCGCGATAACGAACACCATTCACGATAATTGCTTGACCGACCTCATTTTCGAAGACGCCGCCAGCCGCAGAACAATCTGGGGAGCATGCACATATATTATCCCATTTCCTACAGACCCGGTTTGCTGAAATTTACGCGCAATTCTCCCGATTGTGAAAACATTTGGTCGATTATACTGACCAAAAAAATCACGATGTGCATTAAATGCATTTTGATTGAACGCCCATTTTCGTAAAAGGCTTTATTAATCTTAACGCGCTGCTGAATTGTGTACCTTTCAATAATCGAAGTTGTCAAATATTGAAACAAAAAACTTGACGTTAAGGTGTGAATCACAATTAACATCATGGATTATGGTGTTACCACCCTTTATTATATATTTATCAATTTAAAAATAAAATACATAAATTATTTAGCTTAATTTCTTCGACCTTCTTAATATTATTTCCTTTTTTTAAAACATTTGTTTGAAATATAAAAAAACCAAAAAATCCCTGAAGATATCCATTGAGATAGCGAAATATTGGATAAATTTTAAATAAATATTCTTTATATAAAACGGACCTTGAGCTTGAGAAATTATTGAAAGGAAATAAAATACATCTTTACATTTAAGATAAATTCATAGTGACATTGTTGATTTCTGGAGTAAAAGGTGAATGAAGGATGTTATCCTGAACGTTCTATAAAACTTGTTTCCTAAGATAAAAAAGATTTTTCGAAAGGAAATTGGTACTAGGTGGTAACTAAAAGTGGTCTCAATCTTTACACTTATCGTTTTGCACAAAAAATTCGAATAGGTCGAAGTTCTTATTTTATTGTATAGTAATAAAACACTAATAAGAACGTTTTTAAATACAAGTACCCATACAAGTAACTAAGTATCGATACTTTTTTTTCGATTCTAAGTAGGTATCGATACTTTACGAGCGATACCACATCGAGTAAAAGTATCGATACCTTAGAGGTATCGTTTCATCCCTAAGTAGAAGGTATACGTTCAAAGAATGAGTGTCAAAACAAATATCATAAGGATGCAGTAGAAGTTCTGGAACAAATAAAAGAGAAATACAAGACGTCACAGAGCAGAGCTGAAAGAATTCAACTTCTTACGCTTGCTCCATCCACATGGAGTTGTGCAAAAATAATGGCTGAGTTTGGAACGTCTCAACGAAAAGCAAGAAGGTCCTTCAAGTTTGAACCGTTGGGTATGTATAATTGTTAGTACTTTAAACATAGTTGAAAACGTGAATAATTGTTTTTTTTTTTAACTTTCTTTTTGTTTGTTTCAATTGTGACTGTTTTTTTTTTTGAAACTGTGGTGTTATTGTCTAAAAGTGATGTGAACAAACACTACTCGTTACAGAAAAAAAATACCATTACTTTAAACTTCTTATTTTAGGAACAAATTCTGGTATTTACATTTCCCGGAGAGAGCTTTATAATATAATGAAAAACGCAAACTCTATAAGAATTTATAATAAAATAAAGTTTTTGCAGACTAAATTAATTAAAAGGTACAATCCTCAAGATATGAAACATTTTAGAAACAGGTTTTATATTTTTTGCAATGATTTTAAAAGTCGATGGTTTAAAAGTTGCAGAAAAGAGAACGATTTTTTAAAAAATAACGAACGTTGGCTTAATACCGAAATTTCGTTCATATCAGAAACAAAACGAGGAAGAAAACACCTTTCATTTGAAGAATGCAGCAAACAAACTATGGCAAAAAAAAAAACCAACAAATTTAAGAGAATCAAATTCTTTGGCTATTTTGGCTCATGCAACCCAAATGGGCTTGAGAGCTTCTGGACTAATTGATGCATCAAAAATTGTTCAAGATGTAACAATTTCCCCAACAAAAGCAAAGAAATATAGAGAAAGTTTTGGGAAAGAAGAATCCAAAAAATTAACTGCTGAAGAAGCTCTTACTGTATTAATAGATGCAAAATTGTCAAGGTATCAATACAATATCATTCGAAGAGTTGCTCCAGAAAAATTTCCGCCATATACAGATATACAAAATGCAAAAAAAAAGTGCTATCCTAAACGTGAATGCATAAAAATTTGTGAAACTTCATCAGAAGTAAGTCTTCAAGGACTTTTAAACCATACTGTTGAGCGGTTAACAATTTTAAAGGAAAAAGAAGTTGGCAATCTGACTGATGAAGAATTACGTAACATTAAATTGTATACAAAGTGGGGCTTCGATGGCAGTTCAGGACACAGTTCTTACAAACAGGCATTTCATGGCTCTGATGCCAATGATTCTGCAGTATTTATTACATCTGTCGTCCCTTTAAAGTTAGTAGCCAATGATAAAATTATTTGGGAAAATCCTCGTCCATCTTCAACAAGATTTTGCAGGCCGCTAAAAATAGAGACAGCAAATGTTGCGAAACTTGAAAAAGAAAGAGTAGATATAGAAATTAAATCACTTGTTAATTCACCTGCTTTTTTAGGAGAGAGGAACGTCCAAGTAAAACATGAACTTATGTTAGTAATGATCGATGGAAAGGTATGTAATTCTATAACAGAAACAAAATCAACTCAAAAATGTTATACGTATATGTTGTGCCACGAGTAAAGAGTTTAATTTAGTCGATAGCATGATCCAAAGAAAAGTTGAGAATAATACTCTGCAGTTTGGTTTATCCATTCTACATGGTTGGATAAGATTTTTCGAGTGCCTTCTTCACTTGTCATATAAAATTCCAATCAAAAAATGGCAAGCAAGGCCCGAAGCAGAAAAAAATAGTGAATGAAACCAGATCAAAAATACAGGTTGAGTTCAGACAAAAACCCGGACTTATAGTTGACCAGCCAAAACCAGGGTTTTGAAACTCAAATGACGGGAATACAGCCAGACGTTTTTTTCAAAATCCCGAAGTTTCAGCGGAAATTACAAAAATCGACGTTGAACTGATCAAAAAGTTGCATACTATTTTAGTTGCTGTATCGTGTGGTCATCAGATTAATGTTGAAAAATTTAGAAATTTTACTTTATCGACCGCAAAATACTTTGTTCAAAAATACCCATGGTATAACATGTATCCCACTTTACATACATTTTTAAAACATGGTTCGGAGATTATTATTAATCATGCACTGTTACCTATTGGTCAGTTATCGGAGGAAGCTCGCAATAAAGATTTTAAATCATACAGAGAACATTTTTCACGGAAATGCAGTCGCGAAAAGTCCAATGAAGATATTTTCAATAGATTATTAATAAGTTCTGATCCTATTATTAGTAATATGAGCATACATTACAAAAAGAAAAGTAGCGTGTTGCCACAGCAGGTATTGGACCTTCTAATGTTACCTAAAATTTCTGAAGAAAATAATTCCGATGATGTTTATTTTAGTGACAGCGAATATGAAGATTAATAATATCAAAACTAAAATGTAAATTTATTATATATAATAAATAAAAACTTTTTAATCAATAAAGATTAGTATGGCCTATGTTCGGGAGAATTTTGTATGGGGGCTATACGAAATCATTTACCGATTCCGTTGAATTTTTGTATTCTGAGTTACTAACCTAAAAAAATCATATGCGTCAAATTTCATTCATTTATCTTTAAAAATGGAGTTTTCAAAGCAATTTAAATATTCATACGGGCAGACAAACGCATATCCCTGGAGTTTAAAAAAATTTTTTTTTTTTTTCAAAACTGATTTTTTTTTGACTACTAATGACCCATTTAATACTACGAAACGAAAAAATAAGTGTTATCTATAACGTCTGAGTTAAGAGCCGTTTTTAGCAATTTCAACCCAATGTGCGTCGTTAATTATATATAATATAAAAAACATACATTTTGCAACAAGCACATGATAACCAAAGTCTGCTATTGAAATGATAACATACAGTGCCCCGGTAGGCTAGCTGGTAGTGAGCTAGTCTATCAGCACCGGGGTTGTGGGTTCGATTCCCACCAGAAACTCTGGTTTCTTTCCTGCAGACAAGCGAAAAGCTTCGCGGGATTAGCTTAGGATATTTAAAATAAAAAAAAAAGTTAAAATCACTATAGAACTCTCGTGAGAGTAAGACGTGTTGTTATTGAGCTCTGCTAAAACCTTTCAAATCTGTCATTGACTGTTTATAAATAATAATTAAGAAATAAATTCGATTTGTAATAATTAAATTCTTGTCGTGTGATTAAACTTCTTGTGATTTTATGTTAAAAAAAGAATTAAAGAAATCTTCATATTGCGTACATTAATATTAACAAACATTCATACCAACCTATTCAAAAACTAAAAAAAAAAACAATTAATAACAACAACAATAACATTTGAATTTTTAAAGTGTCTCTTTCCTGCTTTTGTTTTGTCTATTGAAAAGTTTACTACATACAAATTCATAATTTAAAATTTGTAACTTAAACAACAATAATAGCAACATCATTTTTGAAAAATACAAAAAATTAACAAAATATCCAACAAAAACACCTAAGCCAAACAGAAAACAAAACCCGCAAACTAAAAATAACATATAATAATACTCAATAGCCACAAAACAATAAATCCATAACCCAGCAAACAAAAAATATCAAAAAAAAGTTATACGTTTAATTGTTGTTATTTGCCTACAACAAACGCATAAATCTTTATTGCCATATTTAAATTTTTATTCTCCTCTCCTGGTTGACCAACTTTTCCTACGCTAATTATAATGGACTGTTTAAATAAGAAATTCTCAATCACTAATCCTGATGAAAGAATGCTGTCATGCTGGCTATGCTATGGTCTAATTGATTTCAAATGTAGCGGCATACCAACACTTACTTAAATCAGTAGTATCACTATCTGCGCCAGGGTCTCTATTCTTGATTTTAACGTTTCATGGAATTTTTTTTTTTATCTTTCTTCTATCTATCTATATATATAAAAATTAAAAATGTTTGTATGTTGGCTTATAGACTCCTTAACTACTGAACCGATTTTCCTGAAATTTTTACCGTAACATCACGTGAGGCCTAAAAATAAAATAGGATACTTATTGTTGGACTTTTGGTAGTAGGATCTTCTAAGCTCCAAAATTTAAATAAAATAGCAGTGGGGGAAGTGGTTGCCCGCATAGGACGCCAATGTTTAATATCGCATATCTTAAGAACTGTTATAGTGAGAATGTTCAAACTTTGTAGAAGTCACTCTTATGGTATACTACACTTTTGAAAATAAAAATAAAGTGGGTAGGCGCAGGGTGGGGGGAACTGAAGAACTATTAAAGGAAGAGTCTTCAAACGTGGTTAATGCTACTATTATGGTAAACTATAAATTTCAATAGAAATGGGCGGGGTAGATAGAGGATGAGCAGTATCCCTCATAGATAGATTTTGGCGAAAAAGGTCAAAATCGATCTAACAACCCTGGTGTCAAGGACTGCTCAAGCAAATATAGTTGTAGGCTGTGGAAACAAAAACATAACACTTTGTTGTACAAGCCAACGGTGACCCAGCCTATAAAATTACCATCAAATAACGCTGACGAGCAAGCTAGCACAAGTGCTGCAGCGCAAGCCCAATTCATACAGTCCACTTCCAGATCAGGTATTCCTAACCTGACTTCCTTGACCCTGCGGGGAAACAATCGGTCCTCGACACAACTAGTAGACAAAGAAACTTTGTTATTTACTGCAATAGTGCAAATCGAAACTAGAGGCGCAAGATAACAGGCAAGAGCAATCATCGACCCTGGATCCCAATCCACGTTTATATCGGACAAGTGGAAAAACCGATTAAACTTACCTACAAAACGTAATATAGTACACGTTTCCGGCTTGAGTCAGACAGTTTCTGAAACTTCGACCAAAGCCTGTTTGTTTAATCTTTGCTCTAGGGTGGACATATCGTTTAAGTTAGAGGTATGGGCACCAGTTTTGAAGACCCTTCCATCCAATTTACCGCCCCAAACGTTAAACGCAGAACAATTTTCAGAGGCTGCAAAACTAGTACTTGCAGACCCACACTTTCATCAAAGTCGACCCATCGACCTACTAATAGGCCTCGACTTAGGCCCCTCAATATATGGTATGGAAACACCGATGCGGTCCATTGGATCCCTTTTGGCACAAAAAACAGTATTAGGCTGGATTGTGGGGGGACCAATTTGTACAACAACTTCACCTAGAAAAACGATATCCTTACTAAACACATCGTCCCTGGACAGAATCCTCACACGCTTTTGGGAGGTGGAGGAGACCCCAAAAAAGGTTTTGAGGTCGGAAGAGGACACGCACTATGAAAATCACTACAAGTCTACAACCCGTAGAAGTGATTCGGGTAGATATATTGTTACCATACCCTTTAAAAATAGCGAAGAATATGAGGAATGAATATGAATATGAGGAATATTTCTCCCCTGGAAATTAATAAATACCCAAATTATTACCTGCCGCATCACGCAGTAATAAAACCTGAAAAGTTGACTTCGAAGATTAGAGTAGTTTTTAACGCATCAAGCCCGTCTTTAAAAAAGAAAAGTTTGAATGACATTTTGTATCCAGGACCCATACTTCAACAAGACTTAGTGCTCATAATATTGAAGTGGAGATTCTTCCGTTTTGTGTACAACGCAGATGTCACAAAAATGTATCGCCAGATACTCATTTACCCTACGCAAACAAAATATCAAAGGATATTGTTTAGAAAATCCGAGACTGATCCTATTGAGGATTACGAACTCCTCACCGTGACGTTTGGAGGTAATTGCGCGCCATTTCTTGCCATAAGAACCCTTCTTCAACTAGCCGAAGATATCGGGACAACTCACCCCCTTCCGTCAAACATCTTACAACACAACATGTACGTAGATGACGTCTCAGCTGGTGGCCATACATTAAACGATGCCATTAAATCACGAAAAGAACTTACAACTGTTCTAAAATCTGCCGGTTTCGATCTGATGAAATGGACCTCAAATGATTCACGAGCTATTCAAGATTTGCCAAATGAGACCCTATTACCGCTCGACTGGTTAAACTTACCCGAGAACGCCGGAACCAAGACACTCGGGATAAAATGGAACATTTCCTCAGACTCTTTTACATTCACTGCCCCAGGTGTTGAATTGAAAGAAAATTACACAAAAAGAGAAGTTTTATCTACAATTGCCAAATTCTTTGACCCTTGCGGATGGATAGCTCCAGTAATTGTTGATGCCAAGTTAAGTATGCAACAGATTTGGTTAGATAAAGTCGACTGGGATGACAATCTAATACGCTTGACTTGCCTCAAATGGCGGAAAGTCGTCAAAAACTGCCCTGCAATAAATGCCCTGAAAATTCCTCGTTGGATCCAGTACAGCCCTAATTTAAATGTGGAAATACATGGCTTTAGCGACGCCTCAGAAAAGGCTTATTCTGCGACTCTTTACGTCCGAATACAGTCTGAAAATTCTATATTTACATATTTACTGGCCTCTAAGACTCGTGTTGCTCCCATTTAACAAATATCGCTACCACGTTTGGAGCTTTGTGGATCCGTTTTACTGGCAAATTTAGCCTCAGGAATTCTGCCAAATCTTCAAGCTACGCAAATTGACACATATTTTTGGACCGACTCAACAATAGTACTGGCCTGGTGAAAGAAACCCCCCTGCACGTGGAACACTTTCGTTGGAAATCGTGTCTCAGAAATTGTAGATAAAGTCGGCAATAGTCATTGGCAACATGTCGCATCAAAAGAAAACCCTGCAGATATAGCCAGCCGGGGATGTACGACCCAAGAATTAGAAACCCACAACTTGTGGCTAAAATCACCCAAAGATAAATGCCCAAAATCCAGATGACACCAACTTAGAAGCAAAAACTGTAATGACGTTAACTACTACTACTCAGAAGGACCCATTGAACCGTTTCTCCAATTTATCACGCGCTTATAGAGTATTAGCTTATGTCCTACGATTCTGGAGGAATACTGGTGTAGACAGAACCCGCCTTCGGATATCTTCAAACGAAGTTACACCAGAAGAAATAATAGATGTCAAAACACGACTAATTATTTTGACGCAAAAACAACACTTCCCAGAAGAATATAAGCAGTTTAAGCTCAAACAAAAGATTTCTTCTTCTAGCTGAATTTTGACTCTCAACCCGTTCATGGACCAACTAGGCGTCATCCGAGCCAACGGACGTCTGGTTCAATCACCAGCGCTCACATATAACGAACGTCATCCAATTTTGTTGCCGTACAACTCTAAGTTAGCCAGATTGCTGACCGAATTCACTCATAAAATAAATATTCATGGTGGAAACCAACTTATGATCCGAGTACTTCGTACGGAATTTTGAATTTTTCGTTTAAGGCCCTTAGTAAAAATGGTGATTAATAATTGTAAAACTTGTGTTTTGTACAAAACACACACACTGAGTCAAATCATGGCTTCCTTACCGCCAGAGCGCACAACACTTTCTCGCCGAAACTTTACTGGTCGAACCTGCCTTATCACAAGAGGGTATGTCTGCATATTTGTATGCTTTGCCACTAAAGCTATACACTTAGAACCAGTAAGTGATTTATCGACCCAAGCATTTTTAGCTGCCTTTTCCCGTTTTATTGGAAGACGTGGATGTCCAGCAATCATATATTCGGATAACGGCACAAACTTTGTCGGAGCAGCAGAAGTCATCAAAAAAGATCGTCTAGAATTTATAAAAACTCTTCAATCCCAAGTTACACACAACTATAGGCATCAAAATATCATTTGGAAATTTATACCCCCTGGTGCCCCACATATAAGCGGACTCTGGGAGGCCGGCGTAAAGCCATTTAAAACCCACCTAAAGAAAATCATACCAGCTATGAAATTTACGTTTGAAGAGTTGTCAACAATTCTCGCTCGCATAGAATCGTGTTTAAACTCTAGACCCTTAAGTCCTGCTAGCGATGACCCACATGACCTTAACCCATCGACCCCTGGACACTTCCTGACCCTCATCAATCGCTGGAAACGCCTAAAGGTCATCTACCACTCATTTTGCTAAAATTGTTATTTATTTATTTCACATTTTGTCATTACATTATTTTTCGTGAACTTAATTTACCTTGCAAGATCATTTTAACAATCATTAAAATTCACTCTAGTTTCGATCGTTAAAGTGCAAACATCAAAAATTAAAAAACAACAAAACATTAAAACAAATTGTATTGTGACTCTAAACAAAATTGTGAACAAAACCCAACAAACACTTGAAAATTAAATAAAACTTAATATTAAAATTAAAAACCATAAAATTTCGAAGCCTTTTTATTTACTATTATGGTAAACTATAAAATTCAATATAAAAATGGGCGGGGTTGACAGAGGAGGAGCAGTACCCCCAATAGACTGAAATATAATTAAGAGCCGCTGCACGCATTTTGTTGTACTTTTGGTAGTAGGATCTTCGGAGCCCCAAAATTGAAATAAAAGAGCTTCGGGGGAAGTGGTACCCACCATAGGACGCCAATGTTTAATATCGCATATCTTAAGAACTATTATAGTGAGAATGTTCAAACTTTGTAGAAGTCACTCTTATGGTATACTACACTTCCGAAAAAAAAAATAAAGCGGGTATGGGAAGGGGGAAATACCTCCCATAGGATGCATATATTAAATATAGCTCAAATGAACAACTATTAAAGGGAGAGTCTTCAAAAGTGGTAAAAGCTACTATTATTGCAAACTTTAAATTTCAATAGAAATGGGCGGGTAGACAGAGGAGGAGCAGTTCCCCTCATAGATACAAATATTAATAAGAGCCGCTGCACGCAGTTTATTGAACTTTTCGTAGTAGTATCTTCTGAGCCCGAAAATTTAAATAAAATAGCAGCGGGGGAAGTGGTACCCCCCATAGGACGCCAATGTTTAATATCGCATATCTTAAGAACTTTTATAGGGAGAATGTTTCAACTTTCCAGAAGTCACTCTTATGGTATACTACACTGCTACAAACAAAAATAAAGCTGGTAGGCGCAGGGGGGAATACCTCCTATAGGATGCATATATTAAATATCGCACAACTAAAGAACTATTAAAGGGCGAGTCTTCAAACGTGGTTGAAGCTACTATTATGGTAAACTATAAATTTCAATATAGAAATGGGCAGGGTTGACAGAGGAGGAGCAGTACCCCTCATAGATAGAAATATTAATAAGAACCACTGCACGCATTTTGTTTAACTTTTGGCAGTAGCATCTTCAGAGCCCCAAAATTTAAAAAAAATATCGGCAGCAGGGGAAGTGTTGCCCCATAGGACTCCAATGTTTAATATCGCATATCTTAAGAACTGTTATGGTAAGAATATTCAAACTTTGTAGAAGTCACTCTTATGGTATACTACACTTTTGAAAATAGGATGCATACATTAAATCTCTCAACTAAAGAAGTGGTTCAAGCAGTGTAGCGAAGCGCACCAGTTTAAGGTAGTACTCCTATAAAAGCCGCTGACTGGGTGTTCGAATTTTTGAATAACTTATATGATCTATGTCTTTTTCAAATAAATAGAGTTTACAACTCGCACGGTAAATAACTAGATCTGGTTTTTGTAAATAACAAATCCGATTATTCCTTGCTGTGCGCAGATTCAATTACAGCACCCAAGGATCAGTATCATCCTACTGTAGATATCAGCCTTAATGTTCCAGTTAAAAGTAACTCCCAATCAACAAATCAACACGAAAAGGTTTTCTGTTTCACAAAATGTAACAACGATGACTTAACGCATCTTTTATATACAGTATTTTTCGTTTAGCTGCACATTCAAGTTTGCACGAAAATTCGTGCAGGTACGCAAAATATTCTCTTACGCAGTATTCACTTAGCAGCATAAATAATGCTTTTAAAAGAATTCACTTACCTGCATAAATGTGCACTTATGTAAAATTTTTTTCTTATTACAAAGTCAGTCATGATCATTATTTTCAACAAATTTTTTTAATACAGTTTTAAATTAAATATTAATATATGTTTATAAAACAATTTCGCGGCTTAGACCTATGTTAAATTATTGACTGGCAATCAGAAAGTTTTATGCTTTTTTTTAGAAATTGGAACCAGCTTGAATAAAATATCATGACCAATAACAACAGTTTTAACCGATTTAAAATTATTTTCAGGATGGGAATTTGTATTGGACCTATGGTAAATTTTGAACCAATCATCTGTAATGCTTATGTTTTAATAATATTGATATATTCATACTTACAAACCCCTGAATATATATTTTTTTTTTTTTAAACCAAAGTCGTTAATTTTACCATGATAAACGCTAGTCAGCTTTCTTCCCTTTAAATACACTTGATTTTTGTTGTTTGTCATTGATTTTTATTTTATTTTGCTTTATTCAGCATTTTCGATCATGTATGTATATTTTCTTACAAAATTATACATGATGAAAGAGAAGGGACATATTCAGGCACTTGTATTGTTACTTTCCAACCTTCTAGATTAACATTAACAAGTACAAAAGCTTTTAGTAATATATTCGTATATATAAATGTATATAGTTAGCATATCGGATCACGCAAATAGAGGTTTGTCCGCATGATGAAATTTTACAATTAGATCTTTTTCAATTCTACTACCAAAAGATCAAGACCACAAAACATACGAGCTGCAATAAAACTATAACAAATTAAATAAAAACGTGGCAAATTCAAAGTTAATTTTTGTGATATAATAATATTTTAATTACAATTTCTCTTCAAAAACGTTTCCCAATTAGAACGGCAAAACTGTGAAATTTTTTTATAACTGGAGGAAAACGATTCTTTTATTTTCCAAAAAGTTGCAATTCAATCTCATTGGATATATTTAAGGTAAATATTACTCGTGAAATTTACAAAGGAATTATCATTTTTAAGGGCCACTTTTGTTGTTTAGATATCTTTATTTTATAACTCTCGAGTGTTCTTCCTTTTTGCCTTGTACCAGGAATTGTGTGGATGGTGTACACGACAGGCTATTCACTCGAGAGTAAAGGTAGTTTGCCTATGTATTACCGTAAAATATTCTTGAGGAAGAATAATCGCCTATTAAAGTTTATTGTCCGTATGGAAATCAAACTATCTCCTCAGAAGTAAAACCAGAATTCCAACAACCAAACCAATCCATTAACCACAACACTATTCAGTACACCATCGAATTAATTCCATGTAAAATCCAACTGCATTCAAAAGTGAAATACAATAGAGACTTAGATAATTTTTTTTTTATGCCATATAACCAAAAGTAGACAAATCTAACCCCATAAAATACTAACCAAACAAGCCTAATGATAATAAGTCTTTTTGAAAACTTTTCTCTGATATATCGATAATTCCTTCCCTTTTTATAACAAACCCAATAGTCCGATTTCATAAAAAAATAACCCTTAACAAATTCGAAAAAAAATAAAGATTTTGCTATTCGTGCTTAATTCCCAGTTTTTATTCTTGACGAAAACACTTGAAATTTATTGTTGATGGGATAAGCTATTCCTATGCATTTCACTGGTTGCTTAGGCCAGATCATCAGGAAACTTCATCCATAAAGATTTTAGACAAACTAAAGATATTAAACCAAATAAAACTGTTAAACGTACGCCCACTGCTCCAATCCCACCCACATTTTGTAGGGTGGTGTGTATTGACAGCCTTAATGTGTGTAACTAATTTGGAATCTTTGGCTCTTGCCGTTCTCCAGATATACAGAAAAAAGCAATAAAAATACAACAACAACAAGGGATTTTTGGAAAAAATTAGAGGCAGTCGTGGTTTTTTGATCATATCTCAGCCATTTCTGGACCGATCTTGCTAAATTTCAATAGCACGAAATGGTGGACTATATGTGACATAAATGTAAAAAACCCTAGCCGCTATCATATCTGGCGTCTCCGGAAAACACATATCAAACGTAAGACGGACAGACGGACGGACATGGTTAAATCAAGTTCTCTCCTCATAAGGATCCAGAAAATATACACTTTATAGGGTCTTAGATCAATATTGCAGAAATTACAAACGGAATGACAAACTTATATATACCCTTTTCCACCTGAGGTGAAGGGTATAAAAAGAGTAATTTTTGGGATTTCAGTATTTTGGTCAGAACTCCGCTATTTCTTAACCGATTTGACAGATTTATATACCAACGTGTTAAAGAAGAAATTTGTCAGTTATTTTGGTTATAAAACTTTGACTCGGGAAGATCTATGGTTCCCGTCATAACTTTTTCGTATCTGAACCGATTTTCCCAAGTTTTTCAGAAAATAGTTTCTACTAAAAATTTTCGATCATTTGCTATATAAGGCGTATCAATAAAAATTCCGGTTTTTATAAAATTTTTTATATTTTTTGTATGGGAGGTACAACGACCACTTCTCCAATCCCGCCCACATTTTGTATGATGGTGTGTATTTATAACCTTAATGTTTGTACCTAATTTGGAAACTCTTTCTCTTGCCGTTCTCCAGACATACAGAAAAAAGTAATAAAAATTCAACAACAAGAGATTTTTGGAAAAAATTAGAGGCAGTCGTGGTTTTTTGGTCATATCTCAGCCATTTATGGACCGATCTTGCTGAATTTCAATAGCAAGAAATGGTGGACTATATGTAATATAAATGAAAAACAACCTAGCCGCTATCATGTCTGGAGTCTCCGGAAAACACATATAAAACGTAAGACGGACGGACATCGTTAAATCAACTTCTCTCCTCATAAGGACCCAGAATATGGTCTAAGATCACTATTGCAGAAATTACAAACGGAATGACAAACTTATATATACCCTTTTCCACCTGTGGTGAAGGGTATAAATAATGAGAAAAAAATATTCCAAGGTTGGGCTGATTAAAGATGTATATAACCGTGTAGTGATAATTGGTTCAGTAAACTCCTTAGCCCATCGTTTTATAAAAGCCAACACACCGCGAGCTTTGTTTACCATCATATATACATATATGTGTTTGGAGATTTAATTTAGGATCCAAAAGTATTCCAAGATTTGAAAATTCCGTAACCAGTTCAAGTTAATGTCCACCCAGTGTAAAGTTAAATAAAGCGTTATCGTTTCTTGAAAAACGCATATGTTTAAATTTTTTTAAATTGAGCTCCATTAAATTTACCATTTTTTTTTTGTTTCATTATTTATTTATTGAATCTTCATATGTATATTAAATATGAACTAACAATAATTAATCAAATCTTAACCTAATGCTTTATTTTATGTCCTGCCAGTGCCAGACAAAAACTTTCTTCATCACGGGTTCTGTTCACATATGTAGGTGTTTATCGCTCATCTTAACGGGTAAGTGCTGCAGTGTCTCTTCTTCTTAAGCGAGAGTGGCCGCTATCATTTAAAATATTTCGAGCTAGTGGATTTGGGTGCAACTCTTGCCTTTTCAAATATTTTACCGCATACTTCGTAATAATAGTCCTTACCAGTGGCACATTGAGATCCTTGTGGATATTTGAGTTTTTAACTTACCAAGGGGCAGCTGTAATTATTCGAAGAAGTTTATTTTGGCGCCTTTGAATTTTTTCGATATTTGAGGCCGAGGCAGTGTTCCATAGTTGAATACCGTAGCACCATATTGGCTTTAAAATAGCGTTGTAAACTAGTAGTTTGCAATCGAGACTAAGAACAGAATTTCTTCCAATAAGCCAGTTAATTTGAATTGCTTTTAGTTTCATTTGGGTTAATTTTGCTTCTATATGGCATTTCCATGTTAAACGCCGATCTAGATGAATACCGAGATATTTGACATGCGATTGTTGAGGCACTCGTTGATTATTGATTTTAATAGGGGGGCAGGTTTCCCGACGCAAGGTGAATGTTATATGTACGCATTTTTGCTCATTGACCTTTATTCTCCATTTTTTTAACCACAGTTCTAGTTGAAATATATGATCCTGCAGGTATCGAGATGCTTCACGACTGTTCTCGTGTACGCTTAGAAAAGCTGTATCATCAGCAAAAGTTGAGGTGAGGGTGAAATTGTTTGTTGGCATGTCCGAGGTATATATAAGGAAAAAAAGAGGGCCCAGGATGCTTCCCTGATGGACTCCAGCTTCAATTGGCTGAGGAGAACTTAAAAAATTATCTTCTTTAATAATAAATTTTCGACCGACCAGGTAGCTTCCTAACAGCTTTATGTAAAAAGCCTACATGCCAGACTTTGTCAAAAGCTTGAGAAACATCAATGAAAAGAGCGGAGCAATATTTTCTTTCTTCAAAGGCTTTTCTTATGGCGTTTACTATCCGCTGGGTTTGTTCAATTGTGCTATGCTCTCTTCTGAAGCCGAATTGATGATTAGGTATACACCCATTGTCATTTAAAATTGGGGTTAATTTTGATGCTAAGAGCTTCTCGAACAGCTTTGATATAATAGATAATAAGCTAATAGGTCTATATGACTCAACTTTTGTGTGATCGTTTCCTGGCTTTGGTATCATCGTTATTAAGGAGACCTTCCATTCTTGAGGGTAGTATTCAAGGCGTAAAATAGCATTAAAAATATAAAGAATAATTTTCTTTGCTATGCGAGGTAGCTCCAAAAGCATTTTGTTACTGATCTTAGCAAAACAAGGTGCCTTCTTGGTGTTTAATTCACAAATAGCCCTTTCTATTTCCCTTATCTCAAATCTTAGGGGGATAGCTGCTCTAACATAAACAAGCGGCAACTCGTCCGCTATATCGTCAGGTATATTTGGGGTATATACGTTTTTAAAATGATTTACAAACTGGTTTCCTTTTTCATTATCATTTCTTCCCCAACTTCCATTCGGGTTTTTTAATGGTGGTTTCGAGATAACTGGTCTTTTGAGTTTTCTAGCTGCACGCCATAATGAGTAGCCTGATTGTGGAGTCGCATCCAAGTCCTTAAAATATTTTTCTACGGAAGCCGTTTTCTGAGTCTGCAGTAATTTTCTTAGCCTTTTTGTACACTCTTTTCATTCATTTTTAAGTTGAGGGGATCTGAGCCATTGCCATTCTCTTCGCACTCTCCTTTTTTCATTCATGAGGCGCTGGACATCTGTAAAATATATTTTATTATAATTGGTTTTTTTGAGGGGTTTGCTGGAATGTTGAACAGCTAGTTTAAGATAACTGCCAAAATTTACAATAGAGAGATCCACATTTTCCGGTGTGCTAAGCTGTATATTTTCTGTGCAATGGGTACTGAGATATTTTTTATATTTTAACCAATTTATTTGTGAAGCTGACGTCGCTATGTAGCCAGAGGGAGATACAATTCTATTAGTATTTGTTAAAGTAACTATTGTAGGTGTGTGACCACAGGATAATTCTAACGAAGCTTTAACGTGAATCGTTTCTGTGGGGATGTTCTTAACCACGCCGAAATCAATGACATCTGGAATTTTTTTGCGGATCAGCAGGCCAATATGTTGGTTGTCCGCTCGCGACAACATTTAAATTCATTTTAGAGATTGTATTATACAAAACACGACCCTTTGGTGTTGTTAGTCGTGACTCCCAGAAGGTATGTTTAGCGTTATAATCGCCAGCAGCCAGGAAACAGGGCCAAAATGACTTATAATATTTATAATATTGGCTTTCTGATATTGCAAATCTAGGTGGTGAGTAAAAATATGAGATTACTATGTTTCGATTCAGCTCTTCAACACAAATGTTTGTCGCTTGGAGATAATCTTCACGATGATAACACATTAGGTAGTGTTTGATTCGGGTTTTTATCAAAATGGCAGAACGTTCGGAAGCTCTATCTCGAGGGTCCTTGGTATCATAAAGTGTATAACCACTGATTTTAAACGTATTTCTTGAGGTCAAATGAGTTTCAGAAACCATCATGACATCAATTTGATTATTTTTAAGAAAGTATTCTAATTCATTTTTATGTTGGCGGATGCCGTTTGCGTTTCAAAAACTAATTTTTAAACAGTTCATGGTTTGTTAAATACAGCTTGCAATAACATCGATTGCATTCTAAGGATCTCCTGCATCATATTACCCATTGTGTTTGTAAAATTATTTACTGTTTGCACTAATATAAGAGGTTCTGTTATTACTAGGCTGCAGAGCCTGAATGTCATTAGTGTTTACTTGATTTGGTACCTGCATTTGAGGGGGATTAGTTTTCGGTCCAGCCGACTGCTTGACGATAGTATATATAGGGCAGCTGCTACACTTGTTTACATTGGGGTCATATTTAGACTTATCGCACTGGACTGTACCATGTAATTCACCACATACTACGCAAACAGTATGGCCAAATTCTTGGCAGTTGAGACATTGAACGGGACCATTTCTTTTGTGCGGCTCCTCTATAGTTATTCTTCTGTAAAGAATATATTTTACATTATAAATTAAATATAACTCCACTCGAAATAATGGTTGGGGATTTTTTTCCCTATTTTTAATATTTGTAAAGTTTTTTATTTTAAAGCCTTTCTCTTCCAAAAAGGTTTTAATTTCTTCAGGGTCCACGCACGAGTCTATGCCCTTGATCACTACCTGAAGACCTTTGCTGCTCTTCAGCTGATACGTATAAAAGCTTTTTTTAAGGGCTTCGAATTGGTTTGTTAGTTTACGAAAATCATTCTCATGATTAACCTGTATTTTTGTCTCTTTTATATTACCACGCTTTATTGCCGCTACGTAAAACGAATTTTCACCTATTACCGAGATCACGCATTTTATTAACTCACTTGAGTTTTGCTCCCTAAGATATATTGGGGGTGGCTTAGAAGATTTTATGACGTTTGGTGCTTCTGAGGATTCGTCCTCAAGAATTGCAAAACGATTTTGTGAATTTATTCTATCAAAAGATGGTACTTTTGAGGCCAAAGCAACTGCTGAAGAGGTAGGGCTGCGACCCCGTTTCAGCACTGTTATATACTTGTCCATTCCAACTTGTACTTGAGGCTTTTGACAACTTTTTACTAAAGGGTTCTCCATTGCGTCTGTATTTGAGTTCATGGTATCATTTCTTACTAAGATTGTTTTTGCCGCCGCGGTGTATATGTACATATTCTCAACAAAAGCATTTAAGTTTAAATTTCTTTTTTTATGTTGTTGTAAAATACAATAAATAATAAAAATATTTAAAGCACAGCAAACGGTGAAAAACAAAAACAACTCTTTGGATGAGTAAGAACAGTGAAACAACGCTAAGGCAAAATGAAAGAAATGTTTATGTGACTGTTCAGGCAAACGAAAATAACGCTGAAATAAATAAAACAAAACAATATTAACTACCTAACGGCTAAGCCTATTATTCGAACACGTTCCCTTTCACCCTCGGTGTTCACAAAAACGGTGGATAGTGATACATTAAAAAATATGAATCTGTCTTTGGGGACAAGTGTTGCTGCGCCCGCAAGTATTACCGCGGCGTCAAATTTAGCATGCACCATTGAAATAGTTTATCCAAATCATGTTACAGAAAATTTTTTTCAATGTTATTGTCATAGCTATGAAATATCTTCACATCATCGGCATATATTAAGACGTTACAATGTTTAATTACGCACGGGAAGTCATTGGTTTTGTTTTCGGTTGGTTAAGTATGATTTAATCTAATTTAAAGTCCCGAGTGTAAGACGCATAGAATGAAGCTTTATCAGAAGTAATTTATGATTGACTTAATCAAAAGCTTTACTAAAGATCTTGTCAATACAACCTTTAAATTTCTTTTTAATAAATCCACGATATACTGCAGTAGTCAGCTGCATAAGATTAGTTATTGATGAACGACCTTTTCTAAAACCATGTTGACAACAAGATAGTAGGGACGAAATTTGATGAAGGAGATTGTCGGTAACACACTTTTCAAAAAGTTTAGGGATTGTACTTAAATTTGCTGTGCCTCTATAGTTTGTGACACATGACTTACCGCCAGATTTAAATAGCGGAATAACGAATGAGTCTTCCCACAACTGAGGAAAATAAGCATATTTTAAGGATAAATTAAATATTATGCTTAATGGAGTAGCTATTGCATGTGTGCAATTCTTCAGAAGACAACTGGGAACACCATCAGGACCCATGTGGTATGAGGACTTTAATGATTTTAAAGTGTCTAAAATCTGATTTGTGTGGATTGTATAAAAGTGTATTATTTGATGGCCCGCATTTGGATGTGCGTATTCATTTAAATAATATTGAGAATCAGAGTAAGTGGTGGAAAAAAGATCGGCAAACAAGTTACTTATTATCTGATCGTCACTAGATTCGTTAGCACCGTACTTCATTGTTTTAGGGAAGCCACCAGATTTCTTTTTGGAATTAACAAATTTATAAAAAGATTTCGGTTCATAGTTTAAAGGAATAGTCAGAAGATCATGCCAATTCGTATTACAGTATTTTTTGTTTAGCTGCATTTCACTTAACTGCATTTTTTGCCTATCTGCACAAAATATGATGGCTAAATTTTGTTAGAAAAAAAATCGTGTACGTGCATTTTGCTTAAGTGCATATTTTGGACAACAGCATTCGATTTTTGGTCAACAATTTTTAGTTTTAATACAAAATGTTATGTTTAAGTGCCTCATAAAAAAATGTATCATATCGCTATTTTATGAAAAAGATAGGCAAAATTTTAATTTTGAAATAAAAATTTAAATTGAAAATACATTTGATCTGGCAGATGTGTTTGTGTGTGCACCCTCCATCACCAAAAGTGATGAATGAGCGTGTACTTAGTTTGTAATTCCGTGTGATACTTTTTTATTAGCCATCTCAGACCCCATAAAGTATATATATTCTGGCTCCTTGAGTAATTCTAAGTCGATTTAGACATATCCGTCTGTCTGTTCGTGTATTAAAAACACGCTCACTTTCGAAAAACTCAATAGAAAAGAACAAATTTGGTGTCAAATTGCTTGAAGTAATCCTATACAGAAAAAATCAAGCAAACAATTTGTTGAGTTTGTACCTATTACCAAAATGATTATATAGATTACTAAAAATTGTACAAATTTACAATTGTGAATTTTTTTTCAATAAATTATTTTTTTAATTTTAATTAAAAAAATTATCAAAAAACTTTGCCGTTTCATACAATCTGTTAACTGATTTAATCCAGTGTAATCCAAATCTTTATTTTCTGTGCACAATTGTGCTACAAAAACAATAAAAAAAACTCACACCGACGCTTGTTCTCTTCTATTTCAGTTTGATTTCAGTTATTAATTGAGTGTTAACGAGTGCACAAAATAAACCTGCAAACAAAATAGTATGATGGAAGACAGAAATTTTTGAAAAGTTCTTCAAATTTAAAACATATTTTGTTAATAAAAAATTGTTACAAGTTTTTAAATTTGGAAAACTTAAATTATAATGCCTAAATACACTTAATTTTTTAAGTTTTAATTGTAAATAAAACTCGACCAATGTGAATGTGAATGTGAATGTGAAAAAAATTGCCTAATTCTGTACAAACTGAGGCAAATTTTGTATTTAATTTTATTAAATTTTTTTAAACTTGATTTCCGTTTTGTTTTTAAAAGTAAAATTCACTACATTTGCAATGCTTATTTTTGTGTTTGCTGGGCAATACTATCTTATCCAATACAGACGCATTTCTTTTATTGAGAGTTTTGGTTAACTATGATTTAATCTATCTATCTATGGGCCATGTCACAGAGTATAATTCCGTTCGGAATGATTTCGTTCGGAATTGAAGAAAACATATTTGTTTATGAATAGAAATGTATTTTTATTGTTTTTTGGCCTTTCAGATACAGAAAACTCCCATTCTGTTCATGAAAACAAAAATGGTATCATTCCGAAAAATGCTTTCGTCATTATCTGAAGCACCAAATTACGGAATGAATTCCGTTTCCGAACGAAATTGTTCTCTGTGACATGGCTGTATATATATATATATATATATATATATATATATAAAACAGGATGTGTGTATGTATGTATGTAACGTATGGACTCCAAAACGGCTGGGCAGATTTTGATGGAATTTTTAGGGAATCTTCAGAATATTCAGGCGGTGGCACTGTGAAGTCTAATTTCTGATTTTCGGTCTGCGGGCGGAGGCAAAATCCAATTTTCATATTGCACCACCAATGAGATATATAGTAATTTTGACGATTTTTTCTTTAAAATGATCGCCATGGTCCAACTTAGATCCATACGAAAATAAAATTTTGCTCCGCCCATTTTTACGCCCACTTTTTTCGAATTACCTAAAATCAGAAAACGGCTCCATCGATTTGACAAATTTTTCTTTCAAATGTTCGTATTAGTCCATTTTAAGTTTTCATCGAAGAAAAATTTACCACGCCTACTTTTGCGCCCACTTTTCTTTAACTTAGGTTTTTACGGAAAGAAAATTTTGCCCCGTCCACTTTTTTCGATTTATCTAATATCAAAAAACGGCTCCATCGGTTTAATATAAATCCATTTTACGTTTTTATCGAAAAAAAAAAAATGGACCACGCCTACTTTTACGCCCACTTTTTATATTTAGCGCATAACTTGAGAACAGCTTGACTGATTTGAACGATTGTTTCTTTAAAATCATCGCCATGGGCCAACTTAGGTTTTTACGGAAAGAAACTTTTGCTCCATCGATTTGACAAATTTTTCTTTCAAATGTTCGTATCTTTTTAACGGATTTTAAAAGTCGAACGCAAACATTTTTGCTAATTTGGACAGGACAACGTCTGTCGGTTCAGCTAGTTAATTATAGCTCAGGCTTTGATAATTCCCAACAACACATCTATTTTATTATTTTTAACGAAAAAAAACTAAAATGTTAATTAAATCAAAATTATATTTTTAATTTTCTTTCAACAAAAAAATAATTGATTCATTTATCACATTATTTAAATTGAAATACTTTTTAAACAATTTTTTTAATTGATTTTGGGACTGAAAGCCAGCAAATCGGTTTCGTAGGATCAGAGCTGAGAATCAAAATGTGGAACCACCACCCTAAAAAGATGATTATTTCGTTACAAAAACTGTCATAAATATAAGATTTTGCACAAATTCGTTTTATACGATTGGAAATTTTACTGTTAAATTTCGTGAAGATCGGTCCATAATTTACCATAGGCCCCATATACAGCCTACTCTGGGAAATTAACTAAATGCGCCTAAAACCGTAGCAGAAATAGATATTGCGGTAAAATTTCTTCCAACTTAGCTTCAAATGGCCAGAAAAAATGTCATGCAATTTTGTGATATAAGGTCCATAATTTACCTCAGACCCCATACTAAGTAGCTCTCTGAAATTCACTGGAAACTCGAAAACTAATTTCACTATGTTTTTTATCACCTGCAATCACTCTACAGAATTTTGGGATGTGTATTGTTCGTCTTTGGGACAGAATGGAGGTGGTTCATAAACACTTCTTATTCATGCCTTTAACCCAATAAAAGGAACGTAACGCACGTACTGGCTAGCTAGCTAGATCGGGAGATATGGGCTGGGATCTTGTTCCCCTGGGTATTCGACTTCCAATAAAAAAAAATTATTCTAAAAAAACTAAAACTATTCCATCATTACATTTTTTTTTTTCCTAAATAACGTAGGTGTTAAAGCTAAGCCTCTAAACCCACCCAACATTGGCTTTTTCTTGGCCAGAATTATTGCAAAGCCCCTAAAACACATTACCTTACCTCAGCCCTCAAAGTTGTACATAAAGAGAATTTACACACTGATCATTTTCGTTTTATAGGTTTATAAACATTTAATCAAAGAGAAATTAAGAAAAAAACATATCGCATAATTAACATTATTCTTATGCTCTTAATCTACATAATAAATCCAACTATTCCGATGATAAATATATTTAAGAGATTTATCTCAAATTAATATTATATTATTTACTTAATTACAGCAGAGAAACCTTAAAGCAGAGAACTAATTGATTAAAGGAAGCTTTCATAAACAACAACATGCTTTAAAATTTCTTTATTGTTATAATAAGAATATGTAATAAAATGAATGAAAATAATTATGAATGAAAATAATTATGAATGAAAATAAATATGAATGAAAAGATCCGACACTTTGAGCCTAGCAGGCTTTTTGGACACTTGAATGCAATTAATAAGCGGTTACATTGGTAACGGCTAACAAATACAAATAAGAATTAGGATTGAGCTTTGAATACATATTGTAATTTTCGAAAAGAAAGATTCAATAAAAAAAAGGACCTTGCAGGTTTAATTTTATGTTCAAAAAGTACCAGTTAATGAACAAAGAAGTGCCAAAAATTTCCCCTTATGGATTCTTATCCACTCAGGACATTGCATCTTGAATGTTATGTTTCTTGATCCAATATTAACGATAATTAAAAAAATAACAGTTGTAGAACCAAAAAGCTAAAGAAAAATATCAAATTTCCCGTATATCCTTTTTTTGGTACTATTTTTTCCCCCCATCAAAGTATCAAAAATTTCAGTATTGTGGTGGGAGCCCATAATTAAGTACGAATATGTCAATGAATGGAAAAAAATGTTTTTTAAAAAAAGTACCAAAATCAGTCACGATTTTGACCCCTTAAATGTTCGAATTTCGAAAAAGTACCAAATTAATATTCGTATTTTTTTTGATAAGTTTCGAATGTGGTATAAACTTTGTTTCTATGTTTATTGGTTCAAAAGATAGATGGGGTGTCAAAAAAGTACCAAAATTCAGGTTTTACCCATTTACTCCTTAATAGGGCCAAATTTCAAAAAAGTACCAAACACCTGTCCGCTTATTTTTCTAAAGAACAACGATAAGTATTCCATTTTTTTTTGTATCTCTTTTAGTTTTGGAGATATAAGGTTACCGCATTTTCCCGTTTTTACCCCCTAAACATTTGAATTTCCAAAAATCCCGTCTTATTAGATCGATTTGGGGGGTGACCAATCTCTGGTCCAAATTTCAACTGCTAAGCTTCAGGCGTTTAGGCTATGCGATGATGAATCAGTGAGTCAGTCGGTGACGTTACAATTTTATATATGTATATAGATGATTCAGTAAATTTAAATAAAAAAACTTCAAGTACTTTCACAAATTTATTAAATCTATCTCTTAGCACGAGCGACCAGTGGGAAGTTGGATTATCAGATATATCATTTTCGATAATGAATAAACAGTTAAATATGAATCAAAAATACTAAAACGTAAAAAACGCAACATTTCAAATTTTGTAAATCAATCTGTAAAAACATTGAAAATTGACTCTAATAATGAGTGAGAAAAATATAAAGAAAACTTCAAAATTGTTAAATACATCAAACATTGATAAGCCCCAATCTAATATACCTATGAGAGAAAAAGATACTCTTAACGTAAATACAAAAAGCTCAGAACCATCAAATTATGAAAAAGATCCCATTTTATCATCAAGAGAAAAAGATACCCGTAGCGTAAATATTAAAAGTCCAGAATCATCAAATAATGAAAAAGAACCCATTTTATCATCAACAAATAATATTTTGGAAAATTCTCTGACAACATATATCAGTTTATTAATAAATTTGAATCGTCCGATAAAAGTGAAAACATATTTATTTTTACTGGTGTAATAAAACCTCGGAATGTTGGTAGTAAAAAAATAAAATGTTTAAAAATATTTTCAGTAGCAACATTAAAGAACTATATTAATTTCAATAGAATTGAATATTTTCCTCTTGAAGCCTATAATATAAATGATATTTCCATAATGATGCGAAATGATGAAGGAAAAGAGTTAAGCTTTAATAAATTAGCTCCCGTCTATTGCACTCTACACTTTAAAAAAGTGTATATAAAATAGTTGTGTTATAAAAAATTAAGCATTTTTATAACAACCATGGATGCGATTTATACAAGATATTATAATAATCAGTCTGGAAATAATATACAAAATATTGGTGAAATATACTACGCACCAAGAATTTTACAATACGGTCGTGGTATTGGATCCATATTTTCGGCTGTATTTTCACACATGAAACCCTTATTTAAAACAGGGATGAATATATTAAAGAATAAATCATAAGATATTTGAAAGGAAATTTTAGAAGAAATTGGAACAAAGCCAATAAAAGAAATATTATTAAACAAAGGAAAAAAAGTCATACATAATATAAAAGAGGCTACTATTGATAAAATGAAAACAATGCAGAAAGGTAAAGGTCGACGTATAAAACTTAAGGCCCAACCGTAATGTGCTTAAGTTGGCTTAAGCAAATGTGCGAATACATGCAAATTATATGAGGCAAACCATATTGAACTTAGGAGACTTTTTGTCTTGTTTCTTTTATTTTGTTTTAGTTTTCTTAAGTACATTTGAGAGACTTTTTGTTAATTTTTTACAGAAGGTTAAAGCCCTTATGACACTACATTTTTTATTTATTCATTAATTGATATAGAATTTATAGAAAAAAACAGTAAATGCTAGAAAGAGCAAACTATAAAAAATGTAAACAAAGTTTTTTGTTTTTTTTTCTCTTGTTATGGCTTTGTTTCAGGGATGGCGTTGATAATTTTTAAAATTGTACCAACAACCTTTAAAAATTGTACTTTTTTACTATAATTGTACTTAAAGATTTTTTTGGTTCAAATTAGTTTTATCTATGTTCTTAAAAAACACCACTGTAACGTGACGTTACAAACCTTCCCTACATTTACATTTAATCCGTACATTTTAATCCTAACATCATAAAGTAAAAGTAACCCAACATCTTGAATACCCTTATTATTTTACTTACTACTATGAATACCCTTACTATTTACCTACATAACCTTTTTACCGTATAATTCCCATTTAGTTTATTTTATTTTTGAATAAAAAGACAAGGTTTTGCTCAGAACAAACAGAGTAGATATTGCCCTTAACCCCAGTATTTACTCTCGGTAGTTAGTAGTAACCGTAGTTAGTCGTATTTACCCGAGCACCTCGCTCTCGAATTCCGTAGGTGCCCGAGTAAAACCGAACCAGTATTTAGTCGTATACCACGCTCTCGCATTCCGTTGATGCCGAGTAGTTAAACCAGTAGTTAGTCGTATTTACCCGAACACTTCGCTCTCGAATTCCGTAGGTGCCCGAGTAAAACCGAACCAGTATTTAGTCCAGGCATTTCCAAAAATTTTTTGGTTGTGTATTAGTGAGTACCAGAGAGTAAACAAATTGAGAGAATGCATTCATTTACAGCCGAAATAAAATGTTAGTAACATATTTTATAAGTTGTATAACACAAAGGTACAAAATAAAAAATTTTTTTGTTGATAAAATATTTGTAGCAATTCTTTACCAATTCAATGTCGCTGATTTTAAAACTGCACTTTTTTTTATTCGGAAGCTTTTTGACTCTAAATCAGTTTCAAATATCTTATCAAACAATTGTAAAAAAATTAAAGGTTTTTAGGTTTTAACTTATAAAATCTTCTAAATTTATACTTTTATGGCAGTTTCGTTATAGCAGAATGCTTTTCAAATGGGATAAACTTAATTTAATTTACGTTGCTTGGAACAAATAAATTTTAAATCCGAAAAAATTTGTTCGCATAGGTAAGTAGTGTCGAATAAAGAGAGGCACTTAAATGAATTTTTTTTCAGTTCAGGATAGAACTCGCCATCCAAATCTTTCCAGAACTCTACAATATTATTTTCGTCTAGAGCATTTACTTCGCTTCGTAGTATGATTAGTTCTGATTGAATATCAGATTCGAAGTTGCTTACATCGCAATGAAAAGGGTTTTCGAAAAGATCTAATAGCGGTTGTAAAATTACAAAATCTTGAAACCTGTCTTGAAAATTATTGAAAAGTGTTTCAAATATTTCGGCATATTCATATCTTTTGTCGATTTCGAGATTTCTATAAACAAGTTAAGTTTTTGGAAAATTGGAAAAATCACCAATTTTAATTTGGGAAAAAATTAGAACCTGCTGTTACATTTGCTTTTATCTGTATAGAATTACACATAAATTGTAGCAAAACAAAACTTTTTTAACTTGTTTTTTAAATATTTTTACTTACTTAAGAAAAGTGTTTTCAAAGAAAAAAAACCCAACCTACGCGATTGGTACAGAAACAGGGTAGTCAGATTTTTTTGAGCTCTATCGCCAAACCGGATGTCAGATATCGCCAAAAATCGCCAAACGTCAATTTGGTTCAGTTTTTTTTTTTTTTTTTTTTTAATTAAATTGTGCATACAAAAAACGCTAGTATAATATGTGTGTCAAAAATCGCCAAAAACTAAAAAAAATACAAAAAATTCGCCGAAAGTAAATTTTGTTTTGTTTCTGTATTTTTTTTTTATATAACAAAAAATGGTATTCAGCTAAAAAAGCTTCAATTAAGTACACAAGTCTATAAGATCGTACACTTCAGTCTCACTGATTTCATTACTGGATTTTTGACCTGCATACATACTATTATAATTTAATAGTGACTGAATATAAAATTCACTTAAACTGATAACGAAACAAAAATCATGTGGAAAAAAGTTGCAAGTTTTTTTTTATATTAGTAATGAAAACAAAAAAAAACCAGCTGTTAAACAATATCGCCGAAATAATATAAATGGTAAAAATAGCCAAGTTAATCGCCAGTTATATCAGAAATCGCCACAAAAGTCGCCAGTCGCCAAATGGGAAATCCCATCGCCAAACACGTTTCAAAATCGCCACGTTTGGCGAGAAATCGCCATATCTAACAGCCCTGTACAGAAATAAAAATATTTTTACAAGCACAAAATACAAATAAAGAATTTTTTTCACAAACAAAACACATATCTAAACTCTAAATAAAAATTGCACGCAAGGATTAGATATTACCAAAAGCATTCTTGACCGCACAATATTTTTTGAGTGTTAGCTGAAACAAAATAATATAGCATCCGCTAGACATGTACACTTGTCGAAGTCACATCGACGACTGAATTGAAGAGCATAAAAATATGTCTAAGTATTGGTGTGCACAATTGTGCAAAGAAATGGAAATGCCTGATTTAGTCGTACACCACGCTCTCGCATTCCGAGTAGTTAAACCAGTAGTTAGTCGTATTTACCCGAACACCTCGCTCTCGAATTCCGTAGCTGCCCGAGTAAAACCGAACCAGTATTTAGTCGTCCACCACGCTCTCGCATTCCGTTGGTGCCCGACTAGTTAAACCAGTAAGTAGTCCACGTATTCTTACCAATAGTGAATACGAACCAGCACTCAACCCGTAGTTAGTCGTATTAAGCCGACCGCCGGTACCGCCGAATTGTATTCGGTAGCCGACTTAATACCAACCGTATTTAACCGAACCTGATAAGCCAGAACCGTATTTAGTATGGTACCCGAAGTATTCTACCAGTATTTAACCGAACCGTATTTAACCGAACCTGATAAGCCAGAACCGTATTTAGTATGGTACCCGAAGTATTCTACCAGTATATAACCGAACCTGATAAACCAGAACCGTCTTTAGCATGGTACCCGCAGTATTCTACCAGTATTTAACCGAACCGTATTTAACCGAACCTGATTAACCAGAACCGTAGTTAGCCGAACGCCAAGGCCTCCGAAATCTCTTGGTGTCCGAAGTATTTTTAAGTAATTTTTAGTATTTAAGACCGTAGTTAGTCACACCATGGCCAGACAACCGTCAGCCACCGACCTATGCGAGGCCGCAGTTAGCCGAGCACCCGAGGTTGCGAGATCCTCCTGTGTTCGAAGAGCTCGGCCCAACTAGTCGAAGTAGTTAGTCGTGTGTGCCGCCAACTACGGGGCGCACCGAATGCTCCGTACACGGCATAGTTTCGATCGTAGATGCAGATACTAACAACCTATAACCGAAACCCGTTTATTATCTTCTCTGCCAGATCGAATACTCAGTAACTAAACGATGCCCCACGGAACGCCACCGTACGTGCCTACTGGCAGCAACATCTAGCCGTTTCCTAACGTCATCAGCCGTACGTGCACGGAAGCCGAAGGCCGTCGTAGTTCTAAGTATTTAGCGTAGATTAAGATTTCGTAAATAAAGCTTTGTTAAAATTATTTTAAGCGAACATACACGAAAACATCCCGTGTTTCATTTCTAAGGAAGCAGACCTTCGAACTGACCCTGGACAGACTGAGTCATACCTCAGCTGGGAAAGTAAACTGCGTTACACCACAAAAAGGTAATTTAAATCTAAATTTAAAAAGTATCAACAAAAAAGTACAATTGAAACATCCCTGTTCTGTTAATTTTATTAAAAGTTGCCAACTTTTTGTTTATGAGAAACCTAAAAACAAAAAGCGCTACATCGCTAAATTTGCCCATAAACCGCTGATTCAGCAACACTTTTAATATATCAAGCTTGAAATGTCAATTTTAAGTTAAACAGTTTTACATTTTTTTTAACATAACTTAATTTTTTATCGATAACTTTAGTAAAATTTTTGACAGTTTGCCATTTATCTTAATACAGCTGAACCTTTCCCACTTGATCAATTTTTCTATTACTTTATATTTGCACAGTTCACCAAAACTTGAACAATGCAATCAAAATGTAGTGTCATATGGGCCTAAGCAAGGCTATGCATATTATGGTTAAGCCTTTAACCGTTTAAAGCAAAAGCAACAGATTAAACCAAAAAGTTGTAGAGGAAAGAACTTTAAGGATATTTTTGGGAATTGGAAATGTCAGGATTTATAGAATGTATGAAGAGTGAGTTGGATTTATTTAAATCTCCTCCATTTCAAACTAACATTGTTAGAACCGAAGAAACATGCTAAAATCCAATTGCCTCACTAGAAAATTCTAGCACAATTGAATTTTTATCACTAGGCAATGGTGAAACATATCGTGATCTTAATAGTATTTATCTTCGACTGGTTATTGAACTACACAGAAAAAAATATTTTTTTAATTCAAACACAAAATTCTATGAAACAAATACTTTTTTGTTTAATTTAGGACCTACAAACAAATTTGTAAATTTAAATACAAAAAGTTGTAATAATTTATTTGAAAAAAAAATCTGATTTTTTCAAATAATATATTATGTCATTGAATAAATTTTTTTACTGAATTTACAAACAAAAATCAAACAACTAATTGTATAGAAATAAATAAAGTTTTTACTCAGTTTTCTGTATAATATTTTATTATAATATAATAATATAATATTTTATTGTGTATTTATTCTCCAACAACAATATCCTGTACGTAACTTTTTTGTTGGTCAGTAAATAAATTAAATAATAACTGAAAATGATTAACTAGAATGTTACTAAAAATACGAAATTATGAACTTAATTGAAATAGAGCTATAAATATTGAGAAAACAGTATCTAAAAAATATATTAAAATGATTTGATTTTTCAGTTCGGCCCTCGTAGCATATTCATAACTTACACAATCTGGTCTAGATTACTAAAAATACGAAATGATGAACATGAAATACCAAAAAGAGATAGAAACATTGGGAAATAAGTATTTATAAATTTTAGTTTTACATATTTACGGCCTATATCACCAAGTTAAGTTAAAACTAAATAATACTTAAAGTCCCGTTAATAATATCGCTTAGACAGTTATAACTGATAGTAAGTTATAAACGAATTAAATAAAATAAATAAGTAATAATAAATACATTCATATGTATAATAATACAATGTATATGTATATAATACTAACGACCAATTTCAAAAACTTCAGTTAAAACTAACTATTAATTAAACTTCCAGTTAACAATAGATTTTACACAGTTACATTTGAAGCTGGTGAAATTGGTCGTTAGTATTATAAACATATACATTTTATTATTATACATATGAATGTATTTATTATTACTTATTGATTTTACGTAATTCAGTTGTAACTTACTATCAGTTATAACTTATAATGACTATTAATTAATATTATCATTTATTATAGCTTTACATATTTTCTAGTATATATGTACATATGTTTATAATTTTATTATTCTATAGATTATGTTTTAGTGGTCAAGTTCTAATTCAAAATATAAAAGTATTTTAAAAGTTTATAACATGTAAAATTTAGCTACATAGTCATGTTATAAGCTAAATAAATCTTAGTTTTTCATATTAAGTATTTCGTGCTTTATAGTAGATACTTTAGAATACTTTTTTTTAACAGGTAATTCATAAAAAAAAGATTGAATAAAGTTATAAAATACATTAGTTTCTTCCGGGTATTGAAGATTAAACAAAAAAAAAATTTTTGAACAATACATCAAGTGCATTTAAAAAGTTGAGAAACGGATACTTAATTTCATCAATATAAACATATATTGATTTTAACAAATTTATTTCCCCGATAAGTAAAAGTCGGGGTTGAATGCTGCGGCGCTGCAGCTTTAGCAGCTTAAGCTTTGCATCCAATTCTTCTTTTGAAGCGGCTAGTATAGCAAAAGGTTCTTGCGAGTCTGCAATCGAGAATTTTTTGCGTATTTTTGAACCACTTGGTTCGGTTGATACATTTTGTTGTGGTGGAAAAAGATGGTGAAGGTACCAAAATACCATAAAGGTTTTAGAATCTGAAAAGGTATGAAAATAATTAAATTAAAACGTGACCATACATAGAAATATATGTTTTTATTAAAAGTTTATAGGTACAAACCATTGTTTATGTTGTTAATATCTTGCAACTGTTTGGAAATATGGGAATTTGGAATTTTGATTTTAAGTAACTGTAAAATCTTTGATCCGTATTGTGACCATCTATCGTCCAAACTCTTCGCCATTGGATATTTTAACAAAAAATCAATATTTATCTGGATTTAAAGAATTGTTAAAAACAAATGTACTTATACATACATATTATAATAGATGCGAAAGACTTACTCAGTGAAAACCAGATGGCTTTATATAATCGGCAGTACATGTTGACTCAGATATTTGCTTAAATCGGAATGTGGCACATTTGCGCCAATATAGGTCGAATTCTTCTGCTGTGATGGATTCACTTTTAAGGTGCTGCAAGCATAACGTGACTTGTTCTTCTGAATCTTAATGATCGAAATGAAATTTAATTATATTAAATAAGTAATACATTAGGTGATATTATTTCACAAACCTTCTAAAATACTTTCTGCATATGAAACTTCTTCTTTTTTAGGATATCTTTCGAAAGCCTCTTTAGATGCGAAATTTTGTTCTAAATTTTTCCTCTTCGTATGTTGGTGTAGAGTTCCTAAAAAAAAATTAAAAGTAGAGAAGAAAACAATTTTATAAAACACATTATTAAATTTACCAACTCTTCTGATGGAAATATAGATCATATTTCTTTTTCCATAGCAGCGCAATCCGAAAGGCTACATTCGAGACCATTAGCCTCTATAAATTTTGTTATTGTATTTATTAGAAGATTTCTCTGTTCCTCGTAAACAACTTTGTTGTTTCTGTAAAAATTTAAAATTGCTTTTCCATTGTATGTATTAATAAGTATTTCGATGACAGAAATTTTAGGCTTTTTATTGAAATCTGAGCCGTGTTGCAATACATATGTTTCACCTGGGATCTGCTCACTATTATTTATCCATTTTTCTAAATAATATTCGAACTTGACTTGATCTCCTATTTTTATTCCATAGCTTTTGAAAATAGTACTTACCTTTTAACCTATCATACAAGTGGCTCAAATTCCATACAGTCAAGAGGCAATTTAAGTCCATATCAGTAAAGTTTTCCATTTTTAATGATGAATATTTTTATAAAACTCCTTTAACTTAAGGAAACAACGTCCAGTTGTAGCTTGTATTTTACCCACCGGTGGTGCAACGATGTCCTTCAAATTTATAATAGTGTATGCATCTGAAATATTTGTGAATTCGTAGGCCATGTAATGAACGCTGTAATTGGTAGTGATTTTGTTACAACAAAAAAGTATTTCGTTTACAGTTTCTACAATTGCGAAAATTTTGTATATTTCAAAATCTGTAGTAAATATTGCTATGAACTTGCAGGAGCTATATTTATAACCCCATATTTCAGCTTCAGTGTAGAGTAAAAAACTTTCTACCGGAATTTTAAGTTGTTTACTTACTTTTTCCATTATATTTTTATTTCTTATTGACTTTTTAAATACAATTACTTCGGTTAAATGTTCTTCAAGCAGAAAATTTGCGAAATACATTTGTTGTTTGTAAGAAAAACTTTTTTAATGGCCATTTTCTCATTAGGCGATTATCTTTTTTCCCAACGAAAAACTGCACATTAAAAAAATTTGGTTTTCTCAATGTGTCATTTGCTTCGATTTTATCGCAAAGCTAACCGGCACTCATCTGCCAATTATTTATTTTCCTTTTATTTGCCGTTCAGATAAATTCAATCAGCTGACTCCCAACTTTTACATGTATTTTGAGTGGCGTTGCCAGCTGAAAACTTTGTGTTTTGTCGGTATATTGAGAAACCCAAAATCGTTAACGGACAGTTTATCGGTCCAATAAATTTATGTTGACATTAAGTAACAGACAGTTTGTCGATACATTGAGAAAATGGCCATAAATGTTTTTCCTTGACGTGATTACATGTGAATATATTTTAAAATCTTTATGTTTACTTTCATATATAAAACTCCATAAATGTCTTAATGGTCCACTCTGTTCCAAAACAGTTGGGTAATATGTAATGATATGAAATTTGGGTGTAAGTGGTTTTTTAAATAAAAGTAGATAACTATTGTATATATTTTGAATTTTTGATTTGATTTCTCTTATAACAGAAACGGAAGCCTCATAGCACAATATATCATCGAGTAATTCAAAAAAGTGTGTTAAAAATGTCCAGACTTGGTCGTCATAAGGAATCAAATCTCCAAAAATTAAAGTAAAATACTGGCAAAATGATGACATTTGCTTTGCCGACATCTTTAATTTCCGATTTTCTAACTCATGTCTTGTAATTGATAGTTTTTCATTCCCTTTGTCATGTTCGTCATACTTGAAATTCTGAATCCTATCATTAATGGTTTGCAGTGTAAAGTAATTCATTGTTTTAACAAAATACAAAAGGGATTCACACACAATTTGATGACATATTCCCCCAAATAGGTCGTGCATGATATCAACAGCATAGTTCTCCGTACAATGAAATGATGGAATTTCATTGAAAATACATTCGCTGTTTATACCGGTTTTAACTGATAACCCCTTTTCAATGGCCTCTCCATAGTTAATACGATTTCTCATTTTTTCAATTTTTCTACCAATATCTTAAAGCACTGGTTTCCATATATTTTTATATCCGATGATTTATTAGAAGCGGCCAAAAACACTTGATTTAATTTTGAAGATTTTTTGGGGATGCATGGAAAACTGTAATAGAAGTTACACATAGAGTGCTGATTTGCCTTCGATCCAAGTGGGTTATTTATACCAAAATCGTCAGAAAAAAGAAAATATGGGATAACAATTTTGTTTGGATATAAGTTACATTATTGCTTCCACAGAGAACCTTGAATAAAATTTACAAACTTTGAATTTTTTTCTATTTCACGCATGTGTTTTAACATTTCTTGAAGGTAATCATTTTCTTCAAATATTTTTGTAAATTGAAACTCAAGGGGCATTATTATGCCATTAGAATTTGAATTATTTTGGATTTTAAATGATTCAACATTTCCTATAAGTTCCTTTTCCATAAGGTTTTTATTAAACTTAAAATCGGATTTACACTGTTGATATGTTGATCTTAATTCTTTAGTCATCCTTAAAACTGGTTCTACATCATTGCTATCCTGTAGTTGTTGGTTTATTAAATCGAGTGCAGGGGTTAATATTAAGTCTTCAACTAAGCATTTAATTTTGCAAACATCAGACCGAGGAAAGTTAGGAAAAGAATGCAATTTTGTGACAAATTTAACTACTGAGTCGTAAAATTTTGTACATTTTTTATTTCGAAGCATAGGAAATTGTAATTCAGCTGAAATTTTAGTGGAATTATCGCTGGAGTTCTGATTATCTATATTTCCCTTATTGCTCTCTAAAATGTCAGTAGTTTTGCAAGGTCCCTCAACGCACTCTGAAATTTTACTAGTACCGCTAATAGATTTAACATTGTTATATTTGAAATGCTTAGAAATGTGCCTCTGAAAAGAACGTTTTATCTGAAATTTTTGGAGACAATTCTCAACCGTACATTCGTATACTTTTTTTGAAGGTAATCCGCATGAACTTAGATGATTAAACAGTTTCTTTGGGGAGTCTTGGAAACTTTTACATACAAAACATTCCATTTTTGGTTTCTTTAGATAAATATTGTAAAGTAAACATAAACTTTAAGTCATACAATTAACAATAAATTTTTCTAAATGCAGTAGTTTCCTCTTAAAAAATAATTTTACCCTTAAATGCGCGAAATGTGCGTATTCTCGAACAAACAGTTCAATCAAATTCGGTCAGTCGCAGTTTTGTAAAACTATGGGTCACACTCAAATATAAGATAAAGCACACTGGTAAATTTGTTTAAGGTCGGTCCATAATTTACTATAGGCCCTTAATAAAGCCCACTCAAACACTTAAGTACGCGTAAAACCGTAACGATAACGATAGTTCAATAAAATTCGGTCAGTCGCAGTTTTGTAAAACTATGGGTCACGCTCAAATATAAGATAAAGCACACTGGTAAATTTGTTTAAGGTCGGTCCATAATTTACTATAGGCCCTTAATAAAGCCCACTCAAACACATAAGTACGCGTAAAACCGTAAGGAATAACGATAGTTCAATAAAATTCGGTCAGTCGTAGTAAGGGTTGCCATACGTACTGTTTTAAGCAGAACATGTACTGATTTTTCGCAACTGTACTGTTTTATGCACAACTCCCGAAACAGTACGCAAATGTACGGTTTTTTACACTTTGTACTGTTTTTTTGGTCCAGTCTACATAAAATCAATATATTTAGAAAAACCCTGCTAAAAACATGTTTTCATAATATCCTAATATTTAAATAGCTTAAAAAATTGTTCTTGTGTACCAAACAAAAAAGTTCTAAATTAATAAGATTTTTTACGCTGTGGTTATTGTTTTCTCATAAATACACAGTAGAAATCTAATTATAATGGGTGGCTTGCAGCAGTAATATATTTTCATGTTGTTTTTTGAAGACATATGATTTTATGGCTACATCTACCAATAGTATTTCCCTTTCCACACCTGAAAAGGACAAAAACAAAATCAATTTTTTTTTCAATTTAATTTTTTTTAAATACTAAATAAATACTTATTCCAACACAATTATCATTAACTTTTAAAACTTTTTAATTTTCGGGCATGTTCTGGAAATCGAAATCACCGAATTCTCCGTGTTCAAAATTTATAAAAATACCCAATACCTTTGAGGACCACTTTTATTTACCTTAACTATTTTTGAAATAGGGAAAAGCTTCATTAATTTTTATACATATTTTATTGAAAATCTTCATCATTTTCAATTGCTCTTGATTGTTTTACTGAGAGAAAGTTTTGTGTTTAATTTTGTTAAAAACTTTTTTTTTACTATTTTCAGATTTTGTGAAATCAAAATAAACCAAATTATTTATTTGGATTTTATAGATTAATGGCCAATTTCATCAAGTTCAGGTATAATTAACTATCATTATAAATGTCAAAAAAACCTATTGTTATACATAGTGATAGTTAATTATATACGGTAAAATTGGCCGAATATGTTTAAAAAAAATCGTAGTAACACAATCAATGAGTTAGTTGTTTTAAGGTAAGTTAGGCTTTTCTTCTTTCTTATATGGCTTACAGCAATGTTATGATTTTCCTGTCTTCACATTAAAAAAAAAACGAACGTTTAGGCCAAATGCTTCGTTTGTGGTGTTTGCTTTTTAAAGGTAAATGGAGTAATTTCGTATACTTATGAAATGCCATAAAATGGAAGTCTTACCTTTGACGTTACACATGCATTTTTTTATATAATTGTTGTTGTATATTCAATCAAAAGTTTAAAATATTTTTAATAATTAAAATAACTAGTTATGTTTTCGTCAAAAAAGTGTACTGTTTTTTTTCTTAACTGTACTGTTTTTTTGTATTCAATGTACTGTTTTTCCGCATTTAAAATCTGGCTACCCTAGTCGTAGTATATTAACACTATTAATAAAAGTTTTCGGTTAAATTATTTCCCGCTTAAATGCGTTAAAAGCTATACATTTTGCGGGGCCGACTTAAGCGGGAACTACTGATTGGCACTTTCACAAAATGGGGAATACTTACAAAGTATTTATATATTTTATTTATTAACTTGTCACACACTCAGAATACATACATACATGCAAAATTTGTTGTTACATATTTTTTGCACTTTTAGTTCTTAAAAATTAATTAATTTTTTAAAACAATTACTTTTATTAATACCGATTTGTTTTTCAACAAATTAATTTTTTTTAAACTAATAAATTTTTTAAAATATTTTTTGTCCTTTGATACACAACCTTGCACTTTAACATTTAACACTTCAATAAAAATTAAACTTTAATATTCTTTTTTTTTTTTGTCATTTGGTAGGTACATACATACATTTTTTACAGTTACACGATTTTTATTCTGTAACGAATTTTTCAGTATTTCTCTCTGTAATGCGTTGTACGATTCACCTGCCAATCGACCACATAAGGATGGGCTCTTGAGGAAAAACGTGTATTACGAACAAACGTACGGGTTTCGGGAACCAGATCCCTAATTTCGTCAGAACACATCCCATTGTAGTAACGAGAAAACAGACAAATACAACCCATATTGCGACGGTGCTCGAGAGAGTCAATAGAATTGGATACCCTACTGTCACCAATGAGAACCTTCGCCCTCTCCTGCACGCGGTCGAGAAGCTCCAAAATAGACTTTGAAGCACCGGCCCACACATGAGAGTTGTATTCCATACGCGGTCGTATATAGGTGGTATAAATAGTCAGGAGATCAGATGGAGTGAAGTATATCTTACACCGTCTTAGAAAACCGAGGCACTTGAATGCTTCTTTCGACACCTTGAATATATGTTCTGTCCATCGGACATCACATTGTATCCTCATGCCCAGAACATCAAGAGGTTCTGATTCCTCAATAATTATACCACCCATATATACAGATGAGGCACCTTGATTTGTCGCGCGTTTATGCATCAGCACGCAACATTGGGTTTTTCGGGCATTAAAATCGACCCTATTCGCACGACCCCATTCCGAGATTATGCCAAGGTCTCGGCCAAGCGTATCATTCATATTCTGCCTCATAGCAGCGACATCGGATACGCTTGGTCTACATTCGAATGAGAACGAGTTGCAAAGGTTGCTGTCATCTGCAAAAGAGTAGATAGGATTGTAAGTTTGACAAAGGAGGAGAAAGATAAGAAATAGAGTAGGAGAAAGAACGGAGCCTTGCGGCACCCCTGAATGAATCTTGAACTCGTTTGACGAAACCCCATCTATAACAACTCGTATAGTGCGATCTCTGAGAAAACTCGAGAGAAATTATCACCGACACCAAATGCAGCAAGTTTTGACAAGAGTGCACTATGCCAGACTCTGTCAAACGTCTTAGAAATATCCAAAGCAATTACCTTACTTTCGCCAAAATGGTGAATGGAATGGCACCATTTTTCCGATAACAGAGCTAGTAAGTCTCCAGTAGAGCGACCTCTACGAAAGCCATACTGGCGGTCGCTTAGTAGGTAGTTTGATTCTAAATATTTGACAAGATGGTAATTTACCATACTCTCCATAACTTTGGAAAGTGCCGAACAAATTGCAATTGGGCGGTAATTTTCAGGGTTATTAGCGGTTCCCTTTTTAGGAATTGGCGTTACGTTAGCAACTTTCCAGCAGACTGGAAATTCCGCGGCACGGTATAAAGTGCTGAAAAGATTTACTAAGGGACGAGCTAGCGTCGAAGAGCACTGCTTCAAGACCAGTGCAGGTATACCATCCGGCCCAGGAGACTTGTTTATGTCGAGATCCGCAAGAACCCTTTTAACAGCTCGACCCCGAAAAAATATTCTAGGCATGGTTACGGATACTTTTTCGAGTTCGGGTAGTGGTTGATTGCTATCTGGTAGGTAAGAATTATTAGCAAATAATTCGGCAAAACAATTAGCCTTATCAACCGGGTCCGTGAATGATCGGCCATCCTTTAAAAGAGTTGGTATTGAAGAACTAGCATTAACCCTAACTCTTTTAACGAATGACCAGAAGCTTTTACTACCCCGGGGAGCAGAAAGAACTTCAGCACGAAGACGTTGCTCGTGAAGAGTTTTTTCCCGTCTAAGTACTTTGGCACACGAAGACCTTGCCATTTTGCGTAGCAATTCAGTATCAACGTTTTTATTTTTACGCCAATTTCTGAATGCTCTCTGGATCTGACTGCTGATTTGCACGACTGATTAAACCAAGATTTGGATCGAGGTTTATTCGAAGCTTTTTTAACTGGGATGAAGATTTTCATTCCCAGCATTATTACGTTTTCAACCATTTTCGCCATGGCATTGACGTCATTGTCCAGGAAACAGAGTTTCCAATTGAAATGCCGAAAAAAGTCATTGAGCTCAGCCCAACGTGCTTTTCCGTAAACAAATATTGATCGTTTCGTAGCCCGTCGTGAAACGTTCCGAAGTTCGGAGAACGGAAAAGAGGCGGAAATGGTGCAATGATCCGAGTTGCCGAGAGGTGCTAGAACCTCAACTTCGTACTTTTGAGGGTGCGAAGAGAGGAAGAGGTCAAGGGTATTGTGTTGGTGCCCATCAACACACGGAATATGTGTTGGTTCATTCACCAGTTGCACGAGGTGGTTGTGCGCAGCAAAAAGCTCAACATATTGGCCTTAAAAGTTAAAAATGTAAATGTGGTAATTATCAGCAAGAGAATAAGAACAGCATTCTTCTCATTATCAGATTTTACTCTCGCCAAAATCAACAAAAATTCAATGTAGCAAAAAAGTGGTGGTTTTTTACGAAATTCCTCTTCAGTTGTTGTTGTTATTTTGGCTTGTGCATTCAAAGCATAGAATACAAAAAAAAAGTTACAGTGTGAAGTGTATACTTTTCTTCTCTATATTGCATTAGATGATACACAACAATATAAATTAAACGATATTTGTGTACGAATTAAAACTTCGCATTGTGTATAAATATTTTTTAAAAGAATGTGACCAAGGCTGGAAAAGTTGACGCGATCATATTTTTTACACATGAAATAAAAATTGAAAAGGAAATTTACTGAATTTTGTACTTTAAAAGTTAGTTAACTCTAAAACATATTTCTGTTGTAATTTTTAGCTTATAGTGTTTTAATAAAAGCGTATTTTTCGAATTTATTTAGGTACGTTTTAGTAACTTGACTACATCATATTTGTAAATTTATAGATATGTTGGCTTTTGCTAAGTTCACACTTAGGTTTTTAAACGTGTTTAAGCAAAATGTTGATTAAGCTAATCAAAGCCGTTTACATAACATATGAGATGATTAAGATGACAGATAATTAAGAAAAAAACAACAAACAAATTCATATTTCTTTTAAGTATTAAAAATGGATAAAAATACTTTTATAAAGTTATCAGAAGGTTATTTTAATCATTTTAATGATGAAATTGTGAAAATTTATGAATTGTTTAAGGAAATAAATAAAAACATTAAAACATGTTGGCGATTCTACACATGAGGTATGTTCAGTGGATTCTATGTGGTTCATGAAGTGATTTAGTTGTAATCAGTCAATTTGAAGTGATTAATAAATCACTTCAATGTATGGGTAATCAACTCGATTTTAAAGTGATTAGAGCTTAATCACATTCGAGCTGCGCGCTTAAGAAGCCAAATGTGAACATAGTATTAAACACATTTTAAACTTAAATCATAGCTTAACTTGCTCTGATTTGTTAGCTCTAAATCAGAGTACTCTGGAAAACTTTTGTTGAATCCAAAACGTAAATTGCGATTTCCATCCCTGAGTGAGGCACGTTAGCAAGTATTGCTTACTATCAAAATATTATGTTACAATTTTAAAGCCATTTGTTTCTTTATATGTGGATGCACTACAATGCAAAATTTTAAATCATATTTTTAACTTTTTGAAAGTTATTAACACTGCCCGAGCCAAAATGAAATTCAAATAAAACTATTTATAAACCCAAACAAAAAAAGTTATAAAAAATTAAACAAAAATCAATCATGCGTTTATTGGAAAATATTTTAGCAATAATTTTTTCTGTGTAAAAGGAACCGGAGGAGTTGCTAAAAACTTATTGCACTCCTTGTTTAGAAATGGTATTGTACATCTTAACAATAAAAATGTATCACAACCTGACAATAACTATCACTATAGGGCTTATATAGAAAAATTGTTAAATTATGGAAATGATGCTAGATCAACGCATCTTGAATCATGTGGCTGGGCTATTGATACAAATAAAATAAGTTCATTAGTTGATAAAGAAAATCCTGGTTTAGACAAAAGAAAAAAAAACTATTTAAGGATGGGAAGAGAGTAGAGCTTTTTGGAAAACTTCATGTTGATGTATTTAACCAACAAAAATACTTGCTTAATAATGTTGATCTAAAGGTAACATTAAATTTGGAAAAACCGGAATTTAACATTTTAGAAGGTGGCGATAAAAATGAATCCTATATAAAAATACATGAAAATAATTTATATATAAACCATTTTACTATCAATCATAATATTCTAATGGCTTATCATAATGTATTACAATCAAGAAATGCTATTTATCCTTATAAAAGAGTGGAAATAAAAACGTTTACAATACACCCTGGAAATCACTCATTAACTTTAGATAACGTTATACTAGGACAATTACCAAATTTTTCCATTTTTGGAATGGTGTCTAATAAAGCATATACTGGAGAGAAAAAAGAAAATCCATTTCACTTTCAACATTTTAATTTACAAAGATTTAATTTGGTTGTAAATGGAGTACAATTTCCTGCACAACCAATTGAACTTAACTACAATAACGGAAGGATAATAAGTACTCGTGGTTATTAAACACTATTTAAAGGAACTGGAATTCATCATTTCGATAAAGGTCATCAAATAACTAAAGAACTTTTTGATAACGGATATTTTTTACTTGCCTTCGACTTGCCACCAGATCATAATATTTCTAATTGTGGTCATTTAATAAACCAATACTAATTGAAGGGCGTTTTGGCAAATCAATTATTGAAGCAATAACGTGCTTAGTATATTGTGAATTTGATAGTTTATAGAAATTGACAAAACGCGTAATATTATTCAAACACTATGAATTCAATTAATATTAAAGATACTCTGAACTCCAATAATTTAACAAAATATAAATTTAAAGGTGTATTTGCATGTAATAAATTACCAACACACCCAGTTTTAAAACCGTCATTTTACGTTGCTAACACTGATCCATCACATTAGCCTGGACAGCATTGGGTTGCTTTTTATGTTCCTAAAAACAAAACTGCCGAGTACTTTTGTTCTGCGTGTCAATCTCCCAATAAGTCTTTTGCGTTATTTTTAAATAAAAATGCTTAAACTTTTACATATAATAGTCTTCGAATTCAGAGTGAATCTTCAATTTATTTAATGTGGATTTTATTGTTGTGTATTTATTTATTTAAGGTGTAAAAAATAAGTTTCAATAAAATTTTAAAATTGTATAATTATTTCAATTTAAATTACAATGATATTTTAGTTTTAAGTTTATTTAAGTATATATTTATGATATATATATATATATATATATATATATATATATATATATTGTTGATGTGTTTTTTTTAAACTTTGATATTATTACAAGTAGAACTGTTGCTATAAGTCTTATACGTTTAACAGTTTTATTTGGTTTAATATCTTTAGTTTTTCTAAAATCTTTATGGATGAAGTTTCCTGATGATCTGGCCTAAGCAACCAGTGAAATGCTCATAGGAATAGCTTATCCCATCAACAATAAATTTCAAGTTTTTTTTTATCAAGAATAAAAACTGGGAATTAAACACGAATAACAAAATCTTTTGAAATTATATATTTAAGAATTTTTAAAAAAATATTATAAAAATATAGTTATTGTTTTTTTCCACGATTCTTGTCCCCTCTAAAAGGATTTCATCCATGCCGTCGTACAGGTGCCATATCGGTGGTATTGATCTTAAAACATCGTCCTGCCCGTTATAAAGCGCTAGCAATATTTTTAAATCTATTGGCGGTAATATCAGTACTTCTATTACATTAATTCTGTCTGTTCTGTTTTTTTTTTTTTGGTTATTTTCATTTGTTTGATTAACCATAAATAAGAGATTTGTTTTTTTTTTAATTATAAGTTTTTTTTTTTTTGCAACGTTTGCATTTTTTTCATTAATAAAAAGTTTATTAGCCCATAATTTAATTTTTAACCATAACAAAAAGTTAATTGGCTCATAATTTAATGTGAAGCAAACATCCAAGGTTAATTTTTAAACTTTAAAAATGCATACGATTGCATATTTCCCCCCACCACAAGGTTTATTGACTTTTAATTTCCACAATAAGAATTGTGTATTTATTTATTTAACAAAAATATATACGAAAATTAAAAAATAAGTGCATTAGTAAATAAATATATGTTTTACGAGGTATTTTCAAGAGATTTTTTAATTGTTTTGTTTAATTAAAAATGGAAAATGTTAAAATTAGTTATTTTGCAAGCATTTAACCTTTGCAAATAATTATAATAAAAAAGGCACTTTATGCGGGACCATAATTTTAGTGAGAAGAAGTCTAAATTTCATAAAAGTGGGGAGGAACAACATCCCGTAGACTTCGTAAAGGAGGAGGTCTACGTAAAACAGTTTATTGATGAGGACGATTCATACTTATCAGAACTAAAGGAGGGAACCATCTAAAACAGTTTATGGAGGAGGAGGATGATTCATACTTATTAGAAATTAAATTTAAAATTTTTTTAATGTAAAATTATTTTTTAATAAAAATTAAAAAAAAATAATAATCTTGTTTTTGTTTTATTATATTTATCTTTATTGTAAGGATTTTTTTTCATAATGTAAAATTATTTTTTAATAAGAATTAAAAAAAAAATAATAATTTTGTTTTTGTTTTCTTATATTTATCTTTATTGTAAGGTTTTTTTCAGAGTTTAGGTATAATTTAAATCGAATATTGCAGGTCCATTTGGTAATTGACGCCCCTTGTAAATAATTGTCCAAACTTTATTATTCATTTGAGTTAAGTATGGATCCTCCTTGTTTAAAAATTTCATCATTCTATGGTAGGGCTGCCAGATGTTTGAACCTATCTACCAGGACACATGGAAAAAATGGATAAAAAATTATACCAACGGAAAAGTTTTTTTATGTAGTATATCGCACCCTAAATACTAAAGGGTCACAACTCAAAATTTTTCAAAAATGACTTTTTTCATAAATTTATTCTCATTTCACATCTCTAGCTACTTACAAAATTGAAAAAGGCATAGCAAAACTTTCTTCAAATTTGACTTTTTTAATAAGGGAACAAATTTTTTTTTTTTAAATATTATCACCATTTTTACATAAACAGTTTTTTGGCTCTCCTGAAAATTTAAGAATTTTGAGTTGTTACCCTTTAATATTTAGGGTGCGATATGTAAAAACCATCCAGTTTTTTTTTAAATCCAACAATATATAGAAAAAAATTAACGTGTACTTGATATACATAAAAACGATGAAAAATAATAAAACGTCGAGCTTAAAATTTTCTAAACTAAAATAATTTTCAGAAGATTGCACTTTTTCTAGAACTTCATTTCGGTGTTTGACATAGTTATAAAACAGGTAGCATGTCATATTAAAATCAAACTTACATTGAATAATACTCTCCACTGTTTCAGTCTTTAACGAGTTTCTTTCTTTTGTCCATTGAGCAGACTAAGAACTCAACTTGAAAAAAATCAAACTCTTTTGATTTTTCTTCAACCAACTGGACAACTGTCAAACTAATCCATTGAAAGGCCATACACGCTTTGATTTGGACAACGACCTACTCAGTTGACAATTGAATTGAAACGTGTATGGGCTGCCTTAAGCTGTTATGATACTTGCTATTTTTTGTATTTTTTTCTATATTGGAGAACAGTGCAAATATATTTGCATAGGAAAACTGACTAAGTGTAAAGAGTATGATTATATCATAAAAAACCTTGAAATGTCAAACAAATATACATGTGTTATCGATAAATAATCTAAGAATGTCAAAAAAAAAATATTAAAATTTTTAACTTGAGGGCAGGGTTGTCAGATTTTTTTGAGCTCCATCGCCAAACCGGATGTCAGAAATCGCCAAAAATCGCCAAACGTTAATTTTGTTCAGTTTTCGAAATCTTTTTTTTTTCTTAATTAAATTTCGCGTATAAAAAAAAGCTGATATAATATTGCAGTCAAAAGTCGCCATAAACTGCGAAAAAATACAAAAAAGTCGCCGAAAGTAAATTTTGTTTAGTAACTCTTGTTTTTTTTTTTTAATTAACATAAAATGGAGATTATTAATTCAGTTAAAAAAACTAAAAATAAGCACACAAGTCTATAAGATCACTTCAGGCTCATCGATTTCATTACTATTGTTTTGACCTGCAAACGTACTATTAGATTTAAGCAGTGTTTAAAAAACTGCAGTCGAAGTTGAAAAACTGCCATCTATTCCACTTTTTCATTTGTCATTGGCCAAAAAACTTTTGCTTTACTTGTAATTCATTAAATGTTAATAGTCGCTGTCAAACCAAATCAAAAAGCGAAAAATTGTAGACAAATTTTCGTTTTTTGTTCGACAGGTTTTGGTTTCGACTGCAGTTTTTTAAACCTTGGAATCAAGGACCGGAAAATGCTTTTTTATTTTGTTTCTAAAAAATATTTATTGTGCAAGTTTAAAAAATTCTACATTTAACAGAAAATAAAAATATCTAAAATAGTTTTGAAAAAAAAGCCGTCGAAAAAAATAAATAAAATAAAGTTTTTGAAATAAAACGTTTTCTAAAAAACATAAAATAAAGTTTTTAAAATAAAACATTTTCTTGATAACATAAAAAAACAAAAACAAAATAATTATATTTAAGCATTGTCATAAAAATTTCATTCTTCAAAACAAATTTAAATAAAATTTATGAAGAGGTTTCTGAGAATACATACACATATATACATATTTAATTTTTAAAAATACATACATAGAAAAAAAATTCTAAAAAAAAAACGTTTTAAGAAATATTTTTCAACAAAAAAAAAAAGTTTTTTGAAAATTTTTATTTGGTTTTTTTTTTACAAAAAAAGTTTTTGCTTTTTTTGAAACTATAAATTTTGTTTTCAAAGAAATTTATTTTTTCGTTTAAATTTTAAACACAGAAAAACAATATTCTTTTTTTCACACACAAAAATTTTTTATTTAAAAAATTAAATTTAATTTTGTGTTTTCCGTTCGTAATTTCCGGTCCTTGCTGGGAATTAAAATGATAATAAAACAAAAATCAAGTGAAAAAAATTAGCCATATTTTTTTTTTAACTAGTAATGATAACAAAAAAAGGACAAACTGTTCAAAAATCTATAAGTATGTATGTATATATTTATATATATTTAGCTGGAGAGGCCTAACTCCGCTTATGTAAATAAAAGTGCAAATTTTTATTTTAAAATCGCTGAAATAATATTAATGATAAAAGTAGCCAAGTAAATCGCCAGTTATATGAAAAATCGCCACAAAAGTCGCCAGTCGCCAAATGAAAAATCCTATCGCCAAACACGTTTCAAAATAGCCACGTTTGGCGAGAAATCGCCATATCTGACAGCCCTGCTTGAGGGTTACACGATCAAGTTTTGCCTATCAATTTTTAATACACTCACACTTTTTTACCAATACACTCATACTTTTAAAAATTGATACGAACTTGCCTTTAAAATTCTCTTGCCAGTGAGCGTTTCAATTTACGTTCAAGAAAACAGCTGATTTCAAGGTTAGTGAGCAAATTTTTCGTTTTTCTTTATACATTTTTTTTTAATGACATCTTGAAAGTAAATTGCTTTCAACTTGCGTGCAGCCTACGTCACAGTTGCATATTTTGACAAACAGTATATGTAAAAGACTATGATCGTGTGGCTGCAATGTAACTTAAAATTGACATTTCCAGATTAATTGTTAGCACTGTTGCCAATTTTTTTAGTTTTTGATCGAAAGTAGCGGTTTTTAACATTTTTTTTTTTGCGATTTTAGCTTTTTTGACGGGGTTTTGTGGGAAAAAAACGTGGGCAGTATTGTTTGTTTTGTTTACATTTTATTTTGGAATCACAAGCAATTTTTTATAAAAAATAAAATTTAATGCAAATAATGTAAAATATTACGAATTACATCGGGGTATATTCTTTAATTGTAATATTTATGATTTGAAATCCCATATGAAGGGAACCTGCTTCATTTCACTTATCAAAAACAAAATTGTTTCATCTGTACAAGCTTTTACAATTTTTTTGGTTGTAGTCAAAGAAAAAAATAAACATGAGAAATGTCAATCAGAAAAAAGGGTTTGTTTATCAAATTGTATTTCTTGTTCTTTCTCGCATTTGTTGTTTCATTCAGTCAATCCTAAAAAAATCCAATTCAAAAAATAGCAAGCAAGTCCCATTGAAAAGGTCTGCGCAAGAAGCCTGATGATCATTGTTTTCGTTCTTTTGAGCTTTCAAATGTTTACATACACGCTTTTTCCTTTTGCTTTGTATATGTGGTAGTAAGTTTTTGACAGCTTAAAAGAAAAAGCTGTTTGTTTTTGTACAAGTAAGCAGACATGATAGATGGGCCTTGATAGCAAGTATCATAACACCTTTAGAGAAAGCTATTTGTTATCGGTTTTCAATTACTTATAAAAGTTGTTTACACGGTATAACTTTTTACAGCCACTAGTTAAAACAAAATTTGAAAGAGGATTGACTATCATATAATATTATTGAAAGCTTTTACCAGCTTTCCACCAGATAACGGTTTAATTTAATTAAAGTTCATAATACAGTTACCTTATGTTAGCAGTGTTACAACAGAAATCTCAACCTTTGTTAACAACTAAAGCAAAAAACAAATTTGTTTGTATTGACCTGTACAAAAAACCAGGACAATTTAATAGTGGACCAGGACACCAGGACAAGTAGTCTAAAACCAGGACAATCCTGGAAAACCAGGACGTATGGCAGGCCTATTCTATGGGCAAGATAAAACCATTTATTGTCATCTAAATTGGCAATGACTTTAAGACCATACTGTGTTTTTTTCCATTCAAAATTCACAATTTTCAAAGATTGGTTTAAAGGCATATCATCGATTCTAATATACTCGGGCTTAATACCTTGGGAAATATTTACAATTTTTTTATACATCTAAAAACACACAAGAAAAAAATATAATGATAATAAATATAACAATATTATATAGAAAATGCTTACCATTTTTATTAAGTTTCCTTTAAAGTGGTAGTTAGGATAATGATGTGAAATATACTCCATAAGTCTTTTTATATTAATGGCATTCTTTAAAATTGAGTTAATCTTTATCAGTGTTGAAAAATTTAGTACTTTGGTACTTTCTTCAGTACTTTTTCATATTAAAAATACCGCAGTACCCCCGCGTTGCTTTCAGTACTTTTTATCCTTTGAGCTTTTTAACCCTTAACTTTTTAACTGTGATGTGATCATGCAATGTTAAGGAATCGTTTTATTCGACAATTTGCGAAACATTAAGAACTAATTTTTGTTTTGAACATAAAACCTTAAAAGTTATAATCAGCTCACTACAGAAAATATTGTTTCCGGAAAACCCAATAGCATAATTCTGATTCTCCATTCCGTGTTCAAGGGGATCTTGCAGAACTGAATATATTTAAAATTCTTTGAAAAATATAGCCAATATTAAGAACGAAACTAATGTTTGCTGACATTTCACATATTGCTTTTGGTAGTTTATCAATACCACATTTCTGAGCATTGAATTGAATTACAATAATATTGTAAATGGATGGGGCGCTTGACGCTTATGTATAACAGAAATATTATTAACATGTGTACCTCAAATATAAATATTTTTTGTTCTTTTTATTTTCATAAATTATTGGTTTTTTCAACAAAAGTACCATTTGGTGAGAAAAATACTCTTTTAGTTGAAGTTCAGTACCATTTCAAAAATTCAATTTTGCAACACTGATCTTTATACTTATGTATATGTGCTGCATATTCTAAATATATTACATATTACTCTCTTATTTTAAAATACTCAAACAATTTTATTTATACATATTTTTTAAATTTGTCTTCATTGAAGAAAATATAAGGTGATCTTAATATTATTCTCTTTTTTTATTGAAAAATACTCAAAAAAAAAATTCTTTTTTTTTAAATTCAATTGCTCAATTGCTGCTTTCAATGAAAAGCAAAATGCTCCCTCTGTGGTATATGGGAAAAAATTAGCAAAAATGCTGCCTCCCCATTTCCCTACTACTCCGAATTATTTTCAAACAAACGCTTGTTTGAACATTTTTTAATTTCTACAAATCTTTTTACTATTCAATTAATTTTTTTGTTTGATATTTAACCAACAGAAATGTGGACAACTATTCAAAAATATAATATAGGTACGCGTTATTGGTTTCAAGTTTTCATGTTTTTGTATGAAATATTAAACGCTTTTTAATGTTGTCATCTTTTTGCATTTTTTTATTTGATCGTAAGCAACACTTCTCTTTGTGAAATATAAGAACTACAGCAAAAACACATACAGTCTGTTTTTGGCCACTTTAAAAAAGTACAACAGAAATAAGAAAGATGATAAAATAGCATGACGAGATTTGTAGTAAAAAAATAAAACAAAAAAATAGCAGGTAAAATAAAGTTTCACTCTTTTTAAACAACAACAACGTTATAAGAAACAAAATAAATTTTTGGTTGGTAAAAAAAAAACAATATCCCGTATTTAATTTTTTCAAACTGTTTCTGCCTTCATCTTCTCCTACAGTGCTTATTTGTTTGAAATTTATATGAATTTCAGTAAACTTTTTGTTTGATTCAGTTAAATTATTTGTTTGGAAAAGTCAGTGTTTTTTTCAATAAACAAAATGCAAATAAATTGTTTGAATATGCGAATTTGTTTATAGGACCGATTCTGACAAAAAATTGTTTGATTCTACAAATTTTTTGTTTTAATTGGAAAAATTATTTTTTCTGTGTATGTTTCCGTCTTGGACAGCAAGATGAGCAATAAAGCGAAACACCCAAGTGTAGATAGAAAATAAAACTTATTTACAGTATTTATCGGATATAAGAACATCTCATATAAGAACAAAACGCTTATAAGAAACATTTTCAAAAACACCATTTCTTTTTTGTGATTTTTCTAACAAAAAAGGTTTCATATAAGAAAAACGCTTATAAGAAAAAAACTGATAAAAGAAAATTTTTCTTAAACACCAAAATTACAAAATGTATAGAAAAACAATTTATATAAGAAACTTCCAATGGCAACACACAATTTATGTAGTTTGCATGGACAATCTGTTTTCTGACAGTTTTACAACAAGAACAAAGTTTTTATTTTTACTTTTAAGCTGGAGGTCCATAACACGCGTTTACGCGTCCACGCAGCGCATGCTTTTATTACCTTACTTGCGTTGTACGTTTCAAGTTACATGCAACGCTATTTATGCAGCAGCAGCACAAGTAAAAATAAAATTTAATTTGTCAAAATCACCTGATTTGTTCGAACGCTGCTTGTGACGCTTACAAAAGTAGAAAGTAAACCTACTTTTCGCCTCAAGGCATCTACGCTTTTGTGCATGTAATTTACTACGTATAACTACGCAGATTCTACTTTTTTGACAGCTGCGTATGCTGCGAAAAAGCGAGTAACGCGTGGTGTGGACCTCCAGCTTTAGTTTTAGATGAGCGAGCTGGTACTCATGAGAAGCTTTGTGTTTTTTGCCAATAAAAACAAAAGTCAAAATTTTAAAAGAAATACAAAACGGTAGAAGCGAAATTGCAAAAAAATATAATATTGGACTTTCAACGTTATCTTAAATAGTGAAAAACTCAAAAGACATAGAAAATAACACCACGTGACAAAATTTCAACAACGTCGTGACCAAATGAATTTGACACCTAATCTTTATGTAAAATTTTTCGCTGAATCCGAATATGAAGTCAGAATTGTCAAAAGTAGAACAGTTTTTGAGATATTCCAAAATAACCGTTATTTGTGTTTTTAAAAAAGATGATTTGACTGAAATGCAATATCTCAAAAACTGTTCTACTTTAGACAATTCTGATTTCATATTCGGATTCAGCGGAAAATTTTTTCACGTAGTGTAATTATTTAAAAGTTAGAAACGTTAACATGGGTCTTTACCTGACAATTTTTTGTCATACCAAACGTCAAAGTTTTACGTTTATTATAACAAAAAATTGTCAGGTGAATTCCCTATGTAACAAAACAAAGTGACAGAAAACCAAAATATGAAAGTCTTATGGCCATAGCTACTTCTATAAGAAATAAGTTTCTTATATAAAATAGTTGTATATAAGAAAGAAACGCTTATAAGAAACTTTTTTCCTGGATTTTTTTAGTTTCTTATATCCGATAAATACTGTATTTATTTAATATAACATTTATTTATATAACAGAACAATGACTTTCTTGCCGCAAAATAATTTTTTTTTACGTTTGTGGAGCAAAAACACATTAAGTAGACAGAAACAATTAACCGAAACATGCGGTCTTATTTTGCGAAATAATTAAGCGGAACTCAACTAAACGGGTATTTTTACATAGACAGTTATACTGAATGATTTCGTTCCATGATTTTTAGTGCAATAAAACGGGAAACTAAATAATGCGGGGCTCAATTAACTGAAAACAACTGTATTGAGTTGTGTTTTAAATACATTGAATGATATAATTATCAAAGTAAGTTTGTGTTTTATATATTGCTTCAGATGTAATGATTTTCTGAAACATACATGTTGCTTGTGGGCAACTTTGGGCCATAGTGATAATAAAAAATGTTTGTTTTAGCTAGAACATCAGGTATGGTGTACGATTTTATGCTGTATTTTGGTGAAGGCACCTGTCCATCATATGGACATTGTACTATTCTTAGTTACCAATCTTCAAAAACATAACAATATTAAACTATATATCGATAATTGGTTTACATCAGAAAGCCTTCTCATTGCTTAAAAGGAAATAGGGAAGTTGTGAGTTACTATCGGATTCTGACCTGAAGTGCGAAATCAAGCACAACTTAGTATGTATACTAGAGTTGTCAATTATTCGCCATTCAACTTTGTTCGAATAATTCTTCTTTTTAATGAGCAAAACTATTCATTTTAACTCAATATCGTTGTATTGCTTAAAGGAATCGTTAAACCCTTAGTTCTTAAATAATCCGATAAAACTTTGGATTTTCGAAAGGCGTTTGCAGACCTAACATCTTTAGCCTACAATTTCTTCTATAGAACAACCGCTGTCTCTATTTATGTATTTGTCCATTGGAACAAGTTCGGCATTTTTTTGATGTCGTTGGGTTACCTTACTACATCTTTTTCAATGGTAATATTATGACACTTACGCAAATGGTAAAGAAATAGTATATATTTAAAAAATATATATGTATAAATATCCAAGAACAACATTTTCTATTTTCATGATATGATTTATATAAATCAATTCTTAATTTTTTAGCCTTTTGTTTATTTCTAAGTTTTTCACTCGAGAGTAAAAGATCCCCTTTCTTGAAATTTTGTTAACGTTTGATTTAAAAAGAAACCAGCTTAATTGCTTGTCAAATATTTGTTTGCCCTGTGGCCACACGGTCAAGTTGTTCTTGATAGTCTTTTACATATACTGCTTGTCAACGTAGGCTGCATTAAATTTTTGAGCAATTTACTTTCAAAATGTCATCAAGAAAACAATTTATAAAGACAAACGAAAAATTTGCCCACTAACCTTGTGTTTGGGATTTTTTCCCCAAACTGATTATAAAAAACATTGACTGCAAACCCTACAGAAGTTTTAAGTCTCCAAAATAAAATATTTTTCTTTTCTGCTTTAATATGTAATTGTTTACTAAAATGTTTAAAATACCTAACAGTTAATTTTTTATAAACGTATCAACATTAATAAGTATACATGCACTTGTTTGTACGAATCAATGTTCATAAACACAAACATACATATTAACAAATGTAGCAGCAGATGCGTTATTATGGCTGAGTTCCTAAACATCATAATACTTTGCAGTCAAAGTCAAAAAAGTATCATAGAGTTTAACTATATCTAGTTTGATTATTGTGTACGCATCGATATTGTTTTTAGTGAACTTTGGTACAGATAACATTGTAAAATTTTTCACGGTTGCTTGGTAGAAAGCACTTAAAAAAGCGAGTTGCTTTGCAACTGATGTTTTGGAACTCACCCTATATTTGTAACAAATAATTTAAAGGCAACACTTATAAGCCACTATAGTTTTTATCAACGGCAAGAAGTAGTGCTGGGAAACTATCGATATTATCGATAGTCTTAAAATATCGAAAATATCGATAGGTAAAATATAAATATCGATATTTTTATTATTTAAAATACAGCTACAAAGACATCTAACAGCAGCTATACACACACATTTTTTTGCCGCAAATTTTTACTTGCTATTATTAATTCGCGCTGAATTACAGCAATGAATACAAACAACAAATATGGCAAGTGGTATGGATTGCTTAGCAGTGCTTTTTACTACTAATTTAAGGCCTTTAAGTCGAAATTTTTACATGTTTTTAAAGGGACTGAAATGTCAAATATTTTTGTAATGTTGTTAAAAAAAAATGCAAATCCAAATGCAATTGCAGGCATAAGACAAAACAATGAACGACCATCAGAGGATAAATAAGTCCGCTAGATAGATTACCTTTTTGGGTTAAGAATTTAGAAAATGTTTTAAAGTTGCAATGAAATATCTTATAGTCCCTGTTACTTCGGTTCCTTCAGACAGGTACTTATTAACTTTTAAAAAACTGCCATCTAAAATAACGTGCGTATATATCTACATTAGAGCGACTCACCAAAAAAAGTGCTGGATGTACCCTCCTAAAAATTAACCTTGGACTTTTCTAAGATGACGTTTTGAATATTTCGGCTCCAGCTTTGATCTCTCGTGAGCTGGACCAGTTTAAAAAAGGGTATATTTTTGCATGTTTTGTTAATTTGAGAATCTGTTTCCTTACCGACATATGCAAATTGGGTATCATAAGAAAGGTTTTATTACGGCGCGTCCAACTGTATATAAAATTTTTTTTAAGGAATTTCTGTAAAAGTAAACGGTTTTTGAATTTTTTGTTCGGTGTTGTTTGTAATAAAAATACCAAATTTACATATTTTAATCTTGAGTCGATTTAATTTAATACGTGTCTCAGCTTTTTTTGAAATTCGTGCTGGTTCGCGTTTTGACAATAATGCAACGGGGTGGTAACCCTTCGTTTGAAATAGAGCAAAAATAGGTGCGTTTGGGAACTTTTACATTAAAATGCAGTAAATGAGTAAACTGAAAAATTTGCTGTTGCCCAAAAAAGTACGCGAACGCAAAATTTGTAAAAATTCGTAAAATAAAGGCAACAGCTGATGGCAAATAACTGAAGTGTTGAAAAATATTGACACTTTTGACTACTTAACTCGTTTTTTTTATCGGTACTCGGTTAAATACTTTTTATAACACGAACATTTTTAGAAAATACAAACAAACTATTTTATGTAATCTTTCATATTTGTTTGTTTTTTATTTTATTTGATTTTACTAGTTTGTAGCGGGTTAAATTATTAAAAAGAACATGAATATCTTTTTGCTATTGATTACTTAAGTACCCAAATACTTCACACTTTTACAACACTTAAAAATTAACATAACAAAACAAATTTAAAAAGTTTGTATTTAGCCAAATAAATGCTTCACAAACAAGTTTAATTAATTAATAGAAACGGAATTATTTCCTTCCGAAGGTTACTTTATATTATATTCAACATTTTTCGTTTTTCGAATTTATTCTATGAGCTAAATTTTCAGTTATGTATTTTATCAAGCTTTTTTGTAATAGTTCTATTCCTTCAATTTTTCAGAAATGACTTTATACACTACCAGACTATTAACTTGTATTTTCTTTTTACATTTTAGCTTAGCCTTCCTTTGGAAAGCAATGAGGTGTCTAATAATTGTAAATTTTTCTGTACATTCAATATACCTCATTGCTTTCCAAAGGAAGGCTAAGGTAAAATGAAAAAATTAAATAAAATATAATAGTCTGGTAGTGTATAAAGTCATTTCTGAAAAATTGAAGGAATAGAACTATTACAAAAAAGCTTTATAAAATACATACATAACTGAAAATTTAGCTCATAGAATAAATTCGAAAAATTAAAAATGTTGAATATAATTAATTAATATTTATTCACTTTTTGTTTTGGTTTAATTTTTATTTCAACTTTTCTTTTATTTAACATTTTTTTCACAATTTGTATGCTTTTTATTTGTTACTTTTGTTTGTTTACCTTTTGAAACATATGTTTTTTGATTTACTAAATTTGACTGCAAAAATTTCTGCAGTAAAAATTTGTAAATACTCAGACAAGAACTGTCACTTTTCGCTCTCAATTTATGTTGTCATTTACTGCATTTTGTGAACTCGTAAAATGCAGTAAAGTTTAGTAAAAAAATAGTAAAAACTTTTGTGTTCTCGAACGCAACTAATAACACTATTGAACATTTTTGGGATTATTGTCTGGGGGGTGAGAAATTCCAAGTCAGGGTGATGGTACTCGGTCAGTATAGTAAAACCCTCAAAGGGTTTGGCGTTCGTATGTGTCAGTTTTTTTTTATGACATTTTAAATTTTTTCCTTATCTTGATGTTTTTTCGCTTAGTTGTAACATTTTGGCAAAAACGTAGTTTAACATAACTCGAGAACCACTTGTCCGAAAAATTTAGAATTACAATTTCTTTAATCCGTTCATATAACGTTTTTGTTTATAATCAACAGTTTTGCCGGTAAAAATAAATTTGTGGAGAAAAAAAATATTTTTTTGCCTAAATATTAAAATTTTTTTTTTTTTTAAATTCATAAAAAATCCAAAACGGAAAAGGATCAAGTGTTATTAATTTCATGTAAAGTCACATAACCCATAAACAAAATGCGACATAGATCATAGAAATCGATTAACGCGTTCTGCTTTTATTTACAATTAAGTGAAGGTATCCCATTTTGACAAGAATATTGATATTGGTTTTTATTCAAAAAAGTGTCATTTATCGCCTTTTTTATAAATTTTCCCCAATAACTCCAGACTTCTGGCCATAAACTACTAAAAAAATTAAGTAAACATTTTTATAATTTTTTATTTTTATTTTATTTATTTATTTTAATAAATATTGCCTAGACTTTTTCGATGGTGGTTGTTCGGGACTAGTGGCATCGCATTCATCGCTATCATCAGTTTCTGAACCACACATAATGTCAATGTGTGACTCCACTGTTGGCCCTTCTGCATCTCCTGAAAATTCTTCATCATCAAGATCATCCTTGTCTTGCCACACAAGCTTACTCCACCAGCAAATTTCCGCAATTATTGCACTCGGCGACTTTTTGCCTCTATATCTGTAAGTTTTTGTTTTATTAAAATGAGTTTAAAAAAATAAAAAATCAGTATTACCTCATTTCAAATGGCATAGCAACTTGATGATAGCGTTCACCTTGTTCATCAGATTCGGTAGCCAATTGTTTGCTGAAGTAGTCCAGATGATGATTTAAATAATGGATTTTCAAGGACAGAAACATCGTAGTTGTTAGAACGATACTTTCCCAACAAGCCTTCTATTACTTCTTTGATTGCCTGCCATGCATTCAATTCAGCGTCAATCAAAATATTGTTGAATGCGTCACTTTTAATCAGCTTTCGTATATCTGGACCATTAATACGCCTGATTGGAAAAAATTAATTTTTTAAGATGGAGAATCATGGGAAATGAATGTGATATTATAACTTACCTTCTTTAATTTTACTTTCGCTAAGTTTCGGGTAAATTAGTTTCAAACACAAGAAAACTTCATCTCTTTTGGCGACAGTTTTGATAAAATTCTTAACAATTCCAAGTTTAATATGCAGTGGAGGCAGCAATATCTTCTCCTTCGGCACTAGAGGCTGATGAATAATATTGGCCGTTTGTAACCTGCTGTGCTCTCTGAGTTTCCATCCGTGGCATGCATATTGGTCACCGGAAAATCGTGTGTCCCAATCGCACAAAAAGCACATATATTTTATATAGCCGCTTTGAAGACCGCAAAGCATTGCTACAACTTTTAAATCGCAGCATATGCGCCACATATGTTTGACGTAGTTAACCATTTTAAAAAAATTTTTCTGTGCATTATATGTTTCTTTCGTTTCTGTACTATAGGCGATTGGAACTGAAGGTTTTTTATTGGTCTTATGCAGTAAAACCGCCTTCAAGCTGAGTTTTGAACTGTCAATAAATAATCTCCAGTCATCTACTTCATATTTTATTTCCATTGCGTCCATCAATTTTCCTGTGACTTTCACACCGGGTGCCAACAAATTGTTTGATTTCAAAATGGAAGCCAGCTCTTCCGATTTATGCTGTGTTAATTCCAACTTGGCAACAATTGAATCAAGCTTATTTTGATTTATTAAAATTGGCTCATTGGATACTGATGGCTCATATGGGGGATCATCACGTGCATGATATGTCGGAGCAGTCGTAGAAGAGAAAATATCTGGGCTAGAAGCTTTTGGCACAGGAATGTGGTCCGAATGAGGCAATGGTGTTGCGGCACTTGCAGCACCAACGTAATTATACGATTTTCTTATCCTTTTTGCGGCTCCTTTATTCGCACATGCATAGCAATTCAATGGATTGTGACCTTCGCCAGGATTAGTCCAAGTCATTGGGATACCGAATGGCATACTTTCACGTCTTCTATTTTTCCAATCCATTAGACGGTTGTAGCAGCTTTTACACACTATATTTGGTACCCAATTTTCGTTCACTATAACATTTTGGTTAAAGTACATCTCGTATGTTTGAACAAAATCAGTACTGAAATTTCCCCTTTTTTATGTTTTGAGACATATTGACCACAGCAGTAGCAAAAGCTATTTATATCTGGCTTGCACAGTTCAATATTCTGTTCTCTTTTGTTCACTTTTAAAAAACTGGAGAAAAATCACTTTTACTGTTCGCGTTTGTCGGCACTTGTTGAATGACAAAAATCGATAAATGAACACCTATAAATACTACGTATTTTTCAATATTTTACTGACAGGTACGTTCCAAAACATGAGCACTAATAGATGTGGGTGGGATTTCTGTAAAAAAATCATACAGGTAGCCAACGGAAAACCCCAAATAATTAAAAAAGTGCACTTTCCTTTTTTCCTTTCAATTGTCCACGCACATTTATTACCGCTTATTACTTTGCTACCGCAATCAAAAAAATCAAATAACCTTTTGTTTATTACTTTTTTTTGTTTTGAATTCTAAGAATCATAAAAAAAGTCATAAATGTTTTTGCAAAGAATTTTGTGCATATCTCGAGCAAATTTTTGAAATGCATACCTTCACTTAATTGTTAATAAAAGCGAAACGCGTTCATCGATTTTCATGATTTATGTCTCATTTATTTCATAGGTTATGCGACTTCACGTGAAAGTAATAGGACTTGAAACTTTTTTTTACTGTTTTGGATTTTTTATGAATTAAAAATAAAAAATTTAAATTTTTTGGGCAAAAAATATTTTTTTTCTTCATACATTCATTTTTAACTTCGAAAGTGTTGCACATGTAGGAAAACGGTATAGAAACAGATTAGAGAAATTGTAATTCTTAATTTTTCTAAATTTGTTTCATCAAAATCGGACAAGTGGTTCTCGAGTTATGTTAAACTACGTTTTTGCCAAAATGTTACAACTAAGCGAAAAAACATCAAGATAAGGAAAAAATTTAAAATGTCATAAAAAAAACTGACACATACGAACGCCAAACCCTTTGAGGGTTTTACTATACTGACCTAGTACCATCACCCTGACTTGGAATTTCTCACCCCCCAGATTGGCTGTTGTACTGTGTAACTAAAGTTTTCCTGCACAAGTACAAACATTCTATCGATAGTAATATCGATAGCGAAATCTGAACTATCGATAAATATCGATAGTAGAAACTATCGATAGGATCCCAGCACTAATAAATACACGTTGTGAAAGTGAATAAGTTTTATATTAAAGTTGTTAAAGGAACAAGTATTTTTCATTGCGTTTCATATTTTTATAAAAGTTGTAGGAACAGAACTGTAGAGGTTTATTCATGGTGGAATAAGCAGGTGGCATCGTTACGGCAACAAATACAACATTACAACAAAAATGGAAATTATATCACCGTTTACGTCAAAAAATTGTTTAAACAAAAATCAAAGCGTGCCGCAAAACGTGATGAAATAAAAACATTTTTAGCCAATTTTTATTTAATAATGGTCCATATCTTATTTATTTTAATTTAAAATTATCAAAAACTTTAAAAAAATACAATAATCACAGCACAAAACGTGGACTTTTTGTAAACATAAACAAAACTTTGACATAAACCTAGACAAACAATGCAAGAGCAAAAAGTCGTCATCTGGCGTAGAGCTGCCACCTGTTTATTCCACCATGGGTTTATTCTAAAAGAAATAATCCAAAAGCTTTATTGAAAAGACAGTAACGTAACAGTATATTGTATGAGGTATGGATTGCGTGTACCATTAAATTCAGCAGGATATGATATACATAGAAAAAGAAAAATCTTCGACACGTATAGTTTCCTATCGATTTAAATACTCTATTTAAGTTAGTTATTCCATTCTTATATTTTTAATCTATTGCAGAGCAAAATACGCTGGATAGGCCCTAAAGCTCCACCATATAAAGTGAAACAAGGAGTTCCAAAATTGTTAAATGACGTACTTGATACGTTTTTGCCTAGCGGCTTGACTCAAGAACAAAAATTATCGGAAAAAGAAGCTATTTCAACATTTATAAGGGAATTAAATAAAGTAAGTAAAGTAAAAAATTACATGTATCGGCATTATTAACCAATTGTGGTCGGGATTGTAAGAAAAGATAAACTCACTGTTTATTGTTGTTGTTGTTTAAGCTTTGATATTGTTACAAGTAAAACTGAGGCTTATAATTCTTATTCGCTTAGCAGTTTTATTTGTATAATATCTTTAGTTTTTCTAAAATCTTTGGATGAAGTTTTCTGGCGATCTGGCCTAAGCAACCTGTGAAATGCGCATAGGAATAGCTTATCCCATCAACAATAAATTTAAAGTGTTTTTATCAAGAATAAAAACTGAGAATTAAGCACGAATAATAAAATCTTTTAAAATTAAAATTTTGTATTCCCAAAAAATATTTTGATTTAAAATTTTATTTTAGTGTGTAATTATCATTGGAATTCCTTATGCACATTGAAATAATTATTAAAGTCATCTAAGTTATTAAAACACGTACATACATTTATTTAGAGAATAAATTTTATTTTTGCTCGAAAAAATAAAAATCAATATATAACTGTTATTTTTGTTCAAAAAAATAAAAATCAAAAATAACTGTTATTTTTGATTGAAAAAATAAAAATCAAAAAATAACCGTTATTTTTGTTCAAAAAAATAAAAATCAAATATAACTGTTATTTTTGTTCAAAAAAATAGAAATCAAAAAATAACTGTTTTCATCTGACTTGTATGAAAAAAGGAATAACTGTTACGGCCCTCGTTAAAATGGTATCGATTTGTTTTTGCATATGGTTGCATATTTTTATGAAAATGCATATTTTGGTTTTAAATGCATATTTTTGCATATTTTAACATTTTTGATTGATATATTTTTTTAAATTTTCATATTACTTATCAAATTTTTTACTTCTCTCTTCATGAAGCGATTTTCAGATTTCTTCTTTTTTTAAAGATGTAATTGTAAGCTTTGAAAAACAATCATATCACAAAAAAAAAAAAAAATTCTGAGCAATGGTTATTTACGTAAGAAAAGTAAGAAAAATCAAATGACAAGAAAATTACAATCTTTTATTTTTAAAAATCATGAATAATCAAAAACATAAAAAAGTCAAAGTCTTATTGCTTCTACGTAGTCACATAACCTATGAAGAAAATGAGACAAATTGATTAACGCGATTCGCTTTTATTAACAATTAAGGGAAGTGACTTTTTATGATTCTCAGAATTATTAACACTAAGTATTAAACAAAATGTTAAAAAAAGGATAGTGTACTTTTTCTATTGATCTGTGGTTCTCCGTTGGATAGCTGTAACCAACAGAAATTCCACCCACATTTATCAGTTCCCATTAATTGGAATGTTGTAAAACATTTTAAACGAATGCCTATGAACCTTGGTTTCAAAAGGTTGAATCAGGTACATATGCCTCCTTAACAAATGGTTCCATTCATAAGCCCCTGTCAGTAAAATTAAGGATAGAACTTTTTGTAGGTACCTCAGTAAAAAAGTACAAAGTATAATTTGCCCACTTCTTGTCATTCAGCAAGTTTTTAAAAGTGAACAACGACATAAAAATAAAATTACAGGTCCACAAAAAAATAAAAATAATTTTAACCTTGAACATTTCATCCGACAACACGAAAAAAGTTCAATTTTGTTCCGTTGTGTTATTTATTGAAAAATGTGGTAATTTGATATACACGTCAAAATTGTGCAATGGCTGCGCCAAAAAACAAGTGTAACATCAATCCCAACTATTTTCGTAACATATGGGGCGAATACATGTTTATAAAAAATATAAAAAGCGTTTCAGAGTTCATTAAACAAGTATATTTTATCTAGTTCTGATTTACCATGGAAACCCGTGTCAAGTACTGGATCCCTAATACTGTATGTAGCAACTGTGTACAGTATTAAAGGTTATGGGCAAGCAAGAAACGACCCCATTTAAAGTATCAAAAACCAATGATCTGATTCGAAGGTTCCCGAATCATCATGATCATTGATATTTTTGCGCTATCAACATAACAGGCATTAACAAAACAAACCGATCTAAATGGATGTCTCTACTCCACCAGTCCTGTACTCTAGTGATAATCCAGAATCACAACCACAGAATACACAGAACTGTCACGAGACGGAAGATTTAGCGTTTTTTTTTTTTTGTCTCTTTCAAAGAAAGCTGGCCTTTTGCATTTCTCTTTTCATCATCTTCTATGCCGCAATACAATGAACACAAATTAAATTAGTTAAGATTTATTTACAAAACTGTTGTAAAAATTAACTTTTAAGTTCACCACAACACGAGTAAATAATATTTAAGTAAGTAAATAACATTATAAAACAAAACAATATTACTAAATACATTTTTTTTGCACAAAAAACAACGTTTGTTGAACTAATGCATTTGTTTAACGTGGTTTGTGTTTTGTTATATTTGTTTTGATCACGCCATTTGTGTTGATTGTTGCGGCCTGTTTTTACACCTTGCCACTTCACTACCAAAAAAAGCTTTCTGTATCTTTCTTCGAAAGCTGCCCTCGCAACTGATTTGGGCCTTTTTCACACGTTACTTTTTACAGTTCTGTGTATTCTGTGATCACAACAATCTACATCTACACAAAATTATCAGGACTTGCGAGAAAATTATCATTCACTTAGTACTGAAACTGGATCAGATAGCTTCTATTTCGATATTTCTTCTGAATGCGAGCAATTAAATCAGGAGGAGCTTAGCGATTTAGTAAGAGACCTTGGACTCTCTAAAAAAGCATCTAAAATTCTAGCTTCTACATATATTAAAGCAACAAATCTGTCAACCACCCATGAAACAAAAAGTTCATACTACTGTAACAGAGAGCAAAACTTACTTCCATTCTTTTTCGAAAACGATGAATTTGTTTATTGTTTAGAAGTTTCTGGTTAAGTAACAGCGAGTTTATAAAATCTTCTAAACGCTGTCTTAAGTGTATAATTCTGCATAACGGGAACAAATGGGCTTCGCCTATTGCCTCGATTATGGATTAAATAAAGTACAACGAACACCGATGGCTAATTTGTGTGGATCTGAACATGGTGAATTTTCTTCTAGGCCAACAAAGAGGCTACACAAAACATTCGTGTTTTGTTTGTTAATGGGTTAGCAGAGCCAGATCTGAACACTGGAGTAGAAAAGAGTGACCTTCGAGGAAAGCTATGGTTGCATTAATCCAGAATATAGTTAATCAACCACTTGAGCCTAGGGATCGCATAATACTTCCATATCAAGCTAGGGCTTATGAAACAATTTTTCAAAGCTCTTAACAAGGCCGGTGATTGTTTTTGATGTATCAGCAGAAAGTTTTAACATTTGAGTTGGAAGAAACTGAAAGCTGGCATTTTTGATGGCCCTCAAATCAGACGATTAATCAACGACGAAAACTTTAATGGTTCCATGACGGATATTGAAAGAAATGCTTGAAATGAATTTGTTTGGATAGTTCACAATTTCCTGGCAAACAAAAATTTTATATGATACAAAAAAGTAAAAATTTTGTTTTTAAAAGTTTATTAAAAACTAATAGAAACTGGGAATTATTTCCTTCCGAAGGTTACTCTATATTATATTCAACATTTTTTATTTTTCGAATTTATTCTATGAGCTTAATTTCAGTTATGTATTTCATAAAGCTTTTTTGTAATAGTCCTATTCCTTCAATTTTTTAGAAATGACTTTATACACTACCAGACTATTATATTGTATTTTCTTGTTACATTTTTACCTTAGCTTTCCTTGGGAAAGCAATGAGGTATATTGTATGAGTAGTATGTTTATGCCGCTACTAGATAGACTTTTCCATACAAAAGTTGGCTGCATGTTGTAAGTGTTGCCAAGTTTTTATTATATGGGCCATTTTAGTGCTTTTTTTGAAAAATAAAAAAAAGCCTAAAATATTTATAATAGGAATAGGAATTTAAAAACCGGGAAACCAAAATACCAACAAAATGGGTATTTTGACGGGATTTTAGAGTCAACTTGAATATTAATTTAGGATTTTTAGTTGTTCTATATATATATATATATATATATATATATATATATATATATATATATATATATAAAATAGGCAAATGGTTTGAAGGTTATCTATTTTGATTACGCTGCATCGGCTTTCTAGCTACTTTTTCCATACAAAAGTGAGGAGCATACTGGCAAAGTTCTCACATTTTTATTATTGCATTTTAGCGCTTTTTTTAGTACTATTATTATGGAAAAATAAAAAAAACGCTACAAATTTTTAAAAATACTGTTTAGATACAAATACGAATATGAGTGTAAAAAGGAAATAACGTGTAAAGAAAGTTGTTTATTTAGAATGTGTGAAATTTTTGTTAGGTGTGAAATTTCTTCGTGTACGTGTCAGTCTTGAAGATTTTAAAAATTTTGTGAGGGATGATAATTTTACTTGTGCGTTTTCGTATTAAAGATAAAACTATTCGTGGAATAATTATTTTTAGTGTTTTCAGTTTTTGTGTGTGTTTAGAATAGTTAATGACTTTGTTGCATAGGTTTTCTAGTGACTTTTTGCTTTGAATGACTCGGTAGGTTTGTGGGATAGTGGGCAAAAGGGAAATGAATTACAAAAAAGTTTGTTTATTTAGAGGCAGGTGTTAAATTTCTTCGTATACGTGTCAATTTTGTGAGGGATGATAATTTTACTTGTGCGTATTCATATTGATGATTTACAAGTTGTTTATTTAGTGGAAGGTGTGAAATTTCTTCGTGTACGTGTCTTGAAGATTTTAAAATTTTGTGAGGGATGATAATTTTACTTGTGCGTTTTCGTATTAAAGATAAAACTGATCGTGGAATAATTATTTTTAGTTTTTTCAGTTTTTGTGTGTGTTTAGAATAGTTAATGAGTTTATTGCATAGGTTTTCTAGTGACTTTTTATATACATACCTCGGTAGGCTTGTGGGATAGTGAGCTAATCTCAGTATAAGGGTTGCATATTTGATTATCACCAGAGACTCAGGTCTGTTTTACTATAGCAGACTAAGGATCTAAGTAACTATTGATCGGTTGTGTGTGTGTGTGTATGATTGATAACGATTATTCATGTGAAAAGTAGGATTCCATCCACTTTTTTTTTGTATCAACAGCAACCAGCTGCACATTAACTGTGTTTACATAATTAATCAGCATAAATACTCAGAATTATATTACAAAAAACAGTAGAAAGTAACTTCTTGGTTAATATTTTTCCTTATCGTACTCTACTCCTCCTTATTTATAACAACAACAACAACAACAACAACAACTTAGAATATACATGAATAGAGCTGACGCAGCTGTAACAAGTCTAACAAACAGAAAACAAATCCAAAAAAAAAAAATAATTCTACTAAAATAAGCCCCGCCCCTTATTTATAAATTTTTTAACTAATGAAATATGACCGGAATGTACCAAAAATATGATTAATTGTGAAATTAAAACTGTTGATTGAGCATGCTTTATTATGTTTATAATTATTAAATATCACAAATACATTCATAAGACTAACCTAGCAATATCAAAACCAAACATGATTGAACATGAATATTATTTTTGTCAAGCTAATACACAGAGGGAAAAATACGGTATAAAAATACCAAAATTGACACCATCCGTTGTCAAAAGTGAGCCAACTACGTTTGTGTTCAATTTGATAACGGATGGTATCAATGTTTTTTAACCACCTCGTTGTCAGTTTGTCACCATTTGTTCTCAATATGACATCAAATTGGTTATATATTATCACCATAATGGTACCATACCGACAACATGCTGTTGTCATTTTTGACAACACACCGTTAATATATTGACAACATTCGGTTGTCCTTTCGATAACACATTGTTCTGATTGTAGTATGTACTTAATAACCCATTCTGAACCCAAGTAAAAAAATGGAATAATGTAAATTTATTAATTTATTTCACATTAAATAATATACTTATAAAAAAATACATAAAAAATTCACACTTTTACAGCCAGGCCCACGATGTCACACGTTAACGTTCGCATAGAAAATTAAATTGAAAACAAAAACAAATTTTAGAAATTTTTTTTATTTTATTTATTAAATTTTTATTTATTAATTTAATCACAGCACTGAAACTTTTCACTTTTTACTTTCGAATACCAAAGTTGATTGTGGGATAACTTGTATACGCTGTTAATAATGACAACAGGGCGATACCTATTTGACAACAGGGTGTTATCAATTTGACAACAATGGTACGTTTTTTATCTAACGGCCCAATTTGACAACATTTTGTTTAAAATTTAACAACAAATGTTGTCGAAATATTGACAACAGTTTGTTATCAATTTATTACCACTGGTTGACAGTTTTTTAACGTTTTTTTTCGCTCTGTGTAGGGCCTAAATTTCTTCAATGTAAATAAAATTAAATTTTTATTACAATATTTTGTTTAAAAGTAAAATTTTTAACTATAATAATAAAGAGATATAAATATTAAATGAAATGGAAAAATTTTGTTTATTTAGAGGTAGGTGTTAAATTTCTTCTTGTACGTGTCTTGAAGATTTTAAATTTTGTGAGGGATGATAATTTTACTTGTGCGTATTCATATTGATGATTTACAAGTTGTTTATTTAGTGGAAGGTGTGAAATTTCTTCGTGTACGTGTCTTGAAGATTTTAAAATTTTGTGAGGGATGATAATTTTACTTGTGCGTTTTCGTATTAAAGATAAAACTGATCGTGGAATAATTATTTTTTTTAGTTTTTTTCAGTTATAGTGTATGTGTTTAGAATAGTTAATGACTTTGTTGCATAGGTTTTCTAATGACTTTTTGCTTTAAATGCCTCGGTAGGATTGTGGGATCAACCACTTTTTTTTATATCAACAGCAACCGGCTGCACATCACTTTTAATTACATTTAACAAATAGAAGGAGTTGTCATTTTTGGGTTTTGTTAATCTTAAATAGAATTATATATATGTATATATTTTTTTTAAGCAGATTTAATTATCACAAGAGACTCTGGTCTGTTTCACTACAACGGACTAAAGGTCAAAGTAACTATTAATCGGTTAATTAAGTAAGCATATAATTTTTGTTGATAACACTTAATAAGCATTTTCTAAAAACATTTGCAGATAGTTTCACTATTACTCAATGTTTATAACCTTTTATTTATTTTTTTTTCCAGTTTGATACTCTATAATATAAGTTTAATGAAGAATTTTTCTATGGTTTGATACTCTACAATGACAGTATAGTTAAGAATTTAGTTCAATCAATGGATACACTTCATACAGTTAATAATTATACATTATACATACAAATACAATCAAATTTCCATTTTATTAACCATAGTACATGGTTTATTAATTGTTTTGATAATATTTATTAAAAGTTTATAAATAGTATAAACTTGAAGTCGATTATACCAATAGAATATTAAATGTTACTGAAAAAAGGAAATCTTATTACAAAATCAATTAAGATGATCTAAAAAAGAGTATTACATAGGAGTTTTGAATATTTAATAAGGAAATATCTATTATATCTGCTTATAATTATCAGTTAGGAATTTAAAGATAACAAATTTGTTTTATAATTAGTACAGCTTTATATGTTTTTTTTCTAGTTTATTAACCATACATTATCATACCATACCATTATAATACATAGAATATAAAACAATTTAAAATAGTTAAATCCGCAAAAGAAAATTACAAACTTTATTTATTTATGTAAAACCTTACTCCATTAATCATTTATTTATACTTCATATATACTAATACCATGAAATGAATAGTTCAATAACCATATTATATGGTTTATTTAATGTTTTTGTATACCGTTTTGTAATTCCTATAATTTGTTTTCCTAATATTTCCCTTCTATATTTAATATTTATACACTTCCATACATCCTTAAATATACATTCTGTTTTAAGCATTTCTACTATACATATATAAAAATTTTTTTCTTATACTAACATTCTATATTTAATCTTTGTATTATGATCTTACTCTTGATTTTAATCTTAGTCTTAGTGTTGATCTTAGTAGTAGTCTTTTGGTCTTGGTTTTATAGTTTCGGATTTTGATCTTGTTTTTTTTTTTTTTGTTTATAGACTTGCAACATATCCCTTGTATTACTCTTGCGTGCTGCTTTGTTTACGTTTTCTCAGACTGAATACATATCTGGAAATTTAAAATTTCTTTAATTACATATAAAATATCTATCTACTGTTATACGAATGCTTTGAACTTAGTGTTTTCAATTGAAATATTAAACTTCGATTTTAAACAGACATATGCATCTTTTATTTTATATAGGAAATTAATACTCGGTACTAGCGACAACCTCGAAGCTTGCACCGACCCCAGTTTTCATTACGTGCAAGAATCGAGTTTCTACCATACTTCATTCTCATCAAACTAATCACACAAGGCGATTTTAAGAAAATCCATACTAATCCTTTTCATTTTATCAAATCTATCTATTATATTATTATTTTAATTTTAACAATTCTTATAAATTCTATTCAGTTCTCACATAATTTAATTCATTCTATATACAACCTTAACACGTAACTCATATTTATATATACAGTTTTTTCAAACCACTTTTAAAAACATATATTGATTTTTACTTGTCAACTATATTAAAAAATAATCTATAAACTTAAATGAAAATTTAGGTTTATATTAAGTAATTTAATTATACGCTGAGATACGCTGATGGGTTTTCTACCTTAAATTTATATATTGGATAGAAAGTTAAATCTGAATGTAGTGTTTCGGTAAGAATGTCTCTATATTACTTTAAATCAGGTTTCTTATAATACAAAGTTTTTGAATGAAATATTAACAATCCTAATGTTAATTTCAATCTAATTTAATTTAAATCATATATATATATACATATATGTATTAATTTGTTAGAATCAAACCATCAATTACCATCATGATCTTATTAATGTCATATATTTTTTTCATTATTTTTATTATTCGTTAAAAACTTTATATTCTTATATATAGGAGATGCATATGATTTTGGATTTCTCCTTCATTTTAAAATTGTTTAATTTTACAATTTTCATATTAGTTATTTCGGAATCGAGTTTCTACCATACTTCATTCTCATCAAACTAATCACACAAGGCGATTTTAAGAAAATCCATACTAATCCTTTTCATTTTATCAAATCTATCTATTATATTATTATTTTAATTTTAACAATTCTTATAAATTCTATTCAGTTCTCACATAATTTAATTCATTGTATATACAACCTTAACCATTATCTCATATTTATATATACAGTTTTTCAAACCACTTTTAAAAACATAGTTTGATTTTTACTTGCCTACTATATTAAAAAATAATCCATAAACTTAAATGAAAATTTAGGTGTATATTAAGTAATTTGATTATACACTGAGATACGCTGATAGTTTTTCTACCTTAAATTTATATATTGGATAGAAAGTTACATCTGAATGTAGTGTTTCGGTAAGAATGTCTCTATATTACTTTAAATCAGGTTTCTTATAATACAGAGTTTTTAAATGAAATATTAACAATCCTAATGTTAATTTCAATCTAATTTCATTTAAATCATATATATATCAAACCATCAATTACCATCATGATCTTATTAATGCCATATATTTTTTTTTTATTATTTTTATTATTCGTTAAAAACTTTATATTCTTATATGTAGGAGATACATATGATTTAGGATTTCTCCTTCATTTTAAACTTGTTTGATTTGAAAATTTTCATATTAGTTATTTCAACCTTTTCATTATCATTATACTCATTATCATAATCATCAAAATTGGGTTTAAATATATTTTGTTTTTATTTTTTCGTTGAAACCAACAAATCATAATCATTATTATCAAAATCAGGTTTATATATGTTTTTTTTTTTTTAGTCAAGATACTTTAACATCATCATAATCAGAAATATTATTTTTACAAATGAAGCACAGCCGCGAATAACGTTGTAAACGCCACATTTTGCAAAAACTGTTTTTTTGCAGATAACCGTTAACCTTACTCTCTTACACAGTTTAAACATCAAATCAACCAAAACTATGCACCTTAACCCCTTCAAAATGGCGTACAAAGTGTCAGCCAGTGGAAGAACATTGCAAGTTACTAACAAAATGATGAAACCGAAATGGTTTTGCAGTGTGGAATAATGTTTTAAAAGCCTTTTGCATTAAAGTTTTTATTATCATTATTTTTATTAATAGAAAAAAAAAATTTTTAACACACATAATGCTGCCTTTCAAAAAACGATTTTTTGCCCTCCTGAAAAATTATTATTTTGTAACTTAAAACGTTATTCGCGGCTGTGCTTCAAATGTTGATATTGTGATTTTAATTAAACTGGTTATAATCACCTAAGGTTGAAATGATAGAGATGTTATCCGTTTAATTCTGTTGACTAATTCACATTTATTAAGACATATAGATAATAACAGAATTGATAGAGGATTCATAATTGAATAACTTTGAATAAGAATTGTAACGGACGATATTTATTTCTACTCTTAGAAAACTTTTAGCTACCTTTAGGACCGGCCGTGCTCAGGGAAAATAGGGTGGTGTTCTTGTTTTCAATAAAGAGAATAGAATGCGCGTTACAATTAATTTAAAGATATAGGTAGCAAATTCCACTATTGATACAATTTAAATAAAATTTTTAAAAGAAAGCAAATATAAAACAAAATAAATAACCAAAACCTAAACTATAAATGATACGTGAAGCATATATAGGAAGAGAGTTCGATGTCATTGTCCCTTACTGCTCTTAACCCACCCTACCATTGCTATCTTTGCCGATTTAACCCTTAAGATAGCCCAACTTTAATATCTAGCTAATTTTGTTTTTAAATCTTTCGTGGAATAAGTAAGGCAAATTTATCTAGTTAAACCCATTATAGATATGTTTATCAAATTTATTAGATAAATAATTGAAATATATAAACAGTTAACATATTTTTTAAACTAGACAGTGTTTTGTTAAAATTTAATTTACGTTAGTTAAAGATTTGTATTAAAGGATATTTAATTAAGTTCCAAAGTTATTAGACATCATTAACTAGATTATGTTAAAATAAACATGTATGTTAATAAATAACATGAATATCATATTATGTTATTAACATAAGTAAACTCTAACATTATGTTATTTGAAATGTGGGTTGTGTCAATAAAAAAAAAAAAAAAAAAATGAGAAAATAATCAAATTTAGAACATTAAAATAACACTTACCAAATAATAATCCGTTGTTACAACAGGCCTGTTGTCCATGGATTTGAAGTATTGAAGGTTAATAAGCTATTTTCTCATTTTATATATTGATTAAGTGTAGGTTTTGTATGGTATTGCAATAAAATTAAATATTTAGATTCAATAATTCAAACAAAAAAAAAATGGTCCGGCATTTACACGCTAAAGTTTAAAGAAAATGTATGAAAATGATTAATGTAGCCGGTCTACAATTTAATAAAAATGTATGCGAAATATTAGAATTACGTTTCAGGTTTAACAATAAAAAAAACAAATTAACGAAATAAAAGGAATGAACGGGGTTTTTTTTAATAACAAAAGTTTTGTGTCCTTTTTGCCATTTTCCTTTTAAAGGACAATTAAAATGGATAAGGTAGTTTCAGGTTGGTCTTAATTCACAATTGCTAGATACAAGAAAATTCGGATTAATTTGTTGGTTCCAAATTGTTAAATTTGACGTTTCTAATATGCCGTTGGTGTTGAGTTCGGAGGGGCTCCGATATTCAACTAGTTTCTAAAATTCTATCCTGTGATATCGAATGTGTGACTTTCACAGTTATGATTATTTTAACTTTAGAGAAAATATCGCTTAATGCTGAAGATCAACACATATAAAACTAAAAATAAAATTTGATTTTTAGGTTTACATACACAGCTAGCTTTCTATTGTGTGATTTATAGAACACAAACGCAAAACTCATCAGTTCAACTTACATTTAAAACTGAAACAAATTTTGTTTTAAATGAAAGTAATATGATTCTATTGTGATATTATCAGTCAATATTCTGATGGTACAGTCAACTATAAGTTTATATTATATATAAATTTTTAATGATTGCTGTTAAAACATTATATAAAACCATATATTATGGTTAATAAACTTTGAATTTTATGTTGTAAGTGCATAACGTGTAAATATGTATATGGTATGAATCTCTCTCAGCTAAAGTATAATCATAAGACAAACTAATTGAATGTATTTAAGAATTGTGTGTATTTTATTTCGAATCAATTCATGTTGAATATATTGTTGTTGTTGTTGTTGGATTATATAATGTATCTTATATTTGGTTTGTTATTTAAATCTGATATTAATTCTCTCTGTTTCTACTTTACCAGATCAAAAATAGGTAACTGATTTATGCTACTAGATTAAAAATAAGGTATCTTGATGTAAAGTGGTATGTTTTCAATTAAATAAAATGATGAATTACTCATTCGATGTCGGTTACTATTGTTTAAATCGTACGTACATCCAACTATAAGCTCAATTCTTATTCAAAGTTATTCAATTATGAATCCTCTATCAATTCTGTTATTATCTATATGTCTTAACAAATGTGAATTAGTCAACAGAATTAAACGGATAACATCTCTATCATTTCAACCTTAGGTGATTATAACCAGTTTAATTAAAATCACAATATCAACATTTGTAAAAATAATATTTCTGATTATGATGATGTTAAAGTTTCTTGACTAAAAAAAAAAAAAACATATATAAACCAGATTTTGATAATAATGATTATGATTTGTTGGTTTCAACGAAAAAATAAAAACAAAATATATTTATATTTGGTTTTAATGAGAAAATAATGTAACTAATCTCAATTATGATGATTATGATAATGAGTATAATGATAATGAAAAGGTTGAAATAACTTATATGAAAATTTTCAAATCAAACAAGTTTAAAATGAAGGAGAAATCCTAAATCATATGTATCTCCTACATGTAAGAATATAAAGTTTTTAACGAATAATAAAAATAATAAAAAAAAAAATATATGGCATTAATTAGATCATGATGGTAATTGATGGTTTGATTCTAACAAATTAATATATATATATATATATATATATATATATATGATTTAAATGAAATTAGATTGAAATTAACATTAGGATTGTTAATATTTCATTTAAAAACTCTGTATTATAAGAAACCTGATTTAAAGTAATATAGAGACATTCTTACCGAAACACTACATTCAGATGTAACTTTCTATCCAATATATAAATTTAAGGTAGAAAAACTATCAGCGTATCTCAGTGTATAATCAAATTACTTAATATAAACCTAAATTTTCATTTAAGTTTATGGATTATTTTTTAATATAGTAGGCAAGTAAAAATCAAACTATGTTTTTAAAAGTGGTTTGAAAAACTGTATGTATAAATATGAGATAATGGTTAAAGTTGTATATACAATGAATAAAATTATGTGAGAACTGAATAGAATTTATAAGATTTGTTAAAATTAAAATAATAATATAATGGATAGAGTTGATAAAATGGAAAGGATTAGTATGGATTTTCTTGATGAGATTGAAGTTATAGGTTTTTAAATGAGATGTCTATACAAAAACTAAGATTAAGATCCGAAACTATAAAACCAAGACCAAAAGGATACTATCAAGATTAACACTAAGATTAAGATTAAAATCAAGACTAAGATCATAAGATTAAGACTAAATATAGGAATGTTAGTAAAGGAAAAAATTTATATATATGTATAGTATAGAAAGGCTTAAAACAGAATGTATATTTAAGGATGTATGGAGGTATATAAATATTAAGTAAAGAAGGGGAAATAAAAGGAAAACAAATTATAGGAATTACAAAACTGTATGCAAAAACATTAAATAAACCATATAATATGGTTATTAAACTATTCATTTCGTGGTAAAGAAAAACTCTTCATTTAACTAATATTTTAGAGTAACAAACTAGAAAAAAAACATAAGATAATAGAATTGTTGTTTTTAAGGAGCAAAGAATATAACTGATCTTAATTATGATGATTATGATAATGTCAGTGTACCATTACGAAATTGCAAAATTTGCCAAAATAACAACATGCGCAACAGTGCTGCTTTGTTGAAATTTATTAAGCAACTGAATACAATTTTACTTTTTTTCCTTCTGTTGTATTTGTTTTTCGGGTTGCCTCTGTTACTGTTTATGCATGAAACAATGAATGAGCGAAAACAACATCACACAAACACGTGTATGTGTTATTCGTTAAATTTTTTCACATTCTGATTTCAATGTAAATATTGTTGTTTCTTCTTGTTTTGACTGCTAAAAAATAATTTTTTATTTATTTTCTCTTTTTTAAACCTACTTTTTATACCCACACCATAATAGTGGAGAGGGTATTATGCATTTGTGCTGATGTGTGTAACGCCTTAAAATAGTGGACCCACCTTAAAGTATACCGAGCTACTCAGAATCACTTTCTGAGTCGAACTAACGATGACCGTCCGGCTGGCTGGCTGGCTGTCCATGTAACCTTGTGCGCAAAGTACAGGTCGCAATTTCGGAGATAATTTGATAAAATTTGGGATCGTAGGACCACGAGGGCAGATAGGGTGAAATTTCATCCTCTCAGAAACTATCAAACCGATTTTAATGAAATTTAAAACATAGATAGAACCATTTCTATATTTTATTTATTTATTATATATTCAATTCCTGTACAACAAGATTCAACCTTATATTTAAAGTACAGGAAAGCAGTTTCATAAATTACATTAAGAGATCATCATATACAATTGAATTAAATAAAATTAAATTAAATTAAACTATAAATTATTTATATAATATGATAACAGTTATATACTGCGGTGCAAAGTATTTAAATAAGAAGTTTTTAAAGCTACTTGCGTTGCTATTAAGTCTGAACTTGAGGAAGACAATTCCATAGACGTGACGCATGCAGTGTGACCCTTTTAGCATTTTCACTGCTAAATTTAGCATTATTTATTTTGATTTAGCAGCGAATTTTTCAAATAGCATTTAGCATTATTTTCAGCATTTTTGAAATATTTTTTTAGCATTACTTAGCATTTTTTAATCTTAAAAATTAAACAGATCTTATTCTAATCGTATTTTGACCAACACTTTGGAAATTAAGGAACACTATTCATATAATGGTGTGTTTAATGTGTAGTTAAATTTACTGAAAATGCTGTTGAATAGCCTTTTGTGTTTTCAATGATAATTTTTGTTTTTACTTATATTTTGTATTTAATAATATATATCTGTGGCAATAAATAATAATGGCTTAAGTTGACTTAAGTGCTTTTTAATTTTATTACATATTCTTTTTATCTTCTTCAAGATCTATGACGCAGTTAAATTTCAAGTACAAAATGTCATTATCAATAAAACTATACGCATTTATATTTTAACTTTCACAATACAACACACAATTCATTTTAGACATAACCCTTAATATCTCAAAACACGAAATTTCGACTTAAGCCATTTTTATTTATTGCCACAGATATGTATGTATATCGTTACCTTAAACGCAAAAACCCTAGCTAACATTTTGAAAATTTTACAAAAAACTATTTAAAATGATAAATAAATCTATTAATCGCTTTAAACTATTTATAATTTCTTTTTTCTTGTTAAACCTAAAGGCCCAACCATAATATGCATAGCCTTGCTTAACCTACTGTCAAAAATTAACAAAAAGAATACATTTGAAATTCAACTTGTTCTCAGCCTTCTATCCGGGCACCTTAAACAGTGCTCAGAAGAAGTAAAACGTGCTGTGGCTAAGCATAGCATTCAAAACAACTTAGCGAAAACTCACAAATACACACATAAAAATCATAGTAGATTCAATCCTTTATATGGCGATCCTGCCAATTTCGAAACCTTTCGGCATTTAAATTTTATTTTTTACCTTAAATTTTAAAATATTTAAATGTCATATGTTGATTTAATTGATTCGATTCCTTCGGAAAAGGACATTGAAGTAATTTTCTCGAAATACGAGACAGAACAATACGAGCCAGAGGGTCAAAACAAATTTTGTCCAGTTTATGTGCCAAACGCAAAACATTACGGTCCAAAGCCAATAACCCTGGAAGAGTACAGAAAGAGAACAACCAACCAAAAGCGGAAAGAAGAAACAAGTCAAAAGCAAGGTAAAGCTAATAGAGGAGGTAAGAAGAGAAAGATTCAGAAAGATAATAAAGAACTACTACGGTTGATGGTTAAGTTCCGATGAACAAAAGAGGAAGCTATACATCCAGTTGAAACAACTTGAAAAAAAGTAATGGGAGGACAGGAATCCAAAGAAGAGAAGTCTGCAACAGTTAATGAGAACATAAAAATAGAAAACAACAACGGAGGAAACCAACAAAACCAACAGAATATGGACTTCAGTGGCACCATCAAATTTGACATCGTATTCATAATATGTATTGCTTTAATAATAGTTCTAGTTTATAAAATAAACAAATATTTTAAGGATTATGTCAACAAAAAAGTGTTGTGCAAGTTTAGAGAGAAAAAAAATAAAATAAAAAAAAAATATATTAAATCCTAAATGGAAAAAATATTTGAGAGGAGAGAGAAAATAATTATAAATTTTAAAAAGACAGGAGCTAGGGGATATCAAAAATCCACAATACTTATAAAATTACAGGAAATAGACTTGCTAAAAACAGAATTCATTAATTTAATAGAAGTAAAGGTAATAACTAGTGACATAAAGGCTAATACTGAAAAATTTGACGAATACTAAAACACAGCAAAAACGCTTCTAGAACAAGCATTAGATATTCAGAAACCCAATAGTCAAATACAAGGTTCAATAAATATGGCTACACAAAATTTTAATTTAGAACTGGCTTTGAAAACAATTCCAGAATTCACGGGGAATTATAAGGATCTTAATTCATTCATTGCAATAGTTGAATTGATCAACAATGGTTTGGCAGAAGACCAGAAAATATATAACGTAAAACTATCAACAGTAGTTAGAACTGCCATAGGTACATCAGCACCAACAACAATTAATGATTTAAAACCCATACTTACAAATAGATATAAAAATACCAAAACAATAGCTCAGATACAATCCACACTAAGTAATTTTTCTCAAAAAAGTATGAATATACATGCTTATCATGAAAAATTATTGAATTTAATAGCAGAACTCAATGAACTACAGATTAGGGAAATACAAAATTGTAGTACATCTCAATCAGAAACTATTAAACTAATAAATGAAAACTACGCCTTAAACATCTTTAAAACTGGGTTAAATGAAGAACTGAAACCTACTATATTTGCGTCTAGACCAAAAGAACTAAATGAAGCTGTTCAATTAGCCCTAGAATTAGAAAAATAAATTTCTAATAAGGATCAAATACTTTATTTTTCAAATTACAGGAATAGGCAAAATAGAAATAATGTGACAAGGAACAATGATCATAGAAACAATACTTACAGGAATAATAACAACAATAATAATTATAATTGGAGAAATAATTATAATTCGAATAGCAATCCTAACAGACCAATGAATAATAATAGACCTTCTAACAACAATAACGGACAAACAAATAATTACAATAACAATACAAATAGAAGTGACGGAAGAAATAGTTATAATAACTACAATAATAATACTCAGAATAGAAATAATAGTCAGAATAACCGTAGAAATGTACACATCGTACAGGAAAACTACCAAGTTCCGGATGTGAGTCAAGGAACTGCACAAACCCACCATCCGGAGGAACAACAAGAAGATTACACAATGTTTTCCAAATATCAAATAATTTAACAAATTTTATAAACTTAAACTTAGGCAATAATGTAACACTTACATTCTTGATAGACACAGGAGCAGACATATCTTTATGTAAACTGAACAAATTAGAGGAGGATTCGATAAACATAGACAGAGAACAACCAAGTAGTTTCACAGGAATAACATCAGAAAAAATTAAATCTATAGGAACATCAGAACTAGGTTTTATTATAAATAACATAAGCGAAAAGCATAAATTTCACATCATAGATGAAAATTTTCCTATACCAACAGACGGAATCTTAGGAAGAGATTTTTTTACGAAATTCTTATGTAAGATCGACTATGAAACATTTACCATAACACTAACGCTAGAAAATGAGGAAATTACAATACCTATGAAATCATGGATAAACAAAAAATATTGCATAGAAGTAGAGAAACGGTCAGAAAGTATTCATCCTATAAATTTAGATATTAAAGAAGATAGCATAATTTTAAACAAAGAAATTCATCCGGGAATATTCGTTAGTAATACAATAGTACCAGGAAATGGAAATCACCATGTTAGGATATTAAACACAACAGATAACGACAGCGTTGCCATTTTGGTGCCTTTCGGGTATTTTTTGTTGCTTTTTTGCTCATGCAATACCCGAAATTTTGCTAAACACCCGTTTTTGAAAAGCGGGTATTTATAGTGCTTTTAACAATTTCTCACAGTGCTTTTTAGTGCCTTTTACAATATTTATTTTTTTTGTACCATTTTTTAAAACTTCGATTATATTGAGGATGATTAAGATGAGATTTGCTATTTGGGGTACAATTTTGGGAAGGCCTGTAAAGATTTTAAGGTTTCAAATGATAAAAAAAACTGATAAAAGAAAGTTGCATTCGTTTTACCAAAAACTTTATTTACGAGGTTAGAGCTAGGCTTCCTAGCAATTTGGAAATTTAACAAAACGTTTACTTTTTTGCGTTGACAACATATTTTTTTTATTAAAATTTGGGCTGTTATTAAGTTTTATAAGGAATGGTCGGTCACTGCAAATTTTCGGTAATTGCAACAGGCCAGTTTTTTTCTAACTACGAAAATCTAGCTCGCACTTTATTACTGTTTTACGACCAATTCAAACCCAGCTGATGATGATCCAAATGATTTGGTTAATATAATTTTTATTGAAGGTAATCTATGTATGCATATATGTATAAATCGGCTAAGGCAAAACAGTTAAGAACACTTTCTCCTCCGTATGTCAACCGATTTGAACAAAATATACACCATTTAAGAGGTAGAAGTGCACAATGTATATTTTATTAAAATCTGTTCAATAATTTCAGAGTTATAAGCGTTTAAAATTGTAACTAACAAAAATGCAAAATAAATTAATAAAAATTTATTTTCAATTATCAAATAATAAAAAATTAGGGTGATCGATCAGGCAAAACTAAATTTCTTTTTTTTTTAATTTTCTGTGCTTCATTTGATAATTGTTAAATTTTCTGTAATATAGATCTTAAAAACATAATATTATAGGTGTAGATCCTGAGTGAGTGATAACCTATAAGATGAAAAATGCTGGTATTTTTTGTTTTTCATCTGGAACTTTTTGAATTTTCGTTAACATTCGATCTATAAAGATAAAATTATAAATTAAACTGGGTGAATAAGAACATGTTAGGGGAGCTTTTTGGTACTTTTCGTTGTACATCTGGTACTTTGATTAATTTTCGTTAATATTAGACATAGAAACATAAAATTATACGTGCAACGTCCTGAGTGGATGACAATATATATAATCGAGACTTTGATACTTTTTTGTTTTTCAATTGGTATTTTTTATACGGAACTTACAAAATTAAATTAACTCACGTAGAAGATAATATATGAACCGGAGGTTGGTCCCTCGCCAAATCGATCCACTTTGAAGGAAAAAATAAATGCTCGAAACAAATAAATTCATATATCGTCATCTTAAAGGCCTAATAACCTATCTGCAAAAATTTCAAAATTGAGTTTTTTATGGATTTTTATTCCCTACTTCATAACGCATATGTGTGCAAAATTTTGAACACGTAATATTACAAATGACAAAGTGTTTGTACCTATAGGACCGTTACGCACAAAAAAAGAGAAAAATAAGTCATACAAAATCACGATAAAAGTTTAATTTTGTTGCATAGTGTAATTTAAACAAAAATTAAGTCCTTGTTTTTGCTTAAACCAGTAAAAGAAACTACTACTGTAATTATTTAATGTTTATAATATTCATGTGTATAAAGAAATTTTTATTTATTCATACTAATTAGTACTGCAGATAGGTTATTTGGTTTCAGATTTTTACAATTCCAAAAAACCCAAGTGTCATAACATAAGCTGTGATTAGAAAAGCAAAATTTTCCCAACCGATATATATTACTGGTTTCATTTTAATCAAAATGTGTAATTTTCGTTTCAATATCGTTAATAGTTCCAATTTTATTACGTTTTTTCCCTCTCCTGTAAACTTTTGAAAACTGCAGATAGGTTATTTCGTATTTTAGGTGACGATATACTTAGATGAATTATGTTTTCTTCATATTTACAAAAAAAAAGTTATGATCGAATTTTGACCATAAGGCGAACACTAGTAATAATAAATTTAAAAATGTTTATATACAAATGTAAATGTATTTATTATTTAAGAAAATGGTCCCCATCAACGCCATCGCCTTTTTTTAAATTTTGGAGGTATATAATATTCGGCAACGAGTTTTGTGTTAAATTAAATTTAAAAAATGGCTTAGTGCTTTTTTACCCTTTTTTTTTTGTTCAAAATAGTGCTTTTTAGTGCTTTTTTTTTAATTTTAAAGTGCTTTTTGCTCTCAAAAAGTTGGCATCACTGGATAACGATGTAATTTTAAAAAACGTTAATTTTGAGATAGAACCATTAAAAAATTACACTTTATTAACCAAATCATAGAAACCAAAGAAAAGAAATATCAATACAGAAAGATTTAAAAATTTACTTGATATTATAAAAATTGACGCTAATGACGAAAAAGCAAAAGCGGAATTGATAAAAATCTTTGAAAATTACCAGGATATTTTTCACTTAGAGGGAGAGACACTAACTTCAAATAACTTTTATACACAAGATCTAAGAGTTTCCGACAATACACCAGTATACATTAAAAATTATAGATTACCACACACACAATATGATGAAATAAATGAGCAAGTACAAAAATTATTAGATAATGATGTAATAGAACCGTCAAATAGTGCATACAATTCACCTTTATTGGTAGTACCAAAAAAGAGCGAAAACGGAAAAGAAAAATGGAGACTAGTTGTAGATTTTCGACAACTTAACAAAAAGATAGTGAATGATAAATTTCCATTAACAAAATTAGAAGATGTTTTAGATCGTCTTGGAAGAGCTAAATATTTTTCCACTTTAGATATGACTAGCTCATTCCATCAAATAAATTTAAACGAAGATTCAAGAAATTTGACTGCATTTTCAACTAGTAATGGTCATTATCAATTTAAAAGACTACCATTTGGTTTAAAAATTTCATCCAATAGTTTACAAAGAATGTTAACAATAGCACTTAGTGGACTAGATTCCAAAGCATTTTTATACGTAGACGTTATTATTGTATTTGGTTGTAGTTTAAAACACCACAATGAAAATCTTATTAAAGTATTTGAACGCTTGTCAAAATATAATTTAAAATTAAATGCATCAAAATGTGTATTTCTAAAATCAGAAGTAATTTATTTAGGTCACCAAATAACAAAAGAAGGCATACGAACAGATCCTTCAAAACATAAAGCTATTGAACAATAACCAATCCCAAAAGACAAAGACGAAGTTAAAAGATTTGTAGCATTCTGTAATTATTACAGACGTTTCATAAAAAATTTCGCGGAAATCACAAAATGTCTAAATGATCAAACTAAAAAAGGAAAACAATTTGAATGGACAGAAGAATGTCAACAAGCTTTTAACATACTAAAGACAAAATTAATTAACGCACCAATATTAAGATATCCTGATTTTGAACAACCATTTATTTTGACTACTGAGGCACCAAACTATGCATTAGGAGCTATATTATCACAAGCGGAAATAGGAGAGGATTAACCGATTTCATATGCAAGCAAAACACTAGGAAAACATGATTTAAATAAACCAGTAATTGAGAAAGAACTTCTTGCTATACATTGGGGTATAGAGTTCTTTAGACCTTATTTATTTGGTAAAAAATTTATTGTAGTAACAGATCATAGACCACTTGTTTCACTTTTTTCTCATAAAAATCCTTCATCTAAATTAACTCGTATAAGAATAGATTTGTCAGACTATGATTTTGAAATTATTTATAAAAAAGGAAAAATAAATACCAACGCGGATGCTTTATCCAGAATAAAATTAGATTCTGATATGTTAAAAAATATGATTCCTGCAGAAGATGATAATAGTAAACCATCAAAAATTTTAGTAACAACACGTGGAATGAAAGCAAAGGAAATTTCAAATAATGAAGTAATAAATAATGATAGTAACATATCTCAAGGCCAACATAAAAATCATATGTGGGAATGTACATCTTTACAAGATATAAAGAATATTCGCGAATTAAAATTTAATATTATTAAAACCGGTGCAAGAAATATGAAAGATGGACCTAAAGATGGTACCATAGAAAATAAAGATAACAGCTTTGTAATGAATATTAATGAAGATCTAGCAAAATACGTATTGTCTCTAGAGAAGTTGATTATTTATATGCATAAGCAGAATATAAAAAATCTAGCTTTATCATTCGTAGATAAATTTTTTGAGCTCATATTAATTAAATATTTGAATAAAACTTATAATGAGGTATACCAAAAAATATTGAAATCAAATAAGTATAGAAATTTCGAACTAAACATTATATTATATAAACCTTTGCAATATATTACAAATAAGAAATCACAAATGAACATCATAAAAGAATTCCACAATTCTCCATTATCAGGACACTTCGGTATTAGAAAGACAGTACTGAAATTAAAACAACGTTATGTATGGAAAAATATGCGAAAGATGGTTAGAGATTACATTAACAAATGCGATAAGTGCCTAAGAAATTAACAGAAAAAGTATACTAAAGTGAAAATGATTATAACAGAAATACCTAGCACTAGTTTTGAGACAATACAAATAGATACAGTAGGACCTTTAAGAGTGTCAAATGGTTATAGGTATATACTGACAATGCAGTGTGAATTGACCAAATATGTAATAGCACACCCGATTGAAACAAAAGATGCTAGAAGTATTGCCAAAACATTAGTTGAATAGTTTATCTTGAAGCATGGATGCTTTAAAATCTGATAGAGGTACTCTATTTAACAATGAATTGTTAAAAGAAGTTTGCAATTTACTTCACATAAACCAAACTTTTTCAGCACCATATCACCACCAATACATAGGCTCTGTTGAACGAAATCATCGTGTGTTGAATGAATATTTACTTAATTTTGTAGATGACTATGAATGGGACAAATGGGTACCTTTCTATACATTCGCCTACAACACAATACCACACATTGACATTAACTCCACTCACAATATTATTACAGTAACGGACTGTAGTTTATTTAAGAAATATTCCGTTCAGTAATTTTTAAATAAATAAACATTTAAAATTCCAAGAAAATTTATTTTTAAATGATTCTAACAGTTATTCAAAAAACTAAGTACATATTAATACTGATTTTCAGTTGCAGTTAATATTATCCGTTGATTGAGTTAAATTCTTCTTTATGATAAATTAAATAAAAATGTAATTTAAAGCAACGAAAAGTTCATTTAATTTTTACTGTCAAAAATTCAACCACGAATTCCGTAAAACCAAATGAATTTTCAGTTATCTTATATAAATTAATTGTCAAAAAATTAACTACATATTCCGTAAATACAAATAAATATGCAGTTATTTTATAAAATTTTACTGTCAAAAATTCAACACCATATTCAGTAAAAACAATTAAATATTCAGTTATTTTATATAATTGTACTACCAAAAATTAATTTTTACTTATTTATAAAAAATTAATTGCTTGTTTTGTGTAAGCAATACCCATTTTCTATTTGTTAAAATAATTTAGTTAAATACCTACACAGAAAAAATAATTTTTTCAATTCAAACAAAAAATTTGTAGAATCAAACAATTTTTTTGTCTAAAATCGGTCCTACAAACAAATTCGCATATTCAAACAATTTATTTGCATTTTGTTTATTGAAAAAAAAACGCCGATTTTTTCAAACAAATAATTTTACAGAATCAAACAAAAAGTTTACTGAAATTCATATAAATTTCAAATAAATATTTTTGCTGAATCAAACAAAAAAGTTTTGGCACAAGCAATGACGCGCACACAAGCAAGCACTGTTGGCAGAGCGGCCCGGCTGGCTTTGAGACACATTTTTTTGTTGGAATAATTTTTGAACGAAGTCATATTTATACTCACAGTGTTTTTCTTTATCACTCACTGTTGCTTTATCCTTTCCTTTGCTAATGAAGAAGAAATGTAAACAAAAACGGCGGCAGACCGACTCGAGATGTTTTCCGCCATCATTCTATTTTTGTATTTGATGTATTTAAACAAACTGTTTGAAAAAATTGAATACGGGATTTTGTTTTTTTTACCAACTTTGAAACCAACCAAAAATTTATTTTGTTTCTTATAATGTGTTTTTTCTGTTGTTTAAAAAAAATGAAACGTTTTTTTACCTGCTATTGCTTTTGTTGTGTTTTTTACTACAAACCTCGTCACGCTATTTTATCATTTTTCTTATTGCTGTACTTTTTTAAAGCGTCCAAAAATAGAATGCATGTGTTTTTTGTTGTAGTTCTTATATTTATCATAAAGAAGTGTTGCTTACAATCAATAAAAAAATGCAAAAAGACGACAACATTAAAGAGCGTTAAATATTTCATACAAAAATAATGAAAACTTCAAACCAATAGCGCGTTTATTAAATTTTTGAATAGTTGTCCACATTTTTGTATGTTAAATAAAAATCAAACAAAAATATTGATTGAATCAGTTAAAAAATTTGTAGAAATCAAAAAAATTTTCAAACAAGCGTTTGTTTGAAAATAATTCGGCAATAATTTTTTCTGTGTAGATCAAATTTTAAAAGTAAAATAATTGCGAAGCCATATCGGTCATGCTGCTGGTGTCTTATAATTGAGAGTTCTTCTGTAAACAACGTGGTCAGTACAACAAAAGTAAAACAAACTTGTGTATCAGGGTAAGTAAATAATAATATTCTCCCTCTCTCGCTTATAAGAAAAACAAGCGGACAGGTGTCTGTCTGGTATTTTTTAGAAATTCGGCTCTTTTGTGGAGTAAACGAAAATTTAATGAAATAACTGAATATTTATTGTTTTTACTAAGTATGGGGTCAATTTTTTGACAGTAAAATTTTAAAAAATAACTGAATATTTAATTGTTTTTACTGATTATGGTGTTGAATTTTTTACAGTAAAATTTTACAAAATAACTGAATATTTATTTGATTTTATGGAATATGGTGTTGAATTTTTTACAGTAAAAATTAAATGGACTTTTTGTTAAAAATAAATGAAAAATAAGTAGACCGGGTTTTAATTGAAGTTTCATTTATTTTATATTACAATTTCAGTTAATTTTACGTACAGAATATTGTGAGTGTACTCACCGTATGAATTAATTTATGGTAAACTTGCAACTTTACCCACAGACAAAATAAACGACACTAATAAAATTTATGACATTGAAAATTACGCTAATGAAGTCAAATTAAGATTGCAAAAAATCCTTGGAAAACGCTAGAAAACTAATAGAAATATCTAAACAAAAATCGGAAGAAATTTATGACAGACAGTAAATAACAGTAACTTTAATATAGGAGATTTAGTATTAATTAAAATATAATCTAGAAAGAAAAATCAAAGCCCATACAAGGGGCCATATGAAATAATAAAAAGACTAGGAGTAAATTCTTTATTAAAAGTAGATAATCTTGAAAAAAATTTATCATGATAATATACTTAAATTATATAAACCTAATGTAACAAATAGACAATAAGAAATATAATTGTAAAATAAGAATAAGACATTTTTACATTTAACTACTTACTAAAACATAAATATGTATTAAGTATATTCAAAATTATTACAAACACAAGTATATTTAAAGATTTAATTAATTTCATTTCAATCATAAATTCAATCTTAAGGGCAGAGGTGTAGTGTGTTTGTCAAAACACATCACAACTACCTTAAAATAATGTGTAGAGAGTCTTTTATAACACAACTACCCAACAACAACAACAATACGAAAAACAATACAAAATTCTTTATTTAATTGAAACCACTTGGCACACTTTTGTGAGACCACACATAAGACAATGTTTGTGTGTACAAGCAAAAGGCATTGCACTTGAAATTATGTCAATGCAAGCGATTTGACTAAATTTATTGCATTCGAAATTTTTTAAGGGATAATCCCCTCTGTTCTGCAAACCGAGTCGATTTGAAAACGAGTGATTTCCTAAAACCGAAAAGGTATGCATTTGGTGTTCTGTGAATCGCACGATTTTCCTTATTCGAAGTCATTTTCGAACAAAGACATTTAAACGTCAAAGTAAAAAAGTATCAGCTGTTAACTGCTGGAGGGAAATTTAATTGATAATTTTTTTTAAAAACAAAGTTTTTTATTGCTATTTAAAATGCCCGGAGCTTTTATTATTAGTTATCATACTGTTAAAAAACAGCAAATTCAACAGGAAAATATCCGAAGAAGACTGCTTAGGGATGATTCAGATCCATTAAGTATTTCAGATGAAATGTATGTAGCCAGCATTTGATCATTTGGAGAATGTATGTTCATAACTTTAATTGTTTTTAAAGGTTTGTGGAACTTTATAGAGTTAACAAAAATGCTTTTGTAATGATATTGGAAAACATTGCTACCTCATTAAGAAAGGGATCAATTCCTGAAAAGATTCAGTTATCGGCTACATTAAGATTTTTGGCAGTCGGTGCTTTTCAGCGGGTTGTGGCAAACGATGCACATATAGGTATTGGACGCAGTACTTTTTCAAAGTTATTATGGACTGTTATGGATGCTATGGAAGAAAATCTTTGTCCAACCTGGATAAATCTGAAGTTTAGTGCTGAAGAAATACAAGAATCTAAATTACATTTCTACACGAAATTTGGCTTACCCGGTATCATAGGATGTGTGGATGGGACTCACATAAGGCTTATTAAACCTAGAGAGAACGAGTCAATATTTTACAACCGGAAAGGATACTTCAGTCTAAATGTGTTGATTGTAAGTATATCGACGGCTTAATACGCGAACCTGCTAAATCCACTTTTAAGGTAAATTGAGATTTTGTTGGCGTGAAGTAGAGACAGACACGCCTCGTCGACCAGCATGTAGTTTTTCTCAAGCTCCACATATGAAATATAAAAAGTTTTTTGTCTCTTCTGTAAAATATTCTGAAAGGGAGTTTACAGGTTTGCATATTAAGTCTACGATATATTAATATATTCAACGATGTTTCTTTAATTTTACTTCATTTAAGTTTACTTAGATATGTGACTTTGAAATGAAAATTAGGGCTGTTGACGCATGCCGCCCGGGATCTACTCACGATTCCTTAATATGGCGCATGTCGGATGCAAGGCGGTATATTAAAGAACAGTTCGGGAATGGTGCACAATCTGGTTGGTTGTTGGGAGACTCAGGATATGGGCTAGAACGTTGCCTCTTGACTCCGTTTAGAAATCCCCAATACGGCACAAAAGAACATGTTTTTAATAAAAAGCACTGCTCCGCCCGCAATGTAGTTGAAAGGACTATCGGGAATCTTAAGAGCCGATTCCGATGTCTTCAGTGCACAACGCTGCATTATAAACCTCAAAAAGTTGTAAAAATTGTGAACGTGGGTTCTGCTCTTCACAACATATGTAAAACTTACAAAATACCTATAGAAAACCATTTAATGGATATAAATGAACACGATCAAGAAACTGACTATGATAGCTTTTACTCCGATGGACAAAATTACAATACCGAATGTCTTCAAGTAAGAGATGCAATAGCTGAATCTTTGATGAGATAAAATGCATACATATGTTATATTTTATTTATTTTAAAATAAAAGCCATCAACAAATTCATACTTGTGTTTAAATTAATAAATAAAAATAAAAAAGAACAAATAATTATTTAACATTTCTTGGAACATAAATCATTCTTTCATTAAAAAGAGTACAATACAACAACTAAAAACCTAAAACAAAAATTCATTTTACATCTTTCTATTTTTTTTATGATACAAACAATAACTATGAATATATGTCGAGATTTCACTCTATTGTTTTTCTGCAGCGAGCCTCTGCTCCTCAAACTCTACAGTTTTAAGCTGCAGTTCAATTTTTTGAGCTTTAAGTTTTTGCATTAAAAAATTGTGTTTCCGCATGACTTTATTGTGTTTTTCTATTTCTTTGTGGTGCCTCTTTACCTCCTGTCTATTTTTCTTTATTTCTTCCAACTCGTTTTTTTTAATTTTTATAATTTCATCAAAACTTCTTTCCATTTTTTCAAATTTTCTATTCATATTTTGAAAAGCCTCTATTGCCATTTTTTGGTTGTTGGATATCTGACCTAATTGTACACATATTTCTTTTTGTTGTTCATTTTCCTTTTCCATTAAGTCGTTCAATGAGCTGTTTGTTTTTCTTTTTTTTGAAGGACCATGGTTCGGTGAATTTTCTATTAGTGAAGGTGATATTGAAGTTGATGGTTGTATCGTTGAGTCCATCAACCCACGTATGCAACCCACATAAAGTTGCTATTTCCTGATCGGCAGCACTTAGCACAAACTGATTGAATTGCCCACCACCAGTTGACCTTATTTCATTTCGGTTATGAGATAGCTTTTTCTTCACATTTGCCTTCCGATCAATCCATGCCTAAAACAAATAAACATAAGTTAATATATGCATATGTATGTTTATGGATATGAATTTACATTGACTTTAATATACATTTTTACCTTCTTCCACGAAGATACATCTTTTATTGGAGGTCCTGCAGAGTTCAACTCATTTGCTAACGTTAACCACAATTGATCCTTGTCGACCTTATCGCCTTTGCAAGAACCCTTTGCTATGTTTGGGTGAGCAGTCATGAAATTCAGAAAGATTTCATCCTGTTTTTGGCTTCTCTGTTTTCTCCTAAAATATGTATGTATAAGTAAATACATGCATATATGGGTACATAAAACATTGTTTCTTGTATTAAATTAAATACTTACATTTTTTGATTAATTTTTTAAAATTATTTTTAAACATTATTTTACCGCCTTCAACTATTTAATGACAGCTTTTATTGTTTACTTTGCAAAAACAGGTGTTATTGAAAAATAGTGTTGCCATATTTTAAGATGTGAAAAGATGTAAAAGATGCTTTATTTAAAACTTTTTTACTTTATCTAAAAACTTCATCACATAACACTGATTATTTTCTATTGATATAAATATTTCTTTAATTATTTTTTAATTCAATACTTTCCATGTTATCATGAGTCAAAAATTGACAAATTTATTTTCAAAAGTTGGGTAGCTGGGCTGTTTCGAATATAAACAAAGATGTGGAAGCCATATTAAAATAAATCTTGTGATTTCACAAAAATTACAAAAATTTGAAGGTGTTAGTAAAATTATTGTTTAAATACGAATTTTCTTGCATTAAATGATTTTTTTTTTACAATAAACAAAATAAAAGACTTGGCGCTTTTTATAATATAGCGTGTTTACTTAATTTCTGTTAGTTTTATTAAAATTTCATTTCAATCATAAATTCAATCTTAAGGGCAGAGGTGTAGTGTGTTTGTCAAAACACATCACAACTACCTTAAAATAATGTGTAGAGTGTCTTTTATAACACAACTACCCAACAACAACAACAATACGAAAAACAATACAAAATTCTTTATTTAATTGAAACCACTTGGCACACTTTTGTGAGACCACACATAAGACAATGTTTGTGTGTACAAGCAAAAGGCATTGCACTTGAAATTATGTCAATGCAAGCGATTTGACTAAATTTATTGCATTCGAAATTTTTTAAGGGATAATCCCCTCTGTTCTGCAAACCGAGTCGATTTGAAAACGAGTGATTTCCTAAAACCGAAAAGGTATGCATTTGGTGTTCTGTGAATCGCACGATTTTCCTTATTCGAAGTCATTTTCGAACAAAGGCATTTAAACGTCAAAGTAAAAAAGTATCAGCTGTTAACTGCTGGAGGGAAATTTAATTGATAATTTTTTTTAAAAACAAAGTTTTTTATTGCTATTTAAAATGCCCGGAGCTTTTATTATTAGTTATCATACTGTTAAAAAACAGCAAATTCAACAGGAAAATATCCGAAGAAGACTGCTTAGGGATGATTCAGATCCATTAAGTATTTCAGATGAAATGTATGTAGCCAGCATTTGATCATTTGGAGAATGTATGTTCATAACTTTAATTGTTTTTAAAGGTTTGTGGAACTTTATAGAGTGAACAAAAATGCTTTTGTAATGATATTGGAAAACATTGCTACCTCATTAAGAAAGGGATCAATTCCTGAAAAGATTCAGTTATCGGCTACATTAAGATTTTTGGCAGTCGGTGCTTTTCAGCGGGTTGTGGCAAACGATGCACATATAGGTATTGGACGCAGTACTTTTTCAAAGTTATTATGGACTGTTACGGATGCTATGGAAGAAAATCTTTGTCCAACCTGGATAAATCTGAAGTTAAGTGCTGAAGAAATACAAGAATCTAAATTACATTTCTACACGAAATTTGGCTTACCCGGTATCATAGGATGTGTGGATGGGACTCACATAAGGCTTATTAAACCTAGAGAGAACGAGTCAATATTTTACAACCGGAAAGGATACTTCAGTCTAAATGTGTTGATTGTAAGTATATCGACGGCTTAATACGCGAACCTGCTAAATCCACTTTTAAGGTAAATTGAGATTTTGTTGGCGTGAAGTAGAGACAGACACGCCTCGTCGACCAGCATGTAGTTTTTCTCAAGCTCCACATATGAAATATAAAAAGTTTTTTGTCTCTTCTGTAAAATATTCTGAAAGGGAGTTTACAGGTTTGCATATTAAGTCTACGATATATTAATATATTCAACGATGTTTCTTTAATTTTACTTCATTAAAGTTTACTTAGATATGTGACTTTGAAATGAAAATTAGGGCTGTTGACGCATGCCGCCCGGGATCTACTCACGATTCCTTAATATGGCGCATGTCGGATGCAAGGCGGTATATTAAAGAACAGTTCGAGAATGGTGCACACTCTGGTTGGTTGTTGGGAGACTCAGGATATGGGCTAGAACGTTGCCTCTTGACTCCGTTTAGAAATCCCCAATACGGCACAAAAGAACATGTTTTTAATAAAAAGCACTGCTCCGCCCGCAATGTAGTTGAAAGGACTATCGGGAATCTTAAGAGCCGATTCCGATGTCTTCAGTGCACAACGCTGCATTATAAACCTCAAAAAGTTGTAAAAATTGTGAACGTGTGTTCTGCTCTTCACAACATATGTAAAACTTACGAAAATACCTATAGAAAACCATTTAATTGATATAAATGAACACGATCAAGAAACTGACTATGATAGCTTTTACTCCGATGGACAAAATTACAATACCGAATGTCTTCAAGTAAGAGATGCAATAGCTGAATCTTTGATGAGATAAAATGCATACATATGTTATATTTTATTTATTTTAAAATAAAAGCCATCAACAAATTCATACTTGTGTTAAAATTAATAAATAAAAATAAAAAAGAACAAATAATTATTTAACATTTCTTGGAACATAAATCATTCTTTCATTAAAAAGAGTACAATACAACAACTAAAAACCTAAAACAAAAATTCATTTTACATCTTTCTATTTTTTTTATGATACAAACAATAACTATGAATATATGTCGAGATTTCACTCTATTGTTTTTCTGCAGCGAGCCTCTGCTCCTCAAACTCTACAGTTTTAAGCTGCAGTTCAATTTTTTGAGCTTTAAGTTTTTGCATTAAAAAATTGTGTTTCCGCATGACTTTATTGTGTTTTTCTATTTCTTTGTTGTGCCTCTTTACCTCCTGTCTATTTTTCTTTATTTCTTCCAACTCGTTTTTTTTAATTTTTATAATTTCATCAAAACTTCTTTCCATTTTTTCAAATTTTCTATTCATATTTTGAAAAGCCTCTATTGCCATTTTTTGGTTGTTGGATATCTGACCTAATTGTACACATATTTCTTTTTGTTGTTCATTTTCCTTTTCCATTAAGTCGTTCAATGAGCTGTTTGTTTTTCTTTTTTTTGAAGGACCATGGTTCGGTGAATTTTCTATTAGTGAAGGTGATATTGAAGTTGATGGTGATACCGGGCAATCTATTGGTTTTTCAGTTAATCCAAAACTAACTGTATCGTTGAGTCCATCAACCCACGTATGCAACCCACATAAAGTTGCTATTTTCTGATCGGCAGCACTTAGCACAAACTGATTGAATTGCCCACCACCTGTTGACCTTATTTCATTTCGGTTATGAGATAGCTTTTTCTTCACATTTGCCTTCCGATCAATCCATGCCTAAAACAAATAAACATAAGTTAATATATGCATATGTATGTTTATGGATATGAATTTACATTGACTTTAATATACATTTTTACCTTCTTCCACGAAGATACATCTTTTATTGGAGGTCCTGCAGAGTTCAACTCATTTGCTAACGTTAACCACAATTGATCCTTGTCGACCTTATCGCCTTTGCAAAAACCCTTTGCTATGTTTGGATGAGCAGTCATGAAATTCAGAAAGATTTCATCCTGTTTTTGGCTTCTCTGTTTTCTCCTAAAATATGTATGTATAAGTAAATACATGCATATATGGGTACATAAAACATTGTTTCTTGTATTAAATTAAATACTTACATTTTTTGATTAATTTTTTAAAATTATTTTTAAACATTATTTTACCGCCTTCAACTATTTAATGACAGCTTTTATTGTTTACTTTGCAAAAACAGGTGTTATTGAAAAATAGTGTTGCCATATTTTAAGATGTGAAAAGATGTAAAAGATGCTTTATTTAAAACTTTTTTACTTTATCTAAAAACTTCATCACATAACACTGATTATTTTCTATTGATATAAATATTTCTTTAATTATTTTTTAATTCAATACTTTCCATGTTATCATGAGTCAAAAATTGACAAATTTATTTTCAAAAGTTGGGTAGCTGGGCTGTTTCGAATATAAACAAAGATGTGGAAGCCATATTAAAATAAATCTTGTGATTTCACAAAAATTACAAAAATTTGAAGGTGTTAGTAAAATTATTGTTTAAATACGAATTTTCTTGCATTAAATGATTTTTTTTTTACAATAAACAAAATAAAAGACTTGGCGCTTTTTATAATATAGCGTGTTTACTTAATTTCTGTTAGTTTTATTAAAATTTCATTTCAATCATAAATTCAATCTTAAGGGCAGAGGTGTAGTGTGTTTGTCAAAACACATCACAACTACCTTAAAATAATGTGTAGAGTGTCTTTTATAACACAACTACCCAACAACAACAACAATACGAAAAACAATACAAAATTCTTTATTTAATTGAAACCACTTGGCACACTTTTGTGAGACCACACATAAGACAATGTTTGTGTGTACAAGCAAAAGGCATTGCACTTGAAATTATGTCAATGCAAGCGATTTGACTAAATTTATTGCATTCGAAATTTTTTAAGGGATAATCCCCTCTGTTCTGCAAACCGAGTCGATTTGAAAACGAGTGATTTCCTAAAACCGAAAAGGTATGCATTTGGTGTTCTGTGAATCGCACGATTTTCCTTATTCGAAGTCATTTTCGAACAAGGGCATTTAAACGTCAAAGTAAAAAAGTATCAGCTGTTAACTGCTGGAGGGAAATTTAATTGATAATTTTTTTTAAAAACAAAGTTTTTTATTGCTATTTAAAATGCCCGGAGCTTTTATTATTAGTTATCATACTGTTAAAAAACAGCAAATTCAACAGGAAAATATCCGAAGAAGACTGCTTAGGGATGATTCAGATCCATTAAGTATTTCAGATGAAATGTATGTAGCCAGCATTTGATTATTTGGAGAATGTATGTTCATAACTTTAATTGTTTTTAAAGGTTTGTAGAACTTTATAGAGTTAACAAAAGTGCTTTTGTAATGATATTGGAAAACATTGCTACCTCATTAAGAAAGGGATCAATTCCTGAAAAGATTCAGTTATCGGCTACATTAAGATTTTTGGCAGTCGGTGCTTTTCAGCGGGTTGTGGCAAACGATGCACATATAGGTATTGGACGCAGTACTTTTTCAAAGTTATTATGGACTGTTATGGATGCTATGGAAGAAAATCTTTGTCCAACCTGGATAAATCTGAAGTTTAGTGCTGAAGAAATACAAGAATCTAAATTACATTTCTACACGAAATTTGGCTTACCCGGTATCATAGGATGTGTGGATGGGACTCACATAAGGCTTATTAAACCTAGAGAGAACGAGTCAATATTTTACAACCGGAAAGGATACTTCAGTCTAAATGTGTTGATTGTAAGTATATCGACGGCTTAATACGCGAACCTGCTAAATCCACTTTTAAGGTAAATTGAGATTTTGTTGGCGTGAAGTAGAGACAGACACGCCTCGTCGACCAGCATGTAGTTTTTCTCAAGCTCCACATATGAAATATAAAAAGTTTTTTGTCTCTTCTGTAAAATATTCTGAAAGGGAGTTTACAGGTTTGCATATTAAGTCTACGATATATTAATATATTCAACGATGTTTCTTTAATTTTACTTCATTTAAGTTTACTTAGATATGTGACTTTGAAATGAAAATTAGGGCTGTTGACGCATGCCGCCCGGGATCTACTCACGATTCCTTAATATGGCGCATGTCGGATGCAAGGCGGTATATTAAAGAACAGTTCGAGAATGGTGCACAATCTGGTTGGTTGTTGGGAGACTCAGGATATGGGCTAGAACGTTGCCTCTTGACTCCGTTTAGAAATCCCCAATACGGCACAAAAGAACATGTTTTTAATAAAAAGCACTGCTCCGCCCGCAATGAAGTTGAAAGGACTATCGGGAATCTTAAGAGCCGATTCCGATGTCTTCAGTGCACAACGCTGCATTATAAACCTCAAAAAGTTGTAAAAATTGTGAACGTGGGTTCTGCTCTTCACAACATATGTAAAACTTACAAAATACCTATAGAAAACCATTTAATGGATATAAATGAACACGATCAAGAAACTGACTATGATAGCTTTTACTCCGATGGACAAAATTACAATACCGAATGTCTTCAAGTAAGAGATGCAATAGCTGAATCTTTGATGAGATAAAATGCATACATATGTTATATTTTATTTATTTTAAAATAAAAGCCATCAACAAATTCATACTTGTGTTAAAATTAATAAATAAAAATAAAAACGAACAAATAATTATTTAACATTTCTTGGAACATAAATCATTCTTTCATTAAAAAGAGTACAATACAACAACTAAAAACCTAAAACAAAAATTCATTTTACATCTTTCTATTTTTTTTATGATACAAACAATAACTATGAATATATGTCGAGATTTCACTCTATTGTTTTTCTGCAGCGAGCCTCTGCTCCTCAAACTCTACAGTTTTAAGCTGCAGTTCAATTTTTTGAGCTTTAAGTTTTTGCATTAAAAAATTGTGTTTCCGCATGACTTTATTGTGTTTTTCTATTTCTTTGTTGTGCCTCTTTACCTCCTGTCTATTTTTCTTTATTTCTTCCAACTCGTTTTTTTTAATTTTTATAATTTCATCAAAACTTCTTTCCATTTTTTCAAATTTTCTATTCATATTTTGAAAAGCCTCTATTGCCATTTTTTGGTTGTTGGATATCTGACCTAATTGTACACATATTTCTTTTTGTTGTTCATTTTCCTTTTCCATTAAGTCGTTCAATGAGCTGTTTGTTTTTCTTTTTTTTGAAGGACCATGGTTCGGTGAATTTTCTATTAGTGAAGGTGATATTGAAGTTGATGGTGATACCGGGCAATCTATTGGTTTTTCAGTTAATCCAAAACTAACTGTATCGTTGAGTCCATCAACCCACGTATGCAACCCACATAAAGTTGCTATTTCCTGATCGGCAGCACTTAGCACAAGCTGATTGAATTGCCCACCACCTGTTGACCTTATTTCATTTCGGTTATGAGATAGCTTTTTCTTCACATTTGCCTTCCGATCAATCCATGCCTAAAACAAATAAACATAAGTTAATATATGCATATGTATGTTTATGGATATGAATTTACATTGACTTTAATATACATTTTTACCTTCTTCCACGAAGATACATCTTTTATTGGAGGTCCTGCAGAGTTCAACTCATTTGCTAACGTTAACCACAATTGATCCTTGTCGACCTTATCGCCTTTGCAAAAACCCTTTGCTATGTTTGGGTGAGCAGTCATGAAATTCAGAAAGATTTCATCCTGTTTTTGGCTTCTCTGTTTTCTCCTAAAATATGTATGTATAAGTAAATACATGCATATATGGGTACATAAAACATTGTTTCTTGTATTAAATTAAATACTTACATTTTTTGATTAATTTTTTAAAATTATTTTTAAACATTATTTTACCGCCTTCAACTATTTAATGACAGCTTTTATTGTTTACTTTGCAAAAACAGGTGTTATTGAAAAATAGTGTTGCCATATTTTAAGATGTGAAAAGATGTAAAAGATGCTTTATTTAAAACTTTTTTACTTTATCTAAAAACTTCATCACATAACACTGATTATTTTCTATTGATATAAATATTTCTTTAATTATTTTTTAATTCAATACTTTCCATGTTATCATGAGTCAAAAATTGACAAATTTATTTTCAAAAGTTGGGTAGCTGGGCTGTTTCGAATATAAACAAAGATGTGGAAGCCATATTAAAATAAATCTTGTGATTTCACAAAAATTACAAAAATTTGAATGTGTTAGTAAAATTATTGTTTAAATACGAATTTTCTTGCATTAAATGATTTTTTTTTACAATAAACAAAATAAAAGACTTGGAGCTTTTTATAATATAGCGTGTTTACTTAATTTCTGTTAGTTTTATTAAAAAAAAACAGCATTCGATTTGCTTTCGACCAGTTTTATGTACTCGATTTTAAATCGAGTAAAATTATGCGATTTCGGTTCTGAGAACACCAAAATATTCGGATTCGTTTTAAAAACGAAAAATTGACTCGGATTCGGTTTGCAGAACAGAGGGGAATATTTCAAAACACAATGTGTAAATGCAAGCAGACAGAAAACAAGCCAATGCGCTTGAAATAAAGTTATGAGTAAAAAGATTGAATGAAAGATAGGAAATAATTAAAAATAAGAAATTGAGTGAAAATTGGGTTAAAACACTGACCAATCAAAATCTAGTGTTTTGACTCAATAAACCTCACCGTAGGTTAGAGAAGATAGGATAGAACATAGAATTAAGAATTGTAGATAGTATAAATAAGAAACATTTTTCAATAAAGAATCAGAATACATTTGAAATTCAACTTGTTCTCAGCCTTCTAGCCGGGCACCTTAAACAGTGCTCAGAAGAAGTAAAACGTGCTGTGGCTAAGCATAGCATTCAAAACAACTTAACCTGAAGGAAACCTGGGTGCAAGTGTCTCCAATTCACCAGTTTTGTCGACTATATTGGTGACATTGTCAACGAAGTGTCTACACTGCAAAACATTTGCCACTTTATTTGGCTTTAATACGAAAAAGATTTTATCAATAAAAACTGAGAAGTACAATCCTATAAAAGTTGAAGAAATAATAAAAAAAGATTATTATGATTTCGTATTCTTACAAAAAGTGTAGACTACTTTTACTAAAATGTACTAGCGATTCTCTGGTTCCAATGTCTAAATATGTTCCCAAAGGAAGTACCTAGTCAGTACCTAGTCAGTAGTACCAACGTCAGTAGTAGATTTCCAATGACACGCACATGTTAAATGTCTATTGTAAATAACATTGCCTGGGGTATAATAAGTCACTAGTACTGGTGACTGTGTCAATAGTGAATGAGTACAGATTCACTAGTGACATTTCCTGCAGGGTAGCGAAAACTCACAAATACACACATAAAAATTATAGTAAATTCAATCCTTTATAAAAGTGATCTTGCCAAATTTTTTATCGATTCCGATAAGATTTTAAAAATTATTCAGATTGCAATAAAATATTTGTTGGTCAAATTAAATGTAAATACCAATATAATATGATTGTTAATTGGCACAAACTTATATTCCAGAAAGATCTTTGATTCAAACAATTTATAATAACCACCATTTTTGTTCAGCATAAACGAATAATAAACATTCTACCTTTGGTGGTGTGACACAGTGGTCTCAATGACAAATTTAGAGCGAAAAAACTCATAACTGTTTTTTATAATTATGTATATATATAGGGTAGCCAGATTTTAAATGCGGAAAAACAGTACATTGAATACAAAAAAACAGTACAGTTAAGAAAAAAACAGTACATTTTTTTGACGAAAACATAACTAGTTATTTTAATTATTAAAAATATTTTAAACTTTTGATTGAATATACAACAACAATTATATAAAAAAATGCATGTGTAACGTCAAAGGTAAGACTTCCATTTTATGGCATTTCATAAGTATACGAAATTACTCCATTTACCTTTAAAAAGCAAACACCACAAACGAAGCATTTGGCCTAAACGTTCGTTTTTTTTTAATGTGAAGACAGGAAAATCATAACATTGCTGTAAGCCATATAAGAAAGAAGAAAAGCCTAACTTACCTTAAAACAACTAACTCATTGATTGTGTTACTACGATTTTTTTTAAACATATTCGGCCAATTTTACCGTATATAATTAACTATCACTATGTATAACAATAGGTTTTTTTGACATTTATAATGATATTTAATTATACCTGAACTTGATGAAATTGGCCATTAATCTATAAAATCCAAATAAATAATTTGGTTTATTTTGATTTCAGAAAATCTGAAAATAGTAAAAAAAAGTTTTTAACAAAATTAAACACAAAACTTTCTCTCAGTAAAACAATCAAGAGCAATTGAAAATGATGAAGATTTTCAATAAAATATGTATAAAAATGAATGAAGCTTTTCCCTATTTCAAAAATAGTTAAGGTAAATAAAAGTGGTCCTCAAAGGTATTGGGTATTTTTATAAATTTTGAACACGGAGAATTCGGTGATTTCGATTTCCAGAACATGCCCGAAAATTAAAAAGTTTTAAAAGTTAATGATAATTGTGTTGGAATAAGTATTTATTTAGTATTTAAAAAAAATTAAATTGAAAAAAAAATTGATTTTGTTTTTGTCTTTCTCAGGTGTGGAAAGGGAAATACTATTGGTAGATGTAGCCATAAAATCATATGTCTTCAAAAAACAACATGAAAATATATTATTATTAAACAATAACCACAGCGTAAAAAATCTTATTAATTTAGAACTTTTTTGTTTGGTACACAAGAACAATTTTTTAAGCTATTTAAATATTAGGATATTATGAAAACATGTTTTTAGCAGTGTTTTTCTAAATATCTTGATTTTATGTAGACTGGACCAAAAAAACAGTACAAGAAACAGTACAAAGTGTAAAAAACAGTACATTTGCGTACTGTTTCGGGAGTTGTGCATAAAACAGTACAGTTGCAAAAAATCAGTACATGTACTGCTTAAAACAGTACGTATGGCAACCCTAAATAACTCGAAAAAGGGTCACCGTATTCATTAATTTAAAAAAAAATTCAAAATTCGTCAACAATATTATCTTAAGGCCATTTAGTTTTTTCAAAATTCATAAAACATTAAAATTCACATGTGGGCAGAAAAGCAAACAAAAACAAACTTCGAACAATGTCCGAATTTTGTTTTTGTTTTAAATGTAATTTTCTATGCGAACGATGACGTTCGATATCGTTAAACCGGCAGTTAATGTTTTCTAGACACAGGATACAAAAGTTTGCAAAACAAATAAAAAACAAACTGATACAAAACTTCGTTGTTTTAAAAATTGCGTATTTTGTACAAACAAACTTAAAGTTATTGTTGAATTTCTTTTGTTTGGCTAAGTGTGTTGATATTCTAGATTTTGTTGTTTTTAAACTTATAAGGCCTAAAATTTCTTTGTAATTAAAACAACACTAGATGACCCGCGCGAATATTTCGCACCGTAATTTTTATCAATGGAAATATTAATTTTTCAATTTCCAATTATTTTTCGTCATTAGTGTTAGAAATAAGCTTTAAAATGAGATATCATTCATTAAATTTGATGCGGTGGTATGGGAGATATTTGCAACCGACAAAAAAAAGTGCTTTAGAAATAATATATATGATGTTTTAATAACAATTTTCCCAACGTTTCGTCGGTGTATGCCGACATCTTCGGGGTCAGTCTATTTATTAAATACAAACATTAATTAAACAGAAAACATTTTCAAAAGCATATATAACTTACAATATTTTTTGTTATTTACATTAAAAGGATTTTTTATTTTTTTTATTAATTTCAATACAAACTAAAATTTTTTTTTAAATTAAATTTCAATTATTTCTCAATTTATGGCAACTGTAGCTGGCATTAATATTGTTGGTATCTTCCTTTACGTTCATTGTTTTTTAAATGTTTTTTTGAGTATGCAAGCTTTCTTTTATATATGTTTTTCTTTCTTACTTTTCAAAGTTTAAGATTATAACATTCTCGAAGTCAGCTGTATGTGTGTTTGTGATTAACTGTTTTGCTAAACCTGTTGCTTCTTTCCCCTGCATAATATTCATTTTATGCTCTCCCATATATAATGCTCTTCGTTGTATCTATATAAATCATATCACAGTTTTGTTCTATATGTATATCCTTTCCATTTTACTTCGTATACGATATTATTGTGTTTTATTGGTGCTTTTACTTTAGTGAAAATTGTATTGTTTTCTAAGGTTTGTAGGCTAAGTCTACTGTTGTTTATTGTTTGTTTTATGCTTATATTGTCTATAAGTCCAGGTATGTATTTTACACTGCAAAATTTCCTTTTTATACCCTCCACCACAATTAGTTGTGAAGCGGCTATACTAAGTTTGTCATTCCGTGTGAAACTTTTTTATTATTCATCTCATATATTCTTGGTCCTTGAGTAATTCTAAGTCAATTTAGCCATGTCCGTCTATCTGTCCGTCTGTTGAAAACAAGATCACTTCGAAAAATTCAAAAGAAATAAACAAGCTTGGTGCCAAATTTGCTTGTATGTAGTTATCCTAAGAAGTTTGGGATTGAAATCCAGCAAAATCGGTTCAGTAGGATCAGAGCTATGAATCAAAATGTGGAACCACCACCTAAAAAAAATTGATAATTTGGTTACAAAAACTAACATAAATGGTGGAACAATGCACAGAATGATATAAGATTTTGCAAAAATTCGTCTTATTCGACTGGAAATCAAGCTTTAAAATTTCGTGAATATCCGACCTTAATTTACCCTAGGGTCATATAAGCCCTACTCCCGGAAAACAGTTTAGTACGCCTAAAACCCTAATTAACAATGCTATCATAACAAATTTTGGTACGTGACTAGAAAGGACTAGAAATAACCTACTTTCGTAAAACAGTTTAGAACGCATAAAACTGTAATTAAAAATGCTATCATAATAGAAATTGGTACGTCACCGTTTTGTAGGACTAGAAATGGCACTGTGAAATTTCGCGAAGATCGGTCCATAATTTATTCTAGGCCCCATATAAAGCCAACTCTGGTCAAATAATTAAATACGCCTAAAACCGTAGCATATATAGATATTGCGGTAAACTTTCTTCCAGCTTAGCTTCATATGGCCAGAAAAAATTTTATGCAATTTTGTGATATTTGTACGATCCCATTTTAGTAGTCTTCTGAAATTCACTGCAAACGCTAAAACTAATTGCACCGCTGTATTGAAATTTATGTTTTTTAATACCAGAAAGCACTCTGCAGAATTTTGGGATGATTGGTTCATAGCTTACCATGGCTCTAATATAAATTGCCATCCTGAAAATCATTTAGGTTCGGCTTAAACTGTTACGAATCATGATATTTTACTTAAGCTAGTTTAAATTGCTAAAAAAAAAGCATACAACTTTCTGATTGTCGGTCAATAATTTAATATAGGTTTATACCGCGACCAATTTTAATGCAGGTGCGATTTGAACGATTTTTTCTTCAAAATGATTGCAATGGTCCAACTTACTTTTTTCGATTTACCTAAAATCAAAAAACGGATCCATCGATTTGACTAATTTTTCTTTTAAATGTTCGTTTTAATCCATTTTACGTTTCATCGAAAGAAAAATGTACCACGCCTACTTTTACGCCCACTTTTTCTATTAAGCGCGTAACTTGAGAACGGCTTGACCGAGTTGGACGATTTTTTTCTTTAAAATCATCGCCATGGTCCAACTTAGGTTTTTATGGAAAGAAAATTTTGCCCCTCCCACTTTTTACGATTTACCTTAAATCAGAAAACGGCTCCATCGATTTGACTTATTTTTCTTTCAAATGTTCGTATCTTTTTAACGGCTTTTAAATATGGAACGCAAACATTTTTCCTAATTTGGAAAATTTTAAATATTTGTTCTATGTTTCTGGTGTTTTCTATGTTTCTGGTATAAAATTTCTTGTCACTTATTTTTAAAATTCTGTTAATAAAGTTTTGGGCTTTGTAAATAAATCATAATTTCTAAAATTAAAAATCATCATTTGAGAAATAAATCTTTAAATGATACATTTTGTCAAAACATAATCCAAAATATGATACAATCATCAATCTGGCAACGCTGTTTAATGTTACATTCAAACAAAGAAAAAAAAACAAAACTTTGTCAAATTAAACGTTGTGTGTCTAAGCACGAAACAAAGTTTAAAAGAGAATCAAACAAACTTTGTCGAAGTAAACTTTGCCAGGTTGAGCTGCAAGTACGAAAAATGTGGTGGTGTGAGTGAAAAAGTTTGAGTGTATTGACTTTTTCGAACTTGCACTTGCATGTGACAACGGGGGGTTAGTTTTGTCGGCGTTACGGACGTTACATTCGCACGCAAATATGCTTGTTAAGATTGACACAGCTCGCGTTAACATTGGAATATTTTCATGAAATTTTTTGCTTTAAACTTAAAGGTTAACTGTTTTTGAAAAAAGTTATGCTAGCTTAAAGTTCCGTTACGGACGTTACAAAAAATGGAAGTCGACTTTGAGGCTTATGTGCATTTGCACATTTTTTTAGCTAATTTTGCATAATTAACAAAAAAAAGTCCAAATACAAAAAATTAAGTGAATATATGACCATATCAATAAATCTTAGAAAAGAAGGCTAAGTTAATCTTAATTTTTGTCTGTTACGGACGTTACGCTTTTTCCATTAAACCAAATTCTGTATATAAAAAACATTCATGTATTTAAAAATCTTTTAAACCTTGTAATTATTAATTTATTAGTTACAAAAAAATTATAGAATATTTCATTACTCTTATATTACTTATATTCATTTATTAATTTGTTTATTTAACCGTTTAACATTGTATATTATTAATAGACCCAGCTGTTCGAGCTACTTTTATAGTATTGTCATTGGAAAAGTCCGAAAAAATAATGAAATGATTTAAGAGCTGGAATATTTTTTACATTTATCCATGTTTTTGATATTTCGTCAGATGTAGTTTTAATATAATTTTTACCAACGTAAATTAGAAAAACGCTATTTATATTTTTTTGCTAATTTGTGAAAATCTCGAAAGTTTTTTAAGATGAGGTTTGTGCTTTTACTAGTTGCCAAACTTTTCGCTTAACAACAGCGCCAACACCGTTCACTGCTCCTTTTCCATGCGAATTAGCAAAAAAATTCCATTCGAAACAACTCACAATCCATTCTTTTACGAATTGTGGAATTTTTCTCAGAATGTATTTATGTGCCTCTCTAAATTTGGCCACTCGTCTATTATCATTTTTTATTCTTCTTGCCTGTGACACACTATTTTTTAACTGTTCTTTGATTTTCTCAAGATATGCTCGCTTTCTTTCTGCCTCTTTAGTTTTAAACACCAACAGTTTTTCAGTATTATTTTCAAATTTGCACGAAATTTTTTGGCTCTGTCTGCATTTGAACTCATTTTAATTAATACAAATATATTTGTCACCACGTGCAAAATTTTAGCAAAATTTTGAGATCAAAGCAAGAATTGCTTAAAGATTTCTAACCAAAAATCCAGTACGTAAACATTGCAAGCATGGGCGTACCACCAAATTTTTGAAGGGGTGCATGGAGGTTGCGGTTTACAACATGGTTATTAATTACTTATTATTGATATTCAGGAATTATTTTAGGTTTAGAAGAATTTGAAATTCATATCAATTCAAGTTACTTTGAGGTGAAGTTTTTCGGATTCTTGGCAACCTAGAGCAATTTTAAGTCCAGATTAAGAGTCAGCAGGTGAAAATCCATTATAAACATTTACTTCGACCTCATAATATTAAAATAAAACTTTTGGGTATTTTCATGCCGTTACGGACGTTACACACTTTGTCATTTATATTAAAAAAAAGTGTAATAAAGGTATTTCTTTTTTTCATCAGATTAAAGTGAGTAGTGTGTTTATGGGGCTTCAGCGGCACTTTCTCCACACAAAAAGTTAAGCATCCCAAAATGTGTTGGGGATTGAACCCACAACTACCCTCTTTTTCTTTAATTTATTATGGTTGCCTGTGTATCAAAGACATAAACCACAAGCTTTTTCCATATGTTTTAGAGGTATACTTGATTGTAATCTGGCAGCTCGGTTTATCAAAGTCATAAGCCAAAACTTCTATTCCATAGGTTTTCTGATCTGACAGCACTGATTAAAATTGAAACCTTTCAATCTGGTAAATATGTTTATCTAAGTCATTAACCACAAGCTTTTTCCATATGTTGTAGAAGTATTTTTGAATGTAATCTGACAGTTCTGCTTAACTAAGCCATAAGCCAAAACTTCTATTCCTAGGTTTTCTGATCTGACAGCACTGATTAAAATTGAAACCTTTCAATCTGGTATTTAATTTTATCTAAGTCATTAACCACAAACTTTTTCCATATGTTTTAGAGGAATACATGATTGCAATCTGGCAGCTCTGTTTATCTAAACATAAGCTAAAACTTCTATTTCATAGGTTTTCTGATCTGACAGCACTGCTTAAAGATGAAACTTTTCAATTTGATAACTATGTTTATCTAACTCATAAGCTAAAAGTTCTATTCCATAGGTTTTCTGATCTAACAGCACTGCTTAAAGATGAAACTTTTCAATCTGATAACTATGTTTATCTAAGTCATAAGCCAAAAGTTCTATTCCATAGGTTTTCTGATCTAACAGCACTCAAAAAAGATGAAACCTTAAATCTGACAATTCTGATTTTATGTTCTATAGCCGTCTGTTTATCCAAGTCATAAGCCACAAGCTCTAGTCCACAAGATTTTTGATCTAACAGCGCTTAAAAAAGATGAAACTTTAAATCTGACAGTTCTGATTTTATATTCTATAGTCTGTTTATCTTATTCATAAGCCATAAAATGTTGCCCTACACTAACACTACTATAACTAAACAGTTGTAACTTTTTTAATATGATTGATAATTCTGTTTTTTATTTATATATTCGTCTGTTTTATCGAAGTCATAGTCCGCGAGCTGTGCTTCAAATGTATTATTTATGAATTTTTGTATTGAAAATATTTCATAAATGTTAGAAATAAAACTTTATAGTAACTTTTAAGTTTGAAAAAGTATAAAGTGTAAATGATAATCTGATTAGCTTCTTTAAGAAATAAAAAGTTCAATCTGAAATTTAGATCACAAACTAATGGTAGTTTTTTTCTAAGATTTCATCGCTAAAATGTACATATATGTGTGTGTGTATCGGTTATGAATTTATGGTTTTTTAAGATGATTAGAATATAATGTTTATATAATTGTTTATACTTATTAAATCAAAAATAATTCAAAATTAAAAAAAAGATTTTGTTATTCGTTCTTAATTCCCAGTTTTTTATTCTTGATAAAAACACTTGAAATTTATTGTTGATGGGATAAGCTATTCCTATGCATTTCACTGGTTGCTTAGGCCAGATCATCAGGAAACTTCATCCATAAAGATTTTAGAAAAACTAAAGATATTAAACCAAATAAAACTGTTAAACGTATAAGACTTATAGCAACAGTTTTACTTGTAATAATATCAAAGCTTTAACAAAACACATCAACAATAAAAAAGTGGGCTTATCTCATCTTACATTCCCTCCCATCTTTTGAAATTAAAATTTTGTATTCCCAAAAATTGAAATTACTTTTTGATAATTAAAAAAAAAGTTTTTACGATATATTGTCAATATGTTTATTCTTAGTGATGGATAATAAGTCCATAATTTTTCCCCTAAACTATAAAAAGTTCTCCCCCTGTAACCATCTCATCCTCGGTTAAGTATATTAATTCTTCGAATCATCTATAAATGTTATCAGTCTTGATTTAAACATTCAACTATTTAGTTAATTGTGCTCTGTGAAAAAAAAATATATATAAAAAGAAAAATGCCAAACTCTAATTGGGAAACTTGTGGAAAAGTTTATACTAAAAATTCTTATTTAAATCGTCATATAAGAATGCATCATGATAGATCATCCACATCTACAAAGTGTACAACTTGTAATTTACAATTTACAAGTCGTAAAGAACTCCTCACACATACGCATTCAAGAAAGCATAAAGAGAATGTGGGGGAATCTCATAATTATTGCTGTAAATACCCTGCGGGAAATTTGTGTCAATTGGTCCCACAGACTGGTCCTGGGAGTTGTGAAAAAAGCACAGGTACAAAAAGAAAGCACTCATGACCAGTGAAAGGAGAACCAATCATGTAACTGGTTTATGGAGAACAAAAAGGTAGAAAAAGTAATGAATTACGGAACAGTCTTCACCGGTGGTGTGACAAATTTTTTTGGGACTTTCTAAAATTTGGCTCTTGAATTTAATTCTAGGACTTGTTTTATTGAAATAATACAACATCGTATTGAAATAATACTACATTTGAGTAACTGTCACTAAACACGTCCAATGAGAATAGATTTGTGACTGGTCAAATGGTGTCAATTGACCCCCTCCAATGACAGCCCCATGTAAAAGTGACAGGTCTTATTCATAGAAAGTGTTAAAACAAGAACCGGTCTCTATCACCAAGGACCTATCACAGGACTACTTTGGTGTCAGTTCGCTTCCCTCTAGGGTAAATACACATGAATACTCTTTTAGTACTGATTTATTTCAATAAATTCATAGCCTTATATACCATTTTTAAAATCTTAAAACTAAGTGAAACTAAAGGAAAAGCATAACCTAAAAATAACAATAGAACTAAAAGATAAGAATTAAATATTTAAAATGCAGATAAGGGTGTTTTTTAGGTACAAACACTGATAATATGTTTGCCATAGATATAACGTTATTTCATAAACTAAGATAAGTACCTAAATACAAAGTGTCATGTAACATACATACATATGCTCATTATTTTTACTACTAAGATCATATTCATATTTTAACTATTTTTATTACCATAAACTAAAATAAGTACAAAAAATCTTTAATCCTAAATAAACATAAACCTAAACAAATTGTTATTTAACATACATATGCTCTTATTTATAATATTGAAGATTATGTTCATATTTGAACATTCTGCCGGCCGGAAAGTGAGGCGGGAACTGCGAAATCTATCTGTATTTTTGGTGTCTTTTTGCAGCACTTAAATTTAATGAATATTATTAACATAATTATTAGGTTCACCAGTATAATGACTAAAGATGAATGACCACTGATTGCATGGAAGCGCAATTGCCTTAGCTCGATTTGGGTTGATTGGAGTATTTTCAGCTGCATGGACAAGTCGTCGAGTTGCGTCAAGTTGGAAATATGAACTTTCCATGGTTTAGCGTGCCAGGAGATAAGTTCACTCATATTTTTGTTCCACATGATGTTTCTGGCTGTAATCTCTGCTTGTCTATACTCTTCATCGTTGATGATTTTGTGACATTCATTTTATATGTGTTATTTTCCACAGAATCGTAAATATTTGACGTCATTAAAGGGCAAAGTTTATGAATCGGACGTTTGATATTGCCATTCTGCACTTTTAACGTAACTACTCGTGCGTTACCATCCTCACCTTTGTGGACTTCTACTATTCTTCCCAAGGGCCATTTACACGGATGAGTTGCTTCATTTTTTATTAGCACTATCTGATCCTTTTTTAGGTTTTCTTGCGCATGTTTCCATTTGTACCGCTGTTGTAATGTGGTCAAGTATTCTTCTTTCCATCGTTTCCAAAAGTTTTGCTTCATTCTTGAATCAGCTTCCATTTATTTAGAGAGGATATATTTGATTCGTACCTTGGTTCTGCGACATCACTTATTTGATGTCCAATAAGAAAATGCCCTGGCGTTAATGTAGTTTCTTCTTCTGGACTACCACTTAGGCTGGTTAATGGTCTTGAATTAAGAACCGCTTCAATTTGTGCTAACAGTGTACTCATTTCTTCATAAGTTAACTTTACATCACCGACTACCCTGTTTAAGTGGTGTTTCATAGACTTAACTCCAGCTTCCCAAATTCCTCCAAAGTGAGGGGCTGCCGGGGGAATAAATTTCCATTCTATTTTTTCTGCTGCTAACACTGGCGCTACTTCCGCATTATCTTGGATCACTTTTTTTAAGTCTTTGTCGAGTTTTCTTGATGCTCCAACGAAGTTAGTACCATTATCAGAATAAATTGCCTTACATTTTCCTCGCCTGCTAAAAAATCGTTTTAATGCTGCTAAGAAAGAATCTGTTGTCATATCTGTAACTGCTTCCAGATGAATGGCTTTTGTAGAGAGACAAACGAATATGGCTACGTATCCTTTAAATGTTTTTTGACCTCTTCCTTTAGAACACTTCATTTGATATGGACCGGCGTAGTCGACCCCAGTAAATGAAAATGGATGAGATTCTGTTACACGATATTTCGGCAAGTTACCCATTATCTGATTGCTCGTACGTTGGTTATATCGTGTACATTTGGGACAATGTCTTATACACTTCTTGATGATACTTCCGGCTCCGATAATCCAATAATTTCTTCTAAGCGTGCATTCCATCAGTCGATTGCCTCCATGTAATGTTATTTTATGAATGTGCTCAACTAAAAGATCAACTAACTTCGACTTTTGCAGAACTATTGGATGTTTATGGTTGTAGGTAAGCGAAGATAGTTCTAGTCTTCCACCGACTCTTAAAACACCATCATTATCTAAGAACGCGTTTAGGGTCGCCAACTTGCTTCTTCTATCAATTTGCTTGCTTTTTCTTATTGTATTGATCTCTTCAGCAAATTCCTCTTGTTGTTGATACCTTATGATGTTTAAATGTGCTAACTCTAACTCTTTTACTGTTAAGTAAGCTTTTTTTCAAAATTCTTTTGTTTTATAGCGAACCGCTGTACATACGCTACGATTCTTATCAATTTTACATAGCTGGATATTTTATATATTAGTAAAGATCATATTCATATTTGAACTATTTTTATTACCATACACTAAAATAAGTACAAAAAATCTTTAATCCTAAATAAACATAAGCCTAAACAAATTGTTATTTAACATACATATGCTCTTATTTATAATATTGAAGATTATGTTCATATCTCAAAAACAAAGTGGCATTATCATCTGAGAACTAATATTCACAAAATAAAGAACACGTGACTATGTTATCACACGTGAAGATGGAGAAAAAGTACACAAGCAGCGCAGATTATTATTATGTAATCTATCCGAAGCATACCATCAGTTCAATGAGAAATACCCAGCAGAAAAAGTGGGATTTTCTAAGTTTGCCATCCTACGACCAAAAGAATGCGTGCTGGCATTAGACAGGCACGGAACGCATTCAGTCTGCGTTTGCATGTTTCATCAAAACATCAAATTAATTTTCTTTCCATGCAAGAAATTGAAAGTATTTCACGGTGAAATTGAAACATATAGGGACCTCCTGTCGAAGTCGTTGTGCGCATACCCCACGGAAAATTGTCATCTGTCCAAATGCGACAATTGTCCGAAGATTGACGAGCTAGAGCAATATTTGGCGGAAAAGTTTGAACAGCTGTTAATTCAGGAGGTGCATTTCAAACAGTGGATAATAAGCAGCGGCAGATGTTCCCTTGAGACCGTGGTAAAGCAGATTCCGGAATTCATCGAGGAATTCGGATTCAAGTTGAGTGAACTGAAGGCGCACCATTTAATATCCGAGATGCAATCGAAATTTCTAAAGGAAAGTAAGGAGAAATTAGCCCAAAATGAATTCATTGTGATAAGCGACTTTGCCGAGAATTACACTTTTCTCGTTCAGGATGAAATTCAGGCTTATCACTGGGCAAACGACCAGTGCACGGTGCATCCTTTTTGCATTTATTTCAAAAACGAAGATAACGAACTACAGACCATAAGCCTTGTTGTTGTTGCGGAGAGTTTAGCTCATAATTATGTGTCCGTTTATTTATTTCAAATGAAACTGTTTGAATTCTTAAGATCAAAATTCGATGCAATCGACAAAGTAACGTTTTTCTCAGACGGCGCGGCTTCTCAGTACAAGAATAAAAAAAATTTTTACAATCTTTGCATAATTGAAGAAGAACAAAACTGCAAGGTCGAGTGGCACTTTTTCGCGACGTCCCACGGTAAGGGCCCATGCGATGCGTTATGGGGAACCCTAAAACGCATGGCGACTAAGGCAAGTTTGCAAAGGCCATATACTGACCAGATCTTAAATGTACAACATTTGTTTTCGTGGATTCAAAGCAAGGAAATTGCCATTAACACAGTTTTATGCACTCAAAAAGAACACGATGCCATGGAGCGACGAATTCAAAACAGATATAATAATGTCAAAACTATAACTGGAACGCAAAAGTTTCATTGCTTCATACCAAATATTTCTGATATGTCAATTAATGTAAAGCGGTACTCTTCGTCTGCCGACGTGCTAAATTTAAAGTTACTTTAATTTTATAATGATGCCAAGACAATTGAAATTTTTAATAAATATTGTAATTAAGTATAAGCAGCAAAATAAGAAAGATTTTTTCTTCATAAATGTATTTTTAACTGTAAAATAATTTTTTAAATGTATTTTTAACTGTAAAATAATTTTTAAAATGTATTTTTAACAAGGTGGTCTCTTAATTGCTCTTCTCCTGTCCAAACAAGGAGTCGTGCCCATTTTTTAATTGCTGGTTCTTAAAGCAAAAATTATGAGGAATCCAAAAAATTTGCCGGAAAATTTAGGAGCTTCTGTGGAAAATCGGAAAATTTAATTTTCATGGGAAAATTTAAAGGTAAATTTCTAAGAAAAATTAGGAAAATTTTATTTTCAATTAAAGCCTGATTCAATACCTTTCCAACGAGCTATCACTCGTTGCGATCGCTTTAGTAGTTTTTTTTAAAACAACTTTCAATGAGGTGCCTTATGAAGAATTCTTCAATTTTGTCACATGACAGTGGTGTACACAACCAGTAAACCAGTCACCAGCAATCGATTGAGACTATTTATTTTAAAATCGGAGAGGGGTCGTCCAAAAATTTGCCAATTTTGATCGTTTTCATATGGAATTGCTCTATATATATATATATATATATATATATATATATATATATATACATAGTAAAAAACAAGAACAATGCTGTATATAAAACATTCTATTACATTAAAATTACAACTGCTTTTAATTATATTTTATGAATAATTAAGTCAAATTTTTACTGATCCACTTTTATTGATGTTTATTTAGATACGTGTTGAACATTCACGCCGAGGTTTTTGGGACAGCTCAGTTTTATATGATACATCATCGCTGCAAAAAATGTACCCTATTGTAAGTAACTCCTTGTATTTTTAAAATTTTTTTAACAAACATTTTTAATGAATATTCAGAAAAAGTTTGAACAGCACCGTCATAATAGGTGGATGCATTAGAAAACTTTAAAGTATCAGCGACACCATACTCAGCTTACTAGAACAATTTTATGCTCTTGCATAAAAATGCGCTAAAAATTAATTAAATGAAAAGAAAAAGAAAAAAAGCATTAACAAATAAGAGTACTAAATATAGCACTGTGGGATATATATATATATATATATATATATATATATATATATATATATATATATATACATACATACATACATATAATATGTATGTACATATGTATGAGTGTAACAACTTATTTGATTTTGTTTTGGTTTTCTGTAGAATGAGTAAGGCTAATTTTTTTTAGACTGTTGTATATGTGTATATTCTTTTAAAAAAGTAAAAACTTTTGCCTTGAACTCATTTAATAAAACTATTGTTTTATTCTAAGAATCCCCGAAATAAGATTTTTTGTTTCGTTTCCCGGGAATAGAAAAAGTCCGGGAAATAAGAAACCCTAATTAGGACAGTTACAAAAAAAGCTTTATAAAATTTAAATTTATCACGTTCATATGTAGAATTCATTCGAAAAATAAGAAGGTTTCTTATTACATTTCAAATTATTAAAAGAACAATTAGCACATTTTAAAAAATATTTATTTATTTTTTTCTTAGTTTAAATTATTGCATTATTTTATTTCATATAATGAAAAATTACAACACCTACACATCTGCTCAACTAATACTCAAATTTCTTTGTATTTCCAAGAATTTTTGGATGAGGACTGTTAAAAAAAGCTTTATGAAATTTAAATTTGTCACGTATGTACAACTAATTTGAAAAATAAAAGGGTTTTATATTACAAAAAATATACCAGCCGACATGGTTGTATCTACACCCTGCACCTCAACCACGACAATCACATTTACACATATACAGCCACGATAACCACATTCACGCACGCACATACACAGACAATAAAAATGGAGGTGCTAACAAACTGCAACCCTGCAAATGATAGGACTAGTTCAAACACGCGTGTAAAATAAAGCCTCATAAGGGACTAGGACTAGTCCAAAAGTAGCCCCAATGTAGGTAAACACATGGTCTATTTAACATTACGATGTCCAATGGCAGGACCATATAACCCAGCTTTGGATTATAAAGGAGTAGTCTCAAAACTATTCCATGGTATACTCAAGAGGATTAGTTTTGAAATCGTTTAAAAACGAAAACAATTCGTTAAAAACCGAAGACATGTCGTCTCACTACAAACAATTTTTAACAATGATAAAATGCATCAGGTAGTCTAATATACACACATATACGGCTCAGTCATCTCATAAGATATATAATGTAGTGCTGGGATGATTCCAATAAGAAATTGACTTAAACATTTTAATGTTATATTAACATTCACATATATAATAATGACCTTAATTATCTCAACCGTAGCAAACCGACCAACCGATCATATATGCCGACTCAAACCAACGTAGCGTAGGCATGATCCCACATTCGAAAATTAAAAAGGTTTAATATTACAAAAAAAGTTTCAACCCAGGGATGGAACACGGGTTTAACTTATTCTCATTTTTTACATACAAAAAAAATTTTTTAAAGATGCAAACACAAATTATTTTATTTTAAACCAGCCATTCAGACGGACGGACGGATAAAAATTATTTTGCTTACACAATTAGAATTACTTACTCAAATCCAGGCATGAATCATATTTTGTAGGGATCCAATTACAACATATTTATACCAATTCTAATTAGAAATGTATACATACTCCCATCTAGGGATGATCCCAAATTTGTATGGAAATAGTGCATTAGAAGCATCTTAAACATACTACTTACCAACACCCGCTGCGGCCATGCAAGCCTATACCTTAACGCTTCCTCCTCCATGCTTCACTGGGGCGCGAAGGTTTTTTGATTGCAGCTGATTATTTGGCTTCCGCCAGACATAGGGCCTACCATCTGACCCGAATATATTAAATTTCGATTCATCTAAAAATATGACCGTATTCCAGAACTCTGGCTGTTTGGAAATGTGGGTCTTTGCAAACGCTAATCGGGAACTTTTATTTTTTGGGCTTATAAAGGGGTTTTTTAGTGGTACTCGACCATGAAAGTCATGTGAACGTAAAACTCGCCGAATCTATCATGCACTACATATCTTCCCAACGCCAGTGGGCACTTCATCAGCTATTTTTTGTGCTGATAACCTTGGGTTTTCCTTGATTTTTCTAATGATCCAACGTTCATCACATGTAGACAAAATCTTGTTAGGAGTAATTCTACCCTTGTTTTCAATTCTATTCTACTTTAAATAGCGCTCTATTATGTGCTTAACAGTAGATAAAGACAAATTAAATATTTATCCTATTTTGCGCTGAGTTTCCCCACTTTTATAGTGATGAATTACCAACTTTCGCTGTTCTATTGTTGTCCCCCGACCCATATTAAATAAAACCTGCTTATTACTCTCAGACTCAAAAAAGAATACTAAAGTTATGCAAACTTTAATAGAAAATGCCAAAATAATAAATAATTGCATTTGATTTTTAAATATAACGGTAAAATTACAGCTAAACCTTTCTTGCATCAAATAAGCTGACCGATTCAAAAATATTGTATTTTTGTTATAGTTATTTTACTTATTAAACAAAAGAAAATATTATAAAACAAAAGCAGTTTTTTAAGAGTCCATGTTGCCAATTAAGCATGTTTTTGTTTCTCTTTAATATTCTTATTACTTTACGAGTTACACGGACTTACGGTTTTATGCTTGCATTGTAACGTGACGTTACAAACTTACCCTACATTTAAACCTAACATTATAAAGTATAAGTAACTTAACACCGTGAATACCCTTACTATTTTACTTACCACTATGAATACCCTTACTATTTGCTTACATAACTTTTTCACTTTATAAGTCTCATGTAGTTTATTTTATTTTTGAATAAGTAGACCAAAGTTTGCTCGAAACAAAGAGAGTAGATATTGCCCTCAAGGCCAGTATTTACTCTCGGTAGTTAGTATGTAGACCGTAGTTAGTCGAACATCACGGCTTCCGAATTCTTGTGGTGTCCGAAGTAGTTAGTCGAACGGCAAATTCTCTTGGTGTACGAAGCATTTACGAAGGCTTCCTTGGCGTTCGGCTTACTACTTCGGACACCACGAGAATTCGGAGGCCGTGGTGTTCGGCTAACTACTTCGTAAATATCTCGAACACTAAGAGAATTCGGAAGCCTTGGCGTTCGGCTAACTACTTCGGACACCACGAGAATTCGGAGGCCGTGGCGTTCGGCTAACTACTTCGGACACCAAGAGAATTCGGAAGCCTTGGCGTTCGGCTAGCTACTTCGTAAATGTTTCGTACACCAAGAGAATTTGGCGCTCGACTAACTAGTTCGGACCAGCGTTACCGTTCAAAATTTTCAAAAAGGGGCACAAAAAGGGGATTTTCCAAAAAAAAGTGTCACAAAAAGGGGCAATTTTAAAAACAGGAAAATTTTCAACAAAAAAAAAAACAAACATATGTATTTATTAAATTATTTTCATCGAAAACTAATCATAAAAAAAAATTAACTTTATATTTTTAAAAAAATACATTATATATAATACAAATTGTTTGGGAAAAACACACACACATATATCGTGAAAACCCATGTCATGTTTGCAAGTAAACGTTTATGAAGGCTGTAGGAAATATCGCCCAAAGAAAAATCGCCAAAAAAAAAAAAATTAAAAATCGCCCAAAAAAATTGCATGTAAAATTGGGCCTGATTTCATATGAAAAATGGCCCAAAATTTTTGGGCTATTTATCGTTATTGTTGGGTGATTTTTCGTTTTTTAAATTTGGGTGATTTTTCATTATGAAAAATCACCCAAAAATGTTGTATGAAAAATGGCCCAAAAAAATGGGCTATTTTTAAAATTCTACCATAATCTTACATAGCAAAGAAAACCATGTTTTATTATGGTTGCAAACAACAAAACTATTTTTCAAGAAACTAATTTAACCATTATATGGTTGTCGGCGACAATGATTTGGTTAAATTAAACATAATATCGGTAGAATTTTTTTAAAAATGGTTTTGTAGCTTTTTCTCTGGGTGTATATATTAAATATATATCGAAAATAAGGATTTTCTCTTCTATGGTATAACAAATACTGGCTTCGCTAACTAAAGCTTCTCTGTATCGCCGGCCTTCGGCCGGGCGGAAGGATTTTCTCCTCTATGGTATAACAAAGACCGGCTTCGCTAACTAAAGCTTCTCTGCGTAGTCGGCCTTCGGCCGGGCGCAAGGATTTTCTCCTCTATGGTATAACAAACACCGGCTTCGCTAACTAAAGCTTCTCTGCGTAGTCGGCCTTGTTCGGAAACAAGGCAGTTTTTCGAAGCATTACTAAACGAAACCGGTTTTTGTTAGACCATAAAGGAGAAAATCCTTGCGCCCTGCCGAAGGCCGGCTATACAGAGAAGCTTTAGTTAGCGAAGCCGGTCTTTGTTATACCATAGAGGAGAAAATCCTTGCGCCCGAAGGCCGGCTATACAGAGAAGCTTTAGTTAGCAAAGCCAGTATTTGTTATACCATAGAAGATGAAATCCTTATTTTGGATATATATATTTAATATATACACCCGGAGTAAAAGCTATAAAAATATTTTATCCATATTATGTTTAATTTAACCAAATCATTGTCACCGACAACCATATTATGGTTAAATAAGTATCTTTAAAAAATCACTTGAAATTTTAACGGTATTTTAAAAAAAAATTTACACATTTTTGATTATAAGTTAAGTTGCGGACGTTGCAAAGTGTCATAACGTCCTCGTCCTCGTCTTCGATGGACATTATGACACTTTAAAAGTGTCCAAGGACACTACGACACTGGACGTTATGACATGTCACCTAAATTTATATGAATAATAAACACTTTTTTGCAAATTTAGTAATTTTTTTTTTTTTTTTTTTGGGAAAAAATTCGTTTTTGCTTTTTGGGTCATTTTTCATTTTCTTTTTGGGCCCTTTTTCGTTTTTTTTGGGCAAAATTTCATATTTACCTTTTTGGGTCATTTTTCATGTTCGCTTGGGCGATTCTTCATTTGGGCGATTTTTCATTTATTTTTTTGGGCCAAAACAGTTACTAATTACTTGTAAATAGAACGAGCAGCGTTGCCAGAAGATTAGGAAGGAAAATCTTCATTAAGCGCAAAAAAATCCTATTTTAAAGAAAAAAATCTTAAAATTTTTTATAACAAGGGTAAAAAAAGTAAAAAATAGTAATAATTTTTTATAATAGCATATGTACTTCTTATTATGGAAACTATTATTATTATTATTATTTATTAACACATTTATTATAATTGAATTACAATAAATCTTAATTGTAAAGCACTAGCGACTAACGGCTATCGGCTCTATGGAAACTATTTAAATTGAAATACATGATATTTATACAAAATTAAATTGGTTAAATTTTTCTAAAAATACATTTTGAAAAACCAATAAACAAGCTGATACAAAATCTTTTTGTTTTTAAAATTGACTTTTTAAGAAACTGTGAAAAAATTATTTATTTTGCACAAACAAACTTAAAGTTAAAAATCTTTATTTGTGAAAAAAAAAATCTTTAAATCATATTTTGGTAAAAAAAATCTTCAAAAGTTAGATAAAATCTTCATTCTGGCAACGCTGAGAACGAGCTTAAAATAGTGTAATAACACTACTTATAAAAGCAAAAAATAATTCATAATATGATTTTATACAAAAAAACTTAACATTTAAAAAAATAGACATATGTATATATGTAAGTATGTATATGTACATAAATATTTGGCACTTGGATTATTTTACTTTTTTATCAAAAAAATTAAGTTACGAAAAAAACCTCGAGGAAAAAGCATATAAAAGTATTGATAGGAGGATAGTTAATATCAGGTTTTTTTGAAAACGTAAATCTATATTTATCAAATCACTTGGAATCCAATCTTCCAAGTTATTTTGATACAAATTTAAAGCGGATAATATGGACTGACAGTTATCTACTTTCGGTCTATTTGACAATTTATTTTTTAATAATGCTAACTTAGAAAAAATCCGCTCTGTTGATGCACTACTATGTGGTAAAATAAAAACATACGAAGCAAATTTTTAAAAGTTTGGATACCAGTTTTTTTAAATTGCCAATTTCGTACCAAAATATTTCAGTTTAAACTCTTTTACAAAATCCTCTGGGTTAGTAATTATATCAATAAAAACGGAAACCATTTCAAAGTAATTAATGTCTTCAGCTGACTTAATAAATACTGGATCTAAAACCTTTAATGAACTCAGTCTCTTATCGCTAATATTAAAAGGGGCACAAAAAATTACAAAATGATACAAAAGGGGATTTAAAGCAAAGGGGCCAAAAAAGTGGCACGGCAGTCAAAAAGGGGCAAAAATCCGACTTTAGTCGCATAACGGTAACGCTGGTTCGGACACCACGAGAATTCGGAAGCAGTGATGTTAGATGTTTTTTTCGAATTATCGTCAAAATTTGAAAAAAAAATCGTCATAATCGTCATTAGTTCTGAAAAAACCCGTCAAAAAATCGTTTTTTTATCAACACGGATTTATTACTCTATTAAAACATAAAAAAATAATAAAGTATAAAATTATACAAAACCAAAAAATATTGGAATTTTTAATACTTAAGACGATTTGGTGGGGCTTTGATATTGCTCTCCGGAGATTTTCGTTAAACACTTCCTGTCATCCCCAAATCTTCTGCTGCGGATGAACTTAACGCGTGCCTGTAATCGTCTTCTTTGTGGAGGCATGTCCACAAGTTGCAATTGACCACAAACATGAGAGTCGCGTTGCAAAACGACCCATCGGCTGCTAAATTCTCGGGACAACTGCTGGAGCTTGGTAACAGCCAAATTCATGTTGATGTTTCGAATGGATTGATATCGTTCTCTGAACATTTTTGTGAATTCAAATCGTCCAAGCACAAAATTACAAAAATCTCGATTGGATTCGTGAACGGGCAATACTAGCAGCGAAGAATAAGGACGTCGATAGCTTTAACTTAATTATTCAAAGTCAAATCGCAGGACAACTGCATACGTACAAATCTGTTGACTGCGTGACCGACGAAATGAACCGACCAGCTACCTGTCGGAATTATTGAACTCGCTTGATGTACCAGGAACTCCGCCGCATAATTTACAGTTGAAGGTGGTATCGATCATAATCATGTCGCGGAATCTCAATCCTCCAAAAATGTGCAACGGTACGCGGTTGTCCGTCAAAAAGCTAATGAATAATATGTTCAGGCGACAATCATCAAGGGCAAATTCAAAGGAGAGGAAGTCCTTATCCCACGAACTCTCATTATTCCAACTGACCTTCCATTCCAATTCAAGTGGATTCAGTTCCCCGTTCGATTGGCATTTGCAATGACAATCAATAAATCGCAAAGCCAATCACTAGAAGTCTGTGGGATTAATCTCGAATTTCCCTGTTTTCCGCACGGTCAGCTGTACGTTAGGTTAGGTTCCATTGGCAGCCGTGATCAAGCACAGCTCACGTGGGTCCATTAATTAGTTCCCGCTGTGTTACCATGTCACACAGTCTCCCATGGGTCCTATGTTGTCTGGCTGCTAGTGCTCCCACGCAGCCATCCGGTCGATTCAGTAAAGGAGTGGATCCTGTTTACATCAACATCAGAGAGACAAGTTTTGTCCCCAAGGGCTCTTCGACCAAACATTTTGAGTCTTAGATCTCCGAATGCCGGGCAATTACAGAGAAGATGTTCCGTTGACTCTTCCTCCTCCTCCTCCTCCTCGCCGCAACTTTTACATAAGTCATTGTAAGGGAGCCCCAGCCTCTGGGCGTGCCTCCCAATGGGCCAATGGCCAGTTATAACCGCAATCAGGTTTCTAAGATGATGTCTGGACAGCTGTAATGCCCGCCGTGCCCTTTTTTCATCTATGATGGGCCAGATTTTCCTGGTTTCCCCACAGGTAGTTTCAACGAGCCACCTCTGACTGGCGATGATATGAAACTTGTGCGCAATGAGTTGCTTACTCCTTGGGAGTGAAACACATACATTATATGTCGAGCCGTCTCGATTCAAGGTGGTACCAGCATACGCCAACGAATCCGCCATGCAGTTCCCCGGTATGTCCCTGTGTCCGGGGACCCAATTAAGGGTGAACAGTGAATGTCTCGCTATCTCCTCCAGAGACATCCGGCATTCTCGGACAATTCTCGATGTGATGAACACATTCTCCAGGGATCTTATGACCGCCTTGCTATCGGTAATAATGTGAATATCCCTTTCAGATATATCACCGTACCGGATGCGTCTCGCGGCTGTGTAGATGGCCATTATCTCGGCCTGGATGACACTGCAGTGGTCCGGCAGCCTTATAGGAATGCTCCAGTTTAGCTGCTCGGAGTATATGCCAGAACCGACACCACACAGTGTTTTAGACCCGTCCGTGAAAATTTGAATCGCGTTCGCGGGAATTTGTAGGTCATCATAGTGAACCACATTATCCAAAATGCTTACCGTAAAGCCAGGATCAAAGATTGGCTCGGGTGTGACATAATCAACATCCATGTTCCAATTAATTTCGTTCAGAATATGAGCATGTCCGATATTGTAATCCCTCCATGCTCCGGTGGCCCTCAGTCTTACCGCCGCGTTCGCAGCTAAACTTTTCGCCAAAATGTCTGGTGGTAACCAGTTTAAAATCGTAAACAGTGCGTAAACAGAGAGGGGGTTGTTCTAATGGCACCTGTTACCGCTATCGCCACCATTCTCATTGTACGTTCAAACCTAATTTGATGACTCTTCACCTCGAGTGCCGGCCACCAAACAGCTGCCCCGTAGAATAGAATGGGTTTAATGACACATTCGTATAGCCAATATACATTTCTCGGGTTAATTCCCCAGTTTAGGCCAATGGCCCCTTTGCAGCAATATAATGCAGTTGCCGCCTTATTAGTCCTGGAAATGGTGTTCATCCTCCAGTTCAGTTTGTTGTCCAATATTAGCTCAAGATACTTGGCGCTGTCAGACAGTTCCAGCGAGATCCCCTTTATCCTCGGGGTATCAAATTCGGGAATTTTGTATCTCCTTGTGAAAAGTACCAGTTCCGTTTTGGCAGGATTTACATCCAGTCCACATCCCTGGCACCATTTTGTTAGGACGTCCAATGCGGACTCCATTAGTTCAGACAATAGTCTGGGATCTTTACCCAGAGCCACAACTGCAACGTGATCCGCATAAGCAACCGTTCTGCAGCACGTCCTTTCCATGGCCCTGAGTAGGGTATTCATATTCAGATTCCAAAGTAATGGTGAGAGTACACCGCCTTGCGGGGTGCCCCTAGTCGCAACCTTGGAGATGTTCGAGGCGCCCAAGTTGGATTCAATACGCCTGAAGTGCAGGATACTGCTGACAAATTGAATAATCGCCGGGTCGATTTCCAAATGCCTCATTGCGTTAATAACCGATTCAGGTCCAACGTTGTTGGAAGCGCCCTCAATATCTAGGAATGCAACTAAGGCACTGACTGATTGAGTGTCTTCATTGGCCGATGACGTAGCGGAATCGTCTTCCATATGCTCCGTTGATGCTGTTGCTGTTGTGGTAGTCACCGGAGCTTGAGGCTTCCCTTTGTCATCACCTTTGTAGACTCGGAGGAAGATAGTTCCAAATCCATAGAATATCTTCCCCTCTGTCTTCCGAAGTGACGGCAGAGAGTCACTGTTTATTATAACAGTGGCCTTCCTGGACTCTTCAACAGATTCAGAAACCCTCACTACTTTCCAGTCCTGTGTGGGTAGCTGGGGGTTACTGATCTGTATAATTTCCAGGATCTCCTTGGGGTCGGATGGCTCAGCGGGGATCTTGGCAATAGATCTGGGTCTTTGCGGTACATCGGCCAGAGGTATTGCCTCAATCTTAGCGCCCTGCCAAACTTCCCCCAGGGACTCCACGACAGCCTTATACAGCAGCGCTGAACGCTCATCTGCACACGCTATCAGTTTAATGTGACCTTGATACCAGCCGGCATCTTCACATTGTGGTGGTGGTCCAGGGTTACCCCTTAAGACATTTAGGAACGCCCTACTAAGTGCGACGACAACCAGCTTCCAGTTCTTGGATGAAATGGTGCCGTCACTGGCGTTGCGGTCAATGATCGCCCAAATGAGGTGGTATTTAGCCACATCTTTGTACGACCTGTTTTGCGGCCGTTGAGGCGTATATTTGGACCGTTTAGTCCCAGGAAGTGTGTCTTCCCCTGACCGTTGCCGTTTAGGCGCTGCTTCGGTTGGCTTCCGTTCAGGATTGCCTTCCTCTGCAGAGGGAGGTCCACGTTTTAAACCCTCAATATGGGTTTTTGCCCACTGAAGAGAAGTTTTCTCCTGCTCAGTGAGCTCACCAACCGGTTTTTCACCAATTCGGCTAATGATTTTGTAGGCGGAGCGCCTGGTTGTGAAGGCCCGTTTAGATGCATTTATGTGCCTTTGGGGTTTTTGGTAAGTGCCGTAGAGGCTTAGGGAGGTGCATCAGAGAGCATCGAATCATTCTTCGTGTGCTCTCTTTGCACAGGTTTCGGCACATGGGAAACTGGATTTCTGGCAGACTGAGTCTGTACCGTCAAGCCAGCACCCGAGGAAGGGGTTTTGACAGGTTTTTCTCCCGTCCGGACCTGGGAAGCCTTAGAGGTATCTGGTTTCGAAGAACCCTGCACCAAGCTTGGTTTACGACCGCCTGACGGCTAAGTCGTGAGTTTTTGCGCACTAGTAGCTAACCGTCTAGCAGAGCCTGGCGCAACCACCTTGCTAGACGAGGTCTCAGTAGCATTCAACATACTACAGCCTGATACCGACGCTGTAGTAGTAGGGTCTCCGGGGATTATGAAGCCCTTTGCCGGATACTTAGGGCATGAATTTTCGGACATTTCGGGGGGGGGGGGTGAATTGGGGTTGCATTTTATGCCTAACTGCCAGGCGAAAGAATACCTGCCGCTCCTCTGGAGGCAGACGCAGACCATCAGCCGCTCAATATGAGAACAGACGCTGATGGATTTTATTGCGGACCGACGGCCTTCAGAAGGCCTAACAGTTGACCGTAAAAGGCCAGCGGACGCATAGTCATTAGCCGCTCCAACTAGGAGAAAACAGACGCTAATAGACAGGGGGTAGTTCTTGGTTCGTACTGTACGTTGCATGTTCGCGTGTTGGAAAACCGTCTTCGTTATTTGTTTTTGCGCCGGAAAACAAATCGAAAACATTGTTCATTACATCGCTCTCTACTGATTCCATTCAAAAAAATTACATTAAAAATTTAAATATTTGTATTGTATTATTACTCTAAAGTTTGTCTGAAGGCTTAACCCTACGATTCATAACCGGGTACCCGTGTACCTTTTTTGACTTTAAAGTGCTGCTGTGCCTATAATTTTTGAGATATGGACATAAAACTCCGAATCATGAGAGATTTTGGCTAAACTAAGATTTAAATACGAAAAAATTCAAAATATTTTCAATATTTTCTTTAAAAAATGATTTTAAATGTTTTACCCCCATAAACACACAACCGGGTCCCCGGGTACCCTAATGCAATTCCTATGTAAATGCCTGACATGTAAATGAAAAAACATTTTTTTTTTGTGTTTTTTTTATTGGAAATAAATGTCTTTTTTATTTATTTTATATATATTACATTATAATTCATCCGAATCACTATCGTTGTTATTGTGGCAATTGTAGCATTTAGTAATTGTTATGGCGTGCTCATCGCATATCGGCGTGCTACATATGCTGCAATTTTTTCTAGTTTTTCTTCTGCGCTTCTGAGATGTTGACGGACCTGCAGCACAAAGCACACTCTCCAACGGCCTTCCGATGATGCTTTCAATTGCATTTTTTGTTGAAAATTGGCGCACGCTTTGCACATTTGAAATTCTATTTTCTATAACAGGAATGCACAGGTTTTCTGCCAGTTGACGCATACTAGAAAGAAGGATGACCGAGTTGGACTTCCGCTGCTTATATGAGAGCAGTGTTACGTTGTCGTAGAAGCCAAATAAACTTGAACCAAAGTCTTTTTTTTTTGTCTTCTTTCATCTCCGCAGGGATGTAAGCTTTGTTGGCGGCGGAGTGTACCCACAATGCTGAGCTTTTCTACTTTTAGTTGCCTAGCCAACGGCAGCGTCGTAAAAAAATTATCCATTGTTATATTTCGTCCGCTACCGTAGTATGGCCCAACTAAATCTCTCGCCACTCTTTCGCCAACACCAACTTCACGACCAGTTTCTTGTTTGCCAGTATATATTTGGCCATGAAGTGGATATGAGTTTTTGGCATCGCAAATCCACCATACTTTTATGCCATATTTTGCTGGCTTCGAGGGTATATATTGGGTGAATTTGGTTCTACCACGGTATGGATATAAATGTTCATCAATGGTCAAATATTCTGATGGCACATAATATCTGGCAAGATTTGCATTGAGCATTATCCAAATATCGCGAATTGGCGCCGCTTTGTCTTGACGCTGCCGCTCTACCCGTGTTCTGGGGTCGTCAAACCGCATAAAACGCAGCAAATCGAAAAACCTGTTTATTCCCATGGTGGCGCGGAATATTGGGTGAGCCTCTGACGTCCACAAATCTCTTGCGTTTTCGTCATTAGAATGATTTGTGCCAGCCATCAAAATCATTCCAATGAACGCATAAATTTCGTTGATTGTCGTGTCTTTCCACTTCAACTGACGTCTATTGGGATTCGCTTCATTGTACGCATTATATGTGGCATGCGCTTTTCTATTTGTGTGGCGCACTATTATATCCACCATTTCCACTGTGAGGTATGATTTGAAACACTGCAAAGGCGTCATATTTTCAGTAATCCGCGCTGGACCACAGCGGTCTCTGATATATTGTGGCTTCTCACTTGTTGGCAACTACGTGGTGTTCGCTGCCATTGTGTGCCGTCACGTCAGTCATGTAGTCTGCTGGGTTTGTTGTTGGTGCATCTTCTTGCATATCATCATCTTCACTTTCATCATCAAAGAAAATTTCCTCTGGTGCGTCAATAGCAGCTGCAATTTCGTTTGCGTTGTCAACATTCAAATCTTCATTCTCTGATTCCGAAACTTCGCCAGTATAGGCCACATTTTCTTCATGTTGGTCTTCCTCAGGGTCCACTTCAAGGTCCTCATCTTGAGTCACTTCCTCAAATAAACGTTGAATATATGTGCTTCTTGCTTCATCACTCAAATTCCAGTATTCCCTTGTAGACAAATATCGGTCGTTGCGGCTCATTTTTCACCAACTTCACTGTTCAAATATTCAACACAGACTGGCGAAGCAAATGAAATATTTCAATTTTACGACACAAATGAACATCTGCTACCTAATTCAAAAGCAATTAAGCAAGTAGGTACCGAAAATAAGCAAAATAAGCTAATAAACAACCCTTACATAAAACCTGTTTCTGCCTACTTGTGTCGCTTTAGGTACTTATATACGAACAGAAACCAGTTTTTTTTTTCCAAATATCAAATTTGTACAGTTGAGAACGCAAAATATAATCAACAACAAAAATATTTACAGGAAAATATCATTTTATTTCAATAAACGCAAAACAACCTACTTCGGGTACCCGGGTACCTGGTTATGAAATTAAAGGAGTTTTGCTGGTTATGAATCGTACGGTTAAAATTGGGACGAGGCGAAGTTCGTCGGGTCCGCTAGTATCAATATATATTCGCCTCTACACACATATACAAACTAAGAAAACACTTTACTTGCCAGATTGAAGTGTTATAAAATTGATGCCAGATTAAAGTTTGAAATAAATTTATTGACGGGATTAAATCGTCAAAACCTTAGTGACTCTACATTAAAAATCGTCAATAGTCATTTTAGTAAATTCATCGAAAATAATCGTCAAAATGACGTAAAGTCGTCACATCTAACATCCCTGTTCCGAGAGATAAAAAGTGGGTTTATCTCGTCTTACACTCCCCACTACAATTAGTTGAAATTCTCTCAACATTAATTGTAGTTGTAAGTAGGTTAAGAAAAACAAAATAAAAAACAACTACAATTAATGTTGAGAGAATTTCAACTAATTGTAGTGGGGAGTGTAAGACGAGATAAACCCACTTTTTTATTGTTGATGTATTTTGTTCAAGCTTTGATATTGTTACAAGTAAAACTGTTGCTATAAGTCTTATACGTTTAACAGTTTTATTTGGTTTAATATCTTTAGTTTGTCTAAAATCTTTATGGATGAAGTTTCCTGATGATCTGGCCTAAGCAACCAGTGAAATGCATAGGAATAGCTTATCCCATCAACAATAAATTTCAAGTGTTTTTATCAAGAATAAAAACTGGGAATTAAGCACAAATAACAAAATCTTTTGAAATTAAAATTTAAAATAATTATAAAAAAGAAAGGTTAAATAAAACTAAATTATCATATATATTATTTCTAAAGCACTTTTTTTTTGTCGGTTGCAAATATCTCCCATACCACCGCATCAAATTTAATGAATGATATCTCATTTTAAAGCTTATTTCTAACACTAATGACGAAAAATAATTAGAAATTGAAAAATTAATATTTTCATTGATAAAAATTACGGTGCGAAATATTCGCACGGGTCATCTCGTATATATATATATATATTTAATATAATTAGGTTATGGCGAAAATTCGGAACTATGCGCTGATTTTTTTCTATTTGTATTGTCTAAAATGTATGCAAATATTTATTTTATAATAAAACCGATAATCTTATCAGCTGTTTAATGTTTTGGGTGTTTACAGCTTTAAATTAAATTTTGAAGATGACCATCGATGCATGGTCGAAATATCGGATGAAAAATAAAAAGAAAAATTAAAAATACAAAAATTTGTGGATTTTTTATTTATAATTTTTATATGACCATAAGCCAAACAAAAAAACAACAACATTTTTGTTTAATAATTTTTTAAATTATGATTTTTGCGTTAAAATATTGTTAAAAATGCCATCGTTGTTTATATTTGTGTAATTTTATTGTTTTGTAAATATATAAAGCGAATTTATTAAAAATATGTTCAAACATATTTGTTGTGCAAACTAATAAATAAATAAAATGATCATAGAACACACAAAAGTTCATGATCATAGAAAAAGCCGCACTAATTTAGTTCGAACAAAAAAACCCATAACATTGGATTTCATGACATCAAATTTAAATTAATGTTTCTAATAATAAAAAAAAAATAAAATTTAAAAGTAAACCGCTGGTTATTAATTTTTGTTGACAGCACTGCTTGAAAACAAAAGTAAAATTCTGAACAGCTGATACGTAAAAACGGAGAGAAATTTTAATTTTATCAGGTTCATCCGCAACGCAACGTTACGTTTACGTGTAAGTACCTATTTACACATAAGCTTGGTAACGAAAACGGAACAGCTGATCCGCAACGGATACGTAAGAGTAACGAGGCCTTAAATCAAAATTCCGAACGGTTTGCATGATATGAGCCTGAGAAAATAATAATTTTTTGCAAAAATGACACCGAAGCACAGTGGTCCCAATGACAAATTTGGAGCGAAAAAACTCATAACTCTTTTTTTAAAGTACATATAAGAAACAAATTTGTACGAACAAATGACTTAGTATGGCACGATCTTACGCCTAAAACTTACGGATTCGATTGCGTTGGTGTGTTCAAATTAACTGACATAAAACCTACAAAATCATTTCATAATACAAGGAAACAAGGTTTTTGGTAATTAAGAACTGAATGTTGCTTTAAAGGTAATTTGGGACGCTGAATCCAAATCTGCACTTAGTTTTTCTATCAGCTCGACTTTTCGAGATGTACCGTTATGGCCATAATTAAGGCACTTCCGCAACATATATTAGAATAACCTAAAAATGGGTCACCATATTCAGTTAAAAAAATTTCAAAATTCGTCAACAATATTATCTTAAGGTTTACATTGGTTTTAAATTTGACCAGTAGTTTCCGAGATGTCGTTGAAGTTAAAAAAAAATTATTTTTGGTTTTTTTAAAATTCATAAAAAATAAAAATTCAGGGTCCCAAATAACCTAAAAACAACATTCTATTCCTAATCAACACACAAAAAGTTCAATTTTGTTCCGCTGTGTAATATTATAAGATGGATACATGACAGCATTATGTTTTTTGGTGCCTGCACGCATAGAAACATACGACCTATTTGAGTTTTTACCATCAATGTAAATCGTCAGCGCTTCTTCACGTATGGCGTATTAAACAATTTTTTTTTTTTATTTTTAGTGCCCTTTCTGGTTCTAACAACGTCTGCAGCAACTTTTTGACTGCTTTATGAAGCCTACTTGCAGCAGCAAATGTTAACTCTTCTTGGGAACAAGTGTTCACAAGAGACCTTATTTTCAACTTCTTTGATCTTTCCCTCCTTCTAAAAATGATTTCGATGGTCGTTCGGCTTTTGATGGCCCTTCCTCCGAGTCTTCTTCCAAAAAGCTTGACGAGGCTTTACTGGGAAAGAGAAAAAATTCATCCAACCAATTTTAAAGATTGGTTCGAAAACTTTATTTTTTCTGTGTGCATGCATCCACTTCTTTGATAGTTTGCTAAGAAAATTTTGAGCTGATTACTTTACTTCATGCTTATGGTCATCATTTTCCATACCCCTTTTCATGAAAATGTAATGTATGACAGCTTTATTTTTATTTCTTCTGGTCTTTTTCAGAGTACCAAACATTAAACAAATCCTTTTTAGTGATAGACATTGCAACCTACAGATACGATAGGAAGTGTTTAGGCAAAAATAGGCAGCTAATTGCTTAAACATTTAAGAATGCACATTAGACTGGCCGCATCTTGTATGGGATTTTTTTTTTAAATTTAATTGTTTGCGCTGCTTAAAATATGAGGTTTGGTGTAAGAAATCATGATCTAATTTTTCAGGTCAATCCGACGGTGCCTAGCCGTGCCGGGTGGGGCCCAAAGTTCCCCATTTTATAAAAAAAACATCTTTTCTATCAGATCTTTATAATTATACTTATACGCAGTCGTTTTAGAAACATAATTTTTTTTCTGGAAAAACAAATAATTTTTTTATTAAAATTTCGGAATTTTTGTTTTTAAAAATTCATAAAAAATTGAAAAATGCAGCTTTGCTTCTAATTTTATGCAGACATATAAAAAACAACATTGCAAACAAAACATACATAAAATCAAAAGCTGTTTACAGATTTTAATCATTTATAGCTTGTTTTGTTTGCAATGTTGTTTTTTATATGTCTGCATAAAATTAGAAGCAAAGCTGCATTTTTAAATTTTTTATGAATTTTTAAAAAAAAAAAAATCCGAAATTTTAATAAAAAAATTATTTGTTTTTCCAGAAAAAAAATTATGTTTCTAAAACGACTGCGCATATAAGAAAAACGTTTTACCTTTCTTAAAGTAAATTTTATTGCGTAATTTCGGTTTTTTTTAGTTTTTCAATAAGCTAAAGCGTTTTTGAGTTGCGGGAACATATGTTAATCTATCTATACAATATATAATTTCTTAGTATGTCAGGATGTTTGCATGTATGTCCTATTCTTTCCGCAACTTTCTGAAGCCATCTGATGACAAAGGAAGCTGAAATTTGGCACACTTGAAGTACTTTCTCTGCAGAAGATCGTAACGAAGCCATATTTTTGATTTTCGGCTTTTCAACTAGTATAATTATAAAGATCTGATAGAAAAGATGTTTTTTTTATAAAATGGGGAACTTTGGGCCCCACCCGGCACGGCTAGGCACCGCCGGATTAACCTGAAAAATTAGATCATGATTTCTTACACCGAACCTCATATTTTAAGCATCGCAAACAATTAAATTTAAAAAAAAAAATCCCATACAAGATGCGGCCAGTCTAATGTGCATTCTTAAATGTTTAAGCAATTAGCTGCCTATTTTTGCCAAAACACTTCCTATCGTATCTTTAGGTTGCAATGTCTATCACTAAAAAGGATTTGTTTAATGTTTGGTACTCTGAAAAAGACCAGAAGAAATAAAAATAGAGCTCTCATACATTACATTTTCATGAAAAGGGGTATGGAAAATGATGACCATAAGCATGAAGTAAAGTAATCAGCTCAAAATTTTCTTAGCAAACTATCAAAGAAGTGGATGCATGCACACAGAACAAATAAAGTTTTCGCGCCAATCTTTAAAATTGGTTGGATGAATTTTTTCTCTTTCCCAGTTAAGCCTCGTCAAGTTTTTTGGAAGAAGACTCGGAGGAAGAGCCATCAAGAGCCGAACGACCATCCAAATCATTTTTAGAAGGAGGGAAAGATCAAAGAAGTTGAATATAAGGTCTCTTGTGAACACTTGTTCCCAAGAAGAGTTAACATTTGCTGCTGCAAGAAGGCTTCATAAAGCAGTCAAAAAGTTGCTGCAGACGTTGTTAGAACCAGAAAGGGCACTAAAAATGGTTTAATACGCCATACGTGAAGAAGCGCTGACGATTTACATTGATGGTAAAAACTCAAATAGGTCGTATGTTTCTATGCGTGCAGGCACCAAAAAACATAATGCTGTCATGTATCCATCTTATAAGATTACGCAGCGGAACAAAATTGAACTTTTTGTGTGTTGATTAGGAATGGAATGTTGTTTTTAGGTTATTTGGGACCCTGAATTTTTATTTTTTATGAATTTTAAAAAAACCAAAAATTATTTTTTTTTAACTTCAACGACATCTCTGAAACTACTGGTCAAATTTAAAACCAATGTGAACCTTAAGATAATATTGTTGACGAATTTTGAATTTTTTTGAACTGAATATGGTGACCCATTTTTAGGTTATTCCAATATATGTTGCGGAAGTGCCTTAATTATGGCCATAACGGTACATCTCGAAAAGTCGAGCTGATAGAAAAACTAAGTGCAGATTTGGATTCAGCGTCCCAAATTACCTTAAAAGCAACATTCAGTTCTTAATCACCAAAAACCTTGTTTCCTTGTATTATGAAATGATTTTGTAGGTTTTATGTCAGTTAATTTGACCACACCAACGCAATCGAATCCGTAAGTTTTAGGCGTAAGATCGTGCCATACTAAGTCATTTGTTCGTACAAATTTGTTTCTTATATGTACTTTAAAAAAAGAGTTATGAGTTTTGTCGCTCCAAATTTGTCATTGGGACCACTGTGCTTCGGTGTCATTTTTGCAAAAAATTATTATTTTCTCAGGCTCATATCATGCAAACCGTTCGGAATTTTGATTTAAGGCCTCGTTACTCTTACGTATCCGTTGCGGATCAGCTGTTCCGTTTTCGTTACCAAGCTTATGTGTAAATAGGTACTTACACGTAAACGTAACGTTGCGTTGCGGATGAACCTGATAAAATTAAAATTTCTCTCCGTTTTTACGTATCAGCTGTTCAGAATTTTACTTTTGTTTTCAAGCAGTGCTGTCAACAAAAATTAATAACCAGCGGTTTACTTTTAAATTTTATTTTTTTTTTTATTATTAGAAACATTAATTTAAATTTGATGTCATGAAATCCAATGTTATGGGTTTTTTTGTTCGAACTAAATTAGTGCGGCTTTTTCTATGATCATGAACTTTTGTGTGTTCTATGATCATTTTATTTATTTATTAGTTTGCACAACAAATATGTTTGAACATATTTTTAATAAATTCGCTTTATATATTTACAAAACAATAAAATTACACAAATATAAACAACGATGGCATTTTTAACAATATTTTAACGCAAAAATCATAATTTAAAAAATTATTAAACAAAAATGTTGTTGTTTTTTTGTTTGGCTTATGGTCATATAAAAATTATAAATAAAAAATCCACAAATTTTTGTATTTTTAATTTTTCTTTTTATTTTTCATCCGATATTTCGACCATGCATCGATGGTCATCTTCAAAATTTAATTTAAAGCTGTAAACACCCAAAACATTAAACAGCTGATAAGATTATCGGTTTTATTATAAAATAAATATTTGCATACATTTTAGACAATACAAATAGAAAAAAATCAGCGCATAGTTCCGAATTTTCGCCTTAACCTAATTATATTAAATATATATATATATATAATTTAGTTTTATTTAACCTTTCTTTTTTTATAATTATTTTAAATTTTTTAAGCTTGAGGTCTTTTTTTAAAAAATATATATTATATACATATATTTATTTTTCTCAATATTTCGCTAACCTTTGGTTAGTATCTTTAGGAAATTAAATTTACAATAAAAATTCAAAGATAAATTTTTTTTTTAATTTTTACTTATACAGTGGTTGTCAGCTTAATTAATGCTGTAACGTGACGTTTCAAACTAACCCTACATTTACATTTAATCCTAACATTATAAAGTTTAAGTAACCTAACACCGTGAATACCCTTACTATTTAGCTTAGCACTATGAATACCCTTACTATTTGCTAACATAACTTTTTCACTTTATAAGTCGCATGTAGTTTATTTTATTTTTGAATAAGTAGACCAAAGTTTGCTCGAAACAAAGAGAGTAGATATTGCCCTCAACCCCAGTATTTACTCTCGGTAGTTAGTATGTAGACCAGATGTGGGCACGACTAAAACTGTGCTTGTATTGATGCTTATTAGTATTAGTGAGATGGCAGAAGTACCCACCAAACACAAGGCCAATCATTTGAAATAAATGGTTCCAAGGCCCATCTATCAGGTCTGCTTACTTGTACAAAAACAAAAAACGATTCTTTTTAGTTGTCAAAAATTTACTACCACATATACAAAGCAAAAGGAAAAAAACGTGTATGTGTGGCATACCATGAACGTAAACAAACGTATACATGCACATGTAACCAAAATGTAAACAACTTTTGACAACTAAAAAGAACATAAACAATGATCATCAGGCTTCTTGCGCAGACCTTTTCAATGGGCCTTGAATGGTTCATTATATTTCCTTATTTTATATTTTACGCATTTGAAGTAATATAAAACATGTTTTAATATTTTAAATTGTAGAAATTAACTGTTCACAGAAAAAAGTAACAGTAAATAAGTACAGTTAATTATTTTTCGCATAACATCATTTATTAAAAATGAAACACGTGTGTTTGCTGGGTAAATTCTCTTGAAAAACAATACAAAAAATATAAAAAAATGTGTCTCATCAAAAACTAAATTAAAGAGGCTAAGAATACGTGTGAAATCTCTCAGCACAATTGTGCTATGGAGCGCCCACCATTGATGTAGACAGAGTTGCCAATTTAGCGCCTTTGGCGCTAGATTTAGCGCTTTTTAACTGTCGAAAAGGCGCATATTTTTTCCTTAGCGCTTTTTTTAAAAAGAGCGCTAAAATAGCGCTTTTATTGATCCCAACATTTTTTCACTTTTATTTGCATACATTAAAATCAAGACACATTAAACCAAAATTTGTTTCACTTTTGTAAATACTTTACTCTGAAAAGCATTCTAAACAAGGAAAGAAGTTTATTTTCTAAAGAAATCCATTTCGTTTCTTAAAACAAGAAAATCCAAAAATAAATAACTGATTTAAACTTGTTTTGGTCGCATTAAGAAAAAGTTTCTTAAATAAAGAAACATTTTCTCATGATTAAAAAATTCACGTTTTTGGTATATGATCAAAAATTTCAAGAAGCATTTATTTAATATTAGTCTGATTTTAAAATAGAATCAAGAAACAAATGCTAGCGATTTCTTTAAATTTTTCCACAAAATGCTCAAGAAAACTTGGTTTGATTCAATTAGTTTTTATTTAGATCGACATGTTAACAAATCAATCAAAAGGTTCTTATTTTTTTATATTAAGTTTTTTTTTAACTAACTAGTGCTATACGTTTTTATGGAAAAAATTTTGGCTTTTCTTCTGATTTTGTAAAATAAAAAGCAGCGAAAACTTGATTTAAAATAAAATTTTTTTAGCTGTATTTTAGAAAATTTTCGCTTTGAGTCATAACTTTTTGCTTAAACCAGGTAAACACAGGTTAATATAGAATAAGAAATTTTTGGCTTGGACGAGAAAAGTGCCAAATTTTCGTGGTTCAAGACATATTTTCTGGTGATTTAGTAAATAATTCTTTCTGTGTATATTTGAAATTATATTTCTTTAATTTTCCTGAAATATCAGAAAAAGCTTTTTAAAAATAAATCCAAATAGTTTATTCAATCAAGTCTAGTTAACATTTTGTTTACTGATTTCTTGTCTTATTTTATTCACAATATACCTGGATTTCTAATAAATGATAAAAAAAACTAATTTGCATGGAAAAATGGTCACCACTATTTAAGAAATAATTTAGAAAATAATTATTTGTAAAAGACAAAGTCTAGACATGATAGAAAAAACTGAAAACGGATTTGAATTTAGCGCAGTAGTATTTTTGTTTTTCATATATTTTTTATTTAAAACGATTTTTTTGACAGCCAGTGTAATTAATAAAACTTGGTTCTTAAACATTTCATTAAGTTTTTTATTTACATTTTATTCAGCGCTTTTTAGCGCTTTTTGATTGGGGACAAGGCGCTTTTTGATTAGAAATAGTTCACAACCCTGGATGTAGACCGTAGTTAGTCAAACATCACGGCTTTCGAACAGGGATGTTAGATGTGACGACTTTACGTCATTTTGACGATTATTTTCGATGAATTTACTAAAATGACTATTGACGATTTTTAATGTAGAGTCACTAAGGTTTTGACGAATAAATTTTTTTCAAACATTAATCAGTAAAGTGTTTTCTTAGTTTGTATATGTGTGTAGAGGCGAATATATATTGATACTAGCGGACCCGACGAACTTCGAAAAACAAAAAGTTTTTATATCCATCACAATATAACACAAGAAAAAAAAGTACTTGCTTGCATAAAAAAGTACTTTACGCAGATGCAAAAAAGGGTATTATCTCACACTCAGTTAAAACTGCGGGTAAGAAATGGAACAAATTTGCCATTTATTGTTGCAACATGTTTAGAAAGGAAAACGACAACTTCTCCGATTTTTGCATATATTTTTAGAATGGAACAAAAACTCGCACGAATGGTAGCATATATGGAACATTATTGTCAGAAAAGAAAACACCATAAGTGAAGAAAGGAAACTACTGACATTTTCTTTATGTACCTTTTTTGAGTATTGCTAAGAAATCTGTGTAAAGAGTGTCATCTTATGGCGATTTCTTTTCTGAGAAAAATATGTTACAGTATATACATGTAACATTTTCTAATGTTACCTATAATCACTCGAAGTGTTACATGTTGTGCAATTTCAATAGAACACAGTTAGTGCTTTTATTTACAACTATTACACTTTCATCATTAGTGTACTTAATGAGCGATTTTTGAAGCTATTTAAGCGGTTTCTGCACGCAATTACGGGTTGGAAACAAATATTAACATCACTAATGGCTTATTTCCACGGGCTCTCCCGTAGCTGTTCGCAAGTTTACACCACTTAGCGGCTCGACAGCTCCCTTTATCAAATCAGCTCTTATAATGGAATGTCCTGCACCAGTGTCGATAGTCAAAATGCGGATTTCACCATTTATATAACCACAGGTCGTTATATTTCTGTTACTCGTTTTCACTACTTAATTGATCGTGAGACCTTCAGCTTCCTCCGCACTGCTTGCTCTTCTCAGCTTTAGCGGTGGCTCCTGCGATGATTGTTGACTAGCTCTTCGTTTGTCCCTTTTCGGCGAAGCAGATCTTGATCGTTGTTTGGGTGCTTTGCAGTTTCGCTGAATATGGCCAATCTTACCACAATTATAGCATTTTGCTTTGTTTTTACCTTGTTTCTCGCTTAAAGCTTGCAAAACTGCCTCCTTCATGCTTCTCATTTCCTTTAAAATATCTCTTTCTTCTTCTGCTGTTATATCGAGCTTGCGCACCTTGCATATATGCGGTTTTGAAATTATTCTAGCGGTTTCCTGTGCCAGGGCAAACGATACCGTTTCTGCAAATGATGGTTTCTGTGATGCACATACTGCTAGTTTCACATCAGCATCCCGTATACCGTTTACAAACGCCTCGGTCTTAAAATGATGTAGCAATGGATGACTTTCACCTGGGTAAGTAAGCTGCACCAAGCGCTCAATCTCTAGTGCAAAATCCTGTAGTGTTTCGTTTGCCTTTTGTACTCTTCCCCGTAATTCCATTCTGAATATTTCCTTTCTGTGTTCACCACCATACTTGCGCTGCAATGCTACCATAATGTCATCATAATTGTTACTGCAACTTTCTAGAATTTCAGCTGCAGTTCCTTTTAAAGCCAGAATCAGCTCTATGGCTTTTTCTTCATTGTTCCAAGCATTTTTATTGGTAACTGTGTCAAACTGGAACTTAAACACATTCAATGGTGAGCTGCCGTCAAAACTTGGAGCTCTTATTCTATTCGAGGCTTCTGGAAAAACTCGCACCACTCCCTCTTGGCACTGAAGACTATTTACTCTTTCTTCCAGATGATGAAGTTTTCCATCAAAAACCGTGACTTGTGTTTTTACATCAGTGACTTGTGTTTTTACATCAGACAATTATATTTCCATAACTTACAAGATAACTTATAACTATAAATAATTCTTAGATAATTTAACTTTCGTAACAATAGTAAGTAAGATACACATATCGTCGATGTTTTTATTAAATTTTAAAATTAACTTGAGATCTTTCAATTCAGTTGGTGCAGTGTGTGGCCAAGCATCAATTCAGTTGAAAGACTCAGTTGACAATTGAATTGAAACGTGTATGGGACGTACCCTACAAGAAATGAATGGGCGAGTAGTCACATTTTTCATTTTGGTGTTAAGAAAATGATAGAAAGAAATGACCGAAATAAGGTTTTCGGTCACATTCGGTCATTTCTTTCTATCATTTTCTTAACACCAAAATGAAAAATGTGACATCTCGCTCATTCATTTCTTGTAGGGTAATTAAAAAAAAACAAATAATATTTATAAAGTGCATACAAAACTAGGCTGAGCCAACCAAATCAGCTGAAAAATACGCCGCCGATGAGCCGTTAGTTTTGGCGGCGGCGCGGCTTATAAAAAATCATCGGCTGATCAGCTAGCCGCCAGTCGCGCCTGAACGGCTTGCTTCTCTGCTTTGGGGCCCATAAAAAAAAAGTGCATGACTTTGGGCAAAACTATTTTTTGGTATTTTATCACTCAATGGTGTCCGTATGTGGTTATTTTTTTCGTGTTGCACTGTGTAATGAAACGACATGTTTCGCTATCAAAATTTTGGATGGCAAAACATATTGTTTCAATCATATTTGTAGATTGAAACAGGAATGGGAGAGCGAAACACGAATATTGCTTTCCGTGTGAACATGGTATTCATTATCAAGATAATTCCAATCCCATTACACAAATTGGAAATGCGTTCGCTGCTGTGTATTGAACAAAGTATATTTATCATCTATCAGCAATAAGTTGGAAAATATAACTGAAATGCATGAGACATTAAAAGAAACTCGGAGAGATCTTTTCGTTCTTTTTACACAGTGCAGACCAGTGATATTGGTGAAGGGTATCAAAGAATCACCATACTTACCATTCTAACTAGTTTTTTTTTACATTTTGCTTATATTTGACATTATAAAGTTTGTATAAATGATAAAATTCTTTCTAATGCATCTACCTACCTTGTAGCTTTTTGATTATGATCACCACTATTTTTATAGATAACGATCCGTACTTTAATATTGTAAAAAATTTGAAAATACATTATCGGTTATGTTCTGGAAATCGAAATGTAATGAAATTGAAATCGACTAAGATTTCTCGTTAAATTTCATTTAAAATTACAGTAGTTTTTTCTGATTCGGGTAGATACATATATGAGATATTTATAGCATTCAGTATAAAAAAGGAGTATTTTATTAAACTTTCAAAACAGGACCGTTTTAAATATTTGGTCTATTTGAACTTTACTCATATTCGATTTCCAAAACATGGATGTATGCGTATGAAATAACAATAATCATTATATAAAATTCTTATTATTCGAATGTGTATTCTAAGTCAAATTACAATCCCCAAAAGCTTTTATACTTTAATAGTCGTATTCCTTCAATATTTTAATATGAACATTTATATAATAAATGTTGCTCACCAAGAGAAATAAATTCCCAGATTCTATTTGTTAAAATCAAAATTATATTAATAAATTATTATAGATAACATATAACATGAGTTGCAAAACTTTTTAAGTATACATTTTATTAAAGTTAAATTGGTCATCACTCATACCTAGTAACTGGAGCGGACCAATCGTTGTTAGAAGTTCCGATTATCTCAAGGCCGTGGAAGAATTGTTAACCAAATATCCAACGCGGGTAGCTCATAACTCAATGCTTGTGTTGTTTGCCTTAGGCATTTTACCACATGGTTACCCTAATCCATCAGTATGTACACGAGCAACAATGTGGGCTCTGCCTGATATAACATCTGCATTGTTTATAGCTCAACATTCGTCGGATGATATTAAGGATGTCATAAGGCGCGTAAGTATTTTAAAGGCAAAACCTTAATTTATAATTAATTTATTTTTTTAATTTTCGAATAGACTGAGGTTATATTTAAGTCATTAAAAGCGCACTTAAAACGTGCTCCATCTCTAAAGGGAGCAGCTCTTGTAAAATTATCCGCTTTGAAAATACAATCCGCGTCTTGGAGTGGGTTTTCAAATATAACAGCAATGATTAAAATTTTGGAATCAATGGAAATAACAACTGACAACTGGTTTGAAAATATTTTAAAAATCTACCAACGAAATAAAGCTGTACCTGATATTATCGATATGAACATGGATTCTCACGACGCGTAGGCTTTATAATAATTTAATTTTAAATTAAATTTTAATGCATTCTATGTATGTTGTTATGTTTTTAGATGGGCGTACCCTATTGTGGCCAAAATATTCTATGATACACTCAGTCATTCCATAGGTTTGTATTTATTACCCGGAATATTAAAAAATGCATACGTTTATTTATTTTACCATGTGAAATCAATTTTTTTAAATAGAATATCAACATTTAATTTGTGAATAGATCTCACATCATCACTATTTATATATACCCTTTACCGAATGAAAATGGGTATATGTATTTAAGTTTGTCATTACGTTTGTAATTTCTACCATAATGATCCTAGACCCTATTAAGGATATATGTATATTCTGGGTCCTTATGAGTAGCAAAGTCCTTTTAACGATGTCCGTCTGTCTGCTGTAATGAGTTTTCCGAAGACCCAAGATTTGATGGGGACTTGGTTGTTATATTTTCTGCCACATCTGCTTCGTTCAATTTTGCTATTGAAATTCAGCCTGATTGATTCATAAATGGCTGAGATATTAGCAAAAACGACTGCCTCTAATTTTTTTCATAAAGTCCCATGTTATTGTGTTTTTATAATCACCGAAAGTAATAACCCAGTAAAAAAAGTTTGGGGTTTTTGAAGCACTTAAGAGAAAAAGCGCAGAATCGAGCGCTTCAATAGAAGAGCTTTTATAAAGCAGTAAATGATATAGAATAAAATATACAAAAAGCTGATATTTTTGTGCTGACAACGAAGAAGGTTGCAAATCGAAAAAAATAAAAATATACGAAAATGATTGGAAAAATGCATTTAAACAAGTTAAAGCAAAACATTAATGAATATGTTAATATAGTTAGCCCCTAAAAAGGCACTTTAGGAGTGTTTTGTTTGCATGTTAAAAGAAGCGCTTACTGTCCATACAAAAATCAGGCATCCCATCAGCGATTTGAGGTATGAATTCATACACAAAACCTGCTCCTTTTGCAGCACATTTTTTACTGGGAATGTTGTTTTTATGCCCTCCCCCACCCTGAATGATGGTATACTTAGTTTGTCATTCCGTGTTAAACTTTTTTTATTATTCATATCAGGCTTCTTGAGTAATTATAAGTCGATTTAGCCATGTCCATCTGTCTGTGCGTCTGCTGAAACACGCTCACTTTCAAAAAACTCAAAAGAACTCGAAAATAATTTTAGTCCGGCTGAAACTGTTACGAATCATGATATTTTACTCAAATTTGTTTAAATTTAGTTTTATATGACTAGAAATAAAAGCATACAGCTTTCTGATTGTCGGACAATAATTTAACATATGAAGGTCTAACCGCAACCAATTTTACTTTTGAAGTTTTTATAAAGATATATTAATAATTTATTGGACACCACGGTTACTTGTTTAATTTGTTTTTAATGTCTTAACTCTAGATTTTTTTGCGTTTTTATATAAGATTTAGCTTAATTGAGTATAGCAGTCTCACTTGCTTATTTTAATAAAACTTATCATCATGGACAAGGACTTCATGCACTAAAAAAGGTACTTTAGCCACCTAAAATATGGCATTAAAAACGCGAAATATGCACCAAAATCAAAAAATGATGCACCTATTTTAAAAATGTTATTGAAACAAAAACATAACATTTTAATTCAGTCTCATTATAAAAATCAAAAAATATCGGTACAGAATTCTCTTTTACTTACGACTAATTTGACAGTATTCTTAAAGTACGTGTGCAATTATTGTTAGATAGATGGCGCTATTCCATAACTCCCACCTATGGTTGAATAAAACATACTTATTAAATTATCTTAATATTAACCAATTTCATCAAAACGAAAAACTAAACGAAACCGTATAAAAATTGCTCTTCATTAAGCCTTAACTAACCTAAAATGCATTTTTTTTTATAATTGTTTTTATATAAGCGTACTTATTTTTCAAATACATATATACTTGTCGCATTTATATAAAAAAAAACTATTTAAAAATACTCTTTGTAATTACGACGTTGCCAACGTCTTAAATTACGGGAATTAAAATCAGTTGGATCCAGAGGAGCATTATTCTCTAGCCTATCTCCCTCTGATACCGAGTTGTCGGTTTTTTAACATCTTGATTAATAGCAATACTTGGTGCAGCCTGTTCGATTTCATCCACCTTTTCCTCATCTTTACCGCTAATCATTTGATGTAAGTGTCTTTTAATTAGTTTTTTTATTACGGGCTAGCACACAGATATAAGACTGGGATCCAATACGTTCCTTGACCGTAACTTCGTGTCATGATGCTTTGTTCGGATTCAAATAATCTCTAACAAAAACACATTTTCATCTGTCTCAAATGCAGTATTACGATTCCCTTTATGATTTTTACTGTTTACTGGCTTTGACCAATTTTATCCTTTACCAAGGGCGGACAAAGAATATTGAAACGCGTTTTAATTTCTCTCCCTAACAATATCTTTGCAGGGCCCTCACCCGTGGTACAATGTTTGGTAGCCTGTAGTCAAATAGAAAAGTACTTATAATATCATCCAGATTTTCCTCTTCACGTACGTTTCTCATCAGTGTCTATTTTAATGTTTTCACGAAGTTTTCGGCCTGCCCATTGGTCGCCGGATGACCCGGAGTCGTTAAAATATGCTTAATATTATTTCGCCTCATAATGATTTTAAACTCTTCAGATGTAAACTGCCGGCCATTTTCACTAAATAGCGTGTCGATAAGACCAAATCTTCCAAAAACATCGCGTAATTTAGAAGTAGCTTATAAGTGGTTATAAATTTTGTTTTAAATACTTCCACCCACTTAGAGAACGAATCTTTAATTATAAGAAAATAAAGTTCTCTAAAGGGTCCCGCAAAATCTACGTGAATTCTAGACCATACAGTATCTGTTCACCTCCATGGTATTAGTGAACTCTTTTCCGGACTCGATTGACTCAACTTACATGAAACACTGTTAGCTATCAGCCCCTCTATGTCACAGTCCATTTTAGGCCACCATACATATGACCTAGCCAATGCCTTTGTCTTTACTGTCCCACAATGGGAAAATTCTAACTGTTTTAAAATTTTGTTACGTAGCTTATCAGGTATTATAACCCTAAATCCCCACAAAATGCAGCCATATTCAACAGACAGCTGTTTTTACGTAATTTAAAAGAAGTAAACTCCTCACCTTCTAGTACATCAATTTTTCCCCTTAGTATCGCCTCTTTTAATTTTGACAAAATTATATCACAACCAGTTTCCCTTGAAATTTAAATTTAATTTGTTGTCACCACATTTGTAGTTTACATAACCGAAATCATCACTTTATCAACGCCCTCGTTATAAGGAATTCTTGATAAATGGTCCGCCGAATTTTCCGTACCCTTAATGTGCTTCATAGAGTAATTAAAACCCGACAAAATGAACGCCCATCTCTGCAAGCGTGCCGCGGCCATTACAGGTAACCCTTTGTTCTCATCAAAAATTGCCAAAAGTGGCTTGTGATCGGATTACACTAAGCACAATCGCCAATGCCTCTTTTTGTATGGTGCTATATTTTCCTTCAGGTTGTGTGAGTGCCCGCGACACAAACGCTATTGGCTTTTTAGACATCAGCCCCTACATGTGATAAAATTCCGGCGATTGCATTATTTGAAGCATCCTTTGATAATACAATGAGTAACTTTGGGTTAAAATGAACAAGTACTTTGTCAGACGCAACTTCCCCTTTCAGCGACTCAAACACCTCATGACACTTTTGGGACCACCTAAACTTGACGTCCTTTCTAAGAACCTCATATAGAGGAGCCATTTTTAGATAATTAACCTCACTTTGTTGACCTTCATTTGTGCATATCTTTGCTTCCATTGTTAATGCTTTCTTGTATGCCACCTCCAAGGTCAAACTCTCATCTTTCTCACAAAGCCTTTCATAAACATTAGGCCGGGTCAATTTGTGGGGAGGCAAAAAAATCGCCCATGGCTCAGTGAAAATCGTATTCTAGGGATCAAAATAAGAGACTTTGCCGAAGGAACCATACCTCTAAAACGAATTCTACTACCCCCCAAAATGTTGACTTTTGTCCCGTAGGGTCAAGTTTTGAAAAATCCCACTTGACCCATTTAGAGTGCCCCAATCGAGTCCAAATTTATGACCGACCCCCACTAACTATGGAGGGCCGATCCACCCATGCCAGTGGCACACCCCCTGAAACTCCCCTGGGGGTTCCCCATACAAACATTTCAAAAAATCAAAATTTTTGGCACTTTATTTTATTATTTTTTATTTTTTTTATTTATTTTTTCTCTTTAGAAATTTATTTAGTCAGAACATATGTATGTAAATGAAAAAATTAATTTAACTTAGTAATAGAAAAGAAAATAAAAAAAATTACTGTTTGAAGTCTTTTTTGCTTTCAAGTCTGGGCAATTTCGCACGGCTCTCTAAAGTCGCCGCCATAACAGCCTCTACATTTTCCGGTATAACTCGTTTGGAAACGCTAGCTAGCAATTGAACATGTCGTTCTGTTCCTTGTATGTGTGATGGAATTTTTGGATCATTAAACGGTGGATCATCTTGATTTAAATATTCTTTAAAAGTATCGTATGGAATGCTTCGCGTGAATGGTGGTTCAAATACGTCATTTATGTCATTCATATTGATCATTTCCGTGTAACTTGTGCAATAAAAGTTTATATCTGGTTTTTTATAAGCTCTAAGTCCCGTTGGGTCGTCAACATCGGTTCGATAGCGTGGAATTATCTTGATAGCACAGTCGCGCTTTTCTTTGCTATCATCAAACAACATTAATAACAAGATATTTTCCGTATGCGCATAATATGAATTATCTGTAATTACTTTATTGACAATTTTGCGTAAACGAGGTTCTAGAAATCTTGACCAACTAATGAATTTGAAAAATAATCTACTACCGTACACGACAGAGCTGTAATACTTGATATTGAAGTACATTGGCACATAACATGTAATTATAAATTCAACCAGTATTCTTAAATTTGCATCCATAGGTAGCAAACCGTTCATAATTCAAGGAAACAATCATCTACAAAAATGTACCCAAGATCTCAATAAACAATAAATGTAGAACAAATGAACTTCCTAGGAATGATTCTTAGCACCGTTAACGTAGCCGCAAAAGAGAAAATTTTCCCTTAAATTTGGTTCGAGAAAAAACAAATAAAATTAAAAAATTTTCGGGAAATTTTTCACTTATGCGGCTACCTAAACGGTGTTAAGAATCGTTCCTAGGAAGTTCATATGCTCAAGAAAGTTGTTTATTGAGATCTAAGGTACATTTTTGTGGCTGATTATTTCCTTGAATTTTGAACGGTTTGCTACCTATGGAGCTGAACAGGGGGAAAAAAGGTAAAAAATCGAATTTTTGGGAAATTTTTCACTATTGCGGCTACCTAAACGGTACTTAGAATCATTCGTAGGAAGTTTATATGTTCCTAAAAGTTGTTCACTGAGATCTTAGGTACATTTTTGTGGCGAATTGTTTCTTGGAGTTTTGAAAGGTTTGCTACGTATGGACCAGAACATGGAAAAAAGGTCAAAAAAATCGAATTTTTTTTAAGGTTTTTTGCGATTTTCATCTTGAAGATGAAGTTTTTTTGAGTTTATATGTTCACAAGTTTTGTTTTTTTTGCCAAGATCTACACATTGTCTCAGATGGTAAATCAAAATTACGAACGGTTTGCAAGATATGAGCCTGAGAAAATGATCACTTTTTTTGCAAAAATGCCGCCGCCAAATCTTTGGGGACCCATAAAAAGAAAAGTGCATGACTTTGGGCAAAACTGGGAGACACCGGTCTTTTTTTTTTTTTGGTCTTTTATCACGTAGTGGTATCCGTATATGGTTATTTTTTTTCGTGTTGCACTGTATAATTGAATCAGCTGTTTTATGATTTGGCTCATGTGTTTACCGCTTTAAGTGCAATTTTTGTTCATTAATTTGATTCTCAAAACTACATGTTACAAATCTGCAAGTAAAATACGTTAAAAAAGGTAAAAAATCGAATTTTTGGGAAATTTTTCACTATTGCGGCTACCTAAACGGTACTTAGAATCATTCGTAGGAAGTTTATATGTTCCTAAAAGTTGTTCACTGAGATCTTAGGTACATTTTTGTGGCGAATTGTTTCTTGGAGTTTTGAAAGGTTTGCTACGTATGGACCAGAACATGGAAAAAAGGTCAAAAAAATCGAATTTTTTTTAAGGTTTTTTGCGATTTTCATCTTGAAGATGAAGTTTTTTTGATTTTATATGTTCACAAGTTTTGTTCTTTATGCCAAGATCTACACATTGTCTCAGATGGTAAATCAAAATTACGAACGGTTTGCAAGATATGAGCCTGAGAAAATGATCACTTTTTTTGCAAAAATGCCGCCGCCAAATCTTTGGGGGCCCATAACAAGAAAAGTGCATGACTTTGGGCAAAACTGGGAGACACCGGTCTTTTTTTTTTTTTTTTTGGTCTTTTATCACGTAGTGGTATCCGTATATGGTTATTTTTTTCGTGTTGCACTGTATAATTGAATCAGCTGTTTTATGATTTGGCTCATGTGTTTACCGCTTTAAGTGCAATTTTTGTTCATAAATTTGATTCTCAAAACTACATGTTACAAATCTACAAGTAAAATACGTTAAAAAAGCAACAATTTTATAATTTTTGTTTTTGTGCCAAATCTATTTCAATTATAGATTTGTAACTTTAAGTTTTGAGAAACAGGGCCCTGATTGCATAGAATTTATCATATTATAAACATTTGCATGTCGGCCAAACTTTTCAAAAAAATCTGTCACTCAATTCCATTTTTAGGTCACACTATCAAATCGCCCGCTTAACAGTGATAATTGATCAAAAACTACACATGTATAACTTGACTCAATTGAACTTAGAGTGCGAGTATTAGAGACTTTATGCACAATAATTATGTTTATAAAATATGTTTATCTGGAACTGAATTTATATGGATATTTCTTCTATAAAAAGTTTATAGAACACAACTTTTAAAATTTAATTATTATTAGTGCATTTTTTTATTAGATTAAATTGTATCCCTTCAATTTAAATTAAGATATATTTATTTATTTGTGTAAGATATGTGTATTGATTTATGTACGTAAAATATGTACATATTTTATACCCTTTGACTATATGAACATTCATATATTCAGTACATATCAACTTGTATTATAATTAAACATAAAAAAATATATTTTCATGTGAATTTTGGTTATAAATCTACAAGTTAACCGCTGGTTAACAAATTTTGTTGACAACACTGCTTGAAAACAAAAGTAAAATTTTTCTACATCTGATACGTAAAAACGGAGAGAATTTTTAATTTTATCAGCTTCATCCGCAACGCAACGTTGCGTTAACGTGAGAGAACCTATTTACACATAAGCTTGGTAAGGAAAACGGAACAGCTAATCCACAACGTATACGTAAGAGTAACGAGGCCTTAAGACATACAAAATCATATGCAACGGCCCACACTGGGGATTTCGCGGAAAAAGTCAAATTGTCAACATAGTCTTCATGCAATATGCAGTGATATGTTGCAATTTTAGACTAAATGGTACAATCAAATCAGCGTTACCGTTGTGATACTAAAGTATCAATTTGACCCTTTTTCGACGGTCTTGATACCATTTATGACCCTTTTTTTAAATTATACTTTTGTATCATTTTCACCTATTTTGTGACACTTTTTGACCCTTTTTTGGAAATAGCACTCACATTTTGTTTTTTGTCAACAACGCTGGACGTTAGTGCTCAAAAATGTTTTCGAAATAAGCGGAGATGGAGAAATGGACTTCAAGTGAAGATTTAATACCAAAATATAGAACGCAAATTCCAAAAAACCAGTTAGTATTCGTAAATAGATTTGTGTTAAGAGATTTTGTACGACTTCTAAATTAGATTTTCGATAGTAAAGTACAAATTAAAGTACGATTTCCCTTATAGCAAAAATAACTCATATACATATTTGTTAAGTTTTATTTATTGAATAACTTGTGGTGATTTCTTTTCAAAAACAATGTGACATTTTATTAAAAAATGCAATTAGGTGTTCGTTTCTTATAAATGTTTTGCTCTCTTATAGAGTAGCAAGTTTTATGCTAAAAACTTCATCCTTAATAATGTCATAAGGCATTGAACTTTTTGCCCCCTTTAAAATCGACAATATTAAGAGTGCCCTGTAAAAAAGGTGACATCGGTTTATGTATGGGACCATTTTTAAAACGGCGAGGATTGCCTCAAAGAGCAAGAAAGCTTCGCAAAAATTTAGAAACTCGAAAAATTTTGCAAAAATAGCGCTATTAAATTGATTAAAAATCCCTAAAACTAACAGGAATGAAAAAAATTCAGTAAAAATTGCTGAAATTCACAAATATTTGGTAACAGCGGTAAGCTTTAATGAATCACAAAGCTTGCAGGAAAAAATTCGCCAACGATTGCAAAATTGGAAACAAAGCCAAAAACTTATTTTAAATCGCTAAATAGGTAAAAAAAATTTTCGGAATATAACATAAAAAGTATTAAAAAAAATTTGCTATAATCATGAAGAACAAACTTTTGGTCAAGTGTTAAAAACAGGAAAGGGCGTTCCATAAACAAATTAAGTTTTTTAAGCACTGCCTAACTGAAATAAATATTTTTTGTTTGTTTATAAAAAAACTTGGTCTGGGAAATAATGCTTTTAAAAATGTTGACCCTTTTTTTATTGAAATACCCTTTTCTGGACCCCTTTTTCTGGAAAATCCCCTTTTTGTGACCCTTTTCGAAATTTTCCAACGGTAACCCTGAATCAAATCAAAAAGAATTACTCCGATCTGACTGCCAGTTTTTTTTTATATCCGTCTCAAACTCAGAACTTGTGTGTTTTACCGAACCAACTTAATTTAAACCTAAGAATTTAAATACGAATATTATTTTACTTTGTGAGCTAACGTTTTTCTTTTTTTTCTATTTAAAGTAGTATATTTTAGTATACTAAAATTGAAAAAAAAAATCTGCAGATACTTAAGTTTTTTTTTTTTTTGTGTAAAGCGAAACGCGTTCATCGATTTTCATGATTTATGTCTCATTTTTTTCATAGGTTATGCGACTTTACGTGAAAGTAAAAAGACTTGAAACTTTTTTTTACTGTTTTGGATGTTTTATGAATTGAAAATAAAAAATTAAAATTTTTTGGGCAAAAATATTTTTTTTCTTCATACATTTATTTATAACTGCGAAACTGTTGCTTATCTAGCAAAATGTTATATATTTTCTAAATTTTTTTCAGCAAAATCCGACTAGTGGTTCTCGAGTTATGTTAAACAAAAAAGCCTTATCAGAATTGAGTCCCGAATCAATCAGCTGAAAAATGTTGTTATTACTTTCACGTAAAGTCGCATAACCTATGAAAAAAATGAGACATAAATCATGAAAATCGATGAACGCGTTTCGCTTTTATTCACAATTAAGTGAGGGTATGCATTTCAAAAATTTGCTCTATATATGCATAAAATTCTTTGCAAAAACATTTATGACTTTTTTTATGATTCTCAAAATTAAAAAAAAAGTAATAAACAAAAGGTTATTTGATTTTTATGATTGCGGTAGCAAAGTAATAAGCGGTAATAAATGTGCGTGGACAATTGAAAGGAAAAAAAGAAAGTGCACTTTTTTAATTATTTGGGGTTTTCCGTTGGCTACCTGTATGATTTTTTTACAGAAATTCCACCCACATCTATTAGTGCTCATATTTGGAACGTACCTGTCAGTAAAATATTGTTCGATTTTTGTCATTCAACAAGTGCTGACGAACGCGAAAAGGACAACCAATTTTTCTCCGGTTTTTTAATTATAACTGAAAGTAAGGCCCAAGAGTTTTACGGCAATGGAAAGTTTTTCTATTTCTCATGGGGTTTTATGCTCGAAGCTTCTGAAGGTTGACAAAGACAGAAGAAAATTAAAACAGTTTTTGCAACAATTGCACGTTGGCTTAACCGATACTAGAGCATGTAAAATTTTGGATACAATATATAAAAGCTTTTACTATAAATTCAAACAAAGATGGCAGGATTCTAACCGTACGAAGTCGCGATTTGATAAAAAGAATGCAAATTGGCTTGAAGGCAGATTTACAATTAAGTTTACTGAGGCTGAATGTTCTAGCAGTTCTGCAATTGGTCGGCCATGCAAATCGTTTGAGGAGTGCTGTGATTGCGCCAAACGATACAAAAGGGATCAAGTTCGTTCTATGTTCCCTCAAGAAGTAATTGATTTTTCTTCTAGTATTTCAAAAACCAACAACAAAATTTGTACATTAAAATTTCGGGGATGTTTACAAAGCTTGAACTTACAAAAGAAAAATACGAGTATCTAATGCATTGGTTACAAAATGAAGGATATAACATACTCGTACCATACAAACAACTCAACACTCCACAAAATTCTGATTCATGGAAAATATATAATTGAAAACTGTATTTTTCCTGTAGGCTTATTATCCGAAGAGGCTCAGGAAAGTCGTAACAAAGACTTTAAAAAATATTGCCTTAGACACTCCAGAAAATGCAGTCGAATTGCCCAGATCCCATGATCTCACACTTGACTCCTTCATTTAGCCAGAAAAAGCATAGTGATATAAGCGACGAAGTTAAGGCTCTTTTAGAATAATAAATTAAAATGTAGATTTAAAATAAATAATAAATTAAAAATTAAAAAAATTATTAAAATTTTTTTTTAGTTAGGGCTTTTTACATTGTAGGTAACGATATACATTTTTCTAGCTTTCTTTATTTTGATTACTTTTGTGTATAACTATATAAATAAAACTTTGTTTGTGATGAAATCATTATATTTTTTGACAAATATATTTTTTTCCTCACCTCCATACAAAAATCCCCAGTGTGCGGCCTTGTTATAGATAATTTGTGTTATGTAAAGAAAACGCAAAATTTCATTATAGGAAATTTGATGTATTATTAATTTGGAATCCATACTGTTATTCGTTAAAAGAATTTTAAGAAATTATTATCTTCACCATTTTTCAATGAATTCCAGATAAAATTAAAAAAATTCCAAATAAGTATGAATACACATAATATAAACTTTATAATTCAATTTTATCAATTTAAAATTAAAACTTCTCAATTTCATTTGGAATTTTCTCAATTTCAAGTCAAAATTCTTCATTTCGTTTAGAATTTTCTAAATATAAAATTCTCAATTTAAACTCATTTTCAAATTGAAATTCTCTATTTTATTTGTAATTATCTTAATTTCGAATTAAAATTAAAATTTTCATTTGGAATTTTCTTAATTTCAATGAAAAATTGTGTAGGAAAATAAATTCAAACAAATTTAATTAGTTCTTTTTAAATTGTTGTTAGGTTTTTTCTCAAAACCCTAAGCTGTACAAGACTGTTTTATTGTTATATTAATTTTCAATACAAAAAGTAAAATTTTTGTTTCAAATTAACTCAATCAAGATTTTAAATAAAAAAGATGGTACCTTTTTTGAAATGCCGCGTTTTTTTCCATTTCGGTGTGTTTTGAAATTTCAAAGTTGACAACGCTGCTAGTTCACACAATAACACAAGTCTTACGTATTACATAATACTTTGTGAGTCAAAAATCTAATGAGTTTTGTGCCGACGCACACTGGTTCATATTTTGAGAAGGCGGCCAAAATTATTTTTTTTTATGTTCTCCGATCTTAAAATTTTTTTATTCATGTGAAAGTAAATACTAGTGAACCTCGGGAGCCAAAAAATTTCAACCCTATTTAACTATTTCATTAAGAACAGGGTGGTCCGAAATGGACTTTCTCAATATTTGGTTATAGTTTTGAATTTCTGAGTAAATTTTTGAAGTTGAAATGCTCGTAACTTTTTTGTTTTTTAAGATTTTTTGACAGAATAAGTTTTGTGAATTAGTTTATTTTATTAGCTACACGTGGTTTAAAGCATTAAACTCTGCGACCTCTAGAACTATTTAATTTTTAATGTCAAAATTTCTCGGAAATTTCCTACTTTATAGAGCATAAGTCCTGCCCGTCAAAACGCGTCAAAAAAAAATCTATACTCTCTTGTAGTCCAGAATCTAACCTACATTTCTATACCCCATTGTACACACGTCTGGGCACGACCTTGCGAACTACAGCAATTTCTGTGACCCAAAGTAAGATATTCGGTTAAAAAAATAAGTCCTGCAAGGACACATTACTGAAATTAAAGAAGATGAGTCTTAAAGAATTTTCGACAAATAAAGCAGTTCAGGCCACATAAATTATCACAGGAGTACATTTTTAATTAATAAGACGATTCCAGATCATTTTACAAGTTATATCATGTAGCAGAAAGATAAATGCAAAAAAATTTGGCCAGTATGCAAATGAAACAGCAATTCTTTATAACAAAAAGTACTCTTGGAGACATATACCATGGGGAACAAATATTTCAACACAATATGCTACCAGTTGGAGATCTATCTGAAGAAGCGCAAGAAAAAAGGAACAAAGACTACAGATTCTTCCGAGAGCATCTATATCTATATATATAAAATTGGATGTGTGTGTGTATGTATGTAACGTATGGACTCCAAAACGGCTGGGCCGATTTTGATGAAATTTTCAGCGAATCTTCAGAATATTCAGGCGGGTGACACTGTGAAGTCTGATTTTTGATTTTCGGTCTGGGGGCGGAGGAGCGTGGCAAAAACCATAACTTGAGAACGGCTTGACCGATTTGAACGATTTTTTCTTTAAAATGATCGCCATGGTCCACCTTAGGTTTTTACGGAAAAAAATTTTCCCCGCCCACTTTTACGCCCACTTTTTTCGATTTACCTAAAATCAGAAAACGGCTCCATCGAGTTGACTAATTTTTCTTTCAAATGTTCGTATTAATCAACTTTAAGTTTTCATCGAAAGAAAAATTTACCACGCCTACTTTTACGCCCACTTTTTCTATTAAGCGCATAACTGAAGAACGGCTTGACCGATTTGGACGATTTTTTCTTTAAAATGATCGCCATGGGCTAACTTAGGTTTTGCGAAAAGAAAATGTTGCCCCGCCCACTTTTACGCCCACTTTTTTCGAATTACCTAAAATCAGAAAACGGCTCCATCGATTTAACAAATTTTTCTTTCAAATGTTTGTACTAATCCATTTTAAGTTTTCATCGAAAGAAAAATTTACCACGCCTACTTTTACGCCCATTTTTTCTATTAAGCGCATAAGTTGAGAACGGCTTGACCGATTCAAACGATTTTTTCTTTAAAATGATTGCCATGGTCAAACTTAGGTTTTTACGGAAAGAAAATTTTGCCCCGCCCACTTTTTTCGATTTACCTAAAATCAAAAAACGGCTCCTTCGATTTGACTAATTTTTCTTTTAAATGTTCGTATTATTCCATTTTACGTTTTCATCGAAAGAAAAATGTATCACGCCTACTTCTACGACCACTTTTTCTATTAAGCGCATAACTTGAGAACGGCTTGACCGATTTAGGTTTTTACGGAAGGAAAATTTTAAAGGCTGTAAATTTCGTTTAAAGCTCAACTTAAATCGTCTGGTAATACAACACTAATGTTTGCTTGGGGCCAGCAACGCGGACCGGGTCAGCTAGTATATATATAAAAATGAAAAATGTTTGTATGTTTGTTTGTTTGTTGGCTTATAGACTCCGAAACTACTGAACAGATTTTCCTGAAATTTTTAAAGTAACATCACGTGAGCCCTAAAAATAAAATAGGCTACTTATTTTTTTGATAGGGACAGGGGAATTGATACCCCCCATAGGATGCGAATATTAATTATCGCATATCTTAAGAGCCGCTGGACGCATTTTGCTGAACTTTTTGTAGTAGGATCTTCTGAGCCCCAAAATTGAAATAAAATTGCAGCGGGGGAAGTGTCACCCCCATAGGACGCCAATGTTGAATATCGCATATCTTAAGAATTGTTATAGTAAGAATGTTCAAACTTTGTAGAAGTCACTCTTATGGTATACCACACTTTTGAGAAAGAAGTGTAGCGAAGCTCACCGGGTTAAGCTAGTTAATATATAAAAATAAAATACACATACAGCTCAAACCAAAAATAAAAGTTGAATTACCTAAAATGTTATCGATAGCCAAGAATGCTATGTGGGCATTTTTCAAAATATTAATTTTCAGTTGTATCCTTATAACAACTCGTCTCGTCCCAAAAAAGCCAACCTTTGGCCCCTGTGAATATTGGGACTAAAAAATTTACAGGGGCCAAATATTGGCATTTTCTGACAGGATCTAAGTTCGACAATAAAAAAAATAAGTATCAGTTGTAAAATATAAGAGAAATAATGATAAATTTTAAAAAAATCATATGTGAAATATTCAACTTTTACACCGAAACTCAACAAAAAAATGAAAATGCATTTTGAACTCCACATAACTTTTGCTCCTATCAGTCGAATTTAACGTTTTATAGTGCAAATTAAAGCCTAACAACGCACCTATCGAGCAAAAAAAATCGCATAAAAAAATACCGATCCAGTCAAAAGTTATGGAATTTTGACCGCCTTCTCGTAAAATTTCCCACTGTGCGACGGTCAAAAAATCGAATGTAACATTAAAGTTTGTAGTCACACTATCACACGTGAACTTGCTTTTGTTAAAATTCAACCCTGATCAAATGAAAAGTTTTTCTAAAATCTTTGAATGAAGTTTCCTGACGATCTGGCCTAAGAAACCAGTGAAATGCGCACAGGAATAGCTTATCCCATCAACAATAAACTTCAGTTTGTTAATAGTATGAAATGGGAATTTAGCACATTATAACGAAACCTTGATTAGTTTTTGAATCCCAGGAAAAACTTTGATAAAAAGTGTTTTTGTTTTGAAAAATTTCAAAAAACGAAGAAGTCGTATGGGATGTCAATTTTTTTTTGTAATACTTGTCATTTTCGTGACACATTGCATTCACACTATCTTACTTTTACATATTACTTGAGTTTTTGAAATGTATTAATACAAGGTATAATAGTGTAAACTAGCCTTTAAAACAATTCTAAAATAAATACATACACTTTAAGACAATAATTTATGTGTAGTTTATAGAACACGAGCGCATTACTCGTCCGTTCAAATTACATTTAAAACAAAAACAAATTTCGAAATTTTGTTTTTGTTTAAATGTAAGTTGAACGAACGAGTAAGGCGCTCGTGTTCTATAAACCACACATAAGTATGATAAAAATATTGAGGGGGATTGACAAATTTATTTTGCTTTTATAAGTTCTTGTACTGTAAGTAAAGCAACTAGTTTTAAACTACAGTCAAAGCCCGGTTTAACGAATGATATAAAGTTCAGACTTTTCGTTATACCGAGATATTCGTTATATCGATCAGTAATTGTTTTACCTTAAAATTTTATAAAAAACGGTGGTCCACAATTTGAAAAATATTAAAATTTTATTGTATTTATAATTTAGTGTACAAATAAAACTTTAATTAATGGTTTAAGCCTTAACCCAAGAAAATCAGTGTGCTTAGTAATTGGTTCACCAAGGACTAATATTCCGACTATTCCACCACTTCATTTGAATATTGCGCCGATTAATGTTGTAGAAAATGCAAAAAACCTTGGGGTTATATTTAACAGTGAGCTAAGCTGGTCAGATCACATCAGAGAAAACTGCCGGAAAACATTTTATATATTGCGCAATCTATGGATATCGCAGTATTTTACGCCATTACACATCCGAATGCTGCTTGCAAAAACCTATCTGTTACCAACCCTCTTATATGGCTGTGAGTTATTTGCAAGTTGTGATGCTGAAAGTAGGCGAAAACTGAATGTGACATACATATAATAATGTTGCTAGATATGTATTTGGCGTAAAAAGGAACAATAGCATCTTACAATTTGCTAAGCAAATATAAAATGTTACCCTAGATAATTTATTAAAATGCCGAACACTTATCTTCTTGCATAAAATTATCTATGACAGGCAACCAAATTATCTATTCAGAAGATTAATATTTTCTAGATCCAACAGAGGTCAAAAGATCAATAATATAAAATTTACAAGAGCTATCTCATCGCAGCAATTTTTCATAAATTCCATTCGCTTATGGAGCCAACTACCCTCTTCTATTCAAATTATACGCAATGCAAGTCATTTTAAAACTGCCATATTTGAACAATTTTGTGACTAATAAATAGTATTATAATGTTAAATTATGTATGCATGTAATATTTATGATTATTATTTTTATTGTTTTTTTATTGTATTCTTCCTTATGCCAATTTTTCTACCCAATACTTTAATATAAGATATTTTCTTGTTGTATTGTAATAACTGATAAGAAATAAATAAATAAATAAATAATAAGATTTTAGATTTCCATACTTTTGCGATATTACTGAAAGATAAACACCTTTCTTACAATATTCTAAAATCTTAATTTCAAAAGATTTTGTTATTCGTGCTTAATTCCCAGTTTTTATTATTGATAAAAACACTTGAAATTTATTGTTGATGGGATAAGCTATTCCTATGCATTTCACTGGTTGCTTAGGCCAGATCATCAGGAAACTTCATCCATAAAGGTTTTAGACAAACTAAAGATATTATATATTGGGGAAATGTAAGATGAGATGAACCCACTGTTGTTTATTGTTGATGTGTTTTGTTTAAACTTTGATATTGTTACAAGTAGAACTGTTGCTATAATTCTTATACGTTTAACAGTTTTATTTGGTTTAATATCTTTAGTTTGTCTAAAACCTTTATGGATGAAGTTTCCTGATGATCTGGCCTAAGCAACCAGTGAAATGCATAGGAATAGCTTATCCCATCAACAATAAATTTCAAGTGTTTTTATCAATAATAAAAACTGGGAATTAAGCACGAATAACAAAATCTTTTGAAATTAAAATTTTGTATTCCCAAAAATTGAAATTACTTTTTGATAATATTCTAAAATCTTTAATTTTTTATCAAAAAAAATTCTTTTTTAGATTTCACATCTCGTTTTCACAATGAACCAAACAGAACTAGGTACTGAAACTTTTATAAAAAAAGCAACGCATCACCAGTGTTCTTTCAATACAAAGCAATGAAGCCAAAAACACACACAAAAATTTTTTATTTTGCTTTGTCGCTAGTTAAATCGGGACTATTTTTTTGCCATTCGATATATAAGGTAGTTAATGTAAAAATTTGGCTATTCGTTATATCGGATATGCGTTAAACTGCGTATTCGATATACCGAAAATGTATAAAACTAGTTGGCCTCCTTTGACAACCCAACGTTAAATACAATAGTTTAATTTATGGAAAAATCAAAAGTGCAACTAGTTAAAAGTAAACACCAACCAGTATGTTTCTAGCTAAATACCAGTTACTCTGTATGCAGGGCTGTTTTTATGAAATCGAGAACTATGTATGAGTGTTTATGTAAAATTGGTATGTTTGCAGGCGCGGATTCAGGGGGGGTGAAATAAGGAAATTTTCCCCCCGTAAATTATAAAAATATGTTTTGTTTATTTCGATAATACAAGAATACCCATTAATATTATCTTTTTTTAATGTACACAATTTTTGGAAATCCCAGCAAGGTTTTTTTTTGTTTTTTTTTTTTATTGAATCTCTAACGAAATTTTCAATAAGTATTTTTTTGTTTTTTTATTGAATCTCTAACCAAATTTTCAATAAGTATCCAAATCTTCATCCTAATAGTTATTTATTAGATATTTTCAATGAAACATCTAGTTTAATGTATTCAAATACTTATTATTCTACATTCAATCCTAGCAGGTGCCATCTATGTATAACCAAAGACTAAACGTTTAACTTGATAATGCGTGCGGTTGAATTATTAAAAATCCTTAGTATTTGTAATATTTATGTACATACATATATATTTATGTACATACATATATATGAGTTATATGAAAAAAATTCCCATTTGATAATTTTTGACGAACGCAAGGATTTGTCGGGGAAAAGCCAGATTTCCTTATCTTTAAAATATTTCAACATACAACAAAAAGTTGTTAGGGAAGAATTGTTTTGGCTTTGTTGTAAAAGCATTTGAAGAGCCTTCACAGGATATTGATTATGACGCTGATGTGTCAATTGATGCGATGGCACTTTCATCAACAGTTCTTAAAACTTTGACAAATTTTAGTCTTGACCTAAAAAACTGTATAGGAGTTGAAACTGATGGGTGTCGTTTGATGTCAGCAGAAAATGGAGCTGTTTAAAAATTCTGGAAACCGCGACAAATGCGAAACAAACGCCTTGCTATTTCCCGTAAATCAGGCAAAACACGTTTTTACTAAAGTATTTGGGAGCCAAACTCTCTACATTATGCGAGACAAGATGGGTGGACCGTCACGACTCAGCTTTACACTTTGCAACAAGTGTACATCATATAGTAGAAGCTTTGGAAAACATATCTGAGTGGAAAGGTAGAGATACTTCATCAAGAGCCTTATATTAAGGAACTCACTTAGAACTTTTGAATTTATTTGCGGAATAAACATATTAAGTATCATTTTACAAAAGCACGATATAGATCTTCAAAAAGGATCAAGCCTTATCAAAACTTTAATCATGTGCCTTGAAGAAAAAAAGAAATAAAGCCGAAGAACAATTTAAAGTGATTTTTAAAAAAGTTAAAGCTATTTGCGTTCAAATCGAGGTTCCAACCTAAAAAACAAGATTTGAACGAAATAATTACATCCAAAATGTTGAAGATTTCTACCGAGTTGTAGGTTTCATTCTCTTATTGAATTTATTTTAGAAGATCTCAAAACACCTTTCCAATAGATATCTTTAATGTATTGAAAATACCAAAACTTCTACTCAAAGTGTAATCAAGTCATATACAGATATAAAACTTTTAAAACCACAACTCGAGATAAACACTTACTAACATCTAAACTTGAGCCTGAACTGTAGCATTGGCAACAAACATGGAAATTATCTGAAAATCTATCAGATAACGTTGTAGATGCTTTAATAAACTGTGATGAAGATATCTACCCAAATCTAAGAAAAATATTTCAAATTTTCGTTTCAATGCTCGTAAGTAATGCTACGAGCGAGAGGTCATTTCCTACCCTTCGTCGAATAAAAACATGGCTCGGTTCAACAATGACAAACTGAACATAGACTGTACTATCTAAATTTGCCTCACAAGGAAATCATAAATTGCTTATTTAAAAAGATTAGTTTATTTTAATTTATATTGAATATTTTATTTAACCTTATTGTTGAGTTTTTTTAATATAATATACACAAATTGCTTTTAATAAACTTTTAAAAACAAATTTTTTTTTGTATCATAAAAAATTTCCCCCCCCTAAGGCTCAAGCTGGATCCGCGCCTGTTGTGGATGCATTGGTTTTTTGACAATCACTCTTGGATTATCATTCACTTTAAGGCGTTGCTCGAATGGGTATCTTTCCATAATTCAAATTGAGTTAGTCTGAAATTGAGAAATGTCAAACCACGTGCAGAAAAAACCTGACGTTTAGGTGTGGTTCACATTCAACATCGGCCCTTTACATTTTTATATAAGGCAGTTCCAGCGAAAAGTCTACTTTTTGTCACGTAACGCCAGAAGTAATTTTAATTGTTTCTCAAACAATTTTAAATGTATAGTTTTCTTTTTTATATTTTGGTGTACAGCGCAACTAGCTTTACATTTTGTAACAAAAGGGATAACATTAATATTATTAAAAATAATATTATTTCTCAGTATTGAATTTAACGAATTTCAAAACAAATGTATAGCTCATCAAAAATAGCCAACAAAATCGCCAACTTTTTTGTTAAATCGCCAAAAAATCGCCATGTCGCCAAATCAAAAATTAGGTCGCCAAACAAGTTTGAAAATCGCCACGTTTGGCGAGAAATCGCCACATCTGACAACCCTGTTCCCCACTACAATTGGTTGAAATTATCCCAACATTAATTGTAGTAAGGAAAAAACAAATTAAAAACAAAAACAACTTGCTTTATTGTTTTCGCAAAAAAATCTAAAAATAAAGCAAGTTGCCAGATCAGTTTTTTAGGCCGTGCACTTGCCAGTTTATTATCAAAGTAATTTTTGGAAATACAAAATTTTCAATTAACAAAATCTGGTTTGTCGTGCTTTAAGCTTTGATTTATTAAATGTTGGAATATTGGAAACATATCTTCCCCACAGGCTAGTTATTGTTTGAATAACTTTTTTAAATAAACTTCTGGTTCTAAATCACTATGATAGTCATCTTTATGCAAATCTAAGAGTCCATCTCGCCCAACCCAACTTTTGAAAATATACATATTGTTACGTATATTTTTTTATAACGTTTTCGGTTTATTTCCTTTATAATAAACCTCTTCTTCTTCTTTATTGTACTTTAAATAAAACTAAATAATCACAACACTTTAAACACTGTTTATAATTTACACAACTTTATTTAGTAATTAGTCACTTTAACAACAGTAAGTTATAGCTTTTATTCACAACCAACTATAATTTTCTCGGCGTGATACGTTATTGACAAAGTCTGAACTTAAAATGATCTCATTATGCTAGGCACCGCAAGTATTTATACTGTAATTCGGCCGTCTAGAACATTTGAAATGTTTTTCGAAGGTTCGAGGCTTTACTATTCACCACTATTATGTTTAGGGCGGCACTTATGTTTACATAATTTCACTACTTTACTGAAGCTTTTTTAACGGTCATTTCGAGGTCTTTCTGCACATTGGGATTAATGTGTACTAAATTATAACAATTATTTCAATAACAATGTGAACTACTAAAATTACCTTTAAATACTAAACAACTAATTAATACAAGATAAATAATAATTACAACTAATTCTTAACCAATAATTACAACTAATTCTTAGCTAAAGTTACTTTCGTAACAATATATTTAATGATTGAAGTCTTTTCTTAAAAAGAAATCGAGACTTCGGTTCAGAAGACTGTGCATTTTTTATCAACAATATTTAAAAAGAAATATGTAAATATCATCACTGAAATCAAATCTTGATTTTATTTGGGTATCTGAAGTAAGAATTTCAAATAACACCTGAATTACAACTAAGATAAATTACCCAGGCTCTACCCACGACAGCAGTGTGACCATATTAGCTTTTTTCGAGATAAATTTAGCTTTATTTTTTCCTTTTTAGCTTGAGATATTTAATTTAGCTTTAAGCTTTTTTCAACGATTCATTTAGCTTTTCCTAGCCTTTTTTTAATTTCAATTTCGTGTTTATTTATACATATTAAAAAAAAATTAAAACAGTTTATCCGAATAAACTTATGTGTGATTTAGTTAAAAGGGTAATAGTCGTGCAGCGCAGAAGAAATCGCTGTTGCAGATTTGATTTACATACATAACAGTGCTGCGAGGGGAAGATTACAAAAGTTACGTTATTTTCCAAAAAAATTAAGAATTTTTTTCTAAAGTTACACTTCGAAAAAATTCTTTAATAAACAGTAAATTTATGTGATTTATAAGCAGTGTTGCCAATTTAGCCATTTAGTGGCTAGATTTAGCCATTTTTCACCCTGTTTGGCCATTAAAAAATGAGTTTAGTCATTAGCCATTTTTTTTTAGCAATGTTTCAACTTGTTTAGCCATAAATTTTTTTTGGCGTTTTTCTTTTAAAAAATATAATTTTTATTTTATTATAAAAATTTATAAAAGTAAAATAAAAATTTTTAACAATTAAAACGCCTTTAATTCAAATCACAACTTTTACAAATGTTGAAAATCGCTATAAACTATGACGCTGAAACATCTTTCAAAATAAAGGAACGAACATCGCTGTTTCTTTCTGGTTGCAAGTATTTCAATAAAGGGATGCATGCGGTAACAAAATTGTTTTAGATATTTCAGAATTGACTATAAAGTTGCTCTTACTTCTATGGCCTAATGCTGAAGTAGAGAGGGTGTTTAGCCAAGTAAACATCGTTAAAAGTAATTTGAGAAATAGGTTACATTAAGCAACCGTTAATTCGATTTTATCAATTAGGTAAATATTTTTAAAGTGGAGAGGGTACTATGCGTTTGTGCTGATGTCTGTAACACCTTAAAATATTGGTCCTTAGCCCACCTTTACGTATACCTATTGACTCAGAATCACTTTCTGAGTCAAATAAACGATGTTTGTTCGGCTGGCTGGCTGTCCATGTAAACCTTGTGCGCAAAGAACAGGTCGCAATTTAGAGATTATTTGATAAAACTTTGTACAAAGATTCTAATGTGGTGTAGGGTATCATAAAGTCGTGTTTAACCGACTATTCTTTCTTACTTGGTTTTTATTGTAGATCTGGACTAAAAGGTTGGGTAAAAGTAGTCGTGATTATGATTTACCTTCAAATTATTTAAAACTTATGATTATTTAAAACTAATGAGTGAGTGGATTCCTATGAAATGAACAATAACGACATCGAATTTTTCGATGATTTAATTTTTTAATATTAATTTATTTTAATATTAATTGTCGGTTATTCTTATTTAACAAATTGATCTTAACTCACAATTTCATCGTAAACAACTTTAAATTAATTATTTCTGTTTTGTTATTGAATTTTAATGTGTTTTTATTTAAAAAAGCTTTTAGCCATTTTTTATCCCATTTTTTGCCGTAAATTTAGCCATTTTTGGTCACCAAGTTTTGGAAACACTGTTTATAAGAACAAAAAACATACATATTTCTATTCCATATTTTAGTGATAATAGCAAGACCACAAATCAATTATTAAACAAAAGCAAAGTATAGAGTAAATTTTATGCCTACTTTTCGTTTATAGTTACAGTTTTTAGCCACTTGAGCGATATATTACAATTTATCTGTTTTTTCTGCCGTTATAAGTAAATTTAATATAAAGGATTTACGTGATAGTCTATTTAGCGATGAAAGCATATTTGCTACTTACTTATTTCACCTATAAGCAGGCATCAAGAGCAAAAGAAAAATTATGGGCGTTATAGTTACATTAGCAAAACGTTCTTCGTTCTTTTTAATTTTCGAAGAATTAAATCGTTTATTTTTTTTATCATGAAAAAAATAAGTTTTTTGCTTAGGTATCAGAAAAAATATCTTGTTTGGCCTTCTTATGAGTGTGTTGTCGTGGTCGAAATAAAGTCGTTTTTAAAAGTTGGCATTATGATTGACGCAACCGACATATGTATGGCGAACATTTTACTTATGTGTATTAAATTGTCGTGATTTCGACTTTCAAACGGCTGCGACTTCGAACACGACAACGACTTCCGTCAACTATTTTTTGAAAATTTCTGCTATTGAAAATTTTACTAGTTATAAAAAAATTATTTGCTTTTGCAAAACGTTTAGCTAGATCAAACATCATTATATAGTTTATTAATTACATTATACAATTATCTTCTTACAAAGAAAGTTAAGCAAATCCTTAGAAATTGTTAAAAATAAAGCTAAAGTTTGATCAATTTACTGGTCAAGCTTTTTTTGGATTTTTTTTTCGTTTATTTATATAATGGGGGTATTCACGGCACAAGTTGCACCCTTGCAAAAAGGAAAAGTGCAAAACTATAACAACAACCACAAAGACAATTATTTACGCACAACTAATTGTTTGTGTGGTTGTTGAGTTATTTTTGCACGTTTGCTTTCTTGCAAGGGTGCAACTTGTGACGTGAATACCCTTAATTATTCTCAGCTATAATTACACAAGCAATACTTAATCTATGAAAAATATCGAAATAATTTAAAGTTACTACAAGAAGCTATATAAAAATTTAGCTTTATTTTTTGGCTTTAAATTTCCATCTTTAGCTTTTTTTTAGCTCTATTTCAAACATGATTTAGCTTTATATTTTTAAAAAATCTGGTCACACTGCACGACAGTAAAAATTATACCAAATTCGGGTAATTACCCACAAAATCGCAACACTGGTGCACACGTAAATAATAAAAAAAAATAAAAGAGAAAACGCGGCGCCCTGATTTTACCTATCGCAGCTCTAAAGGGGGTTAACACCCAATTTATAAATTTTCAGTAGAGACTGTAGCATGCAACGACTAACAAGAATTTAAACTGTATAAGCGGAGGTTACCAATGATACAATAGTGGCCAATGCACGCTGGTGTACCGGCTTTCTCACTCGTCGGAGGGAGGGTTCGGTGGCTATATTGTATCATTGTATCTTGGCTACATATAAATTTATTTAAAATGCGTGCAATAGGGAAGAGGGAGGAAGAAAAGAGAGAGGGACATGTTTCCCACAAGTAGTGTAGACAGATTGGTAAACTAGGGTGTCATTAGCTATGCAATCTGTTGCCCACCCATCCTTGATCATATTTAGTTACTCCTGTGACTTGCCAATAAAAAGAATAATATTATGATCCCAAATGTTTACACAACCGAGTTTTTATGATCCGGCGTTAAAAATTAAACAGTCAAAATGTTGAGTTTAGTGCATATAATCTTCTTCATGATTTTTTTTAATTCTGAAAATTCATTGTTTAAAATCTAGCTTTAACATTTAATTTTTTTTCTGTTTGTTTTTTTTTTTTTTCAAGTAAACTTAGGATTATTTACAACCCTTAGGCCCGTTTTTACAACTTACCGATAGCTTTAAGTAGACTTTAACCAGCCTTATAAAAAGTGTTCCTATATTAAAATTTTACTTTTACCTAAAGTGAGCGATAAGGTAAATTAAGGTTCATCCTACCTGGTAGGTAAAAATAAAGTTGTAATAACGGAACACTTTTTATACAGCCGATAAAATCCTACCTTTACCTATCGGTAAGTTTATTAACTCTAAATTGAAATAAAAAAAAAAAAAATATAAAAAGTATTGATTAATGGAACTAATAATCTAACAAAAAAACAAATCGTAGGTGCTTCAAGGGTTAGCAAACTTAACTAGACGAAAACTCAAAGATATGCGATTAAGAAAAGGGCGAAAAATTCAAACAGAATACATAATCAAATAATAAATAAAAAAAATTTTGATTTACATTATCTAATTGTTGCTCCCACGCCGAACGTCATTCGTTGAGGGCAGCTTACGATGTTGAAGTTGTTGAGAGGCATCAATTTAGAAAAAAATTTGGGTTTTTTCCTGGATTTTTTTTCCTTTTCTTCTCATTCCGAAAGAAAAAAAAGTGTATATGTAAACGCGTGTATATCTTTACATTCATTTCATATTCATGTTTCAAAACCCATGAAGCATTTATGTTTCTATTCTCCTTTAAATATCAATATGTATATAACTAGGTAAAAGAAACGGGTTGTAAATTTTTTTCTTAAAATTATTCAGTTGTCTCTTCCCATTTAACTAGGTTATTACATCTCATACTCAAAATCAAAAGCAGGGTTGTGAACTATTTCTAATCAAAAAGCGCCGTGTCTCCAATCAAAAAGCGCTAAAAAGCGCTAAATAAAATTTAAATAAAAAAATGACATCTTTAAGATCCAAGTTTTATTAGTAACACTGGCCGTCAAAAAAAATCGTTTTAAATAAAAATTTATGAAAAACAAAGATACTACTGCGCTAAATCCAAATCCGTTTTCAGTTGTTTCTATCATGTCTTGTTCTTTTATGGGCTAGTCTTATATTTTGACCGAAATAAGGCATTTATGTGCTACATATATTTTATCATAACTTGAGAACGATATTGATATTTTACAAATAATTATTTTATATTTTATATTATATTTTTCCATGCAAATTAGTATTTTTATCATTTATCAGAAATCCAGGTATATTATGAATAAAAAAAGCAAGAAATCAGTAAACAAAATGTTAACTAGACGTGATTGAATAAACTATTTGCATTTAGCACGCTAAAGTGAATTAAAATCACATAATCAAGTTCTCTAGATCGACTTTTTTTTAGTTTTTTGCCGAGCAGTGTTAATAAAACTTTAATATTTTTAACAAGCCTTTTCTGATATTTAAGGAAGCTTAAAGTAATATAATTTCAACTATACACGGAAAGAATTATTTACTTATTCACCAGAAAATATGTCTTGAACCACGAAAATTTTGCACTATTCTCGTCCAAGTCAAAAATTTCTTATTGTATATAAACATAAGCAAAAAGTTGTGACTCAAAGCGAACTAAAATTTACTAAAATACAGCTAAAAAATTAATTTTAATTCTATAGTTACTAAAATCAAGTTTTCTTTGCTTTTTATTTTACAAAATCAGAAGAAAAGCCTAAAAGTTTTCCATAAAAACGTATAGCACTTGTTAGTTTATAAAAAAAACTTTGTTTCTTGATTCTATTTTAAAATCAGACTAATATTAAATAAAATCTTCTTGAAATTTTTGATCATATACCAAAAACGTGAATTTTTTAATCATGAGAAAATGTTTCTTTATTTAAGATACTTTTACTTAATACGAACAAAATAAGTTAAAATCAGTTATTTAGTTTTGAATTTTCTTGTTTTAAGAAACGAAATGGATTTCTTTAGAAAATAAACTTCTTTCCTTGTATAGAATGCTTTTCAGAGTAAAGTATTTTCAAAACGGAAACAAATTTTGGTTTAATGTGTCTTGATTTTAATGTATGCAAATAAAAGTACAAAAATGTTGGGTATCAATAAAAGCGCTAATTTAGCGCTCTTTTTAAAAAAGCGCTAAGGAAAAAATATGCGCCTTTTCGACAGTTAAAAAGCGCTTAATCTAGCGCCAAAGGCGCTAAATTGGCAACTCTGATCAAAAGAGCTTTCAAAATTCGGCAATGTTAACATAGCGTCTTCACCTGACAATTTTTTTTCATACCAAACATCAAAGTCTATATAAAAAAAAAAATCGAAAATTTTTGTCAGCGTTTTTTTTAATATGAAGTTTGACGTTTGGTATGACAAAAAATTGTCAGGTGAAGACGCTATGTAACATTCAAGGTACAAAATGTTATATGTAACAGAATTGATATAAGTATATATATTTACATTACATGCACATAAATGTACATAGGCACGTAGGTACATTTGTATAAACATACGTTTGTATGTATTCAGGCGCGGATTCAGGGGGGGGGGGGGGAAATAAGGAAATTTCCCCCCCGTAAATTATAAAAATATGTTGTGTTTAATTCGATAATACAAGAATTCCCAATAATAAAATTTTTTTTAATATACAAAATTTTTGGAAATCCAACCAAGGTTTTTTGTTTTTTTTTTTTTATGGAGTCTCTTAACGAAATTATCAATAAGTATTTTTTTATTTTTTTTTTAATTGAATCTAAAACGATTATCAATAAAAATCCATATCTTAATTCTAATAGTTATTTATTAGATATTTCCAATGAAACATCTAGATTACCGTATTCAATTACTAATAATTCTACATTCAATCCCAGCAGGTGCCAGCTATATCCATAAATGTATGACTTGATAATACGTGCGATTGAATTATTATATGAATCAAAATTCTATTCGATAATTTTTGACGAAAGCACGGATTTGTCGGGGAAAAGCTAGATTTCATTATCTTTAAGATATTTCAACATACAGAAAAAAGTTTTTAGGAAAGAATTTATTGGCTTTGTTGTAAACGTATTTGAAGAGGCTTCATATTGATGACGTTGATGTGTCAATTGATGCGAAGGCACTATCATCAATAGTTCTTAAAGCTTTGACAAATTTTGGTCCAGACCTAAAAAATTGTGTAGGAGATGGAACAGATGGGTGTCCTCTGATGTCAGCAGAAAATTGAGATGTTCAAAATTTCTGGAAAAGCTACAAATGCGAAACAAACGCCTTGCTATTCCCATAAATCGAACAACTCAATTTCTAAAACCAATAAATTACCATTAATATAAAAAGTTGTATCATTTGTTAAAGAAACGACAAAATTTTTTTAATATAATCATCCCAAGCGAAAAACAGTTTTAGCAAAGTATTTGGGAGCCAAACTCTCTTCATAATGCGTCTTTGCAACAGGTGTACATCATATAGTAGAAGCTTTGGAAAAAATATCTGAGTGGAAAGGTAGTATCTCCACCTTTGTATTAAGGAACTCACTTAGTACTTTTAAATTTATTTGCGGAATATACATATTAAGTGTGATACCTATTGTAGCACAGCCACTTAGTATCATTTTACAAAAGCAAGATATAGATCTTCAAAAAGGATCAAGCCTTATCAAAATGTGCCTTGAAGAAAACAGAAATTAAGCCGAAGAACAAATTAAAGCGATTTTTGAAAAGTTAAAGTTATTTGCGTTTAAATCGAGGTTTCTATCGAACAGACAAGATTTGAACGAAATAATCGCATCCAAAATGTTGAAGATTTCTACCGAGTTGTAGGTTACATTCCTCTTATTGAATTTATTTTAGAAGATCTCATAACAAATTTCCCAATAGATATCCCAAATGTATTGAACATACCTAAACTTCTACCTCAAAGTGCAATCAAGTCATATACAGATACAAAACTTTTAAAACCACAACTAGCGGATGAGCTGATTATATTTAATAAAAGAGATAAACACCTACTAAGATCTAAACTTGAGCCTGATCTATCAAATAACGTTATAGATGCTTTAGTAAACTGTGATGATGATATCTACCCAAATCTAAGAAAACTATTTCAAATTTTCGTGTCAATACTCGTCAGTAATGCTACGAGCGAGAGGTCATTTCCTACCCTTCGTCGAATAAAAACATGGCTCAGAGCAAGAATGACAGAAGACAGACTGTACTCTTTAAATTTGCCTCACAAGGCTTATTTAAAAATATTAATGTATATTGAACTGATCTTATATTTTATTTATCCTTTTTGTTGAGTTTTTTTTTATATATAATATACTCATTAGGGATATAACTTGTTAACAATTTTTTAAAATATCAAAATTGGCATAGCACAGTCCGATAGAGCATAAAAAACTATAAGGGAACGTATATTTATTTTTTCGCTAAGGTCAAAAAAATTCACGCACCAACCGCAATGAAGTTTTGAAAATTTTTAATTTTCTTTTTAGTTAAGAAAAATTAATAATATGTTTATTAAAAACAAAAAATAGCTTAAGTATGAAATTTCATTAATCTTTAGAGATAGTAAGAGATTTTTCCGCAAACTAAAACGTATTTTTAACCTTTGATAACAAAAAAAAAAAAAAAAAAGAATAAAAAACATCGTATAAAATTATATTCAATATTGTATTGGTTTAGAAAAACCAATTGGTGCGTGAACTTTTTTGAGAAAAATTACAGAAGATTATGATTTTCGTGGTTACTAGGACATGGTTGACCTCATGGTACTATGCCAAAAAATTGGTTATACCCCTAATACTCATATTGTTTTTAATAAACTTTTTAAAACAAATTTTTTACTTTTTTGTATCATACAAAATTTCCCCCCCGTAAGGCTCAAGCTGGATCCGCGCCTGTATGTTTGTGTTATTGAATGTTATTGCATTTGAATTTGGACTTTATTTTAGATTAAAAAAATAACTTAACTAGGTGACCAGAGCTGCCGTTTTTGGTTATTTCTTACCAAAATTGGTTACATTTATTTTCAATGTGGAGATGTGAATATTTTTCTCATTTTGGTTACTTTTTTAAAAATAATAATACGTTCGAATATGTTTTTCTTGACACAATTATTTACGAGTTCGAATAATTTGAACTGTGTACTAGAGTTTGCTAAGAACCGTAAAAATGTGAAACCGTGGTTTCGGTTTTAAATGATTAAAACCGGTCGGTTTCGGTTCAGTTTTCGATTTTGAAAATATCAAAGCTAAACTTCATACATAAACATACATATATATTTTTTTGTATGTAATACAATTTTTATTTGTTTCAATTCATGTACTTTTATTAACCCTTAAGTATATTCCTGGGCTTGGCCAGGCATTTTTTTGACTTTTTTCAGTTTTTTTTTTTTTTATATAATTATTATGTATATTACAACGAAACTTTATGTATTCCTCAATCAAAGTGTTTTTTTTTTATAAGAAAATGAGAAAATAGTGGAAACTTAAACATCGTGGGCGCCGCAATTGGCCAAATAAAAATTTTGTATCCACCTGGGACTGGCAAGGCCCTTCCCTTTTATATATGTATTGTTTTTCGAAGAATTATTCTATTTCCCAACAAAATGTTCCTGCTATAGCCGTAAAACTCCATACATATAAAAGTAGTCCCAGCCTTGCCCAGGGGCTCGTTAGTGTGAGTTTTTTTAATAGTCACAAAAACTCTATACAAAATACTAGTGGTCCCAGCCAGGCCTAGGTGGTAGTTTATGCCACACAAATTAGGTATCTACTTAAGAGTAAAAAAGGTAACATTTGTTCTTCTTAGTATGTACTTATTTTGAATTTTAAGAATTTTGAAATAACTTATCATTGTTGCAGGCTGATATGTATAAAGATATTGTAAATGAAGCACGAGTTTTATGTATAATTTTTAATTTCTTCATGCATAAATATTGTTACGAAAGTTAAATTATCTAAGAATTATTTATAGTTATAGTTATAAGTTATCTTGTAAGTTATAGTTTTATGTTACTTAAAATTGTCATGTATAATTTTCAACACAACTGTTATTTTATTTTTATTTCTTTTTTTAATTTTTTTCTTTTTTTTAATTTTTTTTTTATTGCAATTTCACTTCTGACACCAATTGTTACGTTTTTCCTTTAATAAACGCGTTTGAGTTCTTTTAATTGCAAATCCGAATAAAAACACACACTTATTCAACTTAACAAACTTTATTGAAATTAATTATTTTGTTCACAATTGTTAGTTACGAACAGAACCGTTTTTCAAAACAGACTAAACTAATTTTACATGAGTCACCCCTTTTTATATTCCATAATTATTTCTAGATTTTTCCTGAACCTTCCCGTAAAAACTATTTATTATGTTCTATAACCATTTCTAGAAATGACTGGGAAATTTATATAGGAATTATTTTTAAAATAACAGTTGTGTTGAAAATTATACATGACAATTTTAAGTAACATAAAACTATAACTTACAAGATAACTTATAACTATAACTATAAATAATTCTTAGATAATTTAACTTTCGTAACAAAATGTTGTTAAAGTAAAAGCTATAACCGAGGTTTTTTGACGGTTTTCGTTTTTTAGGCACTTAAAACCGCGGTTTCGATTTCGGTTAAAACCAAACAGCAATCCCTACGGAACGGAAAAAAATTCCTTTCAAAACAGCAATCAAATAATGTTTTCAAGATTTTTGCTTAGAAAATATGTACAGTAGAATTCCGATAATTCGTAATCGCAAGGGACCGGCCATTTCTTACGAATTATAGGGGTTTTCGATTTACCGGGGTTTAAATAAAATTAATGCGAATTAACGGGGTTTTTCAATTTAGTTACTAAACCAATAAAAAACACATAAAAGACAATTGAAGCACAGCCGCGAAAAACGCTGTAAACGCCACATTTTGCAAAAACTGTTTTTTTGCAGATAAGCGTTGACTTTACTCTCTTACACAGTTTAAACATCAAATCAACCAAAACTATGCACCTTAACGCCTTCAAAATGGCGTACAAAGTGTCAGCCAGTGGAAGAACATTGCAAGTTACTAACATAATGATGAAACCGAAATGGTTTTGCAGTGCAGAATAATGTTTTAAAAGCCTTTTGCATTAAAGTTTTTATTATCACTATTTTAAATAATAGAAAAAAAAAATTTTTAAAACAAATAATGCTGCTTGTCAAAAAACGTTTTTTTGCTCTCCTGAAAAATTATTATTTTGTAACTTAAAACGCTATTCGCGGCTGTGCTTCAATTGTTAAAAGTTAAATATCTATATAAAAATTATTCATGTAACAAACTGATCTTAAGGGACCGACAGTTTATTACGAATTATCGGGAATTACGATTTAGCGGGTTACGAATTATCGGGATTTGACTGTATTGCCATTTGGGATTTTTATATTAAAAACGCCATGTTCTGAAATCGAAAACAAATGAAGTTTTAATCAATGGAGATTTTTAATTACTTTTTTTTAAATGAATGTAATTTTCTTGATTTTAAGAGTAGTAAAGATTAAATGTACTTAAAGTAGGAAGTGCATAAAATCATGCGGAATCGATTTCAGAAAGTTACTGAAAACTTACACAAAAGTCGTTTTAGTGTTGCTAAAAACTTGAAAATAAGTTTAATGTTCTAAATTTAGGTTATTCCCAGAAGTAAATTGAAATACTTATTTGAAAATAAACATAGGAATTTTAAACATTTTTTCAAAAGTACATTGGTTTATCAATATAATTTTAAAATTTATGGAATTTTCTTTATATAAAAAAATATTGATGACTTACTCCGATTCATGGACAGTTTCTGCGGAACTTTATTTACAACTAACTCAAAAAAAGGAAAGATAGAATATTTTATAATAAAGAATTATGTACATCAAAATAGAGAGAGTAAGAGAAAGAGTAATTATAAAAAGATTTATGTTGACCATAGTCGGCTTGAAATTCGTGTTATATTTTTCACATCCTCGGCCCGGCCATGGCAGATGATACCTCCAATGGATACAGCAATTGAATAGGTCTCTTTAGAATTACATTATTTCCTAATCGTACATTGCAAGCTCGCACGAGACCATCTCTGCCCTGGAATACAGAATCAACCACAGCTAATTTCCAAAGCAACCTCGACTTCAAGTCTTCGTGTACTAAAACAACATCTCCAATTTCAATGCTACGAATGGGACCACACTTATTGTGATGAATTATGCGCAACTGTTGCAAATATTCAGATGGCCACCTTTTGTAATATCGCCTAATTATTGCTTGTCTCAAGCTCCATGACTTTGCCATAGAAGATTGATCGGTTTGAAAATCTGCTGGAATAAAAATGGCTTTTTGATTAGTAATAAAATGAGCCGGAGTTAATGGTTCTAGATCGTTATTATCGTTGGTTATGTAAGTCAGTGGCCTAGCGTTTATGACGCATTCATCTTCGGCCAAAAAAGTTCGAATTTCGTCAAAACTCAGAATGCTTTTGCCAATTGCTGCCTTTAGACAACTCTTGACGCTACGAACTAATCGCTCCCAAAAACCACCATGCTGCTCTCTCGGGAATATATTTCCATGTGATGCCTTTATGTGCGGTTATTTGTTGGATTTTTGTATGCTTCAATAATTGCTCTAGTTTCCTTAGCTCTAGGTCAGCTCGCTTGAACGTTTTTGCATTGTCAGATATGATAGCTTTTGGAGGTCTAAATCTTGATATAAAACGACGTAAAGCATTTATGCAGCTTTCAACAGTCATATCTTTGACTAACTCTAAATGTACAGCACGAATCGCTGCGCAGGTAAACAGCATAATGTAACTCTTTCGCTCAATTGTTTCACCATCGCATTTTATGTGAAGAGGACCTGCGAAATCGATTCCTGTTGTTTCGAAAGGCCTTGTTGTTCTGATACGCTCTACTGGTAAAGTTGTCCATGGCTCTGAAGCGCTTTTTCCATGCAGTCGCTTGCAGGTCACACACCGGCTAGGTATATTTTTTATTAGTTGTCGTCCTTTTACAATCCAAAAACGTTTTCTCAAGAGTGCTAATACAGAGTTAACACCGCTATGCATTGCCGCGTGATGAGCCTCATTTACTAACATTATGCTGAGAGGACAATTCTTAGGCAAAATTATTGGGTTGCATGAATAATCACTGAAAACTGAGTTTGATAACCGCCCTTGAAGTCGCATAACACCGTTGGTTAAAGTTGGGTTTAAACAAATTATTTTGGACTGTGCTGATACTCTTTTCTGCCTTTCTAGATCTGCATATTCGGTTTCGTAGTGTGCTTTTTGAAAGTACTTGATCCAATAATGTTCTGCTTGTTGTATTTCGCTATAGGATAACTCTTCTAAATTAACGCGCTTTTCTGACAATTTGCTTTTACAATTTTTTATAAAACGAAATACATACGCTGTGACGCGCAGCAACTTTTTTAATTTGCTAAATTTTTCAACTTTTAGAATTGGTTCTCTTTTTTGCATGATCTGTGATTCGCTCTCAACTGATAAGAACAAATTTGTCGAAGACTTCAAATTGTATTCAATTGGCCAATATTCAGTAGTTTTTGCTAACCATATTGGACCAATTTTCCAAGCGTTGTTTTTTAACAGTTGCTTAGCTGTTAGACCTCTCGTTAAAAAATCAGCTGGATTCGATTTACCATCACAATGTCGCCACTCATATTTATTAGTAAGCTGATTTATTTCATTGACTCTCGCTTTGACATACGGCATACGTTTGCCATTACCATTTATCCAGTTAAGCGCTATAGTGGAGTCTGTCCAGAGCCAAAATGCGCTTATTTTAAAGTCCAGTGAACATCTAAGGAATTCCTTTAATCGCGCGGCCATTAATGCAGCTGTCAGCTCCAATTTCGGGAGTGATAATTCATCATTCTTTGTGGTTTTGTTGATAGGGCGCACTCGATTTTTGGAACAAATAAAATTTGTATAAAATTCTCCGTTACCTGTAGCCTGTCGAGAATAAGCAACTGCTCCGAATGCTAAAGGACTTGCATCTGCAAATATATGGATTTCCACACTTCCTGCCTCAGTTGATAGACACCGCTGTATTGCATAATCATTTAAAAATGATAACTCGTCATGCCATATTTGAAATTCATTTAATAAATCGCCACTTAAATTCACATTCCAATCAATACGTTCCTTCCAAATCCTTTGCAATAAGATTTTAAGTCTTACAGTAAACGGACCAATCATACCAAGGGGATCATAAATCCTTTCCATTGTTTTTAGTACATTCCGTTTGGTTGCTCGTGGCATTTTTTCCTCCATTAAATTCTTCAATTCAACGTTAATAGGGTAACTGACAATGCACCAATTTACACCAAGTATTTTTTGCGATATTAGTCGCTCTAAACCATCAGATGGAAAATGCCTTTTTACCTCTGAATCGTTTGAATTCCATTTACGTAGCTTAAAACCCGCCTTTGCCATAATTTCTGATGCTGCTTCCATAGTTTTTATTGCCGACTCAACTGACTTTTCGCTGACAACCATATCGTCCACATAAAAAGACCTTTTCAATTTATTGCAAATACTTCCGTATTGTGCTTCACAGTTTGACAAATGTTTTTGAATTGTCGCTGTCAAAAGAAATGGACTGCTTGCCACCAGAGAAGCAAGCCGATTAAAAATTTTCGGCGGTGGCTGAAGACCAACAATATTCAGCGGCGGCGGCTGAGCTGCTTTGCGCCGATAGATAAACAAACAGGGTTAACAAAACAAAAAGACAAATAATGATTTATTCCTTTAAAAAGTAAAAATTTTATAAAAGATAAATTACATTTTTAGAATAAAAATACTATTTACAGCAAATATCTTGTTAGTTGTACTAAGGTGAGTAACAGATATAACAATAAGATTTTTTAAAAATTTGGAAGCATTTTAAAATAGTTAATTAATTAATTTTTAATTTTTTTTCTTTTTTTTAATTAGTTTGTGGTCTATTAAATTTTATAAGATATTTGTTTTATTTAATCCGATATTTCGTCACGCCTTTGTGTGACTTCTTCAGAAAAAATTAACGATTCAAAATTTTTTAAATAATTTTGGGAAAAAACTAATTTTCAAAAATTTTAAATTGTTAATTTTCCCTGAAGTCACACAAAAGCGTGACGGAATTTCGGATAAAATAAAACAAATATTTTTATAAAAAAAAAATTAAACCTCAAGCTTAATAAATAAATATAAATTTTAAATAAAGGTCGAACAAGACAATTTAATTCATTTTTAGAATGGGCTCAACAAAATTATTGTTTTCGTGAAGAATAATTGTCTTTTTAAGGTTAATGGACTTAGACGGCTTCTCTTGGAAGTAATGCAAGCTCCAGCTACAGAAAATGCTTCGTCCGATGAAGCGGACGTAGCAGGAATTCTAAAACAGAATCCCGCTAATTAAGAAAAATTCGAAAACATCTTTGAACAAATATAAATGATACACAAAAGGTAAACAAATTAATTTTATGAAAAATACCACTTCATTATTTTCCACCAATCCACAAACATTCAATTTCCTCCTGTGGTGCATCAAATTATGTATTTTTCTGTAGGGATATTTGAATTCCTCGGTGCTTGCTAACTAGTACATGCCACAAAGTCTATAATTTATTTTTTTATTGCTGATAGTTTCTTAAATAATGAAAACTATCCAATATTTCTCCGCACTCCTCAGTATAGACTGGTTCTGTACTGGGTCTTCTAGTAGGATCATTGGTCGATTCTGTATTGGTTTTCGCAGAACTATAGTTGCTTGGCATAAAATAGCTTTCTATTTTCCGAATCATTGATTAATTTTACAACACAATTTTTTTACCACTTGTAATGAGGAACACTTTTTTTAAACTTTTCAAACGAATGAAAACAATTTTAACAAAAGAATGGATAATAGGTAACCAATCTTTTAAATAATCAGTATATATAAAACATAGTTTATAATTGCAGATAATTTGTGGCTCAGTGAAGTTTAAGTGGTGGAATACCCCATAGTGAAGAAGGTAATCAGCATTCAAAATTATATTTAAGTGTTACCAGTTTAGCTAATCATTGATAATGTTGGTTAACATATTTTTAATACATATTGTTACGTTACTGCCTTTCAATAACGTTTTGGTTTATTTCCTTTATAATAAACCGTTTCGAGTTCTTTTATTGCAATTCAAATAAAACAAATAAACACAACACTTTTGCTACTGTTTACAATTTACACAACTTTATTTAGTACTTAGTTACTTTAACAACCGTAATTATTGCTCTTATTTACAACCAACTATAAATTTCTCAGCGTGATTCGTTAATGACAAAGTTAGAACTTAGAATGAATCATGCCATCTCTTGCGATCCTATTTATACTCGGGCAAATGACCATAAAACGTTCGAGTTCTAAAGTCTAAGTAAGCTCTATAAAGTTCTAATAACGGCTATTTCGTTAATTAAACTTATTCAGCTATTACTATCTATATGGCTGAATTAATTGAGTTATTAGGCATCATAAACTAAGGCATACTTTTAGGCGTTGCCATAGATTGAGATAACTTAATAAAGAACATTCTAGTTTACAGTGGGGTTGAAGTACAATTATGCACAACAATTTTAACATTACATCTGTACATTGATTTTTACACTCGAAGTGTGCATAACTTATACAATAACAATTTTAACTAATAAAATAACTAACAAATACTTAATAACTAATCAATACAAGATAACACATAAATTAATCTAATTCTTAACCAATAATTACAAATAATTCTTAACTAAAGTTACTTTCGTAACAATATAATAAATAAAAATCTATATTTCTGACAATAATAGATAAATTGAATACAAAAAAGTTTCGTTAAAACTCTTAAAATCTTTTCACACCAAACTAGATACCGATTTCCGCAAGTATTCATTAACATAAATAATATTAAAAAATACCAAAAATTAATTGAATAACCAATTTTGGCTTAATAAAAAAAAAAAAAAAAAATAGAAAACAAATAATCAGCTAGTAATTGAGCCGCCGATCAGCCGAGTATATCGGCGGCGGCGCGGCTGGTCGAAAAAAATCGGCTGAGCGGCTAGCCGTCAGCCGTGCCGTTTCGGCTTGCTTCTCTGCTTGCCACTCCAAAGGTTACTCTTGTCATTCTATATTCAGCAACTGCTGGCAGTCTATCTATCTTGTCTGGCGTATCTTCAAACCAAAGGAATCTATGAACGTTTCGGTCGCTATCCGATAGGGAAATCTGTAAGAAAGCTTTTTCAATATCTGAGGTAATAACAATTTTATTGGAACGGAAACTTAACAACATTGTTAACAAGTCTGCCACCATATTTTCGCCAATGCTTAAAAGATCATTTAGGGACGCTGTACCTGGTTCGCTGGATATCCCATCGAAAACTATTCGCATTTTTTTTTTTTTTTTTTTTTTTTCATTATTTATTTATTGAATCTTCATATATTAAATATGAACTAACAATAATTAATCAAATCTTAACCTAATACGTTATTTTATGTCCTGCCAGTGCCAGACAAAATTTTCTTCATCACGGTTTTAATTCACTTATATAGGTGTTTATCGCTCATCTAATTGGGTAAGTGCTGCAGTGTCTCTTCTTCTTAAGCGAGTGTGGCCGCCATGATTTAAAATATTTCGAGCTAGTGGATTTGGGTGTTGTTCAAGCCTTTTAAAATATTTTATTGCATATTTTGTAATCATAGTTTTAACTAATGGCACATTGAGATCCTTATGAATGTTTGAGTTTTTAACATACCAGGGAGCGGCTGTGATTATTCGAAGAAGTTTATTTTGGCGCCTTTGAATTTTATCGATATTAGAGGCCGATGCAGTGCCCCATAGTTGAATACCGTAGCACCAGATAGGCTTTAAGATAGAGTTGTAAAGTAGAAGCTTGCAATCGAGACTAAGGACAGAATTTTTTCCAATAAGCCAGTGAATTTGAATGGCTTTTAGTTTCATTTGAGTTAATTTTGCCTCTATATGGCATTTCCACGTTAATCGCCGATCCAGATGTATACCGAGATATTTTACATACGAATGTTGAGGAATTATTTGATTATTGATTGTAATAGGGGGGCAAGATTCCCGGCGCAAAGTGAATGTTATATGTACGCATTTTTGCTTATTGACCATTATCCTCCAGTGTCTTAACCATATTTCTAGTTGAAATATATGATGCTGTAAGTAACGTGATGCTTCATAACGATTTTCGTGGACGCTTAGAAAAGCTGTATCGTCTGCAAATGTTGAAGTTTGTGTATAGTTGCTTGTTGGCATGTCCGAAGTATAAATTAAGTATAATAGGGGTCCCAGAATGCTGCCTTGTGGGACTCCAGCGGCAATGGGCTGAGGTGAACTTAAGAAATTTCCTTCTTTAATAATAAATTGACGACCGACTAAGTAACTTTCTAGCAGCCTGTGTGTGTTTGCTGGTAAATTTTGCTTTAATTTATGTAATAAGCCTTCATGCCAGACTTTATCAAAAGCTTGCGAAACATCGATGAAGAGTGCTGAGCAATCATTGTTTTCTTCAGATGCTTTTCTTATGACATTTACTATTCGATGAGTCTGTTCGATTGTGCTGTGTTTTCTTCTAAATCCGAACTCATGGTTTGAAATACATCTATTTTCACTTAAAATCGGTGTTAATTTTGAAACTAATAATTTCTCAAACAGCCTTGACATATTTGATAATAAACTAATAGGCCTATAAGACTCAACTTTTGTATGATCTTTACCTGGCTTTGGTATCATGGTAACTAAGGAAACCTTCCATTTTTGAGGATAGTATTCAAGGCGTAAAATAGCATTAAAAATAAAAAGAATAATTTTCTTTGCTGTGCGAGGTAGCTCCAAAAGCATTTTATTACTGATTTTATCAATACCAGGTGCCTTCTTAGTGTTTAAGTCACAAATAGCCTTTTCGATTTCTCTTATCTCAAATCTGAGGGGAAAAGCTGCTCTAGCAGCAACAGGTGGTAACTCGACCGCAATATTGTGAGATATATTTGTGGTAAATACGTTTTTTAAATGATTGACAAACAGATTTCCTTTTTCAACATCATTTCTTGCCCAACTTCCATTTAAGTTTCTTAATGGTGGTTTAGAGACAACTGGCCTTTTGAGGTTTCTAGCTGCACGCCATAATGAGTAGTCTGATTGTGGGGTTGCATCAAGTTCCTTAAGATATTTTTCCAGAGAAGCCGTTTTCTGAGCCTGCAGTAACTTTCTTAGTCTTTTTGTACACTCTTTAAGTAAGTTCTTAAGTTGAGGGGATCTGTGCAATTGCCACCCTCTTCAGTCAAAAGATGCTCGACATCTGTGGAATATATTTTAATAGTTTTTGTTTTTTTGGTGGCAATATTGGAATGCTGAACAGCTAGTTTCAGAAAACTGTCAAAATTGTCAATAGAGCGATCTACATAATCCGGTGTACTGAGCGGAATATTTTCTGTGCAATGGGTACTGAGATATTTTTTATATTTTAACCAATTAATTTGCGCAGCTGTCGTCGCTAAGTAACCAGTCGGAGGTACAATTCTATTGGGGTTCATTATAGTAACAATTGTAGGTGTGTGGTCGGAAGATAATTCTAGGGAAGCTTCAACCTGAATCGTTTCTATGGGAATGTTTTTAACCACGCCGAAATCGATGACATCTGGAATTTTTTGATGATCAGTGGGCCAATATGTTGGTTGTCCGCTCGCTACCACATTTAAAGCCATTTTAGAAATTGTGTTAAATAAAACACGACCCTTTGGTGTTATAAGTCGCGATCCCCAGAAGGTATGTTTAGCGTTATAATCGCCAGCGGCAAGGAAACACGGTCCTAATGATTTAAAATATTTATAATATTGGTCCTCCGATATTGAAAATCTAGGCGGGGAGTATAACGATGAAATTACTAGGTTTCTATTTAATTCCTCAACGCAAATGTTCGTTGCTTGGAGATAATCTTCACGATGATCACACATTAGATAGTGTTTGACTCGGGTTTTTATTAATATGGCAGAACCTCCACAAGCTCTATCTCGAGGGTCCTTGGTATCATATAGTATATAACCATTGATTTTAAACGTATTTCTTGAGGTCAAATGAGTTTCAGAAATCATCATGACATCAATTTGTTTATTTTTAAGAAAGTATTCTAATTCATTTTTATGTTGGCGGATGCCGTTTGCGTTCCAAAAACAAATTTTTAATCAGTTCATGGTTTGTTAAGTACAGCTTGCAATAACATCGATTGTATTCTAAGCATTTCCTGCATCATATTACCCATTGTGTTCGTAAAATTATTTACTGTTTGCACTAATGTTTCCATGGTTTTTTCTAAACGACTTAAATTAGAAACCGGAGTTTCATCATTACTTGGCGAGGCACCTTGCATTGGCTGATGGTTTGATTTTAGGATGTTAGCGTAAGAGGTTCTGTTATTACTAGGCGGGGGGGGGGGGGGCTTGATTTGCGACTTGCATTTGAGGGGTATTTGTTTTCGGTCCAACCGTCTGCTTGACGATATTATATACAGGGCATCCTCTATAATTGGCAGTGTGATTACCGCCACAGTTGCTAAATTTTTTTACGTTGGGGTCAGTTTTAGACTTATCGCAAGAAACTGTACCGTGTAGTTCACCACATACTACGCACACAGGGGGTAAGTAGCAGTATGCCTTAGTATGGCCAAATTCTTGGCAGTTTAAGCACTGAACAGGTCCATTTTTTTGTGCGGCTCCTCAATTGTGACCCTTCTGTATAGAATATATTTCACACTATAAATGTGATGCGTTTCGTTTTTTTTTAACTTAATGTCGCCGGGCTCTAATTCCACTCGAAAAAGTGGTTGTGGATTTTTGTCCCTATTTCTAATATTTACCACATGTTTTATCTTGAAGCCTTTGTCTTCCAAGAAAGTTTTAATTTCCTCTGGGTCTACGCATGAATCAATTCCCTTAATCACCACCTGGAGACCTTTACTGCTCTTGAGTTGGTATGTGTAAAAACTTTTTTTAAGTGCCTCAAATTTGCTTATTATTTTGCGAAAGTCATTTTCATGATTTACTTGAATTTAAGTTTCATTTATACTACCTCGCTTTACTGCAGCAACATAAAAAGAATTTTCACCAATCAACGAAATTAAACTCTTTATTAGATCATTTGAGTTATGCTCCCTAAGATATATCGGGGGAGGCTTGGACGATTTTATGACGTTTGGTTCTTCAGAGGATTCATCCTCCAGAATAGCAAAGCGATTTTGGGAATTTATTTTATCAAAAGATGGCACTTTTGATGCCGAAGCAACAGCTGAAGAAGTAGGGCTGCGACCCCGTTTAAGGACTGTTATATACCTGTCCATACCAACTTGGACTGGAGGCTTTTGACAACTTTTTACAGGGGGGTTTTCCATTGCATTTGTATTTAAGTTCATGGTATCATTTCCCACTAAATTTGTTTTTGACGTCACTGCAATACTTGCTGGCCTGGCAACACTTGTCACCAAATCTAGTTGTAGTTTTTTTAATGAGTCACTATCCACCGTTTGTGTAAATACCGATGGTGAGAGGGAACGTGTTCGAATAATTGGCTTAGCCGTTAAATAGTTTATATTGTTTTGTTTTGTTTTATTTATTTCTGCATTATTTTCATTTGCATTAACTAAAACGTAAACGTTTCTTTCATTTTGTCTTAGTGTTGTTTCACTGTTCGTACTCATGCAAAGAGTTGTTTTTGTTTTTCACCGTTTTGCTTTGCTTTAAGAATTTTTATTATTTATTGTATTTTACAACAACAACAAAATAAGAAATTTAAACTTAAATGTTTTAGTTCAGAATATGTATACATACATATGTACATGTATGAACATTCATACGTATGTATATATTTTTACTTTTTTTAATTTATTTAACTTTATCGTTTTAATTGTTCACTATTATGTTAAATAATTTAAATAACAAAATATATTATTTATTTTAAGCGTCCATTCGCTGCTGATATATGTATGTCAAAATCAAATGTGATTAATTAATAGTTCAAATCGTATGCGGGGTTAAAAATACACGTCTGTATCACAACAAAGCACAAACCGAACAATTTTTGTTGTAGCTTTATCTTCTCTGAAAACAGGTCTATGCGGCATGTAATAAACACGATTATAATTATTATTGTTAATTGTTGAAGATGGAATTTTCTCAGCAATGCCGCTTTCTAATAGATCGCGAATACCAGCATCATATTCAGATAATTTTTCACTGTTGTTCATCAATTTTAAAGTTAAGCTACGTAACCGAGCCATCGCAATTTGTTTATTATCATTAAGCATAATATTACTATCACGCCAAGGCAATGATACTTCATATCGATTGTTTTGTAAAGGTATTTTATTAATTGTTTCGTCAATAATGGCTTTTTCGCTATTTGCTGCACAACTCGTTAGGCCTATTGACTCTAATTCCCAGAACTTTTCTATTTGGAAACCTTCTGCTGCTTCTCGAATTTGAAAAACCCAATGAGCATTATCACTTTTATTATTCGCACCTTGTAGTGTCCAACCAAAAAATGTATTAATGGCAAAAAGATTTCTTGAAATTAATTCACAACCTTGTTTGTAAAATTGCCAATAATAATCCTGCCCAATCAATAAATTAATTCCATCAATAAGTCGCACTTTACTATTCACAGGATCGGCCAAGTTTGTAAATATCTTATTCAATCTCTCATTTTTGATTTTTGGCTCTGGCAAAACATCATCACAAATTTTTGGCACTTCTGTTGCATTTATTGTAATAATTTTATCGTCGTATTAATTTTTTATTATCATTTTAACGCGCTTAAATATTTCTGTTTTTATATCTTCTTGTTTTTTGCCAAAGGGAATTATTTTAATTTTCGCTGTTCCACAATATTTTAAGTTTAGCTCTCTCACCAAATCTTCGCTGACGTAAGTTCTCTGGCTACCGTTATCCATCACGATTCTAGTCAAAACGCTTTTGTTGTTGTTTATGTCGCTGATTATACCTTTCGCTGTTTGTAAATATATAACGTTTTGCTCTGGTTCGAATGTGTTTAATGCTGCTGCGCCGCTGTACTCGTCTTTTGGACTTCCCTGTGACTTCTGCTGCCTTGTTTCGCTGCTTCGAGCTTCGTCGGCGTTACTGGTTTTTACATTATTTTTTTCCTTCTCACACAGAAGTAATATGCCTACCTCTACAAAAGTCACATTTAATCCAGTTAGCTTTACAAAATTAAGAGTTGTGTTTTTTTTTGCACATCTAAAACACCTTGCTTCTCTCAACAAAATTTTCATTTTCTCCTCCAAAGATAACTGGGCTTTGCAGTTCTTTGTGGCGTGATTATTTCGTTTGCAAAAAATACAATTGTTGTTTGAATTGTTATCGCTAATGAAAAGTCCAGTTGCTGTACCGTAATTCGGTTGTGCATTTCTGTTCGAAGTACGCCTTTCAGACATTTCTGTTTTTTCCAACGCTTCTACCTCTACTTTAATGAAATCAAGTAAACTCTTTAAAATTTTATCTCTATTGTCTCCTTCTTCTTCACCTACTTTTGTACTAGAATGAGCAGCTGTACTTGAGGTTTTATGATAAACTGTACGGAGCTGTGCTGGTATTGCGCCTAATAAAATTGATTTTACCATAAGGTCATACTGTGAAGGTGAAACTTTTCAAGCTTTTAAAGATCGAATTGTTGAGCTGACTTCATTGTAAAGACGACGAAGACCATTTACATCACTGTTAGAATGTACTTTATTTAAGCACATAAGCTTTTGTACGAATCGCTCTATTATTTTTTCTTGGTTACCATATTCCTCTAAAAGTAATTTAATGGCTTCATCGTAACACGCTTCTGTAGGTGTAAATCCAGCTATTGTTGCTGCCGCCTTACCTTCCAAAGATTCAGAGAGAAAGTTAAATTTTGCAGCCTTAGATAATTTACGATTATCGTGAACTGCACTCTTAAATTGTTTCCAAAAGGGAAGCCAGTTCTCAAATTTTCCATCGAACTTTTTAAGCTCAAAGGATTTCAACTTAACGCCACTAAGTTCGCTTGTGTTACTTGCGCCAACGCTAACGACTCTGGTTGTTTCGTTTGCACCAACGTTAGAATCCTTGGTTGTAAACTTCGTGAGAACATATTCTAATTTTGCAATAGTGCAAATTGCCTTATCATCATACTCTATCATTGCATCACATTCTTTCTGATAATCTTCCGGCTTAATTGTACCACTAATAGCCTGATCTGCTTTTTGTAAATTAAGATGAGCATTCTTTATTCGCTGCACATAGAGGTTAATATCAGATTCCATCTTTTCTGGGCCTTCGACATTTTCAAATTGTGTGTCTTCATGGGATTTTAAGAAGTCCACAGCCGCGTTGCATAATTTTGTCAACTGGGTTCGCCATGTGGCTCTGTACATATTATCCATTTTTGTTTTAAATTAGAACCGCCCGCTATTTAAATTCTTTAATCGCTAACGCTGTTAATATTTTTTATTTTATAAATTTTTTTTTAAAGAACAATAACTGTCCCGGGTTTCGGCACCATATAAAAAAATATTGATGATTTAAAGGAAACACTCCGATTCATGGACAGTTTCTGCGGAACTTTATTAACAACTAACTCAAAAAAAGGAAAGATAGAATATTTTATAATAAAGAATTATGTACTTCAAAATAGAGAGAGTAAGAGAAAGAGTAATTATAAAAAGATTTATGTTGGCCATAGTCGGCTTGAAATTCATGTTATATTTTTCACACTTTAAGAAATGGCTGTAAGTTTAAGAAATTTGATATTTTACTGTTTTAAACTTGTATATTTATTTAATGTCTTTTAAGATAATTATTTCGTAAAAAAAACAGCTCCAATTTCGGGAGTGATAATTCATCATTCTTTGTGGTTTTGTTGATAGGGCGCACTCGATTTTTGGAACAAATAAAATTTGTATCAAATTCTCCGTTACCTGTAGCCTGTCGAGAATAAGCAACTGCTCCGAATGCTAAAGGACTTGCATCTGCAAATATATGGATTTCCACACTTCCTGCCTCAGTTGATAGACACCGCTGTATTGCATAATCATTTAAAAATGATAACTCGTCATGCCATATTTGAAATTCATTTAATAAATCGCCACTTAAATTCACATCCCAATCAATACGTTCCTTCCAAATCCTTTGCAATAAGATTTTAAGTCTTACAGTAAACGGACCAATCATACCAAGGGGATCATAAATCCTTGCCATTGTTTGTAGTACATTCCGTTTGGTTGCTCGTGGCATTTTTTCCTCCATTAAATTCTTCAATTCAACGTTAATAGTGTAACTGACAGTGCACCAATTTACACCAAGTATTTTTTGCGATATTAGTCGCTCTAAACCATCAGATGGAAAATGCCTTTTTACCTCTGAATCGTTTGAATTCCATTTACGTAGCTTAAAACCCGCCTTTGCCATAATTTCTGATGCAGCTTCCATAGTTTTTATTGCCGACTCAACTGACTTTTCGCTGACAACCATATCGTCCACATAAAAAGACCTTTTCAATTTATTGCAAATACTTCCGTATTGTGCTTCACAGTTTGACAAATGTTTTTGAATTGTCGCTGTCAAAAGAAATGGACTGCTTGCCACCAGAGAAGCAAGCCGATTAAAAATTTTCGGCGGTGGCTGAAGACCAAAAATATTCAGCGGCGGCGGCTGAGCTGCTTTGCGCCGATTTTTTTGACGACTAAAAAAAATTGGGCTGCGCCGATCTAATGTACAGTAAGCATATAGATAAACAAACAGGGTTAACAAAACAAAAAGACAAATAATGATTTATTCCTTTAAAAAGTAAAAATTTTATAAAAGATAAATTACATTTTTAGAATAAAAATACTTTTTACAGCAAATATCTTGTTAGTTGTACTAAGGTGAGTAACAGATATAACAATAAGATTTTTTAAAAATTTGGAAGCATTTTAAAATAGTTAATTAATTAATTTTTAATTTTTTTTTCTTTTTTTTTAATTAGTTTGTGGTCTATTAAATTTTATAAGATATTTGTTTTATTTAATCCGATATTTCGTCACGCCTTTGTGTGACTTCTTCAGAAAAAATTAACGATTCAAAATTTTTTAAATAATTTTGGGAAAAAACTAATTTTCAAAAATTTTAAATTGTTAATTTTCCCTGAAGTCACACAAAAGCGTGACGGAATTTCGGATAAAATAAAACAAATATTTTTATAAAAAAAAATTAAACCTCAAGCTTAATAAATAAATATAAATTTTAAATAAAGGTCGAACAAGACAATTTAATTAATTTTTAGAATGGGCTCAACTAAATTATTGTTTTCGTGAAGAATAATTGTCTTTTTAAGGTTTATGGACTTAGACGGCTTCTCTTGGAAGTAATGCAAGCTCCAGCTACAGAAAATGCTTCGTCCGATGAAGCGGACGTAGCAGGAATTCTAAAACAGAATCCCGCTAATTTAGAAAAATTCGAAAACATCTTTGAACAAATATAAATGATACACAAAAGGTAAACAAATTAATTTTATGAAAAATACCACTTCATTATTTTCCACCAATCCACAAACATTCAATTTCCTCCTGTGGTGCATCAAATTATGTTTTTTTTTTCTGTAGGGATATTTGAATTCCTCGGTGCTTGCTAACTAGTACATGCCACAAAGTCTATAATTTATTTTTTTATTGCTGATAGTTTCTTAAATAATGAAAACTATCCAATATTTCTCCGCACTCCTCAGTATAGACTGGTTCTGTACTGGGTCTTCTAGTATGATCATTGGTCGATTCTGTATTGGTTTTTGCAGAACTATAGTTGCTTGGCATAAAATAGCTTTCTATTTTCCGAATCATTGATTAATTTTACAACACAATTTTTTTACCACTTGTAATGAGGAACACTTTTTTTAAACTTTTCAAACGAATGAAAACAATTTTAACAAAAGAATGGATAATAGGTAACCAATCTTTTAAATAATCAGTATATATAAAACATAGTTTATATTGCAGATAATTTGTGGCTCAGTGAAGTTTAAGTGGTGGAATACCCCATAGTGAAGAAGGTAATCAGCATTCAAAATTATATTTAAGTGTTACCAGTTTAGCTAATCATTGATAATGTTGGTTAACATATTTTTAATACATATTGTTACGTTACTGCCTTTCAATAACGTTTTGGTTTATTTCCTTTATAATAAACCGTTTCGAGTTCTTTTATTGCAATTCAAATAAAACAAATAAACACAACACTTTTGCTACTGTTTACAATTTACACAACTTTATTTAGTACTTAGTTACTTTAACAACCGTAATTATTGCTCTTATTTACAACCAACTATAAATTTCTCAGCGAGATTCGTTAATGACAAAGTTAGAACTTAGAATGAATCATGCCATCTCTTGCGATCCTATTTATACTCGGGCAAATGACCATAGAACTTTCGAGTTCTAAAGTCTAGATGGCTCTATAAAGTTCTAATAACGGCTATTTCGTTAATTAAACTTATTCAGCTATTACTATCTATATGGCTGAATTAATTGAGTTATTAGGCATCATAAACTAAGGCATACTTTTAGGCGTTGCCATAGATTGAGATAACTTAATAAAGAACATTCTAGTTTACAGTGGGGTTGAAGTACAATTATGCACAACAATTTTAACATTACATCTGTACATTGATTTTTACACTCGAAGTGTGCATAACTTATACAATAACAATTTTAACTAATAAAATAACTAACAAATACTTAATAACTAATCAATACAAGATAACACATAAATTAATCTAATTCTTAACCAATAATTACAAATAATTCTTAACTAAAGTTACTTTCGTAACAATATAATAAATAAAAATCTATATTTCTGACAATAATAGATAAATTGAATACAAAAAAGTTTCGTTAAAACTCTTAAAATCTTTTCACACCAAACTAGATACCGATTTCCGCAAGTATTCATTAACATAAATAATATTAAAAAATACCAAAAATTAATTGAATAACCAATTTTGGCTTAATACAAAAAAAAAAAAAAAAATATATTAGAAAACAAATAATCAGCTAGTAATTGAGCCGCCGATCAGCCGAGTATATCGGCGGCGGCGCGGCTGGTCGAAAAAAATCGGCTGAGCGGCTAGCCGTCAGCCGCGCCGTTTCGGCTTGCTTCTCTGCTTGCCACTCCAAAGGTTACTCTTGTCATTCTATATTCAGCAACTGCTGGCAGTTTATCTATCTTGTCTGGCGTATCTTCAAACCAAAGGAATCTATGAACGTTTCGGTCGCTATCCGATAGGGAAATCTGTAAGAAAGCTTTTTCAATATCTGAGGTAATAACAATTTTATTGGAACGGAAACTTAACAACATTGTTAACAAGTATGCCACCATATTTTCGCCAATGCTTAAAAGATCATTTAAGGACGCTGTACCTGGTTCGCTGGATGGCCCATCGAAAACTATTCGCATTTTTTTTTTCATTATTTATTTATTGAATCTTCATATATTAAATATGAACTAACAATAATTAATCAAATCTTAACCTAATACGTTATTTTATGTCCTGCCAGTGCCAGACAAAATTTTCTTCATCACGGTTTTAATTCACTTATATAGGTGTTTATCGCTCATCTAACTGGGTAAGTGCTGCAGTGTATCTTCTTCTTAAGCGAGTGTGGCCGCCATGATTTAAAATATTTCGAGCTAATGGATTTGGGTGTTGTTCAAGCCTTTTTAAATATTTTATTGCATATTTTGTAATCATACTTTTAACTAATGGCACATTGAGGTCCTTATGAATGTTTGAGTTTTTAACATACCAGGGAGCGGCTGTGATTATTCGAAGAAGTATATTTTGGCGCCTTTGAATTTTATCGATATGAGAGGCCGATGCAGTGCCCCATAGTTGAATACCGTAGCACCAGATAGGCTTTAAGATAGAGTTGTAAAGTAGAAGCTTGCAATCGAGACTAAGGACAGAATTTCTTCCAATAAGCCAGTGAATTTGAATGGCTTTTAGTTTCATTTGAGTTAATTTTGCCTCTATATGGCATTTCCACGTTAATCGCCGATCCAGATGTATACCGAGATATTTTATATGCGAATGTTGAGGAATTATTTGATTATTGATTGTAATAGGGGGGCGAGATTCCCGGCGCAAAGTGAATGTTATATGTACGCATTTTTGCTCATTGACCATTATCCTCCAGTGTCTTAACCATATTTCTAGTTGAAATATATGATGCTGTAAGTAACGTGATGCTTCATAACGATTTTCGTGGACGCTTAGAAAAGCTGTATCGTCTGCAAATGTTGAAGTTTGTGTATAGTTGCTTGTTGGCATGTCCGAAGTATAAATTAAGTATAATAGGGGTCCCAGAATGCTGCCTTGTGGGACTCCAGCGGCAATGGGCTGAGGTGAACTTAAGAAATTTCCTTATTTAATAATAAATTGACGACCGACTAAGTAACTTTCTAGCAGCCTGTGTGTGTTTGCTGGTAAATTTTGCTTCAATTTATGTAATAAGCCTTCATGCCAGACTTTATCAAAAGCTTGCGAAACATCGATGAAGAGTGCTGAGCAATATTTGTTTTCTTCAAATGCTTTTCTTATGACATTTACTATTCGATGAGTCTGTTCGATTGTGCTGTGTTTTCTTCTAAATCCGAACTCATGGTTTGGAATACATCTATTTTCACTTAAAATCGGTGTTAATTTTGAAACTAATAATTTCTCAAACAGCTTTGACATATTTGATAATAAGCTAATAGGCCTATAAGACTCAACTTTTGTATGATCTTTACCTGGCTTTGGTATCAGTTTTAGACTTATCGCAAGAAACTGTACCGTGTACACTGAAAGAATTTTCTTCGCAATACTAACGAATTTTGACATTAATCCCATGAAAAATTGCATTATAAAGGAACCTATGCAGCGCTTCGTTGGATCAATGAAACCTATTTCATTAAAAGGACTTAATGAAACATTACATTAGATCCATGAATATTATTAATTGGATGAATACTTTCAATAAAGTAAAAATTTTTTTTTTTTTTTTTATTTTTTTTTTATTTATTTATTTTTCTTTTTTCTTATTTTATTTTACTTTATTTTATTTTTTATCTTTTTTCTGTCTGTGGTGGGATTCGAACATGTAACCTCGGTGCTGATAGACTAGCTCACTACCAGCTAGTCTACCGGGGCAGTGTAGTTTTTGTATAAAGAAACTATGTTTTTTTCAGGGTTTAAAAGCATCCATCAGCTGAATGCTTTTTATTTTTGCTTTTGCCACTGCTATTGAAATTTGTAATTTTTTTTCCAACAGCCAATGTTTTGTTTTTCGTTTGTGCAAAAAAGCAAATCTCCTATTTTGTATATTTTTATTTTCTGACAACTGCTTTTTTACCAGCCAGCGACAAAAATGGACAACCACATAAAAAGCAAAAGCTAAAAAAAATTATTTCGCCTTTTGCTTTTTTACTTTTTCCTGAAAGAAGAGCTAGTTAAAAAAGACAAACCAAAAAAAAAATCTAAAATTCAAAGAACAAAAATTCTTCTCTGGCTGGTTATAACAAAAAGCCGATTCAATAAAATGAAAAGCAGCGGAAGTGTGTGCTAAAAGCAGTCTGAGCAGAGCTATTAGCTCTGCAAAAAGGCAGATTACAACGAAAAAATACTGATCAGTGTACAAGCAACATGGTTTTTTTATGGTGATGAGGAAAAATAAATTTTTACCTTTCTTCAGTAATGTTGTAGTAATGTTGTTGTTGCTCGCCAAACAAATAAAAAATTCTTGTTGTGTTTGTTTTGCATGAAAAATATCACTTGTCGTCGTCGAGTATTTTTTTTCGCAATCATGTGCCTTTGCAACCTTTTTTGCTGCTTTTATCTCCTATTTTGCGGCTATTAGCATGCATTGGTTTTTGATTTGGCGGCTGTTTGACAGAAGCTGTTTGTTTCATTCTTTTTCCTACCTATTTTTTCCTACAACATAAAAGTAATTGCCGTTGCTTTTTGAGTTCCATCAAATTGTTAAAAAAGCAAAAGCTGAAAAAAGCCAGTGCCAATTATTTTGTGTGTTTATTTTGCTGCTGCTTTTGAAAAGTGTGGGCTTTTTTAGCAGTGGAACTTGTCGGCTTTTTAATTTTGATTTTTTTTTTAATAGGAAAAAGGCAAAATTTGGCTGCTTTTGCTAATATGGCGATAGCATTTTAAACCCTGGTTTTTTTCTCAATTAAGACCGTAAATATGAGATTAAATTGTCCATAATAACAATAACAACGTTGATTGAAAGTGGATTGAAAGTTTTTGTTTCATTACTATAATGACATTTTTATTTTCATAATGAAAATTTAAATTTATGAATGCAATTATTGAAATATGTTGCTTTTATAAAAAAATTTTTTGATTTCATAAATTTAATGGCATACATGTAACATTAGATGTATGAAGTTATTAAATCTTACATTTTTTAAATAACAATTAAACATTTTTTTAAGGAAACTATAATTTTGTATTAATTTATGAATATAGTTATGTTTGTATATTGTTTTTTTAAGTTCCCAATTAAAATTTTTTGTTTAACTTGGACAAACTTAAGTTTTCATATATCCAATGAAAATTTTTAACGTAATTACGAAATCTAATGAAGCGATTTTAACGAAAATACTTCATCAAACCTATGAAATTCCATTTAGACAATGAAAATTTTCATTTACCCAAGGAAAACTTTTTTATGAAAATGATTCATTAAATATATGAAGCATTTTTCTTTCAGTGTAGTTCACCACATACTACGCAGACAGGGGGTAAGTAGCAGGTCCATTTTTTTTGTGCGGCTCCTCAATTGTGACCCTTCTGTATAGAATATATTTCACACTATAAATGGGATGCGTTTCGTTTTTTTTTAACTTAATGTCGCCGGGCTCTAATTCCACTCGAAAAAGTGGTTGTGGATTTTTGTCCCTATTTCTAATATTTACCACATGTTTTATCTTGAAGCCTTTTTCTTCCAAGAAAGTTTTAATTTCCTCTGGGTCTACGCATGAATCAATTCCCTTAATCACCACCTGGAGACCTTTACTGCTCTTGAGTTGGTATGTGTAAAAACTTTTTTTAAGTGCCTCAAATTTGCTTATTATTTTGCGAAATTCATTTTCATGATTTACTTGAATTTTAGTTTCATTTATACTACCTCGCTTTATTGCAGCAACATAAAAAGAATTTTCACCAATCAACGAAATTAAACTCTTTATTAGATCATTTGAGTTATGCTCCCTAAGATATATCGGGGGAGGCTTGGACGATTTTATGACGTTTGGTGCTTCAGAGGATTCATCCTCCAGAATAGCAAAGCGATTTTGGGAATTTATTTTATCAAAAGATGGCACTTTGGATGCCGAAGCAACAGCTGCAGAGGTAGGGCTGCGTCCCCGTTTAAGCACTGTTATGTACCTGTCCATACCAACTTGGACTGGAGGCTTTTGACAACTTTTTACAGGGGGGTTTTCCATTGCATTTGTATTTAAGTTCATGGTATCATTTCCCACTTAATTTGTTTTTGACGTCACTGCAATACTTGCTGGCCTGGCAACACTTGTCACCAAATCTAGTTGTAGTTTTTTTAATGAGTCACTATCCACCGTTTGTGTAAATACCGAGGGTGAGAGGGAACGTGTTCGAATAATTGGCTTAGCCGTTAGATAGTTTATATTGTTTTGTTTTGTTTTATTTATTTCTGCATTATTTTCATTTGCATTAACTAAAACGTAAACGTTTCTTTCATTTTGTCTTAGTGTTGTTTCACTGTTCGTACTCATGCAAAGAGTTGTTTTTGTTTTTCACCGTTTTGCTTTGCTTTAAATATTTTTATTATTTATTGTATTTTACAACAACAAAAAAATAAGAAATTTAAACTTAAATGTTTTAGTTCAGAATATGTATACATACATATGTACATGTATGAACATTCATATGTATGTATATGGGAATTTCTCCAGAATGGTCTACCAGGATGAAAAAAAAAATGTTGATTATCATCGTCTTTTATTGTTTATTATTAGAAAAAAAGTCTATGTTCTTATTAAAGAATGGTTTCCTAGCATATCTGAGGTGTTTTACTTGAGGAAATTGGGGTGGAAACTGGAAAATTTTATAATTTTCTGTATTTTCTACTTTTAAAGACATTTTTATATACTTATTTTACATGCAAGAAATATGTTATGTTTACACTCTTTCTTCATAATCTCTCCAATACAATCAATTGTAAAACGAGTATTAAGTTTTTTTTTGTTAAGCAAATTTTAAGACATTTATGGGAAAATGCGTGAAGATAATAATAAAAAAACATATGGAAAAAGTGTCACGTGCGTAATGTCACGTGCGTAATTTACAATTTATTTTTTTCTTCGCCAACCCATGCATAGTTGCTTTTGAACAAAACATGATTATAAAGGCCCATTACTAACCTTTATAAAAACATTTTTTCCGAAATAAAAACCTCCTACAATTCACTTACTTTCGCACTTTTTCTTACGGTCCTAAAAGGCACTTCTATTTTTGTCACGTGAGTAAGTCAACTTTGATTGCATGGCATTTGTGTACCCAGTGCTCAATTTACCATTATATATACTTTTTAGAAAGAACTCATCACAAACAATGTAACGATTCTAGAATTCATTCTAAAATTCCAATCCACTTCTATTTTTTTAATATTCAAACACAATAAAACGCGTACAAATGTCGCGTGCATAACCAGAGAAACACCCATATATTTTTACTTTTTTTAACTTATTTAACTTTATCGTTTTAATTGTTCACTATTATGTTAAATAATTTAAATAACAAAATATATTATTTATTTTAAGCGTCCATTCGCTGCTGATATATGTCAAAATCAAATGTGATTAATTAATAGTTCAAATCGTATACGGGGTTAAAAATACACGTCTGTATCACAACAAAGCACAAACCGAACAATTTTTGTTGTAGCTTTATCTTCTCTGTAAACAGTACCTCGTTTCTGTATTTCTCGCATCGTAAAATTTCTTACATGAAGTGTGAAACAAAAAATTCCATCGTTTCTCGATTTATGAGATAAAAGTGTTTCTGTATTTAAATGCGAAAACATACACAACAAATTCTGTTTATACTGGAATATTTCCAGTAATTAAGTGTCAAATAAAAGCGAAACGTCAACAAAAGAAATAAATATAATAAAAACGGGGCTGCCAGATTTGACGAGTTATTGTCATTTTGACAACTTTTTGTTCCGAAATTAGCAAAGTGACGATTTAATGATTTTTCTAAAAAAGTGACGAAAGCCAAAACAAAAATCAAAAATATTTTATAATTTTGTTGTTACTTTCTATAGAAATTCATATTCAATTTTTAAATTTCAAACACTTCATATTTTGTGGCGTTGAAAATTGAAAAAAACAAAATGAATTTCTGTAGAAAGTAACAACAAATTTATAAAATACTTTTGATTTTTTTTTTGCTTTCAATGAAATTGTTGGCGTTGCCCCTTAGTCTTCGAAATAAGATAGTTTTAAATATTTTAATATGTTTGTTTATTAGTAAAAAAAATATCTTTAAAAACAAGACAGCTTAAATTTTTTTATTTATCCCTTTTATGAAAATTGTCCTCGAAGTTGTTTGCCTCTTCCCTGAAAAATGTATCGCCAAAAGCAAAATTTCGAGGGAAAGAAATGGACCGATTTGGCTTATTTTGAACATTTAATACTTCTTATATACATTAACAAAATATGATTGATTAATATGATATTTTCTCATGCTTTTGTGTGACTTCTTCAGGGAAAAACAATTTTTAATTGTTATCGGATTAAAGAAAATAAATAGTTTTATAAAAAATTATCCTTCAGCTTAACAAAAGAAATATAAATTTAAAGAAATTATTAAATACCCATGAACTTTAACTTTGTTTTTGTTTGATTATGTTTTAATAAAAGTCGAAACAAATTTGTTTAAAATTTATTTTAAATTACACGATTTTTAAAACAAAAAGGAGGATCTTTTATATTTTTTTCTCAGAAAATTAACGATTTTGACACAAATTTATCTGGCAGCGCTGATTAAAACCAAAACAAGAAAAGGCTAAAAAAAAATTTAAAATAACAAAATATAACAATGGTTTTTTGTTTATTTTCATCATATAAATTATGCATTCATCATTTATATTCCTTTTTTTTTTTTTATTTATTTAAAAAAAATTGTATACAAACATATTTTAAATTCAAAATATCTACATTTTGTTTTTCTCGCCACCACTTTCAAATGCGACTTATTTTGACAGTTCTTGAAAGAAACTTTTCGCAAAACATTGTTATAGAAACACTTTTTCTCGCATACTTCCAATAATTGCTGGAAAATTATTAAAATTACAGATAATTCTCGCCAAGAAAAGATACAGAAACACTTGCGTGAGAAAAACCATTTTTTTTTCATTTCACACTATTTTTGTTGCAATTCACACGTTTCATGCGGAAAATTTTACGAAGCGAGAAATACAGAAACGAGGTACAGGTCTATGCGGCATGTAATAAACACGATTATAATTATTATTGTTAATTGTTGAAGATGGAATTTTCTCAGCAATGCCGCTTTCTAATAGATCGTGAATACCAGCATCATATTCAGATAATTTTTCACTGTTGTTCATCAATTTTAAAGTTAAGATACGTAACCGAGCCATCGCAATTTGTTTATTATCATTAAGCATAATATTACTATCACGCCAAGGTAATGATACTTCATATCGATTGTTTTGTAAAGTTATTTTATTAATTGTTTCGCCAATAATGGCTTTTTCGCTATTTGCTGCACAACTTGTTAGGCCTATTGACTCTAATTCCCAGAACTTTTCTATTTGGAAACCTTCTGCTGCTTCTCGAATTTGAAAAACCCAATAAGCATTATCACTATTATTATTCGCACCTTGTAGTGTCCAACCAAAAAATGTATTAATGGCAAAAAGATTTCTTGAAATTAATTCACAACCTTGTTTGTAAAATTGCCAATAATAATCCTGCCCAATCAATAAATTAATTCCATCAATAAGTCGCACTTTACTATTCACAGCATCGGCCAAGTTTGTAAATATCTTATTCAATCTCTCATTTTTGATTTTTGGCTCTGGCAAAACATTATCACAAATTTTTGGCACTACTGTTGCATTTATTGTAATAATTTTATCGTCGTATTATTTTTTATTATCATTTTAACGCGCTTAAGTATTTCTGTTTTTATATCTTCTTGTTTTTTGCCAAAGGGAATTATTTTAATTTTCGCTGTTCCACAATATTTTAAGTTTAGCTCTCTCACCAAATCTTCGCTGACGTAAGTTCTCTGGCTACCGTTATCCATCACGATTCTAGTCAAAACGCTTTTGTTGTTGTTTATGTCGCTGATTATACCTTTCGCTGTTTGTAAATATATAACGTTTTGCTCTGGTTCCAATGTGTTTAATGCTGCTGCGCCGCTGTACTCTTCTTTTGGACTTCCCTGTGACTTCTGCTGCCTTGTTTCGCTGCTTCGAGCTTCGTCGGCGTTACTGGTTTTTACATTATTTTTTTCCTTCTCACACACAGAAGTAATATGCCTACCTCTACAAAAGTCACATTTTATCCAGTTAGCTTTACAAAATTTAGAGTTGTGGTTTTTTTGCACATCTAAAACACCTTGCTTCTCTCAACAAAATTTTCTTTTTCTCCTCCAAAGATAACTGCGCTTTGCAGTTCTTTGTGGCGTGATTATTTCGTTTGCAAAAAATACAATTGTTGTTTGAATTGTTATCGCTAATGAAAAGTCCAGTTGCTGTACCGTAATTCGGTTGTGCATTTCTGTTCGAAGTACGCCTTTCAGACATTTCTGTTTTTTCCAACGCTTCTACCTCTACTTTAATGAAATCAAGTAAACTCTTTTAACTTTTATCTCTATTGTCTCCTTCTTCTTCACCTACTTTTGTACTAGAATGAGCAGCTGTACTTGAGGTTTTATGATAAACTGTACGGAGCTGTGCTGGTATTGCGCCTAATAAAATTGATTTTACCATAAGGTCATACTGTGAAGGTGAAACTTTTCAAGCTTTTAATGATCGAATTGTTGAGCTGACTTCATTGTAAAGACGACGAAGATCATTTACATCACTGTTAGAATGTACTTTATTTAAGCACATAAGCTTTTGTACGAATCGCTCTATTATTTTTTCTTGGTTACCATATTCCTCTAAAAGTAATTCAATGGCTTCATCGTAACACGCTTCTGTAGGTGTAAATCCAGCTATTGTTGCTGCCGCCTTACCTTCCAAAGATTCAGAGAGAAAGTTAAATTTTGCAGCCTTAGATAATTTACGATTATCGTGAACTGCACTCTTAAATTGTTCCCAAAAGGGAAGCCAGTTCTCAAATTTTCCATCGAACTTTTTAAGCTCAAAGGATTTCAACTTAACGCCACTAAATTCGCTTGTGTTACTTGCGCCAACGCTAACGACTCTGGTTGTTTCGTTTGCACCAACGTTAGAATCCTTGGTTGTAAACTTCGTGAGAACATATTCTAATTTTGCAATAGTGCAAATTGCCTTATCATCATACTCTATCATTGCATCACATTCTTTCTGATAATCTTCCGGCTTAATTGTACCACTAATAGCCTGATCTGCTTTTTGTAAATTAAGATGAGCATTCTTTATTCGCTGCACATAGAGGTTAATATCAGATTCCATCTTTTCTGGGCCTTCGACATTTTCAAATTGTGTGTCTTCATGGGATTTTAAGAAGTCCACAGCCGCGTTGCATAATTTTGTCAACTGGGTTCGCCATGTGGCTCTGTACATATTATCCATTTTTGTTTTAAATTAGAACCGCCCGCTATTTAAATTCTTTAATCGCTAACGCTGTTAATATTTTTTATTTTATAAATTTTTTTTTAAAGAACAATAACTGTCCCGGGTTTCGGCACCATATAAAAAAATATTGATGATTTAAAGGAAACACTCCGATTCATGGACAGTTTCTGCGGAACTTTATTAACAACTAACTCAAAAAAAGGAAAGATAGAATATTTTATAATAAAGAATTATGTACTTCAAAATAGAGAGAGTAAGAGAAAGAGTAATTATAAAAAGATTTATGTTGGCCATAGTCGGCTTGAAATTCATGTTATATTTTTCACACTTTAAGAAATGGCTGTAAGTTTAAGAAATTTGATATTTTACTGTTTTAAACTTGTATATTTATTTAATGTCTTTTAAGATAATTATTTCGTAAAAAAAAAAAACAGCTCCAATTTCGGGAGTGATAATTCATCATTCTTTGTGGTTTTGTTGATAGGGCGCACTCGATTGTATCAAATTCTCCGTTACCTGTAGCCTGTCGAGAATAAGCAACTGCTCCGAATGCTAAAGGACTTGCATCTGCAAATATATGGATTTCCACACTTCCTGCCTCAGTTGATAGACACCGCTGTATTGCATAATCATTTAAAAATGATAACTCGTCATGCCATATTTGAAATTCATTTAATAAATCGCCACTTAAATTCACATCCCAATCAATACGTTCCTTCCAAATCCTTTGCAATAAGATTTTAAGTCTTACAGTAAACGGACCAATCATACCAAGGGGATCATAAATCCTTGCCATTGTTTGTAGTACATTCCGTTTGGTTGCTCGTGGCATTTTTTCCTCCATTAAATTCTTCAATTCAACGTTAATACTGTAACTGACAGTGCACCAATTTACACCAAGTATTTTTTGCGATGAGAAAATGCCTTTTTACCTCTGAATCGTTTGAATTCCATTTACGTAGCTTAAAACCCGCCTTTGCCATAATTTCTGATGCAGCTTCCATAGTTTTTATTGCCGACTCAACTGACTTTTCGCTGACAACCATATCGTCCACATAAAAAGACCTTTTCAATTTATTGCAAATACTTCCGTATTGTGCTTCACAGTTTGACAAATGTTTTTGAATTGTCGCTGTCAAAAGAAATGGACTGCTTGCCACCAGAGAAGCAAGCCGATTAAAAATTTTCGGCGGTGGCTGAAGACCAAAAATATTCAGCGGCGGCGGCTGAGCTGCTTTGCGCCGATTTTTTTGACGACTAAAAAAAATTGGGCTGCGCCGATCTAATGTACAGTAAGCATATAGATAAACAAACAGGGTTAACAAAACAAAAAGACAAATAATGATTTATTCCTTTAAAAAGTAAAAATTTTATAAAAGATAAATTACATTTTTAGAATAAAAATACTTTTTACAGCAAATATCTTGTTAGTTGTACTAAGGTGAGTAACAGATATAACAATAAGATTTTTTAAAAATTTGGAAGCATTTTAAAATAGTTAATTAATTAATTTTTAATTTTTTTTTCTTTTTTTTTAATTAGTTTGTGGTCTATTAAATTTTATAAGATATTTGTTTTATTTAATCCGATATTTCGTCACGCCTTTGTGTGACTTCTTCAGAAAAAATTAACGATTCAAAATTTTTTAAATAATTTTGGGAAAAAACTAATTTTTAAAAATTTTAAATTGTTAATTTTCCCTGAAGTCACACAAAAGCGTGACGGAATTTCGGATAAAATAAAACAAATATTTTTATAAAAAAAAATTAAACCTCAAGCTTAATAAATAAATATAAATTTTAAATAAAGGTCGAACAAGACAATTTAATTAATTTTTAGAATGGGCTCAACTAAATTATTGTTTTCGTGAAGAATAATTGTCTTTTTAAGGTTTATGGACTTAGACGGCTTCTCTTGGAAGTAATGCAAGCTCCAGCTACAGAAAATGCTTCGTCCGATGAAGCGGACGTAGCAGGAATTCTAAAACAGAATCCCGCTAATTTAGAAAAATTCGAAAACATCTTTGAACAAATATAAATGATACACAAAAGGTAAACAAATTAATTTTATGAAAAATACCACTTCATTATTTTCCACCAATCCACAAACATTCAATTTCCTCCTGTGGTGCATCAAATTATGTTTTTTTTTTCTGTAGGGATATTTGAATTCCTCGGTGCTTGCTAACTAGTACATGCCACAAAGTCTATAATTTATTTTTTTATTGCTGATAGTTTCTTAAATAATGAAAACTATCCAATATTTCTCCGCACTCCTCAGTATAGACTGGTTCTGTACTGGGTCTTCTAGTATGATCATTGGTCGATTCTGTATTGGTTTTTGCAGAACTATAGTTGCTTGGCATAAAATAGCTTTCTATTTTCCGAATCATTGATTAATTTTACAACACAATTTTTTTACCACTTGTAATGAGGAACACTTTTTTTAAACTTTTCAAACGAATGAAAACAATTTTAACAAAAGAATGGATAATAGGTAACCAATCTTTTAAATAATCAGTATATATAAAACATAGTTTATAATTGCAGATAATTTGTGGCTCAGTGAAGTTTAAGTGGTGGAATACCCCATAGTGAAGAAGGTAATCAGCATTCAAAATTATATTTAAGTGTTACCAGTTTAGCTAATCATTGATAATGTTGGTTAACATATTTTTAATACATATTGTTACGTTACTGCCTTTCAATAACGTTTTGGTTTATTTCCTTTATAATAAACCGTTTCGAGTTCTTTTATTGCAATTCAAATAAAACAAATAAACACAACACTTTTGCTACTGTTTACAATTTACACAACTTTATTTAGTACTTAGTTACTTTAACAACCGTAATTATTGCTCTTATTTACAACCAACTATAAATTTCTCAGCGTGATTCGTTAATGACAAAGTTAGAACTTAAGCTTCGTACAGACGATGGTCAGATCTTACAATATTGGTAAGCAGCGTTGATTAAATTGCATTAAAATTGGCTAAAATGTCTTACAACTGTGTGAACATTGTAAGCTCATTTGTATTTGCAGATGTGCAAAATTAATGCATCTGACAATGGACCATTGTCAGAAAAATTTTGCTGTTGGCAACGCCTGCTTACAATATTGTAAGATCTGACCATCGTCTGTACGAAGCTTTAGAATGAATCATGCCATCTCTTGCGATCCTATTTATACTCGGGCAAATGACCATAGAACGTTCGAGTTCTAAAGTCTAGATGGCTCTATAAAGTTCTAATAACGGCTATTTCGTTAATTAAACTTATTCAGCTATTACTATCTATATGGCTGAATTAATTGAGTTATTAGGCATCATAAACTAAGGCATACTTTTAGGCGTTGCCATAGATTGAGATAACTTAATAAAGAACATTCTAGTTTACAGTGGGGTTGAAGTACAATTATGCACAACAATTTTAACATTACATCTGTACATTGATTTTTACACTCGAAGTGTGCATAACTTATACAATAACAATTTTAACTAATAAAATAACTAACAAATACTTAATAACTAATCAATACAAGATAACACATAAATTAATCTAATTCTTAACCAATAATTACAAATAATTCTTAACTAAAGTTACTTTCGTAACAATATAATAAATAAAAATCTATATTTCTGACAATAATAGATAAATTGAATACAAAAAAGTTTCGTTAAAACTCTTAAAATCTTTTCACACCAAACTAGATACCGATTTCCGCAAGTATTCATTAACATAAATAATATTAAAAAATACCAAAAATTAATTGAATAACCAATTTTGGCTTAATAAAAAAAAAAAAAAAAAAATAGAAAACAAATAATCAGCTAGTAATTGAGCCGCCGATCAGCCGAGTATATCGGCGGCGGCGCGGCTGGTCGAAAAAAATCGGCTGAGCGGCTAGCCGTCAGCCGCGCCGTTTCGGCTTGCTTCTCTGCTTGCCACTCCAAAGGTTACTCTTGTCATTCTATATTCAGCAACTGCTGGCAGTTTATCTATCTTGTCTGGCGTATCTTCAAACCAAAGGAATCTATCAACGTTTCGGTCGCTATCCGATAGGGAAATCTGTAAGAAAGCTTTTTCAATATCTGAGGTAATAACAATTTTATTGGAACGGAAACTTAACAACATTGTTAACAAGTCTGCCACCATATTTTCGCCAATGCTTAAAAGATCATTTAAGGACGCTGTACCTGGTTCGCTGGATGACCCATCGAAAACTATTCGCATTTTTGTTGTAGCTTTATCTTCTCTGTAAACAGGTCTATGCGGCATGTAATAAACACGATTATAATTATTATTGTTAATTGTTGAAGATGGAATTTTCTCAGCAATGCCGCTTTCTAATAGATCGCGAATACCAGCATCATATTCAGATAATTTTTCACTGTTGTTCATCAATTTTAAAGTTAAGCTACGTAACCGAGCCATCGCAATTTGTTTATTATCATTAAGCATTCATATCGATTGTTTTGTAAAGTTATTTTATTAATTGTTTCGTCAATAATGGCTTTTTCGCTATTTGCTGCACAACTTGTTAGGCCTATTGACTCTAATTCCCAGAACTTTTCTATTTGGAAACCTTCTGCTGCTTCTCGAATTTGAAAAACCCAATGAGCATTATCACTATTATTATTCGCACCTTGTAGTGTCCAACCAAAAAATGTATTAATGGCAAAAAGATTTCTTGAAATTAATTCACAACCTTGTTTGTAAAATTGCCAATAATAATCCTGCCCAATCAATAAATTAATTCCATCAATAAGTCGCACTTTACTATTCACAGCATCGGCCAAGTTTGTAAATATCTTATTCAATCTCTCATATTTGATTTTTGGCTCTGGCAAAACATCATCACAAATTTTTGGCACTTCTGTTGCATTTATTGTAATAATTTTATCGTCGTATTAATTTTTTATTATCATTTTAACGCGCTTAAATATTTCTGTTTTTATATCTTCTTGTTTTTTGCCAAAGGGAATTATTTTAATTTTCGCTGTTCCACAATATTTTAAGTTTAGCTCTCTCACCAAATCTTCGCTGACGTAAGTTCTCTGGCTACCGTTATCCATCACGATTCTAGTCAAAACGCTTTTGTTGTTGTTTATGTCGCTGATTATACCTTTCGCTGTTTGTAAATATATAACGTTTTGCTCTGGTTCCAATGTGTTTAATGCTGCTGCGCCGCTGTACTCGTCTTTTGGACTTCCCTGTGACTTCTGCTGCCTTGTTTCGCTGCTTCGAGCTTCGTCGGCGTTACTGGTTTTTACATTATTTTTTTCCTTCTCACACATAGAAATAATATGCCTACTTCTACAAAAGTCACATTTAATCCAGTTAGCTTTACAAAATTTAGAGTTGTGGTTTTTTTTTGCACATCTAAAACACCTTGCTTCTCTCAACAAAATTTTCTTTTTCTCCTCCAAAGATAACTGCGCTTTGCAGTTCTTTGTGGCGTGATTATTTCGTTTGCAAAAAATACAATTGTTGTTTGAATTGTTATCGCTAATGAAAAGTCCAGTTGCTGTACCGTAATTCGGTTGTGCATTTCTGTTCGAAGTACGCCTTTCAGACATTTCTGTTTTTTCCAACGCTTCTACCTCTACTTTAATGGAATCAAGTAAACTCTTTAAACTTTTATCTCTATTGTCTCCTTCTTCTTCACCTACTTTTGTACTAGAACGAGCAGCTGTACTTGAGGTTTTATGATAAACAGTACGGAGCTGTGCTGGTATTGCGCCTAATAACATTGATTTTACCATAAGGTCATACTGCGAAGGTGAAACTTTTAAAGCTTTTAATGATCGAATTGTTGAGCTGACTTCATTGTAAAGACGACGAAGACCATTTACATCACTGTTAGAATGTACTTTATTTAAGCACATAAGCTTTTGTACGAATCGCTCTATTATTTTTTCTTGGTTACCATATTCCTCTAAAAGTAATTCAATGGCTTCATCGTAACACGCTTCTGTAGGTGTAAATCCAGCTATTGTTGCTGCCGCCTTACCTTCCAAAGATTCAGAAAGAAAGTTAAATTTTGCAGCCTTAGATAATTTACGATTATCGTGAACCGCACTCTTAAATTGTTCCCAAAAGGGAAGCCAGTTCTCAAATTTTCCATCGAACTTTTTAAGCTCAAAGGATTTCAACTTAACGCCACTAAATTCGCTTGTGTTACTTGCGCCAACGCTAACGACTCTGGTTGTTTCGTTTGCACCAACGTTAGAATCCTTGGTTGTAAACTTCGTGAGAACATATTCTAATTTTGCAATAGTGCAAATTGCCTTATCATCATACTCTATGATTGCATCACATTCTTTCTGATAATCTTCCGGCTTAATTGTACCACTAATAGCCTGATCTGCTTTTTGTTAATTAAGATGAGCATTCTTTATTCGCTGCACATGGAGGTTAATATCAGATTCCATCTTTTCTGGGCCTTCGACATTTTCAAATTGTGTGTCTTCATGGGATTTTAAGAAGTCCACAGCCGCGTTGCATAATTTTGTCAACTGGGTTCGCCATGTGGCTCTGTACATATTATCCATTTTTGTTTTAAATTAGAACCGCCCGCTATTTAAATTCTTTAATCGCTAACGCTGTTAATATTTTTTATTTTATAAATTTTTTTTTAAAGAACAATAACTGTCCCGGGTTTCGGCACCATATAAAAAAATATTGATGATTTAAAGGAAACACTCCGATTCATGGACAGTTTCTGCGGAACTTTATTTACAACTAACTCAAAAAAAGGAAAGATAGAATATTTTATAATAAAGAATTATGTACATACTTCAAAATAGAGAGAGTAAGAGAAAGAGTAATTATAAAAAGATTTATGTTGGCCATAGTCGGCTTGAAATTCATGTTATATTTTTCACACTTTAAGAAATGGCTGTTAAGCTAAGATCCCACTATCGGCTCAAATAGCACAATCTGTGACGATTTTGATTGTGCTGTATCGGCGCACATTAAAAAACATTGCAAAATTTATTCTTGGGTGGTCCCATTATCGTCGCACATTGTGAGAATTTTTTTCGGTTCATATCGGCTAAAACTCAATTGCGACAATAATCGGTACAATGCGGTCACACTATCGTGTTATTTGGGCCAATTTAATCATATGTTTTGGTTTATTTGTTTGTTGGCGACATAATTTTACTTTAAAAATTCGCAAAATTCTCCGTTTGAATATTCCTTTATTAGTTTCCTAGCAATTTTAAATAATATATTAATATAAAATTAAAAATATATGCAATTTTATTCAAACTTACTGCACTTGTTTTTTTGTAATTGTTGTTCTGTTAACAGATGTTTACAAAGCAGGGATGGCAACATCGATACAACAGCAATGTTTTCGTTAAAGCAAATTGTTTTCTTTTATTTAACAGTACAAATGTACTATTTAACTTTTTAATACATAAATAATAGATAAAACAAATGTAATTTTGGTACAATTAAGCTCAAAAAAGTAAAATTTTAGTAGCCAGTTGGTGCACTTTAAAAAAATTCGTTTTGCCATCCCTTGTATCGGCGCTGATTGGCGACTGTGATCGGCACACAAGTGGCCGATAAAAATCGGTACATATTAAACAATTTGATTGCTCCACATTGTGCAAAAGAGTGTTCACATTATCGGCGCATCAAGGTTAATTTTGATTGTCCACAGGCAGCACAATTTCGGCACAGATTGTCGCAAATTAAAAAATATTGACCGTTCACACTATCGGCACATGAAATAAGGCAAAAATTGGTACATTGCGCCGATAGTGGGATCTTAGCTTAAGTTTAAGAAATTTGATATTTTACTGTTTTAAACTTGTATATTTATTTAATGTCTTTTAAGATAATTATTTGGTAAAAAAAAAAACACTTTTGACTGTCAGTCATATACTTTTTCCCCTTATTAGTCGCCATAATATTTTTACAATGTTTCACAAAATATTTCAAATAGAACAATTTTGTAACAGTTATTTATAATAAGAATTATAAATTGGAAATAAAATTTACAAACAAGAGAAAAAAGTTTTTATAATATTTGAGATATATGTAAATTAGAATATATTTACATAAAACGCGTTTCGCATATCGCCAATCAACAAACGTAAATTTCAACAAAAGGATTAATCAAGTAAATAAGAACTTTTAATTAACTGCCAGACCCACAATGTCGACAAGAACATTTCTTTCGCATATTAATATTGAAAACAATAACAAAAAACTAAAATTTGTTTTTGTTTTCAATATAAATATACGAAAGATATGTTCTTGGCGACATCGTGGGCCAGGCAGTAAGTTTCTCGTTATTTTTTTTAATATGTAAGAGAATTAAATTTCTTGTTTTGTTTTCTTGATTTATAATTTTTATTTTACTATTACAGTTCTTTTCGGTTATAGTAACATCGTCTAGTTGCAGACAAATCGTGGACTATATCGCTAATGTGACTATAAGCCTAATTCACATACATATGTATATGCCACTATGAGGCATTTAACATAATGTAACCAATTTTTTACACTGACAGCAAGTTTTGCAACAGTATTGTCTACTGTAAATCAAATTTTTAAATAATAAAAAAATATTTCATCCCTAATAACAAAGACAAAAATTTTTTTTTATTGGAGTTCAGTGGATTATTGCTTTAAAATCTAAAAAGAATTCACTACATTTTGCCAATGCGACTATAACGCTAACAATTTGCTTTATATTTGCCTTTGCTAGCAGCTGATGGATGGCGTATATGGTAAACGTTCTTATATCGCTAAATGGACTATAACGTACATGATCTATATGAAATTTACTTACAGTTTCAGAAAATACAGATAAAATGGACTATATCGCGAATGTGACTATAGCCGGTAGTGACTATAAACGAAATGTACTGTAAGTGCAAATAACTTTTGTATTACAATGCAACTTTAAATAAATTTTAATGATTTTCTCAATTAATAAAAGGTATTTTTATTTTAAATTTGGTTATATTTTTTTACATTTGGTAATAAAAATTTTGGTTGTAAAAATTGTATTGGTTGTGGCAGCACTGTAGGTGACTGTAGGTGAGCAAAGCAATTTGTTTGAAATGTGTACAAACCCTTATGGTGTCATATTCAGGAGACAATTTTGAGAAGAGAAGTTTGTTGTGACCTCTTGTAGCCTTAATGAACAATCGTGTGTCAGAGATTGTTCTACCTATAGGTAGGTTTGTCTTTCAGCACTTATTAACGAAAAAAAAAAAAAATTTTGGGTCATGTCTAGATGGGAGTATGTATACATATCTAATAAGAAGAGGTATAAATATGTTGTAATTGGGTCTATACAAAATAAGATTCATGGCTGGATTTGAGTAAGTAATTATAATTGTATAAGCAAAATAGTTTTTATTATTTTAAAATAATTTGTGTCTGCATCGGTAAAAAAATTTTTTTATATGTAATAATTGAGAATAATATAAAACCGTGTTTCCATTCCTGGGATGAAACTTTTTAAAAAAGTTCGAAATATTCACTCACTATTCACCCATGGTCAGGAATAAAAAATTTTATACACTGTTGTGTGCTCTTTTATTCGTTAAAGAAAATTTGCTCCGATCTTTAAGATATGAAACGGAACTATTTAAACAAAATTAATAACCTACAAAAAGAGAAAAATACCTATAAACAAAATTAATTAAAAACAAGTAAGAGTGCTATATTCGGCTGTGCCGAATCTTATATACCCTTCACCATTGTGCGAGCAGAATACAGAGCAACTAGACAAAAACTAAATAATTTTTACATATACATACATATTTGCAATACCTCAAACTTCATTATAAATAAAATTTAAAAAGCGAAAACTGGTAAATATTTTTTTTAAATCTTTTTTAGAACATAAAAAAAATAAAAATATTAAAAAAAAAATTTTCTTTTTAAAAAACCAAGAATCGAACCGGGAACTCTCAGTTTCTAACAAACCCCCTAGACAAGTGAACCACGAAGGAACGTTAATCGAATATCATTAAAATGAAATATGGCACGTTGACTGTTCACAAAATTCAACAAAGTTTTGTTGTAATTACTTCTGATGTTTTTGTTCACCACAAAGTTGGGAAATATATTCACCAAAATAGTTCGCGCCATGTATGTGTGTTTGTTTGTTTTCTTTTATCTTTTTTGGCGAGTTTTTAAGTAGCAAAAAACACAAAAATTCCTAGTTTCTATTTGTAAAAATATTTTCGTTAAATAGATGAAATAATAAAGAAGGGTGATAACGAAAATCATATTGGGCATTATGCTAGTATATGTAAGCAATTGAAAGGGAGGGGGGGGGGGGGGGGGTAGAGGGACATCACATGGTTAAATCAAGTTCTCTCCTCATAAGGTCCCAGAATATATATACTTTATGGGGTCTAAAATCAATATTGTGGAAATTACAAACGTTATGACAAACTTATATATACCCTTTTCCACCTGAGGTGAAGGGTATAAAAAGAGTAATTTTTGGGATTTCAGTATTTTGATTATAACTCAGCCATTTTTTAACCGATTTGACAGATTTATATACCGACGTGTTTAAGAAGAAATTTGCCAGTTAGCTGGGTTATAAAACTTGGAATCGGGGAGATCTATGGTTCCCGAAAGTTGGGTATTTAATTTTGGTCATAACTTTTTTGTATCTGAACCGATTTTTATAAAATATGTTCTACTAAAAATTTCCGATATTTTGATATATAAGTCATATCCATAGGACATATGGTAGCCCTTAAATTTAGGGTTTTATAAAATTTTTAATTTTTTTTGTACGGGAGGTACCACGCCCACTTCTCCAATACCACCCACATTTTGTAGGATGGTGTGTATTGGCTACCTAAATGTGTGTACCTAATTTGGAAACTTTGGCTCTTGCCGTTCTCAAGATATACAGAAATTAAAAAAATACAACAACAAGGGATTTTTGGAAAAATTTAGAGGTAGTCGTGGTTTTTTGCTCATATCTACGTCATTTTTGGACCGATCGGGCTGAATTTCAATAGCAAGAAATGGTGGACTGTATGTAACATAAATGTAAAACAACCTAGCCGCTATCATGTCTGGATTATCCGGAAAACACATATCAAACGTAAGACGGACAGACGGACAGACGGTCAGACGGACAGACGGACATGGTTAAATCAAGTTCTCTCCTCATAAGGTCCCAGAATATATATACTTTATGGGGTCTAAAATCAATATTGTGGAAATTACAAACGTTATGACAAACTTATATATACCCTTTTCCACCTGAGGTGAAGGGCATAAAAAGGGTATAAAAATAAAATAAAAAAGAGGGTAAATTAAAAGGCGTAAATATGTATAAAATATATGTAGGTAAATAAAATTTATAAATATATTTAACAAATTTTAAAAAGTCAAAAACCGTTCAATTTCTTTTTAGTTTAAAAAAAAATTTTAAAAACCAAAAAAAAATAGTAATGAGAGGGACTTGAACCCTCAAAGCTAACACAAAATTGTTAAAACCAGACTGGCGGCTAGACCATTCGGCCATCGAGCCACATAAACATCTGTTGTTGATATGAGTACTTGATATCAATTAAATTAATCGTAAAATGAAGTATGTGTTTGTTGTTTTTGTATAATGCAGGAGGTACCTATGTAATGTTAAGGAAAGAAATTCACCACGAATATTTTCAATGAAAAAAACCACTAACAAACAAAAAAAAAAACACACAACTATTTTACAGGGCTACCATCACATATTTTTAAACGTAAAGGCACAAAAACGGTCGTTTTGGTTAATAAAAGTCGCAAACATATTTTAATGATTTTTATTTATCAATAATGCAACATAAACAAAACAAACAATTGCTTAAATTGTGTATGCTTTGAAATCACTTTTGTGATTTACTTGGTTTATAAAATTCGGACTCGGAAAGACTTATGGATCCCGCAAATGGTTATTTGAAAAAAAAATGTAGGTATACCTATTTAGGTCATAAGTTTTTTGTAGCTGAATCGATTTTCCGAGTTTTGCAGAGAATATGTTTTACTAAAGATTTCCGATGTTTTAATAAATAAGGCGTATCCATAGGTCATATATATGGCAGGCCTAAAAATTAAGTTTCTATAAAAATTGACAAACGGACTGACAGACGGACATCGTTAAATCCACTTTTCTCCTCATAAGCACCCAATATATATAGGTACATACACTTTATATGGTCTGAGATCAATATTTTAGCAATAACAAACAGAATGACAAACTTATGTATGTAAACGAATTACCTATAAAATAAAAAAATAATTATAAAAAAATAAAATAAGTAAAAAACAAGTTAGAGTGCTATATTCGGCTGTGCCGAATCTTTGATACCCTCCACCGACAGTTCGAATGTTTAAGGAGTAATATCTGTATGATGTTATTATTATCTTAAACTGTGACGATTTGTTATTAATTATGGTTAAAGGCAACCAAACTGTTTTCCGGTAGAAGGGTTTGTATGGGACCTAGGGTAAATTATGGACCGATCATCACGAAATTTCACAGCGTCATTTCTAGTCCTTTAAATGACGTACCAATTTCTGTTATGATAGCATTATTAATTATGGTTTTAGGTGTACTGAACTGTTTTCCGGGAGTAGGGTTTCTATGGGGCCTAGGGTAAATTATGTACCGATCTTCACGAAATTTCACAGTATCATTTATAGTCCTATAAAACTGTGACGGGCCAAAATTTGTTATGATTGCATTATTTTTTACGGTTTTAGGCGTACTAAACTGTTTTCCGGTAGTAGGGTTTATATGGAGCCCAAGGTAAATTATGGACCGATCGTCACGAAATTTCACAGTGTTATTTCTTGTCCTAAAAAACTGTGACGTACCAAATTGTGTTACGCTAGCGTTATTTTTTACGGATTTAGGCGTACTAAACTGTTTTCCGGGAGTAGGGTTTATATGGGGCCCAGGGTAAGTTATGGACCGATCTTCACGAAATAACACAATTTTATTTCTTGCCCAATAAAACTTTGATGTACCAAATTTTGTTATGATAGCATTATTTTTTACGTTTTTAGGCGTACTAATTTGTTTTCCGGGAGTAAATTTTATATGGGGCCTATGGTAAATTATGAACCGATCTTCACGAAATTTCAAAGATTTATTTTTAGTTCTATAAAACTTTTATGTACCAAATTTTGTTATGATAGCATTATTTTTTACGTTTTTAGGCGTACTAAGTTGTTTTCCGGAGGTAGGTTTTATATGGGGCCTATGGTAAATTATGAACCGATCTTCACGAAACTTAACAGTTTAATTTCTAGTCCTATGTAACTGTGACTTGCCAAAATTTGTAATGATAGCATTGTTAGTTAGGGTTTTAGGCTTAATATACTGTTTTCCGGGAGTAGGGCTTATATGGGGCCTAGGGTAAATTATTGACGGATCTTCACGGAATATCACAGCGTGATTTCCAGTTGAATAAAACGAATTGTTGCGAAATCTTATATCATTCTGGGCATTTTTCCGCCATTTATGTTAGTTTTTGTAACAAAATTATCAATTTTTTTTAGGTGGTGGTTCCACATTTTGATTCATAGCTCAGATCCTATTGAACCGATTTTGCTGAATTTCAATCCCAAACTGCTTAGGATAACTACAAGCAATTTGACACCAAGTTTGTTGATTTCTTTTGAGTTTTTCGAAAGTGAGCGTGTTTTCAACAGACGGACAGACGGACATGGCTAAATCGACTTAAAATTACTCAAGGACCCAGAATATATATACTTTATAGGGTCTGAGATGAATAGTAAAAAAGTTTCACACGGAATGACAAACTGAATATACCCTCTTCACAACTAATTGTGGTGGAGGGTATAAAAAAATTAAATCAATAAAAATAAGGGTATAAAAAGGGTAAATTAAAAGGCGTAAATATGTATAAAATATACGTATATGATGAAGTTCATAAATATATTTTAAAAATTTTAAAAAGTGAAAAACTGACCAATTTCTTTTAAGATAAAAAGAATTTATAAAAAACAAAAAATAAAAACAAAATGGAATGAATGGGATTCGAACCAGTAAACCAATAAGAAATTGTAAGGAGGCAGACCGTTTAGACCGTTCGACCATCGAACCGCATGTAAAGCCGTTGTTGATTTGAGTATGTGATATCAATAATTATTAATAGTAAATTAAAGTATGTATGTGTTTGTTGTTTGTGTATAATACAGAAGGTAATATTAAATAAAAAAAAAAGAAGTTTACCGCAAGTATTTTAAATGAAAAAAACCACAAAAAAAACAACACACAACTATTTTACAGGGTTACCATTAACCGTTTTGAAACGTAAACTGTCGTTTTGGTTAATAAAAGTCGCAAACCAATTTAAATGTTTTTTATTTATCAATAATACAATATAAACATTCCAAGAAATTGCTTAAATTGTGTATGCTTTTAAATCGCTTTTGTGCAGAAGATATTATCAGGCCTATTCTGAAAATAACTTTAACTCAAATCACGTGATTTGAAATCACATGTGCCTACTAAAATCACACGTGTGCTATTTTAGCGTCCCGTTTTTGTGTGATCTTCAATTGCAGAAAGCACACCAAGAAACACAACAACGGAATGACTTTCAAAACAGCACAAAGTCACAGGTGTGATTTCAGAATAGGCCCGTATATAGGTATATATGAATATATTTTTGTATAAATTGTCTAAAAAAGTGACTAATATGTTATCAATGTCAACAATAAAAAGGCAAAGATTGCTTTTAATATTTTGACGACACTAGATCACTGTTCGTTATGTCAGCGGTTTTTTGTAGTCGTAAAATTAGATGATGAGGGCATTTCTAATATTCCCTAAATACAATTTTTTTTAAAAGTGGATAACCCTGCTTGTTTGTATGATTTTTAAGAAGTGTGACCATTTTGGCAATTTTGCAGCTTAACTTAGATTAAAAATTTTAATTTAGCTAAAATACTTTCATTAAGCGCTTCGCATTTTTTTAAGCATTTTAATTAAATGTTTCTAGCTTTTTTAGAATTATTTTAAAAATTGAAGAATAGCTATTGATATAACTTAAGTTTTTTATGTATTATAATAAATTATAATAAATTTTGACTAAAAAAATAGTTGTAGTCAAAATGAAATTTCGTATGGAAATGGATAATTCTTATTTTATTGTAAAAAAAATTTCATTTTATTTTTTTACAAGACGATAACCCTGCATGCTTGGGCGATTTTTAATCAAGACTTTTAAGTAGTGTGGGAATTTTTTATTTTTGAAAGTAAATTCAGCACCAAAAACTTAGATTTAGCTGTAAAATTTCCATTTGTCATTTTATTAGCTTTTTAGAAAAATGTTTTAAGCTTCTTCTGATTAATTTTTAAAGTTGGATGGAATAGTCTTAGCGATTAAAACTAAAATAAATTGTTTTAAACTAACTTTTACGCAATTAATGATGACTGTTTTTTTAAAATATAAAAAAATTAAAATTAATAGCTATAAAACCGTTTGTATTTTGTTTTCATTAGAGGGCCTTCCAATTTCAAGGTTAACCAATTGTGGTATTTATATCTGATGCTATATCAAATCTACCTAAATACTTGTTTAAATATTACCATTTATTTTAATTTTGTTTAAAATGAGTCACTTAAATGTATAAGGATTTAAAACAATATAATGAACAACTTTAAGAATTATTTGTAGCGTTTTCAAAATAATTTTTAGCATTTCTTTGCCTTGCCTAATGTCAGAGTAAGCTGTGAACAAATTTTAAGATCTATTTCTATGTCATTGGTTTCGTCAATAAAATTATCCAAACTTAAATGTTTCTAGCTTTTTGATTAAATTAAACATTTACGTACGCAAATACTTATTGTTGAATGTTTTGTTTTCAAATAACAAATGGGATTTTTTTTAGAAATAATAAGATTTTTTAAAAATAATATGGCAACATGTGTAAGATTTTTGAATTGAAATGTAAGAAGAGATTATCAAAACATAGCAACAATCCGTCTCTAAAACTGAAAAAAAACAACAATCATGAAAACAATGCCTACCAATACACATAAATAACTTTTGCATATTCGTACATACTACATACTTAGGTATTTACATTTAAGCCAAAAACAAATTGTAAAATATGGTTTTTGTTTCACGTGTAAGGCGAACGATTCATATTTATATTGTCAATAAAATCAAAAATCGCTGAATAATTTTAAAATCGTTTATAGAAATATTTATAAAAAAAGTTAAAAAATGTTTTGTTTGGAACAGGTGGAGATGCCGAGATTTGAACCCCGGCAATATAACAAACAAACCTTCTTGGGCAACCGCCCAGACCATTGAGCTATTAACGTTGTTAAAAATAAAGAATTATAGTATAATATACTCCGTCATATTATTAGTTTAATATGTAGGTATGTATTTTTCAATTAAAGCGAACAATCATGTACAAGCATGTGTTTCTTATGCTTAACATTCAACTCGTTCAAATAAAAAAACAAACAAACAACAACCACAAGGAATTTTTTTGGAAAAATTAGAGGCAGTCGTGGTTTTTTTGGTCATATCTAAGCCATTTGTGGACCGATCTTGCTGAATTTCAATAGCAAGAAATGGTGGACTGTATGTAACATAAATGTAAAACAGCCTAGCCGCTTTCATGTCTGGATTATCCGGAAAACACCTATCAAACGTAAGACGGACAGACGGACATCGTTAAATCAACTTCTCTTCTCATATGGACCCAGAATATATATACTTTATGGGGTCTAAAATCAATATTGTGGAAATTACAAACGTTATGACAAACTTATATATACCCTTTTACACCTGTGGTGAATGGTATAAAAATTGATAGGAGGATAGTTAATATCAGGTTTTTCTGAAAACGTAAATCTACATTTATTAATAAATTCATTACTTGGAATCCAATCTTCCAAGTTATTTTGTTACAAATTTAAAGCGGATAACATGGACTGACAGATATCTACTTTCAGCCTATTTGGCAATTTATTTTTAATAATGCTAACTTAGAAAAAATCCGCTCAGCGGATGCACCACTATGTGGTAAAATTTATACAAGTTTGGATATAAAATGTCACCCAGTTTTTTAAATTGCTAATTTCGTACAAAAATGTTTCAGGCTAAGATATTTTAAAAATTGCTTCAGAGCTTTAATCGTTTGATCTGTTTTCTAAAAGTTTAAACTCTTTAACAAAATCCTCTGGGTTAGTAATTATATCAATAAAAACGGAAAGAATTCCGAAGTAATTTATGTCTTCAGCTGAATTAATAAATACTGGATCTAAAACCTTTAATGAACTCTGTCTCTTATCGCTAATATTAAAAGGGGCACAAAAACCTCAAATGCTACAAAAGGGGATTTAAACAAAGGGGACAAAAAAGTGGCACGGCAGTCAAAAAGGGGCAAAAATGCGACTTTAGTCGCATAACGGTAACGCTGATGACAACAGTGCAAATTTGCTTTTTGAAATGTGTATTGAAATGTCTAAAAATAAATTTAATATAGAAAAATTTGTATTGTATGATAAAATTTCAAAAAAGCACTTGCTTAGTAGAAACGTGCAAGAAGGAGCTATGCGGAAAATTAAGAGCAAATATAAAAAGACATTATAAACTCGTTCACAAGCAAGGGTTGAAAATGGTAGTGAAGATTTGTGCAAAAAATTAAAAAACAACAATAAAATTAAGCACCACTATGGATAGGGATAATTTTCTTAAATGTTGTGTGGGATTTGTGACAAAGAAAAATATTCCATTTAGAATATTTGATGATCAGGAGTACTTTAAGCAACTAATTGCACCATATGAACAAAAATTTAATATCAATTTAAATTCAAGAAATATTGGTGTAATTTTAGAAAAAGCAAGTAGCTACATAAAAGCTGAAATAAGTGCTACAGTACAAAATAAAATGATTTCCTTAAAGATAGACACGGTCAGTCGAATGGAAAGGAATGTCCTTGGCATCAATATTCAATATATCAAAGATTTTAAAATATGTATTAACACAATTGGTAAGTTTTTTTTCAGAAACTTTAAGGCCCAACCATAATATGCATAGTCTTGCTTAACCTACTGTCAAAACAACAAAAAGTCTCTCAATAGTATTTAAAAAAAACAAAAAAAAATCTAAAAACATTTGATTCCGTACGGAATGTGCGATCTGTTTCGCACTTAGATTAAGCAAATGACAGTTTCATAAAACTAAACAAAAAGTTTCCTTAAGTTCAATATGGTTTGCCTCATATGTTTTACATGTATTCGCAATTGCACATATTATGATTGGCCTTTAGACCACCGGATGCCTTTTAAATATCAAAAGATCGGAAATTTTCAGCAGGAAATATCTGCCGAAAAAGTCGGAAACAATTTTCAACCGATTTATAGTCTTAATTTGTGGTTTTTTTTACCATATTTTTTTAATACACTGTCTTATGTAAAAAAAGTTAAAGTTTTACAGTATTACAACTTTGCTTTCAAGTAAATTATGCAATATAAGCTAAAGGGGAAGTTCATAGTCCCGGTAGGTAAAAGTTAGTTAAAATTATAAAGAGCTTGCTATACGTTCGACAAAATTCTACTTTTAAATAACGGCAAGTTGTTTTAATGACCCTTAACTAATGTGAACTTTAACTTTTTTTACAAGGAGGTCAGTGTGCGATATGTTTAGTTCTATAAATAAATTAGTTTTGTGTGTTCATGTTGTTTTATAGGTATGGTACAAATAACAAAACGCCATACTGCTGCCAATTTGAAGGGAGAAATTCCTAAATGCCTTAAGGAATACAGTATTGAAATGACCCAAATATACTCAAATACAACTGATAACGGAGCCAATGTACTGAAGGTATCGCGATTACTGCAAGAAATGCAGCAAGAAAACATAGACGAGGATGATGTTGACAATGCTGAGTCAAGTCAAATTGAGTCGAATCTGGAATCTATTTTGTCTATTGTACGTTGCGCTGCTCATACAATACAATTAGCAGCCAATAATGTAATTAAAACACTTACAACTGAAATCGAAGAATGCACAAAAATTGCTAAACATCTTCGTAATTTAGTAAGATCGGGAACCGAAAACATCGCCTTACCGTGTTTAGATGTCGTTACAAGGTGGAACTCCACATATGACATGCTAAATAAAATACTATCCCTTAAAGAGTATGTTGAAAACTTGGATAGTTTAAGTATTTTTGACATAAACTGGTCATTTATCCAAAACTTTGTAACGGCATTTGAGCCTTTGGCAAAATGCACAATACAACTGCAAGCAGAACAATATAAGTATTTTAGGAGACTTTTTTCGCGATTGGCTCACATGTGAGTTAGAATTGGAGAAATTAGTTTTTGTTAACACATACGCAGCAGCCCTTCATAGTGCGATGAGGAGCAGAAAAGAAAAACTTCTAAAGCATGATGCGTTTGAATCCTCGATTCAATTTTAAAGGTTCACCTTTCCTTAATATTGATCTTAAGCAAAGTGCAATGGTAATGAATTCTTCTTCTTCAACTTAATGAAAATGCAAACGTCCTCTTTTCGAACCGTTTTATTTTACATATTTATAATGCGGAATTAGCATTATTTTTTAAAGTTTGTTTTGTTGTTACTTAATTTTAAAATTTTACATTATGATGAAATTCTTATAACCCTTAATATTCATCCTTATCGACAACAACTTAACATATACATACATGAATAAAGATGACTCAACTATATCCAACCAAACCAAACATTTTTTTTTTTTGTCATTATTTATTTATTGAATCTTCATATATTAAATATGAACTAACAATAATTAATCAAATCTTAACCTAATACGTTATTTTATGTCCTGCCAGTGCCAGACAAAATTTTCTTCATCACGGTTTTAATTCACTTATATAGGTGTTTATCGCTCATCTAATTGGGTAAGTGCTGCAGTGTCTCTTCTTCTTAAGCGAGTGTGGCCGCCATGATTTAAAATATTTCGAGCTAGTGGATTTGGGTGTTGTTCAAGCCTTTTTAAATATTTTATTGCATATTTTGTAATCATAGATTTCACTAATGGCACATTGAGATCCTTATGAATGTTTGAGTTTTTAACATACCAGGGAGCGGCTGTGATTATTCGAAGAAGTTTATTTTGGCGCCTTTGAATTTTGTCGATATTAGAGGCCGAGGCAGTGCCCCATAGTTGAATACCGTAGCACCAGATAGGCTTTAAGATAGAGTTGTAAAGTAGAAGCTTGCAATCGAGACTAAGGACAGAATTTCTTCCAATAAGCCAATGAATTTGAATGGCTTTTAGTTTCATTTGAGTTAATTTTGCCTCTATATGGCATTTCCACGTTAATCGCCGATCCAGATGTATACCGAGATATTTAACATGCGAATGTTGAGGAATTATTTGATTATTGATTGTAATAGGGGGGCAAGATTCCCGGCGCAAAGTGAATGTTATATGTACACATTTTTGCTCATTGACCATTATCCTCCATTGTCTTAACCTTATTTCTAGTTGAAATATATGATGCTGTAAGTAACGCGATGCTTCATAACGATTTTCGTGGACGCTTAGAAAAGCTGTATCGTCTGCAAATGTTGAAGTTTGTGTGTAGTTGCTTGTTGGCATGTCCGAAGTATAAATTAAGTATAATAGGGGGCCCAGGATGCTGCCTTGTGGGACTCCAGCGGCAATGGGCTGAGGTGAACTTAAGAAATTTCCTTCTTTAATAATAAATTGACGACCGACTAAGTAACTTTCTAGCAGCCTGTGTGTGTTTGCTGGTAAATTTTGCTTCAATTTATGTAATAAGCCTTCATGCCAGACTTTATCAAAAGCTTGCGAAACATCGATGAAGAGTGCTGAGCAATAATTGTTTTCTTCAAATGCTTTTCTTATGACATTTACTATTCGATGAGTCTGTTCGATTGTGCTGTGTTTTCTTCTAAATCCGAACTGATGGTTTGGAATACATCTATTTTCACTTAAAATCGGTGTTAATTTTGAAACTAATAATTTCTCAAACAGCTTTGACATATTTGATAATAAGCTAATAGGCCTATAAGACTCAACTTTTGTATGATCTTTACCTGGCTTTGGTATCATGGTAACTAAGGAAACCTTCCATTGTTGAGGATAGTATTCAAGGCGTAAAATAGCATTAAAAATAAAAAGAATAATTTTCTTTGCTGTGCGAGGTAGCTCCAAAAGCATTTTATTACTGATTTTATCAATACCAGGTGCCTTCTTAGTGTTTAAGTCACAAATAGCCTTTTCGATTTCTCTTATCTCAAATCTGAGGGGAAAAGCTGCTCTAGCAGCAACAGGTGGTAACTCGACCGCAATATTGTGAGATATATTTGCGGTAAATACGTTTTTTAAATGATTGACAAACAGATTTCCTTTTTCAACATCATTTCTTGCCCAACTTCCATTCAAGTTTCTTAATGGTGGTTTAGAGACAACTGGCCTTTTGAGGTTTCTATCTGCACGCCATAATGAGTAGTCTGATTGTGGGGTTGCATCAAGTTCCTTAAGATATTTTTCCAGAGAAGCCGTTTTCTGAGCCTACAGTAACTTTCTTAGTCTTTTTGTACACTCTTTAAGTAAGTTCTTAAGTTGAGGGGATCTGTGCAATTGCCACTCTCTTCAGTCAAAAGATGCTCGACATCTGTGGAATATATTTTAATAGTTTTTGTTTTTTTGGTGGCAATATTGGAATGCTGAACAGCTAGTTTCAGAAAACTGTCAAAATTGTCAATAGAGCGATCTACATAATCCGGTGTACTGAGCGGAATATTTTCTGTGCAATGGGTACTGAGATATTTTTTATATTTTAACCAATTAATTTGCGCAGCTGTCGTCGCTAAGTAACCAGTCGGAGGTACAATTCTATTGGGGTTCATTATAGTAACAATTGTAGGTGTGTGGTCGGAAGATAATTCTAGGGAAGCTTCAAACTGAATCGTTTCTATGGGAATGTTTTTAACCACGCCGAAATCGATGACATCTGGAATTTTTTGATGATCAGTGGGCCAATATGTTGGTTGTCCGCTCGCTACCACATTTAAAGCCATTTTAGAAATTGTGTTAAATAAAACACGACCCTTTGGTGTTATAAGTCGCGATCCCCAGAAGGTATGTTTAGCGTTATAATCGCCAGCGGCAAGGAAACACGGTCCTAATGATTTAAAATATTTATAATATTGGTCCTCCGATATTGAAAATCTAGGCGGAGAGTATAACGATGAAATTACTAGGTTTCTATTTAATTCCTCAACGCAAATGTTCGTTGCTTGGAGATAATCTTCACGATGATCACACATTAGATAGTGTTTGACTCGGGTTTTTATTAATATGGCAGAACCTCCACAAGCTCTATCTCGAGGGTCCTTGGTATCATATAGTATATAACCATTGATTTTAAACGTATTTCTTGAGGTCAAATGAGTTTCAGAAATCATCATGACATCAATTTGTTTATTTTTAAGAAAGTATTCTAATTCATTTTTATGTTGGCGGATGCCGTTTGCGTTCCAAAAACAAATTTTTAAACAGTTCAAGGTTTGTTAAGTACAGCTTGCAATAACATCGATTGCATTCTAAGCATTTCCTGCATCATATTACCCATTGTGTTCGTAAAATTATTTACTGTTTGCACTAATGTTTCCATGGTTTTTTCTAAACGACTTAAATTAGAAACCGGAGTTTCATCATTACTTGGCGAGGCACCTTGCATTGGCTGATGGTTTGATTTTAGGACGTTAGCGTAAGAGGTTCTCTTATTACTAGGCTGGGGGGCTTGAATTGCATTTGTGTTTACCTGATTTGCAACCTGCATTTGAGGGGTATTTGTTTTCGGTCCAACCGTCTGCTTGACAATATTATATACTGGGCATCCTCTATAATTGGCAGTGTGATTACCGCCACAGTTGCTACATTTTTTTACGTTGGGGTCGGTTTTAGACTTATCGCAAGAAACTGTACCGTGTAGTTCACCACATACTACGCAGACAGGGGGTAAGTAGCAGTATGCTTTGGTATGGCCAAATTCTTGGCAGTTTAAGCACTGAACAGGTCCATTTTTTTTGTGCGGCTCTTCTATAGTTATTCTTCTGTAGAGAATATATTTTAAATTGTAAATAGGATGTGTTTCGTTTTTTTTAAGTTTTACGTCACCGGGTTCAAACTCCACTCGAAAAAGTGGTTGGGGAATTTTTTCTCTATTTTTAATATTTACTACATGTTTTACCTTGAAGCCTTTTTCTTCTAGGAATGTTTTAACCTCTTCTGGGTCCACACATGAGTCAATACCCTTAATCAGTACCTGTAGACCTTTACTGCTTTTCAGTTGGTAGGTATAACAGTTTTTTTTAAGCGTTTCAAAGTTGTTTACTATTTTGCGAAAATCATTCTCATTATTGACTTGTATTTTTGTCTCGTTTATAATTCCACGCTTTATAGCCGCTACGTAAAACGAATTTTCACCTATCACCGATATCAAACTCTTTATGAGCTCATTTGAATTTTGCTCCCTTAGATATATCGGGGGAGGCTTGGATGGTTTAATGACGTTTGGTGCTTCAGAGGATTCATCCTCCAGAATTGCAAAACGATTTTGAGTATTTATTTTATCAAAAGATGGTACTTTTGAGGCCGAAGCAACTGCTGCAGAGGTAGGGCTGCGTCCCCGTTTAAGCACTGTTATGTACCTGTCCATACCAACTTGTACTGTAGGCTTTTGACAACTTTTTACAGGGGGGTTTTCCATTGTATTTGTGTTTGAGTTCATGGTATCATTTCCCACTAAATTTGTTTTTGACGTCACGGCAATACTTGCTGGGCTGGCAACACTTGTCACCAAATCTAGTTGTAGTTTTTTTAATGAGTCACTATCCACTGTTTTCGTAAACACCGAGGGTGATAGGGAACGTGTTCGAATAATTGGCTTAGCCGTTAAATAGTTTATATTGTTTTGTTTTGTTTTATTTATTTCTACATTATTTTCGTTTGCCTGAACTAAAACGTAAACGTTTCTTTCATTTTGTCTTAGTGTTGTTTCACTGTTCGTACTCATGCAAAGAGTTGTTTTTGTTTTTCACCGTTTTGCTTTGCTTTAATATTTTTATTATTTATTGTATTTTACAACAACAAAAAAACAAGAAATTTAAATGTTTTTGTTCAGAATATGTATACACATGTATGAACATTCATACGTACATACATATATATTTTTACTGTTTTATTTTATTTAATTTTATCGTTTTAAATTGTTCACTATTATGTTAAGTAATTTAAATAACAAAATAGGTATATTATTTTTTTTTTAAGCGTCCATTCGCTGCTTATATTTATGTATTACAAAATCTAATGTGATTAATTAATAGTTCAAATCGTATGCGGGGCTAAAAATACACGTCTGTATCACAACAAAGCACAAACCGAAATTGACCAAACCAAACATGTTTAGTTTTCTGAAATTTTTTTTTAATAAGCATTTTCTAAAATATTTGTAGATAGTTTTACTGCTACTCACTGTATCATTTTTAACGTTTTTTTTTTCTAGTTTGATACTCTATAATATCATTTTAATGAAGCCTTTATCTTTTCTGATAATATATATTTCTGTGGCCGTATGGAAAAACTAGATAACTCCATTTTTTGAAAACACGAGAAAAACACATTAAAAGTTTTAAACATATTTCGCTAATTATTTCACATGAATTTATGTTATTATGCATGCGCATTAAACAAAACAATATTTTAGATTCAGTTAAAGATTTCTGGTACCATTAAACTGATTTTTGGACATTAAAACCGAAAATCAATGTCACTTATCTTGTTTTTTCCAAAAATGGAGTTATCTAGTTTTTCCGAAAAAAAATTGTTTTTCTTAAATTATATTAGTATTTTATGAAATTAAGGCAACTTAAGTAATGATTTGTGGAAAAACATAAACTTTTTGACTCAACACGTTAATTTACCCGTTTTTTCTACGAACAAATGGAGTTATCCAGTTTTTCCAAAAAAAAATATTTTTTTCTCTTTATGCTTACACATCAAAAAATAAGCTGAGTTTTTGTCTGTTTTTATGCATAAACATAATTAAAAGGTTTACCCTTCTTGATTTTATGAATTGGCCAGTTTTAAGGACGTCGATTAACGTTATAATCGGTTTAACATAGGTTGAACCTGAAAAAGAGCTATTGACTTTGTGGTTAATTTTATTTAAATACATATTAAAATTTTAAACAAAAGGTGTTCTGTTAAATTTTTTATTCTAAACTTGGTAATAAGATCGTTTTTAGCTTTTTAGTTTAAAAACAATGTCTTACGCTTCTACTTTGTTTTTTATGTTTTTGATAAAAATAAACGTAATAGTTACACGTGCGTGAGATATGGTTGGGAATAAAACGAGTAACTTTCTTTGTTGGTTGATTAATAATAATTAAACATTTATTGTCTTACTATTTATAATAACAAATTGTTAATAAAGCAATTTAATAAATTCAAAGAATAACTTTAGGAAATAAAATGAACTAAATTATTAATATTGAACTAAATACAATTCCAAGAATAATACTAGGAAATAAATTGTTAAAAATAATTAAAATAATAAAATGCTTACTAATATGTTTATGTCTGACCCAATTTATGTAAGTAGTTGTTGTTGTTGCTGTGTAGATAGGTGTGATGACCACAGTAATTGTGATCGTTGTTGTTGTAGATTGTATGAATAGATGTCATGACTGTAGTAGTTGTTGTATTTATTGGATTGGTTAGTGACCAACGGTAACTCCTCCCCCCTTAGAGTAGAGTGAGGGCCACAAAGAATCTGCAGGTGGACGAACGATACTTTCAATTGTATAAGTATTTGGTGTGTACATGATTTTTATTCTTTTTGCTAGGCATGTTGATGTTATAACAATTATTAGAATAATAATCATGATTGATGTGTAGGTAACATATTGGTGAGTTGTTGTTGTAATTTTCAAGGAAGACATCATATCGTGATCACTGAATTGGTATGCTTTCAACTTTTGTAGGTTAAGTTCTTCTATAATTGTTTCGGGGATTATTTCTATAAACTTGGGTATTGTTATGTTGATGTGATCTTCGTATGTTTGTGGTTTGTCCTCATATGTCAACCGTTGATAGTTATTGTGCATTTTTCGTAATATAATAGTGTTGTATTACTCACATTGAATGGTTTACTGCAATCTGATTCTACAAGTGTTGTTGGTATGTTGATGAATATAATAAAATTGTCTTCTGGTTGGTAAATGGTCTCCAATCTTCCTACATCCTTTAATTTACATCTCGGTTGTAGCTTTCGTATTAAATTACCCATGCATGATGAATTTTCCATCAACTCACTTCTTACAGGGTTGCGACAGACAAAAATATTTCCTAATTTTAAACATTTATCTTGATAATAGTTAATTGAGTTGTTGGTATAAGCTATATATTTAGTTGACACTATTTGTCTAGTTATATTTATTGTTAAAGGTATAATATGAGACATAATAAAAGTTTCTTTCTGAATTCTTGGAATTTTTACATTAAATATTATATTTGAATTATTGTGATATGCTTGTAATTCAAGCATTTCAAATAATTGTTCTACAGAATATATTTTATGTATTTGGTCATTTACTAGTTCATAAATATTTTCTATTTCTTTGTGATTCAATATAAATTTGGATATAATATTTAATTTTGCTAACACAATGCTTTCCGCTATATTGTTTATTTGATTTGTTAATAAGTCGATATTATAATTGATTCTATTTAAATATTGAATTTTTGAAATTAAAACATTTTCTTTATTTATTCTGTTAGAAAAATTTTCTTGTGTGTTTTTTAATATTCTTGTTATTTTGCTTTGTTCATTATTTATGTGTGTGGTAATGTTATTAAATCTTTGAATCATTTCTGTGTTTAGTGTAGTTTGTTTTGTAAGTGTTTTGTTAATTTTGTGTTCATTTTCAATTAATTCTGTAAGTTGAGAATTAATTGTTTCCGCGTCACTATCATCCATATTGCCCGTAATATGTTTAATTGCTGAACCCAATCCATTAAATAGACCACGTTTTTGTCTTTTGAAAGGTAGTAAATTGTCAATTTTGTCTCTTAATTGATTTAGTTTTAGTTTTGTAATTTCTAATGAATCTTTAGTTTCAAAGTCTTGCTCGAATATGTTTAGTGTTTCCTTAATTTTTTCCGTAGTGTTAATATAGTCATTAATATCTATAATATGGATTAGGTTCTGATAGTGATCTATTATTTTACCATTGCCCAACTTTAGTTCTATAATGGCCGACTCATTGTCTATTAGTTGTGTACTCAGCCTTTGGGAGTTAATCACAGAAAACCTAGGAAGAAAGATATATAAATTAGTACTTTATATTAGATTTTCTTTATATTAAAGTTCCTTTTTTTTATTCTACTCTTAATTTTTGATTTGTGAATTTTCTGATTTTTATCTGAAATAAGTGTTATTTTCTTATCAACTTGGACTCTATGTTTGGAAAATCGAGGCGTAATCTTGTTCCCTCTATTTTCATTTCGATATATTATATCATTTTGCTGTAAGCCTATAGGTTGTTTCCTATTCAAATTTAATTTTTCCACTCTATCTTTGACATTGGATTGTAGTTTCTCTTTAATTTTCGGGTAGATTATTTGTTGACAAATTTTATTGTTTCGTTTAAAATGTGTGGTCTGCCAAAGAATAGTTCATATGGTGTTAATTTTGTTGCTGAGTGCACTGAGTTATTGTATGTAATAAGAACTTCTGAGAAAATTTCCTCATGATCTATGGAGAGTTTATTTTCTTTCCTTTTGGCCAATATTATTCGATATAACTCCGTAAAAGTTGAGTGCAATCTTTCGACAGGTGCATTACTAGAAGATTGCTGGAATGAAGTAATATGTAAAGCAATATCGAATTGTTTACAAAAGTCTTGAAAGATAATGGCCGTAAATTCTTTTCCCTGATCGCATACGATCTTTTTCGGGATGCCATAGGCACTAATGAAGGTCTTCATAGATTTAACTATATTTAAACTAGTTTTGGCAGCAATTGTAAATCCTGTTGCGAATTTGAAGAATTTATCAATAATAGTTAATATCTGCTGATTATTGATATGATAGATGTCTATGTGAAGAATATCTAATGGTTTGTTTGGCGTTTCTGGAGTCTGGAAAATTAATTTCTGTGGGTGTCTATCATATTTTAGTGTTTGGCATGTATCACAATCATTAATTATTTGGCTTATCTTATTCCTCATCAGCGGGAAAAAATATTCCTTTTTTAAGTGTAAATACGTTTCCTCAATTCCACGATGGTTGCTATTTTGATGATATTTCATTATAATCTCATCTTGTTCATCATTATCGGTAATATCCCTTACTCTGTGCTTATTACTAGCGAAATAGGCGGAGTAAATTTTCTGTATTATACGAAAAACGTCATCGTTTGTATAAATTGCTACGAGTCTATTTGGTTTAATAAATTTGGTAAAGATTTTTATTATTGAATCTTTGTCACAGGCCGGTGATCTGACTACCCGTTTTAAATTATTTTTGAAAGGTGCTTCAACCGTAACTTTTGATTCCGTATGTACTCAAGTATTAATTGAATGCTAAATTCATTTAAAGGTTTCTCTGAAATTGAAATTCCATCGTCTAAATTCTCTTCTGCAGAGTGCACTGTACTTCCGCTAGTGCCAAGAGTAGAAAAAGCCTCATGATTGTTTACGTCCGGTTTTATACTACTGAGTGCATCAGCGTTTCAATTCTGTACCCCTTTTTTATAAACTATTTCGTAGTCGAATTCCTCTAATTTAAACCGCCAACGTACTAGTTTTGAATTGGGTTCTTTTAGCCCCATTATTCACGTTAACGGTCTATGGTCTGTGACTATCTTAAATTTGTGACCGAAAAGATAAGGTCTGAAGTATTTTGTAGCCCATACTACAGCTAGCAGCTCTTTTTCGATCGTGGAATAGTTAGTTTCCGTGCCACTCAATGTTCTGCTAGCATAACAGATAGGTTTATCGCTCCCTATTTGCCCCTGAGACAATATAGCCCCTAGTGCATAGTTGCTAGCATCTGTGGTTAAAATGAAATCTTTTGAAAAATCTGGGTATTGTAATATAGGATCATTACAAAGTAGATTTTTACACATTTCAACAGTGTTCCTGTAATCTTTAGTTAGTTTTATCTCATTCCCTTTCTTCGGACAAACTGTTAGTGGCTTCGTTATTTTTGCAAAATTAGGAATAAATTTCCTGTAATAACCCAATAAACCCAAAAAGGATTTGAGTTGTTTCGGGGTTCTCGGTGTCGGAAATTCCTTTACAGCACTTATTTTTCCGGGGTTTGGCTTAATACCCTCAGTAGAAACTATGTGTCCTAAGAATTCTATTTCCTTTCGTAAAAATTCTGACTTATCTAATTGAATTTTGAAGTTCGAGTTTCTCAATCTTTCAAAGACCAATTCTAAATTGTTAATATGTTCTTGTAAAGAAGTCGCAAAGATAATGATGTCATCTAAGTAAACTAGACATATTTTTCCCACTAATTCCCTAAGCACATTATCCATGACCCGTTGGAATGTAGAAGGTGCATTTTTTAGCCCGAATGGCATTCTAATAAATTCATAATGCCCCCCTTCAACTGAAAATGCAGTTTTCGGAATGTCCTTCGGTTCCATTTCGATTTGGTGGAAACCACTGGCCAGGTCAACAGTGAAAAAGTACATACATCTACCTAATTTATCTAGAAGTTCGTTAATATTCGGGATAAGATATTTATCCGTTAGTCTTCTCGTTCACCTTCCTATAGTCAATTACTAATCTCCATTTCTGTTTCCCGCTAGCATCTTTCTTCTTCGGTACTATCCAGACGGGTGAACTCCAAGGTGAGTAGCTTGGTCTAATTATATTCTGGTTTAGCAACTTAGCAATTTGTTTTTGTACTTCCGCCTTGTGAACATACGGGTATCTATAGGACTTTGTATATATCGGTACATCATTTGTTGTTGGTATACTGTGTCTGATTTTATTCGAAAATGTTAGCTCTTGACCTTCACTGTAAAAAACATCAGAATATTTCCTACATGATTTTAATAGAAGTCTCCTTTCCTCTTGGTTGAGGTGACTAATACGTAATAGGTCTTTTATGTCAATTTCTTCGCTATTATCAAATGTTTTAAATTCTACAGTGTTAACCTCAAAAAATTTTTGATTACAATACTCTTGTGTTTTTAAAGGTTGATCGAAATATACAGTTTCTGAGGAATTACTTAAGTTTGTTACCTCAACCCAGCTAAACCAGTTTTTTGCTGTATAAATACCAGCTGATATGACTAGGTTCTCATTATTTGACATCGATTTGATTTGACATCGACGGGTAACTTAATCAACATTCTTGTATTTGGTTCAATTGGGATTTTGCCCGAACAAACATTTGGCTTATGGTATAGTGGAATTGATGAATATTTTGTTTCTAGTACATTCTTCTGTAAATCAATCTTAGCACCTATATTAGATAAATAGTCAATTCCTAAAAGACCATTGAAGTAATTGTGGAATTTGAATAATAATAGTGAAAGTTTTCCGTCCTGATTAAATTCGTTAAATTTATCTATTATATGCTTCTCTAAAACGGTTTTTATAATTGTCGGTTTACATTTGATATGTTGTGTTTGGTCTACATGTTCTGGAGTAATAAATGAAGTTGAAGCCCCAGTATCTATTAGAAATTTGAGAAGTTTATTATTAGGAAAATTGATTTTTATGTAAACTAATTCAGATTCAGTTTATTCCTATCTAAGTATCCCGTGGGTTTTGTGAGGCGGACTCCTGAAAATTTACTTCCTCCTCTACGTTAGTCAATTCGTATTCTTCCCTTATTCCATGCATATTATTAATTTCCATATTCGGCTGTCTTCTAATTTGTGAGCTCGGGCTCTGCTTGATGCTTGGGAACGAATTCCTGTTCCTTAGGTGAGAAAACCCACTAGATATGTCCATTGGTTCCGGCTGTGGAAGCCTCGGTATATTATTACCTATTAACGTTTGTCTTTGATGACTGAAATTATTACTGTGGCTGTGAGCAAAAGACGGTTGTCTTTGTTGCTGATGTTATTATTTGGGTTCGTGTTGCGAATACCCATTCTTTGTGTGACCGTGGGTACCAAAGTATTACTGCTCCCATATTGATGCCCACTGTAACTTGGTCTATTGTAATAACGATCCCTCAGATATGGGTTATTATTTTGCCTATATTGGGTATTATATCTATTAGAAAAATTGCGAGACGGCCCCTGTTGATAGTAGATATTTTGCTCCTTGATGCAAAAATCCAAGGCTTCGGCCAACGAGTTTGGTCTCATAGCTCTTATTGTTGCCCCTAATGGATCCTTTAATCCAGTGACAAAAGAGTTCAGACACATTTCTCCATAAAGTGACTTCTTAGCATTTATTACGTTTTTGTCTGATTCGTGTAACAATATATTGTTACAAAGAGCCGATTGGAGTTCCACAACTTCGCTATACATTTTTTCGAATGGTTTTCCATATTGTTTTAAGTTGTGTAGGTCTTTTATCAGAGAAGTTTTTGAACGCTTATCAGAATAATGCGTTATTAAATTTCCCTTAATGTCGTCCCAATTCAACGGTGTACCATACATGTTAAGTACTTCATTTGCTTGACCCTCAATTTTGTTACGTATAGCCCTCAATAGAATTTGCCCATATGGGGTTTTATCTGTCCCCCTAATAAACAAAAGAATCTCTTCTACATTATTTAGGAATTCGTACAGAAGTCTGGGATTACCATCGAATGTCGGTAATTGTTTGATGGCACCCGGTATTCTAAGTGATTGGAAAACGTCCACCAGTACTGCAGCCAAACCTGAAGAAGCAGGTGGGACAGTTCCAGACGCAAGTTGCTCATGAGATTCGTTATTCATTACAATAAATTCCCCTGTTTCAGGAATTGAAGTCAAACTTTTGCTTTTAAACAATTTAGGTAGGTTATTAGATGAATACCTCTTTTTTTGGCATTAATTATATCTCGGTCTTGAGTTTAATCCCGATTAGAAAAAAATTCTACCCACTTTATGTATATTTGAAAAATATGATAAAGATATGATGTTTATAAATATGTATGCAACTTACATTGATATTAATAACAAGATCATATCCTTTGATGTAGTTATCCGGAGGTGATTATTAAGCAACCTTGCAATCGTTTCTTATCCCGGAGTAGGTTCTCGGAAGCAGGTGAATTTACAAAAGGTTATTTCACTACTTTTTTTCAATATATATATTTATTTTCTTCTTTTTAATTTCTTCTCTAATTTATTTTTCCAATTAATATGATATTCACTCATATTCTAACCCCCAAAATTCCATTTATCTCTTTTTTTTATTCTTGAAATATTATCTTTTATTTGCACTATATTCTCATTAGTATACATAAATTTCCTTCTTCTGTATTTTTTAGTATTTTTGTACAATACAAAAATTTTCTTCTTTTTTTTCTTTTTAGTATTTTTGTACGATACAAAAAATTTTTTTTTTTTTTTTTAGTATTTTTGTGCGATACAAAAATTTTCTTCTTTTTTTTTTAGTATTTTTGTGCGATACCAAAATTTTCTTCTTTTTTCCTTTAGTTTTTTTGTGCGATACAAAAAATTTTTTCATTTTTTCTTTAGTTTTTTTGTGCGATACAAAAAAATTTTTTTTTTATTGTATAGTATTTTTACACAGTCACAATTTTTTTAACTTTTCATTTCTTTCTTTTCCTTGAATATATTATATTCCTTTTTTTCCTTATTTCCTTTTTAATTTCTATGTTAATTTTTCCTTTTACACTTCTTAATATAATTTCACTGTCACTACTACCGCCTTTTCAACTGCGCCAGATATGGTTGGGAATAAAACGAGTAACTTTCTTTGTTGGTTGATTAATAATAATTAAACATTTATTGTCTTACTATTTATAATAACAAATTGTTAATAAAGCAATTTAATAAATTCAAAGAATAACTATAGGAAATAAAATGAACTAAATTATTAATATTGAACTAAATACAATTCCAAGAATAATACTAGGAAATAAATTGTTAAAAATAATTTAAATAATAAAATGCTTACTAATATGTTTATGTCTGACCCAATTTATGTAAGTAGTTGTTGTTGCTGTGTAGATAGGTGTGATGACCACAGTAATTGTGATCGTTGTTGTTGTAGATTGTATGAATAGATGTCATGACTGTAGTAGTTTTTGTATTTATTGGATTGGTTAGTGACCAACGGTAACTCGTGCAAGAAATATAAAAATCAACACAAGAAAATCAACAATGCGACCGACTAATATAAACTTAGATCCAGACCTTGACCTCATGCATATACAGACTAAGTTGGAGGAAATTATTCCACAAGGCAGCACGGAAGAAAACAAAAGCAAGCAAAGCTTGATCGAGCAATCGGACAAAGAACTCGTAAATTTAGAAATAAATACTTCAGAAAACAAACTGAAATCAAGTCGGAAAAAGCTCAAGAGAAGTTTTGTTGATGAACATTTAACATTGAGAAGATCGTCAAGGTTGCAGAAAAAAATAATTTCATAATATTAAAATGTTTATTTATTTATTAATCTATATTGTAATACAAAGCCATTTGGGCCAAAAACGTATTACACAGCAATACAATCCCGAGTTCAGTACTTAACCTAATTTATACAAATAACTTACATTTATTAATGAAACTGCACCCATTAATACAACTTATTGGCTCCCCAGCCGTAACAAATTATAAAAAGTACTATAAAAAGATTTAGTTCAGCAATTTTGATCCGGTATTTGTAACAACTCATATCAAACATTATGAATCATAAAGAAGTAAAAAACAATTTGAAAACTACTTCAAAGAAAACATAAAAATTATCGAAAGAAACTTGAGAAATGCTTTAAGAGCTTAAGGCTAAACACATTATTAGATTGCGAAAAAATACGCAATTCATGCGGTAAACTATTCCAGCAACCCTTACGATAAAAGAACTCTCAAACAAAGAACACCTAATTTTAGGTATAAGAATTTGCTTGTTCCTATTCGACCGCGAAAAAGTAAATTCGTTACATAACTGTACAGGTATGCCACTTTTAATAATGCGATGAAATAGAAGAATATTACGGTACTTTACGAATTTATCAAAGTGACATGCTAAAAATTTCTTTACAAATTCGGATATATGTTCACGTCTACGGATATTAAAAACATAACGAGTCACAGCATTTACAACCCGCTCCAATATCTTTAAGTTCATGGCAATGGTCCCTGACACCAACTCAAGTCCATATAAGATCTGCGGCATAAGAAGCGCATGAGCTAGTCTACATTTAACCCGAAAAGGCAGTAATATATTTGTGGAATATATTCTACGTATAGTACAAGAAATCTTGCGATGCACAGATACAAAATGAGACTCATAACTAAGCCTATTATCAATGATGATACCCAAACATCTATGTTGACTTACAAAATCGATCTTAGAATCCCGAATAAAAATTTCAAAAGCTGTCACTAAGTTCTCAGACGATCCGAACAAAATAGCCTTAGATTTAGACGAGTTAACAGCCAGTGAATTTCTGGAAGACCACAGTTAATATTAGACTCCAATACATCAGCAAAATCTCGACCAGTACAAAATAAAAGCAAAATATCATCTGCAAATAAAAACGGCTTACACATACTAGAACTTAGAACTTCAAGCAAATCATTAATATAAAGTATAAATAAGAGGGGGCCCAAAACCGACCCCTGAGGAACACCAGATGTAGTTGAAAGAATACTAGAAAGCCTACCATCTAAATCCACAAACTGTGTCCTATCACGTAAATAAGGCAAGATAAGCTTACAAGCCGATTTTGAAAAGTTAAAGAAATTCCTGAGTTTTGTAATCATAGTAGAGTAACATATAGAATTAAAAGCTTTAGTTAGGTCCAGGGAAACTAGCACACTTTCCGTCATTCTCACAACTTCTAACAGCATCAGTTAGATTTAGCAAAAGCGATGTAGGGGCATTCCACCGTCACGTACAGACAAACTCAACTATTTTTTAGCACTTATTTTACATACAACTTCTAATTGGTAAATCGGATTCCTTTTTTTTTTCTTCTATTAATTAAACTGCATGCTAGTCTTCAATCCTACATATAACTTGTTTTGAATAATACATAAAATATTAAAGAAAAGCGTGAACAAACTTCTTCACGTGTGCGACAGCTCGAGTCAACCAACATTTAAAATTGTAATAGTTAAATCCAAATTTCAGCGATTCGACTACACATAGAAAAAAGATGTCTAAGAAAGAAATTACAACTAACAATGATGCTTACTTATGATGGTAATAAATTTTTAATAAAACAAATATTTATAAGAAAAAATTAACTTTTTTATTTTGTCACGTACAGACAAATGGTGTCACGTAAGCGACACAGTTTAAATTATTTTTATAAAATATAGTAAATTACAGTTTTGTCTGCAGATAAGCTATGTTTTTTGCACTCCACGCTATTTTGATTGGCTTTGATGAAATGAAAGTTTGAAATTCCTGCTATGGCTTTGGTGTTATTCCATGGTGATTCAGATTCAATTTTTTCTATGAGTTCAGAGGATGGCACATAAATTACCCGGGTTTTTGAAACTAATTGAGAAGCCAAATCAGCAAAGTCTTTAGCTGACTGGATGACAATAGGTTCGTTTTGGCTCATCGCTTTCTCTCTTACCAATCTCTTGATATTTCCACCGATTCCATCTATTACACCTTTTCCGTGAGATGTAGCAACATATTTTCAAAAAAAGGGCTTTGTGTACTTTTCACTCAGCATCAGAGAACAGCTTTGTACGATTGAAAAAAAATCGCATTTAATCAACAGCAACAAATACACTCGCTTGCAGTCATTCAAATAACGCACATCGTGCTTTGTTATTTATACAATCGTTAGCTTCGTTTTTTAATGAAGATGTTTGAGTGTTCGGTAATACAATGATTGTTTTGGTAAAGAAAAAAAAAATACAAACAAAAAAGCCTGAAATGAAACAATCATTACTCATGAAGACATTCAGCAGCAACTATGTAGTAAAAGAAAAAAAATTGAAATGAAACTAAACACACATACATATGTAGGTACACACAATTTCCATAGAAACAGACTTTTTTTTCATTTTAAAAAGTACAGTAGTAGTAGTTACCCAACAAACACGAAGTCAAACCTTTGATATGAAATGGCTTTATCATTTGACATCAAACAGAATTCTCAAACGTTTTTCAATTGTTTGATTTAACATTTAAATTCAAATTGATAATGATTTGAAAATAAACATTTCATATCAAATGTTTTATCAATTTGATGTCAAATGTTAATTTCCAATAAAAAATAAACTTGGCAATACTTAAGCGAAAAATAAATGTAATCATTAAAAATGGCGATTAAAGTTACATTTTTTACTTTGTGGTTACATGTGTTTTACTATTAAAAATAAATTTTAATATAAAGTGAATAGCTTATTTCTTGTGAAAAATAAAAATTATTTGTGAGTAATTACAATGATTAAAAATACAAAAAAAAGGAAAATAAAACGGGAAAGTGAAGAAAGTTTGTTGAACGATCGCGGTGGGACAATCCTCAAAATAAAAGGGAGCCAAGTAGTTTGTCTTTCCAAGAATTAGAGCTATGGTGCCGAATGTTTATCTCACAGTTTATTTAAATAAATAAAAAATTTAAATTAAAAAAATATAAAATATTTTTATTTATGTTCCACATTGTATTATAATCCACATTTGAAAAACATTTGAGAATTACGTTTGAAAGCAAGTTGGAAATAAAGGCATTTTTCAATTTGAAAATAATTTCCCCTTTTTGTTGAGAACGCTATGATTTTCAAATGATTTTCAAATCATTATCAAACGTTTGTCGTTTGAGAAAACGTTTGATTTGAAATCATTTTCAATTTGAAATCTAACCTCCGGGTTTGTTGGGTATGTACAATGTATTCTTGTTATATTTGTTTTTATTGTTGTTAATTTGGAAAAAGCGTCTCATCGAGTGGTTTATTGTTGTTGTTAATGTAAACAAAAGTATAAGAATGTGTTCTTTTGAATTTACTCAGTTGTGTTATATTGCGTGAGCAACAAAAATGCAAATAAAGCACTTTCAATAAAAAACGAATAAATGCAAAAATAAAATGTGTACGAAAGGTTGTAAAAATTACCAACGTTGAACTTTGTTTTGCAAGCAAAGAATGAATGTAAATTTTAGCGTATGAATAAATCAAGAAAAATAGTGATTTTGAGGTTCTCTGCTCAGCATTGATATTAGTTTTACCATATAACGGTTTTTAAATTCCGATGCCGGGCCATCGCTCCAAATTATTTCCGCTGAAGCTAAATCTTCATTTCTATTTTTCGCTTACGAAGCTCACATATTCTCTTCAATTCATTAGGGCCAAAGTTTGGATCATCTTTCTTACGCTTTTCGCGAAGTTTCCGCATACGGTCAGCACTAGTGGAAGGTTGTTGATCAGCAGCTATGGGCAAATGCAAAAAGAGCGAACGATGTGTATACATACATACACAAAAAACAAAGAGCATAAAACCAACAAATGCAAACGTAAACAAACCAATACAATGCCACACATGCAAAGCTTTCAATGTTGTGGTGCCCATACTTGTTGATCAGTCATATTTGGATGAGTCACAATTGCAGTGCAGTAAAAATAAATACAGTTTGTAAATAACAGTAAAATTGAAAGATTTCAGATATTTTAATTCTTGGCGTCACGTACAGACACTTTTTATCGCGAAAGAAAAACTATTTGTGAATTGTTTAATTGCAAATTTTTTATGTCAACAAAAATCAATTTGTACAGTTGACTTGTCTTACAGTTATTATTATAAAAAGGAATTACGCGTCACGTGTGCGACACAGAAATTTACCTTTGCATTGTTATTAACTCCCGGTGAACAAAGCACTTTACAATAAAAAATATTATGCAGTTTAATACCGCTCATCACTCACTTGGACGCAGAAAAGAAATTAAGTTCATATGTGAAAAACAGTAGTGGAAGTGACCTCGCAAAAATGGTGTAAAATTAAATAAAAAAGCTATATTCTTGATACTCTCAAGAAAATAACGGTATTTAAGAAAAAAGTGATCTACTCATCACAATGTATGTATGTTAATTATATGAGATGAGAACTTAATCTATCTATGTAGATGCAAAAATATGAAAAAAGTTTATGTTTGTAAAATTGTTCAGATTTCCCTCTTTTTATGGAATGCTCCTGTAGTATTAAATCCTCGGCGAAAAGCATACTGAGAATCAAAAATGTTGTTCCTAGTAGAGATAAGCATTTGATCCTTAATTATATGCTCAACCACCTTAGACAGCGCAGGAAGAATAGAGATTGGTCTTAAATCATCAGGATCGAGAACGGTACTAGATTTCGGAATAGGCACAACTCGTGCAATCTTCCAAGCCTCAGGAAACACAGACATGGGCAAAATAGCATTTACCAAATGCAAAATAAGAATAGATATATGAGGAAAAATAAGTTTCAAAAACTGAATAGAAACATTATCAACACCAATAGACTTGGACTTTACCTTATCTAAGGCTACAAAGACTTCATATTCAGTAACACAATGAAATGAAAATGCACCATCCAAATCGTTAAAATTATTAAAATCAACTTCAAAGTCCCGAGCAGGTCCTACACCACGAACAAAGTACTCATTTATTACATCCATATTACCATCACAAACAATATCATTAGAATTTACGCATCCAGCTCTCTTTAATACCTTCCACATACCAGACGTATCCAATCCCCCAAACAGTTTAGCATAATGCCTCCTCTTTTCCCTTCTAATAGTATATTTTACTCTGTTTCGAAATTTACAAAATACACTCCATTTATGACTTGTAGGATCAGTTAGATACGCATAAAAAGCTAGCGTAGAGATCTTGCCAAAACAATAGTCATCACCAGTTGAACGAAAAATCCGCATAACAGGCACAAAAGAAAAAAGTTTCTCAATAAGAGAACTGAATAAAAAGCATTTACTATTAACATCAACCGCTTCAAAAATTTGTGAAATATCAAAACTCAACAAAAATGTAAAAAAACCATTCCAATCAATGTTGTTAAAGTCACGGTACTCCAGAGATGAATCCACATTTTCTTAATTTATTTAGAAAGATGAAAAAATAAGAGCATGATGGAAAATAGAGGGATACTGCACTTGCCCAGAAATATTAACTAAAGAGCAATCACTCACCAACATAAAATCAATTAATGAGGTAGATTGATAATGCACATCAAAGTGAGAAGGCCTAGAATTGTGGCAAATGGACAAGTTAGCCCTAGTACAAAAAGAATGCACTAAATAAATTATTAGTATTAAATATCGTAAAGTGCATAAAATATGAATATGTTCTTAGATTAATTTAAAAATAAACAAATTTACAACCAGGCTCACAATGTCGATAAAAACATTTCTTTCGCATATTTATATTTAAAACAATAATAGAAAACTAAAATTCTTTTTGTTTTCAATATAAATATACGAAAGAAATGTTCTTGTCGACATCATGGGTCGGGCAGTTAATTTGTTCTTATTTTAAGAAAACTGTGGCCGTATATAAAAACTAGGTAACTCCATTTTTTAGTAAAGTTTGTTTGTCTTCCAGATTCAAAAAATTGATTCTTAGAAAAAAAAACTGGATAAAAATAGTTTTTATTAAGGGTATTCACGTCACAAGTTGCACCCTTGCAAAAAAGCAAATTGCAAAAATTAAACAACAACCACACAGACAATCAGTTGTGCGTAAATAATTGTCTTTGTGGTTGTTGTTATGTTTTTGCACTTTTGCTTTTTTGCAAGGGTGCAACTTGTGACGTGAATACCCTCATTATTTTTGTACGTAAAAACACCTTACTAATTATTATCTTTGCAACAGAAACAAATAAAAATAAGTATGTTAAACATTTTTCAAAGTTGCTGTACCACATAGGGTACGGTAGATCTATATGGGCTAAAAACTATTACTCGGAAAGATTTCGGGTACAAAAGATGTAACATGCATATATGGAAGGCATAAATATATTCTTTAAATTCTCTAGAGTTGCAATATTTTGGCTCAACATTTTGACCCGAATTTGTTCTATATCGCTCTTTGTCTCTTAGTTTTCGAGACAGCACAGTTTAAAACTTCTAATTTATTCTGTTTTCTAAGAGACTATGGAGTTAACTTTTTTTTTCAAAAAATGCATGGAGTTTTCTAGTTTTTACATAAAAATTGATATTTTTCTGATTTTTGTTTTTCAAATAACTATTAAATAAGAAACTATATCAAAGTTTCGATCTGACAGAGTGATAGTAAATGAAACTCGCTTTCTATTTTTGGTATTATCTTAATTTTCGCAAATATGTTCCTTTAACTTCCACTGGAGCATAGGGCGCCAAATTTTCGCAAAAAGTGGAGTTAACTAGTTTTTCCATACGGCCACAGATTTATACCTTATAAATGTTAATACAATAAAATGTATATTTTAATAATCATAGTACATGAGTTATTTAACGTTTTGATAACATTTAGTAAAAATTTATTTATAACCAGTAGAATTAAATAATATTGAAAAAAAAATCATATTACAAAATCAATAAAGATTATCTAAAAAATTGGATAACATAGGGTTTTTGAATACTTAATAAGGAAAAACCTAATATATATGCTTATAATTTATCATTATAACCACTTTATATTTTATTTCTAGTTAAATAACCATACCATATAATACCATATCATTCAGTATAAACCCATTTCATAACAACCCATAGAATATTATACAATATCAACTATTTATATAATTAAAAACCACAAAAAAATCCCAAACTATACTTTTTTATATAACTCACTTTATATGTTTTATATTAAAAATTAATGTATAACATGAATTTAAAGTCGCTTATGCCAACTAAATAATTAATCTGATACATTTTCAACTTTTTTCTTTGATTTATGTATGTGTGTTGATAAAAATTGCATTTGTTTATATTAACTAACTCGTAGTGTTTGTTTAATATATCGTATTACATTTCTTTAAAAATTGAAATTATACAAACTGGATATTGATATTTATACACAATCAATTAAACCAACAATTGTTTATATACATATGTATGTATGTAATGCTGAATTAGCATTATTTTTAAAGTTTTTTTTGTTTTGCTATTGCTCACCTTTAAGATTTCACATTATGATTAAAATTATACAAACTGGATATTTATAATTATGTACAATCAATTAAGCCAACAATTGTTTATATACATATGTATAAATATGTTTGTATGTATATAATGCGGAATTAGCATTATTTTTTAAAGTTTTTTTGTTTTGTTGTTACTTAATTTTATGATTTCACATTATGATAAAATTCTTATAACCCTTAATATTAATCCTTATCTACAACAACTTAACATATACATGAATAAAGATGACTCAACTAACCAAACAAAACCAAACCAAACATGTTTGGTTTTCTGAAATTCTTTTATTCTACTGAAATAAGCCCCGCCCCTTATTTATAAATTTTAGACTAAACAATAATAACCTGACTGCATCAAATATGATTAGTGATACAATTTTTTAGAATAAATACCGCTGCTATTTCTCAATTGAAATCAGTCTTGTTTGACAATTCATCCAGTGTACTTTCAATTTTATATTAAAAAAAAAAATCAAATCGGAAAATAAAATGGCTGTTTTTATTTGTGAATATTGTAAAAAAGAATTTACACAAAACAGAAGTTTAAATCGTCATATTAGATTGTATCATGATGGTCCGTCCTCATCATGGAAGTTGTTAAGAACATATGTATGTACATTCGTACATATTATAGTGACATAATTTAGTAATCAATTAGAACATACATTCGTACATAATTTTGGCGCATTAACTTTCTTACACAATATTTATTTTAATTTACAAACTGCATACACCGCATTTTCATTGTTCTGTAATTTATTTATTATTTTTGTGTTAAATAAACCATTTAAAATTAGGTAATTTGTTTATTAACTTGATTATTAATTTTGTGTCAAATAAACCATTCATAATTAGGTCATTTGTTTTCTGCAACTTAAACATTTTTACTTCCTCATTCAATTATTATTATTTAAGCTAAGCATTTTATTATTAAGTCATTTTTATATAAAAGAAAGTAAAAAATAAAGATAAGTGAGTCGTGTTTTTAGTAATTATACGTGTATTTTACTTTAATACGACTTCCTTCAGGTTTCAAGTGCTTGTAAGGAAAATTGTTAAAAAGTTAGCGTCAATCTGGATTTATGTGTTTAGATTGAGTCACGTTAACGAGACAAACATAAACATTTAGTGACCCCCGACGTGATCTAGGTTTCCCCCCACCAGCGGTTAGGGACATAGATAGAAAATACGCAAGCTATCAGACATTTAAGGACAACAGTCCATTCAACAGGCGCCAACACATTGGTGACTACCGCATTCAAGGACACGAAGTCCAGTTATTAGGCACCAGAAGCATTTTGGTGACCACTCCAGTCATGACATCAGGTCCATCATCAAGGCAACACAGTCCACGTTGTGTAGGTCGGAATTAGAATCAAGGGTATCAGGACACCTTGAAGTTATCAATCTCGCAAGTGGTGAATCCTTGACAAATCAACTCAAGTTTTTAATCAGCTCAGAATGACAACGCTCCAGGATCTGATAGCGCAACAGGAAGTGAGGGCCAGTAATATTGGAAAAGTCATTTCCATTATTTAAAAGGCCCCACTTGACCGACGATGTGAGGAATTTTATCAGAGCAAACGTAGTGAGCTCGTTTCTCTATGGCAGGCGTTCGAAAAAACAGAAAACAGAATTCGGAGCGATGCCAAGTTATCGGAACAAGATCCTTATATGGTTACGAACCTCTACAAGGCAATTGGCGAACAATATAGCTCCACAATAGAATACATTGAGACACAGATAAGAAATTTGAAGCCGTTAAGCAGCAAGCCAGTCACAACAATAAGAGAAAAGGTCATAGAACCGATAACCACCCAGCCGATAACCACTCAGCATGACGCACAAGGGGAAGCATTGCAGGGACTAGCTAGACGGATAACTGCTCGGATGACAGCGCTGACTCGTCTGTTACACGGGTTGGAGTCAGTAGAAGCTGATCAGCCAAGACCAGTGTTACAACTCAAATCCGAGACGGTAAAAGGGCTATGGACTCAAATCCAAGAGTTATACGACAGCATGTGGCAACAGACTGACGATCCATCAAGAGTGGGACTACCCCAAGGTAAATACGATGACTTGGAAGATTTAGTACAACATCACCTTGTTAACCTGGCAATACCAGCAGACAAATGCCATGACAGCAGATCTATTGCGCCACAAGTCGGAAGCAACATGACAATACACAGTTCGCTGCCACTCCCGAAGGTCATCATTCCTCAATTTAACGGTGACTGCCTTCAGTGGCGGCAATTCTATGAACTGTTCTTAGAGATTGTGGACAAGCAGGCTCTCCCAAACGTACAGAAGATGTGGTATCTCAAAACCAACTTATCGGGGGAGGCTGGCAAACTCATTAGCCATCTAGCGCTAACAGAAGACAACTACAAAACGGCATGGACACTTCTTCAGGAACGTTACAACAACAAAAGGATTTTAGTAGCCACGCTTGTCGAAAAGATTCTGAACCAACCGAAGGGCACGTCATCAACTGCCTCACTTAAAGCTCTGCATGATACAACAAAAGAGTGCATGTTGGCACTCAACAATCTAAATATCGACACATCTACTTGGGATGCCATTCTCATTCAGGTACTCCTGAAAAAATTGGAGCACACTCTGTACATTCGGTTCATGCAATCACTATTGAACCTTAAAGAGGTGCCGACCATTAAGGAATTATTTGACTTTTTAGAGAGACAATTTGAATCGATGGAGTCAATTGGTAAAAACACATCAAGCACCCTTCAAAATTCAAGCAAGGCTGTTTTTTCCATAGCAGCTGTAGAGAATAATAGCCACTGCAAGTTATGCCACAATGGTAAACACCGCATTTATCATTGCAAGCAATTTCTGGCAATGACAGAACCTGAACGACTCAAATGGGTACAACAGCAGAACCTGTGTGTGAACTGCTTCAAGTCGGATCACTTGGCCAAAACTTGTACTTACGGCACCTGCAAGAAGCGTAACAACAAGCACAACACGTTACTACATCTACAAAAGAGGTCCGACGGTACCTCAACACCATCAAAGAAATCGCCTGCGAAGTCGCCTGCTCAAAAACACGATGAAGCTCCAACCAATACAACTGCAGCCTCGTCAGCCTCAGCAGCATCAGAACCAAACAAACAGGACTATGTGATGCTAGCCACAGCCAAGGTCATAGTCAAGGCGACAAATGGCAGTTCAACTGAATTGAGGGCTGTAATAGATTCCGGTTCTCAAGTCAACATAGTGACTGAACGGCTGATACAAAGATTGTCGCTATCAACGACAGAAGCATCGCTGTGCATTGACGGTATCGGAAGGACCCAGAAGAGGGCACACCGCCGTGTAAACCTGCAACTGATGTCCCGGAGTCATAGCTGCTTAACCAACTTGGAGGCCTTTATATTACCAACTATAATCCCTGCTCAGCCTAGTCGTATCATCGATGTCTCCACTTGGGACATTCCAAAGGACATTCACCTGGCAGACCCCAACTTCCACCTCCCGGAAAAAATAGATATCCTTCTTGGCGCTGAATTTTACTTTAGCCTGGTACGACTCGGAATAATAAAATAAAACAACAGCGGTCCTGTACTTCAAAATACGTCACTTGGCTGGATTATAGGCGGCTTATTAAGGCAGCACACTGAACATGGCCCATCCTCATCTTTAGCATGCGCAATCCTCAACAAGGAATTTTCACTGGAAGAAGCGATCGAACAGCTGTGGAAACTCGATGAAATAGACTCAACTGAAAGAACCATGTCTCCAGCCGAAATCCTTTGTGAAGCCCATTTCAATCAGTATGTTCAGAGTGATCCTAATGGCCGTTTCATTGTCAGGATTCCATTTAAGGAAAATCCTACTGCATTAGGACAATCGCATCAGACAACGTATAACAGGTTCATCAGTTTGGAGAAGCGACTTCAGAAAATGAAAAAATGCGAGATGAGTACACCAAGTTCATGGGAGAATATGAGCAATTGGATCACATGGAAAAGGTTAATATCAGTGAGATCCCTAACCCAAGGTACTTCATTCCGCATCATTGTGTTCTGAGGCCAGACAGCACCTCAACGAAACTTCGAGTAGTATTTGACGCATCATCAAAGACGTCAACAGGATATTCGCTAAATGACATAATGCATACCGGTCCAACTGTCCAAAGCGAATTATTTTCTATCTTACTACGTTTTCGACTGCCAAAATTTGTTTTCACCACCGACATAGAAAAAATGTACCGGCATATATTAATTAATCCTGGCGACCATCAATATCAGCTAATCATCTGGAGAGATGATCCTGCTTCACCAATTCACTACTACAAACTGAACACTGTGACGTACGGCACCCGATCAGCTCCATACTTGGCTACCAGATGCTTAAACCAGATAGCAGCAGAAAATAACGAAAATTTCTATGTCGATGATGGGCTGGGTGGTTCAGACAGTCTACACTTGGCCAGAGAAACACAACAAGAGCTCATCTTAGTAGCACGAGGATTTCACTTAAAAAATGGTGCTCAAATCATCCAAAACTTCTAGAAGACGTACCGCATGATGACCGAATCATAAATTTGGATCTCAGTGAAGGCACTCACAAACCGATAAAAACATTGGGATTACATTGGGTCACTCAGACAGACAATTTTTGCATCAAGGTAAATCTCACTGAGCGCACAACAGCTTCAAAACGTACGGTTACTTCAGAGCTCGCAAAACTATTTGACCCTCTTGGTCTCATAACACCTGTCGTTGTCCAAGTAAAGATATTCATTCCACAACTGTGGCAGAATACCTTAGACTGGGATGAACCATTGCCGCAGGAGATTTGTATGAAGTGGAACGACTTCCGCAGTAGCTTGAAGACATTAGAAGATTTCAAAATAAAAAGACACATATTTTATGATGAAATTCCCGTTACCACACAACTTCATGTGTTCGCAGACGCCTCCGAAAAGGCGTTCGGCGCTGCGGTCTACATCCGTGCAACGCTAAAAGATGGAAGAGTGTGTGTCCGCTTGCTATGTGCAAAATCACGAGTGGCTCCTCTCAAACAACAAACTCTACCTCGGTTAGAGCTATGTGCGGCAGTTGTCGCAGCGCAACTAGCCCATAAGGTCAATGTTGATTTGAATCGTAAAAATCAACCAACATTCTTATGGACTGACTCCGAAATTGTCCTGTCTTGGATCAACTCACAGTCATCTTCGTATAAAACATTTGTTGCAAACAGAGTATCTACAATTCAATCCCTTACACTAGCAGGACAGTGGTTTCATGTAAGGTCAAACGATAACCCATCTGACATATTATCCCGCGGACTTCAGCCATCCAAGCTGCTGACAAACGCATTATGGTTCCACGGGCCAATGTTTCTTCATGGAAGCGAGTCTCTGTGGCCATCATGCTTCTCACTTCAGCCACTTAAAGCAGATCACCCTGAACTAAAAAAGGTCGTTATGGCTGCAACCTCAAGACCTCAACCTCGAGAACTACGATCTCATATATACAATTAATTATAAAAATTCGTTTGGAACCTTGCAAAGAATTACGGCATATGTTCTACGATTCACAAGGAACTTGAGAATACCTGCTCGAGATAGACCAACGCATATTTCACTTACACCAAAGGAGCTAGACGATTCTCTGCATCTGATTGTGCGCGAAATCCAAATTTCGGACTTTGCAGAAGACATAAGGCAACTACAAAGGAATCAGACAATCGATAAAAAAAAACCCACTTAATAGTCTCTCACCAATCTTGGATAAAGAAGGTGTTGTTCGAGTAGGAGGTCGATTAAAAAATTCGGAGTTATCACAAGACACAATACATCCTATTATCTTACCTTATAACGATTCCTTGGCAAGGCTACTATTTATCATGCTACATAAAAACAATAAACATAGCGGCCCACAAGCTCTTTTAACCATAATGCGACAACGGTTTTGGCCAATCAGAGGGAAGATCACAGCGCGCTCAGTGGTCCAAAAATGCGTCAGATGCACTCGAGCGCGACCACAACTGCATCAACAAATCATGGGCAACTTACCACAACTGTAGACTATTGTGGTCCATTCTGGATACACTACAAGATCAGGGGCAAAAAGCCAACGAAGGCTTACATAGCCGTATTCTGCTGCTTTGCCACCAAAGCAGTTCATCTAAAATTGGTGTCTGATTTGTCAACAGAGTCATTCATCGGGGCTCTGAAACGCTTTATAGCTCGCCGCGGCCACTGCCAAAATATCTTTTGTGACAATGCGACAAATTTTGTCGGTGTAAAAAATCTGCTGGAACTATCTGAAAGTATACACTCAGAACAAGCACACTGCTTTAAGCGCTAAAGGAATACATTTTAGTTTCATCCCACCAAGAGCACCCCACTTCGGAGGCTTATGGGAAGCCGCCGTAAAGTCTGCAAAGCATTTACTGGTACGCAGTGTGTCAACCGAGTCACTAACTTACGAAGAGTTGGAAACCATCATCATAGAATTTGAAGCCATCTTAAGCTCACGACCGCTGATCCCACTATCAAACGACCCAACTTGTCTAGAAGCACTTACTCCTGGCCATTTTCTTATCGGTGAAGCTCTTACCTCACAAGTGGATAGCAGAGCCAAAAACCTTAAGGTATCAGGCATATCGCATTGGAACCTTGTCTCTCAAGTAAAACACAACAGTTTTGGAAAAGATGGTCCACGGAATACATGAGCGAGCTTCAACATCGCTATAAATGGAAATGTCCAGCAATCTTAAAACAGGAGACATGGTGATCATTAAAGACGACAACATACCGATCATGAAATGGCAATTAGGAAGAATTCTCAATGTCTATCCAGGTGACGACGGAACCTCAGAGTTGTAGAATTAAAAACACTGAATGGTGTGTTTAAGCGACCAGTCCATCGATTGGCTCCGTTGTGCTCTGAAGATGAAAAAGAACCATTAGAACAAAAAAGGTCAAGAGACGACGAACGCAACCAGATTCCACAAAAACGCATCAAGACTCTAGACAAGCCGATATTGCTTACCTTAGTTATATCACTTCTACTCATCCCTGTAGTTTTATGCAATAACATAGCGGTCACACAATTTCAGGAAGATCCAGGACAGTACTTTGAGGGAATGGGAACAGTAAAACTCATCACGGCAGAATGGAAATAAATGGTTTACTACGATCTTACGCCCTTCATATCAGAAATAAACTCCTTGGCGTCAGGTTTGCAGACGCTGCAGAAACTGTGTCCCACAATAAAAAGACATTCGATGTGCAGTATTTTGTCAAACAACTTAAATCTAATCAAAAATGAATTACTCCAAGAAGAAGAACTAATCATAAGGAGACGCGTCAAAAGAGCTCCGTTTAACATTGTCGGAAACATTGCGCGATCACTATTTGAGGTTCTGGATTCCGAGTACGCCAATGAGATATCACAGACCATTAATAAAGCAAAGCTAGAACACGGTCATCTGGCAAGCCTCTTTAAGAACCAAACATCGATAATTGATTCAACCATCAACATAATCAAACTAGATGAGATTAACACGCAGCAGAGGCTAACTGAAATCATACAAATGATTGAGCAAAACCAGAATGAACTCTTTAAAGAATCCGCTGAAATTAGCAACTCACAATTTGTTGGATTGCTGTCAACCCATCTCACGTTAACAGCAATAACTTTGCAAAAAATAGAAACAGAAATCATAACTGTTCTTACGGATGTTCATAATGGAAAAATAAGCCCGATGTTGCTCTCACCACACCAATTAAAAACTGAAATTATGGAAATTAAGGCTCATCTCCCAATGTCACACATGCTTCCAACAGAAGACGAGAACTTGATTGCACTATACCAACTCATGAACGCAAAGGGAGCTGTCACAAAAAATTAGGTAATATTTGAAGTAAAAATACCCCTCGTTGACCAGCAACCCTTGGAGCTTTTTAGTATAGTGCCAATTCCAACGGTAAAAAACAAATCCCTAATCGCTATCAACCCAGACGAAGCATATCTCGCAACCAACTCACATAGAGATGAATACGTACTGCTTACGCCAGATGACATGTCTAGTTGCATAAAAGCGAAGGATGACGAATACCTGTGCCCAAACCAACAATCGAAACTTCGACGAAATAATAACAACAATCCTTGTGAGATCAGTATTTTCAATAACCAATCAACCACCAATTGCAATGTCCACAAAACACCCACTCCGACTGAAGCATAAAAATAAATGGATCTTCGCCACTACTTCTGAAATCGAGACATCAACAGTATGCGGCACGGAGACCACACTCATCACACTCATATGTACCGGATTGATGGAAATTGGCCCAAACTGTGTATTAAAAAACAGTTTAATGACCATACAAGGACATTTTGGCATGTTAACCCGCATCCATACCTCACTCATAAGACAAAAACACCTCAAGTCAATCAGTAAGCCACCGGAACCAGACGGTCTGCCCACTCATGCAACACATCTCCAACAACGAATGCAACAATTAACAGCCCTACAACAACAATTGAATGAATCTACCCTAACACACCTACCCCAACTAATCAACTCAAACAGTCAACATAATTATGCAGTTAGCTACACCGCATTAATTCTGTGCACTCTTGTCATATTGACTCTGCTAGTTTGGAAATTCCGCTCAAGACATGCTAAACCAATTCCTACGCCAGCAGCCAGATCCCAACTGTCCACAATCAATATTCCTGAACCTGAATCAAGCCCCAATACCCTTTCGAACTGTGTTCAACGCGGCGGAGAATGTTAAGAACATACATTCGTACATATTATAGCGACATAATTTAGTAATCAATAAGAACATACATTCGTACATAATTTTAGCGCATTAATTTTCTTACACAATTGGGCTATTCACAAGGTGTGCTATCATGTTATATTGTCATAATGTTCTAGCATTTTACAATGGTTTAAAAATATTGTTGTTGCTTTGTAAACAAAAAGTGTCTTAAATTAATAGCACGTTGCTTGCTTTGTTTATTGTGCTGTCGTAATTAATCAAAAGAGACCAGAGCTGAGCGGCTGAGCCGTATCGCGTTAATTTTTGTAGCCGTCGCCGTTGATGATATAATTTTATCCGGTTAACATCAAAAATTTGACCTGCGGCTAGCAATTTTTGCAAGCAATCACTTGCGGCGTCAAATAAGATCGGCTTATGACTCTGCTGTTTGGTAAACAAACAAAATAAAATTTATTTCTTATTTGCGTCTGCAAAATGGAAAATAGTCAGGTAAGATCCAATTTAAGTTATTAATTCATGGAAAAGAATTAAAAAATATTTTAATGTTAGTTAATTATTTATTTTGTATATTTGTTTTAAATCTGTTGATTTAAATTCAAAATAGCACTCTAAATTATGAGGGGTTGTTCACAACAGTCGTATTTTTTCATGTTATTATTTTAAGACATATGACTTTATGACACCTTGTGAATCCCCCAAATATTTATTTTAATTTACAAACTGCATACACCGCATTTTCATTGTTCTGTAATTTGTTTATTAATTTTGTGTTAAATAAACCATTTATAATTAGGTCATTTGTTTATTAACTTGCTTATTAATTTTGTGTCAAATAAACCATTCATAATTAGGTCATTTGTTTTCTGCGACTTAAACATTTTTACTTCCTCATTCAATTATTATTATTTAAGCTAAGCATTTTATTATTAAGTAATTTTTATATAAAAGAAAGTAAAAAATAAAGATAAGTAAGTCGTCTTTTTAGTAATTATGCGTGTGTTTTACTTTAATACGGCTTCCTTCAGGTTTCAAGTGCTTGTAAGGAAAATTGTTAAAGTCAATCTGGATTTATGTGTTTAGATTGAGTCACGTTAACGAGACAAACATAAACAGAAGTGTTTAACATGTAGCTTAAAATTTTCAAATCGCAATGAGTTTTTAAAACATGCACATCTTACAGAACACATTAAAGAAATGGAAAGAGCTAATTATGTTTATTGCGATGCATGTAAAGGTACGTTCAGACTGATGAAATATTTGATAGCAAACATCAAATATTTCACTAACGTAGTCTGAACGCAAAATATTTTTGGGTGTCAAATAAAATAACAGCTGATTTTGAACAAATAAAAGTATTTGCCGGCAAACAAATATTTGTCTAAGTCTGAACGCATGGCAAACATGAATTCATTTATTTTATTTGACACTATTTGCCAACTGTTTTAACAAACAAAAATTGTCAAATATTTGAGCTTAGTGTGAACATTAAACATAATATTTTTTTGTTTCACACAGTTTGAAGCAAATATCAGAACAAATATTTTTGTCAAATATTTCATTAGTCTGAACGTACCTTAATAAACATATTCCAACATTAAATTATCATTATCATTTGAGGACAAATGACCATAAATTTAATTGTGACAAATCTACTGATACTAAAAGTGTAAAATGCATTAAATCAGCCTTCAAAAATCGCATCGCTACATATATATAAGAGAATGATAATAAAGGAAATTTAATACCAGAAACATTTTTATGTGAACAGAAATCTAAAATAGTCCAATTGTTGATGAATATTATTCAAAAATATTCGTCAATAAAATTCAACATTGAACTATTTTGTGAATATATATTGGTAAAGGAAGAAGAAGACTCGTGCACTATCGATGTCAAGTCTCATCAAACGAAAATGGTAATCGTAAATGTAGCAACAACAACAGATGATATTCTTCAGCTTTATGATAACCATTGTAATATCGTTGTGAAAAAGATGAGCGAATTTCAAGAGCGTGATAGTGGATGGGCGTTAATTAAGATTTCTCAAATCGAAATCAATATTAACCAGTAAAATTCTATCAAAGGATCACAATACCTTCCTTTACCACCAACAATATGCCGAAAATTTGCATGTATCAACGTTCAAAATCGAGACGAGTACTGTTTTAAATGGGCAATCATATCTGCAATTTTTCAAGTTTGATACGTAGTCTAAACACTCAGTAACTAATAAATTAAATATAAGTGATTTTAGGAAATGTTTAGTTGATAAGTATTTATATTATTATTCCATGTATATATTTAAATCTAAAATACATGAAATTTATACACAGCATATTAGTAAGTTAGTTTTAAGTTACTTAGATGATAAGCGTTTCATAAGAGAAGATGGTGTTGATACATATTCAAGGGGTCATTATCAAATAAATAAACCTTCATCACCAGCATCATCATCACCACCATCAACAAATTTAAGTTTGCATTAGGATCATATGGAATATGACGATGATAATGATATTCTATTTAAAGAAGATATTAATTATCCCCCATCAACATCATCTAATACTTATAATGAATAGATGGAAGTTTATGATTAAATTCTATAAATATAAATATAGATTAAGTAGTTTATAAGAATATAAATATAGAAAAAGGAGTTTTAAAGAGTCAAATAAACATTTAATATAAATGAAATAGTTTATAAGAACTTAGCCATTGTAATTTAGGTTATAAGTATATAAATGTATATTAAATAGTTTCTAAGATTCAACCATTGTTATTTAGATTATAAGATTGTTTTATGAAAAAAAAACAAAAAAAAAAAAAAAAAAAACAATTTTAAATATAAAAATTAAAACAATCAATTTTTATTTCATAAGACAGATAAATTGTAAGAACAAATATTATACAAATAGATAGAGGATTCATAATTGAATAATTTAGAATTAAAATTGAATTTGTAGTGTGAAGTAAGTAAGATTTAATCAATAATGAGCGATATTGAATGGGTATTTGATTATTTTATTATAAACATTCTAATTTACATCAATATATCTATTTTTGATATGGTAAAATATAAAACAAACGTATATTTATTCAAATACGGACACTCACTAAAATAAATTATGTAGAAGTGAATGTAAACAAGGTCAGCGTTATAAGAGGATCCCAATTTATACCATTACCCAAGAGCATTAGCAATATTAAAGGTGCATGTATAAGTGTTGAAAATAAAGATGTTTTTTTGCTTCCTTATGGGGAATTTGATTGGATGAACACTAAAGATATTGAAAATTTTAGAGTACAAAATATATCAGATAACTCAGAATATGGTTACATTTTAGAAGTTGATCTTGAATATCCTGACTCTCTTCATGACCTTCATAATGATCTACCATTTTGTCCACAAAATAAAACTCCAAGGCAGTCTAAATTTTAAAAATTAATAGCCTATAAAAAATTACACTATACATTATAGAGTTTTAAAACAATGTATTACCAATGGTCTTGTTTTGAAAAAAGTTCATTGAATTTTAAAATTCAAAAATTTTAAAAATGATTATTCTTATTTCAAATTAGATTTTCTCTTCAAAAATTTTTATCTTATGAGGATATTGATAAATATCCCTATGGAGAAATTTATATTAATTTTTGTTATAGATCCCGGGATTTTGTAAAAATAGAATAAGTATAAAAAGGATAAATTTATGGATTTAAGGACGGTGATAACAAATAGAAGTATAATTTATCGTAACGATTTCAGTGGAGAAGTAAATCGTAAAACGAGTAGACGTGTTACATTGCATAGTTTTAATACGGCATTTGTTATAAATAAAAAATATAGCATTATATATTTTGAAAGATCATTAAACGATTTAATAGAAACATGTTATAGGAAATTTCTATTAAAGAGATACATATACGGAATACATCCAAACTATTTATATAACGTTTAATCCACTATTTTGCAGTTTTTTTTAAATATCTGTCTTTTTAAAAAACGCGTCCTTCAATTTCGCCATCTACACGATAGTGTATACATTTATTATGATTAAACGTTTTATAAATAGTTTGGATGTATTCCGTAATCTATTTAATAGAAATTTTCCTATAACATGTTTCTATTAAATCGTTTAATGATTTTTCAAAATACATAATGTTATATTTTTTAACAAATAGAAACTGGGAATTATTTCCTTCCGAAGGTTACTTTATATTATATTCAACATTTTTCATTTTTCGAATTTATTCTATGAGCTAAATTTTAGTTATGTATTTTAAAAAGCTTTTTTGTAATAGTTCTATTCCTTCAATCTTTCAGAAATGACTTTATACACTACCAGACTATTATATTGTATTTCTTGTTACATTTTACCTTAGCTTTCCGTTGGAAAGCAATGAGGTATATTGTATGTACAGAAAAATTTACAATTATTAGACACCAGCAGAATGTAATGCATTTTCTGGCCCGCTTATATATTGTATTATATTCTATGGGTTGTTATGGAATGGGTTTATACTGAATGATATGGTATTATATGGTATGGTTATATAACTAGAAAAAAAATATAAAGTGGTTATAATGATAAATTATAAGCATATATATTAGGTTTTTCCATATTAAGTATTCAAAAACCCTATGTTATTCAATTTTTTATATAATCTTTATTGATTGTGTAATATGATTTTATTTTTGTTTTCAATGTTATTTAATTATACTGGTATAGTCAACTTCAAGTTTATATTATATATAAACTTTTACTAAGTGTTATCAAAACATTAAATAGCTCATCTACTATGATTATTAAAATAAAAAAAATAAAAAAAATACAATAAAATGTACATATTTTATTGTATTAACATTTATAAGGAATAAATATATATTATCAGAATAGATAAAGTCTTCATTAAAATGATATTATAGAGTATCAAACTAGAAAAAAACGTTAAAAATGATAAACAGTGAGTAGCAGTAAAACTATCTACAAATACTTTTAGAAAATGCTTATTAAAAAGAATTTCAGAAAACCAAACATGTTTGGTTTGGTTTGATATAGTTGAGTCATCTTTATTCATGTATGTATATGTTAAGTTGTTGTCGATAAGGATGAATATTAAAAGTTATAAGAATTTCATCATAATGTGAAATCTTAAAATTAAGTAACAACAAAACAAAAAAAACTTTAAAAAATAATGCTAATTCTGCATTACATACATACATATATAAACAATTGTTGGTTTTATTGATTGTACATAATTATAAATATCCAGTTTGTATACATAATTTTAGTTTTTGAAGAAATGTAATACGATATATTAAACAAACACTACGAGTTAGTTAATATAAACAAATTAAATTTTTAGCAACACACATACATAAATCAAAGAAAAAAGTTGAAAATGTATCAGATTATTTATTTAGTTGGCATAAACGACTTTAAGTTATGTTATACATTAATTTTTTAATATATAACATAAAGTGAATTATCTATACACTAGAGTTATCAAAACGGGGAATATTGTGGGATAGTATGTGAGATGTAACGATTTGGAATAACGACTGTGAGGGTTCAACACTTAAGGTTGGATGCATATGAATAATACTTGAACTAACAAAATCAGTTGATACTGTTTATCATTTGTAAACAAAACTTTGCAAAGGGTTTTAAAATATATATGAAAAATATATACATATATACAAAATTTTATCTCTCCAATGTAGTGATCCTTACAATATCTTATTAAGTAAACGAACCGACTGTAGGGTAAAAATAAAATCTTGATCTTGAATGCTCACATGAAAAAAGAGGTTCACAAATTGTGAACCCCCTATTGGCATGCACCCAACTTTATATGAAAAACCTTAATCGCGAACGCCCACATGAAAAAAGATTGGGTAACACTGCCTGCTTGCACAGAACTTTGTATGGAAAAAGTGGGGGGCGAACGGGCAATAACATACTACGTCTGCCAAAGGGGTTTGAAAAGTTAGATCTGGTTCCCGGAATATCGGCCCCTAAAGTTCTTGAATTTTTTGAAAAGGCGTTTGGTATAAGTCAAAAAATATATACTAAGTGTACTTCAGATCTAAAATACTATTTGAGATGTCTTCAGTATAATTGTATGGCAATTTTTGTCATAGAATATATATTAACTTTCTAACACTCATTTTAACGGGTAATTTTTGTCCTTTATTTCAATTCGCCACAAAAGTATACTAAAACGGCACTTTAGAGGATTAAAATGTTCCACGAATATTTTCTGTATCAAATTTTACTAGGGGTCTTCTAAGACAAAAACGGATTTTCGAAATTTCGGGCATAAACATTTTGGAATTTCTTGAAGGCCTTTGGTACAAGTCAAAAAAATATACTTAATGTTCTTCTGAGCTAAAAGACTATTTCAGATGTCTTCAGTAGAATTGTATGGCGATTATTTTCATAGAATATATTAACCCTCGAACACTAATTTTAAGGGGTAATTCCGTGTCCTTTTTAACTTCCCTACAAGAGTGTACTAAAACGGCACTTTAGAGGGTTGAAATATTCCCTACCTGTTGAACGAACACTCCTTTTGAGACAACCGCTTCGCACATGACCTCTGGTGTTTCCTAAGAATCAACAACAATGTTCTCTGAAGTCGTCATCGGTCCGTCCTCTTTTATCTCTTACATTCTGATAATCGCTGTTTGGCGGTGCCACTATTTTTTTTACTTTTACTTTTGTTACAAATTATATAATTAAATTAATTTATTTCAATTGTAGTTGGGAATGTAACAAGAGATAAGCTCATTGTTTACTTTTGATGTTTTTGTTTAAACTTTGATATTTTTACAAGTAGAACTGTTGCTTATAATTCTTATACGCTTAACAGTTTTACTGGGTTTAATATCTTTGGTTTTTCTAAAAGCTTTTTGGATGAAGTTTCCTGACGATCTGGCCTAAGAAACTAGTGAAATGCGTATAGGAATAGTTTATCTCATCAACAATAAATTTTCAGTGTTTTTATCAAGAATAAAAATTGGGAATTAAGTACGAACAACAAAATCTTTTAAATAAAAATTTTTTATTCCCAAAAATTATTTTGATAAATTTTTGTTTTCTTTAATACCAATGGCGTATATTAAATTTAAGAAATACAAAAATTTTTACACGCGTATGACAAAAATATTTAAAAAAATACGCATTATTTAGAAAATCTTAGTTGTACCCAGAGTTCTCATTTGCGCAAACATTGCACACTCTTGCGCATGAGCCAAAAAGACACTCACATAAAAACTAGCGCATGCACATGCGTTAGAGCGATATTTTTTATTTGTCTCTTACGCACTCATGTGTATGTGCATTTTTATGTTGCACATTTCGTGAGTGGCGCATGGAATGAGCTACGCATCAATGCCCATGTGCATGCACACAGGCATACAATTTATTGATGTTATTAGCGTTGCCAAATTAAATTTTTGATGTGACAAAAATTCCTAAACGATGTTTTAAAATTTAAATACTTGTTAGGATTTTTTTTTTCTGCCATAACTTTTTGAGGAAAATATGCCAAAACTTCAAAAAAAATTTGCTAAATCGTTAAATGAAGAAAATATGCTTAAAATCTGCTAAGATTAAAAAATAAAACTTTAAATATTTTAAATTTTATAAAAATATACTAAATTTTTACAAAAAATATGCTAAAAATCTTATTAAGATTTTTGTATGACGTGCTAAATTCCCAATTTTTCATATTTGATAAATACACTGAAATTTATTGTTGAGGGAAAGCTAGCTTCTATGCGCAAAATCTTCTGAATTTTTATAAAAAAAATTTGCTAAGCATAAAAATTTTTATTTAAAAAATATATAAGATAAATTATGCGACAAATAGAAAAATCTGCTTTTGGGCAGGGAAATATGTCAAAAAGCAATTAGAATATTTTCTAAAAAAAATATGCAAATCTCCAACTCAATGTGCTAAATACATAAGCTAAAATAGGAACACTTCTCAAAAAGGAAAAGGAAATAAATAAGGGGAAATGCGCTTGTGTTGTGGCAAACTGAACGTTTGCTTAGGTTTGACTTCATATTATAATAGCATGCGCTCTTGTTGTTGTACCCATAGCTATATCTTTATCTATCTATTTTATTAACATCACTATTATTATGATTTGTTTGTTCTATTTTTTTTTTAATATTTTTGAACAACAATTTGTTGTTTTAAACAAAAAAACAACTTGTTGCAATTATTTAATAAATAATTAATGTGAATATCTGCATTTGCCCCTGAACAGATTCTTTTTAATCATTCAAATTTTTTTAAAATAATTAGCCATATAACTAAAAATTGGGTGTCTAAAACAACAATATTCCTTGAATTTAGGTTTGTTTCAAATTTCTTCTCGTAAGGCGAGATTAAAACTTTGAAAAATTCGCTATCATCGAAAATCCGAAATGGTTAATTTTTAACTGTTACTAGGCCCACACAACATTTTAAAAATACGCTCTTGTTAATATTAATTTTTACGACCTCTTCAATTTTCCGTTTTTTTGTTGGTGCACCTTCATCATCACTTTCATTTGCATTTTGCGTAATGTCTTTTTTGTGGACGAGTTTATAATGCCTTTTAATGTTGAAGGAATTGGTTCTACTTAATTGTTTCTCACATTCTGAGCAATCAATTTTATTAGCGCTTTTCAAAACTTTATAAAAAATTATTTTCACAATTAATTTTTTATATGCGTATAAAAAACAATGCATGCTCTTCACTCTGCAACTGTTTTAAAACATATTTCCTTCTCTATTTGCACAGCTTTAGGAATTTGCATAAATCTTTGACTAATGCACAGACATAATCTGATGCAACAACAAAATTATGTATTACAAATATTTTTACTGATCATAAAAAATTATTTGATGGTTAAGTTTTTTTGTAATTCCTTCAAACAAAGAATGGCAACAACAAAATTCATGTATATTTTTGTTTTTGTATGTAAAAATTGTCATGTATTTTTAGACAAAATAGTCTACCTGCTTTAAGTGTTCTAATAAAGCCAAAAAATTCCGTTACCTTTTTACACAGTTATTGCATGTGTTTTTTACAAGAATGGTTAAATAATTTCCGTATAAGCAACAACCGGTTATACAACTTACATATCAATTCCAGTTTTTTCATGCCTACTATTGAAAATATTTATTATTCAAATTGGTATGTATATTACTTTCATATTTTGCACGTCATAAATTAAAATTTCATAAATAGAAGACAAATGTAATATAAAATTATTTATTAAATTTATGTAGGAATTACCAATATGACCAAATACCTTAATTTTTGACTAGCAACTATTTCATAATAATATTTTACACGATGAACTGCATTTCTGGCAACATTGTTTGAAATGAAGAGATGAACTGCATTTCTGGCAACATTGTTTGAAATGAAGATAAAAAACAAACATGGCTTCTAATGAGTGTGCATGCGTGCGCTAGTATTTTATGCACATGCGCATGCGCATGAGCACAAATTTAAGCTCATGTGCTGCACACTCATGAGCAAATACGAACTCTGGTTGTACCATTCTAACATGTGTATATTAGCGCAAGAACCAAATTTTTGGCATAGTACCGCGGAGTGGCCAAGAATGTTTTAGTAATGAAAATACCTGTCTCGCGCGTTTGCGAAAAAAAACCTTCCAAGAAATTTTGAACCGCGATGAATTGTAAACCGTAGAAAAATTATTAAATCTAAAGCAGTGGATAAATTCCAAAATAGCATTTAAGTGATACGTATAGGAATATGTGCAAATATCAGGTGTATATATTTAAAATTTCCGTGAGCTAAAAATGGTTGTTTTCAAACTTCAACCCGATCCCTGCGTGAACTTTTTTAACAATCCGAAAAAGTTATCATATTTTTTTGTTAATAACTTTTGATTTTCTACACGACTATACTATGCCGTTTTGTAATATTCGCAAAAAGTGTGAAAAAGTTATACCCCTAATGTATATGTTAGAGTGGAACAACTAATGTAAATTTACTGCAAGTGTGTTTTTTATTTTTTTTTTTGGTTTTGGTTATGCATTTCTTGAAGGGATGTTAATCAGTTGCCGAAATTTCACTGTTAGTACGGCCTCTCATATTTGTTCCGTAGTTTGACTCATTCCGTAAAAAAATAGATACCAAATCAAAGATGATAAATGATATTTTCAAAATGGTACTTAATTAACTAAAAAATTCTTCTTTTTGGCCCTAATTGTACTTGCTGCTGCAGAAATAAAAGAGGTCTGCGTAGAACAAAATACTGTTAAAAATATTTCGTTTATTTCTATACATATAAAGATTGAAGCGGTTAATTTCACAATAAAGACAAAATATGACAAAATTTACTCACCGCAGTTTTGCACCTCTTTCTTTATTGACTTTTAAAACGACATTAAACATTTATTCATTTTACTAACATAAAATGATATGCAAAAAACAAGAAGAACAAGTAAGAGTGCTATATTCGGCTATGCCGAATCTTAAATACCCTTCACCATGGTGCGATAAGAACAGAAAGTTACATAAATAGCGTTCTTTGGATGTAAATAAATCTATTTTGAGCTATCCCCACATTTGATTTCGTCGTGCCGTAGTTTTTCACAGTTTCAAAAAATTGAGATAAGTCTGTTTCCAGTTTTGCCAAAGTTTAAGTCTTCAAATCGTCTTCCCTTGCAGAAGTTTAATAGAAATAAGCAGTATTCAGTGATGGTAGTAAAATACCATTGCAGACTTTCTTAATCTTATTTTTTCTATCTCTCTCTTTTTTTAGCAAATGCATTACTTTACAATAAATACCAGCGTTGCAAAATTGAAATTTAGAAATGGTACTGTACTTGAACTAAAAGAGTATTTTTCCTTCAAAATGGTACTTTTTGTTAAAAAAAAAAACAATAACACTACGTGACAAAATTTCAACAAAGTCGTTACCAAATGAATCTAGCAGCTAATCTTTATGTAAAATTGTCCGCTGAATCCGAATATGAAGTCAGAATTGTAAAAAGTAGAACAGTTTGAGATATTCCAAAATAACCGTTATTTGTGTTTTTAAAAAAGATGATGTGACTGAAATGCAAATATCCAAAAAATAAAATTTTAGCCTATTTCAATACGAACATTTTGTTTGTCAAATTCATTTGGTCAAAAAATTGTCACGTAGTGTAATTTATGAAAACAAAAGGAACCAAACATATTTTATTGGATTTCACTTATCTTACTACATATTTAATAGCAAACAGCATTAATATTTGAGGTACACATGTAAATAATATTTCTGTTATATATGTAAAAGCGTCAAGCGCCCCATCCATTAACAATGTTATTATATATGTTATTCGCCATATTATTTCTATATTCAATATATTTTATTTTTATTTCAATTAAAATATGTTGCAACTCTTTTCAAAAAACATAACCTCTAAAGCAAAACAACATAGTACATTGCTGGCAACACATTTCACAGTATATTAAACTTCTTTTCTGATTTCGATTCTTGCCAATATATTGTGTCACCTTCGAATATCACAAATACATTGACGATTAAATTGAACAGTTATATTGTAAGCGCATGAGCCGCTTAAGGTGTTATGATACTTGCTATTTTTTGTATTGGATTTTTTTAGGATTGACTGAATGAAACAACAAATGCGAGAAAGAACAAGATATACAATATGTAAACAAACCTCTTTTTCTGATTGACATTTCTCATCTACATATATTTTATTCTTTGACTAAAACAAAAAAAAAATGGCAAAAGATTGGGCAGATGAAACAACGTACTTTTCGCTTATAGTCCACTACTCTGTTGCACAACTTTTGTGGACTATAAGCGAATTTGGACTATAACCGATTTTTTTTATAAGCCATTTTATGGATAATAAGTGAATTCTATTATAATCCACATTTTGGACTATATAAATATTATTTTCTTCAATAAAACCATTATTGTTCACGTCTGAACCGAAGGCAGCGGGTTTCCCATCCCTGGTGTCAATTTTTGTTTTTGGCTTGTTACTTAAAATTTATTCTTGTAACTTAAGTCGAATCGTGGCTTAAAAGAAATATTGGACGGTTTTTTTTTATACTCGCGCTTTAACTTTAATTATTTAAATTGTTTAGAAGTTTAATATTTTTTAATAAATTTTGTATCTTTGCAATAAATAAATGGAAATTTATAATATTTTTGGAAAAAACAGGAAAGTGTTTTTATATCGTTAAAAGTGCTTTTCTTTCGTTAAATATTTGTGCCTTTTTCTAGTTCTCTTTCCAGCCTTTTTAATATTACCAAGTTGCTTGGATACTTGGTGGATATTTTAGCGCAGAATCCCGAAGCCACCCTATACACTCCACGAAACGTATCGGCGTTTCACCCGAACCACACAATCGCCGTTTCGCCCGGACCACGCAATCGGCGTTCTATCGGGGAATATACCAAAGTGGTTGGATCCTTGGCTGGTATTTTGGAGCCGTAGCCCAAATCCACCCCTATATACAGTCCACACTCCACGAAACGTATTGGCGTTTCGTCCGGACCATTACAAGACGTAATCGGCGTTTTTAATTTTTAAACAAAAAAAAAGTTTATTTAAAACATAACCAAATATTGATTTAATTGAAATAAATTGTTAAAAATAATAGTTGCGGGAAAGGTAAATAAAAAACAGAAAGGATTATAAGCGACCATTTTTGCATAAAGAATTATAAATGCGTGCTAAGAAAATGTGGCTTTTAAACGAAAATGGACTACAAGCGAAAGAACAAATAATTTGTATGAAATTCGAAAAAATGTGCAAGTGAATATGACAGTTTTGGCTTTAATCCGTTTTTGGCCTTTAAGCGGAATGGACTATAAGCGAAAAGTACTGTATTTTGTTTTTGATAAACGAAATGAAGCAGGTGCCCTTCATATGGGATTTCAAATCATAAATTTTCAATGAAAGAATATACTACGATGTAATTCGTAATATTTCTCATTATTTGCATTTAATTTTATTGTATTAAAAAAAAAATTGTTTGTGATTCCAAAATAAAATGTAAACAAACAACAATATTGCCCACGTTTTTCCCACAAAAACCCGTCAAAAAATCTAAAAATCGCAAAACAAAAGTTACTTTCGATCAAAAACTAAAAAAATTGGCAACAGTGCTAACATTTAATCTGGAAATGTTAATTTTAAGTTAAAAATTTTTATATTTTTTTTGACAGTCTTAGATTATTTGTCGATAACACATGTATATTTGTGAGACATTTCAAGATTTTTATGATATAATCATACTCTTTACACTTAGTCAGTTTTCCTATGCAAATATATTTGCACTGTTCTCCAATATAGAAAAAATACAAAAAATAGCAAGTATCATAATACCTTTAAGGTACGTTTTTTTCAGTATTTTCTTAAAAAATATTTAAAATAGTTCATACATTTATGAATCAGGGTGTGTGTGAAACGGTAGCAAAGTACTCATGGAAGTAAAATTTTGACACTATTGAGGTGAATATAAATTTTTAACATTAGTGTAGAAATTTTTGACAACCACAAAATTATTTTTTTTCATCAAATTTGTTTAAACAAAATAAAAAATAATATGGAAGCAGGACCAGTGGCAAAAAAAATTAAAAAGAATTATACAAGATGTAAATATTTAATATGTATAAGCTTTTTTGCCCACACCTTTTGTAAAATTTTTTAATATCTCAAAACGAATTCATCAAATAATTGTAACGATCTCATTTCCAACATAATTGAAATGATTATTGGTAAACGTTTGTTTAATTTATTGATTTTTACAAAACTATTAGCAATTGTTTTTTTCTTTATGTCAAAATTTTACGTTGTCAAAAATGTTACAATTTCACACAGCACAAATATGAAAATTTTCTACCACAAACAAATTTCATTTTACCATAGAACTTTGCTGCCGTTTCACACACACCCTCAGTAAATAAATTAAAAATTTTATTCTTGTCAACATAAATTTATACTGGTATTTATATTTAAATATATTTTAACTTTTGCAAAGTAACATTGTTCAGAACTTAGTTCTAATAAAATTTTAAAACATTAATGTTTAAAAGTAAAGAATTAAATTCAGTGTTATAAGTAAAGCAAATTTACTTTAAGAGATCATAAGAAATATTTTTTTAAATTCCCTAAGCTAATCTCTACGAAGCCCTACGCAACCCTGGCGCTGATAGACTAGCTCACTACCAGCTAGCCTACCGGGGCACTATTATAAGTACAACAGCAACTACCAATTGATTTTAATAGATATTTAGTTTTTATCAAACTCGAAATAGTTTCTACGTGTAAACGATTTCTTCCTTTGCTTTTTGTATCATTTTGCATTTGAAAATGTGCGTTCTATTGATGCTCAGAAATGTGGTATCGATAAAATACCAACAGCATTATGTAAAATGTCAGCAAACATTAGTTTCGTTCTTAATATTGGCTATATTATTCCAAAAAATTTAAATATATCATTTGAAATGCTTTATTTCTGAAAGATCCGCTAGAACACAGAATTGAGAATTAATATTATTATAGTTTTCTTTATCGTTTGTAAATAACATAAATAACATCAGTATTATGCTAATATTTTTTCTGGAAACAATATTTTCCTGGAGTGAAGCTAAGTATCACTTTTAAGGTTTTATGTTCAAAACAAAATTTGGCTCTTCATGTTTTGCAAAACGATTTCGCAAATATCTTTTACTTTATTAACCATTTCCTTAACATTGAATGTTTTTATAAATATGGTTTTCATTTAAATTTTCCACTAACATATTAGCCAATGCATTCCTTTTTAAAAATGTTCTTGCCGCATGTAAGAACAAATATCCCATTCTGGAAAGCAAAATATGAATCCTGGCGGCCACGCTTTGCATTTCAATATAAACTTCGTTAATTATTTTTAAGATACAACAACATAAATTTTGCAACAAACACATGATAACCTAAGCCTGCTATCGTAATGATCACATCACAGTTAAAAAGTTAAGAGTTAAAAAATACCAAAAGACACTCACTTTGTAGTATAAAATCGAATTAAGTAAGACGGACATTTACACTTAACACAAGGGTAAAGACCTCTATTGTAAATAGGTACATAGGTATTCAATTTCCCAAAATATTTTTCTTATGTAAACCTACGTCAAGATAATTTTGGCACGACGATTTGCCTTTATAAAATGGAAGAAGAGACGACAACAGGATTTTAACTTCGCTTTGCATAAGGACCCAGAATATATATACTTTATAGGGTGTAGGACCTTCGGTGAAGGGTATAAAAAACAAACTTAATTATAACAAGTAAGAGTGCTATATTCGGCTGTGCTGAATCTTATATACCCTTCACCATTGTGCGAGCAGAATACAGAGCAACTAGACAAAAACTAAATAAAACTGGTAAATATTTTTTTTTAAATAAGAGACAACCGGTTTTGAACTTCGCTTTTCATAAGGGCCCAGAATATATGTACTTTATAGGGTGTAGGATCAATATTGTATATACCTTTTTACCTTCGGTGAAGGGTATAAAAAGAGTAATTTTCGGGAATTCAGGGTTCTAATCACTGCATTCGATACTATCGTATCGAATAAACTATTGAATTTTTTTGCATACGATAGACACTGGCGTATCGAATGAAAACTCTATAAATGTAATGTCGAGTTACTCGATGTCGAATGCTTATTTCAAATTCAATACATTTCATTCGATATCGAGTTTCAAGATACCAAAATAAATAAATTCGATGAATTTTGCTCGATATCGTATGCGGTGATTAGACCCCAGTATCTTTGTTATAACTCATACAAATTTCCGACATTTTGATATATAAGTCATATCCATAGGACGTATAGCAGCCCTAAAATTTAGGTTTTTATAAAAATTTTGATGTTTTTTTAGCCCATTTTTTTAGTATTTTGCTCATAAATTACCCATTGTCTAACCGATTTGATAGTTTTATATACCGACGTGTTAAGGAAGAATTTTACCATTTACTTAAGTTATATTTATATATAAACATTTATATAAACTTGTTAAAATATATTTTAACAAAGTTAATTATAAAAAAGAGTAATTTTTGTGGATTCAGTATTTCGGTTATAACTCTGCCATTTTTTAACCGATTTGGCAGATTTATATACCGACGTGTTGAAGAAGAAATTTACCATTTCCTTTAGTTATAAAGCTTGGACTCGGGGAGATCTATGGTTCCCGAAAGTGGGTATTTAAAAAAAATTTAAAATATTTAAAATTAATTTTGGTCATAACTTTTTTGTATCTGAACCGATTTTTCCGAGTTTTTTATAAAATATGTTCTACTAAAAATTATATATTATATTTTGATATATAAGTCATATCCATAGGACATATGGCAGCCCTTAAATTTAGGTTTTTATAAAATTTTTAATTTTTTTTGTACGAGAGGTACCACGCCCACTTCTCCAATCCCGCCCACATTTTGTAGGATGGTGTGTATTGGCAACTTAAATGTGTGTACCTAATTTGGAAACTTTGGCTCTTGCCGTTCTCAAGATATACAGAAATGAAAAAATACAACAACTGGACTGTATGTTACATAAACGTAATAAAATAAACAACCTAGTCTGGATTATCCGGAAAACACATATTAAACGTAAGACGGACAGACGGACAGATGGACAGACGGTCAGACGGACATCGTTAAATCAACTTCTCTTCTCATATGGACCCAGAATATATATACTTTATGGGGTCTAAAATCAATATTGTGGAAATTACAAACGTTATGACAAACTTATATATACCCTTTTACACCTGTGGTGAAGGGTATAAAAAGGGTAAATTAAAAGGCGTAAATATGTATAAATATACGTATATGAAGTTCATAAATATATTTTAAAAATTTTAAAAAGTGAAAAACTGACCAATTTCTTTTTAGATAAAAAGAATTTATAAAAAACAAAAAAAAAAAAAAAAAAAATGGAATGAATAAGAAATTGTTAGGAGGCAGACCGTTCGACCATCGAACCGCATGTAAAGTTGTTGTTGATTTGAGTATGTGATATCAATAATTATTAATAGTAAATTAAAGTATGTATGTATGTGTTTGTTGTTGTGTATAATACAGAAGGTAATATTAAATAAAAAAAAAAAGAAGTTTACCGCAAGTATTTTAAATGAAAAAAAAACCACAAAAAAAAACAACACACAACTATTTACAGGGTTACCATTAACCGTTTTGAAACGTAAACTGCCGTTTTGGTTAATAAAAGTCGCAAACCAATTTAAATGTTTTTTATTTATCAATAATACAACATAAACATACCAAGAAATTGCTTAAATTGTGTATGCTTTTAAATCGCTTTTGTGCAGAAGATATTATCAGGCCTGTTCTGAAAATCACTTTAACTCAAATCACGTGATTTGAAATCACATGTGCCTACTAAAATCACACGTGTGATATTTAAGCGTCCCGTTTTTGTGTGATCTTCAATTGCAGAAAGCACACCAAGAAACACAACAACGGTATGACTTTCAAAACACCACAAAGTCACAGGTGTGATTTCAGAACAGGCCCGTATATAGGTATATATGAATATATTTTTGTATAAATTGTCTAAAAAAGTGACTAATATGTTATCAATGTCAGCAATAAAAAGGCAAATATTGCTTTTGACATTTTGACGACACTAGATCACTGTTCGTTATGTTAGCGGTTTTTTGTAGTCGTAAAATTAGATGATGAGGGCATTTCTAATATTCCCTATATACAATTTTTTTTTAAAGTGGATAACCCCGCTTGTTTGTATGGCTTTTAAGCAGTGTGACCATTTTGGCAATTTTGCAGCTTAACTTAGATTAAAAATTTTAATTTAGCTAAAATACTTTCATTAAGCGCTTCGCATTTTTTTAAGCATTTTAATTAAATGTTTCTAGCTTTTTTAGAAATATTTTAAAAATTGAAGAATAGCTATTGATATAACTTAAGTTTTTTATGTATTATAATAAATTATAATAAATTTTGACTAAAAAAATAGTTGTAGTCAAAATGAAATTTCGTATGGAAATGGATAATTCTTATTTTATTGTAAAAAACATTTCATTTTATTTTTTTACAAGACGATAACCCTGCATGTTTGGGCGATTTTTAATCAAGACTTTTAAGTAGTGTGGGAATTTTTTATTTTTGAAAGTAAATTCAGCACAAAAAACTTAGATTTAGCTGTAAAATTTCCATTTGGCATTTTATTAGCTTTTTAGAAAAATGTTTTAAGCTTCTTTTGATTAATTTTTAAAGTTGGATGGAATAGTCTTAGCGATTAAAACTAAAATAAATTGTTATAAACTAACTTTTACGCAATTAATGATGACTGTTTTTTTAAAATATAAAAAAATTAATCTGGTCTAAATGTGTCTGTAAATTCTTTTAAATCGAAATAGCTATAAAACCGTTTGTATTTTAAAGTATGTTTGTTATTTTTTTGGCCAAGTTGTTTAAATATTATATATAAGTTTTTGTTAAGCTAATTGGGCCTAATGTATTAATATAAATAAAAAACCTTTTTTACATGTTTCTCCCAACGTTTCGTCAATTATTTGTTGACATCTTCAGGGGTTGTCTATTTAATATTTTTTTAAAATTATTTTGTAAAAAAAAACCATATATTATTACAAAATTATAAAACAACAAAATAAAAAATCTTACAATTACTAGTTAGGTTAGGTTAGGTTAAGAAGGGTTGTGTGCCCACAGGCACACCTCCACTCGGAGACCGAATACGATCCATTGTGACTCCCTTCAATGAAAATATGAAGTAAGAGATAGAGATAAGAGGAAGTGAAAAAAAAAATAGAGAAAAGGAAGTAAGATATAGACAGAAAATTAGAAAGTAGGACCAATACCCCCCTTACAGTCCCCTCAACAGAAACAGCCGCGTTATTTCCCTGACAAACCCCAGCAGATTGGCCGGATTACATTCAGCTATGCACCCCAGTTCGTCGTGAAACCTATCTCCTAGCCACTTCAGTCTGAGACCCTGCATCCTAGGACAATGGCACAGTACATGCTCGATCGTCTCTAGCTCTTCCGAATCCTCGCATAGCCTGCAGAAGTCCGGTATGGCGTTGTCCCATCTGCCCGCAAAAGCCCTGACAGGACAATGACCCGTCAAGAACCCTATAAGTGTTCTGAGACTACCCCTATCCAATCCCAGTAGAACCCTGGTTGCCCCCGCGTCCAAATTGGGCCAAAGTGCCCTAGACACCCTGCAATCCATTCTGCCCCTCCAGGATCGGTTAACGTCATCACGGAATTTCTCCCGTATCACCCCATAGTAGTAGCATAGGGGGGGTTTTACTCCCCCGTCCCCCACCACTAAGTCGAGACCCGACCAAAGAAGACTCGTAAAGTCTAAGTAGGTTCCTAGCTGCCACACTCCTCACATAATGCTCGATAGGGGATAGATATAGTAGGATGTCCAGCGCTGCCTGCGGAGTGCTTCTCCTTGCGCCTGTGATGCCAAGAGATGCACTTCTTTGAACCTTGCTGAGCATCTTCCTATAGCTATCCACTCCCAACGCACCCCACCAAACAGTACATCCATAGGTAAGTATAGGCCTAACAACCGAGGTGTAAATCCAGTTTACCATATCAGGCCTAAGACCTTAGTTCTTACCAATGGAGTTCCTGCATGTGTAGTATGCATTGAGTCCCCTTCTCATCCTCTCCTGAGTATTTCTCTTCCAAGACAGTTTGCAGTCCAGAAAGTTACCTAAGTACTTTGCTCCGTCCGATAGAGGCAACTCGACGCCATCTAGCACTGGCCCCCTAAATCCCTCTATCCTATACCTTCTGGTAAATAGCACCAGCTCAGTCTTCGCAGGGTTAACACCCAGTCCCCTATCCTTTGCCCATGCCGAGAGTTCACCCAGCATCGCCTGCATAATTTCCCCGATCGTGGACAGAAATTTTCCCCTGACCAGCAGAACTATGTCGTCCGCATAGGCAACAACTTTCCTGCCCATGGAATCAAATGACCTAAGAATCCCGTTAACCGCAAGCAACCACAGTAGAGGCGATAATACCCCCCCTTGTGGTGTCCCCCTGGTAACCCTTCTCCTTATCACATGATCCCCCAGGCTCGAGTTTATAATCCTACTGCCAAGCATGCAGATTATCCACTCCACAAGAAAGTCCTCAACTCCCAACTCCAACAAAGAATCCCTAATCGCCTCTATCCTAATGTTATTAAAGGCTCCCTCTATATCCAGAAACGCGGCAAGAGTATACTCCTTATGCCTCAGACCGTGCTCAATACAACCCACCACCTCATGTAACGCACTCTCAACAGATTTACCCTTCAGGTAAGCATGTTGAGCGTTGCTAATAAGTCGGGTCTCAATATTACTCCTGAGATAGAAATCTACTAGCCTCTCAAGAGTCTTCAACAAAAATGAAGACAAACTAATAGGTCTAAAATCCCCCGGTTTCGAGTGGCCCGCCTTACCGGCCTTGGGTATAAAAATCACCCTGACCTCTCTCCACCCCCTAGGCAGATACCTCCTGCTGAGGCATTTCCTAAATATATCCACCAGCAGAAATGATGCATCGTCCGGGATGTTGCATAGCATGGCCGGAAAAATACCATCCGGACCCGGTGATTTATATGGGTCGAAAGTATTGACCGCCCACGATAGTCGCTTTGCTCTCTTCAGATCCGCCTTATACTTGTTGAATTGCACCCTGTGATTGTTCCAATCATCTGGTGCTCTCGTAAGCTTGGCCCTATTAAACAGTCCCCTCACCGTAGACCTTTGAACATGAAGTTCCCTGGTCCACCATTTAGGCTGTTTTCGCCTACCCGGAAACGTAACCGGGTAGGACTGCTCATAGCTTTCCCTTAGAAGATGAGTGAACCTAGTCACCACCCCCTCCAGATCCGTCGGCAGCAAGTCGCCCAAGGCCTGATGCGCCAACCCAGTCCGGACCCCTTCCTTGAAGGAGTCCCATTTTGTCCCCCTCGGGTTCCTAAATGGAGGAGCCCTAGGTAGGTCAAAATTCAGTGTGAAGGTAATACGACTATGGTCTGAAAAAGTACAGTCCGTTGCCACCCTCCAATCTACAACAATTTGCTCGTCACGGTTTACTAATGTCAGATCTATCACTGCCTGCCTATCTTTATTTCTGAACGTCGGCGTGTCACCCATATTACAGATAATAAGATTGTTAGTAGTTATAAAATCAAACATTAACTCACCTCTTTTATTAATATCGGCACTCCCCCATTGGCTGTGATGAGCATTTGCATCGCAGCCCAACACAAGGATTGCACCTCTCCTCCTTGCATCTGCCGTGAGTTGCCGCACCTCCGTACCCGGAGGGTCCAACCCCTCATATGGCATATACACCGAGGCCAGTGTAAGCGTACGCTTCCCTTTGGCCTCTCCATTTATAACGGTCAAGTCACCGCACCTGAAAGAGTGAGATATGAGAAAATTCAATTCACTTCTCGCTAGTATACACGTTCTTACCTTGTCCTCTGTGGACGGGACAAACAGAGTGTATCCCGCAACCCTTAAACCGCAAACCTTATTTTTATTTTTCCAAGGTTCTTGGATAAGGGCTACGTCCGTCCGAGTACTGGAGAGGAAGGTTACGAGTTCGGCCGAGGCTGCTTCACAATGGTGCAGGTTTATCTGCACCACTAACAGCCTCTTTGGTCCTGTCATGCTTCGGATACCGAAACCTAACGTTACCTAAACCGAACCTCACAACCCCCCCCCCCACCTCCTCCAAGAATTCCATGGACTTCCGATCGATTGCGAAACGGAAGTCCTTGCCGGTATTCTCCTTACACACCAGTGAGGTCACTAGCCTCCATTGGTCAGTAAGAAGCCTACTATTTTGGTTGCCCAATACTGCCAGTATAGTTTCCACCTTGCGTACGGGAGGTGGAATCCACACTGTCACAATGGACCTAATTGGCAAGTCGGAGGCTTGTATGACTTCAAACCTTGCCCCCGGGTTAATGTCGCCGCATTTGCCAATTGTGGTTCTTAAGAATTCCAATGAATTCTTGTTACCACAGTTGACAACCTTGACTCCTTTAACCCAGTCCGCACCATTGAAGGATACGTCCTCCTCCTTGCCTTTAAAAACTGCCAGCTCGTCGATAAGCCTAGCCTCTACTAGCTGCCATAGCTCGGCACTGATCCTCCCATCCGGATCATTCCGATCTATGACAGCCACCTGCAGATGACCTTCCAGGCTCGTCGACTTCTTCATTCTTTTATTCGATGAGGAAGGCTGATCATCCACAGATCTGACCCTCTTAATGGTTTCCTTATTGGAGCCATTAGGAGCTTCAGCCGGAGATGTACCAGCCCTCTTCACTGTGCTCGGTGACTTCGGTACGACTGGTTTTGAAGGCCCGTTCCTGCCCGCGCCTTTTCCCCTAGTGACCCCCTTACGAGAGCCACTAGAGAAGTCGGACGGAGGATTACCAGCCTTCTTCCCCGTGTTCGCTGCCTTAGCCACTTTGCTTCTTTTCTTGGGTATCGCCCCCTTATCCTCCGCAGCTCGTTCCGAAGACATGAGCGCTTCGGTCACCGGGGCAACCCCTCCTTCCTCTATCTCTCCACGGCAGGTTGACGACGCCCCCGGCCCTGTACTCTTTTGAGTAGTTTCCGGGTCGGCGACCTCATCCACCTGCTTTCTCCAAGGATAGGGCCAACCGAGCACGGTACTGACAGGGCCGTAAATTCTTTCGAATTTAGCGACGCTTTGTCGGTGCCTTCTCAGAAGGTGCCTATCCCTCGCGGAGAACGTTGAAGGATCTCTCTTCGCCATCTTATCCAGATATGCAAGAGAGCTCCTTGTTCCGTTCTGCGCCTTCTCCTCCTTCGTTCGGCTGGAGTTCTTAATATCTCGTGGAGGGGCGCTTGGCCCGACCTCCACGGCGTCCTGCCGAACAAGTTGTGGACAATCTTCTCCCGAGTGCCCCCTCTGATGTCCCCTGGCCTCACAGATGAGAGTGGCAGGCTCTACAGTCTGACTGTGAGCTGATATATCAATATCAAGCTCCGTGTCAGAGAGCAGAGTCAACCTCTCTAACCCCTGAGTAGCCCCGGTTTCACCACAGGAGTCACCCGATAGTACCAGAAGACTATCCACATATAGGTCGGTCAGTACCTGTCTCTCCTGCTCAATTATGTTCTCATGAACAGTCAAGAGGGTACTCTCCGACTCCGAGACCGTGACGTCCGACTGACCCTGGTCAGCCTTGTCCGTCGTGTCCTCATTTTCCGTTATGTTTTTATTTTTCTTGTTATGGTTTTTATTTGTTTGTTGTAAAGAAGGTTTCATTTTTGTTCCCACGAGTAGGCTCGTTCAGACGGACCGTACCACGCAGTGACGGCGTGCGTGGACTAGGCAACTAGCATACAACAGCGCTTTGCCCTGACGCTGAGGGGAGCTGTTAACGACTAGTTTCTTTACGCACTAACTAGCCACACAGGACCTCGGCACTGCTACCAACCACGTTGTCCTTAAAAGTGCATATTTCGCGCCCCAACCACCGGTAAAGCCCCCACCTTACAAGGAGCGAACCCACGGGTTGCCACGCCATGATATATGTACTGATAATGGGCCGGAAGTGTGCCATTCCCGCCTCATTATCTTGACAAGATGAGTAACCTTTAGTTGCACACTCCTTCAGTGTTCTCGACCTCCCGCGAAGACGTATTACTAGTTAGTTTTTCACATTAAATTTTATATTGAATGTTGCACAGCTTACATAAAACATAAAACATTTAATATATAGTCTGAGATCACACTATGAAAGTTTTCTTTCAGAAAGTCTAAGTTTATGGATGAGAGAGGAGAGAAAAAAGCAAGTTCTTTTCCCCTCTCACCAATAAACTCAGACTTTCTGAAAGAAAACTTTCATAGTATGAACCCAGACATAATTAAATTAAACACACAACTTAAATTAATATCACAGTTTTTCTTTTCTATTTTATTGCAACTCTGTAGCTAAAACTTATATTATTCGTGTCTTCCTTTAAATTCCTTGTTCTGTCAATATTTTGTTGTATACGTAAGCTTTCTATTGTGAAACGTTTTCTCTGTTTTGTTTCTACGTCTAATATTCTTATTCTCTCAAAGTCAGGTTTATGTTTTTCGCAAATCGTATGTTTTAACAAAGCTGTTGATTCCTTATGTTTTTCTATGTCATTTTTGTGTTCATTCATTCTTGTTTGTAAATTCCTCTTTGTTGTGCCAATATAAATTAAATCACATTTTTGTTCGTCATTTCCCTTACATGCTATTTCGTACACAACGTTGTTTTGTTGTTGTTTTTCTACAGGCATTTTAATTTTGGAAAAAATAGAGTTGAGTGTAGTATTTTGTAGTATTTTGTTTTCATTAGAGGGCCTTCCAATTTCAAGGTTAACCAATTGTGGTATTTATATCTGATGCTATATCAAATCTACCTAAATACTTGTTTAAATATTACCATTTATTTTAATTTTGTTTAAAATGAGTCACTTAAATTTATAAGGATTTAAAACAATATAATGAACAACTTTAAGAATTATTTGTAGCGTTTTCAAAATAATTTTTAGCATTTCTTTGCCTTGCCTAATGTCAGAGTAAGCTGTGAACAAATTTTAAGATCTGTTTCTATGTCATTGGTTTCGTCAATAAAATTATCCAAACTTAAATGTTTCTAGCTTTTTGATTAAATTAAACATTTACGTACGCAAATACTTATTGTTGAATGTTTTGTTTTCAAATAACAAATGGGATTTTTTTTAGAAATAATAAGATTTTTTAAAAATAATATGGCAACATGTGTAAGATTTTTGAATTGAAATGTAAGAAGAGATTATCAAAACATAGCAACAATCCGTCTCTAAAACTGAAAAAAACAACAATAATGAAAACAATGCCTACCAATACACATAAATAACTTTTGCATATTCGTACATACTACATACTTAGGTATTTACATTTAAGCCAAAAACAAATTGTAAAATATGGTTTTTGTTTCACATGTAAGGCGAACGATTCATATTTATATTGTCAATAATATGAAAAAATCAAAAATCGCCGAATAATTTTAAAATCGTTTATAGAAATATTTATAAAAAAAGTTAAACAATTTTCTGTTTGGAAAAGGTGGAGATGCCGAGATTTGAACCCCGGCAATATAACAAACAAACCTTCTTGGGCAACCGCCCAGACCATTGAGCTATTAACGTTGTTAAAAATAAAGAATTATAGTATAATATACTCCGTCATATTATTAGTTTAATATGTAGGTATGTATTTTTCAATTAAAGCGAACAATCATGTACATGTGTTTCTTATGCTTAACATTCAACTCGTTCAAATAAAAAAACAAAAAAACAACAACCAAAAGTGATTTTTTTGGAAAAATTAGAGGCAGTCGTGGTTTTTTGGTCATATCTAAGCCATTTGTGGATCGATCTTGCTGAATTTCAATAGCAAGAAATGGTGGACTGTATGTAACATAAATGTAAAACAACCTAGCCGCTATCATGTCTGGATTATCCGGAAAAAACATATCAAACGTAAGACGGACAGACGGACATCGTTAAATCAACTTCTCTTCTCATATGGACCCAGAATATATATACTTTATGGGGTCTAAAATCAATATTGTGGAAATTACAAACGTTATGACAAACTTATATATACCCTTTTACACCTGTGGTGAAGGGTATAATAATAATAAAGAAAAAAAAAATTAAGTAAAAAAAAAAAAAATGAAGAGTATTTTTTGGTGATGCAGTATTTCGGTTAAAACTCAGCCATTTTTAGCCGATTTGAAAGATTTGTATACCGACGTGTTGAGGAAGAAATTTGCCATTTACTTTAGTTATAAAGCTTGGACTTGGGGTGATCTATGGTTCCCAAAAGTGGGTATTTAGAAAAAAAAAATTAATTTTGGTCATAATTTTTTTGTTTCTGAACCGATTTTCTCGAGTTTTTTATAAAATATATTCTACTGAAAATTTCCGATATTTTGGTATATAAGTCATATCCACAAGACATATGGCAGCTCTAAAATGTAGGTTTTTATACAATTTTTAATTTTTTTGTATGGGGGGTACCACGCCCACTTCTCCAATCCCGCCCACATTTTGTAGGATGGTGTGCATTGGCAACCTAAGTGTGTATACCTAATTTGGAAACTTTGGCGTTTGCCGTTCCCCAGATATACTGCAAAAAGCAATAAGAATACAACAAACACAAGGGATTTTTGGGAAAAATTAGAGGTAGTCGTGGTTGTTTGCTCATATCTCAGCCGTTTGTGGATCGATCTGGCTGAATTTCAATAGAAAAATTATAATAAGAATACCTGACATAAAGATACCCCAACGAAGTCCCCATCATATCTGGGGGCTTCGGAAAACCCATTTCAACAGACAGACGGACAGACGGACAACCGGTTTTGAACTTCGCTTTTCATAAGGACCTAGAATATATATACTTTATAGGGTGTAGGATCAATATTGTAGAAATTACAAACCTTCGGTGAAGGGTATAAAAAGAGTAATTTTATTTCTAACCGATTTGACAGATTTATATACCGACGTGTTAAAGAAGAAATTTGCCAGTTATTTTGGCCATAAAACTTGGACTCGGGAAGATCTATGGTTCCTGAAAATGGGTACTTTTCAAAAAAAAATTCATATTTTGGTCAAAACTTTTTCGTATCTGAACCGATTTTCCCGAGTTTTTCAGAAAATATTTTCTATTAAAAATATCCGATCTTCTGATATATAAGGTGTAACCATAGGTCATATGACAGTCAAAAAATTCAGGTTTTTATAAAATTTTTAATACTTTTCGTATGAGAGGTACTATGCCTACTTCTCCAATCCCGCCCACATTTTGTAGGATGGTGTGTATTTATAACCTAAATGTTTGTACCTAATTTTAAAGCTTTGGCTCTTGCCGTTCTTCAGATATACAGAAAAAAGTAATACAAATACACCAACCACAAGGGATATTTTGGAAAAGTTAGAGGCAGTCGTGGTTTTTTGGTCATATCTCAGCCATTGTTGGACCAATCTGGCTGAATTTCAATAGCAAGAAATGGTGGACTATATGTGACATAAATGTAAAACAACGTAGCCGCTATCAAGTCTGGAGTCTCCGGAAAACACATATCAAACGTAAGACGGACAGACGGACGGACGGATATCGTTAAATCAACTTCTCTCCTCATAAGGACCCAGAATATATATACTTTATAGGGTCTAAGATCAATGTTGTAGAAATTACAAACGGAATGACAAACTTATTTATACCCTTTTCCACCTGTGGTGAAGGGTATAAAAAAATAAAAAAAAAACACAAATAAGAGTGCTATATTCGGCTATGCCGTATCGTATGTAAGAACAACAAAAAGTTATACATATAAATATTGTTCTTTAGATATAAATAAATATAAATTGAGCACCGTCAACTTTTCATTTCGTCATGCCGAAGAATATGACAAAATCAAAGTTGATGTTTGAAATTCGTTATATAAATTTTTATTTAATCTTAAAATCGTGTATAAAAAAATTTAATAAAAATAAAAAAAAAATTTATTTTTGATAAAAATAAAATGCAACAACAACAATTACGAAAGCAATGCCTTTATACATAAATAACTTTTGCTCATTCATACATACTCATGTGCAGACATATGTATGTCTTTGCAATAGCTAGGTTAACCTACTAGTTAGTATGGATTTAATTAAATTACATACAACTTTTTATGTACATATGTATGTATATGCTTGCCGAAATAAAATAAAACACTGTGTCATTGCCAATAAAATGAAAATATCGAAAAGCTTAATAGGTAATTTTAAAATCGTTTTTAGGACATAAACAAATTAAATAAAAAAAATCACCTGTGGTGAAGGGTACTAATAAAAAAATTTTTAAAAACTGGGGCAATCAAGACTCAAACCTGAAACCTCACGAGTCTTAGCCTGCAAGTTACACAACTCGACTACGAACGCTTTTACTGAAGAAGCGTTAAATTAAAATATATTGAGTCTACTTGTTTGTTTCTTTATTCTGTTAATGGGCTTGTATGTGTTAAATTAAGCGCATTAAAAATATCTCAGCCACTCGTGGACCGATCTATCTGAATTTCAATAGGACGAAATGGTAGACTATATGTGACATAAATGAAAAACAACCTAGCCGCTATCATGTCTGGAGTCTCCGGAAAACACATATCAAACGTAAGACGGACAGACGGACGGATATCGTTAAATCAACTTCTCTCCTCATAAGGACCCAGAATATATATACTTTATAGGGTCTAAGATCAATATTGTAGAAATTACAAACGGAATGACAAACTTATATATACCCTTTTCCGCCTGAGGTGAAGGGTATAAAAAAGAAGAAACCCAAAGCAAACGATGAAAACATCTTTTATAAAAATTGTTACATATGCAATGGTCTTGCAGCATTGGCGTGCTAAATATGTAAGTAAAAAAAAATTCAATTCTTTGAATAGGTAATTGAATATTTAAATAAGAATTTAAGAAAATTTGCTCCGATCTTTAAGATATGAAACGGAACTATTTAAACAAAATTAATTACCTATAAAAAGAGAAAAATACCTATAAACAAAATTAATTAAAAAAAGGGTATAAAAATAAAATAAAAAAGAGGGTAAATTAAAAGGCGTAAATATGTATAAAATATATGTAGGTATATAAAATTTATAAATATATTTAACAAATTTTAAAAAGTCAAAAACCGTTCAATTTCTTTTTAGTTTAAAAAAAAATTTTAAAAACCAAAAAACAAGTTGTAATGAGTGGGACTCGAACCCTCAAAACTAACAGAAAGTTGTTAAAGCCAAACCGGCGGCTAGACCATTCGGCCATCGAGCCACAGAAACAATTGTTGTTGATATGATTACTTGATATCAATAATATGAATCGTAAAATGAAATATGTGTTAAATAAATATCGTGATATTTCTAGTATCATGATATTTATTGAACGTGTAGCATGTAATATTGATGGATCGCATTCCTTATCGCAGAATGGCCTAAAATATGAAATCCAGATCGCGGATCATGGATCGCGTGATTAATATTGAACGTGTAGCATTTTCATGATAATAAATCATGATACGTCAGTAAAAACTGGCAAATAAAAGAAAATACACAGTGAAAAAAATTAAGCAAATGAAAAGTAAAACACAATTGACAAAATTTGTGTATTTTTGCTCCACATTTTTCTTCAATGAAAAAGCAAGCAAACTAGCTAAATAGGCTTCCTTTTGGGTTTCTCACGACATTGATCAACGACCCGCACAGCACAAAAATAACATTAATACTGACGCGATAAATATTGAACATGTAGCATACGTCCGTGATTCATCAATATTTTAAAATGGATCGCGATCCAAATATCACGATATTTATTGAACGTGTAGCAGTGCCCTTAAGGAATAGAAATTCCCCACGAATATTTTCAATGAAAAACAAGTAAGAGTGCTATATTCGGCTGTGCCGAATCTTATATACCCTTCACCATTGTGGGAGCAGAATACAGAGCGTTATGAGCGTTATGCTAGGGGGGGGGGGGGGGGGGGGGAAGAGGAAGAGCCGGATTTGAACTTCGCTTTTCATAAGGACCCAGAATATATCTACTTTATAGCGTGTAGGATCAATATTGTAGAAATTACAAACGGAATGACAAAGTTATATATACCCTTTTACCTTCGGTGAAGGGTATAAAAAAAATAATTTTTGGGATTGCAGTATTTTGGCTTTTTCCGTTCACCAGATATACAGCAAAAAGTAATAAAAATACAACAACAACAATGGATTTTTTTAAAAAAATAGAGGTAGTTGTGGTTTTTTGCTCATAACTCAGCCATTTTTTAACCGATTTGACAGATTAATATACCGACGTGTTAAAGAATAAATTTACCGTTTACTTTAGTTATAAAGCTTGGACTCGGGGAGATCTATGGTTCCCGAAAGTGGGTATTTTAATAAAAAAAATTTTATTTTGGCCATAACTTTTTTGTGTCTGAACCGATTTTCCCGAGTTTTTATAAAATATGTTCTACTAAAAATTTCCGATATTTTGGTATATAAATCATATCTATAGGACATATGGCAGCCTTAAAATTTAGGTTTTTATAAAATTTTTAATTTTTTTTGTACGGGAGGTACCACGCCCACTTCTCCAATCCCGCCCACATTTTGTAGAATGGTGTGTATTGGCAACCTTAATGTGTGTACCTAATTTGGAAACTTTGGCTTTTGCCGTTCCCCAGTTATACAGCAAAAAGTAATAAAAATACAACAACCACAAGGGATTTTTGGGAAAAATTAGAGGTAGTCGTGGTTTTTTGCTCATATCTCAGCCATTTGTGGACCGATCTGGCTGAATTTCAATAGCAAAATTATAATAAGAATACCTGACAGAAAGATACCCCAACGAAGCTCCCATCATATCTGGGGGCTTCGGAAAACCCATTTCAACAGACAAACGGACAGACGGACAGACGGACAGCCGGATTTGAACTTCGCTTTTCATAAGGACCCAGAATATATCTACTTTATAGGGTGTAGGATCAATATTGTAGAAATTACAAACGGAATGACAAAGTTATATATACCCTTTTACCTTCGGTGAAGGGTATAAAAAAAATAATTTTTGGGATTGCAGTATTTTGATCATAACTTAGCCATTTTTAAGCCGATTTGAAAGATTTAAATACCGACGTGCTTAGGAAGAAATTTACCATTTACTTGACTTAAAAAGTTTGGACTCGGGAAGATCTATGATTCCCGAAAATGGGTATTTTAATAAAAAAAAATTTTATTTTGGCCATAACTTTTTTGCATCTGAACCGATTTTTCCGAAATTTTCAGAAAATATTTTCTACTAAAGATTTCCGGTCTTTTGATATATAAGGTGTAACCATCGGTCATATAGCAGTGCACAAATTCAGGTTTTTATGAAGTTTTTGATATTTTTTCTACGGGAGGTACCACGCTCACTTCTCCAATCCCGCCCACATTTTGTAGGATGGTGTGTATTGACAACCTAATTGTGTGTACCTAATTTGGAAACTTTGGCTTTTTCCGTTCACCAGATATACAGCAAAAAGTAATAAAAATAATAACAACAACAACAATGGATTTTTTTAAAAAAATAGAGGTAGTTGTGGTTTTTTGCTCATAACTCAGCCATTTTTTAACCGATTTGACAGATTAATATACCGACGTGTTAAAGAATAAATTTACCGTTTACTTTAGTTATAAAGCTTGGACTCGGGGAGATCTATGGTTCCCGAAAGTGGGTATTTTAATAAAAAAAATTTTATTTTGGCCATAACTTTTTTGTGTCTGAACCGATTTTCCCGAGTTTTTTATAAAATATGTTCTACTAAAAACTTCCGATATTTTGGTATATAAATCATATCTATAGGACATGTGGCAGCCTTAAAATTTAGGTTTTTATAAAATTTTTAATTTTTTTTGTACGGGAGGTACCACGCCCACTTCTCCAATCCCGCCCACATTTTGTAGAATGGTGTGTATTGGCAACCTTAATGTGTGTACCTAATTTGGAAACTTTGGCTTTTGCCGTTCCCCAGTTATACAGCAAAAAGTAATAATAATACAACAACCACAAGGGATTTTTGGGAAAAATTAGAGGTAGTCGTGGTTTTTTGCTCATATCTCAGCCATTTGTGGACCGATCTGTCTGAATTTCAATAGCAAAATTATAATAAGAATACCTGACAGAAAGATACCCCAACGAAGCTCCCATCAAATCTGGGGGCTTCGGAAAACCCATTTCAACAGACAGACGGACAGACGGACAGACGGACAGCCGGATTTGAACTTCGCTTTTCATAAGGTCCCAGAATATATCTACTTTATAGGGTGTAGGATCAATATTGTAGAAATTACAAACGGAATGACAAAGTTATATATACCCTTTTACCTTCGGTGAAGGGTATAAAAAAAATAATTTTTGGGATTGCAGTATTTTGATCATAACTTAGCCATTTTTAAGCCGATTTGAAAGATTTAAATACCGACGTGCTTAGGAAGAAATTTACCATTTACTTGACTTAAAAAGTTTGGACTCGGGAAGATCTATGATTCCCGAAAATGGGTATTTTAATAAAAAAAAATTTTATTTTGGCCATAACTTTTTTGCATCTGAACCGATTTTTCCGAAATTTTCAGAAAATATTTTCTATTTTTCTATTATTTTGGCCATAACTTTTTTGTGTCTGAACCGATTTTCCCGAGTTTTTATAAAATATGTTCTACTAAAAATTTCCGATATTTTGGTATATAAATCATATCTATAGGACATATGGCAGCCTTAAAATTTAGGTTTTTATAAAATTTTTAATTTTTTTTGTACGGGAGGTACCACGCCCACTTCTCCAATCCCGCCCACATTTTGTAGAATGGTGTGTATTGGCAACCTTAATGTGTGTACCTAATTTGGAAACTTTGGCTTTTGCCGTTCCCCAGTTATACAGCAAAAAGTAATAAAAATACAACAACCACAAGGGATTTTTGGGAAAAATTAGAGGTAGTCGTGGTTTTTTGCTCATATCTCAGCCATTTGTGGACCGATCTGGCTGAATTTCAATAGCAAAATTATAATAAGAATACCTGACAGAAAGATACCCCAACGAAGCTCCCATCATATCTGGGGGCTTCGGAAAACCCATTTCAACAGACAAACGGACAGACGGACAGACGGACAGCCGGATTTGAACTTCGCTTTTCATAAGGACCCAGAATATATCTACTTTATAGGGTGTAGGATCAATATTGTAGAAATTACAAACGGAATGACAAAGTTATATATACCCTTTTACCTTCGGTGAAGGGTATAAAAAAAATAATTTTTGGGATTGCAGTATTTTGATCATAACTTAGCCATTTTTAAGCCGATTTGAAAGATTTAAATACCGACGTGCTTAGGAAGAAATTTACCATTTACTTGACTTAAAAAGTTTGGACTCGGGAAGATCTATGATTCCCGAAAATGGGTATTTTAATAAAAAAAAATTTTATTTTGGCCATAACTTTTTTGCATCTGAACCGATTTTTCCGAAATTTTCAGAAAATATTTTCTACTAAAGATTTCCGGTCTTTTGATATATAAGGTGTAACCATCGGTCATATAGCAGTGCACAAATTCAGGTTTTTATGAAGTTTTTGATATTTTTTCTACGGGAGGTACCACGCTCACTTCTCCAATCCCGCCCACATTTTGTAGGATGGTGTGTATTGACAACCTAATTGTGTGTACCTAATTTGGAAACTTTGGCTTTTTCCGTTCACCAGATATACAGCAAAAAGTAATAAAAATAATAACAACAACAACAATGGATTTTTTTAAAAAAATAGAGGTAGTTGTGGTTTTTTGCTCATAACTCAGCCATTTTTTAACCGATTTGACAGATTAATATACCGACGTGTTAAAGAATAAATTTACCGTTTACTTTAGTTATAAAGCTTGGACTCGGGGAGATCTATGGTTCCCGAAAGTGGGTATTTTAATAAAAAAAATTTTATTTTGGCCATAACTTTTTTGTGTCTGAACCGATTTTCCCGAGTTTTTTATAAAATATGTTCTACTAAAAACTTCCGATATTTTGGTATATAAATCATATCTATAGGACATGTGGCAGCCTTAAAATTTAGGTTTTTATAAAATTTTTAATTTTTTTTGTACGGGAGGTACCACGCCCACTTCTCCAATCCCGCCCACATTTTGTAGAATGGTGTGTATTGGCAACCTTAATGTGTGTACCTAATTTGGAAACTTTGGCTTTTGCCGTTCCCCAGTTATACAGCAAAAAGTAATAATAATACAACAACCACAAGGGATTTTTGGGAAAAATTAGAGGTAGTCGTGGTTTTTTGCTCATATCTCAGCCATTTGTGGACCGATCTGTCTGAATTTCAATAGCAAAATTATAATAAGAATACCTGACAGAAAGATACCCCAACGAAGCTCCCATCAAATCTGGGGGCTTCGGAAAACCCATTTCAACAGACAGACGGACAGACGGACAGACGGACAGCCGGATTTGAACTTCGCTTTTCATAAGGTCCCAGAATATATCTACTTTATAGGGTGTAGGATCAATATTGTAGAAATTACAAACGGAATGACAAAGTTATATATACCCTTTTACCTTCGGTGAAGGGTATAAAAAAAATAATTTTTGGGATTGCAGTATTTTGATCATAACTTAGCCATTTTTAAGCCGATTTGAAAGATTTAAATACCGACGTGCTTAGGAAGAAATTTACCATTTACCTGACTTAAAAAGTTTGGACTCGGGAAGATCTATGATTCCCGAAAATGGGTATTTTAATAAAAAAAAATTTTATTTTGGCCATAACTTTTTTGCATCTGAACCGATTTTTCCGAAATTTTCAGAAAATATTTTCTACTAAAGATTTCCGGTCTTTTGATATATAAGGTGTAACCATCGGTCATATAGCAGTGCACAAATTCAGGTTTTTATGAAGTTTTTGATATTTTTTCTACGGGAGGTACCACGCCCACTTCTCTAATCCCGCCCACATTTTGTAGGATGGTGTGTATTGACAACCTAATTGTGTGTACCTAATTTGGAAACTTTGGCTTTTTCCGTTCACCAGATATACAGCAAAAAGTAATAAAAATACAACAACAACAATGGATTTTTTTTAAAAAAATAGAGGTAGTTGTGGTTTTTTGCTCATAACTCAGCCATTTTTTAACCGATTTGACAGATTAATATACCGACGTGTTAAAGAATAAATTTACCGTTTACTTTAGTTATAAAGCTTGGACTCGGGGAGATCTATGGTTCCCGAAAGTGGGTATTTTAATAAAAAAAATTTTATTTTGGCCATAACTTTTTTGTGTCTGAACCGATTTTCCCGAGTTTTTTATAAAATATGTTCTACTAAAAATTTCCGATATTTTGGTATATAAATCATATCTATAGGACATGTGGCAGCCTTAAAATTTAGGTTTTTATAAAATTTTTAATTTTTTTTGTACGGGAGGTACCACGCCCACTTCTCCAATCCCGCCCACATTTTGTAGAATGGTGTGTATTGGCAACCTTAATGTGTGTACCTAATTTGGAAACTTTGGCTTTTGCCGTTCCCCAGTTATACAGCAAAAAGTAATAATAATACAACAACCACAAGGGATTTTTGGGAAAAATTAGAGGTAGTCGTGGTTTTTTGCTCATATCTCAGCCATTTGTGGACCGATCTGGCTGAATTTCAATAGCAAAATTATAATAAGAATACCTGACAGAAAGATACCCCAACGAAGCTCCCATCATATCTGGGGGCTTCGGAAAACCCATTTCAACAGACAGACGGACAGACGGACAGACGGACAGCCGGATTTGAACTTCGCTTTTCATAAGGACCCAGAATATATCTACTTTATAGGGTGTAGGATCAATATTGTAGAAATTACAAACGGAATGACAAAGTTATATATACCCTTTTACCTTCGGTGAAGGGTATAAAAAAAATAATTTTTGGGATTGCAGTATTTTGATCATAACTTAGCCATTTTTAAGACGATTTGAAAGATTTAAATACCGACGTGCTTAGGAAGAAATTTACCATTTACTTGACTTAAAAAGTTTGGACTCGGGAAGATCTATGATTCCCGAAAATGGGTATTTTAATAAAAAAAAATTTTATTTTGGCCATAACTTTTTTGTGTCTGAACCGATTTTCCCGAGTTTTTTATAAAATATGTTCTACTAAAAATTTCCGATATTTTGGTATATAAATCATATCCATAGGACATATGGCAGCCTTAAAATTTAGGTTTTTATAAAATTTTTAATTTTTTTTGTACGGGAGGTACCACGCCCACTTCTCCAATCCCGCCCACATTTTGTAGAATGGTGTGTATTGGCAACCTAAATGTGTGTACCTAATTTGGAAACTTTGGCTTTTGCCGTTCCCCAGTTATACAGCAAAAAGTAATAAAAATACAACAACCACAAGGGATTTTTGGGAAAAATTAGAGGTAGTCGTGGTTTTTTGCTCATATCTCAGCCATTTGTGGACCGATCTGGCTGAATTTCAATAGCAAAATTATAATAAGAATACCTGACAGAAAGATACCCCAACGAAGCTCCCATCATATCTGGGGGCTTCGGAAAACCCATTTCAACAGACAGACGGACAGACGGACAGACGGACAGCCGGATTTGAACTTCGCTTTTCATAAGGACCCAGAATATATCTACTTTATAGGGTGTAGGATCAATATTGTAGAAATTACAAACGGAATGACAAAGTTATATATACCCTTTTACCTTCGGTGAAGGGTATAAAAAAAATAATTTTTGGGATTGCAGTATTTTGATCATAACTTAGCCATTTTTAAGACGATTTGAAAGATTTAAATACCGACGTGCTTAGGAAGAAATTTACCATTTACTTGACTTAAAAAGTTTGGACTCGGGAAGATCTATGATTCCCGAAAATGGGTATTTTAATAAAAAAAAATTTTATTTTGGCCATAACTTTTTTGTGTCTGAACCGATTTTCCCGAGTTTTTTATAAAATATGTTCTACTAAAAATTTCCGATATTTTGGTATATAAATCATATCCATAGGACATATGGCAGCCTTAAAATTTAGGTTTTTATAAAATTTTTAATTTTTTTTGTACGGGAGGTACCACGCCCACTTCTCCAATCCCGCCCACATTTTGTAGAATGGTGTGTATTGGCAACCTAAATGTGTGTACCTAATTTGGAAACTTTGGCTTTTGCCGTTCCCCAGTTATACAGCAAAAAGTAATAAAAATACAACAACCACAAGGGATTTTTGGGAAAAATTAGAGGTAGTCGTGGTTTTTTGCTCATATCTCAGCCATTTGTGGACCGATCTGGCTGAATTTCAATAGCAAAATTATAATAAGAATACCTGACAGAAAGATACCCCAACGAAGCTCCCATCATATCTGGGGGCTTCGGAAAACCCATTTCAACAGACAGACGGACAGACGGACAGCCGGATTTGAACTTCGCTTTTCATAAGGACCCAGCATATATCTACTTTATAGGGTGTAGGATCAATATTGTAGAAATTACAAACGGAATGACGAAGTTATATATACCCTTTTACCTTCGGTGAAGGGTATAAAAAAAATAATTTTTGGGATTGCAGTATTTTGATCATAACTTAGCCATTTTTAAGCCGATTTGAAAGATTTAAATACCGACGTGCTTAGGAAGAAATTTACCAGTTACTTGACTTAAAAAGTTTGGACTCGGGAAGATCTATGATTCCCGAAAATGGGTATTTTAATAAAAAAAAATTTTATTTTGGCCATAACTTTTTTGCATCTGAACCGATTTTTCCGAAATTTTCAGAAAATATTTTCTACTAAAGATTTCCGGTCTTTTGATATATAAGGTGTAACCATCGGTCATATAGCAGTGCACAAATTCAGGTTTTTATGAAGTTTTTGATATTTTTTCTACGGGAGGTACCACGCCCACTTCTCCAATCCCGCCCACATTTTGTAGGATGGTGTGTATTGTAATGAAAACTCCTGTTGTGACACATTATTATTAAAGGAGATACTATAAAGCCTAGGCTTCCAAAAAGGGTGTAAATAGGTACGGAAACATGAGCCTTGACGACAAAAAGTTACGAGTTGACGTAACTGAAAATCAAATAATTTTCGGTCAACCTTACACTACACTACACAGCCTAAGCCTTATTGTCTTCCTACGGGACATTATAGGGATAGGACGACGGGAGCCATTGATTTGCTAGCTGCAGTGGTTGGGGGGGTTCGCTCCTTTCCTATAACTCCGAGTTTTACATAATTATTAAAGACTCCCGTTTATTCTTCGATCATTTACGGTGACAGGGCCAAAATGACTAGATATCTATAAAATTCCTGTGCCCCAATCTAGTCATGAAAAAAAACTTATCAAAAAGATGTCAGAAATCTTATCCTAATAATACGCATCTCTCCGATCTTATTGAGAGATAATAGCCTCGTAACCCACGCCTACCTATGTTCCAATGGCCAACATTTATATGAAACCCCACACACAAACGGAAGATATACTTTACACTACATTCCTTCTGTGACCGAGAGAAAACACCCTTTACATTTCACTTCAGCAAAACATGATGCTTAACCAACTGGTTTAATTAGATCAACCATTGAAAAACAATTTTAACTTCGGGTAATATTAAAGTATCATAAGTTATGAAATTTATTGTTAATTCATTGATTAAAATATTAACTTATTAATTATTACACAACTATTTTATTCAAATCACTTCTTAACGCGAAAATATTACGAATCGACTGCCAGAATTGCCAAAACAGAAAAAAACACAAGTTTCTATATATATATATATATATATATATACACATATATATATATGCCACGAGAAGCAAAAACCAACAATATGAAAACGAGTTCTGTTATGTATGATTACGCTTAGCACGTTCTGTTATTACAAAAAAAAAAAACATAACGAGTACCGTGTAAAAGAATTGTTAACAGTAGACAATGAGACTATCAGACGAAAATCAATGTTAATAGGGATTTATTAACATTAACATAATGCTCTGTTGGATGTTGCTTCTTCTTGTTATGGTAAATAGAAATGCAAGAATTTATTATGGAACTTAAAGTATGGACAAGTTGACATCAAACTTACCGCAACATGAGTATCCGATGAAGGCCTCCAACAGGAACTGATGATGGGTGTTTATTTTTGTTTTTGTGTCGATGTATAGATTGTTCGATAGATTCTTGCATTAGGAGTTTTGCCAAATGGTTAGTAAGATTGTTGTTTAATTCATTAAATTTAGGTTGAAAAGCGCTTATATTACAGGGATAACTACATTTTATGAGGTTTTATAAATTCATAATTGTCTTGTGATATTAGATTTTAAAGGTAAATTTAGAAAAATTATGTTAGAAAAAAAATGCGTTTAGTTCAGTTATATTCGAATTGTTATTTTATGATTAATTATAGTTTGATAGGTAGAACCGAGAAAAGATCGAAAAATTTATGCTGAGTGATAGATATGCGGAATCTTTTATTAAACGTTAAATGATATTATTTATCTGGTCATTTTCAGATCACGGTATTCTGTTACTGGTTCGACATATCTATTTAGGTGAGATGATAGTACATGGATTTAATCTTTAGGTTAGGTAGAATCATTTGTTGTAAATTTGATTATATGTAAGGAAATTTCGAATGCAAAATTTTGGTTAAAAAGGAAGTTGGTACGTTGATATTTATTTGGTTGGAAGTTAGGGTTTTTATTGCCTTCCTGTTATTTTACCCAAACGATTTGGTGGCAAGGTCAAATAGTTAAACGTGCTGCACATAAGTATACGGGAATGATGCAATAAACTACCGTTCCAATTTCACACCACGTTTGCATGGAGAGTTCACTGGCATGCTATAGACCCCACGTGACTGATAAATGTTTTCCCAATTTCCCGGTTTGGTTTTCCGTATCACTGGGGATTTAAAAGTTGTCTATTCAGATGCGTGCCTAGGTTCTGTAGAAAAATGGTTTTACGATTGCCCACTCAAAATAGGAAAAAAATATATACAGTACCTTCAATTTCGCTAGTGTACCACGTTTCCTTTAACCCTTTTTTTTTTGTTTTTTTTTATCTTTTTTAACGATTTAAAATTTAATGCCCTTAATTTGTCGTTCCTCCACAAATTTCAGATGAGGTGTTAAGGGTTTCGCTTGCAGTTCTAAAAAGAATTCTAGAAATGCTATGCAAGTTGTAGTACACCTCGTTTCGTATAATCAGTACGAATAGTAAAGTAGGAATAGAGAAAAACTTGACGAAAAGCGTTGTATTTCAAAGTAGGTAGTGATTAAGTTACCTGGGTTACCATCACATTACATTTGAAACACTGCGCAATTAACTAAATATATATTAACTTAACCCTTATTTGTCTCCATGCAAGTTCCCTGGTCCCTCTTTTATCTGCATTTACCTGAGTTTACTCTGAACAATGAATAAAACAACGTCTAATGCTTATTTTTCATGCCTATGCCACATGATTTGTTCCACCCATCCCCCCTTTGTAGCCTAGACGCAAACCCCTTTTAATACTACGCATTCTCATTCATAACTATTTACATTGAGTAATTGAGTACATACGAATAAATAAATAACGAACAGATTAATTACCAGCTGTGTATCATCTCATATGTAAGAGGTAATATAGATAAAAGTAAAAGACACCAACAAAAAAAAAAAAAAAAATCCCATTGAAAAAAAACAGCATTCATAAATTTTTAACAGTCTTGAATGAAATATATTTAAGGACGGTGACCAACCGTTCTGTATTACATATATACTCAGAGCAGCTGTCACTGCAGAACTGACTATAATTTGCCAATGTTTTTTTTTTTTTTTTTCTTTTTTTATAAAAAACCTTATTGTTTTATTTGTTCTCATTCTCATTACCTAAATAACAATATATATGTATATACATATATTTAAATATAAATTTTAATTATATACCTATATTGAGTTATTTAGGTTAAATACTGAATCGCACTATTTCATTTGGACATTGGTTAGGAATCCACCTAACATCTACCAGGTTTAAACATATTTTATTTTTTTTTCCTGCTCAAAACTTATGTCCCCTAATGACATTAAAGGCCCAAAAGAAAATATCAAGCATTATTTTAAAATTATGATTTTTAGCACATATTCTTAACTTCGTATTCCTAAGAAATGTTTTCCACTGATGTCATCATCATGTTTACCCTATTTAATAATAAACCTATCATTTCAGAAGCAACGTTGTTAAATGTATAGCCATAAATGTTAGCACCCCAAAAAGTGGTATCCGTTTAAAGCGAATAGATCACTTTTTCCAATGAATTTTTTTTTCCATATTTTAACAAGTGGGTTTACTAATAGGATATTATTGCCAAAGCCGTTAATAAGAAAAATGTTAATTTTTCTGCAATTTAAAATATGCGTATTGTATTGAATCCATTGAATCATTTCCTATAGTATATAAGCATTATTAAACACGTAAGTCCAAGCGGGTTTCGATCGCCGCTACTTTTGTGCGCCCTAAAAAAAATAATTAAGCTGCTGTTCTGATTCTGATTTAAGAAAATATGATCACCGGGATCAGAACATATTTGATCATTAAAAGGACTGGCCAATAACGATCATTACAAAACCAGACTATTTTCACGAATTTCGTCAGAAAATTGAATGGAGAAAGGGAGTTAACATCGTATATCCTTTCCATGATAGGTGCCAAGGGTTCTCCCCTGAAGGTCCTCTAAAATGTAGTAATTATAACCTATTTTCTCCTTAACTCTAGCCTTGAGAAACAATGGCGACAGCTTCGCATTAAAATGTCTTCCAAGACTACTTTGGGCGAAATTTCGTCGAAATACTGGTTGTCCTATTTCAAAAGGTTGGGGCCTAGTCCGAAGGTTGTATCGTTGTTGATTCCTCTCCTGGGCCTGTTGGATAAATTTTCCAATGTCGTGTCTTAATAATTGTAAACTATCATCCCTTGACATATGAGCCGTGGGTTCACTTAAAAGTCTTAATTTTGCCAATAACCCGTAAGACGATGCGTGCGTTATCATGTCGAATCCAAATAAGGCATGAAAAGGTGAGCAGTTAGTGGACTGGTGATAAGAGTTTCGAAGGGCACAACTTATCTCGGAGAGCTTATCATCCCACAGACGATGATCTGATTTTAGATAGGCTCTTATTCCAGCAATTAACGATCGATTGACGCGTTCTGAGGCGTTGGCTTGGGGCGAGTAGAGCGCCGTGTAGATGTGTTTAATTCCGTACGAAGAAAAAAATGCGTTTAAATCATTTGCTCTAAACTGGCTGCCATTGTCGCTGACAATTGTTTCAGGAACGCCATATATATGAAAAATTTGTTTCTTCAGAAAGTCTCTTATTGCAATAGATGTAAATTTGCGTAGGGGACATAGCCAGTGGAATTTCGTAAGATGATCTAATACTATTAAAATACCAATATAGCCAGATTTACTGCGAGGATATGGACCAAGTATGTCAATAAACAAGCGTTGAAATGGTCGAACTGACAAGACAGAATTATTCATTGGTGGTTTCATTATAAAATTGGGAGCTTTTGTTGTTTTACAAACCTCGCAATTGCGTATGTAATTTCTAACATCACGAACCATTCCGGGCCAGAAAAAGTGTCTTTTTAATAGCTCCAAGGTCTTGGCGATCCCTCCATGAGCTTTAACTGGTGTATTGTGAGCCTTGGCGATGGTTTCGTTTCGCAGTTTGGATGGGACCCATAATTTCCAACATAGTTGTTCTTGATCTTCGTTGCCATCATAATGTTCCGTACGATAATAAATATAATTATCAACAACCTTAGCATCGGGATATTTTGCCTGATTTTCAATTACTTGTTTTTTCAATTGTACATACTCAACGTCTTCAAAGTGGGCCGATTTCAAATCAATTTCTGGCTCGATTATTTCCAAAGCAGCTATATTTTCAATGGGAATCCGAGACAGCGCATCGGGAACTACATGATCTTTGCCTTTTCGGTGGCTAATACTAAAGTTATAAGCTTGAAGTTTAAAAACCCACCTGGCCAGTCTTCCACTCAAATCTGGTTGCCGCATCAGCCATAAAAGACTGGAGTGATCTGTTATCACTTCGAACTCTTGCATCTCCAAATAACAGCGAAATCGTTTGATTGCCTCAATGGCAGCAAGACATTCTCTTTCTGTGACGCTGTAATTTCGTTGCGCCGAATTCAACTTTTTACTCATGAATGCAATTGGACGTTCTGCACCCTGATCATCCAATTGCACCAGAACTGCGCCTATTCCGAAATCACTGGCATCACAATGAAGAAAGAATTTCTTGCTAAAATTGGGATTCGCTAACACAGGAGCCGAGGTGAGAAGCTTTTTCACCGTCTCAAATGCTTTTTGAGCCTCCGCTGTCCATTTGAAACACTTTTTTGAGGATAAGACCTCAGTTATCGGATATACCACTGATGAAAAATTCTCGATAAAACGTCGATACCATCCAGCCAATCCCAGAAAGCCTCTTACTTGCCTTAATGTTTTCGGAACATGCCAGTCATTAATGGCGGCCACTTTTTCAGGATCAGTTGTGATACCTCCGTTACCTATCACGTATCCTAAGTAATTCACTCTCGTCACGCAAAATTGAGATTTCGAAACGTTCAGTGTCAAATTGGCCTTCCTAAATTGAGATGCAATACGCATCAACACCTCAATGTGTGATGTGAAATCCTCCGAAACGATAACTAAATCATCGAGATACCCAAAGACACAGTGCCGTAGGTCAGGTGGAATTATCTCATCCATTAGTCTACACATGGTCTGAGGGGCATTACATAGACCGAAAGGCATAACTACGAATTGGTAGAGAGGCCTTCCCGAAGTTGACTCGAATTGTGCTCGCTTGTCGAATTTACCCTCTATTTTAAACATATAATACACTTTATCGATCAAATAAACACAACCTAAATTATTGTCGCTAAAATATCGACAAATAAATTGCTTAAACTAACAGCTGACTTCAAACGACAGCGAATATTGTTAAAAATTTTACTGAATAGCATATTCTATAAATTTTCGTTATATTTATTATAACGATTCGATTATCGTTATAAAAGTTAGTGAATCGCACTACAGGAGGCCGTTTGCAAATTTTGCTCATAACAATGGCGCATATTCATAAATTATAACTTTTTTAAGTGCCTATTTAAGTTATTCAACGATGATTACTTTCAGCGTAAAAAGTTTACACTTAATTATAGCTAAAGCTGTTACCAGTCCAAACACGCGTGTAAAGAGTAGTCCACAAGGGACCAGGACTAGTCCAAAACTAGCCCAAACGTATGGAAAAAACCTGGTCTATTTAACATTACGATGTCCTAGGAGAGGACCATATAACCCACCTTTGGACCACTAAAGCAGACCATACACGATTCAATTCAATTGTCAACTGAGTCGGTTGTTGTCCAAATCAAAGCGTGTATGGCCTTGTCAGTTGATTAGTTTGACGGTTGTCGAGTTGGTTGAAGAAAAATCAAAAGATTTTGATTTTTTCAAGTTGACTACTAAGTCTTTCAATTCGATTGTACTGTGTGTGCTCAAGTCTCTTGATTAGCTGTCAAAATTAATTTTTGTAGTCAAGTTTTTTAAAAATTGTCTTTTATTTCATTAAATTTTAAAATAAATTTAAAATCTTTCAATTCAGTTGATGAAGTTGTCAACTGAGTTGAAAGACTCAGTTGACAACTGAATTGAACTGTGTATGGGGCGCATAAGGAGTAGTTTTAAGACTACTCCTTGGTATACTCAAGAGGATTAGTTTTGAAGTCGTTAAAAAACGAAGACATGTCTCACTCAGTGTTACCGTCGGATATTTTAAAAAAGTAACAAAAAAAAGGGGATATCTACAAAAAAAGTGGCACCAAAAAGGGGATTTTTAAAAAATAAGTGCAGTTTTTACGTTTTTTAAAAATAAATAAAAAAAAAAAAGGGAATTAAAACATAACAAAAAACATTGTATAGTAATTTTATACACTAAAAAAAATTGATCGTATTACAATAGACATACATACTTACTTACAAACGGCTCATTTTTTGTAAAAACTAAAATAAATATTTAAAAAAATTTCTCTCGAGAAGTAATTTTTATAAAATATTGACTTTAATGTTTTGGTAATTCAAAAACGTTAAACTTGCTTTCTCCAAACATTTTTTTTGATTATGACATTGTTGCTGCAAATAGAAAATATTTATGTAATGTGTTTTATATATACATTTATTAATATATTTCTTGTACTTTTCCTTCTGAATACATTTTCTTTGATTTGTTAAAGGCATTGTATTGCACAGGTAGATATTTAAAAACTTTTTAGAAATTTATTTGCCCATTCCCCCAGATTCTCCCATCACGTCTAATTAGTCAGATACACCCATTACTGTAATTTCGGAAGATGATTTGTACCACAATTAATAACAAAATCCATAGTTTTATAATTTTATTCTACAGTCAACCCAATTACAAAAGTTTAGGCCCAGGCCCACGATGTCGACAAGAACATTTCTTTGGTATATTTGTATTGAAAACCAAAACTAATTTTATTTTTTTATAAATATGCGAAAGAAATGAATGCTAGAATGCTAATCCTATAACAAAAAATCGAAAATATCACTTTTTCAAATACTTTATATTTAATCAGTTCCACAATTTAATACAAATAAATGCATACATGCTACTGAATTTAAGTGCGAGTGTTTAAATTTCTATACTAAAGCATATTTAGTTTTTATCCAATTTCGTATATTATTGCTTAAAATTTTTGTAAACAGGTTTATAAATCAAAACTATAAAACTGGATTTAGGTATAAATTGTGGTACAAAACATCTTTCGAAATTACAATAATTGGTGTATCTGATAAATTTGACGTGATGGGAGAAAACTGCGCTGATACTCGTCTTAAGCATTCCAAAAATACAAGAGTCAGTTGGAATGGTTAAACAAACTTTTTTAATGTAGTCCTGTGTTATTTATTAATGGTCAGTTTCATACAAATTTTTTTACAATTGATTGTTCTTAAAACGACTATATACTTTACTTTCGTAAAATGTCTTCACTTGGAACCCAATCTTCAAGGCTAGTATCTAACAAATTTAAAGCATGGATTCGCAAGTTCTTACTTTTAACCAATTTGTTACTTTATTTTTAATTAAAGCTAACTTAGTAAAAACACGCTCAGAAGACCTTCTATGAAAGATCAATTTGTAAATGTTTGAATATATGTATATACAGGTATACTCATCAAATCTATTTTTCAATGTTCCAATTTCACGGCAAAAATCTTCACAGTATTCGAAATTTTAAATATGTGTTCATAATTCGTGTCACTTACTTTACTCTCTAGAAGTTTAAATTCACGTATAAATGCATCTGGGTCAGTTATAACATCTTTAAACTCTGAAACTAATTCGAAATAGTTTATATCTTCATTAGGCAATATAAATAATGGGTCTAAATACTTCAATATATTGAGCTTTTGGTTTTTTATATCAATTCTTTACACAATTTTTGGTAAAAACTTAGATTTTACTTTTAGTATCAATTATACAAATTTTAGAAAAGTTTTCGGTACACAACAGTTCAGTTTGTGCTTCACGACCAATATATATATATGTATCTATTATATAAAAATAAGTCGGGTTTTCCTTCCTGACGCTATAACTCCAGAACGCACGAACCGATTTCCACGGTTTTGCATTCGTTGGAAAGGTCTCGGGTGTTGTGTTAATCCAAAAGTGTTCTTTATTTTTTTAAATGTATAAAATGAAGAGATGGCGGTGCCATATTACATGATTTGAATACCGGTTACTGACTTCATGTTAGTGATACAATATTCGTATATACCTAGCTACAGGTTAGTTGTTATGTCATACCAGTTGCATGACACATATGTTCCTTATACAACATCTTCCTTTTATTAATCCTATATAAAAATATTAAAGTTTTACAATATAAAGAGGTTTAGAATATATCTAGAATAAATAAAGGGTTAAAAGGTATAATACAATGTTATTAAAGTATGTGTGGATAAATAGGAATTTTAACTATACTAAAATTAAAGATAAACAATGATCATTTACAAATCCAATTTTCTGGGGTTTCTTACTACTCTACCCTTTCTTGTCATATAATCTTGACAATTCCTATCTGTATTGGCTACTAACTCATTATCAGTCTGATTATTTTCAGGAGACACTTTGTCCTCTATGTTCTCGAATTTCCTCTCTGTAATGTTTTCTTTATATGGTCCTGGTTTCTTCTGTAAAGTATGCCATTTCTGTCCTTTACTATAAATGATCTGGGTTCTTTACATGAGTCTATAATTTGACCTGGAAACCAACAACTTGTAGGTGTTTTCTTGAACATAACCGAATCTCCCTCTTGAACAGATTTATAAGTCCTTGCTGTTCTGTTATAAATATCTGAATATTTTTGAATTTTCGAGTTTATTTGTTTTCTATATTCAACTTTATCAATAACTTTTGGTTCAAAATTTTTGTTTAAAGACGGAATTTTCGTCCTTAACGACCTTGACATTAATAGTTCTGCTGGACTAGGTAACTCGTCCCTTGGTGTTGTCCTATATTGAAGCAACGCTACATATGGGTCCGAATGACTCTCCTGACATTTCAAAAATATTTTCTTTATTGTCTGAACAGATCGTTCCGCTAACCCATTTGACCTTGGTAAATATGGACTTGATGTGTTGTGAATGATTTCCCAATTTTCGCAAAATTCCCTAAACTCTTTAGAATTATATGGAGGGCCATTATCAGTTACCAAAATATGTGCAATCCCATGCCTTGAAAATATTGATTTTAATTTATGTATAACCTGAGAACTATTGTAGCCTGAGTTAAGTAATTCCACCTCAATGTATTTGGAATAATAGTCCACCACTAGTAAGTATGTTTTCTTATTAAACTCAAATAAATCACATCCGAGCTTAAGCCAGGGAATGTCTACAATCTCATGAGTAATGATTTCAGATTTCGTTTTCGAATTTTGATGTCGCATACAATATTCACAGCCTGAAACTACATTCTCTATATCATTATACAAATTCGGCCAGTAAATTGACTGTCTAGCTAAATCCCTGCACCTCTGTATTCCCATATGCCCCTCGTGAATTTTCGATAAAATTGAGCTACGTAAACTTTTCGGAATAAGAATTTGATGATTTCTTAATAAAATACCGTCTAAAACTGAAATCTCATCTTTAATCTTAAAATAAGGCATTATATCCGGTTCAACAGACTTTTTTTCTCTAGGCCACCCATTAATAACATACATTAAAATCTTTTGAAATGTGTCATCACTTTCTGTATGTTCCTTAAGAAGATCAAGCTTTGCAAATGGAATCTCTAGGTGAGATGCTAAAAAATTGCAATGAAGCTTGCTTTCCGAATTCATTTCCGTTAATGTGTTTTCTAAAAGAGGTGCTCTAGACAGCGTATCAGCTATTAGTAAGTCCTTTCCGGGCTTGAATACTACAGAAAGATTGTATAATTGCAAGCGCTACATAAATCTTTGAAGCCTTGCAGGAATTTTATAGAGAGGCTTCTCAAATAGACTGACTAACGGTTTGTGATCCGTTTCAACCACAATTCTCGACCCATAGACGAATTGGTGAAATTTAGTGCAACCAAAAAGAATTGCAAATAATTCTTTCTCTATCTGTGCGTAGTTTTTCTGAGATTCCGTTAAGGAGGCTGATGCATATGCAATTGGATTTTTCCCATGCATAATAGTAGCACCCAGTGCATACATAGAGGCATCTACAGACAAAGTAAGCTCTTTAGTTGGGTTAAAATATGTCAAAACTTTGTAATTTCCCTTTTCAGATTCTCAAATTCTGTTTCATGAGCTTTTGACCAGTGCCACTCAATATCACCTTTTAGAAGTTCCCTGAAATTCTTATTCTTCGCAGCCAAATTTTCTATAAACGATCCTAAATAATTGATCATGCCCAAAAATCTCTGCAGTTCTTTAACACCTTGCGGCCTCGACATATGAACAATAGAATTTACTTTATCCTCTTCAGGTTTTACTCCAAAGTCGCTAAATTCATGAGCTAAGAACTTTATCTCCTTCCTAAAAATCTTACATTTGGATTTGTTAAATCTCAACCCCACATCTCTTGCCCTTTGAAAAACCATTTCCAAAATTTTCAAATGTTCCTCTTCAGTGGACGAATAAATCAAAAAGTCATCTATGTAAATTATCAACCCTGGAATGTCACCAAACAATTTCACCATTTCCGCATGAAATATTTCCGGTGCGGCGTTAATTCCGAAGGGCAATCTTAAAAACCTGTAGCGGCCAAAAGGCGTGTTGAATGTACATAACTTAGAAGATTGTTCATTTAATGGGACCATCCAAAATCCACTATTAGCATCAAGTGAAGTAAAAAATTTTTAACCACTCAGTTTTGCTTTACAATCTTCAATATTAGGAAAAGGAAAGTGCGGCCTTAAAATGGCCTTATTTAAATTCCTGGGATCTAAGCAAAGCCTTAAATTTCCATTTGGTTTTGATACCAGAACAATAGAATTCACCCACTCTGTTGGTTCCCTAACTTTTGTGATCACCTGTAAATTTTCCATTCTATTTAATTCAGTTTTTAATGCATCATACAACTTAAATGGAATCTTTCTAGGTGGATCAACCACAGGAGAAACATCATCCCTTATCTTTAAATTACTTTCGCCCCTCAAAAGACCAAGACCATCTTCTAGTTTTAGCACGTTCTCCTTAGCCAGTGCTATAGATTTCGCAATTTCAATAGCCTTATATAAAGGAATGCCACCCTCTGCCAATAACCTCTCCCGAATGTTACCCATTCTAGACGACAAGCCACATGTAAAGATGTCTCTGACAAGGTCTTCACGTAAGCCCCCAAACTCACAATTTAAACAAAAATTCTTTAAAGTTGTAACATACTCGTCGATTGTTTGCATATAAAAAATTTGTGGCGCTCCATTGCAATGTTCACCTTTGGGATAAAGAAATTTTCAAATTTCTCTACCAAATTTGCGTATGTCACAGTGTCCATGTCCTCATTAAAGGAATTAAAAATTTCTAGGGACTCGGTGCCCATATGATGCAAAAGCAAAGCCACTTTACGCCGATCTGGTTGCATCTCTAAATTAGAAGCCGTCATAAAGATTTTAAATTGTGCATACCACAGCTTCCACTCTTTAGCCAGATTAGCAGACTTTAAATTAATTGGCTGTAGCGTGATTGCAAAAAATTGTCCACCTTCGGCTGACCTCATTTGGGTTGAGGCCGCTGACTTTTGTTCATCACCAAGCATCTTAATTTTATATGCCCACCAATTTATATATATGTCTATTTATTTATTTTATTTTATATATTTTTTTAATTTTTTAACAACCGCTTACATCTGACACCATGTTGTGTTAATCCAAAAGTGTTCTTTATTTTTTATATCTATAAAATGAAGAGATGGCGGTGCCATATTACATGATTTGAATACCGGTTACTGACTACATGTTAGTGATACAATATTCGTATATACCTAGCTACAGGTTAGTTGTTATGTCATACTAGTTGCATGATATATATGTTACTTATACAACATCGGGCTCCGTGAGGTTTATAGCATATAAAATTGTTCTCCGCGCACTTTTTCTATTAAGCAAATAACTTGAGGACGGCTTTACCGATTTGGACGATTTTTTCTTTAAAGTGATCGCCATGGTCCAACTTAGGTTTAAACGGAAAGAAAATTGTTCCCCGCCCACTTTTTTCGATTAACCTAAAATCAGAAAACGGCTCCATCGATTTGACTAATTTTTCTTTCAAATGTTCGTATCAATGCATTTTAAGTTTCAATCGAACGAAAAAATTACCACGCCTACTTTTACGCCCACTTTTTCTATTAAGCACATAACTTGAGGATGGCTTGACCGATTTGGACGATTTCTTCTTTAAAGTGATCGCCATGGTCCAACTTAGGTTTATACGGAAAGAAAATTGTTCCCCGCCCACTTTTACGCCCACTTTTTTCGATTTACCTTAAATCAGAAAACGGCTCCATCGATTTGACTAATTTTTCTTTCAAATGTTCGTATTATTCCATTTTAAGGTTTCATCGAAAGAAAAATTTATCAAAGCCGATTTGGAGGTACGATGATTTTTTGGCAGGTGATTTTTGGCAAACACTTCCGTGATACCACGATCAACGCCCGCCGATGAATTAAATGCATGTTTGAAGTCGTCTGCTTTGTGGAAACACGTTAGGAAGCTCAAATTGACTCTGAAAATGCGGGTCGAGCTGCAAAACAATCAATCTCGAGACGTATTTTCCAAACAATTGCTGGACATAGGAAACGACAAAATCCCGGTGGATATTTCAATTTCTGCCGGTTCACCGAATCAAAGTCCGAACTCATCCGAAAGGTGTTGTCAAACATTACACAAAATTACAGAAATCATGATTTGTTGAGCGAACGTGCTCTATTAGCTACGTTGATGTCGACGAACTGAATTTTAAGATTCAAAGTGAAATCGCTGGCAAATTGGAGACGTACAAATCGGTAGATTCCATTACTTCTCAGAACGATGTCGTCAACTATCCAATCGAACTCCCTGGGATTACCTCCTCATAAATTCAAACTAAAAGTTGGATCGGTAATCATAATGTTACGAAATATAAACCAACCACGTCTTTGTAATGGCACCCGACTTACGGTAAAAAAACTGATGAATAACGTGATCGAAGCAACAATGCTTAAAGGAAAGTACAAGGGAGAAAATGTTTTGATACCTCGCATCCCAATGATTCCAACCGACATGGCATTCAATTTTAACGCCATTTACTTAGAGAAGTTCAACTAAATAATACTTCATTTTTGTAATCGAAATGAATTCATTAATGTTGTGAAATGAGATAAAATTTTTCCTTTTCAAATATAAAACAAAAAAAAAATTTTCTTCATCTTTTAATCACCAAACGAAATGTTACATAAAACGAAGCCATCTGGTGGCGAAACGGAGTTCGCCGGGTTTGCTAGTAATAAATAAAACAGGTTAATAGAAAGTTTATTCAACCGATCTTCAGCTAACCACGCATGACAAGAAAATAAATTTCATATAAACTTGCTTACATATACATATATTAAAACAGTTTTACTTATATTAAAGCTGAGAGTTATAACAAAACCGAAGGAAAAAAAGTATATTTTCCTAACGTAAAAAGTATCAAAAAAGTGGCAAGAATCACAAAAAGTACCACATTTAGGTGCATTTTGTAAAAAGTGGCCAAATAGTAACCAAGCATTCGAAAAAGTGGCAAATTGCCACTTTAGTGGCACCAACGATAACGCTGGTCTCACTACAAACACATTTTAACAACGACATGGTCCAAGAACAGACGACAACCGGATTTGAACTTCGCTTTGCATAAGGACCCAGAATATATCTTCTTTATAGGGTGTAGGCCCTTCGGTGAAGGGTATAAAAAACAAACTTAATTATAACAAGTAAGAGTGCTATATTCGGCTGAGCTGAATCTTATATACCCTTCACCATTGTGCGAGCAGAATACAGAGCAACTAGACAAAAACTAAATAAAACTGGTAAATATTTTTTTTTTTTTAAAAGAGACAACCGGTTTTGAACTTCGCTTTTCATAAGGGCCCAGAATATATGTTCTTTATAGGGTGTAGGAGCAATATTGTATATACCTTTATACCTTCGGTGAAGGGTATAAAAAGAGTAATTTTCGGGAATTCAGGGTTCTAATCACTGCATTCAATACTATCGTATCGAATAAACTATTGAATTTTTTTGCATACGATAGACACTGGCGTATCGAATGAAAACTCTATAAATGTAATGTCGAGTTACTCGATGTCGAATGCTATTATTTCAAATTCAATACATTTCATTCGATATCGAGTTTCAAGATACCAAAATAAATAATTTCGATGAATTTTGCTCGATATCGTATGCGGTGATTAGACCCCAGTATTTCTGTTATAACTCATACAAATTTCCGACATTTTGATATATAAGTCATATCCATAGGACGTATAGCAGCCCTAAAATTTAGGTTTTTATAAAAATTTTGATGTTTTTAGCCCATTTTTTGAGTATTTTGCTAATAAATTACCCATTGTCTAACCGATTTGATAGTTTTATATACCGACGTATTAAGGAAGAATTTTACCATTTACTTAAGTTATATTTATATATAAACATTTATATAAACTTGTATATATATATTTTAACAAAGTAAATTATAAAAAAGAGTAATTTTTGTGGATTCAGTGTTTCGGTTATAACTCTGCCATTTTTTAACCGATTTGGCTGATTTATATACCGACGTGTTGAAGAAGAAATTTACCATTTACTTTAGTTATAAAGCTTGGACTCGGGGAGATCTATGGTTCCCGAAAGTGGGTATTTAAAAAAAAAAATTTAATTTCGGTCATAACTTTTTTGTATCTGAACCGATTTTTCCGAGTTTTTTATAAAATATGTTCTACAAGAAATTTCAGATATTTTAGTATATAAGTCATATCCATAGGACGTATAGCAGCCCTAAAATTTAGGTTTTTATAAAAATTTTGATGTTTTTTTGCCCATTTTTTGAGTATTTTGCTCATAAATTACCCATTGTCTAATTGATTTGATAGTTTTATATACCGACGTGTTAAGGAAGAATTTAACCATTTACTTAAGTTATATTTATTTATAAACATTTATATAAACTTGTAAATATATATTTTAACAAAGTTAATTATAAAAAAGAGTAATTTTTGTGGATTCAGTATTTCGGTTATAACTCTGCCATTTTTTAACCGATTTGGCAGATTTATATACCGACGTGTTGAAGAAGAAATTTACCATTTACTTTAGTTATAAAGCTTGGACTCGGGGAGATCTATGGTTCCCGAAAGTGGGTATTTAAAAAAAAAATTTAATTTTGGTCATAACTACAAGAAATTTCAGATATTTTGGTATATAAGTCATATCCATAGGACGTATAGCAGCCCTAAAATTTAGGTTTTTATAAAAATTTTGATGTTTTTTAGCCCATTTTTTGAGTATTTTGCTCATAAATTACCCATTGTCTAACCGATTTGATAGTTTTATATACCGACGTATTAAGGAAGAATTTTACCATTTACTTAAGTTATATTTATATATAAACATTTATATAAACTTGTAAATATATATTTTAACAAAGTTAATTATAAAAAAGAGTAATTTTTGTGGATTCAGTATTTCGGTTATAACTCTGCCATTTTTTAACCGATTTGGCAGATTTATATACCGAAGTGTTGAAGAAGAAATTTACCATTTACTTTAGTTATAAAGCTTGGACTCGGGGAGATCTATGGTTCCCGAAAGTGGGTATTTAAAAAAAAATTTAATTTTGGTCATAACTTTTTTGTATCTGAACCGATTTTTCCGAGTTTTTTATAAAATATGTTCTACAAGAAATTTCAGATATTTTGGTATATAAGTCATATCTATAGGACGTATAGCAGCCCTAAAATTTAGGTTTTTATAAAAATGTTGATGTTTTTTAGCCCATTTTTGGAGTATTTTGCTCATAAATTACCCATTGTCTAACCGATTTGATAGTTTTATATACCGACGTGTTAAGGAAGAATATTACCATTTAGTTAAGTTATATTTATATATAAACATTCATATATACTTGTAAATATATATTTTAACAAAGTTAATTATAAAAAAGGGTAATTTTTGTGGATTCAGTATTTCGGTTATAGCTCTGCCATTTTTTAACCGATTTGGCAGATTTATATACCGACGTGTTGAAGAAGAAATTTACCATTTACTTTAGTTATAAAGCTTGGACTCGGGGAGATCTATGGTTCCCGAAAGTTGGGTATTTAAATAAAATTAAAAATTTAATTTTGGTCATAACTTTTTTGTATCTGAACCGATTTTCCCGAGTTTTTTATAAAATATGTTCTACTAAAAATTTCCGATATTTTGATATATAAGTCATATCCATAGGACATATGGCAGCCCTTAAATTTTTTTTTGTAGGGGAGGTACCACGCCCACTTCTCCCACATTTTGTAGGATGGTGTGTATTGGCAACCTTAATGTGTGTACCTAATTTGGAAACTTTGGCTCTTGCCGTTCTCAAGATATACAGAATTAAAAAAATACAACAACAACAAGGAATTTGTGGAAAAATTTAGAGGTAGTCGTGGTTTTTTGCTCATATCTACGTCATTTTTAGACCGATCTGGCTGAATTTCAATAGCAAGATTTGGTGGACTGTATGTAACATAAATGTTAAACAACCTAGCCGCTATCATGTCTGGATTATCCGGAAAACACATATCAAACGTAAGACGGACAGACGGTCAGACGGACATCGTTAAATCAACTTCTCTTCTCATATGGACCCAGAATATATATACTGTATGGGGTCTAAAATCAATATTGTGGAAATTACAAACGTTATGACAAACTTTATATACCCTTTTACACCTGTGGTGAAGGGTATAAAAATGAGTAATTTTTGGGATTTCAGTATTTTGGTCATAACTCTGCTATTTCTCTTCCGATTTGGCAGATTTATATACCGACGTGTTAAAGAAGAAATTTGCCAGTTATTTTGGCTATAAAACTTGGACTCGGGAAGATCTATGGTTCCTGAAAATGGGTATTTTTCAAAAAAAAATTAATATTTTGGTCATAACTTTTTCGTATCTGAACCGATTTTCCCGAGTTTTTCAGAAAATATTTTCTATTAAAAATTTCCGATCTTTTGATATATAAGGCTTAACCAAAGGTCATATTACAGTCAACAAATTCAGGTTTTTATACAATTTTTAATACTTTTTGTATGAGAGGTACCACGCCCACATTTTATAGGATGGTGTGTATTTATAACCTAAATGTTTGTACCTAATTTTAAAGCTTTGGCTTTTGCCGTTTTCCAGATATACAGAAAAAAGTAATAAAAATACAACAACCACAATGGAGTTTTTGGAAAAATTAGAGGCAGTCGTGGTTTTTTGGTCATATCTCAGCCCTTGTTGGACCGATCTGGCTGAATTTCAATAGCAAGAAATGGTGGAATATATGTGACATAAATGTGAAACAACGTAGCCGCTATCATGTCTGGAGTCTCCAGAAAACACATATCAAACGTAAGACAGACGGACGGACGGAAGGACGTACGTATATCGTTAAATCAACTTCTCTCCTCATAAGGACCCAGAATATATATACTTTATAGGGTCTAAGATCAATATTGTAGAAATTACAAACGGAATGACAAACTTATATATACCCTTTTACACCTGTGGTGAAGGGTATAATAAATGGACAAAATTATAATAGATATTCAAACAATATCAGATAAAAACATGGCAAAAAACAGTTAAGACGTATAAAACACGCTGCAATCCATTTTATATGCATTTCTACTGCATCCAAAAAACATCAATACAAAATAAACTAGAGATGTGTTCTCAGTCGATAAAATTCTATGGAATATTTTTATTTTTACAAGTCCTTATTTTAATTGATTTATATACTATTATTACCAAAAAATAACCTTTTTAGAATTTGTGTTAATTCTTAAAGAACAAAAAATGGGTTTTTAATAGTTTGATAAGCTTTTTAATTAATTACAGAATATATCGTTTTTAATATTATCGACATATAATTTTCTCTACATGCCAATATGCATGGTTGCATTTCTTCTATCAGCTGAGAGCTGTTACTACGTTAGTTATGAATTGTGAATAAGATCTATAATTATCTATGAACTTTTTTTTTAGTTTCTGTTTTGTTAGTTACAACTTTAGTTATGATTTCTGAATATGCGCCAATATTACTTACCTATAATTAATTTTTAAAATATTTAGTTAATCTCAAATGGGGCTAGGCATTATTAAACTAAACATAAGAAGAATCTTTGAACAGTGAAAAACTAAAATTATCGATTAAATTGTTATTTAATTATTGCAAACTGACTGCTAAACTAATGCGGCATTAATAAAATTTGTCTTAAAATTTTAAAAACTTCAAGAAAATTTGGCTTCATAAAAATGGCTAACTGCCTAGATAGATTTTTCATGGCTAAACGAGATGCAAAATGGCTTAATCTAGTCACTAAATGGCTAAATTGGCAACACTGGTTTGATGTGATTTTGTACAATTGTGGTGTTAAGTCCAAGAAACAGTTCGTGAAAAAATTTACCCAAAAAAAAATTTATCATATGCAATTTTACTAAACATGGCCACATTCGGATGTTTGCACTAACCTGGGCTGCCGGCTTTGGGGTTTTGACCCCAAATTAGGGGTTTTCTTGTTGCTAAAAGGGACAAGAAATTTGATTTGGGGTTTACATTGGGGATTTCAAAAAAAAGTAGGATTTTTTGGGGAAATACACGGAAAGAATTATTTACTAAAGCACCACAAAATATGGCTTGAACTAAAAATATGGCTTGGTTTAAGCAAAAAGTAATGACTCAAAGCGAACTATAATTAAATACAGCTAAAAAAAATTAAGTTTTCGTTGCTTATGGCCAATTTCACCAATTCAAATATCAATTCATATTTAAATATATTTGTTCCTGTAATTATACCCTTCACCGAAGGTAAAAGGGTATATATAACTTTGTCATTCCGTTTGTAATTTCTACAATATTGATCCTACACCCTATAAAGTAGATATATTCTGGGTCCTTATGAAAAGCGAAGTTCAAATCCGGCTGTCCGTCTGTCTGTCCGTCTGTCTGTTGAAATGGGTTTTCCGAAGCCCCCAGATATGATGGGAGCTTCGTTGGGGTATCTTTCTGTCAGGTATTCTTATTATAATATTGCTATTGAAATTCAGCCAGATCGGTCCACAAATGGCTGAGATATGAGCAAAAAACCACGACTACCTCTAATTTTTCCCAAAAATCCCTTGTGGTTGTTGTATTTTTATTACTTTTTGCTGTATAACTGGGGAACGGCAAAAGCCAAAGTTTCCAAATTAGGTACACACATTTAGGTTGCCAATACACACCATTCTACAAAATGTGGGCGGGATTGGAGAAGTGGGCGTGGTACCTCCCGTACAAAAAAAATTAAAAATTTTATAAAAACCTAAATTTTAAGGCTGCCATATGTCCTATGGATATGATTTATATACCAAAATATCGGAAATTTTTAGTAGAACATATTTTATAAAAAACTCGGGAAAATCGGTTCAGACACAAAAAAGTTATGGCCAAAATAAAATTTTTTTTATTAAAATACCCACTTTCGGGAACCATAGATCTCCCCGAGTCCAAGCTTTATAACTAAAGTAAACTTATTCTTTAACACGTCGGTATATTAATCTGTCAAATCGGTTAAAAAATGGCTGAGTTATGAGCAAAAAACCACAACTACCTCTATTTTTTTAAAAAAATCCATTGTTGTTGTTGTATTTTTATTACTTTTTGCTGTATATCTGGTGAACGGAAAAAGCCAAAATACTGCAATCCCAAAAATTATTTTTTTTATACCCTTCACCGAAGGTAAAAGGGTATATATAACTTTGTCATTCCGTTTGTAATTTCTACAATATTGATCCTACACCCTATAAAGTAGATATATTCTGGGTCCTTATGAAAAGCGAAGTTCAAATCCGGCTCTTCCTCTTCCCCCCCCTTAACAGTTGTTTACATATACTAGCATAACGCTCAATATGATTTTCGTTATCATCCTTCTATATTATTTCATCTATTTAACCAAATTATTTTAACAAATCGAAACTAGGAATTTTTGTGTTTTTTTGCTACTTAAAAACTCCCCAAAATGATAAAAGAAAACAAACACGCATACTTAAATGCCACAAACTATTTTGGTGAATATGTTTCCATATTTCAGTTCTCAACTCAAATAAGTTTTATGGTTTACAACTTTGCTATTGTGGTGAACAAAAGTAATTACAACCCTACACAGTGAACATAAAACGGGCCATATTTCATTTTAATGATATTCAAACAACGTTCCTTCATAGTTTAGTTGTCTAGGGGGTTAAGTTAGAAACTGTGAGTTCTCTGGTTCGAATCTGGTTTTTTTAAAAGAAAATTTTTTTTTTAATTTTTATTTTTTTATGTTCTAAAAACGATTTAAAAAAAATATTTACCAGTTTTCGCTTTTTAAATTTAATTTATAATGGAGTTTAAAGTATTATAATTATGTATGTATACATATGTAAAAATTATTTAGTTTTTGTCTAGTTGCTCTGTATTCTGCTCCCACAATGGTGAAGGGTATATAAGATTCGGCACAGCCGAATATAGCACTCTTACTTGTTTTTATTTGACATGAAAAACTAATTTTAAACATAAATTGGTATTAGAATAAATTAGTGAAATCGGCTATTAATATTTTACAAAATACGAGGAAAAGCATGAATTTTTAACATAAAAACGTATAGCATTAGTAATGGTGTTTTCTTTTCTAGAAAATAATGATGCATTATGGTTGTGTAATATATTTATTAGGTTACACGAACCCTTACAAAGTGATAAATTTTTCTAAATTACAATGGAACAAAATAATAGCTACGTTTTACACTCAACACTAATGTGTATTTAGCGTGTTAAATATTGAATGCAAAGTTTGTACTAAAAGCGATATTCACCACGCTTGTAGCAATTTTCAACATAAAATTTTCTTACAATTCCAATAAGCGTTAACAGCACTGATTTTCAATAATTAATGTCAGCTGTTGTTAAAAATTTTGCGACAAAAAAATATATAATTATTAAATAAAAGTAAAACAAACGAAAATCAAAAAGTTTTTATATCCATCACAATATAACTAAAAATCACAATATAACGTAAATTGTCCGCAAACACAAGAAAAAAAATACTTGCTTGCATAAAAAAGTACTTTACGCAGATGCAAAAAAGGGTATTATCCCACACTCAGTTATAACTGCGGGTAAGAAATGGAACAAATTTGCCATTTATTGTTGCAACATGTTTAGAAAGGAAAACGACAACTTCTCACATTTTTGCATATATTTTTAGAATGGAACAAAAACCCGCACGAATGGTAGCATATATGGAACATTATTGTCAGAAAAGAAAACACCATAAGTTTAAGGAAAACTTAATATAAGAAAAAAGAAACTTTTTATTGATTTGCTTAACATCTCGATTCAAATAAAAATTAATTGAATAAAACCAAGTTTTCTTGAACATTTTCTGGAAAATTAAAAAAACCCCCTAGTATTTGTTTCTTCATGCAAGAAATTCGATTCTTTTAATTAATCAAGATAACCAGATTAATATTAAATAAATGCAGCTTGATTTAAGCAAAATCTTTCTTATTTTTAATAAAAACAAGCTTCTGTTGTATTTCTTGCCTTAAGAAATTTTTGATCATATACCAATCACATGAATTTTCATCATGAGAAAATGTTTGTTTATTCAAGAAAATATTACTAAATACGAACAAAATATGTTAAAATCAAAAAACTATTATTGGATTTTCTGTGTTAAGAAAGGAAATTGGTTACTTTAGAAAATAAACTTATTTCCGTGTAAAAAATATGAGTTTAATTTTTCTAACCCCGGGTCTCCACGTAGCAATATTTATTGCGGCAAACGTCAAATTTGATTGCTCCATAAAATTTGCGACGTATAGACCGCATATTGCCATGAGTGGCAATCCATTGCGCAATTATTGCCTAGCAATCTGCTGTCAAATCAGTTGTGATTTATCTGACATTTCATTTCTCTGTACTGTTGGTTATTTATTAGTGTGTTTATTTATTAAAAAAGCAAGTGAAAAAATACTTCAACAAAATACAGAAAAAGATTTTATATATTATATTTTTAATCTTATATATAAATACGGAAGCAATTTTTTTATCGTTGATTTTTAAGTATCTTAACGTCCACCGATTTTAATGAAACATATGTTTTAAAGGTATTTTTGTGTAGAAATGCACAATATACATTTTTTTTCTAAATTTTCAGGATTAAATGGTTTTAAAAGTGTTTTAAATTTGCTTGCAAACACACGCACATACATGTATATAAAGAAGTTGAGTGTTTTGTTATTCTCCCAAAATGTGTTTTTTTCTTGCATTATACTGGCAAACACACGTGCTCACTCATGTTTAAACGACGGTGTGCTCTTTGTTGTTCTCCCGAAATGTTTTTGTTTTTATTTTGCACTTGCAAACACACATGTATAAACTTCTTAGAACAGGGTTACCGTTAGACATTTTGAAAAATAATGTCGCGCAAAAACGTCGTTTAAGAAAATAAAAGTCTGAAACTTTTTTTAATGACTTTTAACGTGTTTCGATTTTTTACTTTGATAACTTTTCATGAAAATCTTATAAATTAAATACGAGGATATGCACAATATATTTTTTTTCTTAATTTTTGGAATTAAAGTGTTTGAAAAGCGTTTTAATTTATCTAGCAAAAATACGTACAAAGATGGGTGAATAGTGCATTTTGCCGATCTCTTAAAATGTGTTCGTTTTTATTGTATAATGCACAGGTTCTGTCGAAAGTTAATGTCAAGTGGTCGAATTTCGGCCACCGGGCGATCCTAGTATTTATAATTAGGCTTAAGTTCATGAAATTTAATTTTTCATTAAATTATTTTTATGAAGAAAAGAATTTTACAACATGAAAATTAATTAAAATTGTTGTTGATAATCTTTTATTCTTGACGTGGCTGGGGCTCGATTCTTGACAAAAGTACGAAGAAACAGAAGTAAGGAAAAAACATGTAAAATCAATTAAGATAGATAATCATTCAGAAAAGCAAATTTCGATCTACCAAATGTTAGAATACAATTTGGTTTAAGGATTGATGTTTGACTATTGACGTCAGCAGTCGTCGATGGCTGCGGGTGTAAGACGGCAAATCCATATGAGGAGATCGAGTGGTTGCAATCGAAACATGTCATGGTAACCTGCCGGCCGGGGTTCGAGCCCCAGCCACGTCAAGAATGAAAGATTATCAATAACAATTTTAATTAATTTTCATGTTGTAAAAATTCCTTTCTTCATAAAAATAATTTAATGAAAAATTAAATTTCGTGAACTTAAGCCTAATTAAAAATATTAAAAAAATTTGAATTAAAAACCATAAATAGTTCAACAAAATAGCCACAATACTAATTATTGTTTAAGCTAAAGCACGAGCTCTATGTGTACATTTGTCCTTCAAGTTGTGCTGAAAAAGGTCAACAGAAAAGAAAAAGACAAAATGAAAAAACAAAAAATGTACTTGGACTTCAAGAAAAATTCTTGACGAAAGTACGAAAAAAAAAGAAAAAAAAAGGAAAAAAAAAAAAAAAAAAAAAAAAACAGAAGTAAGGAAAAAACATGTAAAATCAATTAAGCTGTTATGATACTTGCTATTTTTTGTATTTTTTCGATATTGGAGAACAGTGCAAATATATTTGCATAGGAAAACTGACTAAGTGTAAAGAGTATGATTATAGCATAAAAAATCTTGAAATGTCAAACAAATATACATGTGTTATCGATAAATAATCTAAGACTGTAAAAAAAAATATAACATTTTTTAACTTAAAATTGACATTTCCAGATTAATTGTTAGCACTGTTGCCAATTTTTTTAGTTTTTGATCGAAAGAAACGGGTTTTAACTTTTTTTTTTGCGATTTTTAGCTTTTATGACGGTTTTAATGTAAATAATTCGTTAAGCTCAAGGTCAGGTTTTTTATATTTTTTTATTTATTTAAAAAATTTTTTTCCAATATTTCGAAATCCACTGGATCTCATCTTCAGGGTACTACAATTATAACTAACAAAATATAAAAACATAATTTTAACATTAAATGAATACATTTTGTCCCACTGTAAAAACATATAAACAGAAATAAGCGCACAAAAAAATAAAAACTTACAAGAGGAACAATAATAAAAAACACGTCACACACGGTTTTACATTTAAAATTGCCCTAATTCCTTATTCTATTTTTGTTTATTATATGTCTATATTGTTTTGCTGAGCTCGTCTCTAAATCACTCTTAAAGTTCATTCGGTACTCTTTGCTTGTGTTTATTATATTTAACATTTCTAGTGTATAGCGTCTATGGTATTTTTCCTCTCTTTGCAATATCTCCACATTGTCGAAGTTTGGTGTGTGCCCTTTTTTTGCACAATGGGCTAGATGTGCGGTTTTTTGTGTTGAAGTTTTATTTATATTTTTCAGGTCAGATTTATGTCCTGCTAATCTTGTCTTAAGTTTGTTTTTTGTTGTACCAACATATACCTTTTTACATACATTGGTTTCGTCACCATTACAATTTATTTTGTAAATCAAATTAGATTTTTCCATTTTATCCAGCTTACTTTTGGTGTTTGAAAAAAGTTGTCGTAAAGTATTTTCCGATCTAGGTGCTATTTTATAGTTTTCCTTATCATAGATGTCAGATTTTTCAATCCTCTCGGAAATTCCTGGCACATATGTCATTGATTTATACCATTTTTGATTTCCATCTATTTCTCTGGTTTGTCTGTTTTCTACTTGTAAGAGTCTTTTAATAATATTGTCTGGGAATGAATTTTTCTTCAATATTTCTTTTATTTTCGTCATATTATCCTGGTGAAAAAGTGCATCACTTATAGTTAAAACTCTTTTTATTAAGTTGTTGGTGGTGTTCATAATAATGTTTTTTGGCTGGCACGAATGAAAGTTTATTATTCTACCTGACGATGTAGGTTTTTGATACCAGTCTATTTTAAGTTTGTTACCCGATCTAATTACCAGAGTATCAAGGTATGGTAATTGTCCATTTATTTCTTGTTCCAAAGTGAATTTTATTTGTGTATGGAAGCTAGGGTAGCCAGATTTTTAATTCGGAAAAACAGTACATTGGTTATGAAAAAACAGTACATTCAAGAAAAAAACAGTACATTTTTTTACGAAACCATAACTAAATATTTACAACTCTTGAACAACAATAATATAAAGAAATAGATTTCAAACATCAACATCAAAGGAAAGATTTACATTTAATGGTATTTCATATACAAAATCACACCATTTGCGTTTATAAAGCAAACACCACAAACGAAGCATTTGGCCATTGTATCATTTTCCAATGTATAATGTTTAAATATCTTAGTTTATATTTAACTTAAAAAACTTATTCATTGATTGGGTTAGTAGAATTTTCTTAAAACATGTTGGTATTCAAAGCAATTTTCACCACACACATATTGTGGAACTATCGCATAAATTTCAGAAAATATTTGTTTCTTTCTTTAATTTAAACGGTAGTCATATGTCTTAAAATAATAACACGAAAATATATGAAGGATGTGAGCAACTCCTTATTTAATCTGTGTATTTTTGACAAAACAATAGACGCAGTACAAAAATTCTAATTATTTTACAACTTTTTTGTTTGCAAAACAACAATTTCTTTAAACTAAATATTGTAAAATAGAGTGTGCAACAAAATTAGGGTCATCGCCACCAGCCTCAACACTTGCACCGCGAAATGAAAGAAGACTACTAGTAGAGCAAATCTGCCAAAAGGTTTTGCAAAATTAGCTCGGGCTCCCGAAATATGGGCCCCTAAAGTTTTTTAATTTTTTGAAAAGGCGTTTGGTATAAGTCAAAATAAATATACTTAATGTACTTCTGAGCTAAAAAATAATTTTAGATGTCTTCAGTAGAATCGTATTGCGATTCTTTTCTTAGATTTTATTAACCCTCTAACTCTCATTTTAAGGGGTCATTTTTGCCCTTTTTCCCAACTCTTAAAAAAAGGATACTAAAACGGCACTTATAAGAGTTAAAATGCTCTACCAATATTTTCTGCATCAAATTTCACTAGGGGTCTTCTAAGACCAAAAATTATCCAATGCAAGTAAAACGGGTTTTCGAAATTACGGGCCTTGATTTTTTTAATTTTTCGAAAACCCGTTTTACATACATTGCACGCTTTTTTGGTCTTGGAAGACCACTAGTGAAATTTGATGCAGAAAATATTCACAGAATATTTTAATATTCTAACGTACCGTTTTAGTGTAGAAGTTAAAAAAATTACAAAAATTACCCCTTAAAATGAGTGTTAGAGGGTTAATATATTCTATAAAAAGAAGTGCCATACAATTCTACTGAAGACATCTGAAATAGTCTTTTAGGTCAGAAGTACATTTAGTATATTTTTTTGACTTGTAACAAACGCCCTTTCAAGAAATTAAAAAATTTCAATGCACGAAATTTCGAGAATTCTTTTAACCCTAATAAGTGCCGTCTTGTATATTTTTGTTTACGAGTTGGGAAAATGGGCAAAATTTACCCCTCAAAATGAGAGTTAGAGAGTAAATAAATTCTAAGATAAGGATATTATGACAATATGGCTTGATAGCATACCGTTAAAAATTCCCAAATGAGTTTTATTTAAAAACGATTTTTCTTAATATCTTTGTTTTTTGGACACTTAACTTAAAAATCAGTACAGAAAACAGTACAAAGTGTAAAAAACAGTAAATTTGCGTACTGTTTCGGGTGTTGTGCATAAAACAGTACAACTGACAAAAATCAGTACATGTACTGCTAAAAACAGTACGTCTGGCAGCCCTAATGGAAGCGGTTCAACTCCTCTAGCATCTCATTTATGGCATTGGTTTTTACAATACCAAAAAGGTCGTTCACATATTTAGTTAGAATTTTCGGTTTATAGTCCAATCTTTGAATGCAAGTCTGCAAAAGTTCCTCCATCACGATATCGGCGACGATAAGGGACGCTGGTGATCCCATAGGTAATCCCTTCCTTTGTGTATAGATTTTGTCTTTATATTTAAAATAACGATTTTCCTTAATACAAAATTTTAATATTTTAAAAAATAAATCTTTGGGTATTGTTGTTAATTTCTCGATCTCCTCCCACTTATCTTTGATCACGTCAATTGCAAAATCAACCGGTATGCTCGGAAAAAGCGATATTACGTCAAAAGAAACTAATTTTTCGGCATCTTCTATTGCACAGTTATTTACCTTACTCCTAAATTGCACCGCATCCCTTACATTAAACTCTGAATCCACTGTTAGTTTCTTCAATATATTCATTAAAAACTTACATAATTCACTAGATGGTGAGTTTACTGATGCACAGATTGGTCTAAGTTGGAATCCTTCCTTATGGATCTTCGGTAATCCATAAATTCTTGGTGCAAAAGCCGCGTCATGTTTAAGTCTTCGTTTCTCTATCACAGTTATTATATTTAGATTGTAAAGTTTATCTACTAATTCATTATTTTTCCTTTGTAAAGCTGATGTGGGATCTTTATCAATTCTTCTATAGGTCATCATATCGCTTAAAATATCATTCATTCTCGATTCATAATCTTGTTTATCCATTGCGACGGTAACGTTTCCTTTGTCGGCATTAAGAATTAGTATATTTTTATTTTTGTTCAAAAAAGTTTTCGCCTGTCCCATTGTGTTAAGTACAAATCTTTCCCTCCTATTCAAGTGTTGTTTGTTCATGTGATTCTCTAACATTGACGTAAATTTTGTTCTAGCCGTTTCTTGACCCTCTTTGTCTTGTAATGTTTGAATACAATCCTCCCCGTCGGCAATCATTTTAAATAAAGGGAATTGTTTTTTATCAGTAGGGACAGTATGTTGGAACAAGAAATAAATGGACAATTACCATACCTTGATACTCTGGTAATTAGATCGGGTAACAAACTGAAAATAGACTGGTATCAAAAACCTACATCGTCAGGTAGAATAATAAACTTTCATTCGTGCCAGCCAAAAAACATTATTATGAACACCGCCAACAACTTAATAAAAAGAGTTTTAACTATAAATGATGCACTTTTTCACCAGGATAGTATGACGAAAATAAAAGAAATATTGAAGAAAAATTCATTCCCAAACAATATTATTAAAAGACTCTTACAAGTAGAAAACAGACAAACCAGAGAAATAGATGGAAATCAAAAATGGTATAAATCAATGACATATGTGCCAGGAATTTCCGAGAGGATTGAAAAATCTGACATCTATGATAAGGAAAACTATAAAATAGCACCTAGATCGGAAAACACTTTACGACAACTTTTTTCAAACACCAAAAGAAAGCTGGATAAAATGGAAAAAACTAATTTGATTTACAAAATAAATTGTAATGGTGACGAAACCAATGTATGTAAAAAGGTATATGTTGGTACAACAAAAAACAAACTTAAGACAAGATTAGCAGGACATAAATCTGACCTGAAAAATATAAATAAAACTTCAATACAAAAAACCGCACTTCTAGCCCATTGTGCAAAAAAAAGGGCACACACCAGAGAACCTCAAAACTCACTATTTTTGTGCATTTATTAATACGCTAAAATTTACAATAACTCTATACATGCAAAACAAAGTTCAACGTTGGTAATTTTTTTTTTCCTTTCGTACACATTTGATATTTTCATTTATTCGTTTTTTATTGAAAGTGCTTTATTTGCATTTTTGTTGCTCACGCAATATAACACAACTGAGTAAATTCAAAAGAGCACATTATCTATACTTTTGTTTACATTAACAACAATAAACAACGATGAGACGCTTTTTCCAAATAACAACAATAAAAACAACAATAACAAAAATACATTGTACCTACTACTACTACTACTGTACTTTTTGTTTCTATGGAAATTGTGTGTACCTACATAAGTATGTGTGTTTAGTTTCCCGGTGGCGTTTATGAGCGACATTGTCATTATGACATTTTCATTGATGAATCATCGCACCAGATACAAGTTGATATTTAGGGAGTTATGCATGACAACGGCTTCGCAATGTCACTGTTCCCTTAAAAGGAAAAACTTAGCGGCATTGTCTGTTATGAATAGATCACGAAGTGAGTGCTGCAGGACTTTGTCTGCTACATGTATCCGTCAATGAATAAATCAGAAAATAACGAACCGTTTCTTTTTCTGTTTGTTCTGTTCCAGTTATTACTTGAGTTTATTCTGTGTTTTCCTTGTCACTCTACCTAAAACAATACACTAATGAAAGTTGATGATATTGTCTGTTAGGACTCACAAACAAATGGACGCCTACAAGACAAAATCAACATTGGTCATCCATGACAGTTTGGACAAATACTTCAAAAAGTCATATATGACACCAAATTAAAATCAACACTTGTCATCGATGATTTAATATTGTCAGCGTTTGTCACGCTGAATCACTATGACGTTCGCCACCGGGTTCATTTAAATTTTTTTTTTCTTGTACTACATAGTTAATGCTGAATAAATACATGAGTAATGATTGTTTGATTTCTGGCTCTTTCGTTTGTATTTTTTGTTTCTTTACCAAACAATCATTTGCGCTCAGAACACTTAGAATCTTTATAAAAAAAAACGAAGGCAACGATTGTAAAAATAACAAAGCACGATGTGCGTTATTTGAATGACTGCAAACCAGCAGCGAATATTTGCGGTTGCGCGAGTTTGACTGTATGACCGTAAGCGTGTGTATTTGTTGTCGTTAATTAAATGCGATTTTTTTTTCAATTGCAAAAAGCTATTCTCTGGCACACACCAAACTTCGACAATGTGGAGATATTGCAAAGAGAGGAAAAATACCATAGACGCTATACACTAGAAATGTTAAATATAATAAACACAAGCAAAGAGTACCGAATGAACTTTAAGAGTGATTTAGAGACGAGCTCAGCAAAACAATATAGACATTTAATAAACAAAAATAGAATAAGGAATTAGTGCAATTTTAAATGTAAAACCGTGTGTGACGTGTTTTTTATTATTATTCCTCTTGTAAGTTTTTATTTTCTTGTGCGCTTATTTCTGTTTATATGTTTTATGACACAGTGGGACAAAATGTATTCATTTAATGTTAAACTTATGTTTTTATATTTTGTTAATTATAATTGTAGTACCCTGAAGATGAGATCCAGTGGATTTCGAAATATTGGAAAATTTTTTTTTAAATAAATAAAACAATATAAAAAACCTGACCTTGAGCTTAACGAATTATTTACATTAAAATTACAACAAAAGGTCGAACAACACACATATTGAATATTTATTACGGAGAGCACGCCGTTAATACAAAAGAACAATATAAAACAAAAACATCATAACATTAAAGGATATGTAAACAAACATAAATCCATCAAACAACGTCAAATGAACACAAAATCAACAATAACCGTTTTGATTAAGTGCAGAAATACAGGTATTATACCAAACTTTTTATAAAATTCCACCAAAAATGTAAAAAACATATTTAAAACTAATGAAATGGTTCCCCCCAAAATATATAGTAGCCTAAATACAATATTAGAAAACTTCCACCGAAAACTATTAAACCTTCTGATCAAACAAAAACATGAAATCGAAAAATGTAACAACACAACAATAAACGAATTAGAATCGAACATAAACAAAAGATTGACGACTGAAGAACAAGAACAATTCTGGAATAGCGAAAAATTACTTTCACTTAAAAGAAATAAAATTATAAAAAATAGGCATAAAACAAAATTTGAAACATTAAGAGAAATACAAAGAAGAGAACTTAATATAATAGAAAATGAAAAATGGTTTATAAACAAATCCAACACTGAAATACCTGACGATATTAAGTGGCTCCTTTCGTGGGGACAAAAACATACTGTCCCTACTGATAAAAAACAATTCCCTTTATTTAAAATGATTGCCGACGCGGAGGATTGTATTCAAACATTACAAGACAAAGAGGGTCAAGAAACGGCTAGAACAAAATTTACGTCAATGTTAGAGAATCACATGAACAAACAACACTTGAATAGGAGGGAAAGATTTGTACTTAACACAATGGGACAGGCGAAAACTTTTTTGAACAAAAATAAAAATATACTAATTCTTAATGCCGACAAAGGAAACGTTACCGTCGCAATGGATAAACCAGATTATGAATCGAGAATGAATGATATTTTAAGCGATATGATGACCTATAGAAGAATTGATAAAGATCCCACATCAGCTTTACAAAGGAAAAATAATGAATTAGTAGATAAACTTTACAATCTAAATATAATAACTGTGATAGAGAAACGAAGACTTAAACATGACGCGGCTTTTGCACCAAGAATTTATGGATTACCGAAGATCCATAAGGAAGGATTCCCACTTAGACCAATCTGTGCATCAGTAAACTCACCATCTAGTGAATTATGTAAGTTTTTAATGAATATATTGAAGAAACTAACAGTGGATTCAGATTTTAATGTAAGGGATGCGGTGCAATTTAGGAGTAAAGTAAATAACTGTGCAATAGAAGATGACGAAAAATTAGTTTCTTTTGACGTAATATCGCTTTTTCCGAGCATACCGGTTGATTTTGCAATTGACGTGATCAAAGATAAGTGGGAAGAGATCGAGAAATTAACAACAATACCCAAAGATTTATTTTTTAAAATATTAAAATTTTGTATTAAGGAAAATCGTTATTTTAAATATAAAGACAAAATCTATACACAAAGGAAAGGATTACCTATAGGATCACCAGCGTCCCCTATCGTGGCCGATATCGTGATGGAGGAACTTTTGCAGACTTGCATTCAAAGATTGGACTATAAACCGAAAATTCTAACTAAATATGTGGACGACCTTTTTGGTATTGTAAAAACCAATGCCATAAATGAGATGCTAGAGGAGTTGAGTATATGTATATTGGGTGTTTAGCGCCAATGTGAACAAAAAGTCGTTAAAAGGTCAACTTCCTATAGGTTTAGTATGGGGGAAAGTAATAAAAGCCATTAAAGGTCATCGTTGAATTTTTAAGTCGTTAAAAATTTTTTTAAGTCGTTAAAATGTCAATTAAAAGGTCATAAATTAAAAAAAAGCAATAAAAAAGTCGTTAATTTTTAAAAAAGCAATAAAAATGTCATAAATTTTTTAAAAAAGCCATAAAAATGTCATAAAATTTTAAAAAAGCCAAAATTAGGGGGGAAATTCCTGAACACGTGTTAAAGTAGGTGAAATTTTTAAAAAATTTTAAAACAAAGTAATAAAAAAGTCGTTAAATTTTATAGGAAAGCAATAAAGCTGAGATTTAGAAAACAAAAAATGTTGGGGGAGCAATGCACAAGTGTTGGGTGCATTGTTGAAGCCTTTCATTTGTTGTGATCGACAGACGGTCTTACTGTGTAGATGAACTTGAGAAAGATGTGATTTAGTTTTTGTGGATATGTATGCATGTAGATCAATAGGCAGAGAGACATACTGTGTACAAGTACACAGATGCACTTGATTTTGGAAATATTTGTTGTGGACTGGACAATTTTTCAAAGCGATGATATTAAAACTAATAATTTATGGGGTGTGAGATGATAAGGGTATTGTATGTTGTGGGAACAATGTACAAGTGTTAGATGCATTGTTGAAGCCTTTCTTTGTTTTTGTTTTAGATATATGTGTATATATATGTATGTATGTAGATCGACAGACAGACAGACATGCTGTATACTTGTAGATTTTGGAAAAATTTGTTGTGACCAATTTTTCAAAGCGCTGATATTAAAACTAATAATTTATGGGGTGTGAGATGATTAGGGTATTGTATTGAAGTGTGTCTTGAACATGGATAGAATCAGGGACATGGAAAATTCATGAGCAAGTGTAAAAGTAGGTCAAATTTTTAAAAAAATTTTTAAAAAAATTTTTAAAAAAAGTCGTTAAAACTCGTTAAATTTTATAGGATAGCAATAAGCTGAGAGTTTAGTAGAAAGAGCAATGAACTATTCTTTTGCTGAAAGACAGACAGACAGACCTTGAGGAAGAAATTCTAAATGTGGGTCAAGTTTCTGTGAGAGGAAAAAATGTAGGTCATGTTAAATAATAGAAATACAAAGAATTTATGTCAATAATGCTATCAGAATGTTGTTGTTTTGTTTGTTTGGGTGATTGACTGACGATCGACGAGAAAATTATTGGATGGACAGACAGACAGACAGACAGACAGACAGATAGACAGATACACAGACGAAAAGACCTTGAGGAAGAAATTGGAAAAATATTTTTTTTTTTTTTTTTGTGTGTGTTTATGGATTGTTTGGGAGAAAAACACACATTGCTGATAAACCTTTCTTTTAGTTTTTTTATTCTCAATTAGGTGTTGTAAAATTAATTGAGCTGTTGACATGTGTTAAAAGCGCTAGTAATTGTATGTCAACATTTTTCTATCTATATATTATGATTTTATTGAGTTATTAAAATTTTTTTTATAGAAGCAAACTATGTTTCAATTTTTTGTATAGGATATGAAACCATATAGACGTATAGACCTTGTAAAAGAAATTGGAATATATTATTGATAAGACTTTCTTTAGTTTTTTGTTTCTAAAATTGTTGGATTGACGGAAAAAATGAAAAAATAACTAATTAAATTGTGAATTTATTAAGTTATTAAAATGATATAGATATAATTTTGTTTGTTTTGAATTAGGTGATGAAAATTGATAAGATGAACAGTTTACATGGATTTTTCCTAATATTAGTTTAAAAAAAAGTAAAAAGGCTTAGTGGAATGTTTTTCTGAAAACTAGATTTAGTTAAATTTTAACACTAAAGAGTAAAAAACATGAATTCGAGTCAAAATATATTTGAACTTGTGGACAATAATTCAGAAAAAAATTCTGTAGAGGACAATACACAGGCACGGATAAATGCGTTAATCGACGCAGCCTTAGAGGATTTTCGATTCTTTTCAACATCAAATTTTACAATCCCCAACAACCAGATGGGATATTTTGATTTTTTGTGGGAAATTGAAAATTTCCTGGATGATGAAGAGGGGGATGCCGTCATATTAAATATAAATGAGACATTTTATACAGATGAAGAAGGTGATCGCTACATCAGAGAATTAGATTTTTAGTTTAATGAAAATATACAAAATTATTTTATAAAAACATATATTTATCTACATATAATAAACTATTTAAATTTAACTAAACAATTTTATTTTGTTTGCAATGGGTGTGGTGGGTAAAAATTTTATTTTGTTTACAATGGGTGTGATGGGTAAAAAAAATTAAAAAAAACATTATCGATAACTTTAATGAATTATAGCAAATAACATATGTTTAAACTATGTGTAGCCAAACATTTTTTTCTATAAATTGTGAATTTATTGAATTTTTTATTACATTTCATTATAAATTATCAAACGATGAATATTAACGCGGAATTAATTGCTTCATTTAATAAGTTAAATATGACACATATTTTAAGTGTAAAAAATATGGTAGATGGAAAGGACTATCCTATTACAGGAGCTGAACGGGTAACTACAAAATATGGAGATGTTATAGTCTTGGAATTGGATGGAGCTATGCTTTATCTTCCTAAAAGGTTTAATGCCTTGACTGAAAACGATGTTGGGTACCTATCAACTGGCTCATATATCATTTCAAAGATTCCTTTAGATGACGAAAAGGATACCATTAATTATAAGCTGGAAATTAAGATGGCTGCTCCTACGAAAGGATATTACCCTTATACTCATTTTAATACTTTTAAATAAAATAATTTTTCAATAAAAAAATTAGTAAACAATAAATTATTATAAATTCTTGTGTTTTTTTCTTATTTTATTAGTAAACAGATATGTATAAGTATATATAATATAGAATAATTAATATTTCTATAAGTTGTAAATGAAATCTTAATGTGGAAAGATGGAGGTTATTGAAGCTTTTCTACAAGAATTCGGAAGTGTTATCTTTGAAGAACATTTGGAATTATTATGTGCATTCAAAAGAGAATATACAGATTTTAATGTATATAGTATACCTTGCTCTCACGAAAGTACAAGTGGAGATGTCGTGGGTTTGTGTGGATGTTACTTTTTCTTTAAGAGAAAGAAGGAGGTTATGAGAATTATCGAAAACTATAAAAAAATATTAAAACATCTTAAATGTCTAAATTTATGTGCAAGAAAAACAAAATAATGAATTTGATTAAACTTTTTTTTTTATTAGAATTTAATAATAAATGTACCTTATTTAATTACAGTTAATACATATACATACAAATAGTTTTAAAAAAAAAAAAAAAAATATAAAAGCGCATTTTTTTTTTCTTTAAATAGAGATTTTCAAAGTAAAAATATTATTAGTATACATTTAAAATTCATCGAGAATGTTTCATCTCAAGAGAAACCCGAAAATAAACGACTGTGTATTTGAGTTGGAATATTTTATAAATTTAAAATTAAAGATATCCTGCGGATTTTCCACAGCCCTTGGTTTTAAGCCAATGGTTTGGCTACATTACAAAGGAAAAAATTTCATTGGATTTGATCGAGATGAGTGGATGTACCTTATGAGCTATAAGGAATACATTCAGGCAACACTTAATCAGTGTGAATTTTTAGATTGTATGAATCTTATTCAGACCAATAATAAGAGAGAAATTCAGTATGATTTCCACTACAAAAATGGAATATGTTATCTGATCCTTCAACAAGAAAATTATAAAATCAAAATTGATCCAGAGACGTGGAAATCCTTTACTCAAATTGGAATATTCCTAACAACATTCTTAAGCTGGAATACAATTCTTCAAAAGCAGATTCTATATTTTTATTATCAACATTACATTCCAACTTGTTCTATGTTAAATAAAACTAGTGCACATTTTTTTGAAATTAATACTATAAATGAAAGAGATATAGAACTAGATTTAACAAGACTTTGTTATGAGTTTGGAAAAAAAATGCAACATAAAATTAAAACAGATGTTAAAATCTATAGATTATTATTAAGAATGGATAATAAATAAAAAAAACTAACAAAAAAAAAAATAATAAAAAAAATATATAAAAATAAACAAATATTTGAGTTTTTTTATTAATTCTTTATTTTGAAATTTATTTACCACAAACAAATGTATTAAATTTTTGATATCTTAAATAGTTATATTTAATGTTTTTACCCAAGTATCTTAAAACTTCCATAGGTGGTTGGAGATTAGCAAAACTATCAAAGTATTCTACATTATCATTATTTTTATAAAATGCTACCCAATGTGTTCCATATCCTCTATTTGAGTCCAAGTTTATAATTCCATTCTATATTCGGTGTGGTGTTTTAGGAAGTTTATCCCTCATATAAACTCCTCTAAAATAAGGAATATACTTCTTCCCAAATGTTCTCAAGTCCACATCTGTTAGTGGTCTATTAGGTAGCTGTTTCAATAGTTTTTTGATGAGGTATAAAATATTCCATAGCCTTTTTTATAAGGTTTAAGATATAGACCTTTACCCATAACTATTGACTCTAATGTTTTGTTATGACGCTTACTTTCTTCGAGCTGTTGTCTACCATTTTTAGCTAAAGTAATAGTTTTAGCGATTGCTGACCAACCAGAAGCTATTGCTCCCAATGCTCCAAGTGCTGTTAGAATAGGAACAAGTGGTAGAAAACCGCCAAGTTTAGGTATGTTGATAATTCTAGGAATTTTTACTATAGATTTTTTGCCAAGAAATGAATGTCGTATAGCTTTTCGTGCAGTTTTAATAGCGGTTTTGATGTCATTTGGTTTTTCCTTTTTTAAAATATCGGTTGCTGATTTAACGGCATTCTTAAAAATATTTCGTCTACACTTTTTCTTATGGTTACCAGTTTTAACTCCCAAGCCTAATTTAACTTTTGACTTCATTGCGTTAGTGACAAGATATGCGTTGAGTTTTTCTCCAAAAGTACTATCTTTAGATTTAACTCTACTCCAAGCTTTTTCTGCTAGTTCTTTATCTGCTTGATGTCGCTTATGAATATCAGTGTTCTGGGAATAAGCAATATCATGAATTTTGCAAGCTGCATCCAAAGGATTGATACCTTTATCACCCCTTTGTAATCGTTTTTCCAATTTAGTTCCCGGTCCACAAAATTGATAGCCCGGCAAATGAAGTTCAAGAGGTAGCGAATTAATTAAGCTATTAACAAGTCCTTTTCCAAGGACGAATTGTTTTCTACTAAATTCTTAATTTTTATACACAATCATTTATATATATAAAAATAGCTTTTTCTGAAATAAAAAAAAAAAAAAAATCGAAAGTGAATAAAACGTAACATTAAGCAAACGTATGCTTTCAGTTATAAAGATGCGTTTGGTAAAACAACAATCGAATATTTCAGTGAGAAACTTGGATTTAACGGAAAACAAAAATGGTTTTAAACATAGCTGCCTTTTACCAAATTCTATTAGAGCACTTATAGTTGGTCCCTCAAACTATGGCAAAACAAATATAATGCTTAGTTTAATTGAAAGTCCGAATGGTTTAAAATTTAAAAATATTTATATATACTCAAAATCATTAAATCAACCAAAATATAAATATCTATCAAGATTAATTTCATCAGTAAAGGGTATGGGACTTCATACATTTTCAGATAATGAACATGTCATACCACCCGAAAAAGCTAAAGTAAATTCTATTATGATATTTGAAGATGTTGCTTGTGAAAAGCAAAATAATATAAGATCATATTTCTGTATGGGTAGACATAAGGATATTGATTCTTTTTATTTATGTCAGACTTATACACACATTCCAAAACATTTAGTACGTGATAATGCAAATATGATTATTTTATTCAAGCAAGATGAATTAAATTTAAAGCATATCTACAATGATCATGTTGGCAGTGACATGAGTTTAAATATGTTTCGTTACATTTGCGGAGAATGTTGGAAGGATAAATATGGATTTCTTATAATAAGCAAAGATGATGAAATGAAGCAAGGACGTTATAGAAAAGGCTTTGATCTATTCATTCAGATTTAGTCATATGTATACTATTAACTACATCAGACGTATACCTATTAATATTAAATACGTTTTTCCCACTTGGAAAACTGTTAAAATTATTCCACGAAGCTGTTTATCTGTTTTAAGAAGCTGTTTAGCTGTTTAGCTGTTTTCAAAAGCTGTTTAGCTGTTTTAAGAAGCTGTTTAGCTGTTTTCAAAAGCTGTTTATCTGTTTTAAGAAGCTGTTTAGCTGTTTTCAAAAGCTGTTTAGCTGTTTTCAAAAGCTGTTTAGCTATTTTTTCAAAGTTATAATCATGGAAGAAAATATTTTAAAAGAGTTGGTGAAATCCAAACAACATTTAAAGAAGAAATTTCAAAGCATAAGACTTGGAGAATTGGAAAAATTTAATCATTTAGAAAGAACATTTAAACCTTTAACAGAAACTCTAAAGAAACTAGTCAAATTGTCAGATTCGTCAAATTTAACAATACCCATAGACGAAAAACATAAATGTAAGCACAATACTAAAATAAAAACGGAAAATAAAACTATATTCACCAGCACCCCTAAGAAAAACTTAATGAAAGAGAAAAACATTGATTCAGCACCTAATAGAATAAAAAAAGATAAAGAAGAAGAAGAAGAAGAAGACTATAACAGTAATAGTGAAGATGAAGTAAATGATACATCGAAAAATGAACAATTTTATTCTCAGTCATCCGATTGGGAGTTTGATTTATCAACTCTAAATGGAAATAAAAAGCTTGACACTATATTTGGACCTCATAAGACGGAAAATGGAGACTGGAAATTTGGAAATTCTATTTTAAAGCTAACCGATGATAAAATAATAATAGGTCAAAAATCTTGGGCACTAACCCCAGGGTTATACTCATTACTTTTTCATAAAAATCCAAAACAATTCGATTCGTCAGAGCTAGCAATATATAAACATATTTTGCTTGATACAAACGCACATCGAAAAAACTATGATCCTAATAATCAAATTAATGGAAACAGAGGTTATAAATATAAAAAAATAATAAATAAATTGTTTACTACAACTACTCACGTTGGTAAGGGTTTAATGGAGGTTAATCTTAATAAACCAAACTATATACACTGGGATAATCCTAATGAAATTGTAGACCGATTGAGGCTGTTAATAGCGTCACAACATGCTGGTAACAATAATCATTCTAATGAAATAATATCTATAGTCGAAGAACTAAGGGAAGCAAATATAATTGAATAACTTTTAAATAAATAAATAAATAAAAAAATTATGACTGTTGACAAATTTGGTCATTACTATAATCAAAAATATGTAGGAGATATAACAAGAAACAACCTCTCAAAAAATTTCGGTATCACAGTCAACGGAAATAATATTGACATAGAGAATAAAAGAATTTTAAATTTGTCACCTCCAATTAATGGGGCAGATGCTGTTAATAAAAATTATGTGAATATACAAATTACCCATATGCAAGAACATTTAAAAAGGGGTATAAACAAAGAAGTTTTAATTGTTCGAAATGAAATTAAAGATTTAAATAAAAAAATTTCTGACATATATAGTGTAATGATTACGCTTTCATCACAGCAACAGCAGCAACAACAACAACAACAACAACATAATGGAAAAAAGAACGATAATAAATGAACTACATTCTAGAGCGCGCAAAAATTTCTTACGACGCAAAGTAATTACAAAGGGAATTGATGATCTTTGGCAAGCAGACTTAGTAGAGATGGGCAACTATTCGACTATAAACAACGGCTATAAATATATGATAACAGTCATTGATACATTCTCCAAATACGCTTGGGCTGCAGCAATTAAAGCAAAAACCGCATCTGAAGTATCAAAAGCTTTTCAGAAAATATTAAGTAAGGGGCGAGTACCTAAAAATTTACAAACAGATGATGGTAAAGAATTTTTTAATAAGGAATTTGGTTTGCTAATGCGCAAATATTCAATTAATCATTACTCTACATATAGTGTAATGAAAGCTTCAATAGTTGAACGGTTTAATCGAACACTAAAAGGTATAATGTGGAGAGAATTTAGTTATAATGGAACATTTCACTGGATTGATATTTATAAAAAACTAGTTGATCAATATAACAGAAAAACTCATAGTAAAATCAAAATGGCGCCTATTGATGTAAAACGTGAACATGAACAACATCTACTGAAAACTGCATTTAGCAGTTTAAAAATGTTTAAGTCATCACGATTTAAAGTCGGTGATTATGTTCGCATAAGCAAATACAAACATATTTTTGAAAAAGGTTATACACCAAATTGGACTACAGAAATATTTAAAATAAAATCTATACAGAACACCTATCCAATCACATTCTTACTAGAAGATTACCAAGGAAATCCTATAAAAGGGGCATTTTACAAAGAAGAAATACGTCACACACATTATCCCAATACATATCTAGTGGAAAAAATTTTAAAAGAGAAAGGTGATAAAGCGTATGTTAAATGGCTAGGGTTTCCAAACCAACATAATTCATGGATTAATAAAGATGAAATATTATAAGAATAAGTATTTATAAGATTTTTTTTTTTTTTAATAAATACCTAAATTTAATAAAAAAAAAAAAAAACCCCAGCATTTTATTTCATTTAAAGTTTAGCGCTCATAATGTCAATTACATTAGCGTTAAGTGGCAATTCATCAGTTTTAACAGCAAATTATTTCCCACCAATAGATCTTAAAGATGACTATGAATGCTCTTTAGTTGATTTTCATTCATATAACTCTATTCCCAATGTAGATTATGATAATAATTTATTTCATATAGGAGATAAAATAATTGAAATTCCTATCGGATCATATGAGTTGCAAGATATTGTGGATTATATAGTTGGACATTATAAAGCAGAAAATTTCAATAAATCTATTCTGATTAAAGCTAATAATAATACTTTGCAAATTGAAATTACTTCCTCCCACGATGTAATTTTCTTTGATCGAAATCGATCTATTGGTAAATTATTAGGTTTTAGTAGGCGATTATTGGAAGCTGGAAGAAAACATGTATCAAATCAACCTGTAAATATATTAAGAGTTAATGCTATACAAATTCAGTGTAACATCATAACTGGAGCTTATATGAAAAACTCTCCAGCGCATATACTTCACGAGTTCGCATTAGACGTACCACCAGGCTATAAATTAGATGTTATTGCTAATAACCTAATTTATTTACCAGTAAACGTCAAAGAAATAACATATCTCAAGATTTGGATCGTTGATCAAGAAAATCGTACAGTAAATTTCAGAGGTGAAGAAACAACACTAAGATTACACCTAAGACCACGGAAAAAATGATAATTTACAATTAAACTAGGCACATTAACGTTAATAGAGACATTCCTACTAATCATATTAAAGCTACAAGACCATCATTAACGAAAGAAAATATAGCCTTTTTAAAATTGCTTAAGTTAAAAATAAAGAAAAATGTCTGATATACTCAATGTCATTGAAAAACCATATTCTGATGAAAATATAATAAAAAAAGATTATCATAGCTATGTGCCCTATATTCAATCATTTAAAAACAATGATGAAATTCGAATTACACTACAAAATCAAGACTTATATGTTCTTCCATCTGAAAGCTACTTATATATAGAAGGAAACATACAAAACTCTAAAGGTGAAGAAGCATCACAAAATACTAGATTGAGGAATAATTGTGTTGCATACTTATTTGATGAAATACGGTATGAGATTAATGGTGTTGAAATTGATCGTACTCGATACTTGGGAATATCTAGTACAATTAAGAATTATGTCTCACTAAATGAATTTGAAAGTAATATGATGAGAAATGCAGGGTGGAATATTTCTGAAGACCTATCAATGCGAAAATTTAATTTTTATATTCCCCTAAAACTACTGTTGGGTTTTGCTGAGGATTTTAATAAAATAATTTTAAATAGCAAACATGAACTTATTCTTTTACGAAGTTCAAATGATGATAAGGCGTATTACTCAACAGATGCTAATGAAAAATTGAGTTTATCGATTAAAAACATAACATGGAGAATACCACATATTTACCTATCAGATGCACGAAAAATACAAATAATGAAGATTATTAAGGAGGGTGTTTCATTGCCTATAGCATTTCGCAGTTGGGACTGTTATTTTAATCCAACATTTTCCGAAGGTAGAAATCATAACTGGAATATTAAACTATCAGTGAATAGAGAAAGGCCAAGATTTCTTTTATTCGTATTAGAAAATGATAATAAATATATACACTCGGACTTAAAAAATGTTAAAGTACATTTAAATTCAGAATCCTATCCATATGATGATTTAAATTTAAAATTTGAGGAGAATCGATATGCTATTCTATATGACATGTACGCTAAGTTTCAACAAAATTATTATATGAGAGAAGCACAACCTCTTCTTTCCTGTGAGAAATTTAAAAATATTCCAATTGCAGTAGTTGATGTTAGCTATCAAAATGAAATTGTTAAAAATGGACCTATTGATATAAAAATTGAGTTCGAGACAAGTAGTCCAGTACCAAAAAATACAAATGCTTATTGTTTAATCCTACATGATCGTATGATGGAGTACACACCTTTAACTGGAATTGTTCGAAAAATTATATAATCTAATATACATTCTAATACTTACTTTTTTTTCATTTAATTTCTATTAAATAAAGAATAAAACTGTTGGTTTGCTTTTTTTTTTTTAATAAATTATTGAGTCTTTTTTATTTAAATAAAGATGTTTATATGTAAATATTTATTTGACCTGAGAGCTAAAATGTATTCAGTGAAAATTGATCAAGTGGAAAAAGAAATTAAGAAAATTAAGGGTGTCAAACAATGTGTAACTAATAAATTAAGTATAAATGATTTTAGAAAATGTTTATTAGATATAAATTATATTATAATTCAATGTATATATTTAGATCTAAGGTACATCAAATTTATACACAAATCTTATTAATTTCCTAAGCTAGAAACCATAGTCTCTGGCGGGAATTGAACCCGCAACCCCGACGCTGATAAACTAGCTCTCTACCAACTAGCCTACCGGGGCACTCTACTAAGTTAACATTAAACTATTAAGATGATAAGAGATTTATTAAAGAAAATGGCGTTGATACTTTTGCATGGGGTCATTATAGAATAAATAACTATTCTGAACTTATGGAAGAGGATGATACCATTCTTCTCAATGAAAGTATAGATTTTTAATTAATTTTAAGTTTTAAAGTGATAAGAAAAATTGTTAATTTAGATAATAAAAAATAAAGAATAAAACTGTTGGTTTGTTTTAATATATTTTTATTATTTTTTTTTGTTTGTTTTTTTTTTTTTATTTATATAGTATGTAATAATGATATGATATACATATATTTTATTAATAATAATATATATTTAAATTTTTATTAATAATTTGTATATAATATATATTTTTTTTTTTAAATTTTTTTAATAACCATAACCTCCTATTTTGTAATGACGCATCATCTTTATTGTCTCTTCTTCTATACATCTTTTTGTAATATAGTCCTCTATTGTTGGTAAACGATTCATACCTATATCTTTCCATAATTTTATATACCACTCTGGGAGTAAATCTTTTTTTTCCTGATGTTGTTGCTGCTTTTGTTGTTGTAGTTGTTCTTGCTGCTGCTTTTGTTGTTGTAGTTGTTCTTGCTGCTGCTTTTGTTGTTGTAGTTGTTCTTGCTGTTGCTGTCGCTCTCTATCGATTTCTATAAAGAAATTTATATGGATTTCCATATGTTTTTGTTTTTCCATATATGTCATGGCTATATGATGACATATATCACATGGCATATGAATTGTTGTATGTTTTTTTAAAATGTTTTTATTTTTATATATATTTTGACATATTTCACAAATGATTTCACTAGTCATTATTATTTTTTAATTTTTATTAATTTTTTTTACTTTTAAAAAACACTAACTTTCTTTAGCAAGTTTACTTTAGAAACTAAATGAAAAGAATATATTAAAAAACCCTTATATACACTTCAAATATCTATACTGTCGATCACCCAAACAAGCAAAACAACAACAACAGCATCTCACCATAAAACACACAAAAAAGGGCTTATCAGAAATGTGTGTTTTTTTCTCCCAAACAATCCATAAACACACACAAAAAAATAAAATAAATATTTTTCCAATTTCTTCCTCAAGGTCTTTTCGTCTGTGTATCTGTCTATCTGTCTGTCTGTCTGTCTGTCTGTCCATCCAATAATTTTCTCGTCGATCGTCAGTCAATCACCCAAACAAACAAAACAACAACATTCTGATAGCATTATTGACATAAATTCTTTGTATTTCTATTATATAACATGACCTACATTTTTTCCTCTCACAGAAACTTGACCCACATTTAGAATTTCTTCCTCAAGGTCTGTCTGTCTGTCTTTCAGCAAAAGAATAGTTCATTGCTCTTTCTACTAAACTCTCAGCTTATTGCTATCCTATAAAATTTAACGAGTTTTTACGACTTTGAAATTTTTTTAAAAATTTGACCTACTTTTACACTTGCTCATGAATTTTCCATGTCCCTGATTCTATCCATGTTCAAGACACACTTCAATACAATACCCTAATCATCTCACACCCCATAAATTATTAGTTTTAATATCAGCGCTTTGAAAAATTGGTCACAACAAATTTTTCCAAAATCTACAAGTATACAGCATGTCTGTCTGTCTGTCGATCTACATACATACATACATATATATACACATATATCTAAAACAAAAACAAAGAAAGGCTTAAACAATGCATCTAACACTTGTACATTGTTCCCACAACATACAATACCCTTATCATCTCACACCCCATAAATTATTAGTTTTAATATCATCGCTTTGAAAAATTGTCCAGTCCACAACAAATATTTCCAAAATCAAGTGCATCTGTGTACTTGTACACAGTATGTCTCTCTGCCTATTGATCTACATGCATACATATCCACAAAAACTAAATCACATCTTTCTCAAGTTCATCTACACAGTAAGACCGTCTGTCGATCACAACAAATGAAAGGCTTCAACAATGCACCCAACACTTGTGCATTGCTCCCCCAACATTTTTTGTTTTCTAAATCTCAGCTTTATTGATATCCTATAAAATTTAACGACTTTTTCATTACTTTGAAATTTTTTAAAAATTTGACCTACTTTTACACTTGCTCATGAATTTTCCATGTCCATGATTCTATCTATGTTCAAGACACACTTCAATACAATACCCTAATCATCTCACACCCCATAAATTATTAATTTTAATATCAGCGCTTTGAAAAAATTGTCCACAAAAAAGAAAATACAGCCTTTTTAAAATTGCTTAAGTTAAAAATAAAGAAAAAAATATTTTTCCAATTTCTTCCTCAATGTCTGTCTGTCCGTCAAAAAAAAGGGCTTACAAAAAGGGCTTATCAGAAATGTGTGTTTTTTCTCCCAAACAATCCATAAACACACACAAAAATATAAAAAAAATATTTTTTCAATTTTCTTCTACAAGATCTATCTGTGTATCTGTCCATGTTCAAAACACACTCCAATACAATACCCTTATCATCTCACACCCCATAAATTATTAATTTTAATATCATCGCTTTGAAAAAATTGTCCACAAAATTTTTTTCAAAATCAAGTGCATCTGTGTACTTGTACACAGTATGTCTCTCTGCCTATTGATCTACATGCATACATATCCACAAAAACTAAATCACATCTTTCTCAAGTTCATCTACACAGTAAGACCGTCTGTCGATCACAACAAATGAAAGGCTTCAACAATGCACCCAACACTTGTGCATTGCTCCCCCAACATTTTTTGTTTTCTAAATCTCAGCTTTATTGCTTTCCTATAAAATTTAACGACTTTTTTATTACTTTGTTTTAAAATTTTTTAAAAATTTCACCTACTTTAACACGTGTTCAGGAATTTCCCCCCTAATTTTGGCTTTTTTAAAATTTTATGACATTTTTATGGCTTTTTTAAAAAATGTATGACATTTTTATTGCTTTTTTAAAAATTAACGATTTTTTATTGCTTTTTTTTAATTTATGACCTTTTAATTGACATTTTAACGACTTAAAAAAATTTTTAACGACTTAAAAATTCAATGATGACCTTTAATGGCTTTTATTACTTTCCCCCATACTAAACCTATAGGAAGTTGACCTTTTTACGACTTTTTGTTCACATTGGCGCTAAACACCCAATATACATATACTGAGTTGAACCGCTTCCATACACAAATAAAATTCACTTTGGAACAAGAAATAAATGGACAATTACCATACCTTGATACTCTGGTAATTAGATCGGGTAACAAACTGAAAATAGACTGGTATCAAAAACCTACATCGTCAGGTAGAATAATAAACTTTCATTCGTGCCAGTCAAAAAACATTATTATGAACACCGCCAACAATTTAATAAAAAGAGTTTTAACTATAAGTGATGCACTTTTTCACCAGGATAATATGACGAAAATAAAAGATATATTGAAGAAAAATTTATTCCCCGACAATATTATTAAAAGACTCTTACAAGTAGAAAACAGACAAACCAGAGAAATAAATGGAAATCAAAAATGGTATAAATCAATGACATATGTGCCAGGAATTTCCGAGAGGATTGAAAAATCTGACATCTATGATAAGGAAAACTATAAAATAGCACCTAGATCGGAAAACACTTTACGACAACTTTTTTCAAACACCAAAAGTAAGCTGGATAAAATGGAAAAATCTAATTTGATTTACAAAATAAATTGTAATGGTGACGAAACCAATGTATGTAAAAAGGTATATGTTGGTACAACAAAAAACAATCTTAAGACAAGATTAGCAGGACATAAATCTGACCTGAAAAATATAAATAAAACTTCAACACAAAAAACCGCACTTCTAGCCCATTGTGCAAAAAAAGGGCACACACCAAACTTCGACAATGTGGAGATATTGCAAAGAGAGGAAAAGTACCATAGACGCTATACACTAGAAATGTTAAATATAATAAACACAAGCAAAGAGTACCGAATGAACTTTAAGAGTGATTTAGAGACGAGCTCAGCAAAACAATATAGACATTTAATAAACAAAAATAGAATAAGGAATTAGTGCAATTTTAAATGTAAAACCGTGTGTGGCGTGTAGTCTTGGGCTTAATCGTTCAAGATTTATTTTTTAAAATATTAAAATTTTGTATTAAGGAAAATCGTTATTTTAAATATAAAGACAAAATCTATACACAAAGGAAGGGATTACCTATAGGATCACCAGCGTCCCCTATCGTGGCCGATATCGTGATGGAGGAACTTTTGCAGACTTGCATTCAAAGATTGGACTATAAACCGAAAATTCTAACTAAATATGTGGACGACCTTTTTGGTATTGTAAAAACCAATGCCATAAATGAGATGCTAGAGGAGTTGAACCGCTTCCATACACAAATAAAATTCACTTTGGAACAAGAAATAAATGGACAATTACCATACCTTGATACTCTGGTAATTAGATCGGGTAACAAACTGAAAATATACTGGTATCAAAAACCTACATCGTCAGGTAGAATAATAAACTTTCATTCGTGCCAGCCAAAAAACATTATTATGAACACCGCCAACAATTTAATAAAAAGAGTTTTAACTATAAGTGATGCACTTTTTCACCAGGATAATATGACGAAAATAAAAGAAATATTGAAGAAAAATTTATTCCCAGACAATATTATTAAAAGACTCTTACAAGTAGAAAACAGACAAACCAGAGAAATAAATGGAAATCAAAAATGGTATAAATCAATGACATATGTGCCAGGAATTTCCGAGAGGATTGAAAAATCTGACATCTATGATAAGGAAAACTATAAAATAGCACCTAGATCGGAAAACACTTTACGACAACTTTTTTCAAACACCAAAAGTAAGCTGGATAAAATGGAAAAATCTAATTTGATTTACAAAATAAATTGTAATGGTGACGAAACCAATGTATGTAAAAAGGTATATGTTGGTACAACAAAAAACAAACTTAAGACAAGATTAGCAGGACATAAATCTGACCTGAAAAATATAAATAAAACTTCAACACAAAAAACCGCACTTCTAGCCCATTGTGCAAAAAAAGGGCACACACCAAACTTCGACAATGTGGAGATATTGCAAAGAGAGGAAAAGTACCATAGACGCTATACACTAGAAATGTTAAATATAATAAACACAAGCAAAGAGTACCGAATGAACTTTAAGAGTGATTTAGAGACGAGCTCAGCAAAACAATATAGACATTTAATAAACAAAAATAGAATAAGGAATTAGTGCAATTTTAAATGTAAAACCGTGTGTGACGTGTAGTCTTGGGCTTAATCGTTCATTTAGGTGACCGGTCATTAACGTTCAATTCAAAACAGTGAACGAGTTCGTTCACTTCGTTCAGTCGTTCATTTCGGGTCACTTGTCTTTTGGGTCAGTTTATCTTTTGTGTCAGTCGGTCTTTTGTGGATTACGTTCATTCATTCACAATTGATTGAATACGGCAATGTGTTAAAAGAAACAAGTATAGCATATTTGTTTGATGTTACACTCAAAATATTATGTAGGTAAATTCAAAATAATATTAAGTTTGAAAAACTGAAATTTCATTTAAAATAAAGGAATTTTGCGGCTATTTTTTAATGTTAATTTTAAAACGGAGAAATTCTTTAAAAATTAATAAATTTTTCTGTTATTTCAATGTATAAACTACAAAAAATACATTCAAAGGTTTTTTCAATTAATTTTAACTCAATTTAAATTACATACTAAAACAGCTAAAACAGTATTTATACCTGTCATTATTACCTACCAAATCAGCGAAAAATTTGTGTTTTTTAATTTATGTGCACATGTTCCTATAAGTATGTAAATAATAAAATAATTTAAAATATCTTTGCAGTTAAGTATTTCAGTTTTATTTTATGCATAAAAAATAACTGAACATATATTTTTTGGAGAAACATATAGAAATAGTTAAAGAATTAGTTTAATTATAAAATAACAAATTTTATTAAGTTTTAACTCTACGGAAAATGATTTTAGTAAATTACATTCAGTTACTGTACAACTTTTTGAGTGTACCCAAAAATAGAAAACAATAAACGAAAAATTCTGAGTTGTTTTTTGGTTTACCCAACAACTGATTGAAAAGAAACAATACTATTAAAATGTTTATGTTGTACCAGTATACTATATTTGTTTCTTTTAACACATTGCCAGTGGCAAATTGCCACATTGTTTAGAAAATTTCATAGTACAATCTGGCCTGCCATATGTAGTGATTTCTCGCTAAACGTGGCGGTTTTCATACTTGTTTGGTGTTCTCATATTCTAACAACCGTATTCATAAAAAAAATCATAATTCAGGTTTTAGATGAATTTTAGTTAAAAAACATTTTAAGCCTAAAAAAGCTTTTTTTTAAATTCGTATTCATAATCAGCATTTTAACTAATAAACGTTTTACCGTATTTTTTAATTTGATGGTGGCAACGCTATCTCTTTTATTTGTCACATGAATCATAATGATGTAAAACAGTGGTTATTAATTCTTACTCGTATTCGTATCTAAATTTTTTTTTGTCGTGTGTGAGAAAAAAATTGTTTTTTATATATGAATAGTTGTCTCTTACTGAGCTACTTAAATAAGTGCGGAAGCGTTTTTTGTATGTCAAAACTTCTCATTTGCATACAATTTATACGAAACAAACCATTAGAATGCGAATTAGAAACCACCCGGCTGATAAATCTTATTTTACAGATCGCTATGTCGGTTTGTTTTATTGAAATTGTATTTAAATAAAATTTTAATTTTTAAAAAAACGCTTGCCGCTTTTGTTTAGGTTGTTCAGTTATATTTAAAAAAATAAAGAGTTCTAACAAAACAAAACAAAGTGCAATTTAGATGATGATTTTATTGCTGATATCAAAAAGTATTCAAATAACGAGTTTTATTTTATTTATTTTGATCGTTTACACATCACTAGTTCATAATGTACAATTAATAATTTTTTGAGCTTTAATTTGTGAAATTGAAAAATATATTAATAATATACATTTTTCATACATACATATTTTTGAATTTCATTTTATTTTTAATGTTTAAATACATAATAATATATTGTCTTAAAATTTCTCGCAAAAATGTTCAAAATGACCATAAACACACAGCAAAAAGCAAAAATGTCATTTAAAAATAGGTTAAAACAAGGGTCGAACCAATTTTAAAGTTCGCTTATTTACACAAGGTTTAAGATAGGGTTTTTAAGGTAATATTCGTTTATGAATACAATTTTAACGATTTATGCTTAAAACAGATTTGAAATGGAGTTTAAAATGTTTATGAATACGGCTGTAAATGTTTAGGTAACTTTATTTAAAGAGAAATAATTACTTAAAAAATTTTTACTGCCTGTTTTTCGAACTTATAATGTCATTAATCAATTTATATGATATAAAAGCATGTTGCTTGTCAATACATGTTAGATGTATAATAACTTTACACAGTTAACCATGCATTGTCATCCAAACTGAACATATGTTACAAAATGTCAGCTAAATCGGTTCGAGTAATCTGCTTTAAATTTGAGTTGCAAGATTTTACCCACAAACATACATTGCAGGTTAAATAAAAGCAATTTAAATGCATAAGTAGATTCTTTTAAACTAATATTTTTTTTATTTTACCAGTCTTTTGCCTGTAATTTCTACAAAAAGAAATCTAGCAGTGCATAGTAATTAATAGTATAAAAGCTGTCATTTTTTAATGAAAACTGAAGGATAAAACATATATGCTAAATGATTGTTGAAATAGGTAAAGATAAGTGCCGGTTCACACACGTCAAGTTTGACTCGTCAAGTCTTGAGTTTTTTGGAGAGAGGGGAAATGAAATGGCATTCTCTTTTCCCTTCTCTCATAAAAGCTCAAGACTTGACGAGTAAAACTTGACGTGTGTGAACCGGCACTAACTGTTAGGTACGAACACGACCAGCTTTCTTTTTTAAAAATTAGGGGCATCATTAATAAACGAATGCTTAAGTTATATCTACATTAAAAATGGGCTTTCCCTAATAATTTCGTGCTCTAAAACTTGACTAAGCTTTAATTAATAAAGTTGTCGAATATTGAATTTGGTTATTTATTTTAAGGTCTAATTTAAAAAATAAATGAAATAAATATGTATACAATTTTTTGCTCAAATAAAAAATTTGCATTTAGCGGGTTTTATATTAAGAACAACTGGCAACGCTCATGTAAAATTGTGAATAGCAGCCAGGGTTGTCGGATTAATTTTGATCTTTTTTGACAAATTTATTGTTCAAAATCGCCAAAGCCTTTTTTTGCGTTTTTGACAATATAAAATATATCTTTAACAGTTTTAAAAATATTTTTTATAAATCCTAAAAAATAAATATCTTCCTATTTGCTAAAATTTGCCAAAAATGGGAAAAAGTCGCGTTGATACATAAATTGTTTAATTAAAATGTTTGGTGAACACAAAAAAGGTACAATAGTTTACAATAGTCTAACTAAAGCAGCAAAACGATTTCTTGTGGTTAGTATTAAATAAATATTGGATATATATCTAAAATGCTATACATTTCACCGGTAAGGCATTCTTACTGTTTTTTTTGGAAAACAATGTGTACGATTCAGCTATCATGTGAAGGTATTAACGTGCTATTTACATTCATATAATTTATAGCTCGTAATAATGTGCCAAGAAGTTTATACTGCACTCAATTTTGAAAGCGAGTTTTAGTGGAGTTAATTATTAAAAATAACTCTTTCAACACAGACATTAACAATTGGAATAACATGCACATAAAGAGTTCTTTAAAATGGTACGTACCGGACGTATCCTTATAGCTATATATTTTTTCAAAAACTAATTTATATTACATGGAATACCACATTGAAATAGTACTTCCAAATAACAAACGGTAAATTTGTATGCGAGTCTCAAAACAAATTCATGGCTTATACTATGCTCACACTTGGGTTCTTTAACTCTGCTTAACGTTTTGTTTTGTTTTTTTTTTTTCTTAAATACTTCATAAATTTTTACAATTTTATCATTAATATGTTTAAAATAATCTTCTGATAACTTTATAAAGTATTTTTTATCCATTTTTAATACTTAAAAGAAATATGAATTTGTTTGTTGGGTTTTTTTCTTAATAATCTGTCATCTTAATCATCTCTAATGTAATAACATTTAGCTTAAACGCGTTTTAAAACCCATTAGTCCCGATTTACACTAGGGACATTTCTTGCTGTACAGACGAAGTTTGATGGCGAGGGGTCGAAAAGGTAGAGTGTTTAGTACATGACTATCTGTACTGGACATTTTTTTCATTTCTCTTTCTTACTTTTTGTAGTTTACATACAAGTATTATTTTCCGTCTGACTTCTAATGTTTCATATGTAAACGCTTCAGGTAAAATTAAAAGAAAATTCAAAAAATATCCGGCAAGAAATGTCCCTAGTGTAAATTGGGACTAACTGCCTATTTCACGATGTCACTCGAACGTATGCGTTCGCACAAATAACATATAAATCAAAAACAAAATTAAAAAATTTGTTTTTGGTTTACATGTTATTTGTGCGAACGTAAACGTTCGATTGACATCGTGAAATAGGCAGTTAGTATTATCAAATTTACAACAAAATCGCCATATATTTTAAAATCAGCCAAAAATAAATCGCATGTCGCCAAATTGAAAATTAAGTCGCCAAGAAACTTGACAACCCTGATCGTATTATGAAAATGTGTAAAAGAATGTGGCAATGAGTAAATGAAATAAGAATATTATACTGGCATCACATATACATCACAATAGTATTGTTGTTTCTTTTCAACCAGTTGTTTGGTAAACAAGTGACCGACTGACTAAACAGACCTAAAGGAGCGTATAGACGACATGTTTTTGTCATCTGACATGTCAAATCTCCCACTGCAAAACACATACATGTCGTGTGTTACCTTTTTAACTTTGCTTTTGTAAAAGTCAGACGCAAAGTCATCTGACAAAATTTCAATTAGAGCGTGCTCTATTTTCTTCTGACAAACCATCTGACATCAGAAATCTATGCCGGGAAGAAACTGGCAGCGGCGTCAACTATTGACGGAATCATTAGCCGGCTGAAGTTAATATTTTACAATACCAAGATATGTATGCTCATCTTACCATTGAATAGAATTTATGTAAATATATACATAAAAACCGTTTCATTATAAAATTCTAAATTGGTATCTTTAAAATAAAAGAAAAAAATGTTAAGATGGCTAAATTATTTTACGGCGCAAATAAATATTTTCGTGGCGGCAGCAAGCTATTTTGATACCGAGAACTACTATGGTTTCTGCAATAACAATGCGAAAAAAAACAGACAATGTCAGAAGCAAATTACATGTACGTTTGTGACCGAATATTATAAACCTTATGTAAAACAGCAATTTTGACAGACATGAACAATTACATGTGACTTGAAAATTTGACATGTCAGATGACAAATACATGTCGTGTACGGGCGCCTTAAGTGATCCATGCAAGTGACCGATTGAACGGAATTGAACGATGAAACTGAACGGCCGTTCATCGTTCATCTGACTGACCCGTTCAATTGAACTAGTTCGTTCATGACCGACACAACTCTAGTGACGTGTTTTTTATTATTGTTCCTCTTGTAAGTTTTTATTTTTTTGTGCGCTTATTTCTGTTTATATGTTTTATGACACAGTGGGACAAAATGTATTCATTTAATGTTAAACTTATGTTTTTATATTTTGTTAATTATAATTGTAGTACCCTGAAGATGAGATCCAGTGGATTTCGAAATATTGGAAAATTTTTTTTTAAATAAATAAAACAATATAAAAAACCTGACCTTGAGCTTAACGAATTATTTACATTAAAATTACAACAAAAGGTCGAACAACACACATATTGAATATTTATTACGGAGAGCACGCCGTTAATACAAAAGAAAATGGTTTACAACAATATAAAACAAAAACATCATAACATTAAAGGATATGTAAACAAACATAAATCCATCAAACAACGTCAAATGAACACAAAATCAACAATAACCGTTTTGATTAAGTGCAGAAATACAGGTATTATACCAAACTTTTTATACAATTCCACCAAAAATGTACAAAACATATTTAAAACTAATGAAATGGTTCCCCCCAAAATATATAGTAGCCTAAATACAATATTAGAAAACTTCCACCGAAAACTATTAAACCTTCTGATCAAACAAAAACATGAAATCGAAAAATGTAACAACACAACAATAAACGAATTAGAATCGAACATAAACAAAAGATTGACGACTGAAGAACAAGAACAATTCTGGAATAGCGAAAAATTACTTTCACTTAAAAGAAATAAAATTATAAAAAATAGGCATAAAACAAAATTTGAAACATTAAGAGAAATACAAAGAAGAGAACTTAATATAATAGAAAATGAAAAATGGTTTATAAACAAATCCAACACTGAAATACCTGACGATATTAAGTGGCTCCTTTCGTTGGGACAAAAACATACTGTCCCTACTGATAAAAAACAATTCCCTTTATTTAAAATGATTGCCGACGCGGAGGATTGTATTCAAACATTACAAGACAAAGAGGGTCAAGAAACGGCTAGAACAAAATTTACGTCAATGTTAGAGAATCACATGAACAAACAACACTTGAATAGGAGGGAAAGATTTGTACTTAACACAATGGGACAGGCGAAAACTTTTTTGAACAAAAATAAAAATATACTAATTCTTAATGCCGACAAAGGAAACGTTACCGTCGCAATGGATAAACCAGATTATGAATCGATAATGAATGATATTTTAAGCGATATGATGACCTATAGAAGAATTGATAAAGATCCCACATCAGCTTTACAAAGGAAAAATAATGAATTAGTAGATAAACTTTACAATCTAAATATAATAACTGTGATAGAGAAACGAAGACTTAAACATGACGCGGCTTTTGCACCAAGAATTTATGGATTACCGAAGATCCATAAGGAAGGATTCCCACTTAGACCAATCTGTGCATCAGTAAACTCACCATCTAGTGAATTATGTAAGTTTTTAATGAATATATTGAAGAAAGTAACAGTGGATTCAGAGTTTAATGTAAGGGATGCGGTGCAATTTAGGAGTAAAGTAAATAACTGTGCAATAGAAGATGACGAAAAATTAGTTTCTTTTGACGTAATATCGCTTTTTCCGAGCATACCGGTTGATTTTGCAATTGACGTGATCAAAGATAAGTGGGAGGAGATCGAGAAATTAACAACAATACCCAAAGATTTATTTTTTAAAATATTAAAATTTTGTATTAAGGAAAATCGTTATTTTAAATATAAAGACAAAATCTATACACAAAGGAAGGGATTACCTATAGGATCACCAGCGTCCCCTATCGTGGCCGATATCGTGATGGAGGAACTTTTGCAGACTTGCATTCAAAGATTGGACTATAAACCGAAAATTCTAACTAAATATGTGGACGACCTTTTTGGTATTGTAAAAACCAATGCCATAAATGAGATGCTAGAGGAGTTGAACCGCTTCTATACACAAATAAAATTCACTTTGGAACAAGAAATAAATGGACAATTACCATACCTTGATACTCTGGTAATTAGATCGGGTAACAAACTGAAAATAGACTGGTATCAAAAACCTACATCGTCAGGTAGAATAATAAACTTTCATTCGTGCCAGCCAAAAAACATTATTATGAACACCGCCAACAACTTAATAAAAAGAGTTTTAACTATAAGTGATGCACTTTTTCACCAGGATAATATGACGAAAATAAAAGAAATATTGAAGAAAAATTTATTCCCAGACAATATTATTAAAAGACTCTTACAAGTAGAAAACAGACAAACCAGAGAAATAAATGGAAATCAAAAATGGTATAAATCAATGACATATGTGCCAGGAATTTCCGAGAGGATTGAAAAATCTGACATCTATGATAAGGAAAACTATAAAATAGCACCTAGATCGGAAAACACTTTACGACAACTTTTTTCAAACACCAAAAGTAAGCTGGATAAAATGGAAAAATCTAATTTGATTTACAAAATAAATTGTAATGGTGACGAAACCAATGTATGTAAAAAGGTATATGTTGGTACAACAAAAAACAAACTTAAGACAAGATTAGCAGGACATAAATCTGACCTGAAAAATATAAATAAAACTTCAACACAAAAAACCGCACTTCTAGCCCATTGTGCAAAAAAAGGGCACACACCAAACTTCGACAATGTGGAGATATTGCAAAGAGAGGAAAAGTACCATAGACGCTATACACTAGAAATGTTAAATATAATAAAAACAAGCAAAGAGTACCGAATAAACTTTAAGAGTGATTTAGAGACGAGCTCAGCAAAACAATATAGACATTTTTATTATTGTTGTTTTTTATTATTGTTCCTCTTGTAAGTTTTTATTTTTTTGTGCGCTTATTTCTGTTTATATGTTTTATGACACAGTGGGACAAAATGTATTCATTTAATGTTAAAATTATGTTTTTATATTTTGTTAATTATAATTGTAGTACCCTGAAGATGAGATCCAGTGGATTTCGAAATATTGGAATACATTTTTTTAAATAAATAAAAAACCTGACCTTGAGCTTAACGAATTATTTACATTAAAATTACAACAAAAGGTCGAACAACACACATATTGAATATTTATGACGGTTTTTTGTGGGAAAAAACGTGGGCAGTATTGTTTGTTTTGTTTACATTTTATCAAATTGTATTTCTTGTTCTCTCTCGCATTTGTTGTTTCATTCAGTCAATCCTAAAAAAATCCAATACAAAAAATAGCAAGTATCATAACACCTTTAAGATGGATAATCATTCAGAAAAGTAAATTTCGATCTACCAAATGTTAGAATACAATTTGGTTTAAGGATTGATGTTTGACTATTGACGTCAGCAGTCGTCGATGGCTGCGGGTGTAAGACGGCAAATCCATCTGAGGAGATCGAGTGGTTGCAATCGAAACATGTCATGGTAACCTGCCGGCCGAGGTTCGAGCCCCAGCCACGTCAAGAATGAAAGATTATCAATAACAATTTTAATTAATTTTCATGTTGTAAAATTCCTTTCTTCATAAAAATAATTTAATGAAAAATTAAATTTCATGAACTTAAGCCTAATTAAAAATATTAAAAATTTGGATTTAAAACCATAAATAGTTCAACAAAATAACCACAATACTAATTTTTATAGTTTTAAATAAACGTCAATATTAACAAAAGCAAACGACGAATTTGTTTTTTTTTTGTATATTTTTATTTTCTCAATAGAACAATACCAGTTTTAGGTTTTTTTCATACGCAAATAAACAAAAAAGCAATACAAAACACAGCTACGACAATTACAATTAATTATTTTATTAATTTAATTAATTAATTTAAAAAAGAAAATTTAACAATCACTTCAAAACACAACATAAAACATTTGTTATAAATACAGCCACAAAACTTTATACAACTACTCGAGGTGAAAATTGCAAATTTATGGCAAAGCAATAACAAGTTTTCTCAAGCAATATAATCAGCAATCATTGCTCCATTGTTCTGCCGACGTTATTGCTTGTACTTAGCAATAAAAATTGCTACGTGGAGACCCAGCGTAAAGGAGATAACTAAGTTTTATGCACACATAATATCAAAAAACACCGGGTAAAAAAGTTGTTTTTTTTTATAAAAAAAAAAAGTTGTTTTATTTATCAAAAAAAAAAAAAAATATCTGAAAAGTTTGAAGCTAATTTGTCAATAATATGATTATGTATAATATGTACAAAGTTTTTATTTTCCTAGAGAAGTTCATGTGTGTATATATGGTTGATTCTGAGATTACCGGCTAATGTAGACATCATTTTTCGGCATTTAATTTTTTTGCGGAATTTAGTATTTCAATTATGTAGCTTTAATCCGTTAAAAAATAGCTACTTATATATCGTAGGTACACATAAATTTCTTAATGATTAACCGAATTATGTGCATTTGCAAAATATGTCCTCCCAGGGTAATTACTTATTGGGCAGGGAAATGACGATGACAAATAAAATTAGTTTATTTCATTTAAAATCAATTATTTTAATCTAGTTCGTTTAATTGAATTATAAAAAAGGCTATTCTAAGCAAGTATGTTATAAATTATTGATAATTTATAATTATGAGTATACACTGTATGGAAACTTGTATTTAACGCCACATTCGTGCACAATAACGATTGGTGTTGGCAATATACGCAGAACATTATATAAAGAAATGTGAGATATATCACTGTCATTGACAACAAAGATATTCGATGTTTGCCTTAGAAGTTTTGCAATTTGAACTTAGTCATCCTTGGAGTCCTTTTGACAGATGGCAGCATATCTGTTAAAAAAAGATATTATAATTTAAAAAATATGAAGTATTAGATAATGTCAAAACATAATTTATACCCTAACTGTTTTTTTTCGTTGTCGCCTTCAGCAAAATTAAATAGTGGCAGCTTTCAGACTCTGTACTTTTCAAACGCTTTCGCTACAATCTTCACTTGAATTGTACACATCCTCGTATTTCCAAGCTTTTGAAGTATGAATTGCCAAAGAATTATTTGAGCTGCAGGAATTAAATCTCGTCCTTTGCTGGTGATAATCGACAATTCCTAATTCAAAGTGATGACAATCTTCAAAACCGGAACAACTTAAACTTTTCATTTTTAAGCGACTAGACAGATGATTCCCAATAAAAATTTGAGCTTCAAACGAAGCAGGTTTGTAAGGGAGAAATTTAAGAGTTTCGCTTACCATCTCGCTTACGGAAGGCATGCATGAGTTCCCACTTTGAAGCAATACATTTTTGAAGCAAAAAGCGCTTTATTCAACGCATAAAAAAATGTAGCGTTCAACTTTACACACTGAATGTTTTTTTACTGTCATTTTTTAGTATTCTCCCTTATAGGCTTTTTACACTGATCAACTTCTAACATCTACCATCAAAGATGTAGAAAATGTGAAACACTCGTTTACATTGCTCACATCTACCATAGGGCTGCCAGAAGTTTGAAGCTATCAACCAGAACACATGAAAAAAATGGATAAAAAATTACACCAACAGAAAAGTTTTTTTAATACATATGTATGAAGTATATCGCACCCTAAATACTAAAGGGTCACAACTCAAAATTACTTTTTTCATAAATTTATTCTCATTTCACATCTCTAGCTACTTACAAAATTTAAAATAGCCTAGCAAAACTTTCTTCAAATTGGACTTTTTTCATAAGGAAACTCATTTTTTTTAAATATTAACACCATTTTTATATAAACAGTTTTTTGGCTCTCCTGAAAATTTAAGAATTTTTATTTTTAAATCCAACAATATATATTAAAAAAATTAACGTGCACTTCATGTACATAAAAATTATAAAAAAGAATAAAAAGTTGAGCTTCACATGTTCTAAACTAAAATAATTTTAAGAAGATTGTACTTTTTCTAGAACTTCATTTCGGTCTTTGATACAGTTATAAAACAGGCAACATGTCATAATAAAATCAAACTTACATTGAATAATACTATCCAGTGCTTGAGTCTTTAACGGGTTTCTTTCTTTAGTCCATTGTGCAGACTAAGAACCCAACTTGAAAAAAATCAAAATCTTTTGATTTTTCTGTTGTCGAGTTGGACAACTGTCAAACTAATCAATTGACAAAGCCATACACGCTTTCATTTGGACAACAACCGACTCAGTTGACAATTGAATTAAAACGTGTATGGGCTGCCTTAGAGAAAGCAATTTGTTATCGGCTTTCGAATACTTATAAAAGTTGTTTACACGGTATAAGTTTTTACAGCAACTAAGTAGTTGAAACAAAATTTGAAAGAGGATTGACTACCATCTAATATTATTGAAAGCTTTAACCAGCTTTCCACCAGATAACAGTTGAATTTAATTAAAGTTGTTTATATAATTACCTTATGTTAGTAGTGTAATAAAAAAAATCTTAACCGTTGTTAACAACTAAAACGAGCAAAAAACTAATTTGTATGTTATGACTTGTACAAAAAACCAGGACAATTTAATATTGGACCAGGACACCAGGGCAAGTAGTCCAAAACCAGGACAATCCTGGAAAATCAGGACGTATGGCAGGCCTAATCTACCATCAAACAAAAATGTCACCATTTTTGAAAAAAAAATAAAAAAATTTAAAAAGAAAACACAAAAATGTATTTAAAGTTCAATTTGTTTAAAAATATAAAAAATGCTTAACAAAAAAACATTGCAATAAAAGATAAAACTTGACAAATGGTAACGCTGCTTTCAAAACAAACTTATTTTTGTCAGTGATGCCACAATAATAGAACTTATTGCCACTTTTTTAGTGATGACACTAAAATAATCGAAAGATGTAGAATAGAAAAATATGAGATAGGAACATCTTTTAAAGATGGTGAAAGATGTTGGTTTTTAGCCCTATGTATTTCTTATGGAAAGAAGTTAAAATCTTCGCAAATGGTGGCAAATTGACGGTAGATGCTAGATGTTGATCAGTGCAAGGTATATTTATAGCAGGTAGTCTCGGAAAGCCAGCTGGTTATTTTTTATTTGCTTGTTTTGTGATACAAACTGTCAAATGTTGTATAGTAAACAAGGTTGTTTGTCTTTATCTTTTGTCTTTTTTGTCTCTTTTCAACCCCTTTGCTGTTTGACAGTTCGTATTACAAAACAACAATAAAAAGCCCTGTTGTTTGTTTTATTGTACAATAAAATATATATATATAGCGGCTAACTGCTATAAATATACCTTGGATCAGTGTAAAAAGGCTATTACAAACCTGCTTCGTAGGAAGGGAATGCCGTGGAACTTGAAATTGTATGTTTTCTTTTATAAAACTTGTTAAGACTTGCATCACTTACTTTACTGCATCTCTGTATATTTTATTGCGTAGCGCATCATTGTGTGCTTCGCAAAATGATAATTTTTTTTTTTTTTTTGGTTAACAAAAACTTGATGCGCTTTGAAAGTGCCAGGAAATGGTAAAATATGTTTGTTATAAATTTTCTGAAACTTTGCCTAAATATCTATACATATTTTTATACCCACACCACAATAGTGGAGAGGGTATTATGCCTTTGTGCTAATGTGTGTAACGCCTTAAAATATTGGTCCTAGACCCACCTTTAAGTATACCGATCGACTCAGAATCACTTTCTGAGTCGAACTAACGATGTCCGTCCTGCGGGCTGGATGTCCATGTAACCTTGTGCGCAAAGTAGAGGTCACAATTTTGGAGATAATTTGATGAAATTTGGGACATGGGTTCTTATTGGTACAAGGACTAAGCCTATTGAAAATGGGCCAAATCGTAGGACCACGAGGGAAGATAGGGGGAAATTTCTTCCTCTCCGAAACTATCAAACCGATTTTAATGAAATTTAAAACATATATATAATCATATCTTTATGGATACAAAAGGGATGCATTTTTTAAAAAATAGGACCACGAGGGGAGATAGTGCCAATTTCTGCCTTTCAAACCGATTTTAATGAAATTCAAAACATAATGAAATTCAAAACATAGAGATCCATATCTGTATGGACACATAAGCTATACAGTTTTTCAAAAATAGAATCACAAGGGGAGGTAGGGGGCAATTTCTGCCTCTCACAAACTTTAAAACCGATTTTTATGACTTTTATAAACATAGATAAACCCATATTTATATGGACATATAAGCATGATGTGCTTTTTAATACTGTGGTGTAGGGTATCATATGGTCGGGCTTGACCGACTATACTTTCTAACTTGTTTATAACAAAAAAAAAAGGAATTCCCGGGCAATTGTTTTCCATATTCTGCAATAAAATATTTAAAATTATCAAATCGGTACCTTGTGCAACAATACGATCCGCGGTTCGTTTAACAGTTCCGCCAATGCCATCGGGAGCACCTTTTGCGTCACCAGATTCACTGTAGTTCCATTTTAAATTTTTAATTTTAGCATAAAACTCGTCGAGTTCGTTGGCAAGAAAATAAAACATAGTTTTGTTTCTGTACTGTGTCGCTGGACCGTCATTTAAAAAATGTATATTCGTCGCTTTTGTTGTTGAACTATTTTCCAAGACTTTCTCTTGGCAAGTTTTTCTCGTGATGTCATTTCAGAAATATTTTTACTAACTTTTTTTCTTTTTTAAGATACTTTAATTTCTCCTTATCTCCTTATTATCATTCCCCTGTTATTCATCATTCCCCTGTGCATATTTTCGTCAGGGGAATGATGGCAGAGGAATGACGAATATCTAAAAAAAATTCTTTGGGGAATCTCTAACCTCTAAATAAACTTGCCTGACTTGGAAGCCGATATTTAAAATTAACTTAAAAAAGCATAAAATATAAGAAAATATTCAGAATTTTGCGGTTTAAACTTTGCAGGCGAATGATCAACGTAAGTGTGAATTCTCGTTACGAAAGGCAAATTGGCACTGTCCTCTCTTTATAAATGTTGTTGGTGGAAATGCTGCAACATGTATGTATACATAACATAATGTTCTTTCAAATTTAAATAATTGCAAATCACCAATGTTTCGGAAAGTAATGTTTCAACAAATTTACGATTTTACAGAGGAAGGACGTGATACTTGAGGGACAAAATATTATCATTCATTAAAATGTTAATTGATCAAATATAATATATATTACATGAAAAAAGGGATCATTTAATATTATATTTTTAATATACAATCATTTTATTAAAATATTATACACTATTTTGTTAAAAATTAAGATAAATTAAAGAAAAGTATTCTTAGGGACAGCCGGGGTAATGACTTTTTAGCACTTTAGCAGGCAATTTTTTGAAAAAAAACAAAAATTTAGGAAAAATTATTTCAGAGACAGTAAAAAACCTATAAAACGTTGCTGTGAAGTAAAAAAAAGTGGAATATATTTCTTTGTTTCCCTTTTAAATACAAATACAGCAATTTATCCCGTAATCTCAGAATCAACCACATACTTATTAGAGGTATTAAAAAAATTAAAATGAGCTCTTAAGTCAATGAATGGGCTAATTTTGTTTCTTTGTATATAAAAACATAAATTATGAAGTTTGGTGACGATTGGATAAAGAAAAGTCGATTGCTAAGTTATCTTATTTTAGTTTTTGTCAGTTTTGTTAATGTCGTAAACTTATCTTCTAGATGATAAAGTAATCAAAGTGTAGATACAATTATGTTTTCAATGATTCACTATATGGAAGTTCGACTGTTTATATACATATACATATATATAAACTATGTATATGTGTTTTTAATACAACTACATATTTCCCTACGATAAAAATGTGTCTTGTAATATATAGTACAAGTAAGACTCAAAAAAATATTTAACCCATTAAAGACTGAAGCCCGATTTCGTGGTACGATTTTGATGAAATTTCACACATTTGATATTATGGGCATTTATATTGACATTGCGTTTTTTTTTATGTTTAACTGTCAAACCTTGGCCCCTAGACCATGGGTATTTTTCTACCCACTTCGCTCTTAAAGAGTTCTAAAACACAAGATTTTTTGAAAACCAAAAATTAATAAATTTATTTATTGCATGCTTTGATGTGTGTGTTGTGTGCTTATTTCACTATGTACGTTGAATATGTCCCAGCGGGAAAAGAAAAGAGTACGGATGCCTTATAGAGGGCCTTTGTATTCCTTCTTTTGGATGAAAAGGATGGTTGAATTTTAAGGGCCGATGTTGATTTTGAATAAAACACCAATTATTTAGGAAGTTATTGTCATTTATTTTTATTATGAAAATATTGGTATGGTTCAATTATGTATGGAACATGGATCCTCGGCGGTACACCTCCATCCGATTGTCTAAATGTTCGATGACGCTGAGGCATAATTGAAGTTCTATGCCGTTAATGGGCCGAATTATCTCATCCTATAGCTCATAAATTGTTGTTTGCTTATCGACGTACACCTTTTCTGTCAACAACCCCAAAGAAAGAAGACCGACGGTGTCAAATCAAATGATCTTGGCGGCCAATTGACATCCCCACCACGTGAGATAACACGGCCATTGAATTCGTTGCGCAAAAGAGCCATTATTTCGTTAGCTGTGTGGCACCGTCCTGTTGAAAGCACAGATCGTCCACATCCATATCTTCCAATTCGGGCCATAAAAAGTTCGTTATCATCTCACGATAGCGAACACCATTAACAGTAACTGCCAGACCGGCCTCATTTTGGAAAAAATACGGCCCGATGATGCCGCCAGCCCATAAGCCGCACCAAACAGTCACTCTTGTGAGCGCATTGGTTTTTCGACAATCACTCTTGGATTATCATTCGCTCAAATGCGGCAACTCGGCTTATTGCCGAATCCACTGAGGTGAAAATGTGCCTCATCACTGAATCTCGAAGTGCACGATCTGCATTTTGATTTGAACGCCCATATTAATAAAAAGCCATAATAAGGTGAGGTTTATTCCACTCTCATATATTTTTGCACACGTTGTCATTGCTCTCGCTTCTTTTGCAGTTACAAAAGAATGGTAACGGGATCAAAAAAAAACAATTCTTTTGCTTTTGCTTGTGCGAAAAAACATAACAAAAAATGTTACTCCTTCTCTTCTCTGTTGTCATAGAAGGGAATGTGGAATGTTTTTTTTTATACGAAAGAGCCGAGGCCTTCTTACTAATGCTTTGGATGCTGCTATGTTGTAGGAATTTACACTGCATGCTAAGAAAACCTGAAGGATCTCCAATCATGAGTCAATTTTATTTCATGTGAGCGTTGTTGAAGCATTGGTGTAAGAGAAAAATTTGTAACAAATGCACAAGAAATGGCAAAGCGCATGGAGAGCTTTGACCATATGATAAGCCATATTATTTAGCTTGGCCGTTTTGGACAATGTGAAGCAAAACATTGTTTGGTTGTACAAAATGCAAATTTTAGTTGGTGTCCCAAAAAACATTAAAAATATAAAATTATCTCAATAATCGACCACAGTTGTGATATTAATTTCTTTATTTTTTACTAATAAATAGTTAATTTTACATAAAACATCGCATTTTTACTTGCGAAAAAATAAAAAAAAAAACAATGTGTTTTGAACCCTCTGACAGCGAAGTGGGTATTTAAATACCCATGTCATGGAATCAAACCTGTGATCAACGTTATTGGCCCAATTTAGCTAATATTTTTTTCTAAAGCAGAGCACACCTAAGGCTATAAGTCACCAAGAGGGTTTCCCGATTTTCAACTCTCCCAATTTTCCAGAGCCGTTGTCGTTCACTTTTTCCAAATATTAAAAATTGCTAGCTTGTAAGCCGCTAACTTACCCAATTAAAGGGGGCAAAATTTAATTTCAAAAATTTGTTTAAGTAGTCTTATCCTTTCTTTATCTATCTGTAAAAACCAATTTCCGATACCTCTTACCTAAAGTTAGCCAGAATTTTTCTACGAAGGCTCTGTTTTTGGGTATTTAAATACCCATCCGTCCTTAATGGGTTAAATTATACGTTAAAAATTGTGTATTTTTACAGGGGCTTATTTTTGGGGATTTTCTCTTTTATTGGGGGATTTTTGGGGAAATTTTTTTTAATTTTGGAGAGGACGAAAAAAGTACCTGGCAACCCTGGCACTAACCACTATGTGATTCACTAACTTTTTAAAACCATGGTAAACAGTTATATATTTCTATCTATTCAAATTGATATATCGTGGCAACTCTGCTAAGATAAACATCACAATAGGATAAAATAGCAAATAAGAACAAAAAACTACAAAACAAAAACCTTTTAATTTATAGATTTAAAATGATATTATGCAAAAAGCGTAAAACATTATTAATTTTTATTATTTTAATAATTACACTACGTGACAAAATTTCAACAAAGTCGTGACCAAATGAATCTGACAGCTAATCATTATGTAAAATTCCGCTGAATCCGAATATGAAGTCAGAATTGTCAAAAGTAGAACAGTTTTTGAGATATTCCAAAATAACCGTTATTTGTGTTTTTAAAAAAGATGATGTGAGTGAAATGCAAATATCTTCAAACATTTTAAACGGGGTATGTAATTCTTTCTTTCTAGTGAAAGGTTATAAAATTTCTAAAATAACCATGGATTGCTTGTGAAGATTGGTCAAGAAATGACAGAGTTACAAGGGACAAAAGTTCAAGCTTCATTAAAAATTTTATGATTTTGTTCAATTTTGCTCTATTCAAGTTATTTTTTTTTAAACCAATGATTTAAAAGACCTAATTTTTTATTACATATGACATTAAATTATTTTAATATGAACATTTTGCGCTCAACAAGACATAGATTGGTACAAAAATGACAAAGCTACAGAAGTTTTAGTAAATTGACCCACATAAAAATTCAATACTTTTAAGCAATTTTTAATATTTATTGTTACTAAAAATTTAGCTTTGTATATTAATTTGTTGTGGGTTAGTCCAATTAATCTTCTGTAACTTTGTCATTTTTGGACCGAACCGGATTCTATTTGCCACAAAATGTTTGTATTGAAATAGGCAAAAATTTTATTTTTTGGATATTTGCATTTCAGTCACAGCATCTTTTTTAAAAACACAAATAACGGTTATTTTGGAATATCTCAAAAACTGTTCTACTTTTGACAATTCTGACTTCATATTCAGATTCAGCGGAAAATTTCACATAAAGACTAGGTGTCAAATTCATTTGGTCAAAAAATTGTCACGTAGTGTTATTTTATTGTATTATTTCAATTTTAATAAAATTAATTATTTTAATTTTATTTTAGGCAAATGGTTGGCTTTATGATAAATAAATAAGAAGCTTCACGGAAAATTGGTGTGTGACAAGAAGTTGATAAATTGTAGGCTACTATATTTTCTAAGCGGATTTAACCACAACAAAAATGTTGGTGTTAATAAACCACAATTTGTTTTGTTAAAAATAACAGCTGACTAAAACAGCTGGCCTCAAACACCGGCAGATGTCGTTAAAAGTGTTAGTGAATGAAATGGTTAATTTTGTGGTTATCATTTTTAAACGAAACAGCTGTGGTTTAAAAAGCATAGTAAATCGCACTACAGATACAGTAAACATAGACACTTTAAAAACACAAAACAAAAATTGCTTGCAAATATCGGAGAGAGTTGCTGTTATACAAATAGGGATCCTATTCATGCGGCGGGCAGCTTATCTGTTCCAATAAGGATAAGTAGCTTATATGGAATATTTTAGTTTGCAGTTTTGTTGAATTTATATTCGAGAAGTATTTTGCTTTAAGTCTGTATATTATCATTAAAGTAAAAACTTTAATAGAGGTTTAAAAAAGAAAAGGTAAATATTAAGGATTGTATTTACACCTTCTCTAATTGTAATAACAGGGAAACCGGAAATAAGCTCTAAAAATTACATATTATATTAATTATGCGGAAAAACTTAAATACGTCTTAAAAATTGTTAAAAATATTACACAAAAATCGCATATTTGAAAACAAAATATTCAACAATTGATTAAAATTTGTATTTAAAAAAGTAGAGAAAAATTATAATCGGTAAAGCCCATACACCTTAGTATTGACGAACAAATTTTCGAAATTGTACTTTATGTGGAACCAATAAACAGTCATAGGCAAAACCAAAGGAACGTTATGTTTAGAAGTTTAAATTCATTTTAGTGTTATTTTTGACGAATATTATCTATATATTTGTGGTTTTTTTGTCTTACAGGGAGCACTATCACTCAATACCCAGTAAAAACTTCGCTTACTTTTTCAAAATGAAAAGCTTCCTTCACTCATTGTTTAGTATCTTTCTTCTATAAATACTTCTATAGCTACTACTATAACTACTTCTTTCTGGATAAATGTAGGTAAAAAAAAATTTACTTACATTTTAATGCGTTCATTTTGTAAAATTCATTGGTTCTTTCCGTAGAATTGTAAGTAGTGCTTTTAGTTTCTTTTTTTTGTAGGCGAAGTGTTAGCTGGGCAGTGTTGCCAATTTAGCCATTTAGTGGCTAGATTTAGCCATTTTTCACCCTGTTTAGCCATTAAAAAATGAATTTAGCCATTAGCAATTTTTTTTAGCGATTTTTCGACTTGTTTAGCCATACAATTTTTTTGCCGTTTTTCTTTTAAAAGAATAATTTTTATTTTATTATAAAAATTATAAAAGTAAAATAAACATTTTGAACAATTAAAACTCCTTAAATTTAAAACACAACTTTTAAAAATGTTGAAAATCGCTATAAACTATGACGCTGAAACATCTTTCAAAATAAAGGAACAGTATTCCACTATTAAATTTATAAAATGGATTCACACAAACATCGCTTTTTCTTTCTGGTTGCAAGTATTTCAATAAAGGGATGAAGGCGGTAACAATTGTTTAAGAAATTTCAGAATTGACTATAAGGTTTCTCTCACTTCCATGGTGTAATGCTGAAGTAGAGAGGGTGCTTAGCCAAGTAAACATCGATAAAAGTAATTTGAGAAATAGGTTACATTAAGCAACCGTTAATTCGATTTTATCAATTAGGTAAATATTTTTACCATAACAATATAATATTTATACCACCACCACAACAGTGGAGATCGTACTATGCGTTTGTGCTGATGTCTGTAACATCCTAAAATATTGGTCGTTAGCCCACCTTTACGTAAACCGATTGGCTTGGAATCTCTTTCTGAGTCGAATTAACGATGTTTGTCCGGCTGGCTGGCTGTCCATGTAAACCTTGTGCGCAAAGTACAGGTCGCAATTTAGAGATTATTTGATAAAATTTGGTACAAATTGTAGGGCATCATAAAGTCTGGTTTAACCGACTATACTTTCTAACCTGTTTTTGATTGTAGATCTGGACTCAAAAGGTTGGGTAAATGTTGTCGTAATAATGATTTACCTTCAAATTATTTAAGACTTATGATTATTTGAAACTAATGAGTGATTCCTATGAGATGAACAATAACGACATCGAATTTTTCGATGATTTAATTCTTTAATATTAATTTATTTTAATATTAATTTATTCTTATTAAACAAATTAATCTTAACTCACAATTTCATCATAAACAACTTTAAATAGTTTAATTATTTTTTGTTATTGAATTTTTATGTGATTTTATTAAAAAAAAGCTTTTAGCCATTTTTTAGCCCATTTTTAGCCATTTTTTAGCCATTTTTTTCCGTAAATTTAGCCATTTTTGGTCACCAAGTTTTGGCAACACTGTAGCTGGGTATTTTATTAATATCTAAAAGCGATATATGGGCAAATGTTAACCGATTCTAAAAACAATTTAATTTACAGTAATATTATATTTTTGTGGCGTTTTAAATTTAGAAACCAAAAAATTGAGTGGTTTATTAACACAAAGCGACTTTTTCGGAAAGAAGTTTGTATATGTGAAATTATAGACCGATACTCAACATTAACATAGACTGCGCCTTCAGTACAATTTACACGTATTTACTCAATTTTTATCAAATTTTAACTTGTACTTTGCGCACAATGTTTGTTTTCATGGACAGTCAACCAGCCAGACGAACGGATGGGCATCGTACGGCCACTTTAAAAAGTGATTCTGACAACCTGCTTTGGCTAACAATTGTTAAGCAAAAATAAAATGTAGATGGAGAAATTGAAGCGACAAAAGCCTTCTGTTTACCAGAGTTTAAAAAAAAATATTTTTTTATATTTTTATTTGTAGGCACCGAAAAAATGTAACATGTATCAAAATATGCTTTCAAAAGGTCAAATATGTGCTTTAAACTTTAAAAAATGCTAAAAGAATGCTCTTATAAATAAATAATGCAAAAAAATGCTACAAGGGGTTAAATATGCAAAACCATACACTAACAAATCAATTTCAAAGTTCTAAAACAGGTAAATATTAACCCCCGTATTTATAAACGATTATTAAATTTAAAAAACGTTTATTAAGGCAAATTTTCATACAAAATTTGTTGTGTAAACCTTTATTAAATGTTAAAATTTTTTGTAAATACGGGCGTAGAGGTCTGCATGACTACATTTAAAAGGCATATGATAATCATATTACATATGATTACATTAATTTGTTTTTAAAGTAGGTAAAGTTAAGTACAACAAACGATTTAAGTACGCAGTGCTTTACATTCTATGTTAAAAAAAACAAATGAATGAACACACAAGGCGAAAGAGAAAAGAAAACCACTGTATTTAAACAGAAAAAAATACTACCACATTCAAATAAAACAAAACAGACATAATAAAATGTGTATAAGTCAGTGTTGCCACCGAAATTTCGCGAAAGATACATTTTAGTTTCCAAAACGATAAATTTTTTCCCAAAAAGATAGGTACATTTTGAAAAAAATTTGAAAATCCATTTTTAACGTTAACATTTATTAACATAACATTTTTATTTCATATTAAATGAAATAAATAGTCATAAATATTAGGTCTGTAATTTTAAAAAATACAGTAAGCAAACTTTAAAAATGATTATATGTAACTATCTTTGGATGTTATCAAAACAAATTCATTTATATATATAATATACGAGTTAAGGCGTTTGTTTATACTAGGGCGATTATATCAAAAAATTCATGTGTATAAATTTCCTGAAAATAAAAAAGATGTTCATATTTCCTCAGAACAACTTCGCACTACTATTATTAATCGATTTAGATGGATCGTATGTTGAAACATCATTAATGTTCTCTTTCACCATAATTAAAGCTGCTATTGTATTAGTATTGAGTTGGTTACGATGATCAGTCTTAATAAGTTTTAGTGGGCTAAAAATTCTTTCCACACATGCATTCGAAAATGGAAGTACAAATGTTAAACCAACTACTTTTTTCAAATTTTTTAACATCGGCTCATTAACAACATTTTTTTTTTTTTTTTAAATTAAAATTTAATATTTTATTTCTGAACATTTTACGCAAAGATTCAAAAGATACGAAAAATGTCAGGATTATACATGGTGCATGAAGTTATCAAAAGATAAGAAAAATGTATCTTTCGTATCCTAACGGCAACACTGGTATAAGTTTCGAATATAATATTATTTGAATGTTTTACTCATTACATGAATACATTAATATTATTACTAGTAACTTTTGCTATGGATATCAAAAACGGAAAACGCAAGAATTTTAAAGTTCTTTTAAATATACCTTTAATCCAATCTTTATAATTTTTGTCACAAAATTCTGTTTAATAGAGATATATTACTAATTTTACTGTGTAGTATTTCTTGCACACAGTCTAACTGTTACCATATACTTGTGTGTGTTTGTATTTTCAAATTGAGTAAATAAATATTCAAAGAAAAAGAGTGAATATAATGTGTGCCTTTGTTATGATTAAGTAAAACACAGACTACACTCTCTTTAATTTTAAACTCTTATGGTGTTTTCTTTTCTGACAATAATGTTCCATACAAGGCGAATTGACTAGAAGGTGAGGTCAACTCTACAACTACAACGCTTCTGTGGTCGGGTTGTCAAAAATATTGCTAGTAAAAAAAACAGGTTTGTTTACATAAAAAACTAGTTTGTATACAAACTTTGACAAGTCGACCACCGAAAAAAAACACCACATGTTGACTTGACCCCACCTTCTAGTCAATTCGCCTTGGTTCCATATATGCTACCATTCGTGCAGGTTTTTGTTCCATTCTAAAAATATATGCGAAAATGTGAGAAGTTGTCGTTTTCCTTTCTAAACATGTTGCAATGCTAGGGACAAAACGTTTAAAATGCTTAACGCATATAGAAACTCGAATGAAATAGAAGACAGACAAAAATATTTAAAAGCCCAACAAAATTACAAAAAAGTATGCGCAAACCGAAAAGAAGAGTATTTAACTGAACTTGAGAGAAAGATAGATAGAGTTCAAGACTCAAAAAACTGGTGGAAGATTGCGAATGAAATACGAGGCAGTACTTTTCAAGTTAGTACATCGGTATCAGCAGAAGATTTTAAAAATTATTTTGAGAACCTTTTAAACCCGCAAGAAGCGGTAAATAAATAAATGGTATGCGTACAATGAGTTGGATACAAATATTTCTACTGTAGAAATAGCTATACTATTGAAAAAAATAAAGCGCCTGGAGAAGATCAAATCACTTACGAATTTTTACAAAACTCTACAAACGAATTTATGATACAACTTGCAATGACGTATAATAAAATGTTCGATTCTGGTAAGGTAGATGAAACTTTTGCAAACAGCATAATATTCCCAATATTTAAGAAGGGGAACCCAAATTTACCTAGCAACTACAGAGGAATTTCGTTCATGTACTGTATAGCTAAGGTGTTTATGGGAATTCTTAATGAAAGAATAAGCTCATGGTTAGAAAAAAATATGATTCTGAATGAATATCAAGCAGGTTTTCGAAAGCAGTACTCAACAATAGATAATATATACAATTTGGCGTCATTGGTAAAACTTAAGTTCGAGGAAAAGAAAAAAGTGTATGCATTCATTGTAGACTTTAGAGCGGCGTTTGATAAAGTTCCTAGATAAAAGCTTATTTTCAAATTACATACGATGGGATTATCCACAAGGATTGTTAGATTGCTAGAGGCTATATATAAAAACAATTCGTCAGCTGTTTGGACGGGAAGTGACTTATCCGAATATTTTGGGACTAACTCGGGTGTTAAACAAGGCTGTCTTTTGTCCCCATTATTATTTATTATGTACTTAAATGATTTACATGAATACCTAGGCGGAGGTGTTATGTTTGAAGAACTTAATATACGAGTTCATTTATACGCAGACGATATAGTCATACTGTCGGAAGATAAAGAGATTATGCAGGAAATGATAAACAAACTTGACACTTATTGTACAACATGGAACATGGAAGTAAATATGGAAAAATCTGAGATGATGTTTTTTAGGCAAGGTGGTAGGTTAGCAAGGGACGAAAAGTGTTTTTTTAAGCATGAGGAAATTTAAATATCATCAGAATTCTGCTATCTAGGAGTAATTTTTACACCACGAATGTCTTTCATGAAGCATGTTGAACGTAGAAACAACGCAGCGAAATCTAGCATTAATTCTACATGGCAAAACTATTTAAAAAAACCAAATATGTCACTAAGTTCAAAGTGGAAAATATTTCAAGCTGTATGCAGAGCGGTACAAGCGTATGGTGCGCAAGTCTGGGGGTTCACAGCTTTTGAGACAGTCGATAAGCTTCAAAGATATTTTCTTAAAAGAATATTAAAAATACCGGATATCACTCCTAATTATGCACTGGCCTTGGAAACTGGAGCTACAGACAGCCATTTCTATACACTATGTCTTCATCTTAATTATATGAGTAAAACATTGTATAACTATAATACGAAAAGATTACCACATAAATTATCAAAGCTAGTTCTTCAGAAAAACATTTTTTGGGCAAAGGAAATAAATAAAATTGGTGAGCAGTTTAATATATGTTTTGATGAGAATCTATCTATGAATGAGTGGATTAATCAGTGTTTGGAATTTGTGTCCAAATTTCAAAGTAGTAAACAGTTTGAAATGGAAGAACTTGCTTCAGCAAGTAATACTCGTATTTATAAGCACCTTACACCCGCTATGGGTTTAACATACATACTTGAGGAAAATTTGTCAATAAACGAAATATCTGCCATTATTAAAGCGCGATGCGACACGCTGCCTCTTGCAAAATGTATGTTTAATAGTAACACTTCTTCAATCTGTAAATTATCTAATATGGGGGAAGATGAACATATATTACACTTTATGGGAAAATGCCCAATACTTAGAGAATTTAGGGTTCGTTTTTTCGGAAAAAATACTTTTGATCAAAATACGTTAATAAGTTTGTTGAACGGAACATGTGATGGTTGTAATTGGAAAAACTTAGCAAACTTTATAATAAATGCCTTAAGTTTCCGAACATTTTTGCTTACGGAGTTTGAAGACTAAAACTTATCGAACACTAAAATATTGTTATAATACATTTGTAATTATATAGGCTGACGACACTATGTCAATGCCTCTTAATGCTTTATTTGTTTTTTATATACTCAATAAAGTTGTTCTATCTATCTATCTACATGTTGCAACAATAAATGGCAAATTTGTTCCATTTCTTACCCGCAGTTATAACTGAGTATGAGATAATACCCTTTTTTGCATCTGCGTAAAGTACTTTTTTATGCAAGCAAATATGTTTTTCTTGTGTTTGCGGACAATTTGCATTATATTGTGATTTTTAGTTATACTGTGATGGATATAAAAACTTTTTGTTTTTCGTTTGTTTTACATTTATTATATTTTTTTTTGTCGCAAAATTTTTAACAATAGCTTAAATTAATTATTAAAAATCAGTGCTGTTAACGCTTATTGGAATTGTAAGAAAATTTAATGTTGAAAATTGCTACAAGCGTGGTGAATATCGCTTTCAGTACAAACTTTGCATTCAATATTTAACACGCTAAATACACATTAGTGTTGAGTGTAAAACGTAGCTATTATTTTGTTCCATTGTAATTAAGAAAAATGTATCACTTTGTAAGGGTTCGTGTAACCTAATAAATATATTACACAACTACATACTTATAATGCATCATTATTTTTTAGAAAAGAAAACACCATTAAACTCTGTAAACCACTCTTTAAATATTTGAATGAATGCTTGTGTGTATAGAATTTATATCTGTTATTGTTAAATTAAAATCCAAAAAAATAATACTAACGTGTTCATATATTCCTCCATCATCCCCGCAGTCTTTATATATCCATCATGGTGAAGCTATTAGGCGTGCTTCTCTCTCTGCTTATAACCATGACTCTATTATAATTATGGGTGACTTTAATATTCCTTCAATATACTGGAAATATTCGCTTGATGATAAGTACTTCGTCCAAACGAAATTAAGTGCAAATTACATGGACTTTTTTAATATTTTATATGATATGAGCCTTTTCCAAATAAATGGATTACTAAACGATTTTGCTAAAATTCTAGATTTAGTTTTTGTAAATGATATAGATGACTGTTATATTAAACGATCCAACCCTATTACTCTTCCGGAAGATCGATATCATCCTGCTTTTGAAGTTATTGTATCCATTCCTTCGGATTGTGCTGTATCATTAAATGTTAGTACTGAAAAAGTATTTTCTTTCGAACGAGCTAACTACTACATGTTAAATGATCTTATAAGTAATACTGACTGGAGTAACATCTTGGCATATTCATCAAACTCAAGTGATTCCATGAGTCGTATATTTGATGTGTTTTACAACAAGCTGTGTTCTTTTATGGATGTGTGCTTTCCAAAACGCACATTTAAAGTATTACTGGGACCGCCTTGGAATAACGTGCAGCTTTCTCGAGCAAAGAATAGGAAAAATAAATATAATAAAGTATTCAAGCGATCTGGATCATCTGTAGACTATCTAAGATATTCCGTCAGCAGGGCTGAATATGCTAGTCTAAACAAAATTTGTTATAATCGTTATTTAAATAAAATCAAATTTAATTTAAAACGTGATCCCAAGTCGTTCTATAAATTTATAAACTCAAAGAAAAAAACCGTTGGTTATCCTACGTCAATGACTTATCGACAAATTGAATCTAGCAATGACACAGTTATCAGTAACATGTTTGCTGATTTTTTCTCAAACACCTACTCGAATTCAACATATGATAACTCAGTCAATTATCCATTTCCCCTGGTGGAAAATAATACAATATCACTATTGCTTCTTGATGTGTATATGATTACAAATAATCTAAAAAAAACTGAAGTTCTCCTACAGTTATAGCCCGGATAAAATTCCTAGCTGTGTGTTAATAAAGTGTGCAGATTCCTTAGCAATCCCTCTGACAATTTTATTCAACGCATCTATTAAATATGCTTATCTGCCTAAATTGTGGAAAGAGTCGTATATTGTTCCTTTGTTTAAGTCGGGTAATAAGTCTCTTATTGAAAATTACAGGGGAATTGCAAAACTGAGTGCTATACCTAAGCTTTTTGAGAAAATTATTTCAGAACATTTGAGTTATCGAGTTGCAAATATAATATCTCCTTATCAGCATGGATTTCGTAAAGGAAGTTCTACGATTACAAATCTCTTACAATTTTCTATCGCTGTTAACCGCGGATTTCTTCAAAAAACTCAAACCGATGTCATTTACAATGATTTTAGCAAAGCATTCGATAAAGTAAATCATTTGCTTCTTGTAAAGAAACTACAATTAATTGGTTTTACGAAGCATTGCATAAAATGGATATACTCATATTTATCAGATAGGACGTAAACCGTTTGCTTTAAAAGCAGTTATTCTAAAAATATAAATGTTCTTTCTGGAGTACCTCAAGGAAGCCACCTTGGACCGCTGCTTTTCACATTGTTTATTAATGACTTGCCTAATGTAATAAAATTCTCGAATATTTTAATGTATGCTGATGATGTCAAAGTTTATCTAACCTATAACCAACTTTAAGACCATCATCGACTTCAAAAGGACTTAAACTCATTTTATGAATGGTGCAACATCAACTTTATGGAGCTGAATTAAAAGAAATGTAAAACAATGCGCTTTGTAAGAAATAACCCGATTGTTGCTGATTTTTTTCTGGGTGATTATAAAGTGGAATTAGTTGACAGCTTCCAAGATCTTGGTATATTATTTGATCCTAAATTGAGTTTTACTCTGCATATAACAGCTATAATAAATAGAGCAAGGGGCTCACTGGGTTATATAAAACGTTGGGCTAAAGAGTTTAATGATCCGTATATTGGTAAAACATTATTCATGGCACTAGTTCGACCTATTCTTGAATATGCATCGATAATATGGGACCCTATTTACGAAATCCATTCCAATGCCATTGAGTCGGTTCAAAAACAATTCCTGTTGTTTTGTCTTCGTGGATTACGTTTTAACCCCATAAACTTGCCTTCATATGCTGCTCGACTTGCTCTTATTAAACTTCCTACATTAAAAAGTCGTAGAACTATGCTTAATGTGTCATTTTTTCAATGTTATTAATGGTGACATCTGCTGTGGATTTTTGATTAATGATATTTCTCTCAACATTCCTCAACGTCCATCCCGGAATTACATACCATTGTCAGTTGCATTTGTTAGAGCTAATTATGCTAATGCTGACCCTCTCAGGAGAATGAGCAATGCATTTAACAACTTATATAGATTTATCGACTTTTCATCAAATCCTAATGCTATAAAAAGGGCAATAATCACATTTCTGAACACTTAGTAATTTTTCTTGTTAATTATGTATAATATTTTTATGTGTATCATTTTGTAATCAATTATTTTTTAAATTGTCTGTAAGGAATAAATGAATTTTTGAAAGTACAATAATGGTTTTTTTAATAGCTTCATAAGCTTTTTAATTAATTACATTATATATCGTTCAAATTATTAATATTTTGTTTTCACTACATGACAATATGCATTGTTGCATCGCTATGAACTATTTTTTAGTTTTTGTTTAATAAGTTCCGACTATAGTTATGATTTCTTAATATGCGCCATTGTTCTGCATTCATTAAACACACAAGGTAATAACCAAATTTTTTCAATGACGCCTTAGCTACTCTTTAATATGACTGACCATAGATATAAATATTTCATCTAAACTTACTTACTTGCTTACTTTTTTTTGTCAGATTTGGTCTCCATATTTTTTATATAATAAATTTGAGCTACACAGAAAAAATTATTGCCGAATTATTTTCAAACAAACGGTTGTTTGAAATTTTTTTTGATTTCTACAAATTTTTTTACTGATTCAATCAATATTTTTGTTTGAGTTTTATTTAACCAATAAAAATGTGGACAACTCTTCAAAAATATAATAAACGCGCTATTGGTTTAAGTTTTCATAATTTTGTATGAAATATTTAACGCTCTTTAATGTTATCGTCTTTTTGCATTTTTTTATTCATTGTAAGCAACACTTCTTTATGATAAATATAAGAACTACAACAAAAAACACATGCAGTCTTTTTTTGGACGCTTTAAAAAAGTACAGCAATAAGAAAAATGATAAAATAGCGTGACGAGGTTTGTAGTAAAAAAACAACAAAAACAATAGCAGGTAAAAAAAAACGTTTCATTTTTTTAAACAACAGAAACAACACATTATACGAAACAAAATAAATTTTTGGTTGGTTTCAAAGTTGGTAAAAAAAAACAAAATCCCGTATTCAATTTTTTCAAACAGTTTGTTTAAATACATCAAATACAAAAATAGAATGATGGCGAAAAACATATCGAGTCGGTCTGGCGCCGTTTTTGGTTACATTTCTGCTTCATTAGCAAAGGAAAGGATGCAGCAACAGTGAGTGATGAAGAAAAACACTGTGAGTATAAATAAGACTTCGTTCAAAAATTATTTCAACAAAAAATGTGTCTCAAAGACAGCCGGCCGTTCTGCTCTGCTTCATCTTCGCCAACAGTGCTTGCTTGTGTGCGCGTCATTGCTTGTGCCAAAACTTTTTTGTTTTATTCAGCAAAATTATTTGTTTGAAATTTATATGAATTTCAGTAAACTTTTTGTTTGATTCTGTAAAATTATTTGTTTAAAAAAATCGGCGTTTTTTTTTCAATAAACAAAATGCAAATAAATTGTTTGAATATGCGAATTTGTTTGTAGGACCGATTTCAGATAAAAAATTGTTTGATTCTACAAATTTTTTGTTTGAATTGGAAAAATAATTTTTTCTGTGTAGGTATCTTGTTTATTTTGTAAACTATTGTTTTTTCCACCAATTTGAAATGTGACTTTTTTTGACAGTTCTGGTAAGCATGTTTTAGAAAAATATTGTAACAGAAACACTTTTTTCCACATCCTTCAATTAATTGCTAAAAATTATTTAAACGACCGATAATTCTCGAAACGTAGAGATACGGAAACACTTGTGTAAAAAAAAAACAAATTTCTGTTTCATTTTACACTGCTTTTGTTGCAATTCAGTCGTTTCAAGTGAAACACTTAACGATGTTAGAAATACAGAAACGGGTTGCAGTAAAATTTATTTAGATTTCAAACGTATTTTGAAGCTGAATTTCCATAAAAAATTTCCTTGAAACAGATTTCAAATCATATTAAGTTTTTTATGCATAATGCAGCAAATTTTAAAATAATTGTTTATTTTAAAAAAAGGGTTCGAGCCCTGGCCACGGTCAAGAATGAAGATTATCAATAAAAATTTTAATTAATTTTCATGTTGTAAAATTCCTTTCTTAAAAAATATAATTTAATGAAAATTAAATTTGATGATTTAAGCCTAATTAAAAATATTAAAAATTTTGATTAAAAACCATAAATAGTTCAACAAAATAACCACAGTACTAATAATTGTATGCTTTTTACATATTTTTTTTTAATTAGTTGTACCCTTGTCGGTTATCCTCGTTCCATACTTTGATGGGAGACTTCCGCCGTACTTACAGTACGCTTCAGTTGGCGTTGCAATAGCAAAGGAGATACTTCGTTCAATAACGAAATCGTTTGAAGATAAAGCAATGCGATGTGTGCCCAAATCTGTGAATATATTTTCCAACTACAGTCGCATGGATATATTAATACATTCTGGTGGAATGCAAATATCATATCACTCAATGCTTTCACTAACGGGTCCAATTAAGGGAATGGCTAGACTACCAGGATTAAATTTAACACCAACACAAATTTTTTTTCTGGTATCTGCCCAAGAGTTGTGTGCCGAATCGGATTATACTGGAATTGATATAGATGCCCCAGAATTTGAAAATATGTAAGTTTTTTTATTTATTTATTTATTCATCAGTTAGTTTTAACTCATTATAATTAAAATTAGTTTAAGATTATTTACAAAATATGTTAAACCCTTACAAAACCATGCTTTATATTGCTCGTAAAATAAATATTTTTTTATTTTGCATGGGATCAATTATTTTTTTAGATTCCTTTTTGCAATTGTGCGGATTCGGTCAAAAGCTGCAAAATAAACTTTGAATTAACAAAACAATGTTTGAAATTATTCGAACGTTTACTATGTATATTAAAAAATGCCATTGGCTCTGAAAAACTAAACAAAATGATTACTACATGATGATCTTGTTAGCTACATCAAAGGTTTCTACGATTAAGAAAATTTTTTTAACTTTTTATTTAAGCATTCCAAAAACTGCTTTATTTTTTCTACCTGTATAGGGGAGACTGGGGCAACTTCGGCACTGGGCTACATTCGTCAACGTCGTTTTCGATATGATGCACTTACTTTACATCACAAACTATTTATTTAAATGTATCGAAAATCAAAGGGCTTTTGGAATATTTTGATTCTAATTTCAATTTTTGGGAATACAAAATTCTAATTTCAAAAGATGTAAGAATGAGATAAACCCACTGTTTATTGTTGATGTGTTTTGTTTAAACTTTGATATTATTACAAGTAGAACTGTTGCTATAAGTCTTATGCGTTTAACAGTTTTATTTGGTTTAATATCTTTAGTTTTTCTAAAAGCTTTATTAATGAAGTTTCCTGATGATCTGGCCTAAGCAACCAGTGAAATGCGCTTAGGAATAGCTTATCCCATCAACAATAAATTTCAAGTGTTTTTATCAATAATAAAAACTGGGAATTAAGCACGAATAGCAAAATCTTTTGAAATTATTTTGATTCTATTTCCTAAGTATTTTGTATTTGAAAATTATCAATATTTAAAATAAAAATTACAAACCAACATTAATAAATGTGCTAGTTTCCTAAAAAATAAATTAAATCTAAATCCTTGTTGAAGAATAAAAGAAAAAAAAAAGAAAATAGTGCTTTCGGGGTAGATGCGACATATTCAATTGGGGCACATTCGGCCTAGTCAAACTTGGTCGATATATTAATAAGCCAATTTATCAAGTTACTGAGATAACTTAAACTCTTGACGACTGCATCTCAATAACAAACTTCCTTCGGATGCTTGATATATTTTTGATCTCTATTTGTTATGCCTGAAAATGAAAATATTTCGCTAGTTCTATGGGCCGCAATAAAACCTAAGTTACCAATTCCAAGAAATGTGTTTATTTTTCATTAAAGCCAGTTTACACGGTAATACAATGTATTAAGACTTTGTCGAATCAAAATATTATGAAATTCTCTCCGTGCTTAAAAGAAAAAAATAAAAATCTTTTGTAAGTAAAATTCATTTTTACACGGATGGTATAAGCAAAATCAAAAATAATTACAAAAAAGCAGATGGTTGCAGTTTTTAATTTTTGCAAAAACAACATGAAAGTTTCCTGGGTTGAGTTTAGTTGTTTTTGTAATTGTATAAAAATACTACCACCTTCAAAATACTCTGTTAAAATACACCTCTCGTGTGATGAGAATACATAAGTTTCTAAAATGGTTTACAAAAAAAACATTTACCGACCGCTTGTCAGATTTTGTATTCGTATTCTCTCTTAATCAATACATTTGGCTTTTACATGATAAGATTTTTCTCATTCTACATCATTTTTTTACAATGTCGTAATACATTGTATTACCATGTAAACTGGCCTTTAACTGTATCCATATAATAAAAAATGCTTAATCCGTTTATAACTGGCATCTAATTTTATTTTTTATGGAGTTTTAAATAAACAACTGCCTTTAAGAATATAGTCAACGAATGTACCCCGTCTAATGCCGAAGTTACCCCAGCGTGGGGCATATTCAGCGAAAATGACTTTTTTTTTACTAATTCTCAAAAAAAAAAAAAAATAACAAATACTCAGTTTTCATAAAAATGTGTACTAATATTTTATTATTCAATATCCAAAGGCAACAACAAGCAATACAATTTTTAAATCTGTTGCATACATTCTTAGATTCAGGGCTTCAAAAAAAAGTGCCGAAGCTGCCCCAGTATCCCCTATTCTGTCTATGAATTATGTATGTTTTTCCAAATCAATTGGGTTAAAAACAATTAAGAGTGTAATATTCGGCAGTGCCAAATTTTTGAGAGCCTCCACTGACAGTTAGAATATTTCAGGCACTGGTCTATATACTTACACCCAGCAGCAAAAGTCTGCGTAGAAGCCTTTGATATTTTTTTAGAATTAAAAAATTACAAATGCAATGTTTTACAGTAGCACTTAAATTCTTAGGATCAAGCGCATTTCCTGGTTTTCTTCAGACAAGCTGTTTACCCTTAACACCAAAAAATCCTGGCAAAAGGTCTTATTTACAGACGAAAGCTAATTTTGCATTTTTGGTGTTTAGGGCAAACAGCTTGTCTGAAGAAAACCAGAAAACGCGCTTGATCCTAAGAATTTAAGTGCGACTGTAAAATGGCGGAGGCGGTTGTATGATATGGGGATGTATGTCTTACCAAGGAGTGGGGAATTTTGTTTTTATTTCTTCTACAATGGCAACTAAAGTGTATCTTGACATATTGAAAGAAAATTTGCAGCCAAGCGTAAGAAACTTGTTCTTGGGTAAAGCATACGGCTCATAAAACGAAGCTTTGGCTACTATTCAATGTCCTGCAACAGCTCAAAACACCACCGCAGTCTCCAGACTTAAATCCTATAGAACATTTATCGGATTTATTGGAACGCCGTATTCGCCAGCACAAAATTTCTTCCAAAGAAACATTAAGAAATGTGATGGTTGAAGAATGGACCAAAATTTCCGTTCAAGAAACGCCAAAGTTAGTCGATTCTATGCCAAAACGTTTGGCGGAGGTTCTCCAACGAAAAGGATATCCAACTTCATATTAATTTTTTTCCTACTTACAAATTTAAAACAATTAACGTTACAAAAAATCTTTGTACGCGCACTTTTGCATATGACATTTTGAATAGGCTTTTAATTTTCTTTGTAGTTTTGAATATTGTTTTCGATTTTTTCAAAAATAAGTACAAATATTTTTAAAAATAATCCTTATGAATAAATAAAATGTTATTTTTTACAATTTACGCAAAATGTTTTTAATTAAAAAAAAAATATCAAAGGCTCGTGCGCAGACTAGGTGTATGTCTATAAATTAAAATAACGTAAGCGGCATTATTTTCGATTTTCGTTTTTTTAATAAATGACTTTATTGGTAAGACTTGCACATCTCCCAAAATGTCATGGTCACATAAGGTACCGTTACTTTATTTTAGCAAGAACAATTTTATTGTAAGCGACAAATTTCAAAATTTATATGAAACTAGCATTTAACCCGCTACTTCGTTAGCGTCTCCTTTTCCTTCGTGGACATATTTGTATGCCAAAGCTTATTTTTCTAGGTTTAAATTTGTTTAAATTCTAGCATTTAACCCGCTACTTTGTAATCTAATATGTAAATAGGTTTTAGCAAAATAGTTCCAACATTTTTCACCTCATAGGTTGATATTGACACAGGACTTTGCACCTATAATTTTGTGCTTCTAAGTTCAATATAGAAAATTCAAAAAGTACGACTCGTAGAACACAAATGAAAGAAAGTTAGTTTCCCGTATTATCCTTTTTGATACTTTTTTCTCCCCTATAGTTTAGTACGTTTTTGTCATAGGATGAAAAAAAACTTTGGTGGGCGTGAGGGACTTCGCCAATTGTGCAAAAAAAATTTTTTGGCTTAAATTGAACTGAAAAATGTGTTTTATTATCCCATATTGCCCATAAGATATAGTCCCTTGGGGCAATGATGTCCAGAAAAATTGTGTCTCTAATGTACATACAGAGGTAGCGTGACAAAAAGGTTTCAAAATATGTACAGGTTTTAGGCGTTTACTCCCCAAAAGGACCAAATTTCGAAAAAGTTCCAGACACCTGTCCTCTTATTTTTCTAATGAACAACATTAAGTGTTAAATTTTTTGTATCGCTTTTAGTTTTGGATTTTTGAGGTTAGCGGGATCGAGTTGGTGAGAGGCCAGCCTCCGGTCCAGATGTCAGCTTTTTAGCTTCAGGATCTAAGGATGTGTCAGTCAGTAACTTAACAGTTTTATATTATATAGATAGATGGAGAAAAATGTTGTTAAAAAAGTAACAAAATTATGAACGCTTTTCACACCTTAAACCTTTGAATTTCAAAACAGGTCCAAATCTGTTTTGTATTTTTTAGATAAGCTAGAATGTGATATAATTTTTATTTACCCTTTGTTAATCTTATGTTTTAAGGTCCAACACTAACGATAATTAAAAAAAATGCCAGTTGCAGAACCAAAAGGCTAAAGTAAAATATTAAATTTCCCGTATTTCCCTTTTTTGGTACTATTTTTTCCCCCATTTAAGTATTTAAAATTTCAGTATTGTAGTGGGAGCCCATAATTTAGTACGAATATGTCAATGAATGGAGAAAAATGTTTTGTGAAAAAAGTACCAAAAATAGCTACGATTTTCACCCCTTAAATGTTCGAATTTCGGAGAAGTACCAAATTCGTACTTGTATTTTTTTGATAAGTTTCGAATGTGGTATAAACTTTGTTTTTATGTTTATTGGTTCAAAAGATAGATGGGGTGGCAAAAAAGTACTAAAATTTCGATTTTACCCGTTAACTCCCTAATGGGGCCGAATTTCAAAAAAGTACCAGACACCTGTCCGCTTATTTTTCTAAAGAACAACGAAAAGTATTACATTTTTTTTGTATCTCTTTTAGTTTTGGAGATATAAGGTTGTAACGTTACTGACTGACTGACTCACTGATTCATCATCGCACAGCCTAAACGCCTAGAGCTAAATACTTGAAATTTGGACCAGAGATTGGTCACTCCCCAAATCGATCCACTAAGACGGGATTTTTGGAAATTCGAATGTTTAGGGGGTAAAAATGGGTAAAAACGGGAAAATGCGGTGACCTTATATCTCCAAAACTAAAAGAGATACAAAAAAAATATAATATGTACTGATCGTTGTTCTTTACAAAAATAAGCGGATAGGTGTCTGGTACTTTTTTGAAATTCGGCCCTATTAGGGAGTAAACGGGTAAAACCTGAATTTTGGTACGTTTTTGACACCCTATCTATCTTTTGAACCAATAAACATAGAAACAAAGTTTATACCACATTCGAAACCTATGAAAAAAATACGAATATGAGTTTGGTACTTTTTCGAAAATCGAACATTTAAGGGGTGAAAATCGTCGCTATTTTTGGTACTTTTTTTTACAAAACATTTTTCTCCATTCATTGACATATTCGTACTAAATTATGGGCTCCCACTACAATACTGAAAATTTTGATACTTTAAAGGGGGGAAAAATAGTACCAAAAATGGAAATACGGGAAATTTGATAGTTTTGTTTAGCTTTTTGGTTCCACAACTGGTATTTTTTTAATGATCGATAATATTGGACCTAGAAACCTAAAATTCAACATGTAATGTACTGAGTGGATAAGTATCTATGAGGGAACTTTTTAGTACTTTTTTGTTCTTTAACTGGTACTTTTTGAATTTCCGTTAGTATTGGACCAAGAAACATAAAATTCAAGATGCAGTGTCCTGAGTGGATAAGAATTTATAAAGGGAAGTTTTTGGTACTTTTTTGTTCATTAACTTGTACTTTTTGAATATCTGTTAGTAATCTATATATATAAAATTGTAACGTTACTGACTGACTCACTTATTCACTGACTCACTGACTGATTCATCATCGCACAGCCTAAACGCCTGAAGCTAAAAACTTGAAATTTGGACCAAAGATTGGTCACCCTCCAAATCGATCCACTAAGACGGGATTTTTGGAAATTCAAATGTTTAGGGGGTAAAAAAGGGTAATAACGGGAAAATACGGTAACCTTATATCTCCAAAACTAAAAGAGATACAAAAAAATGTAACACTTATCGTTGTTCTTTAAATAAATAAGCGGACAGGTGTCTGGTACTTTTTTGAATTTCGGCCCTTTTATGGAGTAAACGGGTAAAACCTGAATTTTGGTACTTTTTTGACACCCCATCTATCTTTTGAACCAATAAACGTAGAATCAAAGTTAATACCACATTTGAAACTTATCAAAAAAACACGAATATGAATTTGGTACTTTTTCGAAATTCGAACATTTAAGGGGTGAAAATCGTAACTATTTTTGGTACTTTTTTTACAAAACATTTTCCTCCATTCTTTGACATATTCGTACTAAATTATGGGCTCCCACTACAATACTGAAAATTTTGATACTTTAAAGGGGGGAAAAATAGTACCAAAAAAGGAAATACGGGAAATTTGATAGTTTTGTTTAGCTTTTTGGTTCTACAACTGGTATTTTTTTAATAATCGTTAATATTGGACCTAGAAACATAAAATTCAACATGTAATGTCCTGAGTGGATAAGTATCTATGAGAGAACTTTTTAGTACTTTTTTGTTCTTTAACTGGTACTTTTTGAATTTCCGTTAGTATTGGAACAAGAAACATAAAATTCAAGATGCAGTGTCCTGAGTGGATAAGAATTTATAAGGGGTAGTTTTTGGTACTTTTTTGTTCGTTAACTGGTACTTTTTGAATATCTGTTAGTAATGGACCTATAAACATAAAATTAAACATGCAAGGTCCTGAGTGAATGAGAATCTGTAAGAGGAATCTTTTTGGTACGTTTGCGTTCTTAAACTGGTACTTTTTTAAATTTTCGTTAAAATTGGTCTTATGAACATTAAATTTAACCTTCAAGGTCCTGAGTGAATAAGAATCTGTAAAAGCGCTTTTTGGTACTTCTTTGTTTTTTAACTGGTACTTTTTGAATTTCCGTTATTATTGGAACTAGAAACATAAAATTCAATATGCAATGTAATAAGTGGCTAGGAATCTATAAGAGGGAAGTTTTTGTTACTTTTTTGTTCTTTAGCTGGTACTTTTTTAATTTCCGTTATTATTGAACCTATTAACTAAAAATTAAATATGTAAGGTCCTGAGTGAATGAGAATCTGTAAGAGGGCTTTTTGGTACTTTTTTGTTCATTAACTTGTACTTTTTGAATTTCCGTTGGTATTGGACCTAGAAACATGAAATTAAACATGCAAGGTCTCGAGTGAATGACAATCTGTTAGAGGGATATTTTTGGTACTTTTTCATTTTTTAAATAGTACTTTTTTTAAATTTTCGCTTACATTGGTCTTATGAACATAAAATTAAACCTGCAAATTCCTGAGTGACTGAGAATCTCTAATAGCGATTATTGGTTCTTATTAGTTTTTGAATTGGTACTTTTGGAATATCCGTTATTATTGGACTTAGAAACATAAAATTCAAGATGCAATGCCCTGAGTGGATTAGAAACTGCAAGAGGGCTTTTTGGTACTTTTTTGTTCATTAACTGGTACTTTTTGAATTTCCATTAGTATTGAACCTAGAAACATGAAATTAAACATGCAAGGCCTTGAGTGAATGATAATCTATTAGATTGATCTTTTTGGTACTTTTTTGTTCATTAACTGTTATTTTTTTAATTTCCGTTAGTATTGCACCTAGAAACATGAAATTAAACATGCAAGGGTTGAGTGAATGACAATCTGTTAGAGGTATCTTTTTGGTACCTATCGATTTTAACTGGTACTTTTTTTTTTAAATTTTCGCTAATACTGGTCTTACGAACATAGAAGTTAACCTGCAAGGTCCTGAATGAATGAGAATCCCTAAAAGAGCTTATTGGTACTTTTTTGTTTTTAAGCTGGTACTTTTTGAATATCCGTTATTATTTAACTTAGAAACATAAAATTTAAGATGCAATGCCCTGAGTGGATAAGAATCTATAAGAGGGAAGTTTGTGGTACTTTTTGTTCTTTAACTGGTACTCTTTGAAATTCCGTTAGTATTGGACCTAGAAACATAAAATTAAACATGAAAGGTCCTGAGTGAATGAAAATCTGTAAGAGCGCTTTTTAGTACATTTTTGTTCTTTGACAGACCTGTACTTTTTGATTTTCCTTTAATATTGAACCTAAAATCATAAAATTTAACATGCAATGTCCTGAGTGGATGAGATTCTATAAGAGGGAACTTTTTGCTACTTTTTTATTCATTAACTGGTACTTTTTGAATTACCGTTAGTATTGGACCTAGAAAGATCAAATTAAACATTCAAGGTCCTGAGTAAATGAGAATCTGTAAGAGGGCTTTTTTGGCACTTTTTCGTTCTCTAACTGTTACTTTTTTTAAATAAACTGGTACTTTTTTTATTTTTAATATTTATTTTTGTGCATTAAATCAAAAAAAAAAAGCAAATAGGTGTCTGGTGCATTTACGAAATTCGGCCGTTTTAGGTAGTAAACGGGTAAAACCTGTATTTTGGAACTGAAAATACTGAAATTTTTGATATTTTAATGGGGAGGAAAAATAGTGCCAAAAAAGAAAATACGTGAAATTTGATATTTTTCATTAGCTGTTTGGTTCTACAACTGGTATTTTTTTAATTATCGTTAATATTGGACCTTAAAACATAAGATTCAACATGAAATGTCCTGAGTGGATAAGAATATATTGCGGAACTTGTTGGTACTTTTTTATTCTATAACAGGTACTTTTTCCGTTAGTATTGGACCCAGAAAGATAAAATTAAACATACAAGGTCCTGAGTGAATGAGAATCTGTAAGAGGGGTTTTGGTACTATTTTGTTCTTTAACTAGTACCTTTTTAACTTCCGCATTTATTGGATCTAGAAACGTAAATAAATATGCAAGGTTCTGAGTGAAAGAGAATCTGTAAGAGGGATTTTTTAGAACTTTTTCGTTCACTAACTGGTACTTTTTTTATAACGTGGTACTTTTTTTAATTTAATATTTATTTTTGTGCAATAAACAAAAAAATTAAATAATTGTCTGGTACGGCCGTTTTAATAAAAATTATACAACATTTGTAACTTATCTACAAATGCATATTTGGTACTTTTTCGAAGTTCGAACGTTTAAGGGATGAAAATTGTAAATATGTTTGTTACTTTTTCAATAAATTTTTCGTCCTCTATTTATCTTTCATCGCAGAGCCTAAACGTCTGAAGCTAAAAGGTTTACATTTGGACCAGGGACTGGCCTCTCGCCAAACGATCATGCTAAGCTCATACCTCCTTAACTAAAAGAGATGAAAAACATTAACACTTATTGGTGTTCATTAGAAAAATTCGCTAACCTCATATCTCCTTAACTAAAAGAGATACAAACATTTAATTCTGAATATTATTCATTAAAAAAATAAACGGACAGGTTTCTGGTACTTTTGTGAGGTACGGACTTTTTGGGGTGTAAAAGGATAAACAAAAATTATATCACATTCTAGCTTATCTAAAAAATACAAAACAGATTTGGACCTGTTTTGAAATTCAAACGTTTAAGGTTTGAAAATCGTTCCTAATTTTATTACTTTTTTTACAACATTTTTCTCCATCTATCTATATAATATAAAACTGTAAAGTTACTGACTGACACATTCTAAGATCCTGAAGCTAAAAAGCTGACATTTGGACCGAAGGCTGGCCTCTAGCCAACTCGATCCCGCTTACCTAAAAAATCCAAAACTAAAAGAGTTACAAAAAATTTAACACTTAATGTTGTTCATTATAAAAAAAGGACAGGTGTCTGGTACTTTTTCGAAATTTGGGCATTTTGAGGAGTAAACGCGTAAAACCTGTACATACATTAGAGACACAACTTTTCTGGACATCATTGCCCCAAGGGACTACATGTTATGGGCAATATGGGATAATAAAACAGAATTGAACTTAAAAGCACAAAATTATAGGTGCAAAGTCCTGTGTCAATATCAACCTATGAGATGAAAAATGTTGGAACTATTTTGCTTAAACCTGTTTACATATGCTTTGGAATATAAATATGTTCATGAAAGAAAAGGCCTGATTACAAAGCACCGGGTTAAATGCTATAATTAAAACAAATTTAAACCTAGAAAAAGAAGCTTTGGCATACAAATATGTCCACGAAGGAAAAGAAGACGCTAACGAAGTAGCGGGTTAAATGCTAGTTTTATATATATAGATAGATAGATGGAGAAAAATGTTGTAAAAAAAGCAACAAAATTATGAACGCTTTTCACACCTTAAACCTTTGAATTTCAAAACAGGTCCAAATCTGTTTTGTATTTTTTAGATAAGCTAGAATGTGATATAATTTTTATTTACTCTTTAACACCCCAAAAAGGCCGTACCTCACAAAAGTACCAAAAACCTGTCCGTTTATTTTTTTAATGAACAATAATAAGTATTCAATTTTGTTATCTCTTTTAGTTAAGGAGATATGAGGTTAGCGAATTTTTCTAATGAACAACAATAAGTGTTAATGTTTTTCATCTCTTTTAGTTTGGGAGGTATGAGGTTAGCAGGATCGTTTGGCGAGAGACCAGCCCCTGGTCCAAATGTCAACCTTTTAGCTTTAGACGTTTAGGCTCTGCGATGAAAGATAAATATATGGCGAAAACATCTTGTGAAAAAGTAACAAACATAGGTACAATTTTCATCCCTTAAACGTTCGTATTTCGAAAAAGTACCAAATATGCATTTGTATCGTCCACTCAGGACATTGAATGTTGTATTTTATTATTCTATGTTCAATATTAACGGAAATTCAAAAAGTACCAGTTAAAGAACAAAAAAGTACCAAAAAGCCCTCTTACAGATTCTCATTCACTCAGGACCTTGCATGTTTAATTTTATGTTTCTAAGTCCAATAATAACGCATATTCAAAAAGTAACAGTTTAAAAACTAAAAAGTACCAATAAGACCTTTCAGAGATTCTTATTCACTCAGGACCTTGCAGGCTTAATTTTATGTTCATAAGACCAATATTAGCGAAAATTGTAAATAAAGTACCAGTTAAAAAACGAAAAAGTACCAAAAAGATCCCTCTAACAGATTGCCATTCACTCAAGACCTTGCATGATAAATTTCATGTTTCTAGGTCCAATGCTAACGGAAATTCAAAAAGTACCAACTAATGAACAAAAAAGTACCAAAAAGTTCCCTCTTATAGATTCTCATCCATTCAGGATATTGCATGTTTAATTTTATTTTTACAGGTCCAATACTAACGGAAATTCAAAAAGTACCAGCTAATGAAGAGAAAAGTACCAAGAACTTCCCCTTATGGGTTCTTATCCACTCAGGACATTGCATGTTTAATCTTATGTTTTAAGGTCCAACACTAAGTACCAAATATGCATTTGTATCGTCCACTCAGGACATTGAATGTTGAATTTTATTATTCTAGGTTCAATATTAACGGAAATTCAAAAAGTACCAGTTAAAGAACAAAAAAGTACCAAAAAGCCCTCTTACAGATTCTCATTCACTCAGGACCTTGCATGTTTAATTTTTTGCTTCTAGGTCCAATACTAACGGAAATTCAAAAAGTACCAGTTAAAGAACAAAAAAGTACCAAAAACTTTATTCTTATACATTCTTATTCACTCAGGGCATTGCATCTTGAATTTTATGTTTCTAAGTCCAATAATAACGCATATTCAAAAAGTACCAGTTTAAGAACTAAAAAGTACCAATAAGCCCTTTCAGAGATTGTTATTCACTCAGGACCTTGCAGGTTTAATTTTATGTTCATAAGACCAATATTAGCAAAAATTTTAAATAAAGTACTGGTTAAAAAACGAAAAAGTACCAAAAATATCCCTCTAACAGATTGTCATTCACTCAAGACCTTGCATGATTAATTCATGTTTCTAGGTCCAATACTAACGGAAATTCAAAAAGTACTAGCTAATGAACAAAAAAGTACCAAAAAGTTCCCTCTTATAGATTCTCATCCATTCAGGATATTGCATGTTTAATTTTATTTTTACAGGTCCAATACTAACGGAAATTCAAAAAGTACCAGTTAATGAACAGAAAAGTACCAAGAACTTCCCCTTATGGGTTATTATCCACTCAGGACATTGCATGTTTAATCTTATGTTTTAAGGTCCAACACTAACGATAATTAAAAAAAAATGCCAGTTGCAGAACCAAAAGGCTAAAGGCTAAAGTAAAATATCAAATTTCCCGTATTTCCCCTTTTTGGTAGCATTTTTTCCCCCATTTAAGTATTTAAAATTTCAGTATTGTAGTGGGAGCCCATAATTTAGTACGAATATGCCAATGAATGGAGAAAAATGATTTTTGAAAAAAGTACCAAAAATATCTACGATTTTCACCCCTTAAATGTTCGAATTTCGGAGAAGTACCAAATTCGTATTTGTATTTTTTGATAAGTTTCGAATGTGGTATAAACTTAGTTTTTATGTTTATTGGTTCAAAAGATAGATGGGGTGGCAAAAAAGTACTAAAATTCCGATTTTACCCGTTTACTCCCTAATGGGGCCGAATTTCAAAAAAGTACCAGACACCTGTCCGCTTATTTTTCTAAAGAACAACGATAAGTATTAAATTTTTTTTGTATCTCTTTTAGTTTTGGAGATATAAGGTTACCGAATTATCCCGTTTTTACCCCCTAAACATTCGAATTTCCAAAAATCCCGTCTTAGTGGATCGATTTGGGGAGTGGCCAATACCTGGTCCAAATTTCAAGTTTTTAGCTTCAGGCGTTTAGGCTGTGCGATGATGAATCAGTCAGTGAGTCAGTGAATCAGTCAGTAACGTTACAATTTTATATATATAGATAAAATAGAAAAAACTCTCTCCTGTAAAATTTGATTTTTGGTGCTTACGTTATTTTCGCGGTTAGGGCTCGATTTCTACTTTGCAATATTATTCGCAAACATAATACAATGGCGAAAAAAATTATATATAACTTACCCTGCCTTTACACACGCAAGTAGTGGCATGCCACTGCTGTACACATATTATCAAAGAAAATTTGTTGGAAATAGTCGAATCTTATACCATTGGCTTTTGTGTTTACACATGCTACTGCGAGTTCATTTTCAAAATATCATTGAAGCGTCAACTTGAGATAGTTTGTTTACAGTACGTTTACATTTGACAGTACTGGCAAGACAGTAAGAAAATGCATATTAGTTTCCAAAAACACTACTAAAGGCTCAGTTAGGCGAACGTTGCTGTACCCGTAATGTAACGCACCGTACTGTAAGCACGTTGGTGCACTTATAGAACGTTTGAAAACGTGTCATATGTTTTCCCATACATAAACAAAAAGCAATAGTATATATAAAACAAACAGTGATGAGAATCAAAAATGTTCAAATGGTGACCGTTGTGCAGAAAAGGTATTACGTGATTGAAATGGTATTTAAACAGTATTTTGTGTATGAAAAAAATGTTAATAATTTAATATTTATATTATAGATTTACAATAAATAAATTTGTATTTTGGCATATATACATTTTTAGCATATATTGTAAATGTGCATACACCAAACAAGGTTTTGATACCAGTCTTTTATATGTTTCCCTTTTTCATTGTATGTGTATATGCATTTGTTTATTTTAAACATCTAAACATATGTATATTTGGAAATATGTTGTATTGTAAGTTGTTTTGTCGCAATTCCATAGATATACTAAAAAAAGTACCAAAAAAAAGATAAAAATTACCCGCATTCAATGTAACATACAAGCCGCCCATCACTGTCTTACAAATGTCACGTAACAACGGCATGAAATTCTATTTTACACAGATTGGTACGTTGCAACTACGGTACATTGCATTTCGGTAAGCTTTTGTATTGGTTTTCATATAACAAAAAGCGAACAGCTGATTGATACAGTACAGTTACGGTACAGCAACGTTCGCCTAACTGAGCCTTAACTGTCTTCGTGACGTAGGCGTCCAGACAGATTTTTTTTTTAGATATAAGTCAAACGTTAATGTTGCTGTTTAAGTCCAGCTAAACGTGTTTTACATGAACAAAACAAACTTAAAAACAGCTTAAAATAACTATATTGTGTTAACAAACGTAACACTAAACTAAAATATAAAAAATCAAAGCAAAATGTGTTTAATTTTTTTTTACACTTTGATTTTTTTCCCTTTTGCTAACAAAACTTCAGATTACTGTTAGCAAATGTCAAATCACTGTCCAATTTTACTGCCTGCAAAATTTGTTAGACAGTAGACAAGACAGTTGGAAAAGTGTGCATGTATTAGTGAAAAATTTTGCATGTATTGCTACTGTCTTGCCAGTACTGGCAAATGTAAACGCCAAGTTACTTCTCAAATTAAAAAAAATATCAAAAAACCAAATAAAGTTACCGAGTTAATCATATAGGCACATTTTTGAGAAATGGTTTACATTTATTTATATAAGCAATATTTAAACAACATTAATGCTCTATAATTAACAAACTTGCTTTTATTATTGCGCGTTTCAAAAATTAATCATATAAAACATTTGTCTCTTGTTGACCCAAACTTTGATACTCCGAAATATATTGACATCTTGGTGGGATACGACTATTTTTTCAACCTTTTAAGAGATGGCCGTATTGTTAAAGATGGTAAATTACTGGCACAAAATACCATGTTTGGCTACGTACTATGTGGCGGATGTAATGTCGAATCCAATATGAGTGCTTGCCACGTGATGACACCATACTCCTCAGATGACGATTTAAATAAAACCATACAGTTATTTTGGAAAATTGAAAGTGTACCTCAGCTTAAACCCAGCTTTACCGTTAAAGATCAACAAACTGAAGATTTTTATAAATCAATTACTACCCGTGATAAAAGGTATTATGTTAGACTTCCATTCTCTCAAAAACTAGATATTGGTGAGTCCTTTACTTGCGCTCTGAAAAGACTAATAACTATGGAGAGAAAATGTAAATCGAATCCTGATTTAATGCTAGCTTATTCAGAATTTATGAATGAATACCTGTCACTGGGCCATATGAAACTTGTGCTCCATTATGAAATAAATGATCCATGTAAACAAGTTTATTATCTGCCGCACCATGCACAGTGGTATTTTTTCATACATCTAACTGCAAAAAATAGAAGGAGTGATCCTACAACGATGAAATTTTGCACGCATGTTTAAGTTTAAGTAGAAAAGAAAAATTCAAAAAATTTGTAAAATTCGTGTACTCCTTGGGGTACCTCCCTTGGAACGCAATTTTTTCACGAATTTTTGAACTCAATGTATAGGTCGCAATTCTTCACAAAATTTTACGAAATTTGGCACACGTCTATAAGTTGATCCAAGAAAAAGCATTACAAATTTTGGTTGAAATCCGTCGACTCATAGGGGTACCTCCCTTGGACCCCCATTTTGTTGCTTATTTTTCTTCTCAACGTATGGGCCGCAATTCGCAAAGGAATTTTATAAAATTTAGCAGATGTCCATAAGTTGATCTAGAAAAGAGCATTACAAATTTTGGTTGAAATCCGTCGACTCCTAGTGGTACCTCCCTTGGACCCCCATTTTTTTTTGCTTTTTTTTCTTCTTAACGTACGGGCCGCAATTCGCAACGGAATTTGATCAAATTTAGCAGATGTCCATAAGTTGATCTAAAAAAGAGCACTACAAATTTTGGTTGAAATCCGTCGACTCCTAGGGTACCTCCCATGGACCCTTATTATTCCACGTAATTTTTTTTCAATGTATAGGGCGCAATTGTAAATAGAATTTGATTAAATTTGGCACACGCGTATTAATTGATAAAAGAAAACAATTTTCAACCAAAATGCGTCGTCTTTTATGTAACCTGAATGAACAAATTTCGTATAAATATAATTCTCATTGAAAATACTAGTTATATTTAATTAAAGAATGCATTTTATTCATCAACTATCATATCTTTAACTACATCATCCAATTCTAAAATATTCTTATATATGAAGCTACTAATATATGGATCGGACGACTCAAGCAAACGATGAAAAACGATGGAAAAAAAATTTCATAATATTCAAAATGAATTATTTTTAATTAATTTATTTTTTAAATATGTATTTAGTTTCTAACTAAGTCGCGCTTCTCCCCAACGATTTAAAAAATGAAAGCCTCTTTTGAACTGCCTTTTTCACTATTTCAATTTCATCAATAGTAAGCACCGAATTTTCCTGTTTTATAAAATTTGTTAACAAATTGACATTGCTACCACAATCCATAAGTTCCGGGCACAATTCACTATATGACACAGAAAATAAAATCATTTTTAGAATTATATTTTAAATTTTATTACAATATTTATTATCATTTATTTATTAACGTTAACTATTTACTGGTTGCAAATATTGTTTTCAATTTAAGCGGTTTTCTTCTATACATTTTCTTTTAATAAAACATGATTTTGTTTATTTTTTTTTTAAATCTTATTCACTTTTAAAAACAGCTGTCAACAATTTATTAAGAAATTGTTGTTATAATTAAGAACTCAAATTTCTTTAAACCGTTAAGCCTAAAGGTATGCAAAACTTTTTTATTACAAATACTAGGGTGCAATATTCGTGACTTTTTTTTACTAAATTTGGATTTTTTTAAAAGATTGACAAAAGTTGGTGAATTTTTTTGACTACTTAGAAAGAAGAGCGTTTTACCTTTCATTTCGTTATACTGAGAGCACGGAGGTAAACCGAGCTAATTGACTTTTTCTCCAACGAAAACAGCCAATGCTGAATTTTTAAGGACAATTTTGATGCACTCATTTCTCCCAAACTATGTATGTAATAACTTTTTCTTTTCCTTTAAATTAAAAACAAGGCGTTGGACTTAAATAAAGTCGACACTCAGATTTTTCCGCTCGAAACATCTTCGATAAATAAATCTCTGAATTTGAACAAAATTACCATATATTTCCCTTTCACAACATTAACCTGATTTCAGCCGATCTTTTCTAAAAATATATATACATATATCTTAAAAGAAATGCAGTTTTTGGTTTGCCAGACTCTTCTCTATAAAATAGCATCATTAGATTTTTTAAAAGTAATAGTCAAAAAATGCCTTTTTTGCAGCAGAAATCCCATAGTGCCATGCTGTGCTTAAAGAAAATAGTCTGACCACCAAACTCAGAGTGGTGTTTGATGGTTCCGCTAAATCTTCTAATGGAAAATCACTTTATGATAACTTACTTAAAGGCCCAATATCAGCGTATATTATGGCGTGAATCACCTAATGATCAGGTTCAACACTATCGGCTTACTACCGTGACATATGGGACTCTACCTACGCCCTATCTTTCACTTCGCACTCTTCTGCAACTGAGTGACGACGAAAAGAATCGCTATCCCATGGGTAGTGCAGCCGTCAAAAACTCATTTTACGTCGACGACTGCATGGCAGGCTCTAATACAATAGAGGAGGCTCAAGAGCTAGTTGATCAGTTAAACAACTTGCTCATGGCTGGCGGTTTTCATCTAAGAAAGTAGGCTACTAATGATAGCAGAATTCTTCAAAAAATTCCAGATTGTAATAAAATTGAAAGCATAGTAGATATCCCTTCAGACATAACAGTTTGTCTCCTTGGTATTATTTGGGATCCTATTAAGGACTGCTTTTCGTATAAGGTAAAAGAAAAAGACTTTTGTCTTGACACCAAAAGGAACTTGCTTTCTGAGATATTTAAAATTTTTGATCCCCTTGGCTGGATCTCACCTGCAATTATTTCAGTAAAAATAATTATTCAACGTTTGTGGCTATCAAATCTGGATTGGGACGAGCCGTTGCCTTATGATATATTACATGAAATCAAATTACTATTTTTAGAATTTCATTTACTTAATAATATTAATATCCCCCGACTTATTTTTTCTACAGAGAAAAATATAACCTTTCATGGATTTTGCGATGCTTCTAGCGTCGCTTATGCTGCTGTGATTTACTGTCGCAAGGTATCAGCGGATGGTAAAGTATCCACCACCTCGTCATCTCTAAAACGAAGGTGGCTCCTATTGCATCGTATTCAATTCCCCGGCTGGAACTTTGTGCAGCATATCTGCTAACGCAACTATTTGAATATCTATCTTCTGTTATCAGCGTAACCTTGGAGGATGTAGTTTGCTGGTCTGATAGCAAAACGGTGCTGGCATGGCTTTCTTCACACCCATCAAAGTGGAAAACTTTTATAAGCCATCGAACATCTTATATTTTGGAAACCATTCCAAGATTAAACTAAAGATTAAACGTTCCCAGTAAACAGAATCCGGCCGTTGCTGCTAGCAGAGGCATTAGATCCAGTTATTTAATAAGTGACGAAATGTGGTTTAACGGGCCGTCATGGCTGCCTAAAGAAAATGGTTACTGGCCAGTCCAGGCTCCGCGAAAAATACTACCAGTGAGGAACTTTAAAATTAATCCTCCTGAAGTTAAAGAAATTTTTCGTGTACAAATAAACAAAAACAACAACTACATAAGTAATAAAAAGAATAGTACGCCAGATGCTGCAGTAATTATTAAATTTAATAGTCCATATGATAGAAACTATGTTCTTAAATCCGTGAAAAATTATATTCGGGAAAATAAAGACTGCCTTCGTCTGAATTTAATTGGATTTAATAGCTCAACGCCATTTTACATTAATGAAAATCTCACACCTAATAATCATAGAATCTTCGTTAGAGCACATCGGTTAAAAAAAGATAAGGCAATATCTGCAGCGTTTATTCACCGTGGAATCGTTTATGTGAAAACCTTTGAAAATGATGAACCAAAACGGATTGACGAACTAAATACATTAAACCAGTTTTTTCGACCGCATACTTCTCAAGAAACTAATTTTATCACATAAAACATTAATTTTGCTGTGTAACATTGTATTATTTGTAATGTCCTTAATTTTAAAATTCATAACTAAAACCAATATAAATGTATTTGCTTCCATTAGCTTTTATTATAATAACAAAAAATGTTTAGTGCGTCTTTATTACTACCTATACGCTTGCATTGTTGAGAAATCTTTCTTATATAATGATATTAAATTCCAGTAATACGAGGGCTGGCTCTAGAGAAAATTTATCTAACATGATAAAAATTATTTCAAAGAACGCGTCTGGATTACAAATCTGTCATATAAATGCTCAGAGCTTAAATAATAAACTTGACGAATTTAGAATTGTGTTTGAAAACAGCAACATCGATATAATTTGCATCTCAGAAACATGGTTTTTCTCAAATGTCGATAGCAGTATGTACCATTTAAATGGTTATCGTCTTTTTCGATCAGACAGATCAACGAACGGTGGTGGTGTTACGGCATACGTGAAATCAAATATTCCTTGCAAAGAGAAAAGTAAAAATGCTGCTGGGGCGAACATTGAATATATTTTAATGGAAATTTGCAACAACAGCGAAAACATATTAATTGGAACTATATATAGGCCCCATAAAAGTATTAATATGGAGTCTTTCTTAGAAAATCTGAGCATATGTACTCTTGCATACAGCCATATAATCTTAACAGGTGACTTTAACTCAAATATTTTGGAAGAAACCAGCCTTGTAGAAGACATGAGCTCTATTGGATTAACTTTAGTAAATAATAAAATACCAACCCATTTTACGACCACTTCAAGTACCCTTCTTGATCTTTGTTTTGTTAACAATACTTCTCGTCTGCTATTATTCGACCAGTTATCTGCATCTATGTTCTCACGGCATGATCTATTAATTATAGCTTACGATTTTAAAATTCATTATAACTCAGAACCGCAAATACTAGAATATAGAGCCTACAAGAATATAGACAGTCAGTGTCTTAGTACTGAATTGTCTTCAACCAATTGGAACTATGTTTTTTGCACATCTGCTGTTGATGACCAATTAAATTTTTTAGATTGCAAGCTTAAATATTTTTTTGACAAATACGTGCCCTTAAAATCAAAAATTATACGTAATAATAACCCTTGGTTTACACCTGCAATAAAGTCTTTAATTGAAGACAGGAATCAGGCATACGGAAGGTGGAAACGCTTTAGAACAACAGAACTTTATGCCATCTTTAAAAATGCAAGGGCATTGGTTAATAAGAAAATCAGAATGGCTAAGTTTATGTTTTATCAAGACAGGTTCAAAACGTCTGTTGACTCACGGAAAAAATGGAGGGAAATTCGTAAATTGTGTTTAATAAATCCGAACAGCTCTAATGCACATGACATTGATGTAAACCAGTTAAACCAGGAGTTTGCAGGTATATCGACCCCCAATATAAATATTAATTTTTACAACAACGTCTACTCTAATCAACGTCAAATACCTAAATTCAATTTTGCGCACTTTACGCCAGAAGATGTACTTGACTCATTTCTTCGCATAAAATCTAATGCCGTTGGTTGTGATGGTATTCATCCAAAGTTTATCAAGCTCACACTTCCTTATACACTAGTTTACTTCACGCATTTTTTTAACACGATTTTAACTACATCTACGTTCCCAACTGTTTGGAAACATGCCAAAATTGTACCAATACCGAAACCAGATAAAAGTTATCGACCTATTGCAATTTTGCCTTATCTGTCAAAGGTATTTGAAAAATTAATACACTCACAAATAAGCAATTGCTTACATACTAACTCATTACTAAATGCAAGGCAATCTGGATTTAGGCCAAAACATAGCTGTCTTACCTCACTAATTGACGTGTCTGAAGAAATAAGGTGCCATATTGATAAACGCCAAATGATGTCATTTCTTGTTTTGCTTGACCATTCGAAAGCATTTGATACTGTGCACCATTCCATTCTTGGCCTTAAGCTAAAACAAATGTGCAATTTCTCGTCAACAGCATTAAAACTCATATCCTCATACCTAAGTGATAGAAGTCAAAGCGTATACTACAAAAAAACTGTCTCCAAAAGTTGTATGATGCCAAGAGGAGTACCCCAGGGATCGATACTTGGGCCACTGTTATACTCTATATACGCTAATGATCTACCTTTGCAAATAAAACATTGTCAAACACAAATGTACGCTGATGATGTACAACTGTATATAAGTTGTAATGTATCAGACGCATCTAATTGTGTACAACTAATAAACCAAGATCTACATCAAATTTATCTATGGGCATCTGCAAATGGCTTGAGTTTAAACCCACGGAAATCTGTTGCCTTAGTGATTAAATCGTCAAGACACCTTATAACGTATATTCCGCGAATAAAGATTAATAACACAACTATAAATTATGTAGACACTGCAAAAAATCTTGGTGTAACTTTTAATAATGAACTTAATTGGTCAGATCATATTAAAATAAACTGTGGAAAAACTTTCTCTATGTTAAGAAACCTATGGATGTCGCAACATTTTACACCGACACACATCCGAATGCTACTTGCCAAAACGTATTTACTGCCAACTCTAATGTATGGTTGCGAGCTATTTGCTAGTTGTAATTCTGAATGTAGACGAAGGCTGAATATAGCATACAACAATATTGCAAGATATATTTTTGGTGTTAGAAGATACGAAAGCATTTCACGATTTGCATATCAAATTTATAATGTCACCTTTGATAATTTATTAAAGTGCCGAACACTTATCTTCTTGCATAAAATAATATAAAACCGACAACCACCATAACTCTATGAAAAATTACATTCTCAAGGTCGAATAGAGGTAACAAGATAAATAACATTAAGTATACAAAAGCGATATCTGAGCAACACTTTTTCATTAATTCAATTCGTCTTTGGAGCCAATTACCCCCTCAAATCCAAATTATTAGCAATGCAAGCTAATTCAAGTCTGCCATATTTAGGCACTTTACGTAATTATTTTACTTTCTAAATAAGCACTTTTACCTTAATTTTTGTCTTTTTTTTATGGTAATATAAATAAATTCAAATTGTTAGTTATTATTTTGTTTTTTATTTTTATAATTATTATTATTGTTTAAATCTACGATAATATTTACATATCTATAAATATGCCAAATAACTAAGCAATACTTTAATATAAGACTTGTTCTTGTTGTATTGTAATAACATAAATAATAAATAAATAAATAAATAAACTTCGTCTTGGCATGAGGATACATTGTGATGTCCGATGGACTGAACATATATTCAAGGTGTCGAAAGAAGCATTCAAGTGCCTCGGTTTTCTAAGACGGTGTAGGATATACTTCACTCCATCTGATCTCCTTACTATTTATACCACTTATATCCAACCGCGTATGGAATACAACTCCCATGTGTGGGCCGGTGCTTCAAAGTGTATTTTGGAGCTTCTCGACCGCGTGCAGGAGAGGGCGAGGGTTCTCATTGGTGACAGTAGGGTTACCAATTCTATTGACTCCCTTGAGCACCGTCGCAATGTGGGTTGTATTTGCCTGTTTTATCGTTACTACAATGGGATGTGTTCCGACGAAATCAGGGATCTGGTTCCCGAAACCCGTACATTTGTTCGTAATACACGCTTTTCCTCAAGAGCCCATCCTTATGTGGTCGATTGGCAGGTGAATCGTACAACGCATTACAGAGAGAATTCGTTTTTTTCCCGGACTGTTCGTATGTGGAATAACCTTCCAGCAGAAGTCTTCCCTCTCACTTACAACATGATTAATCTATCCTCCTTCCCATAACCTATTTTCCTAGTTCCAACACAATGCAATGCATTAGTAGGGGTCATCCCCTGAGTGCTGGTCCTAACAGTAAAAAAAAAAATAGCTCTTGCTTCAACCACATACAACCCAGATGTTATTGGTAGAATAAACGAAAGAATTTCCCATTGGCCTAAAATGGTGAGAGTACTTGCTTGCTGCTTCAGATATTTTAGTAATCTTAAATCCAAAACTAAAACCAACTACCCCATTCAAGTTAATGAACTAAAACATGCGGAAGTAGAAATTTTAAAATATTACCAGACACAAAACTTTGCTGAAGTTGTTGAGATACTTAAACTTGGTCACGCTACCTTAACTAATAAAAAACTTAAGAAACTATCACCGTTTCAAGATTCTGATGGGCTGCTACGTGTTGGAGGAAGATTAACTAAAGCCGATATATCATACGACAGCCAACATCAAATCATTCTACATAAAGACAGTCCTATTGTACGCAAAATTGTAAATGATTTACACATACAAAATCTTCATGCCGGAATAACGTTGTTAATTGCTACACTGTTAAAACTTTAATTACAATTGGACAATAATCCAATTTGTGTTCACACCATCACACAAAGTATAAACACATGAAATAAAATGCAACCCTGATCCAATGAAAAGTATTATTGTTTAGAAATTTTTCAAAAAATGATGAAGTCGTATGGGATGTCAAACTTTTTTTCATAATACTTGTCGTTTTCATCACAAATGCATTCACGCTATCAGACTTTTACATATTACTTGAGTTTTTGACATGCATTTATACAAAGTATAATAGTGTAAACTAGCCTTTAAGACCGGGATTCACTATCCTCACAATCGTACGATTCATTCCCACGAAAATCTGATGGAATTATATCCGACACAAAAAAATGTCTTCAAAACGGTAATGCCACACTATCCCAAAAAAATGATGGCATCTCAAATGAATTAGGTACTTAACAAGAAAATGCAACTCTGATCGCATAGAAATTATCATTTTATGAACATTTTCATAAACATTTGCAAGTCGGACAGACTTTTAAAAAAAATCTGACACTTAATTCATTTTTAAGCCACACCATCCGGCTTTAATGGCATGCAAGTGCCAAATTTCCACTCGCATTCAATTTTTGCTGCCACTGGAGCTGCCATTGCGAAAAATGTGAGTGTATTAGTAAAAAAAAGTTTGAATGTTTCGAGTTTTTCGAACTGGCTTATATAGTATCAGTGCAAGTTTAAAATGGCACGCATAATGGTTAAAAATGACTGGAAAAAGCACGATAATGTATAAAATATGGCAGGAAAGATGGCAAAAATAAACATGTTGTTATTAAAGAAACATTTATTTAAATAAGTTTTGACTGAATAGTAAAGGGGTGCACAAGATTATAAAATTCGTACTTAAAACATTTTTTTTTAAGTCATATATTTTTATTTTTCGAAACGAATGAGTTTATGCAAAGCGCAACAACAGCCCACGAAAAACAAAACAAAGTGCCCTACAAGAAGACTACCGGTCATTTTACTAGTTACTTGACCGGTAGTGTTGACCGATACATTGGTTAAAGTTGCTATTACTTTATTAAGAGCAATATGAAAAAACCAACCGAAACTCTTGTGTACATGTGATTTTGCCTCTCTTAATAACTAATAAATTCCACTCGACTACGGAACATATATCTGTACTGTTTACTCTGGTGCTTTAATAAGCCAATGATAAACTAAATAATGGTTAACGTAAATAATACATTTTTTTTTATACCCTCTACCACAATTAGTTGTGAAGAGGGTATATTAAGTTTGTCATTCCGTGTGAAACTTTTTTATTATTCATCTCAGACCCCATAAAGTATATATGTATATTCTGGGTCCTTGAGTAATTCTAAGCCGATTTAGCCATGTCCGTCTGTCTGTTGAAAACACGCTCCCTTTCGAACAACTCAAAATAAATTAACAAACTTGGTGCCAAATTGCTTTTAGTTATCCTAAGCAGTTTGGGATTGAAATCCAACAGAATCGGTTCAGTAGGACCAGAGCTATGAATTAAAATGTGGAACCACCATCTAAAAAAATTGATAATTTTGTTACAAAAAATAGCATTAATGCTGGAACAAGGCACGGAATGAGATAAGATTTTGCAAAAATTTGTTTTATTTGACTGGAAATCACGCTGTTAAATTTTGTGAAGATCCGTCCATAATTTACCCTAAGCCCCATATAAACACTACTCCCGGAAAACAGTTTAGTACGCCTTAAACAGAACAAAATAGCGCTAGCGCAACAAAATTTGGTACGTCACAGTTTTTTTGGACTAGCAACAACATTGTGAAATTTCGTGACGATCGGTCCATAATTTACCTTAGGCCCCATATTAACCCTACTACCGGAAAACAGTTTAGTACGCCTAAAACAGTAAAAAATAATGCAATTATAACAAATTTTGGCTCGTCACAGTTTTATAGGACTATAAATGATACCGTGAAATTTCGTGAAGATCGGAACATAATTTACCCCAGGCTCCATAGAAACCCTACTCCCGGAAAACAGTTTAGTACACTTCAAACCATAATTGATAATGCTTTCATAACAGAAATTGGTACGTTACAGTTTTAAAGGACTAGAAATTACGCTGTGAAATTTCGTGATGATCGGTCCATATATAGGCCCCATATAAACCCTACTACCGGAAAACAGTTTAGTCGCCTAAAACCATAATTAATAACAAATCGTCACAGTTTAAGATAATAATAACATCATACAGATATTACTCCTTAAACATTCGAACTGTCGGTGGAGGGTATCAAAGATTCGGCACAGCCGAATATAGCACTCTAACTTGTTTTTTAATTAAATTTATTATTAGAAAAATTATAATCGAAATTCACTCATACATTTTATAGTCAGGAAATTAGACTTCAGAAAAGTAAATGCCACGTACTATTATTTTTGTGGAAGCCCTATAACGTCCCACTTCTTGCATGGGTCTGGAAATGGAGGTAAACGTACGTGTGACCAGTTAATTAATTGTAGATCTTAAAAAGACATTTTATTTTGTTAACAACTTGTGTCTAAAAAATCAAATACAAACTTGAAAAGCTTTTACAGCTTTTTGGCTTTAGTTACAAATTATATAATTTATTTAATTGATTTTTTCTTTAATACCAATGGCAAATATTAAATTTAAGAAATTCAAAAATTTTACACGCGTTTGACAAAAATATATTAAATTATTGGCATTATTTGGGAAATGCTAGTTGTACCATTCTGACATTCATATGTATATGTTAGAATGGAACAACTAATGCAAAATTGTATGTTAGTAATTTTTTTAGTTTTGGTTATGCATTTCTTGTAGGGTGGTTGGTATGGCCAGGCATATAACAGTGCTAAAACGGGGTCGCAGCCCTACCTCTTCAGCTGTTGCTTTGATAGAATAAATACACAAAATCGTTTTGCGATTCTGAAAGATGAATCCTCTGAAGCACCAAATGTCATAAAATCGTCTAAGCCACCCTCGATAAAAAGTTTGATTTTGGTGATATGTAGGTGAAAATTCCTTTTATGAAGCTGCAATAAAGCTAGGTATAATTAACGAGACTAAAATACAGGTGAATCACGAGGACGATTTTCGAAAAGTAATTACAAAATTTGAGGCTCTTAATAAAAACTTTTATACATATCAATTGAAGAGCAGTAAAGGTCTTCAGGTAGTAATCAAGGGCATAGACTCATGCGTAGACCCAGGAGAAATTAAAGCTTTTTTGGAAGAGAAGGGTTTTAAAATAAAAAACGTAACAAATATCAAAAATAGGGGAAAAATTGCCAACAACTATTTCGAGTGGGGTTTGAACCCGGTGACGTTAAGCTCAAAAAACTCATCCAATTTATAATTTAAAATACATTCTGTACAGAAGGGTAACTATAGAGAGGCCGCACAAAAGAAATGGTCCTGTTCAATTTTTAAACTGCCAAGAATTTGGCCATATTATATCTAATTTAAGTCGTCTAGAAAATACCATGGAAACTTTAGTGCAAACAGTAAATAATTTTACAAACACAATGAGTAATATGTTATAGGAAATTCTAAGAATGCAATCGATGTTATTGCAAGCTATACTTAACAAGCCATGGACTGTTTAAAAATTTGTTTTGGAACGCAAACGGCATCCGCCAACATAATGAATTAGAATACTTTCTTAAAAATAAACAAATTGATGTCATGATGGTTTCTGAAACTCATTTGACCTCAAGAAATACGTTTAAATCAATGGTTACATATATACTATATGATCCAAGGACCCTCGAGATCGAGCTTGTGGAGGTTCTGCCATTTTAATAAAAACCCGAGTCAAACACTACCTAATGTGTGATCATCGTGAAGATTATCTCCAAGCAACGAACATTTGCGTTGAGGAATTAAATAGAAACCTAGTAATTTCATCGTTATACTCCCCGCCTAGATTTTCTATATCAGAAAGCCAATATTATAAATATTTTTAATCATAAGGACCCTGTTTCCTAGCCGCTGTCGATTATAACGCTAAACATAGGGTGCGTTCGTAAATGCATCACTGCGCTGCATCAGTGATTTCAAATGGTTATATATTTATCAGTGAAGTAAATGTGGACCAAAAAATTGTGAAATACTTCACAAAATTAATAGTCGCACAATAAAAAAAATTAAAATTATTCTTTTATCGCCATTAAAAAAAGTTTGCTTTTCTGATGCAGCGCAGTGATGCATTTACGAACACACCCATACCTTCTGTTGGTCACACCAAAGGGTCGTGTTTTATTCAACACAATTTCTAAAATGGATTTAAATGTGGTAGCGAGCGGACAACCAGCATATTGGCCTACTGATCATCAAAAAATTCCAGATGTCATCGATTTCGGCGTGGTTAAAAACAAGCTTCCTTAGAATTATCTTCCGCCCACACACCTACAATTGTTACTATAATGAACCCTAATAGAATTGTATATCCGTCTGGTTATTTAGCGACGACAGCTACGCAAATTAATTGGTAAAAATATAAAAAAATATCTCAGTACCCATTGCACAGAAAATACTCCGCTTAGTACACCGAAATATGTAGATCGCTCTATTGACAATTTTGACAGCTTTCTGAAAGTAGCTATTCTGCATTCCAATATTGCCCCAAAAAAAAACAATAAATATTAAAATATATTCCACAGATGTCGAGCGTCTCTTGTCTAAAAAAAGCAGGGCTTGAAGAGAGTGGCAATTCCACAGATCCCCTCAACTTACGAACTTACTAAAATAGTGTACAAAAAGACTAAGAAAGTTATTGCAGACTCAGAAAACGGCTTCTCTGGAAAAATATATTAAGGAACTTGATGCAACTCCACAATCAGACAACTCATTATGGCGTGCAGCTAGAAACCTCAAAAGGCCAGTTGTCTCTAAACCACCATTAAGAAACTTGAATGGAAGTTGGGCAAGAAATGATGTTGAAAAAGGAAATCTGTTTGTTAATCATTTAAAAAACGTATTTACACCACAGATATCTCACGATATTGCTGTCGAGTTACCACCTGTTGCTGCTAGAGCAACAGTTCCCCTAAGATTTAAGATAAGAGAAATCGAAAAAGCTATTTGTGATTTAAACCCCAAGAAGGTTCCTGGTTTTGATAAGATCAGCAACAAAATGCTTTTGGAGCTACCCAGCATAGCAAAGAAAATTATTCTTTTAATTTTTAATGCTATTTTACGCCTTGAATACTATCCTCGAAAGTTTAAGGTTTCCTTAGTCACCATGATATCTAAGCCGGGAAAGGATCACACAAAGTTAAGTTAAGCTTACTTTCTAATAAATCAAAGCTGTTTGAGAATCTGTTAGCGTCAAAATTAGCCCCAATTTTAAATGCAAATAGATGTATCTCTAACCACCAATTCGGCTTTAGAAAAGAACACAGCACAATTGAACAAACCTATCGTATACTAAACGCAATAAGAAAAGCCTTTGAAGTGTAATTAAAAGTCTTTTTTAATTTTGAATTTTGTTTATAAAGAATTCTTTATTTAGTGCGGCTAGTACGCACTGTTTGTACTTGGTATAAGAATTGATTTTGTTTAATAATTGTGGCGAGTTTTATACACAATAAATGCTTATTAAGCATTTTCATTACAGTGGAAGGTATAGCGGTTTGCTTAGCATTTTCTTACAATCTCGCAGACACTTGTCCAATAGCAAGAGTGGTGATAGTATTACTATTGATATAATATTGTATTCATACACACACACCCACACACACACAGCGCACAACACTCAAGTGGCTTATTCGTATTACATTAAACATGCGCCTGGCAAGCAATGTTAATATAATAGACACGCTACACCGCCCTTTTACGGAAGAATGTTCATATAACTGAAAGTTTTATGGACATTCTTTAACAATTATGTATTATACTTATTTATGTGGAAACAATTTTGTTACTTGAATACCAATAACATTTAATTGGGGGATTCACAAGGTGTCATAAAGTCATAAGTCTTAAAATAATAACATGAAAAAATACGACTCTTGTGAACAACCCCTCATAATTTAGTGTGCTATTTTGAATTTAAATCAGCTGATTTAAAACAAATATAAAAAAATAAATATTTACGTAACATCATAATATTTTTTAATTCTAATCCATGAATAAATAAATTAAATTAGATTTTACCTGACCATTTTCCTTTTTTTAGACGCAAATCACAAATTAATTTTATTTTGTTTGTTTACCAAACATCATAGTCCTAAGCCGATATAATTTGACGCCGCAAGTTTTTTTTGCAAAAATTGCTATCCGCAGGTCAAATTCGGATATTAGCCGGATAAAACTTTACCATCAACGGCGACGGCTACAAAAACTAAAGCGGTTCTGCTCAGCCGCTCAGCGCAGGCCTCTTCTGATTAATTACGACAGCACAATAAACATAGCAAGCAAAGTTCTATTAATTTAAGACACTTTTTGTTTACAAAGCAACAACAATATTTTTAAACCATTGTAAAATGTTAAAACATTATGACAATATAACATGATAGCACACCTTATGAATACCCCAATTATAATTAGGTGAATTTAATATTTTATTCGTTATGGTAAGATTTAAGTCTATTCTTATGTACTATATGTTCTTTATTATTTTTCTTATCATCTATGGTTACATTCTCTCTATATTTTTAATTTCATAAGGACCTTTATACCTATTATCTAATTTGTGCCCTACTTCATTTTTAATTAAAACTAAGTCTCCTACCCTGAAATCTACTTCTAATAATGACCTCATAATTTAATTTTTGTTTAAGTTTAGACCTATCTATCATAGCGCGCTCTCTCTTATGTGCTATTTCTAACCTAAATTTAACTTCCTTAGCATAATTTTCTATATTATATGATGGTGTTATTTCTTGAATACTATTGAACTGTTGAAACCCATTTGGAAGTCTACCAAAAACTAACTCATAAGGACAATAGTCATGAACGGAAGATGGCGTAGTGTTAAAACAGTACGTGAAATACTTAAGCCATTTATCCCAATCGGTTTTGTCAACGGATATGTATGATCTTACATATTCGTTAAAAGTTCTGTGACTTCTTTCCACAGTTCCTAGAGTCTGGTGATGGTAAGCTGTTGATGATATTTTTCAATATTCAACAGGTTACACAATTCAGCAAGTATTGAGTTTTTGTATTCTGTACCCATGTCCGAAATGAACGTCTTCATTGGACCATAGGTAAGAATACAATTTTCAAATATTGCTTTCGCAATGGATTTTGCGCTTTTATCTTGTATAGGTACCGTTACAAGATATTTTGTCATATCACATATTATTGTGACGGCATATTCATTTCCGAAGTATGATTTTGGTAGTAGACCTATAGTATCCACAATTACCGTATCAAAAGGTTTATTTGGTGTATTTGTCAATGTCAGTGGTATTTTCGTATGTTTTGTTATTTTACCCGTTTGGCATTTTTGGCACATTTTAACGTATTTTGTTATATCTCGAGTCATATTTTTCCAATAGTAATATCTTTTTATTTTATTTAGAGTTCTTGAAACACCGGAATGTCCTCCCTCTGCGGGGTCATCGTGGTATCGTTTCATTATCTCTGTTATTAATTTGGCATTTGTTACGTGGGTCACCTCATTAAGTAGCGCTACTTTTAATAATTTATTGCCCATTTCTTTAAATTCATTAATAGAGAAAAATTCGAAAATTTTCTCACTTGGTGCCACTTGAACTTTATGAATATTAAATTTACCGGCCACTTCTTCGAGCCTAGGGAAAAATTGTCGTAAGTCAAATTTCCCATTAGTAAACAATTCATTTATATTTATACATGCTATTATAGGTAATCTTTAGCTTACAAAATTTTCTGACGTCAGAATTAATAATTGGTTCAAATACATTGGGCTTCTCATTTTTATTATTTAAATGCCGTTTATTTGGTGTAATTGGATATTTCTTTTTAAGTGCATTGTTTGTCATTGCTCGAGTTATTACTTTGTATACATTGCTGTTTTTATTATTTATTTCCTTTAAATCATTTATTGTAATGCGCGACAAGGCGTCGGCCACATAGTTATCTTTTCCCCTAAGATATTCTACAGTGAAATCATATTCTTCCAAGTCCAGTCTCATTCTAATTAGTTTTGAGCTTGGATTTTTCATGGAAAAGAGGTAAGACAGAGGTCTTTGATCAGTGCGGACAAGAAATTGTTTGCCATAAATATATGGTCTAAAATGTGTGATGGCCCAGTGTATAGCGGTTAATTCTTGTTCAATCGCCTTTTGTAAATATTTTGGATGCCTATGCTATTGGTAGATGTTTTCCCTCATGTTCTTGAGTTAGTACAGCTCCACAAGCATGTTTGCTTGCATCTGTTGTTATACAAAACTCTTTTGTGAAATCTGGATATTGAAGTAATGTTGGACTCATTAATGCTTTTTTAAGATAGACTAGCTGGTAGAGGGCTTGTCTATCAGCGCCGGGGTTGCGGGTTCGATTCCCGCCAGAGACTCTGGTTTCTTTCCTGCAGACAAGCGTAGAGCTTCGCGGGATTAGCGTAGGGAACTAAAAAAAAAAATGCTGAATCACAATCTTCAGTCCATTCGAACTGCACACCCTTTTTGGACAATCTTGTAAGATGTCTAGAATACTCTGAAAAATTTTTGATAAATCTGCGATAGTAGTTGCAAAATGCTACAAATCTTCTTGCACTATCCGCATCTTTTGGTTGTGGATAATTTTCGATTACCGAATATTTACTATCGTCATGCAGTTTTCCTTTATCAGTGCATTTATGTCCTAGGTATGTTACTTCCTTCATGAAAAATGAACATTTTTCGGGATGTAACTTAAGATTGCGTTTTCGACATAATTCAAAAACATTTGTTAAATTAGAAAGCATGTGCTTTTCCGAACATCCTAAAACAACTAAGTCATCCATGTAAAGAAATGCTTGTTCTGGTCGCAAACCAGTAAAAGCGAGTGTCATCATTCTTTGAAAAGAATTGGGCGCTATTTTTAAACCATAGGGCAATCTAGTAAATCTATTGAAAATTAAGTTAGATCTCTAGATTTTTTTTCTAGTCCAATTTGGTGAAAACCGGACATTAAATCTAGACATGAAAAATATTTGGCTCTACCGAGTTGGTCTAAAATGTCATCTATTCTAGGTAATGGAAATTTGTCTGCTATCAATTTCTTATTTAGTTGTCTGTAATCCACTAAGAGTCTCCATCTTTTTGTTTCTGAACTTGGAAGTGATTTCTTCGGTACCAGCAGAATTGGACTGTTGTACTCCGAATTTGATGGTTCTACTATTCTGTCGTCTATTAATTTTTTCACCTGTTCATCTATCTCCTCTTTGTGTGTATGTGGTATCCGGTAATTCTTAATGTACACCGGTTGTGAATCCCTTACTCTCAACTTTTGTTCATAGAAATTATTAATTGTTATTGTTTCTGACTCTAAACCGAAAATATCGCTGTATGTTTTAATATTTCTGATTTTCTATGTGTATTTTTGGTCGGATTTCGTTCGACTATTTCATATTCAGAAAAATTTTCGGTTTTTATTTTACTTTTATTAACTGATGTGATAGTGTTATTTGTATTTAGAATACGAATATATGCTTTATTAGATTTTACCAATGTGTTCGCGATAAAGACTCCTGGTTCAAGTTCTTGATTTGGTATAAGTATTTCATTATCGCAATTTATAAAATTTACTTTACGTAATACTTCCGATCTTGGCGGCAATATAAGGTTATCGCTGTTGTTAGTAATTGGTATTTCTATAGGTTGTAGTATATTGAATGGTCGTAGGACTAGGTAGTCATAATTTTGATTAAAATCTAATATGCAATTATATTTCTTAATAAAATCCATACCAATGATTCCATCTCTTGGTATTGGGAAATTATTGTCTACTACTTGAAAATTGTGTGGTATTAGATAATTTTTAAATTTTAAATCAAAAAATATACTACCTACAGATTTAATTTTACCTTGTCCTATTCCACTTAATGTTGTGATTTTGTTAGTATTTATTTTATTTAAATCAAAATATTTGGATTTTATGAGTGAAATGTCGGCACCAGTATCAACTAGTAGTGTCACTGTTGTGTTACTGTTATCTTTATTAATCTGAATGAAATAACATAAGTTGAGGTTCAAGTTATACACTTTATTTTTTACTGTTCTGATCTTAGGGGATGGTCGGAGTTTTCCGAAGCATTTTCATTTGAGTCCATTGCTCGTACGTAGTGTCTATTCCTACGATTATTGTCAGGTCTTTGTCTGTTTCTATTATTGTAATTGTTGTTGTTGTTATTTCCGTTGTTATTATTAATATTGTTATTATTTCGGGGATAATTGTTTCTCCCACGAAATCTTCTGTTATTTCCACGATAATAAGTGGGTCTTTGACTGAAATATAATACGGAGTTCTGTTGCCCTGTTCCTTCAGTGCATATCATTGAATTGGCCTGCTTCCATGATAAGTTTTACTTTATCATTGGATCAGTTTTTTGTAATAGCTTTTACGGCAACTTGTGTAGAGTATTTGTTAGCTAACTCACAAGATAAACCATCAGATATATATGCCGTTTCAAGTGACTTTGTGAGATTTTCTATTTCAGTACAGTATGCAGTTGGTGTTTTATTGTTTTGTTTTATGCTCATCAGTTTAGCTGACAAAACATGCACTGATTCACCTTTAACGGTTACTTTGAGCTTAGTGATAATTTCTTCTATTGTAGATTCTTCACTTATGAGATTTCTATCATTTCCCTTAATATTTGTTTTAATTAGCGATATTGCAGAAGATTCGTGTTGACCCTTTATTAAATGAACTAATTGTAAGGAGTGACTGCAAATTTTCGGATTTTCCATCAAATTCCGTAATCAGCTGTGAAGCTGTATTTAGGAATTCTACCAATGTTTATGTCATTTTAGTATCTGTTTTATTGTCTGTTGTCAAATTTACTGTTTCGTGTAGAGTCTCAGGTAGTTTAATCTGTATATTTTTTAAAGCGGCTATTTTTAAGACTTTGGTTTTTAAATCCAAAAAGAATCCTTCTGCTGCAATTTTGTGACTAAGTGTCAACCGATTATAGTTTACATTAAATATAATTCTTATTTCCTCAAGTCTATTTAGTAGGATTTGGAAGTGATGTTGAATGGTCTTTCAACATTCAGCCACTTATAAGAACGATCGAAGTGCTCCATTCCATTTAAATTTTGTCTAAGTCATTGTCTTTATTATATTTTATCTAGATTATCTGCTCTGCTAACATATTTTTTCTTGAGTCTTCTATTGTGCATTTGGTAAATGCGAATTATAAAATTAATTATTATAATTACTGTTATTATTAATAGATAGATTTCTATAGTTAACAAATTTGTTTTTCCCTCAACTATTTCTACTTCATTGACGACATTGGCCTTGGGTCTGTCAAATTTTGTTTCAGATTTACACATTAAAAATTTCTTCCTCATTCTCTTATGAAATTAAAAAAAAAAAAATCCCTTATGAAATTAAAAAAAATAAATTTTAAGTTTGAAATTTACATTAAATATATTTTTATTAAATTTAAGTTTCGATAAAATATAAGAGTAAAATTATCTAAGTAGCATATTATTTCAAAGAAAAAGTCCTTTATGAAATTAATTAAAAATTTGTATATTTTAAAAAATAATTTTGTATTTATTTTTTTTCAAGTTTTGCCTCGAGCGATAAGTCGCTTATAGGCCCTGCGAGTGCGGATTAGACGCACTTTGTTTTAAGCTAACATATGTATGTACCTACATATTTTGATTTTCTTATTATTATTATATACATATTTTTTTTTTTTACTTCGTCTTTCCAGTCATTACGATGATTCATCTTCAGGATTGTGTTTATTTCTGTGGTGGAACTTTTTTTTTTTTTTGTTGGGCAGAGTAGGCTTTCTCTGCCTTCATCTATATTTCCTTCTCCATCATGCCTATTGGCCAGGGTGCTTAAGAAAAATTTTTAGCACTCCTTCTTCTAGTAAGGTTGCTTTTAAGATTTAAGCACTCCTTTTAGAAGCCTGGATCCTTCGGGTGCTCGCTGTTTTTAAAAGCACTCCGAATCTGGCAGGATCGCCATGTAATTAAAAGTCTTTTTTAATTTTGAATTTTGTTTATAAAGAATTCTTTATTTAGTGCAGCTAGTACGCACAGTTTGTACTTGGTATAAGAATTGATTTTGTTTAATAATTGTGGCGAGTTTTATACACAATAAATGCTTATTAAGCATTTTCATTACAGTGGAAGATATAGCGGTTTGCTTAGCATTTTCTTACAATCTCGCATACACTTGTCCAATAGCAAGAGTGGTGATAGTATTACTATTGACGACCGTGTGTACTGCTAGTATTGTATTCATACACACACACACACAGCGCACAACACCCCAGCGGGAAAACTTAGAAGACCTTATTACTTCAGGCCTTTTTAAAGGCCTGCTTAAAAAATTTTTTGATTTAATTACTATTCTTACGTAACTGCAAAAGAATGCCTCATAGAAGGCCTCCACACTCGCTTCTATAAGAAGCGAGAAAAGAAGGAGTAACATTTTTTGTTTTGTTTTTTTGCACAAGCAAAAGCAAAAGAATTCAGATCCCTTTACAAAAACAAAGTAACATAGGTATGTGGTAAATCATTTTAGTTGAAGTTGAAAAGAGAAAGAGTAAAATTTTTTGTTTTGTTTTTTTCGCCAAAGCGAAAGAATTCCGATCCGTTATAAAAACAAAGTAGGTGCATATTAAAATACAAAATAAAAACAATAATGTAAATCATTTTAGTTGAGTTTTTTTCATTAAGGAAGGTAGGTACTTGTGCTTAAAAGTTTTATTTTATTATAAACTTTTATTTGCAATCTTTTTTACAATATTTAGCAAATTTGATTATTTCAATAAAAAAATAGGTATCACATGTTTTATTAAACTACAATAAGCTTAATAAAATATATAAACGTACGTTTGTAAAATAGGTATACATATATAAAAAGTTAAATAACAAGATAACCTTTTTGCTAAGGCCTTTTGACAGTCATTCTCTGGAAAGCCTTCTAAGAGCCATTTATTTGAAGGCCTTTAAGAAGCTCTGGGGAAGATAGGAAAGCGGAAGGCCTTCTCCGCAATGACAACGCGTGTAAAAAAGATATGAGTATGGAATGGAGCGAGAAGGTCTTGTTTATCCAAAAGAAAGGGTACAGAGGCCTTCTGGAAGGCCTCCGTACTCCTTCTTTTTCCCGCTGGGACTCAAGTGGCTTATTCGTGTTACATTAAACATGCGCCTGGCTCATTGCATGTATCGTATACTGAAATCATGTGTGCAAGCAATGTTAATAAAAAAGACACGCTACAGAAGAAAGAAAATATTGTTCCGCTCTCTTCATCGATGTTTCTCAAGCTTTTGAATAAGCCTTCATTTATTACATAAATTGAAGCTAAACTTACCAGTGAACACTGTGAGAAAGCTACTTAGTCGGTCGAAAGTTTCTGATTAAAGAAGGTGATTATTTAAGCTCTCCTCTCAGCTAATTGACGCTGGAGTCCCTCAGCGAAGCATCGTGGGACCACTTTTAGACTTAATATATACCTCGGATATGCCAACAAACAACTACACCCAGACTTCAACATTTGCTGATGACACAGCTTTTCTAAGCGGAAACAGCCAAGAAATTGAGTTTTTGATGCAATCTTGTTCTACATTCAAAGAGACGTTACCTGACAAAATATTGTAGGCGAGTTCCACTTCGTTGCTCCAAAAATTGATTGAAAACTTTATCGTATGTTACACTCCATTTTTTCTTGTGAGCGATTTTATCGTATCTGCCAATGAAGAATATTTTGGATATTGTAGTTTTACATTATTTTCTTCATATTTGTTTCTAATTTAGAATTAGAAGGTAAAGGGAATTGCTCGATTTATTTTGTTTTTTGCTTCTATTCGTTTTACCGTTAATTTTACAGAAAATGCTATATTAAAATTTAAGAGAAGCATTTAGCATGCATTCTTTTTCGAATCATGTGTTTGAGGTAATCAGTTATTGTAAACCACTCCAAGTAAAACATTCACCCTTATTGTGTTTGGCGAATTTAAGATACGCCTACGACAGTTTGGTAATAGATTAAAGAAAAAAAGTTTCACGTTCTCTTTAATCTATTACCAAACAATCGTAGGCGTTTTTTAAATACGCCAAACACAATAAGGGTGATTGTCTACAGAGAAATTAATAAATAGTGCCTGAATAATGCTATCAGTTTCCAAAACCGTAAGTAATTATGATTATGTGGTGATATTTTGGTTGTTTGATGTCTATTAAATTGTGTGTATTATTTAATAAAAAATTTTAAAAAGCAGGTTTCTCAAGTGTTGTTAGTGCCATACAGCGATAGTGACAGTGATGACTTATGCTTATTTGAAAATGAAAACTGTGTCGGAAAACGGGGCTACAGAAAACCTCTGGCTGTTAAATCAAAGGAAGATATTAAAAAAATGGTTTTACCTAATCCATGCCTTAATAAGATGTGCCACAATGAATGTTGTCGTCTCTCCGAGACATCTCGTGAACATTTAAATGAACATTATTGGGGAATGTCAAAAGCAAAAAGAAGAATGTGGCTGCTTTCTTGTACAAAACATAAACAAATTCAACGAAGGAGAGCTGCTGTCAAAGGAGGAGATTGTAGACTAAACAATTCTTTTGAATATAATTTTACTCACAAAGGGATCGTTTTTAAAGTTTGTCAATAATTCATGCTGGCAACTTTAAATATTTCTCAAATGATGCTTAGTTATATTTTAAGGGAAAATAATTATGCTCAGCCAAAAGCTAAGGTTCGGCCTCATAATAAAACAGATGAGCAAAACATAAAGCTTCTAAAACAATATCTTGAAAAACTTCCAGCTGTGCCGTCACATTATTGTAGAGCCAAAAGTACTAAAGTTTATTTGCCACAAGAATTTCAAAACAAGCAACCCCTTTATAGGTGCTACACTCAATATATCACCCCTTTGCGCGAAATTATCGTATGTTACAAAAACCAAATTTTACAGGAGAGCCATTTTTCTACTTTTCTCTGCTATCACTTGCAATATTAAAATGAAAATATGCATTAAATTTTTGGAGCAACGAAGTGGAATTCGCCTACAATAATTTGTCAGGCGACGTTTCTTTGAATGTAGAACAAGATTGCATCAAAAACTCAATTTCAAAAAAATTGGCATATACGATAATTTCGCGCATGAATGATATGAATGATCAGAACCTCAGCAACTGCGTTGTGCCGAATTGGGTTTTCAGACAGGTTTTCCAAAAAGATTTTAATATAGGTTTTCATTTGCCAAAAAAAGATAAGTGCACTAATTGCGAAAATATTAAACATCTTGATGAAGAGGAAAAAAATCGGTTGCAAAATTCCGATGAGTATAGGAAGCATATAAGAGACAAAGATGAGGCCAAGGCTAATTTTTTAAGAGATCAAAATGAAAGCAAAAATGTTTCTAGTTTTGTTCGCGCCAGCTTCGATTTGCAAAAAGTATTGAATACTCCGTTCGGAAATAATATAACCCTTTTTTATTCACGCAAGTACGCCTATTACAATTTCAGCGTTTATGAAAACGGCACCAGAAATGGCTATTGTTATTTGTGGGGTGAGCGTGATGGTAAGCGAGGCTGCAATGAAATTTCCACAGCCCTGTATAAGTATTTAATAATCGTAGACCAAAGAAAGACAGTTAAAGGCATAGCCCTTTATTGTGACAGTTGCAATGGTCAAAACCGCAACAAGGCTGTATTAGCTATGCTGACACATTTTTTAAATTTTTCAAACTTTGTTGAAAAAATTAAAATAACATATTTACTTCCCGGTCATACAATGATGCCAGTTGATTCTGTGCATAGCACAATTGAATCATTTGTACGCAGGCGTACCATTTGGGCGCCAAGTGAATGGCCCACAATTATTCGCAATGCACGAACTAATCCGTCGGGGTACAACTGTATTGAAATAGGCCACTCAGAGTTTGAAAACTGGAAGTCCTTTGCAAATCTGTTACTATCAAACAAAGTTAAACTAAACATAAATAAAGTTCGCATAGCTTTATTAGATAAACAATCAAAATCAATTGAACTCATTTACGGATATTCCGACAATTCCACTAAAATAACTATAAATAACTTTAATTTTACCTTTAAGTTACAAAAGTTGTACAATTCACCTTTGTGTATCTCTTTGCAAAAATTCAATGATTTGAAAAATCTATGTTTAAAAATAGCATACCGCCAAAATATCATAATGAGTATTTAAATTTAAAATATTCTGTACGCGAAAAAGACATGTTAAATGAAAGCGACGAAGAAGATTAACTCATTATTATTATTGGTTTTTTTTAGTTTTTTTTTTAATGAATTCATGATTCTGTTAAATATTGATAGCATTTTTTATTACTTTGTACCATTCTAAGTTAAAAAATAATGAACAACTACATAAAACCACAAATAAATCTTTGTTTCAATTTATTTCTAACACCGACAAATGATATCGCAAGTGCCATTTTCTACACACGCATCTACGAAATGTTGTGAATGAAATTATCGTATGTGCCAAAAATACGTTTTTGTCGGAAAACTTGAACTTTTCCACCGGAATACTTTTAGGTGTAGTTATATTAGTTAATTATCTACGCACATGTATATTTTCAATTTGATATTGCAAGCGAAAGCAGAGAAAAGTAAAAAAATGGCTCTCCTTTAAAATTTGGTTTTTGTAACATACGATAATTTCGCGCAATGGGGTCGATATATTTCAACTCGAAATGTGGCTAAAGCAATGGAGAATAAAAGTCAATGAGCAAAAATGCGTCGGGAATCATAACCCCCCCTATTAAAATCAATAATCAAATAATACCACCAAATTCGTATATAAAATACCTCGGTATTCATCTAGATCGCCGTTTAACGTCGAAAAGCCATATAGAGGCAAAATTAACGCAAATGAAACTAAAAGCCATCTAAATTCATTGGCTTATTGCAAGAAACTCTGTCCTTAGTCTCGACTGCAAACTTCTACTTTGCAACTCCTTAAAGCCAATCTGGTGCTATGGTATTCGAAGGCGCCAAAATAAACTTCTTTGAATAATCACAGCTGCCCCTTGGTATGTTAAAAACTCAAATATTCACAAGGATCTCGATGTTCCATTTGAGTGAATCCATGTCAAACCGTTAAGTCGTTCGGCATCATCACCTCCGATTTGAATGAAATTCAACACAAATGTTGAATGTTATTTGACTTTAACAAAACATAAATTTTCAGACCCCAGATTCTTTCGGCTTCCGAAATATGACGTCATAAAAGATGAGAAAAATGTGAAAAAAACTCAAAAGTCTCCTTACAAAAGGGGATAGAACTCTTGAACTACGCAAGATAATTTAGTTTTATTGGTATCGTTTTAAAGGTGAAAGTGCACCCTTTAAAATGATATGCATATTGTGTTTTTCTAAGAAAAGGTCAAAGCTCAATTATTGGGGTCTTGAGTTCAAAGCTCCATATCTAGAGAGGTATATTTTTTAAAATTCTTAAAAAAATATATGTTAAGTATTATATCCTCTTCAACATTTGCAGAAAATTTAAAGGTGGAGACTCGATTGGTGTCAGAGTTATATACCAGAACGTGATTCTAAGTATGTTTTGTGTTCAAAAATCCCTTGTTGTTGTTGTATTTTAATTATTTTTTCAGTATATCTGGAGAACGGCAAGAGCCAAAGTTTCCAAATTTAGTACACAAATTTTAGTTATCAATACACACCATCCCACAAAATGTGGGTGGGACTGGAGAAGTGGGCGTGGTACCGCCCGTACAAGAAATATCAAAAATTGTATAAAAACCTGAATCTTTGGACTGTCATATGATCCATGGTTACGCCGTATATATCAAAAGATCGGAAATCTTTAGTAGGAAATATTCTCTAAAAAACTCGGAAAAATCGGTTCAGATACAAAAATTTTTTTATATTTTTTGTACGGGAGGTACCACGCCCACTTCTCCAGTTGAGTTACGCGAACATATGTTGTGCAACCTCCCTAATTTTCGAAATAACGGTATATCTCGAAAACCAGAGCCAATATGAAGAAAAAAGTTTTAACTTTCTTAAAGTAAATTTTATTGCCGAATTTCGATTTTTTTAGTTTTTCAATAAGCTAAAGCGTTTTTGAGTTGTGCGAACATATGTTGTGCAACATCCTTAATTTTTGAAATAACGGTATATCTCGAAAACTAAAGCTAACCTAAAAAAACGGCTAGCACCACTGGATTCAGCGACCCCGAATTAGTTAAAATTAGCTAAAAATCTTTCGTTCGTATCATACTAAAATATTAAACTGCAAATACTTTAATCTATCTATACAATATATAATTTCTTAGTATGTAAGGATGTTTGCATGTATGTCCTATTCTTTCCGCAACTTTCTGAAGCCATCTGATGACATAGGAAGCTGAAATTTGGCATACTTAAAGTATTTTCTCTGCGGAAGATCGTAACGAAGCCAGATTTTCGATTTTCGGTCTATAAGACCGGCTTTTCATCTAGTATCTGATTGAATAGATGTTTTTTTTATCATATGGGGAACTTTGGGCCCCACTTGGCACGACTAGGCACCGTCGGATTGAGCTGAAAAATTAGGACTTGATTTCTTACACCAAACCTCATATTTTAAGCAGCGCAAACATGTAAATTTAAAAAAAAAAAAAATTGCGACCAGTCTAATAAACATACATACATATACGTTTATATACATATACATACATATTTACAACGAAACTTCGAAGACCACACAAAACATCAATTACAGTATTTTTGACTTAGCTGCGCAATCTTCTTTGCACGATTTTTTGTGCAGATAAATAAAAAATGCAGCTATCTTAAATGTATTTAGCTGTCTAAATGTCCAGGTACGCAATTGCGGTTACCTGCATAAAAGAGCAGCTAAAGTAAAGTGTTTTAAAGCGGAGTAATAACGTTTTTATTATTAAATTGATAATAACAATGACTAGTGTCCGACCGAACGTTCGGGTTCGGTTACGGAGTTCGGCAAAAAATGATGTCCGGTCAAAGTTCGGTGTTCGACGAAATTTTCACCGAACTTTTTTATGAAATAACATTTTTATTATAATTTCAAATTATAATTTGCTTTTTAAAAAAAATACGAAATCAATACAACTATTTTTCTCTATGATTATTAGTTCGAAAAAATACAGGGATGACTTAATAAAATGCTTAAGTGTACAAAAATATCTTTATATGTGTAATTTTAAGAAGACAGTAAAAATACAACAAAAAAAAAACGTTTAAATTTTATTTGGCGAATGGTAAGATAATCTATAGTTTGGGTGAACCACAAACCAAACTTTATAGTATACATAATTCCAGATAAAAATGTCATCCAATCCATGAATGTTATTTTTGTCAAGCTAATAGGGCCTAAATTTCTTCAATGTAAATAAAATTCAATTTTTAATTACAATATTTTGTTCCCGACGTTTCGTCGATTGTTTGTCCACTTTTTTAATCCATTTTTTAGTTTTTGCAAGTGTTGCGCCAAAAAAATGTCAATGGGGAATTCACTGCCAAGCAAACAAACTACCCCCAATATTAAACGCCACTAAGAGAAAATACACCCCAACGAATTCAAAAAATACATTGTAGAGGTTTGAGTACTAAATATGTATACTAGGGCTATAACCAAATTATTGGCATAGTACGTCGGAGTGGCCAAGAATGTTTTAGTAATGAAAACACCTGTCTCCCGTCGTTTTGCGAAAAAACCCTAACGCAGGGAAGCAAATTTCTAAAACCTTCTAAGAAATTTTGAACCGCGATGAATTGTAAACCGTAGGAAAATTGTTAAATCTAAAGCAGTGGATAAATTCCAAAAAAACATTTAAGTGATACGTATAGGAATATATACAAATATCAGGTGTATATTTTTTAAAATTTCCGTGAGATTAAATGGTTGTTTTTAAACTTCAACCCGATCCTTGCGTGAACTTTCTTAACAATCCGAAAAAATTATCAAATTTTTTTTGTAATAACTTTTAATGTTCTAGACGACTATGCTATGCCGTTTTTGATTTTCGCAAAAAGTGTGAAAAAATTATAGCCCTAATGTATACTGTATTAAACTTGAAATTTATTTTTGTCTTAAAAAAAAGCAATTACTAATTATTTTTTAGGCTGTAGGAAAAATCGCCCGAAGAAAAATGGCACAAAAAAAAAATTAAAAATCGCCCAAAAGAACATGAAAAATTACCCAAAAAGTTAAATATGAAATTTTGCCCAAAAGAAACGAAAAAGGGCCCAAAATAAAAATGAAAAATGACCCAAAAAAAAAAAAAAAAAATTTTTCCCAAAAAAAAAAAATTTTTTAAATTACCCAATTTGCAAAAACGGTTTTTATTATTCATATAAATTTAGTAACATACAAATGTAAGTTTTATGTAAAAAATTGCATTGTATCTTCAACAGCTGCGCGACAGTATGGACAGTAGTACCTATTTGAGCCATCCACAAAACTTTGTGCACTATTCAATAGTTAAATATTAATTAATCACTGCATAGTTATAATCAATTACTCAAATAGCTTTTTGCAAGGTTGCATGCCATAAAGTCCGGTGTCGTAATGACCATGGACACTGTGACACTTTTGAAAATGTCATAACGTCCGTGGGCATTAAGACACTTTGCAAATGGACATTATGTCATATGGTGTAACAAATACCGGCAGCGCTTACTAAAGCGTCTCGGCATAGCCGGCCTTCGGCCAGGCGCAAGTATTTTCTACTATATGGTATAACCAGGGTTGATAAAGTTGGTACAATTGTACTTTTTTTGGTACAATTCAAAACTAAAAAGTACGCTGGTACCCCCGTGACTCATTTGGTACTATTTCTAAATTTTTCAAACCTACATATTTATAATTGATATAAAATGGCAACTCGTATTTTATATTGTGTTTGGTGCAAAAAGTCTTGCGAAAATGCAAAATGTCGTTGCTTTTTTATGAAATAGAGACTCCCTTATTTTTTGTTGTTGGATTTAACAAAACAGCTATGAAATTTAGCATTTGCTCTTTTGAAAGTCATTTGCCCCAAACACTGAACTCCGGTATTGTGAATAGATCTTTGCACTTGATCATTGAACGATTGCTTTTGCCACATTCTAAATTCAGTATCAGCGGCAGCATAAAAATGTGCATTTTCTGGTGATATTGACAAGTTTTTAAAAGATATAAGAAATCACTTCTGCAAAAGTTCTACATAGTAGAAAAGACGGATTCGTCTCAATTCAAGATTATATTTTCAAATATTTGTCAACAAGATGGTCAAGAAGTTATCAACAGAATTTTGGAACAGTGGGAACTCACTCCATTATTATTTTATTCCGAATTATTTTGAATATATTACATTCATGTTTATTGAACTTGCATACGTACATAAGTATGTGTTTACATATTGGGGAAAATTATTTGTTTAAAAAATCAGTAATAAATGAATGTTTGTATGAAGCGTGCAAGCTTTTTTCAACTGCTTTTTTTTTGCAATACTCTCATCACTAAAGATTTGTGTAATCAATTTTATTTACCATCTTTTTTAAAGTGGTATTCCATAATTTTGCGATATTAGAGAAAAACCATTTTACATTCTTTTAAAATTTTTATTTTTTCACTGAATGATATTCTTTTTCTATTTAACATCTTGCTTCCACTGTGCTCTGTGCTTCAAACAAAACTCTTTTATTGTAGTACTTTGTAACTTTCAAAATGAATCTAATGAATTGCTCGCTCTTAATCATGTTAACTAAGAAAGTCATTCAACATTTAAACATTCGTTAAACCGGGACACACAAATGTTGATTGTTCGTTATATAAGGTAACTAATGAACAAATTTTCTCACTCGTTATATCGGATTTTCGTTAAAGTGAGTATTTGTTATATCGAGCTTTGCCTGTATTCGTAAATTTTCCACAAAAAAGGCGATAAATTCCAAAAAGTGTATGAGGTTGTCTGGCGGCAATCAAATATAAAAATTAATGGATTTCTCGACCCTAAAAACCGCATGATACAGGTCTGGCTAGACCAAATTCAATTTGTTTGTCTCTATTCTCGAATATTTTGGAAAACTTACTAACCTCCCTGCAAGCAACTCAGTTAACTTTAAGCTAACTTTAAGTTAACTTTTTTTAAGCTAGTTGTGGTTGATGCCTGGATTATTTTAAATGGAGCCAACTGACTATTTTAACATTGCCATGTCGTAGGAAGTAGTCAATTGTCCGACTCTGCATGACTTTTCAACTAACTTAAAGTTAGCTACTTAGTAGTTAGCTTAAAGTGAGTTAGGTAGTAGTTAGTTAAAAGTTAATAAGGTAGTAGTTAGGTTTTAGCTAACTTTATGTTAATACACCATAAGCTTAATAAGGAAAAGATTTTATTTTTAATTATTCAACACTCTTTTATTTTAATATATTTCTTTTTATTTTGAATTCAGTTATGTTAATAAGTATTTTCCCTTCTATTTTTTATGCACTCTGCATGGAATTTCCGTTTTTTATTAACTTAAAGGCATTTCTAATGTCCGTATCTCCCTCAATTGAGCAAATTGATCGGCAGGCGTCCCTGCGACACTAAAATTTTGCATATACAAAACAATAAACAGTTATACAAATCCTAATTCGAAATAACAAAAGAAAACAAACACAAGAAACAAACGAAAATATAAAAAAATTGCCGAACAGAATGCACTCGCATTGATTTCGGGGAATTTCTGCATTTATTTATTGTTAGCTTGTAGTTAGTTGTTAAAAAGTTAATTATAAATGCGTTATTTTTGTAGTCGACTACCAAAATGCTTGCAGGGCTATTATTATGTATAATTAATGTACAAATGAATTTAAAGAACCTTTTGGTTTGTTGTATTAAATTTTTGTTTTTAAAAATTTATAAAAAAAATGATTTAGTACTATTGGGGCCGGAAAAGTACGATTTTAAAAGTTCGTTGGTACGATATTGGTTTTCTCATTTATCATCCCTGGGTATAACAAAAACCGGCTTCGCTAACTAAAGCTTCTCTGCATAGCCGGCCTTCGACCGGGCGCGCCCGGGCGCAAGGATTTTCTCCTCTATGATATAACAAAGACCGGCTTTGCTAACTAAAGCTTCTCTGCGCAGACGGCCTTTGGGCGGGCGTGACGGCCTGCGGCCGTGCTTAGGGATTTTTTCCTCCAGTAGGACGCGGCAGGTGGCTTCGCTGAATGAAGTTTTCCTGCGTGCGTCACAAGAATAAAAAAATGTTTTTCAATGATAACTAAGGATTTTCCCTTTTACAGAATGTTGACACCATGCGTAACACTATTCTAAAAAAGTATGGCTTTGTCTCTCATTTGTGAAAAAAAATATGGCTATATCTCTCATTTCGCAAAATTTTAAATATGACCTTACCTCTCAATGATTGGGCGATAAGACCATAACGGCTTTATCTCCCATTCAATTGAGCAATAAAGCCATTATGGCCTTACCTCCCATGGTTAAAAAGCACCCCCCCGTGTAAAGGCCAAACGTAGAAGGCAAATTGTCTTCCGAACTGCAAAAATAGAGCAGGGCTACAAGGATCTACGGGCGGGTAAAATAACTACAGCAATATTTTTGAACCGAATATGTCCTTATTGTTAAGACACCTGCGGGCCTCCACACGATTCATCTCAATAATTTTGTGACTTTGCTGTTGGTCCATATTGACTTCATGAAATCCTTGGTGAAACTGACTCTTTTATGAATTTTGGGCATAATTTCATTTTTGTTGCTGATGGGGTTAATTTCATTGGGGGTTATTTCATTTTCATCATTGGGTGTTATTTCATATGAAATAACATCAAAATATTGGGGGTTGCTTCGTTTTCGTTTTGGGGTTTATTTCATTTATTTTTCGATGTTATTTCATTCACTGCTTTTATGTGTTATTTCCTATTTTTTGGGGATTATTTCATTGGGGGTTATTTCCTGGGCGTTATTTCATTAGGGGGTTTTTCGTGGAGCCGTCTATTCTTATGCATTTTTATAATAACGAAGTAGCCAAATTGGTAAATAAAGTGGGGTACAGAATAGTCGCTGAAGTACCACGTTAAGAATAGCGCTGCAAGCTGTCAAAAGTTAAAAACGGCAGTTTCAAAGTAGTGTCAACAGAATACGTAGTTGTAGTAGTAGTTACGCTACAGAGCATTTGTCAGCTTTAAATACTACAACTACTTTATTTTGTTCCAGGCCAAAATTTGCTATTCCTTTCATATAATCGTGGTAAAGTTGCTCTTACCACAAACCATATGCATAAATGTAGATAAATGCAAACAAAATAAATGAATTATAATGCTGCCAACTTGACTTGTTTGCGATTTTGGTTTTTATAAACAGCTTAATTTGGATATTTATGTGAAAAAGTGGACACTTTATTTTTTTACGTGTGCAGCTAACTTTGATGTTTTAGATGAAAATATTTTAAAACTGCCCAAAAATATGATAAATATGCAGGCACGTAAGCAGGAATACAATACAATATAATAGTCTGGTAGTGTATAAAGTCATTTCTGAAAAATTGAAGGAATAGAACTGTTACAAAAAAGGTTTATAAAATACATAACTGAAATTTAGCTCATAGAACAAATTCGAAATATGAAAAATGTTGAATATAATATAAAGTAACCTTCGGAAGGAAATAATTCCCAGTTTCTATAATAAAAATAAAAATATTAAAAGCACAGAAAAAGGTGAAAAACAAAAACAATTTTTTTTATGAGTAAAATCAATGAAACAACAATAATAATAAATGAAAGAAATGCATATGTAACAGTAAATGCTAAAGAATGCAATGCTGAAATAAATAAAACAAAAGAAAACAATAACAACTAACTAACGGCTAAACCAATTGTTCGTACGCCTTCCCTTTCACCCTCGGTCTTTACAAAAACAGTGGATAGTGATACGTTAAAAAGTATTAAACTGTCTTTTGGGACAAGTTTTGCCGAGCCCGAAAGTATTGCCGCGACGGTAAAAACAAATTTAGTAGGAAATGATACCATAAATTTAAACACAGTATGGAAAACCCTCTAGTAAAAAATTGTCAAAAGCCTCAAGTAAAAGTTGGTATGGACAGGTATATAACAGTGCTTCAACGGGGTCGTAGCCCTACCTCTTCAGCTGTTGCTTCGGCCTCAAAAGTACTATCTTTTGATAAAATAAATTCACAAAATAGTTTTGCAATTCTGGAGGATGAATCCTCAGATGCACCATACGTGATTAAATCGTCCAAGCCTCCCCCGATATATCTTAGGGAGCTAAACTCAAACAAGCTTATAAAGAATATGATCTCGGTGATAGGTGAAAATTCGTTTTACGTAGCTGCAATCAAGCGTGGTAGTATAAACGACACAAAAATACAAGTAAATAATGAGAATGATTTTCGCAAGCTTATTAACAAATTTAAAGCACTCAGAAAAAGTTTTTATGCATACCAACTGAAGAGCAGTAAAGGTCTTCAGGTAGTGATTAAGGGAATTGACTCATGTGTGGACCCAGAAGAAATTAAAACTTTCTTGCAAGAAAAAGGATTCCAAGTAAAACATGTAGTAAACATTTAAAATAGGGAAAATAATCCCCAACCACTATTTCGAGTGGAGTTAGAACCCGGCGACGTAAAGCTTAAAAAAACGAAACGCACCCTATTTACGGTTTGAAATATATCCTGTATAGAAGAATAACTATTGCGGATCCGCACAAAAGAAATGGTCCCGTTCAATGTCTAAACTGCCAAGAGTTTGGCCATACTAAGGCATACTGCTACTTACCCCCTGTTTGCGTAGTATGTGGCGAATTACATGGTACAGACCCCAATGTAAAAAAATGCAGCAACTGTGGCGGTAATCACACTGCCAATTATAGAGGATGCCCTGTATACACTATAGTCAAGCAGTCATCTGGACCGAAAACTAACCCCCCCTCAAATGCAGGTAACAAATCAAGTAAGCACAAATAACATTCAGGTTCCGCTGCCTAGTAATAACAGAACCTCCTACGCTAACGTCCTAAAATCAAACCATGTGTCTATGCAAGGTGCTGCGCCAAGTAATGATGAAACTCCAGTTTTATATCGTTTAAGTCGTCTAGAAAAAACCATGGAAACATTAGTGCAAACAGTAACTTATTTTACAAACACAATGGGTAATATGATGCGGGAAATTCTTAGAATGCAATCGATGTTATTGCAAGCTGTACTTAACAAGCCATGAACTGTTTAAAAATTTGTTTTTGAAACAACGGCATCCGCCAACATAAAAACGAATTAGAATACTTGCTTAAAAATAAACAAATTGATGTCATGATGGTTTCTGAAACTCATTCCTCAAGAAATACATTCAAAATCAATGGTTATATACTATATGATACTAAGGACCCTCGATGTGACCTAATGTATGATCATCGTGAGGATTATCTGCAAGCAACGAACATTTGTGTTGAAGAGCTAAATCGAAACATAGTAATTTCATCTTTGTACTCTCCACCTAGATTTTCAATATCAGAAAGCCAATATTGTGAATATTATAAATCACCCTGTTTCCTGGCCGCTGGCGATTATAACGCTAAACATACCTTCTGGGCCTACTGATCAGCAAAAAATTCCAGATGTCATCGGCGTCGTTAAAAACTTCCCCACAGAAACTATTCATGTTGAAGCTTCCTTAGAATTCTCTTCCGACCACACACCTACAATTGTTACTATAATGAAACCCAATAGAATTGTATCTCCGACTGGTTACTTAGCGACGTCAGCCACACAAATAAATTGGTTAAAATATAAAAAATTTCTCGGTGACCATCGCACAGAAAATATTCAGCTTAGCACACCGGATCTCTCTATTGTTAACTTTGACAGTTATCTTAAACTAGCTGTTCAACATTCCAGTGTTACCCCAAAAAAATTAAAAATAATAAAATATATTCTTCAGATGTCGAGCGGCTCTTGACTGAAAAAAGGAGAGTTCGAAGAGAGTGGCAACCGTACAGATCCCCGCAACTTAAGAATTTATTAAAAGATTGCACAAAAAGGCTAAGAAATTAACTGCAGACTCAGAAAACAGCTTCTCTAGAAAAATATCTTAAGGAAGCTGATGCAACTCCACAATCTGACTACTCATTATGGCGTGTAGCTAGAAATCTAAAAAGACCAGTTATATCTAAGCCACCATTAAGAAACTTGAATGGTAGTTGGGCAAGAAACAATATTGAAAAAGGAAACCTGTTTGTTAGCCACTTGAAAAACGTATTTACACCAAATATATCTCACAATATTGCGGTCGAGTTACCACCTGTTGCTGCTACCAATTCGGCTTTCGAAAAGAACACAGCACAATTGAACAAACCCATCGTATAGTAAACGCAATAAGAAAAGCCTTTGAAGAAAGAAAATATTGTTCCGTTCTCTTCATCGATGTTTCTCAAGCTTTTGAATAAGCCTTCATTTATTACATAAATTGAAGCTAAACTTACCAGTGAACACACACAAGCTGTTAGAAAGCTACTTAGTCGGTCGAAAGTTTCTTATTAAAGAAGGTGATTATTTAAGCTCTCCTCTCAGCTAATTGACGCTGGAGTCCCTCAGCGAAGCATCGTGGGACCACTTTTATACTTAATATATACAACTACACCCAAACTTCAACATTTGCTGATGACACAGCTTTTCTAAGCGGAAACAGCCAAGAAGCGTATCGAAACCTACAGGATCATATATTTCAACTCGAAATGTGGTTAAAGCAATGGAGAATAAAAGTCAATGAGCAAAAATGCGTCGGGAATCATAACCCCCCCTATTAAAACCAATAATCAAATAATACCTCCAAATTCGTATATAAAATACCTCGGTATTCATCTAGATCGCCGTTTGAGTGTTTTAATTTACGTATTTACGTTCAAGAAAACAGCTAATTAAAATTTTAAATAACATCTTTTTCTATTGCCTTTATAGGTTGTATTTTTGATGACATCTTGAAAATAAATGGTCTTAAAATAGCGCGAGTTATATAAACATGCATACATATATTCATACGTTTATATACATATACATTAGAGTGGGTCAATTTTTTTACCCATCAAGCGTATAGCAAAATCGTAATCTACGCAAAATTCTAAGAACTTTTCCTAAAGAAACTATGGTTCTAAAATCAAAATTGAGCTTCCGGTTTTTGACTTGAAAATTTGGTGCTCAGTAAATCTGAAAAAAAATAAAACTTTTTTGGAAATATTTATTGAAATTGGTGAATAGTTGGCCTGTATCGCTGAAAGAGGTCTTGTTAAAAGAAAATTCTCTCAGCTTTCTATATCTGTGCTAATTTTTAGAAAAATCTGTACATCAATAAAGGTTAAGAGGTTTTTGTCAAAATAATCATAGTCATGCTGATAAGAAACCTAAAACTGTTACAATTTTGATACATAAAAGTTAAATAAAATAATTTAACTAAATTTTAATTTAAAGTTGAATAAAATAATTCTGCGGCATTTTGACAAAACATCTTAAGTGGAGATAAGAGAGCAAAAAAGATTTAAAAAAAACTCGGTGAAAAAAGCATTTCTGTTAAAAATAAAATAAACCGAAATTAAAAAAAAAATTTTTTCATAATACATAATTTTAAAAACGTAAGCAAAAATGTTTTTAATGAAACTTCGTACGATTAACACCTTTTTTCAAACTTTTTAATTTTGACTTAAGATGTTTTGTCAAAATGCCATAGAATTGATTAATCAAAACTTATGGCGATTTCTTTTCTGAGAAATATGTTGCATAAATGTTACATGCTCTATTTCTTTTGTGTAGAGCATGTAACATTTATGCAACATATTGCTCAGAAAAGAAATCGCCATTAATTAAACGAAAATTTCTTTAAATAAAATTTAAGCAAAAACTGAAAATGAAAAAATTAAAAAATTAATATTTTTATTATTATTCTATTTTTTATTAAAACGGAAAATTCACAACTTAAAAAAATGAACCGATTAAAATAAAAATGTATAAAAAAAAATACAAGCCGGGGGGGGGGGGGGGGGGGTTAAATAAATTTAGTTTCGGCCTATAGCTGTAATTTACATACAATATCTTTTTTGCTATCCATTCGTGGAATTCTGTTGCGACTTTTAATAGTAACTGCCAAAATATCATCTCGATTACATTCTATGGCACGTGGGAAACATTGATAAGCAATTGTACCACTCGCTCAGTTCCCTGAATATGTGCCGGTAACCCTAGATCAGTAAACGGTAGATGCTTGTAGTAAATGGCGGCTCAGACAAATTAAATGCAATAAATTTCTGAAATACAATTGGACACTTTCAGAAGTTACATTTGGAAATTTTTTAAGTTTAATTGGAAATTTCTGAAATGGTGTAGTAAGAAACATAGGCCCTAATAATATAATTCGCAACGTTACGCCAAAGAATTACATTGAATGCAAAAACAAATTCATAAATATTTTGTAATTTTGTTGTTGCTTTCTACAGAAAGTCTTTTTGCGTTTTAAAATTTTAAACGCCTCATTACTTGTGGCGTTGAACATTTTAAAACGGTACATGCATTTTTGTAGAAAGCTACAACAAAATTATAAAATATTTATGAATTTGTTTTGCTTTCAATGTAATTCTTTGGCGTTGCGTTTTACATAATAAGGGCCATAATTTAAAAACAAAAAATAAATAGGCAATGAGAAACTGAAAAGTTTGTAATTGTATCGCTCACACAATTTAAAGTTAAAATTCTCACGTTTGTTCCATTTTAGAAATGTATGGGTAACAAAAATAATTTTTTTTTAATAAAAATTTTCACTTTTTCGACGCGTTTTCAAGAAAAGCCAACAATATTTAGAAACTGTACAAAAACTCGCATAAGTTAAAAAGTGCTGTTGTGGTTTAAAGGTTATGTTGGGCATTGTGACCCAGGATGTAATGGTTTAATTTCTGGTATGGCCAGTATTTTTTCTTTTTAATACATTTTTATTGAAGTCGTAACCCAATAAAAAATGGAGCTTCGAACGAAGCAGGTTTGTAAGGGAGAAACATAAAAGTCTAGCTTACCATTGCGCTTACGGAAAACATGAATTTTATATGGCGAGTTCCCACTTTGAAGCAATACATTTATGACACATAAAGCATACAAAAATTGTTAGATGTAACGATCACAGTTATTTTTAGTAGTCTCCCTTACAAACCTGCTTCGTAGTAAGGAAATGCCGAATGTTATTTTTTTAAGTTGTTGAGAGTTCTTTCACTTACATACTTTACTGCATTTCTGTATGTCTTATTTCGTAGCGCATAACATTGCGCTTATTTTTTTAAATGTACCTACCATTAGTGCTTCGCAAAATTTTTTTTTTTTTTTTTTAATAATAATTTATTTTTATTATTGAATCTTTCTTATCGAAATTTACAATATGTATTCAAATCTTAATTCTACTTGTTGTTTATTAGTTGTTACCTGTGTAACCACTAACTGCTGTATTCAAATTTTTAAGACTGTCTTCTAGTAAGGCTCAAAGTATCGGTTCTTTTTAGCCTCTGGTGACCTTCGAACTGAAGCAAACCCCGAGCGAGGTAGTTAGGGTGAACCATTAGTTTATCGATGTAGCTTATTGAATATTTTTTAATTTCCTCCTGGATATTTTGGACGTTGAGATCTCTGTGGATAATATCATTACGTATATACCATGGGGCGCAGACAATTTGTCGTAATATTCTAGACTGTCTTCTTTGAAGCTTTTGGATGTTAGATGCGCATGCAGTACCCCATAATTGGATGCCATATGTCCATATTGGTTTTATGATGGACTTGTATAGAAGAACTTTGTTGAATAAAGACAAGTTTGAGTTTCTACCGAGAAGCCAATGTAGTTGAGCTGCTTTAAGTTTCATAGCCGTTATTTTCGCTTCGATATGACGAGACCAGGTCAAACGTCTATCTATATGAACTCCCAAGTACTTTACATGGTTTTCTACCGGAACAGTGATGTTATTTATTTTTACTGCTGGGCACGTTTGTCTTCTGAGCGTGAAAGTTAAGTGAGCACATTTAGCCGGGTTAACCTTTATTCTCCATTTTTCTAGCCATGCCTCTAGTTCATTGATGTGGGACTGCAGATTTTGCGATGCGACTTTTGGGTCATGGTTAACGCTAATAAATGCTGTGTCGTCTGCAAATGTAGAGGTATGCGTGCTCAGGTTTGTTGGCATATCCGCTGTGTATATTATATATAGAAGCGGTCCTAATATGCTGCCTTGGGGAACACCAGCAGTAATTTTCTTGAGGGGGGAGTATTTATCTTGCGACCTTACTATGAATGTTCTGCCTGTTAGATAGCTCTCCAGAAGCTTGTGAGTGTTTTGAGGAAGCATTCGTGTTATTTTGATGAGTAGCCCATCATGCCAAACTTTGTCAAATGCTTGGGAAATGTCTATAAACAGGGCTGAGCAGTATTGCTTTTTCTCAAACGCCGATCTAATAAGGGTGACAATTCTATGCACTTGCTCTATTGTACCATGTTTCGCTCTGAATCCGAACTGGTGATCCGGGATGATGTCGTGTTCATTTAGATGAGGAGTTATACTTAAAATGAATATTTTTTCGAAAAGCTTTGATAGGATTGATAATAAGCTTATCGGTCTGTACGACGCAACCTGGCTAGCATCTTTTCCTGGCTTGGGAATCATAACAATTATAGACTTCTTCCATGAGGATGGGAAGTATCCGACTCTTAATATAGCGTTAAAAATGAACAGCAAGATTCTGGAAGCAGACGAAGGTAAGTTTCTTATCATTGACCCTGTGATACGGTCAAGTCCGGGAGATTTTCTAATATTCACTTTTTCTATTGCAGATTTTACTTGAGTAATGTTAAATTTTAATGGATGGTTTACCTTATCAGGAATGGTTGGACGACAGGAACAAGTATGTGTATCATGTGGCGTGAAAACTTTCTCAAGATGGCCCGCGAAAGCGTTTAATTTTTCATCTGTGTTTTTCGCCCAAGTGCGGTTTTCCAGTCTTAATGGAGATTCTTGGGTTATAGGGCATTTCATATGCCGTACAGCCTTCCATAAGCTATAATTGGAGTTTTTTGTGGCATCTAGGCTGTTTAGATAGCCTTCTATTGCAGACTCGTGGTTCTGTCTCAATTTGTTGCGAAGAGTTGTCAGGCATAATTGTAGTTGGGCCTTAGTGGTTGGGGAACGACTGTTTTGCCATTGTCTTCTTAACTTCCTTTTTTCTCTGATAAGGGTCTCTATATCCGTCGATGTATTGTAAGGAGCACGTTTAATTGTCCGCTTGATTGGGGTTGCATTTCTTGCTGCAGCATCCAAGACTTCTGTAAATCGGTCGACAGCTATTTGGATGTCAGATGAATTTTTTAGGGGAATGCACTGTGATAGGTGAGAGCTCACATACATTTTAAACTTTAACCAATTTGTGTTTCTGTTTGGATAGGAAAACCAGTTTGCAGCTGCGGCGTCAGAGTTACATTTTAAAATGAGGATTGAAGGTGAATGATCAGACGAAAGATCATAGGAGGAACTAACTAGTACCTGATCGCGCTTGATGTTTTTGATTACAGCAAAGTCAATAAGGTCTGGTAGCTTGTTGAAGTCGGTTGGCCAATAGGTAGGCTCACCACTCGATACCACATCAAAGTTATTTGCAGTTACGGTATTATATAGCTGATTACCTCTAGGACTAATAAGTCTGGAGCCCCAATATGTATGTTTAGCGTTGTAGTCGCCAGCAGCAATGAATTTCTGGCCCAATGTGGAGAAGAAGTTGAGAAATTTATCGTGTAGAATTTTGTGCCTCGGGGGACAATAAACGGATGTTAACGTTAGTTTGAAATCAGTCAGATTTATAGATGTGGCCTGGATACAATCTTCTTCGAACTCTGGCAATGGTAAGTGTCTGATGTGTTTGTGCACAATTATGGCTGTGCCACCACAAGCTCGTCCGCTGGGATGTTTTGTGTCATACGTAAGGTAACCATTTACCCTAAAGCAGTTTTTATGAGTAAAGTGTGTTTCAGAGACAAGAAGTACGTCGATTTCATGCCTATGAAGAAAGTTTGCAACTTCGTGTTTATGTTGGGATAACCCGTTTGCATTCCAGAAACATATTTTTAACTGGTTCATTTTTTGTTGAGTAGAACTTGCAGGAGCATGTTCTGGTTTCGCATCATTTCCTGAAACATGCTCTGCATAGTGGCCATGAAGTTATTCATAGTTTGAATTAAATTTTCAATTGAGGTAGGCATTTGTAGACCTTCCCTAGGAACATTAGCGTATGGAGGTTGCTTTGCGTTGGAAGTACTCGGGGGATTTTTCGCATTAGGGTTTCCTTTTAGGACTTGGGCATATGATTGGTTTTGTTTGTTTGTTTGTGTAGTACTAGCAATAGAGCCAGCGGCTTGGCTGGGCGCATGTGATGGACCATATTGAGAGTGAGTATATTTTTGAACTAAAGCTGGTTTTTTTAAATGCAAGAAGACTTTACAACCCCTATAGTTTGCCGTGTGATTTTCGCCACAGTTGCTGCATTTCTTGACATTTGGGTCAACTTTAGAACGATTACATTCGGCGGTTTTATGAGCGTCGCCACAAACCACACATACGTGAGGCAATTTACAATATGATTTTGTATGCCCATATTCCTGACAGTTTGTGCATTGGGAGGGACCCTTTCGTTTTATTGGCTCCTCAACAGTTATTCTTCTGTTGAGTAGGTAGCGCAAGTTGTATATGGGATGAACTGAATTTTTGGTTTTGAGAACCGATGAATCAAACGATATCTCAATGCGGTGCAGTGGTTGGGGAACTTTGTTCCTGTTCAAAATGTTATGAACCGATTTTACCTCGTACCCCTCTTGCTCTACGGCAGATTTTATTTCATCTGTAGGAACGGAACTATCTATGCCTTTTATGACAATAATCAATCCCTTAGCACTTTTTAATTGGTATGTATAGTAGCTTTTATTTTCTGCGTCCAGGTGTCTTGATATAATACGAAAGTTCGTTTCTGTACTGGCTTGAATTTTGGTCTCTTGAATTTGTCCGCGTCGTATAGAAACGACGTAGAAATTGTTCTTACCTACAAGTTGAGTCAACATGTTGACTATGCTATTTGATGTTTGCTCCCGCAGATAGATAGGTGGCGGTTTAACTTCTTTAGTGGCTGTCCCATTAGCTAATTCTGCTTCTTCATCGTCAGGTATGGATAGTACAGAGAATCTGTTACCATTTGTTGGCAAAGAGACTACGTTAGAGCCTTTGTATTGTTTGGCCACGCGTTCCTGTTGGGTGGACCTAGGGCTAGCCTTTCTCTTAGTTATTGTTATATATCTGTCCATGCCTGTTTGCACTTTAGTACTTTTTGGTACAGCTCCTGTATTTGCTAATGCAAATCGTGATGTTCCAGGTTTTTCGTTATTATTCCTCTGGTCAGACGGCTTCACACTTTGAACCACATTTACGGTCGGATCAACACACTTGCTCAGGTTGGGCACACTTGAACTTAAATTTCTGTATGGAAAACCAGTTGCGCTGGCAATTTTTGCACTTAAAAAATGTTTGTTTAATTCAGGGTATCGAATGTTTTCATTGCTCACGCTCGGGGAGCTTACCACAATATACGCATTTCTGCTATTTGTGCTGGGCCTACTCTCCTTATTGGGAGTATTTGTGAGGCTCATTCACAAATCTCTTCGGGCACACTAGTTATTGTTCTTTTTTTTTCACCTATTACAAATATTTTTTTTTCACCTACGGTAAATATTTTTTCACTTTTTTTTTTTTTTTTTATTATATTATTTTTTTTTTTTTTTTTGTATTTTTGTTACTCACTGATACACGTCCGTACTCGTCAAGAGCTAGTTCGCTTCGCAAAATGAGAACAATTTTTATTGGGTAATTTTATTTTATTTTTTTCATTTAGTTTCTTTTTTAAAAAGGTAGTAAATTTAAAATAGAAAATTGGGTTAAAAATAATAAAATACATTTTTTTTTATTTTACCAGCTTGACTATGAACATTTTGACAAAAATCTCCTAACCAATTATTTATGTACAGAATTTTCTAAAAATGAGCACAGATATATAAAGCTGAGAAAATTTCTTTTTAACAAGCCCTCTTTCAGCGATACAGGCCAACTATTCACGTATTGCAATAAATATTTCCAAAAAAGTATTATTTTTTCCGATTTTCTGAGCACCAAACTTTCAAGTCAAAAACCGGAAGCTCGATTTTGATTTTAGAACCATGGTTTCTTTAGGAAAAGTTCTTAGAATTTTCCGTAGATTAAGTTTTTGCTATACGCTTTGTCACTTTTTTGGGCCCGAACAAATTGACCCACTCTAATATACATACATATTTCCAATGAAACTTCGAAGACCACAAAAAACATCAATTACAGTATTTTTGACTTAGCTGCGCCATCTTCTTTGCACGATTTTTTGTGCAGATAAATAAATAAAAAATGATGTCCGGTCAAAGTTCGGTGTTCGACGAAATTTTCACCGAACTTTTTTATGAAATAACATTTTTATTATAATTTCAAATTATAATTTGCTTTTTAAAAAAAATACGAAATCAATACAACTATTTTTCTCTATGATTATTAGTTCGAAAAAATACAGGGATGACTTAATAAAATGCTTAAGTGTACAAAAATGTCTTTATATGTGTAATTTTAAGAAGACAGTAAAAATACAACAAAAAAAAAACGTTTAAATTTTATTTGGCGAATGGTAAGATAATCTATAGTTTGGGTGAACCACAAACCAAACTTTATAGTATACATAATTCCAGATAAAAATGTCATCCAATCCATGAATGTTATTTTTGTCAAGCTAATAGGGCCTAAATTTCTTCAATGTAAATAAAATTCAATTTTTAATTACAATATTTTGTTCCCGACGTTTCGTCGATTGTTTGTCGACTTTTTGAATCCATTTTGTAGTTTTTGCAAATGTTGCGCCAAAAAAATGTCAATGGGGAGTTCATTGCCAAGCAAACAAACTACCGCCAATATTAAACGCCACTTAGAGAAAATACACCCCAACGAATTCAAAAAATACATTGTAGAGGTTTGAGTACTAAATATTTATACTAGGGCTATAACCAAATTATTGGCATAGTACGTCGCACTGTGGCTGTAAATTGAATTTCATCGGCCAAAAGTCCAATTTTTTGTCATCGCCGATTTCAAAAATTTTAATGCCATTCGATAGCAAACATATTAGAACTAAGGTATCGAAAAAACTAGATTAAAATATTGATAATTGTGGCTGTGGCATGCTGCTGGAAACAAATATTTTATGTTTTTTTAGAAAAAAATTAATTTTTGTAAATTTGATCAGAACTAAATTATGATTTCTCGCAAACCGTTATCAATAACGGGTCGAAATTTTTTTTGTTATATTAGTGGGATAGTAGTCTTTAAAAAGTGGTTCATTACATCACTGTATCATTGATACCTGATGCGTTATTAAATGTTTCCCCAAGTTCTATATTTTAGTTAAATCCGAATTTTAGAGGTTAGGGTCAAATGGGTTAAAGAGATTTTAATACCATCAGAAAGCTGAAAGTGTCCTCTTTAGCCTCATATATACTTGATCAACTGTTTGGAACTGTCTGTTGAACACTTTTTTCGTTTTAATGAAATTACTCGCAACATTTTTTTTTTTGCTATTTTTATTTAAGCTGCTCATATGACTGAAATATAACACAAGGGTTTACGAACGTTTTGTTTTGAAAAATTATTTTGCTTCTTATGAACGGCTGAATATATTTGAATGAAATTTTAAACTGTCATAGCCGGATAGCTGTTGAGTTAAATTGAAAGAATGGAGTGTCGGGAGTGTGACTTGCGGACCTCTAAAATTGGTAACCTCGGAAATTCAAACTTTTAAAAAATTCACCAAAAATATTTTATGGATTTCAAAAAAAATTAAATTTAAGGTGTGCTACAAAAAATATGCTTAAATTTTTAGGTTATCTCCTTTGCCTTTGGAGATATTCGGATAAAACGGATTTTTTGGTTTGATTTTATAACGGTTTTTCTAGTTTTTTAATCGGATGGATTATGTTTTATGTCAAACTCTTATCAATAGTGGGTTCAACATTTTTTATATTGGTAGTAAAGCAGTCTTCAAACAATGTTATGTTGTATTACTGTACCGATTATACCTGCTGTGTTATTAAATATTTTTTCAAATTGAAATTCAGATGTATAGAATTTATGAGGGTCAAAAGGGGTTAGAGAGATTTTACTCGCTGTAGGAAGGTTCAAAGTATCTACTTTAAACCCAAATGCACTTTTGTACCTGTTTGGACCAGCCTATAGAACACTTTCTTAGCATGTGTAAAATTATTCGCAACATTTATTTTGCTCTTTTTATTTTACCTATTCATATGACTGGAATATAAATGTACCAAGCCAAGTTGTGCTAGGTATATTATATTATATAATTACCAATACCTGTGGGATTTTAAGCGTATCCTACTTCAGCCCAATTTAGTTTTTTAATCTACCTTATTATGCTACCTAGGAACACAGTATAACGCAAGCTATGTATTCGAATAAAATCTCAGTTGTTAAAATATATCTAAGCAATAACAATCTAATTTTTAAATATCTATAAAAATGGAGAGCTTCAGCTATAAAGAATTATCCGAAGAGTATTTTAAAAATAAAAAGGAGGAAGATGTTTTAAGTTACATTGAAGGAAAACTCAATTTATATTCCATATTAAACCAGTTATATAAGAGCCCAAATTGCAACACTACGGCCATTAGAATTAGAAATAGATGGCCATATAATTGAAGTTAACTATCAATTAGTGCTAACGATGATAGACGGAAAAGTAGGCCAGGCTTTGACTGACACAAAGGCTTCATCCAGCTGCATTATATGCCAAACCACATCAAGCAAATTAAACCAAGCCCCGAAAAAATCATTAGATAATACTAATGCATATGAATTTGGATTATCGCCGCTACATACAAGAATACGAATTATGGAGCACATACTAAAAATCAGTTATGATTTGGATTTTCGACCTACAGGATCAATAAGAAACAATGAAACCAACAAGGATTTAAGAAGTATAAAAAAAGAAGCATGTTCAGGATGAATTTCCCAAATGTGGCTTGATTATAGACCAACCAAAACAAGGATCAGGCAATACGAATGATGGGAATACAGCAAGAAGGTTCTTTTCTGATCCCAAAAAAGCATCTGAAATAACAGGTGTTGATATAAGTCTTATATCAAGATTTAAAACAATCATTGATGTACTTGCATGCAATGAACAAATTGGTTATAGAAAATTTGGGGATTATGCCAAAGAAACAGCTCGAATATATACTATCAAATATCCATGGAGAAATATGTCTGCAACGGTTCATAAAATCCTTTATCATGCAGAGGATGTCATTAGGCATCATTTAGTACCACTAGGAGATCTGTCAGAAGAAGCCCAGGAAAAAAGGAATAAAGATTACAGATTTTATAGGGAGCACAATACCAGAAAAATGTCACGAGATTTTAGGAACGAAGATCTGTTTAATATATTGTTGGCAACGTCAGATCCGCTCATCTCTAGCATTCGAAGTCAATGGAAAGTAGAACATCGGGACTTAGATGAAGAAGCAAAAGTGCTGCTACAGGACAAAGATAATACAAAACCAAATATGGAATATTTGGAGGCAATTTTCCAACCGAATCAATAGTAGATATACTAAATCTTATTGTTATTTAAGCAAAAAAAATGTTTTTGTCCTTATTGTTATTTAAATAAAAAAAGAAAAAAAAAATTTTAAAATTTACACTTATTTATTTTTTTAATCTAAAAAGTTTTCTAGTGGAACTGGTTCCAGTTGAACCTCTTGTAGAGTTGATAATGTAGAAACCTATTCACAAAATGATCATAGGTATTATTACATGCCTATACATTTTTTTTAAAGGTATAGTGGCATATACGAGGCGAATGTATATGCATAAAAAGGTAATATGAATACGAATTTCTCCAGAAATATATAAAAATGTTAATATTTTTCAAAAGAAAACATTAAGTGTATGCTTGTAGAAGCAATTTATAGTCAGTTTGACATTTTTACTCCCATATGCCCTATTCCAAATCAAATTGTTCAAACAAAAAAAAAAAAATCATTTGAGTAAAAAATTCTAATAATTCAGCACACCGATATTTATACATTTAGAACAGTAATGTTTTCTAATATGTCCATTATTTTCTAGAAAATTCTGAGCAATATCGAATGGTAAATTATATTGCCTTTATTGAACAAAAAAAAATTTAAAGCCGTTTTCCGGGATTGGAAATTTGGGCATTTGTTTATCAAAAATGGGGATATTTTTCAGTCCACTGTTTTAAGAACTTTTTAATCTACATAACTGCCAAAATTCATTATGATACCTTAATTCATGTTAGATTTATAGAATGTCAAACATTAAAATTATTAAAATATAGTGTACATGAATAAAAGGGCTTTCAATATGAGTAAAAAATAATATTTTTAAGGTTTGACATTCTATAAATCTGACATGAACAAAGATATGCTAACGAAATTCGGCAGTTATGTAGATTAAAAAGTTCTTAAAACAGTGGGCTGAAAAAAATCCCACTTTTTTTATAAAAAAATACCATAGTTCTCAATCTCAATCATTAGCATTTTCATACTAAATGCTAAAAAACATCAAAAGTTCAACTTTGACTTAAAATTTAAAAAAGTTCAAGAAGTCTTCTCTCCTGCAAAAAAAAAATGCAAAATTATCTCTATCGGTTCAAAAGTTACAGATTTTTGGCCGATGAAAAACGATTTTCAGCCACTGTGCGTCGGAGTGGCCAAGAATGTTTTAGTAATGAAAACACCTGTCTCCCGTCGTTTTGCGAAAGAAAACCTAACGCAGGGAAGCAAATTTCTAAAACCGAAGTTCGGGTTCGGTCTCAAAAAGTGCGTTCGGTCGGACACTAACAATGACCATCAAACAACCTGTAGTATATTGTTATGCATTTTTATAATAACGAGGTAGCCAAATTGGTAAATAAAGTTTGAAACAGAATAGTCGCTGAAGTACAACGTTAAGAATAGCGCTGCAAGCTGTCAAAAGTTAAAAACGGCAGTTTCAAAGTAGTGTCAACAGAATACGTAGTTGTAGTAGTAGTAGTAGTTACGCTACAGAGCATTTGTCAGCTTTAAATACTGCAACTACTTTATTTTGTTCCAGGCCAAAATTTGCTATTCCTTTCATATAATCGTGGTAAAGTTGCTCTTACCACAAACCATATGCATAAATGTAGATAAATGCAAACAAAATAAATGAATTATAATGCTGCCAACTTGACTTATTTGCGATTTTTGTTTTTATAAACAGCTTAATTTGGATATTTATGTGAAAAAGTGGACACTATATTTTTTTACGTGTGCAGCTAACTTTGATGTTTTAGATGAAAATATTTTAAAACTGCCCAAAAATATGATAAATATGCAGGTATACAGCAAGGATTTTGAATAATAATTATAGAAAATATGTATTTTGGGCAGTTAAGTCTAAGTGCAGCTAACTTTGATTTTTTGTATGAAAATCATTTTAAAATGCCAAATATTTTAGGCATTTATCTCAAATGTGCAGGTATAGAAAGTGCACCTAAAAATGGAATTTGTATGGTATTTTAAACAATAATGACAAAAAAAATTAATTTTGTGCAGTTAAGTCAAAAGTGCACTTAAATAAAAGGCAGTTAAGTCAAAACTTCTGTAGAATAATTGCAGCTAATTTGGTTATCGCTTACTCCACTCATTGACTCATTACTCATTACATAAACATTCAACAACCTTGGCACAACATAAATTTGAAAACAACCACACAGCTGACTTCGACAATATACGAATTTTAGACAAGGAAAAAACAGAAAAGAAAAGATATACATTGGAGACCCAACGAATCCAACAGAAGAGAGAAAAAACAATGAACATGAAAGAAGATACAGACAAAATAGGCGCAAGTTACAGAGTGGCAATAGGATAATTTATTAACGACCAAGTTTAAATTACACAAATTAAAATTAAAATAATGTCAATAACAAATTTAATAATTAACAATTATTTCGTTTACTTATATTGTATCTAATGTTATATATACACACTTTAAAAGTAAGTAAAAATACAATTATATAAAAAATGTTTGTAACAATTTTATAAATAACAAGTAAGAGTGCTATATTCGGCTGTGCCGAATCTTATATACCCTTCACCATTTTGCGAGCAGAATACAGAGCAACTAGACAAAAACTAAATAAAACTGGTAAATATTTCTTTTTAAAATAAGAGACAACCGGTTTTGAACTTCGCTTTTCATAAGGGCCCAGAATATATATACTTTATACGGTGTAGGATCAATATTGTAGAGAATTACAGTTATATAAGTTAACACAAATTATGTTTAAAATCTATTTTTTTGGAAATAACTAAATAAGACACAAAATAAGTTCACAAGCTGACGTTGCGTATTTTGCAATACAACAACGCAGCTTATTTCACAATAATTCCATTGCACATGCCAATGGTTGATATCCGATACCCACATGGGGTGACTGCCAACAGCCAGGAATACTGCAACTCAACAAATTCCCATCAACAACATTGCACAACGATAGCAACAACATCGCACGCGCCGTCTGCTGATACCAAATACTCGAATGGCGTGATCAACAAAACCTGTTAATAAGTAGGGTAGTTTTTAAGAATATTGTTACTTTTAGTTTTTATACCAAATAAAGAACATTGTTGTGTCGCCATCCGCGCACAACAATTAATTTTTTTATTAAAAAATTCTATCCAGGATTTAATTGGCGCCCGAGCAGGGACCCAAGGATAAAAGGTCCCCCGGTATCGAAAAAAACAAAAGTCAAGCCTTGCCAAGCCCCTCAGTAATCCGTAAACGATAAACAGGAGTGACGTGAAGTCACAGCTTGGTAAGCCCGTGCCCCGCGGATTAACTAGATAATAGAAATTATAAATAAGGAAAAGTGAAACAAAAAAATTTTAAAAAATTAATAAAAATAAAAATAGTGACATTAAAACAAAATTTTAAAGGAAAAATTTTAAATAAAAAAATTAATTCTGAAAAAAACAGTGATGACAAAGTTTAAAGGAAAATTTTTAAATGAAAAAATTATAAAAAAATAGTAACATTAAAACAAAATTTTAAAGGAAAAATTTTAAATAAAAAATTAATTCTGAAAAAAAACAGTGACAACAAAGTTTAAAAGAAAATTTTTAAATGAAAATTAATATAGAAAAATTATAAAAAAATAGTGACAAATTTTAAATAAAAATTAATGCTGAAAAAAAAAACAGTGACGACAAAGTTTAAAAGGAAATGTTTAAAAGAGAAAAAATTATAAAAAAATAGTAACATTAAAACAAAATTTTAAAAGGAAAATTTTAAATAAAAAATTAATTCTGAAAAAAAAAACAGTGACAACAAAGTTTAAAAGAAAATTTTTAAATGAAAATTAATATAGGAAAAATTATAAAAAAATAGTAACAAATTTTAAATAAAAATTAATGCTGAAAAAAAACAGTGACGACAAAGTTTAAAAGGAAATGTTTAAATGAGAAAAAATTATAAAAAAAAAATATAGTAACATTAAAACAAAATTTTAAAAATTTTAAATAAAAATTAATATCGAAAATTTTGAAAAAAAAACAGTGACATTAAAAGAAGAGTGAAACGAAGGAAAAACAATTCTTTTTTTATATAAAATTATAGAAAATTTTTTGGAAACAGTGACACAAGAATTAGAGGGAAAACTAAGGAAGTAAATAGAAAATTAAAAGAAATAACCATTAAGAATACATAAAAATAAGTGCAATTTCGAAAAAAAAACTCTTCCTAAAAAGGTGCAAATAGCAAAAGCATTAGAAAATTTGTAATAAATAAAAATTATTAGTATTGTGATTAAATTGTGAACTTGGAAATAACGTCAGCTATAACAAACAATATCAACAACACCAGCTACTCATCAGTCATCAAGTGCCTCAAAATCATCCAGGAGAGCAGTATGGTTCTTAGATTAATGTAAGATTATTCCTTTTTTTTTTTATTATTATTATTTTTTTTTTTTTCTTCATATTTAAGTATTCAAGAATCAGATTGTTAAAAGAAAAAAAGTGAAACTTTTATTATTTCATCTGTTAACATAAAATATTTCCGAAAACAATGTCAGAAGACGAGACTATAGATCAACTGACAGACAGATTAAATAGAACATTAAATATGAGTTTAAGTGGATCATCCGTCCATAACAGTGGCTCCTCGGGGCTTAATAACATTCAGAGGGAACAGATAAGGGAGATTCTGAACGAAGTTCTGGGATCACAAAGTCCTCACTTGGAGGAGGAAATAGATCAACCCATCGGAACTGTAACGAAATTAGAGGAATTAGACAAAGTACCGGACATTGTACGGACGCTACGTGAATTTTCTGGGCAACCGGGGGAATTTAACTCCTGGCGTTAATCGGTGGATAGGGTAATGGAACTCTTTAAGTCCCTCCAGGGGACAGGACGATATTATGCAATTTTGCACACCATTAGAACAAAGATAACTGGTGATGCAGATACTGCATTAGAGTCATACAGAACACCTTTGGATTGGCCCAGGATGAAGAAATGTCTGATGATGCACTATTCCGATAAAAGAGATATCGGAACTTTGGAGTATCAAATGACAGTTCTGTGCCAAGGCAATAGGCCTATAACTGAGTTTTATCAAGCTGTTTATCAGCATCTTTCACTGATACTTGACAAAGTATCATGTTTGAATCTAGATGAGGGAAGCCTTCGATCAATGACGAACACATATAGGGATAAAGCCTTGGACACGTTCGTTAGGGGTCTAAACGGCGATCTTCCACGGTTGTTAAGCGTCCGTGAACCTGCTTCCTTGCCTGAGGCACTACACATCTGCTTAAAGTTAGACAACATGGCATTTCGCATGAACTATGCACATGGACAAATATCAAAGGGGAACATACAGAGGGACAGAATTGGAATTACCAATCCGTTCACGGGAAATAGACAAAAATTCTTTCCCGAGCTTGCTTATGTTGGCGGTACGGTACATAGAAGACCACCATTGCCACCCCGTAATACTCCTGTACCGAACTATAACCCAAATTACAGTCCAAACCAGAACTTTCGACCAATCGGTTACCAACAATTCGGCCCAAGACCACAGTTTAATCAAGGAAACCCAAATGGTTTCCAGAACCATTATAACAGACCCCAATATTCAACCCCGAATTATCCTACACCGGCACCTAAAGTAGAACCTATGGAGGTAGATAGATCCATACAATCCAGACAGGTTAATTACATGAATAGACCACACGATACAGCCTTCAAGAGGGCACCTACTTCATCCATACAGGCCCCTCAGAAAAAGATGCAAAGGAATTTCCACGTTGTAACGAACAACGAAAGTAGAATTCAACAACCATCCCATGATGTCAATAATTACTACCAGGAAGAGGGCGCAGTTGGTGGAATGAATGAAATTGACGAATATTATAGGCAATTTGCCAATAGCGGGCTGGAGATGGCTGAGTATCCGCCTGAAAATTCGGAAATTGGGGAGAATGACCCCAGAACAACTGACTATCCACAGGAAGATTTAATCAATGACCTGAATTTTTTTTGGTTAAATAGTTCCTCGCTCCCATACTTTCGAGTTAGAACGAGGAACGGCCAAACTCTCAAATTCCTTTTAGATACGGGTAGTAATAAGAATTATGTAAAGCCAAGTTTAGTTACTAATCATATACCTAACCAGGAGAAATTTAGCGCAAAATCGATTACGGGAGATGTGGAAATAACACATCATGCACTTTTGAAAATGTTTGGCATCAATGATGTTCCCATAAAATTCTTCATATTACCAGGGCTACGAACCTTTGATGGAATATTGGGCAACGATAGTTTGAAAGAATTATCAGCCGTGATTTATACATCAAAGAATTATTTTACTGTAAAAGGAGAGATAAAAATCCCGATATTCCAATATATTTCCCAAGACGTCAATAATATAGAAATTAGAATGAAACACCTGTCAGAAAATCAAAGGATTTCTCTCGAGAACATTGTGAGTCGCCATAGAAGCTTATTCGCAGACCCAGAGACAAGCATAAATTCCCTGTCAGGTACAGTGCACAGTAGTGACAGTTCTCCACAGGACCTTATTCCAAGCATAGAAACACCAATAAACGTGTTCAAAAATCAAATCTTTCTCACCATAGGCGAACCATCCACGTACCAATTTAAAATTATATTTCCAGGGTTTCATCGACATCTGATAAACGAACCTAACTATGACGAACAAAAACTGACAGAAATTCTGAAAAGGTACTTGAATCCGTCCGTTATTAATGGCATAAAAACTCTTGAACCGATAATGGGGAAAATTCAGACAATCTATCCGAATCATTTTTCAAGCTACAAATGTCGATTTACACAACTGGTGGTCGACGATATAACGTCAGAAAACGACCAGGAAAATATAATCGTGGAGACACACAATAGAGCCCATCGTAATGAAAAGGAAAATAGGTTACAAATTATGGAAAAGTTTTACTTTCCGGGAATGGCAAACAAGATTAAAAGGGTCATAAAATTATGTTCCACTTGTAAGAGAAATAAGTATGAAAGGCATCCCAATACGCCTGAATTAAAAGAGACACCTATACCAACTCATCCTGGTCACACGGTCCACCTTGACATTTTTTCCACAGACAAAAAATTGATACTAACGTCAATTGACAAATTTTCAAAGTATGCCCAGACCAGATTACTAAAAGGGCGATCGATAGAAGATGTTAGGGGACCTCTTAGAGAGATTTTATTTTTTTACGGGGTACCAAAGAATATTGTCATGGATAACGAACCTTCTTTAAATTCAGCCTCAATCCTATTCATGATGAGGGACGATTTGAAAATAAACGTCTTTACCACCCCATCCTATAGAAGCGAAGCGAATGGACAAATAGAACGGTTCCATTCCACTTTAGCGGAGATAATGAGATGTTTGAAGAGTGATGGCACATCTAGGAACTTCGAGGAACTGTTGGAAAGATCTGTGAATGAATACAACCATACCATTCATTCGACGATCAAGAAGAGACCTGTAGATCTCTACTTTGGTCGAACAGTAGACTTCTCACCTCAAGATTTGGAGATAACCAGATTATCCAACGTTGACCGACTGAAGCGCAAACAGGAAAATGACTTGACATTCCATAATAAAAATAGGAAACCAGTAAAGGAATACGTACCGGGTCAATTGGTCTACGTTAAGACAAATAAAAGACTAGGGACAAAACTTTCTGGCCGGTTTAAAGAGGAGATAGTGAAGGAAAACCGTAATACAACTATAGTTACGGAAAGTGGGCGAGTTATCCACAAGAGTCACATCAGAAATTGATAAATTTCTACATCTTATTCCTCACCTTTTTTTTTTTTTCCTTTTTTTCAGTTTACTAATTACTAGCGTCCTTGCGGATTTTAACATTCTTGACTACTCTAATGCGAGACTGATAACCATCCAGAACGGAATCGCAAGAAAACAGAACGGCACCTTTAAAGTTATACATTCCATTGACCTAGAACAATATCGAGTTTTGTCACAAGATATCGAATCCACATTGAACAGTAATATTACATATAGTCATCCGCTCCGTCCGTTTTTAAGACAACAAGTGTCCGATATTAATGGACTCCTCAAACGATTAAGCCCGAAAATGAGGAAAAGATCTATCGATATTATTGGTAGTGCATGGAAATGGGTTGCTGGAACTCCAGACAGCCACGATTTTGAAATCTTAAATCAGAAAATTAAAAATTTATTGGAGAATAACAATAGACAAATGATTATAAACGAACTGACAACTAGCAGAATACAAGACATTTCAAATATTACAAATGAAATATTAAAAGTAAAACGGGAAGATTTTAATAATGAACTGGCAAATACATTAGAACACAAATTAACGTTAATTGAAAAAGAATTACAAAACATTGAATATGCAATCCAATGGGCTAAAGTAAGCATCGTAAATTCATTTATTTTGTCAAAAACTGAAATTGAAAATTTAAATCATGTTTTAGAAAATTACAATATTCCCATTTTTAATGTAGATGAATTGTTATCTTTTGGAAGTGTAAAAATTGTAACAAATAATAAAGAAATTTTATATATTTTAAGTATTCCCATTGCCCAAAATGATATTTGTAAAATTTTCTTAGCAAAGCCAGTAAAGATTGGAAATACAATTGATAAAATAGAATATGAAAAAATTTTGGATTGTAATAATAATTTATTCGCTATCAAGGATAGCTGCAAAAGCTACAATGAATTAACTATATGTAATAGAGATAAGCTCGTACAATTAAATGATAACTTTTGTATAACTAGTTTATTTAGAAATAAAATAGGAAGCTGCACACAGGTTAACAACGAACACGTACCCGCCATAGAGGAAATTGGAAGCGACTTACTACTACTGAATCAATATATTGGGAAAATTACAGTGAACAAAGAAGAGATAAAATTGAATGGAACTTATTTAGTGAAATACTTTAACACAACAGTCAACATCGATGGTCGAGAATATTACTCGAAAGAAATAAGCGGCAATAAACCTCTTCCAGCCTCTCTACAACCAAAAGCATGGAATAGCAAAACTGAAGAAATTCTCTCATTACAGAGACTACAAAAACTTAATGTGGGAAACATTAGAAGATTGGAAGTATTAGAAAACAAAAATAAATTTCTAATGACATCAAGCATCATTATCGTTATATCCGTTTGTGCCACTATCATTTGGATCGCTAAGAAGAAGAAAACAAAACCAAAAAACGAAACAATAGAAATGGAAGTAACTCAACCGGAATCTCCAATTACTATAAAACCCACAGAAAGGAAAACTGGGAAAAAGAACTCCACCATTTACGACATCCATACATTTTAAGCAATCGGGACGATCGCATTTAAGGAGGGAGGAGTTAACACAAATTATGTTTAAAATCTATTTTTTTGGAAATAACTAAATAAGACACAAAATAAGTTCACAAGCTGACGTTGCGTATTTTGCAATACAACAACGCAGCTTATTTCACAATAATTCCATTGCACATGCCAATGGTTGATATCCGATACCCACATGGGGTGACTGCCAACAGCCAGGAATACTGCAACTCAACAAATTCCCATCAACAACATTGCACAACGATAGCAACAACATCGCACGCGCCGTCTGCTGATACCAAATACTCAAATTGGCGTGATCAACAAAACCTGTTAATAAGTAGGGTAGTTTTTAAGAATATTGTTACTTTTAGTTTTTATACCAAATAAAGAACATTGTTGTGTCGCCATCCGCGCACAACAATTAATTTTTTTATTAAAAAATTCTATCCAGGATTTAATTTATATACCTTTTTTACCTTCGGTGAAGGGTATAAAAAGAGTAATTTTCGGGAATTCAGGGGTCTAATCACAGCATTCGATACTATCGTATCGAATTAACTATTAATATTTTTTGGATACGATAGACACTGGCGTATAGAATGAAAACTCGATAAATGTAATGTCGAGTTACTCGATGTCGAATGCTAAATTCAATACATTTCATTCGATATCGAGTTTCAAGATACCAAAATAAATAATTTCGATGAATTTTGCTCGATATCGTATGCGGTGATTAGATCCCAGTATTTCGGTTATAACTCATACAAATTTCCGATATTTTGGTATATAAATCATATACATATGACATTAGGGTGACCGTTAAAATCAAAAGTTGGATTTATTTAGGTCTCACACGCCAATTTGGTGGGTATTGCTAAAAAAACAACTCAAAAAATTTTAAGGACGATCGGCGAAGGCTAAGCCGTCCCTCAAGCCCGCCAAAGTTTGAGAAAAATCGTAAAGTCTGACTTGTATGACTTATATTTCGGAAAATATTTATATTACATAAAAATCGTTTTCTAAGAAGTTGTTGTTAGTAAAGTTTCCAACAACTTTTTCCTTAACAAGTTTTCTCTAAAACTCATATTGAACAAAACCTAATTCAAATAAAAAGTAAACAGCAGCATTGATTCGAATGTTTTCTTTAGAACTGTTTTATTACACACGTCAATTCAGCTTTAATATTTGTGTTTGTGTGCGTTTGCTTAAAAAAAAAATAGTCAAACACATATCATTTGTTTCTAACGTACCACGGTTGATAAAGTTGGTGCAATTGTACTTTTTTGATACAATACAAAGCTAAAAAGTACGGTGGTACCCCCGTGACTAATTTGGTACTATTTCCAAATTTTTCAAACCTAAATATTTATAATTGATATAAAATGGCAACTCGTATTTACTGTCCAATGAATATAAACGGATTTCAGTGTTTGGTGCAAATGGTTTTGCCAAAGTGCAAATGCAAAATTTCGTAGCGTTTTTATGAAATCTTAAGGAAACTCTGTGTATTTTGTTGTTGGATTTAACAAAACAGCTATGATATTTTGCATTTGCTCTTTGCAAGACCATTTGCACCAAACACTAAACTTCGCTATTGTGAATAGATTTTTGCACTTGATCATTGGACGATTGCATATGCCACATTCTAAATCAAGTATCAGCGACAGCATATAAGACTTCATGCCAAAATATTATAAAAACAAAGGAACGAGATAGACCGTATGTACCAATGGTTTCAAGTGTAACCGAAACAAAAGTCTTTTTCTTTTATAAAAAAAATCCCTGTAACATACCTGCACGATTTCTTTATTCTTTAAGGGGGCTCTCATATAAAATTGTCAACACAGACTAGAAATTTATTTAAGAAAAATTCCCAGAACTGCCAAGAAATCGCCCCATGGGGGATTAAATATATGACGGACCTTCATTAGTTGTTTGTGCTTAACATTTTCTTAAAACATACTTGCCTAATATCTCCACCCTTTAGGGGGGCTCTCATACAAATATGCTGGTTTAATATAATTCTTAAATTTGGCCACTGCAGCGCCAAGATTGCCCTTAGTTGATTCAAATGTATGACCAACCTCACATAATCTGTTTTATCCCCATTGCCAAAAAAAATTTGGTTTCTAAAACGACTACGCATATTAGAAAAACCTATAACAATTGTTAAAGGTAATATTATTGTGGAATTTCGTTTTTTCTTAGTTTATTTTATAAACTAAACTGTTTTTGAGTTACGCTGTGCAACCTCCTCCGTTTTCGAAATTTTGAAAACAAGAGCTAACCTAAAAAACGGTTAACACCACTGAATTCAGCGTACCCAAATTAGGGTAAAACGCCAGGTGCCCGGCTGGTCGGATTTTTTTTTAAATAAATAATAAGAATGTTTTTCAACAAAACTAATTCATAGAAAATGCGTTTCTTTAATGAATTAAAAATTAGATTTTTAGTGGCTTATTCGATATTTTCAGTTTATTTTGTTTAATAAGAGATAAAGCAAAACTTGTTAGCAAATTTTCTACAAAATTAATATTTTCTAAGTTATTAAACATAAAAGTCAGATTTCATGTAAAATTATAATTTTTCTTAAACTTTGGTGGGCTTGAGGGACGGCTTAGCCTTCGCCGATCGTCCTAAAAATTTTTTTTAAGTTGTTTTTTTTTATCAATACCCACCAAATTGGCGAGTGAGACCTAAATAAATCCAACTTTTGATTTTAATGGTCACCCTAGGGTATCACTGTACTTTTCGGCTTTGAATTGTATCAAAAAAGTACAATTGCACCGTGGTACGGTAGAAACAAATGATATGCGTTTGACTATTTTTTTTTAAGCAAACGCACACAAACACAAATATTAAAGCTGAATTGACTTGTGTAAGAAAAAACAGTTCTAAAGAAAAAATTCGCATCAATGCTGCTGTTTACTTTTTATTTTAATTAGGTTTTGTTCAATATGAGTTTTAGAGAAAACTTGTTAAGGAAAAAGTTGTTGGAAACTTTACTAACAACAACTTCTTAGAAAACGATTTTTATTTAAAATTAATATTTTCCTAAATATAAGTCATACAAATCGGACTTTACGATTTTTCTCAAATTTTGGCGGGCTTGAGGGACGGCTTATCCTTCGCCGATCGTCCTAAAAATTTTTTTGAATTGTTTTTTTATCAATACCCACCGAATTGTGGGGTTAGAGCATGGAAAAATAGAAAAAAATTTGGTCCATACAGTTAACGACCACCCTAATAGGACATATGACAGCCCTAAAATTTAGGTTTTTATAAAAATTTTTTGAGTATTTTGCTCATAAATTACCCATTGTGTAACCGATTTGATAGTTTTATATACCGACGTGTTAAGCAAGAATTTTACCATTGACTTAAGTTATATTTATATATAAACATTTATATAAACTTGTAAATATATATTTTAACAAAGTTAATTATAAAAAAGAGTAATTTTTGGGGATTCAGTATTTCGGTTATAACTCAGACATTTTTTAACCGCTTTGGCAGATTTATATACCGACGTGTTGAAGATGAAATTTTCCATTTACTTTAGTTATAAAGCTTGGACTCGGGGAGATCTATGGTTCCCGAAAGTGGGTATTTAAAAAAAAATAATTTAATTTTGGTCATAACTTTTTTGTATCTGAACCGATTTTCCCGAGTTTTTTATAAAATATGTTCTACTAAAAATTTCCGTCATATCCATAGGTCATATGGCAGCCCTAAAATTTAGGTTTTTATAAAATTTTTAATTTTTTTTGTACGGGAGGTACCACGCCCACTTCTCCAATCCCGCCCACATTTTGTAGGATGGTGTGTATTGGCAACCTAAATGTGTGTAACTAATTTGGAAACTTTGGCTTTTGCCGTTCTCAAGATGTACGGAAATAAAAAAATACAACAACAACAAGGGATTTTTGGAAAAATTTAGAGGTAGTCGTGGTTTTTTGCTCATATCTCCGTCATTTTTGGACCGATCTGGCTGAATTTCAATAGCAAACTTAAACGGAGTATATGTGACATAAATAAACATCAACCTAGTCCACATCATTTCTGGGGTTTTCGGAAAACCCATTTCAACATACACACGGACAGACGGACAGACGGACAACCGGATTTGAACTTCGCTTTTCATAAGGACCCAGAATGTATATACTTTATAGGGTGTAGGATCAATATTGTGGAACATACAAACGGAATGACAAAGTTATATATACCCTCTTACCTTCGGTGAAGGGTATAAAAATATGTATTTAAATAGATGTTCCCCTGAAGAAGTCAAAAAAAAAATTGACGAAACGTTGGGAAAAAATGTAATTAAATGTGTTTTTAATTAACAATGGAAAAATTTAGTCCCTATTAGCTTACTTAAATATCTAAAACTTCAAAATTAACACCTTGGCCAAAAAATAAATAAAATATATACAAAAAAAAAAACATCAACAAAAGATAACTTACAAACAACAATTTTAAGAACTACTTCCAACACATAACATTTAGGTATGATATACAAACATGCAGTGCACTTAAAGAGTACTGTAATGAGGGTTAAAAAATTAACGCAACAACAAACCAGATTAAAATTCATCTTATCATGTAGAAGTTATGGCATTATACCAAATCATACAAAACACACAACCACACAGGTAACAAAACTATTCACATGTAACAAAATAATAAGAAAACTTAAAGGCATCGAACAAAATTTTCATAAGAAAATTTTAAACTTGGAAATCTCTCAAACATATTTCCTTATGTATCGGATTTAGAAGAAAACACAGCACAATCAAACAGACTCATCGAATAGTAAATGTCATAAGAAAAGCATTTTAAGAAAAAAAATATTGCTCAGCACTCCTCATCGATGTTTCGCAAGCTTTTGATAAAGTCTGGCATGAAGCTACTTAGTCGGTCGTCAATTTATTATTAAAGAAGGAAATTTCTTAAGCTCACCTCAGCCCATTGGCGTTGGAGTCCCACAAGGCAGCATCCTGGGCCCTCTTTTATACTTAATTTATACTTCGGACATGCCAACAAGCAACTATACCCAAACTTCAACATTTGCAGGCGATACAGCTTTTCTAAGCGTCCACGAAAACCGTTATGAAGCATCTCGTTACTTACAGCATCATATATTCAACTAGAAATCTGGTTAAGACAATGGAGGATAATGGTCAATGAGCAGAACTGCGTTCATATAACATTCACCTTGCGCCGGGAATCTTGCCCCCCTATTACAATCAATAATCAAATAATGCCCCAAAATTCGCATGTAAAATATCTCGGTATACATCTGGATCGGCGATTAATGGAAATGCCATATATAGGCAAAATTAACTCAAATTAAACTAAAAGCCATTCAAATCCATTGGCTTATTGGTAGAAATTCTGTCCTTAGTCTCGATTGCAAGCTTCTTCTTTACAACTCTATCCTAAAGCCTATCTGGTGCTACGGTATTCAACTATGGGGCACTGCAGCACTTACCCAATTAGATGAGCGATAAACACCTATATATGTGGGGGGTGTTTTAAAAAAATGTGAGATAAGGCCATGATGGCTTTATTGCTCAATTGAATGGGAGATAAAGCCATAATGGCCTTATTGCCCAATCATTGAGAGGTAAGGTCATATTTAAAATTTTGCGAAATGAGAGATATAGCCATATTTTTTTCCGCAAATGAGAGATAAAGCCATATGTTTTTAGAATATTGTTATGCATGGTGTAAACATTCTGTAAAAGGGAAAATCCGTAGGTATCATTGAAAAACATTTTTTTATTCTTGTGACGCGCGCAGGAAAACTTTATTCAGCGAAGCCACCTGCCGAATCCTACTGGAGGAAAAAAACCCCTAAGCACGGCCGCAGGCCGCCACGCAGAAAAACTTTAGTATGCGAAGCCAGATTTCAATACTTAACTTTAGTGTCTCCGGAACTGAAATGAGAGATAAAGCCATTTTATAATATTGCTAAAGTGAGCTAAGGCCATGATGGCTTTATCTCCCATTCAAATTAAAAAAAAAAACAAAAAGCTTTATCTCCCTATTGAATGAGAGATAAAGCCATCATGGCCTTATATCACATGGTATTAAAGCACCCCCCCTATATGTGAACAGAACCCGTGATGAAGAAAAATTTTGTCTGGCACTGGCAGGATATAAATAAAGTATTAGGATAAGATTTGAATAATTATTGCTAGTTCATATTTAATATATGAACCCAGGGGCGAATTTGTTGATTACAGAAGCGATGAAGTGATAGACACGAGTAAGACAGTAATGCACACCATCTCAATTACAACCTAGTACAGTTTCTCGAATGCATTGCCGCATTTGTGGAGTGAACGCCTACCACTTGCACACAAAGTAAGCGGGATAGTGAAGTGTTCATTCAATAAATATAAACTCAGTACTGCTTCACACACATTGTAAGCAGGCAGTAGACAGTCTATACACAATCTCGCTTACTTCGTGGGAAGGTAGAAAGCGCACTGCACACTGCTTCGCACACATTGTAAGCAGGCAGTAGACAGTCTATACACATTGTTGCTTACTTCGTGGGCAAGTAGTAGGCATATTGCACACTACTTCGCACACATTGTAAGCAGGTAGCTTTTTTAGATAGTTCGGCTATTTCAGAATTTTTGATTTTGCAACTATTTTCAGGACTTTCAAACCAGACTTTCGTTATAAAATAAAAAAATTTTTTAGGTAACTTGCGATAATTTGAATTATTTAAAACCGAATTTAAAACCGAAAACTATTATTAGTAAACAACAACAAAACAATGTGGTATACGAAATGCAATGCAAGGGAAACGAAAATAACAAATGCGACAAGATTTACATAGGAACAACAAAACGAAACTTAGAAACGAGAATAAGGGAACACAAAAATAACATCGAAAAACATAAACATTCAACAACCTTGGCACAACATATATTTGAAAACAACCACACAGCTGACTTCGACAATATACGAATTTTAGACAAGGAAAAAACAGAAAAGAAAAGATATACATTGGAGACCCAACGAATCCAACAGAAGAGAGAAAAAACAATGAACATGAAAGAAGATACAGACAAAATAGGCGCAAGTTACAGAGTGGCAATAGGATAATTTATTAACGACCAAGTTTAAATTACACAAATTAAAATTAAAATAATGTCAATAACAAATTTAATAATTAACAATTATTTCGTTTACTTATATTGTATCTACTGTTATATATACACACTTTAAAAGTAAGTAAAAATACAATTATATAAAAAATGTTTGTAACAATTTTATAAATAACAAGTAAGAGTGCTATATTCGGCTGTGCCGAATCTTATATACCCTTCACCATTTTGCGAGCAGAATACAGAGCAACTAGACAAAAACTAAATAAAACTGGTAAATATTTCTTTTTAAAATAAGAGACAACCGGTTTTGAACTTCGCTTTTCATAAGGGCCCAGAATATATATACTTTATACGGTGTAGGATCAATATTGTAGAGAATTACAGTTATATATACCTTTTTTACCTTCGGTGAAGGGTATAAAAAGAGTAATTTTCGGGAATTCACTATTAATATTTTTTGGATACGATAGCCACTGGCGTATAGAATGAAAACTCGATAAATGTAATGTCGAGTTACTCGATGTCGAATGCTATTATTTCAAATTCAATACATTTCATTCGATATCGAGTTTCAAGATACCAAAATAAATAGTTTCGATGAATTTTGCTCGATATCGTATGCGGTGATTAGATCCCAGTATTTCGGTTATAACTCATACAAATTTCCGATATTTTGGTATATAAGTCATATACATAGGACATTAGGGTGACCGTTAAAATCGAAATACGAATATGAGTTTGGTACTTTTTCGAAATTCGAACATTTAAGGGGTGAAAATCGTCGCTATTTTTGGTACTTTTTTACAAAAATTTTTTCTCCATTCATTAACATACTCGTACTTAATAATGAGCCCCCACTACGATACTGAATTTTTTGATACTTTAGTAGGGGGAAAAATAGTACCAAAAAAAAGGAAATACGGGAAATTTGATATTTTTCATTGGCTTTTTGGTTCTACAACTGGCATTTTTTTAATTATCGTTAATATTGGACCTAGAAACATAAAATTCAAGATGCAATGTCCTGAGTGGATAAGAATCTATGAGGGAACTTTTTGGTACTTTTTTGTTCATTAACTGGTACTTTTTGAGTTTGCGTTAGTATTGGACCTAGAAACATAAAATTCAAAATGCAATGTCCTGGGAGGATGAAAATCTATAAGAGTGAACTTTTTGGTACTTTTTTATTCTTTGACTGGTACTTCTTGAATTTCCGTTGGTATTGGACCTAGAAAGATAAAATTAAACATGCAAGGTCCCGAGTGAATGAGTATCTGTAAGAGGGCTTTTAGGTACTTTTTTGATCTTTAAATAGTACTTTTTGAATTTCTGTTAGCATTGGACGTAGAAAAATTAAATTGAACATGCAATGTCTTGAGTGAATGAGAATCTGCAAAAGCGCATTTCTGAGCTTCTTTTTTTTCTGGTACTTTTTAAATTTCCGTTATTATTAGACCTAGAAACATAAAATTCAAGATGCAATGTCCTAAGTGGATAAGAATCTATGAGGGAACTTTTTGGTACTGTTTTGTTCATTAACTGGTACTTTTTTAATTTGCGTTAGTATTGGACCTAGAAACATAAAATTCAAAATGCAATGTCCTGGGTGGATGAAAATCTATAAGAGTGAATTTGTTGGTACTTTTTTATTATTTGACTGGTACTTTTTGAATTTCCGTTGGTATTGGACCTAGAAAGATAAAATTAAACATGCAAGCTCCTGAGTGAATGAGAATCTGTAAGAGGGCTTTTGGTACTTTTTTGTTCTTTAAATAGTACTTTTTGAATTTCTGTTAGCATTGGACGTAGAAAAATTAAATTGAACATGCAATGTCTTGAGTGAATGAGAATCTGCAAAAGCGCATTTCTGAGCTTCTTTTTTTCTGGTACTTCTGGTACTTTTTGAGTTTGCGTTAGTATTGGACCTAGAAACATAAAATTCAAAATGCAATGTCCTGGGAGGATGAAAATCTATAAGAGTGAATTTTTTGGTACTTTTTTATTATTTGACTGGTACTTTTTGAATTTCCATTGGTATTGGCCCTATAAAGATAAAATTAAACATGCAAGGTCCTGAGTGAATGAGAATCTGTAAGAAGGCTTTTGGTACTTTTTTGTTCTTTAACTGGTACTTTTTGAATTTCCGTTAGTATTGGACCTAGAAACATAAAATTCAAAATGCAATGTCATGGGTGGATGAAAATCTATAAGAGTGAACTTTTCGTTACTTTTTTATTCTTTGACTGGTACTTCTTGAATTTCCGTTGGTATTGGACTTAGAAACATAAAATTAAACATGCAAGGTCCTGAGTGAATGAGAATGTGTAAGAGGGCGTTAAGATACTTTTTGATCTTTAAATAGTACTTTTTGAATTTCCGATATTATTAGACCTAGAAGCATAAAATTCAACATGCAAGGTCTTAGGTGAATGATAATCTGTTAGAGGTATCTGTTTTTGGTACTTTTTCGTTCTTTTACTTTATGAACATAAAATAAGACCTGCAAGGTCATGAGATAATTATAATCTGTAAGATGGCTTTTGGGTACATGTTTGTTCTTAAATTAGTACTTTTTGAATTTCCGATAATATTGGACCTAAAAACATCAAATTAAACATGCGATTTCCTGAGTGAATGAGAATCTGTACGATGGGCATTTTGGTACTTTTTTGTTATTTAACTGATATTTTTTAAATTTCCGTTAGCATTGGACGTAGAAAAATTAAATTGAACATGCAATGTCCTGAGTGAATGAGATCTGTAACAGGGCTTATTGTTACTTTTTTGTTGTCAAAAATCTGTAACAGGGCTTATTGTTACTTTATTGTTGTCAAAAATATCAAACTAAACATGCAAGGTCCTGAGTGAATAAGAATCTGTAAGATGGCTGTTTGGTACTTTTTCGTTCTTTGACCGGTAATTTTTTAATTTATTTTAAATATTGGACCTAAAAACATAAAATAAAGCATGCAAGGTTCTGAGTGAATGAGAATCTGTAAGAGGCATCTTTTTGGTACTTTTTTATTCTTTGAATGGAACTTTTTGAATTTCCGTTAGTATTGGACCTAGAAACATAAAATTAAACATGCAAGGTCCTGAGTGAATGAAAATCTGTAAGAGGGCCTTTTGGTACTATTTTGTTCTTTAACTGGTACCTTTTATATATCCGTATTTATTGGATCTAGAAACATGAAATTAAACATGCAAGCTCCTGAGTGAATGAGAATCAGTAAGACGGATTTTTTGCTGCTTTTTCGTTCTCTAACTGGTATTTTTTTTAAATAAACTGGTAATTTTTTTAATTTAATATTTATTTTTGTGCATTAAATAAAAAAGCAAATTGGTGTCTGGTACTTTTACGAAATTCGGTCGTTTTAGGAAGTAAATCTAGCTTTTAAGCTAATACGTATAGAAATAAAAATTAAATAACCCTTTTTACTTATCTAAAAAATACAAATGCGAATTTGGTACTTTTTCGAAATTCGAACGTTTCAGGGGTGAAAATTGTACCTATGTATATCGATCCCGCGAACCTCATTCCTCCTAAACTAAAAGAGATAAAAAAAACACCAGCACTTATTCTTGTTTATTAGAAAAATTCGCTAACCGTATATTTCCTAAACAAAAAGAGATACAAAAAATTTAATACTAATTATTGTTCATTAAAAAATTTACGGACAGGTGTCTGGTACTTTTTTGAAGGAAGGTGTGAAAATCGTTCCTAATTTTGTTACTGTTTTCTCAACATTTTTCTCCATCCCTAAACTCCTGAAGCTAAAAAGCTGACTTTTGGACCGAAGGTTGGCCTCTCGCCAAATCGATTCCGCTTACCTTAAAAATCCAAAATTAAAGAGATCCAAAAAATTTAACACTTATTGTTGTTCGTTAAAAAAAATAAGGGGACAGGTGCTTGGTACTTTTTTGAAAATAAACTTTGGCATAAAAATATATCCACGAAGAAAAAGGAGACGCTAACGAAGTAGCGGGTTAAATGCTAGTTATAATATATTTTTTGTGTTTTTAATTATTTTTTTCGTCTCATATACAAAATGTATATTTTATACAAACAAAGATGGTGTTCAGTGACCTTCATTTAAACCAATTTTCCGCCGACCGGTGACTAAAATTACAATGTTTTTAGTTTTTTTATGTTCATCATCGATCAGCAGGAATGTGGCAAAAAATGGATTAAATTTTTGATTGTCAACACCTTTTTTTGTTTCACGTTTCTCATACATATATTCTCATATCAGTATTTTAACAGAATTAACCGAAACAATTAGAAGTGTTAAAAATTTTAAATAACTCTAATGGCACAATGGAGTATGTTATATGTTAAGAGAAATCCTGGAAAAGGACTAAGAAATTAGATTTTCGATAGGTAAAAGAATTTTTTTGCAAGTCAAGTTTTGTCAAAACTAAAGAAAAGAATCGCTTTAATCCTAACCATTTAAACCAAATTACTTTTCTAAAAGATTATTTTATAAGATCTCCTTCAACTATTGAAATAACTAATAAAATTATATCAGTTTATTTTTTTTTTAAATACATATTTGGGGGATTCACAAGGAAGTCATAAAGTCTTAAAATAATAACAAGAAATATATATCGTCGGCTTAATATGCAAACCGGCTAAATCCACTTTTTATGTAAATTGAGATGTTGATGCCGTGTGGTAGAGGAAGATAAGCCTCGTCGCATGTTGTTTTTCTTCTATTTAAGTCTTGAAGTGTGTAAGACTAACAGTATTTTTAATTTTCTATCAAGCTGCAAATAGGGGAAATAAAAAGTTTTTCGTCTCTCCTGTAAAATATGCTGAAAGTGAGTTAACAGGTTTGCATAATAAGCCGACGATATGACTGCTGTGTACTACTGTACAGTTAGGACGAATCAATGAACACAGCATTACAATTTTTATTTTTATTTATTTTAAACAATTGTAAAATATTATTTATTTTTATTTATTTTAAACAATTGTAAAATATTATTCAGGATATTATGACGATATGACTTGATAGCACACCTTGTGTATTAATTGAAAAAAATGCATATTACATATTTATGAATTGTTTTTTTTTTTTTTGTTTGCTCCTTTTAGTTCAAGAATTGTTATGTTTTGTATGTTATTGTTTTTTTAGTAATGAACTCCAAATAATAAACAAATAATGCATTTTTATACACTAAAATAACCATATTTATAAAAAAAAACTTGATTAATCGGTTAACCGATCAAAAGCAAAACTAACCGATTATTTACCGATTAAACCAAAACCTCGGTTAATTAATCGAGCGATTAACCGATTAAAGGAAAAAGTCGATTAAATGAATACCCTAGTACATAGTAAAAAAAGAAAATAGTGTGTGTATGTTTTTTATAAAATAATGTTATTAGATATTGTTAAATGGACATATCGGCTGACTTCCGAAACGTACTAATACAAAGTTTGTATACAGTTTTACTGCAGTATTTTAACCATGCACATGTACAAAGTACCGAAACAATGCAATTATGTGTTCTGTTTATTTATACGTTTTGAAATGTAAGTGATACAATGCATAATATTAAAATAAATCTGTATTGCTTGCAAATGAAATGTCAAATATCACAAAGCATCAACTTTAAAACCGATGCTCTGATTGCTTTTTGCTGCGTTACTAATACTTACCATTGATGTTTTGGAAGGGTTTGCATTGCATATATATTGTACTGCGGCAAAATGAAACATTATACTTTGTTCTTATACAAAGCATTTGACGTTTTGGAAGTCAGCCATCATGTTGATTTTTAATATCTTTATTATTTTTTTGCCGATTATCGTAATTTCTTTTTGATATTCTATTTTTTGATGACCAAAAAGCGTTACGAATATCTTGTATATATTGTTTTTCGCTATACCCTTCACGCGAGCTTGCCTCTGAAGTTAAACAATTTATTAGTATTTTAAATTATTTTTAATTAAGGTTAAAGATTTTACCATATATTGCTCTATTTAAAGACTTGAATTCTTTAAAACTGAGTTTTCCATTCGTCCCATCATAATTATAGTTTGTAATTATGTTATATCCAATAACATTTGTGAAACATGAAGGTAAGCCATTTGGGTAAATTATGCTTTTAAGTACATTAACCTAAAGTAATAGATAAAATATGTGTTTTACCTCCTTATTCACACTTTAGTCACAAAAGCTATGAGTATCACAAAACGAATTTGTATGCCAAAAATTTCAAAAGTACATACATAGAAAATTTATTATTTTTGAAACAATTGTGACTGACAGAACAGAAAATATTAGAAATTAAATACAAGAAAACAAATTGTTAATATGTACTCAAGGCGAATTCATTACAGGTGATCTAAAAAGTGACTATTGTACGAGTTGTACTTGTTGTAGTAGCGAGATTACCTGTTATGAATTCGCCTTGTATGTACTTTTATGATTAGTTATTCAAAACACTGAAATTATACTTACAAACTTTTTAATGTCTTTTTCAACAGCAATTTCAACTTCTGATAATTCTTCTGTGCTTTGTATAGGAAAATATACTTTCCTCGGAAAATCTTGTATTGTTAGCTTTTCTAATATTGTTAAGATTTTACTTTGATTTTGTAAGACGGCGTCAAGTTTTTTTTTCTACTTCAATCAGTCGTTCTTTGAAGGCTTCTTCTCCAACTTCATCAACAAATTCGGATGACGATGTTTGAAAGGACTTCTTTAAAGGCAACATTTTGTTTGTTTGTTTGTCTTTAGAAACTGTGTAATAAAGGTATAAAAATAAGGTTATCCTTAAATACAAAGGAAACATATTTGTATAAAACTTCATCAACAGAGAAAGTTTCTTCCTTTTCCAATGGCGAGTTACTTGTTTGAACTATGCCTAATTTGAGTGATGATATTGGCTAATCAAAAAAGCAGTTAGAGGAACCTACATATTTCCTTTAAAACATAATGTATTTTCCTCATTAACAAAAATGCTTGTAATTTTAACTGCAGAATATGGCTTGACACAACAATAATTATTAGGATGCTTCAAAGATAAAGTATATCTGTCGGTACGATACTGTAAAATTTCATTTGCTTTTTTCTAATAAGCGTATTTTCACTGTCTTTCATAACAATTTTTTATTTTGATATTTGTTACTTATTTGCTCCAATATATTTCTTGGGTTTTTAACACTCCTTTTGAGAGTGTTTTCATAAAATTCTCAAATTTCTATGCTGATATATTTTGAAGAAATCCTACTTCCTGTACAGATTGGCAAACATGGCGCAAGTTGTGCACGTTGTACGACACATTTTTTTCACCGTAAAGCAAAGGAAAGCATTCAACAAAGTACTCAAAAATTTTTTGAACAGTTTCCAAATTTTCGATATAGTTTTTCTTAGTAAGTAAAATTCTATAGCCACAGCTTAACAGCAGAAAATGATAGTAAAAGTCGTCAGGCACAATGTCTTTTAAAACTATTATACCTGTGTATAAAACAAATAACCGAAATTCGGTTGCCTTCCACATCTTAAAATCTTTAAACAATCGCGGTTTCCTAGCAAATTCGACTGGAATACTTGAAACTGTTCGTGAAATTTGGTTACTAAGTTTTAACCGTAATTCGTTGTTTATTTTAAAACTTGTCTCATTAAAATACAACATTTTCAATGTTTTTCTTGTTAAGCCGAGGTCAATAAGATGCATGGGGTCGATTGCGAACTGGCTAACCATTTTTATACCTATTTCTTCTAAAACAGATTTATTTTCAATAAAAAATAATTGGTGATGTTCGGCATAGGTTCTACAAATGTTATCATCGTCCGTAATCTTTTGTCCAGACTTTGTATTAAATGCGATATTGTTACCTATACGATTGCCTTTTTGTGCACATTTGCTACACCCATAATACGACGTATGTCCTTTAATGCCACAGATAAAGGACTTCGCTGGTGCGTCGCAAATAAACGCATTTATATTGAAGGGTATTTTTCCCCCTCATACGGAAACTCCATCTTTAAGTAATTTCTTTGCTTCTTCGGCAAAATCATGCAAAAACGCATTAGCACTACTAGGCTTCTTACTTCCTAAATATGTTCCGATCATAAATACACCACTATCTTTTACGTTTATGAAATTTCCCAAAATTGGCCACAAAGATTCTGACGAACTTTTAAACAAAGGTAAACCGTCTATTTCAGTTCGTTGTAGTGAACAAAAACTTCCTTATTGTTTAAAATAAATGTCTCTATGCCAATATGAACATAAGATCCTGGAGCTACTGTTCGTAAAACACTATTCGCGGTATTACCCAATAACGTTTCTATTGATAATGGAACATCTATTCCCGCACTGGACAGAATCTTAAACAAATCGCGCTTACACTTTCTGCTAGGATAATGCTTTAAATACCAGCACTTTAACTTTTCACTTATGTTGTTCAGTCCCGCACTTTCATTATAAATATTTTCATCCGTTTCATAATCACGTTCGCGATCAGTCATTTCTAATATATTATTCACGATTCTTTTAGTTACATAAAGTTTCCTTTTTTGTTTATTATTTTCTTTTTTCATTAAATGTCTTATGTTTCTTGCACTAAATCCTTTTTTATAATTTTTTGTTGACATTTTTTTACCTTTTTCACGCTATTCTTATATTGATGCTTGTTATACAACAGCCGGCAAACGTTTGAATCTTAATCAGGGATGTCAGCGCCTTGCACAATTGTGCAAATTAATTCACATGTACGCTTACTTTCTTTTATTTTGCGAGCGTAAAATATAATTGTTTACTGAGAAACACTCTCATTCAGCGGGAAATATCGCAAATATTGCAAGGCCTGCTTTGAGGCCTCTAAATATATTTATGTATATAAATAAATATACAATAACTGTATGTAGGTACATCTTTTTTTTGTTTTATTATCTTTTTTATTTTATTTATTATCTATGTTTTTGTTTTGTTTTATTTCTGTTTTTGACATTGTACAATGATTTTAAAACAGGGATTTCCATTTCTTTGCACAATTGTGCAATTGTGGTTATTTTTTAAGATAGAATTTTAAAATTTTATAAAAATAAGTTCATGAAATTTAATTTTTATTAAATTATTTTTGTGAAGAAAGGAATTTTTTACAACATGAAAATTAATTAAAATTGTTATTGATAATCTTTCATTCTTGACGTGGCTCGGGCTCGAACCCTGGCCGGCAGGTTACCATGACATGTTTCGATCGCAACCACTCGATCTCCTCAGATGGATTTGCCGTCTTACACTCGCAGCCATCGACGACTGCTGACGTCACTAGTCAAACATCAATCCTTAAACCAAATTGTATTTTAACATTTGGTAGATCGAAATTTGCTTTCCTGAATGATTATCCACTTTAAACGATTTTACATGTTTTTTCCTTTACTTCTGTTTTTTCGTACTTTCGTCAAGAATTTTTTCTTGAAGTCCAAGTACATTTTTTGTTTTTTCACTTTGTCTTTCTCTTTTCTGTTGACCTTTTTCAGCACAACTTGAAGGACAAATGTACACATAGAGCTCGTGCCTTAGCTTTAACAATAATTAGTATTGTGGTTATTTTGTTGAACTATTTATGGTTTTTAATCCAAATTTTTAATATTTTTAATTAGGCTTAAGTTCATGAAATTTAATTTTTATTAAATTATTTTTGTGAAGAAAGGAATTTTTTACAACATGAAAATTAATTAAAATTGTTATTGATAATCTTTCATTCTTGACGTGGCTCGGGCTCGAACCCTGGCCGGCAGGTTACCATGACATGTTTCGATCGCAACCACTCGATCTCCTCAGATGGATTTGCCGTCTTACACTCGCAGCCATCGACGACTGCTGACGTCACTAGTCAAACATCAATCCTTAAACCAAATTGTATTTTAACATTTGGTAGATCGAAATTTGCTTTCCTGAATGATTATCCACTTTAATCGATTTTACATGTTTTTTCCTTTACTTCTGTTTTTTCGTACTTTCGTCAAGAATTTTTTCTTGAAGTCCAAGTACATTTTTTGTTTTTTCACTTTGTCTTTCTCTTTTCTGTTGACCTTTTTCAGCACAACTTGAAGGACAAATGTACACATAGAGCTCGTGCCTTAGCTTTAACAATAATTAGTATTGTGGTTATTTTGTTGAACTATTTATGGTTTTTAATCCAAATTTTTAATATTTTTAATTAGGCTTAAGTTCATGAAATTTAATGTACTTGGACTTCAAGAAAAAATTCTTGACGAAAGTACGAAAAAACAGAAGTAAAGGAAAAAACATGTAAAATCGATTAAAGTGGATAATCATTCAGGAAAGCAAATTTCGATCTACCAAATGTTAAAATACAATTTGGTTTAAGGATTGATGTTTGACTAGTGACGTCAGCAGTCGTCGATGGCTGCGAGTGTAAGACGGCAAATCCATCTGAGGAGATCGAGTGGTTGCGATCGAAACATGTCATGGTAACCTGCCGGCCAGGGTTCGAGCCCGAGCCACGTCAAGAATAAAAGATTATCAATAACAATTTTAATTAATTTTCATGTTGTAAAAAATTCCTTTCTTCACAAAAATAATTTAATAAAAATTAAATTTCATGAACTTAAGCCTAATTAAAAATATTAAAAATTTGGATTAAAAACCATAAATAGTTCAACAAAATAACCACAATACTAATTATTGTTAAAGCTAAGGCACGAGCTCTATGTGTACATTTGTCCTTCAAGTTGTGCTGAAAAAGGTCAACAGAAAAGAGAAAGACAAAGTGAAAAAACAAAAAATGTACTTGGACTTCAAGAAAAAATTCTTGACGAAAGTACGAAAAAACAGAAGTAAAGGAAAAAACATGTAAAATCGATTAAAGTGGATAATCATTCAGGAAAGCAAATTTCGATCTACCAAATGTTAAAATACAATTTGGTTTAAGGATTGATGTTTGACTAGTGACGTCAGCAGTCGTCGATGGCTGCGAGTGTAAGACGGCAAATCCATCTGAGGAGATCGAGTGGTTGCGATCGAAACATGTCATGGTAACCTGCCGGCCAGGGTTCGAGCCCGAGCCACGTCAAGAATGAAAGATTATCAATAACAATTTTAATTAATTTTCATGTTGTAAAAAATAAAAAAAATTCCTTTCTTCACAAAAATAATTTAATAAAAATTAAATTTCATGAACTTAAGCCTAATTAAAAATATTAAAAATTTGGATTAAAAACCATAAATAGTTCAACAAAATAACCACAATACTAATTATTTTATAAAAATATATATGTAAAGTGAATCCTAATCAACAAAAATTTCAAATTTTCAAAATAATTGTTTTGCATTTAAGCTAACGATATGTGTTTTGTTCGTGAAAAAAATTCGTTGATGCCTGTAACAGGGTCCCTTTTTCTTTCTTTAAAAAGACGTACCTAAATGCAGAAATTATTAAGAAAAGAAAAAGCCACAAGAGTTTGTTGGTATTTTGTGATTGTAAAAATATTTTTGTTTCTGTACCAATCGCGTCGGTGGGTTTTTTTTTTTTAAAACTGTTTTATTAAGTAGTAAACCTATACACATAAAAGCAAATGTGACAGCAGGTAAAATGTTTGGGTAAGAAGATGTGTTTTATTGATGTATTAATGAAACTTTATTGTTTCGCACTATTTTTATTGCTTACTTTTTTATGCTACAATTATATGACCGAGTCTAAAGAGTAAACCTTACTACTTTATGGTATTTATTTAACGTAACTTTGACCTGTTGTAATGACTTTATACATTTTTGCAGGCAAACTCAGGTGCGCATTTGGTATTTTGTAAAAAGTTATGATATACCATTAGCTAGAATTAAAATGTATGCACAGATGTTTGAAGTTTGAGTAACCCAACACCGTGAATACCCTTTCTATTTTACTTACCACTATGAATACCCTAACTTTTTACTAAAATAACTTTTTCACGTTATAATTCTCATGTAATTCATTTTATTTTTGAATAAATAGACCAGGGAAATCCATTTCTATGTACAATTGTGTATACCTGTAAACTTAAAATTAGAATTTGATTTAATAGTCTTGTAGACAGCGATAACGGACGTGCAAGCGGATGAGTTTATTAAAAAAAAGATAAATGATGCCATATAAAAAATATTTTATGATAAAAAATGCATTTAATTATTTTCAATGTCTCTTATGTTTTAAAACATTTGAACTTAAGAGATTGTATACTTTGAAAAGGCATTATGATCATTTCCATAATGATATTAAACAATATGAAGTAAAAGAAAGGGAAAACCAATATAAGATTAAAAAAAAAGGTTTATTTGGATAGCTTGAAAAGTTGGGTATCACAAGAAGAAGAGCATGAAGATAGGATAGAAGAGTTAAAAATAGAAATATCAAATTTACTAACTTTGGAAATAGTAAAACAGGGAATCCCTTTTTCCGATGGGGCATTTATAAAAAAGCTTTTCAATGCAGTTTTGGAAAAACTGAAAATCGATTGCAGCGTAATAAAAACGCTTCCCATGAGCCGAAATAGTGTCGTCAAGCGCACATAAATTTTAGCTGCACATATACAATCTGTGATTAGGGAAAAGTTAAAAAATTGTGAATATTTTTCTTTTTGCCTCGACGAAAGCACCGACATTAATGATCTTTGCCAATTGGTCATTTGTGTTCGATGCATAGATAGTGAGTACAATGTTTTTGAAACTATGTACTCACTTGAAACGTTTTACTGTAATGTAACAGGTAAGGTATTATACGACGTAGTCTTTGAAAACCTGATATCTGTTACACAAGCTTCAAAATTAGCAGGAGTTTGCACGGATGGTGCAAACGTTATGGCCGGGAAGTATGAAGGTTTCGTAGGACAGCTTAAGCAAAATGGAATTGATGTACATGCTTTCCATTGCATAATTCATCAGTCCATGCTTGCCTCAAAATTTATAAGTGATCATGCCGCTATTAAGACTGCAGAGCGGATAATCAACAGAATACGGGGGGGTCATCATTCATTAACGCACAGAAAATTTGTAAGTTTTCTTAAAAACGTAAACGCCAATCACCACGACTTAAAAATGTTTACGGAAGTTCGTTGGCTTAGTCGGGGTGATTGTCTAAACAGGTTATTCGTTCTTAGAAAAGAGGTGTTGCGTTTTTGGGAAATTGAAAATTTAGACTAATGTGAATTAATACAGTTGAATGATTATGAGTTCATTTTAGACCTTGCGTTTATGGCGAATACAAGCAGTATTTTAAATGAGCTAAATTTGGAACTACAAGGAAAGGAAAACAATTTAAGTGACATATATACGATTGTTTTTAATTTTAAAACCAAATTATTTTTATTAACAAATGAAATAAATAATGAAGATTTTTCCAACTTTCCTAAAACTTTGCTTATTTATGACAAGGAGAAATATTTGAAAAAATCTGAGTATTTGGCAATTTTTGAAACCCTTTTTTACAACTTTCAAGATCGTTTTCAAGATTTTGAGGATATAAAACCACTACTTAACATATTCCAAAATCCCTTTAAGTGCGACATTGCGAGTTATGAATTCAGCATCCAGTCGGAACTAATCATACTTAGGAGCGAAATTAATCCTCCAGACAGGGAAAATATTATTGAGTTCTGGAAAAATTTAGACGGGGCGCTATATCCTATATTAAAAAAAAATTCCTTCAAATGTTTGTCGCTTTTCTCCTCAACATATCTTTGCGAACAAATATTTTCCGATTTGAAATACATTTGCTCAAAACAACGCAATAAATTAACATCCGCAAACCTAAAAAATGTTTTGTTGTTACGAAACTGCAATATAAATTTAGAAGATATTATTGGTAAATAAAAGTATTTATTATAGGCTAGTAAAATCTTCTATTTTTATAATGGTGGTAAATACTTACAGAATATTTTTAAGCTTAATATTTGCATTAGTATGAGCAACTGAATTTTCATTGTTAGAATTCGCAAAGGTATGTTGAGCAAAAAACGAAAAATATTGGAAAGAATTGTATTAGGTTGTAAAAAGACTTCAAATATTGTGAACTGCGCAATTTTTCCAAAAAATAAGCAAAGTTTCTGAGGTTCCAAATTTAATTTATTTAAATAATAACTGATTGTGTCTGTCAATAACTCAACGTTTTTCGATAATTGTATTATTATTTATTGCTTTTAAGTCTTCATAGCAATAAATGTAAGTTAAATTTAAATAGTCTGATGAAAAATGAATGGAAAGCATGAACTATATTTCCTCGCATAATGCTGGCCCTGGTGTTTGCATCGCCCTTTCATGAAAATGTTTTGTAAGTTTAAATACCTTACCTGATTCCCATCAATTTAATCGAACATAGATGACCCTTAGAAAAGGTCTTTAATAAGGCCTCGCAATAGGCCTCGCAACCGCATATTTCGCCCGCTGGGCATGTAAGAGATAAGAGTAATCTCACCAACACAATCATAATTGACATCATTCCCAGCAAATAATAGGACCAGTCCAAACACGCGTGTAAAGAGTAGTCCACAAGGGACCAGGACTAGTCCAAAACTAACCCAAACGTATGGAAAAAACCTGGTCTATTTAACATTGCGATGTCCTAGGAGAGGACCATATAACCCACCTTTGGACCACTAAGGAGTAGTTTTAAAACTACTCCATGGTATACTCAAGAGGATTAGTTTTGAAGTCGGTTAAAAACGAAAGCATGTCGTTAAAAAACGAAGACATGTCGTCTCACTACAAACACTTTTTAACAATGACATGGTCCATGCTTGCATTACATCGGACCAGTCCATGGAGTAGTCCATTTTATCAAAATGGACCAGGTGGTCCAATTTTATTTGCTGGGTTGATCTTAATTAACAAACAAACCACTTTACGAAGCAGCAAATGAAAAAAAACGGGACAAAACAAAAACCTGCATGTAGGTCAGGCATTTCCAAAAATTTTTTGGTTGTGTATTAGTGAGTACCAGAGAGTAAAAAATTGAGAGAATACAGCCGAAATAAAATGTTAGTAATATATTTTATAAGTTGTATAACACAAAGGTACAAAATAAAAATTTTTTGTGTTGATAAAATATTTGTAGCAATTCTTTACCAATTCAATGTCGCTGATTTTAAAACTGCACCTTATTTTATTCGGAAGCTTTTTGACTCTAAATCAGGTTCAAATATCTTATAAACAATTGTAAAAAATAAAGATTTTATTGCACGCAAATCACAGCTGATAGAAAAAAGTGCAGTTTTAAAATCAGCGACATTGAATTGGTAAAGAACGGGGGCTGATTTAAAACCATGTGAGATCAGGCCATGATGGCGTTTTCTACAAATTTTCTATCAACACAAAAAATGTTTAATTTTGTTCCCTTGTGTTATACAACTTATAAAATAAAATCTTCTAAATTTATACTTTTATGGCAGTTTCGTAAAAGAAGAATGCTCTTCAAATGGGATGAACTTAATTTATTACGTTGCTTGGAACAAATAAATTTTAAATCCGAAAAAATTTGTTCGCATAGGTAAGTTGTGCCGAATAAAGAGAGGCACTTAAATGAATTTTTTTTTAGTTCAGGATAGAACTCGCCATCCAAATCTTTCCAGAACTCTACAATATTATTTTCGTCTGGAGCATTTACTTCGCTCCGTAGTATGATTAGTTCTGACTGAATATCAAATTCGTAGTTGCTTACAAAAGGGTTTTCGAAAAGATCTAATAGCGGTTGTAAAATTACAAAATCTTGAAACCTGTCTTGAAAATTATTGAAAAGTGTTTCATATATTTCGGCATATTCATATCTTTTGTCGATTTCGAGATTTCTATAAACAAGTGAAGTTTTTGGAAAATTGGAAAAATCACCAGTTTTAATTTGGGAACAAATTAGAAAAAGTTTTGTTTTAAAATTGTGAATGATTTTTGACAAGTCGCAAATATTGCGTTCTTTTCCTTGCAATTCCAAATTTAGTTCATTTAACATACTTATCGTATCTGCCAAAAAAGCTTAGTCTAAAATAAAATTATTGTCTTTTAAACACTGTACTAAAACTATTTTCTCAGTTTCTAGGAACTGAATAACTTCTTATCTTAAATCATAAAGTCTATTCAGGCAATCACCGCGACTTAGCCACCGAACTTCTGTAAACATTTTCAGGTCACAGATCATAGCATTTTTATTTTTTAAAAAGGTTACAAATTTTCGGTGGGTAAGCGCTTGATGTCCGCTTCGAATTTTATTTATTATGTCCTCTGCTGTCTTCATAGCTGGGGTATCACTTATGAATTTCGATGCAAGAGCGGTCTGATGAATTATGCAGTGAAAATTATGAACTGCAAATTCGTGTTTTTTTTAATTGGCCTATAAGCCCATTATATTTGCCCAACATTACATTCGCTCCATCTGTGCAGACTCCAGCAAATTTGTTTATGTCTACAATGGAAAGAAGCTTTTCTGTGACAACGTCATACAACTAATGGTCATAAGCTAATGGTATATCATATCTTTTTACAAAATACCAAATGCGCACCTGAGTTTGCCTGCAAAAATGTATAGTCATTATGGCAGGTCAAAGTTACGTTAAATAAATACCATAAATTAGTAAGGTTAACTCTTTGTACTCGGTCATATAATTGTAGCATAAAAAGTAAGCAATACAAAAAGTGCGAAACAATAAAGTTTCATTAATACATCAATAAAACACATCTTCTTACCCAAACATTTTGCCTGCTGTCACATTTGCTTTTATGTGTATAGGTTTATACATAATTGTAGGAAAACAAGACTTTTTTAACTTGTTTTTTAAATATTTTTACTTACTTAAGAAAAGTGTTTTCAAAGAAAAAAACCCACCGACGCGATTGGTACAGAAACAAAAATATTTTTTCAAGCACAAAATACCAACAAATACTTGTGGTTTTTTTTCTTAATAATTTCTGCATTTAGGTACGTCTTTTTAACGAAACAAAAAGGGACCCTTTTACAGGCATCAAATAATTTTTTTCACAAACAAAACACATATCGTTAGCTTAAATGCAAAACAATGTAGATATTATTTGAAAATTACAAATTATTAGAATACAATATTTTTTCCTTAATAATATCTGTTAACGCATTTTTATCTGAAATTTTAAAAATAGATTTTAAATCTCAAATAATTACCATTTTACAAAGTTCTTTGCTTTGCATGTAAACTAATGAAATGTTATATTATTCTACATTTAAGTCTTAAAATTTGAACACTAAATAAAAATTGCACTCAAGGCATTGGATGTTACCAAAAGCATTTTTGTCCGCACAATATTTTTTGAGTGTTTGCTGAAACAAAATAATATAGCATCCGCCAGACATGTACACTTGTCGAAGTCACCACAAAGTATACAGAGATGAAAAAAGTGACGTATGAAAAATGCCTAAATCATTTGCGAGGGCAGCTTTCGAAGAAAGAGAAAGAAAACGTTTTTTGTTAGTGAAGTGACAATGCGTAAAAACAGGCCGCTACTATCTACACAAATTGCATAATCAAAACAAAAAACGCAAAAAGGGCAGCTTTCAAAGAAAAAGACAGAAAAAACACAATATTTTCTGCCTCGTGACGCCTCTGTATACTCTGTGGAAACAGCGTTGCCAGAAGATTTGGAAGGAAAATCTTCTTTTGGCGAAAAAAAATCTTATTTGAAGAGAAAAATCTTGGAATTTTTTATAACAAAGGCAAAAGAGTAAAAATTATTAATTTTTTAAAAGAAACTACTTTTTATTATGGAAACTACCTACATATTTAAAATAAAATACGTAATTGCGGTATTATTACAAAATTAAATTGTAGGTTTAAAATTGTGTTTTACTTAATTTCTAATAAATAAGAACGTAAAAAATGCATCTATATATAGAAGTTTCATCGAAAGTAATTAAATTCTTATATTAGAGATGTATAAATTTTGGGCAAAAGAATTTTGGTTTGGGAGCTATGAAGCTCATACATCATATAAAATCTTGAAGGTTCTCAATTTAATATTATATTTTTTGAAACCGTTCTTATATCGAAGGCATTTTGAGAAAATTGCATTTAAAAAAAGCTCACTGAAAACTATAGATTTTCCTAAATATAATGAATTTTTATTAAAATAATGTTGGTACACGTTTCAACAGATATTCTTAAGCACTTATGTATAAATAGGGTGAGTTCAAAAACATCAGTTGCAAAGCAACTCGCTTTTTTAAGTGCTTTCTACCAAGCAACCGTGAAAAATTTTACAATGTTATCTGTACCAAAGTTCACTAAAAACAATATCGATGCGTACACAATAATCAAACTAGATATAGTTAAACTCTATAATACTTTTTTGACTTTGACTGCAAAGTATTATGATGTTTAGGAACTCAGCCATACTTTGTTTACACATTCAGACCAATTATGAATAAAAATTCCCCGGGAGTTTTCTCCCTTCTCCCATTTTTACAATTGAATTAACATACGAAAAATGGTAGAAGAGAAAAAACTCCCGGGGAATTTTTATTCATAATTGGGCTGATTATCATAAACATGGAATGTGCTATTTTCAAACCAAAAGCTTCATAACCCTTAACTGTAACTTTTTACCACTCCTCTTGGTCTAGGCAGACCACAATTAGAACAGCTAACAAACCCAATTAAATAAAAAGTTAATAAATATATTTTTTTTATTGAACGTATGTTATTTCCTAGATTATAAGAATTTGTTATATATTTTTATTATTTTATTTTACATGCAAGTCATCGAATATGGTCCTTAATTTTGCACATTACTTTTGCGCATCTACCACACATTTGATTCAAACTTCATTCAATTCAGAACATATCATTTATAAAATTCACGTTTCTGTTTTTTTTTTTTATATTGTTTCCTATTTGGAAAATATTGCAAGAAAACAAGAATTCAGTCTGGCCAAAAGGGTAATTTCATAGACTTTTATATAAAAATAACATTTCACCCCACTAGTTTGCTTCAATCGAATCCAAATTAGTTTCATTCGATTCAGCACATATCATTATAGAACTCACGCCCCTGTTTTTTTGTTATATTCGAAAAATATTGCAAGGAAAACACAAATTTGGTCTGGCCCGACCAAGACGGTAATCCTAAGGTTTAGTTCCATTACTTTTAACTTTTGGTACTAAGACATAGTAACTAAATACATGAACTTATTTGTTCTTTAATAAATTAATCTTTAACTGCCGTATTCATAAAAAATTAAAATGGATTTGAAATTATTTTTAAGAAAAATTTGTATGAAACTTTTGCCTTAAAATACATTTCAAACTTATTTTATTTTTTAGGAATACCGGGGTAAATATATACTAGGCATACATTTTTTTTCACAAATAATTTTTTTATCAATATTCCCAAAATGAACAACCGCGAATCTATGATGCTTTTTTAATGTTTTGTATGCCCAGAAATAATGATGCATGTTAGTACAAAAGTGTGCAAAACCAATAGACAACAAGCTGATATAACACCTCATTGTTTTAAAAATTTACTGTTAAAAAAACTGCAAAAGAAAATTATGTATGTTGTACAAACTTAAAGTTAAAGTTAAAAATCTTTATATCTAAAATAAAAAATCTTAATTTGAGAAAAAAAATCTTTAAATCTTATTTTGTTCAAAAAATCTTGAAAAATAAGATAAAATCTTAATTCTGGCAACGCTGTGTGGAAGTCACATCGACGACTAAATTGAAGAGCATAAAAATATGTGTAAGTTTTGTTTTGCACAATTGTGCATAGAAATGGAAATCCCTGAATGTACCCTGCAGATAACGAGACTAGTCCATACATGCATGTAAAGAGTAGTCCATAAAGGAGTAGGAGTACTCCAAAGCTACTCCAAATATATGGCTAAAAGGTGGTCCATTTAACATTACGATGTCCTAGGGCTGGACCATATGACCCAGATTTGCATTACAACGGAGTAGTCTTAAAACTACTCCATGTTCATACATACTCTAGTGGACTAGTTTTGAAACTACTCTATGGTATACTCCAGAGGATTAGTTTTAACTTCGTTTAAAAACGAAAACATTTCGTTTAAAAACGAAGACATGTCGCTTCACTACAAACTGTTTTTAACAATGACATGGTCCATGCTTGCATAACATTGGACCAGTCCAGGGAGTAGTCCATTTCATCAAAATGGATCACGTAGTCCAATATTATCTGCAGGGTAGGTATACATGCGTACATACATACACATGTACAGAATATATCAGCACATTCAAGGCGAATTAATAAAGGTGACCGCATCATGAGATAGAGTTATGCTAGCTATCCCTTTTTATTGAAAAACACTATGTATTTTGTTTTTGTAAAAAGTTAGAGTGAATGTCAAAAATATTTGTTGAAAATATAAAAAAGGAAATTTTTTTTTGTTAATAAACAATACACAATTGCTTAAGAAACTCCTCAATTGCAAAATAATTGTGGCTCCACTTATTCTGTACCCATTTTTAGTTTCTTGTAAAATATACACAATTGCTTAAGAAACTCCTCAATTGCTAATTAATTGTGGCTCCACTTATTCCGTACCCATTTTGAATTTCTTGTGTTTATATTTTTTCAGCTTTTTTTGTTTTATATAATTTAAATAAGTTTTTTTTTCAACTATTTAAATTTTTATTGAATTTTAAATTTGAATTAATTTTTTCACAAAATGTAAACAAAGCTTGACATTCAGTATACACACAAAAAAATAAACAATAAACATATGACTGGAAAATGTCACCTTTATGAATTCGCCTTGAGCACATTACAAAAAATGAACTAAATTCATTTTTGTAAATTTCATACACTGGGTTCATACACTTTGTAAGCTAGAATTCATTGAAGAGGTGTGTTGTGGTATGCAAAGTTCGCCGCTGGGGAAGATTCAATAAATAAATAATGAGACAAAAAAAAAAATATTCTAATGGCCATTTTCTCAATGTATCGATAAACTGGCTGTTAATTAATGTCAACAAAAATTTATTAGAGCGATAAACTGTCCGTTAACGATTTGGGTTTCTCAATATACTTACAAAAAACATTGTTTTCAGCTGGCAGCACCTCTCAAAATACATGTTAAAGCTGGGAGTCAGCTGATTGAATTTATCTGTACGGCAAATAAAAGGAAAATAACTAATTGGCAGATGAGTGCTGGTTAGCTTTGCGACAGAATAGAAGCAAATTAGACATTGAGAAAACCAAATTTCTTTAATGTGCAGTATTTCGTTGGGAAAACGGCCATAAGTTAGCTAATTGGGCCCAGGGCTGTCAGATTTTTTTAAGCTCCATCGCCAAACCGGACGTCAGAAATTGCCAAACGTCGATTTTGATCAGTTTTTGTAAAAAATTTTTTTTTTAAATTAAATTTTGCAAACAAAAAATGCTAGTTTAGTTTTTCAGTCAAAAATCGCCTAAAACTGAGAAAAAATACAAAAAAGTCGCCGAAGTAAATTTTGTTTTGTTTCTGTAATTTTTGTTTTAAATAACATAAAATGGAGATCATATATGTATTCAGTTAAAAACTTGAATTGAGTACACAAGTCTATAAGATCGTACACTTCAGTCTCACCGTTTTCATTACTGGAGTTTTGACCTACATACTATTAGAATTAAATAGTGACGGAATATAAAAATCACTTAATATTATTATATGAGTAATGATAACAAAAATTGACAAGTTGTTAAACAAAATCGCCGAAATAAGTCTGAGTTCATACGGCTCATGTCTTATTGACAAGATTCTTCCTTTTTCTTCTTTGAACATGAATTGGCGTTCAAATGATTCATGTCATGTTGACGACATGTGCTTTTTTGATATTGAAAACAATAACAAAATTAAACAACGAATGAAAAAGCAAAACGTAAACACAGAACATGCTTCTGTATACTCGTTTCTTTTCCCCTCGTCCCTCTCGCCTATAAAGTAGCAATCTTATCAATAAGACATGAGCCGTATGAATTCAGACTAATATAAATGGTAAAAATAGCCAAGTTAATCGGCAGTTATATCAGAAATCGCCATAAAAGTCCTAGTCGCCAAATGGGAAATCCTATCGCCAAACACGTTTCAAAATCGCCACGTTTGGCGAGAAATCGCCATATCTGACAGCCCTGATTGGGCCTAAATTTATTAATGTAAATTTAAAACACATTTAATTACATATTTTTCTCAACGTTTCGTCAGTTTTTTGTTGACTTCCTCAGGAGAACATCTATTTTAACATTTTATTAAGAATATTATTATAAACATTTTTTAATTGTATGTATTTTTACTTACGTTAAATGTGTGTAGATATTAGATTAAATAAAACGTAAGTAAAAAAAAAATTATAATTATTAAATTTGTAAATGACAATAGTTTAATTTTAACTGGAGTAATGTAAACTTGATTGTAATAAATTATACTATCGCCACCCTGTTTTTATTTTCAATTGCATTTCTTATGCTGGGTACACACAGGTTGCATTGAAACAGATTGCATGTAGGTTGCATTGTGTGTACCCAGCATTATGATTTTTTTATTTGTAAGTCCAGGGATGTATGGTACACTGAAGAAAATTTTGTTCTTTATTATTGTTCAAGTGTTTAGTTATGTATTTCAGTTTTGTTTTTTAATTTTCTAATCATTTCGTCTATATGTGTGTTCGTTAATTTTGTTGGAAATTTATAATTTGTCAAGGTGTTTTTGATGTGTACAATATTCTCTTTATGATATTGTTCGTCACTTGTTTTTATCAACTTGGCGATGAAATTTTATGCTGTATTATTTGGCTTTAGGTTGTGTCGAGTTTAAATTTTCCATTCTTCCAGATGCAATTGAACCAATTGAAGATTATTTTGTGGTTTGCTCTATACAGTTTGGTGTCTAAGTATGCTATAGAGTTTTAGCAAAGCAAGGGACATGAGACCCACCTAAAATTAATATATTTGCGAAACCCAATTTTTCCAGTAAAACGGCACCAATTTGTTAGTGCATATTTTTCCTTAAATGCATGTTTTTGCATATTTTGTTATAAATAGATGTTATTGTATAATATTTTGGGAAAAATTAACGGAACGCTGTATGCGCGACATACTTTACTTTTTAACTCTCTCCCACAAACTTTTTCTGTTCGACAAGAAATGTCCGAAGTGTGACTATGGAATGGTTTCATGCAAGGCGAATATAAGGTGACCGCAAAAGCGAATTCATGTTATTAAATAACCATGCAAACGTTATTTGTTTATATGTTGTATACATACTTGTGTTTGAGTGCTTCGCTTTTTTCTATAAATTCGCCTTTGCGGTCACCTTATATTAATTCGCCTTGGTTATATGCAAATTAATTTACTTACATTCAAGGCGGATTCCCTAACCTTAGGTTTGCACTATGGTAGCCAGATTTTAAATTCGGAAAAACAGTACATTAAATACAAAAAAACAGTACAATCAAGAAAAAAACAGTACATTTTTTTTTTGACGAAAACATAACCAATTGTTTTAATTAGTAACCACCAATTTCACTAAGTTCAGCTATAATTAACTATCAGTTCAAGCTGTCAAAACATATTGTAGGCTGGAAGTTAAAGTAATAGTTAGTTTTAACTGAACTTGGTAAAATTGGGGTAAATATTTTAAACTTTTGATTGAATATGCAACAATTACATAAAGAAAAACCCTTAAAATGCGTAACGTCAACGGAATTAATTCCATTTTATGGCATTTCATAAATATATGAAATTTGCGTTTAAAAAGCTAACACCACAAACGAAGCATTTGGCCAGGAAAACCATAACATTGCTGTAAGCCATTTAAGAAAGGAGAAAAGCCTTACAAAACAATTAACTCATTGATAGTGTAAGTACGATTTTCTTTAAACATATTCGTATTTAAAGCAATTTTTTTACACACATAGTTGCACAAATCATATAGAATTTGAGAAAATGTTTGTTTCCTTAATTAATTTTCCAATTTTAAACAACTTTTAAATTATTTACGGCTTATTTTACCAAGTTCAGCTATAATTAACTATTACTAAAACAATACGTTTTTTGACTTTTATAATGAAAGTTAATTGAACCTGAACTTGGTGAAATTGGCCATTAATCTATAAAATCCAAAAAAAAAAAAAATAGTTTGGTTTATTTTTATTTCACAAAATCTGAAATAATTTAAAATCAAGTGCAATTGAAAACGATGAATATTTTCAATAACATTTTTGTAAAAATTAACTTATCTTTTTCTTATTTCAGTAGTTTAGGTAGTTTGGACACGGAGAATTTTCCAAATTTGTTTGTTTTCAATTTCACGTGATTTCTATTAAGATTTTTGTATGACGTGCTAAATTCCCATTTCGATTTAATAGAACATGCCCGAAAATTAAAAAAGTTCTAAAAATTTACGATAATTGTGTTGGAATAAGTATATTTTAAGTACTTAAAAAAAATTTAGATTTAATTTTTGTCTTTCTCAGATGTGGAAAGGGAAAGACTATTGGAAGAGGTAGCCATAAAATCATAACAACATGAAAATATACCACTGCTACGAGCCACCCATTATAATTTTGATGTCTACTGTGTATTTATGAGAAAACAATGACCACAGCGTAAATACTCTTATTATTTTAGAACTTTTTTTAGACTGAGCAAAAAAAAACAGTACAAAAAACTGTACAAAGTGTAAAAAACAGTACACTTGCGTACTGTTTTAGGAGTTGTGCATAAAACAGTACAATTGCAAAAAATCAGTACATGTACTGCTTAAAACAATACGTATGGCAACCCTAGTTTACACTAATGTCGGCAGAATAACAGAGCAATATTTCTTATTTGCTTATGTTAAAGGAAAACGTATTTATTTTAACTCATAATTTTAAAGAAATCAATGAAGAAGGTGCAGCGTAAAAATTACGACATTTTGCAAAAATTATACTTATGTATTCATTAATATAAATTCTTTCTTATTCGACTTATTTTTTAAATGTATATTAATTTGCTTAAGCTTGAGATCTTTTTTTATATAAAAAATATTAGTTCTATTTTAATTTTTGTTTTTTTTTTCTTGTTCAAATAAAATTTTTATTTTTATAAAAAAAAAGAACTCAAGCTTAAACAAATTAATATAAATTTAAATAATAAAGATCTTATAAGAAAAAAGTTATATTAATAAAAATTATTTTCGAAATTTTATTTTAGTGTTTTTTTAATTCTTTAATTTAATAATTTTACTACAATTATAATTTGCTACAATTACACAAACTTAATTTCTTTAACAAATTTGACGTTTTATGTTAGCAATAATTGTCAACGAAAATGTAAAACTTTTTAATATTTGCAGACATCTACATATATATATAAAATTGTAACGTTACTGAATGACTCACTGACTGATTCATAATCGCACAGCCTAAACGCCTGAAGCTAAAAACTTGAAATTTAGACCAGAGATTGGTCACCCTCCAAATCGATCCACTAAGACGGGATTTTTGGAAATTCAAGTGTTTAGGGGGTAAAAAAGGGTAAAAACTTGAAAATACGGTTACCTTATATCTCCAAAACTAAAAGAGATAAAGAAAATGTAACACTAATCGTTGTTCTTTAGAAAAATAAGCGGACAGGTGTCTGGTACTTTTTTGAAATTTGGCCCTTTTATGGAGTAAACGGGTAAAACCTGAATTTTGGTACTTTTTCGACGCCCCATCTATCTTTTGAACCAATAAACATAGAATCAAAGTTTATACCACATTCTAAACTTATCAAAAAAACACGAATACAAATTTGGTACTTTTTCGAAATTCGAACATTTAAGGGGTGAAAATCGTAACTATTTTTGGTACTTTTTTTTACAAAACATTTTCCTCCATTCTTTGACATATTCGTACTAAATTATGGGCTTCCACTATAATACTGAAATTTTTTATACTTTAGTGGCGGGGAAAAAGTAGTACCAAAAAGGAAATACGGGAAATTTTATATTTTTGTTTAGCTTTTTCGTTCTACAACTGGTATTTTTTTAATTATCGTTAATATTGGACCTAGAAACATAAAATTCAACATGTAATGTGCTGAGTGGATAAGAATCTATAAGGGAACTTTTTGGTACTTTTTTGTTCTTTAACTGGTACTTTTTGAATTTCCGTTAGTATTGGAATTCAGGATGCAGTGTCCTGAGTGGATTAGAATCTATAAGGGGAAGTTGTTGGTACTTTTTTGTTCATTAACTGGTACTTTTTGAATATCCGTTAGTATTGGACCTATAAACATAAAATTAAACATGCAATGCCCTGAGTGGATGAGAATCTATAAGAGGGAAATTTTTGGTACTTTCATATTCATTAACTGGTGCTTTTTGAAGTTCGGTTAGTATCGGAACTAGAAAGATAAAATTAAACATGAAAGGTCCTGAGTGAATGAGAATCTGTAAGAGGAATCATTTCGGTACTTTTGCGTTCTTTAACTGATACTTTTTAAAATTTTCGTTAATCTTGATCTTATGAACATAAAATTTAACATGTAAGGTCCTGAGTGAATCAGAATCTGTAAGAGGGCTTTTTGGTACTTGTTTGTTCATTAACTTGTACTTTTTGAATTTAGTATTCTGTATTTATTAAATTTCGAATTTCCAATACAACAAGACATAATATCTTATAATTTATAGTTTCAGAATCAGAAAAGTTATATCAATAAAACTTAATAAGCTGAAATCACGTAAAAAAGTATATAAATTTAAAGAATAACTTATATATTAAAAAAACAGAAAAATAATATAAATTAAAAAATTAATATATAAAAAAAAATATTATAAAATTAAAAAACTAATATATAAAAAAAATATTAAGTTACGAATGACATTAGAGCAGATTACGTTCGGTAAAATTGATAAAGTAAAAATTTAAATTTATTTGCGTTGCTAATAGATTGCAAGTTTAAAGGAAGTTGGTTCCAGAGACGGATAGTTAGTATGAAAAATTGTATCTCGGACGACGTATCCCGATGTCTTATTTGCATGATGCCATTTCCTCTCAAAGACCTCATAAATCTTAAACGGTCATGCAGATATTTTGGTTGTTCTAATGTTGCAATTTTATGCAGAAAGACTAGGTTTTTAAGCTTTAAGTAGTTATTAAAGGTAATATTGAAGACGCGACTGGAGTACTGAGAAACATGATCAAATCTCTTCAAACGGAATATGTATCGTACAATGTTGTTAAAAGTTGTGTTGAGTTTAGCAGTGTCTTTTGAGTTACAGCCCGTAAAGATTTCTGATGAATACAGCAGAGTTGCTAGTAGGTAGGTTTTAGCTAAGAGCAGTCTTATTTTTGGTGGTGTGCAATACTGTGTAGTCCATAAGCACCTTAGCATACTGTACACTCTTCCACATGTTTGGTTGATGTGATCTGACCAACCACTCCAAGATTTCTTGCAGAATTTACAATATCAATTTTGCTGCCACCCAGAAAATCATCAATTCTAGATTCAATTTTGACCGAATTTTTACAAATAAATATACATTTTGACTTCTTAGGGTTAATTCGTAAACCATTTGCAGTCGCCCACAGGAAAATTTTGTTTAGATCGGTGTTAAGATATGTTACTCTAGTGATGATGGAATCTTTAGAGCTATCGAGGTAGACCTGTATATCATCAGCATACATCTGGATCCTGGAATAATTTAGCTGTTTCGGTATATCATTAGCATAGATCGAATACAGTAATGGCCCCAATATGGAACCCTGCGGAACACCCCTTGTCACACGAAGAGGGTAAGAAAGAAGTCCTTTGTTTGAGACGTATTGCCATCTGTCAGTTAAATATGTCGAAATCAATTTAACGGCGGTAGTTGAGAAGTTGAACATTTTACACAGTTTAATAGTATGTTCACATTTGGCTTCTTAAACGCGTTTAAGCAGTTCGAACGTGATTAAGCTCTAATCACTTCAAAATCGAGATGATTACCCATACATTGAAGTGATTTGTTAATCACTTCAAATCGACATGATTACAGCTAAATCACTTCATAAACCACATAGAATCCACTGAACATACCCTAATAATGTAGAATCGCTCGATTGTGTACAACCGGCCAAGATGTCTGCTTAATGTTTTTATTTTTTTTTTCCTTAAATAATTCATAAATTTTCACAATTTCATCATTAAATTGATTAAAATAATCTTCTGATAACTTTATAAAAGTGTTTTTATCCATTTTTAATACTTTAAAGAAATTTAAATTTGTTTGTTGTTTTTGTGTGTGCTTGTGTGTGTGTTTTTTCTTAATCATCTGTCATCTTAATCATCTCAAATGTAATGTGAACGGCTTTGATTAGCTAAATCAACATTTTGCTTAAACGCGTTTAAAAACCCAAATGTGAACATACTATAAAGCACAGTATTGAGTGGTGAACCGTATCAAAGGCCTTGAATGGTCAAGCAAAACTAAAAACTATATTCTCCAATCTTCCAAGTTACCTCTGATATCTTCGATAACATCGGTTAGGGCGGTTAAACAGCTTTGCTGAGATCTAAAACAGAGAACCTCAAATCTCACTATTTTTGTGCATTTATTCATACGCTAAAATTTACAATAACTCTATACATGCAAAACAAAGTTCAACGTTGGTAGTTTTTTTTCCTTTCGTACACATTTGATATTTTCATTTATTCGTTTTTTATTGAAAGTGCTTTATTTGCATTTTTGTTGCTCACGCAATATAACACAACTGAGTAAATTCAAAAGAGCACATTCTCTATACTTTTGTTTACATTAACAACAACAACAACAATAAACAACGATGAGACGCTTTTTCAAAATTAACAACAATAAAAACAACAATAACAAAAATACATTGTACCTACTACTACTACTACTGTACTTTTTGTTTCTATGGAAATTGTGTGTACCTACATAAGTATGTGTGTTTAGTTTCATTTAAATTTTTTTTTTCTTGTACTACATAGTTAATGCTGCATAAATACATGAGTAATGATTGTTTGATTTCTGGCTCTTTCGTTTGTATTTTTTGTTTCTTTACCAAACAATCATTTGCGCTCAGAACACTTAAGCTGGATTCACCCATGCGTTCCGAACAATATTTTTGACCGGACAAAAATTTTTTTAAAGAGAGTTTTCTGCAGAACGATTCACCCATCTCGGAAAATTTGTCCGGACAAACAAAGCTACCATATGGTTAACAGATGTAAACGATTATTCAAAGTGGCAGCACAGTTAGCAAACTATTGGTCATTGCATTCATTGGATGATTAATGACATCAGGGTCACTGGCCATTTCTTCAAAAAGGCTTTGAAAACTTGCCGTATTTGAGTCGGTATAATTCGTTATGGTACAACTAAAAAAATTGTACTTTATGAATACAAAGTAGATAATGTGTAACAATATGCTTAAAAGATCTTACTCTTTATCTTCGCAGAAATTTTCGAAAAAATCCATTTCTGTCATAAGGATCTTAGAGAAGCCTCTTACTGCCACCCGTTCACTTCCACTTTTCCCATTATTTTTAGTTAAAGCTACTTTGTAGCGTCTTCGCAGACTTTTCCATAATATTTGGCATTCACTTCCTACAATAATTGGTAAACATTATGTTATACATTATACTAAATTAAAATTTACCATTTAAAATTTACTTACGACCAATTCCAAGAGATTTTTCTATTTCCGTCCATATATTTTGTTTAAGGTAAGTATTTTTATATGAACGATTGCCCATATCATAAATACATTCTCTTCCTGGTTTTTTTATTTCTTCTATAAGTTTCAAGGCAATATTTTCTTTAACATCCATCTTTTGTTTAACTTTTTTTTTTAATTATTCAGCACAAAACAAAAATGTAATATGTGGCAGCTCAATTCAACTTTATTTTGTACAAATTGAAAAAAGTGGCATCTCAGTTCATTTTGTTCGGCACAAGAATTAAAATTAAACCAATTCAAGAAAAAATGTTCCGAACAAAATTATTGCTCTCTCTCTCAAAAGTAAAACGTCAAACTCAATATAAAAAAAATTTTGTCCGGACAAAAATTTTGTTCGGAACGCATGGGTGAATCGAGCTTTAGAATCTTTATAAAAAAAAACGAAGGCAATGATTGTATAAATAACAAAGCACGATGTGCGTTATTTGAATGACTGCAAACCAGCAGCGAATATTTGCGGTTGCGCGAGTTTGACTGTATGACCGTAAGCGTGTGTATTTGTTGTCGTTAATTAAATGCGATTTTTTTTCAATTGCAAAAAGCTATTCTCTGATCTAAAACCCGATTGACGGTCAGTTAATAAACTGTACTGATTTATATATTCAACCATTTGTTTATTGGGCGGTATTCAGTGCTTGTTTTTGGTACTGGAATGATTTTGGCATATTTCCATTCCGTCGGAAAATGGCTGGTGGTTATAATTGTATTATACAAATATTTAATAGGGTGTATTATACGTGGTAATATCAACTTAATGAATCTTGGGTTAATGTCATCAAGACCGACGGCGTTTGATTTGACTTTAAAGAAACCTTCTGCAACATCATTTAGATTGAGGCACTTAAAACTGAATTTTGCCACATAAGGGTTGTATGGTGGTGTTTGAGCATAAAAACCAGGGTTAACTGTTGGCAAGGGTATATTAACAAAAGATTCGTTAAGCAAATTGACATCAATATCATCTTCTCGATTTGTTGTCTTACCAGATTTATCATGTTTTACCTTAGTCACAACAGCTTTCCTAGTTAGACGATACTGCTCACGATATTCTGGTGTTCTGTATCGTTTCCATATATGATACATATTATCCCGGCGTTGTATTAACAATCTTGTATTATTGGTAAACCATGGCCGTACACAGTTTCTAATTATCTTAGTTTTCAATGGAATATGCTTGTTATAAATATGTAAAATAATAGAATTTAAAAAAGTTACTTGTTCATCAACTGATGACAGGCAATAAAATTGGTTCCATAGTATATTGTCAAGATCAGATTCCAAGGCCAAAATATTAAGACTTCTAAAATCACGGTAAGTAAACGTTGTAGCGGGTTTCTCTGTGGCAAAATTGTATACTGCAAAAATTAGATCGTGTTTGGAGAAGGCAGGTGCCGTAAGTTGATCATAGTGTAAAACTTTGCTTTTGTTACTGACGAAGAATAGGTCAAGTAGGGTGCTACTAGTATTTGTAAAGTGAGTTGGTCTAGTCCTGTTAACAGGAAACAAGTTAAATGATGACATCATCGTAGTTAGCCTAGCATCAGCGCACAAATCGCAATTAAAATCACCAGCTATTATAACTTCTGGATATAATGCAGATAAAAGCTCTAGTTGATTGACAAGTGTATCAAATTTTATAGTTTTATCCGGTCTATAGACACAACCAAGGAGCAGTGTGGTACCGTTGTAGTTGACATCAATCAATACATACTCAAGGTGGAAGTACATAACACGCGTTAGTTCGTCGACGAGTATCGTGAGTTTAAAAACTTTAGCGCGTAAAAAATTGCAAGTTACACAACACGCGTTGCAAAAGCCATTCCTGTCAGCTGTTTTTTATTTGTTTACTTATTTGTGCATTAAAAACGGGTTCGAATTTATATCAAGATTTTGTTATTTTATTGAATTTATTCTTTTTACATTAATATTGTATGTTTTTTAAGCTCTTTAATAAATTTTTCTATCATGATTCACAAATTTGTTAAATTATTTTTTTTAATGTCAGCTGATTACTTGTCAAAAATACACAACGCGTTAAAAAGTTCAAAGTTAACCAACTTTCTGGCGCAAACGCGTCAAAATATTTTGCATGTAGCTTGTTCTATGAAAATACACTAGTTTAACTTTTTTTGACAGAAGACGACAGAGCGCGCGCGCACTAACGCGTGTTATGTACTTCCACCTTCAACGTCATTCGGTTCATTGTAGATAGTATTAATATTGCATGATATATTATTTCTAAAATATATTGCTACTCCACCGGCATGTTTGTGTATATCAGACCGAAAAACACGGTATCCATTGACGCTATAAAACTCATCGCTTATTTTATTAGAAAACCAAGTTTCGGAAACGCATATGGCATCAATTCCAGAGTTTTCGAATAAATAACGGAGTTCGTCCAACTTATTTCCAAGGCTTTGAGCGTTAATGTGGCAGATATTAAAGCCCAGTTTTAATATTGGTATTGGACCTAGAAACATGAAATTAAACATGCAAGGTCTTGAGTGAATGACAATCTGTTAGAGGGATCTTTTTGGTACTTTTTCATTTTTTAAATGGTACTTTTTTTAAATTTTCGCATATATTGGTCTTATGAACATAAAATTAAACCTGCAAAGTCCTGAGTGAATGAGAATCTCTAAAAGCGCTTATTGGTACTTTTTAGTTCTTAAACTGGTACTTTTTGAATATCCGTTATTATTGGACTTAGAAACATAAAATTCAAGATGCAATGCCCTAAGTGGATAAGAATCTGTAAGAGGGCTTTTTGGTACTTTTTTGTTCATTAACTGGTATTTCTTGAATTTCCATTACTATTGAACATAGAAACATGAAACTAAACATGCAAGGTCTTGAGTGAATGACAATCTGTTAGAGGGATCATTTTGGTACTTTTTCGATTTTAACTGGTACTTTCTTTTAAATTTTCGCTAATACTGGTCTTACGAACATAAAATTTAACCTGCAAGGTCCTGAATGAATGAGAATCCCTAAAAGAGCTTATTTGTACTTTTTGGTTTTTAAACTGGTGCTTTTTGAATATCCGTTATTATTTAGAAACATAAAATTTAAGATGCAATGCCCTGAGTGGATAAAGGCGCCCGTACACGACATGTATTTGTCAGCTGACATGTCAAATTTTCAAGTCACATGTAATTGTTCATGTCTGTCAAAATTGCTGTTTTACATAAGGTTTATAATATTCGATTAAGGTGCTATCAGACGGGATGTATTTTACATATGTACTGTCACTTTTCTTTCACATATGCAATTCCGTATGTATGTCAAAATTTCCATTTTACATACGATTCATAATTTTTGCTATCACACCTGCTTATGTTTTTCCTTATGACATAACCTATAAATGTAAACAAAAGCTGACTTTTGTTTACGTTTCAAAACAAACCAGCTGTTTTGTTTATGTTTGCCACAGGAAAATAGAGCGTGTTCTAATCGAAAAATTTACATATGTATTTCCACATGTTTTTTCATATGTAAAGTTTCATATGTATCACACGATGTGTACAACTTTTACAGATGGAAAATTTGACAGTACATATGTAAAATACATCCCGTCTGATAGCACCTTTACAAACGTACATGTAATTTGCTTCTGACATTGTCTCTGTTTTTTCGCATTGTTATTGCAGAAACCAAAGTAGTTCTCGGTTTCAAAATAGCTTGCTGCCGCCACGAAAATATTTATTTGCGCCGTCAAATAATTTAGCCATCTTAACATTTTTTTTCTTTTATTTTAAAGATACCAATTTAGAATTATATAATGAATCGGTTTTTATGTATATATTTACATAAATTCTATTCAATGGGGAGATGAGCATACATATCTTGGTATTGTAAAATATTAACTTCAGCCGGCTAATGATTCCGACAATAGTTGACGCCGCTGCCAGTTTCTTCCCGGCATAGATTTCTGATATCAGATGGTTTGTCAGAAGAAAAAAGATCACGCTCTAATTGAAATTTTGTCAGATGACTTTGCGTCTGACTTTTACAGAAGCAAAGTTAAAAAGGTAGCACACGACATGTATGTGTTTTGCAGTGGGAAATTTAACATGTCAGATGACAAGAACATGTCGTCTATACGCTCCTTAAGAATCTATAAGAGGGAAGTTTGTGGTACTTTTTGTTCTTTAACTGGTACTTTTTGCAATTCCGTTAGTATTGGACCTAGAAACATAAAATGAAACAAGAAAGGTCCTGAGTGAATGAAAACCTGTAAGAGCGTTTTTAGTACATTTTTGTTCTTTGACAGGTACTTTTTGAATTTCCTTTAATATTGAATCTAGAATCATAAAATTTAACATGCAATGTCCTGAGTGGATGAGATTCTATAAGAGGGAACTTTTTGGTACTTTTATATTTATTAAGTGGTACTTTTTGAATTACCGTTAGTATTGGACCTAGAAAGATAAAATTAAACATTAAATGTCCTGAGTGAATGAGAATCTGTAAGAGGGGGTTTGATACTATTTTGTATTTTAACTGGTACGTTTTCAATTTCCGCATCTATTGGAGCTAGAAACATAAAATTTAACATGCAAGTTTCTGAGTGAATGAGAATCTGTAAGAGGGATTTTTTGGCACTTTTTCGTTCTCTAACTGTTACTTTTTTTAAATAAACTGGTACTTTTTTTAATTTAATATTTATTTTTGTGCATTAATTCAACAAAAAAAGAAGCAAATAGGTGTCTGGCACATTTACGAAATTCAGCCGTTTTAGGTAGTAAACGGGTAAAACCTGTATTTTGGAACTGAAAATATTGAAATTTTTGATACTTTAATGGGGGGAAATAATAGTACCAATAAAAGGAAATATGGGAAATTTGATATTTTTCATTAGCTGTTTGGTTCTACAACTTGTATTTTTTAATTATCGTTAATATTGGACCTTAAAACATAAGATTCAACATGCAATGCCCTGAGTGGATAAGAATCTATTGCGGAACTTTTTGGTCCTTTTTTGTTCTTTAACTGGTACTTTTTGAATTTCCGTTAGTATTGGACCTAAAAACATAAAATTCAATATGCAATGTCGCGGGTGGTTAAGAATCTATAAGAGTGAACTGTTTGGTACTTTTTTATTCATTAATGGTACTGTTTGAATTTCCATTAGTATTGGACCTAGAAAGATAAACTCAAACATGAAAGGTCCTGAGTGAATGATAATCTATAAGAGGAAAGTTTTTGGTACTTTGTTGTTCATTAACTGGTATTTTTTTCATTTTCGTTAATATTGGTCTTATGAACATACAATTTAACTTTCAACGTCCTGAGTGAAGAAGAATCTGTAAAAGCGCTTTTTGGTACTTCTTTGTTTTTTAACTGGTACTTTTTGAATTTCCGTTATTATTGAAACTAGAAACATAAAATTCAATATGCAATGTAATGAGTGGATAGGAATCTAAAACAGGGAAGTTCTTGGTACTTTATTGTTCTTTAGCTGGTACTTTTTTAATTTCCGTAAGTATTGGACCTAGAAACATATAATTAAACATGCAAGGGGCTGAGTGAATGAAAATCTGCAAGACAGCTTTTTGGTAGTGTTTCGTTCTTTGACTGGAACTTTTTGAATTTCCGATAATATTGAACCTAGAATAATTAAATTCAATATGCAATGTCCTGAGTGGATGAGAATCTATAAGAGGGAATTTTTTGGTACCTTTTTTTCATTAACAGGTACTTTTTGATTTTCCGTTAGTATTGGACCCAGAAAGATAAAATTAAACATGCTAGGTCCTGAGTGAATGAGAATCTGTGAGAGAGGTTTTGGTACTATTTTGTTCTTTAACTAGTAACTTTTTAATTACCGCATTTATTGGATTCTAAACTGGTACTTTTTTTAATTTAATATTTATTTTTGTGCAATAAATAAAAAAAAGTCAATAATTGTCTGGTACTTTTACGAAATTCGGCCGTTTAAGGGATGAAAATTGTACCTGTGTTTGTTACTTTTTTCAAAAGGTTTTTTTCTCAATCTATTTATCTTTCATCGCAGAGCCTAAACGTCTGAAGATAAAAGGTTGAAATTTGGACCGGAGGCTGGCCTCTCGCCAACTCGATCCCGCTAACCCCAAAAATCCAAAACTAAAAGAGATACAAAAAATTTTACACTTAATGTTGTTCATTAAAAAAAATAAGAGGACAGGTGTCTGGTACTTTTTCGAAATTTGGTCCATTTTGGGAGTAAGCGCGTAAAACCTGTTCATATTTTGGAACCGTTTTGTAACGCCATCTATCTTTTAAACCAAAACAGTTTTTTCCTCCTATGACAAAAACGTACTAAATTATAGGCTTCCACTACAACATTGAAATTTTTGATACATAAATGGGGGGGGGGGAAAGTATCAAAAAGGATAATACGATTAAAAAGTAGCGGGTTATGCTAAAATTTAAACAAGTATGCCCATGAAGGAAAAGAAGGCGCTAACGAAGTAGCGGGTTAAATGCTAGTGTTGAATATTTGTCAAACTATTTGTGTAATGCTAATGTATTCACTTCAGCGAAAACTTTGCAGAGTGAAGACGTTGGAAAAGAAGCAAAAAAATAATTTTCAATAGTAAATTTAAATTTTTCTAGCAGTATTGCTTGCCACAAAACAAATTGTTATTTAAATCACTTTTAACTATAAATTCTTTGCCTATGTTTTGTATTAAGCAAAAAGCAACAAGATTGCAGCAGTACAATCGGCGCCTGCATGTTTAGCACACAAAACCAAAATGAAAAATTAATGTTTGTACGGAATATCTTTGTATTGTTTATTGCCAAACACAAAAGGGAAACAAAGTTTGTGTTTGCCAAGCATTTTGTGTGGTTTATTTTCCCCTTTAGACCAAATTATATAAAAACCAGATTTAACATAACTTGCCATTTTTTAAAACTAATACATTAAACACATTCAACACAGCAGGCTACACGAACACACTGCTAGTGAATTATGTTGAAGACGGCAGCTACAATTGAAAAAATATAAATAGCTGTTTTTGTTTACTATGTCTTTATATTTCAGTGGTGCCACTGTGATGTTTTTTTTTTTTACTTTTATCAAATGGAAAAACATGCATAATTGCAGTTTTTTATACACACTTTATATAAGATATAAATACTTATTTATAATGCATTTTAAAACGTAAAAACAAATGAAGTTATTAAAAAACATTTAAAATATTTAAATTAAATAAAAAATACATATTAACTGCTTTTAAAATACAAAAATAAAAAAATCCGCCAACGCACGCGGTATATGTCGTAAAAGTTTCAGAACACTTTAGGTTCGTACAAAGGCGAATTCAACAAGGTAAACTCAACTCGTCAGCTGTTCATCAAAATATAATTTTGTTTATGTTTTGCGCCAAAATAACCGAAAAAATTTCTTAGAAAAACTGCGTATAATAATATTAATAAATATTATTAATAATACTAAAACAGTTGAACAAAACAAGTACAAACAGACTATTTAACTTTTTAAGTTCTACTTTAATTTACAAAGGTATATTGTTCCACTGTTCCAATAACACTATGGAACATTTTTGGGATTATTGTCTGGGGGGTGAGAAATTCCAAGTCAGGGTGATGGTACTAGGTCAGTATAGTAAAACCCTCAAAGGGTTTGGCGTTCGTATTTGTCAGTTTTTTTTTATGACATTTTAAATTTTTTCCTTATCTTGATGTTTTTTTCGCTCAGTTGTAACATTTTGGCAAAAACGTAGTTTAACATAACTCGAGAACCACTTGTCCGATTTTGCTAAAACAAACTCAAAAAAATTAAGAATTACAATTTCTTTAATTCATATAACGTTTTTCTTTATAATCAACAGTTTTGCCGGTAAAAATAAATTTGTGGAGAAAAAAAATATTTTTTTTTTGTCTAAAAATTAAAAATTTTTTTTTTTTAAATTCATAAAAAATCCAAAACGGAAAAAAGGATCAAGTGTTATTAATTTCATATAAAGTCACATAACCTATAAACAAAATGCGACATAGATCATAGAAATCGATTAACGCGTTCTGCTTTTATTTACAATTAAGTGAAGGTATCCCATTTTGACAAGAATATTGATATTGGTTTTTGTTCAAAAAAGTGTCATTTATCGCCTTTTTTATAAATTTTCCCCAATAACTCCAGACTTCTGGCCATAAACTACTAAAAAAATTAAGTAAACATTTTTATAATTTTTTATTTTATTTATTTATTTTTATTTATTTTAATAAATATTGCCTAGACTTTTTCGATGGTGGTTGTTCGGGACTAGTGGCATCGCATTCATCGCTATCATCAGTTTCTGAACCACACATAATGTCAATGTGTGACTCCACTGTTGGCCCTTCTGCATCTCCTGAAAATTCTTTATCATCAAGATCATCCTTGTCTTGCCACACAAGCTTACTCCACCAGCAAATTTCCGCAATTATTGCACTCGGCGACTTTTTGCCTCTATATCTGTAAGTTTTTGTTTTATTAAAATGAGTTTAAAAAAATAAAAAATCAGTATAACCTCATTTCAAATGGCATAGCAACTTGATGATAGCGTTCACCTTGTTCATCAGATTCGGTAGCCAATTGTTTGCTGAAGTAGTCCAGATGATGATTTAAATAATGGATTTTCAAGGACAGAAACATCGTAGTTGTTAGAACGATGCTTTCCCAACAAGCCTTCTATTACTTCTTTGATTGCCTGCCATGCATTCAATTCAGCGTCAATCAAAATATTGTTGAATGCGTCACTTTTAATCAGCTTTCGTATATCTGGACCATTAATACGCCTGATTGGAAAAAATTAATTTTTTAAGATGGAGAATCATGGGAAATGAATGTGATATTATAACTTACCTTCTTTAATTTTACTTTCGCTGAGTTTCGGATAAATTAGTTTCAAACACAAGAAAACTTCATCTCTTTTGGCGACAGTTTTGATAAAATTCTTAACAATTCCAAGTTTAATATGCAGTGGAGGCAGCAATATCTTCTCCTTCGGCACTAGAGGCTGATGAATAATATTGGCCGTTTGTAACCTGCTGTGCTCTCTGAGTTTCCATCCGTGGCATGCATATTGGTCACCGGAAAATCGTGTGTCCCAATCGCACAAAAAGCACATATATTTTATATAGCCGCTTTGAAGACCGCAAAGCATTGCTACAACTTTTAAATCGCAGCATATGCGCCACATATGTTTGACGTAGTTAACCATTTTAAAAAAATTTTTCTGTGCATCACATGTTTCTTTCGTTTCTGTACTATAGGCGATTGGAACTGAAGGTTTTTTATTGGTCTTATGCAGTAAAACCGCCTTCAAGCTGAGTTTTGAACTGTCAATAAATAATCTCCAGTCATCTACTTCATATTTTATTTCCATTGCGTCCATCAATTTTCCTACATCCGGGCAATATGCAGAAGTTTTTTCATCATTCACAAGGAATAAACTTTGGAGTGTTGCCTGACGACTTCGATAAGCTGTGACTTTCACACCGGGTGCCAACAAATTGTTTGATTTCAAAATGGAAGCCAGCTCTTCCGATTTATGCTGTGTTAATTCCAACTTGGCAACAATTGAATCAAGCTTATTTTGATTTATTAAAATTGGCTCATTGGATACTGATGGCTCATATGGGGGATCATCACGTGCATGATATGTCGGAGCAGTCGTAGAAGAGAAAATATCTGGGCTAGAAGCTCTTGGCACAGGAATGTGGTCCGAATGAGGCAATGTTGTTGCGGCACTTGCAGCACCAACGTAATTATACGATTTTCTTATCCTTTTTGCGGCTCCTTTATTCGCACATGCATAGCAGTTCAATGGATTGTGACCTTCGCCAGGATTAGTCCAAGTCATTGGGATACCGAATGGCATACTTTCACGTCTTCTATTTTTCCAATCCATTAGACGGTTGTAGCAGCTTTTACACACTATATTTGGTACCCAATTTTCGTTCACTATAACATTTTGGTTGAAGTACATCTCGTATGTTTGAACAAAATCAGTACTGAAATTTCCCCTTTTTTTATGTTTTGAGACATATTGACCACAGCAGTAGCAAAAGCTATTTATATCTGGCTTGCACAGTTCCATATTCTGTTCTCTTTTGTTCACTTTTAAAAAACTGGAGAAAAATCACTTTTACTGTTCGCGTTCGTCGGCACTTGTTGAATGACAAAAATCGATAAATGAACACCTATAAATACTACGTATTTTTCAATATTTTACTGACAGGTACGTTCCAAAACATGAGCACTAATAGATGTGGGTGGAATTTCTGTAAAAAAAATCATACAGGTAGCCAACGGAAAACCCCAAATAATTAAAAAAGTGCACTTTCCTTTTTTCCTTTCAATTGTCCACGCACATTTATTACCGCTTATTACTTTGCTACCGCAATCAAAAAAATCAAATAACCTTTTGTTTATTACTTTTTTTTTTTGAATTCTTAGAATCATAAAAAAGTCATAAATGTTTTTGCAAAGAATTTTGTGCATATCTCGAGCAAATTTTTTAAATGCATACCTTCACTTAATTGTTAATAAAAGCGAAACGCGTTCATCGATTTTCATGATTTATGTCTCATTTATTTCATAGGTTATGCGACTTCACGTGAAAGTAATAGGACTTGAAACTTTTTTTTTACTGTTTTGGATTTTTTATGAATTAAAAATAAAAAATTTAAGTTTTTTGGGCAAAAAATATTTTTTTTCTTCATACATTCATTTTTAACTTCGAAAGTGTTGCACATGTAGGAAAACGGTATAGAAACAGATTAGAGAAATTGTAATTCTTAATTTTTCTAAATTTGTTTCATCAAAATCGGACAAGTGGTTCTCGAGTTATGTTAAACTACGTTTTTGCCAAAATGTTACAACTAAGCGAAAAAACATCAAGATAAGGAAAAAATTTAAAATGTCACAAAAAAAAAATATTTTTTTTCTCCACAAATTTATTTTTACCGGCAAAACTGTTGATTATAAAGAAAAACGTTATATGAATTAAAGAAATTGTAATTCTTAATTTTTTTGAGTTTGTTTTAGCAAAATCGGACAAGTGGTTCTCGAGTTATGTTAAACTACGTTTTTGCCAAAATGTTACAACTGAGCGAAAAAAACATCAAGATAAGGAAAAAATTTAAAATGTCATAAAAAAAAAACTGACAAATACGAACGCCAAACCCTTTGAGGGTTTTACTATACTGACCTAGTACCATCACCCTGACTTGGAATTTCTCACCCCCCCCAGATTGGCTGTTGTACTGTGTTATTACAACTTTACTATAACCTACCAGGTAGGATGGACCTTAATTTATTTTATCGCTCACTTCAGGTTAAAGTATAGTTTTAATAACAGAACACTTTTTATAAGGCCGGTTAAAGTGTACTTTAAGCTATCGGTAAGTTGTGAAAACGGGCCTTAATATAATAACTAAATTCACAAGCTATGTGTTTCTGAATATTACCATGCTCATTACTCTCATCAATTTTCTCTAAGTAAGCCTCAAAATCTTCATATATGACGAATGGTACATCTAATTGTTTCTGGTAGTTTTTAAAGCGTAACATACAGTCTTCCGGCTTAGGCATCTTTGAAACGACTTTCTTACAACCTTCTTCATGATCTTTCATTATTTTGGCACTTGAAGAGAATTGAAGACATGCGTTACAAAGATATACCCGTCCCTTATGAGAAGTTAAGCAACTTCTTATTAGCCTTAAATATTTAGACAATAAAACAAAATGAATATTTTGGAATTACAATTTTTAAATTTACGTTTGTTACCTTGAAATATCTGTTATTAACACATAATGGGACTATTCTTCATCCGTTAAAAGAAGTAGATTTTTATGATAGTCTTTCACTTCACTAGTAAAGTAATATGGTCCCACAATTTGACTTCCCTCACAACCAAATACATTAATACTTATATTTGAATTCATTTGTTCAAATATCTTAATATCCTTCATCTTTAGAGGGAACTCCAATCTTTCAAAATTTATAAGATTATCTCTTATTCGAAACTTTACTTCAAATATATTTCTTTCTTTCAATAAATTTTGATTATTGCCTAAAAATGAAGCAATAATACTAGGGTGATCGATTATTCGACTTTTTTCAATAACCGGTTTTCGAATATTCCGAATAGTTGCTATTTTAAACAAAATCGGTTTTCGGTTGGGCATTTTAAAAATAACCGGTTAACCGGTTTTAATTCGAATACAAAAATCAAATTATATTTTGTAATCAAAACTTAATTAAAATAAAAACAAAGCAATTCACGAAGGTAAGGAATCAACAAAATACATGGATATGACTTAAGGTTTGTTCAGACCTAACAAATATTTGACAATAAAATCCAAAAAACGTGAAGGTAAATTGATCAAACTTTGGCTTTATTTTAAATAATTTTTGTTTATTTACTTAACTTTATTCCCAAGATGATAATTGTATAATGTAATTTAGAAACTGTTAAATAATGTTTGCACTAGCCTAACGTTTTGCAAAAGCATACAATTCTTTAAAAAAAACTAGTGGTGGCATGTAAGACATCTGTAGAAGCTGTTGAAGTTTTGAAACAATTTGGTTTTAAGAAATTATAGGAATTTAATAAATTTATTATTTGAGATATTCCCCCAAATTTATTTTAAATGAGTTTTAATTGATGGTGGTTAATCATGTCTATATGAATCAGTAGACTTCAAACATATTTTTGAAAAATTGCAAACAAAACCTCTTATCCAGGATTATATATTTAAAATTATTTTATTTCAGCAGTATAAAAACGAATAGTAATATGAATATGCTTTTTGTATGAAATATCTGTCAATTCGTCGATCACAATTTAAAGCCTTCCATGAGATTGTTTGATTTCTTAAATTTTTCTTTAAGTTCTTGTTAATTTAAAATAAATAAAACTTATGAATTTTTCCACATCGTTGATTTCGCCGGTATGTTGTAGTAGTAGTAGTAGTAGTAGTAGTAGTAGTATGTTATTGTGTCTTATTTAACTTATTGACAATACGTTAAATGTATACAACTATAATTGTCTTGTTTTAATACACGGTGAAATGGAAAGGCTACTTGCCTGCAAATGATGTACTAAAAAATATAGCATATTACAAATATCTTTAAAGAATGGCAATGCTTGCTCGCGGCATTTAAAGTGACTTACAGCGCATAGACTGTTAAAACTAACAAATAATCAACACTTAAAATTAAACAACACGCAAATTATATACAAAATCGAACTGCCTTTTTACAGTGTCAAGGCAGTGAACACATACATATGTACATAATGGAAAAGGAAACAAAACCGAATGGTTTTTAAATTAAATAAACAAACATAGTGTTACGTTACTGCCTTTCAATAACTTTTTGGTTTATTTCCTTTATAATAAACCGTTTCGAGTTCTTTTATTGCAATTCAAATAAAACAAATAAACACAACACTTTTGCTCCTGTTTACAATTTACACAACTTTATTTAGTACTTAGTCACTTTAACAACCGTAATTTATAATCTTCTCCGCGTGATACGTTTTTGACAAAGTCAGGACTTAGAATGAATCATGCCATCTCTTGCGATCCTATTTATACTCGGGCAAATGACCATAGAACGTTCGAGTTCTAAAGTCTAGATGGCTCTATAAAGTTCGCCTAATAACGGCTATTTCGTTAATTAAACTTATTCAGCTATTACTATCTTTATGGCTGAATTCATTGAGTTATTAGGCATCATAAACTAAGGCATACTTTTAGGCGTTGCCATAGATTAAGATAACTTAATAAAGAACATTCTAGTTTGCAGTGGGGTTGAAGTACAATTATGCACAATAATTTTAACATTACATCTGTACATTGATTTTTACACTCGAAATGTGCATAACTTATACAATAACAATTTTAACTAATAAAATTACTAACAAATACTTAATAACTAATCAATACAAGATAACACATAAATTAATCTAATTCTTAAATAATAATTACAAATAATTCTTAACTAAAGTTACTTTCGTAACACTGCCCCCCACATTAGCCTGTTCGTCCCGAATAGGCTCAAAATCACCTCTTCCATAAGGGACTAATCGTTCCAAATGAACAACTTTCATTTTGGCTCTTGTACTTTTATATTTCTGTATTCGGTATACAACATCATTTAATTTCTTTATCACCTTATGTGGTCCATTCCAATGAAGTTGTGGCTTGGCAACTAATCTTTCCTTTGGTTGTTGATTCATTGGCAAAATCAACTGGCCCTTCTTAGATCCTTCAGAATACACCGCCCGATCATAACTGGACAACTTTCTATGGCAACGCACGGACTTTCTATGGTCATAAGGATTTCTCCGCTCCAATGAAGATTCCTGCTTATCTTCTGGTATAGGTAGTGCCTTACAATTGCACTGTGGAAGCGGCGCACAAACTCTGTTTACTGTGCTCCTGGCTACCACACGCTTTGGGCAGTTTCTCTTAAAATTTTGTCTTCCACCTATACTATTGGCCCTTATAACCTTAGCCGATACAGGTTCAAATCTTTTTGCTGTTAACCAGTCTTTACTGGGCTCTACCTGCAACGAGCGACCTTCACTGACGCATACCCTTTTATCTGTCTCCGTACAGTGCCTGGCTTCCAATCTGCTAAGCTGTCTTGCATGCGCAACCGCTTTTCCCGTTTTGCAACTTTTCTGTATTGTGACGATTCCAGACGAGTACAAGCGAGAAGCTGTCCCACACGAGCCTCACTTTCATACCCAACATTCAGGGGTATTTCATAATCAAACAAACACATGATTTGTTTTCCCATATTTAGACTTATGTTATGACTAATCATAAAATCTGCGCCAATCAGTACTTCGTCTACAATGTCGGCCACAATAAACTCATGAAAATTGACAACATTGGCAAGTCCTAACACCACACGTGTTTTGCCATAGACAGTAGCAGGCTCACCTGTAGCTGTTCGCAAGCTCACTGCGCTTAGTGGTTCGACAGCTCCCGTTACCAAGTCAGGTCTTATAATTGAAAATCCTGCACCAGTGTCGATAGTCAAAATTCGCTTTTTACCATCGATGTAGCCAAATAACGTAATACTTTTATATCTCCTTGGCACTATTAAATTTATTACCGAGTCCTCAGATGCGAAAGGTAGCACTCCCTCCATACTTAACGGCGCCTCCTGTGATGACTGATGACTAGCCCGTTGGTTGTTTCTCGGCGGCGAAGCAGGTCTTGAAATTCTTTCTGGTGCTTTGCAGTTACGTTGTATGTGACCAGTCTTACCGCAGTTATAGCATTTTATTTTAGTTTTGGTTTTCTTCTCGCTTAAAGCTTCCATAACTGCCGCTTTTATATCCTGCACAATATCCCTTTCACCATTGGCGGTCACATCGAGCCTTCGCACTCTGCCTACTTGTGGTCTTGAAATAATTCTTGCGGTTTCCTGGGCTAAAGCAAATGAAACAGTTTCTGCAAAGGTTGGTTTTTGTGATGCACATACCGCAAGTTTAACATCAGCATCACGAATACCGTTTACAAATGCTTCAGTTTTAAAATGATCCAAAAATGGATGATTCTCACCAGGATAAGTAAGCTGTACCAACCGCTCAATCTCCAGTGCGAAGTCCTGTAAGGTTTCGTTTGCCTTTTGCACTCTGCCACGCAACTCCATTTTGTAGATTTCCTTTTTGTGTTCACCGCCATACTTACGTTGCAGTGCTACCATAATTTCATCATAATTGTTTCTGCTACTTACTGGTACACTTTCAAGCACTTCAGCCGCAGTCCCCTTTAAAGCAAGAATTAGCTCGATGGCTTTTTCCTCACTGTTCCATGCATTTCTGTTGGCAACTGTATCGAACTGGAACTTAAAAACATTTAATGGCACACTACCGTCAAGGCAAGGGGCCTCTATTCTAGAAGAAACTTCTGGAATAACCCGTACTGATCCCTCCTGGCATTGTAGACGATTTACCTTGGCTTCAAGATGATTAAATTTTTCATCAAAATTCGTTACTTGTGTTTTAACTTCAGACAACTTATTGTTAAATTCTATTTCCATTGCATTTACTCTTTCATTTATTTCCGTGGAAATCTCCTGAAGTTTCTCATTTGTTATTCTAGAATTATCTTGAATTTCAGCTAGGATGGTGCTAGACTTCTCTTCCATTTTTCTAGAAGTTTCATCCATCTTTCTCGAAGTTTCAGCTAGAATATCACTCGAATTCTCTTTTATTATCTGTACCATTCTTTTGGAATTATCGTCCATTTTTCTAGAATTTTCATCAATTTTTCTAGAAGTTTCAGCTAGAATATCACTAGAATTTTCTTTTATCATCAGAACCATGCTTCTAGAATTATCGTCCATTTTTCTAGAATTCTCCTCCGACAATTTTTCCATTTTTGCCATCATAGCAGCAAACATTGTGTTAAAATCCATACTGCTGGCAACTGCACGAGTACATACCTCTATTTCTTCTTTGTCCTCGAGTCACTTTAACAACCGTAATTTATAATCTTCTCAGCGTGATACGTTTTTGACAAAGTCAGAACTTAGAATGAATCATGCCATCTCTTGCGATCCTATTTATACTCGGGCAAATGACCATAGAAAGTTCGAGTTCTAAAGTCTAGATGGCTCTATAAAGTTCGCCTAATAACGGCTATTTCGTTAATTAAACTTATTCAGCTATTACTATCTTTATGGCTGAATTAATTGAGTTATTAGGCATCATAAACTAAGGCATACTTTTAGGCGTTGAAATAGATTGAGATAACTTAATAAAGAACATTCTAGTTTACAGTGGGGTTGAAGTACAATTATGCACAACAATTTTAACATTACATCTGTACATTGATTTTTACACTCGAAGTGTGCATAACTTATACAATAACAATTTTAACTAATAAAATAACTAACAAATACTTAATAACTAATCAATACAAGATAACACATAAATTAATCTAATTCTTAACCAATAATTACAAATAATTCTTAACTAAAGTTACTTTCGTAACAATAGAATTTGTTAGGGTAATCGTATAGATGAGATAGGTGTGATGATAAATCGCGGGGAAGGTTAAATTTCATTGAGAGATCAAATTAGATTATAATATAAATTAAAATATCACAGGTCTTCCTGTAGAAGTCCGGCAGATCATAAGGGACGTCGTCATAAACAAACCCCTCGTTCAGTACACCAATGGGAGATAAATATGTGCGGCTATGTCAATCTAAGTCCCTCTGTGCCTCATAAATATCGTTCATCAAATGGTTCTCGTGTTCAGCGAGCTTTTCAACAAATTTTGTTTGCAGATGTAGGGAGTATTTGCATAATGGTACAATAGATACATGTTCATAAACAAATGTGTTAGAGAATCTTTTAGTTGGATTCCTGTATCTCCTATTTATGCATTTTCGTAAAATTATTCTTTAAAAAATTGCAAATTCTTTTGCCACTGTCGGGGAAATGGCAAATTATATTGGAAAAGCGTATGTTAAAATTGATCTTATTGACACTTTGTATAGAAGGATTTTCGTTTTCTCAGAAAGATGATTACTATTAAACAACCTAGAGAACATCGCTGTAGTGCGTTTGGTTTTTATCAGGAGAGCTCGCCCATGGGGGTTGAATCTGAAAAGATTGTTAAAGGTTACTCCAAGGTACGTTAAGTTGTTAATGATTGGTATTTCGACTCCATGTAATGTGAGACGTAGACATTTTCTCTGTGGGACCACGAATTTGGCACATTTTCCAGATGCGTTTCTGATACATATAGCTTTAGATTTTGCGGCATTAATTTTCATTCCCCATTTATCCTAAAAGTTATTAATAGCACCGAGATGTGAGGCCGCATTTTTTAATGCTTGTAATGGAGATTCATTGTGACTATATATCATGCATTCATCTGCATACAGTATTTCCTTGGAATTAGCTGTATTATGTGGGAAATCATACAGAAAAATATTAAACAGATATGGGGCGAGAATGCTGCCCTGGGGCACGCCACTGTTTACTGGTCCATTTGAGGAATAACTATTTTTTATTTGAACACAAAATTCGCGGTCTGTAATACTATGTTCACACTTGGGTTCTTAAACGCGTTTAAGCAGCTCGAACGTGATTAAGCTCTAATCACTTCAAAATCGAGATGATTACCCATACATTGAAGTGATTTGTTAATTACTTCAAATTGACATGATTACAACTAAATCACTTCATAATCCACATAGAATCCACTGAACATACCTCAAATGTAGAATCGCCAACATGATCGTGTACAACCGGCCAAGATTTCTGCTTAATGTTTTTATTTTTTTTTTAAATAATTCATAAATTTTCACAATTTCATCATTAAAATGATTAAAATAATCTTCTGATAACTTTATAAAAGTGTTTTTATCCATTTTTAATACTTTAAACAAATATAAATTTGTTTGTTGTTTTTTTTGTGTGTTTTTTTCTTATCATCTGTCATCTCAAATGTAATGTGAACGGCTTTGATTAGCTAAATCACCAGTTTGCTTAAACGCGTTTAAAAACCTAAGTGTGAACTTAGCATAAAAAAGCTTGAGAAAATTTTCACTAAAAAAGGATCTACATCAAGCTCAACTAATTTGTACAAAATACCCTTATTACAGGCATAGTCAAACGCTTTCTCAATATTTAGAGAAATAGCTATTGTACAGCACCTTTTCCTGAGATTTACAACCACATCGTCGTGAAATTTAAAAAGAGCATGTTGGGTGGAGTGACTTCTTTTGAATCCAAATTGAGATGGGGGGATTGGATCAAACACGAATTCATCTTCTAATTTAATTTTGATTATGTGCTCCAATATTTTACCAAGATTCGACAGTAGAGAAATTGGGCGAAAATCTTTAGCTTTATTGTTGCATTTATTCTTTCTGATCGGTAATATTTTGGCTAGTTTCCATGCTCTTGGAAAATTGCCATTATTAATGCAGTTGTTAAAGATGATAGTTAATAACTTTAGGGAGTTATCTGGAAATTTTTTTAGCAGAAAACTTGAGATCCCATCAAGGCCACTAGATTTTTTATTATTTAAGTTCTTGATTATGGTTTTTAACTCAGATACATTGGTAAAGTGGTACAAGTCATTGTTTGTTACAGCATTAAACATACTATTTAATGAGTATATATGTTGAGGTATATTACTGATGTGAGCTTCTATACGTTGAAGTAAATCCGGAGTTGATGAGTTAAGAGATTTTTCCCTATAAACTTCAGAATAATATTCTTGAAAATGTTCAGTACAAATATCACTATTCGTTATTGCTGAGCCATTGATACAAAGTTTTTGACAAGCCGAGCTGTTTTTACCAATTAAATTATAAACTTGCTTAAATGCTGTGGGTCCGGGTTTATATTTTTAAGCTTTTTGTTAAAAATTTTAGCTGGTTCCAGATTAACTGGGTCTTATAATAATTTTTAACAGCTGTATTTGCTTGGATATTAAATTATATTCATAACTGTTCCTGTTTCCATATCCATATGCATATATGGTATATTTGTTTTAATTTTTTTTGCCACCTGTATTTAATTCTGTAAAAGTTTTTGACATTTGCAGAGTAAACTATTCTCCCACCTTTCAGTTCGATTCTATCAGAGTGAAGATCGTGAATAGATTTGAAGTTTGCATTAAAATTACCAATAATTTTGTCAATTTCATTATTCTCCAGATTTCTGTCTGCAGGGGGCATTAAAGCGCTAGAAATAAATTTTAAGTCCTGCTGAAATTGGTTCCAGTTGGTGTTTTTGTACGAGGAGTAGTACTGGGGACTTTTTACCATAAAGTCAGAGGAATCCATATTGATTTCTAGTTTAAGTGGAAAGTGATCTGAGAACATTGGAAGGGATGAGATTCTATAGTCTGTTGTTTTATAGTTCAATAAAGGAGTGCTTATAAGGAAGTGGTCCAGAAAAGAATTCGAATTTGGAAAGGTTGGGCTACTGTTACAAATCCTTGTGACATCCAATGAGTGGCCTTGCAGCCAACTTTGAAGAATATTTCCGTTTTGGTTACTAGAAGTGTCGCCCCAGGCTGGGTTTCTACAATTCAAGTCACCTCCCAGGAGGAAGTGATCGAATCCACTCGCTACTTGAAGTATTTTATCTAAGCTGATCCGAAGAGAACTGGATGCTGAATTACATTTTACATATAACGAACCCACCAAGATTCTTTTGCTGGCAACGCCTGGCTTTATTTGAATCTCTACAAAAGATCCTAGAATGCTTAAGTTATCAATAGTAATTCTACTATATGCAATGTGGTTCTTTAGAGCAATGGCAACACCGACAGAAGAGTTGTCAGAAATAAAATTGTAGTCCTTTAAAAGAACTTTATTGTACCTTCGAAGGTAATATTCTTGAAGGAAGCAGATATCTATTGCGTTAAAATTTAGGGTGTTGAGAAGATCAATTTGACGGCTTTTCTCTAAGAGAGACCTTATATTGAAAGTTAAAAAATTAATCATTCTAAGGCCCATAAACAGATTGTACTTTTTTAAGAAGACGTAGGAATTCTGCTTTGGCGTCTGCTTTTGGCTTATTTTTGTAGACCTTCAAGAAATTATTAAGCTCCTCTTCTAGTGTGAGTTATTCTGGCTCCAGAAAGAAATGCGCAAGTTTTAAAAAAGTTTCAACAATAACGGAACGTTTTGGAATTTTTTTCATTCTTTGCATTGTGAATTAGACTTGCAAACGATCTGCTTGAATCCAAAACTGGAGAAATGTATTTACTTGTGTTGTTATTGACGGTAACTTTTATTTCTTGTGCCTTGCGTATCTTTGCTGTTTTTTGTTAACATAGTTCTTATAAAAAGAGCATCCACGCCAATTAGCTGGATGACCTTCCTCGCCACAGTTGACACATGTTGGGTTTGAGTTATCATTTTTAGTTCTATTGCATTCACCAGGTAAATGATCTTGGTCGCATTTAACACATTTATACAATGAGTTGCAATTTTTGGCAATGTGGCCCCAGTGGTAACATCTTTTACATTGGATGTCTATGTCTTTTTTTTTTTTGGTTTTTCCCAGACAACAGATTGACTGAGCACAAATTTTATGTGGGCTATATCATTTAGATTTCTACCAGGCATCAATGTGATCAGAAAGAGACCTGTATCAAAATAATTTTTTAGTGAGTGTGGTGTAGTAAATTTGTTGACTTTTGAGATAACGTTGGGAATCATCTCATCTAAATACAATTTTACTTCTTCAATGTCTGTACCGTGATACAGGCCACGCAATACCAAAGATATTTGCTTGAGTTCCCTAGGTGTAAAAGAATAGGAGTTTACTTTCTTTTCCTTCAGAAGAGTCTTCATTTCAGAGTGAACAGTCGCATCTGAAAGGTAAAGTTTGCTCTTATTTTTGTTTACGTTTTTTATTTTAAAATTAATTTTCGGTGGTTTTGCATCTAACTGTTTTACCAAATGGTGTATATTTACATTATACAAAAAGATTGGCGGACAAAATTTATTTGAGGTTTTTGTTGCATTTTCATCTTTATTGGTTGATTGAGTCGCGGTGACAAATGGCTTAGGAATTTTTGTAACATTCCCATCACTTTCTATCTCAAGATCTGCCAGCAAGCTATACCTATTTCTGCCGTCAGGATCAAAATTGACAGAATGAGTTGTCAAAATTTCATCAATGTCCAAATTTGATGGTGTGCGTAAACTGCCGCGTCTTCTTTTAGTTTACTGCTGCTCCATTTCTTCAGCTTGTTTAAAATTCAATTAGAAAAATTATTATATTCTCGCTTAAACTCTCGCTGCTTTTGCGGTATGTTGTAGTTTTTAGCATGAAGATAGCGTTGCCATACGTACTGTTTTTAGCAGTACATGTACTGATTTTTTGCAATTGTACTGTTTTATGCACAACTCCTAAAACAGTACGCAAATGTACTGTTTTTTACACATTGTACAGTTTTGTGTACTTTTTTTTTTGTTCAGTCCAAAAAACCAAGATATTAAGAAAAACCCTGCTAAAGTCATATTTTTATAATATCCTAATATTTAGCTTTTCCTAGCCTTTTTTTAATTTCAATTTCGTGTTTATTTATATTTTAAAATAAATAAAACAGTTTATCCGAATAAACTTATGTGTGATTTAGTTTAAAGGGTAATAGTCTGGCAGCACAGAAGAAATTGCTGTTGCAGATTTGATTTACATATATAACAGTGCTGCGAGGGGAAGAACTTACGTTAATTTCCAAAAAATTAAGAATTTTTGTCAAAAGTTACACTTCGAAAAATTTCTTTAATAAACAGTAAATTTATATAAGAACAAAAAACATACATATTTCCATTCCATATTTCAGTGATAATAGCAAGACCTCAAATCAATTATTGAACAAAAGCAAAGCTTAGAGTAAGTTTTATGCCTATGCCTATTGCATGAGAATTTAAAAATAAGGTTTAAGCATACAGTACTTTTCGTTTATAGTCACTACAGTTTTTAACCACTTTAGCGATATATTACAATTTATCTGCCGTTATAAGTAAATTTAATATAAAGGATTTACGTGATAGTCTATTTAGCGATGAAAGCATATTTGTCACATACTTATTTCATCTATAAGCAGGCATCAATAGCAGTAAACTGAATTATGGGCGTTATAGTTACATTAGCAAAACATTCTACGTTCTTTTTAATTTTCAAACCATTAAAAGAACTAAGAACTAAATAGTTTATTTTTTTCACTGTGAAAAAAATTAGTTTTTGGCTTAGGTATCAGGGAAAAATATCTTGTTTGGCCTTCTTATGAGTGTTGTTGTCGTGGTCGAAATATAGTCGTTTTTAAAAGTTGGTATTATGAATGATGCAAACGGCATATGTACGGTGAACTTTTTACTTATGTGTTTTACATTGTCGTTGTCTTATTTAGTATTTCAAACGGCTACGACTTCGAACACGACAACGACTTCCGTCAACTATTTTTTGAAAATTTCTGCTAGTAAAGTTATTTTCATACCTATTAAATATTTGGCGTCTCTTGTTTTAGGAAAAAAAATTATTTGCTTTTGCAAAACGTATAGCTAGATCAAACATCATTATACAGTTTCTTAATTACATTATTCAATTATCTTTTTACAAACAAAGTTAAGCAAATCCATAGAAATTGTTAAAAACAAAGCTAAAAGTTGATCAATTTACTGTTCAAGCTTTATTATTTCAGCTATAATTACATAAGCAATACTTAATCTATGAAAAATATCGAAATAATTAAAAGTTCCTACAATAAGCTATAAAAAAATTTAGCTTAATTTTTGGCTTTAAATGTCCTTCTTTAGCTTTTTTTAGCTCTATTTCAAACATGATTTAGCTTTATATTTTTAAAAATCTGGTCACACTGGCTATAACTGATAGTTAATTATAACTGCACTTGGTGAAATTGGGGGTTAATAATTTAAATAAATAGTTATGTTTTCGTCAAAAAAATTTACTGTTTTTTCTTGATTGTACTGTTTTTTTGTATTCAATGTACTGTTTTTCCGAATTTTAAATGTGGCTACCCAACATGAAGATATGCTAGAATTACTTAACAGCCGTACCACAAAGCATACAGAGATGAAAAAAGTGACGCATGAAAAATGCCTAAATCATTTAAAATAACTTCGATATATCACTGAGATGATATCTTTATGAATATATATATATATACATAGTATTTGGAATACTGTCAAATTGCTAATTACTTTTTAAGCTGAATATTTTTTTGTAGTATTTTGAATTGTTTTTGGTGTTTTTTTACAAGAACACACGCTTTTATAAGCGATTTGAATTTACATTGCTCATAATGTTTTTTTTTTACTTTTGTTACACTTTGTTTTGACATTCTTTAGAAAAAGTTCAAGCAAAGACTATAGATTTATAAAGATATTGCACGACCATACAAAGTTCATGCATTTTTCTCTCTATATTAATTTTTCTGGTTGATTTAGCCGCTAAATCCCAGTGATGCCAACTTTTTGAGAGCAAAAAGCACTTTAAAATTTAAAAAAAGCACTAAAAAGCACTATTTTGAACAAAAAAAGCGTAAAAAAGCACTAAGACATTTTTAAAATTTAATTAAACACAAAACAAGTTGCATTCGGCTGTGCCGAATATTATATACCTCCAAAATTTAAAAAAGGCGATGGAGTTGGTGGGTGACCATTTTCATTTAAAATTAAATATACAGGTATGTGATGAAAATCGATCGATTTCAAAACGACCGTTTTTAAAAGGTGTGATGAATTTCGAACGATTTTAAAATCTATTTCTGAATAAAAGTCTTAAATTTTCGTTCAGAATACACTTCAGTTAACGTATAGTATAATATAAATTTTTAAAGAATCAACACTGAAAATAAAAGGAATATGCATTTAAAAACCATTTTAAAAGATACTGAAAACGATATTTTCGGTTTCAAATCGTATCGTTTTTAAAATGGATTTCCATCACATACCTGATAATTATATTTGTATATAAACATTTCTAAATTTATTACTATTACCTTCAATAAAAATTATATCAATCAAATCATTTGGATCATCATCAGCTGAGTTTGAATTGGTCATAAAACAGTAATAATGTGCGAGCTCGATTTTCGTAGTTAGAAAAAATCTGGCCTGTTGCAATTACCGAAAATTTGCAGTGACCGACCATTCTTTATAAAACTTAATGACAGCCCAAATTTTAATAAAAAAAATATGTTGTCAACGCTAAAAAGTACACGTTTTGTAAAATTTCCAAATTGCTAGGAAGCCTAGCTCTAACCTCGTAAATAAAGTTTTTGGTAAAACGAATGCAACTTTCTTTTATCAATTTTTTTATCATTTGAAACCTTAAAATTTGTATAGGCCTTTCCAAAATTGTACCCAAATAGCAAATCTCATCTTAATCATCCTCAATAAAATCGAAGTTTTAAAAAATGGTACAAAAAAAAAAAAATATTCTTAAAGGCACTTAAAAGCACTGTGAGAAATTGCTAAAAGCACTATAAATACCCGCTTTTTAAAAACGGGTGTTTAACAAAATTTCGGGTATTGCATAAGCAAAAAGCACCAAAAAATACCCGAAAGACACCAAAATGGCAACGCTGCTAAATCCACTTGTGAGAGTAAATTACAGTATTTATCGGATATAAGAACATCTTATATAAGAACAAAACGCTTTTAAGAAACATTTTCAAAAACACCATGTCTTTTTAGTGATTTTTCTTACAAAAAAGGTTTCATATAAGAAAAACGCTTATAAGAAAAAAACTGATTAAAGAACATTTTTCTTAAACACCAAAACCACAAAATGTTTAGAAAAAGAATTTATATAAGAAACTTCCAACGGTAACACAGACTTTATGTAGTTTGCTTGGACAACGCTGTTTTCTGACAGTTTTACAACAAGAACATAGTTTTTTTACTTTTAGTTTTAGATGAGCGAGCTGGCACTCATGAGAAGCTTTGTGTTTTTTGCCAATAAAAACAAAAGTAAAAATTTTTAAAGAAATACAAAACGGTATAAAAAGAAGCGAAATTGCAAAAACATCTAAAATAGTGAAAAACTCAAAAGACATAGAAAATAATTATTTAAAAGTTAGAAATGTTAACAAAAAAAGAGACAGAAAACCAAAATATGAAAGTCTTATGGCTGTAGCTTCTTATATAAGAAATAAGTTTCTTATATAAAATAATTGTATATAAGAAAGAAACGCTTATAAGAAACTTTTTTCGTGGATTTTTTAAGTTTCTTATATCCGATAAATACGTACAGTCTTTATTATTACTCTCAGAGAACTTTTCTCACTTATCAGCGTATATATATGTGCACACGAGTGTGTGTGTTTGTATGTGTATTCATTGCATTAAAAAAATTAAAACAAACTAAAAGAAGTCTGGGGTCTAATTACCGCATGCAATACTATCGTATCGAATAAACTATCGAATGTTTTTGCATACGACAGACACTGACGTATCGAATGAAAACTCGATAAATGTAATGTCGAGTTACTTGATAACGAATGCTATTATTTCAATTTCCATAATTTTCATTCGATATCGAGTTTCATGATACCAAAATAAATAATTTCGATCAATTTTGCTCGATATCGTATGCGGTGATTAGACCCCTGGTTTTCTCGTTGAAAACACATTTAAATAATAAAAGATGTTTTGTTTGCATTCCATTTCTGTGCAAATAACCTACGTTAAACCAAATGTGACAGATTTTAATTGTTGGGCAATAATATGTGTTTTATTGTTGTACAGATGAAATTGTATCGATTCGCACCGAAGTTCAAATGCTGTTATTATCTAAATTTAAACAATTGTAGGCATATAAAAAATATTTTTCTGAAAGAATAAACTGCTTTGTTCATAAAAGATATTTTATATTTTCTGAAGCGACATGGCCACACATTAACATGCCTCATTAAACTCACAATTTTGTAATAAAAAACTCACAAGTATGGTTCAATGTGAATTTGATGATAATCAAAATACTTTTAATTTTCATAAAAATTTGCCACCAGTTTGATGTGTATGAACGTAATTTCTTTCAATTTTATTTTTATTAAAATTGTATTATTTGAAAAATTATTAAATCGTTTCCGCCGAAAAATCCAATTTTATTTATTATTACAACAAATTATTATCACAAATTATGCAACAGATTCAGGCTTTGGAAGTTTGTGTGCTCCCTCCGTCTTACTTTTTGAAGTTTGAACATTTTTTCATTTTTCGAATTTATTCTATGAGCTAAATTTCAGTTATGTATTTTATAAAGCTTTTTTGTAATAGTTCTATTCCTGCAATTTTTCAGAAATGGCTTTATACACTACCAGACTATTATATTGTATTTTCTATTTACATTTTACCTTAGCCTCCGTTGGAAAGCAATGAGGTATATTGAATGTACAGAAAAATTTACAATTATTAGACACCAGCAGAATGTAATGCATTTTCTGGCCCGCTACGATATATTCAACATTTTTCATTTTTCGAATTTATTCTATGAGCTAAATTTCAGTTATGTATTTTATAAAGCTTTTTTGTAACAGTTCTTTTCCTACAATTTTTCAGAAATGACTTTATACACTACCAGACTATTATATTAGCTGAATTCACACCGAGCTTGTTAGTTTGTTAGTCGTTAATCGTTACTTTTTTACACGCATTTTGTTTTTGTATATTTAACGCGCTACCGTATTAACATTTAACAAATTAACGACACGGCACCCCTGATAAAATAGTTGTTAGTTGGTAACTCACTACTTACCGTCAGTAAACGTTATTTGTGTCAAAGCATGAGTAATTAAATGGTTGACAATTGTTTTTTTACACTTTCTCATGGCATGTTTTATTTTTTCCAGAATAATAAATTGTGTCAGAACAATAAATCAGTTGTTTTACTACGAAAGTTACCAGACTAACAAAGTTTTAAAAAGGGGGTCGTTCACAGTTGGTAACTTTAACAAATTAACAAACTACCGAGTAACAAATTAACAAGTTCGGTGTGAATACCACTATTGTATTTTCTATTTACATTTTACCTTAGCCTTCCGTTGGAAAGCAATAGTTATATTCCTACAATTTTTCAGAAATGACTTTATACACTACCAGACTATTATATTGTATTTTCTATTTACATTTTACCTTAGCCTTGCGTTGGAAAGCAATGAGGTATATTGAATGTACAGAAAAATTTACAATTATTAGACACCAGCAGAATGTAATGCATTTTCTGGCCCGAAAATAGAACTATTACAAAAAAGCTTTATAAAATACATAACTGAAATTTAGCTCATAGAATAAATTCGAAAAATGAAAAATGTTGAATATAATATAACGTAGCGGGCCAGAAAATGCATTACATTCTGCTGGTGTCTAATAATTGTAAATTTTTCTGTACATTCAATATACCTCATTGCTTTCCAACGCAAGGCTAAGGTAAAATGTAAATAGAAAATACAATATAATAGTCTGGTAGTGTATAAAGTCATTTCTGAAAAATTGTAGGAATATAACTATTACAAAAAAGCTTTATAAAATACATAACTGAAATTTAGCTCATAGAATAAATTCGAAAAATGAAAAATGTTGAATATAATATAAAGTTACCTTCGGAAGGAAATAATTCCCAGTTTCTTTTTGAAGTTTGTAAAATTCTTTTAAAGGTCTGCAAAAATGTTTTTACAAGATAAAGCAAGAAGCACTACCAACTAGCCCCGAATATTGCGTAGTCTTCTGCACAATTTGAGGAACTAAATTGCATTATTTTTAAAGATAAAAGCTTGGCCATTGCGATGTTGAATTCGTGAACAGAAGGGTTTTTGCAATGACCACCTTTGGCGCGTACATATGAAAATACGTTTTCTAATGGGTCTTGGTTAAAACGACTGGTTAAAATGGTAAGTAAATTAGAATTTTCTTGTAAAATTTCCTCGGTTAACGATAATATACCACTGGTGGTTTCGATTAGTCCACTGATGAAGAATATTTTGTTACCGAGATATTCAACTTTCCGTATGTACGAAACTAGCTCTTGCAGTACTTCCCAAGTTTTATTATTAAGCCGTAACCCACGCTTCAGCGGGTTGGGATCATTGAAATTTTTACTATTAAAACAGTCAAAGTAGTTATCGAGTTTTTTTAGAAGATACTCAAAGTACTGGCAGTACATCAGAGAGTACTCACACCCCTGAAATAGAAATCGCAGATATGTATATACAATGAAAATGAAGAATATTTTAATGAAGATGCTGAATCTTTTACATCCAACAATGTGCCAATAGAATTAACATCGAGTCGATATTTTGTTGGTTACTTAGTACAACGAATATCATGCGTTAAATGTCGTATGGATATAATAAAACCAGCGCAAATTTTGTCATATCCTTCAGAAAAGTTTATTCATGCAAAAAAAGATCAAAAAGAATCCAACTTTGGAGGTTTGTGTGCCCCCTCTGACTTATTTGTTAAAATCATATACATAAAGGTCTTTGAAAAAATATTTTTACAAAATTAAGAAATGAAAGGCATAAAAAAATTTATTGTTGAGCAATGCGTGAGTTGTACCAAAAATTCAATTTATTCTTTTTGGTTTGAGGAGAATGATGTATGTTATAAACACAGGATGGAGATGCTTAATTTACTAGTTCTTATTATTATTACGGAAGCATTCCACATGGGGAACTTACAAATACAAATTATCAAGTACTGAAAAAGTTAAAATGTTAAACCATTAAACTTGTAAAGAGCTCATATGTAAAATTAATAAATACTCTTTTTTTATTTTATTTTTAAATTCGTTTGATATATGTATGTATACTAGGGCGGGTCAATTTTTTTTAAAACCTATAGCAAAAACGTAATCTACATAAAATTTTAGAAAATTCTCCGAAGAAACCATGGGTCTAAAATAAAATCCTAATCCCCGCCTCTCGACTTGAAAATTTATATGCCCGCCTTTGCAAAAAAAATTTTTTTTAATAATAGCTTTTTCCAAAAAGAAATCGAATTTTTTGAATAAAATTGTTTAGTAACGTAGTTCTTTTGCACTTTTTATTTTTTTACACTCAAAATTTTTTTTTACATTAAAAAAAATTTTCAGCCGAATAAAAAAATGTTCGAGTCGAGAGGCGCGGATTAGGATTTTATTTTAGACCCATGGTTTCTTCGGAGAATTTTCTTAGAATTTTATGTATATTACGTTTTTGCTATACGATTTTTAATTTTTTTTCATCCATACAAATCGACCCGCCCTAATGTATACATTAGCGTGGCCGTTAGTTGTATGGAGAACTTTTTTTTTTTGATTTCTTATATTCTCCCCCCCCCAAATCGGTTCAGTTTTATGTAAAAAAAAATACAAAAAAATTTCGTAGCGATAAGTTGTGTTTTAGGGGGGGCGTCGGCCCCTCAAAGTTTGCCATCAAGCCATTTATTCAAATGTAATTTGTTTGCATATGACTATCTCTTAAAAACAACATTTTACAAGAACATGGTTTATGGCAATATTTTAGCTCTTCTAGTCAACAACATTAGCCTCGAAGAAAGTTTTTTGCTAAAATTAATATTTAAGAAAATAATTAAGAAAATAACAACAAAATTCCAAACATTTTATATACGTTTTATATATATAAAAGAGGGATTTAATGTCAAGTGAACTAATTTTGAAATCGAAATCTTTCGATTTGGATGAAATTTACACCACCGTTAGTCCCATTGAATAGTAGTTCAGACACAAATTTTCAACAAGATCGGTCAAAAAGTTTCTAAGTTTGGGAGGGTCAAAGTTTGAAATTTTGGCCATACCGGTGTTCTTTCACATCCATGTAACTTATTACCAATTGGGGTTAGCAAAATTTGTCTCAAGCAGCTTAGATAGCTATTTAATCAATCTTTTTAAAAAAAATTTTTTGGTTTTTTTAAAAAATTTTTTAACATATTTTTTTTATATTTAAAACTTTTTTTTTTTTTTTTTGCCAAGTTGTAAATTTAAAAAAAAAATTTTAAAAAATTCAAAAATAAACAAAAAAATTTTTTTTTTAAAGATTGATCAAATAGCTATCTAAGCTGCTTGGGACAAATTTTGCTAACCCCAATTGGTAATAAGTTACATGGATGTGAAAGAACACCTATATGGCCAAAATTTCAAACTTTGACCCCCCAAACTCAGAAACTTTTTGACCGATCTTGTTGAAAATTTGTGTCTGAACTACTATTCAATGGGACTAACGGTGGTGTAAATTTCATCCAAATCGAAAGATTTCGATTTCAAAATTAGTTCACTTGACATTAAATCCCTCTTTTATATATATAAAACGTATATAAAATGTTTGGAATTTTGTTGTTATTTTCTTAATTATTTTCTTAAATATTAATTTTAGCAAAAAACTTTCTTCGAGGCTAATGTTGTTGACTAGAAGAGCTAAAATATTGCCATATATCATGTTCTTGTAAAATGTTGTTTTTAAGAGATAGTCATATGCAAACAAATTACATTTGAATAAATGGCTTGATGGCAAACTTTGAGGGGCGGACGCCCCCCCTAAAACACAACTTATCGCTACGAAATTTTTTTGTATTTTTTTTACATAAAACTGAACCGATTTGGGGGGGGGAGAATATAAGAAATCAAAAAAAAGTACGTAATTAAATAATCTAAAAAATGGAATTATAATTCGGTGCAAATCGATATAGTTTAATTTTTACAAAAATAAACCATACTGCTGCCCTACAATTACGCAATTGGTCGCATTCCCTCTTACGTAGGTTATTTGCACATAAATTGTTTGAAAACAAAACGAAATCAATTAAAAAAAATATCAAAAACCGGTTTCAACGAAAAAAAAACCACAACACACACATTTTGGCTGGCAAAAACAGCAAACATGTGTATTTATTAAAGGGCTGCGCAAAATATTCTTAATGTTCTATGTTCTACTTCACACAACTATCAATTATATTATTTCACTGTAAACATACATAGCAAAACAAACATAACAACACATTACTTCCACCAAAACAAAACAAGCATAACTTGAAAAGTTTTTCTCTTCTGCTTTGTTAGTGCTTGTATTATCAAAACAAACAGAATATCAACACAAAAACAGACAATGAAATAAAGAAACGGTAAATTATAGTAAAAGCATCGAGTGCACTAGAACATTAAAAAAAATAAAAAAAATGATATTTTTGAATTATTTCCTAAATGTACATATATTTTATTTTAGTCGACCTTTATTATTATATTATGTATAACTAAATTACATCAAGCTTGAGGTCTTGTTTTATTTTTATATAAAACTTTAAACGTTTATTTAACCAATATTTCTATTTCTAGTTAAATAATTATTAATATTTTGTTGCTATCAATTTTCCCAAAAAATTGTGAAACACACCATTAGATTTTATTTTTTATATCTATGAAAATAATGAATTCTTCTTAATTTTATTTAAATATTAGACCTAAGTACCTTTATATGTATGTAAATAATAAACAATACATTTTTGCAAATAAAAATTAATATTACATATAAACTTTTTTAAGCTTTTTCATATTCATTACAAAACGAAAATGTTTCTCACTTTGCAATTCTCTTTGGTATATATTTACAATCAAAACATTCAAACATGCTTGGAATGTTCTATTTCTGTTTTAATGTTCTACTTCATCTTTGTTCTAATTCAGCTTTATTTTAGTTCAGCATTGTTCTAGTGCAGTTTTGTTCTATTCTTCTATATTTTGATCGTAAAACAAAACAATTGTTTTTGGAAGTATGTGTTTTGTAATGCGAGAGTAATAAACACACACTATCTAAATTCAATGAAATTGCTTGTAAGCAATATTTCTTGTGCTTGTGCATCTCTTTAGTATTTATTAATGCATGTGCAGAGCTGCCGTTTTTGGTTATTTCTAACCAAAATTGGTTATATTTTGTTCCAATGTGGAGATGTGAATATTTTTTTAATTTTGGTTACTTTTTTCTAAAATAATAATACGTACGAATGTGTTTTTCTTGATACAATTATTAGCGAGCTCTGATAATTTGTGCTGTGCACTACAATTTTTTAATTATTTGTTACCAATGAACGCAAGTTTTTTATAACACTATGGAACATATTTGAGATTATTGTCTGGGGGGTGAGAAAATCCAAGTCAGGGTGATGGTACTAGGTCAGTATAGTAAAACCCTCAAAGATTTTGGCGTTCGTATGTGTCAGTTTTTTTTTATGACATTTTAAAGTTTTTCCTTATCTCGATGTTTTTTTGTTTAACATAACTCGAGAACCACTTGTCCGATTTTGCTAAAACAAACTCAAAAAAATTTAGAATTACAATTTCTTTAATCCGTTTATATAACGTTTTTCTTTATAATCAACAGTTTTGCCGGTAAAAATAAATTTGTGGAGAATTATAATTGATAAGTGCAAAAAAATGTTCAAGCCTGGATGTATGCAGCAGATTTTATCACAAACCTGCACTGCAATTTTTGTGACTTTTTTAAAGCGATCGGTGAAAATCGTCGGACTTTTGTTTGTTATTTGAAAGAATACACCCACATTCAGTGATGCCAACAGTAGGGGATTTCCCCTTTTCTAGGGATTTTTTTTCGGATCATTTTTATCTTCAATCGGATCTTAATAACTTCTTTTTATGGTGTAATCATAATATGATGGAGCTGAATCTTGTGAAATGCAAAAGCATGCGTTTTTATAGAAATAACTGTATTGCTGTTAATTATGCTTTTGGTGGTCATCAACTGGAGTTGGTTGATTCGTTTCTTGATATTGGAGTCTTACTGGATCCTAAATTAAACTTTGTTTCTCATATTACATTAACTGTTAATAAAGCTCGAGGCGTTCTTGGCTTTATTAAGCGCTGGGTTAAAAATTCACAGATCCATACATAACGAAGCAACTTTACGTATCACTCGTTAGACCAATCTTAGAATATGGGTCAATCATTTGGGATCCATTTTACAACATTCACAATTCTCGTATTGAATCGGTCCAAAAACAATTTTTATTATTCTGTTTACGTGATCTTCATTGGAGTTACTCGACAAACTTTCCTTCCTATGCTTGAAAACTGGCATTAATAAAATTACCATCGCTCAAAAGTCGTCGTACAATGTTAAATGTTTCTTTTATGGTTAATCTTATTAATGGTAATGTTTGTTGTGATTTTCTGTAGAGTCTGCTAAATTTAATATACCTTGTCGCAATACGCGTCATTATAATCTGCTTTTTGTTAAATTTTTTTAGAGAAAATTACGCTATTGCTGATCCTTTTTCGAGGTTATGTAGACAAATTAATTTAATATGTCACAACTTGTTGATTTTTCTTATTGTTTTTCTTTATTCGTAAATTTTTATGTACTACATATATTCTGTAAATTTGTAGTATATTTTAAAATGCATATTGTTATTCATTAATTTTAAGTCAATATTGTTATTAGTCAGTAAGGAAAAATAAATAAATAAATAAATATGCCCTAAAATAAAAAATTGTGTCCTCTTTTCCCTACGGTTGAAATTTTCCGAAAAAAAATCCCTAGAAAAGGGGAAATCCCCTACTGTTGGCATCACTGAATGTGGGTGTATTCTTTCAAATAACAAACAAAAGTCCGACGATTTTCACCGATCGCTTAAAAAAAGTCACAAAAATTGCAGTGCAGGTTTGTGATAAAATCTGCTGCATACATCCAGGCTTGAACATTTTTTTGCACTTATCAATTATAATTCTCCACAAATTTATTTTTACCGGCAAAACTGTTGATTAAAAAGAAAAACGTTAAAATGTCATAAAAAAAAAACTGACACATACGAACGCCAAACCCTTTGAGGGTTTTACTATACTGACCTAGTACCATCACCCTGACTTGGAATTTCTCACCCCCCAGATTGGCTGTTGTACTGTGTAATGAATCGAAAACAAAAAATCCCTTTCAAAACAGCAACCAAATAATTTTTTTAAGATTTTTGCTAATAAAATATTGCCATTTGTGATTTTTTAATTAAAAACGCCATGTTCTTAAATCGAAAACAAATGAAGTTTTAATCAATGGAGACTTTAAATAATTTTTTTTTAAATGGGCGTTGTTTTTCATGATTTTAAGAGAAGTAAAGATAAGTAGTACTTAAAGTAGGAAGTGCATAAAATCATGTGGAATCGATTTCAGAAAATTACTGAAAAATAACACAAAAGTCGTTTTAGTGTTTCTAAAAACTTGAAAATAAGTTTAATATTCTGAATTTATTTACATATATAAATATTTGAAAATACACATAAACTATAAAGAGAAAAAAGTTTTTATAATATCTTAGATATAAATCTTATATTGTGTTTAATTCGACCTATATAATGTATTAATAAAATAACTTTTTTTCTTTTGAGATATATGTAAATAAGAAAACTATTTACATAAAATGCATTTCGCATATCGGCAATCGTATTAAATTTCGCCAAAATAATCGCCATATCGCCAAACGTTAAATTCCATCGACAAAAGGATTAAGAAATCGCCACATTAACAGCTAAAAAGTGGAAAAAAATTTTCCATTTTTGTTATTTGTAACTGTTTATTTAAAAATATTCAATTTATTAACTTTCAATATACTTCGTATGGAAATCTTACGGATTTAAGTCTTGTAAAATAAAAATTTTTTTACAAAAAAAGTGTCAATTAAATAAAAACATTTAATTAAGTTTCTCGTTTTTTTTTTCATTTCATGTTTTGTTTTCTTGATTTATAATTATTATTTTACTATTAAGGGCAAATAACCTTTGTATTACAATGCAACTTGAAATAAATTTTAATGATTTTCTCAATTAATAAAAGGAATTATAAATTTGGTTATATTTTTTTACATTTGGTAACTTTTTCAAAAATTTTGGTTGTAAAAACTGTATTGGTTGTGGCAGCACTGTGCATGTGGTTTCTTGCTCTCTTTAGTTCTCTGAATGTGAGCACGAAGTTTTTGCTTTCTTGTTACTTCCCCCCCTCATCTTAAGAAGCACAAAATTTTTGAAAATTTCAAATGTACTAAGTGCAATATCTTTATATATTTATAGTCTTTGGTTCAAGTTTGCCCAATATTACGGGTAAATTTATAAAAAAAGTAAGGAAAATGTATATAAATTACACATTACAAAAGTAACCGGTTTATTTTACAAAAATAACCAGTTTATTCGAAAAATAGACATTTTAAACTTTTCGACTTGGGCAAAACTAAGATAAACGGTTAAAACCGGTCGAATACTATTCGATCTCCCTAAATAATACTCCATTTAAAGCAGTAGTCATCATCATTTTGAAAATTAAAAACTCCCTTTTTTATGTGGTGTTGCAATATATTTAGAACCTTTAAAAAACGATGATTTATTGATATTTATTTCCAGGATTTTTATTTTTAATAGAGACCATCCATTGTCCCTCTTCTGAAATTCGGAAATTTTTAACACTTAGGAATTTGGTACAGAAGATTACAAGAGTTATGCGCCGCTCCTCTGTATTTTCCAGTCAAATGACAGTGATCCTTTACTTTGTCACTTCCTAAGATTTTTTCACATATGTGGCAATTTGTTGCAAGATTATATGAAGTTATCTCAACATTAGTAAGTGCTGTCATGGTTTGATGGGTAGATAAGGAGTTCGTAAAAATTTCTTTAGTGTCCTTAATTAAATTTTCAATAAATACGTAGGGAGCATCTTCACCAAAATAAATGTTAAATCTATCTAAATTATTATCAAAACTACACTTAATATAATAGCTAAATGCCCAAGCTATGTGTTTTTGAATGCTTCCATGTTCATCACTCCCATCAATTTTTTCTAAGTAAGCCTCAAAATCTGCATATATGACGAATGGTACATCTAATTGTTTCTGGTAGTTTTTATAGCGTAACACACAGTCTTCCGGCTTCGGCATTTTTGAAACGACTTTCTTACAACCTTCTTCATGATCTTTCATAATTTTGGCACTTGAAGAGTATTGAAGACATGCGTTACAAAGATATACCCGTCCCTTATGAGAAGTTAAGCTACTTCTTATTAGCCTAAAAAAAAAAAAAAAACAAAATTAATATTATGGAATTAAAATTTTGTAATTTACGTTTGTTACCTTGAAATATCTGTTTTTAACACATAATGGGACCATTCTTCATCCGTTAAAAGAAGTAGATTTATATGATGGTCTTTCACTTCACTAGTAAGGTAATATGGTCCCACAATTTGACTTCCCTCACAACCAAATACATTAACACTTATATCTGAATTCATTTCTTCGAATATCTTAATATCCTTTAACTTAAGAGGGAACTCCAATCTTTCAAAATTTATAAGATTATCTGCTATTTGAAACTTTTCTTCAAATATATTTATATCTTTCAATAAATTTTGATTATTGCCTAAAAATGAAGCAATAATACTCCATTTAAAGCAGTAGTCATCATCGTTTTGGAAATTAAAAACACCCTGTTTTTTTCTTATCCACTGTGGTGTTGGAATATATTTGGAACCTTTAATAAACGATGATTTATTTATATTTATTTCCAGTATTTTTATTTTTAGTAGAGACCATCCACTGTCCCTCTCCTGAAATTCGGACAGTTTTGTACATATATTAAAAAAATGATTTTTGAGGGAGTCCTCCACGTTGTCGCTTAAAGTCAGGAATTGCATTTTAGATCTATGCGTAATAGAGCGAATGTATATATCCTCATTTTGTATTTGTATGTATTTACCTTCCAGCTCTAGATTATACTTTATAGTTACGTGTTTTTTAAGGCTTCCATTAAGAATTTTTGAAAGATCCAAACAAATTCCATTGAAAAACTCTTGTGAATGTAGAATCTCTTCTTTTTGATTTTTATAAAGGTATGTGACGATTATATCCTTAAATGTCCTTTTCACACATTTCTTTACCCTAACGAAAAGTTTATTGGCTCATAATTTAATGCGAAACAAATATTCAAGGTTAATTTTTAAACTTTAAAAAAATGCATACGATTTTTTATATTTAAAAAATACTCAACAATTTTATTAATTTTGTTTATATTCAAAATTCCTTCTTATGGAAAATACATTGTGAGCAAAAATAGGCAGAATTTTTGCTGCTTTAAATGAAAACAAGCAAAATGCTCCCTCTGTGGTATATGGGAAAAAACGAATGGGGAAGCAGAATTTTTGCTACTTTCAATGAAAAGCAAAATGCTCCCTCTGTGGTATAGGGGAAAAAAAGCATTTTTGCTGCCTCCTCATTTCCCTACTACTTTTCAAGACCACAAATATTAAAACATTTTAAATAATAACGTTAGTAAACATTTATTTTATATCAATTTGTAATAGTCTATGATTCTCTTTTGTGCAAATTAACTTTATGATTTTCTTTACAAATTTAATTCCAAGAAACTTTAAAAAAATACGTTACGTTCTGCAAATACGGAATGAAGAGTCAAGTATTAAAATAATTGCAGTCACCATCGCGACCAACAACTATTTAAATGTTCAGTCAAACACACTTAACAACAAGCAACGACAACCATCGTCATCACGAAGCCTGTGTGCTAAGTATGTTCAACTGGTGACCAGCCAAACCAACCTGCAAATACGGAATGAGCTATTCTCGTTGGTTGTTCTGCTTTTATACAAAAAGCAATGAGCTTTCGTACATGAGCTTTCAATCAAACGAACGACCGTTCATGTACTTTAGTAACTGAGCTACCTAAACAAGAGCGGCAAGCGTTTTTTCAAACATGAAAATTCTATTGGCAATACATTTTCAATAAAATAAAACGAACAAGCGATCTATCAAATAGGATTTTACGGCCGGGTGGTGTTAAATTTGTATTCTTAAGGTTTGTTTCGTATAAATTGTGCGAAAATAAAACGTTTTGACATAAAACAGACGCTTGCCGCTCTTATTTAGGTAGCTCAGTAAGCGTCAACTCAACGAGAGAGCTTTTTCCTCTCTGCAGAGTCTTTTACTGATATTCTGTCACACATGTTAGTGACGAACAAAAATATAGAAGTCGTTATGAAATTCTACAAAATAACAAAATAGCTAAAATTAACTAAAAATTACAAAAATAATATGATTTCAATACAAATAAAATATCATCGGCTACAAATTATAATATTATTAGGTTTAATTTGTTTGTTTTACACTTTAATTTATCTGGAACTTTGTCATTTGCACTTTGTCACTAACAAAATAGCTTTCGAACAATTTTCTAACGCTTTTTACATAACTGACGCTCGTTTTCAAAATACGGAGTTGGAGTTTCGAAAGGGATTTTTATTGTTCGTATTAAAAAAAGGTATTAACAACTTCCGTTCATTCGAAACAAAAAGTACGAAAATCGTAATACACAGTACAAATTGTTCGAACTCGTGAATTATTTCTTTCGAATCGAAATACGTGGTTACCCCCAGAACTTCTTTTAAAATCAGGAAAGCTACATTTACTACATAAACAAGTAAGAGTGCTATATTCAGCTGTGCCGAATCTTATATACCCTTCACCATTGTGCGAGCAGAATACAGAGCAACTAGACAAAAACTAAATAAAACTGGTAAATATTTTTTTAAAATAAGGACCCAGAACATATATACTTTATAGGGTGTAGGATCAATATAACACTATTATTACAATATTACAAACGGAATGACAAAGTTATATATACCTTTTTTACCTTCGGTGAAGGGTATAAAAAGAGTAATTTTTGGGAGTTCAGGGGTCTAATCACCGCTTTCGATACTATCGTATCGGATAAACTATTGATTTTTATACCCACACTACAATAGTGGAGAGGGTATTATACATTTGTGCTGATGTGTGTAACGCATTGATAAAGTTTGGGTCATAGGTTCTTATTGGCACAAGGACCAAGCCTATTGAAAATGGGCCGAATCGTAGGACCACGAGGGAAGATAGGTGGAAATTTCTTCCTCTCAGAAACTATCAAACCGATTTTAATGAAATTTAAAACATAGATAGAACCATATCTATATGGACACAAAATGTATAAATTTTTAAAAAAAATCGGACCACGATGGGAGATAGGGGCAATTTCTGCCTCTCAAACCGATTGATCCATATCTATAGGGACACATTAGCTATACAGGTTTTTAAAAAATAGGACCACAAGGGGAGGCAGGGGGCAATTTCTGCCTCTCACAAACTTTCAAACCGATTTTCGTGAAGTTTATAAACATAGATAAATCCATATTTAAATGGACACATAAGCATGATGTGTGTTTAAATACTGTGGTGTAGGGTATCATATGGTCGGGCTTGACCGACAATACTTTCTTACTTGTTTTGTATACGATAGACACTGGCGTATCGAATGAAAACTCGATAAATGTAATGTAGAGTTACTCGATGTCGAATGATATTATTTCAAATTCAATAAATTTCATTCGATATCGAGTTTCAAGATACCAAAATAAATAATTTCGATCCATTTTGCTCGATATCGTATGCGGTGATTAGACCCCAGTATTTCGGTTATAACTCATAAAAATTTCCGATATTTTGGTATATAAGTCTTATCTATAGGACATATGGCAGCCCTAAAATTTAGGTTGTTATAAAAATTTTGATGTTTTTTAGCCCATTTTTGGAGTATTTTGCTCATAAATTACCCATTGTCTAACCGATTTGATAGTTTTATATACCGACGTGTTAAGGAAGAATATTACCATTTACTTAAGTTATATTTATATAATAACATTTATATATACTTGTATACATATATTTTAACGAAGTTAATTATAAAAAAAAGAGTAATTTTTGGGGATTCAGTATTTCGGTTATAACTCAGCCATTTTTAACCGATTTGACAGATTTATATACCGACGTGTTTAAGAAGAAATTTACTTGAGTTATAACGCTTGGACTCGGGGAGATCTATGGCGCCCGAAAGTGGGTATTTCAAAAAAAAATTTAATTTTGGTCATAACTTTTTTGTATCTGAACCGATTTTCCCGAGTTTTTTATAAAATATGTTCTACTAAAAATTTCCGATATTTTGGTATATAAGTAGGCTTGCCAACCGTACTTTATAATAAAGTATTGTACGTTGTTTCGAGTAATTGTACTCTATACTTTATGAGAAAAATAAAGTACGCAAAAATACTTTATTTCGCATGATTAGATTTATCTAGAATTCAGGTTATATTAGTCAGGGTTTAATTAGTCATTAAATTATAATACCTATTGTACAAGTTTTTTTTTAGAAAAACTATAGAACAACTAATTAATATTAGCCAGGGCCATTTGTTGATGTTTTTTATATTGGCAGGACGATTTTTCGAAAAAAATAATCTAATAGTACTATTTCACTTGTTTGTTTTGTTTGATTACAATAACTTTCTGTTTTTATAAAACGAGTGCAAAACTCTTTCAAATTACTGCCTGCTTCTAGATCGCGAGCACAAAAGTGACTCGTTGAACTAACATTTAAAACAAAATGTTCATTCCTTAAGGGGGCTCCCATACAAAATGTTTAATACAGACTAGAAATATATTGAAGAAAACGTATCATAACGTATCAAGGAGTCGCCTTAACAATTTCTCGAGACATACTTGCCCCTTATCACCACTTCTTAAGGGGGCTCCCATACAAATATTGCGTTTTATGAAATTTTTAAATTAATTAAAATTTTTCGACTTTTGTGAATAAAATTAAAAGTTGTTAACAGATTTTAATCATTTATAGCTTGTTTTGTTTGAAGCTTTGTTTTTTATATGTCTGTAAAAATAAGAAGCTAAAAAAAATTATGTTTCTAAAACGACTGCGCATGTTAGATTTAACGTTTAAAGGAAATTTTATTGCGGATTTTTGTTTTTTTTTCTTTAAATAATTTCAATAAACTGAGACCTTTTTGAACGGGTATTGGATTCAGCGTTCCCGAATTAGGTTAAAGCGCCAGTTGCCCGGCTTGTCTCAAAAAAAGTGTCAAATTCTAGCACAGTGTAATTGTTTGATAAAACTTGCGAAAAGCAATAAAAAAAACGTTTTTAAATACAACGATAAAAAGAAATATGTAATTGTACTTTATATTTATACTCTGGACTTTTTTTTCTTAACCTTTGATAACAAATGTACTTTAATTGCTGCAAAAAAAGTTGGGAACCCTATATATAAGTCATGTCCATAGGACATATGGCAGCCCTACAATTTGTATACAATTTCTCGAACCCCGCCCACATTTTGTAGGATGGTGTGCATTGAGAAACGTAGTGTGTACCTAATTTGGAAACTTTGGCTTTTGCCGTTCCCCAGATATACAGCAAAAAGTAATAAAAATACAACAACCACAAGGGAGTTTTGGAAAAACTTAGAGGTAGTCGTGGTTTTTTGCTCATATCCCAGCCATTTGTTGACCGATCTTGCTGAATTTCAATAGCAAAATTATAATAAGAATACCTGACATAAAAATATCACAACCAAGTCCCCATCATATCTGGGGGCTTCGGAAACCCCATTTGAACAGACAGACGGACAACCGGTTTTGAACTTCGCTTTTCATAAGGACACAGAATATATATACTTTAGAGGGTGTAGGATCAATATTGTAGAAATTATGAACGGAATGACAAAGTTATATATACCCTTTTACCTTCGGTGAAGGGTATCAAAATGTAATAAATGTGTTTTGAAGAATTATAAAATGTTGACGCAGATTTTGCAGAAAAATTAACATAGACCGAAAAATGTATGAACCTTACATGGCCGTGCAACATTTAAGAACCTATAGTAGGGTTTCTGATTTCCCGGGCTTTTTCTATTTCCGGGAAACGAAACAAAAAAAATCTTATTCCCGGGATTCTTTGAATAAAACAATGATTTCATTAAATAAGTTCAAAACAAAACTTTTTCCTTTTTTAAAAGAATATACATTCCACAGAAAACCAAAGCAAAACCAAATACATTTTTACATTCATATGTACATGCGTATTATATATCTGTGGCTTGGTGCTAAAAGGGCCAATGTCAGTACAAAAAAATAAAAGAGTGTAAAATAAAAATTATGTGTAACGATTAACTCAAATATTAACTTGGTCAAACTAATTTTCTTTTAAGAAAAAAATTTCAAGTTTTATTAAAGCATTTAAAAGCTCATCAGAGATCCTATTTCTAATCCTTGTTGATATACATATATTGCCTGCTATCGAAAACGTTCCTACAGACGTTGGTTTAATAGTAAGAAGCGCATCATACAAAGATTATAAATTTGTTGGCCTGTTACCTGACATTTCATAGACGTCAAATTATTTTTTTTTTAGATTTTTTCAGGCTTTTGTATTTTCTTTACTTGTAGATGGTTCTTATATTGGTGATGGTGTATCGTGCACATTTTCATTTTCTACTTCAAGAAGCTTTTTAGACATTTCATCAGCAATTAAAAGGACCACTGATTTATTAGCGTAGGAAAAATAGTTCGATTTGTATTTTAAGTAATTTTAGCAAAGAAATCTTTTTTTTTTTGCTTGATTTTTAAGTTAACGATGCTACAAACTAAAATTTCAAAAAACTTAATTTGAAATTCCTGAAAATTTTACCCGGGATTAATTTTAATAAAATGATGTCTTTCCCGCGCAGAAATCGCCCCGATAGGCTAACTGGTTGTGAGGTAATCTTTCAGCGCCGGGGTTGCGGGCACGATTCCCGCCAGAGACTCTGGTTTCATGCAGACAAGCGTAGAGCTTCGCAGGATTAGCTTAGGAAATTTAAAAAAAAAATGTTTTATCTATAGTCTTTGCTGTGATACTATAATTGATACCACTCATGCAGGTCGTTATTATGTAGACAATAAATTTTTTGTTTTTTTTTTTTTTTGTTGTCATAGTTTTTACTAATGGCACATTGAGATCCTTATGCATGTTTGAGTTTTTAACATACCAGGGAGCGGCTGTGATTATTCGAAGAAGTTTATTTTGGCGCCTTTGAATTTTTTCGATATAAGAGGCCGAGGCAGTGCCCCATAGTTGAATACCGTAGCGCCAGATAGGCTTTAAGATGGAGTTGTAAAGTAGAAGCTTGCAATCGAGACTAAGGACAGAATTTCTTCCAATAAGCCAATGAATTTGGATGGCTTTTAGTTTCGCCCCTATATGGCTTTTCCACGTTAAACGACGATCTAGATGTATTATTTGATTATTGATTTTAATAGGGGGGCATGATTCCCGACGCAAGGTGTATGTTATATGTACGCATTTTTGCTCATTGACCTGTATCCTCCATTGCTTTAACCACAGTTCGAATTGAAATATATGATCCTGTAAGTATCGAGATGATTCTTGACTGTTTTCGTGCACGCTTAGAAAAGCTGTATCATCAGCAAATGTTGAAGTTTGGGTGTCGTATATTGTAGGCATGTCTGAAGTATAAATTAGGTATAACAGAGGGCCCAGGATGCTACCGTGTGACACTCCAGCGTTAATTGGTTGAGGGGCACTTAAGAAATTTCCTTCTTTTATAATAAATTGACGACCGACTAAGTTGCTTTCTAAAAGCTTGTGTGTGTTTGCTGGTAAGTTTTGCTTCAAATTATGTAATAAGCCTTCATGCCAGACTTTATCAAGACCTTGCAAACAAAGGCTTTTCTTATGACATTTACTATTCGACTAAATCCGAATTGATGGCTTGGAATACATCTATTTTCACTTAAAATCGGTGTTAATTTTGAAACTAATAATTTCTCAAACAGCTTTGACATATTTGATAATAAGCTAATAGGCCTATATGACTCAACTTTGGTATGATCTTTACCTGGCTTTGGTATCATGGTAACTAAGGAAACTAAGAATAGTATTCAAGGCGTAAAATAGCATTTAAAATAAAAATAAAAATTTTCATTGCTACGCGAGGTAGCTCTAAAAGCATTTTATTGCTGACCTTGTCAATACCAGGTGCCTTCTTAGTGTTTAAGTCACAAATAGCCTTTTTAATTTCTCTTATCTCAAATCTTATGGGAATAGCTGCTCTAGCAGCAACGTCCGCTCGCGACCACATTTAAACCCATTTTAGAGATTGTGTTAAACAAAAGACAACCTTTTGGTATTAAAAGTCGTGGCCCTCAGAAGGTATGTTAAGCGTTATAATCGCCAGCGGCCAGGAAACAGGGTCCTAATGACTTATAATATTTATTATGCTATGGAAAATCTAGGTGGAGAGTATAAAGAAGAAATTACTTTGTTTCGATTTAGCTCTTCAACACAAATATTCGTTCACATTAAATTGTGTTTGATTCGGGCTTTTATCAAAATGGCATAGCCTCCACAAGCTCTATCTCGAGGGTCCTTAGTACCATATAGTATAAAACCATTGATTTTTAACGTATTTCTTGAGGTCAAGTGAGTTTCAGAAACCAACATGACATCAATTAACTGTTTGCACTAATGTTTCCATGGTTTTTCAAACTACTTCAATTAGAAACTCGAGTTTCATCATTACTTGGCGAAGAACCTTGCATTGGCCCATGGTTTGATTTTAAGATGTTAGCGTAGGAGGTTCTGTTATTACTAGGCTGCGGAGCCTGAATGTCGTTAGTATTTACTTGATTTGTTGCCTGCTTTGACGGGGATTAGTTTTCAACCGACTGCTTGACGATAGTGTATACAGGGCATCCTCTATAATTGGCAGTGTGATTACCGCCACAATTGCTAAATTTTTTTACGTTGGGGTCGTTTTTAGACTTATCGCAAAGAACTACACCATGTAATTCACCTCATACTACGCAAACAGGGGGTAAGTGGCAGTATGGCTTAGTATGGCCAAATTCTTGGCAGTTTAGACATTTTACGGGACCATTTCTTTTGTGTGGCTCCTCTATAGTTATTCTTCTATACAGGATATATTTCAAATCGTAAATAGGGTGCGTTTCGTTTTAAGCTTTACGTCGCCGGGTTCTAACTCCACTCGAAATAGCGGTTGGGGATTTTTTTCCCTATTTTTAATGTTTACTACATGTTTAACTTTGAATCCTTTTCTTGCAAGAAAGTTTTAATTTCTTCAGGGTCCACGCATAAGTTAATGCCCTTTATCACTACCTGAAGACCTTTACTGCTCTTCAGCTGGTATGTATAGAAGTTTTTATTAGGTGCTTCAAATCTTGCAATTACTTTGCGAAAATCATCCTCGTGATTGACCTGTATTTTGGTCTCGTTACTGCTACCTAGCTTTATGCAACTACATAAAATGAGTTTTCGACTATTAACAAAATCAAACTCTTTATTAACTCATTTGAGTTTTGCCATCTAAGATATATCGCGGGTGGCTTAGACGATTTGGTGCTTCCGAGGATTCCTCATCTAGAATTGAGAAACGGTTTTGGGAATATGTTCGGTCAGTTGTACCATCTTTTAAAACTTTCGGTGCCGAAGCAATTGCTGAGGAGGTAGGGCTACGACCCCGTTTAAGCACTGATATACTATATCTGTCAATGCCAACTTGTACTAGAGGCTTTTGAGACATTTTTACTTGAGCTAACGATTTGATTTGTTATTGTATTATGATCGACCGTCTTTGTTAACAAAGAGGGTGAGAGGGAACGCGTTCGAGTAATTGGTTTAGCCGTTAAATATTTGCTATCATCGATTCTTGTTTCGTCAACACTCACTGTAACATAAGCATTTCTTTCATTATGTTTTATTGTTTTTGCATTATACGCATTCATAGGAGTTTTTTTTATACCCTTCACCTTTGTCATTGCGTTTCAATTCTTCAATTCTTTACCTGATATTCTTATTACAATAATCTAAATTAAAATTAATTAATATTAAAATGAAATGATTCATGCTAAAAAAAAACTTGGGCAAATGTCGACGAAAAAAAACCTGAAAAAAAAGTTAAATAACATCCAGTTCGGATTCAAATAAAAAATAAGTGCAGAAAAAAATTTAAACAAAATGTGTCGTCTTAAAAAAAAATATTATTATGTAAAAAAAATAAAAAAAATTAATAAACGTAGTTACATAGAAAAATGTTTAATAAATAACTTGCCCGGGACTCGAACTAACGACCTTGAAACCGAAACGAAGACAATTTTCAAATACAGCAAATAAATAGTTTAAGGATGAAATTAATTTAATTTAAAACATAAAATGCAAATAAATTTTATTTTGGGACAAGGTTCGATTTTCGGACATTATTGAACCGTAAAAATTTAATTAAAAACATAGTTTCTTTTCGTAACAGGTTTCGAACGCACGACCCACCGATTACTATATCCGACGTTCATCCACTAGGCTAACGAGACACATTTGATATCTGTTTATTAAAATGGTATTAATAGTTAGCAATTCGAATAACGCGGCGAATTTAATTTAACATTGTTTACGATACCGTTAGTTATATTCTTTCTTTTTTTTCAATAATTTTTATGTTAGGTCATAAACAATTAATAATAAAACTACGAATAAATAACTTTCAAACAAATGCTTATATATCGTATTTGATATCGTTTTGTTTTATTTTTAATTGTTCAACCGATATTAATATTTATTTTAAATTGCAACACCTGAAACAAAAAATATAATGCCTTTCTTCAAAACTGGCTTTACAGCGACTGTAAAACAACATTACTCAACGTTAATAAAAGTAATATAGGTATGTGATTTAACATTAATTTTTGGATTAGAAGAAGTGCATGATATTTCCTGTTCTAAAATTACACCAATACGAATAATAATAAGGATATATTCCACTTGCTTGTTTTGCTGGAGTCCAGGGAAAGATCTTTCGCTGGGTCCTTTCTTTTTTTTTTTTTTTTTAAGGATAAAATTATTGATCGGTGATCGATTAGTAGTTTAAGTACTATGTTATAACTGTGATAATTTTCAATTATTTGTTTTTATTTTAATATTCCTAGGTATTTATTTTTGTTTTTGTGACTTTTGTCTATTTTTTTTTTTTACCATAAAGAATATTTATTAATACACTGAATTATTTCTTTTGTTTTGATAAAAACCGGGTTTTTTCATATGCACTTTTATTTTATTTGCTGACGTTTATTTTGTTTATCTTGCGATATCATTGACTTTTGCCCACATTTTTTTTTTTTCAAAAAAAAACTTTATATAAAGAAAAAAAAGTGATTATTAAAAAAACTAAGAAAAATTACAAAATTAATTGCTTATACTTATATGTTTAATAAATCGAAGCAAAGATTGAATTTAATAAATCGGATTTAAGAAAATAATTATCACCACTGTGTTTTAACTAAATTTTAACTAGTTTAGGAGAATTTTTATGCAAGCACTTTCAAAAATATTTGATGTTCTATTTTCTTTCTTTACTTGTTTCTGTATTTATGTATATTGGCTGTGATTTAAACTGAACTGTGATATTAGGTTAAGAACAATTTCATTATTTTTTCTTTTGAATTTAAAAACTTTGCTGTGATTTTAGTTTTAATTTTAATACCCTTTCTCGTAATTTTTAATTTACACTGAACATTTTTTTATTTTTACTTTTAAGTTTTTTTTTTTTTTGACTTTTTGACTCTTACACTGTTAATTTCTTTTTTTTCATAATTCGGATTTGCTTTTGCCTTTAATAAAAATTTTCCAATACTTTAAATACTTAATTTTTTTCTATTTTTGTTTTCTGTGAAGTTTATATTATTTCCTACTACAGATCACTACACACAGCACTACACTTTTATAAAAATCTTCGCAGCTTTTCACTGATGGTTCGTTGGTTGGTGGTGAGTGTATAGTTGCCCATTTGGACAGGTTTCCTATGCCCTTGGATTTAGATATATTGTTAGCAGTTTGGGGTAAAACCAAATATAGAAACCCCAATTTGGCAGAAGCAAAATCTAACGCTTGGGAAGAAATTACTTTCTTAAATGGAAAAGAAATAAAAAAAATTCGAAGAAAAATACCTCTAAAAATAATTTTTCCTTTTAGAATTTTCCTCAAGGTAGTTAAGTGTTCCCTTTATTTTAGTGAAATCTATTGAGCAGAAAAAATTAAGTTTATTTAAAAACACACTTATCAATTTAAAGGAATAAAACTTACTTTTCCCAAAGAAAATGTGACAAATTGTCTTAAAAAAAAATTCTAGAAAAAAAATTTGTTCTTCCTCCTTCTAATGATTGACAGCGCCTTTTTCAAATAGGGTTATATTCGAGAACAATCGCCCTTTTATACCTGATTTTTTTATATTTTCTTTTCCTTTTGTTATTTCTGTTTTTTTTTTTTGGGAATTAATACGTTAATTCAGCAAAATTTTTTTCATTACATGGTCAAAGGAATTACATACATTAACATACCTAAATAATGCACTTACATTAACAAATCAAAATACCAAAATTTTGCAACTTCCCAGCCACTGCTTTATCATTTTATACCCAGCGATGTATAATGAAAATTGGGACATATATATGTCACGACAAACGACAGAAATGTCCTTTTTCCCCCCTGCCAATAAAAAAAATTCAACGAAAAATAAAAAAATTAAACATCAAAAGTAATTTTCAGAAAGTAAAGAAAATAATGAAAATTCCAATATTCACTGCACAGGCAGTACTTGTCTTTAAACCTAGTTCAATGCCGTATATTATACATTCCAATTTTGCCCAAAAAAAACTATTGTTAGAAAGCAAATTCATGCTACAAGCGCACTCTACATTTACCCCCCACAAAGATCAGATTTGGGGTCGTAAAGGCTCCAAAACTGATTCCGCTTGTAGCCCTTTAGTCGAGATTATGTAAATTATATCAAGGTTTTATATCCTTGGCGTGATAAGTACCTATATTTTTCCCATCCATGTCTTCCAGCTGGTAATAGCAATACCCTGTTCTTTTCCGGATTCTTGCTTTGACAAATGGATGTGCCAACTTTGCATTGTAGCCCTTTGCCAAGTCACTTTGCCTAAAATTTCTCCGAAACACTTCCTGTCCAACCTCAAAACTATTCTGTCTAGAACGAAGATTATACGATTTTTCATTTCTTTCCTGCTGGCGTGCCATTGCCCTCTTAGCCTTATCGCGGATAATGGAAAATGAATCCTCGCGATTAAATTTCACCGTTCTATCATCAAGCATCTCCAATTTTCGCAGAAGAGAATATGATTTCCCATTGGTAATCATATGTTGTCCGAACGCCATGTAATAGGGGGTAGTACCTATAGAAGCATGCACGGCTGAACGTAAAGCACAACTAATGCTGCTGAGATACTCATCCCAGTTACTTTGGTCCAATTTTATATATGCCCTGACTGCGGAAAGAACTGAGCGATTTACCCGCTCAGATGCGTTAGCTTGGGGCGAGTAAACTGCGGTATATATATGATTAATGCCATAGTCCTGCAATAATTCATTAAATTTCCTTGATTTACACTGAGAACCATTATCCGAAACTATGGACTCTGGTGTGCCAAAAGTATGAAATAGCTCTTCCAGATATTTCGTCACTATATCAGTTGTAAACTTCCTAATTGCCTTCAGAAAACAAAATTTCGAAAAGTGGTCTAAAACAATGAATATACCTACATTCCCCGCTTTCGACCTTGGATATGGGCCCAAAAAATCAATGAAAATTTTCTGGAAAAACCGTTCAGTCTGAGAAGTTTTCCCCATCGGAGGTCTCATTATAAAATTTAGGTGTTTAGTTCCCTTACAGATCTCACAAGCATTTACATAGTTTTTCATATCACCGACTAGGTTAGGCCAATAATAAAAACGTCTAATCTTTTCTAACATTTTCGTGATTCATGAGCCTTTTCCAAAAGTTCTGGTACCATATCTTTGGGTATCCAAAGCTTCCATGCAAGATCGTCCTGCAGCTGTTCACCTGAACAGTGTTCAGTTCGTCTGTACAAGTAATTGTCGATGATTTTAAGGTCAGGAGTTTTACTGATGTTTTCCCTAACATTGTCCAGAAGTTGTCCGTACTCAGTTCTCTTGAAATGCAAAGATTCTAGATCTATAAAAACCCCAGTCACTTATTTCGGACAGTTTTAATCCTAGGATTTCGGACAAATCTTCAGTGTTGGTACGTGAAAGTGCATCAGGAACCACGTTTCTGCTACCTTTTCTATGTTCAATCTTAAAGTTAAAGCCCTGAAGTTTTAGAGCCCATCTTGCCAAGCGTGAGTTTAGATCCGTTTGGGACATGAGCCACTTTAGTGATGCATGATCGGTAATCACTGTGAATTCATGTCCTTCCACATAAGCCCTAAATTTTTTTATGCTTAGCATTGCTGCTAGACATTCTTGTTCGGTAACCGAATAATTGCGTTGGGCTTGGTTGAGTTTCTTTGACATAAATGCTATTGGAAACTCTTCACCTTCCGCAGTCTTCTGTACCAATACACTTCCTATCCCAGTGTTGCTAGCATCACAGTGAATATAAAATGGCTGTGAAAAGTCAGGGCTGTGCAACACTGGCGCTGTGGTCAAGATTTGCTTTAAATCCTCAAAAGCTTTCTGAGCCAATTCGCTCCAAACAAATTTCCTTCTGCTCTTTAACAAATCTGTTAAAGGTGCAGTAACAGAAGCGTAATTCATAATGAACTTCCGGTACCAACCGGACATACCCAAAAAGCGTCTGAGCTGACGTACAGACCTGGGTGTCGGAAATTCAAGAATGGCCGATATTTTATCCGGGTCTGTTTGAATAACGCCGTTCCCTACTAAATGGCCAAGATATCGGACTTCTCGTACGCAAAATTTTGATTTCTCGACATTTATTGTCAGTCCTGCAGAACGAATTTGCTTCGAAATTTCCCGCAATACTTCAAGATGACGAAGAAATGTGTCTGATACCACTAGCAAGTCGTCCAGATAAACAAACACTTCTGTCCTTAAGATCGCCGGTACCACCTTGTCCATTAGCCTTGACATTGTCTGCGGCGCATTGCAGAGGCCAAAAGGCATGACCTTGTAATGGTACAAGGGGCGGCCAGGAACAGTAAATGCAGTCTTATCTTTCGACGCCTTGTCCAGCGGTATTTGCCAGAAGGCGTCTTTCAAGTCCAGGCTCGTGATAAATTCTGCCTTAGGCAGCCTACTTAATATGCCATCAATATTGGGCAAAGGATAGGCATCCTTAACCGTAACCGAGTTAACCCTCCTACTATCTATACAAAGACGCACCTTTCCAGGTTTCTGTACTAGTACTATTGGAGAAGACCATGCACTGTCAGATTCTTCGATAACTTCGTTCTCCAGCATACGATCTAATTCCGCATAAATAAGTTTTTCCATTGCTGGAGACACGGGAAAATGCCTTTGTTTAATAGGTGCGGCGATCCCAACATCTATAACGTGAGAAATTAGCGTAGTGCGTCCTAAACCTTCCCTTAAAAATGATGGAAATGTGTCTACAACCTGTTGCAATTGGAATCTCTGTTGCTCAGATAACTCACGTTGGTCTAAAATTTCCGAGCAATTAAGCGATCTTATACATGAGTCCATTTCAGAAACTAGTCCCGCAGGTAATAGATCAAACGTCCGCCAAAAATCTATGCCTAAATATAAATTTTGCGACAGATTTGGTACTAAATATAATTTTACCGATTTCGTAACACCGCGAAACGTTATGTCAGCATTCAAATATCCACATACTTCTTGTGAGTTGCCATCAGCCGTTTTTACAAAAGATCGTATTTTCCTATAGTACCTTCCAGAGTTTTGCAATGTTTTAGCAGCCGTAGAACCTAAACAACTAATTGATGCGCCAGAATCTAACAGACCTGTATAGTTTTCGCCAAAAATTCTAACATTTGCATATGGCCGTATATCGTTCGGATTATCAAATATTGAGCTGAGTAAATTACGTCGTGTATTATTCACGTTAGCCCAAAAGTTTCTCATTCGTTCAGAAGAGCGTTTTCTTTTTAAACTGGGGGTGAAATCATTAAAAATTTCAGCTCTTTTAGCATTGTATTCGGCCAACCGAATATGAAACGGTTTCAGATATGTTGGTATAGATTGCATTTTAGAGGGAGAATTCAATTCGGGAGTTACCAAATTAACAATATTTTTTTGACTAAAATCAGAGTGATCAGCTACCGGGGAAGAATCAAAGCCTGTATTTGAAATTTTTAATAATAATTTAGGATTCGTATTTGGAGAAAAATTCGTAAGTTTAGTTTCCAAAGGTAAATCAGAGTTTACATTTTTAAAATTCGAAGACAATTTAGGGTTTGTAGTTAATGGATGAACTGGGTTTGTATTTGATTAGCAGAGGAAATTGTTTTTTTTTTCAAAATCGAATTGGTTAAAATGAGTTTTATGTAAACTGTGGGATGGATTTTCATTGCTGGTCAAGGTCTGGTAATTAAATTTTATTCTGTGCTCGTCGATTGGGTCTGTTTGAGAGTATTTCTCAGAGCGCTCGATCGTAAGTTTTTTGAAGCATTACACTTTGAGCAGTTAGGCTTATAAATTTTCGGTGTTCCACACCCATAACAAAAAACCTGCCGATCCTCTAAACAGTCCTGGTAACGATGACCCACTTTTTGGCAGTTCCAACATATCAATGAAATAGCGGAAACCTCTTCATCATCTAACATTTCAGTTTCATCTTCATGTAGCTCATGAACCTGTCGACGAGGTATTATAGGCTTAGTAACCATGAGTCTTTTGCCTACATCCATCAAAAAAAATTCTCTTCTTCGACAAAGGTCACGTAAATGTGAGACCGAATAAATGGGTAAGTTGAGAATTTCAGGTTGAATTTCGGGTAAAAGGTTTCTCCTAAGAATTTCCACTAAAACCTTTTCAGGCAAAGGGGTGGATAGTCGGTCGGAAATATCAACAATAGCTTCATAAAATGTATCAAAATTTTCATTAGGACGCTGTTTCCGGTCTCGTATCATTTCCCGGAAATCTACATCGGTACGAGAATCTTTGTATTGATGTCGTAAAGCGTTACATAAATCAGGCCATCTAATTTCGTTTACCGATCGATGATATCTCCAGTACCATTCTGTTGCCTTTGAATCAAATAAGGTAGAAATGTGTCTACAGAGGAGGTCAAAATTTCCGTATAAGGTTTGTGTAGTTAGTGCTTCCACTCTGTAAATAAAACTATCTACGGACATTCTCTTGTGTTCCCCAGAAAACTTTATTTTCCAATTGTGAATTATATGCCCTATTTTATCAGGCCTTAAAAATGATCCAGGTAAATGCGAAGTGTTACCCGCATTCGAATTCAAATTATTGTCCCCCGAGGCCAAAGGAACAGTGTGAGTTAAGCCCACATTGGAGGGTAGCCCTAAAAGTTGTTCTAGTGTTTGTTGCTCTACCGTTGGCAAAGTTCGCATACGTGAATCTACGCTCGCATTTGCATTCTTAGCCTGCAAATTTTCATTTCCCGATTGACCTACACTTAGTCTCCTAAACCCAGCCTCTATGTTGGATTCAATTATCCTTGTCAATTGTTGACTAAGACTGGTAAGCATTTCTGCCTGCTGAGCACCAACGGCAGCTGTTACAAGATTTCTTATCTGTTCCCGCTGGTCCTGAGGTGAACTTGTTGACAAGGATAAATTCGACTCTAAAGTTCTTTCAGTTCCAGATTTTGGTGTAGATGGTGGATTGCAAACCCTGTTTAAATCAAATTCCTGTGCTCTTTGAGTCTGAGATCTTGTTATAATTGGAGGAGGTACTATCGGGCTATTAATTGGTAACGACCTTGTGGACAAAAGGGAAAGTTTGTTACTACAAATTGGACATACTTGGTTAGTCTTTAAATACTTCTGAAAACACGACTTGTGAAAGAAATGTCCACAAGTGGCTTTACATAAATAAGCCGAACTTGTGATAGCATTTGCACAAACGCCACAATTTTGTAACGTGTTACCTACTCCTTTCCATCGACATCTCAAGAAAAATAATATAAAGAATGAAAAATAAAAAAAAATAAAATAAAAATCTAACGGGTAATAAAAATTCACAGATCGTTCCCTTAATTTGTCCCCAAATATAGCTGGACTTAACACTATCCAGTAATTAATTTAATTATTAAAAACTATAGTGTGGAAAAAAAAATTTTAAAAAAAATAGAATAAATTGAAAAGGACAAAAAAAAATCCGAAAAATTATGATTTAAGAAGTATTAAAACAGTACAAAAAAATTATAATAGTATATTTAAACGCTTTCTTTAAAAAAATATGTATATAACTTATATCTGATTTCTGATTTAATCTATCGTAAAGGTTAAAAAAAAATGTTGGTCAACAAGGCTAACATTTACAAAGAATAAAAAAAAAAGAAAAGATGAAAATACATGTTCAGTTATTAGTTGGTACGTATTTAGAAATTTTCCAAAAAACGTCATTTCCGAACTAATATTTACACTAGAAAATTGTAGGGAATTATAAAAATCAAGTTTAATGCTCCGGTCTAAATTTGCATTTAATCGACAAATATAGTATTTCCGGAAAACTAAACACGACATTCGATAAAACGGGTTATATGAATATACTATTGAGAGGTATAATGGCGGTTAAAAGCTGCAGAATGCTTACTTAATACCTTTCCGCACAATATAATTTCCACTCAAGAGAGAGTAAGATGCAGAGTTTAAAAACATAGAAAATAAAAATATAGAAAAAAAGAAGTAAAGAAGAAAAGTTGAAGAGCCACACATAGCTTGAATAAAGATTCAAAAGATGTTAAAGTTTTACTTATGTTGTGTGGGCCCCACGTTGGGCGCCAAAATAATTATATCTGTAGCAAATAACTATATAGCTAATTTTGTAACACTAATGTCCAGGTAGCATGCATCAATTTCCGGCTCTATCTCGTCGGCAATCGGAGTAGGTTCTTTTAATTCTGGGCACAATTTTAGCTGCAGATATGTTTATTTAAAAAAATTTGCATGCTTCGCATAACGAAAAGTAGAGATTAGAAACAGAAAAGAAGGAAATGTCGTAAATAATGGTTAGCTTCGTTGACCTGTGCGTGCATAGATGTTGACACGCTAAATCCCCTTCCCACCATGATCATGCTGTAGTTCGCAACAATTTTCAATTAGCATGATCCCAACGTTTGTTAACCTACCGAAAAGATTTATCAGAAATCAGAAAACGTTTTTCTTTAGAGATTAATTCTAAATGAACTTTATTAAAACAAAAAAAAACTTTCCATATATATACAAAAATATTCAATTCTTTACCTGATATTCTTATGACAATAATCTAAATTAAAATTAATTAATATTAAAATGAAATGATTCATGCTAAAAAAAAACTTGGGCAAATGTCGACGAAAAAAACCTGAAAAAAAGTTAAATAACATCCAGTTCGGATTCAAATAAAAAAATAAGTGCAGAAAAAAATTTAAACAAAATGTGTCGTCTTAAAAAAAAATAATATTATTATGTAAAAAAAATAAAAAAAATGAATAAACGTAGTTACATAGAAAAATGTTTAATAAATAACTTGCCCGGGACTCGAACTAACGACCTTGAAACCGAAACGAAGACAATTTTCAAATACAGCAAATAAATAGTTTAAGGATGAAATTAATTTAATTTAAAACATAAAATGCAAATAAATTTTATTTTGGGACAAGGTTCGATTTTCGGACATTATTGAACCGTAAAAATTTAATTAAAAACAAAGTTTCTTTTCGTAACAGGTTTCGAACGCACGACCCACCGATTACTATATCCGACGTTCATCCACTAGGCTAACGAGACACATTTGATATCTGTTTATTAAAATGGTATTAATAGTTAGCAATTCGAAAAATGCGGCGAATTTAATTAAACATTGTTTACGATACCGTTAGTTATATTCTTTCTTTTTTTTTCAATAATTTTTATGTTAGGTCATAAACAATTAATAATAAAACTACGAATAAATAACTTTCAAACAAATGCTTATACAGTAATTTTGACTTAGCTGCACAATCTCCTTTGCACGATTTTTTGTGCAGGTAAATCAAAAATGCAGCTATCTTAAATGCATTTAGCTGCTTTAATGTGCAGGTATGCAATTGTGATTACCTGCATAAAAGTGCAGCTAAAGTAATGTGATTGAAAGAGAAGTAACAACGATTTTATTAATAAATTGATAATAACAATGACGTTCAAACAACCTGCAGTCGTTTGTTATGCATTTTTATAATGAACGAGATAGCCAAATTTACAATAGCGCTGCAAGCTGTCAAAAGCTAAAAATTGGAAGTTTCCAACTTTGTTGCGCTACAGAGCATTCGTCAGCTTCAAATACTACCACAACTACTTTATTCTGTTCCAGACCTAAGATTTGCTATTCCTTTCATATATTCGTGGCAAAGTTGCTGTAACCACAACCCATATGCATAAATGTAGGTACATTTAAACAAAATGAATGAATTATGTATAATGTTGTCAACTTGCCTTGATTTTTGTTTTTATTATAACTTAAATTGGATATTTATGTGAAAAAGTGGCCACCATATTTTTTCATGTGTGCAGCTATCTTGAAGTTTTATATGAAAATATTTTAAAGCTGCCTAAAAATATGGAAAATGTGCAGGTATACAAAATGCACATTAACAAGGATTTTGAAGAATAATTACAGAAAATATGAATTTTGGGCAGTTAAGTCAAAGTGCAGCTAACTTAAATTATTTATATGAAAATAATTTTAAAATGACAAAAATTTTGGGCACTTATCTTAAATGTGCAGGTAAAGAAAGTGCACTTAAAAAAGGAATTTGTATGGGATTATAGAGAATAATGCCAAAAATTATCAATTTTGTGCAGTTAAGTCAAAAGCGCACGTAAATAAAAGGCAGCTAAGTCAAAACTACTGTATATCGTATTTGATATCGTTTTGTTTTATTTTTAATTGTTCAACCGATATTAATATTTATTTTAAATTGCAACACCTGAAACAAAAAATATAATGCCTTTCTTCAAAACTGGCTTTACAGCGACTGTAAAACAACATTACTCAACGTTAATAAAAGTAATATAGGTATGTGATTTAACATTAATTTTTGGATTAGAAGAAGTGCATGATATTTCCTGTTCTAAAATTACACCAATACGAATAATAATAAGGATATATTCCACTTGCTTGTTTTGCTGGAGTCCAGGGAAAGATCTTTCGCTGGGTCCTTTCTTTTTTTTTTTTTTTTTAAGGATAAAATTATTGATCGGTGATCGATTAGTAGTTTAAGTACTATGTTGCATATTTTAAGGGGTTATTTTATAACTGTGATAATTTTCAATTATTTGTTTTTATTTTAATATTCCTAGGTATTTATTTTTGTGACTTTTGTCTATTTTTTTTTTTTTACCATAAAGAATATTTATTAATACACTGAATTATTTCTTTTGTTTTGATAAAAACCGGTTTTTTTCATATGCACTTTTATTTTATTTGCTGACGTTTATTTTGTTTATCTTGCGATATCATTGACTTTTGCCCACATTTTTTTTTTTTCAAAAAAAAACTTTATATAAAGAAAAAAAAGTGATTATTAAAATAAACTAAGAAAAATTACAAAATTAATTGCTTATACTTATATGTTTAATAAATCGAAGCAAAGATTGAATTTAATAAATCGGATTTAAGAAAATAATTATCACCACTGTGTTTTAACTAAATTTTAACTAGTTTAGGAGAATTTTTATGCAAGCACTTTCAAAAATATTTGATGTTCTATTTTCTTTCTTTACTTGTTTCTGTATTTATGTATATTGGCTGTGATTTAAACTGAACTGTGATATTAGGTTAAGAACAATTTCATTATTTTTTCTTTTGAATTTAAAAACTTTGCTGTGATTTTAGTTTTAATTTTAATACCCTTTCTCGTAATTTTTAATTTACACTGAACATTTTTTTATTTTTACTTTTAAGTTTTTTTTTTTTTGACTTTTTGACTCTTACACTGTTAATTTCTTTTTTTTCATAATTCGGATTTGCTTTTGCCTTTAATAAAAATTTTCCAATACTTTAAATACTTAATTTTTTTCTATTTTTGTTTTCTGTGAAGTTTATATTATTTCCTACTACAGATCACTACACACAGCACTACACTTTTATAAAAATCTTCGCAGCTTTTCACTGATGGTTCGTTGGTTGGTGGTGAGTGTATAGTTGCCCATTTGGACAGGTTTCCTATGCCCTTGGATTTAGATATATTGTTAGCAGTTTGGGGTAAAACCAAATATAGAAACCCCAATTTGGCAGAAGCAAAATCTAACGCTTGGGAAGAAATTACTTTCTTAAATGGAAAAGAAATAAAAAAAATTCGAAGAAAAATACCTCTAAAAATAATTTTTCCTTTTAGAATTTTCCTCAAGGTAGTTAAGTGTTCCCTTTATTTTAGTGAAATCTATTGAGCAGAAAAAATTAAGTTTATTTAAAAACACACTTATCAATTTAAAGGAATAAAACTTACTTTTCCCAAAGAAAATGTGACAAATTGTCTTAAAAAAAATTCTAGAAAAAAAATTTGTTCTTCCTCCTTCTAATGATTGACAGCGCCTTTTTCAAATAGGGTTATATTCGAGAACAATCGCCCTTTTATACCTGATTTTTTTATATTTTCTTTTCCTTTTGTTATTTCTGTTTTTTTTTTTTTGGGAATTAATACGTTAATTCAGCAAAATTTTTTTCATTACATGGTCAAAGGAATTACATACATTAACATACCTAAATAATGCACTTACATTAACAAATCAAAATACCAAAATTTTGCAACTTCCCAGCCACTGCTTTATCATTTTATACCCAGCGATGTATAATGAAAATTGGGACATATATATGTCACGACAAACGACAGAAATGTCCTTTTTCCCCCCTGCCAATAAAAAAAATTCAACGAAAAATAAAAAAATTAAACATCAAAAGTAATTTTCAGAAAGTAAAGAAAATAATGAAAATTCCAATATTCACTGCACAGGCAGTACTTGTCTTTAAACCTAGTTCAATGCCGTATATTATACATTCCAATTTTGCCCAAAAAAAACTATTGTTAGAAAGCAAATTCATGCTACAAGCGCACTCTACAACCTACCCTGCAGGAAATGTCACTAGTGAATCAGTACTGATTCACTACTGACACTGTCACCAGTACTTGTGACTTATTATACCCCGACAATGCTTTTTTACTATAGACATTTACCATGTACGTGTCATTGGAAATCTACCCATTGTCACCCGAGACTCACCAGTGCATTTTAGTAATTTTAGTCTACACTTTTGGTACTTTTATGGTGTAAATGTCAGTAGTGAATCTGTACTGACCGACTGTTGACACAGTCACCACCTTGTAGCAAATATCAGTAGTGAATCAGTACACTGTCAGCAGTGACTTATTATACCCCCGACAATGCTTTTTTACTATAGACATTTCTGTGGTTTTCATGGGAAACCGCGTATGTCTATTTTTTTTTCGATTTTGAAATGTTGATGCTATATTGCTTAATTTTAAGCGCTCTTTACATTTTTTAAAAACAGATAGACCCATTCCGATGTTTTAACTCAATTACAAAGTTCAAAAGGTGCAATATCTTACCTATAGTTTGATCTAGAATGGTTTTTTCTGCTCTCCTGAAAAATTTTATTTTAAGACATACGCGGTTGCCCATGAAAACCACAGATTTAACATGTACGTGTCATTGGAAATCTACTACTGACGTTGTCACTACTGACTAGGTGGTTCTTTTGGGGACATATGTAGACATTGTCACCAGAGATTCACTAGTGCGTTTGAGTAATTCTGGTCTACACTGTTGAAACTTTTCTGAAATAGACATAGTTAATGAAACTTTTGTTATCATTTGATGTTTTACTAAAAAAAATTAAGGAATTCAACAGTTTTAAATATTAAAAATTAATGAGGTACAATTCAGCCTTTTTAATAGTATTAAAAAATTTAAATCTCATAAATATTTATGTATTTTAAAAAAATATTAGTTTTGTTTGTTCGATGATTCGTCTTCACATTCAGCGTTTTCATTGTTTTTTGATTTGCTGCGCCCCATTTGTTTAAAATATTTTTTTTTGGGCGCTGCAATGTTCCTCTAAGCGTTTTGTCGGCTGATTCACTAAAAGTTGATATCACGTCTGGATATGGAAACAAAAACCCATTTATTAAAATATTATAAATTATGAGAACTCATATATAAAAGTTTTTACCTATTAAAGTTTTAAAAACGTTCGCGAAATCACGCAATCTCTTTTTGCCAAAAAAGCCATCAACATTAAAATTCATAACGATATTTTGGCCAAATACTTGGTGTAGGTTACGTTCAGCATTACCAGCAAATAGAGATTTTATTTGTCTTACATATAGAACATAAAGGAAGAATTAAATTTTATATGTGTTATAATTTCACAATAAAGTCAAATACTTACGTATGGGTCTGAATGTATGGCCAAACAGAGCTGCAGCTGAAATCGTCAGCTCTTAATTTTTAATAAACAAAAGAAATATAAAATATGAAAAATTGGATTTTGTATGTGCTGTTTAAAATTACAAAGATTAATGAACTGTATACTTATTATAGCACAATTGAAAAAATACTCGATTAATAAAAACAATTATGCCGCCGACAAATAGCGCTTTGGCGGCTCATTAGAACTCTTATTTGTTGTGTATACATTTTTTTTCATCGAAGCAAATAAACAAAAACTGTAGACATTTTGTTGACAATGTCGCCAAGAAGTCATCAAAATAGTCGACAAAACTGGTGACTTGACACTTGTACTCAGGTTTCCTTCAGGGTATGTATATGCAAAAGTTATTTATGTGTATAGGTAGCCATTATTTTCATGAGTGTGGTTGTTGTTTTTAGTTTTAGAAACGGATTGCTGCCCTGCAAATAATAGGACCAGTCCAAACACGCGTGTAAAGAGTAGTCCACAGGGGACCAGGACTAGTCCAAAACTAACCCAAACGTATGGAAAAAACCTGGTCTATTTAACATTACGATGTCCTAGGAGAGGACCATATAACCCACCTTTGGACCACAAAGGAGTAGTTTTAAAACTACTCCATGGTATACTCAAGAGGATTAGTTTTGAAGTCGTTTAAAAACGAAAGCATGTCGTTAAAAAACGAAGACATGTCGTCTCACTACAAACACTTTTTAACAATGACATCGTCCATGCATGCATTACATTGGACTAGTCCATGGAGTAGTCCATTTTATCAAAATGGATCAGGTGGTCCAATTTTATTTGCAGGGTGCTATTGCCCACTGTTGCCAACTTTTTTGGAACATTTCCTGCCAAATCGGACGTCAAAACCGCTAGAAACCGCTAAATATTTAATTTAGGGGGATTTTTTTTAAAAATACCGCTAAAACCTAAACATTTTTAAAAGTTTTATATAAATCTAGATATAGGCTGATTTTTCAAAGGTATACGACTCTCAAATTAAGTTACATACTAAGGTTTCGAACTTCGCTAGTTATTTTATTCATCTGTGCGAATCTTTGATACCCTCCAACTACAGTTAGAATATTTCCGAAGTGGTCTTTATATGGGTCATATCGTAAATTATGGGCCGATCTTCACAAAATTTTAACAAGTAATTTATAGTCTTATAAAACTTTGACTGACCAAATGTATTATAATAGAACACATATTGAACACTTTACGGTTCTACGCGTTCTAAAGCTTTTTCCGAGAGAATGCTTTATATGGGGCCTATGGTAAGTTATGGATTGATCTGCACTATAGTTGACAGTGTAATTTCTAGCCGTTTTGTATGACTAGAAACCAAAATTTATAAAAATAGCATTATTTGTTAGGGCTTTAGACGTACTGTTTTTCAAGAGTGGGTTTTATATGGGGCCTATGGTCAAATATGGGCTGATAATCACGAAAATTGACAGTGTGATTTCTAGTCATATAAAACTGTGGCGGACCAAATGTATTACAATAACATTATTTGTTACTTTTAAGGCATACTATATAAGGCCTATCGTCAATAATAGACTGATTTAACAGTATGATTTTTAGTCATATAGAACGAATCTGTACATAATCTTACATCAATATGTGCATTCCGCCACTAGTTATGCTAGTTTTTGTACCAAATGATAAATTTTTTAGGGTGGTGGCTCCAGATTTTAATTTATAACTCTTTTCCTACTTCTGCTGGACTTCAATCCCAAACTGCTTAGGTGAATTCTAAACAATTTGATGCCAATATTTGTATTCCTTTTTGAGTCGTTTGAAAGTGACAACAGACGGCTAGAAAGATGGACATGGCTTAATCGACTTAGAACTCAAGGATCCAGAATAAATGTACTTTATGGGGTCTTAGATGAATATTAAAACAGTTTCACCCGGAATGACAAACTTCGTACGTAAACGCCAAAAAAAATTATAACATTTACGCTATTTTTGGTAATTATTTGTCGTTTTAAGCAATTAGATAAAATTAGTTACATGAAAGTAAGTGAATTATGTATATTGCTTAAGTTTTATCGAGACAATTTTGATCAATACCTTACCTTTTGTTTCAAAATTTAAAGCAAGCTTAAAGTTGTTAATTGTTACATACAGCCCTAACAAAATAATAACTGAAAATCGAAAAAAAAAAATTTCAAACAATCTTCAGTTCACTAAAACTTGTTGTTTGAAAATCTCTAGATTTCCCGCTTACCGCTAAAACGTATTTTTCCCCGCGATTGACAATTCAAAAACGCTAGATTTAGCGGGAAAATCTCTAAATTGGCAACAGTGCTATTGCCATACCATTAAAAAAAAAATCTTTTTATTTCTAAAAAAAAATCGCATTTGTTATTTGAAAAAAAAAAAAACATAACATTCAACAATATTTTTGTATTTGCGTACGTAAATGTTTAATATATTCAAAAAGCAAGAAACATGTACGTTTTTATAATTTTATTGACGAAAACAATAACATAGAAACAGATCTTAAAATTTGTTCACAGCTTACTCTGGCATTTGACAAGGCCAACAAATGCTAAAATGATTTTTAAAATGCTAGAAACAATTCTTCAAGTTCATTTTTTTTTTTTTTTTTAAGTCATTATTAATTTTAGTGACTTATTTTAAACAAATTTAAAATAAATTGTAATAGCTAAACAAGTATTTAGGTAGATTTGATACAGCATCAGATATACACAGTTGGTTAAATTTGAAATTGGAAGGTCCTCTGATAAAAACAAAATACAAACGATTTTATTTCCATTTCGATTTAAAAGATTTTATAAAAAGATATTTAGACCAGATTACTTTTTTATATATTAAAATAAGTCATCATTGATTGCGTAAACATATTAGATTTAATCGCTTAGACTATTCCTTCCAACTTTCAAAATTAATCAAAAGAAGCTTCTTAAAAAGCTAAATAAAATGCCAAATAAAAATTTTGCAGCTAAATCTAAGTTTTTGGTGCTGAATTTACCTTCAAAAATGGCAAAATGGTCACACTACTTAAAAGTCTTCATTAAAAATCGCACAAACATCGTCTTGTAAAAAATAAAATGAAATTTATTTGAACTTTTATATCGTTATATCATATATCAAATAAATTTTACAATCAACATGATAAGGTCATTTCTAATATTCCCTTAATATTCAATTTTTTTACTAGACTGGTAAGATATATCTTAAAATAAGAATTATCCATTTCGAAACTTCATTTTGAGTACAACTATTTTTAGTCAAAATTTATTGCAATATATAAAAAACTTAAGTTACAAAACTATTCTTCAATTTTTAAAATAATTCTAAAGAAAGCCAGAAACACTGTATAAAAATCCTTAAAAAAATGTCAAGAGCTGCAAAATTGCCAAGATGGTCACACTGCTTAAAAATCGCATAAACATGCAGGGTTATCACTAGGGTATTCATTTAATCGGCCTTTTGCATTAGTCGGTTAATCGCTCGATTAAATAACCGAGGTTTTGGTTTAATCGATTAATAATCGGTTAATTTTGTTCTTGATCGGTTAACCGATTAATAATGTTTTTTTATAAATTAAGTAATTTCAATATATTAAAACGCATTAATTGTTTATTATTTGGAGTTTATTGGTAAAAAAAACAATAACATACCAAACATAACAATTCTTGAACAAAAACGAGCAAACAAAAAAAACAATTCATAAATATTTAATATGCATTTTTCAATTAATACACAAAGTGTGCTATCAAGTCATATCGCCATAATGGCTGTAGGAAAAATCGCCCAAAAAATTCCATATAAAATTGAGCCTGAATTCATATGAAAAGTGCTCCAACATTTTTGGGCTATTTTTCGTTATTATTGGGTGATTTCTCGTTTTTTTAAATTTCATAATGAAAAATCACCCAAAAATATTGTATGAAAAATAGCCCATTTTTTCGGGCCATCTTTCATTTTTAAAATTTCGTCCAAATCTTACATACTATTTGGCTAAATCATGTTTAAAATAAATATTGTTGTGTTTCAAACAAAATAAAAATTTTAATGCTGTGTTCATTGATTCTTCATAACTGTACAGTAGAAATCTAAATTATAAACGGTAGCCCACAACAGTCATATCGTCGGCTTAATATCCTGCTAAGTCACTTTCAGCACATTTAACAGGAGAGACGAAAAACTTCTTAATTTTCCTATTTGCAGCTTGATAGAAAATTAAAAATAAAGTTAGTTTGACACTCTTCAAGACTTAAATAGAATAAAAACCACATGCTGGTCGATTAGGCGTACCTTTCTCTACCAAACGGCATCAAAATCGCAACTTACATAAAAAGTGGATTTAGCCGGTTTGCATATTAAGCCAACGATATATATTTCTTGTAATTATTTAAAGACATAGGACTTTATGACTATCTTGTATATCCCCCAAATATGTATTTATAAAAAAATAAACTAACATAATTTCATTAGTTATAGGAGATCTTTTAAAATAATCTTTTAGAAAAGTTATTTTTTTGCCAAAACTTGACTTGGAAAAAATTCTTTCACTTATCGTAGATGAATATCTAATTTCTCTACTTATCTAATTTCTCAGTCCTTTTCCAGGATTTCTCTCGACATATAAAATACTCCATTATGCCATTAGAGTTTTTTTATTTAATTTTTAACACTTGTAATCGTTTCTGTTAATTCTGTTAAAAGCAAGGCAAATTCATTCCAGGGGTCTAATCACCGCATTCGATACTATCGTATCGAATAAACTATTGAATTTTTTTGCATACGATAGACACTGGCGTATCGAATGAAAACTCGATAAATGTAATGTCGAGTTACTCGATGTCGAATGCAATATTTCAAATTCAATACATTTCATTCGATATCGAGTTTCAAGATACCAAAATAAATAATTTCGATCAATTTTGCTCGATATCGTATGCGTTGATTAGACCCCAGGTAATCTCGGTACTACAAGTACAACTCGTACAAAAACCACAAGCAATTTGTTTTTGTAAAATCATTGTACAATTTTAACATCCAACAGTGATTTTAGCTAGTATCAGCAGGGCTTTTAAGACCACCTGTAATAAATTCGCCTTGGTTAAAAGACTGATATGAGAGAAGTTATAAGAAGAAACAAATAACTAAACACATACACGCAGAGAAAAAATATGGTTGGGCACTATGTTTGATGTAACAATATATTGTTGTCGTACACAAATAATTGTTATTTTTATTTAATATCATCAATATTATAGTTACTGTAAATATATCAATGTTTATCGCAATTATGAATTTGAGTATTGTTGACCGAAAAACAAATATTTTTCTAACAACTTAATTATGATTACTTTCTAAACATATTATATTTCTTACAACCATATCATGATATTTTATAGCCATAACATGATAACTTTCTATACATTTATCATATTATGTTAAAGATGCAATCAAACTATTTTTACTCTAATCATATTATGTTAGCGCCATTTGTAAAATAATTTTGAAGAAGTTGTGTCGTTTTTTTTTTTATTTGTGAGCGGTTAAACAATTAAAAGAAAAAATTCCATAAAAAAAATAAGTTTAAAGAAATAAAAAAATTAAAATATTAGCGGAGTTCATTCAGTATTAGTGATGTAATGATGCAAATGCAAAATATCGTAGTTTTTTTGTAAAATCCAACAACAAAACACACTGAGATTTCGTTATATTTTATAAAAGTGCTACGATATTTCTATGGTTTTCATGGGCAACCGCGTATGTCTAAAAACAAATTGTTCAGGAAAGCCGAAAAACCATACTAGATCAAACTATGGGCTAGGTATTGCACATTTTACACTTTGCCATTACGTTAAAAAATCGGAATTGATCCATCTTTTTTCAAAAAATGTAAAGAGCGTTCAAAATTAGGCAATATGGCACCAACATCTTAAAATCGAAAAAATGGACACACGCGGTTGCCCATGAAAACCACAGATTTTTCATTTGCTCTTTTGCAAGCCTTATATTGAACTCCGCTATTTGAATAACATTAAGAAAAATTGTAAAAAGCCACAAAATAAAAAATCGATTCAAAAATATTTAAATTTATTTTGTATTTTTATGACAGCTATGAAAGGTGCTGTATCATAATATGATTGCTTCTAAATTTATATGATTAACATGATGATAATATGATTACTTCTTAGCTTATTATGATTAACATGACAATAATATGATTAATTTCTTAGCTTATTATGATTAACATGACAATAATATGATTACTTCTTAACTTAGTATGATTAACAGAATAATAATATGATTAAGGGAAAAATATTATGATGTAATGGTACGAGTATATTTCGTCACAATATGATTCAATAATAATCTTAATATGGCGACTACAATCATAATTCTTATCATAATATGTTGCTCTTAGAATATGTTTACCACAACCATGTTTTTTCTTTGCGTGTACATAAAACAGAAAAAAACGTGTTGGTAATCAAAAATTTAACCCATTTTTCGCTACATTCCTGTTGATCGATGATGAAGATAAAAAAAACATTGTAATTTAAGTCACCAGTCGGCGGAAAATGGGTTAAAATAAAGATCACTGAACACCTTTTTTGTTTTTATGAAAAAATATTTTCTAAACACATACATACATTTTGTATATAAGATGAAACAAATAATTAAAATCACAAAAAAATATGTTACAATACTACAAAACATTGAAAATTTTATCACATCGGTTAATCGGTTAATCGACTGAAATTAGTCGGCTTAATCGTTAATCGAAAAAAGCCAATTTGAAATTAACCGATCAGTTAATCGGGTAGTTATTAATCGGTAAACCGATTGACGATTAACGACTTTTTTTACAAAAAGGGTGATATAACGAACAGCGATCTAGTCTGTCGTCATAATATTAAAAGCAATCGTCTAATTTTTATTGTTGACATGAATAACATATAAGTCAGCTTTTTAGGCAATTTCACAAAAATAAAATCAAATACATACACAAAGCATACACAATTTAACCAATTGTTTGTTTTGTTTATGTTGCATTTTTGATAAATAAAAATCATTAAAATATGTTTGCGACTTTTATTAACCAAAACGACCGTTTTTGCGCCTATACGTTTAAAAATTTGTGATGGTATCCCTGTAAAATAGTTTTATGTTTTTTTTTTCATTGAAAATATGTGTGGTGAACTTCTTTTCCTTAACATTAGATACCTCCTGTATTATACAAAAACAACAAACACATACTTCATTTTACGATTAATATTAATTATTAATATTAAGTGCTCATATCAACAACAGTTGTTTATATGGATCGATGGCCGAATGGTCTAGCCGGTCTGGCTTTAACAACTTTTTGTTAGCTTGAGGTTTCGAGTCCCACTCATTGCATTTTTTTCGGTTTTGAAATTTTTTTTTTAATCTAAAAAGAAATTGAACGGTGTTTGACTTTTTAAAATTTTTTAAATATAATATTTTTAATTAGGCTTAAGTTCATGAAATTTAATTTTTATTAAATTATTTTTAAGAAGAAAGGAATTTTACAACATGAAAATCAATTAAAATTGTTATTGATAATCTTTCATTCTTTCACAAAGTGAAAAAACAAAAAAAAAATGTACTTGGACTTCAAGAAAAATTCTTGACGAAAGTACGAAAAAACAGAAGTAAAGGAAAAAACATGTAAAATCGATTAAAATGGATAATCATTCAGGAAAGCAAATTTCGATCTACCAAATGTTAAAATACAATTTGGTTTAAGGATTGATGTTTGACTAGTGACGTCAGCAGTCGTCGATGGCTGCGAGTGTAAGACGGCAAATCCATCTGAGGAGATCGAGTGGTTGCGATCGAAACATGTCATGGTAACCTGCCGGCCAGGGTTCGAGCCCGAGCCACGTCAAGAATGAAAGATTATCAATAACAATTTTAATTGATTTTCATGTTGTAAAATTCCTTTCTTCTTAAAAATAATTTAATAAAAATTAGATTTCATGAACTTAAGCCTAATTAAAAATATTAAACATTTGGATTGAAAACCATAAATAGTTCAACAAAATAACCACAATACTAATTATTGTTAAAGCTAAGGCACGAGCTCTATGTGTACATTTGTCCTTCAAGTTGTGCTGAAAAAGGTCAACAGAAAAGAGAAAGACAAAGTGAAAAAACAAAAAAAAAAATGTACTTGGACTTCAAGAAAAATTCTTGACGAAAGTACGAAAAAACAGAAGTAAAGGAAAAAACATGTAAAATCGATTAAAATGGATAATCATTCAGGAAAGCAAATTTCGATCTACCAAATGTTAAAATACAATTTGGTTTAAGGATTGATGTTTGACTAGTGACGTCAGCAGTCGTCGATGGCTGCGAGTGTAAGACGGCAAATCCATCTGAGGAGATCGAGTGGTTGCGATCGAAACATGTCATGGTAACCTGCCGGCCAGGGTTCGAGCCCGAGCCACGTCAAGAATGAAAGATTATCAATAACAATTTTAATTGATTTTCATGTTGTAAAATTCCTTTCTTCTTAAAAATAATTTAATAAAAATTAAATTTCATGAACTTAAGCCTAATTAAAAATATTAAACATTTGGATTGAAAACCATAAATAGTTCAACAAAATAACCACAATACTAATTATTGTTAAAGCTAAGGCACGAGCTCTATGTGTACATTTGTCCTTCAAGTTGTGCTGAAAAAGGTCAACAGAAAAGAGAAAGACAAAGTGAAAAAACAAAAAAAAAAAATGTACTTGGACTTCAAGAAAAATTCTTGACGAAAGTACGAAAAAACAGAAGTAAAGGAAAAAACATGTAAAATCGATTAAAATGGATAATCATTCAGGAAAGCAAATTTCGATCTACCAAATGTTAAAATACAATTTGGTTTAAGGATTGATGTTTGACTAGTGACGTCAGCAGTCGTCGATGGCTGCGAGTGTAAGACGGCAAATCCATCTGAGGAGATCGAGTGGTTGCGATCGAAACATGTCATGGTAACCTGCCGGCCAGGGTTCGAGCCCGAGCCACGTCAAGAATGAAAGATTATCAATAACAATTTTAATTAATTTTCTTGTTGTAAAATTCCTTTCTTCTTAAAAATAATTTAATAAAAATTAAATTTCATGAACTTAAGCCTAATTAAAAATATTAAACATTTGGATTGAAAACCATAAATAGTTCAACAAAATAACCACAATACTAATTTTTTAAATATATTTATAAATTGTATATTCCTACATATATGTTATACATATTTACGCCTTTTAATTTACCCTCTTCTTTATTTTATTTTTATACCCTTCACCTCAGGTGGAAAAGAGTATATATAAGTTTGTCATTCCGTTTGTAATTTCTACAATACTGATCTAAGACCCTATAAAGTATATACATTCTGGGTCCTTATGAGGAGAGAACTTGACTTAACCATGTCCATCTGACCATCTGTCCGTTGAAATGGATTTTCCGAAGGCCCCATATATGATGGGGGCCAGGTTATTATACATTTATTTTAAATTCAGAAAGATCGGTCCACAAATGGCTGAGATATGAGCAAAAAACCACGACTACCTCTAATGTAGGCCTGCCATACGTCCTGGTTTTCCAGGATTGTCCTGGTTTTAGACTACTTGTCCTGGTGTCCTGGTCCACTATTAAATTGTCCTGGTTTTTTTGGACAGGTCAAGACAAACAAATTAGTTTTTTGCTTTAGTTGTTAACAAATGTTAAGATTTCTGTTATAACACTGCTAACATTAGGTAATTGTATAAAGAACTTTAATTAAATTCAACTGTTATCTGGTTTAAAGCTTTCAATAATATTAGATGATAGTCAATCCTCTATCAAATTTTGTTTCAACTAGTTACTGTAAAAAGTAATACCGTGTAAACAACTTTTATAAGTAATCGAAAACCGATAACAAATTGCTTTCTCTAAGGCAGCCCATACACGTTTAATTCAATTGTCAACTGAGTCGGTCGTTGTCCAAATCAAAGCGTGTATGCCTTTTTCAATTGATTAGTTTGACAGTTGTCCAGTTAGTTGAAGAAAAGTCAAAAGAGTTTTATTTTTTTCAAGTTGAGTACTTAGTCTGCTCAATGGACAAAGGAAAGAAACTTGTTAAAGACTGAAACACTGGAGAGTATTATTCAATGTAAGTTTGATTTTAATATGACATGCTACCTATTTTATAACTACAGTAGTTTTGACTTAGCTGCACAATCTCCTTTGCACGATTTTTTGTGCAGGTAAATCTAAAATGCAGTTGTCTTAAATGCATTTACCTGCCTTAATGTTCAGGTACACAATTGTGGTTATCTGCACAAAAGTGCAGTTAAAGTAAAGTGTTTGATTTAAAAGTAAAGGATGGTTGAATGTGAACCACACCTAAACGCCAAGTTTTTTTCCGAATTTTATTTGACATTTCTCTACTTCAGACTTACTCAATTTGAACCATGGAGAGATACACAATCCAACAACGTGTTAAAGTTATCCAGACTTATTATGAAAATGGGCGTTCAAATCAAAATGCATATCGTGAACTTCGTGATTTTTTTGGTCAATTTGATCGTCCAAATGTGCGTACAATCGCAAAAATCGTGGAAAAATTCGAGCAAACCGGGTCTGTAGAAGATGTGAGAACACCAGTGCATGCTCGTACAGCTCGTACTGCAGGAAATATTGCTGCTGTTCGCGATAGTGTGGCTGAAGAGCCGTCCACCTCAACTCGTCGTCGTGCCCAACAATTGCACCTCTCACGCTCGTCGTTGATGAACATTATGCATAAAGACTTGCATTTACACGCTTACAAGGTGCAATTGGCTCAAGAACTAAAGCCTCTTGACCATTCCAAACGTCGTGAATGGGCAGAATGGTGGCAAGAAATGGCAGCAGTGGATGATCAATTTTCGAAGAAAATGATCTTCAGTGATGAGGCACATTTTCACCTCAGTGGATTCGTCAATAAACAGAATTGCCGCATTTGGGTGAATGAGAATCCAAGAGTGCTTGTCGAAAAACCAATGCACCCACAAAGAGTGACTGTTTGGTGCGGTTTATGGGCTGGCGGCATCATCGGGCCGTATTTTTTCCAAAATGAGGCCGGTAAGGCAGCTACTGTGAATGGTGTTCGCTGTCGTGAGATGATAACGAATTTTTTATGGCCCGAATTGGAAGATATGGATGTGGACGATATGTGGTTTCAGCAGGACGGTGCCACTTGCCACACAGCTAACGAAACAATGACTCTTTTGCGCAACAAATTCAATGGCCGTGTTATCTCACGTAATGACGATGTCAATTGGCCGCCAAGATCATGTGATTTGACACCGTTGGACTTTTTTCTTTGGGGTTATTTGAAAGAAAAGGTGTACGTCGATAAGCCAGCAACAATTCAAGAGCTAAAGTATGAGATAATTCGGCACATTAACGAACGGCATAGAACCTCCATTATGCCTCAGGGTCATCGAAAATTTGGACCATCGAATGGAGGTGTGCCGCCGTGGTCGCGGCGCCCATTTGGCCGATATTTTGTTCCATACATAATTGAGTAATACCAATATATCATAATAAAATAAAATTACAATAATTTCCTAAATAGTTTGTGTTTTATTCAAAATCAACATCGGCCCTTGAAATTTAACCACCCTTTACATACATAGAATAAAAAATTATTTTATTATTTCAACCCAGCTAGCATTTTCAATCGTCTAGGAGTCTACTGGGAATTCCACAAAGAGTGTTTGATCGACGAGCTCATTTTTTAATTGTAGACAGTTCCTCGCACGGGAGAAACTGTTACACGTGCTGATTCCTATGAGAGTTTCTTCCATAACGCAGCGAAAAACGCTTATATTAATCGTAAAGGAATCGTTTATGATGTATGTAGACATTATCTAACGAGTCTTTTAAAAAGCATGCCAAGAGTCGTATGAGACTCATGTACATACATAGGTATTTTTTTACAACTCGTGAAATGCTCAGCAGTATGACTAAGCTACCTAACTAAAGGGCATCAAGCGTTTTAGATGTTTTTGTAACTCAACAGATAATCATCAAAAGATTCTTTTAGGAGTTGTATATTAAACATAATCGTTTAACAATCAGCCTATGCTAGCTGGGAACAGATCATTTTTTACATGTATGTATGTTTATTTAATATAAAAGATATATTAACAAAAACAATGAGAATTAACAAAGAACATAAAAATGTATGGAAAAAAAAAACAAAATAATTGCGATTTATATTTTTATAAACAGCTTAAATTGGATATTTTTGTGAAAAAGTGGCCACCAAATATTTTTATGTGTGCAGCTTACTTTGATGTTTTGTTTGAAAATATTTTAAAGCTGCCCAAAAATATGAAAAATGTGCAGGTATATAAAATGCACTTAAAAAAGGATTTTGAAGAATAATTCCAGAAAATATGTATTTTGGGCAGTTAAGTCAAAGTGCAGCTAACTTTGATTTTTTGTATGAAAATAAATTTAAAATGCCAAAAATGTTGTGCATTTATCTTAAATATGCAGGTATAGAAAGTGCACTTAAAAAAGGAATTTGTATAGAATTATAAAGAATAATTCCAAAAATTATCAATTTTGTGCAGTTAAGTCAAAAGTGCACGTAAACAAAAGACAGTTAAGTCAAAACTACTGTATATCAAAGACCAAAATGAAGTTCTAGAAAAAGTGCAATCTTCTGAAAATTTTTTTAGTTTAGAACATTTTAAGCTCAAATTTTTATTATTTTTCATCGTTTTTATGTACATGAAGTACACGTTAATTTTTTTTTCTATATATTGTTGGATTTAAAAATAAAACTGGATGGTTTTTACATATCGCACCCTAAACACCAAAAGGTAACAACTCAACATTCTTTAATTTTCAGGAGAGCCAAAAACAGTTTTTTTGCTATGCTTTTTGAGAATTAATTTATGAAAAAAGTCATTTTTTTAAATTTAAAATTGTGACCCTTTGGTATTTAGGGTGCGATAATAAAGTTTTATACTGAATTAAAAAAAAACTCTTCTGTTGGTGTAATTTTTTATCCATTTTTTCCATGTGTCCTGGTTGATAGGTTCAAACTTTTGGCAGCCCTTCTCTAATGTTTTCCAAAAATCCCTTGTTGCTGTGGTATTTTTATTACTTTTTTCTGTATATCTTGAAAACGGCAAGAGGTAAAGCTTTCAAATTATCTCCCGTACAAAAAATATCAATTATTTTATAAAAACCTGATTTTTTGGACTGTTATTTGACCTATGGATATCCCTGACATATCAAAAGATCGGAAATCTTTAGTAAAAAATATTTTCTGAAAAACTCGGAAAAATCGGTTCAGATACGAAAAAGTTATGGCCAAAATAATAATTTTTTTTTTTTAAATACCCACTTTCGGGAACCATAGATCTTCCCGAGTCCAAGATTTATAATACAACTAACTGGCAAATTTCTTCTTAAACACGTCGGTATATAAATCTGTCAAATCGGTTAAAAAATGGCTGAGTTATAATCAAAATACTGAAATCCCAAAAATTACTCTTTTTATACCCTTCACCTCAGGTAGAAAAGGGTAAATATAATTTTGTCATTCCGTTTGTAATTTCTACAATATTGATCTAATACCCCATTAAAGTATATATAGTCTAGGTCCTTCTGAGGAGAGAACTTGATTTAACCATGTGATGTCCCTCTGCCCCCCACCCCCCCCTTTCAATTGTTTACATATACTAGCATAATGCCCAATATGATTTTCGTTATCACCCTTCTTTATTATTACATCTATTAAACGAAATAATTTTAACCAATTAGTCTTGGGCTTAATCGTTCATTTAGGTGACCGTCATTATCGTTCAGTTAAAACAAATGAACTAGTTCGTTCTTTTCGTTCACTCGGTCTTTTCTGTCAGCCGGTCTTTTCTGCCAGCCGGTCTTTTGTGTCAGTCGGTCTTTTGTGTCACTTGATCTTTTGTGGCTTTCGTTTAGTCAATGTGTTAAAAGAAACAAGTATAGCATACTTGTATGAAGCTACACTCAAAATATTATGTAGGTAAATTCAAAAGAATATTAAGTTTGAATAACTGAAAATTTAATTAGTAAACGGAAAATCATTTAAAATAAAGGAATTTTACGGCTTATTTTTAATGTTAATTTTAAAACGTAGAAATTCTTTAAAAATTAATAAATTTTTCTATTATTTAAAATAAAAATATACTAACTACAAACAATACATTCAAAGGTTTTTTCAGTAAATTTTAACTCAATTTAAATTACATACTAAGATAGCTTAAACAGTATATCTGTCATTATTACCTACCAAATCAGCGAAAAATTTTTGTTTATGTTATTTATGTGCACATGTACCTATGTAAGTATGTATAGTAGGGTGGAGTGAAATTGCCAAAAAAAAATTTTTTTCATATTTTTTAATCTCCTGTATTACTAATAGATGACCCTTTAAAAACATTAATTGACACCAAAAATCAGGATTCTATAGCCAAATTAAGAGGTGGCGCACGACCAATGAATTTTGAGAGTATACCATTGATTTTCCTAATTGCACTTTGAAATTTAAAGTTATTAACATTTTAAATGCTTTGGCTTCCAACACTGTAGGGAAGCATTAGCAACACTGAAATTTATGTATGCTTGAACAGAAGTCGGGGAATCCCCTTACGCTAATGTTGTTTCATTGTTATTCATTCCAGCTTCTTTATAATAAAGTTTAAAAGGTACGTAGGTGTTCTGAAGTTAAGCGCAAACGAAATTTTTAATAAAAATATTGCTAACAACCTTTTCTTTGTGTTATAAATATAGAAATATTTAAAAACTGACTAAAGATAATGCCTAAAACTCGGAAAGATTTGCTATGCCCTGTATTTGGTGCACCACTTGTATTAAATACCAATGTGTTGCCGACTTATTTTGATATTATTAAATATTACTTGTGGATAAAAAACGATTTGCTTGAATTTAATAATGCAAAAGATCCTTCAATTAAATATATCTGTGAAAAGATTGCTACTGATGTAGAACAAATATGGCATACGGCATCGATTCCAATAAATAGTCATCAGCAAGTTGTCGCAAGATTGATATCATATTACAACAAGTATAAGAGTATGAAAAAATTGCGAAGTGATATCAAGAAGCAACATTTTTACAATGATTCTAAAAAATTATTTGACATCGCAACGTGTAAGTGTGCATTCAGAAAAGTGTGTAAATGTAAAACTAAAGTGCCTGCAAGATGTATATTGGTTGTGTCGATAGAGTTATCGCAAAATCTGCACGACGCAAGGAAATAAGAAAACGAAAGTATGAAGAATTTGCAACTAAAAATAATACTTCAAGTGTTTGTTCGTATGAATGCACGCCAGCAATACACTGGTCGTCTAGCAGTTCTTCAAAGGGAACGTCAGAGTCGGAGCAAGATGATATTTGGCAAAGTGAGAGGAACAGAAATCCTCAAAAGAAAAGTAAGCAGATGAGATACAAGTTGCAGAACTTAACCACAGCATGTGACAGAGCTGGAGTTTCAGATCGATCCGCAGCATATATTGTAAATTCAGTAATGCTTGATTTAAATGTTATAGGTGCCGAAAATACATCAAATGTAATAGACCGAAGTAAAATACGTCGAGAAAGGAAAAAAGTGCGCAAAGAGTTAAACTCTATGTGTAGGGAAAAGTGTCTGAAGGCCATTTATTTTGACGGTCGTAAGGACAAAACTTTAATTATGGCTACTAATGGAAATGCGCCACATCGGAAGACTATTACTGAAGAGCATATTACAATGGTATCTGAACCAAGTTCTGAATATATTGGTCATTTGTCCATAGAATCGGGAAAAGCAGCTAATATTGCGAAGAACATTGTTAGGTTTATGGAAGAAACGTTTAAATTTCATTCGTCATTGGTAGCAATCGGATGTGATGGAACGCCTGTCAATACAGGATGTAAAAATGGAGTTATTCCATTATTAGAAAAAAATCTGAAACGACCTTTGCAATGGTTTGTGTGCCTATTACATGCAAATGAGCTACTACCACAGGTCCTAATAGCTTTTCCGGCAGTATAGGAAGACAACTCTCCAACTGCCTAGATTTTAAACCACAAGCTTTTGAAGCGATTCCCACAGAAATCAAGAAAATTAATATAAATATCTTAAGTACTGATCAGAAATATTTATACGAAATATGTTCCGCCATTTCAACTGGCCTAGTTTCGCCAAGCTTAGCTAGTAGAGAACCAGGAAAATTAGCGCACTCCCGATGGTTAACTTGCGCTAATAGGGTACTTCGATTGTACATTGGTAATTCCAATCCATCCGATAACTTAAAGCAACTAGCTCTTTTTATTATGAAAGTGTACGCGCCAACATGGTTCGATATAAAGTCAAGGCCATTTTGTAAATATGGTCCAGTTCATGTCATCAACATGGTTAAGCGAAGCTTATACTTAAGTGGTAGCCTTAAAAGTATTGTTTTAAAAACTATACAGAGAAATTCATATTTTATACACCCAGAAAATATGCTACTGGCTATGCTACAAGATGATGCGTTGCATATAAGGGAACTAGCTCTTCGAAGAATATTAGAATCAAGAAAAAAGACGACAAAAGAAAAAGTTCGTGAGTTTTGTCTTCCAGAGCTGCAAATAAATGCGGAAAATTACTATGATTTGAAAGATTGGGCGAATGTGAAAATAACAGAGCCTCCAATGACCATGAAATATGGTACTACAGAAATTTCAAATTTAATTTATTCGAAAAGTAACTTTCCTGAAATTGAGAATTTTCCTTGTCATACACAAGCAGTGGAAAGATGTGTCAAGCTTGTCACAGAGGCATCAATATCTGTTTGTGGATTGAAAGAAAGAGATGGTTTTATACGTTCTAGAATAAAATCAAGACAAGATATACCGGTTTTTGAGACAAAATCTGAATTTTTTCAAAAATGAGTACATATACTAGCAGAACTTCATTTCAAGTGCAGCTATTTTTGGCCGCCAAGGAGTGTTTTAAGTAATAATTATATTTTTTTTATTAATATGTATTAATTTATGTTATTTTGTTTTATACTCGTTAATGAAAGAACAAAATATAAAAAATAAATAATTATAAAACGTTTGTTCATCTGATGATTTCGTGTTTCAATAAATGGCTAAGGTAAAAAATGTAAGTGCTCTGCGCCACCTCAAGACCTTATCATGTAAGGCTGAAATTTTTTTATACGTGTTTGGGGATATAGAGCATCGATTCATTATACAGGAAAAACAAAATTTGAAAAAAAAAATTTTCGCTCCACCCTAATGTATAGGTATAATAAAATAATATAAAATAACTTTGCATTTAAGTATTTCAGTTTTATTTTATGACATATTTATTTTTGGAACAACATGTAAAAATAGTTAACGAATTAGTTTAACATAAAATAACAAAATTTTTATTAAGCTTTAACTTTACGAAAAATGATTTTAGTAAATTACATTCAGTTACTATAAAACTTTTTGAGTGTACACAAGAATAGAAAACGATAAACGCAAACCAAATTCGCAGTTGTTTTTTCGTTTACCAAACAACGCACGGTGCTTTGTCCCATAGACAAAAATCAAAAAAAAAATTTTGGTCTCAAAATGTGATAAAAGATATATTGATCGATAGATAACAACACAACTCATAAAAATTTTTTGGAATTGATTTCGTGTGACTCTCCTAGACTCCGCCAGAGGTCGCTAAATTCAGTCAAATTTAAGAAAGAATTAATGAATAAAAAAAAATTAATTGAATTGCTTCAAGAAAATAACTCAAAAATTAATTTTTTTAAAAAAGAGTTTAATGTTATTTTTTTTGTGATCCTTGGTATGTTCAAAATTTGGCAATTATACAGTTTTTATTAAAAATATTAACTTAAGTTAGTTTTTATCGCTCAAAAAAAATATATTTTTTTCAAAAAAATCCAAAAATTACAAAACTTTTTTTGAACTTTAAAAAAAATCATATAAAATCAGAAATTTTTTTATTTCGTTTTTTCTTAGCAAATAGTGTTCTTAAAAGGACCGTTAAAAGATTAGTGCCGGTTTTTGACCGCAACTTAACAAAAAATGCACTTTAAATAGGTCTAATTTCACAAATTTTTTTAAAGTTTTTTTATTATAGAGCTAAAATGTTTAAGTAAAGTTACAAGCTATATGAAAAAACATTTAAAAAAGAAATACTGAGAAAATATTAAAGTCAAATTGTGCACCATACCCCTTAATCAGAGTGCGCTACAATTATGTAATTTTCAGCAGGATAAAGTAATACGTTATATGCACACCTATTTTTGTGGTAGATCAATCCCAATAATTGTTTAAGTTTATAAACAAACAAAAATTGTAAAAAATTACAAATATTTCTTTTTTTTTAAACTTAGGGCCTATTTCACCAACAATATTTATATATCAATTTATGTTTAAAATTTGTTTTTCATGTAAAAAAAAAATTATATGAAAAAATTTATTTTAATATTAATTAATATTTAAATAAATTGGTGAAATTGGGCATAAGTATCTATTAATAAATTAGTTTATTATTAAGAAAAAAATAAAATTTTTTTACATAAATGTTCTACGTGCTTTATGACCAACGTTTTTATATTAAAAATTCAAAAGAAGTTAAAATTCAATTAGCCACTTCTGTCTTTCAAATGTAAGTTGAAATCAATATTTGCAAAAACAACATGCAACTTTGTTTTCTTGTTTTTGTTGCTCTTGCGTTTATTGTAGTATTTCCAACAACAATCACTAGTGAATTTGGCAAAATAGGAAAAATAGATCAGCTGTGCTGTTAACGCCACCTGTAAAGTAATTTCACCTTGACTTGGGTTATATTTTTCTTTGCTTTGTTTTCATATTAAAATGCCGTTAATTTATATTTCAAATTAGAGATGAGAACGTGAAAAAACATTTTTCAAGTATCAATATTCGTTTATGATATTTATTATATTTGTGTTTATATTTTACAGTCATGTGAGTGGCATTTTAGATTGGTATTTAAATTTAATTTATATTTAAAGTTTTGCGTAACGTTACTAATAAATGTAAAAAAATATGTATGTATATAATTTTGTTTATAATAAAAAGTGAGTGCTGAAAGATCAAAAAGCTCACGGGTCCATCCCAATTTTGTATCAAAACAAGTGTTTGGAAAATTAAAAAATAATTGAAGTATTTAAAGTTTAAACTGTGGTTATGGCAAATATTTTAAAAAATGCAGATATAGTTGATTGTTGGTTAACATCATCTTCGAATAATAAAACCTCAATAATTAACCTCATAACATAATTTTGTTCTGGCGGGTCCATGATTGCCCATGGGTCCCAAATAGATTACACTCTAGGAAATTTGTTTTTAAATACTATACTATAGGGTATCACATGGTCGGGTTTGACTGATTATACTTTCTTACTTTTTATTTTTGCAAGAGCATTTGAAGCGGTTTTAACTCATTTTTCATTTAATGATGTTTTTGTATTTTTCACATTAATCATCCGATTCTACCAAAATTCGGCACACATATATCTCTAACAAATATCAATTTCCATACCAAATTTTATTAGGATTGGATAAATTTTGTAGGTACTATAGCATTTTTAAGAAAAAGGATATATGGCAGGACCTTGAGTCCTTGTTCAGATTTAAGTGAAAATTTGCACACACGTTGCTAGTTGTGTGTGTATTAGCATGCCCATTTTTTTGTAGTTTTGTGGGCATTATTGAAGCTAAAATTACATTTTTCCATTTCAGGACACATGGGAGGTAGGCGTGTCCTTGGACCGATTTGTCCAAAAATATTTCATATCATATTTTTCTTAACTAAGCTATTTTATGCTAGCGTACCAAATTTCAAAAATTTCTGACAACTCCTTCTATTTATGTCCCTTCGTTATATGGGGACAAAGCACTGTGCAACGTGTGCAAAGATAGCGTCGATAGTTAACCACGAAAACGCTAAATTGAATTGGTGCTTTTGGGGGATGAATAAAAAATAGGAATTTAATGCTTTTGGGAGTTTTGCTTTTGGGAATTCAAAATTTATGAATTTAAGAATAAGGGTGTTCGAATAAAAATGAGAAATTGTAATTTAAAGCAAATAATTACGGAAAAATTGAGTAAAAAATTAATAAACAATAATAAAAATATAATATATATACATATATGTATAAAAATAATTAAATGAAGTGTATTTATAATTAAAAGCAAAAATGTTTACTTAAAATTAAAAAATACCTTCTTTTCAAAAAAAAAAATAATAAAAATATAAAGTATGTATTAAAAAAACCGAATTTGTTTTTAATTTTTTTGGGGGTAAGAGGAAACTTCAAGGAACAACCTCTAGTTTTCCAGAAATCTGGTTTGGGGTAACATTAAGGAAAAAACTGTTTAATTACAAAAACTAAGGAACAGTTTTCCAGAAATCTGGGTTCATCCAAAATGGTCAATAAACACTGGGATTTCATTTTTAAGGGTGTTAGAGGTAAAGTCAAGGAAAAAACTGCATAGATTATGAAAGTATCCATACTAAAGAATAAAAATCGCTTTCCGTGCAAAAAATCTAAGGAATAGTTTTCTAGAAATCTGGGTTCCTCCAAAATGGTCAGTAAAAACTGGTATTTAATTTTAAAGGGTGTTACAGGTAACGTCAAGGAAAAAAACTGCAAAGATTATGAAAGAAGACGTACTAAAGAATATAAATCGCTTTCCGTGCAAAAAATCTAAGGAACAGTTTTCCAGAAACCTGGGTTCCTTCAAAATGGTCAGTAAAAACTGGGATTTCATTTTTAAGGGTGTTAGAGGTTACGTCAAGGAAAAAACTGCATAGATAATGAAAGAACCCATACTAAAGAATAAAAATCGCTTTCCGTGCAAAAAATCTAAGGAACAGTTTTCCAGAAATCTGGGTTTTTCCAAAATGGTCAGTAAAAACTGATATTTAATTTTTAAGGGTGTTACAGGTAACGTCAAGGAAAAAACTGCAAAGATTATTCCCAAAAATTTAAATTACTTTTTGATAATAAACAGGCAAGTGCACGGCCTAAAAAAAACACTTAATTCACAACTTGCTTTTGTAATTTGTTGTTGTTTTTATTTTGTTTTTCTTAATCTAATTAAAACTACAATTTATGTTGAGAGAATTTCAACTAATTGTAGTGGGGAATGTAAGATGAGATAAACCCTCTGTTTATTGTTGATGTGTTTTGTTTAAACTTTGATATTGTTACAAGTAGAACTGTTGCTTATAAGTCTTATACGTTAAACAGTTTTATTTGGTTTAATATCTTTAGTTTTTCCAAAAATCTTTATGGATGAAGTTTCCTGATGATCTCGCCTAAGCAACCGGTGAAATGCGCATAGGAATAGCTTATCCCATCAACAATAAATTTCAAGTGTTTTTATCAAGAATAAAAACTGGGAATTAAGCACGAATAACAAAATCTTTTGAAATTAGTATTGTAAATATTTATGTACAGGTATGTAAAAATTATTTAGTTTTTGTCTAGTTGGTCTCTATTCTGCTCGCACAATGGTGAAGGGTATATAAGACGAATATAGCACTCATACTTGTTTTTTTTAATAATATTGTGATATTATTAATATACATACACTTATTTATGATAAAAAAAACCCATATGCCGTGTTAAAAAAACACGTCTGCATTCAACGAGCACGAAACGATACGCTGTACACAATAAAAAATACGTGTAAGGCACATAATGATGCGCAAATAAATGGTACAGTTGCATGGTCTGATCTTTTGGGTGAGGGTAAAAAATCATTGTTTGAAAATACAAAAAAAATCCGTAACAGTTCGTGTGACAAAGACCGATTCACTGTTTACTCGTGCTATAATGTTAAGTAACGTTACTGAACTATAACACAAATGTGCATAGTTTGCTTTCTAGATTTTATTAATCCCTAATATATATAAAAATAATACAATGATGTATGCATGACTAATTCTGGGGGCTAATTCTGGCAGTCGTGATCGAATACTTTTCGATTCGTAAGCAATTTTATTTCTAATTCTTTCAGTCAATAATGAACGAATTGAAATTAATTTTTCAGTGTTGTAAAGCATTTTCACAATACTAAAAAAATAGTGTCGATTGACTAAAGGAAGAGATAAATTGTTGATTCAATTTAGATATCGTAGCCACGCTTCTGAATGTCAGTTCTTTATTCTTAGCATCCGTCTCTGGAATGAACTCCCTGATAATTTGCAGGCTATGTAGCAACGCAATGAGGTTCAGAAAATTACTTAAAGAACATAATTCGTAAATTGTATAAATGATGTAGCAATCTTCTATAAAAAATAGTTAAAACGTTATTTTTTAATTTTGTTTTTTTTTATTTATTTAATTTTTATTTTTTTTTTTTTCATTATTTTATAATTATTTAAATTTAATTAAATCAATGTATGGTTAACTTTTCAGATTCTAATACTGTAATTTATAAGATATTATGTCTTGTTGTGTTAGAAAATCATATTTAATAAATACAAATACAAAAGTGTTCGATCACGACCTCCAGAATTAGCCCCCAGGTCTATTTATATCATGCATACACTACATCATATATCACTATTTCATATTATTTGTAATATGTGATAATTTTGCTAATAAATTAATTTTCCGCTTAAGCATTTTTACCTCTTATGCAAATTAAAAAGTTATTTGGCAGTCATAATTGCTTTCTTTTTATGTTATTTTTTCAGATTGGGATGGCTTGTAGCACAAGGTGGAAGTGCAACAGAGGTATTTAAATGTCCCTCAGGATCAATGATAAATGCTCAAAAAACATGCAATGTGTTGTAAATTCAATTATTAGTTCTTAAGTCCTATATTTAAATTTGTAGTTATATTTAAAAAAAAGTTCCGTTTTAACTGTATGTAATCTAATACTATGTTCACACTTGGATTTTTAATCGCGCTTAAGCACCTCTTACGTGATTAAGCTCTAATCACATTAAAATCGAGATGATTAACCGTACATTGAAGTGATTTGTTCACTACTTCAAATTGACATGGTTAAAACTAAATCGTTTCATGTATAATGGGCCACATTAAACGTAACTCTCACGTGTACAACCGACCACGATTTCTTATTTATGTTTTTATTTCGTCTTTTAAATAATCTATTGATTTTCGCCATTTTATCATTAATATGGTTGAAATAATCTTCTGATAACTTTATTAAAGTATTTTTATCTATTTTTTATACTTAAAGATATATAAATTTGTTTGTTGTATTTTTTCTAAATCAACTGTCATCTTAATCATCTCAAATGTAATGAAAACGGCTTTAATAAGTTAAATCAACGTTTTGCTTAAAAGCGTTTAAAAACCCAAGTGAGAACGTAGTATTATGCTATGTTCATACGACGATATAAACCACTAGTTTCGCTCTCTGAAACTAGATTGCCAAACATGCTGTTCATACGATTCATTCTTGTTTCATTTTGACATTTTGTTTGTGTTGTAAGTCTGATTTTTTTAAGATAGCTAAAAAGGTAAGTTAAAATTAAAAATATATTACTTAATACTTTTATTAATATTATTATTATCATGGCATGCACCGCAGTGGTGCAGAGGGTAGACCTGCAAAGAATTCTGATGATGAAAATGTGGTTATTCTTGAAACGTAAATTCAACCCTAGTTCAATAACCAGCTCAGCCAAGAATAAATATTATCAATAAATATGTGAAGTTGTTTTTCGACCTTTTTATAAATAGTGGTATCCCGGTTTAACGAATACTTAGTTTAACGAATTCGCGATTTAACGTACGGTCATATTTTCCCCATTGAGTACCTTACGCTGGGTCTCCACGTAGCAATTTTTATTGCTAAGTACAAGCAATAACGTCGGCAGAACAATGAAAGAACACTGGAGCAATAATTGCTGATTATATTGCTGGAGAACACTTGTTATTGCTCTGCCATAAATTTTGTAATTTTCACCTCGAGTAGTTGTTTAAAGTTTTGTGGCTGTATTTATAACAAATGTTTTATGTTGTGTTTTGAAATGATTGTTAAATTTTCTTTCTTAAATTAATTAATTAAATTAATAAAATAATTAATTGTAATTGTCGTAGCTGTGTTTTTTATTGCTTTTTTGTTTATTTGCGGATGAAAAAAACCTAAAACTTGTATTGTTCTATTGAAAAAATAAAAATATACAAAAAAAAAAAACAAATTCGTCGTTTGCTTTTGTTGATATTGACGTTTATTTAAAAATATATAAACACTTTTTCTTTATTTTGTTGAAGTATTTTTTCACTTGCTTTTTTGAATAAATAAACACACTAATAAATAGCCAACTGTACAGAGAAATGAAATGTCAGATATATTACAACTGATTTGACAGCAGATTGCTAAGCAATAATTGCTCAAGCAATAAGAACAGCAATCATTGCGCAATAGATTGCCAGTCATAGCAATATGCGGTCTATACGTCGCAAATTTTATGGAGCAATCAAATTTGACGTTTGCCGCAATAAATATTGCTACGTGGAGACCCGGGGTTATATTGCGAACAAACAGCAAATTTTTGTACTCTATATAACGAATTTTTACAAAAAAATTAAAAAAAAAAACAAAATATAAACATATTTGCATCCATTCTCTTTTGTTTTTGTTTTAACCATATTTTAATAGCGATTTTACTGAAAACAACGAGTTGAGAGAAGTATTTTCTTTTCTTGCAAAGAAAGCAAAGAAAATACTTGCTCGCCAAAATAAAAATTTGTACGTTACAAAGTCGTTTTTACTTTTGTTTACAAAAAAAAATGTTTGTTTTCTGTTTAAAATTGTACGTAATTTTTGTGAAGTTTTTGTACAGTTGACATCAAAATGCCCAAAATAAAACGTTAAATTCTTAAAGAAAAATTAAACATTATTGACGACTATGAAAGGGCCTGCGACTAAGTGCTATATCTAATAAATATCAGCTGCCAAAGTCATCATTTTGAGCGAAATGGAAAAGACTAATTTCGGATCAAAGAATAGAAGGGCCTCAAAAACAGGCGAGTTTCCAAGAATGGAAACAGAATTGTTTAATTGGTTTCAAAACAGGAAGAATGCGAACATTCCTATTAGTGGTACTATGTTAAAAGCAAAAGCCCTTATTTGTACTCATTTAATTAAAAATAAGTATTTATTTTTTGTTGCGTTATGAATGGAAATAAACAAATTTACTTTGTTTTATTAAAAAATTATTGTTTTAATCAGTATTGTGGTTATTTTGTTGAACTATTTATGGTTTTTAATTCAAATTTTTATAATTAGGCTTAAGTTCATCAAATTTAATTTTCTGAGGAGATCGAGTGGTTGCGATCGAAACATGTCATGGGCCGGCCGGGGTTCGAGCCCCAGCCACGTCAAGAATGAAAGATTATCAATAACAATTTTAATTAATTTTCATGTTTGTAAAATTCCTTTCTTCATAAAAATAATTTAATGAAAATTAAATTTGATGAACTTAAGCCTAATTATAAAAATTTGGATTAAATTATTGTTTTATTATTAAAAATGTATAAAAAAAAATTCGGGATTTAGCGAATTTTTCGATGTAAAGAAAGGGCCTGACAATATATAATTCGTTAAACCGTACTGTACATATAAATAACAAATAAATCTTCAAGCTCGAGGTTCTTTCGGTATTCTTTGAATAACTTCATCAGGGATTGTCTACTAAGTAACAAAAATAAAAATATAAATAAAAAGCATCAAAGCAAAAGCGAGAAGTGAAACAAAAAATATAAAACATCAGTAAAAATAATAACAAAAACTAACCAAATAATAATTTTCGCACACAAAAAATTCTTGTAAGCTAGTGTGTTGCTATAACCGTCGACATTATCGTACTCAAATAAAAATTAAAACAATAAAGGCAAAGCAATAATTATAACAAGTGCAATATTTATTATTTTATTTCAGTTCGATAATGAAGACTACAACAAGTTAAGTCCACTTTTAAAATTCAAACATTTTGCGACAGGGTGGATAATTGAAAAATGAAATTAATGAACTAATGTTTCCAGATATCGGAGAATCGCCAAAGGTATATATCAGGATAGGAAAAAATTCTACTCGCGAGCACAATTTGAGTCAATTCTCTCGTTTTAAACTTTGTGCTTACGAGCGGTGTTGTCACTTTGTGGGTAATTACCCGCATTTGGTATAATTTTTGATCTTCGTGCAATTTACAATTCTTACTTCAGATACCCAAATTAAATCAAGATTCGATATCAGTTATTATCATAGTGATTTAGAAGCTGAGGTCTGTTGAAATAAGCTATTCAAACTAAAAACGAGCCTGGGGGAAGGGAAATGGAAATTTTTCCAATATTCCAACATATACAGCCCAATTATAAATAAAAATTCCACGGGAGTTTTTTTCCCATTTTTCCCATTTAAATTAAATTCTAAAAATTGGAGAAGGGAATAAAGTCCCGGGGAATTTTTATTCATAATTGGGCTGATAATTAATTTTATTTTTACTTTCAAATGCTTTGGTTTGAATAATATTTAACGCCTTTAAGTCTTAATTTACAAGTTTCATCTTTTGATGCTCAACTTATTTTCAATTCCCTTTAAAAGATGCCAATATAATCACACGCAGCAATCGGTTTCAACTTTTTTCGGCGAATCAAAGAGAAAAGGAAAAGAAAAATATTACATGCAGCCATCGTTGAGCATATACCAATGAACAAGAAGACAAAGCCTACTGACCGAGGGTTAATCATCAAAAGATAAAACGTGTAAATGCAGACTAACAGTTGTAAACTGAATTACGAAAGAGACAGTTGTATAAAACCCTGCAGGCATTTTGTTTACTAAATAAGGTAGAAAGGGTATTTTTAAGACCATGAAACTATAAATGGTAGACAACACAAAAAAATTAATTTTAATCACAGGTTAATACACGGCATTACCAATTGAAATTTATTTCAAACAAATAGGCACCGCGCTTGTTCTTGACGAAAATCACTTCAGACGTCCAATTTTGATCCTTTTTTCGAGCATTTCAGGCTGCATGTCACCAATTAAATGAACAATGTTGAACTCCAAGACGTCAATTGTTGCTGGTTTATCATCATAAACCAGTGACTTCACAGCCCTACGGAAAACAATCAAGAGGTTCCAGATCACACGGCCTTGAAGTCTAATTAACAGTTTATTTTCTCTAAATCAACTTGAGAAAATCCATGGCTCATCTTCAAAGTAAATTTGGATGATTTGGTGGCGTTGTTCAAGCATGAATCTATTCATGATGATGTGCTTGAGCAAAAAGGTATGAACCTTATAAAAACCAAGATTAGAAATAGGATGGTATTGAATGCATTGATTTACGTTGTTGCAGAGATTGTGTCATGACTGTTGATCTTATACAAATGTGTGATGGAAACAGATCATATTCTAATGGTATTTTGACCAACACTTTAGAAGTTAAGGAAAACTATTAGTATAATGATGTGTTTAAAGTGTAATTAAATTTACTGAAAATGCTGTTTAAAAGCCTTTTATGTTTTCAGTGGCAATTTTTGTTTTAACTTATATTTTGTATTTAATGATATATATGCATGTATATCGTTACCAGTGTTGCCAATTTAGCCATTTAGTGGCTAGATTTGGCAATTTTTCAACTTGTTTAGCCATAAATTTTTTTTTTTTTTTTTTTCGTTTTTCTTTTAAAAGAATAATTTTTATTTTATTATAAAAATTAATAAAAGTAAAATAAATATTTTGAACAATTAAAACGCCTTTAATTTAAATCACAACTTTTCCAAATGTTGATAATCGATATAAACTATCCCAATAAAAAATGGAGCTTCCAACGAAGCAGGTTTGTAAGGGAGAAACATAAGGGGTTCGCTTACCATTGCGCTTACGGAAGACATGAATTTTATATGGCGAGTTCCCACTTTGAAGCAATACATTTTTGATACATAAAGCGCATTATTCAGCGCACATAAACATTGTTAGATGTAACGATCATATTTACACACTGAATGTTTTGATACAGTTATTTTTTAGTATTCTCCCTTACAAACCGGCTTCGTAGTAAGGGAATGCCGTAGCACTTGAAATGTTATTTTTTTTTATAAAAGTTGTTGAGAGTTCTTTCACTTACTTTACTGCATTTCTGTATGTCTTATTGCGTAGCGCATAATTGTGCTACGTAAATGTACCTTTAGTGCTTCGCAAAATGATAAAAATTTTTATTGGGATAATTATAAGAGAAAAAGATACTCGTAACGTAGATATAAAAAGTTCTAACATAGAACAAAATGTTGAAATAACTAGTCCTGAATCTACAACAACTGATGAAAAAGATCCCATATTATCGTCATCAAATTATATATTCGAAAAATCTTTGAACAAATTCTCTGACAACATAAATAAGTTTATCAATAAATTTTAATCGTCTGATGTAATTGAAAGCATATTTATTTATACTGATATAATAAAACCTCGGAATGTTGGTAGTAAAAAAATTAAATGTTTAAAAATATTTTCAGTAGCAACATTAAAGAATTATATTCATTTCAATAGAATTGAATATTTTCCTCTTGAAGCCTATAATATAAATGATATTTCCATAATGATTCGAAATGATGAAGGAGAAGAGATAAGCTTTAATAAATTAGTTCCCGTCTATTGTACTCTACACTTTAAAAAAAAGTGTATATAAAATAGGTGTGTTACCAACAAAATTAATCATTTTTATTACAACCATGGATGCGATTAATACAAGTTATTATAATAATCAGTCTGGGGAAAATATACAAAATATTGGTGAAATATATCATGCACCAAGAATTTTACAATACGATCGTGGTATTGGATCCATATTTTCGGCTGTATTTTCACATCTTAAACTCTTATTTAAAACGGGGATGAATATATTAAAGAATAAATCATTAGATATTGGAAAGGAAATTTTAGAAGAAAGCCAATAAAAGAAATCTTACTAAACAAAGGAAAAATGGTCATACAAAATATAAAAGAAGCTACTATTGATCAAATGAAAACAGATTAAATCAAAACGTTGTAGAGGAAAGAACTTTAAGGATATTTTTGGGAATTTGAGTTGTTAATAACTTATTGCACTCCTTGTTTAGAAATTGTATTGTACATCTGAACAATAAAAATGTATCACATCCTGACAATAACTATCACTATAGGGCTTATATAGAAAAATTGTGAAATTATGGAAATGATGCTAGATCAACGCATCTTGAATCATGTGGCTGGGCTATTGATACAAATAAAATAAATTCATTAGTTGATAAAGAAAATCCTGGTTTAGACAAGAGAAAAAAACTATTTAAGGATGGAAAAAGAGTAGAGCTTTTTGGAAAACTTCATGTTGATGTGTTTAACCAACAGAAATACTTGCTTAATAATGTTGATCTAAAGGTAACATTTAATTTGGAAAAACCGGAATTTTACATTTTAGAAGGTGGCGATAAAAATGAATCTTATATTAAAATTCATGAAGCTAATTTATATATAAACCATCTTTCTATTAATCATAATATTCTAATGGCTCATGTTTTACAATCAAGAAATGCTATTTATCCTTATAAAAGAGTGGAAATAAAAACATTTACAATACACCCTGGAAATTACTCATTAACTTTAAATAACGTTATATTAGGACAATTACCAAATTTTTTAATTTTTGGAATGGTGTCTAATAAAGCATATACTGGAGAGAAAAAAGAAAATCCGTTTTACTTTCAACATTTTAATTTACAAAGATTTAATTTGGTTGTAAATGGAGTACAATTTCCTGCACAACCAATTGAACTTAACTACCATAACGGATGGATAATAAGTACTCGTGGTTATCAAACACTATTTAAAGGAACTGGAATTCATCATTTCGATAAAGGTCATCAAATAACTAAAGAACTTTTTGATAACGGATATTTTGTACTTGCTTTCGACTTGACACCAGATCATAATAATAATTCTAATTGTGGTAATTTAATAAACCAGGGAACTATTCGTATTGAAGGGCGTTTTGGCAAACCAATTATTGAAGCAATAACGTGCTTAGTATATTGTGAATTTGATAGTTTTATAGAAATTGACAAAACGCGTAATATTATTCAATGAATTCAATTAATATTAAAAATACTTTGAACTCCAATAATATAACCAAATATAAATTTAAAGGTGTATTTGCATGTAATAAATTACCAACACAACCAGTTTCAAAACCACCATTTTACGTTGCTAACACTGATCCATCACATATGCCTGGACAGCATTTATTTTCCTACAAACAAACCTGCCGAGTACTTTTGTTCTGCTGGTCAATAAATAAAAATTGTAAAACTTTTACTTATAATAGTCTTCGAATTCAGAGTGAAACTTCAATTTTATGTGGTGTTTATTGTTGTGTATTTATTTATTTAAGATGCAAAAACATAAGTTTTAATAAAATTTTAAAACTGTTTAATTATTTCAATTTAAATTATAATGATATTTTAGTTTTAAGGTTATTTAAGTATATACTTAAGAATTTTTAAAAAATATAATAAAAAAAATATAATAGAAATATAGTTATTGTTTTTCTTCCACAATTCTTGTCGCCTCTAAAAGGATTTCATCCATACCATCGTACAGGTGCCATATCGGTGGTATTGATCTTAAAACATCGCCCTGCCCGTCATAAAGCGCTAGGAATATTTTTAAATCTATTGGTGGTAATATAAGCACTTATATAACATTAATTCTGTCTGTTCTGTTTTTTTGGTTAATTTGATTTGTTTGATTATTCATTGCGGTTTTGCTAATAGATAGTTGCCAAATAATAGATTTGTTTCTTTTTTTTAATCATAAGTTTTTAATTTTTTTTTACTAATAAAAGTTCATTAACTCATAATTTAAAATTAAACAAACATTTAAGGTTAATTTTTAAACATCAAAAATGCTACGATGGCTTTTTTTCACTAATGAAAAATTTATTAGCTCATAATTTAATTTTTTATCATAACGAAAAGTTTATTGTCTTATATTTTAATGTGCAGCACACATTCAAGGTTAATTTTTAAACTTTAAAAATGCATACGATTGCACTTTTTACCCTAACGAAAAGTTAATTGGCTCATAATTTAATGTGAAGCAAACATTCAAGGTTAATTTTTAAACTTTAAGAATGCATACGATTGCATTTTTCCCCCCACCAAAAGGTTTATTGACTTTTAATTTCCACAATAACAATTGTGTATTTATTTTTTAACAGAATGTTCTAAAAAGTTCAATAATCATAAATCAGTTTTCAAAATATGCTTTAATAAACATTAAATATATTTACCAAAATAAAAACAAAAAAGTGCATAAGTAAATACATAAATATATGTTTTACGAGGTATTTTCAAAAGATTTTTTAACTGTTTTATTTAATTAAAAATGGAAAATGTTAAATTAACTTGTGAAGTTTGTGAGCACATAACTTTTGCAAACAAATTTAATAAGAAAAGGCACTTTATGCGCCTGCATAATTTCAGTGTCAAGAAGTCCAAATTTTATAAAAGTCCTTCAGCTATCAAGGAAAAAAGGCGGGAGGATGTTAGTGAAGAGACTCCTGCCTATATCAGAGAATTTATGGAGGAGGATGACTTATTTTTATCGGAAATAAAGGAGGAGGACGATTTAATAAGAGAATTTATGGAGGAGGATGACTTATTTTTATCAGAAATAAAGGAGGAGGACTTCAAATTTAAAATTTTTTATATGTAAAACTATTTTTTAATATAAGTAATAAAAATGAAAAAAAAAATTTGTTTTTTGTTTTATTATATTTTTCTTTATTGTAAGGATTTTTTTTTCAGAGTTTAGGTAAAATTTAAATCGAATATTGCAGGTCCATTTGGTAATTGATGCCCCTTGTAAATAATTGTCCAAACTTTATCATTCATTTGAGTTAAGTATGGATCCTCCTTGTTTAAAAATTTCATCATTCTATTGGGAAGATAAAACCATTTATTGTCATCTAAATTGCAGTGTTGCCACTTTGTGGGTAATTACCCGAATTTGGTATAATTTTTACTGTCGTGGGTAGAGCGTGGGTAATTGCTCTTAGGTGTAATTCAGGTGTAATTTAAAATTTATTTCTTTTAAAATATTGTGGATAAAAAATGCACAGTCTTCTTACCAAAGTCTCGGTTTCTTTTAAGGAAAAGACTTCAATCCTTAAATAAATATTTTCCAAAGTTCGATAATGAATGTCACAAGATGGACTCTTAGATTTGGATTAAGATGACAATCATAGTGATTTAGAACCTAAAGTCTATTGAAAAAAGTTATTCAAACTAAAAACTAGCTTGGGGGAAGAAATGTTTCCAATATTCCACCATATAATTTATTTTATTTTTATCTGGCAACTTTCAAATGCTTTTGTTTAAAGAATATTTAACGCCCTTACATAGGGTCTCCACCTGAGATAAGATATACGATTTTTATATCAGAAAACGTCAAATTCAATCGCATAGAGTATTATTATTTTACGTGTGGACTCTCAAACAGTGTTAGGTTAGTACTTATATTATAATGAATGTTATGAGAAATCTTATAACAATTATCTTATAAGATGAGCTGTCAAAAAAACACATACATACATACATATAAAACAATAATAAGACGCTATCACTAACATGTTTAATTTTTAGTGCAAATTGTGAAAATCTTGTGATAATTGCTTAAAAAAACAAAAACACAAGTTTACTGTACGATAATCATTCGATTATGCAATCTTAAGGCCCAAATACACTTGTCAAATGCTTGTCCAGCCGGCGAATTCATCGTGTACGTGTACTTGACGTAATATTCGCCGTCATATCTAAATTTTTTGATTTTCCATCCAGCATCGCCGGTGTGACACATACAAAGACATTTTCACTAATACTACCACAGTCCTTGATGAGTATTTTAATCAGTGTTGCCAAAACTTGGTGACCAAAAATTGCTAAATATATTGAGAAAAATGGCCAACAAATGGCTAAAAATGGGCAAAATTTTTTTTTTTTTATATAAAACACATTAAAATTCAATAACAAAACAGAAAAATTAATTTATTAGAAGTTGTTTACGATGAAATTGTAAGTTAAGATCAATTTGTTAAATAAGAATAAAAGTAAATTAATATTTTGATAGATATTTAAAAAATTAAATCATCGATAAATCCGATGTCGTTAGTGTTTATTTCAAAGGAATCACTCGTGCCTATTAGTTTTAAATAATTGAAGGTAAATCAAAATCACGACATCATTTACCCAACCTTTTGAGTCCAGATCTACAATAAAAAACAAGTAAGAAAGTATAGTCGGTCAACCCCGACTATATGATACCCTACACCACATTAGGAGATATGTATCAAATTTAATCAAATAATCTCCAAAACTGCGACCTATACTTTGCGCACAAGGCTTACATGGGCAGCTAGCCAGCCGGACAAACATCGTTAATTCGACTCAGAAAGTGATTCTGCGTCAATCGGTATACGTAAAGGTGGGCTTCGGACCAATATTTATAGGTGTTACAAACATCAGCATAAACGCATAGTACCCTCTCTGCTATTGTGGTGTACAAATTTCATTGTTATGGCAGAAATATTTACCTAATTGATAAAATCGAATTAACGGTTGTAACCTAAACGATGTTTACTTGACTAAATCCCCTTTCTTCTTCAGCATTAGACCATGAAAGTGAGATAAACTTTATAGTCAATTCTGAAATTTCTTAAAAAAATTTTGTTGCCGCCTGCATCTCTTTATTGAAATACTTGCAGCCAGAAAGAAACACCGATGTTTGTCTTGATCTATTTTATAATTTTTATATTGGAATACTGTTCATTTATTTTTAAAGATGTTTCATCATCATAGTTTATAGCGATTTTTAAGATTTATAAAAGTTGTGATTTAAATTCATGGCGTTTTATTGTTAAAAATTGTTATTTTAATTTTATAAATTTTTATAATAAAATAAAGATCATTCTTTTAAAAGAAAAACGGCAAAAAAAATGTATGGCTAAACAAGTTGAAAAATGACTAAAAAAATGGATAATGGCTAAACTCATTTCTTTAATGGATAAACAGGGTGAAAAATGGCTAAATCTAGCCACTAAATTGGCAGCACTGATTTTAATCAATGTATTTGGGCCTTTATAAGACACGTGTTCCCCTTTTTTAAGATTAATGGTGTTTTCTTTTCTAAAAAATAATGATGCATTATAGTTGTGTAATATATTTATTAGGTTACACGAACCCTTACAAATGATACATTTTTCTAAATTACAATGGAACAAAATAATAGCTACGTTTTACACTCAACACAAATGAGTATTTAGCGTGTTAAATATTGAATGCAAAGTTTGTAATAAAAGCGATATTCATCACGCTTGTAGCAATTTTCAACATTAAATTTTCTTACAATTCCAATAAGCGTTAACAGCACTGATTTTCAATAATAAATGTCAGTTGTTGTTAAAAATTATGTGACAAAAAAATATAATAAAAGTAAAACAAACGAAAAACAAAAAGTTTTTATATCCATCACAATATAACTAAAAATCACAATATAACGCAAATTGTCCGCAAACACAAAAAAAACTTAATAAAAAAAATACTTGCTTGCATAAAAAAGTACTTTACGCAGATGCAAAAAAGGGTATTATCTCACACTCAGTTATAACTGCAGGTAAGTAATGGAACAAATTTGCCATTTATTGTTGCAACATGTTTAGAAAGGAAAACGACCACTTCTCACATTTTTGCATATATTTTTAGAATGTAATGTGACGAACACTTTGATTTTGGCGTTTTTTTTTTATATAAAAACACATTAATATTCCCATCCCTGAGTTCCATCACTGTACATATGAAAAAAACTCAACCCTGCAAACTACGAAAAAATACCACTCTTCCAAGGCGAATTGGCTAACAAAGGCGAAGTTTTGTAGACTTGGCGTGGGTATAGAAAATTCAAGAAATTGCGCGGCCGAGAAGATAACAAAGTAAGTTATCAAAGTACTCAATTTGAAGAGAGTAATAATAAAGTCCTCTCATTTTAAGGAGAGTGACTCTAATATGGCTATTTAAAATTGAGTGTTTTTTCAAGAAGTGCTACCAAGTTAAATTATTTTTAGAACCTAACATAATGAACATCAGCGTTGCCAGAAAAATGGTTTTATCATATTTTTGATAATTTTTTTTACCAAAATATAATTTTCCTCAAATAGAAAATCATTTGAGAAGAACTTATGAGGTGTTTCCAAAGACTAAAAAACTGAGCGTTTTTCATATAAATTTTACAATACAATCAATCGCCTATCACTTAAAAACAGCACATTACATGGGGTCTTCACTTGACCATTTTTTGTCATACCAAACGTCAAAGTCCATATAAAAAAAATTTTAAAATTTTTGTCAGCGTTTTTTTTATATGAAGTTTGACGTGAAGACCCCATGTTAGAAACGAGAAAATTTTACTTTAAGTATGTTTGTTCAAGCAACACAATTTTTCTACAGTTTTTAAAAGCAGTAACTTTTTAAAACCATAAAGTTTTGTATACCTTATTTATTGCTTTTACACACTTTACATTTTTGTCTTCTGTGTCTAGCATATACAAAAATGCTAATGACCATACAAAATACAGGGTGGCGCATAAGTATCGTAATGATATATCTAAAGAATACAGTAGTTGTGGTTACCTGCTCAAAAGTGCAGCTTAAGTAAAATGTTTGATTTAAAAGTACAATAAAACAATTATTTTATTACTACATAAATTTATATATTATTAAAATTTTATTTCAACCGAGCTAGCATTTTCAATCGTATAGGAGTCTACTGGGAATCTCACAAAGAGTGTTTTTGATCGTCGACAAGCTCATTTTTTGATTTTAGACAATTCCTCGCGCGGGAGAAACTGTTACACGTGCTGATTCCTATGAGAGATTCTACCATAACGCAGCGAAAAACGCTTATATTAATCGTAAAGGGAATCGTTTATGATGTATGTAGAGATTATCTAACGAGTCTTTCAAAAAGCATGCCAAGAGTGGTTTAAGACTCATGTATTTTACAACTCGTGAAATGCTCAGCCGTATGACTGAGCTACCTTAATAAGGGCATCAAGCGTATTTTTCATGCTAAAACTTCTAATTCTCAAAAAATTTCTATAAAACAAACCTTCAGGTCGCGAAAATCCTTTTTTACAGATCCTTAGGCCGGTTTGTTTTATTATAATTGAATTGGCAATAGCATTTTCATACTTCAAAAACGGTCTTATTTAGGTAGCTCAGTAACTGTTAAACGACTCTTACAGAGAGTCCCAAAAGGTTCATTCCAAGATTTAAAGACGAGCGAGTCAAAAAATAAATAATAAATTACAATAAGATTTAGATGTTTTTGTTTTGTTACTCGTCAGATAATCATCAGAAGATTATTTTAGGAGTTGTATATTAAACATAGTCGTCTAACAAACAGCCTATGCTAGCTGGGAAATAACAGATCATTTTATACATGTACGTATGTATATTTAATATGAAAGAAACATTAACAAAAACAATGAGAATTCACAAAGTACATAAAAATTTATGGAAAAAATTTGATATTTATGTGAAAAATTGGCTACCAAATATTTTTATGTGTGCAGCTAACTTTGATGTTTTTCAGGGCTGTCAGACTTGGGGATTTATCCCCAAAGTTGGGGATTTTATGCGAGCAAAAAGGACAAAGAAAGTCATTTGGGGATTGGGGATTTTTTTGGGGATTTAAAAAAAAATTCGGGGATTTTTTGGGGATTTTACACTCTTTTAATATATTTTCCCTTTTATTACACTGGTTTACAGCCAAAAATTACCAAGAACGCCACGTGCCTAGATAAGTTAATTTTGACCTCCTGAACACGAAAAACGCTGTAATTTTTTTTCAATAGTTTAGTTTTTTAGATAACGGTACTTTTGTGTTTTTCGGTGTATGGTCCCACTCAAACCCTTGTGGAGCCCAACCGAAAAAAAAAATCGGATGAAAAATAAAGGTTTTATTAAGGATTTTGTGGAACGACAATATTTTCATCCCATATAAAATTCCGCCTTTTTTTTAACCATCAGTTTTAACGTATTTAAAAAAAACGGAATTTTATATGAGATGAAAAATATTGTCGTTCCACAAAATCCTTAATAAAAACTTTATTTTTCATCCGATTTTTTTCAAATTACGCTTAAAATGTTGGTAACAAAATAAACTATTTGGTTAAAAAATAAAACATTCCAGATATTTAATAAAAAAACGAAATAAAAATTAAAAATTTTGAAAAAAACGTAAAAAATAGGCAAATTTCGAACTTTGAGGTGCCATAACTCAGCCAATTCTTATCAGATAAAAATTCTTAGCATATCGACGGAAAAGGCATTCAATTACCTTTCCAACGATTTTTCTCGATCGGACTTTTCGGTTGGGCTCCACAAGGGTTGGAGTGGGACCATACACCGAAAAACACAAAAGTACCGTTATCTAAAAAACTAAACTATTGAAAAAAAATTACAGCGTTTTTCGTGTTCAGGAGGTCAAAATTAACTTATCTAGGCACGTGGCGTTCTTGGTAATTTTCCAAATTAAAAATTTGTAAAGCAGTGTTGTTTATGCTTATTTTTCTTTGTCTCGTATTAAAAATATGAAAAAAAGTAGCAAAACTTTTATCTTACTCTTATCAACAACATATACGGTGTAAAAGGTCCTTATTAAGATTATCATTTTAGTTAAAAGGTAGTGTTAAAGGTACTTTATAAATTTATGTTTTATTTTTCCTTCAGGGTACAAACAAAATAAAATAATTTTTTTTACAAAAAATTTTTATTTGGGGATTTTTGGGGATTTCTAATTAAAATTTTTCTTACTATTTTTACTTTAAAAAGAAAAAAAATTTTAAATTTGGTCAGAAAAAAAACAAACAGAAAAATATTTACTTATTAAGGTTTTTTTTCTTAATTTGGGGATTTTTGGGGATATTTTTTTAATTTTTTGGGGACAAGGAAAAAAAGTACCTGGCAGCCCTGATGTTTTTTATGAAAATATTTTAAAGCTGCCCAAAAATATGAAAAATGTGCAGGTATACAAAATGCACGTAAAAAAGGATTTTGAAGAATAATTCCAGAAAATATGTATTTTGGGCAGTTAAGTCAAAGTGCAGCTAACTTTGATTTTTTGTATGAAAATAATTTTAAAATGCCAAAAATGTTTGCATTTATCTTAAATGTGCAGGTATAGAAAGTTCACTTAAAAAAGAAATTTGCATGGAAATATAAAGAATAATATAAATAATAAAGTGCACGTAAACAAAAGCCAGTTAAGTCAAAACTACTGTAACTTTTTTTCTGATTTTCTCAAACGTTGACATTTATTAAAATTTAGATTTAAGGCTCAGTTAGGCGAACGTTGCTGTACCCGTAATGTACCGCACCGTACTGTAAGCACGTTGGTGCACTTATAGAACGTTTAAAAACGTGTCATATGTTTTCCCATACATAAACAAAAAGCACGAGTATACATAAAACAAAACACACAGTGATGGGAATCAAAAATGTTCAAATGGTTACCGTGTGCAGAAAAGGTACCACGTGATTTAAATGGTATTAAAACAGTATTTTGTGTATGTAAAAAATTTTAATAATTTAATATTTTTATTATAGATTTACAATAAATTAATTTGTATTTTAGCATATATAAATTTTTAGCATACATATATTGTAAATGTGCATACACCAAACAAGGTTTTGATACCATTTTAAAGTCTTTTATATGTTTCACATTTCCATTGTATGTGTATATGCATTTGTTTATTTTAAACATCTAAACATATGTATATTTGAAAATATGTTGTATTGTAAGTTGTTTTGTCGCAATTCCATAGATATACTGAAAAAAGTACCAACAAAAAAGAGCAAAATTATCCGCATTCAATGTAACATACAAGCCGCCCATCACTGCCTTACAAATGTCACGTAACAACGGCATGAAATTCTATTTTATACAGATTGGTACGTTGCAACTACGGTACATTGCATTTCGGTAAGCTTTTGTATTGGTTTTCATATAACAAAAACCGAACAGCTGATGGATACAGTACAGATACGGTACAGCAACGTTCGCCTAACTGAGCCTTTAAGCTTGAAAATATGTTCACATTATGTTTTGAAGATTATATCTTTAAAATGGTGGCCATTAATTGAATTGCTTCGACCTGATGTGCATTTCCAATAACTTTTTTTTAATTTCACTTAAATAGTTCTTAACTTATTGACAAGCACCTTACTCTTAAGGTAACTCCAAAGAAAATATCGGGAGCTGTTAAATTAAGCGAAAGCGGAACTTAAGCGACTCAATAAGTCGCCAATTTCAATAAATGAACGATTTGAGACACAAATGTCAAATATTTCAAGGACAATATATTGAAAAATTTGCTTAATAAGCTACTTAACATGCCTCTGCATTCCGAAAGTGTTGCAGACACGGTCACCTCAACACCTAGTAAAAGTTCTGATAAGTCTACCAGAACTAACTTTGGAGTGTTTGTGATAATGTTATAAGAAAGAAGAAGTCTCAAGATACCTTAGATTTTCTAGAGATGCATTTTCGCTTGTTTACTAACGGAATGAATTGTTATACCCAAAATTTAAGAACATGGCGCAGAAATCAGTTCTGTCGCATCTGAGATACAAAAACAAAATTCTTATTAATATTAACTTTAAATAATAATCTCTAACACTTTTCTTGTTTACGAAATAATAAAACTTTTGGTAATTTTACCATGAATTAAAATTCAGTTCGTAGTTTTTAAAATATTATTATCAATTTTAAATATTTATACTTACACAGTAATCTTAAAATAAAGAAATTACAATAATTAGTATTGTGGTTATTTTGTTGAACTATTTATGGTTTTTAATCCAAATTTTTAATATTTTTAATTAGGCTTAAGTTCATCAAATTTAATTTTCATTAAATTATTTTTATGAAGAAAGGAATTTTACAACATGAAAATTAATTAAAATTGACTGATAATTTTTCATTCTTGACTCAATCTGGGCTCGAACCCAGGCGTTTTTACGGACAGGTTACCCTGACATGTTTTGATTGCAACCACTCAATCTCCTCAGAGGGCTTGCCGTTTAACACTCGCAGCCATCGACGACTGCTGACGTCATTAGTCAAACATCCATCCTTAAACCAAAATCTACCTTTGGTAGATCGAAATTTGCTTTGAATGATTATCCATTTTAATTTATTTTACATGTTCTTCCCTTACTTCTGTTTTTTCGTACTTTTGTCAAGAATTCTTCTTGAAGTTCAAAGTACATATTTTGTTTTGTTTTTTCATTTTTTTCTCTTTCTTTTTCTTGCTGACCTTTTCAGCACAACTTGAAGGACAAATGCAAACATAGAGCTCGTGCCTTAGCTTTAACAATAATTAGTATTGTGGTTATTTTGTTGAACTATTTATGGTTTTTAATCCAAATTTTTAATATTTTTAATTAGGCTTAAGTTCATCAAATTTAATTTTCATTAAATTATTTTTATGAAGAAAGCCTGGGTTCGAGCCCAGATTGAGTCAAGAATGAAAAATTATCAGTAAATTTTAATTAATTTTCATGTTGTAAAATTCCTTTCTTCATAAAAATAATTTAATGAAAATTAAATTTGATGAACTAAAGCCTAATTAAAAATATAAAGAAATTACTTTACATGAGTTTTGTTAATTTTACCTTAAACTTAAATTTTATGTTCGTATCGGTATTGCCGATATTTTCTTTTGTGTATAGGTATCGGCAAAAAGACGTCTCCTTAAATCCCTACTTTAAAGCTTTCAAATGATACTAATATTGGCCACAAGTTCAGATATGTAGTGGAAAATTGTATATATGTATATCTGTAAACTTCGGTGTACATTTACAGGAAAACAAAACAAAATTTTCGAAAATTATTTTTGTTATCTATACACTTCTAAAATCAAATTAACGCGAGAGGTATAACGCGTTTCTTTCTCTTTTAAAAACTGTAAATTTTGTATGATAAACAAAAACCATTTTTGTCAATTTGGTTTTGTTTTCATGTAAATGTTCACTTATTCGACGCGTATTTCAAAATAGCCACGATTACTTTTATTTTTAAGTTTTGTATGTATTTGGAGGTGCATTTGTAAACTAGATTTGTTCCAAAACTCCTTACATACCACTGTTGCAAAAAACTTTTTCTCATACCATTCCAGTATTTATTGGAAAATAAAAAAAATTACAGATAATTCTCGCACTGTACAGAGAATACTATTAAAAAAACTATTGAATTTTCAAAAACAAAATTTAACATAAATTATTTATGGCATAAATTAGCTAATCTGGCAACACGCATTAATCTGGCAATGCGCAGAAAATTTAAAAACTATGTTAAACTTGGCAGCACAAAATATTATTGGCTATTTGGTTGTCAACAGGGTTGTCAGATTTTTTTGAGCTCCATCGCCAAACCGGATGTCAGAAATCGCCAAAAATCGCCAAACGTCGATTTTGTTCAGTTTTTGTAAAATTTTCTTTGTTTTTAAATTAAATTTTGCATACAAAAAACGCTAGTATAATTTTTCAGTCAAAAATCGCCAAAAACTAAGAAAAAATACAAAAAAGTCGCCGAAGTAAATTTTGTTTTGTTTCTATAATTTTTTTTAAATTAAATAAAATGGAGATTATATTCATATGTATTCAGCTAAAAACTTAAATTAAGTACACAAGTCTATAATATCGTACACTTCAGCCTCACCGATTTCATTACTGGAGTTTTGACCTACATACTTATAGAATTAAATAGTGACTGAATATAAAATTCACTTAATATGTTTTTTTATATTAGTAATGATAACAAAACATGACAAGTTGTTAAACAAAATCGCCGAAATAATATAAATGCTTAAAATAGCGAAGTTAATCGCCAGTTATATCAGAAATCGCCATAACTGTCGCCAGTCGCCAAATGGGAAATCCCATCGCCAGACACGTTTCAAAATCGCCACGTAAATTTAAATGTATATTTAAAACACATTTAATTACATATTTTTCTCAACGTTTCGTCAGTTTTTTGTTGACTTACTCAGGAGAACATCTATTTTAACATTTTATTAAGAATATTATTATAAACATTTTTTAATTGTATGTATTTTTACTTACGTTAAATGTGTGTAGATATTAGATTAAATAAAACATAAGTAAAAAAAAAAATTATAATTATTAAATTTGTAAATGACAATAGTTTAATTTTAACTGGAGTAATGTATACTTGATTGTAATAAATTATACTATCACCACCCTGTTTTTATTTTCAATAGCGAAATATTGTGAATAGATATGGCAACTTTAGCCATTTTATAGAGAATAATATCTTCTTCTTGTTTTCGGTGTATGGGAGAGTATTTCGGCAAGATAACAAAGTAAAACCGGAAATGTTATTTACAAAATAATAAATAATTAAAATATTGCGACAAACTATTAGAAAAACTAATATATTTAAATTAGTTTACAAATGTTTGTGTTGGATTCCTTAAAAATATATATTTTAAGTTCAAAAAAAAATAAATTTCTATTAAACTTCACTCATAAATTTCTATTGAACTTCACTCATTGTACTTATTTGGCCCTGGGGCCAAATTTAGGACTTCTGACTAACTTCTGTGAATTGGGCGTTGTAGCGGGCCACCATAGCTACAATTTGACATACATTTCATTTTGGGCGCTAGTTTTTTGTAGAACAAAGTTTTCAAAACAGTATTTCTAGCCAATTCACTCATTTTACTTTTTTGGCCCTGGGGCCAAATTTAGGACTTCTGACTAACTTCTGTAAATTGGGCATTGTAGCGGGCCACCATAGCTACAATTTGACATACATTTCATTTTGGGCGCTAGTTTTTTGTAGAACAAAGTTTTCAAAAAAGTATTTCTAGCCAATTCACTCATTATCTAGAAATACTTTTTTGAAAACTTTGTTCTACAAAAACTAGCGTCCAAAATGAAATGTATATCAAATTGTAGCTATGGTGGCCCGCTACAACGCCCAATTCACAGAAGTTCGTCAGAAGTCCTAAATTTGGCCCCAGGGCCAAAAAAGTATAATGAGTGAATTGGCTAGAAATACTGTTTTGAAAACTTTGTTCTACAAAAAACTAGCGCCCAAAATGAAATGTATGTCAAATTGTAGATAAGGTGGCCCGCTACAACGCCCAATTCACAGAAGTTAGTCAGAAGTCCTAAATTTGGCCCCAGCGCCAAATAAGTAAAATGAGTGAATTGGCTAGAAATACTTTTTTGAAAACTTTGTTCTACAAAAAACTAGCGCCCAAAATGAAATGTATGTCAAATTGTAGATAAGGTAGCCTGCTACAACGCCCAATTCACAGAAGTTAGTCAGAAGTCCTAAATTTGGCCCCAGCGCCAAATAAGTAAAATCAGTGAATTGGCTAGAAATACTTTTTTGAAAACTTTGTTCTACAAAAAACTAGCGCCCAAAATGAAATGTATGTCAAATTGTAGATAAGGTGGCCTGCTACAACGCCCAATTCACAGAAGTTAGTCAGAAGTCCTAAATTTGGCCCCAGCGCCAAATAAGTAAAATGAGTGAATTGGCTAGAAATACTTTTTTGAAAACTTTGTTCTACAAAAAACTAGCGCCCGAAATGAAATGTATGTCAAATTGTAGATAAGGTAGCCTGCTACAACGCCCAATTCACAGAAGTTAGTCAGAAGTCCTAAATTTGGCCCCAGCGCCAAATAAGTAAAATGAGTGAATTGGCTAGAAATACTTTTTTGAAAAGTTTGTTCTACAAAAAACTAGCGCCCAAAATGAAATGTATGTCAAATTGTAGATAAGGTGGCCTGCTACAACGCCCAGTTCACAGAAGTTAGTCAGAAGTCCTAAATTTGGCCCCAGCGCCAAATAAGTAAAATGAGTGAATTGGCTAGAAATACTTTTTTGAAAACTTTGTTCTACAAAAAACTAGCGCCCAAAATGAAATGTATGTCAAATTGTAGATAAGGTAGCCTGCTACAACGCCCAATTCACAGAAGTTAGTCAGAAGTCCTAAATTTGGCCCCAGCGCCAAATAAGTAAAATGAGTGAATTGGCTAGAAATACTTTTTTGAAAACTTTGTTCTACAAAAAACTAGCGCCCAAAATGAAATGTATGTCAAATTGTAGATAAGGTGGCCTGCTACAACGCCCAATTCACAGAAGTTAGTCAGAAGTCCTAAATTTGGCCCCAGCGCCAAATAAGTAAAATGAGTGAATTGGCTAGAAATACTTTTTTGAAAACTTTGTTCTACAAAAAACTAGCGCCCGAAATGAAATGTATGTCAAATTGTAGATAAGGTAGCCTGCTACAACGCCCAATTCACAGAAGTTAGTCAGAAGTCCTAAATTTGGCCCCAGCGCCAAATAAGTAAAATGAGTGAATTGGCTAGAAATACTTTTTTGAAAACTTTGTTCTACAAAAAACTAGCGCCCAAAATGAAATGTATGTCAAATTGTAGATAAGGTGGCCTGCTACAACGCCCAGTTCACAGAAGTTAGTCAGAAGTCCTAAATTTGGCCCCAGCGCCAAATAAGTAAAATGAGTGAATTGGCTAGAAATACTTTTTTGAAAACTTTGTTCTACAAAAAACTAGCGCCCAAAATGAAATGTATGTCAAATTGTAGATAAGGTAGCCTGCTACAACGCCCAATTCACAGAAGTTAGTCAGAAGTCCTAAATTTGGCCCCAGCGCCAAATAAGTAAAATGAGTGAATTGGCTAGAAATACTTTTTTGAAAACTTTGTTCTACAAAAAACTAGCGCCCAAAATGAAATGTATGTCAAATTGTAGATAAGGTGGCCTGCTACAACGCCCAATTCACAGAAGTTAGTCAGAAGTCCTAAATTTGGCCCCAGCGCCAAATAAGTAAAATGAGTGAATTGGCTAGAAATACTTTTTTGAAAACTTTGTTCTACAAAAAACTAGCGCCCAAAATGAAATGTATGTCAAATTGTAGATAAGGTAGCCTGCTACAACGCCCAATTCACAGAAGTTAGTCAGAAGTCCTAAATTTGGCCCCAGCGCCAAATAAGTAAAATGAGTGAATTGGCTAGAAATACTTTTTTGAAAACTTTGTTCTACAAAAAACTAGCGCCCAAAATGAAATGTATGTCAAATTGTAGATAAGGTGGCCCGCTACAACGCCCAATTCACAGAAGTTAGTCAGAAGTCCTAAATTTGGCCACAGGGCCAAAAAAGTAAAATGAGTGAAGTTCAATAGAAATTTATGAGTGAAGTTTAATAGAAATTTATTTTTTTTTAAACTTAAAATATATATTTTTAAGGAATCCAACACAAACATTTGTAAACTAATTTAAATATATTAGTTTTTCTAATAATTTGTCGCAATATTTTAATTATTTATTATTTTATAAATAACATTTCCGGTTTTACTTTGTTATCTTTGTTAAAAGCCGAAATTCTCTCCCAAACACCGAAAACAAGAAGAAGATATTATTCTCTATAAAATGGGTTAATTTGCCATATCTATTCACAATATTTCGCTATTTTAACTTGGCCGCACCTAAGTTTAGTTCTGCTCGGCCAGAAATACTCAAATTTAATGAGGAGAAGAGAGACATATTTTGTTGCTCTCTTTCTTTTGAGTGAAACAAGATTTACTTTGTTAACTACTTTGTTATGTTCACGGAGATCAAGAAATTCATTCATCAAGTGGCATTTGAAAGGTAAAGTTGAAAATTTGTGAGGCGGCTTAAAATATAAGGAACATTTTTTTTGGTAAGGATATATGGAAAAATCCATGTGTTTCACAAAAATTCATAGTTTTTTATTTTTATTGAATTAGGGTCAGACTACTTTTAAGGGCTATCGGACAAAGTACCTGCCGCGAGACAAAAATTTTCAAAATTCGTTTTTTTGGCAAGAAAATATAGTGTGTGCGATTACAGGAGGTAATATTCAACGGTTCTTGATAATCATGCTCTGTGGAAAGGGGCGTGTGTCTAATAACGACTGAACAACGTGCAACAGGAAGGAGATTTGAGAAACACAAAGTGAAAAGAAAACGTGCGACCGCACGACGTTTAAAGGCGAGTAAGTATCGAAAAACCGCAAAGCAAACTGTGCCGCGTGGGCAAAAAAGAAAGAAAAAACAAAGGGTACATATGCAATTTGGCGGCAAGGCACCGTTACGCGAAAACAACTCGACCGCCGACGTAACACCACGTGTAACGTAGTTAAAATTTGGCGGCAAAGCAAAGTTGCGCCACCACCACAATTTTACCACAAGGCAAACACGTGTCGCGTATTAACTACGGCGTAATAAACGTAAAATTTCAGTCATAACTTTCATAACCAGCACAGACGACAGCTCAAAAAACCACGAACCGCTCATACCATCTGTAATCAGCACAAATCACCACCTGTAACCCACACAAACCAAAAACAGCACATACCACCTGATATCACCACGTGTCTTACCATCTGTACTTTGTTCAAACCACCAACATCTCAAACCAACTGTAGCCACCGCTTTGAATCAACCACCACTCGGCAATTGAAGTCATCATTCATCCTGCCCCCACCTCGGCCCAATAACAAACCAACATTGTCACGTTTTTATAACGGATACGGCATTACGTCAAAATGCTCTTTTTATAACACCAACAACAACAAGCCAGACAACAAACAACACAACCGGGTTTATCCGATTCGGTGAAATGTTATAAGATTGTTGACGACATTTGCAGCAGCGTCAGCAAAAAAGGAAAACTAGGAATACAATAAAACAACTTTGTAAGCAGCAACTGGCAAGTGCGGCGGGATCACTGCAACAGCGACCTACTCGGGGGCAATCCTTTTTTGTCGCAGCTCGTGCTAAATCCATACACACCCCACCCACTACCATCCACAGTTTGGCAAGTACACACCCCAGAAGCCGTAGTTTAGTCCTATAATAAATATATTTAAAATTTATTCATTTTAATAGTTATCCCTTGTTTAATTCAATACCCGATTTACATTTTTTTTGCACATTTAATAAGTAGTAATGGTTTTTAGTTTTTAATTGGATTTTGATTTTCTTAACAGACTGTCAGCTCTGTGCCTTGAGAATCAATCTTGAGAATTGACTATCCATTTTTCAAATTGATTGTCAGGTTTTCAGATTGATTATCAAGTTATTTCGGTAGAACAGTAAAAAAAAAAAAAAAAAAAAAAAATTGATTTTCAAGTTTCAGGTTGATAATCAAGTTCGTTCGTTAAAATTGATAAACAAGTTTTCGGATGTTTCTAAATGAAATCGTTCATCAGTTTAAAGGGTTAAATCGGTTCCTTAACTGACACTTGCTTGCAAGTTACCCAATCAAGTTTCACGTTTTAATACAGCCACATTTTCTTGTGTTTATATTTCTAAAGTAAATTGCTCAAAATTGATTGCGATCTACGTCGCAGCTTTCAATTTTTTTTTGAAACCCGTGATCAACGGTAAATGTGAAAGCATGTCAAGAAACATTTGCACGTGTAACTGCAGTGTTAAGAAACCAGGTATTGATTTAATTATTAAAACTATACATTTCGTAAATCAACCAGCGAATGAACCTAATCTAAGTTTTAATATGAACGTTTAAACCCAAATCACATTTGAAGATTTAATCGAAATAAATAATAAGAAAAAAATCCAATTAAACCCTAAAAAAATACCAAATTTAGGGAATTATAAATTTATTGATTTTTTTAAAATTTTTTTAACTCAAAGGATTTTATATAGTCTTTTTTAATGAGTCAAATTAATCACATATATTGGATTTGCCTTGTACTGAAACATTAGGGCCATGACAAATATTGAATACAGATTATTGGACCTAGATTCGAATTAGAGTACCCCGATTGAATTGTGCTTGAATGTTTGGATCAAATAACACACCTAAGTTTGAATACTAAATCCAAAACTAAATTGGAGATCGGGAAACGGAAACAAAATTTAGACTTGAATTAAATGAAATTCGTAAAAACTTTGTTTTGAATCCCTAAAAAAAAAAAAAAGAATTTGAACTTACCTTAGAGTCTGAATTTGGTTTCCGAATTTCGATTCGCAGTTAATATTTGAACGTCAATGGTTGTTCATGATTATTTTATCACCCTACCTTAATTTGAATAAGCCAATTTTAAATTTAGGTGTTTCACAAGATTCAAACACCCAGAGGTTCGATTTACGTATCCAATTTCAATTTTGAATACCTCTACGTACAAACTTTTTTTTTTAAGTAAAACCAATTCAACATTGATATACTTTGACATAATTTTAATTTTTTTTTTTTGAAAAATATATGAATATAAACATTTATTACTAACCCAGTAAGCATTTATTATTAGCTAAGTAAATAGTTCTTACTAATTAAATCAACAGTCATTATTAACTAAATAAATAGTTATTAGTAACCAGTTGGGTAGTCATTATTAACTGAATGAGTAGTTATCAGTAACCAGTTGATTAATCATTATTAACTAAATAAGTAGTCATTAGTAACCAAATCAATGGTCATAGTTGACCAAATAAATGACTAAAACCCATTTGAATTTTGTTGCTTAAACTGATTTTAAAAGCTAATCAATTGAATTTAAGTCTCAATTGAGCAAATTAAATGTGAATTGGAAGTTCGGAACGTAATAAAAAAAAAAAAAAAGAGAGAAAAGAAGAACAAAACATAAATTGATTTGGCGGCTGAATTTGAATAATGGATTTAGACTGGGATAATTAGATTCGATTTAACCATTATAGTCAGATTTGAATTCAAATACAAATTTGATAATGGGCATTTGAATTCGAATACTCAGACTGTATCTAAATTCAAATATCTGGACCAGACTGTAATTTAAATTAGGGAACTAAATTAGGGTTGGATGAACAAATTCAGGTTCGGCACGGGAACTTTATGCTGATTGGGGGATCTACAATGGACCTTTCGAATTGATTTTGATATTCAGACTAGGGTTCCCATCGACATACCTGAACTGAATTTTGAATTGCAAAATAGTTGTATATGATAGACTATGGGATTCTTGAATTCCTGAATAACTTGACCGAGTAATGAAATAGTGTGAAACTTGAATATTGGAATTAATGGATTTACGCTTAATAAGTTAATACTTACCTTGAAAATAAAATACTTTGTATATCTAGGGTAACTTAAAAAAAAAAAAAATAAGACAAAAGAAAACGAAAAATAAAAATACCTGTATAAATGTTGAAGAAATTATTAATTATAAGGATAATATGTAAGGGGAAAAATAGTAATATTAAGACAAGTGAATAAACGATTAGATAGGTATATGATTTGATGGTAGAACTAACTAGATACGTTAACAATAACTTAAGTATACCTTGAATGGAGGGACAACTAAAAAATATTTTTTGAATCTCCCAGCAAAGCATTTTAAGTTAGACTTGTTTCGTTATTATACCCTTCACCAAAGGTAAAAGGGTATATATAACTTTGTCATTCCGTTTGTAATTTCTACAATATTGATCCTACACCCTATAAAGTAGATATATTCTGGGTTCTTATGAAAAGCGAAGTTCAAATCCGGTTGTCCGTCTGTCCGTCTGTCCGTCTGTCTGTTGAAATGGGTTTTCCGAAGCCCCCAGATATGATGGGAGCTTCGTTGGGGTATCTTTCTGTCAGGTATTCTTATTATAATTTTGCTATTGAAATTCAGCCAGATCGGTCCACAAATGGCTGAGATATAAGCAAAAAACCACGACTACCTCTAATTTTTCCCAAAAATCCCTTGTTGTTGCTGTATTTTTGTTACCTTTTGCTGTATATCTGGTGAACGGAAAAAGCCAAATCTTCCAAACTAGGTACACAAAATAAGGTTGCTAATACACACCATCCTACAAAATGTGGGCGGGATTGGAGAAGTGGGCGTGGTACCTCCCGTACAAAAAAAATTAAAAATTGTATAAAAACCTAAATTTTAAGGCTACCATATGTCCTATGGATATGACTTACATACCATACTTACATACATAGTAGAACATATTTTAGAAAAGACTCGGGAAAATCGGTTCAGACACAAAAAAGTTATGGCCAAAATAAAATGTTTTTTATTAAAATATCCATTTTTGGGAATCATAGATCTTCCCGAGTCCAAACTTTTTAAGTCAAGTAAATGGTAAATTTCTTCCTAAGCACGTCGGTATTTAAATCTTTCAAATCGGTTTAAAAATGGCTAAGTTATGATCAAAATACTGCAATCCCAAAAATTATTTTTTTTATACCCTTCACCGAAGGTAAAAGGGTATATATAACTTTGTCATTCCGTTTGTAATTTCTACAATATTGATCCTACACCCTATAAAGTAGATATATTCTGGGTTCTTATGAAAAGCGAAGTTCAAATCCGGTTGTCCGTCTGTCCGTCTGTCCGTTGTGACGATGGAAGTCGGAAGCCCTCGTTTCCACCTACACCACGGATACCCGTGTTAGAATATTTAGTATTCTACTTTTTTTATTATTACCAGTCAATTTCTTGAAAATGAAATGTATTATTATTATTTTATCGTTATTAGTATTCAATCTCTGTAAAATGAATTGTTATGTTGGCATTATTATTTATTTTATTTTTATTTGTTTGATTATCAAATATGAATCATTGTAATAAATAGTTATAAGACAAAATGAATTTGAAATTGAAGTTACCAACGGCCGTTTATGGCGACATCTAGTGGTAGCCAGGCTACTCGAATTGGCAGCTGAGACCCCCTAGCGGCGCGTAGCAGCCAACACATGCTGAACAGATGTGCTAAACAGCTGATGCAAACAGATGGGCAGATGCAGCCACTATTTACTCATGCTGGCAGAAAAGTATAAAAGCAGAGCGAAAATGAAAATCAGGATCAGTCGGTCTCGAGCGCAGTGGTTGGTAAGTGGTATTTCACGGTGGTTATCCCGCTGTGAGTTTTTGGTAGTTTAGTTAGTGTTTTGTAGTGGTGTTGGGTAGAACTAATTGCCGTTCCGTGGTCATCCCGCAGGCTGCAATCCAGTGCTACATCAACATCATTAGCCGAGCGTGGTAGTGTGCCCGTGGTCATCCCGCAGGTACACGACTACGAGTCACTTGACGCAACGTTTCCGTGGTCATCCCGCAGATTCGTGTGTGTCTGGTGGCTTCACTGGGCCTCAGTTTGTGTGTGACAGTTGTACGGGATGAATTGCAACTCCCGTGGTTATACCGCAGGCGTTCCAATTTAGGCCTGTACCAACGCGCAACGTGGTCGTGTGCCCGTGGCCATCCCGCAGGTGCACGTCTACGAGCAACCCAACCAACCCGTGCTCACCCTACAAACCGGTTGTCATCGAGTGGCCCGACTTAAGGCGCTTACACCTTGTACGCAGAGGATATCGAGTCGACCGTACGTGAAAACCCCCCTCGTTCGTGCCGCGTGGGTATCGTGTCAAATCGAAAACGACGTTTAATTAGTAGCCTGTATACAAGAGTACGAATAAAGTGTGTTTGTTAAAACCCCATAGTTGATGGAGTGTGTTTTTTTTTGTGTTTAACGAGGTCACGAACTAAGTATAAATTTACTGCAACGTGAACCCTGGATAACCGGCGAGTTATACCCCAGCCAAAAGGTTCGTTACAGTTGGCGCCCGAGCAGGGACCTCGTTGGGAAAAAAAAACAGTAAAATAAATGAGTGTAATTTGAAAAAAAAAACACAGAATTTCGTAGAAATCATTAAAAAAATAACTAAAGACAGAGTGAATCTCGGGAAGTCGACTGAATTATATCCCGGGACATTACGAGTCGCAAAAGAAAATCCCAATAAAAATCAACCACATAGTGAAAAAGCAAAAAGAAATAAACATAAGTAAAAAAAGTATATGTATAAGACCTTGAGTGAAAAAAATTGAAGAAAAAAAAACTCAATCAGACAAACTAAAAAGTGGAGTGGAATAAATAACAAATTAAAAAAAAATTGAACACAACGTAGTGAAAAAAAAATTGTCTTGAAATAAATTAAAAAGATATTAAAAAAAAAAAAAAAACAGTGAATTGATATTTACTTATCAAAAAAGTATTAAATAACCCACAAATTCGCTGTGCAGAAAAAATTTATTGAATGAAAACTTTAAATAACGTATAAAATAGCATAAAAATATAAATGAATGAACTTTTATTTTTGTTTGATTGTATCTATTGTGAACCACCAATTGAAATTGAATCAATCAAACTGATACAATTTTTTGCACATTGATATGGTTCCCTCTTTTTTTTTTTTTTTTGAGGAAAAAAAAAACCCAAAATTATAAAACAGATTTTATTCAAAACAAAGGGTCGATAAACTTTAATATTTTATTTACAAAAAAAAAAAAAAAACAACCGTGGGTAAATTAAAATTAATTCTACGCAGCTTTGTCTTGCACACTGTAATCAGCAAACAGAAGTTACTGAAAAGAGTAATAGCGGAAATTGAGTCGTAGAAACCCGGGGAATGGTGAAGACGGGGTGGATATATCCGCTTAAGCGGGAAGAATTGCTGTCATACATGCAAGAATTCTCCCTGGAAACCAGCGGAACGGTGGACGAGTTGCGAAAACGGCTGTCCCAATTTCTGAACAGTGAACACAGCCCAGAGGTCGCTGCCCGTCTGCAAAGCTTGGAGAAACAATTTGAAAAGGAAACTATGCTGACAGTGCCTGGTAATATGCCCGGGAATTCACCCACAACAAACCACATCATTGGAGTAACCCCGCCAGAAGCTCCTCAACCAACAGGGAATACCACAAGCCCAAAGGAGAATGGGACGAGCAGTAGGTGCAACCTAATGGACCAGGTACGAAAGTGGGGCCTGTCATACCATGGGTGCGGCGACCCGTTGGTTTTCGTTGAGCGAGTGGAGGAGCTGGCGGAAATTTATGAGGTCGCGTTGGACCAACTACCCCCAGTGATGCCCGAATTCTTGGGAGAACGAGCTCTGACGTGGTATCGTAATAACAACGAGCACTGGGAGGTATGGTCTACGTTCAGAAGAGATTTCTTAGCCTTTTTTCTCCCTACCCGGTATTTCGAGCGGCTGGAGGACGAAATCAGAGCCCGGATGCAGCAACCCGGCGAGCCGTTCAAGGACTATGTCTTAGAATTACAAACCCTCATGAGACATTCCGAATTAACAGCGGAACAGAAGCTGCAACGCATTTTTCAGAACTCCCAGTCCAGATATAAACTGTATATAAGGCGAAAAGATTTTGGCTCCCTCGCTGAGTTAATACGGATGGCGGAGGACCTGGAGAGCATACCAGACAGGACCACACCCACTCCAGGTAATGAAACCGCTCCCGCACGGAGAACCGGTAACGGGCAAAATGCGCGCTGTCACAGTTGTGGGGAGCCGGGGCACTACTCAAATAGATGCCCTCGGGCTGAAACCCACCAGTCGGGAAATGCCAATGGGAGCCGACGCAATTGAGGATGGTCGGACCTCCCGAGTCAACCAATACGTCCTCCACTATCGTAACCAGTCTACACCGCGAAGAAACTCAGATAACGGCCACCATTTTGATCAACAACGTCGCGGTTAAAGCCGTGTTAGACACCGGCGCCAGCCGAAACTTCATCCGCCCGGGCATTATACCCCAACTCACCACATCCTCGACGTTCCGCCGGGAAGAGCTGGACGTCATGTTAGCAAATGGAGCTGTGTGCCGGGTCTCAAGGGCGATAGAACTACCAACAACACTGGGAAACCGGACAAGAAATTGTGGGTATATCTTGATGCCCGACGCCAGCGAAGATGTCATCCTGGGGCTCGAGTTTTTGCAAAACTTCGACACCCGCATCCAAATTGCCGGTCTGACGCTGAACTGCTCCAGTCAAGCAGCTGGAACACAACCCTCAGCATACCCGGCCGCACACAGGTCCACCATCTGTGAGGAAGCAAGCGAGTGTCAGGAACCACCAGCAAGGCCAGCGACGTCTGAACAGGCGATGATCACTGCGTTTCTGGAGAGAGAACTCCCTAAGTTTAAGGAACTGCAGGGAGTCTCAAATATCGCCAGCCACAAAATCATACTCACAGACGATAGACCTATTAAAATCCGTTACGCACCTAGGAATCCCGCCATGCAGGCGATCATAGACGCCGAAGTGAACGAGTTGATTGCGCAGGGATGCATCGAACGATCCCACAGCCCGTACTGTTTCCCGATCACCCTGGTGAAGAAGAAAAATGGCTCTTGGAGAACGTGTATGGATTTTCGACAACTTAATCTCAGGTCAGTACCCGATGCTTACCCCCTCCCGCGTATTGATAGCATTCTTAATAAATTGCGTAAGGCCCGCTACATTAGTAGCATCGACCTGAAGAACGGGTATTGGCAAATCCCCGTGGAAGAACGTAGCAAGCAGTACACCGCCTTTTCAGTGCCAGGGAGAGGTCTCTACCACTGGAAAGTGATGCCCTTCGGGCTACATTCTGCCCCAGCCACATTTCAACGGGCACTCGATAGTGTCATCGGCCCTGAAATGGAACCGTATGCATTCGCGTATCTAGATGACATTATTGTGGTAAGTGGAAGCCTTGAAGAGCACATGAAACATTTGAAAGAGGTTTTGAGAAGGTTGAGAGCCGCCAACCTGCGAATCAACGTGGATAAGTGCAAATTTTTCACTCGGGAAACACGTTACCTGGGTCACGTGGTCAGCGACCAAGGCATCCAGACCGATCCGGACAAAATATCAGCCGTGGCAAAAATCCCAACCCCCAGTAACATCAGACAGGTCCGTCAATTTCTGGGGATAGCGTCGTGGTACAGACGTTTCGTGCCAGAATTCGCGACCATATCGCAACCGCTTACCACATTGTTGAAGAAGGGGAGGCACTGGAAGTGGGGAGCTGAACAGCAAGATGCGTTCGAAGCGCTGAAGAGGAAACTCACCGAGGCCCCAGTGTTGGCGTGCCCCGATTTTTCAAAACCATTTGTGCTGCAAACCGACGCGAGTGATTATGGCCTTGGCGCCGTCCTGACACAGGAGCTGGAAGAAGGAGAGCGTGTTATCGCATACGCTAGCCGCCATCTAAACTCGGCTGAAATGAACTATTCAACCACTGAGAAAGAATGTCTGGCGGTCGTGTGGGGAGTCCGCAAGATGCGGGCATACATAGAGGGTTACCGTTTCACCATCATCACAGACCACCTCGCTTTGAAGTGGCTAAACTCGTTAGAAAGCCCAACAGGCCGGCTGGCGCGATGGGCCCTAGAACTCCAACAATTTAATTACGAGATAAAGTATCGGAAGGGCAAGAGCAACGTCGTGGCCGATGCGTTGTCACGCCAGTCACGGGAGAACGCCAACCTGGCTACATGTGAGACCGCTCCCGCTGCCAACACATGCAAATGGCGTGACCGGTTGATGCGTGAGGTACACGAGAACCCAGACCAACACGCCGACTACACAATAATAAACAACCAGCTATACCGAAACTTTCCGAGAGAGATGAATGACGAGGACAGTACACCGTGGAAGCTGTGTGTGGCCTCCCAAGACAGGGCCCGCGTCCTCGAGGAAAACCACAACAACCCCACCGCCGGGCATTTGGGCGTGCGGAAAACTACCATACGAGTGGCGAGTCGTTACTATTGGCCGGGGATGTCCCGGGACGTAAGGAGGCACGTAAAACACTGCCAATCCTGCCAACAGTTCAAGGTTAGTCAACAGAGGCCAGCCGGCGAAATGCTGACTAAAATCCCAGAAGAACCATGGGCCATCCTGTGCGCCGATTTCGTGGGACCGTTGCCCCGATCAAAGCACGGCAACACTATGCTGCTGGTGCTTTTCGACAAATTCTCCAAGTGGACAGAACTGATCCCCATGCGCAAAGCGACGGCCGAGGGTGTCATCAGGGCCATAAGGGAGCGCATTCTGGCCCGGTATGGGGTCCCGAAGATGTTAATAACGGACAATGGCACACAGTTTACGGCGCGGGTCGTCCAGAAATTTCTGAGGGAGATGGGGATACATCAGCAATGCACGGCGCCATATACCCCCCAAGAAAACCCAACGGAGCGCGCCAATCGGACGATAAAAACGATGGTGGCCCAATTAGCCGATAACCAACACCAGAAATGGGACGAGAAGGTCCCGGAAATAATGTTAGCCGTCAACTCGAGTGTGTCCGAAACCACGGGCTACTCGCCAGCATTTTTGACACAAGGTCGGAAGCCGCGGCTGCCGTATGCCCTGTACGACGAACTCACCAGGGGAACGGGGGCGAAGCCAACCAGCCCCGAAGATCGACGGACGGAGTTGGCCGAGATCTTTGAGATCGTACGACGTAACCTCAACCAGGCGGCGCAAACCCAGAAGAAGCACTATAACCTCAGGCGGCGTCGTTGGAAGCCAAAAATCGGGGACTCAGTATTCCTGCGGCAACACCCATTGTCCCGGGCCACGGAAAACTTTGCTGCCAAATTAGCACCAAAATTCGGGGGGCCGTACACTGTAACAGCGTTCCCCTCACCCGTCATTGCGACCCTTGAGAATACGTTAACTGGGGACACGAAAACCGCCCATATTAGTGACCTGAAACCTTTTTACCCTCAATGTCCCTAATCAATATCGTTTTCTTTCCATCCTCTTCCTTTTCCTAGATTCGCCCACGAGACCGGTATGAACAGCGAGGAGCATTTCCGGAAAACCAGCCAGCAGTTCCGTGAACGGATGCAACAGGAACAAGCTAAAAGACGGCGCACGATTTTTTTAGATGACGACGGCGCGACCGGAACCCGTAGAGGGGGAAGAGAAGAGCCCCGAAGAGCGACCCATTATCGCATGACCACGAACACACCGAGGGCCACCGTAGGTGATCCGCGCCATACGTCAATTGCCGGGGAAAATCAACCGCCGTGTACGGTAACCGGCGCCCCAGAGAAGCCAAGTACATCACAGGGTGCGCAACGCAAACAACCCACTATCGACCCCGTCATCATTTGCGTAAGCTCAGAGGAAGAAAACAGCCCCCCAAAAGATGCGGAACTACCTAGCGTGAATAGTTCGGACAGCAGCACTGGTAACCTCCCTCCGACACCAGGACAACCGATCCCGAATCGCCAAAAAGGCCACCAGGGTGAGGAATCCGGTCCGCCGACCGAAGATGACCCGCCGTGGTTCACCCCAAATCTCGAGGAAACGTATGTTCCAATAACACCCGGCAGACGGTTGGGGTTAATCTGCTCACCAGTGAACAAGCTACCAGCAGACCAGCTCGAAGACGACATCAGCACAACAGGTACGTCGCCACAATGGGATGGCACCCCGGCCGAGCTAGAGGAGTTGTTCCGGTCAGAACTCGGAGAGTTCGATACCACCATAGCCATCAAATCGCCACCCGGGAGCCAGTCTAGCGAGTCGGGTACCTCGAGCGCAGCCAGCACCACACCGAGAGCCAGGGGCTGGGGTACGATCGATATCCAAGACGCCAGGTGCCACAGTTTTGGGGGACACGCCGGGTTTCAACGGACGATCACCTACCGTTTCTGGTGGTCCAGATGCGACTCGTGGCAGCCCATCAGCACCGGGGATACTCCCAGCAGCCACCAGGCCGAAAGTTCCAACACCGGATCGTTGATCGAGGTCACACCCGAAAGGGCCCACGAACAAGAGCCTAGCGAGACCATTAGAGGGGAATCGCCCACCCGACGCCTAACCGATAGCTCCTCCGAACATTCGGCGCCCATCTCACCCTGTTTGTCCATCTGCACCTCCTGGTCGCTGACCTCGGTGAATCTGTCCAGCCCGACCAGCATTGGTACGTCCGCTTCACCACCTCACGTTAACCATTGCAAGGCAAACAATACTGCTATGGTCTTACAGTCACCGGCCGCACCCAGGGCACGTACCAGGCCCGTCCATAAGACCGCAAACCCGATTCCGGACACCAGTGGCTCGCCAGGGGGCCGACCCGTAATTGACGACGCATCATGGCCGGACGACCTCAAGCATGCAGTGGAGGTTTCGTTGCAGACACACCAGCACGGCCGCCGAGTGAAATTTATCCACTATAGCCAAGTGAGAGCATACCGGGTGACGATCTTCAAAGCAGGGAGAGTCCAGGTAGAGAGCTTGCCGTGAGAGGAAGCCAACGGCCTGTGACGAAGAGGGGATGTGTGACGATGGAAGTCGGAAGCCCTCGTTTCCACCTACACCACGGATACCCGTGTTAGAATATTTAGTATTCTACTTTTTTTATTATTACCAGTCAATTTCTTGAAAATGAAATGTATTATTATTATTTTATCGTTATTAGTATTCAATCTCTGTAAAATGAATTGTTATGTTGGCATTATTATTTATTTTATTTTTATTTGTTTGATTATCAAATATGAATCATTGTAATAAATAGTTATAAGACAAAATGAATTTGAAATTGAAGTTACCAACGGCCGTTTATGGCGACATCTAGTGGTAGCCAGGCTACTCGAATTGGCAGCTGAGACCCCCTAGCGGCGCGTAGCAGCCAACACATGCTGAACAGATGTGCTAAACAGCTGATGCAAACAGATGGGCAGATGCAGCCACTATTTACTCATGCTGGCAGAAAAGTATAAAAGCAGAGCGAAAATGAAAATCAGGATCAGTCGGTGTCGAGCGCAGTGGTTGGTAAGTGGTATTTCACGGTGGTTATCCCGCTGTGAGTTTTTGGTAGTTTAGTTAGTGTTTTGTAGTGGTGTTGGGTAGAACTAATTGCCGTTCCGTGGTCATCCCGCAGGCTGCAATCCAGTGCTACATCAACATCATTAGCCGAGCGTGGTAGTGTGCCCGTGGTCATCCCGCAGGTACACGACTACGAGTCACTTGACGCAACGTTTCCGTGGTCATCCCGCAGATTCGTGTGTGTCTGGTGGCTTCACTGGGCCTCAGTTTGTGTGTGACAGTTGTACGGGATGAATTGCAACTCCCGTGGTTATACCGCAGGCGTTCCAATTTAGGCCTGTACCAACGCGCAACGTGGTCGTGTGCCCGTGGCCATCCCGCAGGTGCACGTCTACGAGCAACCCAACCAACCCGTGCTCACCCTACAAACCAGTTGTCATCGAGTGGCCCGACTTAAGGCGCTTACACCTTGTACGCAGAGGATATCGAGTCGACCGTACGTGAAAACCCCCCTCGTTCGTGCCGCGTGGGTATCGTGTCAAATCGAAAACGCCGTTTAATTAGTAGCCTGTATACAAGAGTACGAATAAAGTGTGTTTGTTAAAACCCCATAGTTGATGGAGTGTGTTTTTTTTTTGTGTTTAACGAGGTCACGAACTAAGTATAAATTTACTGCAACGTGAACCCTGGATAACCGGCGAGTTATACCCCAGCCAAAAGGTTCGTTACAGTCTGTCTGTTGAAATGGGTTTTCCGAAGCCCCCAGATATGATGGGAGCTTCGTTGGGGTATCTTTCTGTCAGGTATTCTTATTATAATTTTGCTACTGAAATTCAGCCAGATCGGTCCACAAATGGCTGAGATATGAGCAAAAAACCACGACTACCTCTAATTTTTCCCAAAAATCCCTTGTGGTTGTTGTATTTTTGTTACCTTTTGCTGTATATCTGGTGAACGGAAAAAGCCAAATCTTCCAAACTAGGTACACAAAATTAGGTTGCCAATACACACCATCCTACAAAATGTGGGCGGGATTGGAGAAGTGGGCGTGGTACCTCCCGTACAAAAAAAATTAAAAATTGTATAAAAACCTAAATTTTAAGGCTACCATATGTCCTATGGATATGACTTACATACCAAAATATTGGAAATTTTTAGTAGAACATATTTTACAAAAGACTCGGGAAAATCGGTTCAGACACAAAAAAGTTATGGCCAAAATAAAATGTTTTTTATTAAAATATCCATTTTTGGGAATCATAGATCTTCCCGAGTCCAAACTTTTTAAGTCAAGTAAATGGTTAATTTCTTCCTAAGCACGTCGGTATTTAAATCTTTCAAATCGGTTTAAAAATGGCTAAGTTATGATCAAAATACTGCAATCCCAAAAATTATTTTTTTTATACCCTTCACCGAAGGTAAAAGGGTATATATAACTTTGTCATTCCGTTTGTAATTTCTACAATATTGATCCTACACCCTATAAAGTAGATATATTCTGGGTTCTTATGAAAAGCGAAGTTCAAATCCGGTTGTCCGTCTGTCCGTCTGTCCGTCTGTCTGTTGAAATGGGTTTTCCGAAGCCCCCAGATATGATGGGAGCCTCGTTGGGGTATCTTTCTGTCAGGTATTCTTATTATAATTTTGCTATTGAAATTCAGCCAGATCGGTCCACAAATGGCTGAGATATGAGCAAAAAACCACGACTACCTCTAATTTTTCCCAAAAATCCCTTGTGGTTGTTGTATTTTTATTACTTTTTGCTGTATATCTGGTGAACGGAAAAAGCCAAATCTTCCAAACTAGGTACACAAAATTAGGTTGCCAATACACACCATCCTACAAAATGTGGGCGGGATTGGAGAAGTGGGCGTGGTACCTCCCGTACAAAAAAAATTAAAAATTTTATAAAAACCTAAATTTTAAGGCTGCCATATGTCCTATGGATATGATTTATATACCAAAATATCGGAAATTTTTAGTAGAACATATTTTATAAGAAACTCGGGAAGATCGGTTCAGATACAAAAAAGTTATGACCAAAATTTAATTTTTTTTTTTAAATACCCATTTTCGGTAACCATGGATCTTCCCGAGTCCAAGTTTTATAACACAAACAAATGGTAAATTGCTTGCTTAACACGTCGGTATATAAATCTGTCAAATCGGTTAAAAAATGGCTGAGTTATCAGCGAAAAACCACGACTACCTCTAATTTTTTAAAAAAATCCCTTGTTGTTGCTGTATTTTTGTTACCTTTTGCTGTATATCTGGTGAACGGAAAAAGCCAAATCTTCCAAACTAGGTACACAAAATAAGGTTGCCAATACACACCATCCTACAAAATGTGGGCGGGATTGGAGAAGTGGGCGTGGTACCTCCCGTACAAAAAAAATTTTAAATTGTATAAAAACCTAAATTTTAAGGCTACCATATGTCCTATGGATATGACTTACATACCAAAATATTGGAAATTTTTAGTAGAACATATTTTACAAAAGACTCGGGAAAATCGGTTCAGACACAAAAAAGTTATGGCCAAAATAAAATGTTTTTTATTAAAATATCCATTTTTGGGAATCATAGATCTTCCCGAGTCCAAACTTTTTAAGTCAAGTAAATGGTAAATTTCTTCCTAAGCACGTCGGTATTTAAATCTTTCAAATCGGTTTAAAAATGGCTAAGTTATGATCAAAATACTGCAATCCCAAAAATTATTTTTTTTATACCCTTCACCGAAGGTAAAAGGGTATATATAACTTTGTCATTCCGTTTGTAATTTCTACAATATTGATCCTACACCCTATAAAGTAGATATATTCTGGGTTCTTATGAAAAGCGAAGTTCAAATCCGGTTGTCCGTCTATTATAATTATGTATGTATACATATGTAAAAATTATTTAGTTTTTGTCTAGTTGCTCTGTATTCTGCTCCCACAATGGTGAAGGGTATATAAGATTCGGCACAGCCGAATATAGCTCTCTTACTTGTTTTTCTTCTAAATTTAACAAAATCGTTTGCCAGAATCATTGTTTTTTTCTTTAAACATATTTTTTGTTTTTATTTGGATTTGCATTTAAAATTAATTCCTGAATTCAATATTACTTATGAAGTTTGTAAAAAAAATTCATGATAGAATAGTAATGTCACTATTCGGTCATTTGCTACAGTTGAATGACCCTACGAGCAATTTGAATAAGGAAAAAAGGAAATAAGCTTTTTTATATTTCTAATTATTTTTATTATCGTATTTTTTTTATTTAAAAATCCTAAACTAGGTACAATTTTTTTCTGATAGATGATAACCATTTTGGTTTACAAATATTTCATTTTTGGATCTTTATAGAATAATAATTATAATATACTTATACATATTTTAAATAACAATTATCTTTAAATAAACATATTGTATATCTTGTAATTGGATGAAAGCTACATAATGTTTTGATTTATTTGAATTTGGTTGAAAAGGTAACACGCGTATGGCGATGTGGTAAGTAACGTATTGGGGCATTACTCCCAAACAATTCTTTTTCAGGCAATGAGTAGTGCCACGGATGACAGTTAAATGTCATATGGGGTGGGCAGCCTGTCCAGGACGAAAACATCTGGTCCTGATGACTCGAGACAATCTTGTCAAAAACCGCGGTAAAGTTTTCGGTAGCGTCAATCAACAATCGGTCTTTGTTCAATGTTTTTTTTTGTTTTTTTTATCGCTTCGGTCTATCAACAGCATTCGTTTTTTTTCGGCACGAATTAAATTGTGTATGTGTGAGTAGATGGACACGAACCCCCCATTTCCGGCGAGCTTCAGCCCAAACACCAGCGTGCCACTGTCCATCGCGAAGCGAAGTTGAGAGTTTGATTTAGGTCAAAAATTTCTCAAAACGAATTTTTTTTCCCTCACGATCATCACACAAAATGGCGCCCAACGTGGGGCCCGAAAGAGACTTAACCCTTTGGGTTAAAGTGATTTAGCCTGAAGGTGTTTTAATTCATCTTTGCTGGCTTCCATACCTTTGAACATTTCAGGTTAAAATGTTTAATCCAATAACTTTTTTTTCTATATTTTTGACGATTGTCCCGGAAGGTGTTAAATAAACGCCATTCCTGCGTTGCGACGGCATCGTATGAAGAAGTTAGGTATTGAGATCTCGGTCATCTGACCTTATATAGGACGACCTATGTCCTGGATGGTGTCAAGCAAACACCAAGCCTGAGTAGCAATGGCTTCCGACATAAGAGACGAGACTGAGGGAGTCGAATGGATGGAATCAACTCGAGTCCATAATGAAAAACTTGATACGGCGGCTATATAGCTAGGTGATCGTATGTTTTCATTATTGGATAAGAGGAGAGGAAAATCCAGGAGATTCGCTCTATGTCGTTTTGTCTTGTGTTTCGTTTACAGTTGATTGATGATAGAAACTTGTTGGTAACAACACTTTACGCACTATTCTTGAACAATTTTTTTTTGACATGATTGATTTTTATATATTTTTATCATACCTGAACATCGTATGAATTTGAAGTTTTCGATTATGAGGACAGAATATTCTATGGATATAAACTCGAGTAAAAATCACACACATTTCGCCAATATACGTCTGTTACCAAAATTTCAACCAGAACTTTGTATATACTTAATTAAATCTTTGAAACAAATTAACCGTAATTATTTGTAGTTGATAATTTAGAATAATAGTTTTGGTCATATTTGAATTCTTATACTAGACTTATAATCTATTAACATTACTTAAATTTATTTGCATCTGGAAAGTAGTTTTCAATTAATCTTACACAGTATTATATTAATAAAACGTATCTTTTTTTTCTTTGAAAATATTACAATTTAAATAAATTTATTTAGAAATTCATTTATTTTTTTTTGCAAATACTTTTTGACATAGGAATAATCAATGATTATTATGATATTTTTACATTTACATTTTTTTTGATTACTTCGAATTTGAAGATATAACATTTTCTTACAGGTGAATCCTTTTTTCGACATTTAGATTGTTAAATTATATATAACAATCGCAATTTTATATACATGTGGATTTTGTTTACATAATTGCGATTGATATTTCTTTTATATATAGATTTATAAGAAAATCTTGGCGTTCATATTTCTGATATAGGATAATAATCAACGATTATTATAATACTTAAAGCTTTCTTATATTGATTTTCCTTTCCGATATCGGTAATATATTTAAATTTAAAGATTTACTCCGTATTCATAAAGGATTATTAAATTTAACAAACGTCTATTGGGGAAAATTTGCGTACAGAAATTGTGTTTTGTAAACTGTGGTTAAATTTGGAACATTTCTTTTATGAATTCAGGCGATATTGAGATTGTAAGGTGGTATAATAATTACAATCTCATTTCCACTCGGATTTTTTCTCTAAGGGCAATTGATGCTTTGTATACAAATAAATTCGTGAAGATCTTTTGTCGCTTATATCTTGATTTTGACTTTTCTTGGAATTACATTTTCTTGGGAACTTAATAATAAATTAAAATTTAGGGGAATAATATTCTCCTGAATTAAGTTTGCTTCGGGCTATTGGGATTGGGAAATTACGTGATAATTTCTTAAACATCTACATTTGAATATTTTTTTTATTGATTTTTCTTATAATCGGCGTCCATTGGTTTATTGACTTAAGAGTCTAGTTTATCCACGGGTAATTCGTTAAGTAAGTTTTTTTTTCACTTTCGGTGATACATCGTTGTAGTTGAAAGTTTTCTTGGGAACTGCGAACAGTCTTGGCTGAGGATGAGTAATAGACAACTCCGATCATCTAGTAGAAACCAGGCCAATAATAACGACGGCTTTTCAACGGCTACTACAGCCACCGTTACCAATCCAACCACGACGACAGCTAGCAATCAAAACGCAGCACCTATTGTTTCTACAAACGCGGTAACTCCGTTATTGTCGATTAGATTTCCACCCGGATTTGGACCACAAACCCATTCTTCTCCTGATAGTTTTAGTACAATTCGTACACCGACCTACAGCAGCTTAACTGCCAGGGAAATAACTGGACAGACAGGTAGCCAACGTACTCGTGATCTTGATTTAGGCAACATGAATAGGAATAATTTACCCCCTGTTGGCGAGGAAGTCGACCCTGAAATAGTTGTTACTGAGGATGGATTGACGCTGAGGGACTATGTCAGTGCTTCGGTGGGAGCTGCACAGGCTGCAATTATGAATGAGGTTCAAAATATGCAACTTATGCTACCACAATTGATAAGGGAGTCTTTGCGTTCCGAACGTGGAATCTCTCCGGAGAACCAGACTTTCCGTAACAATGGACTCTATGACCAGCAGCGAGCATATCAAACCCCTTTTAATAACAATAATAACAGACCACCGCCAGCACAACATTTTGCACATAATGACCCTCAAATGTCCAGACAACAACGCCCGCGTCAACCCAACTTAGCCCAACCAGTATTTGAAAACATTCCTCAGCATTTTGCTGAACAATTCCCAAGCTTTGGAAATTCACCTTCGTTTCATGGTTTTAAACCAATGACTCCAAACCAATTGGAAAAATGGGGAATAAGGTACGATGGTACAAATAAGTCATTAACGGTTGAGGATTTTGTATTTCGGGTGGAGGCATTGAAACACGACTACAACTGTTCATGGGAAGTTTTAATGAAAGGTTTTCATCACTTAGTCACGGGGGAGGCAAGCAACTGGTTCTGGTCCTTTAGAATGAAGCATCCGATATGCGACTGGCAGACTTTTAAGCACCATCTGATAAAGAAATTTAGAAATTTCGAAAGCGATTTCGAAATTCAAAGGAAAATTATGGAGCGTAGGCAAGCGCCAAATGAGTCTGCGGATGCTTTCATTACAGAAATTGTCAAGCTTAAAAACCAAATGAGGGTAAGCGTACTGGAGAGCGAACTGGTGAAAATTGTTAAAGATAACCTTAAAGACGGATTGGCTCAACTGGTTTTCCCTATTAGGATTGACAGTCTGGATCAGCTACTGGAGGAGTGCAAAAGGGCGGAAAGGAATATCGCCAAGCGATCTGCGACCCGTATGCCTTTAGGTCATTCTCGACGCGTGTATGAGATGGATTTGTTTAACCCCGAGGAGATAGATGAACAGGCACAACAGGTTGAGGCACTTCAAAGGGATAGTTTGCCAGCGAAACAGCTCACGTGTTGGAACTGCAAAGCACCTGGCCTCTCTTTTATTGAATGTCCTGTAGTACAACGCAATGTCTTTTGCTACAAATGTGGGTTCGAGGACGTAACTAGCCCGAATTGCCCCAGATGTGCGGGAAACAGCAAATCGAACATGCGGAAGACTGGGCCGACGTGTTCAAACCAAACCACCTCCCAGTAAAAGATAATTTTTTTAAATTTCATGTTACCCGGACAAGACCAACCCAACGAAATGATCGAAACAAACCCAACCCCAAAACAAGTCAAACAGCCAGATGAAGAAACTGCCAAGATCTACGCTAATGATGAATCTAAACGTACAAATGATTGTTTGAAAATAAATTATAACTCAAAGACACATGGTCTCAATCCAGGCCTATCGTATGAACAGCGTTTAGAAAACTATAATAACATTCGTTCCAAAATTTTCACAGATTATGTACCCATAGTTAGCAATAAAATTCGAAAAACCAGGGAAAGATATGCAGCGAGGAAAAAAGAGAGGAAAGTAATAGCATCTACGGTAATAGGTAGCGAAGACGATATTAGACCCTATATGACAGTCGAAATTAATGATTCTAAATATCAAGGACTTTTAGATAGTGGAGCTTCTGTAAGCTGCCTTGGCCGAAACTGTATAGAAAACGTAAAACAAATGGATGCGAAAATACTTGACTTCAAATCGTCTGTGCGTACCGCGGATGGGAAACAACATTTAATTATTGGCAAAATTTTCGTGAAAATTAAATATGGTAATAAATTTGTGGAAATGATGTTATATCTAGTACCAAATTTAAGTCAAGAACTGATATTAGGGTACGATTTTTGGAAAAAAATAGGTTTGAAGGTTTCTTTTGAAAATAGTATTGTCGACGAAATTTCTCTCACAGATTCGGAAGAGTCCAAGATGCACCAATTAACGTCACGTCAACGGAAAATTTTGGACAATGCAAAACAATCATTTAGGTGTTACACCCAGTATGGATTAGGAAGAACGGCGATTGAAAAGCACACAATAGACACTGGAGATGCGCCGGCCAAAAAGATGAGACACTACCCCGTGAGTCCAGCAGTGCAGAAACTAATCTACGCTGAACTTGACAGGATGATTGAACTGGACGTAATCGAAGTAGCCACTGGAGCAGAGTGGAACACGGGAGCTAAACAAGGTAACGAGGAAGGATGCGTACCCTCTGCCCAATATAGACGGTTTACTGGCGAGGCTGGGAGATACTCACTTTATCTCATCAATCGACCTCAAGGACGCCTTCTGGCAAATCCCCCTGGACGAGGAAAGCAGACCGAAGACAGCGTTCACAGTTCCGGGAAGGCCCCAGTATCAATTTAAGATGATGCCTTTTGGACTGTGCAACGGTGCCCAGAGGCTTTGTCGGTTGATGGATAAAGTGGTGCCATCTGAGCTGAAGGATAGAGTATTTATATACTTGGACGATTTACTGGTAGTGTCCTCAAACTTTGAAGATCATATGGACATGCTTCGTGTTGTCGGGCAGAAATTAACGAACGCTGGGCTAACAATCAATATGCAAAAATCAAAATTTTGTTACAGAGAGTTAAAATACTTGGGATACATAGTTGGCGGGGGAAAACTAAAACCGGATGAGGAAAAAGTTAGGGCTATTTTAGATATAGGTCCACCGAAAAACCAAAAAGACGTGCGAAGATTTTTAGGCACAGTAGGGTGGTATCGCCGTTTCATCAACGATTTTTCCACTCTGACAGCACCGCTAACGGATACCCTTAAGAAAACTCCTAAATTTATTTTGACCCCTGAAGCCATGACATCTTTCGAGGAGCTCAAGCGTCGGTTAGTAACAAGTCCAATATTGTCCAGCCCAGATTTCGAAAGGCCATTCTTTGTCCAATGTGACGCGTCAAACGTAGGAATAGGGGCAGTTCTTTTTCCAAAGGACGATGAAGAGGGCGAACACCCTATCGAATATTTTTCGAAGAAACTGAACCAGGCCCAGAAAAACTATTCTACGACCGAAAAAGAGTGTCTCGCAGTGGTCTTGGCCATAGAAAAGTTTCGGCAGTATATAGAGTTGATGGAATTCACGGTCATCACGGACCATTCCAGCCTGAAGTGGCTGATGCGTCAGCAAGACCTGAACGGGAGACTTGCTCGGTGGAGTTTAAAGCTTCAAGGCTTTAAATTCAACATAGAGCACAGGAAAGGAACTAAAAATGTTGTCCCCGACATGCTTTCGCGTCAAGACATGGAGGAATTGGTGTTAAATAGTGGCCCATTAATTGATTTTAACTCTGAAGCATTCAAAAATGAAGAATATTTAGCCTTAATAGACACTGTAGAGCAAAACAAGGACCGGTTACCCGATTTGAAAGTGGAAGATGGCGTTGTATACAAAAAGGTAAAATTCAACCGAAACGACCTAGAAAACGAAGCAGAATGCTGGAAAATATGGGTGCCGGGTGAATTAACACACAGTCTTATTTGTAAATCTCATGTTGACAACACCTCGCATGGAGGCATTGCGAAAACGTTGTATAATATACGCGAGTACTTTTATTGGCCTTCTATGGTGAAGCAGATTAGGGATTTTGTTAGAGAATGCGGTACGTGTAAGGAGATTAAGCACCCAAAACAAATTTTACGACCACCTATGGGCTGTGAAGTCAGGACTCAAAGGCCGTTTCAGAAAATATACATAGACTTCGTAGGACCCTATACCCGAACAAAGTCCGGCAACACCTTTATTTTTATCGTATTAGACCACAAAACCAAATTTGTTTTATTAAAGGCGTTATCCAAAGCTACCACCAAAGCAGTAATTAGATTTTTACGGGATGAGGTGTTTTATAAATTCGGAGTACCGGAAATGTTACACTCGGATAATGGTAAACAGTTTACCTCCGAAGCCTTTAATGATTTCTTAAAAATATTTGGCGTTAAACATATCCGTACCCCTAACTTCGCAATGATCCAGTCAATGACCTTTTCACGATATATGATTAACTATTTCAAACAAAAAAAAAATGTTTTTTTTAAATTGGAAAATTTAAAATTTAAGGAATTATTCTAACGTAAAGATCAATTCTGGTTAATCGCGACACGGTTTTTTTTTGTGAACCGGTTTTAATTTCTAATATTTTGTTTAGTAACTGACGATCGTTGTATGAAAGGTTTATTACACATTCAAGGGTATTCAATTGATCGGGTTAATTTTTGATCGATTAAACGATTAATCAATATTTGGCATTTTTTAACTGATTCGGGTAAGCGAATAAAATTCAAGAATTAATCGAGTAATCGGATAATTCTAAATCCAGCAGTTTTATAAATCACGAGATTTTTTTTGATCATTTAAAAAAAAAAAAAAAAAGGCAAAATATTAGTACTTGAGAAAATAAACATTCCTTTGGATATGCTCCACTTTCGGGCACTTAGATGGTAAAGGGAAAATTTTCACCAACATTTGTTCAATTAACTCAATAATGCTGTTTCAAACAATTTTTTATTGTACCAATTAATTTCCCTTAATTGAAAATAAAAGATGATGTTGGTGGGTAAGCTTGCAAATATGAAAATTTGTGTTTACGTTTCATTTAGCCTCTTTTGCTGGTGCTCACATTTCAATCAAACCTATTGATTGAAACTAAACAGAAAAGAAAAGCTCAAACTTACAAATGTGGTAATTGATATGATCAATTTGTTTGCTAGCGGAAAATCAGTACAGAGTTTAATTAATAGCTTTCATTTTTTCTGAATACATACTGACTAGCCTCGGATAATTTTTTTTATTTTTTTTTTAACTTTTCACGGACATTTTATCATCTGCTGTGTTTCTGCAAATAATTTCCTCTAGAGAATCGATCGAAGTATCTTGTTTAAAATACTTATTCATTGTCCACTTGAGTCATTTTGATTTTGTTGGTGGAGCATCGTTTTCAAGTACATATTATGCAATAGTCATTGTGTAGGTAGTAAAATAGTGAAGTTGTTGAAAGACACCTACGTTAATACCCTTTAGCTTTATTAGATTTATCCTTCGTACAAAAGTTTCAAACCAGACTCATTCTATAGAAAGTGCATGAACTATATTGTTAAAAAAAAATGCGGGCGTGTTCTGGAATTTGAAATGAAGTAGAGTAAAAATCGCCCAAGTTTAAAAACGCCCCGTAAGGGAAATTAATTTTAATTTGTGTTGAAAAAACTTAACGAAAATATAAGCTAAATTACGCACTGAACATGTCATTTGGTTTGTTTATTTGACTTGAAACTTAAGAAAAGAAAAAAAAATTGTACATTTAACAGAAACACTATATATTATTATCTTTCGATTAATCGGTTTAAATTTTTTGATTGATTCGTCGATCGAAATAATACTACATTTACACCCACGCAGGATCTGGTACTTACGAGATTTCGAGCCAAACCTAGTTGCAAAACAAAATCTACTTCGTGACTAGTTTTATGAAAATTGTGAAAAAGAGAAAAAGAAAATTAAAGAAAAGACGAATAATATTGATAAGATAAATATCTTTGATTATTAATAAGGGGTAATGCTAATTTTTAATGAATATTTCTTTTTTTTCATTTGTATGTGTAACAAAAAAACTTGTAGTCAGTTGTTTTGTTATAAGGACGAAATCTCGCTAGTATAATGTAAACGCACTAGATTCGAAAAGGATTTTAAATCAAATCCACAAGATTGTGGCCTAACGTAAATGTAGTGCAAGCAATTTTTAATTATTCGAATGGTTATCGTCGAAAATTGTTCGATTAATCTAACGAGATTTAATCGACTGAACACCCTATCCATTGGGAAAAGGAGTCGTGATTTCACAATTTCACTTAAAGTTCGGAAAAAACTACTCTCCTTGCTTTATTGTCGTGTGGATATAATACCACTTTCGTATGCCTTCCAAATCCCAAAATTTTTCTTACAACGGTCTTATGCTGACCGGTCGAGTGCAATACTGTAACGGCTGGTAGCAGAATCAACGTTTTTAAAAAAATCCTATTTGGACAGGGGGAAGTTTGGTTAACATTAGCTTATACAAAACTATTCACATTAGGGTCACACGACCACTTACTCTTTTTGTTTAACACCCAGGCACCACTTCGCTTTTGCCTTAGGAAGGATGGTAATTTTTTTTGCGTTGATGGAAAAAAAATCATCTACACTGGAGTAGACTAAAATTCCACGCGAAACCAATTGACTCTTTGGTGAATCGATAGCGCTCGGGATGTTCACTCGCTGAAGGTAGAAATAGAAAGGAAAGTATGGCGGCTGGAGAGATGTTAAGGAAGCCGAGTTCGTAAAATCATAAGGCGTTGCTACACACCGGCCGAGAAATGGTAAGGGAGTTACCAGATCATCCGTTTCCCAACTCTTTTCACTCTACAGGTTAGGAGAAAAGAGTTGGCTTTGTGACGAACACTTTGATTTTGGCGTTTTTTTTTATATAAAAACACATTAATATTCCCATCCCTGAGTTCCATCACTGTACATATGAAAAAAACTCAACCCTGCAAACTACGAAAAAATACCACTCTTCCAAGGCGAATTGGCTAACAAAGGCGAAGTTTTGTAGACTTGGCGTGGGTATAGAAAATTCAAGAAATTCATTCATCAAGTGGCATTTGAAAGGTAAAGTTGAAAATTTGTGAGGCGGCTTAAAATATAAGGAACATTTTTTTTGGTAAGGATATATGGAAAAATCCATGTGTTTCACAAAAATTCATAGTTTTTTATTTTTATTGAATTAGGGTCAGACTACTTTTAAGGGCTATCGGACAAAGTACCTGCCGCGAGACAAAAATTTTCAAAATTCGTTTTTTTGACAAGAAAATATAGTGTGTGCGATTACAGGAGGTAATATTCAACGGTTCTTGATAATCATGCTCTGTGGAAAGGGGCGTGTGTCTAATAACGACTGAACAACGTGCAACAGGAAGGAGATTTGAGAAACACAAAGTGAAAAGAAAACGTGCGACCGCACGACGTTTAAAGGCGAGTAAGTATCGAAAAACCGCAAAGCAAACTGTGCCGCGTGGGCAAAAAAGAAAAAAAAAACAAAGGGTACATATGCAATTTTGCGGCAAGGCACCGTTACGCGAAAACAACTCGACCGCCGACGTAACACCACGTGTAACGTAGTTAAAATTTGGCGGCAAAGCAAAGTTGCGCCACCACCACAATTTTACCACAAGGCAAACACGTGTCGCGTATTAACTACGGCGTAATAAACGTAAAATTTCAGTCATAACTTTCATAACCAGCACAGACGACAGCTCAAAAAACCACGAACCGCTCATACCACCTGTAATCAGCACAAATCACCACCTGTAACCCACACAAACCAAAAACAGCACATACCACCTGATATCACCACGTGTCTTACCATCTGTACTTTGTTCAAACCACCAACATCTCAAACCAACCACTCGGCAATTGAAGTCATCATTCATCCTGCCCCCACCTCGGCCCAATAACAAACCAACATTGTCACGTTTTTATAACGGATACGGCATTACGTCAAAATGCTCTTTTTATAACACCAACAACAACAAGCCAGACAACAAACAACACAACCGGGTTTATCCGATTCGGTGAAATGTTATAAGATTGTTGACGACATTTGCAGCAGCGTCAGCAAAAAAGGAAAACTAGGAATACAATAAAACAACTTTGTAAGCAGCAACTGGCAAGTGCGGCGGGATCACTGCAACAGCGACCTACTCGAGGGCAATCCTTTTTTGTCGCAGCTCGTGCTAAATCCATATACACCCCACCCACTACCATCCACAGTTTGGCAAGTACACACCCCAGAAGCCGTAGTTTAGTCCTATAATAAATATATTTAAAATTTATTCATTTTAATAGTTATCCCTTGTTTAATTCAATACCCGATTTACATTTTTTTTTGCACATTTAATAAGTAGTAATGGTTTTTAGTTTTTAATTGGATTTTGATTTTCTTAACAGACTGTCAGCTCTGTGCCTTGAGAATCAATCTTGAGAATTGACTATCCATTTTTCAAATTGATTGTCAGGTTTTCAGATTGATTATCAAGTTATTTCGGTAGAACAGTAAAAAAAAAAAAATTGATTTTCAAGTTTCAGGTTGATAATCAAGTTCGTTTGTTAAAATTGATAAACAAGTTTTCGGATGTTTCTAAATGAAATCGTTCATCAGTTTAAAGGGTTAAATCGGTTCCTTAACTGACACTTGCTTGCAAGTTACCCAATCAAGTTTCACGTTTTAATACAGCCACATTTTCTTGTGTTTATATTTCTAAAGTAAATTGCTCAAAATTGATTGCGATCTACGTCGCAGCTTTCAATTTTTTTTTGAAACCCGTGATCAACGGTAAATGTGAAAGCATGTCAAGAAACATTTGCACGTGTAACTGCAGTGTTAAGAAACCAGGTATTGATTTAATTATTAAAACTATACATTTCGTAAATCAACCAGCGAATGAACCTAATCTAAGTTTTAATATGAACGTTTAAACCAAAATCACATTTGAAGATTTAATCGAAATAAATAATAAGAAAAAAATCCAATTAAACCCTAAAAAAATACCAAATTTAGGGAATTATAAATTTATTGATTTTTTTTAAATTTTTTTAACTCAAAGGATTTTATATAGTCTTTTTTAATGAGTCAAATTAATCACATATATTGGATTTGCCTTGTACTGAAACATTAGGGCCATGACAAATATTGAATACAGATTATTGGACCTAGATTCGAATTAGAGTACCCCGATTGAATTGTGCTTGAATGTTTGGATCAAATAACACACCTAAGTTTGAATACTAAATCCAAAACTAAATTGGAGATCGGGAAACGGAAACAAAATTTAGACTTGAATTAAATGAAATTCGTAAAAACTTTGTTTTGAATCCCTAAAAAAAAAAAAAGAATTTGAACTTACCTTAGAGTCTGAATTTGGTTTCCGAATTTCGATTCGCAGTCAATATTTGAACGTCAATGGTTGTTCATGATTATTTTATCACCCTACCTTAATTTGAATAAGCCAATTATAAATTTAGGTGTTTCACAAGATTCAAACACCCAGAGGTTCGATTTACGTATCCAATTTCAATTTTGAATACCTCTACGTACAAACTTTTTTTTTTAAGTAAAACCAATTCAACATTGATATACTTTGACATAATTTTAATTTTTTTTTTTGAAAAATATATGAATATAAACATTTATTACTAACCCAGTAAGCATTTATTATTAGCTAAGTAAATAGTTCTTACTAATTAAATCAACAGTCATTATTAACTAAATAAGTAGTTATTAGTAACCAGTTGGGTAGTCATTATTAACTGAATGAGTAGTTATCAGTAACCAGTTGTTTAGTCATTATTAACTAAATAAGTAGTCATTAGTAACCAAATCAATGGTCATAGTTGACCAAATAAATGACTAAAACCCATTTGAATTTTGTTGCTTAAACTGATTTTAAAAGCTAATCAATTGAATTTAAGTCTCAATTGAGCAAATTAAATGTGAATTGGAAGTTCGGAACGTAATAAAAAAAAAAAAAAAAAAGAGAGAAAAGAAGAACAAAACATAAATTGATTTGGCGGCTGAATTTGAATAATGGATTTAGACTGGGATAATTAGATTCGATTTAACCATTATAGTCAGATTTGAATTCAAATACAAATTTGATAATGGGGATTTGAATTCGAATACTCAGACTGTATCTAAATTCAAATATCTGGACCAGACTGTAATTTAAATTAGGGAACTAAATTAGGGTTGGATGAACAAATTCAGGTTCGGCACGGGAACTTTATGCTGATTGGGGGATCTACAATGGACCTTTCGAATTGATTTTGATATTCAGACTAGGGTTCCCATCGACATACCTGAACTGAATTTTGAATTGCAAAATAGTTGTATCTGATAGACTATGGGATTCTTGAATTCCTGAATAACTTGACCGAGTAATGAAATAGTGTGAAACTTGAATATTGGAATTAATGGATTTACGCTTAATAAGTTAATACTTACCTTGAAAATAAAATACTTTGTATATCTAGGGTAACTTAAAAAAAAAAAATAAGACAAAAGAAAACGAAAAACAAAAATACCTGTATAAATGTTGAAGAAATTATTAATTATAAGGATAATATGTAAGGGGAAAAATAGTAATATTAAGACAAGTGAATAAACGATTAGATAGGTATATGATTTGATGGTAGAACTAACTAGATACGTTAACAATAACTTAAGTATACCTTGAATGGAGGGACAACTAAAAAATATTTTTTGAATCTCCCAGCAAACCATTTTAAGTTAGACTTGTTTCGTTATTTTTCTTCTTAATTTAACAAAATCGTTTGCCAGAATCATTGTTTTTTTCTTTAAACATATTTTTTGTTTTTATTTGGATTTGCATTTAAAATTAATTCCTGAAGTTTGTAAAAAAAATTCATGATAGAATAGTAATGTCACTATTCGGTCATTTGCTACAGTTGAATGACCCTACGAGCAATTTGAATAAGGAAAAAAGGAAATAAGCTTTTTTATATTTCTAATTATTTTTATTATCGTATTTTTTTTATTTAAAAATCCTAAACTAGGTACAATTTTTTTCTGATAGATGATAACCATTTTGGTTTACAAATATTTCATTTTTGGATCTTTATAGAATAATAATTATAATATACTTATACATATTTTAAATAACAATTATCTTTAAATAAACATATTGTATATCTTGTAATTGGATGAAAGCTACATAATGTTTTGATTTATTTGAATTTGGTTGAAAAGGTAACACGCGTATGGCGATGTGGTAAGTAACGTATTGGGGCATTACTCCCAAACAATTCTTTTTCAGGCAATGAGTAGTGCCACGGATGACAGTTAAATGTCATATGGGGTGGGCAGCCTGTCCAGGACGAAAACATCTGGTCCTGATGACTCGAGACAATCTTGTCAAAAATCGCGGTAAAGTTTTCGGTAGCGTCAATCAACAATCGGTCTTTGTTCAATGTTTTTTTTTGTTTTTTTTATCGCTTCGGTCTATCAACAGCATTCGTTTTTTTTCGGCACGAATTAAATTGTGTATGTGTGAGTAGATGGACACGAACCCCCCATTTCCGGCGAGCTTCAGCCCAAACACCAGCGTGCCACTGTCCATCGCGAAGCGAAGTTGAGAGTTTGATTTAGGTCAAAAATTTCTCAAAACGATTTTTTTTCCCTCACGATCATCACAGTAACAAAAACCCGCACGAATGGTAGCATATATGGAACATTATTGTCAGAAAAGAAAACACCATAAGATTAACATGAAGAAATTTGTTCTCTCATTCTGCCGACGGGCTCTCACATATTAGATCAGATATTATCATAGGTGAAGACCCCATGTTAACAGTTGTAAAACTGAATTACGAAAGGGGCAGTTGTATAAAACACTGCAGCATTTTTTTTTTACTTAAAAAGGTATAAACGGTATTTTTTTGAAAACCATGAAACTTACCAATTGAAACTTATTTCAAACAAATAGGCACCGCGCCTGTACTAGACGAAATGCATTGCAAACGTCAAAGTTTGTTCCTCTTTATCGAGCATTGCTGGCTGCATGTCACGAATAAAATGAACAATGTAGACATCCAGTACGTCAATTGTTGCTGGCTTATCAGCACAAACCAATGACTTCACAGTCCTATGGAAAACAATCAAGAGGTGTCACATCGCACGGCCTTGAAGTCTAATTGACAGTTTATTTTCTCTAAATCAACCCATCGCCTACATTTGTAAAAAAAATAACTTGCGTCATTTAAATCATCAGGTCGCCTAAGTTGTCAGAGTCGATGGCTGATTTTCAAAGTCAATGTGGATAAATTGGGGGCGTTTTTCAATCATGAATCTATTCATGATGATGTGCCTGAGCAAAAAGTGAGAGCAGTGTGACGGTTCGTTTGACAGCCAAATTTCGTAAGCTCTATTGGGTTTAAAAAACACCCGTCATAAAGAATGACAATGAGCATTTTGAACCTTTCCTAGATATATGCAACCAAATGTGTATGTTAAACTCATTATTTTATGTTTTATTAATTGTTTTTAAGCTTTAACTGTTTGACTAATATTGATATTTTTTCAATGAGTTTGTTGTGTTTTTGCTTCTTTGTAAATGTCTTTTTTTTAAATAAAACTTCAATTTTATATTAGGTGTAATTTCATTTAAATCGGGTAATTTTGCTTCATCTCAAGTGTAATTTTGAATTTTGTTGGTGGTAGCACTGCTAAATTGGCAATGACTTTAAGACCATATTGTGTTTCTTTCCATTCAAAATTCACAATTTTCAAAGATTAGTTTAAAGGTATGTCATCGATGCTTAATACCTTGGGCAATATTTACAATTTTTTTATACATCTAAAAACAAACAAGAAAAAAAAATATAATGATAATAAATAAAAAGTTATTATATAGAAAATACTTGCCATTTTTATTAAGTTTCCTTTAAAGTGGTAATTAGGATAATGATGTGAAGTATACTTCCAAAGTCTTTTTATATTAATGGCAAACTTTCAAATTGAGTTAATCTCTATACTTACATGTGCTGCATATTCTAAATATATTACATATTACTCTCTTATTTTAAAATACTCAAACAATTTTATTTATACATATTTTTTAAATTTCTCTACATTGAAGAAAATATAAGGTGGTCAACTTAATATTACTCTGTAGTATATGCATACTGTAGTATTCATATAAATGCATGAATACTAAGCAATACCACGACTTTGTTCTACAGTTATTTGAAACTGCACAATTGACATTGAACCACATAAATGTAAATGGTAAATTATAAACAAACAAAACAATTATTTGAAACTGCACAATTGACATTGAACCACATATGGTAAATTGTAAACAAACAAAACAATTAAATGTGTATGTCCAAAAAACCCAAAATAAAATAACTAAAAAGGTTTCTTGTTACAATTGTTTTGTATACTTGCGATACGTTTATGACGGCATCATAAAACGTTTGGGTGTATGTCTGTTTGACATCTTGACCACCCGGAAAAGTACTTGAAACATGTGTGTCACTAAAATGTGCAACTAGGTCGTGGGATGTGCTGCTGTAGCATTTTAGGTAATATAATTCTAAGACTATAATTTAGTATATAAGATAGTGTAAATATTTTTGTAAAATTAGTATTAGTGTTAATATCAAAGTGAGTGGGATAACCAAGAGCAGAAAGTAAATAAAATTAAGAAAACCCAAACAAAAACTTGCTTTTTATTCCTCACACCAAACCTACCATATGGCGATCCTTGGAAAAAACTTGGAACATTGGTGGAAGTCCTAGTTCAAAGCCAGAACTAGAAGGAGAAGACAAGCCAAGTCTCTTCTCTCAACAGTAGTACCAGCTTAGGAGTACTAACCTAGCAAAGGTAGCAAAACTTTGTTCATCAACATCAACTTTAACAGCGAATTTCATTCATCATCAACATCCGTAACAAAAAAAAAAGGAAAAAAAAGAAGGAGGAAATATTTTATCTCATCAGCATTAACTATAGCAGCGAATGGTATTCTTCATCAACAACGGCAACGAAGAGAAGTAAGCAACAATAAACATATATAACTAGAGAACGCAACAAGCATATGTAAGTCGTCTAAAGAAAATTTTTTTTAAAAAAAAAAAACAACCTATAAAGTGGAGGTAGTTAATTTTATACAGTGCAGAAGAAGAAATATACACACACAAAACAAAAAAAAAAACACAAAAGATATAGAAATAGTGTTTAAAAGAAAAGTGTTCAAAAAAAAAAAAAGTTTTAGATCAAATGGGGAATGCTCAGAATAAAATTAAAGAGGTCGTAACAGCAACAGCTAATGCACCTCCTGCCATTAGCATCAGTATTGAATTAGCAATTTTAATATGCATTTTATTCACTTTTAACGTACTGATTAAATATGTAAAAAATTATGTGAAGAAGCAAATTAATAGAGTCATGGTAAAAACTAATATAAATAATATTGCATAACTATTAAACATAGAAAGCTATTACAAAGAAAAAAAAAAATAATGTTATCCAATAAATAGAATATTTTAAAATTATATAAAACATAAGGTATTATATAAACCCAAAAATGATATATCACTTATAAACTTTTTTTTAAAAAAAAAAAAAATCATCTCACATCTTCATGAATGGTATATTGCTGTAGTGATCTTTGATGGATAGTATATATAAACAGGTAGAAACATTAATATCAAACGCCAGAAAATCAATAGGCAAAGTTTATACAGCGGACACCTTGGTCGCAAAACGAAAAGAGGTGGAAAGATTAGAATTACAAACCATAGAAATATTGGAAGATCCGAAAATATCGAAAGTAGATAGGGATAGGAATATAGAAAGATTTGGCAAATTAAAGGGTGAAGCGTTAGAAATTCTTAGGTTACACGAACAAAGGGATCAACAATCATCATCGCAACAAGCGCGTGATATTAGTTCAAGGGAAACAGGTGACGTAGATAACACGATGACAGACAACGTACTTAACACGACCGAATTGGCAGCTATTTCCAAGCTTATACCAATATTTAACGGTGCAAAAGGGGAACTTGAGATCTTTTTGGCAAATCTAGAGATAGTACAGGAAACCATTGTACCTGAAAAACATACTGCATTCTTCAACTTTATATATAAAACAAAACTAACCTCGAAAGTACAGAATAAGATTAGACAAATAGCCGTACCAATTGATATTGCAACATTAAGAAATTCACTAAAACGGGCCTATGGAATAAAGAAATCTCCTAACGTCATTTTGAACGAATTGACAACCATAGTCCAAACAGAGTCAATACGAAAATTTGCAGATCAAATAGAAACCCTGATGATGGAACTAAACGAGCTACAAACGGAGGCTCTTGGCGAAGCGAGCAGGGAAATAATTAGCAACACGAATGCTATAATAGCTTTCAACTCGTTCAAAAACGGATTAAAGAACAGGGAAGTAGTCCGAACGATTGAGGCCAGCAGGAAGAAAACACTTCACGAAGCCATAGAGATAGCATTGGAGACATCAGCGGACATCAGACAGAGCCAAATTATGTTCCAGACAGCAAGGTCGAGGGGTCCAGACAACAACAATAGAAATACCAATGATAACAGAAACGGTAGACGCAACAGCTACAACAGTAACTTCAATAACAATGCCAACGAAAGCAGGAACAGTGTTAACAGCAGATGTGGAAGTTGCGGCGGAAAGCATGGTGATAGATGCTATGCTCAAGGAAAAACTTGCGACAAGTGTGGGAAGCCTAACCACTTTGCGAAGGTATGCAGATCAGGAAACAATAGCAATGCTCAGAATAATGGAAATAGTAGGCGTAGAAATAATAATTATGACAATGGAAATGGTAACAGAAGTCGTAGGGTACATCACGTTCAGGAACAGGGAAACTCCCAAGATCCGGAAGTCTTAAGGTACCAAGACTCTCCGGACCAAAACTAGTAGAATTACACAAAATTTACAATATTTCATCCGATTTAAAGAATTATATAAAATTGAATATTCAAGGTACAAACAGTGTAATGACATTTTTAATAGACACAGGGGCTGATGTGTCACTGTGCAAGGAAAATACTGTTCGAAATTACGAGGAAGATCCGGATGATTATTGTTTATTAACTGGAATCTCTAAGGACAAAATAAGGTCTTTGGGATCCACTATTGTGAAGATACCAATTGGAGAAACTGTTGTTAACCACAAAATACAACTCGTGGATTATGATTTTCCAATTGCTACTGATGGAATACTGGGTAGGGATTTCCTCTGCAAGTATAATTGTAATATTGACTATGAGAAATACATACTAACGGTTAATGCGGGAAGTGAATCGGTCATATTTCCAATACATGATAGGACTTATGGCATAAGTTGGGTGAAAATTCCACCAAGAAGCGAAGTTATTCTTCCTTTTAAACTGGATTTAGAAGAGGACGGAGTAGTTTGTAGTCGTGAAATTGCTCACGGCATATTCTTAGCGAATTCGATTGTTCCTAAAACGGGTAATCAACATATAAGATTACTGAATGTATTGGATAAAACAACGGTAGTTAGAAATCTCAAAGTCGATACAATTCCATTAAGGAACTACGATATCTATAGAACAGGTACGCGGAAGGGATTACATTCTGAACAACGATTCCAAAAATTAATGAGTGAACTTAACATAGATAGCGAAGATGAGAACGCGAAACGGGAATTAATTGATATACTTAAAGAATATCAATCTATTTTTCATTTAGATGGAGAGCATTTGACAACTAACAACTTCTATTCTCAGACAATCCAATTGAACGATAACAGTCCAGTCTACATAAAAAATTATCGGTTGCCGCAGGCACAAACTGAGGAAATTCACAATCAAGTGAAGGGTTTATTGAGAGAGGGAATAATAGAACCGTCCGTGAGTCCATATAATGCTCCATTGCTTTTGGTACCGAAAAAGGGCCAAACCGATTTAAAAAAATGGCGTCTAGTAGTTGATTTTAGGAAATTGAATGACAAAATAGTCAATGATAAATTCCCACTAACAAGGCTAGATGACATTTTGGACAAATTAGGTAGGGCGAGGTATTTTTCGACTCTGGATATGACAAGTTCATTCCACCAAATTGAACTTGAACCTGATTCAAGACCTTTTACAGCCTTTTCGACCCTAGATGGTCATTACCAGTATACACGGCTACCATTTGGTCTTAAGATTTCTTCTAACAGTTTTCAACGTATGTTGACCATTGCTCTATCTGGATTGGAATCAGAGGCATTTTTATATGTTGATGATATTATTGTCTTTGGATGTAGTTTGAAACACCATAATCGGAATTTGGTTAACGTGTTTGATAGACTCGCGAGATATAACTTGAAATTGAACGCGGGCAAGTGTTGTTTTTTAAAACCTGAGGTGGTATATTTAGGTCATCTGATAACTTCAAATGGTATAAAACCCGACCCAGGTAAATTTGAGGCCATTACTAAATATCCCATTCCAAAAAACGTGGATGATGTCAGGCGTTTTGTAGCATTCTGTAATTACTACAGACGGTTCATAAAAAATTTTGCGGATATTGCAAGTTGTCTGAATAATCTTTTAAAGAAAAATGTTAAATTTGAATGGACGGAGGAATGTCAAGTAGCTTTTGAGAAGTTGAAGGCAAATTTGATTAGTCCACCCATTCTACAATATCCTAATTTTGAAAAACCATTTGTATTAACCACAGACGCATCTGATTTTGCGCTTGGGGCAGTTTTATCTCAAGGTACGATAGGTGAAGATCTACCTATATCATACGCAAGTAAGTCACTCAACAGATATGAAAAGAACAAGCCGGTCATAGAAAAAGAATTGTTAGCCATACATTGGGGCATACAATTCTTCAGGCCATACCTATACGGAAGAAAATTTACCGTGGTTACAGACCATCGACCATTAATATCGTTGTTTTCGCACAAAAATCCAAGTTCTAAGTTAACTCGGATACGACTAGAATTATCAGATTACGACTTTAACATAGTATATAAAAAAGGAGCAAATAATACGAATGCGGATGCATTGTCCAGAATTCAGATAGATTCTGAGACATTAAAGGAAATGATACCTCACGAAATAGACGAAACGGTAAGGAAAACGCTGGTGATAACAAGGGGAATGAGTAAAAAGACGCAAGAAAAAGAAAGCAGAACAGAAAAACAGAATGAGAGAGGTAAGAAGGATAGAGAAATTGATGCAACCGAAGAGAACTGCAATTCTCATAATGAGCCTGATCAACTCAATATGTGGGAATGCACATCTTTCAACGACATCAAGCGCGCGAAAAGAATAAAATTTATGTTAGAGGAAGACCTAGGCACAAGAATAAAAATTACAGACCAAAAGAGTCTAAATGAGATACAGGTGAGATGTAGCGATAATTCACATTATTTCGATAATGTACTGAAGAAACTACTGTCAACACTGGAAGAATTGAAATACAAAATTTATGCACTGAATAGGAGTGATAACGTATTTAATATGATAACCCATGAGGTTTTGAAAGAAAAAGTAAATAAACTTAAAGTTAAAGACGTCACAATACTGTTATACAACGACCCCCAAAGGATAACGAATGTAGAAAAACAAAAAGAATTGATAAAATTATATCACGACACACCAAGCGGAGGACATTTCGGAATTAGAAAAACTTTGTTAAAATTAAAACAAAAATACATATGGAAAAACATGTACAAGATGGTTAAAAAACATGTATCAACGTGTGATCTTTGCCAAAGAAACAAGCAAGTAAGACACACTAGGGAACCATTCTGCATAACGGATACACCAACACAGAGTTTTGAGACGATTGTAATCGACACAGTTGGGCCATTACGTCCTTCTGGAGATTATAGGTACATATTGACCATGCAGTGCGAACTGACGAAGTATGTTATAGCGGCTCCCATGGAAACAAAAGAAGCCGTATCTATAGCAAAGACCTTAGTTGAAAATTTGATATTGAAATACGGTTTATTTAGAACACTGAAATCGGACAGGGGAACGGAGTTTGCTAATGAATTACTTAAAGAAATCTGTGGATTATTGAAGATAGAACAAAAATTTTCCACACCCTATCATCACGAGACTCTAGGTACCGTTGAAAGGAACCATCGTGTTTTAAATGAGTATTTCCTATCTTTTGTAGGTGAAGGTGAATGGCATTCATGGATACCATACTATACTTTTGCATACAATATTACTCCTCATGTAGACACTGAATACTCTCCTTTTGAATTGATATTTGGGAAATTACCTAGTTTACCAGGCGACCAGATTACGAATTGCGATAGGGTGTATAATCTTGATAATTACGCGAATGAACTAAAGATTAGATTAAAAAACTCTTTAGAAAACGCTAGAAAATTAATAAAGATAGTCAAGGATAAAAGAATGTTAGATTCACATAACAATGCTAATAGAATAGAATTGGAAGTAGGCGACTGGGTCTTGGTAAGGTTGGAAAGTAGGAAGAAAAATGAATCGCCTTACCATGGTCCATACGAAATAGTAGATATAGATGATCTAAATGTGTACATAAAAATTAAAAATAATATTAAAGCTTATCATAAAAATTTATTAAAGAAATATAATACAAAATAAGCAAAATTAATTATATAATACATAATATCTAAAATTAATACAAAAAAAAAAAAAAAAATAGTATATAAAATTGTAGTGTTAATGACTTTCAAAAAAAAAAAAAAACAAAACAAAAAGAAATAAATTTTTTTTTATGTAACCAACCAGACAGTATGCATACACTTATATTTGTAGTAATCATCCAATTTCAAAGTTTTTGAAGAAATTGTACGATTCCTCTTAAGGGCGATGGTGTAGTATATGCATACTGTAGTATTCATATAAATGCATGAATACTAAGCAATACCACGACTTTGTTCTACAGTTATTTGAAACTGCACAATTGACATTGAACCACATAAATGTAAATGGTAAATTATAAACAAACAAAACAATTATTTGAAACTGCACAATTGACATTGAACCACATATGGTAAATTGTAAACAAACAAAACAATTAAATGTGTATGTCCAAAAAACCCAAAATAAAATAACTAAAAAGGTTTCTTGTTACAATTGTTTTGTATACTTGCGATACGTTTATGACGGCATCATAAAACGTTTGGGTGTATGTCTGTTTGACATCTTGACCACCCGGAAAAGTACTTGAAACATGTGTGTCACTAAAATGTGCAACTAGGTCGTGGGATGTGCTGCTGTAGCATTTTAGGTAATATAATTCTAAGACTATAATTTAGTATATAAGATAGTGTAAATATTTTTGTAAAATTAGTATTAGTGTTAATATCAAAGTGAGTGGGATAACCAAGAGCAGAAAGTAAATAAAATTAAGAAAACCCAAACAAAAACTTGCTTTTTATTCCTCACACCAAACCTACCATAACTCTCTCTTTTATTGAAAAATAATCAAAAAAAAAATCTTTATTTTGTTTATATTCAAAATTCCTCCTTATGGAAAATACATCGGTTACAAAAACAGGCAGAATTTTTGCTGCTTTAAATGAAAAAAAGCAAAATGCTCCCTCTGTGGTATATGGGAAAAAACGAATGGGGAAGCAGAATTTTTGCTGCTTTCAATGAAAAGCAAAATGCTCCCTCTGTGGTATATGGGGAAAAAACGAATGGGGAGGCAGCATTTTTGCTGCCTCCACATTTCCCTACTACTATTACCTATTGGTGTTAGCAAAATTTGTCCCAAGTAGCTAAGATAGCTATTTAATCAAATTTCAAAATTGGATCGCTTTACATTAAATCCTCCTTTTATATATATAAAACGTACTATATAAAATGTTTGGTGTTTTGTTGTTATTTTCTAAAATATTTTCTTAAATATTAATTTTAGCAAAAAACTTTCTTCGAGGGTAATGTTGTTGACTAGAAGAGCTAAAAGATTGCCATATATCATATTCCTGTAAAATATTGTTTCTAAAAGATAGTCATATCGTCGTTCCGGAGTTATCTTGTCGTATATCACAAAATCGAAAAAAATGAGATAAGACCGTTTCCTGTGGTAAATTTAACAAATCTATCGATCTGCGCAATCCTCACGTCTGTATCTCTTATGGTTCATGAGATATTACGAAGCCATTTTGTTGTATATCCACTTTTGCGAAAAATTTAATGCGGTATAATATCGTATGCAGCATAATTGTGGATATACGACAAAAAACGTATGAAAACGTTCAACTAAAAAAATCTTGCGTTATCTTGTTGTATGTGAACAAAGTATATAAGGCATGTTACAAAAAAGAGACTATCCTTTTAATATTACTGTTTTTTTTTTTAACATTTTTCGTTTTATATATTAATACATATATTTTTCGGACGTAGTACACAACGGCTATTTATATTGTTGGAATTATTGCTATATGTTAATATATTTTTCGGACGTAGTACACAACGGCTATTTATATTGATGGAATTATTGCTATATTGCCTAAATTCATTTAATTGCTAAGCAATTAAAGGTTAAATATTCAGGGTGGCCCAACCATAATGCAAAATGTTAATTGTAAATAAAACAAAAAGTTTTTAGAGAATTATCTGAATATTTTTTATTATTATAGAAGGAAGGATCTATGACAACTATGTGTGAGACAAAATATCGGCCAAATGCTCGCGGCTTCGGTAGCATACCCCTGTCCTATTGTCCATATTTTCAATAGCTCTGAGACATTATTGAGGTTCAATGTACTTAATGTCCTTAATGTGTCAAATTATCTTATCCTTTAGCTCTTGAATTGTTGTTGGCTTATTGACGTACACTTTTTATTTTAAATATTACCAAAGAAAGAAGGCCAACGGTTTCAAATCATATGATCGTGACGGCCAATTAACGTGACCATTCTTTTGGAACTACTTATCGTCCAGGTCCATATCCTCCATTTCTGGCAAAAATAAATCCGTTATCAGCTCGCGATAGCGAACACCATACCTCATTTTCGAAGAAGTAAGGCCCGATGATGCCGCCTGGCCATAAACCGCACCAAGCATGCATGCACAGGCGTTTTCACATTTCCTACAGAGCCGGCTTGCTATAATTGGCGCACAATTATCCCGATTGTGGACACATTTGATCGATTATTCTGACCAAAAAAATAAAGGAGTGCACAAAATGTATTTTTTATTTGACCGCCCATTTTCGTAAAAGGCTTCAGCAATCTTAACGCGCTGCTCAATGCTGCACCCTTCCATGGTTGAATTTGGCATTGATACCAAGAAATGTCAAGTTAAGTTGGACAACGGTGTGACCCACAGTTACCATCGTGCATTATGGTTAGACCAGCCTTAAGTTATAATAAACCTTAAAATTATTCATACATAAGGAAATTCGATAATATAAAAACTATAACTATACGTAAATACATTTGTCTTTCATTTCGAAAATTATTATAACTTAATTTTCAATATTGGTAAAACACGTGAATGTAGGTTTTTAATAACTTATTTTGACTTATATCCCACAAACTAAAAAATATATCGCAATAAGTGGCGTATACGACAAAATTGAAATTTTTTTCGGACGTGACAATGGATATAACTTGAAAATTTTTTTCCATAACTTTGGATATTTTTACATAAATCGATAAAGAACACGGACATTTTTGTGTATAAAGATTTGAACCTTAAGATTCGATTTCCCAAAAAAAATGTTTGTGATATACGGCAAGATAACTTCGGCACGACGATATGCAAACAAATTACATTTGAAAAAATGGCTTGAAGGCAAACTTTGATTGACGGACGGCCCCCCTTAAACACAACTTATCGCTACGAAATTTTTTTGTATTTTTTTTTTTTTTACATAAAACTGAACCGATTTGAAGGGGGAGAATATAAGAAATAAAAAAAAAAATAACGGCCCCCCTAATGTACATATACTTATTAGAGGTGATAAAAAAATTTAAATGAACTCTTAAGTCAATGAATGGGCTAATTTTGTTTCCTTCTATATAAAAACAAATATTATGAATTATGGGTAAAGAAAAGTCGATTGATAAGTTGAAAAGTGAAAACAAGACGAAAAAATCCCTTAGTTTAGTTTTTGTAAATTTTTTTAATGTCGTAAACTTTTCTTCTAGATGATAAAGTAATCAAAGTGTAGATACAATTATGTCTTCAATGCAGATTCATTATAGGGAAGTTCGACTGTATATACATATATATAAACTATATATGTTTTTAATATAACTACATACTTCCCTTCAATAAAAATGATCTATTGTAGAACATAGTACAAGTTAAACTCAAATAAATATTTAAATTATCCGTTAAAAATTGTGTATTTTTTACAGGGGTTTATTTTTGGGGATTTTCTCTTTTATTGGGGGTTTTTGGGGAATTTTTTTTTAAGTTTGGGGAGGACGAAAAAAAGTACCTGGCAGCCCTGGTGGGGAATGTAAGTCCCAAATTACACCAGCGACATTTCTTGCCGGACAGACGAAGTTTGATGGCGAGGGATCGAAAAGGTAGAGTGAGTAGTACATGACTATCTGTACTGAACATTTTTTCATTTCTCTTTCTTACTTTTCGTAGTTAGCATACAAGTATTAATTTCTGTCTGACTTCTAGTGTTTCATACGTAAACGCTTCAGGTAAGATTAAAAGAGAATTCAAAAAATGTCCGGGCGGAAATGTCCCTAGTGTAAATTGGGACTAAAATGAGATAAACTCACTGTTTATTGTTGTTTTTGTTTAAACTTTGATATTGTTACAAGTAGAACTGTTGCTTATAAGTCTTATACGTTTAACAGTTGTATTTGGTTTAATATCTTTAGTTTTTCTAAAATCTTTATGTGAAATGCACATAGGAATAGCTTATCCCATCAACAATAAATTTCAGTGTTTTTATCAATAATACAAATTTGGAATTAAGCACATATAACAAAACCTTTTAAAATTAAAATTTTGTATTCCCAAAAATTATTTTGATAATACATATCGAGCCCTTATAGCAAAAATGATGTAACCAACAAAAATAAAATTTTACAGGAGAAGGTTTTCTTAAATATTCTAGGGTTTTGTTTGAAATTGCTTTTGCTCTTAAGGCTCAGTTAGGCGAACGTTGCTGTACCGTATCTGTACTGTATCAATCAGCTGTTCGCTTTTTGTTAAATGAAAACCAATACAAAAGCTTACCGAAATGCAATGTACCGTAGTTGCAACGTACCAATCTGTTTAAAATAGAATTTCACGCCGTTGTTACGTGACATTTGTAAGACAGTGATGGGCGGCTTGTATGTTACATTGAATGCGGGTAATTTTGCTCTTTTTTTTTTGTACTTTTTTTAGTATATCTACACAGAAAAAAGCAAAAAATTGTTTAATTTTGCACCTATCACCGAAATGATTATACCAATTACTCAAACTTGCAAAAATTGCAAAACAACGATTTGAATGAATTAACAAATTAATTTAAAAAAAATCAATATTTTAATTGAATGAATTACTAACGTAATTGAATATATGTTTTATTTAAATATGGTTTAAAAGTAACTTGTTTTATTTGTTTAATTGTAATAGCTCATGCTTAATTGTACAAATTTTGGAAGATTTTTTTGACAAAGGAATTTCATACATACAACTTTGTATAAAATTGTACAATAACTCTGATTCTTCAGGGTATTCAAGATTGAAAACAAAAAACTGTTTTTGTTGTGTAATTTGGCTGTACTTTTTTCATCTATTCACTTTAAACGCACAACATGAAATGACGCCAAAAATAATTCAAGAATTAACAAACAAAGAAAATAAACACCAAATTTCGATTGCGACCATAACCACCGTCAACAATGTGGTCAGCCACAAGGCGATTTTTTATTTTACGCATAAAGCCTAGTACTCTGTTCAAATTTGTGAAAAAAGTTGAGCAACATTTATTATTTCACACGAAAATTTTGACATGTATCGATGTTACCTATCATGCGAGTTTGTAAAATTTGCCGATTTTATTCCTGCAAAGTATGCGACATTGTTTTGCGTATGTAAACAAACCCCACATGTATTTTACTAAAAATAATTTTTTTTTAATAAAAAAGAAAGTAAATATGGATATAAAACTGTTACCGGTTGTGTTATATTAATTTTTTATTTCTTATTAATTAATCAGTTCATCCATTTTTGCTTTTGATTAAAATTCCACGTGAAATAAGTGCAGCTTACTTTATTTCGCAGTTGTAAAAAAATGTTGCCAGAAACATTTCGGAACTTTTTCACAAAATGAACAGAGTACAACTCTATCAACATTATTTCATAGATATTCCGCACAAGTTTTTTTCATATGCGTTTTGACAGCATTTCACGTGAAATGTTGAACAGAGTACCAGGCTTAATATACATATGTATGTATGTAGGCTCATTATTGACATTGTTGGTGGTCATAATTGTAATTCGTCTATAACAAATTTAAGTTAATTTTTTACTTGTTGATATTTTTTTTTTTGGCACGCGACGCTTACTGTTCTTTTATATTTATAACAAAAACATGTGTGTATGTACATGTAAGGGCAAAGACAATAAATTTATAAAGATGTTGGTTGCACTTGTAACATTTTTCGCAAACTGTTGATGAGGGAGGAAAGCAACAAGGAGAAAGCAACAAAGTGTTCAATTCAAACAACCGAGTTGATTGATTCAATTAAACTTATAATTAAAAATAAGCTTAAAATCAAGTAAAATTTTAATTGAAAAAAAATATTTCTTTTTTTATTCAATCAATTAAGAACGTAATCAAATTTATTTTAAAATTCAAAAATCACTATTAATTGAAAAAAAACTGCCAATAATTTTTTCTGTGTATGGAATTGCGACAAAACAACTTACAATACAACATATTTCCAAATATACAAATATACATAGGTATGTTTAGATGTTTAAAATAAACAAATGCATATACACATACAATGAAAAAGGGAAACATATAAAAGACTTTAAATGGTATCAAAACCTTGTTTGGTGTATTCACATTTACAATATATGTATGCTAAAAATTTATATATGCTAAAATACAAATTTATTTATTGTAAATCTATTATATAAATATTAAATTTTAACATTTTTTACATACACAAAATACTGTTTTAATACCATTTAAATCACGTGGTACCTTTTCTGCACAACGGTCACCATTTGAACATTTTTGATTCTCATCACTCTTTGTTTTGTTTTATGTATACTATTGCTTTTTGTTTATGTATGGGAAAACATATGACACGTTTTTAAACGTTCTATAAGTGCACCAACGTGCTTACAGTACGGTGCGTTACATTACGGTTACAGCAACGTTCGCCTAACTGAGCCTTTATACCATGTTTCCACGGTACTTGTTTCGCTCTCTATTCATGCTTCATATCCCAATCATGAACGTTGCGAACTAGCTCTTGACGAGTACGGACGTGTATCAGTGAGTAACAAAAATACAAAAAAAAAAAATAATATAATAAAAAAAAAAAAAGTGAAAAAATATTTACCGTAGGTGAAAAAAAAATATTTGTAATAGGTGAAAAAAAAAGAACAATAACTAGTGTGCCCGAAGAGATTTGTGAATGAGCCTCACAAATACTCCCAATAAGGAGAGTAGGCCCAGCACAAATAGCAGAAATGCGTATATTGTGGTAAGCTCCCCGAGCGTGAGCAATGAAAACATTCGATACCCTGAATTAAACAAACATCTTTTAAGTGCAAAAATTGCCAGCGCAACTGGTTTTCCATACAGAAATTTAAGTTCAAGTGTGCCCAACCTGAGCAAGTGTGTTGATCCGACCGTAAATGTGGTTCAAAGTGTGAAGCCGTCTGACCAGAGGAATAATAACGAAAAACCTGGAACATCACGATTTGCATTAACAAATACAGGAGCTGTACCAAAAAGTACTAAAGTGCAAACAGGTATGGACAGATATATAACAATAACTAAGAGAAAGGCTAGCCCTAGGTCCACCCAACAGGAACGCGTGGCCAAACAATACAAAGGCTCTAACGTAGTCTCTTTGCCAACAAATGGTAACAGATTCTCTGTACTATCCATACCTGACGATGAAGAAGCAGAATTAGCTAATGGGACAGCCACTAAAGAAGTTAAACCGCCACCTATCTATCTGCGGGAGCAAACATCAAATAGCTTAGTCAACATGTTGACTCAACTTGTAGGTAAGAACAATTTCTACGTCGTTTCTATACGACGCGGACAAATTCAAGAGACCAAAATTCAAGCCAGTACAGAAACGAACTTTCGTATTATATCAAGACACCTGGACGCAGAAAATAAAAGCTACTATACATACCAATTAAAAAGTGCTAAGGGATTGATTATTGTCATAAAAGGCATAGATAGTTCCGTTCCTACAGATGAAATAAAATCTGCCGTAGAGCAAGAGGGGTACGAGGTAAAATCGGTTCATAACATTTTGAACAGGAACAAAGTTCCCCAACCACTGCACCGCATTGAGATATCGTTTGATTCATCGGTTCTCAAAACCAAAAATTCAGTTCATCCCATATACAACTTGCGCTACCTACTCAACAGAAGAATAACTGTTGAGGAGCCAATAAAACGAAAGGGTCCCTCCCAATGCACAAACTGTCAGGAATATGGGCATACAAAATCATATTGTAAATTGCCTCACGTATGTGTGGTTTGTGGCGACGCTCATAAAACCGCCGAATGTAATCGTTCTAAAGTTGACCCAAATGTCAAGAAATGCAGCAACTGTGGCGAAAATCACACGGCAAACTATAGGGGTTGTAAAGTCTTCTTGCATTTAAAAAAACCAGCTTTAGTTCAAAAATATACTCACTCCCAATATGGTCCATCACATGCGCCCAGCCAAGCCGCTGGCTCTATTGCTAGTACTACACAAACAAACAAACAAAACCAATCATATGCCCAAGTCCTAAAAGGAAACCCTAATGCGAAAAATCCCCCGAGTACTTCCAACGCAAAGCAACCTCCATACGCTAATGTTCCTAGGGAAGGTCTACAAATGCCTACCTCAATTGAAAATTTAATTCAAACTATGAATAACTTCATGGCCACTATGCAGAGCATGTTTCAGGAAATGATGCGAAACCAGAACATGCTCCTGCAAGTTCTACTCAACAAAAAATGAACCAGTTAAAAATATGTTTCTGGAATGCAAACGGGTTATCCCAACATAAACACGAAGTTGCAAACTTTCTTCATAGGCATGAAATCGACGTACTTCTTGTCTCTGAAACACACTTTACTCATAAAAACTGCTTTAGGGTAAATGGATACCTTACGTATGACACAAAACATCCCAGCGGACGAGCTTGCGGTGTGCACAAACACATCAGACACTTACCATTGCCAGAGTTCGAAGAATATTGTATCCAGGCCACATCTATAAATCTTACTTATTTCAATCTAACGTTAACATCCGTTTATTGTCCCCCGAGGCACAAAATTGTACACGATAAATTTCTCAACTTCTTCTCCAATTCATTGCTGCTGGCGACTACAACGCTAAACATACATATTGGGCCTCCAGACTTATTAGTCCTAGAGGTAATCAGCTATACAATACCGTAACTGCAAATAATTTTGATGTGGTATCGAATGGTGAGCCTACCTATTGGCCAACCGACTTCAATAAGCTACCAGACCTTATTGACTTTGCTGTAATTAAAAACATCAAGCGCGATCAGGTACTAGTTAGTTCCTCCTATGATCTTTCGTCTGATCATTCACCTTCAATCCTCATTTTAAAATGTAACTCTGACGCCGCAGCTGCAAACTGGTTTTCCTATCCAAACAGAAACACAAATTGGTTAAAGTATAAAATGTATGTGAGCTCTCACCTATCACAGTGCATTCCCCTAAAAAATTCATCTGACATCCAAATAGCTGTCGACCGATTTACAGAAGTCTTGGATGCTGCAGCAAGAAATGCAACCCCAATCAAGCGGACAATTAAACGTGCTCCTTACAATACATCGACGGATATAGAGACCCTTATCAGAGAAAAAAGGAAGTTAAGAAGACAATGGCAAAACAGTCGTTCCCCAACCACTAAGGCCCAACTACAATTATGCCTGACAACTCTTCGCAACAAATTGAGACAGAACCACGAGTCTGCAATAGAAGGCTATCTAAACAGCCTAGATGCCACAAAAAACTCCAATTATAGCTTATGGAAGGCTGTACGGCATATGAAATGCCCTATAACCCAAGAATCTCCATTAAGACTGGAAAACCGCACTTGGGCGAAAAACACAGATGAAAAATTAAACGCTTTCGCGGGCCATCTTGAGAAAGTTTTCACGCCACATGATACACATACTTGTTCCTGTCGTCCAACCATTCCTGATAAGGTAAACCATCCATTAAAATTTAACATTACTCAAGTAAAATCTGCAATAGAAAAAGTGAATATTAGAAAATCTCCCGGACTTGACCGTATCACAGGGTCAATGATAAGAAACTTACCTTCGTCTGCTTCCAGAATCTTGCTGTTCATTTTTAACGCTATATTAAGAGTCGGATACTTCCCATCCTCATGGAAGAAGTCTATAATTGTTATGATTCCCAAGCCAGGAAAAGATGCTAGCCAGGTTGCGTCGTACAGACCGATAAGCTTATTATCAATCCTATCAAAGCTTTTCGAAAAAATATTCATTTTAAGTATAACTCCTCATCTAAATGAACACGACATCATCCCGGATCACCAGTTCGGATTCAGAGCGAAACATGGTACAATAGAGCAAGTGCATAGAATTGTCACCCTTATTAGATCGGCGTTTGAGAAAAAGCAATACTGCTCAGCCCTGTTTATAGACATTTCCCAAGCATTTGACAAAGTTTGGCATGATGGGCTACTCATCAAAATAACACGAATGCTTCCTCAAAACACTCACAAGCTTCTGGAGAGCTATCTAACAGGCAGAACATTCATAGTAAGGTCGCAAGATAAATACTCCCCCCTCAAGAAAATTACTGCTGGTGTTCCCCAAGGCAGCATATTAGGACCGCTTCTATATATAATATACACAGCGGATATGCCAACAAACCTGAGCACGCATACCTCTACATTTGCAGACGACACAGCATTTATTAGCGTTAACCATGACCCAAAAGTCGCATCGCAAAATCTGCAGTCCCACATCAATGAACTAGAGGCATGGCTAGAAAAATGGAGAATAAAGGTTAACCCGGCTAAATGTGCTCACTTAACTTTCACGCTCAGAAGACAAACGTGCCCAGCAGTAAAAATAAATAACATCACTGTTCCGGTAGAAAACCATGTAAAGTACTTGGGAGTTCATATAGATAGACGTTTGACCTGGTCTCGTCATATCGAAGCGAAAATAACGGCTATGAAACTTAAAGCAGCTCAACTACATTGGCTTCTCGGTAGAAACTCAAACTTGTCTTTAGACAACAAAGTTCTCTATACAAGTCCATCATAAAACCAATATGGACATATGGCATCCAATTATGGGGTACTGCATGCGCATCTAACATCCAAAAGCTTCAAAGAAGACAGTCTAGAATATTACGACAAATTGTCTGCGCCCCATGGTATATACGTAATGATATTATCCACAGAGATCTCAACGTCCCCACTATCCAGGAGGAAATTAAAAAATATTCAATAAGCTACATCGGTAAACTAATGGTTCACCCTAACTACCTCGCTCGGGGTTTGCTTCAGTTCGAAGGTCACCAGAGGCTAAAAAGAACCGATACTTTGAGCCTTACTAGAAGACAGTCTTAAAAATTTGAATACAGCAGTTAGTGGTTACACAGGTAACAACTAATAAACAACAAGTAGAATTAAGATTTGAATACATATTGTAAATTTCGATAAGAAAGATTCAATAATAAAAATAAATTATTAAAAAAAAAAAAAAAAAAAAAAAAAAATCATGAACGAAGCAACTGATTCGCCATACAAAATTTTGAGAGCGAAGCAAGTAGATTCATATTGAATCTACTTGCGAAGCACGAAAAATTACTCTCTTCTCTAATTTTTATCGCAAGGTTATCTGAACTAGCTGTAAAAATCGATTGTTTCAGAGTTGTCAACTCGGTGCGTTTTGTACTATTTTGGTGCTTTTTAAATTTTGTTCTGCTATAACAATAATGATGAACATATTAACTTTATTAACTTGAAATAATTAAAATAAATTTTTTTGATCAGCTTTCCAAAAGTTTTAAGCAGAATTTATTAAATCAATTTACGAAAAAATATCATCTTGTACAAATGAATGCAAACATAAATACTATCCCTTATATTCATTAAAAAACGAAATTTTTATGAAAATCTGTTTAATAAACCTGTCATAAACCCAAACTATTTTTTATTAATATGGAGGTATTTATTTATGTAGAAATTTGCTTAATTTTTTTATAAAGTTTTTGGTTTTTCTTAACTATGTAAAAGGCTGTTTTATTGTTATATTTTTTATATGAAAATATTAAACTTCTTAAAAAATATATATATTTTTAAAAATATTTTTATAACACGATATATACTGAACTGTTGCTAATTTAGAATCCTAACTAGATATTTAGTGTTGAATTCTTTATAAAAAAAATTAGATATATTTCATGCAATTAAATAAAATTTACCTAGTATATATGAATACCGAGTTCAACAGAGTAAACTTGTCACTACAACAATTACAACTCTAATAAAAACAACATAAGTATACATACTTCTTTTGTAATCAATTTTAATAAAAGTTTCACACAAAATTAGTTTTTTCTCAAAAAATTTTATCTTCGACAATTAAATGTAATTAAAACAAAAAAAATTAAAGAAGAACATTTTTTGACAAATTGGACTTAACAGCTGACGAGCAGTTGCTCTAAAGAGTTTACCTTGTTGAATTTGCCTTAAATGAATGCAAACAAATTTGTGTAGTTTTTTTATCTTTGATAAGTTTTATTTTTTTTTTTTTATAAAAACTCTGAACTGTAAAGACTTTTTTATTGTTATACAGTAGAATCGCAAAAAAGTAAACCGAAATATTCCAATGGTTGTTTACTTTTTCGAAATATTAAATATTCTAAGCGGTATTTAGAGTCTAAGCACAATGTTTGCGGTGCGGTGCGATTTCTCGTTGCGGAAGAGAAAAATAAACATAATACAACGGAAGACGGCGAAGGAAATAGTTGTCATTTTTTGTTTAAATTTTTATTAATTATTTGTGCACACATTTTTATCATGTTTGTTTTCAATAATGTTGTGAACATCGCCAATTATTCAAAAACTATGGCAACATCAGAAAGAGAACGAGTATCCAAAATTGAGAGACAAGGCGAATTAAATTCGCTTTGTTGAGAGAGAAAGAAAGTCCCAAGGTATATATACACAAGCAGTGTGACCACAACTAAAAAAAAATTGGATGCTAAATGGGGATTAAAACAATGCTAAAAATAAAATTTTAAAATGCTAAAAAAATGCTAAATTTTCTTAAATAATTGTATAATTTTAATGAATGAATTAAACATAAATTTACCTGAAAATATTATATTTCTTTAAAATAAAATGAAGTTTATATTAAAAAAATTATATACATACATACATAGATTTATTTAATAAAAACAATTCAGTAGTTTGACAAAATTTAGCGGTTTTTTAAAGCAAAAAAACAAAAGACCCTATCTACAAAAGATTACATGATAAACGCTTAAAGCCCTAACCTACAGTTTGCAACATATGCAGCATTGACAACTGTCAAAAAAAACTGTTAAGGCGCAACCATAACGTGCTTAAGTTGGCTTAAGCAAATGTGCGAATACATGTAAATCATATGAGGCAAACCATATTGAACTTAAAGAAAATTTTTGTTAAGTTTTATGAAACTGTCATTTGCTTAAGCAAAGTGCGAAACTGATCGCACATTCCGTACGGAATCACATTGTTTTTGTTTTTTTTAAATACTTTTTGTTAATTTTTGACAGTAGGTTAAGCAAGGCACTGTACACAAGGTAAACTCGTTGGCCCATATGTTTGTCAGCTGATTACCCCTAGTTGGAACCTTGACGTCAAATTTCGTGTATATGAGAAAAAATTTGTACATGTGTGCGTTAAATTGTTTTGATTGATTCTACCTTGTATAAATATACCTTGGAAAGTCCGCAATGAAAATAAAATAGATTTTTATTTTATGCCGTTCCGCACTGCGGTTGTTTACTTCAAAATCGTATGAAAAAACGCACCGCAATAAATTATTGTTACATTGTGTTCAGACTCTGAATTGTAAAAAATGCAATAAAGCAAATTTTTCGAAAATAACACACTAAATTTATTTAAATTACTTATTTTTAATAAATTAACTTAGATTTAATTTTCACCGGCTGGTTTAAAGTGCACAACTCCTCTTTAACTACAATTTACGATGCTACTGTATTTTTAATATTAAAATGTTATGCAAAATTAAGTCAATATTTTAAATAAAAAAGCAGTTCTAAACTTGCTGCGTTTTTTCTCCATTTTGGTGGGGTTTTGAAAATGCAAAGTTGACAACACTGATTTGTTTATGCATATGTAATATGTTTATGTAATATGTAATAATGCAAGTTTCAGACGGAACCGACATTTGAGATTATTTCTCAATGAAATTTTTGAAACTGGGAGATCTAACTTTTTTTTATTGGTATATTGGATTCTAACAATGCTTTACGAAGATCCTTTTGAAATGTTGTGTAGTAAGTTTCTGTGGATGGCTCTCTTGCTTAGAAGACGCCAATTGGTGTTTCCCACATCTTATATGTTGATCCACATTAGACTTTTGTGACGGACAAGGTGGTTGATTAGGATTAAGCGTTTTTTTTAGAACTTAATTTTATCCATCTCTGGATATCATCACTATGGGAGTACGGGAAAATACAACCCTACAAACAAAACGGCCCTGGATTAGTTAGGGCGTTGACCAAAAAGATCTTGTCAAGGCGAATTCATTTGTCAACGAATTTGACAGATTAGATTGTTCTAGACCAGTCGATTACTAGGAGTCAAATGTGAAGTAACAAAAGAAATAAATCAATGTGTTGTTCGTATTGGCTCGGAAAAAAAAGAAAATGGCGGTTTTAGAATGAAAAATTTAAATTTTAAGGAAAATAAAGTAAATTAAATAATAAAAAGTTTGACAATAAGGTGAACAAAAAGGATAAAAAAGACTTAAGGAAGAAGAAAAAGTGAATTTTTATATGAAGAATATAAAATAAAAAAAAATTGTTGGTTAACCACGCTCCATCTTCTGTCGCTCGTGCAAAAATAGTTGTAACAACGTTTTGTTTGTTAAAGTTCACTAAAGCTAACCGGCTAGAATAGCCTGTACAACAATTCTTACGTCGAAAATTTTGAAGTTTCAACAACCACAAAAATAGATGTCTCCAACCACGTTCGCAACAAAAAAAAAGGGCGTTCTAACGGTGACAATTCGTTTGAGCGCGTCTGTTCCACCTACAAAAGCAAGAATACCATAAAGAAAATTTAAAATTACCGGATTCTAGAAGAAACCCGAGATTACGTCTTAGAGTAACGACCCTGTTTACGTCTCAAATACCACCTATAGACGCTACACGTGTGTTCCCCTGAAGTGTGAAATTACGTGTGTTATTCTGAAGTCTGAAACGATGGTTTGCCGAGCCATGCATCCAGCAACCAACTCCATCTGACAACAACAACCATCTTAACTTTACACATTCCTAAATAAGAAGTCACAGCAGCCATCAGTGCCAATAAGGAAAAGGAATACTTACCAGACACGTGTTCAACTTGACCACCAACTACCGGCACTACAAGTGTGTGCACTGTAAAGCAGAGTAAAATCAATGTGCCACTAATAAACCATCCCAGCAGAGGCACATATACAAATGACACCGCTAACTACAAACAACAAAAGGAAAATTCCAGCAACATCGGCTATGACTCAGCAATAAGTTTCAAACCCCTCCAACAGGCCGTAGCGGGCCAGAAAATGCATTACATTCTGCTGGTGTCTAATAATTGTAAATTTTTTTATACATACAATATATATAATAGACTGGTCCTTATTTTTTGACATCAAAATTTTTAATGCAGCACCCTCTTAAAATTTTATTTTTAGCAAAAAAAATCGTTATGTAAAAGTTTAAAGTTGATATTTGATATTAACACGTGCCGCATTAGGATTTAAAGGTCGTGCATATGTAAGTCCAACTCATATGCACGACCTTTAAATCCTAATGCGGCACGTGTTAATATCAAATATCAACTTTAAACTTTTACATAACGATTTTTTTTGCTAAAAATAAAATTTTAAGAGGGTGCTGCATGAAAAATTTTGATGTCAAAAAATAAGGACCAGTCTAATGACCATAGATTTTTTTTTGTAATATATTTAATGCAGCGCTCTTTTAAATTGTTAATTATAGCAAAAATATGATTCTGTAAAAATTTCAAGTCAATATCTTAAAACAAACACGTGCCGCCGCATTGAGCTTTAAAACATTTATTTACATATGCATGTGTAAAAAATTGTATGTTCTTCTATGGTAGTAATAAGAATTGTCATAAATAAATAAATGTACACGTACCTTTGTATGGACGTATGAATTTATAGTTTGAGTTTTTTTTTATATAAACAGGCAAAAATATTAGTCTTGGTACAAAAATATGCCAAATGCATGTGCTAGTTGGACTTACATATGCACGACCTTTAAATCCTAATGCGGCACGTGTTAATATCAAAATATAAACTTTAAACTTTTACATAACGATTTTTTTTTGCTAAAAATAAAATTTTAAGAGGGTGCTGCATTAAAAATTTTTAAGTCAAAAAATAAGGACCAGTCTAATATATATACATTCCTTTCCAAAGGAAGGCTAAGATAAAATGTAAAAAGAAAATACAATATAATAGTCTGGTAGTGTATAAAGTCATTTCTGAAAAATTGAAGGAATAGAACTATTACAAAAAGCTTTATAAAATACATAACTGAAATGAAAAAATTCTAAATGAATGACCGAATGAATAACTTAGACTAACCTAATGTATAACTAAAACTAACCGAATGTGTAGTTAAGTATAACGTAGTTACATCTAAATCAGTGAAGGGCACATTTGCAATTGCTATGTACGCGTGCATAGGAATAAAAATGCTGCTTGTGTGACGTCGACACATGTACACTATAAACTTCTTTGTGTGGTCTGTGACAATGTACGTTCGGCTGTTAACAGCAATTCCCAGTTGGCCTCGTCTTTAAGACATCCTTGAAGACGGATGCACGACAATGTTAATTTCTGCACGACAAATGAGGGACAGCCAGAACAAATCGTCAACGACATTTTCGAACAAGTGTCGCGAGAATCGTGCACGACACAAAGAAAGACATTGTCGCTCTTCATGTCGTTCATACGATCGGAAGATTACATAAACGACAATGTCACTTATGTTGTCGTTCACGACCCTATGCATGGGAATGTCGCCTATTTTGTCGTTCACGACCCCATGCATGACAATGTCACCTATTTTGTCGTTCACGACCCCATGCATGGCAATGTCGCCTATGTTGTCGTTCACGACCCCATGGATGCCAGTGTCGCCTATTTTGTCGTTCACGAACCCATGCATGGCAATGTCGCCTATTTTGTCGTTCACGACCCCATGCATGACAATGCCGCCTATTTTGTCGTTCAAGACCCCATGCATGACAATGCCGCCTATTTTGTCGTTCACGACCCCATGCATGACAATGTCGCCTATTTCGTCGTTCACGACAAAAAAATTATTAAAAACAAAATTTTAGGCCTTATAATAATATAAAATTTTTATTTAACTTTGAGGTACATATTTAAATTTTAACATTTTTTAATTAATGTTTTCTTTTTGCTTCTTGTCCTTTCTGGCTTTATCTTTATTATATATATTTTTCATCTTCCGAAAGATTATTCTGAACTCTTTTGTAAAATCTTCATAGGTGTACCCCTCTTTCTTTGTAGATTCTGTATAAAACTAATAAAGGGATAATTTAATTATTAAAATGAGTGTAGTTTGGATTTGTGACTACATAATTTACTAATAAATAGATGTAACTTTTCAAATTAAAAAAAATACTCACCATAAAGCGCATTAAGCACATTTTTATATTTTTTGAACGACTTTTTCTCTTTCGTTCCATCAAAATTATGGGAAACCAGTAGCTCCTTTGTAAATATATGTGTAATATTTTTCAAATTTTTCAAAAACAATATGCTTATTGCAAAATGAAAAAAAGGATTTAAAAACGTATATACTATATTTAAATTTAATATGTTTACACTTACCATATCAATTTGGTTTTCAGAGCTTAAATCCTTCTCCAATTTTCAACTTCTTCATTTTCAACTTTTCTCATTTGAATGAATATTTTTCACACTTGACTGACTTCAGTTTGCTTTGGCTTTTTTTTATTTATATCGTTATTTTACAGTTATTTTTGTTTTTTATTGGGAACAAATTATTTTTGTTTCTTTAGAAGTTAGCTTACAAGACAATGTCGCTCATATTGTCGTGTTTAGTTGTGGAAAGAGGACACCTTACAAGACAATGTCGATCATGTTGTCGTGGTAGATTTTTATAAGGGACAAATTACAAGACACTGTCGCTTATACTGTCGTGGATAGTTGTTGATAGAGGACACCTTACAAGACAATGTCGGTCATGTTGTCGTGGTAGATTTTTATAAGGGACAAATTACAAGACACTGTCGCTTATACTGTCGTGGATAGTAAATGATAGAGGACACCTTACAAGACGTTGTCGCTCATACTGTCATGTATAGGTGGTGATATAAGACACCTTACAAGACAATGTCGGTCATTTTGTCATGGTAGATTTTTATAAGGGACAAATTACAAGACACTGTCGCTTATACTGTCGTGGATAGTTGTTGATAGAGGACACCTTACAAGACAATGTCGGTCATGTTGTCGTGGTAGATTTTTATAAGGGACAAATTACAAGACACTGTCGCTTATACTGTCGTGGATAGTAAATGATAGAGGACACCTTACAAGACGTTGTCGCTCATACTGTCATGTATAGGTGGTGATATAAGACACCTTACAAGACAATGTCGGTCATGTTTTCGTCGATAGGCTTGTATAAAAGACAACTTGGAAGACAATGTCGGTCATGTCGTCATTAATAAACTTCTTTAGAAGACAGTGCACTAGACAATGTCGAGTATATTGTCGTCCACGACATTTTCCTCAACATTGTCTTCCAGAAATCGTAAGTGATAGACGACATGTCTTGCATATATCGTTGACGCCAAAGTCGTCGACGGCTGTTTTGCCAACTGGGTTGCTTTGTTGTTATTTCGTCAACACAAGCTAAATGTGTAATTATGTGTGTGCCCTTCACTGATCTAAATTAATGAATAGCTAGAACTAACTAAATGAATAACGTAGTATATATGTAACCAATACTAACCACATAGTCGCTTAGATTAAAGATTTTAATAAAGATCTACTTTGAATAAACAAAAATAATTTTTTTAACTGAATATTTGAAATAAAAGACTTTAATAAATGTTTGATTCGACATCGAAATTACAATTGATTAAATTATTTGAATTAATAGATAAATTAAATATTCGAATCAAGAAGTTAATTGCATTAAGTAAATATGGTTTTGTTTCAACATTTTAAATTTTAAGTAAATTAAAAGCTCGAGGTTTGAAAATGAATATTTAAGTAAAGACCCAAATTAAATATTTAAAAAAAAGAAAAAACCTGGATAAAATATTTAAGTAAAAATCCAAATTGCATATTAAGTATTAATCAACAAACTAAATTTTGAGTTGATAACGAAATTAAACGCTTAAATAAACTCAACTCTCAACTTAATATTTGAAACGATATCTGAATTAAACATTTTATTAAATATTTGAATCCAATATTTGAATAGAAATATAAATTAAATACATATTTGAATAAAGTAGCAAATTAAATATTTAAGTCAAGAACCAAATTTAATATTAAAAAAAAAAACAAACAAAAAAAAACAATATGGATTAAATGTTTAATTAAAAATTCAAATTGATTATTTGAAAACAATAAACTAAATATTTGACTCGATACCGAAATTAATCGTTTAAATTACATTCTTTACTCAATATTTGAACCGATATCGGAATTAAACTTTTGATTAAATATTTGAATGGATATATAAATTACAGAATTGTATTAAGTAATAAATTAAATATTTAAGTAAAAATTCAAATTCAATATTTAGTACAAATCAATAAACCAAATATTTGGCTCGATATCAAAATTAATGTTTAAATAACCCTCTTAACTTAATATTTGAACTGATATCGGAATTAAACATTTGATTGATTATTTGAATCAAATATTTGAATATATATATATATATATATATATATATATATATATATGAAATTTTTTTCACTTTTTTTAACGGAATCTACAAAATTTTTGAAAATCGGGCATATAGATTCAAATATTTTGCCCTTATTCTTAGAAAAATCGGAGGAAAATCGTTTTTAGCATAAAGCGTATTTATATATACATATATATATAAATATATATATATAAATATATATATATATATATATATATATATATATAAATATTAAGTATAGAACCAAAGTGAATAAAAATCTGGACTGAAGATTTAAGTGAAGAACTAAGTTTCGACAAATAAATATTGAAATTGAATATTTGACTGGATATCTAGATTAAATATATGAAAAAAGAATAAATACCTAAATATTTCAATAAGGAACTAAACCTAAGATTAGAATAAATGGATATTTATTCTTATTTGACCTTTATTTTATAATTACTTTTAATTATTTAAGCTTGAGGTCTTTTTTTATAAAAGATTATATTTATTTTCTTCAATATTTCGCTAACCTTTGGTTAGCATCGTCAGGAAATTAACAAATTTTAATAATAACAAAAAACGATAACAAAATTATGAAAATATTTTTGTCAGAAATTAAATTTAAAAACCTATTTGTCATAAAAAATTTTTCAAAAACCATTATAACAAAAAATAAAAATTTAACTAAAGTATAACAATTCATATAAACTGAAAAAATTTCTTATCTATAAACCTAATTCGAAAACCATATTTACAATAATAAAAAAATATTTTGGCTAATGAAAATTCCTATAAAATAAAAATTTTTTAAAAACTAAACTTATTTTTATCTTATCTTACATACATAATTAAACTTATTTTCATTGTTACAAAATAATATGCATGTCGTGACCTAAGGACAAGAAGGTCCTGGTTTTCATGTAACAAATTGAACTCTCTTGTTCCAAGGCTGCGATAGGTACCTATATTTATATTATTATATCTAATCTTCTATCCCTTAATAACTAAATTCCTATAATTATTCCCTATATGTTCTGTGTCTGCTTTAAAATTTATTCTCTGTACCGTTGGTGTATTAATTTCATTAGATGTGGTATCTCTATTTCCTAGTGTACCAGTCACTTTAGCACTTGAAATAATAGAGCAAAAATGGAACATAATAGAGCAATATACGAAAATTGACAAGGGGTTGTTTTTAAGAATTTTAAAGTTTTGTATAGAGGATAACAGAACTTTAGTTGTAATGGGAAAGTATAAGCACAACTGAAGGGACTTCCAATGGGATCTCCTGCTTCTCCAATTGTAGCAGATATTGTAATGGAAAGATTACTTGATACATCCATTGAAAAATTAAATATTAAACCCAAAATAATGATAAAATATGTTGATGATATATTTTGCATTATTAATGAATGTGGGGTAGATAACTTGTTAGACACATTTAATGGGCTTAATAGTAATATTAAATTCACTTTGGAAATGGAAAGTAACTCAAAATTACCTTTTTTGGATACTTTAGTAATAAGAAAGGGAAATAAATTGTTAATAGATTGGTATCAAAAACCAACAGCATCAGGCAGAATTATAAATTATTATTCAGGACACAGTAAAAGAATTATTATAAATACTGCTAGAAATTTAATTAATAGGGTACTAACAGTTAGTGACAAGGTTTATCACAGGAAAAACATAATTAAAATTAGAAATATATTAAGGGAAAAAATTGAACTTAAGCCTGATTATAAAAATACTTAAAATTTGGATTAATTTTCCAAATAGTTTAAGTTATGGATTAATAAATCAATATAATGATAGGAGTAATGGGAATACAAGAATTACCAGTACAATAGAACCAATGATATATAAATCATTATCATACATATCCAATGTTTCGGAAAGAATAAAAGAATCGGGAATCTTTGACACTGACAAGTACAAGGTAGCATACAAAGCTTATAACACATTGAACAGTTTATTTAGCAAGACAAAAGATAGAATTAGGAAACGGGATATGTCAAACATTGTTTACAAAATTCCTTGCAAGGGAAATGATAATGAAAGATGCAACCAAGTTTACATAGGTACAACGAAGAACAAATTAAGGACTAGAATTGCGGGACAAAGATCCGATCAAAAATATAGGGACATTAATTCTAAAAAGACAGCAATAAGTCATCATTGTTATCAATCTAATCACTATCCAAAATTTTGAAGAAGTATCGGTTTTAAACACTGAAACTAACTACAAACGCAGATATATATTGGAAATGTTGCACATAATTAATACACCAACGGTACAGCGAATAAATTTTAAAGCAGACACAGAACATATAGCGAATTATTATAGGAATTTAGTTATTAAGGGATAGAAGATTAAATATAATAATATAAATATAGGTACCTATCGCAGCCTTGGAACAAGAAGGTTCAATTTGTTACATGAAAACCAGGACCTTCTTGTCCTTAGGTCACGACATACATATTATTTTGTAACAATGAAAATAAGTTTAATTATGTATGTAAGATAAGATAAAAACAAGTTTAGTTTTTAAAAAATTTTTATTTTATAGGAATTTTCATTAGCCAAAATATTTTTTTATTATTGTAAATATGGTTTTCGAATTAGGTTTATAGATAAGAAATTTTTTCAGTTTATATGAATTGTTATACTTTAGTTAAATTTTTATTTTTTATCAAAAAGTAATTTCAATTTTTGGGGAATGTAAGATGAGATAAACCCACTGTTGTTTATTGTTGATGTGTTTTGTTCAAGCTTTGATATTGTTACAAGTAGAACTGTTGCTATAATTCTTATACGTTTAACAGTTTTATTTGGTTTAATATCTTTAGTTTGTCTAAAATCTTTATGGATTAAGTTTACTGATGATCTGGCCTAAGCAACCAGTGAAATGCATAGGAATAGCTTATCCCATCAACAATAAATTTCAAGTGTTTTTGTCAAGAATAAAAACTGGGAATTAAGCACGAATAGCAAAATATTTTTATTTTTTGTTATAATGGTTTTTGAAAATTTTTTTATGACAAATAGGTTTTTGAATTTAATTTCTGACAAAAATATTTTCATAATTTTGTTATCGTTTTTTGTTATTATTAAAATTTGTTAATTTCCTGACGATGCTAACCAAAGGTTAGCGAAATATTGAAGAAAATAAATATATTTTTTTATAAAAAAAGACCTCAAGCTTAAATAATTAAAAGTAATTATAATTAGTATTGTGGTTATTTTGTTGAACTATTTATGGTTTTTAGTCCAAATTTTTAATATTTTTAATTAGGCTTAAGTACATGAAATTTAATTTTTATTAAATTATTTTTATGAAGAAAGGAATTTTACAACATGAAAATCAATTAAAATTGTTATTGATAATCTTTCATTCTTGACGTGGCTCGGGCTCGAACCCTGGCCGGCAGGTTACCATGACATGTTTCGATCGCAACCACTCGATCTCCTCAGATGGATTTGCCGTCTTACACTCGCAGCCATCGACGACTGCTGACGTCACTAGTCAAACATCAATCCTTAAACCAAATTGTATTTTAACATTTGGTAGATCGAAATTTGCTTTCCTGAATGATTATCCATTTTAATTGATTTTACATGTTTTTTCCTTTACTTCTGTTTTTTTAAAAGTAATTATTAGAATAAATAACTAAATTTGCTTTATGAACGGATATGGGAGGATAATCGTTGAATAAATAGCTGAATCCAATATTTTAATAGATATCTAAAGTAATTATTCGGGTTAAAGAATAAATTAAATATTTGAATAAATAAGAAAAAAAAAATAAAAAAAAGAAAGAAAGTATAGTCGGTGAAGCCCGACCATATCATACCCTACACCACAGTATTTAAAAACACATCATGCTTATGTGTCCATGTAAATATGGATTTATCTATGTTTATAAACTTCATGAAAATCGGTTTGAAAGTTTGTGAGAGGCAGAAATTGCCCCCTGCCTCCCCTTGTGGTCCTATTTTTTAAAAACTGTATAGCTAATGTGTCCCTATAGATATGGATCTATTTATGTTTTAAATTTCATTAAAATCGGTTTGAGAGGCAGAAATTGCCCCTATCTCCCCCTCGTGGTCCGATTTTTTTAAAAATTTATACATTTTGTGTCCACATATATATGGTTCTATCTATGTTTTAAATATCATTAAAATCGGTTTGATAGTTTCTGAGAGGAAGAAATTTCCCCCTATGACCCAAATTTTTATCAAATTATCTCCAAAATTGCGACCTGTACTTTGCGCACAAAGTTACATGGACAGCCAGCCTGCCAGGACGGACATCGTTAGTTCGACTCAGAAAGTGATTCTGAGTAGATCGGTATACTTTAACTATTTTAAGGCGTTACACACATCAGCACAAATGCATAATACCCTCTCCACTATTGTGGTGTGGGTATAAAAAGGGAATGGAGGGAAAATTTTGAACTTTAATAAAAAAAAAAAGAAAAAAATTTTGTTTTTTAACCTTACCTAGCAAGCAATTTAAGTTGCAAAACGAAAATAAAACAAAAGTCAATGTAAACAGATATACTTATATGCGATTTATTTTTGTAATCTAAAGGCGACCGTACACGACATGTCTTTGTTGTCTGACATGTCAAATTTCCCACTGCAAAATACATACATGTCGTGTGTTACCTTTTAACCCTGCATGCTTAATGTTAGTCGTTTCGACTAACATTGCTCCTTTTTCTCTTCATAACTTTTTGTTCTCTTTTTTGATCCTTCTCATTTTTAGTGTTGAATGAGTTGATTTAGTTACAAAGCCGCTGCCGATTAGTACTGACGTGTTGTGTAACTCATTTAAATGGTATGTATTGGTTTGCAAAAACTACTTAGTCGTAACGACTAACATTGGTTTTATTGCAATTTTTTTTAGTAAAAAAAATTACTGCAAAGGAAATAACCGACGATGAAATTAAAAAAATATTGACCATGTGCGATGATGATGAGGATGATATAAGATATTGCGCCTCTTGTGAAAATAATAAAAGTAAAAAATTTTTTTTAGTTAAAGTATTTAAGACAAAGCCTTAGCTTTATAATGGCAAGAAGCCTTTTTTAAATTTTTGAATTTTTTTTAGTAAATTTTATATATTTAATTTTTATATGTGATGTACCTAAGACTGATGAAGAACAGTAATTTATTTGATAATAAATCTAATAAAAAACCAAACAAATGAAATTTTTTTTTGCTTTTATATAATATAAGGTATAGTATTTTAGTTTTCCAGTAACTTTTATGGATTAGGAGCACTTCCTGTTCCACAGAGTGCATATTTCGGGTATGTTAGTCGAATCGACTAACATTAGTCATAACGTATAAAAAATAACATTAAGCATGCAGGGTTAAACTTTGCTTCTGTAGAAGTCAGATGCAAAGTCATCTGACTTCTTCTGACAAACCATCTGACATCAGAAATCTATGCCGCGAAAAAACCGGCAGCGGCGTCCACTATTGACGGAATCATTAGCCGGCTGAAGTTAATATTTTACAATACTGAAATATATATAATCATCGCACCATTCAATAGAATTTATGTTATTATATATATAAAAACCGTTTCATTATAATATCCTAAATTGGTATCTTTGAATTAAAGGAAACATATCGTCGTGCCGAAGTTATCTTGCCGTATATCACAAAAATTTTTTTTTTGGGAAATCGAATCTTAAGGTTCAAATTTTTATACACAAAAAAGTCGGCAAATATTTTTGTCAGATATTGTGTTTGAAGTTCTTTATCGATTTATGTAAAAATATCCAAAGTCATGGAAAAAAAATTTTAAGTTATAGCCATTGTCACGTCCGAAAAAATTATTCTATTTTGTCGTATACGCCACTTTTTGCTATATATTTTTTTAGTTTGAGTGATATAAGTCAAAATAAGGTATAAAAAAACTACATTCACGTGTTTAACCAATATTGAAAATTAAGTTATAATAATTTTCGAAACGAAAATTTATGCAAGTGACAAATACATATACGTATAGTTATAGTTTTTATATTATCTAATTTCCTTATGTATGAATAATTTAAAAGTTTATTATGGGTGGCCTAACCATAATACACGATGTTACTTATTTGACATTTCTTGGTATCAGTGCCAAATTCAACCATAGAGAGGTGCAGCATTGAGCAGCGCGTTAAGATTGCTGAAGCCTTTTACGAAAATGGGCGTTCAAATCAAAAATATATTTTGTGCACATCTTGATTTTTTTGGTCAGCATAATCGCACAATCGGGATAATTGTGCGCAAATTTTAGCAAACCGGCTCTGTACAAAATGTGAAAACGCCTGTGCATGCATGCTTGGTGCGGTTTATGGCCAGGCGGCATCATCGGGCCTTACTTCTTCGAAAATAAGGTATGCCAAGCAGTTACTGTAAATGGTGTTCGCTATCGCGAGTTGATAACGGATTTCTTTTTGCCAGAAATTGAGGATATGGACCTGGACGATAAGTAGTTCCAAAAGTATGTGACACACGGCCAACGAAACAATGTCTCTTCTGCACGAGAAATTCAATAGCCATGTTAATTGGCCATCACGATCATATGATTTGACACCGTTGGCCTTCTTTCTATGGCAATATATAAAATAAAAAGTGCACGTTAATAAGCCAAGAACAATTCAAGAGCTAAAGGATTAGATAATTTGACACATTAAAATATGGACCATAGGACAGAGGTATGCTACCGAAGCCGCGACAAGCATTTGGTCGATATTTGGTCGCACACATAGTTGTCATAGATCCTTCTATAATAATAAAAAGTATTCTGATAATTCTCTAAAAACTTTTTGTTTTATTTACAATTTACATTGTGCATTATGGTTGGACCACCCTGAACATTTAACCTTTAATTGCTTAACAATAAAATGAATTTAGGCAATATAGCAATAATTCCATCAATATCAATGGCCGCTGTGTACTACGTATCTTAACATATAAAACGAAAAATTTAAAAGTAACAGTAATATTAATAAGATAGTCTCTTTTTTGTAACATGCCTTATATAGTTTCTTCACACACAACAAGATAACGCAAGATTTTTTTAGTTGAACGTTTTCATACGTTTTTTGTCGTATATCCACAATTATGCTGCATACGATATTATAACGCATTAAATTTTTCGCAAATGTGGATAAACATCTAAATGGCTTCGTAATATCTCATTAACCATAAGAGATAGAGACGTGAGGATTGCGTAGATCGATAGATCTGTTAAATTTACCACAGGAAACGGTCTTATCTAATTTTTTTCGATTTTGTGATATACGACAAGATAACTCCGGAACGACGATATGTTAAGATGGCTAAATTATTTAACGGCGTAAACACAAACTTTCGTGGCGGCATTTTTATTTTGGTTTTTGTAACAACTATGGGGAAAAAACAGAGACAATGTCAGAAGCAAATTACATGTACGTTTGTGACCAAGGCGAATTGACTATCAGGTGGTGTTGAAAACACAGCTGTGCTACTTTTTTCTTGCATAATTGGGTAGAGAATTGTCAAAAGTTGTTTACATTTTTTTATAATTATGAAGAGAAATGTCAAAAGATGTTTATGTTTACCTGTTTTTTATACATGTGCTGTAGACAGTGTTGCCAGTGAATTTTTGGAAAAAATACCTACACATGCTAAAAAAAATCCGATTTTTCCCTACACGTTGAAAAAATTCTCCTACAAAAATCCCTACGCCTTATTACAATTAAAGTTGAAGAAAAAACACTAGTTTCAAAAAATAAATTTTATTCGAATATGTACAATATTAAAGCTTTGACATAAAATTAGTACAAAACTAAAAAAAAAGTAAGAAAGTATAGTCGGTCAAGCCCGACCATATGATACCCTACACCACATTATTTAAAAACACATCATGCTTATGTGTCCATGTAAATATGGATTTATCTATGTTTTTAAACTTCATGAAAATCGGTTTGAAAGTTTGTGGGAGGCAGAAATTGCCCCCTGCCTCCCCTTGTGGTCCTATTTTTTAAAAACTGTATAGCTAATGTGTCCCTATGGATATGGATCTATCTATGTTTTAAATTTCATTAAAATCGGTTTGAGAGGCAGAAATTGCCCCTATCTCCCCTCGTGGTCCTATTTTTTAAAAAATGCATAGATTATGTGTCTATATAGATAAGGTTCTATCTATGTTTTTAATTTCATTTAAATCGGTTTGATAGTTTCTGAGAGGAAGAAATTTCAACCTATCTTCCTTCGTGGTCCTACGATTCGGCCAATTTTCAATAGGCTTGGTCCTTGTGCCTATAAGAACCTATGACCCAAATTTCATCAAATTATCTCAAATTATCAACCTGTACTTTGCGCACAAGGTTACATGGACAGCCAGCCAGCCAGCCGGACGGACATCGTTAGTTCGACTCAGAAAGTGATTCTAAGACGATCGGTATACTTTAAGGTGGGTCTAGGACCAATATTTTAAGGCGTTACACACATCAGCACAAATGCATAATACCCTCTCCATTGTGGTGTGAGTATAAAAATACATATGCATGTACTTTAATTAAATTCAATTAAGTCTTTCAACATTAGGTGTGATCCCGTACTCAAAGAAAGGAGACCGCGGGATCCCAATCTTAAAGGTAGAAGTGCATAACACGCGTTAATTCGTCGAAAAATTGCAAAAGCTATTCCTGTCAGCTGTTTTTATTTGTTTACTTATTTGTACATGGAAAATGGATACGAAAATATATTAAGATTTTTTTTAATTTTGTTAAATTTGCTAAATTTATATATGAGTACGTGAGATTCAAAACTCGTTCGTTACACTTTATTAAAATTTTGGGAAAATGCTAAAAACATATGGCGCCAAATTAAATGGACCAAATCAGTAGAACTTTTTTTTTATTTTGAAGTGTTATGCCATTCTTGATTAATAGCTCAACAGTTAAAAAATTGAAACCAACTGAAATATAGAAAAATAATGGATTTAATTTTGTAACGAACGAATTTTTGGAAAGAAACTAGTTTTGCTACGATCCATATACGATCGAACTAGTTTTGCAAAGCACTTTAGCCTACGAGGAAAATTAATCATTGAACTATTGTTCATTTTGAAAGTTTTATAAATTTATTTAAATTAGGCAAACAGTGATAAAAAAAAATTGTAAAAATAGTTCTGTTGGTTGGAGATAAACTACCCTAACCGTAACTCACGTTTGTATACCCTTCACCGAAGGTAAAAGGGTATATATAACTTTGTCATTCCGTTTGTAATTTCTACAATATTGATCCTACACCCTATAAAGTATATATATTCTGGGTCCTTATGAAAAGCGAAGTTCAAATCCGGTTGTCCGTCCGTCTGTTGAAATGGGTTTTCCGAAGGTATTCTTATTATAATTTTGCTATTGAAATTCAGCCAGATCGGTCCACAAATGGCTGAGATATGAGCAAAAAACCACGACTACCTCTAATTTTTTACAAAAATCCCTTGTGTTTGTTGTATTTTTATTACTTTTTGCTGTATATCTGGGAAACGGCAAAAGCCCAAGTTTCCAAATTAGGTACACACATACACACATTTAGGTTGTCAATACACACCATCCTACAAAATAAGGGCGGGATTGGAGAAGTGGGCGTGGTACCTCCCATACAAAAAAATTAAAAATTATATAAAAACCTAAATTTTAGGGCTGCCACATGTCTTATGGATATGACTTGTATACCAAAATATCGGAAATCGGTTCAGATACAAAAAAGTTATGACCAAAATTTTTTTTTTTTTAACACCCACTTTCGGGAACCATAGATCTCCCCGAGTCCAAGCTTTATAACTAAGGTAAATGGTAAATTTCTTCTTTAACACGTTGGTATATAAATCTGTCAAATCAGTTAAAAAATGGCTGAGTTATCAGCAAAAAACCACGACTACCTCTAATTTTTTTAAAAAATCCCTTGTTGTTGTATTTTTATTACCTTTTGCTGTATATCTGGTGAACGGAAAAAGCCAAATTTTCCAAATTAGGTACACACAATTAGGTTGTCAATACACATCAAAATGTGGGCGGGATTGGAGAAGTGGGCGTGGTACCTCCCGTACAAAAAAGATCAAAAACTTCATAAAAACCTGAATTTGTGCACTGTTATATGACCGATGGTTACACCTTATATATCAAAAGACCTGAAATCTTTAGTAGAAAATATTTTCTCAAAATTTCGGAAAAATCGGTTCAGATGCAAAAAAGTTATGGCCAAAATAAATTTTTTTTTTTATTAAAATACCCATTTTCGGGAATCATAGATCTTTCCGAGTCCCAACTTTAAAACTAAAGTAAATGGTAAATTTCTTCCTAAACACGTCGGTATTTAAATCTTTCAAATCGGCTTAAAAATGGTTAAGTTATGATCAAAATACTGCAATCCCAAAAATTATTTTTTTATACCCTTCACCGAAGGTAAAAGGGTATATATAACTTTGTCAGGCCTTAAATGATAACTTAGAAAAAACATATATGTATATGTATATAGTGTCGCCAACTTTTTAAACCACAAACAACTCTGGAAATATATTTTGAAGCTATTTTAGAGGAACAAATTTTTTTCAAGCACTTTGGACAATAAAATATCATTAAAAACACGTTTTACGCATTTATTTTAAAAATAATACGATATGGCGAAAAATCCCTACATTTTGGAGATTATGAAAAATCTGTCCGATTTTCCCTACGCTGCACATAGGGGTTTTTTGCCAATCTAGCCGGACATTACTTTTTGTTTTAGCTTATATTGCTTCTTAAAAGTTATTGAGTGCCCCTAGATCGATGAAACTTGGCAGAAATATGTGATATTGTCATAGGCAGGTAAACCTCAAAAATAAATAAAATCGGACCAAGGAGGAAAAGGTTCCCCCTAGAAGAACTAATCCAACCTCTGAAAAATGCAATTTTTTTTTACTTTTCCCATACTTTTGTTTGGCAAATGCAACTTTTAACGTCGGCGAAAGTTAAAAAACCTAAAATTACACCCATAAGATCGTAAAATTACACTTTTCGCCCCCGCCCCCTTTTGAGAGCGGTTACATAAAATAATATTTAAAAAAAATGTAAATATTTAAAGAAATAGATTACTAACGCCTTAATACTATAAAAATTAAATTTTTGAACTTTAATGGGTAGGGGGAGGTATCCCTCCAAACACCCCCCCCCCGGAACGACCCTGTAAAAATTTTTTTTTTTTTGCTAATTTCCAAAACATATTAATTTTTAAGATTTTATGTGACTTTTATGTATTTTGTAGTATTTAATTTATCTGAAAATAATTAATATATTCGTAATAATAACTTATTTATAATAGTAACAGCAAATTTTATTTAAAATAATAACAACTAATTTATTTAAAATAACTTCTCTTTTGCACTAAGATGATGATGAGTGCCATGGTTCTTCTTCGTCTGCTTCTTCAAAATCCTCTTTCTTCAGAGCCAAGTACAGGTGGAAGCATAAAAGAAATTGCTTCTTTCGTAAAGGGTAATGACTTTTTTTTTGGAGTTGGTCTTATGCTAGTAATCAGTGGGTCAGAACTGAGCAAAAGTCTATTTAAAACATCTTTGTTACACTGAACCCTCGAAAACTTTCTAGCAAAATTCTGCCTGTAAAGCCGAAAATGTTTATTTCGTGCCTCAGACGCTTCTTCTGATAATAGCCCGATAGGCAACAATGCCTCACTCATTACAGTTGCGCCATGTACTAAAATCTTGTGCATTGTAGGTGTCATAGGAATGCAGGGATATAGAGTAACGTAAAGTTTTGCAGTGTCTAAGCAATAATTGGCAAACTCGTGCAAATGGATTTTGTGACCACTTGTAATTACTTCAATAATAACTTTGATCCGGTAGATTAAATCCAATGCAATTCCAGTTATTTCTGCAGCTAATTCAGGATTGGAAAAAATCGTCTGCTGGTGTTACCATCGTTGCTGTTTCCAAATCCAGTATTCGGAACATCCACTATTAGCCCTAATTCACTTCTAAATTTTTCTTGGATAGTTTTTTTCCTCTCATTAACAATAGTGGTTAAAACCCGCACAGGTGGTTAAAACCCGTTACTTACTGTTTCGCACATCCCTTTTTTTACGCAGGTAATATTAGTCTTAGATGTAATAATCTAAATCAAAAACATCTACGTACAACCAAAACATTTTATGACTGACGAAAGGGTTTCTATCATATGTACCTATGCAAGATGAGCAAAAACAGAAAAAAGGTAAAAAAATTTTTTTGCTCTATTAAATAACGTCCTTTAGCGGCCGCACAGGTGGATAAAACCCGTTACTTACTGTTTCGCACATCCCTTTTTTACACAGGTAATATTAGTCTTAGATGTAATAATTTAAATAAAAAACATCTACGTACAACCAACACATTTTATGACTGACGAAAGGGTATCTATCATATGTACCTATGCAAGATGAGCAAAAACAGAAAAAAGGTGAAATTTTCAAAAAATCATAAAAAAATGGCGCAACAACGCGCAACGTTTTTTTTTTAATTTAAAAGTAGATATTTCAAATTTTATCGTGATGTATAACATTTTTAAGAACTCAGCGGAACTCACCTTCAAAAACCTTTTAAATTTTTTTTTTACAAAAAAGTGAACAAAAAAATCGTTTTTTTTTAATTTCGTACTAATTTTTTTATCATAAAAAATTCAAATACAATTTTTCTAAAAATTTTCATAATTAGCTGTTTATACAGTCTTTCACAAAAAAAAAATTCAATGTAAAATCTTTATTCGTTTATCTACAAAAAAATATATTGTAAACCTCCCAAAACCGTAAAAAGTCAATGAACACGCATGCAATTTAATCAACTTTCCTGGTTTTAACAGTGTCCCAAAACCACAAATCTCAAGCAAAAGACTTGAAAAATCCACTATACGATGCAGAACTTTGTTGTCTGTCGAGCTGCGTACTTAAATTTTTCCATTTCTTAAATTAAATTTTTTGCTTAATGTCCGGCTAGATTGGCAAAAAACCCCTATGTGCGCTGTAAGGATTTTCCCCAACTTCTGGCAATACTGGCTGTAGACTACTTTTTCAAACTAATATAGAGAAATGTCAAGAGTTGTTTACAATTGAATTCGCCTTGTTTATGTTTTTTGACATTCGTACCAACTCAAGCAACAATAAAAAACAGTGTTGTTAGTCGTGCTCAAGGCGAATTCAACAAGGTAAACTCAACTCGTCAGCCGTTCATCAGCTGTCTCCACGGCGAATTAAAAAAAAATAGGGAAACGTCAAAGTATAATTTTGTTTATGTTTTGCTCCAAAATAACCGAAAAAATTTCTCAGAAAAACGGCGAATAATTAAAGTGAATTTAATAATCACTTTTATTACCCAAACAAAATTTTTATTTCGTTTTTCAATCAATTTTTGCCTTGTTAGCATTTTTGACAGCCGCCTATTAAATTGCAAAAAAAATACATGGGCCTTTTTGTAGTTGTAGAGTTGCACTTACCTTGTTAAATTCGCCTTGGTCGTGCTGTTGACTTGTTGTAGTATCGACACCACCTGAAAGTAAATTCGCCTTGTTTGTGACCGGATATTATAAACCTTCTGTAAAACAGCCATTTTGCAAGACGTGCACAATTACATGTGACTTGAAAAGTTGACAAGTCAGATGTAAAAAACATGTCGTCTACATGCACCTTAATAAATAAGATGCAAGAAGGTTTATATAATAAACCCGAAACGTTTCTTTATATTCTATATTTTGAATAAATTAACAATAATATAGAAAAATAATTTCTTGTAAATAAAGATTTTTTTGTATATGTACCATTAAAATTTAAAAATGCGTTAAATAATTTTATTAGGGTTGACATGTAGCTAAGGTGAAATAAACTGCGGTAAGTACGTTTAGGGACATTACTTATACATGTTTTTTATACCAATGTAGAGTGAAAGTTTCTGTTATCGAAATGTCTGTCCGTTTATTATAGGAATTTACTTCTTTCTTTAGGTATTTCGTACATCGTTGCTCGTTTTGTTTTGATTCTTTTTTTTAACATATTTTCCATATTGGCATGAAAGAGTAAAGTTGATAATTGTGCAAACCTAGATGGACACGAACCTCCCATCCCCGGCGAGCTAAAGCCGAAAACACCAGCCTGCCAAAGTCCATCGTGGAGCAAAGGTTATTTTTGGGAAAAAAATGTTTAATTAATTAGATACCATGCGTGCATTGCGACGGCATCGTATAGGGAAATTTGTTAGGGATCTCGGTATTAGGAACTTTGTAAGATAATGTATGTCCTGGAAGGTACGTTAACAGTGCCACGCCTGAGTTGCGTCAGCGTCGGACAAGGGAACTCAGTACTGGGGGAGTCAAGGGATTCACACCGAATCTTTTCATTAACCTTGATCATGATCCGTGGGCTAAATAGCTAAGCGTTCATTAGGTTCAGTTAGTTGAGAAGAGGATCCGGCAACTCAAATTAATGTAAATTTTCGTTTCTTGTTTCGTTTAGTTATTTCGATGACCGTAAACTTAATAATTCCAACATTTCACATACAGTTTAAATTTTTTTCGTTTGGCAAAATTTAGATTTATTCGTTTTTCTTTGTATTGAAAACAATGCAAAACTTATTTTATTGCTATTGTGAACATCACTCAATCATCTGATTGGAATAGTGATAAGTCGCGGACTCGAACTATACAGTTTTTTTTTTTTGCACAAGTTTTTATTTCACTTTATGCTACACATTTCAACCTATAAATTTCATTACATAACAAACAAAAACTAAAAACCAATTTTTTTTTTGTTGATTCGTAAAGTTATTTTCTTATTATATTATTAAATCTTTTGTAGTTTAATGAATTTTATCAACTAATTACATTATTCAATCTTTTGTAGTTTGGTTTATTTACAATACTTAATCGTTTGAAGTTAACATTAGAAATTATCTATAGTATTAAACTTTGGTAGTATTAAACCGTAGAAGTTATAAGATACTTAAACTATTACAAAAAAAATATATAATCTAAAATAATATAGATTTTTTTCACATACACATTTTTAAATTTTTTCTTGAATTTATATATGTAGATACACATTTTTTAAATTTTTTTTTTTTTAATTATATACTTATACCTTTTTTAGTGGATCATACGTAACCCTTATAAAATATTTAGCCTCATACTCATAAGCGGTTCTTGAATTTGGCTAGCGTTTCCTAAGGCAAAGTTTTTCGAGAAAAAAAAATATTTTTTTGACCTTTGTTAAGTTAAAAAATATTCTTATGAATACGGGCATTAAATAATTGAAAAAAAAATATAATCGTATATAATACGGATTTTTTTTTTGCAAACACATTTTTTTCATTTTTATTGAATTTATATACATTGCGTCTTTTGTCGGTGGATTAAGTATACCTATTTATCCACTGTTTTGGGAATTTTTTTTTTTTTTGGAATTCTACACGCTTATCATTTATACAGTCGGTATTTGTACCGGTGATTCGATATCGTGATTTTTTTATTGCGACTGGAACAGTTATCTCGTGATTCAAATTGTTGTTTTTTTTTTATCTGAACTTCGGTATTGACCTTAATAATTTATATAGCGGGTATCTTCTTATTGGGAGTTAGTTGATCTGAGTGATCTTAAAACATTTTTCGCTTGTCTGTTGAATAAGTTGAGGGATTTTGTCTGCTTTGGACGGTAGTATACGATGAGTACTAGGAATCTTAGGTCATCTAGTCGGAACCCCGTAACCAGCGACGATAATCAACCCCCCGCAAAACATTGCACCGGTTATTTCGACAAACGCGGTTACACCGTTAATGTCTATTCGGTTTCCTCCGGGTTTTGGACCGCAAACACATTCTTCTCCGGAGAGCGAAATCACCATCCGTACACCAACGTATAGCAGTATAACAGCGAGGGAGATAAGCGGACAAAGAAGTAGACCTGCAAGGCGCGATATCGACATTATGGACCAACAGGATCGGGAATTACCATCAATTAGGGAAGAAGTTAACCGAGGCTTAGGCGTAAATGAGGAGGGAGTGACGTTTAGGGAATACGTCGCTGCATCTGTTGGAGCTGCACAAGCTTCAATCATGAGAGAAGTTTAGCATATGCAGTTGATTTTACCGCAGTTAATCCGAGAAACTTTACGTTCAGAGCGCAGTCGTTCCATGGACCAGGCAAATCAACCGAATCCTAGACAGTTCAATCCAAATCACGATTTTCGCACACCGTTTAACAACAATGATAGACACCAACCACCATTTCGACCACCAAACAATTCTCACATGCCTTTTCAACAGCGATTACCTCAGCCACAAGTACCACAACAATTATTCGGAAATAGTCCATTATATTATTTTGAACATTCTAGCCTTGATAATACACCACGTAACCATGGTTATAGTCCAATAACACCTAACCAGTTAGAGAAGTGGGGTATAAAGTACGACGGTACTAATAAATCTTTGACTGTTGAAGATTTCGTTTTTCGTGTAGAAATTTTAAGACATGACTACAATTGCTCATGGGATATTGTTATGAAGGGTTTTCACCATTTGGTCACTGGAGCTGCTAGTACTTGGTTTTGGGCTTTTCGCATGAAACATCCCATATGTGATTGGAATACGTTTAAACACCATTTGATAAGAAAATTCCGTAACTTCGAAAGCGATTTTGAAATACAGCGTAAAATAATGGAACGTAGACAGGCTCCGAATGAATCTGCTGACGCTTTCATAACGGAAATAATAAAACTTAAAAATCAAATCAGGATCCACGTATTAGAAACCGAGCTAGGTAAGATCGTGAAAGACAATTTAAAGGATGGTTTAGCACAGCTAGTTTTTCCCATTAAGATTGATAATTTAGACCAACTTCTTGAAGAATGCAAAAGTGCAGAAAGAAACATTGCCAAACGCTTTTCACAACGTATGCCTCTAGGGAACACGCATAGGGTATATGAAGTTGATGTTTTTGATGGTGAGCAAAACGATGATCAAGCGCGGCTAGTGGAGGAGTTACAGAAGGTAAACCTCGCAGCAAAACAACTTATCTGCTGGAACTGTAAGACTCCAGGTCACTCGTTCATTGAATGTGCTGTAACCCAAAGAAGAATATTTTGTTATAAATGTGGGTTCGTGGACGTAACTAGCCCGACATGCCCTAAATGTGTGGGAAACACCAAGGCGAACACGCAGGGGACAGGGCCGGCGTGTTCATTCCAAAACCCAACCCAGTAAATGACAATTTTTTAAAGTTTAAACTAGCTAGCGACAAACCAACCGAAAACCAGATTTTAGACCAAACCACTGAGATAATTAAGTCAGAAACGCCTTGAATTATACCAACAAAAAAGGGCGGACATTTTTGCTGACTACGAACCAAGGGTGAGCAAGAGAATAATTAACACCCGAAAAAGATATGCTGCAAGAAAGGCAGAAAGAAAAAAAATCGTGTCAACTCTAATATGTACATGTCGGTATCTATAAATGGGTTGAATTATCAGGGTCTTCTCGACAGTGGCGCGTCAGTAAGTTGTCTCGGCAAAAATTGCATAGAAAATGTTCGGAAAATGAAGGTGAAAATATTTGATTACAAATCTTCAGTGAGAACGGCGGACGGTAAACAACACATGATAGTAGTGAAAATACAGCCAATTATTAAATCGGGAAACCAGTCAGTAGAATAATTTTTATACCTAATACCTAATTTGAGTCAGGAATTAATCCTTGGATACGACTTTTGGAGGCAAATCGGACTGAAAATAAGTTTCGATAACGATACCATCAACGCAATTACAGTGGAAGGCTGCGAAAACTCCAAAATCCATGATTTGACTAGTCACCAACGTAGAGTACTTGAAAATGTCAAACTGTCGTTTAAATGTCATACTCAATATGGTCTAGGTAAAACTGATTTGGAAACACACAGAATCGACACTGGTGATGCGCCCGCTAAAAAAATGCGATATTATCCTGTTTGTCCCGCCGTACAAAAATTAATTTTCGCAGAATTGGATCGAATGTTAGATTTGGATGTGATAGAAGTTACCACAGAAGCCGAGTGGAACAACCGGACAACGTTAGTCATGAAACCCGGTAAAAATAGGCTATGTCTCGATGCGAGGGAATTGAATAAGGTCACTGAAAAGGACGCTTATCCTCTCCCTAACATCGATGGCTTACTAGCCCGGCTCGGCGATACACACTTTATTTCAGTTTTTCTAAAATTGTCTTTTTTTTTAATTAAATTTTGCATACAAAAAACGCTAGTATAATTTTTCAGTCAAAAATCGCCAAAAACTGAGAAAAAATACAAAAAAGTCGCCGAAGTAAATTTTGTTTTGTTTCTGTAATTTTTTTTTAAATAACATAAAATGGAGATCATATATGTATTCAGTTACAAACTTTAACTAAGTACACAAGTCCATAAGATCGTACACTTCAGCCTCACCGATTTCATTACTTTTGACCTTCATACTATTAGAATTACATACATACTTTTATAATTAAATAGTGACTGAATATAAAATTCACTTAATAGTTTTTTTATATTAGAATTGATAACAAAAAATTACAAGTTGTTAAACAAAATCGCCGAAATAGTATAAATAGTAAAAATAGCCAAGTTAATCGCCAGTTATATCAGAAATCGCCATAAAATTCGCCAGTCGCCAAATGGGAAATCCCATCGCCATACACATTTCAAATTCGCCACGTTTGGCGAGAAATCGCCATATCTGACAGCCCTGTTCACAGTCCCAGGTAGGCCTCAATACCAATTTAATGTTATGCCTTTCGGACTGTGTAATGCTGCGCAGATATTATGTCGACTGATGGATAAAGTGGTGCCGTCTGAGCTGAAAGATATGGTGTTCGTGTACCTCGACGACCTGTTGGTAGTATCCCCGAATTTCGACGAACACATGGAAATGCTTCGAATCGTAGGCCTGAAATTAACAGCTGCAGGCCTGACTATTAATATGTCAAAATCCAAATTCTGCTATAGGGAATTGAAGTATTTAGGTTACGTTGTAGGTGTAGGCAAACTTAAGCCTGATGAGTAAAAGGCAAAGGCAATTTTAGACAAAAACCCGCCGAAAAATCAAAAGGATGTTAGGAGATTCCTAGGCACCGTAGGCTGGTACCGCCGGTTCATCTATGACTTTTCCTCTCTTACCGCACCTCTGACTGATACTTTGAAGAAATCCCCTACATTTAATTTCACTTCTGAAGCAATGAAATCGTTTGCAGAGTTGAAGCATCGTTTAGTGACCAGTCCTGTCTTGTCAAGCCCCGATTTTGAAAAGCCTTTCTTTGTCCAATGCGATGCCTCGAACGTCGGCCTAGGCGCAGTTTTATTCCAAAGGGACGATGAAGGTGAAGAGCATCCAATTGAGTATTTCTCCAGGAAACTAAATAGTGCTCAGAAAAATTATTCCACTATGGAGAAAGAGTGTCTCGCTGTTGTACTTGCGATTGAAAGGTTAAGACAATACATAGAACTGATAGACTTTACTGTTATCACTGACCATTCCAGTTTAAAGTGGCTAATGCGGCAGAATGACCTCAACGGTAGACTTGCTCGATGGAGCCTAAAGCTTCAAGGATTCAAATTTAACATCGAACATAGGAAGGGTAGTAAGAACGTTGTCCCAGACATGCTATTGCGTCAGGATATGGAGGAGGTAGTAGCCGAGCCTAGCAGTATATTAGATTTTAACTCCGAAGAATTCAAAAGCAAATAATATCTTACGCTCATAGACACTGTGCAAAAGAACGCGAATAGACTTCCAGATTTAAAGGTAGAAGAAGGGATTCATTACAAGAGGGTTAAATTTAACCGAAATGACTTAGAGACTGAAGATGATTGCTGGCGAATATGGGTACCATCACGCCTAACCGATAACATAATTAGAAGATCGCATATTAACAACACATTACACGGAGGGATAGCAAAAACATTGTACAACATAAGGGAATGTTTTTACTGGCCTTCAATGGTGAAGCAGATCAGAAACTTCGTAAGTCAGTGTAAAACATGTAAGGAAAAAAAACACCCTAGAAAAATATTGCGTCCACCGATGGGAAAGGAATTCATAACTCAAAGGCCTTTTCAGAAGATTTATATTGATTTTTTGGGACCATATACCCGCACAAAATCTGGTAATACATTTATTTTTATAGTTTTGTTGAAAGCGTTGGCAAAAGCTACCACCAAAGCGGTGATTAAGTTTTTAAGGGATGAGGTGTTTTATAAATTCGGAGTGCCGGATATTCTCCATTCGGATAATGGCAAACAGTTTACCTCCGAAGCATTTAGGGATTTGTTAGAAATATTTGGCGTCAAACATATTCGTACCCCGATATATTCACAATCAAACGCGAGCGAAAGGATAAATCAAACTATACTTAGTTCTGTACGAAGCTTCTTAGATAATGACCAATCGAGATGCGATGAGAATTTGGCTAAAATGGAATGCTCTCTAAGGTCAACGGTTCACTCGTCTACTGGCGTAACGCCCTATTTTTCACTAACTGGTTACAATATGATTACCCATGCGGACGCGTATGAAATATTAAGAAAACTAAAATCAGCCGAGGAAGGAGCAATGTTAATACTGCCGAAAGCATCACAAATGCAACTCACTCACCAAAAAAATGGCGAAAAGCTACATGAGGCATATCAGCAAAATGTTAGATCCTACAACCTTAAAAGCAGGATTATGAAATTTATGCCCGGCCAAGAGGTCTGCAGAAAAAACTTTATACAAAGTAAATTTTCAAAAGGAATCAACGCAAAACTTTGCAGACCTTGGCTAAGGTGCAGGAGCAGAAAGGCAGCCAATATGAGATTGAAAATCTCCGAGGTCAACTTATCGGTGTGATACACGCGCAGCACCTGAAGCAATAGGGCGAAGGAAGAGAGCTGCCAGATCGTCCGGTTTCCCAACTCTTTTAACTCCTTAGGTGCGGGAAAAGAGCTGGCTTTGCGACGGACAAGGTGGTTGATTAGGATTAAGCGTTTTTTTTAGAACTTAATTTTATCCATCTCTGGATATCATCACTATAGGAGTACGGGAAAATACAACCCTACAAACAAAACGGCCCTGGATTAGTTAGGGCGTTGACCAAAAAGATCTTGTCAAGGCGAATTCATTTGTCAACGAATTTGACAGATTAGATTGTTCTAGACCAGTCGTTAACTAGGAGTCAAATGTGAAGTAACAAAAGAAATAAATCAATGTGTTGTTCGTATTGTCTCGGAAAAAAAGAAAATGGCGGTTTTAGAATGAAAAATTTAAATTTTAAGGAAAAGAAAGTAAATTAAATAATAAAAAGTTTGACAATAAGGTAAAAAAAAAGGGACAAAAAAGACTTAAGGAAGAAGAAAAAGTGAATTTTTATATGAAGAATATAAAATAAAAAAAAATTGTTGGTTAACCACGCTCCATCTTGTGTCGCTCGTGCAAAAATAGTTGTAACAACGTTTTGTTTGTTAAAATTCACTAAAGCTAACCAGCTAGAATAGCCTGTACAACAATTCGTACGTCGAAAATTTTGAAGTTTCAACAACCACAAAAATAGATGTCTCCAACCGCATTCGCAACAAAAAAAAAAAAAATGGCGTTCTAACGGTGACAATTCGTTTGAGCGCGTGAAAAAAAATTAAACCAGCACGTGTACAAAAATAAAGTAAAAACCCCCAAACGTCTTTGCCAAACAACGTGTTCAACATCACCAAATACAATAGCCGCCAGCCATACAACTACATTTACGTCTGTTCCACCTACAAAAGCAAGAAAACCATAAAGAAAGTTAAAGTTACCGGATTCTAGAAGAAACCCGAGATTACGTCTTAGAGTAACGACCCTGTTTACGTCTCAAATACCACCTATAGACGCTACACGTGTGTTCCCCTGAAGTGTGAAATTACGTGTGTTCCCCTGAAGTCTGAAACGATGGTTTGCCGAGCTATGCATCCAGCAACCAACTCCATCTGACAACAACAACCGTCTAAACTTTACACATTCCTTAATTAGAAGTCACAGCAGCCATCAGTGCCAATAAGGAAAAGGAATACTTACCACCCACGTGTTTAACTTGACCACCAACTACCGGCACTACAAGTGCGTCCACTGTAAAGCAGAGTAAAATCAATGTGACCCTAATAAACCATCCCAGCAGAGGCAAATATACAAAAGACACCGCTAACTACAAACAACAACAGGAAAATTCCAGCAACATCGGCTATGACTCAGCAATAAGTTTCAAAACCCTCCAACAGGCCGTAGCGGGCCAGAAAATGCATTACATTCTGCTGGTGTCTAATAATTCTAAATTTTTCTATACATACAATATACCTCATTGCTTTCCAAAGGAAGGCTAAGGTAAAATGTAAAAAGAAAATACAATATAATAGTCTGGTAGTGTATAAAGTCATTTCTGAAAAATTGAAGGAATAGAACTATTAAAAAAAAGCTTTATAAAATACATAACTGAAATTTAGCTCATAGAATAAATTCGAAAAATGAAAAAATTCTAAATGAATGACCGAATGAATAACTAAGACTAACCTAATTTATAACTAAAACTAACCGAATGTGTAGTTAAGTATAACGTAGTTACATCTAAATCAGTGAAGGGCACATTTGCAAATGTGCATAGGAATAAAAATGCTGCTTGTGTGACGTCGACACATGTACACTATAAACTTCTTTGTGTGGTCTGTGACAATGTATGTTCGGCTGTTAACAGCAATTGCTTTGTTGTTATTTCGTCAACACAAGCATAAATGTGTAGTAAGTGTGTGCCCTTTACTGATCTAAATTAATGAATAGCTAGAACTAACTAAATGAATAACGTAGTATATAACCAATACTAACCACATAGTCGCTTAGATTAAAGATTTTAATAAAGATCTACTTTGAATAAACAAAAATAATTTTTTTAACTGAATATTTGAAATAAAAGACTTTAATAAATGTTTGATTCGATATCGAAATTACAATTGATTAAATTATTTGAATTAATAGGTAAATTAAATATTCGAATCAAGAAGTTAATTGCATTAAGTAAATATGGTTTTGTTTCGACATTTTAAATTTTAAGTAAATTAAAAGCTCGAGGTTTGAAAATGAATATTTAAGTAAAGACCCAAATTAAATATTTAAAAAAAAGAAAAAACCTGGATAAAATATTTAAGTAAAAACCCAAATTGCATATTAAGTATAAATCAACAAACTAAATATTTGAGTTGATAACGAAATTAAACGCTTAAATAAACTCAACTCTCAACTTAATATTTGGAACGATATCTGAATTAAACATTTTATAAAATATTTGAATCCAATATTTGAATAGAAATATAAATTAAATACATATTTGAATCAAGCAGCAAATTAAATATTTAAATGAAGAACCAAATTTAATATTAAAAAAAAAAAAAAAACAGTCTGGATTAAATGTTTAATTAAAACTTCAAATTGATTATTTGAAAACAATAAACTAAATATTTGACTCGATACCGAAATTAATCGTTTAAATTACATTCTTTACTCAATATTTGAACCGATATCGGAATTAAACTTTTGATTAAATATTTGAATGGATATATAAATTACAGATTTGAATTAAGTAATAAATTAAATATTTTTAATATTTTTAATTAGGCTTAAGTTCATGAAATTTAATTTTTATTAAATTATTTTTATGAAGAAAGGAATTTTACAACATGAAAATTAATTAAAATTGTTATTGATAATCGTTCATTCTTGACGTGGCTCGGGCTCGAACCCTGGCCGGCAGGTTACCATGACATGTTTCGATCGCAACCACTCGATCTCCTCAGATGAATTTGCCGTCTTACACTCGCAGCCATCGACGACTGCTGACGTCACTAGTCAAACATCAATCCTTAAACCAAATTGTATTTTAACATTTGGTAGATCGAAATTTGCTTTCCTGAATGATTATCCATTTTAATTGATTTTACATGTTTTTTCCTTTACTTCTGTTTTTTCGTACTTTCGTCAAGAATTTTTCTTGAAGTCCAAGTACATTTTTTGTTTTTTTACTTTGTCTTTCTCTTTTCTGTTGACCTTTTTCAGCACAACTTGAAGGACAAATGTACACATAGAGCTCGTGCCTTAGCTTTAACAATAATTAGTATTGTGGTTATTTTGTTGAACTATTTATGGTTTTTAATCCAAATTTTTAATATTTTTAATTAGGCTTAAGTTCATGAAATTTAATTTTTATTAAATTATTTTTATGAAGAAAGGAATTTTACAACATGAAAATTAATTAAAATTGTTATTGATAATCGTTCATTCTTGACGTGGCTCGGGCTCGAACCCTGGCCGGCAGGTTACCATGACATGTTTCGATCGCAACCACTCGATCTCCTCAGATGGATTTGCCGTCTTACACTCGCAGCCATCGACGACTGCTGACGTCACTAGTCAAACATCAATCCTTAAACCAAATTGTATTTTAACATTTGGTAGATCGAAATTTGCTTTCCTGAATGATTATCCATTTTAATTGATTTTACATGTTTTTTCCTTTACTTCTGTTTTTTCGTACTTTCGTCAAGAATTTTTCTTGAAGTCCAAGTACATTTTTTGTTTTTTTACTTTGTCTTTCTCTTTTCTGCTGACCTTTTTCAGCACAACTTGAAGGACAAATGTACACATAGAGCTCGTGCCTTAGCTTTAACAATAATTAGTATTGTGGTTATTTTGTTGAACTATTTATGGTTTTTAATCCAAATTTTTAATATTTTTAATTAGGCTTAAGTTCATGAAATTTAATTTTTATAAAATTATTTTTATGAAGAAAGGAATTTTACAACATGAAAATTAATTAAAATTGTTATTGATAATCGTTCATTCTTGACGTGGCTCGGGCTCGAACCCTGGCCGGCAGGTTACCATGACATGTTTCGATCGCAACCACTCGATCTCCTCAGATGGATTTGCCGTCTTACACTCGCAGCCATCGACGACTGCTGACGTCACTAGTCAAACATCAATCCTTAAACCAAATTGTATTTTAACATTTGGTAGATCGAAATTTGCTTTCCTGAATGATTATCCATTTTAATTGATTTTACATGTTTTTTCCTTTACTTCTGTTTTTTCGTACTTTCGTCAAGAATTTTTCTTGAAGTCCCAGTACATTTTTTGTTTTTTTACTTTGTCTTTCTCTTTTCTGTTGACCTTTTTCAGCACAACTTGAAGGACAAATGTACACATAGAGCTCGTGCCTTAGCTTTAACAATAATTAGTATTGTGGTTATTTTGTTGAACTATTTATGGTTTTTAATCCAAATTTTTAATATTTTTAATTAGGCTTACGTTCATGAAATTTAATTTTTATTAAATTATTTTTATGAAGAAAGGAATTTTACAACATGAAAATTAATTAAAATTGTTATTGATAATCGTTCATTCTTGACGTGGCTCGGGCTCGAACCCTGGCCGGCAGGTTACCATGACATGTTTCGATCGCAACCACTCGATCTCCTCAGATGGATTTGCCGTCTTACACTCGCAGCCATCGACGACTGCTGACGTCACTAGTCAAACATCAATCCTTAAACCAAATTGTATTTTAACATTTGGTAGATCGAAATTTGCTTTCCTGAATGATTATCCATTTTAATTGATTTTACATGTTTTTTCCTTTACTTCTGTTTTTTCTTTTTTCGTACTTTCGTCAAGAATTTTTCTTGAAGTCCAAGTACATTTTTTGTTTTTTTACTTTGTCTTTCTCTTTTCTGTTGACCTTTTTCAGCACAACTTGAAGGACAAATGTACACATAGAGCTCGTGCCTTAGCTTTAACAATAATTAGTATTGTGGTTATTTTGTTGAACTATTTATGGTTTTTAATCCAAATTTTTAATATTTTTAATTAGGCTTAAGTTCATGAAATTTAATTTTTATTAAATTATTTTTATGAAGAAAGGAATTTTACAACATGAAAATTAATTAAAATTGTTATTGATAATCGTTCATTCTTGACGTGGCTCGGGCTCGAACCCTGGCCGGCAGGTTATCATGACATGTTTAGATCGCAACCACTCGATCTCCTCAGATGGATTTGCCGTCTTACACTCGCAGCCATCGACGACTGCTGACGTCACTAGTCAAACATCAAAGTAAAAGAGTAAACAAAGTTAAAAAACAAAAAAAAAAAAAACAAAAAATGTACTTGGACTTCAAGAAAAATTCTTGACGAAAGTACGAAAAAACAGAAGTAAAGGAAAAAACATGTAAAATCAATTAAAATGGATAATCATTCAGGAAAGCAAATTTCGATCTACCAAATGTTAAAATACAATTTGGTTTAAGGATTGATGTTTGACTAGTGACGTCAGCTGTCGTCGATGGCTGCGAGTGTAAGACGGCAAATCCATCTGAGGAGATCGAGTGGTTGCGATCGAAACATGTCATGGTAACCTGCCGGCCAGGTTTCGAGTCCGAGCCACGTCAAGAATGAACGATTATCAATAACAATTTTAATTAATTTTCATGTTGTAAAATTCCTTTCTTCATAAAAATAATTTAATAAAAATTAAATTTCATGAACTTAAGCCTAATTAAAAATATTAAAAATTTGGATTAAAAACCATAAATAGTTCAACAAAATAACCACAATACTAATTATTGTTTAAGCTAAGGCACGAGCTCTATGTGTACATTTGTCCTTCAAGTTGTGCTGAAAAAGGTAAACAGAAAAGAGAAAGACAAAGTAAAAAAACAAAAAATGTACTTGGACTTCAAGAAAAATTCTTGACGAAAGTACGAAAAAACAGAAGTAAAGGAAAAAACATATTTGCTTTATGAACGGATATGTGAGGTTAATCGTTGAATAAATAGCAGAATCCAATATTTTAATAGATATCTAAAGTAATTATTCGGGTTAAAGAATAGATTAAATTTTTGAATAAATAAGAAAAAAAATAAAAAAAAAAGAAAGTATAGTCGGTGAAGCCCGACCATATGATACCCTACACCACAGTATTTAAAAACACATCATGCTTATGTGTCCATGTAAATATGGATTTATCTATGTTTATAAACTTCATGAAAATCGGTTTGAAAGTTTGTGAGAGGCAGAAATTGCCCCTTGCCTCCCCTTGTGGTCCTATTTTTTAAAAACTGTATAGCTAATGTGTCCCTATAGATATAGATCAATTTATGTTTTAAATTTCATTAAAATCGGTTTGAGAGGCAGAAATTACCCCTATCTCCCCTCGTGGTCCGATTTTTTTTAAAATTTGTACATTTTGTGTCCACATATATATGGTTCTATCTATGTTTTAAATATCATTAAAATCGGTTTGATAGTTTCTGAGAGGAAGAAATTTCCCCCTATCTTCCCTCATGATCCTACGATTCGGCCCATTTTCAATAGTCTTGGTCCTTGTGCCAATAAGAACCTATGACCCAAATTTTATCAAATTATCTCCAAAATTGCGACCTGTACTTTGCGCACAAAGTTACATGGACAGCCAGCCAGCCAGCCTGCCAGGACGGACATCGTTAGTTCGACTCAGAAAGTGATTCTGAGTAGATCGGTATACTTTAAGGTGGGTCTAGGGCCACTATTTTAAGGCGTTACACACATCAGCACAAATGCATAATACCCTTTCCACTATTGTGGTGTGGGTATAAAAAGGGAATGGAGGGAAAATTTTGAACTTAAATAAAAAAAAAAGAAAAAAATTTTGTTTTTTAACCTTACCTAGCAAGCAATTTAAGTTGCAAAACGAAAATAAATCAAAAGTCAATGTAAACAGATATACTTATATGCGATTTATTTTTGTAATCTAATACATTAGATGCAAGAAAGTTTATATAATAAACCCGAAACGTTTCTTTTTTTTCTATATTTTGAATAAATTAACAATAATATAGAAAATAATTTCTTGTAAATAAAGATTTTCTTGTATATGTAGCATTGAAATTTAAAAATGCGTTAAATAATTTTATTAGGGTTGACACGTAGCTAAGGTGAAATAAACTGCGGTAAGTACGTTTAGGGACATTACTTATACATTTATTTTATTCAGGCGACAAGTAATGTCAACAGAGGCATATATTGCAAAAGAGCCAATTTTCTTCAATTTTAAAGACTCCTTCAAATGTTTTTACAGGTGGAAAAGGGTATATACAAGTTTGTCATTCCGTTTGTTATTTCCATAATATTGATCTTAGACCCTATAAAGTATATATATTTTCTGGGTTCTTATGAGGAGAGAAGTTGATCTGTGTTTTCCGGAGACTCCAGACATGATAGCAACTAGGTTGTTTTACATTTATGTCACATATAGTCTTCCATTTCTTGCTATTGAAATTCAGTAAGATCGGTCCACAAATATCTGAGGTATGACCAAAAAACCACGACTACCTCCAATTTTTTCCGAAAATACCTTGTTGTTGTATTTTTATTACTTTATTCTGTACATCTGGAGAACGGCAAGAGCCAAAGTTTCCAAATTTAGGTTATAAATACACACCATCACACAAAATGTGGGCGGGATTGCAGAAGTTTTTTTTTATACAGAAAATTGTATAAAAACCTGATTTTTTTTACTGTAATATGACCAATGGTTACGCCTTGTATATCAAAAGATCAGATTTTTAGTAGAAAAAGTTATGACCAAAATATTAATTTTTTTTCGAAAAATACACATTTTCGGGAACCATAGATCTTCTTCAGTCCAAGTTTTTTAACCAAAATAACTGGCAAATTTGTTCTTTAACACGTCGGTATATAAATCTGTCAAATCGGTTAAGAACCTCCCATACAAAAAATATCAAAAATTTAATAAAAACCTGAATTTTTGACTGTAATATGACCAATGGTTACGCCTTATATATCAAAAGATCAGATTTTTAGTAGAAAATGTTTTCTGAAAACTCGGGAAAATCGGTTCAGATACAAAAAGTTATGACCAAAATATTAATTTTTTTTAGAAAAATACACATTTTCGGGAACCATAGATCTCCTTGAGTCCAAATTTTATAAAAAATAACTGGCAAATTTGTTCTTTAACACGTCGGTATATAAATCTGTCAAATCGGTTAAGAAATAGCTGAGTAATGACCAAAATGCTGAAATCCAAAAAATTACTCTTTTTAAAGCCTTTTCTTTAGCTTCACTTCGGAAAATCAAATCGTGTAACGTTAATTTAACCGCCTTATACTCAATGCAAATGGATGAAACTTTGCAGGTATACATATTCCCGATGACAATACACGAATACATGGGCGTAGCCGGGATAAAATCTAGGGGGAGGGGGGGGCAAAAAATTTTTTTTTGTTAAATGCTTTTTTGACCGCCTTTTACTCAATGCAAATTTTACAGGCATACATATTCCCGATGACAATACACGAATACATGGGCGTACCCAGGATAAAATTTAGGGGGCGGCAAAATTTTTTTTTAATGTTCTTTTTTAAGAAATGCGTTTCTTAAAAAAATTTTTTTTAAATGTTCTTATTTATAATTAGTTTGTTTTTTTAAACCCTTCACCGAAGGTAAAAGGGTATATACAACTTTGTCATTCCGTTTGTAATTTCTACAATATTTATCCTACACCCTATAAAGTATATATATTCGGGGTCCTTACGAAAAGCGAAGTTCAAATCCGGTTGTCGTGTGAGTTGTGAACAGTAAACGGTCCATATTTCATTTTAATGATATTTAAACAACGTTCCTTCATGGTTCAGTTGTCTAGGGGGTGTGTTAAGTTAGAAACTGGGAGTTCCCTGGTTCGAATCTTGGTTTTTTAAAAAGAATTTTTTTTAATATTTTTATGTTCTAAAAACGATTTTAAAAAAATATTTACCAGTTTATGCTTTTTAAATTTCATTTATAATGAAGTTTTATGTATTGTAAATGTATGTATGTATGTATGTATGAATATGTAAAAATTATTAAGTTGCTCTGTATTCTGCTCGCACAATGGTGAAGCGTATATAAGATTAAGCAGAGCCGAATATAGCACTCTTACTTATTAATAATAAATTTCCATTACTTTTCTCTTTCTGCATTTTTTAAACTTTTTTAAATATAATTATCTCTATTCGGCCTTTAAGTTTACAATCCTATGTTAATAAACAAGCTCGAGGCCATAATTGATTTTTTAATAATTTGTTCATTCTTTATTTTTTTTTTCAATATTTCCCCATCCTTTGGATGGCATCTTCAGGAATCTTAAAAATATAAATTAAAACAAAAACATAAATCATTGAAACACCCTGTAACACTAATAATTATTGTACAGAAAAAATAAATTTTTAATATTTTTAATTAGGCTTAAGTTCATTAAATTTAATTTTCATTAAATTATTTTTATGAAGAAAGGAATTTTACAACATGAAAATTAATTAAAATTTATTGATAATTTTTCATTCTTGACTCAATCTGGGCTCGAACCCAGGTGTTTACGGACAGGTTACCCTGACATGTTTCGATTGCAACCACTCAAGTTCCTCAGAGGGCTTGCCGTTTAACAGTCGCAGCCATCGACGACTGCTGACGTCATTAGTCAAACATCAATCCTTAAACCAAATTGTATTCAACCTTTGGTAGATCGAAATTTGCTTTGAATGATTATCTATTTTAATTTATTTTAACATGTTATTCCTTTACTTCTGTTTTTTCGCACTTTTGTCAAGAATTCTTCTTGAAGTTCAAAGTACATATTTTTGTTTTTTCATTTTTTTTGTCTTTCTTATTCTTGTTGACCTTTTCAGCACAACTTGAAGGACAAATGCAAACATAGAGCTCGTGCCTTAGCTTTAACAATTATTAGTATTGTGGTTATTTTATTGAACTATTTATGGTTTTTAATCCAAATTTTTAATATTTTTAATTAGGCTTAAGTTCATTAAATTTAATTTTCATTAAATTATTTTTATGAAGAAAGGAATTTTACAACATGAAAATAAATTAAAATTTATTGATAATTTTTCATTCTTGACTCAATCTGGGCTCGAACCCAGGTGTTTACGGACTGGTTACCCTGACATGTTTCGATTGCAACCACTCAATCTCCTCAGAGGGCTTGCCGTTTAACACTCGCAGCCATCGACGACTGCTGACGTCATTAGACAAACATCAATCCTTAAACCAAATTGTATTCAACTTTTGGTAGATCGAAATTTGCTTTGAATGATTTTCTATTTTAATTTATTTTAACATGTTATTCCTTTACTTCTGTTTTTTCGCACTTTTGTCAAGAATTCTTCTTGAAGTTCAAAGTACATATTTTTGTTTTTTCATTTTTTTGTCTTTCTTATTCTTGTTGACCTTTTCAGCACAACTTGAAGGACAAATGCAAACATAGAGCTCGTGCCTTAGCTTTAACAATTATTAGTATTGTGGTTATTTTATTGAACTATTTATGGTTTTTAATCCAAATTTTTAATATTTTTAATTAGGCTTAAGTTCATTAAATTTAATTTTCATTAAATTATTTTTATGAAGAAAGGAATTTTACAACATGAAAATTAATTAAAATTTATTGATAATTTTTCGTTCTTGACTCAATCTGGGCTCGAACCCAGGTGTTTACGGACAGGTTACCCTGACATGTTTCGATTGCAACCACTCAATCTCCTCAGAGGGGTTGCCGTTTAACACTCGCAGCCATCGACGACTGCTGACGTCATTAGTCAAACATCAATCCTTAAACCAAATTGTATTCAACCTTTGGTAGATCGAAATTTGCTTTGAATGATTATCTATTTTAATTTATTTTAACATGTTATTCCTTTACTTCTGTTTTTTCGCACTTTTGTCAAGAATTCTTCTTGAAGTTCAAAGTACATATTTTTGTTTTTTCATTTTGTTGTCTTTCTTATTCTTGTTGACCTTTTCAGCACAACTTGAAGGACAAATGCAAACATAGAGCTCGTGCCTTAGCTTTAACAATTTTAGTATTGTGGTTATTTTATTGAACTATTTATGGTTTTTAATCCAAATTTTTAATATTTTTAATTAGGCTTAAGTTCATTAAATTTAATTTTCATTAAATTATTTTTATGAAAAAAGGAATTTTACAACATGAAAATTAATTAAAATTTATTGATAATTTTTCATTCTTGACTCAATCTGGGCTCGAACCCAGGTGTTTACGGGCAGGTTACCCTGACATGTTTCGATTGCAACCACTCAATCTCCTCAGAGGGCTTGCCGTTTAACACTCGCAGCCATCGACGACTGCTGACGTCATTAGTCAAACATCAATCCTTAAACCAAATTGTATTCAACCTTTGGTAGATCGAAATTTGCTTTGAATGATTATCAATTTTAATTTATTTTAAGATGTTATTCCTTTACTTCTGTTTTTTCGCACTTTTGTCAAGAATTCTTCTTGAAGTTCAAAGTACATATTTTTGTTTTTTCATTTTTTTGTCTTTCTTATTCTTGTTGACCTTTTCAGCACAACTTGAAGGACAAATGCAAACATAGAGCTCGTGCCTTAGCTTTGACAATTATTAGTATTGTGGTTATTTTATTGAACTATTTATGGTTTTTAATCCAAATTTTTAATATTTTTAATTAGGCTTAAGTTCATTAAATTTAATTTTCATTAAATTATTTTTATGAAGAAAGGAATTTTACAACATGAAAATTAATTAAAATTTATTGATAATTTTTCATTCTTGACTCAATCTGGGCTCGAACCCAGGTGTTTGCGGACAGGTTACCCTGACATGTTTCGATTGCAACCACTCAATCTCCTCAGAGGGCTTGCCGTTTAACACTCGCAGCCATCGACGACTGCTGACGTCATTAGTCAAACATCAATCCTTAAACCAAATTGTATTCAACCTTTGGCAGATCGAAATTTGCTTTGAATGATTATCTATTTTAATTTATTTTAACATGTTATTCCTTTACTTCTGTTTTTTCGCACTTTTGTCAAGAATTCTTCTTGAAGTTCAAAGTACATATTTTTGTTTTTTCATTTTTTTGTCTTTCTTATTCTTGTTGATCTTTTCAGCACAACTTGAAGGACAAATGCAAACATAGAGCTCGTGCCTTAGCTTTAACAATTATTAGTATTGTGGTTATTTTATTGAACTATTTATGGTTTTTAATCCAAATTTTTAATATTTTTAATTAGGCTTAAGTTCATTAAATTTAATTTTCATTAAATTATTTTTATGAAGAAAGGAATTTTACAACATGAAAATTAATTAAAATTTATTGATAATTTTTCATTCTTGACTCAATCTGGGCTCGAACCCAGGTGTTTAAGGGACAGGTTACCCTGACATGTTTCGATTGCAACCACTCAATCTCCTCAGAGGGCTTGCCGTTTAACACTCGCAGCCATCGACGACTGCTGACGTCATTAGTCAAACATCAATCCTTAAACCAAATTGTATTCAACCTTTGGTAGATCGAAATTTGCTTTGAATGATTATCTATTTTAATTTATTTTAACACGTTATTCCTTTACTTCTGTTTTTTGGCACTTTTGTCAAGAATTCTTCTTGAAGTTCAAAGTACATATTTTTGTTTTTTCATTTTTTTGTCTTTCTTATTCTTGTTGACCTTTTCAGCACAACTTGAAGGACAAATGCAAACATAGAGCTCGTGCCTTAGCTTTAACAATTATTAGTATTGTGGTTATTTTATTGAACTATTTATGGTTTTTAATCCAAATTTTTAATATTTTTATTTAGGCTTAAGTTCATTAAATTTAATTTTCATTAAATTATTTTTATGAAGAAAGGAATTTTACAACATGAAAATTAATTAAAATTTATTGATAATTTTTCATTCTTGACTCAATCTGGGCTCGAACCCAGGTGTTTACGGACAGGTTACCCTGTTACGGCAAGCCCTCTGAGGAGATTGAGTGGTTGCAATCGAAACATGTCAGGGTAACCAGTCCGTAAACACCTGGGTTCGAGCCCAGATTGAGTCAAGAATGAAAAATTATCAATAAATTTTAATTTATTTTCATGTTGTAAAATTCCTTTCTTCATAAAAATAATTTAATGAAAATTAAATTTAATGAACTTAAGCCTAATTAAAAATATTAAAAATTTGGATTAAAAACCATAAATAGTTCAATAAAATAACCACAACACTAATAATTGTTAAAGCTAAGGCACGAGCTCTATGTTTGCATTTGTCCTTCAAGTTGTGCTGAAAAGGTCAACAAGAATAAGAAAGACAAAAAAATGAAAAAACAAAAATATGTACTTTGAACTTCAAGAAGAATTCTTGACAAAAGTGCGAAAAAACAGAAGTAAAGGAATAACATGTTAAAATAAATTAAAATAGAAAATCATTCAAAGCAAATTTCGATCTACCAAAGGTTGAATACAATTTGGTTTAAGGATTGATGTTTGTCTAATGACGTCAGCAGTCGTCGATGGCTGCGAGTGTTAAACGGCAAGCCCTCTGAGGAGATTGAGTGGTTGCAATCGAAATATGTCAGGGTAACCAGTCCGTAAACACCTGGGTTCGAGCCCAGATTGAGTCAAGAATGAAAAATTATCAATAAATTTTAATTTATTTTCATGTTGTAAAATTCCTTTCTTCATAAAAATAATTTAATGAAAATTAAATTTAATGAACTTAAGCCTAATTAAAAATATTAAAAATTTGGATTAAAAACCATAAATAGTTCAATAAAATAACCACAACACTAATAATTGTTAAAGCTAAGGCACGAGCTCTATGTTTGCATTTGTCCTTCAAGTTGTGCTGAAAAGGTCAACAAGAATAAGAAAGACAAAAAAATTAAAAAACAAAAATATGTACTTTGAACTTCAAGAAGAATTCTTGACAAAAGTGCGAAAAAACAGAAGTAAAGGAATAACATGTTAAAATAAATTAAAATAGATAATCATTCAAAGCAAATTTCGATCTGCCAAAGGTTGAATACAATTTGGTTTAAGGATTGATGTTTGACTAATGACGTTAGCAGTCGTCGATGGCTGCGAGTGTTAAACGTCAAGCCCTCTGAGGAGATTGAGTGGATGCAATCGAAACATGTCAGGGTAACCTGTCCGTAAACACCTGGGTTCGAGCCCAGATTGAGTCAAGAATGAAAAATTATCAATAAATTTTAATTAATTTTCATGTTGTAAAATTCCTTTCTTCATAAAAATAATTTAATGAAAATTAAATTTAATGAACTTAAGCCTAATTAAAAATATTAAAAATTTGGATTAAAAACCATAAATAGTTCAATAAAATAACCACAATACTAATAATTGTTAAAGCTAAGGCACGAGCTCTATGTTTGCATTTGTCCTTCAAGTTGTGCTGAAAAGGTCAACAAGAATAAGAAAGACAAAAAAATGAAAAAACAAAAATATGTACTTTGAACTTCAAGAAGAATTCTTGACAAAAGTGCGAAAAAACAGAAGTAAAGGAATAACATGTTAAAATAAATTAAAATAGATAATCATTCAAAGCAAATTTCGATCTGCCAAAGGTTGAATACAATTTGGTTTAAGGATTGATGTTTGACTAATGACGTCAGCAGTCGTCGATGGCTCCGAGTGTTAAACGGCAAGCCCTCTGAGGAGATTGAGTGGTTGCAATCGAAACATGTCAGGGTAACCTGTCCGTAAACACCTGGGTTCGAGCCCAGATTGAGTCAAGAATGAAAAATTATCAATAAATTTTAATTAATTTTCATGTTGTAAAATTCCTTTCTTCATAAAAATAATTTAATGAAAATTAAATTTAATGAACTTAAGCCTAATTAAAAATATTAAAAATTTAGATTAAAAACCATAAATAGTTCAATAAAATAACCACAATACTAATAATTGAAAAAATAAATATGTATATAACAAACAGTAATAACAAAAAAGAAAAAACTCACAATAAATGACGAGTTACAATATTAAAGTACACAACAACTAGTCGCGTTCACATGTAAAATTGCACTATTGATCCTTTCTCTTCTTATTTAGAATATGCCAAGGCGAATTGACTAGAAGGTGAGGTCAACTCTACAACTACAATGCTTCTGTGGTCGGGTTGTCAAAAATATTGCTAGTAAAAAAAACAGGTTTGTTTACATAAAAAACTAGTTTGTATACAAACTTTGACAACTCGACCACAGAAAAAAAACACCACATGTTGACTTGACCCCACCGTCTAGTCAATTCGCCTTGGAATATGCCTAAAGCTTTGTGCTACGTTGTCTACGTCACTTTAAAAATTAATTCTCTTGTCTTGTTTATTTATGTAGCATTTCCAGTGTAAGTCGCTTATTGTATCTCTCTTCTGTTTGTAACTACCCGTCTCCACTATCCATCAACTTGGTAAGAACATCATGTCGCACATGAATTCTACTCGTGTAGACTGTTCATGTTCAAGTTTCGTCCATGTGCTGCCATCGTTGCCTAAACATTCGTCTTAGCATCCATGTGCGCCATGATGTTGGCCATACAATGTATTTTGTGTATACAGCCAAACGCCACAACAACAAAAATCAATCAGAACATGAACATCAACACGTATTCGCCACATATAAGAACATTAACAAATTAATACCGTTGCTCTGCCGACGTTATGTTCATGTCTTGTTTAAATCGATAGCTCTTGAAGACGTGGTATTTGTATGTCGTCCAGATTGGGTATGTGGTTTCTTTCCGCACAATGGGCTGCAAGTGCTGTTTTATGTGTCAGTAAACTATTTCTGTATTTTAAATCCGCTATGAGTGGTATATATGGCATTGATTTATAGATTCGTGGTTCTACTTCTTCTCTTGTGATGTTTTTCTTTTTATACCCACACCACAATAGTGGAGAGGGTATTATGCATTTGTGCTGATGTATGTAACGCCTTAAAATATTGGCCCTAGACCGACCTTAAAGTATACCGATCGTCTTAGAACCACTTTCTGAGTCGAACTAACGATGTCCGTCCGGCTGGCTGGCTGGCTGTCCATGTAACCTTGTGCGCAGAGTACAGGTCGTAATTGTGGAGATAATTTGATGCAATTTGGGTCATTGGTTATTATTGGCACAAGGACCAAGCCTATTGAAAATGGGCCGAATCGTAGGACCACGAGGGAAGATAGGGGGACATTTCTTCCTCTCAGAAACTATCAAACCGATTTCAATGAAATTTAAAACATAGATAGAACCATATCTATGTAGACACAAAATGTATGCATTTTTTAAAAAAATAGGACCACGAGGGGAGATAGGGGCAATTTCTGCCTCTCAAACCGATTTTAATGAAATTTAAAACATAGATAGATCCATATCTATATGGACACATTAGCTATACAGTTTTTCAAAAATAGGACCACAGGGGAGGCAGGGGGCAATTTCTGCCTCTCACAAACTTTCAAACCGATTTTCATGAAGTTTATAAACATAGATAAAACTATATTTATATGGACACATAAGCATGATGTGTCTTTAAATACTGTGGTGCAGGGTATCACATGGTCGGGCTTGACCGACTATACTTTCTTATTTGTTATTATTATTATACCCACACCACAATAGTGGAGAGGGTATTATACATTTGTGCTGATGTGTGTAACGCCTTAAAATAGTGGTCCTAGACCCACCTTAAAGTATACCGATCTACTCAGAATCACTTTCTGAGTCGAACTAACGATGTCCGTCCGGCTGGCAGGCAGGCTGGCTGGCTGCCCATGTAACCTTGTGCGCAAAGTACAGGTCGCAATTTTCGAGATAATTTGATAAAATTTGGGTCATAGGTTCTTATTGGCACAAGGACCAAGCCTATTGAAAATGGGCCGAATCGTAGTACCACGAGGAAAGATAGGGGGAAATTTCTACCTCTCAGAAACTATCAAACCGATTTTAATGAAATTTAAAACATAGATAGATCCATATCTATAGGGACACATTAGCTATACAGTTTTTAAAAAAACAGGACCACAAGGGGAGGCAGGGGGCAATTTCTGCCTCTCACAAACTTTCAAACCGATTTTCATGAAGTTTATAAACTGTGAATAACTCCATATTTACATGGACACATAAGCATGATGTGTTTTTAAAAACTGTGATGTAGGGTATCATATGGTCGGGCTTGACCGACTATACTCTCTTACTTGTTTTTTATTAGGCTATTGATTATATTTTGTAGAAAAGAGTTTTTCCTTAGGATTTCCTTAATCTTTTTGATATTTTCCTTATAAAATACCCTGTCGCTAATCATTAGTACCTAGAATTTTGGAAAACAAATTTGGGTAATTGGAGGTCATAAGTGGAGGGTATAAAAAAGTTATATCATGAAAACTAGGGCTGAAAGAAACAAACTGATTACAGTTTTTAATTCAGCGCACCCAAATTAACTAGAAACAGTTGATAAATTCAAAGAAGCAAATTGAGTGGTGGCCTGTGTAATATTGTTGTTTCTTTACAATCAGATCGGTAAAGAATAAGAAATCAAGTGGACAAGCAACTGCAGTACTAAAAGGAACTGTCAGACCAAGGTATATTTATAGCAGGTAGTCTCGGAAAGCCAGCTGTTTATTTTTTATTTGCTTGTTTTGTGATACGAACTGTCAAATGTTGTATAGTAAACAAGTAAACAAGTTTTTGTCTTTATATTTTGTCTCTTATCAAAGTATATTTATACCAAGTACATGCAAGTCTACAACAAATCAACAATAAAAAAACAACATTAATTTTTTTTGTGTAAAAACTCTTGATACTGTCAAACAGCCAAACATAAGCAAAACAAAAAAAAAAGAATTGATAAAATGGACTAGTCCGATGTAATGCAAGCATGGACCATGCCATTGCTAAAAGTGTTTGTAGTGAGACGACATATCTTCATTTTTTAACGACATGCTTTCGTTTTTAAACGACTTCAAAACTAATCCTCTTGAGTATACCATGGAGTAGTTTTAAAACTACTCCTTAGTGGTCCAAAGGTGGGTTATATAGTCCTCTCCTAGAGCATCGTAATGTTAAATAGACCAGTTTTTATACCCTTCACCTCAGGTGGAAAAGGGTATATATACGTTTGTCATTCCGTTTGTAATTTATACAATATTGATCAAAGACCCCATAAAGTATATATATTCTGGGTCCTTATGAGGAGAGAACTTGATTTAACCATGTCCGTCCGTCTGTCCGTCTTACGTTTGATATGTGTTTTCCGGATACTCCAGACATGATAGCGGCTAGGTTGTTTTACATTTATGTCACGTATAGTCCACCATTTCGTGCTATTAAAATTCAGCAAGATCGGTCCACAAATGGCTGAGATATGATCAAAAAACCACGACTGCCTCTAATTTTTTTCCAAGAGCCAAAGTTTCCAAATTAGGTACACACATTTAGGTTGTCAATACACACCACCCTACAAAATGTGGGCGGGATTGGAGAAGTGGGCGTGGTACCTCCCGTAACCTAAATTTTAGGGCTGTCATATGTCCTATGGATATGACTTACATACCAAAATATCGGAAATTTTTAGTAGAACATATTTTATAAAAAACTCGGGAAAATCGGTTCAGATACAAAAAAATTATGACCAAAATTAAATTTTTTTTTTAATACCCACTTTCGGGAACCATAGGTCTCCTCGAGTCCAAGCTTTATAACTCAAGTAAATGGTAAATTTCTTCTTAAACACGTCGGTAAATAAATCTGTCAAATCGGTTAAAAAATGGCTGAGTTATAATCAAAATACTGAAATCCCAAAAATTACTCTTTTTATACCCTTCACCACAGGTGGAAAGGGTATATATAAGTTTGTCATTCCGTTTGTAATTTCTGCAATATTGATCTAAGACCCTATAAAGTATATATATTCTGGGTCGTTATGAGGAGAGAACTTGATTTAACCATATGATGTCGCTCTACACCCTCGCCCCCCCACCCCTTTCAATTGTTTACATATACTAGCATAACGCCCAATATGATTTTCGTTATCACCCTTCTTTATTATTTCATCTATTTAACGAAAATATTTTTACAAATAGAAACTACGAATTTTTGTGTTTTTTTTGCTACTTAAAAACTCGCCAAAAAATATAAAAGAAAACAAACAAACACACATACATGGCATAAACTATTTTGGTGAATATATTTCGAAACTGGGAATTATTTCCTTCCGAAGGTAACTTTATATTATATTCAACATTTTTAATTTTCGAATTTATTCTATGAGCTAAATTTCAGTTATGTATTTTATAAAGCTTTTTTGTAATAGTTCTATTCCTTCAATTTTTCAGAAATGACTTTATACACTACCAGACTATTATATTGTATTTTTTTATTACATTTTACCTTAGCCTTCCTTTGGAAAGCAATGAGGTATATTATATGTACAGAAAAATTTACAATTATTAGACACCAGCAGAATGTAATGCATTTTCTGGCCCGCTACGGCCTTCGTCAGCATTCTTTGTGTCTCACTGGATAGTGTTCCTTTATAAATTGAATGTATTTAACTCAACTATTTTAACAAATAGAAACTGGGAATTATTTCCTTCCGAAGGTAACTTTATATTATATTCAACATTTTTAATTTTCGAATTTATTCTATGAGCTAAATTTCAGTTATGTATTTTATAAAGCTTTTTTGTAATAGTTCTATTCCTTCAATTTTTCAGAAATGATTTTTTACACTACCAGACTATTATATTGTATTTTCTTATTACATTTTACCTTAGCCTTCCTTTGGAAAGCAATGAGGTATATTATATGTACAGAAAAATTTACAATTATTAGACACCAGCAGAATGTAATGCATTTTCTGGCCCGCTACGGCCTTCGTCAGCATTCTTTGTGTCTCACTGGATAGTGTTACTTTATAAATTGAATGTATTTAGCTCAACTATTTTAACAAATAGAAACTGGGATTTATTTCCTTCCGAAGGTAACTTTATATTATATTCAACATTTTTTAATTTTCGAATTTATTCTATGAGCTAAATTTCAGTTATGTATTTTATAAAGCATTTTATAAAGCTTTTTTGTAATAGTTCTATTCCTTCAATTTTTCAGAAATGACTTTATACACTACCAGACTATTATATTGTATTTTCTTATTACATTTTACCTTAGCCTTCATTTGGAAAGCAATGAGGTATATTATATGTACAGAAAAATTTACAATTATTAGACACCAGCAGAATGTAATGCATTTTCTGGCCCGCTAAGGCCTTCGTCAGCATTCTTTGTGTCTCACTGGATAGTGTTACTTTATAAATTGAATGTATTTAACTCAACTATTTTAACAAATAGAAACTGGGAATTATTTCCTTCCGAAGGTAACTTTATATTATATTCAACATTTTTAATTTTCGAATTTATTCTATGAGCTAAATTTCAGTTATGTATTTTATAAAGCTTTTTTGTAATAGTTCTATTCCTTCAATTTTTCAGAAATGACTTTATACACTACCAGACTATTATATTGTATTTTCTTATTACATTTTACCTTAGCCTTCATTTGGAAAGCAATGAGGTATATTATATGTACAGAAAAATTTACAATTATTAGACACCAGCAGAATGTAATGCATTTTCTGGCCCGCTACGGCCTTCGTCAGCATTCTTTGTGTCTCACTGGATAGTGTTACTTTAAAAATTGAATGTATTTAACTCAACTATTTTAACAAATAGAAACTGGGAATTATTTCCTTCCGAAGGTAACTTTATATTATATTCAACATTTTTAATTTTCGAATTTATTCTATGAGCTAAATTTCAGTTATGTATTTTATAAAGCTTTTTTGTAACAGTTCTATTCCTTCAATTTTTCAGAAATTACTTTATACACGACCAGACTATTATATTGTATTTTCTTATTACATTTTACCTTAGCCTTCCTTTGGAAAGCAATGAGGTATATTATATGTACAGAAAAATTTACAATTATTAGACACCAGCAGAATGTAATGCATTTTCTGGCCCGCTACGGCCTTCGTCAGCATTCTTTGTGTCTCACTGGATAGTGTTACTTTATAAATTGAATGTATTTAACTCAACTATTTTAACAAATAGAAACTGGGAATTATTTCCTTCCGAAGGTAACTTTATATTATATTCAACATTTTTAATTTTCGAATTTATTCTATGAGCTAAATTTCAGTTATGTATTTTATAAAGCTTTTTTGTAATAGTTCTATTCCTTCAATTTTTCAGAAATGATTTTTTACACTACCAGACTATTATATTGTATTTTCTTATTACATTTTACCTTAGCCTTCCTTTGGAAAGCAATGAGGTATATTATATGTACAGAAAAATTTACAATTATTAGACACCAGCAGAATGTAATGCATTTTCTGGCCCGCTACGGCCTTCGTCAGCATTCTTTGTGTCTCACTGGATAGTGTTACTTTATAAATTGAATGTATTTAGCTCAACTATTTTAACAAATAGAAACTGGGAATTATTTCCTTCCGAAGGTAACTTTATATTATATTCAACATTTTTTAATTTTCGAATTTATTCTATGAGCTAAATTTCAGTTATGTATTTTATAAAGCTTTTTTGTAATAGTTCTATTCCTTCAATTTTTCAGAAATGACTTTATACACTACCAGACTATTATATTGTATTTTCTTATTACATTTTACCTTAGCCTTCATTTGGAAAGCAATGAGGTATATTATATGTACAGAAAAATTTACAATTATTAGACACCAGCAGAATGTAATGCATTTTCTGGCCCGCTAAGGCCTTCGTCAGCATTCTTTGTGTCTCACTGGATAGTGTTACTTTATAAATTGAATGTATTTAACTCAACTATTTTAACAAATAGAAACTGGGAATTATTTCCTTCCGAAGGTAACTTTATATTATATTCAACATTTTTAATTTTCGAATTTATTCTATGAGCTAAATTTCAGTTATGTATTTTATAAAGCTTTTTTGTAATAGTTCTATTCCTTCAATTTTTCAGAAATGACTTTATACACTACCAGACTATTATATTGTATTTTTTTATTACATTTTACCTTAGCCTTCATTTGGAAAGCAATGAGGTATATTATATGTACAGAAAAATGTACAATTATTAGACACCAGCAGAATGTAATGCATTTTCTGGCCCGCTACGGCCTTCGTCAGCATTCTTTGTGTCTCACTGGATAGTGTTACTTTATAAATTGAATGTATTTAACTCAACTATTTTAACAAATAGAAACTGGGAATTATTTCCTTCCGAAGGTAACTTTATATTATATTCAACATTTTTATTTTCGAATTTATTCTATGAGCTAAATTTCAGTTATGTATTTTATAAAGCTTTTTTGTAATAGTTCTATTCCTTCAATTTTTCAGAAATGACTTTATACACGACCAGACTATTATATTGTATTTTCTTATTACATTTTACCTTAGCCTTCCTTTGGAAAGCAATGAGGTATATTATATGTACAGAAAAATTTACAATTATTAGACACCAGCAGAATGTAATGCATTTTCTGGCCCGCTACGGCCTTCGTCAGCATTCTTTGTGTCTCACTGGATAGTGTTACTTTATAAATTGAATGTATTTAACTCAACTATTTTAACAAATAGAAACTGGGAATTATTTCCTTCCGAAGGTAACTTTATATTATATTCAACATTTTTAATTTTCGAATTTATTCTATGAGCTAAATTTCAGTTATGTATTTTATAAAGCTTTTTTGTAATAGTTCTATTCCTTCAATTTTTCAGAAATGACTTTATACACTACCAGACTATTATATTGTATTTTCTTATTACATTTTACCTTAGCCTTCCTTGGGAAAGCAATGAGGTATATTATATGTACAGAAAAATTTACAATTATTAGACACCAGCAGAATGTAATGCATTTTCTGGCCCTCTACGGCCTTCGTCAGCATTCTTTGTGTCTCACTGGAAAGTGTTACTTTATAAATTGAATGTATTTAACTCAACTATTTTAACAAATAGAAACTGGGAACTATTTCCTTCCGAAGGTAACTTTATATTATATTCAACATTTTTAATTTTCGAATTTATTCTATGAGCTAAATTTCAGTTATGTATTTTATAAAGCTTTTTTGTAATAGTTCTATTCCTTCAATTTTTCAGAAATGACTTTATACACTACCAGACTATTATATTGTATTTTCTTATTACATTTTACCTTAGCCTTCATTTGGAAAGCAATGAGGTATATTATATGTACAGAAAAATTTACAATTATTAGACACCAGCAGAATGTAATGCATTTTCTGGCCCGCTACGGCCTTCGTCAGCATTCTTGATGTCTCACTGGATAGTGTTACTTTATAAATTTAATGTATTTAACTCAACTATTTTAACAAATAGAAACTGGGAATTATTTCCTTCCGAAGGTAACTTTATATTATATTCAACATTTTTAATTTTCGAATTTATTCTATGAGCTAAATTTCAGTTATGTATTTTATAAAGCTTTTTTGTAATAGTTCCATTCCTTCAATTTTTCAGAAATAACTTTATACACTACCAGACTATTATATTGTATTTTCTTATTACATTTTACCTTAGCCTTCCTTTGGAAAGCAATGAGGTATATTATATGTACAGAAAAATTTACAATTATTAGACACCAGCAGAATGTTATGCATTTTCTGGCCCGATACGGCCTTCGTCAGCATTCTTTGTGTCTCACTGGATAGTGTTACTTTATAAATTGAATGTATTTAACTCAACTTTTTTAACAAATAGAAACTGGGAATTATTTCCTTCCGAAGGTAACTTTATATTATATTCAACATTTTTAATTTTCGAATGTCAGTTATGTATTTTATAAAGCTTTTTTGTAATAGTTCTATTCCTTCAATTTTTCAGAAATGACTTTATACACTACCAGACTATTATATTGTATTTTCTTATTACATTTTACCTTAGCCTTCCTTTGGAAAGCAATGAGGTATATTATATGTACAGAAAAATTTACAATTATTAGACACCAGCAGAATGTAATGCATTTTCTGGCCCGCTACGGCCTTCATCAGCATTCTTGGTGTCTCACTGGATAGTGTTACTTTATAAATTGAATGTATTTAACTCAACTATTTTAACAAATAGAAACTGGGAATTATTTCCTTCCGAAGGTAACTTTATATTATATTCAACATTTTTAATTTTCGAATTTATTCTATGAGCTAAATTTCAGTTATGTATTTTATAAAGCTTTTTTGTAATAGTTCTATTCCTTCAATTTTTCAGAAATGACTTTATACACTACCAGACTATTATATTGTATTTTCTTAATTCATTTTACCTTAGCCTTCCTTTGGAAAGCAATGAGGTATATTATATGTACAGAAAAATTTACAATTATTAGACACCAGCAGAATGTAATGCATTTTCTGGCCCGCTACGGCCTTCGTCAGCATTCTTTGTGTCTCACTGGATAGTGTTACTTTATAAATTGAATGTATTTAACTCAACTATTTTAACAAATAGAAACTGGGAATTATTTCCTTCCGAAGGTAACTTTATATTATATTCAACATTTTTAATTTTCGAATTTATTCTATGAGCTAAATTTCAGTTATGTATTTTATAAAGCTTTTTTGTAATAGTTCTATTCCTTCAATTTTTCAGAAATGACTTTATACACTACCAGACTATTATATTGTATTTTCTTAATTCATTTTACCTTAGCCTTCCTTTGGAAAGCAATGAGGTATATTATATGTACAGAAAAATTTACAATTATTAGACACCAGCAGAATGTAATGCATTTTCTGGCCCGCTACGGCCTTCGTCAGCATTCTTTGTGTCTCACTGGATAGTGTTACTTTATAAATTGAATGTATTTAACTCAACTATTTTAACAAATAGAAACTGGGAATTATTTCCTTCCGAAGGTAACTTTATATTATATTCAACATTTTTAATTTTCGAATTTATTCTATGAGCTAAATTTCAGTTATGTATTTTATAAAGCTTTTTTGTAATAGTTCTATTCCTGCAATTTTTCAGAAATGACTTTATACACTACCAGACTATTATATTGTATTTTCTTATTACATTTTACCTTAGCCTTCCTTTGGAAAGCAATGAGGTATATTATATGTACAGAAAAATTTACAATTATTAGACACCAGCAGAATGTAATGCATTTTCTGGCCCGCTACGGCCTTCGTCAGCATTCTTTGTGTCTCACTGGATAGTGTTACTTTATAAATTGAATGTATTTAACTCAACTATTTTAACAAATAGAAACTGGGAATTATTTCCTTCCGAAGGTAACTTTATATTATATTCAACATTTTTTAATTTTCGAATTTATTCTATGAGCTAAATTTCAGTTATGTATTTTATAAAGCTTTTTTGTAATAGTTCTATTCCTTCAATTTTTCAGAAATGACTTTATACACTACCAGACTATTATATTGCATTTTCTTATTACATTTTACCTTAGCCTTCCTTTGGAAAGCAATGAGGTATATTATATGTACAGAAAAATTTACAATTATTAGACACCAGCAGAATGTAATGCATTTTCTGGCCCTCTACGGCCTTCGTCAACATTCTTTGTGTCTCACTGGATAGTGTTACTTTATAAATTGAATGTATTTAACTCAACTATTTTAACAAATAGAAACTGGGAATTATTTCCTTCCGAAGGTAACTTTATATTATATTCAACATTTTTAATTTTCGAATTTATTCTATGAGCTAAATTTCAGTTATGTATTTTATAAAGCTTTTTTGCAATAGTTCTATTCCTTCAATTTTTCAGAAATGACTTTATACACTACCAGACTATTATATTGTATTTTCTTATTACATTTTACCTTAGCCTTCATTTGGAAAGCAATGAGGTATATTATATGTACAGAAAAATTTACAATTATTAGACACCAGCAGAATGTAATGCATTTTCTGGCCCGCTACGGCCTTCGTCAGCATTCTTTGTGTCTCACTGGATAGTGTTACTTTATAAATTGAATGTATTTAACTCAACTATTTTAACAAATAGAAACTGGGAATTATTTCCTTCCGAAGGTAACTTTATATTATATTCAACATTTTTAATTTTCGAATTTATTCTATGAGCTAAATTTCAGTTATGTATTTTATAAAGCTTTTTTGCAATAGTTCTATTCCTTCAATTTTTCAGAAATGACTTTATACACTACCAGACTATTATATTGTATTTTCTTATTACATTTTACCTTAGCCTTCATTTGGAAAGCAATGAGGAATATTATATGTACAGAAAAATTTACAATTATTAGACACCAGCAGAATGTAATGCATTTTCTGGCCCGCTACGGCCTTCGTCAGCATTCTTTGTGTCTCACTGGATAGTGTTACTTTATAAATTGAATGTATTTAACTCAACTATTTTAACAAATAGAAACTGGGAATTTTTTCCTTCCGAAGGTAACTTTATATTGTATTCAACATTTTTAATTTTCGAATTTATTCTATGAGCTAAATTTCAGTTATGTATTTTATAAAGCTTTTTTGTAATAGTTCTATTCCTTCAATTTTTCAGAAATGACTTTATACACTACCAGACTATTATATTGTATTTTCTTATTACATTTTACCTTAGCCTTCCTTTGGAAAGCAATGAGGTATATTATATGTACAGAAAAATTTACAATTATTAGACACCAGCAGAATGTAATGCATTTTCTGGCCCGCTACGGCCTTCGTCAGCATTCTTTGTGTCTCACTGGATAGTGTTACTTTATAAATTGAATGTATTTAACTCAACTATTTTAACAAATAGAAACTGGGAATTATTTCCTTCCGAAGGTAACTTTATATTATATTCAACATTTTTAATTTTCGAATTTATTCTATGAGCTAAATTTCAGTTATGTATTTTATAAAGCTTTTTTGTAATAGTTCTCTTCCTTCAATTTTTCAGAAATGACTTTATACACTACCAGACTATTATATTGTATTTTCTTATTACATTTTACCTTAGCCTTCCTTTGGAAAGCAATGAGGTATATTATATGTACAGAAAAATTTACAATTATTAGACACCAGCAGAATGTAATGCATTTTCTGGCCCGCTACGGCCTTCGTCAGCATTCTTTGTGTCTCACTGGATAGTGTAACTTTATAAATTGAATGTATTTAACTCAACTATTTTAACAAATAGAAACTGGGAATTATTTCCTTCCGAAGGTAACTTTATATTATATTCAACATTTTTAATTTTCGAATTTATTCTATGAGCTAAATTTCAGTTATGTATTTTATAAAGCTTTTTTGTAATAGTTCTATTCCTTCAATTTTTCAGAAATGACTTTATACACTACCAGACTATTATATTGTATTTTCTTATAACATTTTACCTTAGCCTTCCTTTGGAAAGCAATGAGGTATATTATATGTACAGAAAAATTTACAATTATTAGACACCAGCAGAATGTAATGCATTTTCTGGCCCGCTACGGCCTTCGTCAGCATTCTTTGTGTCTCACTGGATAGTGTTACTTTATAAATTGAATGTATTTAACTCAACTATTTTAACAAATAGAAACTGGGAATTATTTCCTTCCGAAGGTAACTTTATATTATATTCAACATTTTTAATTTTCGAATTTATTCTATGAGCTAAATTTCAGTTATGTATTTTATAAAGCTTTTTTGTAATAGTTCTACTCCTTCAATTTTACAGAAATGACTTTATACACTACCAGACTATTATATTGTATTTTCTTATTACATTTGACCTTAGCCTTCCTTTGGAAAGCAATGAGGTATATTATATGTACAGAAAAATTTACAATTATTAGACACCAGCAGAATGTAATGCATTTTCTGGCCCGCTACGGCCTTCGTCAGCATTCTTTGTGTCTCACTGGATAGTGTTACTTTATAAATTGAATGTATTTAACTCAACTATTTTAACAAATAGAAACTGGGAATTATTTCCTTCCGAAGGTAACTTTATATTATATTCAACATTTTTAATTTTCGAATTTATTCTATGAGCTAAATTTCAGTTATGTATTTTATAAAGCTTTTTTGTAATAGTTCTATTCCTTCAATTTTTCAGAAATGACTTTATACACTACCAGACTATTATATTGTATTTTCTTATTACATTTTACCTTAGCCTTCCTTTGGAAAGCAATGAGGTATATTATATGTACAAAAAAATTTACAATTATTAGACACCAGCAGAATGTAATGCATTTTCTGGCCCGCTACGGCCTTCGTCAGCATTATTTGTGTCTCACTGGATAGTGTTACTTTATAAATTGAATGTATTTAACTCAACTATTTAAACAAATAGAAACTGGGAATTATTTCCTTCCGAAGGTAACTTTATATTATATTCAACATTTTTAATTTTCGAATTTATTCTATGAGCTAAATTTCAGTTATGTATTTTATAAAGCTTTTTTGTAATAGTTCTACTCCTTCAATTTTACAGAAATGACTTTATACACTACCAGACCATTATATTGTATTTTCTTATTACATTTTACCTTAGCCTTCCTTTGGAAAGCAATGAGGTATATTATATGTACAGAAAAATTTACAATTATTGGACACCAGCAGAATGTAATGCATTTTCTGGCCCGCTACGGCCTTCGTCAGCATTCTTTGTGTCTCACTGGATAGTGTTACTTTATAAATTGAATGTATTTAACTCAACTATTTTAACAAATAGAAACTGGGAATTATTTCCTTCCGAAGGTAACTTTATATTATATTCAACATTTTTAATTTTCGAATTTATTCTATGAGCTAAATTTCAGTTATGTATTTTATAAAGCTTTTTTGTAATAGTTATATTCCTTCAATTTTTCAGAAATGACTTTATACACTACCAGACTATTATATTGTATTTTCTTATTACATTTTACCTTAGCCTTCCTTTGGAAAGCAATGAGGTATATTATATGTACAAAAAAATTTACAATTATTAGACACCAGCAGAATGTAATGCATTTTCTGGCCCGCTACGGCCTTCATCAGCATTCTTTGTGTCTCACTGGATAGTGTTACTTTATAAATTGAATGTATTTAACTCAACTATTTTAACAAATAGAAACTGGGAATTATTTCCTTCCGAAGGTAACTTTATATTATATTCAACATTTTTAATTTTCGAATTTATTCTATGAGCTAAATTTCAGTTATGTATTTTATAAAGCTTTTTTGTAATAGTTCTATTCCTTCAATTTTTCAGAAATGACTTTATACACTACCAGACTATTATATTGTATTTTCTTATTACATTTTACCTTAGCCTTCATTTGGAAAGCAATGAGGTATATTATATGTACAGAAAAATTTACAATTATTAGACACCAGCAGAATTTAATGCATTTTCTGGCCCGCTACGGCCTTCGTCAGCATTCTTTGTGTCTCACTGGATAGTGTTACTTTATAAATTGAATGTATTTAACTAAACTATTTTAACAAATAGAAACTGGGAATTATTTCCTTCCGAAGGTAACTTTATATTATATTCAACATTTTTAATTTTCGAATTTATTCTATGAGCTAAATTTCAGTTATGTATTTTATAAAGCTTTTTTGTAATAGTTCTATTCGTTCAATTTTTCAGAAATGACTTTATACACTACCAGACTATTATATTGTATTTTCTTATTACATTTTACCTTAGCCTTCCTTTGGAAAGCAATGAGGCACTGTTCTTGGTTTGCAACACAATGTTTCTAGCGCCATCTGTTTCGGATACAAACAGTTGACTACCTCGACTATTGCACTGTAAAGAACATTTCTTGCACCAGAACCGTAACCAAATTAAATTGTGGGTTACACCACTTCTGCGCTAATAGCCTCATATATTTTTGGATTTAAAAATTAAAAATGGATGATTTTTACATATACATACACATGTATTAAAAAAATTTTTTTGTTGGTGTAATTTTTTATCCATTTTTTCTATGTGTCCTGGTTGATAGGTTCAAACTTCTGGCAGTCCTAATGTATAGGTATGTAAAATTTATTTAGTTTTTGGCTAGTTGCTCTGTATTCTGCTCGCACAATGGTGAAGGGTATATAAGATTCGGCACAGCCGAATATAGCACTCTTACTAGTTTAGTCCTGGTCCCTTGTGGACTACTCTTTACACGCGTGTTTGGACTGGTCCTATTATTTGCAGGGCCTCTACAACCCCTCACCAACAAACTTCGTCTGTCTGCCTTCTACTTGCCACATTGTAAAAGGGGACATACATGCAAACCTTTTCACTAATACATGCACACTTATCCAACTGTCTAGTCTACTGTCTAGCAAATTTTGCAGACAGTAAAATTGGACAGTGATTTGACATTTGTTAACAGTAATCTAAAGTTTTGTAAGCAAAAGGGGAAAAAATCAAAATGAAAAAAAAAATTAAAACATATTTTGCTTTGTTGTTGTAGTTGTTTCTTTGGCCAGAGTGATGAATTTATGAATATTATTTTTGTTAAGCTAATAGAGCCTAAATTTCTTCAATGTAAATAAAGTTCAATTTTTAATTACAATAATTTGTTCCCGACGTTTCGTCGATTGTTTGTCGACTTTTTCAAGGGATTGTCTATTTAAAAATTATAAAAACAATAAAATAAATACAAAAAAATTTTATTTCTATCGTAAACAACATAAGTGATACACAATTTCATAATAAAAACAAACACATTAAAACAAACATTTTAAAAAACAATAGCTTCCCCAACCAAACTCACATCTACATTGATAGACAATACGATTAAACAATTGGATAAGGACAAAAATAACCACAACAAATCTGCAAACATAGAAAAAGAAGAGAACAAATTTTACAGTGTAAAATACATACCTGGTTTAACCGATAATAATAATATACGGTCGTCAATAAAAACAAAAAACATCTGTTTTGCATACAAACCCAATTTGACATTAAGTACAATTTTTTCTAGAGTTAAGGCGCCAATTAATAAACAAAAACAAAGTAACATTGTATACGAATTACAATGTGAAGGAAATGACAAACAGCCATGCGAGCTAATTTATATAGGAACAACAAAACGTACACTGGAGACAAGAATGGGAGAACACAAGATGGACATAATGCGGAGAAAAGAGACAACAGCACTAGCACAACACTTCCAACATACTGGTCACACAATTAGGTTCGATGATGTAAAAATTCTAGATAAAGAAAATAAAGAAAGATAGAGGTACACAATTGAAAGCCTAAGAATCCAACAACAAATTAATAGAACAATGAATTTGAAGGAAGACACGAACAAAATAAATGCGAGCTTTATTGTTGCCATTACTTAAGCTGTGATATATTTAAAGTTTAAAGTAATATGTATTTTTTAAATATTAAAATTAATTTTTATATTTGTATGATCCTGAGTACATCTAAAACTTTTTAATGTGATTAAATTTTCATATTGTAAGTCTTTAATGTTTATGTGGTACATTATTGTATTTTTTATATTGTTTTTATAATTTTTAAATAGACAATCCCTTGAAAAAGTCGACAAACAATCGACGAAACGTCGGGAACAAATTATTGTAATTAAAAATTGAATTTTATTTACATTGAAGAAATTTAGGCCCTATAAGCTTGACAAAAAAAATATTCATATTTTGCTTTGATTTTTTATATTTTACTTAAGTTTTATGTTTGTTTACACAATTAAGTTATTTTAAGTTGTTTTTATTTTTTTTAGTTCATATAAAACACGTTTAAGTGGACTGGCGCTGCAACATTACCGTTTGACATATTTTAAAAAGTGAACTGTCTTAACTACTGTCTGGACGCCTACGTCACGAAGACAGTAAGTAATGGTTTTAGCAACTAATATGTATTTTCTTACTGTTTTGCCAGTACTGTCAAATGTAACCGCTGTGTAACATTAACATCATTATTATAATATTAAGCATTTCATGTCAGTTTTAGACTGTATGTAATACTGGGTACACACTATGCAACGCATTTACGCAATCTAGTGAATTAAATTCATTTTCATTCATTCCAGATTGCATCAACATCAAAACGCTTTGATATTTTCAGGTTGCATTGAAACAAATTGCATGTAGGTTGCACTGTGTGTACCCAGCATTACAGTTCTGTGCAAGGTATATTTACAGCAGGTAGTCTCGGCAAGCCAGCTGCAAGGCGAATTTAACAAGGTAAGTGCAACTCTACAACTACAAAAAGCCCCATGTATTTTTTGCAATTTAATAGGCGGCTGTCAAATATGCTGACAAGGTAAAAATTGATTGAAAAACAAATAAAAAATTTTGTTTGGGCTATAAAATAATAGTTAACAAGTTTTTTGTCTTTATCTATTGTCTTTTTTGTCTCTTATCAACCCCTTTGCTGTTTGACAGTTCGTATCACATAACGACAATTAAAAGCCCTGTTGTTTGTTTTATTGTTCAATTGTTGTAATATCGCGGCTACCTGTTATAAATCTACCTTGGTTCTGTGTACATATTCTTTGACTGTGTCATGAACTACCCATGCCGAATTCGCCTTGGAACTACCCAATAGACTTGTGCCAAATCGTTCATTTCAGTGACCGGTCATTTTCGTTCAATCATTCAAAGTGAACCCGTTCGTTCATTCCGTTCAATCGTTCGTTTTATGTACAGCAAGACAAAAACAACAGGCCAAATAGTTTTTGTACGGCAAAACTTTCATTCACAACTGATTGAGTACGGTAATGTGTTAAAAGAAACAAGTATAGCATACTTGTGTGATGTTACTCTCAATATAATATGTAGGTAAATTCAAAAGAATATTAAGTTAAATAATTGAAAATTTTATTAGAAAACGGATCATTTCTTTTTTTTTAATGATAATTTTAAAACGGAGAAACGGTTTAAAAATAAATAAATTGTTCTGTTATTTTAAACTTAAAATATACAAACTACAAAAAATACATTCAAAGGTATTTTGAGTTAATTTTAACTCGATTTGAATTACATACATATGTACTAAGACACCTCTACCAAATTAGCGAAATATTTTTGTTGTTTTATTTACTATGTGCACATTGTATGTAGGTATGTAAATAATAAAATAAAGGCAGAATTAGTCTTTACTTTCTGTTTCTGTTCTGTTCCGTGCCGTTCTGTTTCGAAATTGTAATAGTTACTTTTTCTGTAATGGTGGGACTCCACGTAGCAATTTTTATTGCTAAGTACAAGCAATAACGTCGGCAGAACAATGGAGCAATAATTGCTGATTATATTGCTGGAGAACACTTGTTATTGCTTTGCCATAAATTTGCAATTTTCACCGCGAGTAGTTGTATAAAGTTTTGTGCCTTTATTTATAACAAATGTTTCATGTTGTGTTTTGAAGTGATTGTTAAATTTTCTTTTTAAATCAATAAATTAAATTAATAAAATAAAATAATTAATTGGAATTGTCGTAGCTGTGTTTTGTATTACTTTTTTGTTTACTTGCGTATGAAAAAAAGCCTAAAACTTGTATTGTTCTATTGAAAAAATATAAAAAAAAAAAAAAGCAAATGTGTCGTTTGTTTTTGTTAATATTGACGTTTATTTAAAAACATAATATCAGTGTTACCACCAGCAAGATTTAAAATTACACTTGAGATAAAGCAAAATTACCCGAAATTACACCTGATATAAAATTTAAGTTTTATTTAATAAAAAGACATTAATAAGGAAGCAAAAACACAACAAACTCATTAAAACCAGATCAATATTAAGGCCCAACCACAATGTGCTTAAGTTGGCTTAATCAAATGTGCGAATACATGTTTATTATATGAGGCAAACCATATTGAACTTAAGGAAACTTTTTGCTAAGTTTAATGAAACTGTCATTTGCTTAAGCAAGGTGCGAATCTAATCGCACATTCCGTACGGAATCAAATGTTTTTTTATTTTGTTTTTGTTTTTTTAAATACATTTGAGAGACTTTTTGTTAATTTTTGACAGTAGGTTAAGCAAGGCTATGCATATTATGGTTAGGCCTTTAGTCAAGCTGTTAATTTTATTTAAATTAACAAAAATAACATTAAATACTTAAACAAAATTAAAACAAAACTGCTAAAATAATGAGTTTAACTTCCACATTTGGTTGATATATCTTGGGAAGGTTTAAAATGTTCCTTGTTATTGCTTTATAATGGATGCTTTTTAGCCCCATAGAGCTTACGAAAGGTTAGCTGTCAAACGAACTGCCATACTGTTTTCACTTTTTGATCAGGCACATTATCATGAACAGATTCATGCTTGAACAACGCCACCAAATTATCCAAATATATTTTGAAAATCAGCCATCGAATTTCGCAACTTAAATGTGAAATGAAGACGATGTGTTGATTTAGAGAAAATAAACTGTCAATTAGACTTCAAGGCCGTGCGATGTGACACTTATTGATTGTTTTCCGTAGGGCTGTGAAGTCAGTGGTTAATGCTGATAAACCAGCAACAATCGGTGTCTTGGAGGTCAACATTGTTCATTTTATTCGAAAAAGAGAAACAAAATTGGACGTCTGCAATGCGTTTCGTCAAGGACATGCGCGGTGTCTATTTGTTTTAGATCAGTTTCAATTTGTAATGCCGTGTATCAATCTGCGATTAAAATTAATTTTTTTTTTTTGTGTTGTCTACCATTTTAAGTTTCATGGTCTTAAAAAATACCCTTTATACCTTATTAAGTAAACAAAATTCCTGCAGAGTTTTATACAACTGTCCCTTTCGTAACTCAGTTTTGCAACTGTAAAGGGCGTTAAATATTCTTTAAACTAAAGCATTAAAAAGTAGCAAGATAGAAATAAAATTAATTATATTTTTCAATATTGGAAACATAATTTCCCCTTGGCAAGTTTTTAGTTTAAATAACTTTTTTCAATAAACTTCACTATGATAGGGATCTTTATCGAAATCTTAGGGTCCATCTTGCAACATTCATTACCAAACATTTGAAAATATATGTATGTTTAATGATTGAAGTCGTTTCTTAAAAAGAAACCGAGACTTTGGTTCAGAAGGCTGTGCATTTCTTAGCAACAATATTTAAAATAAAATAAATGTCATCACTGAAATCGAATCTTGATTTTATTAGGGCCTCTGAAGTAAAAATTTCAAATTACACCTAAGAGAAATTACCCACGCTCTACCCACGACCTTAAAAATTATACCAAATTCGGGTAATTACCCACAAAGTGGCAACACTGCATAATATATAAACACTTTTTCTGTATTTTGTTGAAGAATTTTTTCACTTGGCGGCTTTTCCTTAAATGCTTTTTAATAAAAAAAACACACTAACAAATAAACAACCGTACAGAGAAATGAAGGGTACGTTCGTAAATGCAGTTGCTGCGCATCAGTTGCGCATAAATTACAACTGATTTGACAGCAGATTGCTAAGCAATAATTGCTCAAGCAATAAGAAGAGCAATCATTGCGCAATGGATTGCCACTCATAGCAATATGCGGTCTATACGTCGCAAATTTTATGGAGCAATCAAATTTGACGTATGCCGCAATAAATATTGCTACGTGGAGACCCGGGGTAATAGAACAGAACGTAAAGATTAACTGAGCCTTAACTTTGCAGTTAAGTACCCATTTGAGTTTTACTTTAAGCATTAAAATAACTGAACATATTTATTTTTGGAACAACATGTAGAAACAGTTAAAGAATTAGTTTATGTGCTGTTTTCACAACACAAGTGATTGCATGTGTAGTAAAATTTATATGAAAAGCACTCAGTTTTTTTAATGTTTTTCATATAAATTACTCTACACGTTCAACCACGTGTGTTGTGAAAACAGCACATTAATTATAAAATAACCAAATTTTCACTAATGGTGTTTTCTTTTCTAAAAAATAATGATGCATTATAGTTGTGTAATAAATTTATTAGGTTACACGAACCCTTACAAAGTGATATATTTTTCTAAATTACAATGGAACAAAATAATTGCTACGTTTTACACTCAACACTAACGTGTATTTAGCGTGTTAAAAATTGAATGCAAAGTTTGTACTAAAAGCGATATTCACCACGCTTGTAGCAATTTTCAACATTAAATTTTCTTACAATTCCAATAAACGGTAACAGCACTGTTTTTCAATAATAAATGTCAGCTGTTGTTAAAAATTTTGCGACAAAAAAATATAATTATTAAATAAAAGTTAAACAAACGAAAAACAAAAAGTTTTTATATCCATCAAAGTCTCCGCAAACACAAGAAAACAAATACTTGCTTGCATAAAAAAGTACTTTACGCAGATGCAAAAAAGGGTATTATCTCACACTCAGTTATATCTGCGGGTAAGAAATGGAACAAATTTGCCATTTATTGTTGCAACATGTTTAGAAAGGAAAAAGACAACTTCTCACATTTTTGCATATATTTTTAGAATGGAACAAAAACCCGCCCGAATGGTAGCATATAGGGAACATTATTGTCAGAAAAGAAAACACCATAAGTTTTAACTTTACGGAAAATAATTTTAGTAAATTACATTCAGTTACTGCAAAAATTTTTGAGTGTACCCAAGAATGGATAAAAAACGCAAATCAAATTCGCAGTTGATTTTTCGTTTACCAAACAACGGATTGAAAAGAAACAAACTATTATAGTGCTTATGTTATACCTGTATACTACTACTTGTTTCCTTTAACACATTGCCAGTGGCAATTTCCCACATTGTTTAAAAATTTTCTTAGTGCAATCTGGGCTGCCATATGTACTGATTTCTCGCTAAACGTGGCGGTTTTAATACTTGTTTGGTGTTCTCATATTCTAAATGCTAATGTAACTTTATTTATGGCCAATTTTCAGGATTGATATTAAAACACATTTATTTTTAAAATCGTTTTAAATACAAAATGCTCTTCTTCACTAAAAACTTAAGTGAAACTTACTACCCGTCTCCACCATCCATCAACTTGGTAAGAACATCATGTCGCACATGAATCCTACTCGTGTAGACTGTTCATGTTCATCTTTCGTGCATGTGCTGCCATCGTTGCCTAAACATTCGTCTTAGCATCCATGTGCGCCATGATGTTGGCCATACAATGTATTTTCTGTATACAACCAAACGCACAACAACAAAAATTGTGGTCAATCAGAACATGAACATCAACACGTATTCCCCACATACAAGAACATGAACAAATTAATACCGCTACTCTGCCGGCGTTATGATCATGTCATGTTCTAATCGAAAGCGCGTGGAGACGTGGGGTTAAGTCACCGATGTGGTAAACTTATGGCGATTTCTTTTCTGAGAAAAATGTTGCATTAATGTTACATGTTCTACATTTTTGTGTTCGTTTGTACATAAAATACAACTGTGGGAAAAATTTTCAAGTTCTTTTGTGAATATGTTGATAAAAAACATGCAAAACATGTTGCATGTTTTACCCTTACTTTTACTTAAGGTGTTCATACTGCCCTGTCTTACAACTTTGGTATTTACTACTTTGTTTGTACAACCAATGTTTTATTTTGCTTGTCATAACTCATACAGCTCATAATTTTGAAAAAAAAAATTATTTTAAAAGAAAATATAAATATATTTACACATTAAAATCAAAAAAAGTCTATTTATATTATAATCGTTTAAATTTTTCTAAGCCATTAGTGATGTCAATATTTGTTTTCAAGCCATAATTGCGTTCAGAAACCGCTCAAATAGCATTAAAAATCGCTCATGAAGTACATTAATTATGAAAGTGTAATGGTTGTAAATAAAAGCAGCTAATTGTGTTCTATTAAAATTGCACAACATGTAACACTTCCAGTGATTATAGGTAACATTAGAAAATGTTACATGTATATACTGTAGCATATTGTTTTCAGAAAAGAAATCGCCATTAATTTCAACTTAAGTTTCCATTTTAATATTTTAGCAAGGTGGCCTCAATACCACAACAGGCAAAGCATAAACATTCAGCTGTTATTTCAGACCACCTTGTAAATAAGAACACTTTTTTTATATTTTTTTTTTTGTTTTTAGTAGTGCTACCATACTTTAATCTTAATTAAATACGACTTTTCAAATAAAACTCAAAAAACCAATCTGTTTTAATACGATTTAAGTTTGTTATGAAAATTAAATTAATTTTGAGTTAAATACTATCCTGAAAATTGGGCATTAAAGAGAAAGAATTACTTAAAAACTTTTACTGCCTGTTTTTAGAACTTATAATGTCATTAATCAATTTATATGATTTAAAAGCATTTTGCTTGTCAATACACAGTTATTTAAATATGAATGCTTGTCGCGAGATTTAAGAACTCGTATTTACTTTGTTTGAGAAATTTAGTAGTTAAAATCAATCACATCAACGGTCAATTTAACCAAGTTCAGTTATTATTAACTATTAGCTATAACTGTCAAAAACATATTGTTAACTGGAAGTTAAAGTAACTGCACTTGGTGAAATTGGCCGCAAGTTATTTAAATCTCGCAACAAGCTTTAAATCATTTAAATTGTGTAACGACGTTATAAGTTGATAGTAAAAGTTTTTAAGTAAAATTTTCTTTTTAGAGTTTTTTAATAAAAGATGTTTTTTATATATTATTTAACTTTTAATTTAATTTGGTACCCATATTGAAGGAGAGCATAAAAACTTAGTCCATCATAGTTGATTTAGAGATTTAGTCAACTAATTTTTTTACTTATTCTCAGCAAGTCCTCCCATTTGATACTCATGTTGTAGGAATGCATTAAAAATAATAAGTCCGCCATCTTGGGTGTTTTACCAGGTTGGATTTAGTTTTTAAAATTCATAAGTAGTTTCTTAAAAACTATTTTTTTTATATTTTAACAGTCTTAAGCGGCCCATACACTTGCAATATTATTGTATAAGATATTCGCCATATTATTTCCATTTTGTCCTATTTCCTTCAATAAGTTGCACAATTATTTCATTCATTTAATAAAAAGTTAACATAACCTATAGGATTAACATAAGCCGCATTATACAATGTTGCCAACAGACTTCATTATCTTTTCGTTGTGCAATAAAAATCAAAATTGTTTTGATTATTGCTAATATTCGAATATTACATACACATTGGCAATATAAATACGTAAAATTGAACAATTTTATTGCAAGTGTATGAGCCGCTTTATTCATAAACGAATGCTTAAGTAATGTATACATTACAAGTGGGTTTTCCATACTAATTTCGTGCTCTAAAACTTGACTTCGCTTTAATAAATAAAGCTGTCGAATATTGAATTTGGTTATTTATTTAAAGATCTTATTCTAAAGCTAAATGAAATATATATGTATAAAATTTTCTGCTCAAATAAAAAATTTGCATTTGGCGGGTTTTATATTAAAAACAACTGGCAACGCTCATAAACATTGTAGAGTAAGGCCGGTTCACACACGTCAAGTTTGATTCGGCAAGTCTTGAATTTTTAGGAGAGAAGGGAAAAGTGAATGCCATTTCTTTTCCCCTCTCTTCTAAAAACTCAAGACTTGACGAGTCAAACTTGACGTGTGTGAACCGGTACTAATTGTAAAAAGCAGCAAGGGTTGTCGGATTTATTTTGATCTTTTTTCCCAAATTGATTGTTCAAGATCGCCAAAGCCTTTTTTTTTGCGTTTTAACAATTACTACGTTTATACGTAGCCTATTCGCGAATAAAAATTATTTGCGATTAACTAACTTACTGTTTATATGTCTATTTCTTAATGAAAATTCTTACTTTTAAGTGATGCCAGATGGAAAATTTATTGATTAAGTAGCACTGTATGTATATAAACTTTTTATTTTTTAAATGAAGAAGATCAGAATTTATTGTGTATTTTTAAATTTATTTGCACATTATTGATTTAATTTTACTTTTGTTGTCATATGAATGTGCCACATCGAAATAAAAACGTAAAACGGTTAAAAGTGTGGCAATGCTTAAAATCTTATTTGCAAATAGTGTCGTTAATCAGGAATTGTTTTCATGAGTTAGCTATTTGCAAATAAAAATTTTATTTACTGTTTATGCGGCAATATTCTCTACTTGCAATATATTTATTTGCGAATAAGTGGTGCGTATAAACGTAGTAAATATAAAATATGTATTTCAAAAATTGAAACTGGGAATTATTTCCTTCCGAAGGTTACTTTATATTATATTCAACATTTTTAAATTTTCGAATTTATTCTATGAGCTAAATTTCAGTTATGTATTTTATAAAGCTTTTTTGTAATAGTGTAGTGTATCTATAATAAGTTAAGGCACTGTAGCAATGTAAAAATTTTAATTTACTTTAAGCATGACATTGAATTTGAAATTCAATTCATTTTTTTGTTTACAAATTTTATAAAGGCAATGAACTATATTTATAATTGTTTTTGTGTTTGGTCAGCATAAATGTGCATTTTTTTTTTTTTTTTCATTATTTATTTATTGAATCTTCATATATTAAATATGAACTAACAATAATTAATCAAATCTTAACCTAATGCTTTATTTTATGTCGTGCCAGTGCCAGACAAAAATTTTCTTCATCACGGGTTCTGTTCACATATGTAGGTGTTTATCGCTCATCTTAATGGGTAAGTGCTGCAGTGTCTCTTCTTCTTAGGCGAGAGTGGCCGCTATCATTTAAAATATTTCGTGCTAGTGGATTTGGGTGCAACTCTAGCCTTTTCAAATATTTTACCGCATACTTCGTTATAATAGTCCTTACCAGGGGCACATTGAGATCCTTGTGGATATTTGAGTTTTTAACATACCAAGGGGCAGCTGTAATTATTCGAAGAAGTTTATTTTGGCGCCTTTGAATTTTTTCGATATTTGAGGCCGAGACAGTGCCCCATAGTTGAATACCGTAGCACCATATTGGCTTTAAAATAGCGTTGTAAAGTAGTAGTTTGCAGTCGAGACTATGAACAGAATTTCTTCCAATAAGCCAGTTAATTTGAATTGCTTTTAGTTTCATTTGGGTTAATTTTGCATCTATATGGCATTTCCATGTTAAACGCCGATCTAGATGAATACCGAGATATTTGACATGCGATTGTTGAGGCACTAGTTGATTATTGATTTTAATAGGGGGACATGTTTCCCGACGCAAGGTAAATGTTATATGTACGCATTTTTGCTCATTGACCTTTATTCTCCATTGTTTAAACCAAAGTTCTAGTTGAAATATATGATTCTGCAGGTATCGAGATGCTTCACGACTGTTCTCGTGTACGCTTAGAAAAGCTGTATCATCAGCAAAAGTTGAGGTTAGGGTGTGATTGTTTGTTGGCATGTCCGAGGTATATATAAGGTAAAAAAGTGGGCCCAGGATGCTTCCCTGAGGGACTCCAGCTTCAATTTGCTGAGGAGAACTTAAAAAATCGCCTTCTTTAATAATAAATTTTCGACCGACCAGGTAGCTTTCTAACAGCTTGTGTGTATTAACCGGTAGGTTTAACTTCAACTTATGTAACAAGCCTACATGCCAGACTTTGTCAAAAGCTTGAGAATTATCTATGAAAAGAGCGGAGCAATATTTTCTTTCTTCAAAGGCTTTTCTTATGGCGTTTACTATCCGATGGGTTTGTTCAATTGTGTTATGCTCTCTTCTGAAGCCGAATTGATGATTGGGTATACACCCACTGTCATTTAAAATTGGGGTTAATTTTGACGCTAAGAGCTTCTCAAACAGCTTTGATATATTAGATAATAAGCTAATAGGCCTATATGACTCAACTTTTGTGTGATCTTTTCCTGGCTTTGGTATCATCGTTATTAAGGAGACCTTCCATTCTTGAGGGTAGTATTCAAGTCGTAAAATAGCATTAAAAATATAAAGAATAATTTTCTTTGCTATGCGAGGTAGCTCCAAAAGCATTTTGTTACTGATTTTATCAATACCAGGTGCCTTCTTGGTGTTTAATTCACAAATAGCCCTTTCTAATTCCCTTATCTCAAATCTTAGGGGGATAGCTGCTCTAACATTAACAGGCGGCAACTCGTGCGCTGTATCGTCAGGTATATTTTGGGTAAATACGTTTTTCAAATGATTTACAAACAGGTTTCCTTTTTCATTATCATTTCTTGCCCAATTTCCATTCAAGTTTCTTAATGGTGGTTTCGAGATAACTGGTCTTTTGAGGTTTCTAGCTGCCCGCCATAATGAGTAGCCTGATTGTGGAGTTGCATCCAAGTCCTTAAGATATTTTTCTACGGAAGCCGTTTTCTGAGTCTGCAGTAATTTTCTTAGCCTTTTTGTACACTCTTTTAATTCATTTTTAAGTTGAGGGGATCTTTGCAATTGCCATTCTCTTCGCACTCTCCTTTTTTCATTCAAGAGGCGCTCGACATCTGCAAAATATATTTTGTTATAATTGGTTTTTTTGAGGGTTTTGCTGGAATGTTGAACAGCTAGTTTAAGATAACTGTCAAAATTGACAATAGAGAGATCCACATTTTCCGGTGTGCTAAGCGGAATATTTTCTGTGCAATGGGTACTGAGATATTTTTTATATTTTAACCAGTTTATTTGTGTAGCTGTTGTCGCTATGTAACCAGAGGGAGATACGATTCTATTGGTGTTTGTTATAGTAACTATTGTAGGTGTGTGATCAGAGGATAATTCTAACGAAGGTTCAACTTGAATCGTTTCTGTGGGGATGTTTTTAACCACTCCGAAATCGATGACATCTGGAATTTTTTGCGGATCAGCAGGCCAATATGTTGGTTGTCCGCTCGCGACGACATTTAAATTCATTTTAGAGATTGTATTATACAAAACACGACCCTTTGGTGTTATAAGTCGTGAACCCCAGAAGGTATGTTTAGCGTTATAATCGCCAGCAGCCAGGAAACAGGGCCCCAATGACTTATAATATTTATAATATTGGCTTTCTGATATTGCAAATCTAGGTGGTGAGTATAAGGATGAGATTACTATGTTTCGATTCAGCTCTTTAATACAAATGTTCGTTGCTTGGAGATAATCTTCACGATGATCACACATCAGGTAGTGTTTGATTCGGGTTTTTATCAAAATGGCAGAACCTCCACAAGCTCTATCTCGAGGGTCCTTGGTATCATATAGTGTATAACCATTGATTTTAAACGTATTTCTTGAGGTCAAATGAGTTTCAGACACCATCATGACATCAATTTGTTTATTTATAAGAAAGTATTCTAATTCATTTTTATGTTGGCGGATGCCGTTTGCGTTCCAAAAACAAATTTTTAAACAGTTCATGGTTTGTTAAGTACAGCTTGCAATAACATCGATTGCATTCTAAGGATCTCCTGCATCATATTACCCATTGTGTTTGTAAAATTATTTACTGTTTGCACTAAAGTTTCCATGGTTTTTTCTAGACGACTTAAATTAGAAACTGGAGTTTCAGCATTACTTGGCGAAGCACCTTGCATTGGCACATGGTTTGATTTTAGGACGTTAGCATAAGAGGTTCTGTTATTACTAGGCTGCGGAGCCTGAGTGTCATTAGTGTTTGCTTGATTTGGTACCTGCATTTGAGGGGGATTAGTTTTCGGTCCAGCCGACTGCTTGACGATAGTATATACAGGACATCCTCTATAATTGGCAGTGTGATTGCCGCCACAGTTGCTACATTTTTTTTACATTGGGGTCATTTTTAGACTTATCGCACTGGACTGTACCATGTAATTCACCACATACTACGCAAACAGGGGGTAAATAGCAGTAGGCCTTAGTATGGCCAAATTCTTGGCAGTTGAGACATTGAACGGGACCATTTCTTTTGTGCGGCTCCTCTATAGTTATTCTTCTGTAGAGAATATATTTTAAATTGTAAATAGGATGCGTTTCATTTTTTTTAAGCTTAACGTCGCCAGGTTCTAGCTCCACTCGAAATAGTGGTTGGGGATTTTTTTCCCTATTTTTGATATTTGTAACGTTTTTTATTTTAAAGCCTTTCTCTTCCAAAAAGGTTTTAATTTCTTCAGGGTTCACGCTCGAGTCTATGCCCTTGATCACTACCTGAAGGCCTTTGCTGCTCTTCAGCTGATATGTATAAAAGCTTTTTTTAAGGGATTCAAATTGGTTTGTTAGTTTGCGAAAATCATTCTCATGATTAACCTGTATTTTTGTCTCGTTTATATTACCACGCTTGATTGCCGCTACGTAAAAAGAATTTTCACCTATTACCGAGATCACGCTCTTTATTAACTCACTTGAGTTTTGCTCCCTAAGATATATTGGGGGTGGCTTAGAAGATTTTATGACGTTTGATGCCTCTGGGGATTCGTCCTCAAGAATTGCAAAACGGTTTTGTGAATTTATTCTATCAAAAGATGTTACTTTTGAGGCCGAAGCAACTGCTGAAGAGGTAGGGCTGCGACCCCGTTTAAGCACTGTTATATACCTGTCCATACCAACTTGTATTTGAGGCTTTTGACAATTTTTCACTAAAGGGTTCTCCATTGCGTCTGTATTTGAGTTTATGGTATCATTTCTTACTAAGATTGTTTTTTCCGCCGCGGTAGTACTTGCGGACGCTACAACACTTGTCCCCAAAGACAGATTAATATTTTTTAATGTATCACTATCCACCGTTTTTGTGAACACCGAGGGTGAAAGAGAACGTGTTTGAATAATAGGCTTAGCCGTTAGATAGTTAATTTGTTTTGTTTTGTTTTATTTATTTCAGCATTATTTTCGTTTGCCTGAACGGTCACATAAACATTTCTTTCATTTTGCCTTAGCGTTGTTTCACTGTTTTTACTCATGCAAAGAGTTGTTTTTGTTTTTCACCGTTTTGCTTTGCTTTAATATTTTTATTATTTATTGTATTTTACAACAACAACAAAAAACAAGAAATTTAAATTTAAATGTTTTTGTTCAGAATGTGTATACACATGTATGAACATTCATACGTACATACATATATATTTTTACTGTTTTATTTTATTTAATTTTATCGTTTTAAATTGTTCACTATTATGTTTAATAATTTAAATAACAAAATATATTATCTTTTTCTTAAGCGTCCATTCGCTGCTTATATTAATGTATTACAAAATCAAATGTGATTAATTAATAGTTCAAATCGTATGCGCGGCTAAAAATACACGTCTGTATCACAACAAAGCACAAACCGAACCGAACTATAAATGTGCATTGAGTTTTTTTTGTTTAATATGTTTGGAATAATTGTTTTCACGCGCCAACAAAATTTGTCACAATTGCAAATTCCCGTGGGAACAACAAATCTACTATTGATTTGTTACTGTGCCACATTAATGCTGACCCTAAAATAAATTAGTATATAAGTTGTTAATTTGTATTAATAAAATCAGAATTTATTGAACAGCTAAAAGAAAAGCGTCTTTAAATGTCTCATTTAAATCGGCACTGTTGGGTGCTGAAGGAAAGCGGCTGCAGAGCTCAGTAAATACTGAAAACAAATAACTAATTATCTTTTTTTTCCTTTATAAAAATAAAATCACCACATGGCGATCCTGCCAATTTAAATTTTCCTGCCAATCTGTATCCTACTTTTTTGGAATTTTTGGATTTTTATTATTATCATGATTATTAAATAAAATATGACTTAAACAGAAGTGAACGAAATTTTTGAGAAGTGGCAAAAATTTCTACACGAGGAGTACGTACCAGAAGGAACACCTGTTGAAGAACCACCAACATACACACCTACACCAAAGTCTGCTGGCCCCAAAGCAATTACCATAGAATAGAATAAGTCTAGACAACAGGAGTATAAACAACAATTACAAACATTTAGAAAACAAACAGCTACCAAAAAGAAGAAAGGAGGAAAGAAGCTGAAATTTCAAAAAGCCTGCAACGACCTCCAAAGAATAATAGGCATTAGTGAGGGCAAACAAAAACAACGATTAGTACAGCAACTAATAGAACTCAGAAAGGCCGGTTGGAGAAACTAAATAACAAGCACCAAAAATAATAACATTAATAAAATTTCTAGTATTTTACACATTTCGTATGAATTAATATAATTTAACATTAAATTGTACTTTAAAGATTCTTGTTCTTAAAATGATTAGAAATTAGATAAAACCCAAGAAAATATTGATATAGGTAATGAATCCAGAGCTACACATTTTTCAGTTAACAGAGGAAGATAGATTAGAATATACTTTAGAACAAATCAAAATGGGTATCGCAGATGCGAAAGTAGAGGGTTATGCGATTGCCAACGCAACAAATACAAATAAAATAACAATAGACCAGGAAATAATAATAATTCTATTAGTAATTTTCGTAATAGTGGTCATATTCAAGTTTCTACAACACTATATAAAAAAACAGGTTGTAAGAAACTCTGTTCAAAATGTATGAATCTAAATAAAGAAAATATTAAAAAGAAAATTTGTTTTTGCTACAGAAATAAATGTGATTAATGGAGCAAATATTCGAAGACTTAGAACGATTAATTGTTAACGCTAGGAAATCTATAACAAGACCATATACAACAGAAACTATACAAGAAAAACTAAAATCAATAGAACAGTTAAGTGAAAAATTTGGAAAACTTGTAGAACATTTAGCAAATCCTTTGAGGGACGAAAAGATTATTCAATTTAAAGACGTGAGAGAAACAGCAATTCAGCTATTGAGAGCACATACAAATTTGAAAATAGAGGAAAAAGTTGAACATTTTAAAAACATGTCGAACTTTGACAGAAAAAAGGCTTCAGAAACAATACCAGTTTTCGACGGAAAGCCTAAACATGTTGATATTTTCCTTACAATGGTAGAAATAGTTCATTCTGAGCTAAATGAGCAAGGAAAAAAGAACCTGATAAAATATGTATTGGCAATAAAATTAGTAGACAAAGCCAGGGACCTTTTGATTATACAGAATACACCGGAAACTTTCGAGGAACTGAAGACAGTTTTGGCAAAGCAATTCAAATCGACAAGAAATTCAAGCAGCATATATTATGAATTAAGGAGTACAAAACAAAAAGGAAATGTACTTAATTACAAAGAACGGATTAGCACTTTAATAGCGGACTTGACATTGGTACAAATTTCAGAGCTAGAGGACAGTTCAAATCAAGTGGCTCGATCTACGATTAAGTCTATGAATGAAAAACTAGCTTTAGAGATTTTTCAAGAAGGTTTATATAAAGATATAAGAACAGCTGTAATAGCCGCACAGCCCAAGACCTTGGCACAAGCCTTTGATATTGCAAGTACACAGGAAAGATCACTACAACTATCAGATACACTTACAACGTTACAGATAAATAATAATAGACAAAACTATTACAATAACACAAATAGAAACAATTCAGGTTTTAGAAATAGCAGAAATACAAATTATCCCAATTCACAGATAGATAGAAACTTTAGCAATAACAGGAATAACAGAAACTATAACAACAATAACAGAACTTATAATTATAGCAACAGAAACTGTAACAGTAGCAACAGCAGAAACTACAACAATAACAGACAGTATAACAGCAACAATAACTACAATAGCTATAACAACAACAGAGATAATAGATACAATAATAACACAAGAGGAAGAGGCAACTCCAATGTTCATACTATACAACAACAGGGAAACGTACAAGCCCTGGAGACTCATTACGAATCTCCGAACAGGGAAAATTAAGAGTATATACACTAAATATTGGAACATCAAATTTTCTTTTTCTAACAATAAAAAACATCAACTATCAATTAACATTCCTAATAGACACAGGCTCAGAGGTATCACTCTGCAAAGAAAATGTAATATACAACTATTACAAGAATACTGACAACATTTGCCGATTAAATGGCATTACAAATGACTTTAAAGAAACGTTAGGAACCACTGATTTACAAATATTACTAGGAGAGCAAATATTAACACACAGATTTCAATTAGTAGAAGAAGAATTTCCAATCGTTACTGATGGAATTTTAGGAATAGATTTTTTTCTGTAAATATAGTTGTCAGATTAACTATGAGACACTAACTTTAAATACTTGTATAGAGGGAGAGCAAATAACAATCCCAATAGAGATTAACACAAAAAGAATACATAATATAACTATACCCCCGAGAACAGAAAAGATAGTACCTATAAACATTGACATAAAAGAAGATAGTGTCACATGTAGTAAAGAAATAATAAAAGGAATATTTTTAGCAAACACTATAATACCCAAGGATGGTCAACGGTATGTTAAAATTTTGAATACATTAGAGGAACCAGTGCGCCTAGAGAAGTTGGGAGTCACAACAATACCATTAAAAAATTACACAATTTATAAAACTAACATGCGCAATAATAATAGACACTCAGAGCAAAGATTTCAGAAATTACTAGAAAAACTAGACTTCAAGAACATTGAAGAAGAAAACAAGAAAATCATTTGTGATATTCTACGACAATATCAAGAAGTATTTCATCTTGAAGACGAACCATTAACGGTAAACAATTTTTATAAACAAAGTATTGAATTAAATGATAACACACCAACTTACATAAAGAATTACAGACTGCCACAAACACAATTAGACGAGATAAATAAAAAAGTGCAAGAGTTGTTGGACAAAGATGTAGTAGAAACGTCCATTAGTCCATACAATTCTCCATTATTATTAGTACCAAAAAAAGGACAAAACGAAACGGAAAAATGGCGTTTGGTTGTAGATTTCAGACGTTTAAATGATAAGATAGTAAATGACAAATTCCCTTTAACCAGACTTGAAGATGTATTGGACAGATTAGGTAGAGCTAAATATTTTTCAACTTTAGACATGACAAGCTCGTTTTACCAAATAGAACTCGAACCAAAGTCACGACCTCTAACAGCATTTTCAACACCAAACGGTCACTTTCAATATACAAGATTACCATTTGGTTTAAAAATATCATCTAACAGCTTCCAAAGAATGTTGACTATAGCATTATCCGGTCTAGAGTCAGAAGCATTCTTATACGTTGATGACGTAATTATTTTCGGATGCAGCTTGAAGCACCATAATGAGAACCTCATAAGAGTGTAAGGAAGACTAAAACAATACAATTTGAAACTGAATCCATCAAAATGTTGTTTCCTGAAACCAGAAGTTTTGTATTTGGGACATTTGATTACAAAGAATGGTATAAAAACCGACCCGACAAAATACAAAATAATTGAACAATATCCAGTTCCAAAAAACACAGACGACGTTAGACGGTTATAGCCTTCTGCAATTATTACAGAAGATTTATTCCAAACTTCGCCAAAACGGCAACTTGCCTAAATAATTTATTTAAAAAAAAAGTAATTTTCAATTGGACAGAAAATTGCCAAATAGCATTTGAGACTTTAAGAGACAAATTAAAAAACCCGCCTATACTACAATATCCGAACTCTGACGAACCATTCATTCTAACCACAGATAATCCAAATAGCATTTGAGACTTTAAGAGACAAATTAAAAAACCCGCCTATACTACAATATCCGAACTTTGACGAACCATTCATTCTAACCACAGACGCTTCAAACGTAGCGCTAGGAGCAGTCCTATCACAGGGTGAAATTGGTAACGATCTACCCATATCTTATGCAAGCAGAACGCTAAACAAACATGAAAAGAACAAATCAGTAATTGAAAAGGAATTATTAGGAATTCATTGGGGAATACAATTTTTTAGACCATATCTATATGGTAGAAAATTTACCGTAGTCACAGACCATAGACCTCTAATTGCTTTATTTACCCATAAAAACACGTCTTCAAAATTAACCAGAATTATACTAGAACTATCCGATTATGACTTTGATATAAAATATAAGAAAGGAGCGAATAATACGAACGCAGACGCTCTATCACGCATAAACATAAATTCACAAATACTAAGAGACATGATTCCAATCTATATTGACGAAAAAGAAAAGAAAACCTTGGCAATAACACGAAGTATGAAAAATAAAAGTAGTAATGAAAAGAAAGATACAAATAATGATAAAGAGAACGTTGATAAAGAAGAAAATATTATAAAAGACTGCATATCTCAAAAGGAGACTGATCACCTCCAGATGTGGGAATGTACTTCAATAAATAATATTAAGGGTACCCAAAAGATTGAATTCATATATGATGATAAGCTGCAGCAAGAATTGAAAAAAGAATTGAAAGAAAAAAATGATAAAATAACGCGCATAATATGCAATAAAAGCGAGAATCCTATGTTTTCAGGAACATTTTTGGAGAAACTTTTATTGAGATTAAAGAAATTGAAATTTAAAAAGTACGTACTATACGATAACGATGAAATATTTAAATATATAACGGTGGAAGAATTGAAAGAAAGATATAACAATATAAAGAAAAATGACATAGAAATAATTTTATACAGAATGCCAAGAGAAATAAAAGATAATATAACACAATATAGATTAATAGAAGAATTTCATGACTCACCACATGGAGGACACTTTGGAATTAGGAAAACACTTTCCAAATTAAAACAAAGATATATATGGAAGAATATGAACAAAATGGTTAAGAAATACATAACAACATGTGATTCATGCCAAAGGCATAAACAAATTAGAAATACAAAAGAACCATTTACTATAACAGATACGCCATCAAACGGTTTTGATACCATTGTAATGGACACAGTTGGACCATTAAGACCATCTGGACAATTTAGATACATACTTACTATGCAATGTGAACTGACAAAATATGTTGTTGCTTGTCCGATTGAATCAAAAGATGCCAAAACAGTCGCAAAATCTTTAATAGAACATATAGTCTTAAAATATGGTTTATTTAACATTCTAAAAACAGACAAAGGAACCGAGTTTACCAATGAATTGATGAGAGAGATTTGTGTATTATTAAAAACTAGCTGACCCGGTCAGCGTTGCTGGCCCTAAGCAAATATTGTTGTATTACCAGACGATTTAAATTGAGCTTTACACGAAATTTACGGCCTTTAAAATGTTCCTTCTGTAAAAACCTAAGTTGGACCATGGCGATGATTTTAAAGAAAAAATCGTCCAAATCGGCCCAGCCGTTCTCAAGTTATGCGCTTAATAGAAAAAGTGGGCGTAAAAGTAGGCGTGATACATTTTTCTTTCGATGAAAACGTAAAATGGATTAATACGAACATTTAAAAGAAAAATTAGTCAAATCGATGAAGCCCTTTTTTTTTAGGTAAATCGAAAAAAGTGGGCGTGGCAAAATTTTCTTTCCGTAAAAACCTAAGTTGGACCATGCCAATCGGTCAAGCCGTTCTCAACTTATGCGCTTAATAGAAAAAGTGGGCGTAAAAGTAGGCGTGGTAAATTTTTCTTTCGATTAAAACTTAAAGTTGATTGATACGAACATTTGAAAGAAAAATTAGTCAAGTCGATGGAGCCGTTTTCTGATTTTAGGAAAATCGAAAAAAGTGGGCGGGGCAAAATTTTCTTTCCATGTGAATCTAAGTTAGACCATGGCGATCATTTTAAAGAAAAAATCGTTCAAATCGGTCCAGCCGTTCTCAAGTTATGGTTTTTGCCACGCCCCTCCGCCCCCAGACCGAAAATCAAAAATCAGACTTCCCTATGTCACCCGCCTGAATATTCTGAAGATTCCCTGAAAATTTCATCAAAATCGGCCCAGCCGTTTTGGAGTCCATACGTTACATACATACCCACACACATCCAATTTTATATATATAGATAGAAGATAAAACAAAATTTCTCAACGCCTTACCATCATGAAACCTTAGGCACGATAGAACGAAATCACCGCGTTCTAAATGAATATTTTCTAAATTTTGTGAATGACGATAATTGGCATGAGTGGATATCATATAATACTTTTGCTTTCAATACGACACCAAATGTTGATACAGACTATTCACCATTCGAACTTATTTTTGGTAGACTACCTAGACTACCAAACGACATTTTAAGTGATGCCAGAAAAACTTATAATATTGACAACTACTTAAATGAACTCAAGATTAGACTCCATAATTCATTACAAAGAGCAAGACAAATAATTCTCGAAGTAAAAAGAAAAAGAAGTATAGAATCTGAAAAGAACCAAAATAAAATAGATCTTAGAATAGGAGATTTAGTTTAAGTTAAAGTTTTAAACAGAAAAAAATGTGAACCTCCATACAAAGGTCCATACAAAGTATTAGATTTAAAAGATTTAAATGTACTTCTAGAAATTAATAAGACAAAAACAAAACTAGTACATAAGAATTTGCTTAAAAAATATTTTAATTAACAAAAACAGTATAGAAATGTAAACAACATAAGAATTTCAAAAAAAAAAAATATATATATATATATATAAAACTTAAAATACTTTTACAAGTATAACTATATATAAATAAGCCTAAATTAAACATTTTTTTCTAACTTCTGTTTCATTTTTAATAATACCCAAACCTAAAAGGGTAAGGGTGTAGTGTATCTATAATTAGTTAAGGCACTGTAGCAATGTAAGAATTTTAATTTACTTTAAGCATGACATTGAATTTGAAATTCAATTCATTTTTTTGTTTACAAATTTTATAAAGGCAATGAACTATATTTATAATTGTTTTTGTGTTTGGTCAGCATAAATGTGCATTGAGTTTTTTTTGTTGAATATGTTTGGAATAATTGTTTTCACGCGCCAACAAAATTTGTCACAATTGCAAATTCCCGTGGGAACAACAAATCTACTATTGATTTGTTACTGTGCCACATTAATGCTGACCCTAAAATAAATTAGTATATAAGTTGTTAATTTGTATTAATAAAATCAGAATTTATTGAACAGCTAAAAGAAAAGCGTCTTTAAATGTCTCATTTAAATCGGCAATGGGTGCTGAAGGAAAGCGGCTGCAGAGCTCAGTAAATACTGAAAACAAATAACTAATTATCTTTTTTTTCCTTTATAAAAATAAAATCACCACAATAGTTCTATTCCTTCAATTTTTCAGAAATGACTTTATACACTACCAGACTATGTTATTGTATTTTCTTTTTACATTTGTAACGATTCTTTAAAAATAAATAAGGTCTGGGAACTATGCTACCTTTTAACTTCGGCTGTGCTCGTCGGATGGGTATGGGTGAAATGTTCCCCAATGACATAAATACGCAGTTTGTGAATCAATAACAGTGGAATTTAAAATAAGGTAGCTAACTAAAACATGACAAAATACAACGATAAAATTATATATGATAAAGAGGAGCTAAACATTGATGAGTAACGTATAGCTTTAGGTGCAATTCGCTATACAATTTCTAAACCCTCCCGTGCCATGCTGACAGAAACAAAATTATCGTCAGCCCAAATTTAACTAAGACCAGAAATTATATATTACCCCATACTATTCACTTCACTTTTCGTAACTAAAAATTATAAGCTTCAATATTCCATGTTTAACAACATTATACAAAGTTAAAATTTATTTAAAAAAAAAAATTAAACAAAATATCTAAGCGTTGAGAAATAGTTTAACAAAAGGAATGTAAATATAAAATCAAATGAAGTTATAAACCTCTGGTCACCTATCGTAAATCTCTTTTGCTAACTCGTTTATTTTGCAATACGTGTTTATATTAGAGTACGTATTAATAAAATAAATAAAATTTTAGATTGGATTTCTATTAAATAACAAGAGAGAAAAAAAAAAATTTAATGATGGCAAATCTTAATTTCGTATATCTACCTCTAAATTATAATTAAATTAAATTAAATAACATTTAACATGGTCGACATTCATTATAGAAATCCAACCGTGATTTCAGATTTGAATAAGTGTATATAATAAGTTTTTTTCAATATGGTTCATCAATCGTTGTCATCAGGCGCCGGAAGACTGTAGATTTTAGACGTATTAGTATTATTTATGTATATTCAACCAATAAACGAATTGTAATGATAGTTAATGGGGGTGAATGTTTACGGTTATATTCTATGCGTGGATTGCAATACTATCAAATTAATTTTTCTCGTTGTATTACAGTCCACAACAAACAAGAATAAAAACAAACAAAAAAAAAAAAAATAATAATTATAAACGCGTTTCAAATTAAAGAACCAACAAAACAGATAAATTTTTAGGTGACAAAAAAAAAATATAAATCTCAAAAGAAAAGTTAAACACAAAACAAAAAAAAAATTAATAATTAAGAATTAATACAAAAAAAAAATAATCAAATTAAAATTCAAAGTCTTGAGGTACAATCTTGTCCCCCCCCCCCCTTTTCTTTAAAAAAAATCGTGTAATTTTTCCCCAAATAGGTCACCCAATTATTGTTTTGCTATCCATCTTATCAATTTGAATCCGATTCTCGATGATCTTATTCGGCTATTTTATTGTTTATTTTAGGTCAGTTGGCTTTTATAATTTACAAGATATTCTAACCGGAATACAACATCTACAGGTTATTCCTTTCTCAACCCAAATAGGAAACTATTGGTAGGATATTATCTCTTCTTGAACCTAGTGCGAATATAAAAATCTAAATAAGCCAAATAAAAATGACAACACTCAAATTATCTTACCAATTAATTATCCTTATTTACGTATAATAACAAAAAAAAAAAAATTAAGTCTTGATTCCCTGTTCCTTAAGATATCCTTATAATTAAGCTTCCAATGTAAATTCTTTAGTAAATTGAAATTAAAGTTCCGTTAGAATTTCCCTTGACTTCACTTAATGAAAATTTCCAAATTAATGAAAAATTTTTGAATAAACAAACCATTTTCCCTTCAAACTAAAAAACTAGCAAACTTGATTCAAAATAAAATAAATTCCAAATATAAATAAAATTATTTCCATCACAAAGCAGATTAAGAACCAAGCCTGCTGCAGATCTTAATCTGAAAAAAAAAAAAAAATTTAGCTACCAAGAGATCAGGTCCAAATATCCTTAAGGTGATATACACTAATGCATCCACTATCTATGTCTTGTAGCTCGTAATTTGTATTACCAATTTTCCTTTTGACTACAGCTTTTATTCCCGTTGGCGCAAGTTTGGCATTAAATTGATTGGCCAACGAACTTTGAGTAAAATTGCGACGTACCACCTCTTGACCTACATTAAATTCTCTCCTTCGAGATCTCAAGTTATAGAATTTCAAATTGCGTTCATAAGCCTTTTTTATTTTTACCTGTATAGAGTCGCGTAAAATCGTGAAATAATCCTGTCTTACTATTTCCGAGTCCGATTCCGCCAAAATTTGGAGGTTACGTAATATTCTATAGTCCTTCCCATTGCCAATCATCGTTTGTCCAAATACCAGTTCATATGGGGTTCGTCCAGTAGTCTGATGTACGCAGTTACGAATTGCGCAATTAATATTTGGCAAATAAATATCCCATTGTCGCTGATCATTACGGACGTACGCACGAAGAGCTTCATTAATAGATCTATTAACTCTTTCACAGGCGTTAGATTGTGGACTATGTATCGCTGTACACTGATGAATAATTCCAAATTTTTCTAATAGCTTTTGAAAGTCTTTTGCCTTGAATTGACTACCATTGTCGGATATTATAATTTCTGGAATACCAAAACACGTAAAAATTTCATTTTTTAAATATTCCACAATAGGTTTTGTAACGAATTTCTTCAACGGTTTTAAGAAAGTAAACTTGGTAAAATGGTCTAAAATAATTAATATCCCAATGTTTCCATTCCTTGTTCGTGGTAGTGGTCCAATGAGGTCTATATAAAGACGCTGAAATGGCCTCTCTGTAATTACCATTTGTCCCATGGGTGGTTTAATAGCTGTTGTTGGCGTCTTAGATGTTTTGCAAGACATGCAGTTTAATACATATTTTTTAATATCTATAACCATTTTTGGCCAAAAGAAAAACTGTCGAATCCGATGTAATGTTTTGGCAATGCCACCATGTGATGCATTTGGCACGTCATGAGCTGCATACATGACCTCCTTCCGTAATTCTGCTGGTACAAATAGCTTCCATGCATCTGATTCGTCTTCATTACCGGAGGTAAATTTAATCCTTTTATAAATATATTTCTCAATAACTTTTTAATCAGGTAATTCTGTTTTCAAAAATTCAGTACGTAGTCTAAAATATTCTGGACTTTCGAATGCATTGGAATTAAGATCTATTGAAGGTAAAATTTCTAAATCAACTTCAGCCAAAATATCTTCATTTTCATAAGTTCGCGATAACGTATCTGGAACAACATTGTCCTTTCCCTTGCGATGCTCAATTTTAAAGTCAAAACCTTGTAACTTGAGTGCCCATCTGGCTAAACGTCCATTCAAATCTTTTTGCCTCATTAACCATTTAAGGCTTGCATGGTCAGTTATGACTTTAAATTCATGGCCCTCAATATATGCTCTGAACTTTTTTATTGCTAAAACGACAGCCAGGCATTCCAATTCTGTTATTGAATAATTTCTCTGGGCCTTATTTAATTTCTGTGACATGAATGCTATCGGCCTCTCGTTTCCTTCGTTATCAAGTTGGGCCAATACGGCACCAATCCCATTCAAACTAGCATCACACTGAAGCATAAATGGCTTGTTGAAATTCGCGTGAACTAAAACTGGCGCTGAAGTTAATTTTTGCTTAATATGCTCAAATGACTTTTGAGCTTCGTCGTTCCATATAAAGGTTTTTCTTTTAGATAACAATTCTGTCAAAGGAAATGTAAGTGTTGCATAGTCATCAATAAACCTCCTATACCACCCTGACATACCAAGAAACTGACGGAGTTGACGAACCGATTTTGGTACAGGAAATTGGGAAATTGCTTGTACTTTATCAGGATCGACTTTTAGACGGCCCTCTCCTACGATATATCCCAAATACTGAACTTGTCTAATGGCAAAGCTGCTCTTCTTAACATTAATAGATAAATTTGCTCGTCGAAATTGTGTTGCCACCTCCTGCAAATGTTGTACGTGCTCGTCAAAGTCTTTGGAAATTATTAAGAGGTCATCCAAGTATACGAATACATTCGTTTTCAAACTATACGGAACAACTTGGTCCATCAGTCTACACATCGTCTGTGGGGCATTGCACAATCCAAACGGCATTCTCGTAAATTGGTACAAAGGCCGGTTAGGGATTGTGAAAGCAGTTTTCTGTTTCGAAACTTCGTCCAACTTAATCTGCCAAAATGCATCTTTTAAATCCACTTTAGAAATAAAATAAATTGGAGGAAGTCTTGATATAAGTCCGTCTATGTTCGGGATGGGATATGCGTCTTTTATCGTCACAGAGTTTAGCTTACGACTGTCCAAACAAAACCGCACTTTCCCAGGTTTTACAATTAAAACCCCAGGAGATGACCATGGGGATGTGGGACATTCTTCAATGACCCCTAAATTTATCATACGGTCAATCTCACCACATAATAGTTTTTCCCTTGCAGGAGATATTGGATAATATCTTTGTTTGATTGGTGTGGAATTTCCCGTATCAATATTGTGTTCAATTAAGGAAGTACATCCTAGCCCATCGCGCTCCGAATTAGGAAAATAGTCGATAACTTTCTGAAGCTTTTGTTGTTGTAAAACCGACAAAGGAATCCTATTTGGGTCTTCTTGAGAAACAATTTCGCTAATGGTATTGATTGCTGCATTTTGTATACCAAATTTTTGCCAGAAATCAATTCCACAAATAATTTCCTGTGTTATGTTTGGAATTAATAAAAATTCCATTGGTTTTGACTGTCCATTATAGTTTACATCCAAAAACTTGGTTCCTAACACACGTTGTCGATGTCCGTCAGCAGTTTTAACCATACCACTACTACGTTTAAAATTTTTAGTTTCTGCAATTTCGGAACATAATTCTCCCCCGATAACACTAACATTTGCCCCACTATCTAGTAATGCAAAATGATTTTTATTTTCAAAATTTAATAAAATGTATGGTCTATTATCATTGATTTTAGATAAAATTGATGAAATTACGAATGTTCTTAATTGTTTTTTCCTTTTATAATAATCTCGTATCCTTCTTGAAGATCTATTCGGTTTACGTTCTAAAACAGTGACATTAAAAATGTTATTTCTAATGTAATTATACTCCGCTAACCGAACATGAAAAGGCCGTTGCAAAGGATGTATATTATTAAAATTTGTTTTATTTGTCTCATCTGGTGTATTTACTATATCAGGTGTATTAACTTTTAAATCCAGGTTAGCTGTGCAAAGAGTTGGAAAATCTGGATTTCCCAATTTTGTATTGGATGCCCGTCCTTCTTCGTACGGACATCCCTTACTACGTTTCCCTTCTTTTGTAAACAGTTAGGACATTGCGGTTTATATATATTCTTCGTTCCGCATCCGTAACAAAATATACTTCGTGACTCTAAACAATCCACAAAGCTGTGACCTTCCTTATCACATTTCCAACATTTGCCTTTGTGTACTACAATACAAATTTCTAAACTTTCATCCAAATCAGAATTTAAATCCAAATGAGAATCATCCTTCACAACTTCTGACACTTGACTTTTTACAATTGAGCGCCTTCCCGCGTTTGACATTCCCATATCCTTCATAAACTGTTCATGTTTTCGTACAGCACGTCGTAACTGAGCAACTTGGGTGATTTCCAAGTGCAAAAGTTCATGTCTTACCTCAGGTTTTAAATTACGTTGTAAAGTTTCACAAAGGTCAATATCCGATAAGGGTGTTCGTAATCTGTCGCAGAGCACCATAATTGAATCAAAAAATTCATCAAATGACTCGTTGGACTTTTGCTTTCTTCTCAAAATTTCGTCCTTTAGATCAAAATCTGTTTTATAATCTTTATAATGACGTTTCAAAGCTTCACATAAGTCACTCCAATCTATAATATCATAACTACGATGAAATCTCCAAAACCATTTTAACGCTTTGCCCTCAAAAAGGATATGAGCATGTTCACTTAGAAGTTGAAAATCACCACGTAAGTTTGCATTTGTTAAAGTGTTAACTCTATAAATAAAATCGTCTACCGTAATCTCTGAAACCTCACCAGTAAAACGTATTTTCCAATTCCGAATTAAGTTTAATGCCTTTTCCGAATTGTGTTCAAATTCCCGAGATCTACGATTCTCACGAATGTGTCTATTTGGTGACGATATATTACGATCATCCCGAACTTCGTGATCAGCCCGCTCATTCGGAAAATCACGTACATTTGGTCCTATATTCTCTAAGGTAAGATTTCGAAAGGTGTCCTGAATCATATTACCTATTTCATTTCTAAATCCCCTAAAAGAATCCTCAACGATTCTGCGAATTCGAGAGTCGCTAAAACTGTCTTGTAATATTGCTTCCCTTCGGGTTTGTAACCGAGTTCTTGGTCTGCCTATTCGATCATTCGGAGTATCTACATCTCCACCAGCGCCCTGAATATCAAAATTTATAGACTCCTGCTCAATCTGAGCCGGAATATCATCGCTGCTACGTACCAAAGGCATGATAACACAACTAACTAAATTCAAGCACAAGTGCGGACAAAAGTAATGGGAAAATACAATAAAACTTTAAAAAAAAATTTGTCAAAACCAGGTGTAAAAAAAAAACAATTATAAACGGATTATAATTCCCTAATATATAATTAACAAAAGTTATCAATAATTTACCACCAATAAGTACTACTCAGTGAAGTATTCTAGTAGGAGTAATAAAGAAAAATAAATAAACAGAATTTTAATTGTATACTACATCAAGTTCAGCATAAAGAAAGTTATAAAATATTAACTCAAAGACGTTGGTATAATTTTGACGTATGCCAAAACATATTAGATCCATAAACAAATTCGAGTGAAAGATTAAGAAAACTTTGTTTTTCTAATGCAGGGTAGTAATCAATAGAAATTAATGTACATACTAAATATCCTTTACATCAGAAAACTCAAAATAAAGAGAAAAAAAAAACTTAAAAATAATAGAGAAATTAAAAGCAATAATAATAAGAATAATATTCAATCGACAATTGAACCGTTCCCAAAACAGAACAACTTCTCTAGATCGAACCCAAGCCCTCATAATATCCGAATCATATAATGCTAATAATGGATTGAAACTTGTATAAGCCAATAACAATCATGTCCTTAATAACACTGTATGAAACAAAAGAATTAAAAGAATTAAAGAAATTAGGAAGTTTACATATAAGAGATCGCCACCCATAAAAAAAAGTTCAATGGCCCTCAATGCCTAGATGAAAAGAGCACATAACAAATCTTAAAAATAACGAACACTGAGGCCCCACGTTGGGCGCCAAAATTCTCTGTAACGATTCTTTAAAAATAAATAAGGTCTGGGAACTATGCTACCTTTTAACTTCGGCTGTGCTCGTCGGATGGGTATGGGTGAAATGTTCCCCAATGACATAAATACGCAGTTTGTGAATCAATAACAGTGGAATTTAAAATAAGGTAGCTAACTAAAACATGACAAAATACAACGATCAAATTATATATGGTAAAGAGGAGCTAAACATTGATGAGTAACGTATAGCTTTAGGTGCAATTCGCTATACAATTTCTAAACCCTCCCGTGCCATGCTGACAGAAACAAAATTATCGTCAGCCCAAATTTAACTAAGACCAGAAATTATATATTACCCCATACTATTCACTTCACTTTTCGTAACTAAAAATTATAAGCTTCAATATTCCATGTTTAACAACATTATACAAAGTTAAAATTTATTTAAAAAAAAAATTAAACAAAATATCTAAGCGTTGAGAAATAGTTTAACAAAAGGAATGTAAATATAAAATCAAATGAAGTTATAAACCTCTGGTCACCTATCGTAAATCTCTTTTGCTAACTCGGTTATTTTGCAATACGTGTTTATATTAGAGTACGTATTAATAAAATAAATAAAATTTTAGATTGGATTTCTATTAAATAACAAGAGAGAAAAAAAAAAATTTAATTATGGCAAATCTTAATTTCGTATATCTACCTCTAAATTATAATTAAATTAAATTAAATTAAATAACATTTAACATGGTCGACATTCATTATAGAAATCCAACCGTGATTTCAGATTTGAATAAGTGTATATAATAAGTTTTTTTCAATATGGTTGATATAAATAAATAAAAATTTAAGAACTTACTTTACTTCATCAATCGTTGTCATCAGGCGCCGGAAGACTGTAGATTTTAGACGTATTAGTATTATTTATGTATATTCAACCAAAAAACGAATTGTAATGATAGTTAATGGGGGTGAATGTTTACGGTTATATTCATATGCGTGGATTGTAATACTATCGAATTAATTTTTCTCGTTGTATTACAGTCCACAACAAACAAGAATAAAAACAAACAAAAAAAAAAAAATAATAATTATAAACGCGTTTCAAATTAAAGAACCAACAAAACAGATAAATTTTTAGGTGACAAAAAAAAAATATAAATCTCAAAAGAAAAGTTAAACACAAAACAAAAAAAAAATTAATAATTAAGAATTAATACAAAAAAAATAATCAAATTAAAATTCAAAGTCTTGAGGTACAATCTTGTCCCCCCCCCCCCCCCCCCTTTCTTTAAAAAAAATCGTGTAATTTTTCACCAAATAGGTCACCCAATTAATGTTTTGCTATCCTTCTTATCAATTTGAATCCGATTCTCGATGATCTTATTCGGCTATTATATTGTTTATTTTAGGTCAGTTGGCTTTTATAATTTACAAGATATTCTAACCGGAATACAACCTCTACAGGTTATTCCTTTCTCAACCCAAATAGGAAACTATTGGTAGGATATTATCTCTTCTTGAACCTAGTGCGAATATAAAAATCTAAACAAGCCAAATAAAAATGACAACACTCAAATTATCTTACCAATTAATTATCCTTATTTACGTATAATAACAAAAAAAAAAAAAAATTAAGTCTTGATTCCCTGTTCTTTAAGAAATCCTTATAATTAAGCTTCCAATGTAAATTCTTTAGTAAATTGAAATTAAAGTTCCGTTAAAATTTCCCTTGACTTCACTTAATGAAAATTTCCAAATTAATGAAAAATTTTTGAATAAACAAACCTTTTCCCTTCAAACTAAAAAACTAGCAAACTTGATTAATAAAAAAATAAATTCCAAATATAAATACCCATAGGAAAAATTATTAGTAAAAAAATTATTTCCATCACACATTTTACCTTAGCCTTCCTTTGGAAAGCAATGAGGTATATTGAATGTTCAGAAAAATTTGCAATTATTAAACACCAGCAGAATGTAATGCATTTTCTGGCCCGCTACGGCCTTCGTCAGCATTCTTTGTGTCTCACTGGATAGTGTTACTTTATAAATTGATGTATTTAACTCAACTATTTTAACATATAGAAACTGGGAATTATTTCCTTCCGAAGGTTACTTTATATTATATTCAACATTTTTCATTTTTCGAATTTATTCTATGAGCTAAATTTCAGTTATGTATTTTCTTAAGCTTTTTTGTAATATTTCTATTCCTTCAATTTTTCAGAAATGACGTTATACACTACCAGTTATTGTATTTTCTTTATACATTTTACCTTAGCCTTCCTTTGGAAAGCAATGAGGTATATTGAATGTTCAGAAAAATTTACAATTATTAGACACAAGCAGAATGTAATGCATTTTCTGGCCCGCTACGGCCTTCGTCAGCATTCTTTGTGTCTCACTGGATAGTGTTACTTTATAAATTGAATGTATTTAACTCAACTATTTTTACAAATAGAAACTGGGAATTATTTCCTTCCGAAGGAAGGAATAAAAATGAAAAATGTTGAATATTTCAAAAATTTTTGTTAAATATTTTGTATAAATCCTAAAAATAAATGTCTTCTTAATTGCTTAAATTTGCCAAAAATGGGAAAAAGTCGCCATGATGTATATTTTGTTTAATTAAAATAAAATGATTGGTGAACACAAAAAAGGTACAATAGTTTACAATAGTCTTATTAGGTTAGTATTAAAGAATTATTGGATATATATCTAATACGATATACACTTCACCGGCAAGGTAATTCTTACTGTTTTTTTTTTTTTTTTTTTTTGGAAAATAATGTATACGATTCAGTTAATTCAACATATCGTGTGAAGCTACAAAAGTGCTATTTACATTTATATAATTTATAATTCGTATTAACGTGTCAAGAAGTTTGTATTGCTCTTTATTTTGAAGGCGAGTTTTATTGGAGTTAATTATTAAAAAGAACTCTTTGAATAAAGAGTTACATAAAAAGTTCTTTAAAATGGTACGTACCGGACGTATCCTTATAGCTATAAACTTTTTTCAAAAACTGATTTAAATTGGATGGAATACAATCATTGAAATAGCCTTTCCAAATAACAAACGGTAAATTTGTCTACGAGTCTCAAAACATATTCATGGCTTATACTATGTTCACACTTGGGTTCTAAAGCTCGTTTAAGCAACATACAGAATTCTCTGAATATGAACGTGTACAACCGGCCACGATTTCTGCTTAATGTTTTATTTTTATCCATTTTTAATACTTAAAAGAAATATAAAATTGTTTGTTGGGTTTTTTACTTAACCATCTGTCATCTTAATCATCCCAAATGTAACAACATTCTGCTTAAACGCGTTAACAAGCCCAAGTGTGAACATAGCATTATCAAATAGCCAACAAAATCGCCATATATTTTAAAAGCCGCCAAAAAAATCTCCATGTCTCCAAATTGAAAATTAGATCGCCAAGAAACTTGACAACCCTGATCGTATTATGAAAATGTGTAACCCTAGGTCTACACTAAAGATAAATATCTCAGCCAGTTGGCAATAACGTCGGCAGAATAACAAAGCAATATTTCTTATTGCTCATCGTACTTGGTGGCCACACGATCAAGTTTTGCCTTTCAATTCCTTTCAATTTGCAATACACTCTCAGTTGTTTACTAACACTCATAATTTTTAAATTGACCACGAGATGGCTTTCAATTTCACCTTTCCATTTGTTTGGTAATATTACTCTCAATTTAACAGCTGAGTACACGTTTGTCTTTATAAATTGTGTTGTTGTTGATATCTTGGAAGTAAGTTGCTTACAAATTGAGTGCAGCCTACGTCACAGCTTTCAATTTATGTACATTTTGACAAGCAGTATATGTAAAAGACTATCAAGAACAACTTGATCGTGTGGCCGCAGGGTTATGTTAAAGGCATGGGAACACGCATTTATTTTAACTCATAATAATCTTGCAAAAAAAATTTTTTATTGATATAAATTCTTTCTTATTCGACTTTATTATTGAAAAGTATATTAATTTGTTTAAGCTTGAGGTCTTTTTTTATATAAAAATATTAATTTTACTTTAACAAAAAAAAAAATAAAATAAATATTTTTATAGAAAAAAGAACTCAAACTTAAACAAATATACAGTACTTTTCGCTTATAGTCCACTACTTTAGTTGCACAACTTTTGTGGACTATAAGCGAATTTGGACTATAACCGATTTTTTTCAAAAGCCATTTTATGGATACTAAGTAAAATCTAGTATAATCCACATTTTGGACTATATAAAAATTATTTTCTTCAATAAAACCATTCTTTTTAAACAAAAGAAAAGTTTATTTAAAACATAACCAAATATTGGTTTAATTGAAACAAGAAAGTTAAAAATAATATTTGCCAGAAAAGTAAATAAAAACATGTTGCCAGTTGATTACAAAATATAAAAAACAGAGTGGACTATAAGCGAACATTTCTGCATGAAGAATTATATACGCAGGCTTAGAAAATGTGGCTTTTAAACGAAAATGGACTACAAGCGAAATGGACCTTAGAACAAATAATTTGTATGAAATTCGAATAAATCTGCAGGTGAATATGCTAGTTTTGGCTTAAATCCGTTTTTGGCCTTTATGCGGAATGGACTTTAAGCGAAAAGTACTGTATATATTAATTTAAATAATAAAGGTCGAATAAGAAAAAAATTATATCATATTTTAGTGTTTATTAAACTCATTAATTTAATTCTTTTACTACAATTATAATTTGTTACAATTTCACAAATTTAATTTCTTTGCTTTTATGTTTTTCTTTTATGCTTCTTTTTTTTCAATTGACAACCAAATTTGACGTTTTATGTAAGCAATAATTGTCAACGAAAATGGACTAACAATTATTGCAACATAAATTGTCGGCAATAAATATGTACAAAAAATTACTGTCTACATTAAAGATAACATAATTTTGACATTTACTGCAATATATGCCGCAATAATTATCTCTGGTATAGACGGGCAGTAAAGCAATGTGGCAATGAGTAAATGAAAAAAGTATATTATAGTGGAAGGCCAATGTAAGCGGCATGCGGCTGCGGGCGGCGATCAGCTGTTTAGTTTTTCGCTTGAAATTTTTTTGTAAGGCAAATGCAAGGCGAATTTATACAAGGTAAGTGCAACTCTACAACTACAAAGCAAGGCGAATTAACTCCATGTATTTTGTTTTTGCAATTTTCTTACTTGTTGTCAAATTTCAGTATAAAAACAAAACAATATTTTGACGTTTCATGATTTTTGTGGATACAGCTGATGAACGGCTGACGAGTTGAGTTTACCTTGTTGAATTCGCCTTGGGCAAATGAAAGCGGCACATTTTTAAGCGGCAAATGTTGAATAAGCTGTAAAAACATTTTTACAATGGCAATGCTATTATCGCCCGCAGCCGCATGACGCGTACATTGGCCTTCCACTATCTACACAAATTGCATAATCAAAACAAAAAACGCAAAAAGAGCAGCTTTCGAAGAAAAAGACAGAAAAACACAATATTTTCTGTCTCGTGACGCCTCTGTATACTCTGTCCCATATACACCACATTAGTATTGTTGTTTCCAAGGTATTTTTACACAAGGAAGACTCATTTGGGAGTGTAGACATGCTTTCCTATAAAAGGAACCGAATTGTCAAAATTGTCTTGATATAAAACAAAAACAATTTAACGCACACATGTACAAAATTTTTTCTCATATACACGAAATTTGACGTTAAGTTTCCAACTAGGGGTAATCAGCTGACAAACATATGGGCCAACGAGTTTACCTTGTGTAAATATACCTTGGTTGTTTCTTTTCAACCAGTTGTTTGATAAACAAGTGACCGACTGACTAAAAAGACCCAAGTGAACCATGCAAGCGACCGATTGAACGGAATTTAACGATGAAACTGAACGGCCGTTCATCTGACTGATCCGTTCAATTGAACTTCGTTCATGACCACAAAGCAATCAGAGATGAAAAAAGTGACGTACGAAAAATGCCTAAATCATTTGCTAGGGCAGCTTTCGAAGAAAGAAAACGTTTTTTTGGTAGTGAAGTGGCAATGTGTAAAAACCACGGAGTATACAGAGGCGTCACGAGACAGAAAATATTGTGTTTTTTTTCTGTCTTTTTCTTCTAAAGCTGCCCTTTTTGCGTTTTTTGTTTTGATTATGCAATTTGTGTAGATAGTAGCGGCCTGTTTTTACGCATTGTCACTTCACTAACAAAAAACGTTTTCTTTCTCTTTCTTCGAAAGCTGCCCTCGCAAATGATTTAGGCATTTTTCATACGTCACTTTTTTCATCTCTGTATACTTTGTGGTAAAAACAATCCGCTACCACAGTGTATACAGAGGCGTCACGAGACAGAAAATATGGTTTTTTTCTGTATTTTTCTTCGAAAGCTGCCCTTTTTGCGTTTTGTGTTTTGATTATGCAATTTGTGTAGATAGTAGCGGCCTTGTGTTTTCTGTTTACGTCTTCATGCTATTTGGGAGGCAGTTGGAGCGCATCTTAAGCATCGATTAAATGTAGCGAGAATCGATAGACTACAAGCTGGTATTGCTACTGCAAAGCGTTTTGGCGTTGTTGAATCTCCTGAATTCATACTGTAAGTACAATTTTTAATAAAAAGTACCAAGGCAGCCTGAAGCATTTATTTACATTTTTTCATCTTGATTTAGAATAAGACAAGGAAAGCTTTTTCGATACAAAAAGAAAGAATATACAGCAGAAAAGTTAATTAATTTTGTTGAAGAAGGTTTTATGAAACAAACTAACCCTGAAGTGGTTCCTAAGGAAAGCAATGGCTTGCAAGTTTCAAATAACATTTTTAATTCTCACAAAAAATTTATCCTTTATTTAATTTTAGAACTACATTCTATAGTGAACACATCGATTCCTTAAAAACCAATTCCCTACTATTGATGTCAACAATTGCTGTATTAACGATTATTTTAGGATGCATTAAGTACGTCTCATGGAATCGGACAAGAGTCGAACATACAAGTAAAGCTAAGAAAGCAAAATAGCACATTTTTAATTCACAGTGATTTTCATTTAAAAAATATTTTGTAATCTTTAATACAATTTTTAATTTGTTAAATAATAACGCAAGTAATTACCTATGGGTAATTCCATGTCAAAACGACCAAGAGTGGGACACGACCCCTTCCGATTTTAATAAAATTTGGTGAGAAGGTCCCTTTTATCTTATTAGGAACATATATGAACAAAAAAAATTTTTAAAATTTGTTTTTCGAAAGTTATGTCATATTCAAAATGTCATAATTTCGGAGAATTAGCCGAATGTGTTGAGCTTATTTCTTCAATATCTCGAAAACTACTGGACATACGAAGATTATTTTAATGTCATTTTAAAGAGAATACTTGGGGCTACAATCCATAAATTGAAAAAATTTTTTTTTTTGAAAAATGTAGTATCTGCAAAATGTTAAATTTTAAAAACGGACTAAGTCAAAAACCTATTTTTTTATTAGGCTGATTTTTTTTTTGTATAATACCTCACACTGTTCTTTAAAAATCTTGAAACTTTGATGGAGGTGTTTTTTTTCTTTTTTAAGATATGATTTTTTTCCTTTCGCAACCCTTAAAAAAATAATATTAAAATAGAATTTTAATATTGTAATTTTGAGCAATAAGTACACTGTGCTAGTTGCAAACAACAGACCAGCCGCGCACCTGGCATTTTACCCTAATTGGGGACGCTGAATCCAGTGGTGCTAACCGTTTTTTTAGGTTAGCTCTTGTTTTCAAGATATATCGTTATTTCGAAAATGTAAGAGGTTGCACAGCATATATTCGGGTAACTCAAAAACAGTTTAGTTTATTGAAATAACTAAAAAAACCGAAATTCGGCAATAAAAAATAAAGTGGGGCTGGTCATACATTTGACCCATCTAGGAGCATCCTACGCGCTGCAGGAGCCAAATTAAAGAATTTTATTAAGCCGCAATATTTGTATGGTACAGCGCGTAGGTTGCTCCTAGATGGGTCAAATGTATGACCAGCCCCACTTTATTTTTTATTGCCGAATTTCGGTTTTATTAGTTATTTCAATAAACTAAACTGTTTTTGAGTTACCCGAATATATGCTGTGCAACCTCTTACATTTTCGAAATAACGATATATCTTGAAAACAAGAGCTAACCTAAAAAAACGGTTAGCACCACTGGATTCAGCGTCCCCAATTAGGGTAAAATGCCAGGTGCGCGGCTGGTCTGTTGTTTGCAACTAGCACAGTGTACTTATTGCTCAAAATTACAATATTAAAATTCTATTTTAATATTATTTTTTTAAGTGTTGCGAAAGGAAAAAAATCATATCTTAAAAAAGAAAAAAAACACCTCCTTCAAAGTTTCAGGATTTTTAAAGAACAGTTTGAGGTATTATACAAAAAAAAATCAGCCAAATAAAAAAATAGGTTTTTGACTTAGTCCGTTTTTAAAATTTAACATTTTGCAGATACTACATTTTTCAAAAAAAAAAATTTTTTTTTCAATTTATGGTTTGTAGCCCCAAGTATTCTCTTTAAAATTACATTAAAATCATCTTCGTATGTCAAGTAGTTTTCGAGATATTGAAGAAATAAGCTCAACACATTCGGCTAATTCTCCGAAATTATGACATTTTGAATATGACATAACTTTCGAAAAACAAATTTTAAAAATTTTTTTCGTTCATATATGTTGCTAATAAGATAAAAGAAACCTTCTCACCAAATTTTATTAAAATCGGAAGGGGTCGTGTCCCACTCTTGGTCGTTTTGACATGGAATTACCCCTATACGATTATGTGAAATGTGAAAGTTTGTATGTTTGTTAGTGTGTGGCTCAGTCACGCCTTAACCGCTTAGGGTCATTGGTACACTTAAAATCAGAGTTCAGAGAAATTCAAATTTGATCGCTCATATTCAACCATTCTTGAATTTTTTTCATAAATGAAAAATGTAAAATATGTAACTTTTTTTCACAGTCATGAATGAATTGTTAATATTTCGCCAAATTCATTCATGTTTTTGAGGAAAAATCCATTTTTGCCTTTCTTCAGTCATGAAAAATGAGGAAAAAAAAGTTTTAGAAACGATCCTCACTAGTAATGTTGTTGTTGCATGACCACAGCTCGAAATGACTGTGTGTATTTGCTTGTGTAAAATATTTTTGGTATAGGCAACCAGCCAAAGTGTCTGTTGGATTTTTTGTAAGAAAACATTGTTGAAAAAAAAATTAAAAGAACTGCACATATCGTCCGTCATCTTAAATGCAGAATATTGTAACATCACATTTCATAATTTTACATGCAAAGCAGAAAACTTTGTAAAATGTTTTTGGGATTTATAAGCAATTTTAAATAAAATATTGAATTTATTATTATTTTTCAAGTTGTGCATGTTGCGTTATACAAATTTGTAATTTTCAGAAACAAAAAGACGTATCATCAACGAAAGTATATAAGTATTAAGTGAAACAAACATTTAAAATATTAAATAATTAAATATTTGTGTTAAATTACCGGTAAAATTGGATATACATATATATGATAATTTTTTATTGATTTTTTTTACTAATAAGTAGTGGTTTAAACTAGAAAATTTAACTTCATTTAATTTAGCTACGAATTGATTTTAAAAAGCCATATTTTTCATTCTAATTAAAACGATTTTTTTACAATAAACAAATTTAGCAAATAAAAATTTGACTCATATAACATAACATGTATATATTTAATTATGTAATTTCTGAAAAATAATAAAAAGAAGGAAAGCGTAGTGTTGATAGCAGCTCCCATATTAAGTTAACATAAATGTTGGACAAAGTAGTACTTCTCCAAAGAAAGATATTATTACAATTTAATAATTCTAAAGGATTAACACAAAATAAAGCTAAACAGTCTATATTCCACTACTTTATAAAAAAAATAAAAAAGGCAATTATTCCAAAAATTAAGAATAACTGTCTTTTTCAGGATATTGATGAAGGGCCACTTGGAAGAATGCAATCCAAATAAAAAACAGATTATTTTAAATAAACTAATAAAAATATTTCTTTTGAATAATTAGCATTGTGGTTATTTTTGTCAAACTATTTATGGGGGGTGTGCTGGAAATCGCAAACGCAAAACGCAAGAATTTGGAGGCTGTTAATAATACACTTTTAATCAAATTTTTATAATTTTTTTTATAAAATTCTGTTTAATAGAGAAATGTTTGTATAATATTTGTCATAAAATTATTTTATGACAGAAATCTTACTAAAAAACGACTTTTAAAATTCTTGCGTTTTGCGTTTGCGATTTCCAGCACACCCCTGTATAGTTTTTTAATCCAAATTTTAATATTTTTAATCAGGCTTAAGTTTATCAAATTTAATTTTTCATTAAATTATTTTTATGAAAAAAGGAATTTTGCAACATGAAAATTAATTAAAATTATCAATAACAATTTTAATTAATTTTCATGTTGTAAAATTCCTTTCTTCATAAAAATAATTAAATGAAAAATTAAATTTGATGAAATTAAGCCTGATTAAAAATATTAAAATTTGGATTAAAAATATTTCTATTGTATTATAAACTTTGTATATAATAATTAAGAAATCTTATGGTCCCATACAGATTCATTATAGGGAAGTTCGACATTATTTAAATTTATTAAAAAGGAAATACATACCTAACTATTATTTATAACTCATAAGGTATATAATATACCTTATAAGTATGTATATGACAGTTAACTATCATAATAATGATGATAGTCTGAGGGAAACAAAAATCTGAGGAACTGCAGATGTTGCCATTTACTCTTAGAAATTTTTAGCGTTTGGAAGTGAAATGGGGTAAGCTGCAAAATTTGAAAATTTCTAACAGTCCTATGAGGGAGAAGCTGATAGTCACACTTGTTATAAATTTTGTAATACATACGTATATGGAGACGGCTTTTATCATTTTACAGGACTTTTATTACTTTTTCTTATGCAATAATTTTTAGTCTAATCACTAATTCCACTAACACATTGGTAACAGTTATAAAACAAGTTACCTATTTTTGACGTTTAAAAATATTAATGTGTTCTTATAAAAAGAATTAAAAACTCTGCTAATTTTTTTCTTGAGTGTGATTATACATTATGTTGTTAAAAAAAATTGTATTTTTGATGAAAAGTAATTTTTAATTTTGTAAATAACTTGGATATTTTTTTAGGTAGCAGTTTAAAATTTTAAAAAAATATGTAATGTGAATCGTAACCAACAAAACAAATCAATTTCAAATTTTCTAATAACGTTTGGATATAAGCTGACGATATGTTTTTTTTTTTTTTTTTTTTTGTGTAAACAATTCTTTGGTGCCTTTAAAAAAGGTCACTTTTTCTTTCGATAAAAAGACGTACCTTTATGCAGAAATTATTGAGAAGTTGTCGGTATTTTGGTTTCTGTTCCAATCGCGACGATGGGTTTTTATTGCTGAAAACCACTGTTGCCAACTTTTTTGAGCATTTCCCGCCAAATCGGACGTCAAAACCGCTAGAAACCGCTAAATATTTAATTTACCGGGAATTTTTTTAAAAATACCGCTAAAACCTGAACAATTTTTAAAGTTTTATATAAATCAAGATATACAGGGGTGTCATAGAAACTGATATTATCGGTATTGGATTTGAAACCGACAAAAAAAATACGTTGGTGCCATGAAATCCAATGTTGTCGGTTTTTTGTTCGAACATAAATTAGTGTCGGTTTTAGGTGTCACAGAAACCAATGTTATCGGGTTTTTATTGAAAATAAACCAAGCAGCTTACAGGTCTTGTTTTTTTATTGGAAATTAATCAAGTTGTTAAAAGGTTAATTTTTTATTTTATTTTTTTCAACAGTTAGATTTTTTCCACTGATAGAAGCAAAATAAAATTGATTAATTGGTAAAATAGTATTTTTTGCATGTTTCCGGTAGTCTCCGGCAGCGGGCTGCTGATTGGGTTTGTATGCAAAACAGATGTTTTCTGTTTTTATTGACGACCGTATGTTATTATTATCGGTTAACCCAGGTATGTATTTTACACTGTAAAATTTGTTCTCTTCTTTTTCTATGTTTGCAGATTTGTTGTGGTTATTTTTGTCCTTATCCAATTGTTTAATCGTATTGTCTATCAATGTAGATGTGAGTTTGGTGGGGAAGCTATTGTTTTTTAAAATGTTTGTTATAATGTGTTTGTTTTTATTGTGTATCACTTATGTTGTATACCCTAGAAATAAAATTTTTTGCTGTGTTTATAATTAGATTTTTCCTGAAGATGTTTCTTTAGTGTACCAATCAAACAGAATCTTATCATTTTTGCGTATAATTTTTGAGTCTAAGTACGCGATTTCTCCGTTTTTCTCAATCTCAGTAGTAAATTGTATTTTAGGGTGTTGTTTGTTAAGAACTAACAGAACTGTGTCCTTGTCTTCTATGCGAGTTATCGCCAAAATGTCGTCTACATATTAGGCGATATATTTAATGTAAATATTTTTATTTTCTAGTTTAGTAATTGCATCGTCAAGTAGGTTGTCAAGTATGATATCCGCTATAGTGGGTGGTAGTGGGTTCCCCATTGGCATACCAAAGATTTGAGTACAAATATTTTCACCAAACATACAATAAGTATTGTCATTTAGACAAAATTTGAGTATTCTTAAAAATTGTGAGCTGGACATCTTAGTATGATTTTTAATAATACTCCATTTTTTCATAATTGTGTTTATTGCCGTCTGAATTGGGATGTTCGTGAATAGTGAAATCACGTCAAACGATATCATAGTTTCATTATTGTTAATTTTCACGCCGCTCAGTTGCTCCTTTACCCGTAGCGAATTTTTAACATTATATTTGTCAGAAATTATGACTTTAAGAATATTACCAACGTATTTTGATAATTGGTAACATGGTACTTGAACTGACGACACAATAGGTCGTAAGGGTGGCCCTTCCTTATGTATTTTGGGTAAGCCGTATATTCTAGGTGCAGTAGCCGCAGAACAAAGAAGTTTACGTTTTTCAACTGTATTAATAATATTATTTTTGTAGAGATCAGAAATAATGGTATTGTTTTGTTTCTGCAGCTTGTCAGTTGGATCTGCTCTTGAAATTCTGTAGGTGTTTTTGTCTCCTATAAGTGCTTGCATTTTCCCCTCATACTCATTTTTATACATAGCTACCGTCTTATTTCCGTCTTAATATTGTTATGACGATTTTCTGGCATCAATAAAACACTTACAAGAAATATTAACAATTATATTGGAAACAGTTCAAAACGTAAAAATCATTTTTCGAAATACAAAAATTATTAGAAATTAAACAAAAAAAGTTCTTCCCCCATCACAAACCAGGTGGTTTTCGTTAAAGGCACTACATAGTAATTCGAATTCTACAATAAAATGAATGCCATTGATACGGCAATAAAATATATAGTAGATCCCCGATTTGCGTCGGGCCTATTTGGTCCGCTTTTTAAAAATTGGTTAAATCCGCTTTGCGTTTTAATGATTTCGATTTGCGTCTCTACATACGATTTCATTTTTTCGCTGACGTCATAATCATATGTGACGAATTTTTCTATTTGCGTGTAAAAAGCCGAATTCCCATTTAATTCTGTAAGGTAAGTTATTCTAAGGGCCATTATTATAACTTGGCGTTAGCTGTTATCCGACAGTTAACAGACGCTTTTTGACAGATAACACATTATTATCTGTCAATTTAATCTTAACTTTAGCTAACTTCAAGTTGTAATAATGGCCCTAAGTATAGTTGAGTGTTAGGAAGTAAGAAGTTAGTTCTTAATAAGAAGTTGTGTAGAAAAATGAGTGCAAAGTGAAGAAAATGCACTTGCTTGGAACTAAAATTGGACGATTTAAAACGTTTCAAGTCGGGTAAAAAGACTGTTGATATAGACAGAACTCTTGGCTTGTCACCTTCAGCAGTAAAAACAATTTGCATAAGTGATAGCGCTAAAAATTAATTATTTAAAGATAGGAGTTAATAGCAAATGAGATTTTATTTTTTATTTAATGTTTTTGTGAATATGGATAAATGAAATTGTACTGGTGTGTGGGATGAACACCAGTGCTAAATAATCTTCCTCTGAACAGAGAACAGGGGATGGCCGCTGAGATACACGGTGGGCTATCGAAAGGAAGGTTATAATTATAATTGCTCCAGAAGAGTTATTAAAATAGGGTGAATTAAGAGAAGAAAGCGAAAACAGAATTTTAGTAATATTTTCAATTCACTTTATTACAATTCTATTTCACTTAAGCTATACATACGTTTAGGGTACAGATCAATTACACGGTGAGACAGTCCAAAAAACCTGGGACCGGATATCATTTTTCTTGTAGGGCTTGTCGAGTAAAACAAGATTCCAATAGTGAAATATGCCGGACACCTCCAAAATCCGGATTTACGGGTAAAAAACCGGTTTTTGTACCTTTGCGCAGTTATAAGCTTGTAATTTTGTTGATAATGATCCGATTTTCAATTGCATACTAGATTTGGAAAGAAGAAACTGAGATCTTTCGAACGATATATAATTTGATTAAGAAGACTGGAGAAATTTGGGTGTAATTGTCGAGCAAACACAAATTTTGTAGATTTTTTTGATTCAAATTTGGTGACGTTTTTATACATTATTTTCTTAAGAAACTATAATACTATTGAGTTTATTCAAAAGGTACGTTTATTAACAATTACAACGCATATTTGGGTTTAAAAATAGATAAGTAATTGACTGAGTTATTTAACTTTTCATGAAAATAAACTTTTAAACAATTTATAAAAATTTTATTAATCAATTAATCAATGTTATCCTAAACACAAAAAAAATTTGTAATGAGAGTTTAAGTCATTCAAAAATATTGTTTTTTTTCGTGTTCTTTTTACGCACTTTCTTTAAAATTACAAATCACTGTTAGCCTAAACACAACTTAGATTTACAACAAATATTTGTAATGAGAGCATTACTCATGTAAAATTATTGTTTTTTTTTAATATGACGTTTTGTTAATGTCTTCTTTTTCACTTTGAATCTGTGTATTTAAAAAAACGTTTGCAATTTAATAAAAATCGTGTGCAATTTAAATTAAAATTATGACAAAGATGACAAAAAGCATCGCCGTTTACATCTAATTTACAAATTGTTTCATGTATCCCAGTTTAAGATGCAGTGGTGCCAGAATAACGTCCTTAACTTTAACTAAATGGTAATTTAAAATGTTTTTGCTGCCTTTTCTATGTGACTCGCGAGATGGCCATAGCTTGCGATCATAACGGTTCGGCGCACGACATATTACATTACAAATCTTAAATTAATAAAAATAAAGTCATAAATTTTTATAAGAAAATTTACTATTAAATGAACCATCAATAAAAAGTCGCCATTCATCTGCATTATAATTGTGATTTAATGCCGAAAATAGTTTCGGTACATCAACGCAATACACGAGATCACTGTCATTGGAAATAGTCTTAAATCTTTCTTCAAGTAACCAAGTCCGGTAACTTGTTCTACCAGATGTTATAACGAAATCCTTTTCCAGAAAATTCTACTGTTTTAATCGCGACCAAAGGACTTCAGATTGCCGCTTTGACAAGTGTAATTCGCGAACAAGATCGTAGAAATCAGCATTTGACAAAATATGCCGCTCCGTTGTTGTAGACCTGGATGGAAGGAACTTTCTTTGTTCAAAATCTTTTTCTGTTATATCGACAGATTTGCTCGTTGTCGGTAGATCATTACTTACAGGTATCGGTTTTGTTACAGTTACAACATTTGCGTACTTAATGTTTTTGCGTGTTTTAAAACTGTATTGTTTTTAAAATCACGCAGGTGAGTGATATCAGTAAATGAGCCAAAAATTTTTTACAATTGTCACACATTTTGTATATAATTTTAATTTAAATTGCACACGATTTTTATTAAATTGCAAACGTTTTTTTTTAATACACAGATTCAAAGTGGAAAAGAAGACATTAACAAAACGTCATATTAAAAAAAAACAATAATTTTACATGAGTAAAGCTCTCATTACAAATATTTGTTGTAAATCTAAGTTGTGTTTAGGCTAACAGTGATTTGTAATTTTAAAGAAAGTGCGTAAAAAGAACACGAAAAAAAACAAAATTTTTGAATGACTTAAACTCTCATTACAAATTTTTTTTGTGTTTAGGATAACATTGATTAATTGATTAATAAAATTTTTATAAAATGTTTAAAAGTTTTTTTTTTCATGAAAAGTTAAATAACTCAGTCAACTACTTATCTATGTTTAAACCCAAATATGCGTTGTAATCGTTAATAAACGTACTTTTTGAATAAACTCAATAGTATTATAGTTTCTTAAGAAAATAATGTATAAAAACGTCACTAAATTTGAAATTTTTTTGAAAAATCTACAAAATTTGTGTTTGCTCGACAATAACACCCAAGTTTCTCCAGTTTTCTTAAATAATTATATTTTGCAATTTGTAAAATTTAAATATTTGACGATTTGTTGACGATTTTGTTAACTGATCATGACGATTTTGAAGAATTTTGTTAAAACTTTTGACGATTTTTGAAGAAAAACGCCTAACAACCCTGTACGTAGGTAAAGTTATTTGGAAAACACTAACAAAGTCTTGTTTCGCCACAAGCAAAGCGACAGTAAGTGCTGGTTCACACACGTCAAGTTTGACTCTTCAAGTCTTGAATTTTTAGGAGAGAGGGGGAAAGAAAAGGCATTCTCTTTTCCCTTCTTTCCTAAAAGCTCAAGACTTGACGAGTCAAACTTGACATGTGTGAACCAGCACTAAGTATGGTTAATGGGTAAGAAAATTTGTTTTATTGTTGCATTAATGTAATTTTATTGTTTCGCGCCAAATTATGCCAGCTATTGTAAATTCAATGTAGTGTTTTCAACACCGTTGCGCTTGGTCCACAAACAAATTTTTTTCACGAGACCAAATACATGTCTTCAATTCTTGCAGATAGTAATTTGTTTTCAATATTTTTTTGCCTTTATGTCTTTTAAAGGAAAAAAACAGACCCTTTTAGAGGCATCAACAAATTTTTTACAAAATCAAAACACATTTTAGTTTACCAGCCAACAAATAATTTTACAAAGCACAGACAGGCTATCGTGCCGCATTGCAGGAAAAATTGGAAACGCTTTGACTTTTCAGGCCTTAAAGAAGTTTTACAACTAAATTTTCAATAAACTTTTACTTATTCCGCTCTGCCTTCTTCGAAAAGGTCTTTTAGAACGGGTTTTAAGAAATATTTTACAAATTCAAATTAATTTTTCTGAGATAAGGCCTGTCGAAATAGTTTTATTAGCAGTAATGTTGGAATGTGTAGCATGTTTAGTTATTAATTTACTCACTTTGCGTTATTAGCAACAACAATTACACTGGGATAAAGCTTTATTATTAATTATTTTTAGAAGGCCTTTAACCCTGCAGTACTAATGTTAGTCATTTTGACTAACACTGTTTTTATTTTTGCGGCTATGAAAAGATCTAATTTTTTTTGTAATCTCAGTTGATGGTATGCTCTTGCTTATAACGGTCAATTTGCTGCAGTAAGTAATGCTATTTTTGAGTTTTTGAAGTCATGTTAGTCAAAATGACTAACAATTAGCATCTGTGTAACTTTTACCCCTACATATTAAGTACATATTTTTTGTTTTTTACGTTTATTGCAGAGTATAAAATGAGTTTCAAAAATGGATTAAGTGATAATTTTATCGCGAAATTTTTAGAAAATTGCGACTATAAGGCTTTAATGAAGTTTTGTTATTGTTTTTTTTTTTTTTTTGTTTACCTCATACTATGCATGTACGTATCTCATATAACATATTCTGGACACTGTAATATTGGAGCATTTCACAAATGTAAATAAAACTCTAAAAAATATTTTTTTTTGCCTTTTCAGTATTATTTGACATGTTTTCTTAAATTACCAATGAATTTAAAATTTTTAATTTTTTATTTTTTTACTTTTATTTTTCATTAAAAAATTTGTGTTTGCGAAAGTGTTCCTAGAAGAGCACCTTTAATGAGATAAATGCAAAAATTAAATTATTTTGGAAAACTTTCATATTATTGTTTTTTTAGACACTTGACAAAATAAGTTATCAAATTAAAAAAATATTAAAATTATTTCATGTGAAGCTAACAAAAAAAAATCGGAGTTATATTCATGTTAGCCGATTTGACTAACAATTAGTATTAATGTAGAAAAAAATCATGTTAGTACTCTAGGGTTAAAGTAGATGCAAGAATCCCAGGCTTTGGTATCCAGTGATATATTGTGTAAATTAGAAATACAGTTGAAATGCGACTGGAAACTTAATATCAGTAAAAAGGGCTTCTATAAAGCCTCTTTGCTTTTTCATTTTCCATCTGTTAATGGTCGGGCAAATCGCGTTGTTTTCATTATGAGGAATTTGAATGTGAATTTTTTAAAATTTTTCATATCTGACAAATTCATATATGCATTTTTTTGTTTGCTCATTTTTCATGAATGAGAAAATTAAAAATATTTTTTTTCCTCACCCTCATGAATGAGAAGAAGCAGTACAATTTAAAATTATTTCACGCTCGCTCATGACTGAAAAATGAGCGAGCGTTTCGGTACTCTGCTTAAAATAGAAAATACACACAACTGCTAAAAAGTAGTTGTGTTATTGCCAGTTAAGTTTTTTTTTAAATTCGGTGAAAATCGAAAACAAGATGGAGAAATCGTATGTATACGTTTTTGCAATAACTTGTTCGCTATTTTTAAAAACTTATAGGTTTGAAAATAAAAACGAAATCTCAACTCGATATTCTAGTCTAGTTTACCAATTCAGCTCCAAATAAAACAAACAAATACATAGTAGAATTGAAAAATAAGAAAAACAATTAAATGGTAAAATTCTCGGAAACGCATAGTTTTCGAGTTATGGACTTCTGAAATTTTCATATAAATTTTAGATTTCTAAGTACATTTTTGAACGTAGGTATATGGCCAATATTGATATCATTTGAAAGCTTTTAAGCCAGTGTTCGAAAATAAACAGTACATTATTAAGCGTTCGGCTCACACACCTAAGAACGATATCTATTTTTTTAATGATTGTGTAGACGAACGCAATCCTTAATACCGTTCGTAACTATTTTCAAGATAGAGCCGAACATTATATATTGTTCAGTTTAGGGAATGTTAAATCGATCTCGATTCCAATCAATAGAATATACGTATGCGATTTTATACTGAAATCGATTATTGGGCTTTTAAACTCTATTTTTTTATTTTTATCAAAATTTTGGAAATTTGAATCTTAATTAAATCGATAAATTATGGGCATGCACAAAACAACTTGAGATTTTTTTGTGCGTACATATGTACGTTTGTAGGTGGTATGTTTACGCAGTTTTCCAAGTTTAAAGTAGGGGATGGTAAATGGATACCAAAATCGATTTTCGAATTTTCGATCGACTTTTTATTACGGTTTTTGAAATCGATTAATCGAACCTCAAAGTCGATTTTAAAATCGATTTCAAAATCGTTTAAGATAAATTTGCAAACTCATACCTTATATCACAAAGGGGTGTAGACCAGCATTTTTTTTTTGGAAAGCTACTAGATAAATTGAACTGAGATTTTTACAGTGTGTACACTCACAATATAATTACAGTAACGGACTGTAGTTTATTTAAGAAATATTCCGTTCAGTCATTTTTTAATAAATAAAAATTTAAATTTCCAAGCAAATTTATTTTTAACTGATTCTAACAGTTATTCAAAAAACTAAGTGCATATTAATACGGCTTTTTAGTTGCAGTTAATATTGTCCGTTGATTGAGTTAAATTCTTCTTTATGATAAATTAAATAAAAATGTAATTTAAAGCAACGAAAATTTCTATTAATTTTTACTGTCAAAAATTCAACCGCGAATTCCGTAAAAACAAATGAATATTCAGTTATCTTATATAAATTAATTGTCAAAAAATTAACTACATATTCCGTAAAAACAAATAAATATGCAGTTATTTTATAAAATTTTACTGTCAAAAATTCAACACCATATTCAGTAAAACCAATTGATTGCTTGTTTTGTGTAAGTAGTTCCCATTTTCTATTTGTTAATATAATTTAGTCAAATACATCAAATTTTAAAAGTAAAATAATTGCGAAGCCATATCGGTCATGCTGCTGGTGTCTTATGCGCCCCATACACGGTTCAATTCAGTTGTCAACTTCATCAACTGAATTGAAAGATTTTAAATTTATTTTAAAATTTAATGAAATAAAAGACAATTTTTAAAAAACTTGACTACAAAAATTAATTTTGACAGCTAATCAAGAGACTTGAGCACACACAGTACAATCGAATTGAAAGTCTTAGTAGTCAACTTGAAAAAATCAAAATCTTTTGATTTTTCTTCAACCAACTCGACAACCGTCAAACTAATCAACTGACAAGGCCATACACGCTTTGATTTGGACAACAACCGACTCAGTTGACAATTGAATTGAATCGTGTATGGTCTGCTTTATAATTGAGAGTTCTTCTGTAAACAACGTTAGTCCGGTCAAAATAAACATTTCAAATTGCATTAACTCGCATAAAGCTGAAAATTGGCATAGACCTTCAGTTCACGAATACAAAAAATATGTGAAAAGTCCCCGTTGATCCGATGCTTGCTAAAAAAGATATTCGAGGTCAAAGGTCAAAAATATACGTTTTTTGCATTTTTTTCGTAAACGGTAAATATATCGCGAAAATGGTTAAAGTAAAAGTTGTAGATTATTAAATTTCCTACAAAAAACTTTTTTGCTACGACCCACCATTCCAGAGATATTCCCGTTTGAAATACTGGATTGGATGCCTACGCCGCCTGCATACAGAATTATACGTTAAAAAAATTATTTTTTTTATATTTTTAGTGTTGAATGTTTCTTTGCATTGAAAATACGTACTCGTTACTGCTGCTTTTTATCACGATTTGTATTGTTTAATAGTTTTTGACAAAAATGTCGAATTTGTGTTTTATTTGTAGTAAATCTTTGACTGAAGGTGACATTGTTGTTGTTGAACGTGGAATGAAAACTTTAATTGATTCAAGTGCTGAGAGAAATGATGGGTTTTTTGAATACCTAAGTAATAGTGAATCTGTAACCATTCATACGCAATGCCGAAAAATGTATACTCGTAAGAGTTCTATTGCTGCAGTTAAAAGGCAGCGTGACATAGAACAAGCTAGTACATCTAAAATCAGTCCACCGCGTACTAGAGCGCAGCTAAGTGAACCTGATTTTAGTTTTAAAAATTATTGCTTTTTTTGCGGCAATAATGCAAGTGAAGAGGCTGAAAAAAAACAACCGCAAAAGTGTAGGCGTAAAATCTGTAAAGTGTCTACATTAGAATTTAAAGAATCTATTATGAAGATAGCTCGAAGTCGTTCTGATGATACTGCAAAAAATGTTATTGCTCGCATTGAGTATGTGTATGATTTAGTTGCTGCTGAGGCTAAGTACCATATTAACTGCTACAACTCCTTCTTGAGACCCACTACTGGGGTGAAAAGCTGTCGTCCTCAAAATGAATCTATAAATTCTGCGATGGATAAAATATTTACATACATCGAAAATAGTGATGATTGCCAGTTTTCATTAGATGAATTAAAAAATATTTGTGAAATTCCAACTATAGATAGCAGAACAATTAAGATGCGTTTGAAGTTGAAGTATGGAAATAAAATTATTTTAACTGAAAAACCCGGAAAAGTAACATTTATTTGTTTCATCGATAATCAGCATCATATTCTTAACAAAACTTGGTATGAAAATAAAAAAAGTAATGAAAAAGAAGAAAAGTTTAGATTCCTGAAAGCTGCAGCAGCAATCATTCGAGAGGATATTCAATCTTTAACATTTGATAATAGTGATTATCCCTCGCCTAATCGAATGTTTGAAGATATATACAGTGTTATACCGGAATCATTGACATACTTTTTAGAAAAACTTATTCTTAAAAATAAAAGATTCAAATTAGAACACTTTAAATTAGTGTGTACAAATATTAGTCATATTATTATGACTGCTATTAGGCCTAGATCATTCAAATCAAAATTGCAATTAGGTCTTTCGATATTTTTCCATCGACGGTTTGGATCAAAACGACTTATCGAAATTTTTTCGTCTCTTGGTTTGTGTGCATCTTACACTGACACTATGTTGTATGAAGCGGCCGCAGTTTTTCACAAACCACCTCACATTTTACCACCAGAAACTGGTACATGTATACAGTGGCTGCAAAAAAGTTGGATTGTTTGGCTCAGTAGCATGCACTAATTGTCAAGGTCAGTCTTGCTCTAATACTATATCAATTGCCTCAGGTGAAAATTTAAATGATATCGACGAAGAATCATCTGATGAATTTTTATTTGAACAATGTACAGATATACAAGAAGAAGTAGAAGAAAACCAAGGAGAAAACGAAGACATTATAGTTGAAGTTGAGCTCGAAGACTATCAGTCAGATTAAAATTTTTTTAAATCAATTCACATAATTTTATGAACTAATTTCCAATAATACCATATTTTATTTCATATTGTATTTTTTAATAATAAAATAAAAATAAATAAAAAAAAAGTATAAGAACGTTTTTTGTAGGAAATTTAATAATCTACAACTTTTACTTTAACCATTTTCGCGATATATTTACCGTTTACGAAAAAAATGCAAAAAACGTATATTTTTGACCTTTGACCTCGAATATCTTTTTTAGCAAGCATCGGATCAACGGGGACTTTTCACATATTTTTTGTATTCGTGAACTGAAGGTCTATGCCAATTTTCAGCTTTATGCGAGTTAATGCAAGGTTAGCCTTTTTTTGTGTCTATTTTGACCGGACTACGTGGTCAGTACAACAAAAGTAAAACAAACGTGTGTAACAGGGTAAGTAAATAATAATATTCTCCCTCTATCGCTTATAAGAAAAACAAGCGGACAGCTGTCTGTCTGGTATTTTTTAGAAATTCGGCTCTTTTGTTGAGTAAACGAAAATTACTGAATTTAATAAAATAACTGAATATTTAATTGTTTTTACTGAATATGGTGTTGAATTTTTGACAGTAAAATTTTACAAAATAACTGAATATTTATTTGATTTTACGGAAAATGGTGTTGAATTTTTGACAGTAAAATTTTATAAAATACACTGAATATTTATTTGATTTTACGGAATATGGTGTTGAATTTTTGACAGTAAAAATTAAATGAACTTTTTGTTAAAAATAAATGAAAAATAAGTAGACCGGTTTTTAATTGAATTTTCATTTATTTTATATTACAATTTCAGTTAATTTACGTACAGAATATTGTGAGTGTAGATATATGTAACTACTTTTTCTAATTTTCCTGCAAAAAGTGAAAATGTGTAAATTTTGAGATCGCCTTTAAAAGAACAAGTACATGTACATTTTTCATATTAAAATTGTGTTCTTCTGTAGACAATCAGGCCTGTCACATAAATTAATTCCAATCGAAAGTGTAAGTGATTTCGTATCTTGCTTCACATTAAACGAAATCACTTTTGATCGGATTTAATTCTGTGACAAGCCTGAATGTATGGATAGTATTTCAAAGGATTATGACAGTAGTTCCTGATCGGTGGCGAATGTTTCTTTGCTAAGTTACTATAAAGTTAGTTTAAAAAATCCCGTTAGCATGTCATTGATGCATTGATGTGTTTGTTAGGATAAATTACATACTTTTTGTTTTTTCACTCTGCTTATAACTAGATTTAAATATCGCTATAGAGCCCTTATATTAAACTTGGAAGTATAGCAACTGGGAAAACTGCATAAGCATACCTACAGATGTATGTACGCATAAAAAAAAATAAGTTCTATTGTCCATGCCCATAATTTATCGATTTAATTAAGATTAAAATTAAAAATTGCGAAATTCGATTGCAAAAAATCGATTTTTTTTTTACCACAAAATCGATTTTCGATTGGAATCGAAATCGATTTACCAATCCCTAGTTTAAAGTTGTAGTTTTACGCATTAGTACCCTTGGTATACTTTCAACTTTAATATAGGGGCTCTTGTTCTTCAGGTTTTAACAGTCCAAACATATCGTACCGAACCAAACTTATAAGCAGGGTTACCGTTGGAAATTTTCGAAAAGGGTCACAAAAAGGGGATTTTCCAGAAAAAGGGGTCAAAAAAAAGGTATTTCAATAAAAAAAGGGTCAAGTTTTTTATAAGCAGTATTTCCCATTTTAATGAACATAATAAAACCAAGTTTTTTTTATAAGCAAATAAAAAAATAATATTTTAGGTAGGAACAGCTCAAAAAACTTAATTTTTGTATGGAATGCTCTGTCCTGTTTTAAACACCTGACAAAAAGTTTATTCTTTATCATTATAGCTAATTTTTTCATACTTTTTATGTTATTTTTCGATTTAGCGATGTCAAATAAATTTTAGTGTTTGTTTTAAATTTTGCTATCGTTCGCGAATTGTAACCATTTTCTCGATTAAAGTGATTTTTTCCTGTAAGTGTCAGATTTTTTAAAGCTTTTACGATTTTTAATAAATATAAGACTTTGCTATCATACCGCTTTTACCAAATATTTGGGAATTTCCGCTAATTGAGCAATTTTTACCTCCTGTTTTCATTTCTGTTAGGGCACTCTCAACACTGTCGATTCAAAAGGGGTCGAAAAGTTCAATACCTTTTGCCATTATTAAGGGCGAATTTTTTTGAATAAAACATGCTACTGTTTAAGAGTGCAAAGCACCAAATTGCATTTTTTTTAATAAAATGTAAAATTTTTGTTTTAAAAAGAAACCACCGTAAAAAATAACAAATATTTATACGAGTTATGTTTGCTTTTAGGGAAATTGTACTTTACTGTCAAAAGTCAAGGAGAAGAAAGCATGGAATTGTAAGTTTATACTTTGAGTCTGTTCCATATCAAGAAATGCATATTTCGAAAACATTTGTTTAGCACTTCTGTTCCGTAGTGTTGACAAAAAACAAAATGTGAGAGCTATTTCCAAAAAAGGGTCAAAAAGTGTCACAAAAAAGGTGATAATGATACAAAAGTATAATTTATAAAAAGGTTCATAAAAGGTATCAACAACGTCGAAAAAGGGTCAAATTGATACTTTAGTATCATAACGGTAACGCTGCTTATAAGCCGCGCCGCCGCCGAAACTAACGTATTTTTCAGCTGGTTTGGTTGGCTCAGCCAAGTTTTGTATGCACTTTATAAAAATTATTTGTTTTTTTTTTTAATTATTTGCGTCCCATACACGTTTCAATTCAATTGTCAACTGAGTCTTTCAACTGAATTGATGCTTGGCCACACACTGCATCAACTGAATTAAAAGATCTTAAGTTAATTTTAAAATTTAATAAAAACAGCGACGATATGTGTATCTTACTTACTATTAAACATATCTATATATATATAATTTCGTTGTTTGTCCGGATGTATGTCCGGTTCTCTTTCCGCGGCTTTCTGAAGCCGTCTGACGTCGCAGAAAGATGAAATTTGGCAAACGTAAAGCTCATATGCTCCACTGGTGCAAGACGGAGCCTTTTTTTCGGTCTGTGGGCGGTGGGCGTGGTCATTGAATAAACCATTTACTCTTTCTTATATTTTTGCAGATTTTTTAAAGAATTTTTATATTTGCGATATTACAACATAAAATTTGTTATACTGAAAGTACTTTCTCTGCGAGAAATCATAGTGGAATCAGATTTTAATACTGCTGTTGAAAAGTATAGATAATCTTATTGTATCACATACATAATTACTAACAAAAATATTGGGTCTTTGTTTTGATTTTCAAGATTTGTTTGTCAAGTGATTTAAAGAACAATCATATTCTAAGAGAAAGTAACTGTTTTTACATTCATTTAAATTAAAAAATAATAATATTGTGTACAATTTACATTGTACACATTTGTATTTTTAACTGAATTTTTCTATTTTTTATATTTTACTTGAATTTAATTATTCTATTTTTTCTTATGTTTTACTTGAGTTTAATTAATTTTGAATTAAATTAATTATTAAATGTTAAACTTTTTTTTTATATATTTTTTGAATTTGTGAATTAATAATATTACTATTGAATTGTATAACACTTATATTAGCAATCTAATAACTTTGAATTTTCCATCCCTGATAATAAGTAGTACTCGCTACAAATAGCAAATGTCAATTTTATCCAAACTTCGTTTATACTCATAACCGAAGTTTCACATAAATTGAATTAAAATAAAATGATCACTTGCTATTCAACCTTCAAGTGAAACACTTGCCCTTTTTAAGTACCTACCTTAATTATTTATAATATACCTAATTGTACTTATAAACCTACATCTACTTACCAATAACCCTATTGTGAAATAAAGTGAAGTACAAAAAAACCTAGAAATATCTAAGTTACCTTTTCTTGTTTTAACGGTGGCCCTAACACAGAGGTGAGCATTAAGTAAACGAATCAGCACCTAACTATACAAAGCTAATCCTTCTCTTTTGTTGTTTTTTAACCCTTCAAATTATAATTACTCGTCTGAGTAATTATAATTAAATCTTTAATATAGATTGCCCCCTCACTGATGATCATCATCCCCTCTCGTTGGCATTATCTATAAAAGATTTATTCTCGTACACAACTACAACAAACACAAGAGGAGTTTTACAACCTAAAATTGCCATTTCTCACGGCAATTTATCTAATTTAATCATGGTCCTTCGAACCGCTATCCCCTAGCTGAACAGCGCGTTGCTCAAAGCGGTGATTCGTGTTTAGCAACCCAGTATGGAAAAAGTGAACTAATTGTAAATGGAGAATGCTCGTTAACTCAGGATAAAACCCCTATCAGGAATAAATCACAAACAATAGCAAAAGAATCAAATAGCATTCTCAAAAATACAGATCTAATAGCTCAAGAACAGAAAGGGTCGGAAAGTTTAACGCATTTATGCAAACAAGAGGATGAAGTTAACAACTTAAGTATTTGCTACATATCTAATCTAGATAAAGATCAAAACTATGTTATAAAACGGCGAGATACTCAAGGGAAAAACTCATCACTTAATAGTGAAGCCGCTTTAAAACAAACCTCAACCTCAAATATTGAGGAATTTATTAATTATCAAGAGATAAGCTGTGCGGAAATACAAGGAAATAACGCAAATGGAAAATTAATATCATTCGCACAGAAAGCAGTTCGGTATAAAACTTTTACCTTAAAATTGCGTTTAATTAAAACTTTCCACAACCCTAATGCCGTAAAAATAATGGTAAACTTAAACTTATTCCCAATACCACATTACTTTGGCGGGGGAGAACTACCCCCATGGGTAGTATTTGACAGGGGAAAGGTTTCATTTATAAAGTCGACTGCAGCGGATTCTCGATGCTACCAGATTATATATTTCACTATTACGGCAGCGTGCACTTAAAAAAAAAAAAAATTTACTCACCGATTTGTTTACACTTATACATTTTTTCATACCCATACCAATTTTACACTTATACATTTTCCATACCCATACCAATTTTTAGATAAATTTATACCGTTACTAATCTTAGTGTTATCTCTTATTTTTTTTACACTTTTATAGACACAGATCGAATCGCAGCCACTGCACTAACGCCCACAGCACCAAACACCAGGGTGATCACAGGTTCTGTGCGTTGATGAATAACCCCATCTGCTTTCCAGCTAGAGGCCGGAGCATGTACAATTTACATTGTACACATTTGTATTTTTAACTGAATTTTTCTATTTTTTATATTTTACTTGAATTTAATTATTCTATTTTTTCTTATGTTTTACTTGAGTTTAATTAATTTTGAATTAAATTAATTATTAAATGTTAAACTTTTTTTTTATATATTTTTTGAATTTGTGAATTAATAATATTACTATTGAATTGTATAACACTTATATTAGCAATCTAATAACTTTGAATTTTCCATCCCTGATAATAAGTAGTACTCGCTACAAATAGCAAATGTCAATTTTATCCAAACTGCGTTTTTACTCATAACCGAAGTTTCACATAAATTGAATTAAAATAAAATGATCACTTGCTATTCAACCTTCAAGTGAAACACTTGCCCTTTTTAAGTACCTACCTTAATTATTTATAATATACCTAATTGTACTTATAAACCTACATCTACTTACCAATAACCCTATTGTGAAATAAAGTGAAGTACAAAAAAACCTAGAAATATCTAAGTTACCTTTTCTTGTTTTAACGGTGGCCCTAACACAGAGGTGAGCATTAAGTAAACGAATCAGCACCTAACTATACAAAGCTAATCCTTCTCTTTTGTTGTTTTTTAACCCTTCAAATTATAATTACTCGTCTGAGTAATTATAATTAAATCTTTAATATAGATTGCCCCCTCACTGATGATCATCATCCCCTCTCGTTGGCATTATCTATAAAAGATTTATTCTCGTACACAACTACAACAAACACAAGAGGAGTTTTACAACCTAATATTGCCATTTCTCACGGCAATTTATCTAATTTAATCATATTGAGTTATTGGAATTTATTCTTCATTGTGCCCATTTGAATTGGATTGAACTACATATTAACGGTGCGTTGCGCGTTTTTTAAATTATCATTAAATGAAGAAATTATAACTACCTATTTGAAGTGAATTTGCATACTATATAATGTTATAAATATAAATACAGTGGTATCCCGGTTTAACGAATTATATATTGTCAGGCCCTTTCGTTATATCGAAAAATTCGTTAAATCCCGAAGTTTTTTTTTATACATTTTTAATAATTAAACAATAATATTTAAATAAAACATAGTAAATTCGTTTATTTCCATTCATAATACAAACAAAAAATAAATACTTCATATTTGACAGCGCATAGGGAAAGGGACCAGTAAGGTAAAGGGAACAGTAAAAACCAACTACACAAAACAAGATGTAGGGACGACCTACGCGCATTTTCAAGGTTGACCAACAAGGTTGAGATGTGTCGCTTTCAAATGAAACCAATACCAACACGCTCAGTGATGGTACACCAAAGATACAAAGATAAAATGGCTATCCTGAACAAAGCCCTTAGGTCCCTTTCTATTTTGCGCGTCACATATCATTTACAATTAAATGAGTACAAATGAGAGCTTTTGCTTTTAATATAGGACCACTAATAGGAATGTTCGCCTTCCTCTATTTTTGAAACCAATTAAACAATTCTGTTTCCATTCTCGCTCAAAAGTTTCCGTTCTGATTTTTTAATTGTGCATATTGATGACTTTGGCAGCTGATATTTATTAGATAAAGCACTTCGTCGCAGGCCCTTTTCATAGTCGTCAATAATGTTTAATTTTTCTTTAAGAATTTAACGTTTTCTTTTGGGCATTTTGATGTCAACTGTACAAAAACTACGACAAATTTGAAAGAAAAACAAACATTTGTTTTGTAAACAAAAGTAAAAATAAAAACGTACAAATTTTTATATTGGCGAGCAAGTATTTTCTTTGCTTTCTTTGTAAGAAAAGAAAATACTTTTCTTAACTCGTTGTTTTCAGTAAAATCGCTATTAAAATATGGTTAAAATGAATACAAAAACAAAACCGAATGGATGCAAATATGTTTGCATTAACTATATTTTGTTTTTTAAAATTTTTTTTGTAAAAATTCGTACTATAGAGTACAAAAATTTGCTGTTTGTTCGTAATAAAGGGTGGTTAAATTTCAAGGGCCGATGTTGAATAAAACACAAACTATTTAGGAAATTATTGTAATTTTATTTTATTATGATATATTGGTATTACTCAATTATGTATGGAACAAAATATCGGCCAAATGGGCGCCGCGACCACGGCGGCACACCTCCATCCGATGGTCCAAATTTTCGATGACCCTGAGGCATAATGGAGGTTCTATGCCGTTAATATGCCGAATTATCTCATCCTTTAGCTCTTGAATTGTTGCTGGCTTATCGGCGTACACCTTTTCTTTCAAATAACCCCAAAGAAAAAAGTCCAACGGTGTCAAATCACATGATCTTGGCGGCCAATTGACATCGCCATTACGTGAGATAACACGGCCATTGAATTTGTTGCGCAAAAGAGCCATTGTTTCGTTAGCTGTGTGGCAAGTGGCACCGTCCTGCTGAAAGCACATATCTTCCACATCCATATCTTCCAATTCGGCCCATAAAAAGTTCGTTATCATCTCACGATAGCGAACACCATTCACAGTAACTGCCTGACCGGCCTCATTTTGGAAAAAATACGGCCCGATGATGCCGCCAGCCCATAAACCACTCCAAACAGTCACTCTTTGTGGGTGCATTGGTTTTTCGACAATCACTCTTGGATTCTCATTCGCCCAAATGCGGCAATTCTGTTTATTGACGAATTCACTGAGGTGAAAATGTGCCTCATCACTGCACGATATGCATTTTGATTTGAACGCCCATTTTCATAATAAGTCTGGATAACTTTAACACGTTGTTGGATTGTGTATCTCTCCATGGTTCAAATTGAGTAAGTCTGAAATAGAGTAATGCCAAATAAAATTCGGAAAAAAAACTTGGCGTTTAGGTGTGGTTCACATTCAACATCGGCCCTTACAATTTAACCACCCTTTATAAGATACTCAATGGAAAAAATATGACCGTACGCTAAATTGCGAATTCGTTAAACTGAGTATTCGTTAAACCGGGATACCACTGTATAAAGTTAAAGTTTTTTTTTTTTACAAAAATTAACTAATTAACTTAAGTCATTAAAAAGTTTGAAAGCTGCTCAAAGTACTCTTCAAGGTAGGTTATATTTTGTTATGTACATCCAAAAAAATTTTATGCGAAAATTTACGAAAAACTTTCGTTGTATATTATTTCGAAACACGTTTTTACGATTATTTCTTACGATGTATGTCAGTTTTCGTATAAATAAGCAGAGATTTTTTCGGTGTTTGGTATCAACTGTTTCATACGTTTACATTTTACTATACTTCGGTTTGGTGGATGGTTTACAACCAGCCAATATGTAAAACGCCGAGGATTTAAATCAAAGACCGTAAATATATATAAGAGTATTCAATTGTTCTTTATTTTTTTCCAAATAGAAACTGGGAATTATTTCCTTCCGAAGGTAACTTTATATTATATTCAACATTTTTTTTTTTTTTTAATTTTTCGAATTTATTCTATGAGCTAAATTTCAGTTATGTATTTTATAAAGCTTTTTTGTAATAGTTCTATTCCTACAATTTTTCAGAAATGACTTTATACACTACCAGACTATTATATTGTATTTTCTTTTTACATTTTACCTTAGCCTTCCGTTGGAAAGCAATGAGGTATATTGAATGTACAGAAAAATTTACAATTATTAGACACCAGCAGAATGTAATGCATTTTCTGGCCCGCTACGGCCGTCGTCAGCATTCTTTGTGTCTCACTGGATAGTGTTACTTTATAAATTGAATGTATTTAACTCAACTATTTTAACAAATAGAAACTGGGAATTATTTCCTTCCGAAGGTAACTTTATATTATATTCAACATTTTTTTTTTTTTTAATTTTTCGAATTTATTCTATGAGCTAAATTTCAGTTATGTATTTTATAAAGCTTTTTTGTAATAGTTCTATTCCTACAATTTTTCAGAAATGACTTTATACACTACCAGACTATTATATTGTATTTTCTTTTTACATTTTACCTTAGCCTTCCGTTGGAAAGCAATGAGGTATATTGAATGTACAGAAAAATTTACAATTATTAGACACCAGCAGAATGTAATGCATTTTCTGGCCCGCTACGGCCGTCGTCAGCATTCTTTGTGTCTCACTGGATAGTGTTACTTTATAAATTGAATGTATTTAACTCAACTATTTTAACAAATAGAAACTGGGAATTATTTCCTTCCGAAGGTAACTTTATATTATATTCAACATTTTTTTTTTATTTTTTAATTTTTCGAATTTATTCTATGAGCTAAATTTCAGTTATGTATTTTATAAAGCTTTTTTGTAATAGTTCTATTCCTACAATTTTTCAGAAATGACTTTATACACTACCAGACTATTATATTGTATTTTCTTTTTACATTTTACCTTAGCCTTCCGTTGGAAAGCAATGAGGTATATTGAATGTACAGAAAAATTTACAATTATTAGACACCAGCAGAATGTAATGCATTTTCTGGCCCGCTACGGCCGTCGTCAGCATTCTTTGTGTCTCACTGGATAGTGTTACTTTATAAATTGAATGTATTTAACTCAACTATTTGAACAAATAGAAACTGGGAATTATTTCCTTCCGAAGGTAACTTTATACTATATTCAACATTTTTTTTTTTTTTAATTTTTCGAATTTATTCTATGAGCTAAATTTCAGTTATGTATTTTATAAAGCTTTTTTGTAATAGTTCTATTCCTACAATTTTTCAGAAATGACTTTATACACTACCAGACTATTATATTGTATTTTCTTTTTACATTTTACCTTAGCCTTCCGTTGGAAAGCAATGAGGTATATTGAATGTACAGAAAAATTTACAATTATTAGACACCAGCAGAATTTAATGCATTTTCTGGCCCGCTACGGCCGTCGTCAGCATTCTTTGTGTCTCACTGGATAGTGTTACTTTATAAATTGAATGTATTTAACTCAACTATTTTAACAAATAGAAACTGGGAATTATTTCCTTCCGAAGGTAACTTTATATTATATTCAACATTTTTTTTTTTTAATTTTTCGAATTTATTCTATGAGCTAAATTTCAGTTATGTATTTTATAAAGCTTTTTTGTAATAGTTCTATTCCTACAATTTTTCAGAAATGACTTTATACACTACCAGACTATTATATTGTATTTTCTTTTTACATTTTACCTTAGCCTTCCGTTGGAAAGCAATGAGGTATATTGAATGTACAGAAAAATTTACAATTATTAGACACCAGCAGAATGTAATGCATTTTCTGGCCCGCTACGGCCGTCGTCAGCATTCTTTGTGTCTCACTGGATAGTGTTACTTTATAAATTGAATGTATTTAACTCAACTATTTTAACAAATAGAAACTGGGAATTATTTCCTTCCGAAGGTAACTTTATATTATATTCAACATTTTTTTTTTTTTTTAATTTTTCGAATTTATTCTATGAGCTAAATTTCAGTTATGTATTTTATAAAGCTTTTTTGTAATAGTTCTATTCCTACAATTTTTCAGAAATGACTTTATACACTACCAGACTATTATATTGTATTTTCTTTTTACATTTTACCTTAGCCTTCCGTTGGAAAGCAATGAGGTATATTGAATGTACAGAAAAATTTACAATTATTAGACACCAGCAGAATGTAATGCATTTTCTGGCCCGCTACGGCCGTCGTCAGCATTCTTTGTGTCTCACTGGATAGTGTTACTTTATAAATTGAATGTATTTAACTCAACTATTTTAACAAATAGAAACTGGGAATTATTTCCTTCCGAAGGTAACTTTATATTATATTCAACATTTTTTTTTTTTAATTTTTCGAATTTATTCTATGAGCTAAATTTCAGTTATGTATTTTATAAAGCTTTTTTGTAATAGTTCTATTCCTACAATTTTTCAGAAATGACTTTATACACTACCAGACTATTATATTGTATTTTCTTTTTACATTTTACCTTAGCCTTCCGTTGGAAAGCAATGAGGTATATTGAATGTACAGAAAAATTTACAATTATTAGACACCAGCAGAATGTAATGCATTTTCTGGCCCGCTACGGCCGTCGTCAGCATTCTTTGTGTCTCACTGGATAGTGTTACTTTATAAATTGAATGTATTTAACTCAACTATTTTAACAAATAGAAACTGGGAATTATTTCCTTCCGAAGGTAACTTTATATTATATTCAACATTTTTTTTTTTTTTTAATTTTTCGAATTTATTCTATGAGTTAAATTTCAGTTATGTATTTTATAAAGCTTTTTTGTAATAGTTCTATTCCTACAATTTTTCAGAAATGACTTTATACACTACCAGACTATTATATTGTATTTTCTTTTTACATTTTACCTTAGCCTTCCGTTGGAAAGCAATGAGGTATATTGAATGTACAAACAAATTTACAATTATTAGACACCAGCAGAATGTAATGCATTTTCTGGCCCGCTACGGCCGTCGTCAGCATTCTTTGTGTCTCACTGGATAGTGTTACTTTATAAATTGAATGTATTTAACTCAACTATTTTAACAAATAGAAACTGGGAATTATTTCCTTCCGAAGGTAACTTTATATTATATTCAACATTTTTTTTTTTTTTTAATTTTTCGAATTTATTCTATGAGCTAAATTTCAGTTATGTATTTTATAAAGCTTTTTTGTAATAGTTCTATTCCTACAATTTTTCAGAAATGACTTTATACACTACCAGACTATTATATTGTATTTTCTTTTTACATTTTATCTTAGCCTTCCGTTGGAAAGCAATGAGGTATATTGAATGTACAGAAAAATTTACAATTATTAGACACCAGCAGAATGTAATGCATTTTCTGGCCCGCTACGGCCGTCGTCAGCATTCTTTGTGTCTCACTGGATAGTGTTACTTTATAAATTGAATGTATTTAACTCAACTATTTTAACAAATAGAAACTTTGAATTATTTCCTTCCGAAGGTAACTTTATATTATATTCAACATTTTTTTTTTTTTTAATTTTTCGAATTTATTCTATGAGCTAAATTTCAGTTATGTATTTTATAAAGCTTTTTTGTAATAGTTCTATTCCTACAATTTTTCAGAAATGACTTTATACACTACCAGACTATTATATTGTATTTCCTTTTTACATTTTATCTTAGCCTTCCGTTGGAAAGCAATGAGGTATATTGAATGTACAGAAAAATTTACAATTATTAGACACCAGCAGAATGTAATGCATTTCTGGCCCGCTACGGCCGTCGTCAGCATTCTTTGTGTCTCACTGGATAGTGTTACTTTATAAATTGAATGTATTTAACTCAACTATTTTAACAAATAGAAACTGGGAATTATTTCCTTCCGAAGGTAACTTTATATTATATTCAAATTTTTTTTTTTTTTTTTTTAATTTTTCGAATTTATTCTATGAGCTAAATTTCAGTTATGTATTTTATAAAGCTTTTTTTTTGAAATAGTTCTATTCCTACAATTTTTCAGAAATTACTTTATACACTACCAGACTATTATATTGTATTTTCTTTTTACATTTTACCTTAGCCTTCCGTTGGAAAGCAATGAGGTATATTGAATGTACAGAAAAATTTTACAATTATTAGACACCAGCAGAATGTAATGCATTTTCTGGCCCGCTACGGCCGTCGTCAGCATTCTTTGTGTCTCACTGGATAGTGTTACTTTATAAATTGAATGTATTTAACTCAACTATTTTAACAAATAGAAACTGGGAATTATTTCCTTCCGAAGGTAACTTTATATTATATTCAACATTTTTTTTTTTTTAATTTTTCGAATTTATTCTATGAGCTAAATTTCAGTTATGTATTTTATAAAGCTTTTTTGTAATAGTTCTATTCCTACAATTTTTCAGAAATGACTTTATACACTACCAGACTATTATATTGTATTTTCTTTTTACATTTTACCTTAGCCTTCCGTTGGAAAGCAATGAGGTATATTGAATGTACAGAAAAATTTACAATTATTAGACACCAGCAGAATGTAATGCATTTTCTGGCCCGCTACGGCCGTCGTCAGCATTCTTTGTGTCTCACTGGATAGTGTTACTTTATAAATTGAATGTATTTAACTGAACTATTTTAACAAATAGAAACTGGGAATTATTTCCTTCCGAAGGTAACTTTATATTATATTCAACATTTTTTTTTTTTTTTAATTTTTCGAATTTATTCTATGAGCTAAATTTCAGTTATGTATTTTATAAAGCTTTTTTGTAATAGTTCTATTCCTACAATTTTTCAGAAATGACTTTATACACTACCAGACTGTTATATTGTATTTTCTTTTTACATTTTACCTTAGCCTTCCGTTGGAAAGCAATGAGGTATATTGAATGTACAGAAAAATTTACAATTATTAGACACCAGCAGAATGTAATGCATTTTCTGGCCCGCTACGGCCGTCGTCAGCATTCTTTGTGTCTCACTGGATAGTGTTACTTTATAAATTGAATGTATTTAACTCAACTATTTTAACAAATAGAAACTGGGAATTATTTCCTTCCGAAGGTAACTTTATATTATATTCAACATTTTTTTTTTTTAATTTTTCGAATTTATTCTATGAGCTAAATTTCAGTTATGTATTTTATAAAGCTTTTTTGTAATAGTTCTATTCCTACAATTTTTCAGAAATGACTTTATACACTACCAGACTATTATATTGTATTTTCTTTTTACATTTTACCTTAGCCTTCCGTTGGAAAGCAATGAGGTATATTGAATGTACAGAAAAATTTACAATTATTAGACACCAGCAGAATGTAATGCATTTTCTGGCCCGCTACGGCCGTCGTCAGCATTCTTTGTGTCTCACTGGATAGTGTTACTTTATAAATTGAATGTATTTAACTCAACTATTTTAACAAATAGAAACTTTGAATTATTTCCTTCCGAAGGTAACTTTATATTATATTCAACATTTTTTTTTTTTTAATTTTTCGAATTTATTCTATGAGCTAAATTTCAGTTATGTATTTTATAAAGCTTTTTTGTAATAGTTCTATTCCTACAATTTTTCAGAAATGACTTTATACACTACCAGACTATTATATTGTATTTTCTTTTTACATTTTATCTTAGCCTTCCGTTGGAAAGCAATGAGGTATATTGAATGTACAGAAAAATTTACAATTATTAGACACCAGCAGAATGTAATGCATTTTCTGGCCCGCTACGGCCGTCGTCAGCATTCTTTGTGTCTCACTGGATAGTGTTACTTTATAAATTGAATGTATTTAACTCAACTATTTTAACAAATAGAAACTGGGAATTATTTCCTTCCGAAGGTAACTTTATATTATATTCAACATTTTTTTTTTTTTTTTTTTAATTTTTCGAATTTATTCTATGAGCTAAATTTCAGTTATGTATTTTATAAAGCTTTTTTTTTGAAATAGTTCTATTCCTACAATTTTTCAGAAATTACTTTATACACTACCAGACTATTATATTGTATTTTCTTTTTACATTTTACCTTAGCCTTCCGTTGGAAAGCAATGAGGTATATTGAATGTACAGAAACATTTTACAATTATTAGACACCAGCAGAATGTAATGCATTTTCTGGCCCGCTACGGCCGTCGTCAGCATTCTTTGTGTCTCACTGGATAGTGTTACTTTATAAATTGAATGTATTTAACTCAACTATTTTAACAAATAGAAACTGGGAATTATTTCCTTCCGAAGGTAACTTTATATTATATTCAACATTTTTTTTTTTTTTTAATTTTTCGAATTTATTCTATGAGCTAAATTTCAGTTATGTATTTTATAAAGCTTTTTTGTAATAGTTCTATTCCTACAATTTTTCAGAAATGACTTTATACACTACCAGACTGTTATATTGTATTTTCTTTTTACATTTTACCTTAGCCTTCCGTTGGAAAGCAATGAGGTATATTGAATGTACAGAAAAATTTACAATTATTAGACACCAGCAGAATGTAATGCATTTTCTGGCCCGCTACGGCTGTCGTCAGCATTCTTTGTGTCTCACTGGATAGTGTTACTTTATAAATTGAATGTATTTAACTCAACTATTTTAACAAATAGAAACTGGGAATTATTTCCTTCCGAAGGTAACTTTATATTATATTCAACATTTTTTTTTTTTTTAATTTTTCGAATTTATTCTATGAGCTAAATTTCAGTTATGTATTTTATAAAGCTTTTTTGTAATAGTTCTATTCCTACAATTTTTCAGAAATGACTTTATACACTACCAGACTATAATATTGTATTTTCTTTTTACATTTTACCTTAGCCTTCCGTTGGAAAGCAATGAGTTATATTGAATGTACAGAAAAATTTACAATTATTAGACACCAGCAGAATGTAATGCATTTTCTGGCCCGCTACGGCCGTCGTCAGCATTCTTTGTGTCTCACTGGATAGTGTTACTTTATAAATTGAATGTATTTAACTCAACTATTTTAACAAATAGAAACTGGGAATTATTTCCTTCCGAAGGTAACTTTATATTATATTCAAATTTTTTTTTTTTTTAATTTTTCGAATTTATTCTATGAGCTAAATTTCAGTTATGTATTTTATAAAGCTTTTTTGTAATAGTTCTATTCCTACAATTTTTCAGAAATGACTTTATACACTACCAGACTATTATATTGTATTTTACATTTTACCTTAGCCTTCCGTTGGAAAGCAATGAGGTATATTGAATGTACAGAAAAATTTACAATTATTAGACACCAGCAGAATGTAATGCATTTTCTGGCCCGCTACGGCCGTCGTCAGCATTCTTTGTGTCTCACTGGATAGTGTTACTTTATAAATTGAATGTATTTAACTCAACTATTTTAACAAATAGAAACTTTGAATTATTTCCTTCCGAAGGTAACTTTATATTATATTCAACATTTTTTTTTTTTTTAATTTTTCGAATTTATTCTATGAGCTAAATTTCAGTTATGTATTTTATAAAGCTTTTTTGTAATAGTTCTATTCCTACAATTTTTCAGAAATGACTTTATACACTACCAGACTATTATATTGTATTTTCTTTTTACATTTTATCTTAGCCTTCCGTTGGAAAGCAATGAGGTATATTGAATGTACAGAAAAATTTACAATTATTAGACACCAGCAGAATGTAATGCATTTTCTGGCCCGCTACGGCCGTCTCAGCATTCTTTGTGTCTCACTGGATAGTGTTACTTTATAAATTGAATGTATTTAACTCAACTATTTTAACAAATAGAAACTGGGAATTATTTCCTTCCGAAGGTAACTTTATATTATATTCAACATTTTTTTTTTTTTTTTTTTTAATTTTTCGAATTTATTCTATGAGCTAAATTTCAGTTATGTATTTTATAAAGCTTTTTTTTTGAAATAGTTCTATTCCTACAATTTTTCAGAAATGACTTTATACACTACCAGACTATTATATTGTATTTTCTTTTTACATTTTACCTTAGCCTTCCGTTGGAAAGCAATGAGGTATATTGAATGTACAGAAAAATTTACAATTATTAGACACTAGCAGAATGTAATGCATTTTCTGGCCCGCTACGGCCGTCGTCAGCATTCTTTGTGTCTCACTGGATAGTGTTACTTTATAAATTGAATGTATTTAACTCAACTATTTTAACAAATAGAAACTGGGAATTATTTCCTTCCGAAGGTAACTTGATATTATATTCAAAATTTTTTTTTTTTTAATTTTTCGAATTTATTCTATGAGCTAAATTTCAGTTATGTATTTTATAAAGCTTTTTTTTTGTAATAGTTCTATTCCTACAATTTTTCAGAAATGACTTTATACACTACCAGACTATTATATTGTATTTTCTTTTTACATTTTACCTTAGCCTTCCGTTGGAAAGCAATGAGGTATATTGAATGTACAGAAAAATTTTACAATTATTAGACACCAGCAGAATGTAATGCATTTTCTGGCCCGCTACGGCCGTCGTCAGCATTCTTTGTGTCTCACTGGATAGTGTTACTTTATAAATTGAATGTATTTAACTCAACTATTTTAACAAATAGAAACTGGGAATTATTTCCTTCCGAAGGTAACTTTATATTATATTCAAAATTTTTTTTTTTTAATTTTTCGAATTTATTCTATGAGCTAAATTTCAGTTATGTATTTTATAAAGCTTTTTTGTAATAGTTCTATTCCTACAATTTTTCAGAAATGACTTTATACACTACCAGACTATTATATTGTACTTTCTTTTTACATTTTACCTTAGCCTTCCGTTGGAAAGCAATGAGGTATATTGAATGTACAGAAAAATTTACAATTATTAGACACCAGCAGAATGTAATGCATTTTCTGGCCCGCTACGGCCGTCGTCAGCATTCTTTGTGTCTCACTGGATAGTGTTACTTTATAAATTGAATGTATTTAACTCAACTATTTTAACAAATAGAAACTGGGAATTATTTCCTTCCGAAGGTAACTTTATATTATATTCAACATTTTTTTTTTTTTAATTTTTCGAATTTATTCCATGAGCTAAATTTCAGTTTTGTATTTTATAAAGCTTTTTTGTAATAGTTCTATTCCTACAATTTTTCAGAAATGACTTTATACACTACCAGACTATTATATTGTATTTTCTTTTTACATTTTACCTTAGCCTTCCGTTGGAAAGCAATGAGGTATATTGAATGTACAGAAAAATTTACAATTATTAGACACCAGCAGAATGTAATGCATTTTCTGGCCCGCTACGGCCGTCGTCAGCATTCTTTGTGTCTCACTGGATAGTGTTACTTTATAAATTGAATGTATTTAACTCAACTATTTTAACAAATTGTTAAAACCAATTTACACGAACCTTTTTTTTTATAAAAAAAGTATGGTTTATTTAATATTTAAAATGATTTTGTATCTATCGTATTTTGAACATTGAAAAAATAATAATTAAAAGTTAAAGGAATTTCAATGAAAACAATATTATAATAAATCAAAGTTTTGTTTAAACAGGTAGATATAGTTATTACATTCCCCCAGACTTATCTAGTTCCGCACGAAGTTTTTTCCTGATTCTTTCAGAACGTCTCGGTGTAAACTGTTGTTGTCTCTTTTGATTACGGGTTTCCATAAACATTTCTTGGCGTTGAATAGGTGCTTGAGTATTAGAAGTTAAATTAGTTTGTTTCTGTAAATTTATATTTAGGGGTTCTGGTTCTCTTAAATACAGGAGTTCTCGTGACTCTGTTATGGCTCGTTCATTACATAAAATGTTGGGGTTATTATTATTTGATAGAACCCTTGCAATGGAAACTGGATTATGTAATTCATTTCTTAAATCTACTTGGTGTTGGTTTAACTGTTTATTTGGAAGTATAATGTCAAAATCTGTATTTTTGAAGCTTGGGAGATTAGTTTGTTGAGTTTTATTTGCGACCTGAGCTCTAATTTTCATCTGATTTTGGTGCCTTTTTATTATACCATGTTTAGTTTGAATTAAATACATTAAATTACCAATGTTTTCTTTTACTTCTCCTTGCATCCAACGCATATTTCCAGAAAAATTTCTTGCATATACTTTTTGTCCAGTTTCAAATTTCAAACTGGGTTTTAGATTATTACTATGTTTAACCGGAAACATTGCCGTTAAAATAGTAAGTGGTTGTCGACCATGAAGTAACTCTGCAGGTGATTTACCAGTAGTTGGACTTGGTGTTGCTCTATACGTTGCCAAATATTTGTAAAGGGCCTGTTCCTTTTTGAGTTCTTCCTCGCATATTTTGTTAAATGATGATTTAAAAGTACGTACAAATCGTTCCGCTAATCCATTCGATGATGGATGGAATGGTGCTGTTGTTAAATGTTCAATAGAATTAAATTGACAAAAGCGTTTAAATTCGTGCGATGTAAATTGCGTGCCATTATCACTAACTATAGTTTGTGGCAGGCCTTCGATACCAAAAATACTTTGTAAGGCTAAAATAGTCGATTGCGTTGTGGCTGAGGAAACCTGTTTAACATATGGAAATTTAGAGTAAGAATCTACAACAATAAGCCACATTTTATTAAAGAAAGGTCCAGCAAAATCAATGTGTATTCTTTCCCAAGGTTGTGTGGCCTCGGGCCAGGACGAGAAACATTTTTTAGGATTTGTTCCATGCTCTTGACAAACAATACATGTTTTTGAAATTTTCTCGATTTCTTCATCTATTTTGGGAAACCACACATATCTTCTTGCAAGCTGTTTCATTCTGCTTGTGCCCCAGTGTCCCTCATGTAACATATTTAAAACTTTTTCACGAAGTAAAGTGGGAATTATTACACGACAACTTTCGTTCTGAAGAAGAAGTACTCCATTTTCTAATGAAATTGAATGTTTTCTAATAAAGTAAGGATAAATTGCATTATCTGATTGCATGTGTTCCGGCCAACCATTCATTACATAATCCGAAACAGCTTGTAAAATTTTATCATCTTTAGTAAATTTTGATATGATATTTGCATCTATTGGGCATTCCTCTAAAGTAGTGTTATAAACTTTGTCAATCAACAGCATATCAGATTCATTTTTGTCAAACTCAATGTCATCACCGATTGGCAATCTTGAAAGTGCGTCTGCGTTTGCATGATGATTTGTAGGTTTAAACTTTATAGAATAATCATAAGCTTGCAAAATAATAGCCCAGCGTTGCAGTCTATGCAATGTCATAACAGGAAGTTTTTTAAAAGGATGAAAAATTGTAGTAAGTGCTTGGTGATCAGTTACCAATTCAAAATGTCTACCAAAAAGGAATTGGTGAAACTTTGTTACACCAAAAATTATGGAAAGAGCCTCTTTTTCTATTTGAGAATAGTTTATTTGACTAGAATTTAAAGTTTTCGAAGCAAAATATATTGGTTTTTCGGTTCCGTCAGGAAATTTCTGAGATAAAACTGCTCCAATTCCGTGCTTAGAAGCGTCAGTAGCCAGAATAATAGGATATTTATCATCGTAATGAACTAGTTGAACTGCATTCATTATATCATTTTTTAAAATTTCAAAAGCAGTGTCTTGTCGCTCGCCCCAAACAAACTAAACATTCGCCTTCCGAAGTTCGTTTAAAGGTGATGCTGTCTTTGAAAAATTTGGTATAAATTTGTTGTAGTAATTTATTTTTCCTATGAAAGACTCTAATTCTTTTAAATTTGTTGGTTTAGGCATTTGCCGAATTGCATCTAATCGTTTTTCAGAAGGTCTGATACCATTTCTGTCAATAATGTGTCCAACATATTCAACTGAGGAGTTTGCAAAAGAACATTTTTCAACTTTACATTTAAGACCATGAAATTGAAGTTTCTGAAGTACGTTTTTTAAATTTTCAATATGTTCATCATTCGTTGAACCTGTTACTATAATATCATCGAGATATACAGCACATTTAGGAATACCTGCAATAATTTCTTCCATTAACCTTTGAAATATTGCCGGTGCACTTGAAATTCCAAAAGGCATGCGCTTATATTGATACAATCCAAAAGGTGTTGTTATAACCATAAATTTCTTTGACTTTTCAGATAACTCAATCTGCAGATACGCTTCACTTAAATCTATTTTGGAGAAGTATTGACCACCTTGGAGCCTATGAAAGAGATCCTCAATTCGTGGTATAGGATATTTTTCAACCTCAATTTGAGAATTCAGAGTAGATTTAAAATCAGCGCATATTCTAATAGAACCATTAGGTTTTTTTACCACAACTATTGGAGACGCCCATTCACTAAAATTCACAGGCACTATGACATCAATAGACTTAAGGCGATTAATTTCATCGCGAACTTTCTCGTACAATGCAAACGGTATATTATAGGGTTTCATGAACCTCGGAACTGCATTCGATTTCATATTAATATTAGCTTTAAAAGTTTTACAATGACTAAGGCCTTCGGAAAAAATGTCAGAAAAATCAGTTTGAAGGTTTTTGAGCGTCAACTCCAATTTTTCGCGTGTTTTTCTTGCTATTAGAAAGCAGTTTTCAGTAACTAAATTAGAGTTAGAATATTTTATTTCAAATTTTAATTCCTTAAACCAATCGTATCCAAATATATTACAAATAGAAACTGGGAATTATTTCCTTCCGAAGGTAACTTTATATTATATTCAACATTTTTTTTTTTTTTTTAATTTTTCGAATTTATTCTATGAGCTAAATTTCAGTTATGTATTTTATAAAGCTTTTTTGTAATAGTTCTATTCCTACAATTTTTCAGAAATGACTTTATACACTACCAGACTATTATATTGTATTTTCTTTTTACATCTTACCTTAGCCTTCCGTTGGAAAGCAATGAGGTATATTGAATGTACAGAAAAATTTACAATTATTAGACACCAGCAGAATGTAATGCATTTTCTGGCCCGCTACGGCCGTCGTCAGCATTCTTTGTGTCTCACTGGATAGTGTTACTTTATAAATTGAATGTATTTAACTCAACTATTTTAACAAATAGAAACTGGGAATTATTTCCTTCCGAAGGTAACTTTATATTATATTCAACATTTTTTTTTTTTTTTTAATTTTTCGAATTTATTCTATGAGCTAAATTTCAGTTATGTATTTTATAAAGCTTTTTTGTAATAGTTCTATTCCTACAATTTTTCAGAAATGACTTTATACACTACCAGACTATTATATTGTATTTTCTTTTTACATCTTACCTTAGCCTTCCGTTGGAAAGCAATGAGGTATATTGAATGTACAGAAAAATTTACAATTATTAGACACCAGCAGAATGTAATGCATTTTCTGGCCCGCTACGGCCGTCGTCAGCATTCTTTGTGTCTCACTGGAAAGTGTTTCTTTATAAATTGAATGTATTTAACTCAACTATTTTAACAAATAGAAACTGGGAATTATTTCCTTCCGAAGGTAACTTTATATTATATTCAACATTTTTTTTTTTTTTTAATTTTTCGAATTTATTCTATGAGCTAAATTTCAGTTATGTATTTTATAAAGCTTTTTTGTAATAGTTCTATTCCTACAATTTTTAAGAAATGACTTTATACACTACCAGACTATTATATTGTATTTTCTTTTTACATTTTACCTTAGCCTTCCGTTGGAAAGCAATGAGGTATATTGAATGTACAGAAAAATTTACAATTATTAGACACCAGCAGAATGTAATGCATTTTCTGGCCCGCTACGGCCGTCGTCAGCATTCTTTGTGTCTCACTGGATAGTGTTACTTTATAAATTGAATGTATTTAACTCAACTATTTTAACAAATAGAAACTGGGAATTATTTCCTTCCGAAGGTAACTTTATATTATATTCAACATTTTTTTTTTTTTTTAATTTTTCGAATTTATTCTATGAGCTAAATTTCAGTTATGTATTTTATAAAGCTTTTTTGTAATAGTTCTATTCCTACAATTTTTCAGAAATGACTTTATACACTACCAGACTATTATATTGTATTTTCTTTTTACATTTTACCTTAGCCTTCCGTTGGAAAGCAATGAGGTATATTGAATGTACAGAAAAATTAACAATTATTAGACACCAGCAGAATGTAATGCATTTTCTGGCCCGCTACGGCCGTCGTCAGCATTCTTTGTGTCTCACTGGATAGTGTTGCTTTATAAATTGAATGTATTTAACTCAACTATTTTAACAAATAGAAACTGGGAATTATTTCCTTCCGAAGGTAACTTTATATTATATTCAACATTTTTATTTTTTAATTTTTCGAATTTATTCTATGAGCTAAATTTCAGTTATGTATTTTATAAAGCTTTTTTGTAATAGTTCTATTCCTACAATTTTTCAGAAATGACTTTATACACTACCAGACTATTATATTGTATTTTCTTTTTACATTTTACCTTAGCCTTCCGTTGGAAAGCAATGAGGTATATTGAATGTACAGAAAAATTTACAATTATTAGACACCAGCAGAATGAAATGCATTTTCTGGCCCGCTACGGCCGTCGTCATCATTCTTTGTGTCTCACTGGATAGTGTTACTTTATAAATTGAATGTATTTAACTCAACTATTTTAACAAATAGAAACTGGGAATTATTTCCTTCCGAAGGTAACTTTATATTATATTCAACATTTTTTTTTTTTTTTTAATTTTTCGAATTTCTTCTATGAGCTAAATTTCAGTTATGTATTTTATAAAGCTTTTTTGTAATAGTTCTATTCCTACAATTTTTCAGAAATGACTTTATACACTACCAGACTATTATATTGTATTTTCTTTTTACATTTTACCTTAGCCTTCCGTTGGAAAGCAATGAGGTATATTGAATGTACAGAAAAATTTACAATTATTAGACACCAGCAGAATGTAATGCATTTTCTGGCCCGCTACGGCCGTCGTCAGCATTCTTTGTGTCTCACTGGATAGTGTTACTTTATAAATTGAATGTATTTAACTCAACTATTTTAACAAATAGAAACTGGGAATTATTTCCTTCCGAAGGTAACTTTATATTATATTCAACATTTTTTTTTTTTTTAATTTTTCGAATTTATTCTATGAGCTAAATTTCAGTTATGTATTTTATAAAGCTTTTTTGTAATAGTTCTATTCCTACAATTTTTCAGAAATGACTTTATACACTACCAGACTATTATATTGTATTTTCTTTTTACATTTTACCTTAGCCTTCCGTTGGAAAGCAATGAGGTATATTGAATGTACAGAAAAATTTACAATTATTAGACACCAGCAGAATGTAATGCATTTTCTGGCCCGCTACGGCCGTCGGCAGCATTCTTTGTGTCTCACTGGATAGTGTTACTTTATAAATTGAATGTATTTAACTCAACTATTTTAACAAATAGAAACTGGGAATTATTTCCTTCCAAAGGTAACTTTATATTATATTCAACATTTTTTTTTTTTTTTTTTAATTTTTCGAATTTATTCTATGAGCTAAATTTCAGTTATGTATTTTATAAAGCTTTTTTGTAATAGTTCTATTCCTACAATTTTTCAGAAATGACTTTATACACTACCAGACTATTATATTGTATTTTCTTTTTACATTTTACCTTAGCCTTCCGTTGGAAAGCAATGAGGTATATTGAATGTACAGAAAAATTTACAATTATTAGACACCAGCAGAATGTAATGCATTTTCTGGCCCGCTACGGCCGTCGTCAGCATTCTTTGTGTCTCACTGGATAGTGTTACTTTATAAATTGAATGTATTTAACTCAACTATTTTAACAAATAGAAACTGGGAATTATTTCCTTCCGAAGGTAACTTTATATTATATTCAACATTTTTTTTTTTTTTTTTTTAATTTTTCGAATTTATTCTATGAGCTAAATTTCAGTTATGTATTTTATAAAGCTTTTTTGTAATAGTTCTATTCCTACAATTTTTCAGAAATGACTTTATACACTACCAGACTATTATATTGTATTTTCTTTTTACATTTTACCTTAGCCTTCCGTTGGAAAGCAATGAGGTATATTGAATGTACAGAAAAATTTACAATTATTAGACACCAGCAGAATGTAATGCATTTTCTGGCCCGCTACGGCCGTCGTCAGCATTCTTTGTGTCTCACTGGATAGTGTTACTTTATAAATTGAATGTATTTAACTCAACTATTTTAACAAATAGAAACTGGGAATTATTTCCTTCCGAAGGTAACTTTATATTATATTCAACATTTTTTTTTTTTTTAATTTTTCGAATTTATTCTATGAGCTAAATTTCAGTTATGTATTTTATAAAGCTTTTTTGTAATAGTTCTATTCCTACAATTTTTCAGAAATGACTTTATA